>OY829915.1:220385660-223353563 GCA_963691935.1 Nephrotoma guestfalica
ATATATATATATATATATATATATATATATATATATATATATATATATATATATATATATATATATATATATATATATATATATATATATATATATATATATAGTTATATATATAATATACATATATATAAAATTGGTAAACAAATTATTTATAAGCGTAAAAATTATTGAAAAAAACTTACATTATCGCTGGTAGCCATTATTTTTTATTTGTCCTGTAACCTTCAAAAACTTTATTCATACTACATTACATTCATCACCTACAAATTTTAGGCGATCGTTTTTTACACATCACTCTCTCACATCGCTTTCACGGCGAGAATCATAATAACAAGAACAAATAACAACCAAAAATAATGCGGCGACATACTCTCTCTCGCCAAAATAAAGGTGAGAACCATAATACTAAAATATTGCTCACACGAATCTAAGTATCACGGCGAAAGAGTGGTGAAGCGATGGTGAGGCGAGAACCATAATAGGGGCATAAAAACAAGGACATCATGATTGGAAAAACTTGTTAGAACTAGAACTTCTTACAAAATCAGAAAACCATAAGATTTATTTGTTGTCTGGGAAAAATTTGATGTTACTTTTAACCACTACCTCCCTCCCCCTATTGTAGTATATTCCCCTTTGCGTATAAGACAGGTAGGGACCATGAAATGTTTGCTGCTGATTTACGGCACGGGTTTTCTCTCATTAGGAGTCACATATTCATTGCTTTCGGGATTGTCCTATAATCTTGGAACAAGAGTACGTTTGTTTTTGTTCCTAAAGCTGGCAGGTCGATCCTAGAGATTCTCGTATTTGTCCTTCCTTAATTTGTTCAGCGCTGGAGAGAATTATCGATAGCTTTATTGCAACCAATTATCTAAAGTCGGCTTGCAACAAAGATTGAGTGCGAATTTATACGATATTTCCGCTGCAAAGCTTGCAGCAGAGATGTTGTGCAGAGCGGTTTGGGGATTGAGCATTTTACACAAATTTTTCATTGCAAATTATTATTTGTTTAGTAACGTCTTAGATTAATGGCTATTTAACATTTACTGTATATTTGATATTAAATTCAAATATTTGTGTTTTAAAGCTGAATGAACTCTTTAAATAATTTATTGATCACTAATTATGATTACTCATGTAGGTTAGGTTAGGTTAGGTATCAGTGGTTGCTTACTGCACACTTAGGCCAATTTTTAGGCCCATTGTGATACCATTCATTCACTCCACATCATTAACCCACCTACTTCACCTACTCACACAACTACAGTATACCACCTGCACATTGCAAGCTCCATGTCAACCTGTACATTGACATGGAAGGTGGGTCGGCGCGTGACACGGAATTCTGCACTCCATCAGAGGGTCTAAGTTGTATTTATTAGCATCACCGATCGTAATCGATGATGAAAATTCGATTTGCATCTAGCCTCTGATGGGATTCGAACCCAGCACCTCCCGGTCCAAGTGCCGAAGCTTTAACCACTGCACCACTTGTCCGGTATTACTCATGTAACTGTTAATGAATCCTGATTGTGACTCTTCTTGGATTATTTAACCTCAAATATGAGGCGGCTAAATTCCTCTACGGGTTGTAGCAGTTTCGGTGCTTAATAATTAAATTTATTATAAGAGCGTCTGTACTCGTTTGATTAATGTTTAGATTGTTTGGTTTGATTTGATTTGACTGGTTGTGGTTGATGAATTTTTTAACTTGTTTGTTTATAAACTAGAGTTGTTGATTTAGCGTGTTGGTTTGCTTGATTTTAGTGAGATTTGGTTGATTGATGAGAAAATGGATTCGTTGGCTTAAGTAGATTTGATGACAGTTCTTCGGAATTTGCTTGATTTATGTCGTTGCAGTGATTTAGTTCTCGTTTGTAAAATTGATCCCCTATTATGGTGATTTAATTCAAGTTGAATCTAAATTTGCTTGCCTACTAACTAAATTAAATGGGAAAGCATCTGGCCTCGTATTGTTATTTGTTTGGTTCGCTGGATGATAAATTTACTTCTGAGTATCTGCACTCGTTTGTTTTCTAGTTGTATTGGTTGAAAGGACATCTGGGTTCTTTTGATTTGTATTTATGTTGTATAATTATTTAAACTTAATTACCAGGATTGAAGGTTGGTTGTCATTGCTGATTCGTTGATCAATATTGGGTTTTTCGTGATCGGTAATCTGATACGATTTTCAGGAATATCAAGTTGGGTTGGTTTGAATTTCCCCAGCAGAAATTATTTATTTAGTACACTAATGATTTAGCAGTTAAGTGGGACTAGTTTTCGTATGTGACATGTCTGAGATGAATCGTATGTGAGAAGTCATAGACAATTGTTATGTGACATGTCTGAGATGAATTATATCTTAGATGAATGGTTATGACATATCTGAGATAAATTTTTATATTAGCATGATTTAGCAGTTAAGTGGGACTAGTTTTCGTATGTGACATGTCTGAGATGAATCGTATGTGAGAAGTCATAGACAATTGTTATGTGACATGTCTGAGATGAATTATATCTTAGATGAATGGTTATGACGTATCTGAGATAAATTTTTATATTATGTTGAAATACATACATAAATTTACCGCAGCCATGTTGTACCATGTGTTGTATATATCATTTGTAATGAAATCGTTTTATGTAATAGTTAATAATAATATGTAATACTAATACTGTTGCCTTAAAAATTATTATAATCTTTCCTTTATCGAATTAAAATTAAAAATTTTGTTAGTCTACAATTTTTTTAATATGTAAAACAATTACTTCCCTGTTTAATTACCTATTCGACAAACCAAATTCAATAATCACATGCAAAAAATAATAATAATTGTTTATTAATCTCATATTAAAAAGTACGAGCTAGAATGAGAAACGTCAAAGACAAGTCATACTTGTTTTGCTTAAGACATTGCCAAGAAAGAAGAACGGTATATGACGTGTCTCAGACTTGTCATCTAACGTGGACAGTTATTGGATAAGTCAGTAACTGGGTAACCTGTATATGTAGTTCCGATATTGTATTGTTAACTAACTGGTGAAATGGGCATTTGTTTGAAATCTATTTAATTGAAAGTTTGAGTATTGTGTTTGGTTATAGTTTAGCGTTGTGTCTTGTAGTTGAAGAAACAAGCCGCTACTGGATTCATTGTTTTATAATGTTTGTCGTTCGATATCCCGGAAGTATTATGTACCTTTACAAGGAATTTAATCGCAGCACGTTGTTCAATATTGCCCATTTTATTAAATTTTCAAAACATGTGTTCATCGCACAGAAATTAAATGGAACAATTGATTTAAAGGAATAGAAAAAAATTTCCCTCGTATAGTAAAACTATAATTCCGAAATGTTATTGGGCTACATTTTTCACAAATGAAGTGTTTGAGTTGGCCTAACAAAATATTCAAATTTAAAACAATTATAAGTAAGACATAGCGCTTGATACTTTTCTGATCACTCTGTATATATTTTTGTTGCAAAGGCTTTCGTTTTATATATGTTCCAACATATACTCGAATTTTCGGCTTGGTGCATTGTCCTGCGTTAACAAAACGCCTTTGGCAAATTTTCTGCTCCCTTTACTCTTCATCTGTTCTTTTAAACGGCAAAAATACGAAGCATATTCTCGTTATTGTTAACATAGGGTTATCCAATTCAAGCTTGATAAAGTAAACTTAAAAAAAACACACAAAATATTCGGAATGTATTGTAATTTTTATTTCATTTTACAGATTGATCCTTGCCATTTTTAGTTAAACAAGATATCATTCAAATGTCCTCCACGGGACTTCTTACAGGCCTTGATTCTTTTGCGGTAATTTTCAATGACTTTTCGGCACATTTCGGGCGGTATCTCGGCCATTACCTTACGAATATTAGTTTTCAATTCGTCAAGAGTTTGAGGATTGTTTGTGTAAACACGATCTTTCGCGTAGCCCCACAAAACGAAATCCAAAGGCGTTAAATCACAGGATCTTGGAGGCCAATTGACAATCCACCAAGCGAAAAATGAGCTTCATCACTGAAGAAAATTTTGTTCGAAAAATCAGCATCGACGGCCTGTTTTTCCAACACCCAATTTGCGTATGTTAAATGGCAGAATGTCAACTAAATAAATGACAGCGTACTTGACGTTTATCTTTGACAGATGTCGGTATACAGATTTCTACTTTATCAACCTCGAATTGGATAACCTATTATAACAATTTCAATTAAGTTCCCCTCGCGTTTGATGGCTTGCAAGATAAATTTAAATCCAAAATTGCGCAATTGTGTATGGTAATGGGTTGTTGCTTTACAATCGTTAGTTTAGCCTGAATTTACACTGCACTTAAAATAATTTTTGTATAATTTTTTGATAATATTTTCGTTCCTTCATTTCAATTTCAGGTATTTCATCTTTACCTCATTTTGGGCATATAAAATCTACTACGTGTACGGCTTCATGTTACTTGTATTCTTTATCCTAATGATCGTTACCGTCTGCGTAACAATCGTGTGTACATACTTTTTACTGAATGCGGAAGACTATCGATGGCAGTGGACGAGTTTCCTGTCGGCCGGTTCCACCGCCATCTACGTTTATATATATTCATTTTATTATTTCTTTTTCAAAACTAAAATGTACGGACTGTTCCAGACCTCGTTCTATTTTGGTTATATGGCATTATTTAGTGGAGCGCTAGGTATTATGTGCGGCACTGTTGGTTATATTGGTACAAGTATTTTTGTGAGGAAAATATATGCAAATGTAAAAATTGATTAAAAAAGGAAACAAGGCAAAAAAAAATTAAGAATTTTTTTATATTTGTTTAATTTCTATTTTATTATAATTTATCATTTGCGCAATTTAATTATATCAAATTGTAATTATTATTATTATATTATTTGTTTTCTTAATGTTTTTAATTAATTTAATAAAACAAAAAAAAACTAAACCCGAAAAATATAATATTTAAAAATAAAACAATAGATTTAGTTATTTTTATTATGATTAAATATAATAATTTAATTTTATGATTTTCTTGATGAAATAAAGTCTATATAATTAAATTTTTAAAAAATGGAACTAATTAAAACGTAAGTTAAAAAAACTAATTTTAAGTACCTATAAATACAAGAAGTCATTACAAAATAATAAATCCATGCATTAAATATTATTTTATTGGCCGTTTTATTTATTTTTTTAAAATAATAAATTATATAAAATAGGTCGTATTTTATGTGATTTTTTTCATTTATAATTTATAAACAAGATTTTTCTTTTACTCTCGGAATTCATATTATATTATAACAAATATTAAATAAATAACAAAAAAAAAATTTCACATAAATTTATAATTAAAAATTGTATGATGGGTAAATAAATATAAAAATACACTTTTTTGGATTTATAATTTATATTTAATTTTTTTACTGGAAAATTATATCTAAATTTATCAAAAACTTATTTAATTAAAAATACAAATCATGTGGAAGGAGTGTGAAAAATACGCGCGAAATAAATGAAATTTATGAATAGAAAAAGTATTTGCCGTTTTGATATTCTAATTAAAATATTTTGATTTATATTTGAATTAATTTTAGTTAGCAAACGGTAAAATTCTCGTATAAAATTAATAATTGTGAGCTTGTGAGTGCTGTTTTTATCGTATCGAAGGTTTGCGTTGGGTAACAACACAGCTATCTTGGGATTTACCAGAACCTTGGTAATAGAATATGAATCTCAAACCTAGTAGATCGCAACGGCATCATTCAATCAATACAACTTGCATCAAATATTCGTATATTTATTTTAAAAAACTGGCTTAATACCTATACTCGGATATAACTTTTAATTAGTGACAGCGGAATATTAGCAGATGGGTGTCATGGATTTAAAGCAGACGAAGTTAAAATTTTAATTAAAGCAATGTAATTTGCCGACCAGTGGTTGTAAAAATGAATTAATACTACGACTACGTAAGGCTATGGAGAAGCAAGGATTATACCCGGATGATTATGAGTTCGAAGATGTAATCGAGGAAAAACTAGATGACAAACGTGAGATGGTGAAGGCACTTCCCAGGCTACCTGTAACCTTCTATATGGCGCAATTATTGGCTGTTATAACTTAAAAATTTGATCAAAAAAACCAAAAATTTGATCAACAAATTCAAACATTGGATCAACAAAGTAAAGGTTTGACGCGAGAAATTAAATGAAATCAAAATAGGCAACGGAAAGATTCGAGGAGAAATTAGCCGAAAAATTTCCAGCGGTACGCGTTGAATTGGAGCAGTCGATAATCAGGATGTTGAACAGAAGTTGCAGTTTGTGGTTCAATTTCTCACAAAAAACCTTAGCCTGAAATAAAATGGAATAAAAACGCAGGTAGTCCAAGCAATAAACTCGAATAAACTCAAACCACCGATATTCGATAGAACAACTTCATTTGGAATGCCAACAGAAATAGGTAGACGGCATCAAGTGGATCATGTTGCAGAATTAATAGAAGCTCTTAAACGAGGAGCAGCCAAAACATTGCAAACAATTTCCGAAAACGATCGCAACAAAAAGTCGTACGTATCGCTAAAACCATTGCTTGTGCTTTAATAAACGAGACCGCAGAAATTATCAAGCCAATTCTTAAAGTACGGCTTGTTGAAATAAACACTAAGAGGAATATCGAGCGGGTGAGATCCAGATTATATAACAGTAAGATTGCTTGTTGGACATGTGACAAGGTGAGTCACACCTCGCCGGACTGCTGGGAAAACCCACGAAAGCGAGATAGGTCACCATCACCAATGCTGCAGACCAGGGCTCAATTAAAGGTGTAGAAGCTGACTGCCACAATTGATTGCCTCATAACCACCATCCCTTGTTCCAGATTAACACGAAGTGCTCAACAATAAAAGGTGATACTGAGGGGAGTTGTGTGATTACTTTTAGACACAGGAGCAATACTCACGAAATGATCTCGTCAGTGGAAGCACACAACCAGCCAACGGGTTGAAATTTCAAAGAGCAACTGGTGAACGTGCGTTATCCTGAAAATCCTGAAAATAAAAATTTGGGATACTAGTTTCAACACGAAGTACTGCCCACTGATATTATCGATGAGGTCATTCTAGATATGAACTTTATGAGAACAAAAGGCTTCGTGTTTTAATGTTGGTCGAGGGGTTCAAATGAAACAACCATCAGGCGAATAAAAATTGACTACCAATGAAAGTTGTCACCAAATATAGAAACAATTATTTGGGAAAGATTGGAGGGAGGTTATGGGTCACCCAAGTTGTGGGTTGTATAAGCTAATGGACCGGACAAGGAACTAGAGAAATAATGACTAGATAGTTCCAATTAGAGCTCTAAATTCGCGAACAGAAAAATTCGGTGAGATAGGTCAACACAGCAGAACAAAAGAAGAGAATAGGACAATTAAGGCGAAGCACAGTGGTTACTAGAACGATACATGCCTTTTTTCTGTATAGTACACCAGAAAATAATAGAAGGACCACTTGGTAAAACACAGAATTGACATCGAAACAGAGAAACTGGTTCGCCAAGCACCTAGAAGATTGGCTTTGGCAAAACAAGAAGAAGTGGATCGAACGATTAAGGCCGTAGAGCTCACTAGTGAATTTGATCAAAAAACCGTCCGGCAGCGTGTGACGAAAAAGGATAGCTATCCATTACCACGAATCGATGACACAATAGACATATTTTCTGATGCTAGAATGCTTTCCACATTGGATCTACAAAGTGGCTATTGGCAGTTAGTAGGTTAAAAGGAAGATCGTGAGAAAACGGCATCTGTTATGGATAGTAGGCAACGTGTAATGGATATTTAATGTTATGCCATTTGAATTATGTAACGTATTGAATATTTAGACGATATTGACCTACGTGAGGAATCTAGCTGAAGTCTTCGAACGAATACAATCCGCCTGGTCAAAGTTAAGTCCTAAGAAATGTTCACTCTTCGGAAAAGAGGTGAAGTATTTGGGTCACAAAGTAACCGCCAATGGAATCCATACAGACGAAGCAAACATTTCAACGGTAAATTAATGGCCAAGACCCAAACATTTACATGAATTACGAAGCTTCCTTGGATTGTGTACCTATTATAGACGATTCCTATTATATAGACGAAGGAGAACATGAGGCGGTACGATGGTTATACTACAATTTAAGAATCCGGAGCGACAGGTGGCATGCTGGATCAAACGTCTAAAAAGCTACGACTTTGACATCGAGCATCGAAAAGGAAGCGCACATTGGAATAATGCTATGTGGAATGCGGAGGAAAAGGAGGATGTAATCGAGGTACGGTTTATGAAAGTGCTACCCGATGAGGATAGGACGGAATCAACACGGAAGGAGCAATTACTAGACTCGGATTTAAAAATAATATTGCATTATAAGAAACAGTACAGACGCGTCGACCAACTTGGTGAGATTTCAGATAAGACACCCTTAGTGGAGGCCTATTGGACACAGGCTATCCCTTCTTTTAAAGAATGGCTGTTTAAAACGAATATGGTAGAGCACGGATGGAAAAACTAAACAATGGAGGCCATCTCGGAATTAATAAAATACTCTCAAAAATTCGTCAACGATTTTATTGGTAAGGATATAGACAGTCAGTAGTAGAGTAGTATAAAAAATGTCATCAATGCGCAGCAGTGAAAGGACCTACACGAAATAGCCGAAGATCAATGCAACAAGTACGGATGTGGCAGGACCCTTCCTTACTACGAAAAGCGGTAATACGTATGTATTAGTGATAATGGACTATTTCAGCAAATTACCGCATGTGTATCCGATACCGAATGAGGAAACAACAACAATCGTTGATGTCATGAAGAAATTTTGAATCGGTGATATTCCTGAAATGTGTCGATTGTTTGGCACAACTAAAACAAGAATAGCCTTTACATCCTCAATTAGATGGTATGGTGGAAAGATCTAATAGTACACTGGCGAAATATTTTGCAAAGGTTGGGAATAAAAATCAGTGCGACTGGGATCGACATATACTATTGTTCCTGATGGCTTATCGATGAGCAGTATACGACTCGACAGAGATTACACCAGCCAAAATAATTTTCGGGAATAATCTACGATTACCAACAAATATTAAGTTTGGTACTGTTCTATAATCAGCGTTGTATAGTCAAGATTACGTCGATAAAATGCAAGAAGCGATCGAATGAAGGCTCGATATGACATCTCATAAGTGCAAATAATAAAACTTTCGAAGAAGATCAGCTGGGTTGGCTCTGCAATTCGCAAAGAAGAAAAGAGTTTTCACCGAAGCTGCAACGGGCTTGGGAGTGGTCATATACTTCATTACAAAGATAATTGACGTAGTTTACAGAATAAATAAAGGGTAGTGAGAAAAACACAAGGTTAGGCATTTGGTTAGATCGAATGGATTCTGATCACGACTAACACTCTTTAGTAAAGGTTTAGAACATTACTAACATTTCTTGTAAGATTGGTGACATCTGTGGTTGAGTAGTAGCACTAAAGTTAGTTTTGTATCAGTTTTGTTGTATAGCGCATTGTAGTAGTCTAGAATATAACCATCTAGAGTAAATCCAGGAGGATCGTTGTATAAATACGGGTACAACGAACAGAATGAGTCAGCCTTAGTAAGTCTTTCCGGAAATACGGTACGCGAAACATTAAAAGTGTAAGTAAACAGTGCGAAAAATTAATAAGTCGTATTTTAAGTGAAATAAAATTGTGTGATTTATTGTAAATTGGAAAAGTGAGTGCTAAGTAAATATTTGGAAAATTATTCTAAGATTATTTTCAGTATTTTCAGGAATATTCCAGAGGCTGAGTAAATTACAAGTATTGTCGTAAACCGTCAAATTCTACAACACAATCCAGTGGTACTAACCGGATTTGACAGTGCAAATTCAAAATAATATCATTGTGATGGTGACTTTAAAATAAAAATATTATCCCTTCAAAATTAAGTTAGGGTGTCTACACTTTTTCAAAAATTTGAATATTAGTTATTTAGAGTGGTTCGTTTTAAATGGAACCTCCGTATATAAATATATCATCGAAGATTGTAGTGTTCAATCGCGCAAATCTAAACTAGAAATTTCTATATTGTCACGGACATTCCCTGGCCGGTTGTCACTGGTGAAAATTTATTAGTATGATGTTCGAACTAGCAAAAGCAAAAATTATGATTTGCTCGTCGTATGAAATCAGATACGTTATTATTTCATTTCGGTCCAAAAAATACTTAGGATGTGGCGCCGACATTATTCACGATTTACATGTTGCTTCAGATTTTACGAAATTAATATTTTCTGCTATTCTAGTTTAAAGGTGTCTTGTGCAATATCGTGTGCTTTAAGTGTATAAATAAAAGTAATCTATACTTCTAACGTTTACTTAGACAATACAATATAAATATAGCTAAAGGCATTAGTTCTTGTTGTGAAAAACGTGTCTGGTCTCTTCTTATCTTATAATATTGAACTTACTTAACTAAAAATTTTAATAACTTACCTAGCAAGTGTTAGTTCGCATAGAACTATACACAAATAACCTAAATTGATATTGAATCAATTTCATGCATAAATCAAAAACTGCGTCATATTGTCTTAAACACGACACTTAGTCCGATATTGTTTCAGCGCTTTAATAAAATGCAAAATCAAAATTGGTAATTAATTTTGTGCTGAGCGCACTGTGAGATGACAAATTGTTCTACCCATATGCAAATGTTGCGCGATCCACACACCAAAATTATAATTGATGCCCATCAATGATGACTGGGAAATTTTTGATACCAAACATTAGTAAAAAAATATCAATCGCAGTTCATTGAAAGTTTGATAGGAATGTATTAAATTTAATTAACTCAATTAAATATAAATAATACTTGACCTGTAAGGCCGCATACACACTTTACATATGATTTTAGATGTGCTAAATGACAATTTTATTTTCTGGTTTTGGCCGAATATACGACACTAAGATGTTTTATGATAGGATCGAGGTCGTTAAGAGTTCTAGTTTCATTGTAAGAAGCATGACTCAAGAATTGCTGTGCTACTCTGAATACAAATACCTTTAGGGTTATGAGTATAAGAGAAACAGCTGATTTATATCAATACCAGAAACCAATTTGTCATGTATGTGCGAACAAGTTGGGTTTACCCTATTGAAAAGTCTTCTAGTCATCTTGAATGAAACATGCTTGATATTTTCTTCTCAATTTTCAGTCTCTCCGCAAATTATAATTTCAGCCCTTTTGATTCGTTTGTCGATTAAAACGCATTCTCTACGGTTTCGCATATATTAAATATTAAAACTGATCAAACTACTCTACCTTAATTTCAAGTGTATGCTTATTTAGGAAGTAAATTTATTTCTGATCAGTTGGAGTCATCCTTCGAACCTTTTAATATAATAATTGATCATGATTTTCTGATGTTATAACACTTAAGAGGTGAACAAAGCTTTCACTTAAACCTTCACTAGTTCATCTAAGCAGAGGTATTATTACTTGTCAGCACCGCCACCATAGTTGGAATATTCCATAGGATTACATAAGTTGGCCAATCCTAATAATATATTCACAAATCCAATGATCGCAACAGTTTGATCACTTTCCATTGGATCAATTACATATCACCAATCGATTTCATTCGTTGAATTTGTGGAAATATTTGGATTGGCCAACTTTCCAGAGTCAAATAATCCCCATAGTGCATTCCCACATAATGTTCACGGCATTGGTTTGCAAATAAAGTTCATGTTATGAACAAGTAAAAAATGAGGTTGAGTTAAACTTTAAGTCTTCAACTTTAGATGCGCTCGAAAAAATCATTTTAATCAATTAAATTCTGAATTTCTTTAAAAGAGGCTACCCGGGAATTGTATGTTCCCGAATTTCATTATTTATTTACCATTTAAGCGTATAAGTGACCAAACACCGACAAATTTATGATCAATCCTGACCACATGTTGCAAATAACCGTTTCCAATAAAAATTTTGGATGGGGTTTTGTAAGACGAAGGCAATGACATTTTTGAGTTTACATTTTATAATAAAGTCATGGCTTACGTCAGGCTACCCGAATATTATCAAGTAGCCGATATGTTATAAACGTGACTAGCGTTTTAATTTGGTTCATTTGTCATGCGCCAACGTGCTTGATTGCAATTTCAATTTGCAAATGTCGAACGATATTAAAATCGTTATGTCAAATTAATTATCCGATTAAGTAAGGTTAAAGTATTGGTTACGTTTTAACGCTAATATGGCCAAATCCTTAATAAACAAGTTTAACAGTCGATCGATTCTCGAGTATTCTTTAATAGGTAAATTTAACAGCTTTAGATCATTTTGGATCCCTTTGGCGGCACATGGAATTCCAGGGATTTCTACTTAGTTGTGCATTTGTGTGCCATTTTTTCTGATAAATATTTCTTTATTTTAATTTGGGGAATCAAATTTTTTTTAAGAACCAATGTGCCTCTCTGTTAACGATGTGCCTCTCTGTTAAAGTGCACAACTTCCTACAGACTACGGAGGGACCGTTTTCAGTTCATTCTTAATTGTTTGTATACCTTTCGCTTGGCTTACCCATTTGTTGCAGTCTGCCATGAATTATCTCCGTGGGTCGTTGGAATTTATTTGATCCGAATTGAGATTAATGAAAATCTAAATGTACTCGTTCGGAAGGTACTTGGACTGCTTCCCATACACATGCGTTCAGATAATTCTTCGATATATTTTTAATATCCTTGTTGCGTTTTCGTGTAATTCTACTACCCATAAACTACACATATTTGTCCTAATCATTGTCGTCTCACGTTCATCGCAATAAACAGTTTTCGATTCTAATTCACTTTAGTCTATATTAAATCTGTTTTCAGGTGTTACCGTATTCCCGTTTTCAATCCTTTTATCAAATGTTTTACCATACCACCCTTCACTGTTACCTCTTTATTGTTTGACAGTCAACGATATTTTATTTTGTAATAAAATGATTGAAGAAAATTGGCACAGTGGTACATTCGTGTTTGTAATATTTTTTGGCGACAGTGTCTACGTAACCTATGACTTAGTTAGTGACCTGTGACTGTGATTGGATTACGGACATAACATCCTTAATTTCGCCAATTATTGATTTTGCTTCATTTAATTTAATTCGCCATTTCTTTGTCCAATTACATATCAGATTAGTAGCCTTCTGTAATTTACTAGTGGCGTCATTGTTGTTCTTTGCGTTTGCAAATATTGCCGTGTCATCGGCAAAAGTCGCCCAAGTTGTTTCTGTAATTGGTATATCTCTAGTATATAGGAGATAAATAATTGGCCCAAGGACACTCCCTTCTGGTACTCCTGCTGTTATCCTTTTTAGTTGGTAGTATTCATTCTCATACTTTACTCGGAAGTGCCTCTCTGATATGTATGATTTTAGAATTGGAAAAAATTGCTCCGGAAGACCTCGATGAAGTTTGAATTCTAACCCCTGGTGCCATACTTTGTCGAATGCTTGCGCTACATCAAGGAATATAGTTGAGCAAAATTGTTTGCTTTCTAGTGATTTCTCGATTACATCAGTAATTCGATGCACTTGTTCTATCGTAGAATGTTCTTCCCTAAATCCAAACTGATGTGGGGGGATAAGATTCCTTTCTTCGATAATTCGTTTTAGTCTTTTAAGAAGAACCTGTTCAAATAGTTTCGATAATGTTGGTAGCAGAGAAATTGGCCTGTATAAAGCTTTATCATTCGGAGGTTAAGCCGAACACTTAAGTATCATAATTTCGAGCCCAATTTTCTTTTTTTTAATTAGAGGAACCTGAAGTTTGGGTCTTTTAAGAGGTATTTCCTTGTTGAGGTATTTATTGACTGAATGATTTTTACTGTCTTTTATTAGGTATTTTCTTTTTGTTAAATGTGTTTGGAAGAAATCCCATTTGGTTTTGGAGCTCGTTAATTTCGAGTTGCTCTCTTTCATAATCATTGCTTGGCTAAGTATCATAATAACTGGTGAATGATCTGACGATAGACTTTAACTGTTCTCTACATGGAAATAATTATCTGAAATCGCTCTTGTCAATAAAGAAGTCTATAAGATCTGGGGTCTTACTGATATCCGTAGACCAATTGGTTGGTGTACCGCCAGAGTGCAACTCGCATTTTAGTTGTTTGCCTGCTGCGAACAGTTCTTTTCCTTTAGTAGTCGTTAACCGTGATTTCCAATAGATTTTTTTTGCATTATAGTCTCCTCCGCCAATTAAGAAGACACTTCCTAGTGTTTTGAGCAGATTAGTATAATCCACTTGGTTGGGATTGTATCTTGTAGAGCAGTATATTGCTGAGATACTACAAGTTTTAATATTGTTTAATTGCATTTTGATTGTTGTGACTTGCATGGAGAGCTTCTCGACTTTAAGTTCTTCGTTATGTTTTATATGATCTTTTATGAGGATAGCTAATCCACCTGTTCTCTGGATCGGATGTAATGCATGGCAGCAATTATATCCTTTTATTTTACAGAATGAAGTTTTGGTGAAATGCATCTTGTATGTTTTCTTCTACTCATTTATTGAAACTAGTTTGGGATTTAATTTCTTCTAGTGTGTTCTGCAGACACATTCCCTGCGAGATAAGTCTTTCGTTGAGGTTCTCTAGATTTCTCAATAAGTCCTATAAAACGAGATCCACTTTTAACTTTTTCTGCTCTGTTTGCTGAACATTTGTGCATGAGTAACGTTTTCATTTGCTCGCCCTCTTTGTATGTTGAGATTAGGAGTTGACGATTTAGGCTCAGAGGTTTTTTTTTATAGATCGCACCTATCTTGATGTATCTGGTTTGCTTGATTTATCTTTCATTTTCTGTAGTTGTACTGCTACTGTCATCTGTAGTTGGCTGGATGCTGGCCGTTACAGTTGATACACTTCGGTGTTGTATTTCGGGGAACTGTGTAGTCGTTTCCAGCGGGTTTTCCTGCACACTTAACACATCTTGCTTCACAGTTGCAGCTTGCTTGGCAGTTTTTACATTGAGGTACTAGTCGAGTGATTTTTCTCGGTGTTTCTATTTTAACTCTGAGGTTGAGGATAGCCTTAACATTATAAATATTTTCGATTTTTTTCTTGATTGTCGAAGGTTAGCATGAAAAGTGGGAGTCCCCTTCTCATGATTTCAACATTTCGTTCCCTATTTTCTAGTCTCTCCTTTCTGATGATGTTGACTGCGTCGATTATTTTCAGGCTTTTGTTTTGCAGGCCCTCAATAATCTCATCTTTTGAACAAGTTGGATGGATACCTCTTGCCATTACTTTAATTGATCGATTAGTTTTATCCTCGTAGGTATACCACTGCTGACCAACAGAATTTAATTTGCTAGCTAGAGCTTTATAATCTTCAGGCTCTGTTGTGTTTATTTTCCAAATATTATTACTGAGCGATATTACTTTGTAGTCATTTCGTACTACTTCTTTCATCAGTTTCTGAATACTACCGTGATTTGTTATTCCTAGAATATTGATCGGGGTTGGAACCTGTTTCTTCGTTTCTGGCTCATTTTAGTGCAGTAATTGTATTGACAGTTTTAATGTGGGATTGAATTGTCTCAATTTTTGGTGATGATTCAGCTTTCCCCTTACTTGGGTTGGTTTCTTTTCTTGGTTCCTTATTTGTTCTCTTGGATTTCTGTAGTCTCTAATTGGTTTTCCTTTGAAGTTCATCTTCATCCGTCTGTATTCGTCTAGATCTGTGAGTACTTGAAATTGATTGTTCAATAATGCTGACTTTCCTGCGTAGTTATTTTCATTTACTGTTTCCTTTAGCATATAGTTTTCTTTCTTTAGCACGGCAACTTCATTGTTCAGCTGCGCGATTAATTTTTCCATTTGTTCAAATTTATTTATTAACTCCGCGTTGTTTATTATAACAGTTTGTGCACTGGGCGTGGCTTCAGAACTTGGCTCGAAATTGTTATGCTTGATAGAAGAGGTATTTTCCTTCTCATTGTTACGTTCACACAGTGCGGTGCTCTCTGGCGGTGGAGTTGATGGTGGTGTTCTATGAAGTGCCTTACTTCTTCTACCAAACGGCCATTCATTCATTAGTCGCTTGTTCCGTGCTTCCAGTAGTACTAGGAACAACATCAGACTGGTTGCCTACCGACGATTTCCTTTGCAATGTCGCGTTGCTCCCTCTGAGTTCGGATCCACCTGGAGTATGCTATTGTTTATACCAGACATTTAATATTTTTTTGTTGACTATCTGCGATACTGTTTCTCTACTATGTAGGGATTGGATGCCACAACCGTTCGATCTACAGTACATTACCCAGGACGCGTCACGAGGAAGCAATCAACTAGCACTCCGAAGCATGGAACCACATATTCACCAAACCATTGGCATGCAATTCTGGTCTAGAAAAAGTTCCTTATCATATGTCGATAACATTCGCCAGTTACTGTAACAGTTGAACCATTCGGATTTTCGTAAAAATATGGTACACTGAGACTGGCACTTCCAACCCAAATTGCACACCATACCGTCACTTTCAAGGGATTTAATGATAATTGATGGATATTCTCTATCGCCCAGAATCGGATGTTTTGTTTGTTTACTTGTTCACATAAGTGAAAATAAACTTCGTCACTCATAATTAATTTTCCAAAAGAATTCGGATACGGCGCCGCAAATTATCTTTTGGTACCAGTTCTTCGTTGGATTATCTGGTACTCTTTCAGATACAGCAGCAATATTTTCTGGTATTCTAACTATACGTTGTTCCGCACACTTTGGATTATGTGTCACAGTCCCTCTTTCTTAAAATTCTTTGGTAATTGATTGACTTGATGATTGACTTGTGTAAACGATTTTCACTATTAAAACGTGTTCTTCAATCGAATTTTTTTTTCATAATTAATTTGCTATGCGTGGACATACTTCACGACTGTCAAGTAAAAACTGTCAATATTAATATTCGCCTAAATTTCAGCAAAACAAATTCTAATTCTTTCGTATGGACACCCTGTACAACAACCTTCTAATTATATTGCGTACATGTCATCGTGAGTTAGTTAGGAAAAAATACCATGGTATCGCACAGAATGTGTTAAAACAACAACAAAGTTAAAAATATTTCAACTCGAGTGCGGAACTAGTAGGCGGGGTAAAAAGCATTTCACGAAATTTGATTGGTTTTGAGTGCGGGAACAGATGTGCGAGTAACATTTACAAATTTTTAAATTTTATTATCAAAATTCGGGTTCAGTGAAAAATATGTTTCGCGTATTTCGTCCATTTTAGAGGAAAATATTGGTGCTGTAGCTGCGGGTGTTGATGAATACGACAAAATGTTTATCCGTTGCAGGGTGCTGCAATTGGGATTGTGTTATTCGGCTATGTGGAACGACTTGCCCCAGCGGTGAAGTTTTGGTGAGAAAAATTGTGTTCAGCGACGAAGCTCATTTTTGGTTAAATGGGTACGTTAATAAGCAAAATTGCCTCATTTGGTGTGATGAGCAGCTACAGGCAAGAATTGCCAATGAACTCAGAAAAAACCACCGTCAATGGTGCTCGCTAATGTTCGATGATTTCGGACATTTTATTTTATCAAAATGCATAAAAATAAATATTCATGTTCCTAAGATTATTGGACAGTTCCAAAAGCAAATAAGAGTAATACTCTCCACCTGTTTCTTGAGTAATGCAATGCAGCTAAGAAAATATCGCAATTAAACTTTTCTTGGAAATTATTTAAAATGTAACCAAGCAAATAAGTAATAAGCAGCAATTATCTGCAAATATTTCAGTTTGCCAATAACATTATGAATTTCGCAATTCTACGTAAATTCTAAAAGTTTAATAGTTCTACAAAAGCTTATCACACACTTCATAAAACCTTGTTTACAATCTTGCTGTGACACAGCAATCTGTAAAATAGCTCTTATCATTCTTGTCTAGCATTCTCTCTGCGCCACACTTCAAACTTGTGACAAAAATTTTTTTATCAGGAAGTAAATTTTTACAGCTCGCATATAATATACATATTACCGACTAATCTAGCAACACTACATAGTTCACTATACGTAAAGTACACTTCGTGTTAACATATATCTCGTATACATACATCACACACACACAATATTTCAATCAATTAAATTCTGTGCACAGTTCAATTGGTTTCTTCAATTTAATTGATTTACAAAAAAAAAAAAAAAAAACTAACAAAAAATTAGCAACGGCAGCAAAAATTAATTCATTCCCAATCTAAGCACTACAATGTATTCTAGTTCGATCGGAATCATTGCATATTCGAATCTCGATCTGATCGGATCGAGATAACAGAATACCTAAAGTAAAATCAACAAAACAGAAATTGCCTTAGCAATATTGTAAAAGATCTAGACAATAAAAAAAAATTGTTAATTGTCCGTCTAATTGCGGGTGCGATAAGTGTTTATTAGACAAAATCAAATAAAAAAAATTTTGTGTTTGTGTTTTAGATAAGACAAAGTTATTATTTTATTCGTTCATATAAATAATTTAACGTTCCATAAAATGTAAGTTTTTCAAAATTGTTTCATCTCACCCGTCAGTCGTAACGGAGTGAGTTAATTTAATTTAGTTTGGTTCAATTTAATTAGTATCGCGCGTTTTTTTTTTTGTATATTGAATCTACTGTTATTGTGTGTGCAATTAGTGCACGAGTGAAGACCATTTTGTATTTATAGTGCATAGCAAATATTGTGTGAATAGTTTATTTAATAACGGATATGGGGGCTGCAAAGTATGTACTTGCAACTATGCAAAAATCTCAGTGTCTCCTTGTATAATTTGTGTGTCTGTGTGTGTGTGTGTTCTGGACTGTTAAAGATAAAATTGGTTGTGAAAATTGTGTTAGATAAAAGTGAAGGTTTACATTTTAAATTGTATACACCACAACGTCGTATCCTTCCAACAAGCCCAGTTTTTATGTAAAGGTTGGTTGTATTATCCTGAAAAATGCGATAAAATCACGATAATCAGATAAGCTGATAGATCCGATGAATTATGTGCATCTTATTCAACCGTAGTGTTTCCGAAGGTGTTTTTTCTGAGTCGTTAAAAGTTGCTGTTGTACTCTCTAAGTACTCTCTAAGATTCTTGAAAAAGGACTTAAACGAGGACTGTTTCTCTTTTCTGGATAGCTTAAAATTATTTAGACCTCATAAATCCCCTACATCTCGACATCAGCAATTGAAAACCTGTTGCCGCTTTATTTGTCGATATACTAAAGGTTTTCGATTTTGTAGATCACAACATTCTTCTATAAATTGGTTAAAATAATTCATGATGATATGGCTTTTGGATACACCGGTTCTGATTATTCCACTATTTCTTCTGCTCGTAAACTTATACTTGGTCCTAAAACTAAGGTGATGTTGTTTAATCTAAACTACACTCACGAGCATCTAAATCGACTCAAACTTTCGCGTGCACAGAGAGACGAATATTTTTTAATAACCGATTTGGACAAGACATTAGTGTTTTGAAAGCCTGATATTTTCACTTTAAAATGACACTATTTGCATGAAAATTGGTTCACTCTTTTTTATAATGAATTTTGAATGAAAACGCAATCAAAATTGATGATAGTGAAAAAAATTATTGGGAATATTTAAATTTAAAGAACAACAGCAAATTCAAGTGGTTAATACTTAGTATTGCCCCCCCCCTCCTTCTTGCGTGGACAACAGCTCGCATGTGGTTCTCCATTGACCTAAAGACTTGGGGGATCGCACCCCACTCCTCAACAAACCCAATCTTGAGGTCACTGATGTTAGATGGTACCGGATTCCTGGCTTGAACCTCCATAAATGCTCAATTGGATTCATGTCTGGAACGAGGGCCATCCACTTCACCGCCTCGAGCCCAACCACATCCATGAACTACCGAGTGGTTCGAGCTGTGTGAGACCGGGTATTGTCGTGCATCAATTTGAAATCTACTCATATACTACTGTGGGCAAAAAATAGTAAGACTTTGTTTATCATTTTAAAATTCTTTATTTATTTCTCCAAATCTATTTCGTCCCTCTCAAAGTAATCCCTCCGGCCTCAATACACTTGTGCCAACGTTTTTTCCAATCCTCGAAACAGTTGTTGAAGTCAAATTCCGGAATAGCCTCAAATGCGCGTAGTGATTCACGTTTAATGTCTTCAATTTACTCAAAACGGTTTCCCCGGAGCGGTCGTTTGAGTTTGCTGAACAGCCAAAAGTCACACGGAGCTAACTCAGGCGAATACGGTGATTGCGGAACGATATGGTTGGAATTTTTGACCATAAAATCACGTAAAACCAATGCAGTATGAGAAGGTGCATTATCGTGGTGCAAAAACCAAGAGTTGTCGACCCATAATTCCGGCCTCTTTTTACGAATAGCTTCGCGCAAACGACGCATAACACTCAAATAGTATTCCTTGTTGACCATTTGTCCGGTCGGAAGGAATTCGGAGTGCACCACACCTCGATAATCGAAGAAAACTGTCAACATCAGCTAGATTTTTGACTTGCTTTAACGTGGTTATTTCGGCTTCGGCTCACTTTTGGCACGATATTCGGCCGATTAATCGTCTGTTTCCGGGTCGTAAGCATTGATCCAAGACTCATCGCCAGTTATAATACGTTTCATGACATCCTGGTAGTCGGAAAGCATTGTTTCACAGACGTCAACGTGACACTTTTCTTAGGCCCAAATTATCGATGCCGGTAAGGTCTCTGACTGTTAAACGTCGATTCTCGAGCACCAATTCCTTGATTTTATTAACGTGTTGATCATCAGTTGATGTCGAAGCCCGTCCTAGAAGTGGTTCGTCGTCAACACGTTCTCGACCCTCTTTGCGACATACAATTATCACCGAAGGCCTTTTGCAACATTCTGAACGTTTCGGTAACACAAAATTGATTCCGCACACAAAATTTAATGGAACTTCTTTGTTGAATAATTTCACTCATTGTAAAAATCGCCGAATGCACTTTTTGTACTTCAGAAAGACAAGCGTATACTAAACACTAGTGATTATTTTGATATGACATTTGACACAGATATCACTGACAGTCATACCAACAAAGAAAAAAAATATTACGACGAATGGTTTTCCGCGCGAAATTTAAATTAAAAAGTCTTACTACTTTTTGCCCACAGTAGAATATCCTGCGTAGGGTACTACATGATCCAAGAGAATGTCTACGATATATCTTTCAGCTGTTAGACCTCCTCTACGGCGTATATGCCAGCCCACACCACGCACGAACCGCCGTCGTCCGAGACTGTTTCAGCAAAATAGCACTGCGAAAATCGCTCCTAGACCCGGCCTCCCCTATCACTACCATGTGGATATATTCTGCACTCGTAAGTGAATATAATGGACCTCGATATTCCATCCTTCCCACTACGTTATTCAGCGTACTGTATATCTCCTCCTCCAGGCATTACTAGCAAAGAAACACTGTTTGCCCACATGCTTGCCGTAATTCCCAAAGCATTAATAAGTTGAATTTGATACTTAGATGGAAGGATTTGCTCGAGTGTGTACAGAGTATGTTTCATGAATTCAATATATGATATTGTGTTTCCTCATCTGAACATCGAATTTACCGAGAACGCGCTTCAAGAATTTCAGCAATATTTTTTGTCATTTTTCTGCCAAGCAAGTGATAATAGCTAAGCTGATTTTTTTATGGTCTATAAACTTCTCTATGTTATCGGTCATATCAGATATCCGCGTTGTTAATGTGATGAATGAGAAGAAACGAATAAGCACCCCAAAGCATTCAGGGTCGTGAGTGATGGCAATATCAGTATGACGACGGGTTTCTATTACTTGAAAAATGTTCTTTTTGTTGCTTAATAATAGCCAATAGTTGTCTTGCCCATTGCTAAGGAGGTACTTAGAGGATTTATGCTAACAGACTACGTATAAAGCTAAAACGGAACTTATTTTTGCATTGATATCAGCTTTATTGCAACCAATATTTGTCAAGCCAAAAGCAAGATGTTTTTCAACTATTGGGAAAACAATTTGGTTACCTGAATTTTTACCTTATTTCTTTTCCAAATTTACGTCTGTTAAACCATCAATTGTTTCCACTACCATTTGCAATAATGATCCCAATTTCTTTCACCCAATGTTAGGTGAACATTTTCTAGTATATATTGGTTGTCAATATTGTACTGAACATTTTCAATTTCTATCATATAGCTTCATTTGTTTCCCCTATGATACACAAATGTGCAAATGATTATCTAAGTTCAAAGGAATTGCTTATAAGCCCAAGGTGCGTTAGAGTTAATTACAACATACTGGATCTAAATCAAGTTATTTAGTTTTTTATGATCGGGTAAGCGCCTTTTACAGCCATCGCGGTAGTCGTGGAACGACTAAGCGCTTTCTCCGAGATATTTCCGGAAATAAAAACCATGCTTCCCAGATTACCATGCTTTATCATTAACACCACTGTAGTCATTTCATGAAGCATATAGTTGGTCAACTTCGTCCCATGCGTTGGTCCAACAAATGAAATGTAATGATTTTCCTGATGGCTTTACAGATTAATATGCTTTATCATTCAGTAATTATGGCCTGTCAAAAAAGACTTTAATGGCATCAATGATAAAGCATGGTAATCTGGAACGCCAGACCAGAATTTCTCCACTATTAGGCTAAAGTATGCTATCATTATGGCCTATCAAATGCCCTTAGTGATATATACATAAGGAACGTCAGGCCATTTAAGCATTTTCAATATATTAAATTGGCGAGATTTTGCCAAATTACACACCCCATCAGATCGTCTCTACATTGGGGTGACCTTGACCAACATTATGGCCATGAATAATAAATCAAGTTAATCTGAAATGCAAGGTAAATGGCCTTGCAGAGCTTCTCTACAATTGAGTCAAAGTTGACCAACATTGAGGCCTGTCAAATGGCCATAGTGGCATTCTCACCTAGCTTTATGTTCACTCGAAGCGAAGATAACATTATGGCTTATCAATTGGTATTATAGGGTTTTCCAATAGGAGTGGTATGATTTTTAAGTGAAGTTTCGGCCATTTGTAATATGTCATGATCTGTCATTTTTTGTTTCATTGTATTCAGTAATGTTTACAATTTCATCATACAATTCCATTCAACGTCGTGAATTTGCTGATTTTGCCTTGGAACAACTTGAGAACGATAACGATTTTTTTAAGAAAATCATCTTCTCCGATGAGGCTCACTTTCATCTGAGTGGTGCGGTAAATAAACAAAACTGTCGATTCTGGTGCGAAGAAAATCCACAAATTACTCATGAAAAACCATTACATTTACCTAAATTGACAGTTTGGTGTGGTTTTTGGTCTGGTGGAATCATCGGTCCGTATTTTTTTTTCGAAATGAAGCTGGTAATACCGTTTCTGTCAATGGAGATCGGTATAGATCGATGATAACCAGCTTTTTATGGCCGAGATCGGTATAGATCGATGATAACCAGCTTTTTATGGCCGAAATTGGAAGAAGTTGATCTTGACAACATTTGGTTCCAACAAGACGGGGCTACGTACCACACAGCAAGTGCAACAATTGAAGTATTGCGAATCATATCACTCTTATTGGAAAACCCTATATATGGTGTAAATAGGTTTCTTTTTTAGTTTAAGAATTTGCATTTTACAAGTTTATATTGAATTTATTTTTACATCAGAATCCGCCTAATAAAACATCAGAATTAGTCTCTGTTGGTGTTTTGTTGAAATACAAATTTCGGCTGAAGAATGACGTATTTATTACCCTATTAAAGTTAACCGAAAGTTTCTACCCTAAAATTGGTAATGCAAATAGTGTCTTTGCTATCCATCCGAAAAAATATTTTACAGCCGAAAGCTGTATTACTCGATAGATATACCTAGTTCTACTATCACCTCCAAAATAATCAGAATTAGTCTGTCATATGGTGATGTGGCTATACGGTAGAATATTTACGATGATGTAGTCTACGATTAAATGTTTACGATGATATGGTCGAATACCAGGAATATGACCTGTCTAATGGCCATAGTAGTATCAATGGGAAAGTGGGTAACTCAAAAGTTACAAAATATTTTGTAATTTACCAATCTGGTAAAATTATATAGCTCCGGACAACTTTCAAACAGCTAACAAATATTTTTTCGGGTAAGATAGCAAAGACACTATCTGCATTACCACTTTTCGGCTAGAAACTTTCGGCTGACTTTAACAGTATCATATTATTACGATCTCGCCTGTTGTGTTGACGAGACGTTTACTCTACAAAAATTGCTGAATTAATGTTTAGAACTTAACAATTATCTTTTCGCGAGATTGATGACATCTGGAGTTTAGTAGTAGTACTAAAGAATTTTAGTCCAGTTTATTTTGTAGCGCAAAACAATGTTTTCTGTAACATAAATCCTATTTTATCATTATATGTCTCCAGCCAAAAAACATTCATTATTCATCAAGAATCACGAGTCTGGCAGCCTCAGAAAATTTAACTTGTTCAAAACTCCTCTGTAAGTTATTCAACCCGTGATTTCGTGATTGGAAGCAATTTTTTTGATAAATTTAAATAAAATTGATATTAGGTGGATGACTTAATTTTTACAGCTTTTTCAGCAAATTTATTTTATATAAAAAAGGAGACAATAACGATTTTAATCTTGGAAATATTGTCCATCGTTTTTTATGACCTTACGTCATCTGTCAGGTATCATACGAAGTCATCGACGAATTTACGCACATCGTTCAGCGTTTTGAACTGTTTATCCGCTACGGTGTGCTGCATTGACCGGAACAAATGACAGTCGGATGGCGCCAAGTATGTGGTGAATATGTCGAGTCCGGAAGAACTTCCCATCCTAAGTGCAAGAGGGTCTTGTGAGTCACGCAGCAGTATGACTTGCCTGCTTCCTTGACCAGTAAATGGCCTTTTCTGATCAAGTTCTTCGCACAGTTTGTTCGGATGTAGCAGTCTGCAGTCACCATTTGACCAGTTTCCAGAAGTTCGTAATAAAGCACACCCATCATTTAATTTTTTCCACCAGATACACGGAGAACCTTCTTTAAGTGGATGTTCTGTTTCGGCGTCGATTTACTGTGTTTCCCGGTAGAATTCCTTTTTGTTTGCCGGCAAGCAGTGAATGACACGTATTCATACGTTGATCTATGTACGTTGAACATGTGCGACCCACCTTCCAAGTTTTTGAATATTTCCCATTTGGTGCAAACGTGTTTTAATTCTGTTTATTGAAGTGCCTTTGGATACACAACATTTTATTATTTTTCCGTTGCGGACAATACATTTAAAGGTTTTCCGGAAAGTTAGCATCCCACATACAGCTGTCAATATAATTCCAATGATATAAACGAAAATGTTGATAAATTTAATGACATTATGCAGCAAGGCTTCGAACTTTATGTATACCTATGTGCTGTAAACCACAAAATGCTCACCCTCAGTGGTTCGATGATAGACTAGTTAACTTAAAAAATCGGAAACGACAAAACTATGTTTCTACAACATAATAACGAATTTGGAATTTATTTCAAATCAAAATACAGGTCGTATCTCGATCAAATTCAAGGAAAAATCAAAGTAAATCCAAAACAACTTTAGGAATAAACGCGAAATTGACGGATACGTTGCAAATATGACATATAACAATACCAGCTCCTCAAAATCCAAAGATATAGCTGACATGTTCGCGAAGTTTTTTCAATCAGTCTATAAACCACGAACAACCCAGCAATAATAATAACTCAAATATAACTCCTCCTGTTATATATGAGGATAACATTTTATCGGCTCTAAAAGGATTTGGAGTCGGTTGTGGCCTTGACAATATACCCTCTTCTATTCTGAAGGAGTCCGCTGACATTTTAGCAATTCCATTATGTTACCTATTCAACCACTCCTTGAGCACCAGGGTGTTTCCCGAAAAATGGAAAATTTCAAAAATTACACCAATTTTTAAATCGGGCAAACGAGATGACGTTACACGCTACAGAGGAATATCAACTACATCATCAATTCCAAAATTGTTTGAATTAGTTTTATGCAACAACTTTAAATCCACAATTGCACGTCATATGTCAACAAACCAGCATGGGTTTATGCCTGGTCGATCCACGTCAACTAATCTGGTTGAATTCACCAGTAAAATAATTAATGAGATTGAAAACCATCATCAAGTTGATGTAGCGTACACGGATTTCAGTAAAGCATTTGATTCCATCTGCCATCAAAAAGAACTCCGCAGTTTATTCGCAATTGGGTTTTCACTCGATTACATAAATTGGTTCAAGTCCTATCTATTAAACCGGCGACAATTTGTAATAATGGGAAATGAGAAATCAAACGTTATTAAAGTTACGTCTGGTGTTCCCCAAGGATCTCACATCGGGCCGTGGATATTTATTGTTTTTATAGATCAAATAACCGAGATAATCAAAAACTCCAGAAACTTCAAGAGGACATCGATAGATTAAGTGAGTGGTGTGATCGAAACTCCTTTACTTAAATATAAGTAATTACTTCCTACAAAGTCAACAACGAAGTATTGCAAAGAGTTAATGAGATCATAGATCTAGGTGTTACATTTGTCGAGAATGCTAGTTTCAATAGGCATATTGAAAATTGTATTGCGAGAGCTAATGCCATGTTTGGATTTGTCAAAAGGTGGACATGTGAATTTAAAGATATTCAAACCTTATGTTCACTCTATTTCGCTTACGTTCGATCTCAACTGGAATACGCTGTACCGGTCTGGAATCCATACTATGCTGTACACATTAAAAGAATGGAAAGCATTCAAAAGAAGTTTCTGATTTTCTTGTTAAAAAAAAGTGACTGGAATTACGACCACAATTTACCATTCCATGAAAATGTGGCTCGGTTACCTCCATACTCAACAAGAAGCACGGATTACAAAATATGCACGCAATGAAAATAGACGACTTCTCTTAGGTGAGGCTTTCATTGGTAACGTTTTGCTTGGTCACATTGATTCAGCATACATTTTGGAAATCATATCAATGCATGTGCCTTGCAGAACATTTCGAAACCATGAATTTTTAGCACTAGAACACCATTCCACGAACTATGGAGAAAATAACCCCATTAATAGGTCGTCTAAATCGTTCAACATCGTCGACGACCTATTTGACTTTAATTTATCAAAGGACAAGTTCAAAAATATACTTAAGAATTATTTTTAAAATTTTTAATTGTTAAATCAAGATTGGATTTATATATTTCTGTGTTTTAATTTTCTTTATTTTTTTTTTGTTAATATTTTTGTTTTAAATTAAATTCTGAAATCATACATGTAAATCACATAATAGATTTCTTTAAATAAATAAATAAATAAATAAATATGAGAAGCTTAGATTTTCCAAATTTAAGATTTTCCAGGAAACTGCCTGCAAGCGATGTACTGTTGTCCTTTAAAAATTCACCTTTTTTTTCCTATAAATTTTCCATTTAAAATTATAGTATAGCTCGGTGATATTGCGTTCATCATCATTTTCACTGAAGCCTGGTACCGTTGATTGATGTTTCGGAGATGATTGATGGACACGCTATTCTTGAACGAGAAAACGGGTGACGTGCCTTCACAACGTTTAGAATACCGGTGGCTTGAGTAGAAACACACAAAAGCCACCGTTTGAATCAAAAACCAATCGTACAAATTAATGGTCATCACAGCATGTGACCTTGCAACGCAACACGGCGTGGTCTAACCGCCAAAAAACACGGATAGGAGAACAAGAAAAAAATAAAGGCAGGAAATCACTATTTTTCTTCTTTTAACAAAATCCCACCCTCAACCACGCTCACCTCCGCTCGGGTTTTATAGATTACTTGTAAAATTCGCACTCAAGAACACTGAGTTTATCATTTGAATCAAAAAAAGACTTGCGAATGAGAAGCAACAAAGGCTGCACCGCAGTTTTTGGGGCCATGCGCATAGCACATGACCACTGGAGTAATAATGACCCCATGACCTGCACACTAAACCACTCGACTGTTCCGATCTAAAAATTCTTGTGATATTTTGATCACCACACTACGTCTTTGCTTTTGATTTATATTTGTTAGTCTGGATTTCCACTCACTTGTATATTCAACATAGAGGAACTCTTTTTTTTTTGGTTTCACGAAATATGGCACGCGCAGCATATTTAACTGTTTATTTTTTTATTCACAACCAAAAATTTGCATTTTTGTACCGCATCACTTCTTAACGATCTTTTTTGTTTTCTTCCGTTTTTGGTCCGACCTGTCTCGTATCGGTTATCGTCTTCCTCTTCATAAAACTTTTACTGCTCTATTTACATTCCCCCCCCCCCCCCTTCAGATAAGTTGCGAGGAAAGGACGGTTGGATATTGGTGGATTTGGAACGGAATTGCCAAGCTAAGGAAGGTTTGGTCGCATGGTGGAAGACACACCTTCCGTGTCAAGTGAATCGAGTGAATTCAATAATTCAGCTGGGTAATTGATCACTTCATCTTGATTCATTATATACGTTGTCGCTTCGCCTAGAATTTCGTTTTGAATGATGAAGAGCTGTTCACTCTCAAATCGTTTAGTGTACGCGCCATAGTACATTCGTACCATATGACTTGAAATGATTGGAGTACTTTACCCATTCCAGAATGTTTGTTGATATTGCACGTGATTTGCATATTCAATTTCAATTCTAGTGTTGAAGGTTCGGCCAGCATCCAAAAGAGTTGCCGCAATTCCAGATAGTGGATTGCCAGTGCAAGATTTTTCCACGATCGATGGTTGCCAAAATATCTGAAATGAGAAAAGTCTTGCCCGTGTCTCCAGACACATCTAGGAAATACCATCCGCTCTGCCTTGTAATTGCATGCGTAATTCTGTCATACGCATGCGTTGTTCTAGAACCAATTTCGGAAGATTTGTTTGAACAAATGTAACCAAACAAATGTTTGGTCGTTTGCAGATCGAGTCGGCGCAACCATTACCAGTGCTTTGTTAGCGATTGCCAAACATATGTTCTCTATCGAAATCAATGCGTCAGTGGATTGATAACTCTTTAGAATGAAACAGTTAACGTCATTCCAACGTTTTTCCAACCAATGATTGATCAAACTCCTCAAAATAAGCGTTCATTTCCGCTACTATTTCATCATTTGACCCTCCACCGGGCAATAGGAAAAAGTGACAAGGGGCAAGATCATGTGAATCTGATGGATTGGGAAGCAATTTAAAGCCCAATTCTGTGTTTTACATGATGAATTTGGTAGTGCATTGTCATGATGGAAAAGCACTTTCTTGTTTTTTAAATGTGGCCGTTTTCCTTTAAGATTTTCATACAAAGTACTTGACTGAGATTGCTTTATTCGTCTCAAGGCAGCCCTTGTGCATTCCAAAACACAGTGGCCATAACCTTAGCAGCTGATGCAACAACTCTTACTTTCTTTGTGCTCCAAACCAGATTCTAGTGATGGATCCATGTGCCATCAACCGTTATGAATGGATGCAAAAATATTTTATTACAGTTTCTTAAGAGGTTTTTGTTGAATTTTGATTTTATGAGCGAGGTCCTTACATAAGACGAAGTTTGGAAATTTAGCCTTCCTTAACTGGGATTGAGTTTTAAAATTTAATTATGACCATTTCTACTTCTAAGTCGTGGTCATTCCTTAACCCATCTTAGTCAAATTTGGTTTGGTTACTTTGAACAAAACTTTAATCAAACTAAGGTGAAATTTCGGTTTTATGGTGGATTTTGAACTTTACAATAAATCATGTACGAATTCTAAATATGGCAGTGGTGATTGGAATTTTTACATCTCTTAACCGCTCTTAAGTTCTGGCAATAGGATATGATGGATGGGACTCGACCATTTCATATCCGATCAATTTCAAATTTAGTGTGCCAGATATAACTGGGATTCTAACAAGAATTTTGGTCTAGGTTCGGATTTAAGAACATTTGTAAAATATTAAATCATTTAGGCCAAATTTGAACCACTCATTATTGGTCCGTGCAAATGGAACATTTTTTAATGCCCTGACTCTCTTTTATATGGTAGTTAGCTTATTAGACAGCCCCAAGTTCAATCTCCTACTAATTTGTTCACGCAACCGTCTATGACGTCCGAATTTATTGAAAGATTCTCTATATACTTATGGATAGGTTCTAAGTTCAACAAACTGCCCTATTCGTTTTTTGTTAATCATGATCGTATTATACATCCAAGTTCCACTACTTGGGAAGAGGGAATTGGAAAAATATTTTCATAGTGTTTTTGCCTCAATTGTATTTTTCTGGTCTACTGATGGAATAAGTTTGGCGTGAATATTTTCGAAATAAAGTAGATTGGAATATTTTGTTCCACAAAATTTTTATAGAGAAAAATATTTCCCCATTTAACTTTGTTTCGAAAATTTATATACATCAAAATTATTCCATTAGTTGGCCAAAAAAAAATACAATTTAGGGCCTTACTTATATAAGCTCCAGTTTATTTTTCTGATTCGTAAAGGCATCCCGGGTAGTAGGGTGGATTTCGAGATAATAGGTCAAGTATATAGCGGTCAGAAAAGCTCCAGTCCTTAGTCAGGCACGAATATTTTTTTCGTTTAATCTACCAATTTCCGACAAATACTCGCTTTAGCAGAATTTTATTAGTTGGTATCCAATCGAAACCAATTTACAACTTTTAAATTGAGCTCTATCACAAATTGTTTAAAAAATATCTTTATCTTTCCTCTATTCGGTTGAGGAAATGGTTAGTTCGATTTAAATAGATGGTTTGCTTTAACTACAATTGGAAGTATATTAGAATCCCAAGTACATAAAACAACTCAAGTATCGTCGCAATAAGTTGACAGGTGGATTGATTAAAATAAATTTGGCACTTTACAGAAGTCAAGCCGTGTTCCGTTCATTCAGTTTATTGTTATTAGTTACATTTAAAATAGTAATTTCCAGATCAACATTTAAAACTCCCATTGGGATATTAGAGAAGCAAGTTCTTAATCTTAATGGGCTTAAGCTTCCATTCCATTTTGCTATTTTGCTGAACCACACTCGGTACTCGTATCAAAATCCCATTTACATTGAAAAAATTAAATTTCAAATCTACTGGGCAAATAATTGGTTTATCTCATTTTCTACCGTATTTTGAGTTACGGATTTTTTTAGTTTTCGGCGTAAAATTACATTTGTGTTAGTTTAACTAGTCATTGTTAGATGTCGCTAGTATTCTTAAAATTTTATTGTCTGGTAATTCTGAATAAATATAATCATTTCCAATAAAACAAATCAAATATTTTGTAATTTTAATCAAAAAGTTTTAATCAAAAAATTTACTGAATGAAGTTGCCTCTGTCGCAGCATCAAGAGTCTACATGCCCGACGCATCCTTAAGACTGCATTATAATTAAATATTAACAACGGAATCTTTGAGACCATCTGTCGATGACTGACTCGTACAAAATAACTAAACATCTGTTAGGTCAGTAATTTAACATAACCGTTGGTAAAATGAAACAAAACGACACAACAAAAATTGTTATTTGGTTGGCTATTGTAGTTGCTCAGCTCAGCACCTCAGAACCATGTACGTCAGATCATATCTACACATACGCCGGCAGGTAACCTAAAATAATACTAGAAAAGTGAACTGCAAGTCCCATTAGCTACCCCACCAACTAATATTTATTTGAAATAAAAAAATCCATTTTTAATTCAATTATGTGCTAGACTCTAGAATTAATTTCAATTAGACAAAATTAAGAGTGAACGGTCGATTATATTAGATTTCTTCTCATCATCAATTGAAATACATTACGGACGAACAGCGTTACCATAAAAAATGTAAACGCGAAATGAATCATTTCGGCCGTCAAATTTAGCGAATTTGATTTACAAAAAAAAAAAACGTTTAATGTCACAGGTCACTTCAAAAAACATCCACCAAATACCATGTTTAGTCTAATTTATATTTATTTATTTCAATTAACTTAAATTATATACGAATTACTTTTATTAACGTGCGTTTGCAAATTTACAGGACCGCAAAAACCTATGATGTCAATCAGAATGATGGTGATTCAAAAAATGCAAAGGATATCGAAAAGCCGGACGAGAAACCGAAAACCGTCAGCTATTTCAAATTATATCGGTTTGCGACCAAAATGGAAATATTTCTAATTATTGTCGGTGTAATATTGGCGGCGCTGAGCGCATTCGCCCTGCCACTTGTGATTATAATTTACGGTGAATTTACCACACTGCTCGTTGAGCGTGCATACCGAATTGGTACAACATCGGATACGGTATTACTGCATTTGTTTGGTGGCGGGAAACCATTGTAAGTATTTTTACGAATTATTACTATTTATATCGCTTCCGCGTGCTTGGCACTACATTTAACTATTCCAGAACTAATGCAACGATAGCGGAAAGCCGTGATGAAATTTATAAAGATTCCATATCATATCTGATATTAATGTCGATTACGGCCCTGTTCCAATTTATTACTGGGGCTATTAGTGTCGATATTTTTAATTACACGTCACTGAAGCAGGTCACCCGGATTCGTGTACGATTTTTTCAATCGGTGCTGCGACAAGATGTTTCGTGGCACGATGGGAATAGTGGAGACAATTTTGGATCCCGAATCACAGAGTAAATTTAGTATACTAAACAATTTCCTATATAAACTAACGTATATATTTTTTTTGCCAGGGACATCGAGAAAATCCGCGAAGGAATTTCTGAAAAAGTCTGCATGTGCATTACACTCTTCGCCTGTTTTGTTATCTCTGTTGTGATTGCATTTTTGTATGGCTGGAAATTAACGCTAGTCTGCATTGCTTGCGTCCCTGTCCTAATTACAACAAGCACCCTGGTGGCAAAATTTCAAACGTCATTAACCACTAAAGAATTACAATCATATTCAAATGCTGGTTCCGTAGCGGAAGAGGTACTGATCGGAATACGAACCGTGTTAGCGTTCGGTGGTGAGAAAAAGGAATCGGAACGGTACGATCAAAAATTGATTCCGGCCGAGGTGGCGGGTAAACGGAAAGGCATGTGGTCCGGTGTAGGGGAAGGCATAATGAAGTTTGTTTTCTACGCGAGTAATGCCCTTGCGTTTTGGTATGGTGTCACCTTGATCTTAGACGATCGGGATAAAGAGGACAAAGAATATACGCCTGCCGTGTTGATGATTACATTTTTTGGTATTCTTGTTGGTTCGGATAATATCGCCCGAATGGCACCGTTTATCGGAATATTTGCTGTTGCAAGGGGGGCCGCTACCCAAATATTTAACGTAATCGATCGTGAACCTAAAATTGATTCGATGTCAAAAGACGGTAAAATTATAAACTACGGCATTAAGGGAGATGTTGAATTTAGAAATGTCTCGTTCCGGTATCCAACACGAACCGACGTCGAGGTGCTGAAAAACTTTAACCTTAAAATACATGCGGGACAAATGGTCGCACTCGTTGGTAGTTCGGGTTGTGGTAAATCGACATCCATTCAACTATTACAACGATTTTATGATCCGCTCGAAGGTTCGGTATCAATAGACGGAAATGATTTAAGGAAGCTAAATATTTCATGGCTCCGATCAAATCTTGCGGTCGTCGGTCAGGAACCGGTACTTTTTGGCACAACAGTAGCAGAAAATATCCGATACGGCAAGCCAAATGCAAGTCAACAAGAAATCGAGGCGGCTGCTCGGGCCTCTAGTGCGCACGAATTTATCATAAAACTACCACACGGATATGATACGCAAGTTGGTGAACGAGGTGCCTTAATGTCGGGTGGACAAAAGCAACGTATTGCTATTGCCCGGGCGCTAATCCAAAATCCAAAAATTTTGCTTCTCGACGAGGCAACTTCTGCGCTTGATTCACAATCCGAAAAATTAGTGCAAGACGCATTGGATAATGCAAGCAAAGGACGAACCACGATTATGATTTCACATCGCCTATCGACTATCCGGCAGGCCGATCGAATTGTGGTGCTCGAAAAAGGAAAAATTATCGAAGATGGAACACACGATGAATTAATGCTGTTGAAAGGGCATTACTTCCGCATGAATCAAGTGCACACTGTGGAAAATTTTGATGGCTACAAGGAGATTGATAACGCGTTTGATCAGATGCTTGAGAAAGAGATGGAGCTATCGGACAAGACTATGTCGAAAAAAGACGAATACTTTAAAGAAAATTACTTTGAAAAACAAAACGGCAGATTAAGTTTTGATCATTACCATAAAGAGTTAGAGGAGCATCACGACGAAAAAATGGAGTACTTTAAACTCCTGTGCCGAATTATTAGTTTCGTTAAACCTGAAATACCGTTCTTGATCCTCGGTGGAATCGGTGCTCTTCTAGCGGGTGCTTCATATCCTGCATTTGCAATTTTATTCGGTGATGTTTATGGCGCCCTATCATTACACGATCCCAAAGATGTATTGGCCCGAACCAATATAATTTGTATTTGCTTCCTGGCCGTCGGTATTGTAACTGCTTTCAGTTTGTTCTTACAAAACTACCTATTCACGTTAACTGGCTGCCATTTGACAACAAGGATCCGATCATTATTATTTTCGTCGATGATTAAACAAGAAATGGGATGGTTCGACCAGGAGAACAATTCAATTGGAGCACTTTGCACAAAATTATCTTTAGATGCACCAGGAATTCAAGCCGCGATTGGACAGCCATTAGCTGGTATTTTTCAAGCATTTTCGACATTGGTATTTGGTGTCGCCATTGCGTTCTTTTATTCATGGAAGTTGGCGCTCGTTTGTATTAGTTCAATTCCGTTTATTTTGGGTACGGTACTGTTCGAAGCAAAGTAAGTTTTACTTTACCGATTTATGCCCTTAACGTATTAATCCATATTAAATAATTTTAGGTTTATGTCAGCGGCCTCGTTCGTTGAAAAGACTGCCATCGAAAACGCAACATCAATTGCGATGGAGGCTGTATCCAATTTAAAAACTGTGTCTAGCTTACGCCAAGAAGCACCAATGATACATCGGTACTCGGAATCTGTTGGTGTGGTCGAAAAATTAATTCGCAAGAAAATGATGTTCCGCGGTGTAGTATTTTCAATAGGTCAAGCGATGCCGTTCTTCGCTTACGGAATTGCTCTGTTTTATGGTGGTTTTCTAGTGGCCGACGACTCAGTTCCATACGAAAATATTATCAAGTATTGAACGCTATATACATGACTATTTATTAGATACAATATTATTCGAACTATTTTATAGGGTTTCAGAAGGTTTGATTTTTGGCGCCATGATGCTCGGACAAACCCTCGCTTTTGCTCCGGCCTTTGTATCAGCCTTCGTTGCGGCCAAGCGAATATTTAGAGTAATTGATCGTAAACCAAAAATTAAATCACCGTTCATGATCGATAACAACCGAAAAGACAGCAACGAGAATACCGTTAGCTACCAAAAGGTCGAATTTGCGTACCCAAAACGACCGGATGTCCAAATTTTGCAAGGTTTGGATTTGGAAGTACTATCGGGCAAAACAGTTGCACTGGTCGGACATTCAGGTTGTGGAAAATCAACTTGTATTCAATTACTTCAAAGACTGTACGATCCGGATGGCGGAAGAATTGTGAGTTTACTTAAATCCATAACAAACAGGTATAATAACATATTTTTGTGTTTTCAGTTCGTCGACGTTGATGACATTTCGAACGAGTTGGTATTAGACGACCTACGAAGTAAACTCGGTATCGTTTCACAGGAGCCAGTTCTATTCGAAAGAACTATCGCAGAAAATATTGCATATGGCGATAACCATCGAAATGTACATCTTGCCGATGTAATCGAAGCAGCTAAAACAGCAAATATTCACAATTTTATTATGTCGTTGCCGCTTAGCTACGACACATGCCTGGGTACGAAAGGTACTTCACTGTCGGGAGGCCAAAAACAACGTATCGCAATTGCGCGCGCCCTAGTACGTAACCCTAAAATATTATTACTTGACGAAGCCACGTCAGCACTAGATTCACAATCTGAGCAAATCGTGCAGCAAGCCCTCGAAGTGGCGAGATGTGGTCGCACATGTATAATTATAGCACATCGATTAACAACAATTCAGAATGCGGACGTTATTTGCGTACTACAAAATGGTAAAGTGGTGGAGCAGGGAAATCATGAGAGTCTATTGGCAAAAGGTGGCTTCTACTATAAACTGTATAAAACACAAAGTGGTAATTTTGAATAGACCCGCATATGGTACGTGTGTGTGGGTGGTGAGAAGCGCGTGGTGATCAAATCATTTTCAAAATTTTCTAACACGATACGACATCCCGATATAATATATAGTAAAGTATTTTATGCATTTCCTATTTCGTAGTTTTATAACAAATTTGCACAAAACACTATTCAATCTAATTTTGTAAATAAAAAAAATTCAAAACACGCAACTATGTTGCGGATCAAGCGGAAGCCAGACTGGTCAACGATTTAGCTAAAACCAATTCTATAGCAGTTTAGCCTAATGTTAATAATTCAGATGATCTGGATTAATATTTTCATTGAATAATTTTGTATTTTATGAATATTGTAAGAATAAATTCGATACTACTTGTTACTCGTGGTCTTATGAAATTAAAATATTTTGTTAAATTTGATTGTTGAGCTAATTTGTTGATTGAACACATATCGCTCGAACGCAAAGTAAGTGAAGTATTCATTTATAATCAACAGTCCAATTTCAGGTTACGTCCACCCTCTATACTTGCCGTATGCCATCTGTTGATAAATTCTAAATATTGATGGAGAAAACCCTAGAACTATAGCTTGAGATATTTAAATTCATTACACATTAAAATAACACCGTCGTAACAGTTGGTCTGGCCACCACCGGGAACCGAACTCCCTGAGAGTAGAAATAATACCGATGGACCCAAATACAAATTCCATATTGAAATTACTTGAAGTTAGTAGTATTAATCGATGTATGTGAAGATAGCCCAAATTCCATCCCCGAAAAATGCGATGGCAATACTAATTATTGCTATCATGACATTTAGTACTCTCAGATCAAAAAAATTCCTCATTTTTACTCTCAGCCCTGAAAATACTTGCTATCACGATAGTGAAAAACTGTCATGACATTTGACATTTTTGGGGCTCAGAGTTGAAATAATACTGATGGCCTCAAATATAAATTCCATATAGAGATTACTTAAAGTTGGTAGTATTAATCGATTTTTGTGAAGATAGTCTAAATTCCATCCACGAAAAATACGATGGTAACACTAATTATTTTTATTCTCAGCCCCGAAAATACTTGCTATCACGATAGTCAAAAACTGTCATGACAGTTGAAATTTTCGAGACTGAGAGTAGAAATAATACTGATGGCCTCAAATATAAATTCCATATTGAGATTACTTTAAGTTAGTAGTATTAATCGATGTATGTGAAGATAGCCCAAATTCCATCCCCGAAAAATGCGATGGCAATACTAATTATTGCTATCATGACATTTTGTACTCTCAGCCCAAAAAATTTCCACTGTTTTGCTCTCAGCCTCGAAAATACTTTCTATCACGATAGTTAAAAACTGTCATGACAGTTGAAATTTTTGGGGCTCAGAGTTGAAATAATACTGATGACCTCAAATATAAACTCCATATTGAAATTACTTAAAGTAATCGGGATTAATCGATGTATGTGAATATAGTCTAAATCCCATCCCCGAAAAATGCGATGGCAACACTAATTATTGCTATCATATTGAGATTACTTAAAGTTGGTAGTATTAATCGATGTATGTGAAGACAGTCTAAATTCCATCCCCGATAAATGCGATGGCAACATTAATTATTGCTCTCATGACGTTTTGTAATCTCAGATCAAACAATTTCCTCATTTTTACTCTCAGCCCCGAAAATACTTGCTATCACGATAGTTAAAACTGTCATGACAGTTGAAATTTTTGTGGCTGAGAGTAGAAATAATACCGATGGCCTCAAATATAAATTACATATTGTGATTACTTCAAGTTAGTAGGATTAATCCATGTATGTGAATATAGTCTAAATTCCATCTCCGATAAATGCGATGGCAACACTAATTATTGCTCTCATGACGTTTTGTACTCTCAGATCAAAAAAATTCCTCATTTTTACACTCAGCCTCGAAAATACTTGCTATCACGATAGTTAAAAACTGTCATGACAGTTGAAATTTTCGAGACTGAGAATAAAAATAATACCGATGGCCTTAAATATAAATTGCGTATTGAGATTACTTAAAGTTGGTAGTATTAATCGATTTTTGTGAAGATAGTCTAAATTCCATCCACGAAAAATACGATGGCAACACTAATTATTGCTATCATGACATTTTGTACTCTCAGATCAAACAATTTCCTCATTTTTACTTTCAGCCCCGAAAATACTTGCTTTCACGATAGTTAAAAACTTGTCATGACAGTTGAAATTTTTGGGGCTGAGAGTAGAAATAATACCGATGGCCTCAAATATCAATTACATTTTGAGATTACTTCAAGTAAGTAGGATTAATCGATGTATGTGAAGATAACCCAAATTCAATCCCCGTAAAATGCGATGGCAACACTAATTATTATTAATTAATTATTAATTATTATTGCTATCATGACATTTTGTAATCTCAGATCAAAAAAATTCTTCATTTTTACTCTCAGTCTCGAAAATACTTGCTATCACGATAGTCAAAAACTGTCATGACAGTTGAAATTATTGGGGCTGAGAGTAGAAATAATACCGATGGCTTCAAATATTAATTACACATTGAGATTACTTCAAGTTAGTAGTATTAATCGATGTGTGTGAAGATAGCCTAAATTCCATCCCCGCGATGGCAACACTAATTATTTTTATTCTCAGCCTCGAAATTACTTGCTATCACGATAGTTAAAAACTGTCATGAAAGTTGAAATTTTCATGTTTGTGACGTAAGCCGAATTTTATGTATGTGACGATAGTCCAATTTCCATCCCAGAAAAATGAGGTGGCAACACTAATTATTAATATCATGACATTTTTGACTATCAGCCCCGAAAAATGCTACGTTCTTCCTCTTAGCCCCGAAAATATTTACTGTCATGACAAACTATCATGACACAAACATTTTTCGGGGCTGAGAGCAAAAATATTGCACTTTCATGATAGTACGACGATAGAAAAATTTTCGGGACTAATACAAATAAATGATATAAATTATTTGCAGATACCCGATTTTTTTTGTTTAGAAATTTTACGTGATACGAGTATATTTTATGGAAGACCTATCGACTTATGTCTAGTGATGGAGGTAGATTTAAATTAAATTTGGGATTTTTTGATCTTATCTATGAGATGGAGTTGAGACCTATGGTCTCTTAAACTCAGCAAATATTGAGTTGGCTTATGTCTAATGCTGGAGGAAGATTTAAAGTAATTTCAGTGATTTTTTCAGAATTTTTTTTTGGGGTGGAGTCTAGATGAGAGTTGAGATGTAGTCCGTAAACATTCCTTTAAATCTTCCTCTATCGCAGGACACAAGCCGATAGTCCAGGAAACGAATATTTGAGTTTGTAGGACTATATCTCAACTCAGCCCCATAGAAAATTCTGAAAAATCACTGAAATTATTTTAAATATTCCTCCATCACTAGACATGAGCCGATAATCCGGCCAACTGAATCCAATTGAAAGTCGCAATATTATACATAGACTTGTACAGTATTCTCATAAACAACTTTTTTGTTTTGGGGGATATAAATTTGGGCTATCTTCACAAAGGTTATAAATCGGAATATCTTCGGTTTATCGTGGTTTAGTTTGATAGGCCAACTAGAAGGTACTGACATACCTTGTCTTACTTGGCCTGGATAGTTGAATTTGATTTTAGATTAGACTTTAGATGCTGTCTAGAGCCAGACTTACTGATATACATAATCTATTATGTGAATTATGTCTAATTTTGTTAAATTTTACAAAAAATTCGAAATTTCAACGAACTTTTGTTTTGGAGGTACCTGACAACTTGTCAAGATAGGTTTGCGGGCAGGCACCAGGCGAATTAAGTCCATTAGCCATAAGCATTGATAGCATTACTAAACTAAACAAGGTCCCTAAAAGTACCGTAGGTAACGCTTTTGTCCGTTACATATTAGAAATACACATCAGAGATGCTTTAAGCGTACGAAGAAAACTCTCATTGATTCCATTACAGGCTGGATTGTACGCTGTAGTTGTTTTGTATTCAAAAACCAATAAATTTCGCTAAATCTGAGAACAGTTGAGACTCGAATTGTGCCCCTCTATCTGTGGTAATAGCCGATGGAAGACCAAAACGACAAACCCATTTGCTGTAAATGACTCTAGCTACTGTGTCTGATTTAATATCAAGTACTGCACACACTTCAGGCCAGCGTATATAACGATCAATTATGGTTACACAAAAATTCGAAGCTTCAGAATCTGCTAACGGACCAATAATGTCAACATGGATTTGATCAAAACGATTTGCTGCCAGTTGGTAATTCTCTGTAGGAGAACTAACATGTCTTGTAATTTTTGATTTCTGAAGTTTCAAGTTTTTACAAATGCTCGGATATCCCTGTCCATATCAGGCCAAAAATATTTCCATTTGACCATTATGACTGTGGTTCTAGGATGCTAGGATGCGATAATCCATAACAATCGACAAAAATTTGGTAACGAAATTGACCAGGAACGTATGATCGCATTTCGCCAGTTGAACTTTCGCACTTGATAGCTTTATCAGAACTAAACAAAGGTATGTTAACGAATTCGAGATTCGGGGTTTGGATAATAGTTGTTTAAGTTCAACATCACCAGGTTGACTTTCAGCAATTTTCTCAAATATTAACTTTGATGGTAAACGCATTTCCTCAACACGCGATAAGGCATCAGCAACAATGTTTTCCCGACCAGAAATGTGACGGATTTCAGTGGTGAATTGTGAAGTAAGATCTAAATCTAGTAAGCGAGCGGTTTATGATCGGATAAATCACAAAAACGGGTCGTCCAACAAATACTTAAAATGCTTCACGGCTGATTAAGCGCCAAAAAGTTCACGGTCGTAGGCGCTGTACTTACGCTGTGCGTCATTTCATTTGCTCGAAAAAAAACCCTAAATGTTGCCAGACGTTGTTAACAAACTGTTGTACAACAGCACCAATTGCAGTGTCGGAAGCACCACTATTAAGGACACTTCGGCATTTTCTTGCGGATGACAAAGTTGAAAAGCTACGCTTATTGAAAGTTTTGTTTTTTCGAAAGCTTGCAATGCTTGTTCAGACCAGGTAATCTTGGTTTTATCGTTTTTACGCTTGCTACCGATAAAATAACTATTTAAAATCTGCTGACATTCCGCAGCATTGGGAATAACAGATCGGTAAAAATTAACCATACCCATGAATCTTCGAAGATATTTCACCGTGATATGTTTTGGAAAATTGAAGATGGCATCGACTTTCTCTTGGGAAGGTTTGATACCCTTAGAGTCGATTGCATGACTGAGGAACACTATCTCGGTTGAAGGGACAACACTTTTACTGATTAACAACAAAACCAGCGTCTTGAAGACGACTGAATAAAACTTCCAGATGACTCAAATGCTGTTCGAAATCTTTGGATAGTATCAAAATATCGTCCAGACAAGGAAACGAAGCCATACGCACGAGCTCGAAAAGTTCGAATGTATTACAGATTGCAGTCTTTGGAATACCCGATTCTTCAACCGGAATTTGGTGAAAACCCTTAATCAAATCAACTTTTGAAAAAATTGTGCATCCATCTAATTGTGAATTAAAATCTCGTAAATTAGGTACAGGATAACGATCTGGCTTAGTTAATTTATTGAGTGCACGGTAAGCGCCGCACGGACGATACTGACCGTCATCTTTCTTTACCAAGTGAAGTGGACTTGACCACTCACTACACCGATGGTCTACATATACCTTAACGAATTAGATTCTGGAATTCAGCTTTTGCAATACGAATCTTGTCGTATTATGGCAATAGCATGAGTAACATTGAGTTTGAATTCGTTCAGCTGAGGTGATTCTCTAGTAATCTCTTTGAATTTCTGTAAAAGTTTGACGATGCCTTGATTAAGACTGTTTGGTGAAATTGGACTGATCGCACAAGTATTTATGTTGTCTTCAAAAACAGACAATGCATTCACTCTCAACGATGTTACCGTGTCAATGAGTTTTCTATTTTTGAGGTCAACTAACAACCAATAATTAGACAAAAAATCAGCTCCAATAATTGGTTTACTAACGTTAGCTATAATAAACTTCCAAGAAAATTTACGTCATAGGCCAAAGTTAAGATTGAGAACGTGTGTACTGATTGCATTGGTTTCGGTGCCGTTTGCTGCATAAATCTTATATGTGGTGGGACGACAATTTGAACGACGAGAAGGTGGAGTCACCGGCACATCGGCGCCGGTGTCAACTAGAAATTGAACTTTTGTAATACGATCTGTAATAATGAGATGACTATTGACTGAAGTAACAGTATCGCTAATTGCCATACGCTATAGTTTACTTAATTGAGGCTTTGAAATTGTCGTAGAACTTGCAATACGGTTTGCAATTACGAGCCGTATGCTTATATTTATCGTGATAATTATACAAACTTGATCTTTTTAAATTCCTGATGCCTTGAGTAACGGTTTTAGGATATACGACTGCTCGATTTTAAGAATCGATCCAACTTCTTTGTTAATGCATCAACTTTAGCAGCTAATTCACTGTCACTCTGCGATGACACGCTGCTTACACCTTAAGGCTTATCTACGTCGTAAATATCGTCAGCTGCCTTAGCCATATGCTCTAAATCGGATTCTAAACTAACCAAAATTTTCTGGGTGCCGTGTGCTAATGGTTTCAACCATATTTCTTGGAGGACATTACCCTTCATTTGATCACAAGACAAATTCCTCATTTTTTTCCTCATCAACGTACTTATTTGACTTACCTGGATTAATAATTTTATCACGAACTTGCTTCATGGTATCAGGATCGAGAACGGACAATAAATGACGGTACATAGTCGAATCAACCGAGATATTAGCAATATTGGATTGAGCTTCTATAGTTGGAAGAACCAGATGTCGGGATATGATATTGTCGAAATTTTGCCGACGCCCGTGAGTTTAGGAATCGCATCATCACTCATTTTGTGACAAGAGCAAAAACGCTTAATCACTCACCTGATCTAGCTTACTTCAATCAAGAGTCGTTGAATATTATTTACAATATTTAACAACGCTTCCAAAACTTTACATTAATAAAACAATTTGGTTGATTTCCCTCGTGGTCCTTGGTAAATCGATCTCCACGGTGTTGAATATCCCTTCATAATTGGATGATTGCACGACCGGACTGAACAATTGTATCGGTTAAATTGTTGTTGCTTTCAAATACTCGGTGATCACCACTGTGGGGTACTTTTCCCTTCACAGAACTACCTTGAACACGTTTATATATAGCGAGCCGCTCAAAGCAAGACAGACGCACACTTACCCAGAATTCCTCCCACTCTTCGCCTAATTAATTTAGAGTTTCCCAGAAACGTTCGTAAGAATCTAGGAGTTCACCCCCGATTGCCATTTAGATTATATATGTTCCAGCCAATTTTCAAGGGATAGTAGAATGCTTCGAAGAGGACGTAAATAATTTGGTAAACGTGCTTAAACAAAATAAATGTTCGCTCTTACCACCAAAAATGTTACAACCCCACTGTAACCGGAGTTGTTAGTTAACATGCCCCTGAGCCATTTTGGATTAGTTTAGAACTCTGTCATAATTCCAAATCTGAACTGTTTCCATTGGGAAAATATGATTTGCCGAAATAGTTCACTTGGGTTATGAATGTACTGGCATCTAGGTTTATTTGGTATATTTACTCATGAGTCTTTGTATGGTTGCATCTCGAATTTTCGAAAACGAAAGTGAATTAGGAAAAACAAATGGAACCTAATGAGTCGTGAATTTAATTATTAAGGCTAGTGCGCAGCTGACGTAAAATGAAATTGTCGCTGGTCTCCAAAATTAACCAGACAAACTATTCCATGAAAAATAAGTTTATCGATTCTCGTAAAATTTTAACGCAGATATAGCTTCGTCCAAATACTCGACATCCACAAAATTTTCCACTGCCATATTTTAAAACTCTAGAACATGATTTTTTGAAATGCAGCACAACAAGAAATTAATAAAGGGGTTTTCAATAGGAATGATACAATTAAAAAATTTAAAAAAAAAACACATAAATTATTCAATGAGATCAAAATTTTTCTTTTTATTTCAAAGGTTACCATTGAAATGAGCTTCATCACGGAATACAATTTTTAGATAAAAATGTTCATCATTTTCAAGTTGTTCAAGAGCAAAATCAGAAAATAAACGACGTTTGCGGTGGTCGAATGGCATCAGTTCTTGAACCAGTTGAATTTTGTAAGGATGTAAACCCAAATCGTTTCTTAAAATTCTCCATGTTGTTGTTTGAGAACAATTTAATTATTGAGAACGACGTGGAACTGATAAATTTGGATTTTCCCTTACACTTGCAGCTATCAAATCAATATTCTCTTGTGTGCTTGCATTTCTTTGTCGTAGTGTCACTCTTGTATCTCGTGTAAAGAAAATTCACTTTCAAATTTGTCTGCAATACGACGTATAGTGAATCGATTAACTGAATGAATTCTTCTTAAATTTCTCTCAGTAATCACAAATGAGTACTGTAAAGTATTACCTACTGAACACAAATGACATAAGAAATGTCAAAAAATAATACACAGTGTTGCCATTATATTCATTTTAAATTAAATCATTTTTATTGGAAAACCCGTTATAGGTAATTAGCGAGATGTCAAATTTAGCTACTTGTTAGCGTACTTGCAGATAAAATTGCAATGAAAAATGTGTAGAGTGAAACAGAGACATCTATAGACTAATACGAAAAATACCAATTTCACTAGCTAACCTGTATACCGCAAAAAAAAATCAGCGTTGATATTTTCATTTTCGTTCTCACTTGTGCCTAAATTTAATTTCACTTCAGCTGCGTACCAGGCATTCCAAATGTGAAATTAATGTGGTCCTGTTTTAAGGGTTAAGTGCGTATATTGGGTAATTATTGTGAAGTAATTTAAGATATGACCCGAGTATGACAGGGCATGTCAGGAACCAGATCTTTTGTCAAGTGAAACTAAATTAAAACAGCATAAATTTGTATATAAAATATATCTACATAATTATTTATTAATTATTATTTACTTTATTATTAAAATAATAAAATTTTTATTTTTCACACAAAAATAAATTATTAAGGTTTTGCTATATTGGGGAATCACGTAAAACCTAAAATTTCGAATTACTCAACACTATTTACTATGATACACTAAAAACTATTACACAAATCATCATCTTTCATAATATACGTACATCCCTAGCATACAAATTTTAAAATAATTACAAAATGATTTAAAATTAAAAACAAAATAACAAAATTAATTAAATCAAAAAACAAACGCAAAAATAATGAGTTACCAATTATTGCAAATTTATCAAAATGGTAACGAGATTTAATTTTTTTTTAAATTTACAAGACTAGTAAAATTAAATTTGTAGTATTTATCTAATCACACACGCATAAAATGTAAATTATAAATTCTAACCTACAAAAAAAAAACTAATTATCTAACAACATTTATACATAGACTTCACCAGTTTTTGTTTCTGGTTTTGTTTTTGTGAGGGTTGATGGTGCGGACGCGACTTCCTTATATTTTCCATTTGGTTCCGATGGTTTGGATTCCAACGAAGATTTTCGTTCGATCGGTGTTTCACTCGATGACGATTTCATGTGATTATTAATTTTACGGGACGTTCGCTCACGTTTCGATGACGAACGAAGCGATGCCGATTTATTGATTGAACCAGATTCTAGTTCGTTTATGCTCATATTGTCATTTGTTGTGGAGTTACTGGTTTTTGGGGTGGTTGTATCTGCAGGTAATTCTGTTATGATAACATTTGAATGTGTTGTAATTGGGACTGTGATCGGAAGTGCGGAGACCGATAGTGGAAATATATCTTGCCCGAGTGTTGTTGGAATATTAGATCCGTTATGACTTACTGAAGGAAGCACCATGGATAGGACAGAAACTGTATTTGTTGGTGCTGTATTTGAATGGGTAATGTTTGGTATTGTTGTTCCTAGTTGGAGATCAGCCAACGATGTATTCGTAAACCCATTAAAATCTGTAAATCAATAAAAATAAATATAAAATTTTATAAAAGTTTTAAAAAATTATTTCCTTACCGAATTGGGTGGTCTGTAAATTATGGGGTAACACCGCGTTTGCTAGGGCCGCGGTTGCCGGATGGCCAATTTGTAATGTATTATTCACTGAATTAGAATCCATCTCCTTGATGGGTGACAACAACAGTGTACCCACAACAGGCAAATCGTTACTCAACGAGGGTTGATACATATTAGGGGTATTTGCCAACTGATGTGTCATTAGTGCAACACCTGATGCAATAGACGGTGTTCCATTACCATTTGCGGTTGTCATCGCTCCAATGTTGGGTGCTAACGTAATGGCAAACCGATTATTTTCTCGGTCCATACTTTCTTTGGTCACATCGGGCGTTGGAATGCGTGGCCGATTCCTAGGTGGGGCTGTTGACATTACACCACCATTCAAACTTAGTTTAGAGTCTGTGTAAAAACAAAATTATTAGCAAATCAATGAATTTTAAAAAAATACGAGTTTACTTACTTTGCTTCATTAACTGGCGCTGTGCCCTAACCGATTTTCGATTAACAAATTTATCGTAAAAACTCATTTTGTGCGCGGTCGATGTTGGTATATGGTTCGGTAGCATTCCGGCCTCCGGCGAGGAGTATACCGAATTATGTCGGTTTCTTGCAAAAAGGCCACCCGATGAATACGCTGTGGACGAGCTGCGAACCGAGCCCATCCGTGTAATCTGCCGTGTAAACCAATTTTTCCGACGTTCAATGATCGGTGTATCAACACTTTCGTAATCCGCGTACACATCTTCATTCACCATCCGTTTAGTTGGTATGATATTTGCGTATACAGCATCCGCTTGTTTAACTTTATATAGTTCGGCTGATCCTTTTGGTTCCGATCTTCGATAATGTTCCGAGGCTACCGTATACGGTAGATCCTTTGGGACAACTTCTTCCCAATACTGATCCTTTAATAGTTCGGGGTGTTCCTCGTGCATCTCATCCACAATCATGTATGAAGCCTAAAAATATAATTTTTTTTTTGCATTAATTAAAGCGTTTGCATTTATGGTTTGGATTAAAAATTACATCGCTCGCTGATAATTTACATTATGGCATGTGTATTGGGCAATAACCGCGTTTAATCCAAAATCCTTGCCTAAGGTTATTGGTAATTTAATAAATAGTAAATATTCGTAATTTTTTGTCGTAAAATTCAAGGTTGTGGAATCAAGTAAGTGATGTGTGTGTACATGATGTGATATATTGTACCAATAAAATTATATTGGGTGTTGAATTTTACGATGGGTGATGATGTAAAAATTGATTATGTAAAAAAACTGGAGGTAAAATTCGCTAAATACGAGAATAATTGCTATCAAAATTAATCAAAATGAAAGTCAAGGTGAAAATTTATGAAATATTTCCTGAATGGTGGACGTCCAACTAAATGTATAAAATGTTTCTTTATACCACTAGAGTTAACAGGTCATGAATATTGACCTGCTATGAGTATTCGGTATATGCAGCAAATATCTTGATCTCTTGCATTCTCTGCCAATAAATTATAGGCTCGAAGCAAACGAATTCCAGGGAGTTTTAAGATAAAACATCGTTTAGCGTTCTGGACCGTCATCAATAACCACATTTTACTTGGAGCTCACTTAGAAAAAGTAAATATTTCTAAAAAAGTATTGGGTATAATGTAGATCTTTGTAATATCCAAGTCAACATAAAGAAAAATCTGTAAGTGATACCAAGGTGGTAGGTTACCTATGCTTGATCGAAATGTGCAATAATGTGATCTCCATCAACCAAGTTGCTGTCACCTGGAGCATTCTACATGAATATTAAAAACTTGTATTCCCGCAAAAGACCAAACAAAGCTCAGCATTTACAAGGCACCAAAAGCGGACGACCACCTAGGCTGGAGTCAACTCCAACGAAAGTAGTACCTTCCGTGAGATCTCCTACGCGCCAATAGAAAGTAAGAATAGTTCCGACACATATATTTTCCATGTCATTGATTAAAATCTCCATGACTTGATAATAAACTCGATCTTTATGCCTGACTTTAAACGTCTTGCGGGAACCAGATCAATATTTTATATCTACTCAAATTATTTTGGCTGAGTTCAAGGTCAAATTGACAGTAAAGACCGAGAACATTGTAGTATCGTCCACCAGTTTTCTAAAACCGTGTTGAGAATACAACAAGTAGAATAATAATCTGAAATATTTTTGCAAATAAAAATCTGATCAACAACCAACAACATTAACTAATCCGCGACTCGAACTGAACCATCAATAGTTTGTGTCGAGAAAACCGTTTCTAAAGATATAAGGCATTTATCGAACAGATCGACTTAGTAATGGTGCACCACGCATTCCAAACAACAACCAGACAAATCATTCTCATTCTCACCACAAACAAGTGAAAAATAACACATTGAACAGAGAGCAGTTTAAACGGTATCTGTAGTGGTTAGAACATTGGAACCAAATATCCTAATCGTACATATTCCAAATGTAACATCTCATCTGCAATCTCAACGCAATTAGTGGCACAACTCTAAATCGCCACCCGGTTCATTTGCCAAACAACATAAAACGTGTCACGCTTTCAAATCGTCACCCATGTTGTTTACCACAATTCTTGATGAACAACATGTTTACTAACATGAACAAACAAGAAAACAACGGGAACAATACAATGAGCCGAATATACTAAAAAGCGAAAACAAAAGAGCGCCACGACGAATACAACCAAAGCAAAGCAAACAAAATGTATTACAACAAACATAAATTTTACATTCTTGCAGTTCGTCTCAACTAGTCGCGCCAGCAAGATGCACAAACCAGTTGCACTTGCCGTCAGCAAATCGCATACACGCTGTCCGCCATTACTCATGGCGGACAAAATTTAATATTTTTAAATTATAAATCCACACAAAGGCATAATTAGGGGAACACAAGTAACACTCGATTTATTAAGAAAAAACAAATGAACATACAATATTTTTTGTTTTTCCAATTTGTATTCTTTAATGTTACGGGTGTGTTTTTCAATATTTTAATTCCAAATTTAAATTATTAACAATTAACAAAATATCTAACTCTTTCAGTGGTAAAGTATTTTTTCATTTAATTGTGAATATTAATTCATTCGAAATTAGAATTGGAAGAAAATGAGTTATTAATTCAAAATGAGTGACATAGAACCCACTAATGTCGCCAGCGCTGTGACAATGATCGAGCATGGCTACAATTACCGTCAAGTTGCCAGAAGGTTGGGTGGATCCTCGTCTACCATTTATCGGTCTGTACAACGGTAAATGGGTTCTTGCGAGAGAAGACGAGGCCAAGGCTGAAAACGTTGTACTAGCGAATAAGTGAACGTACTGTGAGACGATGGCCCACGACCTCTACTGCAGAGAAATCACCAAGTAGCAAGCTTGAGTTTTGCTCAAGAATACCTATTTTGGACTTGGAACAGGTGGGAAGACATATTTAGTTCACAGACGAGAGTCGTTTCTTAGTGAACTCGATCGATAGAAGGCAACGAGTATGGAGACGACCAGGTGACTGGAATTCTCAATATAACATTACGGCAACCGTCGCTTATGATGGAGGCTCAATTATGGTTTGAGCCGGTCTTTGTGATTGTTGATGGCGGATCCCTTACAGCTGATCGATATGTTAGAGATATTCTGCTAGAACATGTGGTACCATCTGCTCCAATTATAGGAGAAAATTTTGATTTAACGAAGTTGGAATAAACAAGCTGAACTGGCCTGCAAAGTCTCCAGATTTGAAGCCGGTAGAGCATGTCTGGGACATGTTAGGGCGACAGATCCGAGCACGTAATCCAGCAGTTCGCAATACAGAACAATTTCGAAATGTACTCTTGGACGACTGGGAAAATTTATCACAAGAAACGATCGACAGTGTTATCGGGAGCATGACAAGACGAATGGAAGCTGTTGTGAAATCTCGTTACTGAGGAAACCGGTGGGTTACAAAAATTGGTATTAATCACAGTTTCATAATTTTTCATAAAATATTAGAATTTTTTTTTCCTGTATTTGGATGTTCTTTCTATCACCTATCTTAGATATTCATAAAATAAGCACCTTTTTTAAAAAATTTTTGTTCCCCTAATTGAGCCGCCGTGTGTAAAATAAAATTTGAATAAATTAAAATAATAATAAATTATAATGTTATAATTGGTGACCCCGAGGCCGGTTTTCACCGACGGTCAATATAATAAAATTGTGTGTGGCAGACATATTTTCAGTGGTGCATGTGGCTTTTTGTGTACGAGCGCTATATAAACCGCCGCATCTACGTGCCAACATTAATTCGTGTGATTGCAGAGGCGATAACACCAACTTTGGATTTGTTTTCGTGTGAGCGATAGCACCAACAATATCGACAGCAGCAAATCAATACCAGCGCGACAACAGTAACGACTGGGGCTGCAACAATAACAAGAATAACAAATATGGCTGCTATCAAAAAAAGTGTGTTTATTCCATTGGGACATGCAACTTCCATGTCCCATTATCCAGCGGCGCGAGTTGTGCTTCATTTCAATGACCACGCTGACATACATCATAGTACAGTGACCAACACCAACTTGGGGTACTGCGTACATAGTCTAGTGAACATTACAACAATGTCCATTTTCGTCTTCTTGTGTGGATCATACAACTCCCATGATTCTTAATTCAACGACACGCATGATGCATCAGGATTACATGGTTCGATGAGTATCACTAGTTTGGACTCAAAACTAGACTTCTCAGTAAACTAACTTTTCACTAATCGACTGGCTAAACAAACATATTGGCTAAATGTACACATTGGTTAAACCGAGGGATTAGTTTCCCTCGATATCTCACCATTTAGCCACGATCGACACCGTGACAACCAAACTGGAACACAATCACTCGTGATCGGCTTGAAAACACTCAAGTAAACTCTTACTTTGACCCGAAAACTAAATTTTTAGATTCGGAGTATTGGTCAACTTAAAGACCGATGAGGCATACAGTTCGAAATATTCACTGGACTTATGTACCGCTTAAGTTCATATTGAAGACGAACTATTCATTGAGTTTATCCATTGAATATATAATCCTTCGGTATCTCAACCAATCAATCACACTATATCGCGCTAATATCTTCACTGTGTGACTGATCTGGAGGAGGTGATGTGGCGGTTAAAATATTGCAACCAAATTTTTTAATCGAACATACGGCCAATTCAACATTTTGCAATCTCTACGCAATTAGTTGCACAACTCTAAATCGTCACCCGGTTATTTTATCACGTGCAACTGGTAAACAATATAAAACGTGGATCGTTTTCAAATTGCCACCCATGTTGTTTACTTCAAGTTTTGATGAGAATTCTAAAAAGCGAAAACAAAAGAGCGACAGGGCGAATAAAGCAAATATAAATTCGCAGTTCGTATCGGTATCACTAGGTAAACAACTAGGTATCAAAATGGAGGATCTGCGGAAAATGGAAGATAACGAAAACATATGCCTGTGAGGTATGCGAATATGAGGAAGGTACAATAAGTTACTTTACGGAGGGGCATTGTGATCATATACGACAGTGATTTGATGCCACTGTAATAGCCGCTCGAACGTTATTAGAACATTCAAAAGGTGGCATAGAAAATTAGTTGGAAGTGAAACTCTAAAAATTGATATACCACACTCTAACGTAGAACACATGAAATGGACGGTCTCCGATAAGTTAGACCCAAACAACAGAACACTACTTAATACACACAAGATGTTGAATTATTTAAAAACATACACCCGTGCCAGGCATCAAAATTAATCAATCACCTTCATACCATAGGCCGAAACTATGAAACATCGTGGTTGATTATCAAAGAAAGATACGACCAGGTCGCAGGTCCATAGAAACAAGATACATCCATACATTGATGTCACAAGGGATCAACAGTGCTGAATCTGTTTAAACCATTCGCTCACGATATCACTAATTAGTGCCTACATGCAATAAGAAACATGGGAGTCAACATCGACTCTTGGGATCAAATCATGATATACGTTATAGCCAAGAAGCTCGATTGCAAAACTTTAAGAGTATATGAGGTTTTTGGTTTAGAATCAGTGTTTCGCGAAAAGGCCATCAATATTTTAAACCTTCAACCCTTACTCTTAAATATAGTCCAAACTTGTTGACAACAAATACAAATTTAAAACAATGAATATATACGAATAAACCAACTCGTATATCTATTGGAACTTTGCAGAAATTGTTTGAAAAGAAACCAGTCAACAAAAATGACGATAACAATTCAAGAACAACGAACGAATCCGGAGCCACTGATAATCACATAAGTATATTCGAGTAATTATCGATCCTTGCTCACAAGCAAGCGTCATTAATTTTAGTGCTACCAGTAGCTAGAAAATAAAAACAAACAGAGCCGAGATCCAGAAGATTTTATTTTTCTCAAAAGGGGAGGAATGTTGTGTAATATACCGGAAAAAGTCGATCCGTTTATTTGTTTTCCTCATTCTTAAGTAAGGTCATTAGATTTTACTAAAACAATTACTATTACGTTGAAAATATGAAAATGCAACCTTGCAAATTAAATTTTAGAACATAAGACGAATATTTTAGTTTTAAGAGATGCTCATAAGTAGTATTTATTAAGAGTCTTAATCAGTAATTAGTACGAGTGAAACTCATTAAGTGCAAACATAGTTAGTAATATGTGATCAAAACATATTTTAAAAGGTTTTAAATTTCGAAAATGTCAATAAATACAACATAATAAATCGCTCCGCACAATATTTTGTTTCGATTATAAATTTTTGGCACACTGACTTAACGTCGAGGTGTCCAGATCCCTTCCGTTAATATAAGGCTAGTGGAAGAACACAAACAATCGGATATGAAACGAAAATGTTTAGACCGCGTACAAATACCTTTAGATCACCTGTCAATTGCACATGTAAAAAAAATCTTCATCTCACCCAAAATCTTACTTGTATGATAAAATGTTGCCAAACACGCGATCACACTCAAAATTAAAAGATTTTTAATTTTTGATGCACGGCAATGATTTAGAGAACATGTTTTCGTTTAAACGATTGCGCTTATGCGTATTTTTAAATTATAATTTATACACCATAATTAATTTTTCGTAATTATATATATTTTTAAGAAACTACAACAACAAATTTTATTAAGTTTTAAAAGATAAAAATATATCATTATCTTTTGACGATGATGAATTTCAATTTCGAAAAGTTTAACAATAGAAATGAATTTTATAAAAATAAAAATTTCAATGTCGATTGAAGGTAGGTTTAGGATCTGAACACATTTGTGTATTTAGTTGTTAGATAATTCCATTGCGAAGCAGTATCGTCGACTGTGTGTTAGCGAGGTGTGAAGATCGTTTTAATATATCTTGTTGATACAATGTATCTAAAATAAAACTGAGGTCAACGGATGCGAATGCACAGTGTTCCAAATTCTAAGAATCTTGTTATGAGCAAACTCTAACACTCTAAACTTGTTTGCAAATATTGCATTTTGGTATAGTATGCATGCGATGTGTGCTTTTTAATTAGTGACTTTTATTTTTGGCATTTTAAGCTTAATTAATTTTTAGTTTTTGTAATTACGTTATTTTGTTGGTTTTATTGGTTGGCTTTATTTCAACATTCAATTTTATGCGTGATTGTATAACAGCAGTCTAATTAAGGCCTCATAATTTAATTATGTGAAATGCTTAATTAGTTTATTTCAACGATATACATTTTTAGCGGATAATAGTTAAATTTTAGTATAACACTTTGTACCCAGTGATACAGGTTTGTTAGGGAGAACTAATGGAACAATAATACCATGAACTTGGATTATTTTTATCTGTTGTCGCAGGTACTTCCTAATCAATCTATTCTGCAGCTGACCAAATGCGTTTATACTTCTGGTCTAAACTCGGTTACAATGTATATACCGATGCTGAGCCGCCCGGGTTTAGAAACAAACAATCTCAAACAAACCGTCTGAATAGAGAGCATTTTAAAAAAATATCACCAACACTCGTGTATCCTTTGAGGTTAGGGATTCGTCTAAAATTACACCACAGCTCCCACTGATTGTCGTAACAGGCGACTAAAATGTTTTGATTGTAAATTTTATGGGCTCAACACAAATAAACAACCGACCAATAAAATTTTGGTGGTCGTCCCGCTCCCATAAATGGTTTAAACGGAGCACAACTTAAGCTCACAAGTGTTCACTGGCTGAGGCTTTAGGCTTCACCCACGCTTATTCTTTTATTTTCTCTTCTTTGTAATTCTTTTTGAAAGGCAATACACAGAACTAGAGATACAGCGACAAGATACATCGACAAAATACATTTGTCTATCGGCGATGTCGTGATGGTAGACACAAAATTAGAAGAGATTCTAAAAAAAATTCGGCGACAATGTCGTCGTCACCAGCGACATTGGTTGTGTTAGCATCTTACGGTTTATGTGTATTTTAATTTGACAAGCGTTGTATCTTGTTGCTATATCTTTGGTTCCGTTTATATCTTAAGAGTTTATGATTTCGCCCGAGTTGGTTTTTAATTTTGTGGTTTATTCTTTTATTATTCGATTTTATATCTTTTGTTAGTGTGCGTAACCGCAGCAGGGAAACTTTCGAATTGTGAAACTTTGCATACCGATTAAGCCTATTTTGTGTTAATTAGTGCTCACGGGAGAAACAATTAGTGCTAGTCCAGGAACCGAAAAAACGGACAAAGAAAATTTCAAATTTCGCCTGAAAGACGAAACAAATAAAACCCGATTTCTACAAAAAAACAGAAATAATTTAAGCCTAATTTTAAAGATTTCTAAAGGCGGCTAAACTGATGAAATTTGTGCTTATATAGAATATGGTTTTCATAAATTTCCATTCATAAATCGAGGAAAAACGAACTAGCCCCTAAAAGATACTATATTAAACAAACAAAACACAGAGGTATACCGTTCAATAATATTTGTGTTGAACAACAAACTAAACAATTGAAATAAAATGTTCTAAAATCCAAGTCATAAGCGATTCAGATAGCATATTCCTCATCAGGTATGTTCATTTCCATCAGGAAAATATAGTGGCTGATTTTGTGCCAATCCAGAACTGGCCCAATTCCATTGAACAACAACGACCGTTGAATGAACAATTTTCTGACAAAAAGTGTTCTAGGAACCAATGAAGTTGGCACTTCTGATTGCATATTCCGATCAGGGGTGTTCATTTCCATCAGAAAAGTATAGTGGCTGAATTTGTGCTAATCCAGAATTGGCCCAATTCCATTCAACAACAAAAACGTTGAATGAACAATGTTCTGACAAAAACTGTTCTGGAAACCATTGAATTTAGCCGAATATGGATGGCAGTGAGCCACTATATTTTTCGGATGGCAATGAACATACCTGACAGGAATAGGCTATCTGAATTGCTTATGACTTGGATTTTAGAACAGTTTAGTTCTACTGTTTACTTTGTTCTTCAACACAAATATTATTGAACGCTATACCTCTGTGTTTTGTTTGTTTAATATAATATCTTTTAGGGGCTAGGTCGTTTTTCCTCGATTTATGAATGGAAATTTATGAAAATCATATTTCTATGATAAGCACAAATTTCATCAGTTTAGCCGCCTTTAGAAAGTTATAAAGTTAGGCTTAAATTATTTCTGGTTTTTTCTATAAATCGGGTTTTATTTGTTTAATCGTTCAGGCAAAATTGTAAATTGCATTTACCTATTTTTTCGGCTCCTGGCACGAATTTTTTACCGTAAGCACTAATTAACACAAATTAGGCTTAATCGCTATGCAAAGTTTCATTTTAAATTCGAAAGTTTCCTTGCTGCAGTTACCCACACCTTTTGTTCGGACGGGTTTTCTGCATTCTGCATTTCTGCAAAATGTATCTTAATTGAACAACGAATAATAATAATCGGAATTCCCCGAAATATGCCTTTTCGAGTAATGGGTGGAGGCATATGCCGTACCATATATTTTGGTTATGTCCAAAGACTCGTGACTGACAAAAGTTACTCAAATGAACATCTCACGCCCCTCAAGTGAACATATCTCAATCACGCAGACCCGAGTTGCAACGTGGAGTGTGCATGTTCATTAAGACGTATGTCTGACGTAAGTATGTGGCAACACTAAAGTTATTTGTTCATACCAGCCAAGGAATTCAATGACAGAAATATTAAAACCTCCTAATCAAAGTTGAGCGCGTAAATTACACGATGTAGTTTATTCGGTTATTTACAAGTAATTTACATGTAAATTACATAAGCTTATTTTTTACATTATGTAAAGTAAATAATGACTTTTTCATGACAAGCACGCTATTTCTTATATAATTTAATAATTATTCAATTATTACAAAAATTGACTGTGCACTCAGAGAAAAACGTACTATTAAATTCGCAATAGTACAACTATTACTTTTGCGGTATTCTTTTTTCTTATTAAATCCATGATTTTCCATTATTTTATACAATTGATTCAATAGGATAGACACGGTTGATTTTTAATCCAAACATAGAATTAATATTGCAACAAATACTATTAAATTAACAGTATATACCTTAATACGTCCTATATCATACTGATTTTATAAAGAGATCTGTTTCAAAAACTCATCGATGCAGCAGAAAAAATATGTCGGGATATAATTATCTCGAGACTAAACCGGTAAACGAAAAGTGAATATTGATACTATTAAATTGATGTTATATAACATTAATATTGTAAATTCTCTACTATTAAAGCAACAACTTGTTTGTTAATATTAAATCTGCCACTATTAAATTATTAGTACGCACCGTAATATTTAACATCATACTATTAAATCTAGGTTAATAGTATAGCGACTTTTCCTCACGATTCAGTTTTTATCGAGAGCTTAACAAGAAAGGATTAGTTACGGTCTAAATAAAATACACAAGTTATTAATATTAAGTTTAACGTGGTTTAACGTGGTTTAACGTGGTGCAATTTATTTAAAAAATAAAGGTGAATATATAATGTGTTCAATAATATATATATATATATATATATATATATATATATATATATATATATATATATATATATATATATATATATATATATATATATATATATATATATATATATATATATATACATATATATATATATATATATAGTTAAATTAAAAATCGTGTCGGTAAAAATGTGATTCTATGATGAAATACAATTTTCTGGAGGTTAGATTCTTATTTTAGCACGTGTTTTTAGTGTTCGTTTATATGCTAAAGGTTGTGCAACAAATTGTAACTGTCTTTAAAAGTAAATCAAAATGTAATTGAAAACATTTTTAATACGGTTAAAATGCTTAGTACCTAAAGTAGATTAGTACCTAAATTGTTTCAACTTTTATTATGCCACATTTTTGCATACATGCTTTTTAATTTAATGGAGTTTCGCCGTGATAAAACAAAACCGAATCATAATACATTAAAACTTCAACATCTAGTAATTTGGCAAAATTAAGGCGACATGGCTGACCTATTAGACGAATTTATAATGGAACCCTCCTGTGAATCAGATATACCTGTTAACAAAGGAGAAAATGAATTACATGAATTAATTTGTGGTAGATTTGGGTTTGATGAAGCGATTTATCGGCGTGTTATTGGTAAGATGGTTATCCATTTTTCTTAACCGTAATTAACAATTAATATTAAACATATTTTTGATATTTTCAATTTAATTTTAGATCATGATTTTGACATTGAAAGCCTGTTAGTTACAACTGACTCTGAATTAAAAGATTTATTTCCAACTCCTATGTTAGGAACAAGGGCGAAGTTTCACTTTCATTTAAATTTATGGAGGAAGAATGTAAGTCTTACATCGTTATGGTGGTTAACGTAAAAAATACAAATTTCTTTATTTACAGGCCAGTACTATTTCTGTATCAAGCTCCTGTCGGGAGTGGATTGAAGCACAATCACCAGTTCCATCGCCCGAGCCGGGACGCATTGATGTTATACCATCCTCTCATAATGAGATTACCACCGCGAAACTTCTTTCAATCCTCAATAGTTCCGAAATAGGTGTTGAAGTTTTAAAATATTATGAAGAACATAACATTCTGGATGACGCGAAAAAAGATATATTGACGTCATTCATAATAGAATCATATTTTAATAACAGAAAATTAATGACCATACGGGATGTAGAAATTCATTCGATCTTTCCAAAGGAATGCAAAGTGAGAGAGCATTTTTATTTGTATTATATACTTTTACTGACAAATTTGACAAATTGATTATTAAAATAAACTTTTCTCGGTACATAAAACTCATCTCACCCAAATTATTTTAAAAATTTATTTCTCCGCGTAATCACAATCATTTATTAATTTAAAAAAATAATGAGCTTTTATTTGTACTTAGAAACATTTAGTTTATCCCTTTTAATCGGTATAGAATTAGAAATGTTAAACTGTAAAAATATTGCATTAATTCGTTCTTTCCCAGGAATATTATTTGCGTAAAAGAGGCCACGGACTAAACCCAATTGGAAAGCTTCATGACCATTAGAAACATTTTCTTTTCGTTTTGTTCATGAATTTGATGGTCCACCAATTCATGTACACCTTCTTAATGATGGGACAAAAGCATTCAGACTAAAAAAATACTAAATTAAATAGCATAGTAATATTTATTTATATTTTTATTATTGAAAATCAAATTTTGAATTAATAGTAATAAAATGAATTAATATAAATAAAAAGTTAATACATTTACAAAATAGTTTTCTTTGTTTTCATTTTTAATTTACAGGTACAGGTATAATTTCTAAGGTACACACCCTTTGAATTAATAGTACATATACTAGCTCTTTTAATAAGTTCATCCTATTATTTTAATGGTTAATCTCATTATTTTGCATTGGTGTCTAGTACAATTTGTCACATTAAATTAATAGTATTCTTTCTATAATAATAGTAAACACTATTGTGACACTAATACGATTCTCCTTTTATATTTATAGTAAATCAAATCAATTTTAATACTCTACATTATTATTTTAAAGGGTAACACTATCAAAATAATAGTAGATAGCAACCATTATTATAACAGTTTAGAAACTATTATTTCAAAATGGTATTTACTATTGACTAAAATTAATAGTAAAAAACTATTAAAATAATAGCAAATTATGTTAATTTTATAGTATTTTTCTCTGAGTGTGTAACGTTGAAAATAAAAAATAAAATTTAGTATGTCAAATAATTTGAGGTTATCAGCTTTCTTGTGTTTCATAATATCGTTTTGACAAAACCCGTAAGTTTAGCATTGGTAATATCTAATCGGTGATTTGGTGGTGAAATTTGATACATTCCAGATTCTTGTCAATAGCCGCCACAGATACACAATTAAAACTCTGGAGCAGGAACCAAATAATCCAAATCGAAATAATAATTTGATCCATAATTTACTGCTGAACAAAAATAAGCAAAATAAGGTGGTGCTCAGGTTTTACGCCATCTATTATTAATTGGTTCGAACTAAAATGAAATTAGTTTAGTCAGCAATTTAGTCGAAACAAATTTTTATCAGGTACTTTAACTTCAGAAAGTTTATTAGTGCTAAAATTAGTACCTCTCCTCCCCGTCTTGCAAGCAGGGCGGGGGTAACTTTGAAATTAAAATAGGAACCCATATTTTTTATTGTACATATTTTATTAATTTCTTTTCCGGCTAGGATTCGGTCACTTGTTTCATTTTACCGGACTGTTAAACAATTTACTACTGATGGAAGTGAAGTGTTCAACCGAAAAAGAACTCGTCGAGCAAGAGGCACTGAGGAAAGTAATGAAATTGCTGTATTTTCTGCAGTAACTCTTAATCCTCATAATAACGCATAAAAATAGCTAGCGATTCCGGATTGTCCCAAACCAGTATTTTGAAATTCTCCTACTGCGGAGTGTTGAAAATCCACACTGGCTTCTCCAAGTTGAACATAAGCGCCCTTGGACTGTCAACATGTGTTGTGTAATAATTGGCAACCAACTCATCGGCCCCCACATTATAGAAGGCAACTTGAATGGTCAAATCTACCGAGACATTTTGAAAAATGAACAGCCAACATTATTTGAAGACTTGAGCTTAGAATTGCGACAGAACATGTGGTTTCAACTTGATGGTAGTCCAGCACACTATTCGTCGGTAGCACGTGAAGTACTTGATCGTGATTTTAATGGTCGCTGGATCGGTAGAGCTGGTCCGGTAAATTGGACTGCCAGATCACCAGATCTTACTTCGCCAGATTTCTTTTTGTGGGGCTATCTCAAAGACAAAGTTTACCATCAAACACCAACAACACGTGAGAATATGATTGAGCGAATCAGAAATGCTTGTGCCAAAATTTAAGCAAACAGGCTTCTCAATTGTGTACATTCATTTGAAATGCATATTAATAAATGCATTGGAAACAGACTACTACGTCCGCATCGTTGTTCCTGAGTTACGCTCAAAGTAGTTTATTCACCAGCCAATTACATTTCTAAAGGTAACAATTCCCCGGTTATTCAGATATTTTTAAAACAAATAACAAAAAAATCATTTATTTGACGTATTTAATATCGTTATTACAGCGCCATCTATCATGAATCGAAAAAATGTTTCAAAGAAATCCTACGTTCTTTAAGCCGTAGAATCCCAATCTGCAATAAAAAAAACGGGTTCCTATTTTAATTTTAAAGTTACCTCCGGCCTTGCTTACAAGAAGAGGAGGAGGGTTACTAATTTTAGCACTAATGTATGTGACCCCCCCGGAATGATTACATTTTGAGAACGAACATTTTTTTCGTAGAGTGCCATTGAGAATTTAATTTGGTGCCCACAAATCAATTGGTGACCGCCTATACAGCGCATTTCTATGTCTTCTCGCAACATGGTACCGGATTAATATGGTAAACCTCTAGAGTTAGGACATAATCCAATCAGCTTCAATTTTAATATCGATGTATTATTTTACAGATTCATCTTATAAATTAACTTTTAAGCCACTGGTTACCCCATTTAGTTTGCACTTTTGCTTTCGATCTCGTGTTTAAACCACGAATCGACAATGTTTTCGTAATTGCATGATCGCTTTCGATGGAGAGGGTGATATACGCTCGTTTGTACAAATGGAAATGCGTAAGCCTGGCAATCCAGATTGGCTAATAGCAGTGAGGAGGAACATATTATTTGTTTTCGAAAATGGGGTCAGTTTACGCTGCTTAAGATTCACGAAACATCTATGAAGTTGAGCCTAGATTTGCAACTCAAATATGATGGTTATGTGAAGAAGAAAAGAACTTCGGACATCTTTACTTATACACTTGGTGACGTTTAAAGTCAAGTCTCAAATAAGTGAGTTATTGGTGTACCTAGGAATAATAATTTGAGCGTTATATCCTAAAATTGTTGAGACTAAAATGTTATCCAATGGCGAGTAGAACACTCGAGTGATTCTTTAATTAGAGAATATTTGACCTATTTAGTTCTGAAAGTACATTGAAGATTGCATTACGCCACTACTTTGATGAAATTACTCACAAATAGATTTCTCAAAATATTTGGGAAAACCAGAGATATACGTGCCAAACATTATCCCATTTATTGGGGGTTGAACAGTGCAGTGGTAGGTTAACTAGGCAATTACCTATTAGTTAGAGAGTAACGTTATTAGACCTGCTAACGTAACATAGAGAGAAAATTATGATATCATTGCGTTTTTAATATTCTTTCCTAGGTTGTCGCCCCATGTAATCTTCGTAATAGTTACGTATCGACAACTGCGCAGAATACATTGCGTAATCTACCATGACCATCTCTTTGTTCCCAGGAGTTATTAAAGCGAATCCCTGTCAAATGTGTTGGCCCATTCAAATATGAGGCTGTAGGGCCAATCACACACTTAGGATTATCTTGCAACTCTTATGGTTAGTAATGAACATGATGTTTAGTGGTCACTTCCATAGGTTTGGTTTCCTTGACTTACGGTTTCTGGGAACAACGAAGTAAAACAGTTCGTATTTTGGCCAAACACGTGTGAGCCTGTAGCACGAATCAAAACGGTACGATTGACATGCAATTTATATGGTGTGTAGGCAGTATAATTACGAGTCGTTACTATTATGTTTGGTTTCCGGAACTCTTTGTTACAAGGAGTTATTAAGGCAAGCCCCTTCAAATGTATTGACCCATTCAAATAAGAGCCTGTTGAACCAATCACGATGGTAGGATTATCTTGAAATTTTTATGGTCAGTAATTATTGGTTGTTTATGCGCGCCTACGCACCATACAAATTTCAAGTCAATCGAACCGTTATGATTGGTGCTACAGGCTCAAATGGGGTCAATATATGAACTGTTTTACTAAGTTAAATTGAAACCACTTATCATCATGTTCGTTTACAAATTTCAAGATAATCCTATGTTTGTGATTGACACTACAGGCTCATATTTGAATAAGCCAGTACATTTGACAAGGATTTGTCTTAATAACTCTTGGAAACAAAGAGTTCCGGAAACCAAACCTAATTGTAACGACTCATCATTATACTGCCTACGCACCCATGCAATTTTCATGTCTTTTCATGTGTTTGGCCCGCTATATGAATTGTTTTGCTTCATGGTTCTCTGAAACCGCAAGCTACGGAAACCAAACCTGGTAATAACCTACTGTTGTGACTGACATGTATAGAGTGTTTTTAGACAAAAACATTTTGAATATCAGTGAAACTAGTTTTATTGGAAAGATAATTTTAAACTATTAATGAATGAATATATGATTTCGGCCATGTGGCCGCCCGGGCTGGCGTGTACTTGGTGTAATCGGGAGGTCCAATTTTTGTTCACTCTACGCAGCAATTGCGGCCGTATCTCGCTAATAACTCGCCGAATGCTTTGTACCAAGTATTCAATCGACTCTGGTTTATCGGCGTAGGCAAGTGACTTAACATATCCCCAAAGAAAATAATCTAATGGAGTTAGATCACACGATCACGGTGGCCAATTAATAGGACCATTACGTGAAATTAGTATTTCATCGTCGTATTGATTGATATGTGTCTTCCTCAATGCTACGCTGCACAGCGTCTATTGCGTGTTCGGTACGCACTGTATGACGTCTTACTGTGCGAGAACGATCCATAGTTAACCGAATTACCCGCTCTGATGGACGATTATCACCACCGTAAAATGGACCTAATGAACGATGAGTTTGGAGAACAGAACCCTTATTATGATAAAATAATTCAATTTGCAAGCGTTGCTGTGGCGTGATTCTATTCATTATGAAATGGCAAATCCAACTAATGACAAAGAAAATGTCAGCTGTCAAATCGGTTGTCAAACAAAACAGTGTTGTCAACTTAAAGATATGAACCTCTAAACACCCTTTATTTAGTTTAATATACGTGCACATAAGAAGTCGCAGAGACTGCTCAGCTTATTGTGCTTAAAATATCTTTACCTTTACTTTTTTCCTAAATAATTTGTATAGATTCTTCAATCAGACGGATTTAGAAACCATCAATTTCTTCGATGGTTTGTCAGACCAATTGGACATTCGCAACCAAGATCCCTACTGCGAATTAATTTCAGTTGGTTAAGGCCCACCATAAAAATTGGTTGAATTACCAAGAAAAGAATTGTGCTGGGCGCCAAGCGGAGTGGTGGACTCACAACAATCCACCATTCCATAGAAGCACGTGTCGAGGCTGGAATTAAAAATTATGACCATAAATTGATAACCGTAAACATATCTGTCGAAACAGCACTGGAGATCAGAGAGCAGCCAAGGCGTTTTTGGCTTTTTAACGAGACTGAATATGATGGTTTACGTTAAAATTTTCAACATTTGCCTTGGAAAGGCCATTATCTCTATAACAACCAAATATTTGACGCTGTTTCCAATTTCACTAAGAGCGTCATCATTTTCCAATCTCAATCCAAATTTTAAAATTAACCTAGGGTTCCCAGAGGACTTTAGCTGTCTCTGTGTATACCTAGGTAGGTGCGTTCATGTCGCAGCGACTAAATGCCAGTGGTATAACTTAGCAAAAAACAAGCTATGAGTACAACAAATACGGAATGTAATATCCCAGGTGGCTTCCACAGCAGCAGAGATGATGCCAAATTCATACTCTTCGGAGGCTGGCCTAATGGATTCTGGGGTAGGAAAATCATTGCTTAACCAATTTGGAGAAAGCTTCAAATTTTCAAGGAAATATCGTTCAGTACGAGAAGCAATATTCTGAAATCCGTAATCATTTGAGCAATAAAGAAATTTAAAAAAAATTAGAAAGACAAGAAAAATATAAAAAACGAGAATGAAGTAACTCAAAACAGTAGTTTAACACGTGCAGCACTTGGGACGACCGCTAAGCCTGCAATTGATAATGACACTAATCCATTCCGTACGGGTGAAGAAGAATTAGAAAGAGAAACAAATTGGATGTTAAACCGGAATTAAAGAGTAAGCCAATTAAACATCAAGAAACAACTAGATCTAAAACAACAACCAGCTAAACCAAAAGAGAAACCACCTCCACCAATTAACAACGTTAGAATATCAAATTATGTCACTATACAATCGATTATGAAATGGCGTCTGGAAAATTAATTTTCCAGACTCTGAAACCTAAAGAGCTTTGGCTACAAAGCTTAATTCCGAGGGGCATCAATGATTGTTCTAAGAGGTTAAGAATAAAATGTTCAATAAAAATTATGGCCAGAGGTAGTCATCTAACCTGTGTAAAAGAGGAAATTATTAAGGATCTCAAACAAAAGAGTCATCAGATAGAAAATGGAGTAAACATCATTAAGAAAGAAAAATTGAAACAGAACAAGAAGTTTTTAGTAGCTAAGAAAAAGTGGGATGGGTATATAAACATCAATGCAATATTTAACAAGGCCTACTCCCGCAGTGCAAAAATGTCTAGGTTTTAATCATACGGAAAGCGTCACGCCCAAGTATGCCCGGTCAGTAAAGATATTGCTGCAAAATATGTTAATTGCATGAAACACGTCCCAGAAACTACCAGGTATGTGAAGTAGCTAAGGAACTACCAAAATTAGGAAATAAATAAGTTAACCAAACCTCCACCAAAGAGGAACTAAAACCTCATGCAAGTAAAACGGAAGAACCAAAACTATACAATGCTAAAACTAGTTATTTCGAAGGACATTGCCGAATATACAACAGTGCTTCAAAATATACTAAGAAGCTAAACAAGAAAAATGCCTTGACGCTCTAAGCAACAGGTTACATAAGCAAAACTTTCATTCAGTCTCTATTAAACAACCACAAATAAAACATTAAGAATAGTAACCTGGAATGCAAATATGCTAATGCAATATGTTTCAAAATTAAAAATCTTTTTAAATACAGAAAAAATAGAAATTCTTCTAATATCGGAACCCATTTTACTACACCTTCTTATCTTGAACATATAGCTGCTACCACGAAATGCATACGGCAGCAAAGGTAAAACAAGGATCGTCGGTGATAGAACCTAAAATTGAAGAGGAATTTATGCAAGCAGTCACCTTATAAATAACAATAAAGCATATAGTGTATTGTTCAATATATTGCCCCCCTCCCCCCCCCCTAGGGTAGATAGTCATTTTTGGCGACGGCATAGCCATATAGTTTAACGCCCGATTGGAATCAATAGTTCTTAACGACTGAAAAAGGGACTTAAGCTTTTACTATTGTATAATAGATGGCGTGCACTCTCTTATTATTAGTTCCAAATCTAGAATTATGCTTTTTAACCTAATCGCTGTTGAACTGCCGGCTTTGTCTTTTAAAATACACTTGACTCTGATAACTACTGTAGTGGTGGTTTTTTGATAGAAATAGTCTCAATTCCAAGACATATATGTCATGGAACTGGAAACCACAAATCGATGAACTTAAGAAAATGATTACATCGATTTCGTTTGAACTACTTAGATCTGTTTAACGTCCGTTTGTAGTACGGAATTATGTTTCGGGGTAGTATCTGTGCCACTAACCTTGAATAACTGCAAGTCGCTCGTTCAGCACTTGGCTCTCTATTGGAAATTATCTGGGTTAATTATTAAAAAAATGTTTGGAAGCATCGTCGTAACAATTTGTTAGGTTTTCATAAATATTAACTAGCGAACCATAAAGTCTCTAAGTGAATGAGTTATAAGGCCAGAGTAGTATATCAAAGAATATGGTTAGTTCTTCTTCTTTTGCTATTCTTTGTAAGGATACCGAAAAACCTTCCATTAACGGCTTTCGTCCTCACTACATTTAGTAACCATAATTTCACTCCGTCATACTAATCGAACTATATATCACTAAGTTTACCAGAACTGTACCTCAAGTGAATGGTTGTTACCCTTCCTTTGACACAAAATGGTAGGCCACCGTTGAAATTTTGTATTGGTAACTAGAGATACTCGTATGTTGCTTGGTTATCCAATCACGTACCAAACACACGCAAGGTACCTGATCATTTCAACCGTATAATTAGGGGATTTAATCAAAATGCCTCTTTGAAATCTTCAAACTGGTTTTCTGTATATCCATAATTTCTAAAGCGACTTATACAAAACTTAAAGAAACAAAAAAAAAATGTAAAAGATGTTACTTTTTTCAATAACAATGATTTGCAGAAAAACAGATTAATTTTCGTTTGTAAACACTTGTGAGCATATAACATAACATGAATACATGCTGCTTTACATTTGTTCGCGAATTAATTCAAATTTTCTGCTGAAAATAACCTCGCGCTATAACAAAATTTGATTTGATTTGTTCCGCATTCCACCACAAAATTTTTTATCAAATCATCATCATCATCATTAAGAGTACAATCAATTACCTCTCAACCAAACTCATTGTAAATGGCTCGCATAAAAATTCGCCAGTGGCTACATTAAAAATGTGTGTGGTACTGCGGGTTTGAAATTTGTGTAAATGCGGCAAATCCGGTTTTAATACATTTAGATAAATCACGAATTATTACGCGCGTCGCACAGTAGGTAAATTATGATGCATAAATTACTTATACACGAAATGAGTCAAATGGATGTAAAAGAAATCTGATTACCGAAGAAACAATTTTTAACGTTCAATAAGGTGGTACATAATTGTAAAAGTCAGAATTCTGACTTGAATACTTTTCGTTAAATTAAAATAATACAACCTTGCAAGGTCTTTATACGCATTCGGTTAAAGCATGAATTAAAAACATGTAATATTGTTTTCTGAGAAGAAGAATCTGGTTATCAATATTCTCGTTATACTTGCAATAGGTCACCTTTAGGCTAACGAGTGGTGCGTACCCAAGCCGCATTACACAACAAGAAGAGTTCGAGGATTTTATAAACAAATCAAAAATTCTTACCTTGATATGTCGATCAATTAACCAATTTAATTCGAAGTCATCATCGTCTTCACCAAACGGATTGATTAATACTTCGGCTACCTTTAGCCATCCAACGTAGAAGCAGAACTGAAACGAAAAATAAAACCAAAAATAAAATTTTCAAGTAGAGTTTATATAATTTTGAAGTGTTGCGCGATCTTGTACGCCGTTAAAGCAAGAAGTAAACAATAAAAATAACACGAGCAATATTTATATACAACAGGTTCTCATGTATGACGTGATACCAATGTAAAACACGCGTTGTTTTTGGGAACTTGTGTGTTGTTATGTGTGACACTGAAATTTTTTTATAGTTATATGACACCACAACCAAAAACTACTTTCGAAATGCGGAGAGTGCGCGGTTTAGCGATATAACAAATCAATTCGCCCCAAGAAATTTGTTTCTAGATTCATATTTTTTGATTTTTGTTTTTGTGTGTCTCGTGGAATTGGTTTTATGGTCATTATGCATGAGGAAGCATTTATATAAGACATTGAAATAAGATCGACTTTTACAATTCATTAAATTTTTTTGTTTGTTTGTCGTGAATTGCATTTTGTACACACTACACACACACATACACACCAAGGTTTTAAAGTGTTTCATAACTCGTTTTTGGGGGATACGGTGTATTGTAATATTTGGTCGATAAGTGTAACCTTAAATTTGTTCTCGTTTTGAAACTATAGTGCACTTCCGGTTTTCATGAGTTTTTAAAAATCACTCTATCAAAAGCGCGGCTCTAATTGTTTAACTCGTCGAATTAACTCGTTTACCGGACAAGTGGTGCAGTGGTTAAAGCTTCGGCACTTGGACCGGGAGGTGCTACCAGTGTGACGAACTGAACAAAAATTTGTTATTTTAAAATTTACGCGAGTGTGTATTCAATATTTTAATAGCGTAATTCAACAAGCAGTTGAACAGAAATGATTGAAAATCGAATTAAAATAGTTGACAGTAAGCTCAGCTAGAAGCCTAACATTATAGAAAGAGTGAATAAGGCTAATGTAGCCGTTCACTTGTGTAGGAACGTCATGGGTAAGAAATGGGGTTTGAAACCAGAGCTGGTACACTGGCTCTATACCGCAGTGGTAAGACCTGTTCTGATGTACGGGGTGGGCGTGTGGTGATCAGCTCTGGATAAAGTAACATATATAGGGATGATGGAGAAGATGCAAAGAACGGTCTGCAAGCTTATAATCCACTTTATTCTAATCGAATTTGTTGGTAAGCAGATGGCAGCCAATGTGGCCACAAGAATTTCGGCTGTCTCTCAGTGGAAGTGTCTTCAGGCGAGGCACTCAACGATAGTTACATCGCATAGGGAAAACCTGGCGAATCTAGATTATATTAGACCAACGTTGTGCTTTGATAAAGGCTTCTGGACCTGTTTGTCCTTCGAGGGAATCCTGGTAGAACGGATCAATACTGGAAAACGAGGCAGTGCAATTTTTCACGGACGGCTATAAGCTAGACGGCAAGGTAGGAGCCGCAGTCTTATGTGAGAAGCTTAATGTTAATATATCTGCTTGTCTCCCTGACTACTGCAGCGTGTACCAGGCTGAAGTGGTGGCGATCGGGGAAGTCGTGACATGGTTGAAGCATAACGTGGTATCCGTGAGGGATATCGCAATTTATGTGGACAGTCGGCGGCGATCAGGTCACTAGAGGCGGTTTGTCTGAAGTCACGGGTGGAGTTGGATTGCCGATCATCTCTTAATGAGATGAGCGAGTATTTCAGAATTTCGATATGCTGGGTCCCTGGTCTCTTGGACGTCACGGGATACTGCAGGATAGACGAACTAACTAGGTACGGTACGACTCTTCAGATGCAGCTAGAAAGGGCAGGTCTGGGGAAATCTATAGCAGCGCTCAATGTGGCGGTTAGTAAAAAGGCAATCGCCTCGACAAATGAGAGGTGGACTTTTGTAGAAGTTGTATAAACGAAAAGGAGGAAGAGATTTTAGATCACTTCCTATGCTCGTGTCCGGCACTATCAGACAGAAGGCATAAGTACCTAGGTGTGTACGGTATGAACAGCCTTTTGGAACTCGCGGACTGTGGAGTGCGAGATATTTTACGCTACATAAGTAGCTCAAGATGGTTTCAACGGGAGTAACGAGGAGTTAGAATCCTATGGTATCACAATGCAACCACTCTAACCTTACCTAACCCTTCAATTAGCGTTATCTTACATAAATTCCTGAAATTTTTGTTATCGCTCTTAATTAGTCAGTAAGAAAACCTTTTTAATTGACCTTGTTCGAAAGCATTCCTGATCTCTGTTCGGAAGTGGTATATGACAGTCGTGCACATTTGTGACTATTATTTGTGTGTTGCTGTGTTTTAGAACAGCTCAAGGCTGAATAATTCCAACATACGCGGTGCTTCTTGGTAGAGTAATCACCATGGAAATATAAAGAATGCATTTAATAGTGCATCCTAGTGGTGAGTCATAATCGAAGTGAGAGGCATAGTGAGTTAGATAGAGGTAACAAGCGATCCATCCAAGGGCTCGGTTCAGGAGCAGACACTGAAATATTATGTATCATGGTGTATTCCGAATTTCAATACTTGAGGGTGCTAAGCTGGTGGTTTACGCAGATGACCTGGAACATATCATATTTGCAAGGCACTACCAACGGCTGGTGAAATGAGTGAGGCCATCGGTGAAGTTCATTTCTATATGGCTTCAAAACTATCGTATACATTTAGTTCTGGAAAAGAAACCGGAGCAGGTGTAATAGTACCTGGGTGTATGTATGGCTTAATTATCGATGCTGCTTTCAAGAGCACATTAGGCTAAAGGTAATAAAAGCAGCCAGCACATGAACAGGCCTTGTCCAACTGATGTTGAAGGTTTGGGGATCAGGTTGAATCCAGAGAATACAACCATCGCACCACGTCCTATAAAGCTGTCTCAAAAGAACTTAAACCTCGAACACTCGTTCATGGACGAGGCAGCTCATTTCTAGCATCAAATAGTGTATGAAGCTGATTACTTAGTTTAGCGGGGCGCAAGCGGCTGGAAAATCAAGTACAACGTTTTGGTTTGATTTTGATTCTGGATGGCACGACAGACACAGATTTTAGCAAAAACATCGTTAATTTAGGAGATGTGAATATTTTTTGATACTTGGAAAGTATTATCACAATTTGTGGTTCGAAGGCAGACGTCTTAGCTCACATAAAATACCAGTCAGGCGCACAACTAATTGTGGGAAGTTTATATACCACATATCTTTACAGCTACAAAATTTGGACCTACAAAGTTTACGGGACAAGTGGTGCAGTGGTTAAATCTTCGGCAATTGGACCGAGAGGTACTACGTTCAAATCCCACCAGAGGCTGGACGCAAAAGGAATTTTCGTCATCGATTACGATCGGTGATGTTAATAAACACAACTAAGCGGTTGGTTCAGCGCCGACCCACCGTCCATGTCAGTCTACAGTGGGTGTGTGCGTGAATGCAAACGAAGGTATTAATTGACCTTCAACGGACATTAAATCCACTGGATAATTAATACTTTCTTTAAAAAAATGTACGACAATTGAGTTCAATGTTTGTCAGATCACCATCAGTAAATGTCTAGGACGGATTATGAAGATCTTCTGGTTGAACTAGATTACCAACTGGATTCTGCTGACACTAGCACAATAGTAGCCAACTTGTTTCGAATCACGTCACATAAAATGGTGAAAAACTGACCACCAAGGAACGAGCGGTTCTAAAAATTGGGGATAAGAACCTCTCTCCCCATCTATTTGGATATAGAGAACGGTCGATTATTGAACTTTCGATTTTTAAAATTTTTTTTTCTGTAGTGAAAGTTTTATTTGCAGGGAAAGTTCTTTTACGACTACAAAACCTTTCAAGCAGTTGAAGAACCATGTGAAAGAGTAATCGAATCGTTGATTCGGACTGTATTTGAGACGCTGGGTATTGCTCAGTGGAACAGAGAACCTCCGAACGGAGGTTTCGACCGATCGTTAGACACTGATTGTTGTTTGTTGTTCATCGAAATCGAAACTGATCATCGGATTGATCAGTTGAGATTGTAAGCCGGTTCAAACCTTATTTACTCTGACGAAAACAAAATCGCTATTATGAGATACGTATATCCAATGGATGGTGGAGGAGGACGCACTATATCTAAATCAATGCGAATCGTGCCTCTATGATTTTGTGGTAGTCGAACTTCGCTTCGACTGTTTCGATTGTCGTTTGTTCGTCAGATTGTACCGTCTTGTTGTCGACCGTACGGCATAGCGTATCCGCGACCATGTTATCTCTACCGTTCATATGTCGCATAACCGAGTTAAATTGACTAATATAATCCAGATGTCATCCCTGTCGTGGATTACGTTCGTTTTAAACTGAATTGCTCTAGTCGGAGGTTTGTGGTCGATGTAAATCGACCCCGTGAATATTTTGGATCGGCATTCGATATCTTTTTCGAGAAGAATTCTAGAGACTCCCAACAGTCGTTATTGTATTGTTGAAACACTGCCCGATAGCAGTATTCGAGTAACTCATTCAGTTTTCTGTGTTGCTCAATATGTTTTACGAGCCCGATTATAGATTAATCGGGAGATAGACGCATTTACATTACATATATTAAATAGTTTAACATATAAGATTAGACGCTAACGACTCATTCATTTTTTTGTTGGAACGGTTGTTTAGTTTGATGTACGGAGCCGATCCTAAAGATTCCCACGCGGTTCCATTATAAACGTTAAATCGTCTAACTAATATGCTTTTAAATTATCATGGTCAGTCGAGGATCTGTATTTCTGCTAATGTTATGCCTAGTGCATATCTGAAAATTTGATTAAAATTGTTTTAGGATCTTATATTGCTTTTATGGATTATTCTGTCAAATTCCGTCAGTAATATCCGATTTTCTCTAACTATCTCCGGTTTATATGTTCCTGTAAGTTTCAAGCCTAGCCTGATATTTTGCCTAACATACACAGTCCCAACAGACTGATAATCTAGTGCTCTAAACCTGCACCGACCAAATTAGCCTACAACAAATCCCGATTTTATTACAGTTGCCGTTTTGGAGGAACGAGTGGTCGGTTTAGCTTACAATTAAATCTGCATCGCCAAAATTGTACTTTTTGATGTAGCTATGATATCGGGATGGTTCTTGGACCAGAATTTATTACAAATTAATTAATACTATAACTTGCCTAAGGGTAAATTTCATCCCAAAACGATTATTTATTTCAAAAACGGTTCAGTTTAACCAACTTTAATATTTTTTTTAAACCAGACCGCCACCAGATATTGGTTAAAATTTTACTCTATTGACTTTGTGGAGGCCAGTTCAACCTTATCGAGGCGAGTAATAAATTATTTTTGAGTCAGGTTACAGGGAATTGACTCCATACTGTAAAGTTGAAGTTTTAAACTACACATTTGAAAACTTTACCATTTGGAGTCAATTCCGTGTAACCTCGCTCAAAAATAATTTATTACACAGCTGGATAAGGTTGATCTGGCCTCCACAAGGTCAATAGAGTAAAATTTTAACCAATATCTGGTGGCGGTCTGGTGTAATAAATTATTAAAGGTGGTAAAATCGACCGTTAAACTACACACACATTTGAAGCCTTTACAGTTTGGAGTTAATTTTGTATAACCTGAAACAAAAATAATTTATTACATACTTCGATAAGGTTGACCTACCCTCCACAAAATCCAAGGATTTACATTTGACTCAATATCTGGTGGCGGACTGGTGTAATAAATTATTAAAAGTGGTAAAATCGACCCTTAAATTACCTTTTTGAAGACTTTACATTTTTGTGCCAATCCCGTGTAACCTTACACAAAAATAATTTATTACACACCTGGATAAGGCTGACCTACTCTCGACAAGACTTCTTGCAATATTTTCCCCAAAATCTGGTGGCAGTCTGGTTTAAAAAAATTATTAAAGTTGGTTAAGCTAACGTTTTTGAAATAAATAATCGTTTTGGGATGAAATTTACCCTTAGACAAGTTATAGGGGTGGTCTTGAACTAACCTATTCAATGTAATTAATTTGTAATAAATTCTGGTCCAAGAACCATCCCGATATCATAGCTACATCAAAAGGTACAATTTTGGTGATGCAGGTTTAATTGTAAGCTAAACCGACCACTCGTTCCTCCAAAACGGTAACTGTAATAAAATCGGGATTTGTTGTAATAAATTGTGCGCGCTAATTTGTCGGGCTAATTTGGTTGGTGCAGGTTTAGAGCACTTGATAATCTTTAATAGATCTCCTTTTCTTGTTGTGATGTTTCGGTTCTTTATTCTGTCTTTGTTTGATCTTTTCGATGCTGCTAAGTCGTGCTTTCTCATAATTTTCCGGATCTACGTTCGGTATTCTACCATAAAATGGTTCTACAGGTTTCTTTCCTGTTGTGGAATGTATAGAGTGATTCTACACGTTGACGGATCTTTTGAGTAATTCTTGAAAAGTTCTCGCTAGAGTAGAGTGAAATCTCTCTATCTGGCCGTTCAAATCGCTGTTGTAGGGGGAGTTTTGAATTTTTTTATGTTCAGAGCGTCCTCCATCACGAACGATATAGAGTGAGAATTGAGCGACTTTTCATTGTCAATTATGACAATTTCCGATACGCCAAAGAAGAATAAAATGTCCCTAAGAGCGAGTTTGGTTAATTTGTCTATTGAGGTTAGCACCAATTTATTTTCAGTAGAATAGATGTCTATGTGTAACGTATGACCTGGATATTGAGGGATAGGCGTAGGAGTGAGAAAAGGCTTGTTGGGATGTCTGTCGTATGTGTTTGTTTTACATGTGATGCATCTTTTAACAAAGAATTCGATTTTCCTCTTCATTCTCGGGAAATCGTAATTTTCGATAATGTGCTCCTTATTTTCTTGTGCATTTTGGTGTACACGACGATGAACAGTTCCAAATTCCATCCTTTGCGAAAATGTAAAGGATATATTTCTTGTACATTTCCCATTCTAGATTCTGTAGTGTTCAATCCGTTTATTGTGTTTGGATTCAAGTATCGTTTAAATATGTCTGTGATATCTATTTCCGTGAATTGCGGCTGAGTGAAAATATGCCTAATATAATTTGGAACAGGTTGGACGAGTTGATAAGAAGTTTCCTCCTTTTTTTTTAGAATAAGTTGGTTTTTATTAAGACGTTGACTGGCACGTCAACTGTAGGGATTAGGCTGATAATGCCCAAATGATAGCTAGCATCTCTTTTTCGTTAGCTGCATAACTTTCTTCTGTTCTCGTAATATGGCTCTTAAGGCAAAATTTGAGGTGTCGGTTGTTAATTCAAACACTTTTTGGAAGTTCGGAAATGTTAACGTCACATCATTAGAAATAAGGGAATTTTTAATTTTGTTGAAAACCGTGACTTCGTTGTCTTGTAGGTTGATTGCTTTTGTTTTTGAGAGGGATTTGGACACATGTCCATCTTCTCCTCTTAAAAGCGAAGTCAGGGGTTTTGCGAGCTTCGCATAGCCTTGTATGAAACGCCGATAAAACCCTGCCATTCCTAGAAACGATCTTAATTCCTTAACCGTTTTAGGTGTGGGAAATTCGGCTATGGCTTTTACCCTCGTCTTTGAAAAATTCGCACTTATCTAACTGAATTTTAATGTTAGCGTGCTTCAACGTTTCGAATATTATTTTTAGGTTCCCAAGATGCTCCTCCTCGCTTTTCCCAAAGATGATAATATCGTTAATAAAGACATAACACCGTTTACCGATGTGCAGTCGTAGGATTTGTGCGGTGCTTTCTTGAGCCCAAACGGAAGTTTCATAAATTCGTACTTTCCGTGGTTTAGCGAGAATGCAGTTTTCTCTATGTCGGATTCCTTTAAAGGTATTTGATGTTTTCCGCTTTTGAGGTCTGCTATAGAGGAAAACTTGTGTTGACCGAGATTGGCTAAGATGTCGTTAATCTCCGGTATAGAGTACCTATCTGGGATTGGGCCAGTGTTTAGTTTTCGATAATCGATTACTAAACGAAATTTCTTTTTCCCAGAAGCATCTTCCTTCTTGGGTACAATCCACACGGGTGCATCGTATGGGGATTTGGATGGTCTGATTGTACCATCATCGAGTATTTCTTGTATTTTGTTCTCAACTTCTACTTTTAGACACATCGGATAAGAATATGGTCTGGCATAGACTGGGTCGGTATTTAATATTCGGGGTTGAGATGAGAATTCATAATGTTTAGGTTGTTAACAGAGTCGGAGCAAAATATGCTGCTTTAAAGGAATTTTAAAGCCGTCATTTGTATATATTGTGGCTTGTAGTTGTTTGAGGCTAGCAGGGCAAAATGAACATCGTCCAGTTGCTCTATTTCTAATTCTTCAAACGTCGTACTCATTTAGTTGATCTTGGTAGACTTCGATATCTCGGTCTTCCTCGTGTTGCTCAGAGTGGTATATTCTCTGATATTTCACCGGTTGGTGTATCTGATTCGAATTAGGTCTTTTGTTTGCAAAATTATTGATTCGAGGCCTATTTTGGTAATTGATAATACCTGAACGGACGGATTGGTCTATTGACATTGGCTGTGAGAATGATTTTTTGGAAATTCTAGGTGGTGGTTGTTGATACCGATTTGGAGTTGGATAGTTTGGGAATATTTGGAATTAATAATTATTTCCGATGGGTTTGTTGAATGTTTGTGGTATTTGCGATTTATGAAGCAATTCGGGGTAAAAGTTTTGCATCTGCGTATTAAGTTGTTGAATGATTCTCCTAGGTACTAGTGGTGGAGGTGGTATGACTTGTGCTGCTCGGGTGTTCTAACTTCTGTGGCTGTGCTGTTCAAATCAACTAGAATAATTGTTCAACGAGATAACAAAATAGTTGATCAGCAAATATTATCAACATTTTATTTCCATGTAACGTAAGATGAAACCTAAGTTTTCCGTGGGAATCCAACTACTAGACCACGTGTTAACTTATATGTTAAATCGCCTAACTAATAGGTTTTCAAATTATCATGGTAATGTTTAGGGCTAATGAGATGCACTTTGAGTTAACAAGCTTTCAATGGGAAATCATAACTCATTCAATTTATTGTGATGGCGCCGTCTTGCTGTTTGTTATAAGAGGCTAATCCTAGAGATTTCCACGCGGTTTCATTATATACGTAAAATCACCTAACTAATAGGCTACACAACGGAGCCATCACAAAAATTGAATGAGTTAAGATTTCCAGTTAACTCAAAGTGCATCTCATTAGCCCTAATACTTGCCATGATAATTTGAAAGTCTATTAGTTAGGCGATTTAACGTATATAATGAAACTGCGTGGAAATCTCTAGGTTCGGCCCCGTATACCGGACTACACAACGAGGCCATCACAAAAAATTGAATGAGTTAAGATTTTCAATAAAAAGCTTGTTAATTGATAGGGCATCTCACTAGCTCTAAATCTTATATTCGACGCAGGCCTCCTGAAGCAAATCGACGCAGGCCTCCTGAAGCGGAAAAGCAACGTTTCCCAAAACTCGACATTTTCGTTCTTAGAAAAAATATTTTTGCGTTGCGATATGTGCATTTATGGTTATCGTTAACAACTGTCCATGTTATGAACAAAACACGATTTCTGACATAAATAACAACTAGATGTGTCGCACCAACTATGTGTGAAACCCGGAAATTTAGTTGCGCACTTGATAATTTCAAAGAGTTTGAGTGCAAAGGATTTTAGTCCTCTAGCGCAGTTGTTAGCATCGACAACACTCGGCGCACATACGCTTCGCTCGAGCAACCAAAATACCATTGTTCGCCTTTAGATACACAAGTAAATATTAAAGGTATAATGTTGGTATAATGCCTTTTCACTAAAACGTGAAAAGGCATTATACCAACATTATACCTTTAATTCGTTTCACTGTTCAAATTATTTTTTGTTTCTCTACATAGTCGTCTTGTTAGTCTATACATCTCTCCCAACCCGTCCAAATAATACTCAGCATCTTTCTCTGAAAAACCGTTGTTTACGAAGGTGATATCCCCTCCCTTGACGAAAAACTTTCTCATCCGAGTGCAAATTTTAGCTTAGGGAACAAAAAACGTCGCTTGCTTGGAGCTAGATCTGGGGGTCAAGCAGTTCAAACAGTAGTTCGTGAATTCTCGCCATGGTAACCGCTGTCACACTTCTAAGGCGCATTATCTTGGTGGAGCAAGACTTTTTCTCTGTAAATGTGGCCTGTGGCTCTGTAATAGTCGTCCATTTTCAAAGATAATCGATTGAAAATGCCCTCAAAGCAAGTAGAACAGTAATGTACAGCGTAGAATAGTTCATTCTATGAACCGAGCATCTGCAGTTTGATATAGTCGAAAATACAAGAAAATTAGGTGTTACTCTTCTAAATTCGGTTAAGATCACCAGCCAGATGGATCGGTACTTCCTTCACCTACCCATGTCGGAGCTCAGTAGTTATACAGTTTTTGCTTCGTACTGACCAATAGAGCAACAGAAGGTCAGAAAAACAAACGTGGCTACACTAAATAAACTGGACCCGATTGCATCGAAACTGGATAATGTATAATGGAGAAGGAAGAATTCAAACGTCTCATGCGCATGACTAATGATCGCAAAAAGAGTTTGTTAATGCATGTTAACGGCATGTTTGTTTGACAAACAACACACTAAACAAATTTCCATTTTTTACTGGTTGTTTACTAAAAAGATCAAAAGCAAGCATATTTTACTTTTAGATTATTCTCATTTTATGTTTGACGCGCGGTTTGACAAGGTAAGTAATCTACGTTGTATGAATTTTACCATTTAGTAAAACAACTATGAAAAATGTCAAATCATATCAAATCATATCAAATTATATCAAAACATATCAAATCATATCAAATCATATCAAATCATATCAAGTTATATAAAATCATATCAATTCATATCAAATCATATCAAATCATATCAAATCATATCAAATCATATCAAATCATATCAAATCATATCAAATCATATCAAATCATATCAAATCATATCAGATCATATCAAATTATACCAAATTATATCAAATCATTTCAAATCATATCAAATCACATCAATCCATATCAAATCATATCAAATCATATCAAAACATGTCAAATCATATCAAATCATATCAAAACATATCAAATCATATCAAATTATATCAAAACATATCAAATCATATCAAATCATATCAAATCATATCAAGTTATATAAAATCATATCAATTCATATCAAATCATATCAAATCATATCAAATCATATCAAACCATGTCAAATCATATCAGATCATATCAAATTATATCAAATTATATCAAATCATATCAAATCAAATCAAATCATATCAAAACATATCAAATCATATCAAATCATATCAAATCATATCAAACCATATCAAGTTATATAAAATCATATCAATTCATATCAAATCATATCAAATCATATCAAATCATATCAAATCATATCAAATCATATCAAATCATATCAAATCATATCAAATCATATCAAATCATATCAAATCATATCAAATCATATCAAATCATATCAAATCATATCAAATCATATCAAATCATATCAAATCATATCAAATAATATCAAAACATATCAAATAATATCAAATCATATCAAATCCTACCAAGTAATGTCAAATCATATCAAATCATACAATATCAATCATATCAATCATATCTGATATTTATTAAAATACTAACCAGACCTCAAATCCTTTCCAAAATGGTTTTAACAATTTATGCGTTAAAACGCAAATATAAAAATTAATTAATGAAAAAATGGCGAATCTTTTGTGCATGTCTTAATTAAGCAAACGAGCATATTATCCAAGGTCTCCATCTCAAATCAGTTTGCATTTTTTTGCATACATTTTAATATTCTACGAGAAGTTCTATCCAGTTTCCGTTAAAATTTTGATTTATTCTAGCTTGGAAGCCAAGCACATCGGAGAGTGGTGGTATAAAATAAACAAAACACTTAACAATTATTGCAAATCTAACAAAAAGTATATTTGCATATTTACTTAACTGTAGTAACCTATAAAAGTGTACCACATATGATAACCCAATTCTGTTCATATTTCGTATTCATAGCAGTCGTTTTTACCACGGCAAGTAACGAGAAGAGACGCAATAAATAATATTACTTATACAGTTATGATGGACGCTTTTATCCAATCACAGCATCTCAATTTGTTGTAAAGCCCAAGACTTTGTATTAAGCGAGCTTATTCATCAGTTCATTGTCACGTTACTCATGTAACAAATCAGCCAATCAGTCGAATTATTATTTTTAATGTTTTATATTACGTTTCAATTCAATTTTACGTAAACGCGATAATCGGACAATAACAACAACCACTCATAATTATAATTATTAATTAATTTATTTTATAAAAAAATTTGCAAAGGTTATTCAATTTGCACGTGATTTTTATAGTTAATTTTTTACTTTATGTTTGGTTAGCTATTTTATGAATTAGAAAAACGAAAAAAATATAAAAAATGTTAGTATGCGACCCACATACGAGTATTGAGATTTTTTCAAAGATCAACCGCAAAAAAAAAATTGTCACGAATATTACCGTAATTATTGTACTTGTATCATGGGATTCAATATCATAAACCTGATTACACTGCACTCTCTGTTGTATCAAAAAAAGGAAATCGTGGGACTATCTGAGACTGTCTGACACGTAAGTCACTGCTACTGTCAAAACACAAATTTATAACTCCCTAATACGACAAATTATAAATATGACATCCAGGAACTTGTGCTACTTTATAGGCATTGTGTAAATTTAGTTACGATCAAAATATTCTTTGTTCTTATTTGGAATTCATTTTCATCGATAACACACATTTTTTGCGGCGAAAACTTTCTACCAACTTCAGTTGAATGTGATTTTCTTTTACACCAGCATTTATTTGTACCACAATCTGATACAAAATGTGTCGATAATGCAGATTTTTCGGCTGAAATTTTTGGAAAACTTCTGTTACTAAATTTCAAATGTGTTTGGTTACGTTTCCATTTTTTTCATGTAATTCTCATATATCTTGGTTTTACTGTGGCGGTGAGCTTTTGACATGTGACACAACATTTCTGCCAGTTGCTTGTATCAGTATTTTCGCTTGGTTCGGATGCTGGGATGTTTATATGCCGGGATATAAACCAGGTTGGAGGTTATTCATAACCTGTCGAGGGGGACGTCTTTACGTAGCTGTGGGTTCGAAGATCGAAAAATGCCTCGGAGTGTTTAAGCAATATTTTTTTGGCCAGAAACTATAATTACCAGTAAGGATAACAAGGGATTTCGTATTTCAAAATCCCGTAAAGTATTATAAAAATCCTGTAATGTTAAAGAATTATGAAGAAAGTAAGCATGTGGGATAGAAATATGGTTTTAAATTGACTTTTGGAAGATTTTCTAGCATTAGGCGCTTTCAGACCCACCAACTGTTGGCATCATGATTAGTGAAATCATCGTCGATTTGATTTGAAATTTTCGTATAGCTCAAAATTTACTTAACGTTGGCCGTGATTTTACTCAACATTTGGTCAAATGTGGGGGACCTGAAAGCGCCCATTTTATCATAATCGGTTAAGAAATGAATGAGTTCCGTCCAAAGGGACCATATTCCAGAATGGCATCCACAAATTATTATAAAACCACATTTCTATCCAATTTCCTCATGATTGGCTAAGACATGACACACTTAATATCACCATTTTTATAATATTTTACGGAATTTTAAAATATGTGATTTTGGCAAACGGGATTTTGAGTTGCTCTCGGTAACTAGGATGAACAACTGAAAAAAACAAAACAGTTCGACGCGAGAGTCAAAGGAAATTATTTATATAAATAATTATAAACCCGAAGTTCAAAATGTTTTCTATAGAGGCTCGAAAGCAACTATTCAAATCATAAAATGTAGCCAACCGTTTACCAATAATGTCCCTATACAGAGATATGTACAGAATTTTGGACCAAGAAATGTTTTGAAAATTTATACAACATTATACAGATCGCCGGATTACATCTTTACTCCATGTGATTCGTCCCATAGCAAACAGTTACTACGACGGCACATGCTCAAAGTTCCAGAGCCATACCGAAAAATGCACAATTTTTCTCTGAAACGACATACTGCTGGACTAGTCATCCCAATATGTTTGTCTGAAACAAGCATATATTGACTAAAAATTCTGGAATCATCTTTACCATTGTTTGTTTCTAGTTTCACTTTTCGATTTTGGGGTAATTTACTTTAAATCTGAAGAAATTTCTACCATTTATGGTTTTGGTTAATTTTTGGTTAGCGCTTGGTAACATTTTTTTCATCAAGAGATTTATTTGTGAAACTCTATAAAACATTGGTCTAGCAGATGGGATTTAACTCAAACTACCAAGTGAAAACTACACAGTATTCGATGGCATCCTTCTTATACAAGTTATACAGCCATCTCAAAGATTTACTGTTTTTGGCTAGCGGTTGCCGGTTGTCAGAATGATTTCAGATGAAAATTAGCTTTGAACATCTAAAAAAACATGTTACATGGGTTACCCCAATAATTTTCCAACTTTAGATAAAAAATCTAGATCCATCTCTACGATTGCTTCTAATGGCTAACGATTTACAGCACTGTTTGTTGTGGTGTATAACAGTTTGGAAGCTCTAGAAAATGCCAAGGTGGAACGAGTCGCCCGAATAAATTGCTTATCTCACGATTAGATGGGTTGAGAGAACATTTGGTGTATTCAAAATGAAATGATGAATGGATAATAAGAATACCTTTGGTTTATTTGGCGATCAAGACCCTGTCTTTATCTTATTTATATGTTTTTCCTCAGGTAATTTCTCTGGGCTATAGCACTCTGGTTTAAAAAATGTCAGGATATGGTGGAGACGAACAGAGGAAATTTTGATAAAGCTATGGACACCCAATACCCAATCAGCATCTGTTCTCCAGGTTAAGGGCTGCTGAAACGGACCTCATGTTATGCACAAGCAAAGGCCTTGGACCTTATCGGACTCATGAGAAACACAACCTCGGAAACTACAAGGACGGCGATTTAAAAATGGGAACATGGAACGTGCTTAGAATTCTAAGGCCCGAAAATCACCAAAACCTTTCGAATCAGGTAAAGATTTACACATTAAACGTACTCGCACTACCAGAAGAGTTGGCATGCATGACACGGAGAAGAATTTGGAGTTGGTTTTCTCATCCACCGGCGCATAAATCAACACTTCATCGAATTCCGTCCTATTAATAAGCGGATGTGCACGGTCAGACTCAGAAATTGAATATCTAATAAACCAGATGACAGAGACCTATTCTTGGTTGAGTTGAAAGAGATCATTAATAATATCCCGCACTGGGCGACTTTACGGCAGAAATCGATAGAAGTGTAGAAAATAAATCGGCATATCGGCTCTAACAGGTTATACTTCACCATAGTGGAGATCGAATAACGAAACAACGGAAAACCACATCGACCACGAAAATTTTCATCTACATCCAATAGAGACAAGCACAAAATACTGTTCGTTGGAATGTTTAGGTTTTAAACGATCAAGTAACACTGCTGTCATTGACAAATTAGACCGGTACAGTAATGACGAAGAACCTCTACCCAATATCCAGGAGCAGTAGGTTAATATACAGACAACCACAACTACCGCGAAGCAAAATATCATCGGAAGAAAACCACCGAGATGGCGCAATGCTCGTATCGAAAGATCAGTGCTAGGAAGTTTTTGGAATAATCTTATAGGAGTATAATATGCATATGTCACAATATTACGAATTTCGGGCGCTCGATATGGATTCCGTACACGATTTTGCAAATAAAACACTTAGCTGTTTGAGTTACTACAAACTTTATTTTCTTTCTACAATTCTTTCTACCTTACAGCAAATTCGCATATTTCACTACTCGTTTCTCTCGCTTCTACTCGTTTCATTATTTTTTACTTTTCGACTTGCACGATAGTGTCGGAGGAATACTTGATCCGAAAAACATGGTACAGTTGTGACGAATACGTTAACCAGTTGACCACCAAGTCATATAGTTGATCAGTGTAGAATTGAGCGAGGACCTCTAGGGCGCGCTAATATGTATAGGAATACCAGAGAAATTCGTTTCTTTGCATAGCAACATCTGGATCTATATGTAGAACCGTAGTCGAAGGAACTGTAACAGTTCCCTTTGAAATAATATCTGATGTTCGAGAGATCATATCGTGCAAGAAATTTCGCGTGACATCCGAATAATACGCAACCCCAGACTTACAAAAGATTTAGCAGCCTACAACACCGCAGAGATATTACAGACCGCTGCGTGTTCTACAAATGAATGCCTGGTAAATTTTCTGCTGAACTAAAGAAGCAAATACCACAATCTTAGCCTCAGGAAGAGTAACAAGAGGATCAATCAATGCACGTAGGTTTAAGGTAAAGCTGGCGAAATCTTGAACTAAGGAAGCCAAGTGCGAATTTATCGAACATAAAAGAAGTAAAATTCACTAAACGGTTTCGAATTTCCGTTGGACAAAAAATGCACAAATTTAAATCAGCTTTCAAGCTTTACTTTACAAGCGCGTTGGGTGTATAGGAGCCCTGGCAGTCTTAAGAAGCATGCCTAAGTGCCCGCAATAAAACAAAACTCGTATCAGCACCTAGGAGCGTCTCTGTGACAAATATCGGAAGTGGCGATCATAATTTTGATAGAGTAGAGAACTATCTAAACATCTACTGCAGTCGTGCAAGCTCGCACTTTATAAAGCACTCAAAGACCTGTGTTTTATGAAAAGACAGCGATAACATTTATTTGCTAAATCCAACCGAATTAGAGACACTCCACAACAACGCATAATAAAAAAAGTGTTCCAGCAACAATCAGCCGGTGTACGTCGTAGAGGACGACTCCGATTGGTTGGCAAGACGACGTCGAACAAGACCTAGGCATCATATGATGTCGAACGGCGTATCCATTAGTCGGCATACCGTTTTGAGGAGATATTTACACGAAAATGTATGCCTTTGGGATAGGCTGGCGAAATTTATTGAACCTCTGCTAAAATTATTCTTGTCATGAAACCCAGGCTGAGATTCTTAAAAGTCTGTTATGGCCAAAATTTCATTTTTCAGAAGTAAATTATTTTGCTTCTTCAAATAGATCACAAAAGGCCCAATCTTATCAGAAGGCCCTAAACAAACACAATATTCCTTATAAGCTTGGTTTTTGGTTAAATAGCAGACAGTTTTTAGATTTAGCGTTAAGTTCAAAATTCTAGAAGATAGTAACCAGTTAACCCAATATCAGATTGTGATGATTCTTATTATTAGTCATCAAAATGAGTACAGTAAACGGTTATCGATTATGATCGGATTGGGGATGTTGGATGGAAATGGGATTCTTAACTGATTTTTGGAAGAAATTATAGAATATGGCCACGTGGGACGGAACTCAGCCATTTTTTAACCGATTATGATCGGATTGGGTATGTTGAATGGAAATGGGATTCTTAAACTATTTTGGGAGGAAATTGAAACCGCCATTGAAACATACGCTTGACTTGCTGATTCATTTGACCAGATACAATCCACCCAAAAATAGTTTTTTGTAAGACTAATGTGAAATCGTATAACTTCATTTGACCCGCTTCCAAACAGCTGAAGAAATGGCCAGCACCGATAAGTATGTCAATTTCACGACTGATATGCAATTCAGGATCCGCCAGCTCAATATTATTTGGTAATCTTATGTTGTCCCGTGAAATGTCATAAACTGGTAACGAGCGCACGTAATTTTTTGAAGAACCAGCGCGTTTATTTCTTAATAAATTGTACTGGTTTTCAGAATTAATTTGATTTTACCTTTGATCGCCCCAACAATCGTATCTCCTATTCCGCTCACTGTGATACTCGAATTAAACTTCCGCAATCTAAGCTTTTTCGCGCAATCTCCGGTGATGAAGCTCACTTGGGTCCCAGAATCCAGTAAGGCTCTGCAGTAAATTATTTGACCATCTAGATTTAGTACACCAACTATCGCTTTTGGTAAAATTGTTAGTTTTGCATCTTGAAACCCGGAATAGGTATGACATAAGTTGGAGACTTGCATTCCTGTTGTATCAGCTTCGATTTCTACCGTTGGGTGACTTTGCACCTTCTTTTCTTCGAAGTGAAATAAAGTGTGATGCTTCCACCCGCACTGTTGGCATCGCCGCTTTGATGGACATTGTGAAACTGGATGCTTAGCACTTAAACAGTTGTAACAGCGATTTGTATTTTGAATAAATTCCTTTCTTTTAACTGCGTCCTTATCATGAAACTTATCGCACTGTAGCAAGAAATGCGAAAATCATCTGAGAAAATGGCGTACTTGAAATTGACACTGGTATTTTTACAACTATTTGAACTCGATTGTTGCTCGTTTGTAGCTAGATACCTACGAACATTACTTCTTAAAATGCGCTTTTGTGGTGCAGGACACGTTTATCTATTAAGGCGGCTAGCCGACGCAATACCTTGTCAGACACATCGTGCAATTTACGTAAACTTGTTAAATTATTGCATTGAACAGTCGGATTATATATTTCCCGTTATCATACCGCTCTTTCAACTTATTGAAGGCACCAAGATAACTACTCTCCATGACTCGAATGTGTTTTAGTAATGATGCCGCCCCGCAATAATCCCTTAAGATATTGACATTTTTCCACTCCAGATAAATTTGAATCGTGAATGCTTGGACATATCAGCATAGTCGCCTGAAAACGGCGGAATATACAGTTTTAGCAACTTGATCTCAGCTTGGCGTCCAATATTGGACGCATTCGTTGTTAAATTGAATTATTCCGAATGCTGCTCTTTAGTAAGGTTGCTGCCTCGTAGTAATAATCTTCAATGGTGGAGTCTGCCTCTTCAGTTTCACTATTGTTGGCTATTTTTGTTTCGATACTGCTTAAAGTTTCACGTAATTTCTCGACCTGGTCAGGACGCACACTTAATTGCTCCAATGTTATATCTTCGTTAACCGCCCGTGTGAATTCAACAATTCGTAGCAACTTATTTTTGGTCATAGTTCTTTGTCTTTTTACCGCGGAAACTTCTCGATCCGCCATTTTGCCTCACGCTAATTGAATGATTTCCCATTTGTGCACAAATTTTCATTTTTTACGAATTTCACTTAAGTTGCACTTTATAATTCACTTTAATCATTGCCGATATACCAGAATTTGTCCACGATCCGGTTCGAAAGGCCACTTTTGTCGGAATTCACTTTCTTTTCCGCGATGATTGTCTGGTTCAAAACAAAAAATTTTTTTTTTGTCGGATCGCTTTAACCAAATAAAACGAATGTGGCAGATGCGCCCCGCAAAAGAATACCGCACCAAACAATATATTCACCGCGAAGTTGACCAAAAACACCAAAACTTTCACAAAATGTTTTCTTCTCCGTACAAATTTTATTTTGTTTATTTTAATTTGCAATTACGTAGATGTTTCGCTTTCAACAAGTTTCTAAACAGAGACCGAGAAAACCCGATGATGCTTAATTTACTACTGTGGGACCAAATGTATCCCACACCCCATTATGTACCAAAAAATGTTCTAGAATAATTATAATACTGTGGGCAAAAAATAGTAAGACGTTGGTCATAATTTTAAAATTCTTTATTTATTTCTCCAAATCTATTTCGTCCCCCTCAAAGTAATCCCCCCTCGGCCTCAATACACTTGTGCCAACGTTTTTTCCAATCCTCGAAACAGTTGTTAAAGTCAATTTCCGGAATAGTCTCCAATGCGCGTAGCGATTCACGTTTAATGTCTTCAATTGACTCAAAACGGTTTCCCCGGAGCGGTCTTTTGAGTTTGCTGAACAGCCAGAAGTCACACGGAGCTAAATCAGGCGAATACGGTGATTGCGGAATGATATGGGTGGAACTTTTGGCGAAAAAATCACGTAAAACCAATGCAGTATGAGAAGGTGCATTATCGTGGGGCAAAAACCAATAGTTGTCGACCCATAATTCCAGCCTCTTTTTACGAATAGCTTCGGAGTGCACCACACCTCGATAATCGAAGAAAACCGTCAACATCACCTTGATTTTTGACTTGATTTGACGTGTTTTTTTCGGCTTCGGCTCACTTTTGGCACGATATTCGGCCGATTGATCGTCTGTTTCCGGGTCGTAAGCATAAATCCAAGACCCATCGCCAGTTATAATACGTTTCATGACATCCTGGTAGTCGGAAAGCATTGTTTCACAGACGTCAATGCGACGCTGTTTTTCCGAAAAATTGAGTGATTTTGGAACCAATCGTTTTCACTGATCCTTCCGATATTTCAACGGTGCCAGTAAGGTCTTTGACTTTTTTATTAACGTGTTGATCAACAGTTGATGTTGATGGCCGTCCTAGACGTGGTTCGTCGTCAACACGTACGTTCACGACCCCCTTTGAACAATTTGTACCAATCAAAAACACTTGCTCGCGACATACAATTATCACCGAAGGCCTTTTGCAACATTCACAAAATTGATTCCTCACACAAAATTTAATGGAACTTCTTTGTTGAATAATTTCACTCATTGTAAAAATCGCCGAATGCACTTTTTGTACTACAGAAAGACAAGCGTATACTAAACACTAATGATTATTTTGATGTGACATTTGGCACAGATGTCACTGACAGTCATAACAACATTTGTTGAAAAAATATTTCGACGAATGGTTTTCCGCACGAAATTTAAATTAAAAAGTCTTACTACTTTTTGCCCACAGTATAAGGTAACATGTAAACATAAAAATCCATCGAAATCAGCTTTATCCTTAATCTACGTTATCAATAAATTTGACAGATTTATGTGAAACTAACAGACACTTCTCTAGTTGCTGAGAACGACGTCGAATTGATTGATTTGGGTCTTCCTCAATGCTACGTTGCACAGTGTTTATCGCTTGTTCGGTATGCGTGGTACGAAAACGATCTATAGTTAACCGAATTACCCGCTGTGATAGACGATCATATGACTACCATAAAATGGACGTTTGGCGAACAGAACCATTATTTTGATAAAAACTTTCAACAATTTGCAAGCGTTGCTCTAGCGTGAGTCTATTCATTATGAAATGGCATTTCAAACTAAAAACAACGCAAATGTCAGCTGCCAAATCGGTTGGCAAACAAAACAGTGTTGCCAACTTTAAGATATAAACCTATAAAAAAACACCCTTTACAAAAATAACACTCTCTTTATTAAAAAAAAATTAAGTCTTATTAATCCAGTTCTTAACTTGGGATGGTGTCTGAAATTTGTAAAAAATAATTTCAAACTCGGCACTCATTGTTCCGATGATTTTGTGAATTAATAAAAGAATTATGTCAAATTGGCCCCTAGTGAAGCTTCCACGTGTAGAGCCATATCGCCAATCACAACAAGCCAGCTGACTTGAATTTTTTTTACAAATTTCAGAGACCATCGCAAGTCGAGAACACTAAATTTCACACTCGGTATTTATGGCTCTGAAGATTCTTTGAATTAAAATCTTAAAAAAAACTTATAAAGGAGGTGTATAAACTTATTTTTGTGGTACTGTGATTCTCAATATATTGTGTATCTTTAACAATTTTAATTAAACTACGTGTTTCGAATTCCAAACTTTTTTTTCTTGTACTTTTTGAGTCTACACTTTTCGTTAAAATGTGTAGCTACACTTTTTATTAAAATTAAATACTTTATACCGGTCTAACGACTGACGATTAAAACCAAATAAAATTTTCTTCAAAATGGTCGAGATTCTTGGATGTTAATCGACTTTCTGAAATAACGTTCTAAATAAAAATCCGCAAGACCCTTACGATAGAAGCCGCGTCTTTATGGAGTTGTACAACTGGTCTACAAGTTATACCTCCCATAGTAAACAATTAATGTGTATGACATAAACACGATAAAGATTAAAATGTCTTCTTACACTCAATAATAAGTATAAAATGTTGAGGTTAAAACTGAGACGTGATAGGTTTCCGATACAAATGCTTAAACCATGTTAACGATGTTTATGGTTTATGCTTATTTAGCAATACAAAATATTTAATAATGTAAAAAAGCGTGTGCATGCGATATTGTGAGGAATATCCAGCTTGATCTTTTTTATTTGCATGCAAAAATCCATAAAACTAAATGCCGGCAAATACGATTTTATATCTTTTATGCTTTGACGAGAAGGTTTTTACTGTAAACTTTTTTATTATGTATTGCGGATCAAGGCCAAGTTGTTGAAGGTAACTATTATCCGAAACATCGTGTCTGGATGATTCGAAATAATTTACATTTTCCTTGTGCATGATCTGCACCGTAGTTAAATGAATGCCATTATGTATTGAGATTTCGATTAAATTCTTATGTAACCGACCACAATCTCTAAAATTTATATTAACACGTTGCTGCACACTTTTAAATTGACGACCGTGCTTAGAAACACAATTTTTTTTCAGTTGTTTATGACTGTCATGGTGGTAGTGAAAATTATCACATATTGTCACAGTTTTTCCATGAAAACTGTCATGAACAATGGCACGATCGTCAATTTAAAAGTGTGCAGCAACGTGTTAAACATGAAAAATCGTACACACATTAGTACATTTCGTACGAATGATGTTCCGTTTTTTATTAATTAAAATCTGCAGGACGGCTTAGCCGTCATTTGCCTACATATCGCGAAAAATCTGACGGCTATAGCCTCACATGCGGCAACGTGTCAAGTACTGATTTGTTACTGTCATTGCAGCAGCACATCGGAATTGTATTGTAAATTATACAACATCGTACGGCTTGAATTTTTAATTAAATTTTTGAAAAAAATGTGCGGAGTAACCTTTTGAAAGGCAGATACTAATTTATAAAAAATGTCATTAAATCGTTATTTTACCTTACATGTAACCAGCGTCATCACAAACAGTACTTTTCCTTTTGGAAAACTAATATTACATTGTTTGCAACTTTAACCTAGTAATGCATTTTGCATTGTGCCATAAAAATTAATAGTAAATGTTTTATTTTATGGCGACAAATTATTTTAATGGGTCACGTCATATTTGATAAAATAAAAGTTGGATAACAAATTTTTTACGATAGAGATGAAATATTTTTCGGCGTAATTGTTTGAATTCTTCGAGAGTGCCGTCAACAGTTTTCGAGAAGAGTTGTTCAAACGGGTGATGAAAATGTTGTTATGTCGTATCTCGTACCTGATTTGCGGTTATGTATATGGCATGATAATTTACTTCGTTCATATTGATGATATCTGCATATTACTGGACAGAAAAGGAAAGGCCGCCATTCAGCTATAAAATGATTGCAACCGGATTTAGTTAGATTCGCATTTGCTAGGTATGATTCCTCCCACCTGTAATTCCCATTTTCGTGATACCAAAATATTACTACCAAATACTTAGTAAAATTAATTTGGTTGTTTTAACACAAAATTCTGAGCGAGATAAACCAAATCTCTTGTTTAATTTAGAAATTTGGTATTTTCTTACGTGGTTACTACAAAAAGTGGATGAAATTTAAGTTACCAGGATGTTGGTACGTAGTTTTGTTTAATTTAACCAAAAAAGATTTTGATAGGAGAACATTTTTTTTGTTATAACTAACAAATTATTTTGGTTTATCTCAATACTTAATACACAATACATAGTGAGAATATCCAAAAGTTTCTGATTTGGTGATATAATTCGCCAACTCAATAAGTTCTTGTTTGTATTAAAGATACAAAGCAAGAGTTAAATTTTTGCAGTTTGGTCGTTTCAACCTGATGATGAGTATAGTAGACCAACTTTTTATCAGAACGAAACCGAGCGCCCAAGAAGAGGCCTAACAAAGTTCTCATTTTTGTAAGAGCTTGTGTATCCTTACACCATTTTTCTACTTTTTAGTAGAATTAAAATTAAAATTAGTACAGTTAATTAAAAAACAAAGAAAATTAAAATACCAAAATTGTTTGTACCTGAGAACAAAATGGGCGAAAATCGAGAGGGATGCCATTTTTATCTAAAACTTGTTTTAATCAATATGAAGTATTTCCTCCTTTATTAGAAATAACTTCTTGTAGGCGGCTCGAAATTGAATTGACTAGATTTTCGAGGATTTCTTTTGGAATTTGAGCCCAAATAGTTTTTATTTCGGCAAAAGCTTTGTTGGACTGTCTCGCAATAACAATGGTCATCTTTTGCTTTAGGTAATGCCATAGATTCTCCAATGGATTTAAATCTGAACTTTGAGGCGGCCAATCGATGTATTTCATAATCATTCTGCTCTTAGTGCATTATCTTGCTGTAAAATAAAGTGTAGGCTAATAATACCGGTGTGAAGTTTTCAACATTTATCAAAAGTGTAGCTACACAAATTAACAAGAAACAAAAATGTAGATACACAATTTAGCAAAAAGTGTAGAACTACATAAAAAAATTGTGCCAGGGTTGAAATTGTTATAATTTTCACTAAATATAATCTAATCTATTCCGCGGCATATCTCTGCGACCTTCGGGGATTTTTTGTTTTGTTAAGTGTAAATGGAAATAATAAGATAAAAAGTGTAAACCGGGTCTTGTGGGGGAAGGGTAGGAGTAAAGTAAAATAACTCCCGTGAACCAACAAGTACACATTTCTTTCTGGTAGCATAAGTTACTCAACGCACAGCTACAGCGTGTCCCTAAAATTGTAGAGGTTGTAGAGAAGGTAAGGTAGAGGTTGTAGAGAAGGTAAGGTAGAGGTTGTAGAGTAAGGTACAAGAAAAGGAAAGGTTGTAGAGAGTGTCCCCGAAATGCCAGTATAATCCAAGGTCGCAGTAATATGCCGCATATCACTATAAATTGTAGGGAGTTTCGCCGAAATGTCAGTATACTCCGATTTATGGTGTCATCTCTAGAATTAAGTGTTAATGGCCCTTGAACAGCCACAAGACCCGGTTTACACTTTTTATCTTATTATTTACATTTAAACTAAACAAAAAAAAATCCCCGCAGGTCGCAGAGATATGCCGCATATCACTAAAGATTAAAGGGAGTGTCCTCGAAATGTCAGAATACTCAGATTTGTGGTGTAATTTCAAGAATTTAGTGTTGATGGCTCTTAAACACCCACAAGACCCGGTTTACACTTTTTATCTTATTATTTTCATTTACACTAAACAAAAATAATTCCCAAAGGGCGAAGTGATATGCCGCGGATTAGATTAGATTATATTTAGTGAAAATTATAACAATTTCAACCCTGCCAAAATTTTTTTATGTAGTTTTACATTTTTTGTTAAATTGTGTATCTACATTTTTGCTTTTTGTTAGTTTGTGTAGCTACACTTTTGATAAATGTTGAAAACTTCACACCAGTGCTAATAATCTCTTGGCACCCTTGGAAACAAGAGCACTATCGTTGAGTACCCGTAAATATGTGCTGGATGTTACTTTCTCAGGCAGCAAAATCAGATCGCCGACGCCATTATAAGAAAAGCAGCCCCATACCATCACTTTTCCTCGTCCACTATGGCGAGTTGGCATGATAACACTGCGTGTATTTTGCTCTTTTGCTCTCTAAACAGAACAGCTGTTGCTCTCTAAACAGAAGTTAGACTCGTCGGTCCATAATACATTGCGCCAAAACTCCGCGGGCTTAGTTAGGTATGATTTAACATTAGCTTCACGAAGTCATCTTCGAACAGTAGTTAGCCTTATTTGGTTTGGCGGAGGTTATTTAGGTCATTTTGAACGCACTTGAGGCTTTTCTGTGGATTTCGCTTTATTATTTTAACGATTCTATTATCTTCTTTGGTAATTGTAGCTCGTTTTCTACCAATATTTTTCTAATTCTATCCAATAAAATAACCATATGTTTTTGGCTATATTAACTAAGCTAAAACTAATTAACCACGATTTGGTTATTTAAAATTAAAATTTTATTCAACCAAGATCTTGTTTGTTTTTTAACTAAGAGATTTAGTTGATCGAAAAACACCAAGATTTTGGCAAAATAGACTCAGATTTTTGTTTATTTTGACCCAAGTTTTTCTCTGAGTGTTTGATCAGAATTAACCCTTTTCCTCAATATGTAATTTCATACCACTTTTGCCATTCTGGTAAAATTTTACAATTCCATCAAATGTCCATAGTATTTTCCAACATAATTAATTTTTTTTGGTTTTCTTATAAATTTATTGTTTCAACCAGCGGTCTGACAATACTGAATTCAACCCTTGCAAAGCCCACACCCTAAACTCCTGAACAGCGCTTCAACTGACGGCGCATGAGTTGACGTTTAATTTATTCGATTGAAATCTTTGTCATTGTGTGTTTCTATTAGCATCGAAATATTTTTCTGTATGTCGAGAATAAATCAGTTCCCAATTGAGGTATATGTTCACCAAAATGCTCTGCAGAGAATACAGATTTCATAATACTATGGGAATGTCTATTTAAACAGGGTGGGCCATCTATTGGTTTGTTTTTAAAGTATAGGCTATGGCAACACTTTTTTAACGATTTATATACTTGAAGTTTTGACAGCTTGTCAGTCTGATATTCCTCGTCACGAAACAATCATGTTTTTCGCTTGAAGAGCATCGCGAAATTCAGAAAACTTGTTTTCAAAGTCAGTGTTGTGTAGCCGAAATCGTGCGAATTTTAAAAAGAACTATGGATCGTGAAAGAGCGCCAAGAGAAACCGTTGTAGTGAAGTTGGAGAAAAAAGTTCGTGAAAACGGCTTACTATTGGATGGCAGCCGGGCTTGGACAGTGCACACGCCCGAAAATATTGTGGCTGTGGTCATAGCGTAGGACAGAATCCATCGACCTCAACTCGACGCTGATCGCAGCAACGAACCAATAGTCGAATCAGCCTCAGGATAATACTGTACAAATACCTCAGATTATTAGCCATAAGATCCAGATGCTCAGCAGTTGAAAGCTAATGACTATCCGCTTCGACATCAATTCTCTGCGTGGGTCCAGCCTCATAATGAAGTCGATTTTGGTCGAAAAATCATCTTTTCAAACGAAGCGCATTTCCGCCTCGAAGGCTATGTAAACAAGCAGAACTGTCAGATTTGGGGTTCGGAACAGCCACTCGTAACCGTAGAGAAGCCAATGCATCCATCAAGAATGACTGTTTGGTGTGGAGTGGTGGCAAAATTGGCTGATTTTTCTTAGAAAACAGAGCCATGCTGACCAACTTTTTATTGCCTCAAATCGACGCTATGAATGTCACTGGTTTCAACAAGATGGCTCCACACAAACCGATGTACAATTGAGCTCTTGCGCGCCAAATCTTCAAATACGTTGAAATCGTTAAAATACAGGCAACATATAAAGATATGATAATTGGTGAAAAATTTTGCATAAAAGTTGCTCGCAATTTTAGAGTTGTTAAACAACAGAAATATATCGAGCGAAAGAAGAACTCTTTGCAGATACGCACGATTCGAAAAGCGAGTGTGCCGCTCAACTAAATCATTTTATCTTATTCACGTAAATAGTTACAAATCATTGTTTAACCCGAGGATACATAAAAATAAGATTTCCTCCGTCATTTAAGAAAATTTGGCTCAACTTTTTATCGGTCCAAATACAATTTGAAGTAGTTTAATCTGTTGTCACAAGAAAATGTTACCCAAAATGCTTGTGCATGCGAAAGTTTCTAAAAAAATTGAAACCGCTTCACCACTAACACTAATTGCAGATTCACCACCAACTGCAACTCCATCGTGAGGAAGAAGATGAAACTCTTGCTTTAAAAAAGAGATACAGTTCAAGAGTGTTCACGAAATGAGTTCGAACAACGAGCCAAACACAAAACCAAAATGAATGGGAAATACTTTCCATAAAATATCAAAGAGGTTAGCTATTTTCTTTTAAAGCGAATTTTTTTGTCTGTAGGGTGGGCGACTGAGGCTCAGGTCTAGCAAAGATAAAAATATTCTGTCTCGCAGGGGAATTTTTATTTCGGAAAACACGAAGGAGAAATATTACAAGCGGTTCGATGGGTTTAGGGTGCGGATTAAAAAATATAAATTTCCATTCGCACTTCTGTAGTCGGCCTTCATTAAAAAGCGGGTTAGTAAATTATTTGATTAAGTAACAGTTTTGGTATACGATACTACGGTTTGTTAAATCTTTATTCGATTGCGATTCCTCCGTGGGGTTCAAATTGAGAGTGATGCGTTCATATAACGTTGCTTAATTATATTGGGTACGTTAACCTTTGGACAACAGAAGGGGCTGCTTCAGTCACTCAAGCTAAGGTGGCACTGCATACGCCGATAACTGCATGGCTAAGGTGAGGTCTTTAGTATGCGAACTCCGGATTAGGCGACATTCGGTTTTAAATCCTAGCCTTCCTATGATAATGAAACAAACAAAACAAATGATAGTGATGCTTCTCTAACAGCATCAAAACAGGCTGATGCACCAGCAAATGCATCAAAAGCTGACGGTGGTGAAACAACTAATTCAGAAGGCGAAGCAGTTCAAAATGCTACAACTTCTGAAAAGACCACCACTTCTACTGAAAAAATAACTCAAGAAAAATCAACTGACGATCAAGCCACAAAAAATAACTGAAAATCATGTTCAGTTGAGTGGGGCTGGGCGGAAAAGTTTTAAATCTTTGATAAAACAAGGCCATTCATTCGAGGAAGCTCGTAAATTGACCTTATATCCTAATTCCACTCGCGTTGGTGGTGGAAATGGTCGCGAGGCATCTGGTGATGGTGATAATAGAGATTCAATTATATGTTTTGCCGTCAAAGCGTCGAAACCGGGGGTCACTATAACAAAGAACGAACAGCGATTGGTACAAGAAGGTATTTTGAAAAAATTGTTGAATCTAGGGGTGCTGATGTAAAACCAAAATTCCTTGGCTAATCATTCAGAGCTGGGTGGATGGTTTTCACCTGCGCCAACCAATCGACACTCACTTGGTTAACAAAAATTATTAGTCAAGTTAAGCCATGGCTGGCCAGCCGCAAGTTTAAAAGTTGTCACTGAGGATAAAGATAGAATTGACCTCTTTGTTGTAGTTTCTAACTTCCCTAACAGCTTAGACGACACTAGCAAGGCGATACTTAGTTTTATCAAAGCCCAAAACAATGGCTTTGTAACCAAACAATGGAAAATACTGAACCGATCAATAAATCAGTTCATTTAACCTTAAAATTGGATAAATCATAATTCGAAAAAATAAAGGGCCTTGGCGTGGAGGAAATAGTTAATCACTCATAATAATGAAGTTTTATTTCAGGAAATTTACCAATTAAAAATTCTTTAGGATCTTGATTGCTGATTATTTATATCCAGAAAACAAAAATTATTGTGCCATCTTGTGCTTTAACTATTGACTACTTAGGTGTCTTTAACTGGGTCAAGTCTATCATATCTAATAACCTTTCCTATCCCTCCACCTTGTTATGTGTAAAAGGGGTGTATGGTAGGCCCAGCGTATCCGGGATCTCTGCTTAGTCTTGGCCGTACATTCTCATCAATCAATTCGATTGCGATTCCTCCACAAGAAGAAAAGGTTTGTATCCCATATCCCATATAGTTGAGAAAGTAGGAAGTAACTGTACCTATAAATACTAATACATTGAAAAATGAGAAGGTACCTAGCTTCGACGGAAACCCCACAGAATTAATTACACTTGAAGGTTCTATTCTTTCATTATAGATTTATGATTTCATCCACATGAACGGATGTGAAATACGTAACAAAAAAAAAAAACTTTTCATATATGAAATAACCTTGTATAGTTGAAATTGTGCGCCTAAATGTTGCTTACACACAAAAGCCTAACATTTAGGGAAAAAAATCAAAATACCTCTCTATAGACCTTCTGGAAAGTTCTTGATGATTAATTTAAGATGAATGTGCCAAGTGATCGATCCTATGGGTCAGCCATGCAAATGACAGGCATTATTTGGAACGATTGTTGCACAAAGCTTCAATGAAAAATTTTGTTCTACAAAAATCAAAAGACCCCATTAAATAGACAGTGGTTTCTGGAAAGGCCTTGATGTGTACTTTCTACTGAAAGGGCCAAGTGATCGATCTCAGAGGATTGGCTCTATGGATATTTGGCAGGACAATAGGCAATATTTAGAACGATTGAATAATTTTTTAATAATTGCAGTGACCCGCCAATAAATTTTTAACTGTCCGTTTCAACAATCGTTCCAAAAAAATAAAAAATAAAATTGTATCTAACACATTCCGTCTCTCCTTTCTTGTAACAATTTTCTCCGAAATGTGTGCTATTTTGTGTACACGCAAATATTTAATTATTAATTATTTTACGTGGTTTGTGACCCAACCGATTAATCAACAATCGATGCTTTACCATATGGTAGAGGATCAGCCACGTCAACTCACAAAATGCAAGAAAACATTTGAATCGCAATCGCTGCTCACTCCGATACCCATCGATTTATCCCTCAACTCTGCTGACAAAATTTACGAACTATCCTGGTACAGCAAAAAGTCAGCATTTCAGCAGATACAGTACGTATAATCCCCTTAATTATAGGTTCAAATACAAAATCGAGTACGATAATAATCACTGAAGAGTTAGCTACAAAATGTCTACAAGAATGCAACCCATCTCTCAGTCGTCAATATTCGTGCGAGCGATTTCCATCTTGATCACGATCTCCTTACCAAGGTACCAACACGAATTCAAGAAGAATCTGTTAGAATTACTAAATACTAATATAAAAGGAAGTAGTTCGTGTATATATCAGTTTGAATTTTCTAATAATTGGCGTCGCTAGTTAAATTTAGCCTGCTTTGTCATCTAAAAAAGACTTTGATGTCTTAGCTCTCAATCAATCCTAAGACGGTTAGGGTTAATACATCTCCATCTCCAAGGGTTAGCTGCGAAACATAAGTATCAGTCGCTAATACAGAGTCAAATTTTAATTTGCCTGCCAAAATATTCAGTGGTTCATCAAATTGTCATGACATCCCATATTATACACCCATTATTACTTGTTCCGGTCTCAAATCCAACCAAAATTTACTATTTCAATTTAAATATATCAATCTCCGACGGATGTGTGTAATCGGCAAATGATAAATTTCAACTTAGCTTGTATTTACATTAGAAGTAAATATCAGGCACGTTGAACTAACCATTAATTTAGTCGATAATTTAGACAAAACAATGGCTGGAGGGACGCAGCATTTACGGTTTGCAATATTTTTTAAGTCAAGATTGAAGCAAGGCCCGGCAAAAGTTTGAGCTCTCCCTTTTTATTGGGACAAATAATTCGAAACCACTCTTTATAATTTTATAAACCTCAAAGGCAGCTAACGAAATGGTCAGATCGTCAAATAACGCTATTCAATTGACATTTTCGAGAAAGTTGTTTAACGAAGGAAGATCCGCTTTCTCAAAGTTATATCCAAAATCTCCTTTAACAAAATCAACCAAAACACGATCTAAAATATTTAATTTAATTTAAAGTGATGGTGGTATATTCTAGAGTGTCCAGGTAAATCCGGACAAAATCCAACTTCAATAAAATCTAGCGAGATCCAAGCAACAAACACTTGGTCACATTCCTCACATATAGCGGTAGGACTGCATTGATAACGAATAGATTGAAACCTAGGCAATTTATGGGCTAAGCCTAGATCAACTCCAACTTTAAAAGAGACAAAAGAGAGACGGCTAACATTTTTGTTTGTAGGAACCAACAGACGCAATTAATTTCCTCAGCAGAAACCTCGGGTATACCATTTAAATATTTATAGAAGGTGTCAGCCACAGTATGTTGGAAAATTTGTTGCGTAGCATTAACCAAAAATTCAATCTAACTGCGGTGCTGGAGTATAATGAGTCATAGAAACTGTGATAATAGGTTGAACTTCTCCTGAATCCCCTGAGCTATTTTTTGAAAACCTTCAGTAATACTCCTGGTAAGCACCATAACTTCCTGAGACAGGAGAAGCAGTTGTTCTTTAAGATAAACCAACTCGGTTGGCACACTAAGATCAGAATCAAGTTGGCAATCGTATAGCACACAAATTTTGACCCAAGCTTCCATCTTATTTTCGCTATATTCTGGATGAGAGCCAATCTTACAATTACCATAACGGCGAACTGAATCCCGACTAGACGTAGATTTTCTACATTTTCCAGGTTGCAAAAGTTTTCGATAGTTCAGACATTAACGATTTTTAAATCCCAAAAACTCAATAAATTTTAATTTTAGTTAAACAAATAAATTTTTACGAAACCAAATGTTAATTCATGACAATTTCTCCAAGACACGGATTTATTAATAGGACCAGTATAGTGGCCAGCCGTTAACAAAGCCGCTAACATAAAGAAAAATGAAGGTGCAGAGAATAGGTTGAGAATGACAACTACTCCCGACGTAGAGGTTATGTGCTTCCGGTCGATATATTTACTAGGTAAATGGTTGAGGCTTAACATAAAATTCTCGATATTATAATTTGTGTGAACAGTCAGGCGGCCGCTGTATTTAGATGCTCTGAAGGCTAGACTGGTGTTTCGTTGCCACTAGGGTTTTAACAGTGAAAGTACATTTGTACTGTCGAGCACAGCACGCCGTTGACGTTGTTATTTTAGATTTCGTCATTTCTCCATTCTTGAGGCATAAAATGTGGCAGAAAAATCTACGTTACGTTACTAAGCATTTTGGTTTGCTTCTTAAACCGGTATTTATTTTACTGTTATATAAATTCTATTATATAAGATTAAATATTCTTCATCACAAAAAATCAAGGTCACTGCAACAATCTGATTTTAAAGAAAAAAAAATTAATGACTAACCTGTAACGCAGTAAACAGCGGAAAATATAAATCTGGATCTTCGTACTTTGTTGATCGGCCAACTTGTTCAACAATTGGCACCATTTGTCGCCCCATTAATGCAGCTATAAAATATGTATACAGCACAAGTGTAACAACCTAAACGGGGAAAACACAAAAATAAATATAAATAGTCTTGCGGAAAAACATTAGACATGTGCGCCCGTCATTTAAAAAAAACACTTGCTAACTAATGTTTTTCTAAAATATTTCTGTTATATAACGTATTTATTATGTATTAATGTATTTACCTGAGTATAAACTAATGGGACACATACGGTGTCGTAACCAATTAAGCCACCCAGCCGCCGTCTTATATCCGATAGTTCCATTAGCAGTGTTTGCACAATGTGATCGGATGTGATTAGGCCATCCTTTCGCGCTCGATTTATAATATTTGTTGCCCAGACCAGGGGCATCCAATATTTTGACATCGGTGATTTACCATCCATAATTTCAAAAATTTTCTTTTCACTCTCGAGCATAAGGCCGGCATCGACGATATGCTGCCACGATGGGAATCGCCTTTTGACCCGCAACGATATCCGTTGCAGTGTTATTACGTAGCTTAAAACTGCGTATCGCATGATATTTCGTCGCATTAAACGACCCGTTTCATGCTAAACAATATAATATTTAAATAAATTATTAATCGAAAGCTGTATAAATATGAACTTGAATATTCTTTATGTAATTATTTAGCTTACATTTCCTGGTATACCAGCACTAATAAACAAGGCCAGCGTATCCGGCCACGGTAGCATACGATACTGTTCCCACCATCGTTTCACAATTAAACTAACATAAAATCCTAATACAAATGACATTGGTATGCTTTCACTTTGTGCCCCAAAATACTGTCGTATTTTCTCAAAAATTCTGCAAAAAAATTGTAAAAATTATTTTTTAAGGTTACGAACAAATCCCATGTATATGCATAAAAGCAGCATCGCATAATTTGCAAATTAATTAAACCTATAAAGCATCTAGCAACATAAATAACATTAACATTAAAATATGATAATCCGAGAACCAGTCCCATTACATGAAATAATTTTAAAATGTGAGGCCAATCTGAGCGTCTTCAAAATGTATACTGTAGAAAACGTGCAAGTCGATTGATATGAAATTAAGCCGTCATAATCGTCTGGGTAATTTCTAAACATTTAATAAGCTTGTTTATAGCTATAATCCAATAAGCAGACAAAGTAGGAAGTATTAGCGTGGTTTCGAAAAAATTTAGACAAAATATTTGTGTAGTCCAAATGCTGATGATTAATCGACCGGGGAATTTTAATTAAATTAAACTTAATGGCAATGATTTGCTGCTCTTGACTCGATGTTGCTCAGATAAATAACAGTACATTTTTGGTTATCTTATTTTATGGGTTAGGGATTTCAAGAATGTTTCTTAAAGACAAATTGTAATTGGAAAATTATGTAAGTATTCACTACTCACTACCAGTTTTGTGCGTCTACGCGTCGATAATATGTAGACAATGTAGATTATTATATGTTTTGTTGTTTTAACTTCGGTCTGTAAGACCAACTTATTGAAATCCAGATAAAAATGAGGAAAAATGACCTGGTCCAAAACCACTATCCTCGACGTACCAAGGTCCCTGATCAAAAAATTAATAAAAAAAAGTCTGGGAGGCGGGGTACCTCACACACATCGCTTTACATTCTTCCCATATACTCGTGAAGTGTATCGTTTGAAAAATCTTGGATCAGACCACAATTTCGATACAACTTTGGTTCATAAATTCACAGTTAAGGCATTGGTAACTAATTTTTCGTCTACATAAATATATATTTGTCGTATATCGTTGAAAAGGTTTTGAAGAATGAGTTAATTCTTCAGAAAGCCTTAGTCCCAAAAACTACCGTTGGGGCGCTGCAAACAGTTACAACTTTTATTTTTTAAAAGGTCTTGGAAGGTTTATCATTTAAAACGTCTTGACAAAAGCTACTACTATGTGATCAGCTCTTTCGTTCATAAACCCTCCGTTTTGGCGCTGGTATCTAATTATTCCATTATCATATAGTCGCAAATTTTTCTTAACACCGTACTATTCAAAACAACTATTGTATAGCGCTGGAAGCACTTACAATTTTCTCATTCTTATATAACCATTTAGCAAATCATTTGAAAGGTCTTGGAAAAAACAAAAAAAAAATATTAGCCCTTTACGTGATAAATCCACCATTTTGGCAGTTAGAGCTAATAGTTGCTTTACTATAGAATATATAAGTGTGACATGTCAATGAAAAGGTCTTGAAGATTGTCATAAATTATCTGGAGCGTATTAGTACTCCAAATTTTCATTGTGGCGCTGATTACAGATATATTTTCTCTCATTTTGATAAGATCATGAGGCATATTTTTTAAGATTTTGGAAAACGGAAAATTTTTATCAGTAACCTAGTTCACAAATTCAGCGTTTTGACACGGGTGGCAAATTGTTTCTTTGGTATAGAATATACACGTCCCTCATATTATTAAAAAGTTCTAGACGAATGTAACCTATTAAAGTTAGCCGAAAGATGATAATGCAGATTGTGTCTTTGCTATCCCAGACGAAAAAATATTGTATAGCCGCAAGAAATATTACTTGATATACGTAGTTCTACTGTCATCACCAAATACTCACAATACAGCAAAGATCTGTTTGGAAATAAATAATTTTACAAAAGTGGACCAAATTCTATGAAATGTTAATTACAATAAATTTAAAACGTATCGAACAAATCTAGGTTACCCACTTTCCCATCGATTCTACTATAACCTTTATATACTGAATTCAATGGACTATATCTCGAATACTAAACATACAAAAATTCTCAGCAATGGACTCAGAAATTATTCGCTGGCCGGAATAGTAGTGGCTTACATAAGGTGATAGAGGAACGTTTACAAAACGTGTAATTTACATTTCCAGAATTTTTTTTGCTGTATTCTGGTTATTTGGAGGTGATAGTAGAACAAAGTTTATCAAGTAATATATCTTTCGGCTATAAAATATTTTTTCGGCTGGGATAGCAAAAACAATATCTGCAATATCATATTTCGGCTGGGATAGCAAAGACACTATCTGCATTATCTTTCGGCTAACTTTAAAAAATGTTGAGGCATGCTAGTGCTCAAAATCACTGTTGTGGCGCTGGTGACAATTTTTCTTGAGTCGTTTTATGATAAATTATCGATGTTCGATTTTCAATTTATGTAAACTTTCCAGGTTAGTACAATGGTAACTAAAAGTTTTAAGTAAGGGTTTGTAAGAAAAGTTTTTTTCAGATACAACTATTTTAATTTTTCTATTCATTGCGTATCATAAAAAAACTGTTAAAACCTGTTCTTAATGAAAATTTGCGATATTTCCCAATTTCCAAATGCCATATGTTTTTTCATTTACAATCTCCAGCGCCCCATATTACAAGCATTACTGAACAAATGAGTAACTTTTTTTCTCACCAGAGAAATTTAATATTTTATCACAATTCAGATGTCACCATTGGTCATCTTTTCGAAAACATATGATTTCGTAAAATATTTCGAACTAAACTAAACTGTTAAAACACTTATGTTGAAATAATCAAAATTTCAAATTGCCATCTGCAAAAAAAGAAATACTGGCAACCAAAAACCACCTGTCTTCGGTAATTCAAATAAAATTATTACAACTAATTATCCAATTGTCTTGGTACTGTTATACGTGGCATTATTTTTTCACGTGGAACTGTGTACTAAAATTTGATTCTGCCCTTTGAAATTAGTCTACCGGACCAATATCAATGATTTTATGGTAGGCGCATTGCCCAAGTTTACAACTTTAATTTACGGAATTGTAGTATGAACGTTTATAAACTAATGCAGTAGTAAATAACCTAAATGGTTTTTCAAGTTATGTCTACCGCCTCAACCGGTACTTTGGTTAGTCGATGTATTCAATATTGGGACAAACATAAATCGATTCCATTCCCATTAAGTAAATACAAATTTTGCTCTCAGAAAAAATCACTGTTGCAAACGCCATGGACTGATGGATGGTGATTTGCATATCGATACATAAGCACACCGGTAGTTTCCTTAATTATAATCCCAGGTGTTTCATACCAGGTTTAATACAAATACTACACAGTTGTCGATGTAATCCACTTCGAGTAATTATTTCCATTTCCAGGAACCTGGAAGATCGGAATATCATCAAAGGATTTTTCAGCATCCAGCGCTGCATTAACAAAATTCTAGTCAAAATCGTGTTCATCAAGATGTACGAGTATTTTAACGAGACCAAATAAAATGTGCTTTCGTATCGGCTTCATCGACTATGAATGCAATTCTCTATGCAACGCCGTCTGTTATGCACATCTTTGTAAAGGATACTGTATCAACAGTATATCCAGTTCTTCGGCCAGGCGAATGGGTTGTGCGTACAGTCCAATGGTTCCATTAACAAACAAATCATAGAATTATGCTGGTTTATAACAGACACAATTATTTTCGACATTGTTTACATTATCTACATTGTTAACGTCTGTTTTTTAATTGTCTACATATATTCTCTACACATGTAGAGAATATATGTAGACAATTAAAAAACAGACGTTAACGATAATCATTAATTATCTACACGGTGTAGACAATACGGCACAACACTGCCCACTACTCGCTGATTCTGTATCATAGAATAAACATGAGAAGATGAGGTAGTTTACATCCTCACATTTAGTCCACGGACTATCCACTATACAATAATCTGAACCGAATTGGTACAACATGTTGTAAACGCTAGTTACCCAAATTAGGTTGGGTAACTATTTTGTGTGGACTGACCCAACTTAGGTCGATAAAAAATGTGATGTAATCAACACCGACCTGTTTTTGCATTATGAAATAAATGTGAGCAGTGGCATTGATTTTAGTCGAATTTAAAAAAATAAAATGAATGAATTTAATTTCAAAAATTTTACTGGAATTATTTATGAAGAGAATATGAACTGCGATGAGAACATTAGTAATACTTTTACTATTATTCAATAGATGGCGTGCACAAATATGGTTATGTAACCCAAATGTGACCTATAATTTTTGCATTATAAACGGTTGCTAAGTGGACTAAAATGGGTCGCTATTTAGGTTAATTTTTTTTCACGATGTAAACTACCTCATAAATGACGTATTTTAGTCCCTACCCTTCCAACAAAAAATGTTTACGCTAAGTTCTTTACGAAAACGTAAACTTTACGTACAACTGTTTCGTATGGTATTTACTAAATTTTTTCTCAATAAATAGCTTTGGAACGGAATTTCCTGCGTTTTATTTTTCAAAAAATGTTTATCCAAAAAAGGAAATGAATCTAAAATAGTAATAAATCCCGCGTAGAAACGAACCAAAAGCGAAATGAAATGTGTTCCCATGCACTTGTTTTAACCGTTCGTTATCGCTACGCTAACTCACGAAATTTGCGAAGACCAACACAAATGCAAGCCTTAGTAAAATAGTTTCATTTCCTCTGTGACGAAATGTTCTTTTCCACAAATTTTTCTTTTCGCTTATGCGTAACTTCAGCGAAGACTTTAGAAATCGAATAATTTCATATAAAATTGTTTTTTAAAAAACGAATTTTCGTAAGAAAAATGTATTTACAACAAACTTCTTGATAAAAACATAAAAAATTTACTGAAAATGAAGTCGTAGATAAAATATCGTATGTAACTCAGGAGTAAACGACGATTATGGCTTTCATTCTTGTGTCCTTTGGCCTCGGGTCGTAATTTCTTCACTCAAGCAATAACCTCCCATTCTACTTCCATGATACATAATCTACTATTACTTTACTAATTGTGTGCAAATCTAATGAAATTTTGTTTTAATTTTTTTATACTTCGTTTTCACTCCGCAATCGATTCGCACACGCGGGTTCTGTAATCGACGTGATTGAAACAATAACAGTGTTGTCAAAATCTCTTCAAAATACGTTTATATACTTATGACAAATACACCACGATATATATCTCGTAGGGTATTTCTCGCAGTCGGTCATACTTATACTCGTTGGAAAGTGAGATTCATGTACTAAAAAATTATTTGTCATTGTTGTGATTGATCGATTTCAGTTGTGAGTAATAGCGTATCAAGAGTGGATGTAAACAGAGAAAAAATTCGCTATATTTTACAATTTTGGTTCGATGTGTCTATCGCGACCATAGTTGTCACAGTCAATCACGCACAATTTAGGTTTCGTCGATTCCGTTCCTATAATTTCGATATCAAAGATGCACCAATCACTTGAAGTCCTATAGTCGAAAATGTCGATAAAACAGTTTTAAACCATTTGCATAAGCCTGGGAAAGAAATCGAGCCATTTCTGAAGCGGGTAGTGACTGGCAACGAGATATGGGTCACATACGACAATGTCAAGCAAAACGACAATGTCAAGTAAAACGACCATGGTCGAAGGCCGATGAGGCGGCCCAAACATTGATCAAACTAGGACTAACTGTCAAGAAGGTGTTGCTGTGTGTTTGGTGGGATTGGAATGGAATCATCCACTATGAGCTACTGTCTTCAATTGATCGACTGCCAATAGGAGAGGCGTCATGTTCATAATGACCTAGGAGAAGCTCCGGGAGCTTGGGTTGAAGGTTATTATATGCATTCATGATGTAAAAATCGCCCCAAGAGAGGCTTGTCAAAACTGGCTATCTCAGTTTTATGCTAATATAGACAAGGTGTTTTGGTCAAGCGGCGTAATGAAATTGTTTTCTAAATGGCAACAATTTAAAAAAACGAATGATTGAATAGCCATGTTAAATATAAAGCCCTGAAATAAACATAAACATAATGAATTTCTTTTTTCCACCAAAATCATGATCAGTGTCAAACCAAAATGTTTTAAAGTCATGTCCGGACTGTAGATCAAAGCCTGAACGCAGCAAATATCGATTTTTGAAAGCCAAATGTGAAAATGTTTTAAAGTTGGTAATATTGCATCGGTATGTGTATCGAGAATTAGTGATCGATGGTCAAAGTCAATCCGATAACAATGTCAGTTCGGTGAATGATATCGATAGTTTTGAAAATTCCCGTGGCGAATTATTCAAAATTTCGAAAACTTTTTCAACAAACCAATCGAAGGTAAAGTTCGAACCACCCGTTCGAGTAACAATGTAGTCGAATCTGAACAACAGAATTGAATCTGAATTGATCTGAAAACGAGAATTTGCTCAGCAGCCACCAAATATGGATGGAGCGTTGTGGTAAGAAATTTTTCGTAACACTAGAAATTAACGGAAAATCTCTAAAACACTGCATCAACAATTACCATGATTGATAATGACGGTTATCTTAAATTAAACCAGTCGAAAGTAATGTTCTGGTGGCATAGTGTTAGGTAAATTGTACGTTAATGTGAACTTTGGGCGTTCAGATGGAATTACCTCTGTTTGCAGAAATAAGTCGTAGCCCAGGTTCAAAGGAAACAGATTATGATAACTTCAACATTTGTCAAGACTGTAAAATTAAAACCTGATTTCCAGCAAGAACTAGAAATCATTGAAACAAATATTCCCCTACAAGATACTACAATATGAAAACGGAATACTTCTACCGTTCAATAACGCGTCAATGAATGAAATTCTGAAAAAAAGTTTTTCCAATAACGGTTAGTTCCCAAGCAATAAAGTTCCAGATAATGAACGTAATCCAATCGAGTATGTTAATTGCAACCCGAGCTACCCGAGAAACTTAGCAGCTGCATTGCTAATTAAAGAGATATTCCGACCCTATAAGGACCATTGAGTAATCGTATTTCTGATTTAAACTGTGTTAAAAACGTGCGAACTTGGCTCTTCTCATTAATTAACTCTATTGTGTGTGTAAATTGCGATCCAAATCCATTGAACATCAAAGACGGTTGAATATAGTAATTTATGGCATTCCAGAAATTAAAAAATCTACCACTTAGAAGTACAAATTCATTTGTACTAAGAATAAATGTCTAATAAATTCATTAATTCAACCATCTTTGTTGTTCAACGGAATGAGAAAATCTGAACTAGCAGAAATTGAACCAATGTGTTTTAGCTGCTTTGAAATTGGCGCATTGTGATACCACAGGATCCTATCTCTTCTTTACTCCCGTTGCAACCATCCAGAGCTACTTATTTAGCGTAAAATATCTCGCACTCCACTGTCCGCGAGTTCCAAAAGGCTGTCCATACCGGACACACCTAAGAACATATGTCTTCTGTATGATGTGCCGGACACGAGCATAGGAAGTGATCTAAAGTTTCTTCCTCCTATTCGTCCATAAATTTTCTACAAAAGTCTTTCGTCTGTTGACCCAGCCTTCTCGCATGTTCCCCAAAAAGGCAGTGTCCTGTCAGTATCCCTACGATCAATCCCACCTCCCGTTTTTCCAGGGATACTAGTGTCTTGGAGCGCCGCAAGTCCAGTTTTGGCATAACCTGTTTTGCTACTCTGCACGTGAGAGTGTTGGTCCACCTTTCATTTGTCGAGGCGATTGCCATTTTACTCAGCGACAATTTGAGCGCTGCTATAGGTCTCTCCAGACCCGCCATTTCCGGCTGCATATGGAGAGTCGTACCATAACTAGCTAGTTCGTCTATCATAAGAATGATAAGAATAATGAGAAAGATAAGAATGATAAGAATGATTAGAATGATAAGAATGATAACAATGACAAGAATGATAAATATGATAAGAACGACAGGAATGATAAGAATGATAAGAATGATAAGAATGATAAGAATGATAAGAATGATAAGAATGATATGAATAATAAGAAAGATAAGAATAATAAGAATGATAAGAATGATAAGAATGATAAGAATGATAAGAATGATAAGAATGATAAGAATGATAAGAATGATAAGAATGATAAGAATGATAAGAATGATAAGAATGATAAGAATGATAAGAATGATAAGAATGATAAGAATGATAAGAATGATAAGAATGATAAGAATGATAAGAATGATGAGAATGATAAGAATGATAAGAATGATACAAATTATAAGAATGATAAGAATGATATGAATGATAAGAATGATCAGAATGATAAAAATGATATGAATGATAAGAATGATCAGAATGATAAGATTGATAAGAATGATAAGAACGATAAGAATGCTAAGAATGATAAGAATGATAAGTTTGATAAGAATGATAAAAATGATAAAAATGATAAGAATTATCAGAATGATCAGATTGAAAAGAATGATAAGATTGATAAGAATGATAAGAAATGATAAAAATGACACAAATGATAAGAATGATAAGAATGATATGAATGATAAGAATGATTAGTATCATAAGAATCATAAGAATCATAAGAATCATAAGAATCATAAGAATCATAAGAATCATAAGAATCATAAGAATCATAAGAATCATAAGAATCATAAGAATCATAAGAATCATAAGAATCATAAGAATCATAAGAATCATAAGAATCATAAGAATCATAAGAATCATAAGAATCATAAGAATCATAAGAATCATAAGAATCATAAGAATCATAAGAATCATAAGAATCATAAGAATCATAAGAATCATAAGAATCATAAGAATCATAAGAATCATAAGAATCATAAGAATCATAAGAATCATAAGAATCATAAGAATCATAAGAATCATAAGAATCATAAGAATCATAAGAATCATAAGAATCATAAGAATCATAAGAATCATAAGAATCATAAGAATCATAAGAATCATAAGAATCATAAGAATCATAAGAACCATAAGAATCATAAGAATCATAAGAATCATAAGAATCATAAGAATCATATGAATCATAAGAATCATAATAAGAACGATAAGAATGATAAGAATGATAAGAATGATCAGAATGATAAAAATATTAAAAATGATTAGCATGATAAGGATAAGAATGATAAGAAAGTTATTCAAATTAGTCGTTCGAATTGATCAGAATAGCATCAACGCTTTGAACAATTTGACCATAAACATGTACAATATTCGGTCTTAAATCGAAATTTTCTGTAATGTTAGATTTGAACGCGAATAAGTTGATGCGTAGAACCACTTGGCTTAGGCGCGAAGTGTGTTTTTCACGATTATTAAATCAACTTATTTATACTGTTTTCAAAATGTCTAATGTAAATCAGGTAAAATTTAGTCGGTAGAGGAGAACGTGTTTTAATTGATCATTTAGTCAAGCTTGAATTTTTCAGAAGATGGAGTGTTATAGAAGACCACAGTGTCAGATTCTTTTATTTCTCTCGCTAGATAGTCCATTAGAATTTGTATAACGGTATGCCTTTGAAGTGAAATTCCGTTTCGAATAAGTTAAGACTCAAAGTTAACGCGCCTCTAAATTATGTTATTTGTGGGTTATTGAAGTTGGTAAACGTGGTTAATCAAATATTAATGAGAGTTTTGAAGTTAATGGTAATTCTAAGAGGAACCATTAGGTTTAATTTCCTAAGTTCATCCCTTTCACGACGGCCAAAATTACCAGGTAATATAAGCTGGCGATAAGTTATTCAAAGGGAAGTTGGTTTTACGTTATCATAACTATAGCCATGCATCATCCATTAGACTACTGAGTAAGGTAGCCGAGTTGGTAAAGAGTTGGATGTGTTTCGTTCGTAAAATAGAGGGCCTATTATAATATTACGAGAATTATAAAGAAACAAAACTAGATAAGCTATATAGCAACCACCACGAACCAATACAATGGTTTTCAAACTCTTAGGATCGTAAAATGACACTTAATTCTGTCAGTTAAATTTTAACGATCAATTAAATTGCAGATCAAGTTAGTCAAAAGGTGAAATCTCAAAGCAATAAAAACAAATGGTTAATGTCTTTTTTCGATCGCACAAATTAAAATCATATACATATTTTGAAATATGGGATCAACAACAAACACTTGATCATGAAATTAAAATTACTAATCCAAATAATTTTAATTGATCAGTCGATCAATATAATTTATTAACACGCCATAAAAACCGCACATAAAATGCCATATAACATTTGCATCAAACCGATTGCAAGCAATTAAATAACAAAGAGGCACGATCAATCTTGCACTGAACGATCTTGATCATTCCAGTCCATTAAATATTTTTTGGATCGAACAAATTTTGACAGTATCTAGCAAATATTTGGTAAATGACTATTGATTGCGTTGAAGTAATTTGATATTTTTTACTAAATGACATACCAAAGGTAATCTCATTTTGCTCCGCTTAAATTAATTTATTCCATATATTGATTAATTGGAAATTTTTGGGTCATGAATATTATGCTCGCATGAATAACAACGCACAAAAATAACAATTTTATTCTAACGATCGTATACGTGCACATACTAGGTTGTTCAGAAAGTTCTGTCGTTCGATAATAGATAGCGCTGGTGTCACGGTATTTTTTTACAATGCAAAAACTTAAATATCGTGCAATGATAAAATTCTACTGTTCTAATGGACGGTGAACACCAAAACAAATTCACGCTTGTTAAAAGCGTATAAGGACTCTATCGCTGCACGATATTCAAGTGCTTCCGTTGTAGAAAGATACTGTGACACGTCAACTTTGAAGTAGTGAACCTAGTAGCGCTGTCTCTTATCGAACGACAAAACTTACCGAACAACCTAGTATATCAATCTATACATACGTACAAAATCATACTTGTATGTATATGTAATTACCTTTATCACATGCTTCAATTTTTAATTGTGTGACTAAAATAATTATCGCATAATAATTTTTGTGTACGATTTATACGAACCGCATGCACATTGCTACAGCAAAAAATTTAAAAACTAAAAATATTGATCGATTTCCACTCGAAAAAAGTGTATTTGGTAATGCGCTTAACCCTAACTGATTTTGTAGAATCATAATTGACGCCTAGAAATTATGGTATTTGGCTTTGTGTTTCAAACTCCATTGAAACACCACAGCGTTAAACCTGGTGTATTGCTGTGTCCATTCAATCATATTTTATCACATCGTAACCAAAGGTAAATAATAATCAACATCTTTGGTGTTTAGGTTAGTCTTTGTTTTTGCTATGACAATAAGACAAGAAATATGACAATCATGAATATTAATGTTGTATTCATGTCAATACCACACGTTTGTTATGTGAAGATATATGGAATTCCTAGAAGTTTTGCTTGAACGTTTATTGTGTTCGAGCCAAAAGTAAAGATTTGTGTGTTTTTTTTAAAGAAAGTGTGAATTCTTTTACATTTTTTACCTCGTTATTTCCACTAAGCGCACAGTTCAATATATTTAATTTGCATATGTAAATTGTTTGATAGTAAGTAGAGTGTAGGCAGAAGATCGTTGTATATTTTTGCAAAAGTTGTTGTGTTAATAGGGGAATATCGTGCAGGTGCCTCAAAAATTTGACAACCTATTAAAAACCTCCCTACGTCGATAAGAGGTCGTAGTTGTGTTCCTGTTAATCACAGAGCGTAGTCTGTTGATGAAAGTTTCCTTTTGCTACTGCCCTTATCGGGATTTGAACCCGATACCTCCCGATCTAAATGCCAAAGCTCTAACCAATGTGCCATTTGGTCGGTTTGAAACGAGGTTTGTTCCGATGAAGGTTTGAGTGGGTTGGTGAACAAACATTTTCTAATGTTACTTGATTTTCTAGAACGTATTACAAATTATGAGAATACTGTGAATATATTTTTACAAAGGAGAGGTCAAAATGCCTTTATAACGTGTGACTGAATTTTGAATCGAAATTAAATGAATGAAGTTCCATTAGCAGATAAGCACTTCAGTTTATTTTAAGTCTTACAAGAAAATCATGAATGGCTGAATTTGTCTTATAATGGAAATAATGGAACTTTTTTCAATTTTGTGATTTTAATCAGATGTTTAGTTTGGTCAGTGATTCAATTGATGTTACTCCATGGGTCCTGAGTACTAGAAGAACATATGACTACGAGCGTGCAATAGAAATAGTTTTCTTGAAAGAAAAACTCCTCTCTTGAAAATTTCATTAGAGTTGTTACAGAAAGTGTTGATGTGAATGTGGAAGAGGTCGTTGCTCAACGACAGTCCTCTTATTTTTTTAGGTAAATTTTGTTAGTTTTATTTTTTATTATAAAGGGAACAACGAATTTAGTAGAACTGATTCTTTAATGTGTCTGTATTTTTACCCACGAAACGTTTTATGGAGAGGGAATGGCTCACGAAAGCCAGTGCTAAAAGAAAAAGAATCTTTCCTCAATAACGAATAGAGTCATTAGAATGTTTGGTATGAAAACGAGCAGAGATCAGAGTGTCCACTGATTGGTTGCTTCCAAAGGATGACTTTTTTCATTCTGCCCAAACCAATGGCAATTGAACATCTTGATCGAAAGTATGAGTGTGGATATGATCGTATTTTGGTGTTTTCAGTGTCCCTTCCAAGTTTCAGCTGAAAGGAGTGGGAGGCGAGTTGGAAAGTGGATGGTTTTGAAGGGATGAATAGATAACGAGATCTGGATGGAGCATTATCGTGGTTTGGTTTATGGTGTTTGTTTTCTCCTCGAGTGATGAGTTCACCAACGCGCTTGTGGATTTTGTGTGAGTCACTGCAGGTGGCCGATTGACCGATTTTTGATTTTGACCGATTAATTTTGTTGGGGTAGTTTCATTCGGAATTTTGCCGTTTTCCTCTGTGATGTCTTTAGTTTGGTGATTTTCGTGGTCTCTGTGTGGCTGGGTTTATGCGCGTGCATGAAGAGTAGTTATTTCTTTCTTCCCTATGTCGTCTACTCTTCATGCATACGTACATGCATTTTGCTCCGTGTGTTGTGCGGCTGTCGTCATTTTTGAGACGTCATGGCGAAGAGTTAGGGATTCTGAATGGGAACTGCCTTGGCGGTGGGATGTGGTTTATCAGGGTTGGAGATGTATAAGTGAATTTCGCGCTCGGGAGAGCGGGGGTTTGTTTTTTTAATTTAGTATTTTGAATGGAAGATAGAATGGAGATTGACTTTGCAATAACGAACAGAGCCATTAGAATGTTTGGTGTGAAAAAGAGCATAGATCAGGGTGTCCACTTATTGGTTGCTTCCAAAGGATAACTTTTTTTCATTCTGCTCAAAACATTAGCAATTTTGAACAAATTGCTCTATAAAGATTTCCCTCGGTAAGCAGAAAGATTAACCAAAAATATTTTTTCTGGTTTACTGACAAAAGATAAAAATTTTAATGAATTGAGAATTTCGAACGGAAGTGTGGTAATGGATTGATATTTTTTTTTATATTTGTTTATTACAACTGATTTACAAATCATCTAGTAATTTATCATTCATAATTTATATTCTTGTTTGGAGGGTTGTAGCCCTTTGGCTAGTCCCCTTTACAATTTTATTATATTTTTAGTCGATCCTGATCGGATCTTGTAGATCATGCGGTTTCTTCCTTCGCAGCCGTCTTACTGGGTTTGAATCATCCAACATACTACGTATCTCAGCATTTTGGTGTAGACTAATACGTTGCATGTGTTTTCTCGCGTGTTTGCTTATTTCTTCACTAACGAAATTCATCTTCAGATCTCTATGGAGGTTGTCATTTCTTATGTACCACGGTGCATTAACTATTCCACGTAGGACTTTGCTTTGGAGTGACTGGATGATATTGACATTGGTTTTCTTTGTACAGCCCCAGAGCTGAATACCGTAAGTCCACACAAGTTTTAGGATTTGCCGGTATAGTAGCAATTTATTATGTAGAGTTAGCTCAGAATTTCTTCCTAAGAGCCAACCCTCCTTTTTTTTCTTTTTCACATGCTCTTTCCATTTTAGCTTCGCGTCTAGAGTCATGCCTAGATATTTTACCGTGTTTGCATAGGGAATTTGCTGAGAGTTCAGTTCTACTGGTATCCAGTTGACCTTCTTGTTGGTAAAGTTTACGTGAACAGATTTTGTTTCATTAAGTTTTATTCGCCATCTCTTAGGCCATGTACTGACAATATTAGTAGCTCTTTGCAATTTGCATTCTTCTATGCTATTAGCAACTGCTAAGATGGCCGTGTCATCCGCAAACGTCGTTATGTTAGTCTCCTCTATCGTTGGTAGGTCTGAGGTGTATAGAACATATAAAGTTGGTCCCAGAACGCTACCTTGTGGTATTTCTGCTGACATTTTCTTAATTTCTAAGTATTCGCCATCTAATTTAACTCGAAAGTGTCGAAAGAAGACGCTTGAACATACTTTCTTTTTTTCAAGTACGTCTTCAATATGTTTGTAATTCGATGTACTTGTTCTATTGTTGAATGGTTTTCTATGAAGCCAAATTGATGTGGAGGAATAAGATTTCTGTCTGCTATTATTGGTTTTAGTCTCTTTAGGAGTAGTTTCTCGAATAATTTTGAAATTATTGGGAGTAAGGAAGTCCGCCTATACGATTTTTTGTCATTAAGTGGCTTCATTAAGCGACTTTCCATTGACTTGGAACGTGGTTAAGTCTGAACACTGCATTAATTATTTGGAGTAGTTTACGTAGTCCTTTTTCAGGAACAGCAGCGTCCTGTAATTAAGTCATATCCTGGAAATTTCTTTGTATTTAGGTTGAGATTGATTTCCTCTTTTAATTCTTGTAGTGTGACGGGAGATATATTGCAGTTATCCATTTTATATACTGGTGGTATGTTTTCCTCTGCAGTTTGTCTTGGTAGAGGCTGAAACGTGTTCTCGAGGTGGGTTGCAAACAATGAAGCTTTTTGCTTTGCATTTATTGTTCATGTGCCATCTTCATTTTTTACTGGTGGAATTTGTAGTTTAGGTCGTTTTAAACTTTTTGTCGCTTTCCAAAGGGAGTACTCGGTATCTTTTTCCCCAGTAAGACCACTCAAGTATTTATTAATGGATTCGTTTTTGATTTCTTTAATTAGCAACTTCAATTTATTGGATAAACGATTTAAAGTTATTTTATATTCTAGCGCTCGACTTCTTTGCCAGGCCTTTCTTGCTTTTCGTTTGCTGCAACCAGTTCCCTAACTTCCAGAGGATAAATAGCATTTCGGATCATCTTCTTTGAACTTGAGGGAGTACTACTCCACGCCACTTTTTGTATACTGTTGTTGAGTTGTTCTAGTTCTTCTTCTAGCTCTCTCGGGTTTTTAATTGGCAGCTGAAGATCAATATTATCCTCAACAAGTTTCTGGAATTTCTCCCAGCAGGTTTTTTGTTCGTTAGCGAAGGTGGTCTAGTTTTTTTAATCCCCTCGCTGCTTTCTAGGTATATGTAGTTTTCGTTTATACCTTTGGTGATAAAGAAGTCAATGATATCGGGTATTTTGATTCTATCCGTAGGCCAATAAGTTGGTTGATCTCCAGAATGAAAATCGCAATTGCATAGTCTTCCTGCTGCAAACAGCTCTCTTCCTGTTTTAGAGGTTACTCTTGATCCTCAGTAGGTGTTTTTTGCATTAAAATCACCTCCGATTATGAAACTTAATCCAAGTGATTTAAATAACGTGCAGTAGTCTTCTTTAATTAAATTATATCTTGGGGGGGCAATATATTGACGATACACTATATTCTTGGTTATTATTTATAAATACTTTTAAAGTGACTACTTACATAAATTCCTCTTCAATTTTAATTTTAAAATTATAACTACCGACGATCCTCCCCTTGTCCTTCCTGCTGGATGAATTTCGTGGTAACAACTGTATCCATATATTTTAAGATATGAAGTTGAAGTAAAATGGGTTTCCGATACTAGGCATATATCTATTTTTGCACCGAGTCACCCAGTCACCGGATGTTAATGTAATAAATCATATTTGGTATGAACTGGAAACAAGGGTTCGAATATATAGAATTACCAATACGGATTCATTAAAAAGTGCCTGAAATTTTCAGGCACTTGAGTCACTTTTGGCTCTTGAGTCTAATGGTGGCCCAACTAAATATTAATTTTAGTTCTTAAGTGCGAACATGATCCTTTCGGTTTTATTTACTGTATGTAGACTTTTGTGGTATAAATTTTATGAATTTTTGGAAAATTATAATTTCATTTTTTTTTAGTTTTGTCCAATAATAATTTTCTTTGTTTAAATATATTATTTAATTAATATTACAACATTTAGTTCGTTTTATTTATCCCAATTTTGCCAATTTTAGTGGCGTATGTAGACTTTTGTGACTGACTGTAAACTTTCGTGATGCGTTACTTTTGCGGTTCAGAGAAATTGAATTTACTCGTACTTAATTATCGATTGGAGCAACAGGGATTCCACGTGCGCACTTATTTTTAACTAAGATATAGGCACCTCTAACGGGTGGCATTTATACTTTTAGAATCGTGAATCCTATTAATTAATTTTACAACTGATGGTTGGCCAATTTTAGCTACGAGCTCGTATACAATTTTATTCTCAATTGTATTCTTTGATATAAACTATCCCTTTATAATTTACTTTACTACCTTTACTACCTTTAATTCCAAAGGGTGGTTGGGAGCACTTCCTTACTCAAAATAGGGCCGATGCAGAAAATATGGGGAATCCCTGTTCTAGATCATGTGATTTAACTTCACTACCTTGCTCGACATTTTTCACAAATAACAAAATGAAAAATGTTTTAGTCTTGAATATCAAGCGATTCCGATACTCAAAGACAATACAAAATTTTGAAGAATACGAGCTGTTATTTTGTTGGACCCCAATCCACAAAACAATCAAAAAAAATGCTTTGTCATCATATGAATAGACATTGTCTAAGCCACGTTTGTAACAGAAGAAATGTTAAATAGTTTAAAATCATAGCCGAAGGCCATTTAAAAGTTCGAAGCAGAGTTTTGGATCGCCTAAAATTTAGTCTGTTACTTATCGGTGAATGTACAAAATATCAGTTAGAAAATAGATTTTTTTTAGAAGCATGTCGCCGCGAAATTAGCCAACGATTTGAATAAGGTTTCTCCATGATCAAAGTATCTTACATTCGCAAGATATTTTTGTTATTTAATGATCTGAAAATTACCATATTTTATTAAAAATCATCCAAGGTTAACCTACCTACCAAACTAAGCTCATTAATAAAAAAATATAGACACATTCTCTCGTTCTGTTTGGGATAATTTTAGCTCAGCTTCATTGTGAAAGTACGGATGTAGATAATGATAATGTAGATAGATGACATTTTCCAAGTTAAATTTGCTACACCTGGTTGGTATGACCAATTCATCTACAAATTGCTAAATTGCAAAATCCTGCATCTACAAGAGTAGTTATTTCTGTCTTTCCCATGTCGTCTGTCGTCATTTTTGAGACGTCATGGCGGAGATTTAGGGATTTTAAATGGGAACTGCCTTGGAAATGGAACGTGGTTTATCGGGGTTGGAGATGTATAAGCGAGATTGGTGACCGAGAGAGCGGGAGTTTGTTTTTGTAATTTCATTTAATATTTTGAATGGAAGATAGAATGGAGATTGACTTCGCAATAACGAACAGAGCCATTAGAATGTTTGGTGTGAAAAAGAGCATAGATCAGAGTGTCCACTGATTGATTGCTTCCAAAGGATAACTTTTTTCCCTTTGCCCAAAACATTGGAAATTTTGAACAAATTGCTTTACAAAGGTTTCCGTTGGTAATAGTAGAAAGATTTACCAAAAACATTTTTTTCTGATCTACTGAGGAAAGATAAAATTTTTAATGTATTGAGAATTTCGATCGAAGTGTGAGAACGGATTGATATGATCGTATTTTGGTGTTTTCAGTGTGTCCCTTCCAAGTTTCAGCTGAAAGGAGTGGGAGGCGAGTTGGAAGGTGAATGGTTTTGAAGGGATGATTAGATAACGAGATCTGGATGGAGCTTGATCGTGGTTTGGTTTGTGGTGTTTGTTCTGTTTGCTCGATCACCTGTATCAAGAGCTTTTTGACAGCGGCAGTGCTTGTATGTGTGCGGTTATGTCGGGGGTTTGTGTGTGTGCGGGCTTGTTATGTATAGGCACGAAGAAGGACCGTCATACGGGTGCTATGAGGGTTCTGTTTTGTTCAGATTTTTTTGTTTTCATTTTCTTGAGTTTGACAGATTGTTTCCTTTTTTGGGGTGGTTTCCTTCGGAACTTTGCCGTTTCCCTCTGTGACTTCTTTAGTTTGGTGATTTTCGTGATCTCTGTGTGGCTGGGTTTGTGCGCGTGCATGAAGAGTAGTTATTTCTTTCTTCCCTATGTCGTCTACTCTTCATCCATACGCACAAATTTTGTTCTGTGTAATGTGCGGTTGTCCTCGTTTTTGGGACTTCATGGCGGAGAGTTAGGGATTTTAGAATGGTTTGAAAATATTTGAGAATGGTTTGATATTCAAGTTTCAGCTGAAAGGAGCTTGAGGCGCGTTGGAAATTGGCTAGTTTTGAAAGGAAGAATGGATGACGAGATCTGGATGGAGCATTATCGTGGTTTGGTGTGTGGTCTTTGTTTTCTCCTCGATGGATGAGTTCACCCAAACGCTTGTGGGTTTGCTCTGAGTCGTTACGGGTGGCGGGGCGCCGGAGTTCGCCTGCTATTCATTGCAATCTTTTTGCTAGATCACGTGTATCGAGGGCTGGTTGAACGCGGCAGTGGTTTTATATGTGTGCGGGTTTGTGATGTGTGGAAACGAGGAAGCACCATCATACGAATACTACGAGGGTTCCGTTTTGTTCAGATTTTTCTTGTTTTGTTCAGGTTTCTCTTTTTGGGGTGCTTGCGTTCAGAACTTTAACGTTTTTCGTTTGGTGATCGTCATGTGCTATTTCTTTCTGCTCTATGTCGTCTACTCTTCATTCACACGCACAAGTTTTGCTCTGTGTGTTGTGCGGCGGTCTTCGGCTTGGGAACATCATAGCGGAGAGTTGAGGATTCAGAATGAGAACTGCATCGGAGATGGACAGTGGTTTTGTTCCACGTTTGTGTGATGTGGATGGGTGGAGTTGTGGAGGAGCTTAGCAAAGGGAGTTTCCATGGCAACTGTTGAAGGTTTTTTTGAGTGTTTGCGTTTTGTGGATGGTTACAGAACTGAAACATATAATCGTTTTTCACGTCCTTTCGGTCTTGTTCATTGTAAATTAATGTTTATCACGCAGAAAACAACGAAATTTAGATCGAAATCAATTAAGCTTACCTGTTAAATTGCCGATGGTTACAAAGCAGCCCATTTTCACTTTTATATAGAATTAATAGTTTGATATACGACTTAACTGTTGTAAGCGTATACTACCAAAATTTTAATTCATATTGATGATTAGTGGTAAACTAGGTTTCAAGACTGACGCCAAATATTTTTCAATCCTACCAAAAAGTTCACGTTTCTTTTCATTTTTAAATTTTGTAAATATTCTGTATCAAAAAGGGTTAAAAAATTTCTCTTTCAAAAACTAAATTTATTTTTGGTGGGTATCAAAAATTCTGTCCAGTATAAGACGATAACTACAACGAAAACAAACGAAGTCCCGAATTAAGGGGCGCTGAAACATGGAATCCTGAATGATAACAAAATGTCACCCGTTGTGAAAAGATTACCGACGAGACAAATCATCAACTTTACCGAAACAACAGTGTCAATTAATTTGTGCCTATCTATGATATAAATTGAATGCTCTTAAGCAGTTTGCAAAGTGCACTTTATAGTGTTGAATCAGAAAAACACCTTGCTTTGCATTCCGTGTACTAAAAATCTATGCAAGCCACGTCCGCTCATCACTTTCAATCCATTAATATTTAAATAGGCCTGTAATAAAATTCCCATAATGTTGGTACAACAAACACAACACTCGCGTACATTGTGCATTCATCATATGCATTTTACAAATATCCACACGAGTATTGTTTTAAGTATAAATTTAATTTGTGGTACCGACAATTAATTAACATAAATTAAATTTGACCAACAAAACCAAAAAAGTAATAAAAAAGCAGCACATATGTAGGTATCTAAAATGGATCACATGAATTGGGTCAGTTGTGTGCAATTTTTTTAGTGTTACACACAATAAAATCAAACCACATATAAATTTAAAAAAAAAAAATTATCAACAACATTACATACATAGAGTAAACACACAGAGAGCATAAATTAGATTAAAACATACAAAATCGATCGATCAGTCTTCAAGACGTTGTGCTTGCGGTATGCGTGATACAAATAACTGATGGGTGATTTTTGAATATGTAGAAACCAGCAGCACACAGAAAGAACACATAAATAATACATAACATAATTATGTTTCTATATAGCACACACATAGTATATAGGGTGCATAATAAATTTTTAGGAAAAAAAATATATCCTTAATCAATTATTCTAAAAATCTGTAAGATTATTGTTTGTTTTACCCAAAATTATCGTTGATGTATTCTTGAAAGCTACGATATTTGCTGCAAAATTCCAACAATAAAAAATGTTATTAAAAATATTATGATCAGGCTGTATACTTAAAAATATGATTATATATGTGTAACAGTGCGTGCACCCGACAGTGTATCATATCTCCTAGTGACAGTTACATAAAACATATTGATTTGTGTGCATCGACGGCAGTATCACCTCGACATATTACCTTACAGTTTTTTTTTCGTTTTCTTGATAGTAAATGACGATTTGCGTAATCCGCTAAGTTTATGATGTGTCTCGTCGTAAATTTTAGAAATGATTAATTAATTAGATTTTTTGATTTTGTGAATTTCGTAATTATAACCGTCAAATTTTGTGTAATTTAATTTTATGTTTCATCAATTAATTTTTAACCCATTAACGTTTAACCGTGTGCCGAATGCATGCGTGCGAAATGATTTAGAAAATAAATTTTGTGCGCGTGTCTCATAGTGAGAGTGCATGGTTTAAAATACGAGTATGTGTGCCTTAAACAAATCGGTATTTATGTGGCAATGTGGAACCATATATGGTGCGATCGGCATCCCATTTATTATTATTTGTTCATTTAAAAAGTTATGGCTGGAATAACTGCGTAGAAAAGAAGTAATTTTGGCCGGCACCGCAAAAATATTATGCTTCCGAGCAAATTTTACTCTATTTAAACAAAATTTACAATAATTTTGAAACGAAGTAGGCGGCATCAAAATATTTGATCAAACGAGGGTCTACTACTGAATCATGGTTATCGAAAGCCTGGTTCCCAGAAGCCTCGCTCTCAAAAGCTTGATTTTTAAAATCCTGTGTTCTTTTACGGCAGAATCCATGGTAAAGGCATTTTAATATTAATAAGGAGGTTCAAATAAGATCCTTTGTTAAAAGTTTAAAGATCTCACTGGGTGCCCGTTTTTTATATATTTCCAATAAATGTGGAACTCATGGGGATACCTGTGTACACATGTTTTACATATAGGGATCTAGAGCGAGCGGATCTCATTGTTTAATCCTATTTGTTTCATACACTCAGTGTTTTATCCCCTTTCGATTGCTATTTTCACCTTACAAACCGAGTTTCATCATAATCGGTTTTGAAATTACTTGGTTTCATTCCAAAATGTCATTTCCAGAACCGCAATCGGAACGCATATCGTAATCCCACTTTTTGCATGTATCTCACCCACTCAAACAAATGGGACGTTTTATAGAGGCGCGTGTATAACTTATAAGGTGAAACTCTATGCAACTCTAAGCATTTTTCCAAAATCAGAATGCATGTCAATCGCTTGCTTGCACTCAAAACTACTTCTTCACCAGAGGACCAAACGAAATATTCCCGAATCCGTAAGTCGATTGCGACCGGGCAAGTCCACTACTTGGTAAATGGTTAAAGCTTCGATATTTGAACAAATAGGCGGGATGTAAAAATATAGTTTGCTTCTCCGATTACGGTCGATAACTAAATAAATACAGCCATAATCCTCCCGTGTTGTGCAGATCTCCGTGTCAACCGATTTTGCATGTCAGTTTACATACAGGTTTGCAAAGAGTGCGGAACCGGGTTGAAAATGATATGAATAATAAGATTATCGCATTCTTAAATATCCATAAAAAATCGTGTACATTTCCAAGTAGATTGACTGATCGGGGTGAACTGAATATAAGCTTTATCCATAATTTTAGAGATCCCAGAGACTTTTGACTGACATCAGTTTTCCGGATGTGGCAGTTTTCATACAAAATGACTAGGAACTAAACGATTCTAAATTAAAATTGAAATAATAATATCGGTCCACTTCAGTTTGGGCCGGTATGTAGGCTCCGTTGAGGATTGACTGGAATATCACGTTTAAGTTTTATCCATAAATTTTGATCCATAATTTTTTAAATTTTACCAAAAATGTTCAACTTTATACTTATGTTTTTTCCATAAATTGGAAGATGCGGTAGAAATCTGTTACCGCAAGTGGCAGTTTCCGTTAAAAGACTAAATTTTCATCAATAGTTGATCATTTTGATTATATACTAGGCAGTTTTATCAAAAATCCGTCAGGCATAATTTTTCGCTTTAGAAATCAAGTGTGGTGTATTCAAGATATATTCGATATAAAATAAAGCCCGGTGTTAGCCGAAACATAATCACCCCTCAATTTTAAGGGATGATTTAGGGTTAAATAATAATCGTGTCAATTTGGTTGGTTTACTGACCACAAAGTATCTATACCAGTCCATCTGGACCACCCTCCATAAAACGCACTCGATTTCTGACACTCGGAAATCGCCCTAAACAATTTTTATGAATAACTATTCGACCCGAACTTATTGGAGCACAGGCCATAATACCATCTAAATAAACTTTCCCGATCAGGATTCATCGCAATTATTTTTCATTGATTTGAGATTTTCATAAAAATCGTCCCACCCCAGACATGGTTCCAAAATGTTCAAATGTGTATGCTTCATGCTATTTGCGAATTGGCCCAACCCCACCCGTAATTACCACTAAACATGCGTCCAGCTTCCAATTTATTTCACTATGACGCTACATAAAATTTTTTTTGATTTTATTTATGGTGCCAATGACTTTATTCTTGAATCGTTCTACATAAGAAACTTACAAGAACTGTTCAAATCTTAAGCTAATTACATTTTTTAAGTTTTAACCAATGTTAACACTTCATATTAGTGTTCACAATTTAATTTAGATCCTACTTTTAAGCGTAATCTACTCATTTAAAGATTTTACAGGTTCATAGTCCGGGTGGATCTGCTCTTCTCAGTCGTTTAAATCTCGGCTGTGTTAGTATATCCCGGGCGAATTCGTTGGGATGTCCCTGAAGTTTTGAGTAGTATTTCGAACTGAATTTCTTGATTGTTTCTTTAACGGTTCTATTACCAAGGCCGTCGTGTATGTTAGTATTTCGGATATACCATGGAGCATTAGCAATACATCGGAGTATTTTTGCTTGAGTTCGTTGCAGGAGTTCTCTATTTCATGCAATGGCGGATCCCCAAAAAAAGACCTTATTGTCTAATGATAACTTGGATTTTCTTCCTATCAGCCAATACATTTTGAAAAATGTTGTGTGTTTGACCTTGATTTGTTGAGGAATATATACACCGTTTAATTGTACTGGAGAGCAGGAGCGTTTGTTCAGCGTGAATGTGACATGATTTTTTTTTTCGTTTAATTTTATTCGCCAGATCTTGAGCCACTCCTCAATTTTGCTCAGATGACTGTGCACTTCTCTTGAGGCTGCTCGCGGGTTTTCGTTTGGTACCAGGATGGCTGTATCATCAGAAAATGTTGATATTATTACATTATCGGCAGCAGGTCTGCCGTGTACAACAAGTATAAAATAGGTCCCACAACGCTTCTTGTTGTACCATGTATTGCCTTTGGAGGAGATAGTTTTTTAGAACTGAGTGAACATTCTTCGGCAGGAGCGCTTTAATTTTGTATATTAGTCCGTGTCAAACTTTGTCAAGTGCTTGTGCTATATCCATGAAGACAGCAGAACAGTATTGCTTTGCCTCAAAGGTCTGTCTGATTGCATTTACAATTATATGCACATGCTCTATGGTACCATGTTGGTTTCGGAGCCCAAATTGATGGTCTGGAATGATTTACCTTTCTTCAAATACTGGTTGCAGTTTTGTTATTAACATTCTTTCAAACTGCTTTGAGTTTCGTTTCGGTGATTTTGTTTGTTGCCATTGTCGTCGAATTTTCTGCTTTTTCTAGATTAGTGACTAGATATTATGTGATAATTTATTAATTTTTAGCGTTTCTGCAGCCACATCAATATCTGCTAGTGTTTTTAGCGGGATATCAAGATGACAATTTTGTTCGACTAGTCTCCTATATTGTTTCCAATCAGTTCGTTTGTTTGCCAGGCGTTTCGGTGTTTCTGATTTTAAGACAACAGTATTCATTGTTATATTATCGGTGAATGAGCAAACGACAGATCATAGCAATCGGTGACCTTAACATACGTATGAGCAATGCCTTTGGTTACGCTGAAATCAATTAGATCAAGTACTTTCTTTTTATCTGTGGGCCAGTAAGCAGGATGACTGGTAGATACAAAATCCAGGGACTGTTCCTCCATAGCATCATAAAGTTGTTTACCTTTAGGAGTTGTTAGTCTCAAACCCCATTGTTTGGTGTTGTAATAACCCCCCGCGAGAAATTTATTACCCAGCTGCCCAAAATAATCAATAAACTGCAATTTTTTATGCTTTGGAGGGCAGTACACTGCTGATATCACACAATTTCCAGACCATTCCTGCAGACAGGTGCTCATTGATTAGATATGGTCTTTCTCATATTTCATAAGTTCGAAATGATTTAGTCTTCTCTTAATCAATACAGCAGTGCCACCTTGTGCTTTGCCATCCGGATGCTTAGTGTCATAAATAGAGTACCCATTAATTTTGAAGTAGTTCTTGTTGGTGAAGCGTGTTTCAGATATTAACATTATGTCAATATTGTGCTCAAAAAGAAATGTTTGAACCTTCGCTCTATGCTGCGCTAGGCCGTTTGCATTCCATATTGCTATTTTGAGGAGAGTCATTTTTGCTTTTTAACAACTATTAGATCCATAGTTCCCTCCATCATCGCCATGAAGCTTTGCATCATACCAGATAGCTTGTTTAAAGCTGATGAGATGTTTCGTTCCTCATTTGCCTTTACTTTGGGAACGGCACCCTTTAGTACACTTGGGGATGATATATAGGCTCAACGGATGAGGAATTTAATTAGCTATTGGAGGCACTATCCGAACCTTAGTCAAGATCTCTGGTAAGGAGTGTTAATGACCATTTCAGTTCCAAGACAAATTTGATTTTCTTCGAAAAAAATTCGTGAACATTTTGAGACCCGGGTTGGGGGATGATATATGGGCTGATGAGATGGGGGGGTCATAAAATATTAACGAATTTTTCCGAAGAAAATAAAATTTGCCTTTGAGCTGAAAATGTCCATTAACACTCCTTACCAGAGATCTTGACTCTGGTTCGGATAAAGCTTCTAATAGCTAATTAAATTCCTCATCTGATCCGCCTATATATTATCCCTCGAGCCGGGTCCCAAAGTGTTCACGATTTTTTTTCGAAGAAAATCAAATTTGTCTTGGAACTGAAAATGGCCATTAACACCCCTTACCAGAGATGTTGACCCAAGTTCCGATGGTGCTTCTAATACCTAAACTTCAACCCGAGTCCTAAAGTATTCACGAATTTTTTTCCGAACGGTTATTTAATAGTGTGTTGTCTTCAAAATGTTCACAAATCAGGCTCAGATGAAAATAAAAGATCGGTCGCTTATAGTTTTTAACGGTAAAATGGAGTAATCTTATGTAATGTCAGATGTTCCTTTGCATCTCTAGGTAAAACCACTTTAAACCGAGTGAATTGTTCGTAGTCTATATCGACTGGTTAGTAATGTGGCATAATGGTGGAAAATTGTTAGTTGGCTTAGCCATGGTTTAAACACTATCTAGTTTTTGTTAAACTAGTTAATGTGGGTTGATTGTTAAAATGGGCTGGAGGGAAAAGGTGATAACGATCACTTTTAATATGCTTGGGATTTGTATACATTTTGGGTTAAAATAGGATTAACGTGTCTAGAATTAATTATCCTGTAGTGCACTTTACAAGTATACTTTCAGCACCAACTCTCTCGTAGGCTTGTTACCTACTTTCGTTGTGGGTTTAGAAGTAATAAGGGCATTGTTGTCCTTGATAATTGGTTAATTTAAGGGTAAAACTTTTTGATTAAATAATATTTGACCCAATTGGTACCAAATTGACCCAATTGTATCGTACGTATCGAGTAACGCAAATTGACCAAGTATTTCTAAAACATTTCCGGGAATCGCTATATCTAGGGAAGTATATAGTGTAGACCCCCTAAAAGTTTGATGAAATTATTTTTTGATGCGGAAGCCTATAGGCTTATCTCCTACACGTCGGAACCAATATAGGTACTTTTAAGACCTCAAATTTCAATATTGTTCTTTTACAGAAAGTTAGTGATAACAAAACAATAATATGCGATAATATTATAATTGCTTGTTAGTAAAACGATCCATTCGATGTTGTCAATGATGCTATAATTTATTCGGGTCTTGTTTTTTTTCCACCACCCGGTCTTTCCGTCCACTTTAATCTCGTACCATTATTCCTCGGTAAAATAACCTTCTGTCATTGCCCGCGCCAAGCAACTTTTGCATATCTTAATCCCTTGGGTTAGCTTAGAATCTATACGATTGGATGGAAGTGACCAATAAATAATTATTGTATTGGGAATTGTTTCGCCAAAGGTTGGTTCATCTTAGTTTTCAATGAACCAATTATTCTTTATTTGTAATTAAAGTATAATAGAGACCTCTGTAAAGCAGCAAATCCTTTCCTGACTCGTAGCCTTAGCGATAAATAATAAAAAATGCATCATCAACTTTGCACACGACTTGGCTTGGGGTGTTTATAATTACAACGACAGAGCATGCAATATAATCATCATTGATGGGGCGTAATAGTTGGATCGGACGGTAATAATGAAGGTCAGGGTGGGGGTTACAAGTCCTGTAAAATTGGAAGATGTGGTGAATTCATCACCTCTCGGCCAATTTTACAGGACTGCTCTCCAACGTTATTACCTTCCGATCCACCCATGACACTCAACCAATGTTGATTGTATTGCATGCTTTGTCGTTGTAAATAGACACCTCAATACAATTTTAAACATTTGTAACTGATCTATCAGAATAGCGATACGAGTGCTACCTAACGAAAAATCGTTACAAGACTTCTCTTCTTGATCAAACATCGTAAAATTAAAATTGCCGGGCGACCTCTAACTCTATCAACATATACAAATAGGTGTGGACGGCTTTCCAGTTTTTGGGAATGTACGCAGTCGGTTCGATCGGTCGGATGTCTGCTGTCCATATATGAACTAAGGCTCATATGGTAGTACGAAACTGCTTCACGCAATCCGAAGTATCTGTGTTGGGGTTAAAATTTTGATCGTTTATGAAGAATTCACCGGGACCTTGAGGTTTTGATCATACACAGGCTTTAGTTGAGTGCAGTTTAGGTCTTCCAATAAAATTCATGGAAATCCTGAACTACATCGAGCTGTTAAAGAGGTTTTGAGTTGCTTGCACACCCGTTCAACAAGATCAATCGTTTTCGAGTCGCATTTATGGTTTTTGTTTGGTTTTTAGCGCTTTACATTCCCCAAGAGAGAGAGAGAGAGATTCCCCAAGAGATGTCCAGTCATGCGATATTGAGATCTTAGTAAAAAAATTGGTAAAAAGAGGTCTGTTTAGAAACAACTAAGTAGTATTCCGACAATAGTTATCCTTATGCCACAGCATAGCTTTACTCTATGAACTATTTTTTGATCAAATGTGTTCTACTATTTCTGAAATGTTTAACTTTGTGTCCCAAGAAATTTAAAACTAATTTTAAATCAGGTCAGTTTTAATGCTTTAAGGCTTCCGTTTGGGGGTACCATATTAAATCTTGGTTTTCAACATCCTGGTATGGTGAAAATCCTGGTATTCAAAAAGCCTGGCCCCTCTTTCTCAATATGATACGAAAGCAAGAGTACGATAACTCACAAGATAGGCAACTATAATAAAATATAGGTATTTAGACAACGAGTAGATTGCGCCGCATTATCTAAAAAAACAACAATTCGACATTCGTGGATAATATGCTATAATACTCTCCAGTTAAATCCGTGTCCCTCCCGCACCCTAATTTCGCCAGATTATATTTTAATAGTCGACAACATTTTACTTGTTTGAGTAAGCAATCTATCTCTAAAAAGTTCTTAAGATTTTTTTTTTTATTTGTTGAAAGTGCCAGTTGCTTTGGAGAACAAAATCAAAACAAGTCTCCGTTATTGGAGGGATACATTTTAAGTGTTATCAAATATCATTTCAAAATGTGTGCTATGAAATGTGATAATATTTTAGAACATTGCGATCTGTATAGTTATGAGGTATGCAATCAGCAACGACTAAATTTATTTTAGTTGTGATTGCGTTCTGACAAATGTTGGATGCTGATCACTTTTCTCTAAAAACTGCTGATATCTATGCTAAACATCATAAGTTCAAGTTTATTGGTTCATTAAAAACTACGTACTTAAATGCTGCACCAGCTCCCGAAAGTATTCCTTCAATCAAGTCACCTTCCTGATAGGCACCAAAGAAGATGTCGATGCAAAATTGTTGCAATCCATCAAGAGTAATTCTATGAATATTTTAATGTTCGAATTATTAAATAAAAATTGTATATTAATTTTAAATTAGAGTGCAGAAATAAATAATTATTGTGACACTTTCGTTTATACAATATCAAAGGGTTAATATTAGGGCCCCAGGGATGAATTCCGCCCTCGGAGTCGGCGCCAGCTAAATAAAGCTCCCATGAAATGCCAGCTACTCGATTGAGGACTAAACATGAATCTGCACATAGTTAAAGAAAAACTACCCAATATTTGAAAACCTGGGCTGACGAAGACGAAAATCTTCTACACTTTTCAATAATAAGCTTGATGAAGTACGAAAAGTTTTTCTTCATAACACTATACGTTTTGACTATTTAAAGTTAGCCCAAAAGCTGTCTCGAAAAAGACTTTCAAAAAGTGATTGGGACTATCACTAAACACAAGAAAAGGCGTCTGAGTTTCTCCATTTGCACCAAAAAATATTATGCCTAAACAAGTATGAGGGTTGTCTTTTGTAAATCGGGATTGAGCAACCCTAGTACTGCCATCTGGTAACTGACCTCTCTATCGTATAGTTTGAAATTTTAGACGATATATTTACTCAGAACGTTTTCTTATACAAACCGCTAATTTTTTTTTTGTCAATTGATCACGTGACATTGGACAGGTGAAATACCAAGTTTTTGATGGTGCAACGTAAAACGTTCGATTTGAATGGTACACAAGCATATATTTGCCAGAAGTTTTCGGCGAAATAAGGAAAACCAACCGCCGATCACGGATCATTCTCCACCACGGCAATCCGAGTTTTCACACATCGGCACAAACAACTGAATATTTGGGCCGTCAAAACATCGAATTAATGTGTTATCCGCCGTATATTCTTGTTTTGGCACCCAATGACTTCATTTTATTCCCGCAAACCAAAAATACCTAGCGAAGCGGTTGATGAATTCAAATTGCATGTTTTTGAGGTACCTCAATCTGAGTGGAAAAAGTGCTTCGATAGTTGGTTCAAGCGCAAGAAAAAGTGTATTGATCTTTATCGAGAATATTTTGGAAAACAACAAAGCCATTTCATTTTGATAATCTTAAGAAAATTTACAAAATAACCTGGTAATCGAAATTGATCAAGTCATAATCTTGAAACAATATTCGAGAAGCCGATTTAAAAAAAGTACGAAAAAGTACTGTTGACAGTAATCACATGCCTGTCGTGAAATAGAAGTGTTATGTACTGCAAAATTGCCCTTTGACATTCACCGGATATCTTTTCTAGCATAAAGAGAAGCGCCACAACATCTAGCACCCTTTAAGTGTTCAATAGTATTCACAAAATGAGAGTAAATGAAAGTTGAATATTTCACAATCCAAGAAGTAATTTATCAGGATTCAAACTCTTGCATCTTATGTATATATATCTTCTTCAAAAAAATTAAGCCATCCGATTTATGGAACCAACCGTGGTAAACCGTGCGATAACCGTGCTCTAAACATGCCCTTCAAATTGATTTTCCACATGTGTCTATATCAGATTAACTTTTTTTGACCGACGTAATCCGCCACTATATGTAACTTTCGGTTTGATCAAAGTTCCACAGTGAGAATGATTCTGGACTATGTTGAACAACTTTAAATGGATGTTGAGCAAATCGTTTTCTTATGCCTTGGAAATACTCAAAAACTCGTATCCCTGTGTAAACTATTAATTTTACATCTCACTATTAAACGAATACTGTCTAGGCCCTTTGAAAACTTGTGTTGTTCAAAATGGTTTTCGCGAGATAGGAATAGTTTTGTGACGATGCAGCAAAGTGTAAGCTCCTTTTTAAAGTGAACAAAAGGAGAATGAAATCTTAGACCTCTTTTCATTGATAATGGTAAAAAGCGTCTGTTATTTTTGAGTTTGATTAATAAAGAAAAGTTTGTGGTTCCAGCCTAAAAAAATATGCACGTTCCAAATTGCTCCTCGTTGATGTATGTAGAAACCTCGTATAGCGCCGTGTGGTAGCCGATTATTTTTTAAATAGCTGTTATTATCGTTGCCGTAATTCAGCAGACAAACTTTGGCTCATAGAACTTCTAGCGCTCGTAGCGGCACTTAAAAACAATGACATATTTTGTGTCTAAAATTACTAAAGGATTTATTTTATTACTGTATTGTTAGTGTATTGCTGCGTAAATTTCAAAAATGTGTAAACAAGTACAAGTAGCTGTTTTCAGCTTTTGATATTGGCAATAAACTCAAGTCATTACATTTAGTTCAAGCAATTCATTCCCCAAAACCTGTCCCATTTTTGCCAAATACTAACTCAAAAACGTAACTCACAGATTTTACTACCTTAAAATATAATATTTAAATACGTGTGATCCCACACGGCCCTCCTGCTGCCTCATCCGGCCCGGATGAGTCTAAAGTTTCATCTTCGCGATCGTTATCATCATCCGATATACCGTCGTAGTAAAGTCGACGTTAGAATAGGGCCCTCCGAACTTCCAACTTTTCGTGCATCGTAGCGGTTTTTCTCTCTCGCTTTTACAACCTCATATGGTCCCAAATATTTCGGCTGGATTTTAGAGCCATTTCCAAATTGTGTCCTTTTAATTGCAACAACATCTCCTACCTTGTAAAGATATGCCTGATTTCGACGCCTGTTATAATCTTTCCTATTCTCGTCTTGCACTTTGAGTATATTCTGCTTGGCTTCATCACGTAGATATTGTCGCACTTCGTTAAATAATAAGGCTTCTTCTTGTTCCATGATTACTTTCAGGTATATAGGGTGGGCCAAATAATTATAAAAAATAATTTAATTAATTATGGAATACTATTTCATCCATATGACTGCCTCGATTGGCCTTGACATACCCCATACGGTTGATCCAATTTTTGGGCACATTTTTGATGGTATGGGGCATTGGTATGCCTTCAATGGCAATGCGAATACTCAATCGTTGCTGGTTTATCGGCGTAACACTTATCTTTGACGGCACCCCAAAGATAACAGTCCAACGGCGTCAAATCACCGCTCCGAGGCGGTTAAACCACTTCAGCATTTGGGCTGATAATTCGATCTTCGAAGACAGTGCGCAAAAGATCAATTGAAGTATGTGCTGTGTGGCACGGAGCGCTGTCTTGTTGAAACCAAATGTTGCCTATGTCCTCCTCTTCAAGTGCCGGGAACAAAAAATCGTTTATCATGGCGCGGTAGCGCTCACCATTGACAGTAACGACGGCTCCTCGCTCATTTGCAAAGAAAAATGGCCCAATGATGCCACCGGACTAAAATCCGCACCAAACAGTCACTCGTTGAGGATGCATCGGCTTCTCTACGATCACGTGCGGGTTCTCCGTGCCCCAAATGCGACTATTCTGTTTGTTTACATAGCCGCCAAGATGGAAATGCGCCTCATCCGAAACGATGATTTTTTTGCCAAAATCGGCATCTTCTTCAAGTCGATCGCAAACCCACTCAGTGAACCAAAAATGCAATGGGTGGTCTCTTTGCTTCAATTCCTTACTCAATTGAACTTTATACGGTGTCATAAGGTCTTTATGCAGAATTCGTCGCAATGTTGTACGTGAAATGTTGAATTCTTGAGCACGATGACGAGTTGACGTTCCCGGCGACTCACGCACATTCTCGGCTACATCATCAGTATTTTCGGGTGTACGCTTGGTTGGCTGCTTGGTTTCAGTTGGTTTAGTAATTAGCAAGCCTGTTTCTTTAACTTTATTCACAAAATAACGCACATATGGAGCTCCCGGCGCTTCGTTTCTTCCGAAAACCGTATGCAATTTTCGCAATATATATATATATATATATATATATATATATATATATATATATATATATATATATTTTAAAACTTTTTCGTAAATTAAACACATTGATACTTGTTTACACGTCTTTTCAAATTACGAAGCAACACACTAACAATATAGGTAGAAATAAAATTAATGTAAAGTCAGTAGGTGACTATAGATAAACTATGGTCGATGTGGACTGGCTACAAATGCTTTATGTATGAGTATATTAAAGTATTTTCCGGACACTTCTTTGAAGTCTTATAACTCGCCAACTTCCAAACCCGTTTGGGACAACAACATTTTTCGGATTTATAACATATACACGGACTAAAAATTTACATAAACCGATTGCGTTCATATCAATTATATGTGTCTGATTTAGTAGAATTCTAAAATTATATTACTGGGTGAAACAGCGAAGGTTCGTAATATTGATGTTTCCGAAATTTTGAAATGCTTAATGCTTTTGCTTAATTCAACATTCAGCTGAATCCATTTAAATTGATTTTGAAAACAAACTAAATCAAAATGTACTAATCATAACTTGTTAGTTCGTGGCCTCAAATTTTAAATTTTTCTTCATGGTAGTGAAAAATCCAAAAACGTAATCACAATATGATGACAAGTAACTGTAAACTGCCAACGAGTGCTCAAACTGGTATCTTTAAGGGAAATTCTTAACTTTGATTTTTTAGCGGGTCGCTTTAACAAACAATGAACTTGTAAATTTAAAACTCGTCTTTCGAAACTCAAGTGAACTTTTTAAAGAAAAGTGTAGCTACACAAATTATAGAAAGTGTAGGTGTTAAAAAATGTAGAATTGAAACGTGTTAAATAGAGTCCATATTCGTATTGAAATTTTTAACGAACAGTTGTAACGACTACACAAAATAACGGAAAATTTAAACAAATTTAAGTTTTTTAGATGAGTACCTTAGATTTGGTAATATTTAAACCCAGTACACTTTTTTAACACATACGCTTTTCAAATTAACCAATATAAAGATTTAGTAATTTAATCTATCGCACCTTTAATTTAAGTCTTACTTTATTTAAGACTTAAACTTGTACACTCAGCAATCGTTAATGGGTTATTATTATTTAATATGATTGCGATTTATTTGCAAATCATTTTCAAAAATCCAATCGCTTGATCGTCAGGTATTTCCCGTAATTTATTTTTGTGTTAGTTAATCCACAAATTATTTTATATAATCATTTTTAATATCTCCCGGGCTGTATATTTCGAAAGCGTCGCGTACTTTTATTTCCAAATTCGTTATGCATATGCACATGTGTCCCATATACTGCCCTATGTAAGTTTGTATACACAAAAAGCACTACATAAATCTAATGTATACGTTGAATATATATTTGTGTGACAAAAACCGGTACACTATCAATGTCTGGGCATACCATATATGTATGTAACTAAATATTATGTATGTTAAACTAGACGTGAAGGTTATGAAAATACACAAGTTTTATGCAGTTGGTGTATAATCGGTGTATCGGTACTTTTATGCAGCGCTGTATACATATCTCTTAACATATTTATTGTGACTTAATAATTCTTAATACTCGTCGACGACGTGTTAAATATTAAATTTCGCCTGCAGTCTAAGGCGCCAATGTAACATAAATATTGTGTTGTTGTTGTTCATTACATAAATTATAATAATTTAACATTTTTATATAAAGCATATATCAAACATGCGATCCGCTGCGCGATCATCTTTATGGTAAACACAAATTTGCTAAATTGTTTTGTGATTTTCAGTTTATACTTATACGTGTAATTGACGTAAACAGCAGAAAAAATTGCACACATGTATTTACGTATGTAATGTAGGATGTTGTAGCGATTAGAGTTTAGAAATTAGAAATCTCGATGAAACGTCTTTTTTATAAGTGTGTATCAAAATGAATTTCTTTTTCTAAATTTTTTAGAAATTTAATTTTCTGGTTAGATTTGATGAATTACGAATTTATGTAACATTCCAATATTATTTAACATTATGTATGTAGGAATGATTATGAATTTCATGTTTAACACTATATATGAAATGAAAAGTCTACATAATTTTGTTATACGATTGTGCTGCAGTGTGTATGCAAAATATACCTTTTTTGATCTTCGTTCAGTCCATATCGGTAAATCACATTTATTGTATAATATAAACTTAAATATGCTAATAATTCGCGCCATATTAGTTTATATACACTGCCGCGCCATCTGGAAAGAAATAAACGAAACTTAATTAGAAAAACTATCTGGTATAATTATAATATTGAATATATTACAACAAATAAATAATAATCATTTATTAAGGGCTCGGATGATCATACCTAATGAAGCGACCTCTCCGATCGAAAGTTTAAATAAGTTATTTGAAGTACTTCATGAAGCAATATATAAACCATAAATTATTCAATTTTTCCTTTTTATTTTTCAGTTCAGTTGATTGACGTAGTTATTTATTAAAAAAAGTGTTTAATAAAAGTCTCTATTATTAAATTTTCCTAAGATTGAATTACGGTAAGTTAAAATAGTTTAAATTATACAATCATACAAAGTTAGAACTAAAAGCAATAAATTTTAAAATTTAGCCCTTTAACAATGTCGGTAAAACGCTCGATCGTTTGGAATTATTTTGAGAAGTTAGGAAGGGACCAAGCAAAATGTTTGAAATGTGGATCCACGTTATGCTGTAAAGGGTCTTCGACTTCTGCTCTTATTAACCATTTGAAGCTGGGCCTGAAATTATACTAAATAAAGTTTCCAATAATGATTCAGAATCGGAATCCATGCCAAGTTCTTCAAAACAACCAAAATTGGAACAATCAAATTTATTGAGCTTTATGAAAGAGAGAGTTTGGCAAGTATTCTGTTCCGATGTGCAGCGGAAGATGGGTTCTCTATAAATTCAATTGCTCATTCAGTTGCCATAAGAAGATTTGTAGAATATCGAGGATTTAAAATGCCTAAATCCAGGAACATAGTAATAAAAAATATTTACTCATTTTATGATGAAAAGAAAAACGAACTCAAGCAAGATGAAGCAAAATAAAACGAACTTTAGTACTACAGAAAATGAATGGAGTGACATCAGTTTAAATAGATACTTAAACATTACTGTATTCGACGAAAAACCTTATGTTTTAGGAATCGTACCAATTGACGGTTTCTGTGATGCTGCAAAACTACAGTTGCTGGTAGAACAAAATATAAAAGAATTTGGTCTTGAATGGCAGACTGACATAGTTGGTTCGACATTCATCTAGCCGTATAATTGATACATTTTATAAAGTTAATGGTACAGATGAAGATGATAATGGTGATGTGCATATGGCTGAAGACGAGGAAGATTGTGATGAATCAGATGAAGGCAGCGTAAGTGAGATTAAAAAGAGCTTTCTCTCAGATAACAATATACAATTGGAGGATATGGACGAGAGTGTTTTAAATATACGTACTTTTAATGCCAGCCTAAGAAATGTAATATCAATATCTGGAGTTAAAAATAATATTTTACAACAATACGTCATTGTACAATAAGGTAAAAAGCTTCAATTCTTGATTGCAAGACCCGTCCGAATTCTTTAATTCCAATGCTAGAAATATTTATTCTTTTAAAGGATTGCATAAAAAGAGCTTTACAAGATCTTGGCCAAAGTTTCCTATCAGGTTTTTAGTGGTGAAACTAACTATTTCAAATTTTTATTTTGTGAACTTCAGGAAATTAGCACTAGCAGTGAGATTGGTAGAAGATTATTTGAAAACTTAAGAGAAAGAATGATCGAGCGCAGGAACAAAACCTTAATGACACTTCCCATTTACTTACACACGGGCAGCATACCTAAATCTAATCAATATTTTGAATATTCGAATAAAATCGCAACAATTGCATATGCTAATGAGTTAATTAATCGAATGTTTTCAAATAGTAGTAGAACTGTAAACAACGAAAATTTAAATTCATCTAAATCAAACAACGATGTCGATCTAAATATAAATTCCAGCATGCACCATGATCGTCTAGATCAAGAATTGCACAGAGCTACTAATTCAATTAGAGATGTTTCTGCTAGCTCAGAGAATTGTAATGTAAAAAATGAATTCAAATCATTTGATTTAAGCCGAACAAGGGGAGATTTATTGGAACAATTATACCAAGGATTGAAGACTATTAGGCCAACATCAACAGTATAAATGAGCGAGTGTTCTCAGTTGCATCTAATTTCGCAACGAAGATCCGCTCTAAATTAAGTTCGAAACCATTGAATCCCTTGATCTTCTTAAAATATTATTTCTTGCCAGAAAAGAAAAAACACGTATAGTTTTATGTTAAAAATTTAAATACATAAAGACAATTTTTTTCCTGTCAATTTTCGGTTAACCGGTTATTTTGAACATTTACTATTCCATAACCGTGGGATTCAAAAGTCGAATAATTTCCATCTCTAACTAAAATATGCCTGCCGACAAAACTGATAAAAAAATATTGGTAACATTCAAAAGTAGGAAGGGAAAGCGGAAAGTAAAAGGACAGAAGAAGATAAAACTGATAAACACAAGTCAGTCATGCAATTTGTAACGCTTACCGAAGGCTATCTGTTTCGTGTTTCGTACCAACAAACATCTAACGGACACAGTTAGCCCAGAGCCTTAAGCCACAGTTAGCCTTAAGCTGCGGCTTAAGCTCAGGAGCTTGGGTATGGGTTGTCGAAGTTTGAGCAGATCAGTTTTAGATCATATATAAATTAAAAAAATCGTACAGAAGTCAAAAATCATAACGTTATAATTATACTGTACTCAAACCCTAAACATCATTGATCACACTCGAGTTGTATATGTACTTACCCATTCAATTCCAACCTCATCAGTGAAGCTTATTTATCTCATTGTCACTAAACCAGATTTCATGAACACAAAAAAAAATATAAACAAAAGTAGCATCGTCATAATTTTAACAACTACAAAAATCTATGCATTGCATTTTGCATCTTTATTGGCTGTCATTCTGTCACACACACACACACACACACACACACACACACACACACACACACACACACACACACACACACACACACACACACACACACACACACACACACACACACACACACACACATAACTGAACTTTAGCACAAAAAAATTATGATCGGTAATGCAGATATCAAAACTGTCACCTTAAATTCTACGATAAATCATCGAATAAAACATATTTAAGTGACACCGGGCGGACATATCTGTCATGTCAGCAGCCAATTAGAGGAAAGGGCGATTAGAGGAAACATAACCCTGATTTTTATTAATATGCAGCGAACGGGTCGCAACTTAAAACCTTCTGAAATCAAAGAATCAACTTAGACTTAGGTAATTTCTTGAACCTTTTGGTGGATTTTAGTCGATATTTAGCATGGCAGGTTACTAGATCCTCTAACATCGTTGTTTTCACTAACCGTTTAACGGTAAAATAAAATTTAAAATTAAATAATGAACGTGTAATCAACTCCAGTATCATCGACACCCGTATTCTTCCACTATTAACCAAATTCAACGAAATCACTCACGAGATCCAGGCACAAAACCCACCCCCCCACAAACATGAAGTCACTCATCACATAGTGACTCGTGGACCTTCGATTTTTGCCAAACCTCGACGATTGAGCACAGAAAAGCTGGCGATAGCCAAAAAAGAATTCGACTATGTAATCAAGCAGGGAATCTGTAGACGTTCTGACAGTCCTTCGGCAAGGCCGCTGCATCTCGTTCCGAAGAAAAATCGTGAATGGCGACCCTGCGGAGATTACAGGGCTCTAACCAACGTGACAGTACCGGACCGTTACCCGATACCATACGTACAAGATTTTACGCATCAATTGGAATGATCCACGGTGTTTTCAACAATCGACTTAGTTAGAGCGTACCAAATCAATCAATCATTCCAATCGAGGAATCATATATTGCCAAAACTGCAATTTCCACACCTTTTGTGTTCTACGAATTTACTCGCATGACGTTTGATCTGAGAAATGCATCAAAAAATACAGACGGATACTTGGAACATTTATAGATTATTTTTGCTAAATTGGGCGACGCAAGTCTCATGATTAACACAGAGAAATGTCAATTCTTGAAAACAAAAATCAATTTCTTGGATCATGAAGTATCAGCAGAGGGAATTAAGCTACTTGCGGAACGCGTTGTGGACATCGTAAAAATGGCTCAGCCGAAAACACCGAAAACAATTAAAGAATTACGATGACTTTTGGGTGTTCAGCTGTCAAGAAATTTCGGCATATGATTGAAGGCCGTTCATTCACGTTATTCACGGATCACAAATCGTTGATATACGCGTTCATGCAGAATCTAGCAAAGGCGTCTCCAAGACAATTCCGCTACCTAGATTTTATCGGGCAATTTACAACTGACATTCAGCATATCTCTGGATGTGGTAATGTTGTCGCCGATACTCTGTTACGATTGGATAGCATCGCCTTGTCTGAATCTAGCTATTAAGTAAATCAAGTAAATCAAAGTATCAATTATGTAGACAACGAACTAAAAGAATTACTGGCATCACCAACCGGTCTCCAGTTTGAAAAAATTCCCGTAACGTTTAATTCCTCTAAATACGCGACCACACTATATCGCATCCAGGAGTACAGTCATCAGTGAAAGCCATGTCAGACCAGTTTGTGTGGGTTAGTATTAAAAGAGACGTAAAGCGAATGGCTTAGTGCCAGCGGTCGAAAGTGGTAAAACACACCAAGAGAATCCCTTGGGGAATTATATACCGGTGGTAAATAATTTTCAGAGATTCATCCAAATATTGTTGGTCCGTTACCAATGTCGGATGGGCAGCGATATTGCCATACACTTATTGATCGCTTTACCTGGTGGTCTGAAGCAATCCCAATTCAGGATATCAAATCCGAAACTGTGGCAATCGCCGTATTCAATAATTGGATTTCTCGGTTTGGAGTACCTTATTCGATAGTAACGGACCAAGGTTCCCAATTTGAATCAGAACTTTTAGGTGAATTTTCCAAATTATTAGGGTTCGAGCACAAAAGGAGTATGGCATATAATCCAAAATGCAACGTTTTCATTGAACGGTGGCACAGGACACTGAAAGCGGCTATCATGTGTCATGATAGAAGCGATTGGACACGAGTTTTACCTACCGTGTTATTGGGGCTACGAACTACGTATCGTGAGGATTTGAAAACTAGCTCTCCTGAATTAGTTTTTGGTGAGCAGATTCGCATTCCTAGCCAATTGCTAATAAAATCAAAAAATCCCACGAATCAGTCAGATTTCGTCAAAGAGCTACGAGAGCATTTCAATCAAATTCGCCCGACTCCACCATCACGTTACTGCGGACAAAAGATATTTGTGTCACAGGAATTGAACAAATGTATACATGTTCGAACCTATGCAAAAGATCACTACTGCCGCCATACGAAGGTCCTTTCCGTGTTGTTAGCCGGAATGAAAAATCATTAATTCTGGAAATAAGAGGAAAAACCAATAATATTTCAATCGACAGAATGGAGCCGTGTTTCATTGAAGATTACGCAACTGAAACATCAACAGATAATCAAGCAAATTTCAAGACCAATTTACCGATAGAGAGATTGCCCGATAATTCGCGCTCAACAAAGCTACAATTCAACCTCCAACCATAACCACCGGCCAAAAGGAAAGTAATCAGGTCACAGAGCAATAAGAAATCATGCTTGAAAGCAGACGAAACAACCAAGACCAGGAAGATCTACGAAAGTACCAGTACGTTTCGCAGTATCGTTCATCAGCGATTCACTGGTAAGGGGGTGATGTAGCGTTCCACCTTCAAGATTTAAATCAGAATTTACTTTCTCCGCGGTCTGCCATCTATTTGTCGTAATCCAAATTAGCAAATGGTTTTGTCGTCTGGTGAATATATATATTCAATTTAAACCAATATAAACATGATGCTCGAGAGCATGCGACACGAACTAGCAATGGAATCAGTAGAATGAGAGATCACGTATTTACAGACATGCCAAGTTATCATCTTAGCACATCAGTCACGTCATTTTCAGATCATAAACAGATTGACTCACTAGTCTCTCAGATTTCTATTCGTAGATAAGAAAATAATTTCAAAACTTAGACTACAACGTTATAAATAATCATCTTTGGATTCAAATATCTGAATCATCGAATATAGAGGAATTTGCAAATAAACCACCAGAATATGTGGTTGCTAATATACATATCACGAAAACAGAAAAAACTGTGTCGAGCCCCTTGGATGAGCTCAGAACTTGTAAAATTGATTGCGGAACGGGAAAAGAGAAACATAAAGTACTTAGTGTCATGATTACATCGAAAGTTAAGAAAGTTTAGGTTTTGTAGAGTTGCGGAATTTTTTTAACGATGTTATCTTTAACCATGTTAATTATAACTCTACTTCTATAATGGCTGGCGACAAATTAGTAACAAACAAACTAGAAATTACTGTTTAATTTAATAACTATTTTGTAATTGTTACCAATGTTATAAGTGGGGGTTCTAAACAGCTTCATATTGATGACTTTGCTTACATAAACTATAACGTTGCCAATGAGTTCAAACTTTGGCCAACTGTGGAATCTGAAGTAAGAAATGCAATCCTACGCCTAAACCAAAATGCCGCTTAGAGGTATATAAAGAGTCCACAAAGTTTCTTAAATATGCTATAAATTACAAAAAATAATTTTAATATAACTCCACGAGCTGATCTTTTGTTGAGAGAACAAACTACGTCAGAACGAGCCTGTCACATGAATGCTTCGGGAAGTTTGAATTTTTTTTATAATATCCGTAAATTTATTTTAAAGAAGCGTTTTTATGCACCTCGTTATTTATTCCATTTTTAATTTGCTTAAATTAAATATTCCCAACCTAGTTCTCTTCCACCGTTACGTGTCTTGGGGGGTTAACTGGTCGTTGGAAACTATTATTGTCAGTTTAATAATTATATTTAAAAGATTTTTTTTGAAGAATTTATCTTATCTATAACGCTGGTGCATGCGATTGATTTTGTAAAGTTGACCCGGGTTGGAAATGGCGTGGAATGATTAGAAAACGTTCGAAAGCCGTGTTAGTTCTCGGCTTGGCCGTCATTCTATCAATGATTACGAAATATTTTTCGGAAATAAGGACCAGGAGGATTTGACCGTGATTTATCATTTGCGGTCGTGTTTATGAATATGCTTAGGCATATATAGGATTCTAATATTCATCATACGTACTCGGCATCAATCTTAATACAACTGGTTCGGTTATCTTAGTTCACATCTCATCAGATGCTGCATATAACCAATTCACGTTCGTAATGACTCGACAGCCTAACTCGACCTTAACTTAATAAATTCAGTATTGTCATTCAGCTAACTATAATTAAATTCATCCAACTGACAGCAGAGCCACCAAAGCATACGTGAACTCAATCAAAAACAACATTCCATATCAAAAAGCCTTTGGATCGTTAAAATATTTGGCATACCTTTTCTTGCAATTCCTCAAGCATTTCAAAACAATGTTTTGCACTCTTGTATAATTGGTAACACAAATTCAGGAGATAAAGCATTTAAAATAAAATAGGGCTGATGGGATTCGAGCTATAATTATTGAAAAACTTTTTTGAATAATTAAATTAAAGGAAATAAAGTAATAAAGATGGAAACTTTACCGCTAACCTATAAGCTACAGCTAATAAGTAAGGGAGCGGGTTATGATGATCTTCCACCGATCCTATTCAAACGTTGTGCTATAAGTCTGCCCCTGCAGTTACCTTCCTGTTGAACCATCATCGTGGTATTTTTCCAGATCCCTAGAAAATCTCATGTGTTCATCCAATTTTCAAGGCGGGTGATAAGGTAAGTAAGTATCGTGGGATCATCATCCTTATTTCCAACAAAGAGATTTATTTCTCCTTTTCAGCATGGATGTTATCCTGATAGGTCTCCCGTGTCTAACTTGTCCTCATTTTGTGGTCATCTATTTGACAGTCTAAACTCCAAGCAGCAGCTTGACATTGTCTACACAGCCTTCGCAAAGGATTTCGATGTGATTGATCACTTCATTCTTATTAGCAAGTTGGAGAGTCTCGACTGTGATTTCATTCCCATCGACTGGTTGCGTTCTTATCTCTCTGATCGTTGGCAATCCGTTAGGATTATGGATTCTTTCTGGATCCGTTAGGATTATAGCCTCCTCTTGCCGGTAGGCACCATTTATAAATAAATAAATAATAATGTTATAAATCGTTATTTTTTTCGTGGTCCGCTCGAGCGGAGGTTAAACAACATAATTTGACTGTTGGAATGATCCATTCTTTTTCTTAGAGGTCATAGAGTAGCATTTTCTTGTGCATTGATGGTAAGAACGATTTGGTTTGATATTAGGATGTGTAAACATTAAGTTTAGCTTCAAGCTTCTCTCACCTTTTAATTCGTGGTATTTTGTTGAAATCAACTGTCTTCCAAGACATTCATCTTCCCACAAATTTTTTAATAATTTAGTTACAATACTAAGCTCCTTCGCAGATATAATTATTTATGCAAATAATGAGTATATACAGAGCAAGTGTCTTTAATCACACATACGACTAGAAAACGTATATATTTACTCAATCAATGTCGTAAAGTGTTGATTAAATTAAGTGTAAAACGTACCATTGTCAGACTGAGATCGCCTAACTAATATCTTGATTATCAGTGATAATCATGCAAAGACTAATTTTAGTGATTGAGGTATTAATTGTGATGCAAATATCACATCACAATCTACATAATGATATAACTATGTCAATTTAAAAAATTTTCACTTTTAGCGTCGTAACATAGACGCGATTAGACTAACAGATCAATAAAGTTTATATAAAGTACCTAACATCAAATTTCAATATCGGTTCATTTTGTAATAAAGCGACTAATGGCGTTTTAATCGTTATTTCAACATTAAAGTGAGATTTTATTCAAACAGCGAACGAACCAAAAAGTTTAATAGTTTAATGGTATCGCGTAAGACGGCATTAGAATACTGGACGTCTTCGTTATTTTAATTGCTTTAAATAGTTGTGGGTGTTACTAAACGTAGTCGCTATTGCCGAACTTTCTAATGCACGCGTATGCTAAATTAAATCAATTGATAATCGAAAAATTATTTTAAATAAATTTGGCGCGTGTGACACCTCTGTAATGCGCACCACTTTAGAAAGCAAATCGTATAAATTACTCGTTACAAACAATTTTTGTAAACACTTTCTTGTAAACTTTTTTTTAACAGTACATCTTAAAATAAAATGTTCGAGAAGACTCTGTTTGGCATCAGTGAAGTATGAAATTCTTTGAATAATATGAACCCAATAATCGATGCTTTCAACCACGATTTCAGAAAATTGCAACAGCCGCATTTAGCGGCATAAATTCGCAGATGTACAGGGGTCAGCGCTCGAAGTGTAACCAACTTCACGCTGCTGGAGCAACCAAACGGCTAATGACAGCGCGCTCGTTTTTTGACAAGCATCATTCTGTTATGTTTTTTACAATTATTGCAATTATTGTTTTGTATTTGACTGGAAAATCGCAACCAGTCATTGTCAATGAGCTACGACCATTGGTGGACATCCAAAACCAGCAACATCGCCAGAAATGGTTCGAAAGGTGACGGCCAGAATTCAACGTAATTCACAACAAAACGCAGTTCAATTGGCGAAAAGTCTCGATGTGTCTTCTCGTATCATGGGGCGCGTATTAAAAAATAAACTACGATTGAAGCCCTACAAAATACAAAAAGTGCAAGATTTAACCCCTGTACAAAAGGCAGTTTGCCTAGCAAGAGCAAAGATGTTAAAATACTTGTACATTGGTGGCGAGTTTGAGAATTTCGTCTTTTCTGATGAAAAATTTTTTACAGTTCAGCAATCTGTAAACAAACAAAACGATGGTGGTTGGTTAGAGTGCAAATCAAAAGACAATTTAGGCCAGTGAATTGCTCTACAAAAGCAAGCGCCAGCATCAGTGATGGTTTGGGCCGTGCTAACTCCCACTGGACGCTCACCGCTCGTTTTCATTAAACAGGCCAAAAGATTTTATCCTGGACACGTAAAAAATTCGGTAGAAACAATTGGACGTTTCAACAAGCCTCGGCACTATCCCATAAAGCTCGTGAAACCCAACGTTTTTTACAAGAAAAAATTTCCAGCTTCATTTCTTCACAACAGTGGCCACCTTATTCCCCGGACTTAAACCCAATGGATTTTTCCATATTGTCCATTTTGGACGCCAAAGTATTAACCAAAAAATATGAGACGGTCGACGCCTTAAAGATTCCTCTTCGTCGAGAATGGGACAAAATACCATCAGACCACAATCGTGCAGCGTGTGAATCCTTCTCGGACAGATTCGATGCTATGATGTGCGCTAAAGATGGCTTCATCGAACAATATCATATTATTGTTAAATTTGAAATGTGTTTTACGATGTACTGAAATTTTGAAATAAAAATAAATAAAAATTGACAAATTTACAGCACTTTACAGCACCAATTATCACTTCGAATGCTGGCCCCTGTATATCTAAACATACCAATAATAACGGAAATTATGAGAACGAACGTGGTAACAAAAGCCGTTCCATATACCTGGATTTTATCGTATGGCAGATATAGGTCATTTACCCGGCAATAAAAATAATGCAGCTGATTCCGTATTTCAGATTGTTCGAACTTAAATTATCTCAAATATAATAATGTAACAGAAATTGCAGAACCCTAACCGAGTTTAATAGAGCTGCAAATGTAGCTTTGCCAAATATTTGTTTAAGATTTCCTAAGATACATTGATACATTTTGAATCAATCGCTAATTTACCAATTATTTGCGACACTATCGTACTTAAATTCTCCAATTTTTGCTTAAGTGACACCTGGGGATTAGCACTAGATTTAGTAGAAAATATGTTTGATCTTCTAAAAAATTTTGAATACGATGCCTGTCGAATACAATCATTTCAATAGCGCATGGAAGTCTGCGAGTGCAGCCGATCAAACACTAACAAATCTGATGGCGCGTTTGATGGCGTACGTCTCAAGTCACATGGCCAGGTCGGGGAGGTGCAAGAGCTGATAGCCAAGCGAGCTTTTCCAAAGAAGTGCAAAACTAATAAAAAGGGAAATTCGTCGAATAACAACAACAAAGCGACGAATAAAAGCGACAAGCCGAAAGGCAAGTGCTTTAAGTGCGGAAAAGGCGGCCAGAAAATGCTCAGTAAAGAAGAACAGCTCGGACAAAAAGCGACACTTCAGTGGTTGCTTTCATTTGTCACACGGAAGCAAGTGGTGACAGAAACGCCTAGATTTTGAATTCAGGAGCCACGAATCACATGAGTCACCGAAGTGATTGTTTTGAAAACTTCACGGAAATCTCTGAATCGGTGAAAATAGGCAATGGTGAGAGAATACAGGCTCGAGGCAAAGGCGACATCAGTATTCGTGCTTTCAATGGTAACGATTTTATTCGCAATCGAGTCATGGAGGTTCTATTTGTACCGGACTTGCATGTAAATTTATTTTCATCGGGAGAGATCATGGATACAAACTGAACATGGACAACGAAGAATGTGAAAAATGGAAACGTCGTTGCAGTGGGAGTTCGCAGAAAGGGTTTGTTCCAGATGCTTTTCAATCATGGCACGAGCGACTGGGACATCAAAATGTCACACACGTGAAAAAGTTCCTGCAAAGACGAAACATTGAATTTTTCAATGAGGATTTTACATGCGAAGCTTGTGTTTTCGGCAAACATTATCGAAGCAGATGCAAGAGTCGTGAGGAGTAGCCGAAGTCGAGCGGCGAGATAATTCACACGGACGTGTGCGGACCGTCCCTGAAAAACCCAATTGGCGGAGCCAGGTACTTCTTGTTATTAAAAGACGATTATTCACAGTTTCGTTTCGTTTACTTCATAAAACAAAAATCTAAGGTAGCGAGTTACATCAAGAAGTGTGTCAAACTGATACAGAAGAACGATAAGCACAAACTTCGTATTGTCAGGTCTGACAATGGAACGGAATTTGTGAATGCATAATTAAAGGCATTTTTACACCAACGAACTGTGCCGTATACACCTGAGCAAAATGGGTGTGCCGGGCGAGAAATGTGGGCGATCGTCGAATCAGCGGGAACGATGCGAAGGAAATGGAAAAGAAGTTTTGGGCCGAGGCGGCGAATTTAGCAGTCCATGTGCTAAATCTAACTGAAACAAGCACGATCGTCGGAAAAACACAGTATGAATTGTGGCACAACAAGGAAGCGAAGATTGACCATTTGCGAATTTTTGGTTCGGAAGTCTTCGTGTACATTCCAAAGGAGAAGCGACAGAAACTGGACGCGAAGGCCACCAAATGTATCTTCGTTGGATACGACAGTCGTTCCAAGGCATATCAAGCATGGAATCCAAAGACAGGAAAAGATGAAATATCATGCGACGTTTTCATGATAAGGACAAGGACATACGAGCAGGCGATACAATCGAGTGATCGCAAACAGTGGGAGCGTACTAACCAAAGAGAAATCGACAATCAGTGGGTCCACAAGATTAAGAAGAATCTGGACGGAAGCATTGATCGCTACAAGGCGCGATTGGTAGTGCGAGGATTCACGCAAGAATATGTTATCGATTATCAAGAAACCTTCAGTCCATTGGCGAAGTTTACATCGATCAGAGCTATCCTGGCATTGGCAGCGGAGAAGCAAATGAGGTTGAAGCAATTCGACGTCAAAACGGCATTTCTAAATGGAGATTTAGAAGAAAATGTATACATGAGCCAGCCGATTGGATATGACGATGGAAGCGAAAATGTGTGCAAGCTATCCAAAAGCTTGTATGGACTGAAACAGGCGTCACGCTGTTGGAACAAACGATTCACTGCTTTTGTCAACAATTTTGGATTAGCGAGTGAATCGGAACCGGCGATGGTTTGATTACAGCGGAGAGACAGGAAGAAATTACGCTGGTCATCAAACATTTGACAAAGGATTTTTCTGGGGCTTCAAATTCATCAGCGATCGGACGGATCGATTCACGTAAATCAACAAGGCTACGCAAGAAAAGTCATCGATCGTTTCAACATGACGCGGATTGCAATGCAGTGTCTACTCCATTGGATGATTCACATAAAATATGGGAGATTTTGAGGCCGACGAGGAAGTGGATTTTCCGTATCGAGAATCAGTTTTAAGTCTGATGTATTTGGCCGTCGCCACCAGGCCAGATATCAGCTTCGCAGTTGGAAGTGTCAGCCGATACTTGGAAAAACCAGCTGCAGCACATGTGAATGCAGTCAAATGCATTCTGAAGTACATTCGAGGCTCGATGGACATCAAGGCAAACATGATCTGAAATTTTGCGGATACAGCGATGCGGACTACGCCGGTGACAAACAAACGCGACGATCGCCGTCTGGCTACGTTTCTCTGTTTTGAGGTAGCGTCATCAGCTGGGGATCGGAACGCCAGAAATCAGTTGCGCTTTCGACGACGGAACCGGAATATATGGCAGCATCACATGCCATAAAGGAATTAGTCTGGCTACGAAACTTGCTGGGTGAACTTCAGCTAATCGAGAGCGATGCGCCCGTATTCTTCATGGACAATCAGAGCGCAATAATATTGGTGAAAAATCCGAAGTTCCACAAGCGTACAAAACATTCGTGAAAAATTCTAAGACAGAATTTTCGAACTAAGGTATGTGCAAACAAATGTGCAGATAGCGGACACCATGACCAAAGCGATATCAAAACCAAAGCATACATTTTTCTGTAAATTGATGAGTGGCATGTCAAAGAATTAACTGGACTTTGAACAAAAAGTGGGAGTATTGAATTTAGTACTTCGCTCTTGCTTGAGTATTCTGTTCAAGCCGACACTCACACACATACACATAACTTTTGGCTCGGCTGTGTATGCGAACTGTCAGAGCCACTTCACAATTAAATTCATTCTAAGTTGGACGTGCAAAATTCGTTCTCAAAATAGTTCAAATATTTTTTATTTTTTCTTCAAAAAAAAAACGAAAATACTTTGCGATCAGAATAATCTCAATAATCTCTAACGTTATATCCCCTCAATACGAGGGAATATAATAAAATTACTTTTAAGTTAATTCAATTTACAAAATTTTTACAACCCAAACACTGACTGAGGCTCCGGTGCCTAAAAGATCATACAGCATTTGGCGCTCACAACTAAAGGAAAATACATTATGGAATAACAGACCACAATCTCGTCGTGAAATTGGCGAACTATTTGTTTCAACGCGTACCTGATTATTTCTGGCGTTCAATGCTTCAATCGTTGGTTCTGTTTCATTTATCGGTAATGTGAGTTGTTTCTTATTATCGTACTTCTAGGAAATTCTCCAAAAAGTCTTTAGGGGCATGTATTTCGTTTAAACCTTCGGTTTAAAGATTCGCCCTGTATGCAATGCTCTGGCGCAATATTCGCAATTTATTCATTTCATTCATTTTATGCATAGGATTGATATTTGGGAATAATTTATATAGATTATGTAACGCTCAGCTAAACGACCTACTGGCCTATTTTGAAAATATGAGGCCGTGGTCAAAGGAATTTTAGTATCGATTTTAGTGCCATTGAATAAGCTCAAATGTATTAAAAGGACCGTGTGTCAACTCCAAGCAATATATAATTTACGTCTATAAACAAACCATCATTGAAGATACAGCACGATGTCAAGAAGGCTGGCGCTAAAGCTGTGAAGCAAATCGAAGTTTACTTCTCTTGGAACTTTTGTATCTGCCTAGGCATTAGATGATGAATATTAAAAAGAATAATTTGGTGGTGTTAATCAATGTAAAATATTTACGCCCTTTGCTACATACCTGCCAGTGTTAGTATACGAGGAAATGATTAATTTTTTATTTTACCGGGCATCCCATAGTAGCCGGCTTAACGTGCACGAAAACATCTTCGTTTGAAAAAGATTCCAAAACCGAATCGACTGCCCAGTCAATGTGAAGAAAAATTTGAAACGTGCTTTCTCCGAATGCTATTTCCATTATTTAAACAACAGAGGCGAGAGATTCGAGGTGACGCGAACAGTAGAGTTAGGTGGCCATAGAGGAACTATTTACTACGCTAACCAAGAATAAAAATAAAATGTCCAAAGTAATGAAAAAAAATCTTCTTTTCTTTCCATCTAATCTGAAAGTAACTTCAGCATCAGTTATCTGTTTTTTATATCTTTTGTATCTGGTGGAAAAATTTCTCTCTTGAACTAGAGCCTCTTTAAAACACACACTATAATAAATTAATTGATTATAGGACATACGACTTTTTGTGCGTTTGACAATTTTTGTCCTCTTATTACCAAACAAAACCACAAAGTAAAAATTTTCGTGTACTCTTCGGTACTCTCCACTCAATCTACTCACGGTATGATAAAATCTAATGTCGGAGTGAAGTTAATGCCAAAATAACAAAATATACACTATGGCCTATAAGTACATAGAATTAAAAAACACTCAAAAGTTGAACTTTCATAATAATATTTGCAAATTTTTAATAAACACAAATATTTCTGCACAATAAGTAGAAAATATTTCATTTGAGTGAAAAGTTTTGAGTGAATTTTATAATAAGAAATTTTTACAACAAAACACACTAAGAATCGCACAGAGGTTCTGAAGTAGTATTTGATGTAAGACACAAATCTTCTTTATACACATGCTCGGAAATCTCTGAGATTTTTTGTTATTCGACAGAGAACCTCATTGAGTGTAATACGAAAGTTCATAAACATTTGGAATTATTTAACTCGGCCCCTACGAATCGCACAGAAGTGTGGTTCTGCAGTAGTATTTGAGGTAAGAAACCAACCTTATTTAGCCACATGGTCGGAAATATCTGAGATTTTTGTTATTCGACAGAGAACATCATTGAGTGTAATACGAAGGGTTGGTGTCGAATACCAAAAATCTCAGATATTTCCGAGCATGTGGATAAAGAAGATTTGTGTCTTACATCAAAGACTATTTCAGAACCACTACGATCACCTCTGTGCGATTCGTAGTGTGTTTTGTTGTAAAAATTTCTTATTATAAAATTCACTCAAAACTTTTCACAAAAATTAAATATTTTCTACTTATTGTGCAGAAATATTTGTGTATATTTAAAATTTTCAAATATTATTATGAAAGCTCAATTTTTGAGTGTTTTTTTAATTCTAAGTACTTATAGGTCACAGTGTATATTGTGTTATTTTGGCATTAACTTCACTCCGATAAAGATAATCAGCTTCGACATTTCATTAACCACGCCATACAGTTTGTAATTCCTGCAAAAATTCTTTACAAGAACATCTCGATGTTGGTGTCGCTTTAAATAGTATACTCTCTTGGCGGTATCTCCTTTAAGATGAACTTAAAAAAGCTACAACGAATTTGGCAATGCAGAGAGTGATGATTGACCCACAAAACACTAACTCTACAATTTGTTTGTGGTCTGGTAAAAGCGTGTTATGCAACCTCCGCAATCTTCCGCACAAAATTCTCGCAATTTAAAAACTGCATGTGATTTTAGAAAGTTTTATAAATCATCACATAAACTACATAATTAACTGAAAATTGATGGCAACTTGTCATTACAATCGTTAGTATGGGTGACAGTTCTATAAATAACATTGGTGTGGCCCCTATGTGTGACTAGAGATAATTAGGTGTGAATGGTACTTTCGATGTACAGTACGCCGATAAAAATCTATGTAAAATTTATTAAAATATGTAACTTCAGACAATATGCGACCATTTACGAGTAGGTTGAGCAATACGCGCGGTAATAAATTATAAGTTTTGTGTTATACCACAATACCACTCGTATGTGAATGATAAGAGTTTTATAGGTTGGTAAATATTTCTTTTGTTGTCGTTTTATGTGTTGTAATACTTGATTTTGAACTTGAATGTTTAAACTTAACAGATTTTGTGTTTTTTGTGGGTTGTGTGAAATTTTTAATTTACGTCATTTGAGATTGATTTCGCCCGTTGTAAGATCGTTTGAGTTAGGCGAGGTTAAGTAAGCATATATCCATAGTGGATATAAGCCCAAGTGAATTAATATTCGGAAATTCTCTCCCAATTCGTCTCCGTATAAATGGGTAAACCCTGCGCCAATAGCACTGATCTTCTCAATATTTTCCCAACAAAACATTTTTGAAAATAACGATGTTAATTATAGATAGGTTTCTGCGATCCATCAGGTTTCATGTCAGAGATTTTCATTGTAACGCAATTTTGTGTTTTCTAACAAAAACTTGATGAACTGAACACCTTTGAAATATATTCATTTTTATGAGAGAAGGTTGGAATAATAACGACTTCTCTGGGTGTTTGATTTCTTCAACAAGCACAATTCAGAATTGGTGTGACGCGATAATATTGCCGAGGAGTATGGAGAAAAAATAAATAGTTTACAACAAAATTAAAGTTTGAGGCTATCCTTATTAAGTGAGGATCCCTATTTGATCTGTCTGGACTCTTATCTGACGTATTTCAATATATATTAAACACAATTTTTCCCTGTAGAAGAAAAATTCTTACTTCATCATATTGTAATGACGTTTCATCGAGTTATCAACGAAGGCGTTCTACCCTAGTCGATTTCGCCAAAAACAGGAACAACACAAACTTCAATTAGAACAACTTTTCCAAAATTTTAATAAATTTGTCGTCAACATTAAGAGTTCCAAGTAAATTCTCGGTCTGATCATCCACAAAATCACTCCTAATGGTTATTTGAAATTGTTGTGTGTATGAGTTTCAAAAATATCATTCAACGACATCTGTTGAATTACCATCATGGGTTTGTGTTTGCGGTAAATCCACACGGCAATTTTAGTTGATTATACAAGTAGTGTTCTTATCCATTATCACTGCACTAAACGCCATTTGGTTTTACTCAGATGCCGCAGTCCTAATTGTGATAACCTCTACTAATCCTGTGACCACTGATAATGATCTTCGAATAGTCCCGGTGATACAACGAAAACGTTATACCTAAGTCGTTTTCATCCCAGTGCCACTAGCTTCTCGGCAAATATTTCAAAGCGGGTTGGCACATTAGATATTACATGTACCTCATGCGCTCCACTTATTCCTAAAGATTGTAACATTGTCGAGTTTTATTAAATCTCATATAAGGGTTCTGTTTGGCGTCATTAATCATATTGAGTTTTGGCCTCCCAGAACTGTGGTGAAATAATTGTCAGACCGTCGGTTAAAAAACGCGGTGCTACCCAAATCAACGACCACTGCACGATTGATGAAGCAGCTGAAATATCTCCATTATCGACGTGTCCATTTAGCACCAATTAGGTTGATTTGTCGTCCATATTTTGCCATAAGGCATCCATCATTCGGAGTAAGGCCAATGCCTTTCGGATGGATTTGCTTGTCAACAACTACGATATTCTAATTATTGGTGACACTTGGCTCACATCAAGCTTCAATTCTGAAGAATACTTCCCATCCAACTACATTGTATACGAGAAGGACTGATACAAAGTTGAAACGAATTTAAGGGCCGTTGGTGTGCTGATTGTCGTTTGCTTGTCATGCACTTTACGACGCTATTGCCGTTTCTGTTAAAATGGCTTCACTTTCTATGATTATCGAATATGCGGTGTTCACTAATTCTCGTACTAAGAAACAACTTTCATTGTTGGTGACTTGAACTTTCCCGATGCGGCCCGGTTATAAACACATTTATCTATTCCTTGACAACATGCAAGGGAAACTACGATCATGGTATAATTCTAGAGAGGGGCCATAGTATAATGCAACACTGTACGAAGGCTCTCATTAAATATAAACGTAAGAAGGCGATTTATTCCTTCAGCGCACCTCTTAACAGGAATTGGTTGAATTTTATCACGCGTAGCACTAGTCTTTTAAAAAACCTACATAGACCTAGAATCAAACACAGTGTATTATATATAAAGAATAAAGCTTGTTGCGACGTTTCTCAAGAGTGGCCTGACTTTTTTTCTGACCCATAGAAAATCTCCTATATTCACCAAATTTTTAAGTCGAGGTAAAGGTGTGATATCAGCAACTACCGCAGAACTGTTATGCACTACTCGAGGGGCTATCTCAAAATTATTTGAGGCTAAGGTTCACCGATCACTATTTTTTTCAGCAGGAAATTTTAATCTCTGAGAATTACTGCGGATTTTGCTCTGGCGGATCAATGGTCACTAATTTGATTTCCTTTCTGCGGTCATCTGTTCCATAATATTACCTCCCGTCGTCAGCTCGACGTGATTTATTCATATTTTTTCAAAACCTTTGACAAAATTCATCACTCAACTCTGATTGATAAGCTTAAGAAGTAGTACCTCCCGTCTCTTCCTGTCAGGTGAATAAAATCATATCTCTCTAATCGCTGGTAATATGTAAAACCCAAGAATCTCATATTTCCAAAAGGAATGGATGTCGTTCTCGTCGACCAAGTTTCCAAGTTGTCAAATTTTCTCCGGAGCTTGATGTTATTTTGTCTTCCAAACTCTCTTTTTAAGAAACATGGATCACATTATTTCAAAGGCGTATGTTATGTTGGGGTTCATTAAACGCAACTGTAGAGACTTTTGTGTGTCACTTATTTTGAAATCAGATTATGCTGCCTTCGTGTTTAAATATGCCTCCCAAGTGTGGTATTCATTTTATGGCTTCCACTCTAACAGAATCGAATCCGTAAAGAGGCAGCTCCATTTATTTGCTCTCAGGCGTCTACCCTCCGAAGATATGGTGGGATTCGCTATCGAACTTTATCATGATCGTTGCGCTTGGCATGGTTTACAGTAAAGTAATTTATACATTGGCGTGAAGTTATGTTTGTTCGAAACGCTAAGATACAATTTATTTGTTAAATATTTTTTGTTTCTATTATATACGCCTAAATGATGGTTAACACTAATGAAATACATATACAGTAGAAACAAATAGTTTGTCTGCGATATATACACAGAAAAATATTGTATTTAAGGTATGCAAACGAATGTCGCCAACTGTACTTATACGTTGTTTGACAACTGTACATTTCTATTAAAAAAAAAAAAAAATTCAATATTTTTATGATATGTCTACAAACATAGCAAATTTTATTTATCACGCGTGTCGCCATCGAATGTGATAGTTTATTAAAAAATAGCACACACTTTGGTTACAGCGGCAAATTCAGCCCAAATTACAGCTATAGTATGTTTACATTTTCAAAATCGGGCCATTAGTTTTTAGATCATTTGCCAGGTTTGGCGACTTCCGATTCAAAACATCGCTATGTAATCTACATAATAGTTTACGTGTCGACGTAAGACGTGTAAGTGGCGAGAACTTGACAAGGTCGGAATTTGTTAAAAATATTCCAAGATTTTCTTGATGAGTGATTATATTCGTTGAGTCACATTCCAACATTGCAATTAGAAATAACATGTATTCGATTTCAAATTTAAAGAGTAATCTATTTAAAGTAACCATTTCAAGACTTAATTAACCCTTACCGGCCGTATCTCGAGATGAAAGGATCGTAGGAATTTAAGAAAGGCCAAGACTTATGTCTCATTTAACCAACAAGGCATCGTAAGTCACTTAAAAATCCCTAAAATTGGTTTCCTGGTTCATAATTCAGGGCAAGTGGTTTGCACTCATCCTATACATCCAGAACTTGCGTGCGGTGCATTAGTGTGTCTTGATTGTCAAACAGAAATTAAAGATGTATAGCAACAGAAATTGTCGAAGTGCGCAAACTGGTGATTGATATGATTTTACCAGGACTGTAGTGCCCGAAATTGTGGCAAATTACCAGAAGAGGGAGGGGGACGGCAAAGCAGATATTGGTTCGAAATAAAATTATGGTGATTTGGCGGCTATCGAAGGTGTTCGAGGATTAAAATCGCTCGGTGTGCGAGAAAAACTACAGAATGGGATGATTGACTGGTAATTTTCAGGCAAGCACTAAAGATTCGGCGGAACTGACCTACCTATAAGTAAAGTAACCGCAGAAGATATAAAAACACAGTTGACTGATATTCAATGAAATAAATCAGTTAATTCAGAGAATTTTTAAAATAAAATTTCTTTATTTTAAATTACTTCCTTAATTAATCTTCGTATGTGAAGTAAGTAACGTTCTAACCAAACTCCACTTTTCATATCACCCCGAAACCCTCACCCCTGTTTAAATAGTGGAAACAATACGTGTTTTGTGAAAGAGAGCATTCCGTTATCGTGATATTTTCGGATTCACAGAAAGTGCGTTTCAATTTTTTCTTTACATTGGCTGCCGTCACAGCCGTAAACTAAATCGATTTTGGAATCTTCTTCAGATGAAGACGTTTTTGGGCCCGTTAAGTCGGGTGCCATGGGTTTTATGAAATAAATTATTTTCTCCAATTCTTGCAATGGCAGGTATATAGCACAGAACGTAAATATTGTACGTTGGTTCATACCACAAAATTGGGCATGTTGTTGTTCTTCATCTAAAGCCTGTAGGCCGGAATACAACTTAGCGTCGTTCATATTGGCTTCATGCTGTGTTAAATTAATTAATCTAAGTTTACTCAATCGCACCCCCAATCACTTTTAAAATTGGTTTGATCGCAGCCTATGCAAATATATACTATGTATTGACAGGAAGGGCTTGACAGTAAGTCTCAGAAACCTTTCATATTTTATAATTAGGCATGTAGGTCTGCACAAAGGATAGTAATCTTAAATTTTTTTTAAATATAGTGAAAGTAGATTTCAGATGCAAACGTTCATTCCTGATTTAACCTCACATCCTACTTTTAGAAAATCGGCGTGGTGGTCCTGCCGCAGTATATACTAATTGGCCATAATGATGACCAAAATGTCCAGCCAGTAGCTAAGAACAAAATGTGAAATTTTTTCAGCTGGACCAAAAACTCGATCTAGTTAAACAAGCCCTCAATTTAGAGAGGTTCCCAATTTAGAGATGTAGTTATGTAGTTCTCCACTATTGGCACTTCCGTAGGCTTGTGGAAGATATGTGGTTGAAAGTCAATGCCAACTAGAATAACTAGGCCGATGTATACCTATATTAATGTTTGTACATCGCAGTGTATGGTACAAAAAAAATCACCGGCGAAGGCGCAAAGCCTCGTCTACCGTGAAACATTAAATCAACAGAAAGTGATCCAGTCACACCGCATGAATGTAAACTGATATAAGACGGAGAATTAACAAGACTTATATTATAAAAGCGAAATACGGGCGAATTTGGTTTGGCTAAAGTGGATTAAAGCATACAACATCAGTCAATCGGATTCAACTAAGTAATTTATCAATTAACACGTTACAACCTCTAAAAAGTAGACGAAACTGTACGATCCAGATTAGAGATAGAGATAGTTTGAGATAACACTTGGAGTGGTTAAAGTGTACACCACAGTTCGGTGAATCAAAATCCTGGAATACAAACTATTGCATTTTCAAAATTGGTTTACTTAATACTTAAATTTAAAATTTATTACAAACAAAATTTAAGAATTTTGGACGTGTTATTGAAAATTATTGTAAACTCGATGACTTTGTGCCAAACTACTTTAAATTGACTATATGAGCCTAACTTCAAGTCTCTTATCGTATCGCAAAAAAATTTAAATTACCCTGTAAGTTTGACATAACATCAAATTATGTATTCGTCCAAAAACATCAACTCTCCAAAATTATTTAACACAAAATTTCTAAGAAACGGAAAGTTTTCAATTTCTAGTTTATCGTATCTCTTATATTTAACCAGCTGCTGTACCAAATAATAAGTTGCAAATGAAATCTCGGTGGAATTATTCATTCCATTGTAATGTAACATAAACCAAAAATTTGTTTATAGCAAAATTCCCACCCCTCTAAAAATCAATTACACAATCAATGTGCATTCGTAAGCATGAGTAATGGAATAATTAAAATACCATAATTATATTAAATAAAACAATTAATCGATTTAATAATTCATAAAAACAGTAAGTGCAAAAATTAGTTATGAATTTGAATTGAATTGGAAATGTGACTGGACATATACACTGACATGTAATGCAATATTTATATGTCACATTTTGTCTCTTGTTTGTCTACTCTTGAATGTTATGTACCAAACCACGCGAAATCCGCGGATTAATATAAAAAAAAAATATTTGTATTTACTTTGATTGATCGTTTGACCATGAAACAAAATTAAAAGTAAATAAAATACTCGCGAGTTTATATTCAGAATTGGTGCAATTGTGTTTGTATGTAAGTAATGCGAAAGTGCATGCGGCGCTGTATGATGATTAAACTCGGTATCAAACAGGCTTGATGTTAAGTAGATCGCTTTCTAATATTATCCGTATAATGATCGCGAATCGTATTCATTACGACAAGAAAGATATTGCACGTACAGCTTTTTATAAATAATTCAGGTGCCGTACAGGCAACAATGTGATTCAATCAAAAAATTTATTGGTGCTACTTGACATACAAAATTGTTTGCACTTCTCGATCCACTATATGATGGGATTTCATACATCTAACGTTTTAAATAATTGTGTTTGTCATATTTACTATTCAGAAGCAATAATAATTATTAATATTTTAATGAATTCAATTTTTTGTTATATGTGATATTATTTACGTTTATTTTTATTAAGATTTGCCATTATAGAGGACGCCAAGTCCGGTGTTTAGCTAAGTATATGATAATTTATCACGATCAGCTGCATTCACACACACGTGCATTACATAGTAAGACTGTGTTGTACACTACGGTACTCGTACACGTTATTATGAATCATGCAAATATTTTAATTTCCGTTTAATCGCACACCAACACTTCATAATCGTTCAAAGGAAGTAGCGTCTTAGATTGAGAATAACAATAGATTTGAATTGAATACAAATATCAATTTCTTGTTAAAAATGTAATAAAGTGACATTGAATCAGTTATGCAAATATTTAATTTTGCAGAAGAAAACGAGGAAATTTCAAATTCAGTTTACACTTACTCGTATAGCAGGTGCGCGGGGGCTATAGAACTCTGTATTTATATGTTGCGGTGAAAGTGTGGAATCGATAAATGTGGAAATAAACATTTATTACTACTTCGAAATCTATGAAATGGGAGTTCAAAATTTCAGAAATGGTACCATCCTTCACCCACCGGACAATTTTTATGGAATTAATACAAAGCCATTTGAAATCGCATATCGATACTCTATTCAGGTGGTCAACAAAACGGTTATAAATGTCACTATATAACATTTATTTACCTTTCCAATTGACTTACGCTGCTGGATGTACTAGGTAAATAGCATTGCACCTCATCCCACACTAAAAATTGTACAAAGAGAAGTACAGCAATTTATAGCTAAAATGAAATGCTCGAGTGCAGATGGCATTGGACTAAGCCTTTCCGTATTGAAAAAAGAAATAGAAAAAAAACAAAAAAATTATGAGGTTGGTGGGATCAATTTTCTTGTTCCGGTAGTGAATTTTTGGAGGTCGAAACGTCGCGACGTGAGAAGATAGTTACATAAAGAAAAGCACGAAAAGAAGATCGATTTTTATTTATTAAATTTGGAAATACAAAAGAAAAAAAAAAAAGGAAAAGTGAAAACAGCGCACGTTGGTGGAAATAAAAGAAGGAAAAGCATCAAAAGAAAGAAGCAAAATATCGTGGCCTGACCCAAATCTCAGAGAGAAAGAGTGTATGAATCGGGTGGCTACGGTTGAGACCAGAGTATTCGTGTGCTACATCCCAACGAGAATACCGAGGAAGCAAGGGAGAAAAGGAATACGTCGGAACATGGTTAAGAGCACAAAGAGGAAATGGTACCCGATGAACGTAGAAGAAGAGAAAAGCAAGTTTCAGTTAGTGTTTTATTTTGGCTTCTACCCACATACATCCCTCCCGGCACGATCGCGTGGTTAAGATCGGTGATTGCTGGTCGTGACCGCATTACTTTGGGTTTCCAAGCACAAAGAAAAAATTGAGGGAGCCCACCCTGCAGTCACCCAGCTGTTCGAGCACGTAGCCCTCCTAAACGTGCCAGGAGATTTGCGCCAAAAAAAATTTGGGTGATAGATTTAAAATGTTTGTCTACTCGAGCTACTCTCACGCATCGGCACGTTAAAAATCATGAAACTTTATGGAGATGTAGGAGGATTTTGTAAATATGGAACCCCTTTGCAACCGATTAATGTCTAAACCAAACTAAAAAAATGATATTTGGCTATTGAACAAAATTACTCAAAAAAAAAATTGATATTTAATCGTATCAACGAATTTAAAAATACAGTTTCGTACGTTTACCGATTTCGCACTTTAACCGAAACCATACCATTTTAATGAGAGTTGGTAGAAATTCGGAATTTTAAAATCCTTGAACTCGAAATCCCGAATACCAACCAAATCTCGGGGTTCGAGATATTGATTTAATTTCCTACTCGTTTAGAATTAAACTGAGTTTGATTCTGGGTTCTATAAAATGACATAATTGAACACAACTAAGCCATTTGTGACCCTTTCAGGATAGAACTCGGTTTGTACAATGAAAGTGGGGATTGCTCATGCGGAGGTTTGGAAAATACCCAATTTGAATTTAATTAAGCTATTTCTTGGTCAATGCAGATGAAAAGCAAAATGAATGCAACAAGGCGTAATGTCTGAAAAATGTTCAATTTGAATTAAACCAACCCATTTCTGAACCGACCCCTTAAGTTTGGGATTAAATTGTGTTTGCATGAAGGAAATGTGATTTCAATAGTTCTGGTTCTAGAAAATTGACAAATGTAACTTTATGGAGTTTCCTAATCCGGGAGTTTTGAATAGGACTAAGGCAATTGATAGTTAATTGGGATGGAACTTGGGATCTGGTTCTGGAAACCGGATAATTAAACTTAACTTAGAAAGAACGTCAGTAAGTTTGTTAAAATAAAAATGATCACAGCAAAATGGGTTGCTTATTGAAAACAGGTTTTTAATATAAACCACAGAGATTTTGTTAGAAAATTAACTATCGGAATTTGCTTTTTTCATTCTATTGGGTTGAAACTATGGGATGGAAATGGGGTTCAAATGTGATTCTAGAAAATGTCCTATTTCAATAAAACTAATGGCCCGATTCCTGATTGTTATTCAAAAACTGTAGACTTTTCGACTCTGTAGATCAATACGTAATGAATTCGCCGCTGTAACCTGTAACGTGGCGTTCTCGTGAGGGTGGCTCGGACAGACAATAATTTCACATCTATAACACACAAAATTTGTTGGGCGCCAGTCTACCAGGCACGTTTAGCCAGGCTACGCACTCGAAGAGCAGAATGACTCCCGGGTGATCACTCTCTTATTGTTTTTGTGCTTGGAAATCTAAAGCAATTCGACCAAAACCATCAACCAATCGCAATTGTCAACAACGCGTTCGAGTCGGGAGGGAAGTAGGTGGGTCGGAATCAAAACAAAAAAATTAGATAAAAAGGGAACTCATCTGGTCTGAATGGACTTACCGATCTCACTGTTCCCTTTCTCTCTGTTTGTCGGGCACCGTTTCCTCTGCGTTCTTGTTCCTTGACCACGTTCCAACGAATTTCTTTTCTTCTTTCCTTCCTCGGTATTCTCGTTGGAGATGTAGCGCACGAATATCCTGTTCTCAACCGTAGACACTCAATTTAAACACTCCTTCTCCATGCGATTTCGGTCAGGCCACGATACTTTTTTTCAATTTTCCACTTGTGATGCTTTTCCTCCTTTCTTTTTTACTTTAGCTTTGACACCACGTTGCGGTTCTTCCATTTTTCCTTTTTTTTCTACTTAAATCCAAACTATTTCACTTTTCTTTTATATTTATTTTTATTTTCCTTTAGAATTTTTTTTATCAGCCGAACGACGTCTAATTTTAATTCTCTCCTCTTTTCGAATTTTTGAGATCGCCGCTGCGATTCACCAAATAAAATCGGTCCTCGTTTTCCTGTTTTTGCTCATTGCTCTGCAATTGGAAATTGCTGTCATTCACGTCCGGCCATTTCAACCTCCAAAAATTAACTGCCAGAAGAAGCAACTTGATCCCACAAACACCATTTTCATTTTAATGCTTTGTTATTTATTTATTTTTCTTTATCAATACGAAAAGGCTTAGTCCAATGCCATTTTCACTCTAGCATTTCATTTTTCTGTCATCTACTGTAGATCTCATTGTACGATTTTTAATACAATTACTGTTCCACTCATTGCAAACCAAAAACCGACACCGGTCAAATTTCACATGAATCAAAAAAAAAATCGACAATAGCGTGTTTGTTTTGATTCTGTCGTTTGTGGTGTCTCCTTACACCCTATCCACCATCTGCCACCTACTCCCCATGGAATAACAACAAACAAGTTATTAACGCCTGGGATAAGGTGCAATGCAATTTACCCGGTACATCCAGCAGCGTGAGTCAATTTTAAAGAGAAATGATTGTAATTATATGGAAATTAAACGGTCGGACAACCTCAGGAACCGCATTGGATGCAAGCATTTTGTTGACGAGTATCGATAAGCGATTTCAGCCATCTCCTATCACATACTACATGCCACAACCGAGCGCCCGTCATAAACCAAACGGTTATGTTGTTCTTTTAAAATATTCTATCCAATTCGATGGCGGTGCTCGAATATTGACATAAACTCGTGTTATAAATAAAATTTGCTAACTAATTAAGAAAGAAATAAAATTAAGAATGTATTGTAAAGTTGTCAAACAACATACGAGGAGTAGTACAGTTGGCGACATTCGTTGTTTACCTTACAAAAAAAATTTCTTATTTATATCGCAGACAAACTATTTGTTTCGACTGTACGTATATGTATTTCATTATCAACATTTAGGGGTATATGAGAAAAATAAATTTTATCTAAAATCTCTAAAACTACAATTCGTATTAGTTTCAACTTTTGTTGGTATAGAGATGCTATTGGTAACAACATATGTATGCGAAAACAGTTTCAGAAAATGGCCGTTTTTTGAGTTATTCGCTATCGAAGTTTTGATGTGTAACTGGACATCGTCAAAATTGGTGCCGATATAGAACAAAACTTAAGTTTATAGAGTCACATGTTACGTTAATACCATTTTGGGAGGGAGGCGATACATCAGAATTATAGTTCTAGTGAAATTTACAACATAAATTTGTTTAACGGGTAACATAAAGACTCATGCAAAATTACGGTTGTATCGTATACTAAGTCTTGATTACTTAATATGAAATGCTCTTAATTGTTTTTTAAAATCATGATTAAAAGTGGGAGAATTTTACGCCTGCACGGTTGACCTCATCCTCCTCGGTTCACCGCTTGTTAAAATAAGATATTCTTTAGTGCAACCACATGACCTGCTAGAATTGCAACGGAGATTCTTAGTTGGTCCTTCTTTCGGGCAAACGCGTGTGTATGCGTAGGGCTTACTTAGGAATGCGACAGGTCCAGGTCTGATTAATTTTAACTGTGTACCAGCTTTGTCTATAGAAGATCAGCGATCTCATTTAATTCAATGTTACAGTGAACTGGCACTGTCATAAGCGTGACACAGTTAGATCGACAAAGAAAATTTATAAAATGTATACATTTCCTAACAAGTTTGAAATCAACCAAAGGGTTACTCAACGAATTAGACCCCATTGCAAGGAGAATTAAATCCGTAATCTCAGCTAGGAATAACCTTCAGAATAGGCCAAAGCGCCCTATTGATCTGAGGACAAGCGCGAGACGATTTAGAAATTGTGTTACCGAAGAGTGCAAACAACAAGGCCAGCTAAATTTTGACTAGTAGTAAAAACTATTAAATCAGTTTTAGATGGATTACATAACGGCCCTTTTCGACACACCAACCGAGAAAAGTTTGGTGCGTTATTTTCGATTAGATGATCATAAGAACAAAATGAAATTTAACAATAACCAAGAACCACAGTACAATGGTGCATGCCCCTGTGGCTAAATTTGACAGAGACCGAGAAACCGTGCAACTCAAACTCAACAATGAGGGACTTGAGCATAGTTTCAATCCAATTCACAAAAAAGCCGAATGTCACGCAAGCTTACAACAGATGGAACAAATAATCCTTTTATTTAGGATAACCGTTTTAACAAAACTTTAAATATCGCATTAGGGGGGGTTATTCCCGAGTTATAAATAAACTTCAATGTAGAACACTGTAAGAAATCTACTTTTGGGCCAAATTTCAGTTAATAGTTCTGCAGTGATAATAGTCTGATTAATGTTGATGCGCAGGGAAACGGACGGAAAAAAGAAGCTTCCCCAACATCACGCAAGGAAGTTATCCCCGAAACGATTCTTTTAATGATAGTTCGAGAGATGCTGATGTTGATCGTCTACAAAGAGATATGGGTTTCTCTGGTGTTTCAAGACATATGAGCCAGGACCACAAGTATCTAAGATATTAATTTTTTATACGTCGACGATATAAGCCTTTGTATAATGACCTCAGGCCATCCTGGGTATGGAATCCGGTTTAATGACAAATAAGAATGCATAGTGATTTAACATGTTGTCAGTCCTAAGAATTACACAGATAAAAAGAAGATTATCATTTCTAGTTGTTTAACTTGGTTTCACCAGTCAACATATAGGTCTACTAGAATGGGGCGTTGGACTGAATATGTTTCCGCACTATCATAAGTCATAAAATAAAATTTTAATTGCGTCCTAAACAGATTTGCTTTTTGTTGTACAAAAACAACCTTGCATTTAATGTAAGCAAAATTTAAGTTCATCATTGTCTCCGTATATAGTACATCTCCGCATACTACCTACTACTAGTTAACTTAAGTCATATGTAAGGTAAAATGCCTTTTTGAGCCTTAATTGAGTGAAACTCAACACGGAAAAAATAAAGATATTGAAGAATATCTCGATCATAAAAAAAATTACCTTAGGAACGACGCCTATACTGGACTACCTGTAAGATTAAGGTAAAACAAAATAACAGTTGACACAAAGCACGTGAAATGTTTGTCAAAGAATTAATTCTAATTACTGGCGCGGGTAATGAAGCAATTGGGGTTATCCACTCACAAGGTTACATATACATATAGGTAGATAGGAAACAATATACGCATAACCTTAACGATTTCTAAGCAAAGCTATTCTAGAATAGAAAAGAGCGCTTATTTGGCTTTTGGATCTCAAAGAGACAATCGATTCGATCAAGATTAAATTGAAGAATTTTGGGACTGAAATTGTATTAAGAAAAGCGCAAACATAGCAATGCAGATACATTGGTGGGTGCTTTCAAGTTCGTTAACTTTTGGAAGCAACAATATGCTTACGGTAATAAATTTGAAAACCAACCAAAGAATATTTTACAGAAGACAAATTTTTCTTATAGTCATGTGGAATTACCTGGAAGGTAAAAGCCGTAAGCAATACTAGAAAATCGTGAGTTTGTCAGAAGAACTATTCGAACTAGCAAACATGATGAGCTCTCTCGAAAAAGACTCTCTTCCTCTTTTCGTTCTCGTAGCTTGATGGCAGACAGTGCTGCAATCTTTCCCCATATTTGATACTCGATGTGGACTAGCAATTAATAATTACTAAATTCCACAATTGCACTGTTAGACATAGTTTAACCTTACTTAGGTTTGTATATTCTAAAATAAGCTTCTTATTGTTTAATTCTTATGTAAAAGTTTTAACTTTCCGTTTTTTTTACGCTTTTTCCTTGAGTCCTCATACCGAAACTTATGATTTAAGTTTATCGATATGAGATCTGACTAGCTATGTAGCGCACAAAGGCACACATACTTGTGTCTTGTATAAAGGAAACCCCGTACATAGATAATGCGATAAATGAGTGCGTTTTATGACTGACCTGTCATACGGGAAAAACAAATTTTGTATTGTAAAATTTTTAGTTAGACCGAAATAACTTGTCTCATTGATAAATACTTAATATAACTTACAAATTTTAATTTATCATTCACAGACCCAGAACCACACAAAGATGAAAATGTAGCCAACGTCAAGCGAGAGAAGCAAGAGAAAATGTGCTAACACAGCTAAAAAATGGTGTGCAATAATTTGGAATTTCGATTTATTGGTTTGTTTGTTCCTCCGCAAAGTTTGTGGATTTTAAATTGTTGCGTAATTGCGTTTTTTTTATAATTACAGATTAAGGACGAGGGTTGCCTTTTATAAATCGGGATTGGACAACTCTAGTGCTGTCATCTGGTAACTGACGGCTTTAACGTAAAGTCTGACATTTTAGTTGGTATATTTACTCAAAACGTTTTTTTATACCTCGGCTATTTTTTTTGGCTTAGTGATTTCAAAATTTGATTTCATTGCAAACATGGAGCTAAATGGAGAACATTTTCGTGCGACTATTTTTTGCAACTTTCGACGTCGATTAACACAACAACAGTGCATTGTACAACTTAATTCGGCTTTTGGCGATGAATCCGCATCAACGTCCAATGTTTACTACTGCAAGATCGTCATGTATGTTATCGTGAGATTGAGGCATTCGTGGGCATTAATGGGATGAGCATACATTCAATATTACATGAAAACTTGACCGTCAAAAAGATTTGTTCGCGTTGGATCCTATGTAATTTGATAAACGCCCAAAAAAGACTCGTGTCATTTGGTCGAAAGAAATGCTGAAGAAATATGATCGTGATCCTTTAAAACATGTCTATAACATGTCGAAGTATATGATCGCCTATTTTTGGCGGAATAACTAGCGAAATCGCAACAATACTATTGGTGCAATGTAGAATAGTCAATTTTGAATGGTACACAACCATTTGTTTGCAAGAAGTCTTCGGCGAAATAAAGAAAACCAACCACCGACGACGGATCATTCTCCACCACGACAATGCGAGCTTTCACTTATCGGCACAAACAACTGTATATTTGATTTTTGTCTATTCGGTATAGTTCTGATTTGCCACCCAATGACTTCTTTTTATTCCCAAAAATTTAAAATAAATTGCGAGGTCAACGTTTTTCAATACCTAATGAAGCGGTTGAAGCGTTCAGTCGGAGTGAAAAAAGTGCCTCAGAATTTGTTCTCTAATCCCGAAATATAAAAAGCAGTCCACTTATGAAAATAAATTATAAATATTGGTTTAATCTTTAGAAACGCGCCGCCTTCTTTAAAAGAAAACGCGATGCCAATAAACTGACAGCCACAAATTTATGAAATAGGAAGGCCTGGCTCCCTCGACTTAATATCGTATTAAAAACTTGTGCAGTATCAATTTTATAGGAATTATTGACCGTTTAGGATAAATATATATCGATTTACCCGAGTTCCGCCTTAGACTATTTCATTTTATATAGATGTAGATGAGTGCGTTTTATGGCTGACTTGGCATAAGGGAAAATTAATATTTTATGTCCGTTTACAATTCTATCTACACAATACAATCGCTATATAATATTTTGATATGGTTCGCGATCATTTTCCGACCTAATTAGAAATTATTGAACGGAAACTAAGCAATTCGGCCTATTGGTCGGTAGTTAATGGCCAAGTTTGAACCGAAGTTCATCTTAAAATAAATTATGAATTTACTGTGAAATTTAACAATCTCGTGTCTGGCCAGTTTATTGACCCGCATCTTACTTATGTTTATATTATGTATACTTATGTTGAGTTACATATTTGCCAAGGTTACCATTTTCGTAGAAACGATTAAAATTTGCATCATTCCGTTATATCGACTTATATACAATGCCAAAAATAGAATATTGCCAACAGACATTTATCATCCCTCCGTATGTATCTTTTTTATACAAATGTATTTTAAGAACATTATTTCTTATAAGATCTGTGTTGTTCTTCTTTAAAATTCCAAGAATAAATCATCAACATTTTTTTTTTGTTGTAAAAAGAATAAAAACTTCAAAACAAAAACACAAAATTTATTAAAGGAGGATGATGATGCAAAAAGAACGCAAACAGAAATTTTACAATAACAAACTACCTTGCAATTATCTCATTGGAACTAAGCCAGTTCCCAATTTAATGTGTATTGACAATAATAATAATATTTTTTATCTTGTGAATGGCAATTAAAACGATAATAAAAAAATTTTTTGAGTGGGGGTATTCATAAAACATTCACTATCTGATTGGAATAGTGTTGTGCTGTGCATTCTAAATTGGATAGCTCAAATCCTAATGACATTATAGCTCACTTAAATATAATTATTATGCGGGCTGCAGAGTGCAGAATCTGCAGGGTAGGGTTATCGAGAATACTCGCCAAAACGTTATGATTAAATTCTTAAAATCCGATCTACATTTTTCAAGAGGCGTGATTATGAAATACGGCCGGAAAATTTTAACGGATTCAAAAATATTTTCCAGCATTCTCGATTAAAGCTATTAAATTTGCCAAAGCGGAGGTAGGGTAACGCATATTTTGAGAGCAATGGCTGATATGCTAGAAGGTTTTGAAAATTTAATTTCTACCGGCAGAGCATTTCCGTTTAAAATTGCTCTATAAAGCAATAGTAGTTGAATACAATTTTGCCTTTAAACTTTCGTTTATTTATTTTTTCAAACAAACTATCTAGGCCAACTTTGACCATTTTCCGAATTTTTTTATATTTGTTTATTGAATTTTTCGAAACAATTGATTTTTCTGGTCGAATTTGATAATCTTGCCCGAAATCATTTTGTAGAACTCAAAAGAACAGTTTTTGATGGATTGAGAATAGTTTTTCCATGTCTTGTGTTGCAGTTAAATACTGTTTAAGAGCTTTAGAAAAGACCAAGAGGCTCCGGGATATTCTAAGGCGGAGACCGTAGCCAGAACAAATAACAAAAATATTTTCACTCTTAATATAGAAAATCTTTAAGACCTTGAAGACAAACATGTGTCGCAGTGGCAGGATGTCTAGAGCCACAAAGATGGGCCAGATTTGCATCAATCAAAATACCTTAATATTTAGTTTCATTTACTACACTAATCTTAAAACAGCCAGTCAAAGTACAAATCTGAGCTTTTTGACAGCCAAGACCATGGAAAGAAAGAGCAACAGGTAGTTCTTGTCTATCCCTAAAATATATTATTTTAATTTTCTCACTCAAAAGTAAGTTGTGAGGTTTAAACGATTCCGCCAGTAAATCTAAATCGTGTTCGATCACTGATATGTTAAACCTGTTTTCTTGAACCAGAGTACACAAAGGAAAAGTCGTCAGCAAAAGCGGCGTGGGAGCCTGCAAAAGGGCGTCGAAAAATTCCATTCACATAAACAAGGAATAACAGGGTTCCCAACATCGATCCCTGAGGATCTCCTGCCGTAATTGGCATTTCTCCGCTTAGTTCATGATTGACACGCACTACTTGTGATCGATCAGATAGGTAACACAAAGCAGTTATAGATGATTCCACGGAAGCCACAACAATAAAGTCTCCTTAAGAGAATCGGATGGTCTACTCTATCAAAAGCTTTAGTCATATTGGCAAACAGACCAGATGAGTTCAGCCCTAAATCAATGCTCCCACTTATTTGTTCCAGTACTGTTAAAATAGCTTGTTCCGTGTTCTTAATTTTCCTAAACCCGAATTGCAGCGAAGAGAGAAAATTATTTTTATTCAGAAAATGTACCATCCTACTTTTCATGGCCTTTTCATAGATTTTGGAAAAAATGGAAAGAAGTTATATTGGTCGGTAGTTATCTGAACTCGATTTAACATTATTTTTGAAAATTGGGATAACTATAGCTCGCTTTAGGGCTAACGGAAAAATCCCTGTATTGACGGGGAAGATCGGGAGAAAATAAAAGCTTCTCGTCGTATCGTAGTTTTCTGTCACCAATTTATGTTTTACCGACTCATCCAAAGTAACAGTCGAACAACTGGATTCACCTACTCGCACAAAACAATTATTAAACTCATTAGCAATGGCACTTGAATCAGAGATCACACCACCTGCCTTAAAATTTAATTCTTTAATTTCAGTAGACTCGGGGTGCCCATGTATCAATTCAGTTATTAACTGCCAGTTGGAATTAAACTGTTCAACGTAGTACTGCTTTTTACTTTGACTTATTTTGACATTAACGTTGTCACATTGTTTGCGACTATAGCTAGCAATCCTTTTATCAGTAGGATTTTCCTTTCAAGCAGGCATTATTATTTCTCTTGCATATATTAGCGTATATAAGCAAGTGACCCACTGGATTGGCTATAAACATCGCGCCAAACTCCCATAGAAGCAGTTCTTACAGTTAGCAATAGTCAATGAGGACAAGCTCAACAAAGTTTCTTACGACTGGTCTAGAAATGGGAGCACCAAAGAAACTAGTTTTTATTAAACAATGATCTGATATGCCCAAGTCTAAAACATTGAATAAGGGATTTCGGAAATATCTCTGATCAAACCTACAGAGATCGTTATCGATGCAGGTTGCTGAAGATTTAAAAATCCTGGTAACTGACAGCCCATCTAGTAAATTGTCGACATCAGTATTTTTTAATCAAAAATCGATATTAAAGTCAGTCGCCCATAATTATTATATTTGAGTTTGTTAAATCAGCCAAAAACATATGGAATCCCTCAATGAAATTGGGAATGTTGAAAGAATTTAGTCTGTAGATGCAGAAGGCACATACTAGTTTTGACCCTAACATAAAGGAAATGCATGTAACATCAGAAGTGTTAAAGTTGAGCTTAATATGCTTACAATTTAAATCGTTCCTAGCGTATATTGCCACACCACCATAACTGTAATTCTCATTGGGCTTCTCTCATTGCGAACTACAACTTATGAAAATAATCTGTCGCCAAAACTGTTTAGATTTAATTGCTAAGACGCATACAGTCATCAGATAAATATACTTTATTTTTTTGCAGAAAAACACGTTTATTTCTAAGAAATGGTAAATTTGATTTTAATCAAAATATTTTCCATTGTTATCTATGACTTTCGGCCATCTTTCTGGCAATTTATGGATTTCATCGAAAAATTTCTCTTTTGATGTGATCCATTCGTCGAGCCATTTTTTGATTTCTTCGTGGTTTCTGAAGTGCTGGCCTTGAACATCGCTTTGCATTGATCGGAACAAATAGTAATCTGATGGGGCACAATCTGGTGAATAGCAGAGTATTTTTTACTTGTTTTGCGACATGTGGTCGGGCAGTGTCGTGCAGCAAAATCACTTTACGCTGTTTGTTGGCTGGAATCGGACGGTTTTCGTTCAATGTATGGTTCAAATGTATCAATTGTTGTTGGTAACATTCACCAGGAATAGTTTCGTTCGGTTTTAGTAGCTCATAGTACACCACTCTCTTCTGATCCCACCAAATGCCCAACATAACCTTACTTCCATGAATATTTCGTTTTGCTGTTGATGTGGATGTGTTCGCCTGGATGAACCCATGATTTTTTGTGTTTAGCAAAAGCAAAGAATTGCAAACTATTAATCGATTTTCAATGTTGGTTTCAGTCAGTTCATGTGGAACCCACTTTCCTTCTTTTTGAATCATTTTCATGGCATGTAAACGTTTGCTTATGGCTGCTTGAGTGACATTTTTTTCTATTTGAGCTGAGTTTTAATTCAATAATGCTTCCAATTATTCATCTTCAATTTTTTTTTGGTTGACCAGAACGTTCTTTGTCACTTTCGCAAGTCTGCTGATTGGTGTATGTTCATCATAATTTTAAAGTAATGCTTACCGCCCTGATTAAAGCAAAAAAGTAATGCTTCCCGCAAATGCTGTTTTGTTGGTACGAAATTCGACATGTTTAAACACTATGACACTATGACAAACTAAATTTTAATGCGGAATGTCAACACTTTAAAACGCCGAAGATGTCATTGTAAAATAATGTCTAGTACTAAAATTGCGCCATCTCTTAGAAAATCCAAAAAACTAAGTTACACATCCAATACATACCGAGGGAAACGCAAATCTCCCGAGAAACAAAATTATGATAATTTCAATAATTTTAATGTAAGTTGACCGTTTAACGATTAAATAAATAAAATAGCGAAGATGAAATCTTCTAATTATAAATTTGAAGTAATAAGAATTACAATACATACGTTGGATCCATTACCATGGATCAAGAGTCCATGGATCCAGTCAATATTGCAGAGCATACGACAAAAAATTAAAGGAAGGGCAGATGCTGCTTAATATCCTATAGCATATTCAGCCTAGAAATCCGAGATAATCATCTATCGTCAACGTCAAAAGAAAATGTACAACACCAACTTAACCATGTTGTGAAGCACCAATAAACGCATTCAGAAACCAACTCATCTTCAAGGAACTCATCATCACTAACTACCACGGGCAATTCATCAGCTTCAGTCGGATATTCAAAGAAGCACTGATGAAACTTTTAAAGGGGCTACTTAGCCCAATTACAATCGATGGGATCTAGATCTCAGAAGAACACATCCAGATGTTACACGAGATATTCATGGAACACCTTACCGGATACAAAATTCGGTTAACAAGAAGGATTGTGGAAGGCCTAAAATGCGAGGAGAATAAATTTAATGTCATCCAGAAAGAAATAGTGGCCAAAAATAACCAGGCCACAGTGATAACAGCTTCCTAACCTAACTCTTTATGAAGACCTAACCACAAGAATCTCACCCGAGATCAACCGCGTCAACTAATTTCGGAGTTAAAAGACCAAAGTACGCGAGTTAAACGATCGATTAATTGGATTGGAACAGCGTAGAAATGGGTAGCAGGAACACCTGATACCACCGATTGGGACCAGATTGTTAACAGCCAGAACAAGATCAGCAGTAATAACAACGAACAATATCAGATCAACACCATCCTGACGAAAACGGCAAACAGAATCCTTAACGAATATAATCAGATTGTTGACTCATTGCATGAAGATGCGGATGGAAGAATACAACAAAACCTCTTCAAAAAACTCCTAATCATCAAAGAAGAAACAAAGGAAGCGCTGCACAAATGGCAAAAAGGAAGATAATCAATACAAATTTACTGAACAAAATGGAAATCGGACGGTTCATTGCAGAAATCGATACGCTTCCATATGCAAATAGGGGCAGTTTAATACCCTACAATGCTCGTAAAGGGTTCCATAATAATCTACGTATAGTTATTAGACCAACCATCAACCAGAATAAATAGGTAGTAACAGACCCATCGCTCACATTTAGCAAAATACGAAAAAAATCGTCAAAATATTATGTCGTCGCGCCAGGCTAGAACCATATCAGTCGGAACCAAACCAACTATAGCACAAGTAGCACGTAGCATTGTTCATCAATGTGCACTATACAATTTTTCAGCCGGAACCTTATAAACCCAGCACTATATGATATTTTGGGAGGAACCTTATTATTCAAACCGGAACCTTATAAAGCCAGTCGGAACCATGCCGTCCACACTCAAACTATTTATGTCACAAAAAGCACAATGGATTGTGCATTATAGTGAACCTTATAATTCCAGCCCGAACCTTCTAAAACCAGCCGAAGCCATACCCTCTACAGCCAAACTAGCTATCGCACAAGAAGCATAAGGGATTATGCATCATTGTGCACTATCTGACTATTCAGCCGGAGCCATATAATGCTACCCAGAACCATACAAATCCAGCCGAAAGAAAATGTTTACAAATAATTTTGGGTTTGAGGTTTTTGGAACGATGAACAATTTATGCAATTCAATACCAATCGAACCAAAACCAGCAAGGCCAACCGAAACCATATGAAGTCGGTATGGACCATTCGGAAGAATTAACAATAAGCCTGGTTGATGGTCATTGTGAATTACCTAAACTACAAAATAACTGGGAATACAAAATAATTCGGTCCGTTTTCAAACAGTGGCTCTGACGATAATACATTTTTTATAGTGACAGCTGATTTCCGTTGTTTCAGGCAGATTAGACACCTGCCGTTAACATTCAGTTTGTATTGCTTTGAGTTTCATTCAAAACATGGTTTTTACGGTGTTGAATATGTCGTATTTTGTGATAACTAAACAGCATTTTAGGGTTTTTTGTTCTAATTGGGAAAAAAGTGCAATTAATGCACGTCGAATGCTTGTAGAAGTTTACGGTGACAATGTTCCAACCGATAAATCATGTACAGAATGGTTTCGACGCTTCAAAATGATGACTTCAGTGTTGAAGATAAGCCTCACTTAGGACAGCCAAAAAACGCGTAGACGATGAATTAAAGGCATTGCTCGATGAAGATCCGACTCAAATGCAAAATAAGCTTGCCGGTACACCCAACAAATAGTTTCCGTATGATTTAAATCCATTGGCATGATTCAAAAGTAAGGCAATTGGGTCCCTTATGAATTGAAACCAAGAGACGTGGAAAGGCGATTTCTTTTCTTTCAAACAGCTGCTTCAAAGGCAAACAAGAAAGGTTTTTTTTACATCGGATAGTGACTGGTGCCGAGAAGTGGATCTTCTAAGATAACCCTACGATAACCCCTTGTGGCCTTCGACTTCAACATCAACACCAAAGACGGACATTCATGATTCGAAGGTTATGTTGTGTATCTGGTGGGAGCTGAGGCACTGTGTACTACAAACTGCTAGCTGCTACAACCTGGCGATTCTATCACGGGCGAGCGGTACAGACTGTAATTAATTTGTTTGAGCCATGCATTACGAGAAAAACGACCGGAATGCATGCATGATGACGCTCGGCCTCACGTTGCAAAAGACATAAAAAAATATTTGGAAACGCTCAAGTTGGATATTTTACCGCACCTGCCGTATTCTCCGGACATTGCTTCTTCTGATTACTGGTTGTTCCGACGGATGCAACACGATTTAGCAGGTCACCGGTTCACTTCATTCAAAGAAATTGAAAATTGGCTTCAAACTTGGATCGCGTCAAAAGACGGGGATGGGATTCGAAAATTTTAAAATTAAAAAACGGACCGAATCAATTTGCACTCACAATATTATATTTCATCGTTTACAGAAGAAATGTTATTTGCAGATAAATCTTCTTTGCCTGGTTTGGATCCCTGTAAATCGAACAACATGTAGGCATGCATTTTTCGTGAAGTGTTGGTGTTGGTCTCACTCAAACTGTCGAAAATTCAGCGATTTCGTTATGTCCCTTAAAGAAACCTTTTGCTGTTTTTTCAGTGGTTCTAACAACTCAACAATGACAACTCAACTATGACATATGGTGGTTTATCGCGCGAATTGGGGCGCGATATACCACCATATGTCATAGTTGGTTTGGCAGTAGTATGGTTCTGGCAGACTTTATCAGGTTTTGGCTGGAATTGTAAGGTTCCTACCGAAAATTTATAGTGAAAAATGAAATCAAAATTGTATTATGTCATAAAATCAGGTTCGTCGCTTATTTGGGAATTTCTTTTTACAAAATTAACAACAAATCGAATTGGAACATAGCATTATGAGTTTATTCACGAATTTTCATAACAAATCGTTACGTTGGGATGACCAAACAAAAACAAATAGTGACCAATTTTCAATGACAGTTGATCTAACGATTCCGATCGGTAAATTTATCAATAATTCTATATTGGTCTCTTTCCAGACCCGATTACTTCGAATCAGTCCTAGTCAGTGATCAGTCGATGACAGATGATGCATATTATTCATATGCATCAGAACAGGAGGATATAATTATTTGATAAAAGATATGTTTTATCCAAATATTTATTCCAATTGGATTTGTTGTTAATTCTGTAAAATGAAATTCCCAAATAAGCGACGAACCTGATTTTATTGAAATAATACAATTTGGTTTGGGTTTTCCGCAATAACAAATGACTCATTGGTGACCAAACGCCAACATGTGTTTACCAATCCGGACCTAGCGATTACGCAACGAAATTGAATGAAAATGGTTTGATTTTCTTGCAATGAAATGCTAGCCACGAAAAATTGTTGTTTTCAAATTTTCAGTGATGGTTAGTGATCAAACGAGAAAACTAGCGAGTAATTCTGAACAAACTATTACTAAACCACTCTAATCATCATTTTGAGGAAAACTTATAAAAAAGATGCTAAAAAGGCGGAGCTGACGATCAACTGACCGGGCTGAAACTTTATACCTGTGTTTTTTCCATAAATTGAGAGACCACAGTGGTTTGTGACCGAAATTGGTCTACTGAAACCGGCATCTTGTGTAGGATTATTTTCATTTTTGACAAATACTTTGAAAATTATATCGTTTATGAGAAAAACGATTACGAATTAAAAGATTTTAAATTAAATTTGCTTTAATATCTGTCCAGATCAGTTTTACAAAATTTAAGCGAAAATGACGGTTTTTTACGAAAACATGTTTTTCATGAAAAATTTGGCCAGGCAGATTATTATTCGGGGTAAAACTTCATATTGAAGCAATCTTCTTTAATTGGGGCGAAAGCGGTCCACCTGAAGTGCATGTTTTGAAAAGTATATGGCGTTTAAGAAAAAACGGTTAAAAACAAAACATTTTACATTTCAAACAAAAGTAGTTTCAAATTTGACGTCTCTATAGTCCAGGCGGATTGACTATTCGGAATCAAGCTTCATACTAAAGCTTTAACTAACATAGGTGAAGTTGCGAGTTTCCCAAGATTTGAATGATTCAAAAATCAAGCCAAAGGGAGGTAAAAAAAAAATTCCACTATTTTGATTAACGCGAGTAGTATACTTCCGTATGAGTAGTATTCTCCCGAATACGTGCAAATTGTTTGATCCCATTGTGCCTTTACACACGTGTATTGAGCACAACACATCATCACAGTGAAAAAAATGAATTTTTCACGAAATTGCATTTGCTATCACATCTACGGCAGACTGTTTGTTTGTGGATTGTTGTGCTGAATACAAGTGTGGAAAGGCCCATTGGCTACATTTCAAGAGTAATAAGAATTGAATAGTCCAAAAATTATGGACCACTTGATTCAAAGCTTTATGTTTAAAAGGTTAGAATTTGAAAATATATTTGTTACAGCACTTCCAGTTCCAATTACTACATCCATATTATTTATTGCAATGGGCAATTTGTTGTGTGCAGAACTAACATAAGCAATCGTAAATAGGAAGTTTCATAACGTCACACTTTAATTCAGAAATTGGTTACGGATTTTCAATATATGTAAAGATGAAAATCTAATGTTATCTCCCTTATGCGATTGCGCGCGACACAATAATTTAATTAAGAAAATTGCGACTCAAGTAAATAAATCTGGTTGCAATGTAATCTTTATAATGACATTATTGTTCACAATATGTAAGTTTCCGTATTATTTTAATTAATAATAAATTGAGAGATGTTTATTTAAAAAAAAAACAATTAATTAATTGGCTTTGTAACAAGTATAAATCATAAAAAAATGTGCATTGATGTCAAAACATGATTATCAAATCATCATAACATGCATTGTATTTTGCATTTTGTCACGTAAGTCACTTGTATTACGTATATCCTTTATGGGAGTGCGCACAGTGCTATACGTAAATCCCCGCGTTCCAAATTCGTCTACAAAATTAACAGAAATATAGACCAACCTTGAACGTTGACTAATCGCACAAAATTAATCAGGTATGACTGTGGTTTATATACCATTCCTAAGAATTGCGCTACTATACAAGCTTTCAGATTTGCGTTTCCAAGAAATTTCCGCAATAGCGCACAAAGAGTGGATTACACAATTTATATAAGTGCGATAAAATAAATAAATTGTCTCACCAAAAAATTTTGTTTGCATTTCAACGTAAGTGTGTTGTTCACCTTTAACAGAATACCGCGAATTTTTGAATGCGATAAATAACAGGATTGAAGCTTATTTATGGAACCAGCTTTTGTCGATTGTACGAGTGGAAAACGAAAGTCTTCATTCAACTTGTCAAATATACAAAAATATAAATTTTTTAACTAAATTCCAACTGTCTTAGATACTTACTCGTATAATCTACAACCTTACCGGTCGTTAGAGAATCTTTGAATTCAGTACTTATTAGAATATATTATTTTGAGGACAAACGTTAAAAGCGATACCAACAACGATGATTGAGGTGTTGACTTTAAGTGTTGAGTTCAATTCTTGATTTCGAATGGTGGCATGTGGTATTTTAAAAGTATTCATTTTTAATCAAATTATTTAAAGCTTAATTTTCGATGTAAGTAATATCCTGTTCCGATCAGATAAGACCATGAAAAAATTCAATCATCTCGTCGAATTGATCGATAATGTAATCCGTTTCGTACAATATTTCAGAATCAACAGTATTCTCTTCTGTTCGCTGAGGCGATTCCATTCCCAATTGCAGACATTTTTAATAAAATTTGTATGGGGCCACCTAGAACCAGATGCCGACCCCTTCAAAAAAATTACGAAAACTTGACCATTTTGATATGAAATACCTCTGCAAAATTTGAAACCTTTTTATTGAATGGTGTGGAAACTCCTTTCCTAAATTTATTCCCGTGATAAAATTTAAAAAAACATTAAAATTTTAGATAACTTTTGTACCGGGGCTCTAAACCCCAGCGACCAGCTCAAAAAATTAGAAATTTCATGACGTTCGATTGAGCGACAAACAAACAGACACTCTTTCACAACAAACAGACATTTGTGGAAAAAAAATTATAAGCGCACCTAGACCCATTGGGCCAACCCCTTCAAAATATTACGGAATCCAGAATACGTACTCCTCTTAGTCCAGAATATGAACTTCTCGGATTTAAGCATGCCACTTATGTTATGTAATCCCGTTTTTAAACTAATTTCCGTAAAAACATTAAAAAACATTTAGAAACAGAATTTGTTGTACCGGGCTATTTAATCGCGAAATCCAACCCCTTCAAAAATAGCGGTTGATATGGTAAACATTTCATGACGATCGGTTGAGCGGCAGAAAAACCATTTCACAGCAAACAGTCATTTTTGGGAAAAATTGTATGAGAGCACTTAGACCCTTCAAAAATATGGCCGACCCCTTCAAAAATATTACGATATCCATTTTGATATAAAATACCTATGCAAAATTAGAATCCGGTTGAATGAATGATGTTGAAACTTATAATAATATAATATCCCCTTGATCCACGGGACGGTTCCCTCAGCTTCGAGCATAACATTCCCGAGTACTCACACTATGAAACTATTTGGACCCAGGCCACCATAGGACGGATTTTTTTATTAAAAAAAATATGCGTAAGGCCTCGTGAAACCGCATCGGCAGGGTTAGCTTCCGATTTTACGTGTAACCAATAGGCTAAACTGATGTTGCTTTGTATTTTAGCAACACGATTTTCTACGAATACCTTCCGTTTGCTTGAGAGACCTTGAATCCACGCAAGAGTAATGGTTTAATCCATCTAAGCATATAATGACTGCCTCCACATTTAGCTATAGTCGTGGCGAATTTATTTTCTATATGGAGCTACTCTAGTTTTCAAGTAACCGAACTTCAGCAGCATATATCGCACCCGAAGCATCACAGAACCAATGTAATTCTATGACATTGTGATTAGAATTAATCCATCTAGGAAATTTAATTTTGCTTACAAGCTGTAACTGTTATTGCAATTTTATCCACTGGTCCTCCATATCATTTTGTTTCCATAACCTTTGCAACAAAATGTTCGTGGTTATAGTTGTGGGAGCTATCCGGCCTAGTGGATCAAATATCCTGCGATGTTTGATAGAATATTACGCTTGGTGCACACTTTTTGTGCATTTAGGTTGGTTGACACCTTAAAGCTTAATTCATCTTTTGGAGGATCCCAGTATACAGAGTGACTCTTAACTAAGTACAATAAATTCGGGAGATGAAGGAGAACACTAATAAAAACAAAAAATTATATGACAGCACATATCCTATCTGCAACCGTTACAGAGATAATGAACACTTCATTATTCTCGTTTTGCTTACGTTTTACGTGTACAACTGTTGAAGATTGAAATTGCGTACTAAGTGGTTAATTATCTACCATCGTTAATAAGTAATTCAATAATTGATAAACCTCGAAATTAATTTCTTAATTAGAATAAAATTTAGTGTATTGTGTTTCACGCCACGAACTAACATTAAATTAATTTAGTCAGTAAATTATGAAAAAATATTATTAGGCATTTCAGACTAAATACCAAGTTTTTCTAAACATACTTGTTCGTTTTAAAACCTTAATTAAGTATATTCACAGTGACATCTCTTTAAAAATAGTGAAAAAATTCGAAAAAAATCTATTTTGCAGACATCTACTGACATTTGGTGAAACTAAAAGAAAGTATGAAATGGAATTGAACTATAAATATTTTGTTCACTGAACTGGCAAATATTTCTTTCAATCATTATTTAATTTAACAGCTAACTGTCAAAATATTCATGGAAAAATAAATTTTGTCGAATTGATTCTATGGCAGCTGATGTATCTCTTCTTTAAATATGGTGCGCTAAGTAAATGTGTACCAGGTGCATTAGGAGTGAGACTTTGATCATTGAAAACCTGGAAAATATATATAAAATTCATGTTCATGACTGCTCACGGCTCGAATGAGGCTCAAGGAGAGATTGGAACCATTGATCACCGCTTTTTAGCGGAAGCTTTATCTTCCTGTGGCGTACTACTGATTGATCACATATCTCTAGAGTTCGAGATCAATTCGGAATTTTTTTAAACTTTATAGCGTTAAATACAGCATAGACGAACTGTCGGTAATATTTTAATGTCGTTATGCCTAGTTACCCAAGTTATTCTCTAATTTTGCTTTCAACACTTGGGCTTAGCAATCTATAATTCTATTCGTAATTGCTCGGCCGTTGTCGTTGGAGTGGAAGATGCTTGCTCGTTTGCATATACAGATAGATTTAATGTTTGACCAGTCATTTAAAATTCGGAATTATGTATGGAAAACAATGGGGCAGATACTCAATCCGCTAGCAAGCAAACAATTTGCTAGTCGAAATCGCGGCTTCAAAAAATGAATTGCTAATTTTGGTGTTGTTTTACTGTGCAATTGCAAAAATAAAAAAAAATTATGAACAATTAAATTTGAATTTCAAATTTCCTAGGTAAAATTGATTGAGTAGCCAGGATTTCGACTAGCAAATTACTTGCTAGCTAGCCGATCGAGTATCTACCTCAATGTCTACCAAATGTCCGCCGATTACATTTTTCATCACTTCTTCACACATTTCACCCTGTATCATGTTAATTTCTTCTCCAATGTACCTTTTAAGTTGTTCAATATTACCTGGTTTATTTGCATAAACCTTACTGTTAATATAACCCCATAAAAAAAGTCGGGAGCAGGTAAATCGGGGGCCCATGGAGGCTAATCCACAGATTAAAGAAAGAAATTAACTGTTGTGGAAACATTTCTCGTAACAATTCCTAGGTTTCTCTAGCAGTATGGCAGTGCCACCATTCTGTTGGAACCACATGTTCACCAAACCATTGGCTTGCTGTTTTAGTCTAAAAAAGTTCCTTATCGTATCACGATACCGTTTGTAAGTGACTGTAACAGCTGAACCATTCGGATTTTCGTTAAAATATGGTCTGATGACCCCTGCAGCCCAAATTACACACCAAACTGTAACTTTCAAGAGATGTAATGGTGACTGATAAATTATTTGTGGATTCCCTCTGTCCAGAACCGGCGCGTAGAGAGAGAGAGAGAGGGATTGGATTTGCCCATTGTATTCGTTTGCTTTTTTGCTTACAGTAATCACCACCATACACTACTTTCATAGAATAATGAAAAGCCAATTTTGAAGAATAATTTGTCTTTTATACTGTACAAAGAAATAAAATATTTTTTGTTATGAGCTTCTACTCAATCATATTGGAAAAACTGGACGGCAGAAAGAGAAAATATCGAGCAACGTAAATATTAATTATAGCTCATCTTTTCATTTTGGCTAAACACTTTTTCCCCTACAAATGTATCGATTTTATTTAGTGCACATCGGCGTGTCACGATAAATATTCATCTGTATAATGGTTATTTGTGCTAATATCCTACAATATTAATTTGCCATGTGTGTACTTCACGACTGTCAAGTATGAACTGTCAGTATTAATATTCGCCTAAATGGCGGCATAAAAAATTGAAAAAATTGCGGTTGGATACCCTGTACTAATAACAATAAGGAAGAATAAGTTACGTTATATCCAGCAAACCGAACGAACTAATATACATACCCAGGATGACCCAGGACGAATCCATAGTGGAAAATAGCAATTGAGACGCGTCAAATTTTACCCGGATTACAAAAATATGCGCAACTTGTGTGTTTTCCTAGTCGAGGTCTCCACTATAACATCGAACTGATATTGTATCACGGAATGATTTGAGTGACAGCGACTAATTTAATTCCCTGTCCGTTAGTGCTTCTATGGCAGTTGATGAATTTCTTCTTTAAATATGGTGAACTACTTAAACATGAGAATACTGACCTAAATTATAGAAAATTTTAACGTTACATTGTGGCCAAATGTCAACTTATAATAAGATTAACTTTACAGAACTCATGATATTTAACAAAGAATACGAATATACACACGCTACATCACACTCACACACTTACAGTGGTAGATTACATTGCGTAATATACCTCGCCCATCCCTGATGAATACGACTAATACCTCAAAATTGCAGTACTTTTTCCAAATATTTTGAGAATATGCAAAAAAATGCAACTACCTTATTATTGGCCTCGTGTTTAATAAGCTAATTTATTTGCGATAAGACAACGTTTGAGAAATTTGTGAGTAACATTTTTTAAGTTATGAGTGAAATTCAAAGTGACTAATTTTCCTTGATTACCTCTATAACGGTTATCGATATAGGGTATGTGCCGTCATATTGTACTTACCTAAGAGTCACCCTGTATACCTAATGTTTTTATGTTTTCGATTTTTTTTTTTCAAATTCTCGATTTATTCCGGAATCTCAATTTAGTTAGGTCGTTCTACAAGATCAATCTTTCGTTTAACGAATGTGCCCCGGTCAAGACATAAAAAACTCCTTTTAAAGGTTTCTGCTGCTTTGGGTTAGTCGCTTGATAGAGATCTCTATTAAATGGCACTGTAACGAGTGGTATATTGGTTAAAACTCCCCAATAGTACACCGAGTATTGTGACTGCGTATGTATCTACTAGCGCTTTTGGATGAAATATTTCGTTTACGACTACCAAATCGACCCGATACATTACGACACTAGCAAAATCTAAAACCGATAAAAATAATTGAAAACGGAATGTTTATATACAATCCGTGGTTCTAGAAGTAGTAATCATCTGGCCTATAATAAACTTAATTACGAATGGCCTTACCAAATTTGTGGGCGATGTGGTCAATTATTTTCTATCGATATAATCGATTTTAGAACAGTTTGCCTTTAATACAAAGAAAATGTTGACTTTTACCCAAGTAATCGTCTCCCCACCCAAAATGTTTTCTACACACCAGATTATTTTAATCAATGAAATGTGAAATTCCGGAGATGGTTGTGTCGTATAATTCTAAAAACTACTTGTATAAACAACTCGTATGCGAAATTTATGAACAGGCACGTGCCTTTACTCAATCAATAACTTCTGTAACACTCCATGTGTAATGTAAATAGTAATTATATTTATTTTGATGTATGGAATAATTAGGTTCTGGTGTAATACAAATTTGTAATGGTGGAATGTTTCTGTTCAAAATAAATATTGCTGAATATTTTGAAAATCGCTATAGGTAATATTGCTATTATTATTATGACGATTGCATAATTATACCACCATTATTGTGCACATAAAAACAAATGAATGCAGTACAATATGCACATATGTTTAAGTATGTATATGATTAATGCATTGAAGCATTTCGACATTGCTATGCACGAGTATCAATACTGATTAGTCTCTAGGTATGAATACCTCGTAAAATGCTACACATAACAAGTTTAAATCACTTCAATTATTATTGTACATTATTACTTTAATTGTTAAATATGGAGGTACCGCAACCTAATATAAAAATTTTGCAAATATACTTTACCGCCCTAATAAAATAGTTCAGCCAGTCAAAAAGATTATTAGAGCCGATCATGTTGACTGATTGAGGTTTACAAAAATTTTCGCTCAGATAGAAGAAAACGCTTGCGCAATTAAAAAAATACGCCACCTTTATTTAATCTTGAGAAATGAAAAGTGAGAATGGCGATTTTTAACGCAAAAATCTGTTTTTCAACACAAATTGAAGGTGCGGTTGGTTGTGGTTGTCTCAAAGCTAAATCAACGGGTACCCTGTGATCCCGCCCGAATATATATACTCGTATGTTTTCCATTTGGCCCAGTAATAGTTCGCTATAGTTCCTATAGCGTTCTGTTCATCTTTCTACCATCTAAATTTTCATTATTTTCTGGAAAACCCCGATGAAACTTCAAAATTCCTGATAACTTGTTCCACCGTTGCAAAGATGATATCATCGGAAATCACCTTTCTTTCGAATATCTGATTTGGCACGAGAACGGCCTCGACCCATTTGGTGAAATAGTCTTGCACGACTACCAGATATTTATTACCTTATATTGTCACAGGAAATGGATGAACAAAGCTGAAGCGAACCAATAGTTCCCCTAGGCGATCCGTTGCGGGAATTACATGTATCACACTCACAACACCATTTTTCATGGAAAATAAATGATTTAGCCCAATATGTTTTGAGATCTCCGCCAACCCAACCTCTTTCCACACATGATCTTCTAGAAACGTGATCTTCATTCACAAATTTCATTTCATATATTGTATATACTGCATCAGCCTCTCTAGCCACCTAGCATACTGTTCTTCCAAAACTTTAAATAACATGACTCAACTTTTGGTCATACAGAAAGCAGGGAAAATGCTCGACCGCTTTAACCGTTGTTACCAAGTCTTTTCTCATGGTACAGTAGTTTCTTTCCACTTTGCAAACTGTTTTACTCTAAAAGATGGTATCTCGTTCAACATCTTCTTGTACTTAAGCTTACACGGTGCCTACAGCAACGTTGCTACCATCCGTATTGAGTATAATTTGAATTAATGCACTTTTGCACTCTCGGTGGAGTGGTTAAGCTATTGAAGAAAATCCAAAAACAAATTTTACTGTAAAATGTTATTAATCCCAAAATATTGGAAGGCATTTTGCTACGGTAAATTCTTGAAAAATTTCGTTTTCGCAGGACCTGCACTAACTCCGTTGCCAAATACAATGTGCTCAAAATATCACCCTCCCCCCCATGCACTTATTTGAGCTAAATTTTAAATTAAACTTCTCAATCTGCGTAACACCATACGCCAGTTAACTAATGTCTCCTCCAAACTTCTTCCATGAACGATAATGTCGTCTATATAAATTAAACATGCCTTCCATGATAAACTTTGAAATAACCGAGCAAATGGCGCAATGATTAAAGCTTTGGCATTTGGATCAGGAGGTTCCGGGTTCGAATCCCGATAGGGGCAGGATGCAAAGGGAATTTTCATCAACAGATTACGATTTGTAATGAAATGGAACACATCTATGACCCTCTGTCGGAGTGCAAAGCTCATGGGCCGACCCATCTTCCATGCTAGTAAAGGCTGGTATGGAGCTATGCAATGTGCAGATGGTGATAAAATCGAGCCTATAACTGGCGTAAAAGTAAGGACGGAAAAAGCAAACCGCGAAAGAGCTGGGGAAGCCTCGGCCCCAGAACAGATTGCAGGGATAATAAAAAATAAAAAATAAAAACTCGTTGTATTACTCGTTTAAAAGATGCAGCGAGGTTTCGCAGGCGGAATGACATTACAGTAAATTGCCACAGCCCTCCTTCGGCAGTAAACACACTTTTAGGCCGATCCTCTTTTGCCAGCCCCATCTGCCATTAACCTGTTTGCAGATTCGGAGTAGAGAATAATCTTAACGATGATACCTCATTAAACCGACTGAAATCGATGAAAAGATCTGGTGCATCCATCCTTCTTCTTCACTAACACGATCGGCGTGGTACACGAGATATCGTATTTTTCAATCACTCCTTATTGTTTCATCTCGCTGCGTAATCGCTCAATTTATTCCGCTTTTACTGGTGAGGTATTTTCGATGTGGTTGTTTGATGGGTGTTATGTTGGTGGGCCAGCTATGTTGGTAAGCCGAATTAATATGTTGAATATACAGGGAATACGGCTTGAAAATCATGTAGTAGTTGCCAAAGGCACGTGCTTTGCTTTTATTCTAATAAACGCGATACCTCTCGAACAAATCGGTTAAGATGGCCGAAATAGTTATACAGGACAAAAGTTAGTTTTCTCGTCATTGTCTTTCTTACAATTAGTTCAGCTTCTCGTGTGTCATCTGTAGTTTCAGATGCCACATTTGGTACCGCAGAGGCACGAATCCTATGCCACTTTGTAACATTCTATTTACCAACCTTATCAGCTGCTGACATCATGAATGAATCATAGCTTGTCTCGTTTTTCTTTCGGCAAAACTCCCTTATTTTGGAAGAAAAAATCCAACTCAAGAATACATCCTTCACGTATTTCGAGTATCAGAACATCGGGACGCAAGTCCCTCCCCACAGATTGTTGCTTACTAGTTTTCCGATGGCATGGTGATTTGAGCGTTGGATTTTAGACCTCGTACTCTTCTCCTGAAAACTCATTCTTATGGTCGCTTACATCTTGGTGGTGGCGAATTATCTGCGGCTGGAGCCACTTTGCCTCGTACCACCTTCTTCGTCATTCAGGATGCTAACCCCAATAATTCAATTCTGATAGCTGTTTGTAATGTTAAACTGCAGCGAGAACAAATTAAATGACGAAATGTTCACCTTCAGGAGTAAAATGGGAACCAGACCTTTTGAGGTAAATTAATAGAGAAAATTAAATTTCCCTAATAGGTGGACTATATTCAGGGGCAGCACCCAACATGTTGTGTAAAAGCGAAGCCAACAAAGCAAATTGGCGACGGTTTCACTAATCATGATAAAAGACCTGAAAGCGCCTTATGGGTTTTTTAATTTAGATTCTGAAAGCACTGATACATGTTCATGGCAGACATCTAAAAATGTTCCGCCTGCTGTGTATAGAAAGGTCAGATACAAACTTTCGCCGACTTAAAAGTCACCCAAAAGCTGCCAGTTTGCGATAAGAGAATTTAACGTGGATGACTTTATGTCCGGATCGGACACAATCAAGGAAGCTATAACCATACAGACGGAAATAAATTCCGTTCTATGAGTCGTTGGATATCATATTCGCAAATGGGTGACGAATGACGTTCGGGTATGACAAAACACGCAAGAAGGCTATCAAGAAATCACGCTACGGGAGACCCCAGAGGGAACTAATTTAATTTTTGTTCTGTGAATTAAATTCAAACCACAAGCGGAAAACTTTTCTTGCCAAGTCTCTCTACCAATCATAACATAATTTACCATTCCATCAAGGATTTTTGGCCCAATTGTTATTACTCGTGACTGTCGCGATAAAAGTGCTATTCCAAAGCTTTTGGCTACGAAAACTCGACTGGGATGATCAACTCCCTACCTACGTCGAAAAGCAATGGCTGCTGCTGTTAGAAGCAGTTTAAAACTCCTAGAATAGATTAAAGTATCAAGATGGCTAAACTCAGGTTCAACTTTACAACTATGTTGTTCTGCAGAGGCGTCAAAAACTGCGTATGCTGCTGTAATGCTCGCAATGTAAAGAGAACAACGAAGAAGTACTGATGAACATTTTATCCATGAAAACCAAGGTGGCTATATTTCTCACTCGCTTCCTGGTCAGAACATCGTTAGAACTTTCCTCCTGAACGGAACGTCGCCTGAAATTTTCCAATGATCTGATACCACTATTGTCTGGCTTGGTTGGCAAATCCGCCCAGAAAAGGCATTTGTATTTAACGGAACTGAAGTATTGAAGACCACAAGCAGAACTCAGGAGACTACGCTCCCCGTGGCAATTTCAATGATGAACGTGATGTGGCGGCAAGGACCAGATTGGCTACGTTGCGAATCATGCTAAATTCCAGATCAACAAATAGTCAAAAGGAAAAAAAGACTAATGCAGTAACCATTTTAGGCAGGAAGAACCACAGTACCAGAAAGCAGTGAACGTTCTTTGATCACAGAGATCATTTATAAATTTTCAAAGAAGACCAAATCAATTCGGGTTATAAGTTATAACAACAACAAATCAAAATTTTCGAAACGTCAATGCCAGAGTGAATCATAGAAGAAGCCAGAGTTACTCAACTCGATTTTGAAAGAAGCACAATTTTCATGTTTCTCTAACTAAATCAATGATTCGGGCACCAATTTGTCATTAAAGAAACTTAATAATATTTCTTTTCCCTCACCATACCTAGATTACTTCGGTATTATGCGAGTGGGTGGCCTAGGATACGCAAAAAATAGTACGACCTGAAATATCCAATCATTTTGCTAGGTAGTGGAATCCGGTAGCGGAAGGTACAGTGAAAGAAGCACATGACCAGCATCAACATGCAAAGCCAGCCTTATTGCTTTAAATTGTTAGGTACACTATCCTCCGCTATAAGGATCAACTGAGTCAAATGTTTCCGGTAGAAACGAATCGCTCAAGAATAGTTAATGGTATACAGTTGCCACCAAACGAGTAAATCTAATTCGAGTATTCCTACAGATCAGCGTGGACTATGCCGGATTCATATGTATGGCAACCAATGCCTTACATTTTGAGTTGGCTTCCGACATGCCGACTGATGCGTTCCCGGCAGTATTCAAGCGGTTTCAGAATAATGGTACCAGTTTTTAAGGTGCCACAAACGAGCTAAAACACATCCAGCAGCTACTTTCAACAGAAGAGGAACCTATTGACATTTTATTCTTTTATTCATTTTCAGCTGTTAAGTCATTTACAGTAACATTTGCCACGTGTCATTGTACGATCAAATACACTGCTCACTCAGGTTGAAGCCTTACTAATAACACATCGAAGCGAGTACGCTGGACTATTTCATAACTGGACAACCGGTCACATCCGTACCAGATCCCGACATCAGGTAATTAAAAGTATACCGAAAGATGGCATCGAAATTCATCCAGGAAGAGACCAAATTGTTCGTATAGTTACTATCAAGACCAACGGATACCTGGTCATATTATGTCAGATAACAGAACACAGTTTACTGCTACCATTTTCAAATATTTCTAGCTGCAGATAATTCAGTACAAACAATTAAAAATGTGATTAAAGGTAGAAGGTGATAATATGAATGAAATTTTAGATTTTAGAAATGTCCCTTATAGTTCTACAGGAATATCACCAGCTTCAGTGGTGTTTACTTCACCAAATTATATTTATTATGACCGACGAAGCATAATTGCTAAGGACAACTTCACTTCAAAGTTAAACATCATCCTGGCTAGAAAATAAAGTAAGATCAATTAGACCATCGAGTTCGTTGTTTACTCTCGCATTAAATTTTTTTGTTCCAATAAAACAACTTAATCAGCGACGCGTAAATGTCACCAGTAAGTTATACCGACCAGAGTGCAATATCCCGGAAGTAATCTGAATCATGCATAAATCTAATAAAATCTAATTTTTACAATGATTCAGCTATGGGTAACACATGTTTCCATGTGTCCAATAAATTTATATAAAAATTAAACTGTTAGCGAAACACTTAATTAGTTTCGATTAGCATTTCAAATTAGCACCTTGAATATTGGCTATATATTGTTAAGAGAATTTCGGTACATAACCAAAATGTGTAAATGTGTGCCACCTAATTCGATATACGCAATTTTATAAACATGTCAAAGTTTTTAATTTCCTTACAGAACTGGTTCCTGTTCTTTACGATCATTGCACAAATTCCTAAACGCAGTAACAATAAATTCTATTGCTAGTATTCGTTCCGATTTTGTTTTTTGTAATTGACTGCGGCTGACGTATTCAGTCAGTAAATTACATAACTGCTGACAGATTTATTTATTTATACAAGACATATTATCGATTGTGAATGTTCATAAAATATACGATTACGATCGCAGATCAAGTACACACATTTATAAAAGAATTCAACAATTTAATTTATTGGACAAATATTTCCCTTTCGTACATTACGTTTGTTTATCTTTTTACATGGCTTAATGAATCCAAACAATTGATTCATTGTTTTGTTGCTCGTCATCTTGATGTTGTTTAATTGATTTGTTCTATTTGTTTCTATTTAGAAAAGTTTATTTGATTTTGCATTATTTCGTTCTTAATAGCAAGCGGTGTGCGTTTGCATTTTATTAGTGCAAGCCAATATTTATTTTATCGATCGCGTTTGAGGTTTTATACCGCAAACTTATTGGTGTCCCATTTTTAATGCTTTTAGTTAATTTCATGTGCGCATGTGTGAGAGGAGTTTTAATCTCAATTCTAATGCCATTCCACTAGCGAACTGAAACTTTCGGAAAATACTTGAAAGGCCACACAAAGCTGCAATATTCTGATATTTTTATCATCTCTTACCTCTTTGGTGTCTATGCAAAATGTAATAAAAATTAAAAAATATTTTGCGAAGTTTAAAAATAATTAGTTTAATATGGATTGTAAAATTTTCTGTTTAAAGCAACCTGCTAATGCTCATTACTGGATGGTGTTAAGCAGAAATTATCAAACATTCAACAAATGGAGTACTAGAAATTTCAAATTCGACAAACAAATTGAAAGCTCTGTTTTGTTGTATAATTTGGTGGTTGTTATTATTATTAAAGTTGGCTGGAACCCAAGCAGATTCCGCACTCAATGAGCTACTGAACCCAGGGTTCTGTCACAATTCGCAAATGTGTTCGACTACTCCGGTAAACTGCATAAACTTGAACAAGGACAGGCTTGACAACAGACCTACATTCAAAGACCGAGTTACATCGGAAGAACTGCAAACAAAATGAATACTTTCAAAATTACCAATTTAAAAAAAAATTGGTTTTAAAAATGTTCAGAAAACCACACGGTACAAAAATTGTTTTTTTTATTATCTTTGCAATCTGTTCTGGGGCCGATTTCTCGTCCATATTGCATGGAAGTACTACTATAGTACTTGCATGGAAGATGGGTAGGCCCATGAGTTCTGCAATCCGATAGGGGATCATAGTTGTGTTCCTTTTCATCACAGTTCGTAATCTGATGATAAAAATTACCTTTTGGATCATGCCTCTATCGGGATTCGAATCCGATACCTCCCGACCCGAACTCCAAAACTTTAACGACTGTGCCGTTTGGTCGGTAAAATGGTACAAACATTTTCTAATCAATTTTTTCTGTATACAAACCTTGAAATTGTATATCCGATTGGACAGTTAATACTTTCTTTCTTAAAAAAAATATGAGTATTAGAATAAGAATAGAAGAGAATAGAATGGAGAATTGGTTGAAAATTGGGATATTAGGGACAAAACCCAATGAACCGGCTTTAAGTTCGCATGATCAAGAACGCACCCTTGCTCTTTCAACCAGCTCAAATATTCTACCAATACTAGACCAGAAGTGTAATAATATTAGAGAAGAATATACGTCAAAAGGGCTTTGTCTCGTGTGGGAGCAAATAGTGCATAACAGCAGTTTAAATAATGCAAAGTTAAAGCGTTAGTTGGAACCAAACATCCGGATTTAAAAAATAACAGTGAGTGAGAAAGTGCATTTAACTGAAGAAGAAAAGAAATAATTTTGAAAAATATGTGTGTGATGATAATAAAAATGCAGTGAGACCATTTTACCTCGTTAGTTTGCGCGTCTTTAAAGAAGGCGAACCTGGGTCAAAAACAACCATTATAGTCTTCATCGCCATGCTCTTACTGTTAAACGGATAGCACGAAGTTATCAATGATTGCAAATTTCATCAAACCTAGACCCCTAAATGGATATGTAGCGTGTGTGTTGGTCTGGGAACTTATTTAAAACTTGCTTTTTCATTTAGAAGTGAGGTATTTATCCAGAGGAAAGGTTCTGACCAGATTCTGTGAAATACAAGATGCTATTCGAATTTTCTTATCAGAACATGGACCTGAATTGACTAGAAAAATAATAATATTAATTATGAAAGTGAAGTTTGTGCTAAAATTTATTAAAAAATTACACTATTAAATTTATTATTTTTCCTATTGGAATTTATTTTCAAAAGAAAATTATAAAATTTGACTAATTCTAAAAGTTGTGCCGTTGAACCTAGAAATATCTACAGATTCTAGCTGACATTTTAGAGAAGGTAAAAAAGCATATACCTATTCCTAAAAATTAAGTAAAGTATATTTTTGAGATTCGTTCAAATAATATTCAAGTCAATTTTGGAGATGTCCACCGTTTTAAAGATGTTAGAAACTTAACAATTTTGGTAAATATTTCAAGTTTAATAAACATGGAGCTAAATATATTTTTACAAGCCTTGGACCACCAGCATGGACCACGCATGGTCTTTAATTGTTCGAAACAGGAAGAAGTCATTGGATGCCAAGTCGGTGCTGTAAGGCGGATAACCCATCAATTCTATCGTTTGAGTGCTCAAATACTCGCTTGTTTGATGTGATGTGTGTGAGCTCTCATTATCGTGATGCAAAATGAATCGCCGTTTTGGATTGTTTCCCTCAATTTGTTGAAAACCTAGAGCAAACAAATGGTCGTATATCAAGCTAGTCAATTCAGTCTCTTCATTTTTAAGAGCCACAGCAGCCACATGACCGGTTTTCGTCAAAACGCTACCAACGCTTCCCAACAGTCCGAGCTCACACAACTTCTGTTGATCTTTCTTCGAATTGGAAGACCCAAACAGTCGGTTACCCTTTTCTTTCCGGCTCATACGCATATATCCATGACTCGACACCTGTCACAGTCTTCCTTACGTTTTTGGAAATCATTTTTGAAGCATTTGGCGGCACCAATCGGCACGAACATTTTTTGTGCGTCTGTCAACAAATGTGGAATCCAACGTGCACATAGCTTCCGCACCTTTAAATGTTCATGTCGTATGTACGCTGGTGTTACTAATATCTAGGCATGCCTCGATTTCACGATAAATGACATGACGATCCTCTTCTCACAGCAGACCTTCATCAATTATAAACACTAGCCAAGGCTGGAGCTTCGTTGCCAAAAGTCAAATGAAGTGATTCGAAGCACTTTTGTTGAATTAACCTCTTTCGAAAATCGTAAAAAATCATCACACGAAAATTTTCACGCGATAATTCCATTTGTTCACTGAATTCTATTTTTCAAGTAAATAAAACACAATTTTGCGATGCCAACTGACAGATGACTTGTGAGAAACATAACCTCTAAAAATGTTACACTTTTTGACTGGCATAGAGATTTGCATCAGGCAACACTAGTATTTCCATTTTCTAAAAACTTTTACGGCTTGTCTGTAAGTATTCACTTCTTGCAGTATCCTCCGTAATAAATGAGCTTGAGCTCAATATGGAGGGCATTAGCATGGAGTGAATTTGTTTTTAAAAAAAATCTGAGGTTTTGCTTCCAAGTTTTTTTGGAATTCACAGCCAAACAGCTGTACTAATTTTACGTATTGCGCTTAAGTCAGACGTATTCCAGATCTAATGAAGCTTCTTCTGTTTTGCTTATTTTCCCTTTATTACAAGGTATCAACATCTTATCGGTGTGTGAATGTTTCTTTCTCCGTCTTACAGCCATTGTGTTTCTGATTTTAATTTTGAGACAGATTTCCTGATAATTGGTATCTTCTAGATTTTGCTGCATATCTGTATGTTTTTGCAAAAGAAGACATGTATCGTCTGTGTAATCCAGATCATTTAGTCTGTTTACCGGGTCCCACTGGATGGGATTCGGAGTCGGCTTATTTACTTTATACATTTCTATGTCCTACACATCCTTGCCCGACTCCTCGCGTATTATAGTACGTCACTCTGCTTCCCCTTGTATTGAACTTTTTTGGTGATTATTTTCTTTGGAATGCCTATTTCGCCTTGTGCCTTGCAAATTGTACTTTTGTTGATAAAATCAAATCTGCGTTCACAGTGCACAAGTATGGTGGTGACTTCCATTCTTTGGATTGTTTGATGATGAGGCAAATTCAGTTGACATAATTTGTACAGCTCCGTCCTGATCTAAAAGGTTTTTTATTCTTTATACTCATACATCATTGCTAAAATGATCATATTGTATTGAAGGGGATTCCCCACCCGTTCTGACATTCTCTAAGGTCGACTTTCTTTGGTATTGTTATGGTTAAGTTCTCTTTCCATTTCTATCGAATAGTACCAGTGTTTCGTGTTTCTTCTAGTAGTCGAGTTGGGCTTTTGGATAACACTTTCAACTTCCCGCTCCATTGTGATGATTGTTGATTGAATCGTTATAGTTACCATCAGTAAACTCATTATGTTATTCACATTATTTTCTGTCTCTGTTTTGCTCAATAGACATAAAACATTATAAGGCGTCGACAAATGTAGACGAGATTCAATGGACATCTCTGATAATGGCAGTACAAATGAAAACATGAATTCTATTATAGGAATACCAAACCCCTTAGATGCCAATCACTATAATGGTATAATATTGTGTAATCTATTCGAAAATGTGGGTAAGAACCTGTGAACATCTCTACGATCGGCGGTATAAAAAACGGAAATTTTTTGTCCAGCACTTGTAAATATATTTAGCTCCATGTTTATTAAACTTGAAATATTCATCAAAATTGTGAAGTTTCTAACATCTTTAAAACGTAGTAAAACACATCATAATTTTATCCCATTCATTAAAGACTCAGTATTTTGGATGATCTATTTGAAAATGTTAGCCGGACATCTCCAGAATTGACTGGAATATGATTTGAACGAATCTCAAAAATAAACTTTACTTAATTCTTAGGAATAGGTATATGCTTTACCTTCTCTAAAATGTTAGCTGGAATCTGTAGATATTTTTAAGTTCAACGGCACAATATTTAGAATTAGTCCAAATTTATCATTTTCTTTTGAAAATTAATTCCAATATGAAAATTAATAAATTTTACTATCATCGTTATTATCGCACAAACTTCACTATCATCATTAATTAGCTTCTAAACTTAGACTTTGCCGATAAATTCGTACCTAAACGAAATCAATCATTTACTTCAAGTGGCAAACACTACAATTTTTAAGGTTAGTAGCAAAGTCAACTTAATAAAATCGAAGCGGAAGCTTAGCAAAAAGTAGTATTTTGAAACAGTTAACGGGATTATAAAAGATATTTTTGCAATATTTTCTTCCTAATAATTTAAGGTGGATCGAAAATCCTTTTAGTGAGTGCAATGATATGGATATCCTGCCATTCAGCTAGATTGGTGTTACCCCATTTTGGATAAAAATAATCGAAGAGTATTCGGAAATTTTCAACGAACACCAACGAACACCAATATATCCAGACATTGATAACATGTGCTGTAATAACCAAGCACACATTTAGTGTACATTTATGGAATAAAATTATTTACCTTTTTTTGACTGAATAAATGTAAATTTTTATCTTGTATAAAGTTTTTAACATTGGAGGGTTCCGTCTCAAATTGTATACATAAAAACGGTTGTGCATCTGATAAACTTTGAAGAACGCTGAGCTGAAACGTCAGCGATCACATTTCTTTCAATATCATAATGATTCGGAACGTGTTCAATGCACCACAGTCGAAAATAAGCGGAGCAAGCCGCGCCTCAGATGAACGACTGCGGCGGGGCCAGAAAAATTGCATGGCAAGTCCAACAACAGTAGTGAGGATGAGATTTGTAAATAAACATCAGAATATTGAGAGTCAAGCCCCAGAAATTCCAAAATAGTCTTCTACATAGCCAAAAAGTGACAGCGGCATTTTAAGTTTGCTTTCAATGTGAAATTTACATGAGCGTTTACTGTGTGAAGTGCAATATGTTTTACGATGTCGAATCTGGCGATCGTTTCCCCCAAAAAAGATAGCCAATATTTCTAAATCACCAACATATAGCTCGGAGCTGTGAAGCGAAATTGCAACAATTATAACAAGTGCACGCAGAGCAGTTTACATGATTTTCCAACTCTGTAAGCCTGTTGGGTGCTAAAAACCCTGCTTTTTTGGTCAAATTCAATTTTATTGAAAATATAATTGTTACAAAGATGAATTATCGAAATATTTACCATTACTATCTATGGTCATTTGCCATTTATCATGTAGATGAAGAAACTTGGTGGTTTCGAAGCAAAATAGTCATCGAGCCATTTTCCGCCTGTAAAACTTCGCAGCCTAAGGAGAAGATGAGTTCCTCGGTTAATTTTGCTGTATGTGGACGAGCGTTATCAGGCAGCAATATCACCTTCTGCCTTTATTGGCCTAACTTCTTTTCAATCCCACCAGATACACAGTAACACTTTCTTGGCATGCATATACATTTTTGCAACTTACAAACAATATTCAAATCACACAATGATCCTTTTGGTTTTCGACTTTCTGATATCGATTTGTCAACACATTCATTGTTCAGCAACCATCTCCGGAAAAATCGTTTCAATCTTGCCATCTATTTTGAAAACCGTATTTTCGTTATCTTCATACGGGAAAATTACGTCGCGCACTATTTCAACCTTTTTATTGTTTGGATTCCAGACTCTGTATCCTTTTACATTTTCGGCATAACCAACAAAAGTTCTCAGCCATCTTGCTAAACCACAGATCGAACCGAGTTTTGTCAAACGTGTCAAACGTTTATCCATATCTCTTGAAATCAGCATGGTCCCGCTTCGACCAAAATACGATTGTCTCTCTTTGCACATCCATTCTGCTCAGGCGTGTATGGTACGGTTCTGTCATACCCTCATTAACAAACTGCAGTCCATTAACCGATCGGAAATATTTTAACTCATGCCCACAATCTTTTTTCATCAAGGCCACAAACACTTTGAATTTCTCAAATACATTCGATATATTTTTCATCGGATACACATACCGATATTTGGAATCATCATCCCGGACCAGTACAAAATATTTAGCACCGCCAAATGATTCAACGATTATAGTACATACATCACTATGAATAATTTCAACGCATTGTGTCGCCTTCTCTTTTCTGGGTTCAAAACTTGCTCAACGATGCCGATGTTCTTTAGAAAATTTCTGACGTATAACAAATTTTGGTACCGAAGTCGCACAAGACAAACTCTCTGAATAGCATTCTTTTTATTCGACCTTATTTGAGTCCCACTGCAACAACACTTCCATTGTTCAATATACGACATCCATCTTTGTTTTCAACAACAATCATTTCTCGCAATGTTACCGCACCAGATGAAAATAAATTTGAATACAATGTCGGAACATACAAAACATTTGCTAAATACTTTTTGCACCATTTTTCTCCATCGAATGTCATAATATTTATGTTGCCATGTTCTTCGGATTTTAAGAAATTTCCATCTCCTATATTGACATATGAACAACCTTCTACAAAACTGGCGCAGTCTGGTGAGTCGCGCCAGAATCCAACCTATGATTACTGGATCCACTATCCAATAGCCTGTCTTTTTACCCCAACCTTTTCAGTATTGCAAGGTGGCAACCTTGTACTTTAATTCTAGCTTTTTCAATTAATAACCTCGACACTGAATCCAATGCTCTAGGAAAATAATTATATTCAGGTGTTTCAATTCAATTTCATTTAATATCGAGTAGTTTCAAGAAAAACATGGCTATGCCATCACCCAGATATTTTGTGAATGACATGTACCGTTGTACAAGAAAATGCTTGGTGGGGAATTCGATTCGTACACTTTCTTCAACGCATTCCACATTTCGTTCGAAGTCCTACAATTCAATATATGCAACACCGGTTGCTTTCTACCGTTCATTATAACGTTCTGCATCATTCTGTGCTGGCGATAAATCATTATCCGTCACAACATCGTACAAATCAAGCGATTCCAAAATTTGAGTAATTCGCAATTTCCACGTTGTCCATCCTTCAAGACCTTATCAATTTTTACAAAATCGTTTTCCATATATTTTAATTTTCTTTAGTCAACACTAAAGTCAAATAAACTCGCATCAAATTTTTTTATAGGTTAAGGTTATAACCCGTTATATACTTAGCACCCACACGTAAACACCACCACAGCAACAATTTCACAATACACCACGTATTCTCGGCCCATAACCTGTTAAATAGTTTCAGGTAGCCGATAGACTTCCACGATCTCTCCAGTAGAGATTGCACTCGCTGTTATCATGCAATAATGGGAAGCGTGAAATTTCCTACAAATTGACAAAAAAACCTTCCAAAAGCTTAAAAGTGTATATGTTACGGTAAAACCCCGAAATCGGTAAATGTCCGAATAAAAATTTGAAAAAACTGTTTTATTGTTTCGGAATCAATGAAAAGAGAGTCTTATATTTTCGAAATGGTTCACCCTTCACCCCACGGATTATTTTTTATGGCATTTGCGCAAATTGACTGCCCCACCGCATAAATATGTTGGTTCCTAGAAAACATATTGAACGGTTATGGCTCAGTGTTGTGGCTAAATTAGCTTGCCATTGTGAACTTATTTTCATTAGCAGTTTATTTCGTTTTGCAAAACAAGTGTTTTTGAAAGTGTAGGTTTACACTTTGTGGGCTGTTGTAAAGTTTTTTGTCATTTTTAGTTTGTCAAAAACTTCACTATAGTCAATAATGTCACATATGTTACATAATGTTACATAATGTCACATAATGTTTTCAGGTATAATTTTTTTTTTAATTCATGCATCCTGGGGCCGAAGCACTCCCTGCTCTTTCGCGGTTGATTTTCCCGTCTTACTTTACGCAATTCCTGCCAAATCGAAGACGTACGGCTATAGGACCGATTTAAGTTACCATCTGTGCATTGCATAGCTCCATGCCAGCCTATAGTAACTGGACATGGAAGATGGGTCGGCCCATGAGTTTTGCACGCCGATAATTTTTTTTAATATTTCAAGTAATTTTATCACGACTTGTTTGCTGCCACACGACGAACGATTTTTTTTTATTTTTTATCAATTTTATTTATTTATTGAATCTTTCAAACATGAAAATAACAATAAGTGGTCAAATCTTAATCACTAAGGAAATTATGTAAATCTGCGGGAGCAGAATCTACTTCTTATCTATAAATAAACTTTATGTTGTTACAGCCATCGTTTCTTCTTTGATCGTGAAAACATTCGGACGAGATGTTAGTTTCCCTGCATAGCTGATCTGCATCTTTTGTAATTTGTCTTTGATAGCTAGGATGCTAAGGTCCTTATGTATATTTTTGTTTTTTACGAACCAGGATGCACTTGTAATCGTACTGATAATTTTTGACTGTGTTCATTGGACAATGTCAATATTCGAATTTGAGGTTGATTGCCATAATTAACACCCATATGACCAAATTGTTTTAATCATTGTATTTTACAGGAGAAGTTGGTATTCTAGGTCAATGGTTGAATATTACCCCATCAACCAGGGCATTTTATCAATTTTTAATTTGATAGGGTTTCGTTTCATTTCAATATGTTTTCGCCAAGTTAACCACCGGTCTCGTTCATTGTGATAGGCGGACACGTAAGCTTATTTAATGTGAATGTTACGTGGGTCGATTTCTCTATCATCTGCGAAAATAGACGTCATAATTTCCAATCCGAAGATGTTGGTAGATCTGCAGTGAAATTCTGGTACTGCAGCCAAAATTTTTTCCTCACCTGATTTAGAGGTATTATATTCGACATAATATCTGCGATTTGACAAATACGACTTCATAAGTTGCTAAATTTTTGGCAATTTAAGATTAATTTTATGAAGCAAACCCTCGTGCCAAACTTTATCGAATGCTTGGGCGGAGAAGTATTTTTTATCTTCGCAAGCTGATCTTATTTCTGTGGCTACTCGGTGCACTTGCTCAATGGTTCCGTGCTTGGCTCTGAAACCAAATTGATGATTAGGAATGACATTTCGTTGTTCCGGTTTAATATTTTCGATAAAAGTTTTTTCGAATACTTTCGAGATGATTGGTAGTAGGCTTATTGGTCTATATGACGAGACTTTGGTAGGATCCTTGCCAGGCTTCGGTATCATTTTTAAAGTTGACAATTTTCAGCACTCAGCGATATATCCTGATTCGTAAATTTAATTTAATATTTAAGCCAGTCGCCAAAGGCACACTCAGGCAGTTGTTTAAACATTTCACCTGTAATTCGATCAATTCGAGGGACTTTCTCTTTTTCCTCGTCACTCCTAGTCCAGGCGCCGTTAGAAAGACGAATTGGCGGGTTTGGTTGCTGAGGCCGTTTAATAATTAACATTTTTTTTATTTCAGCGGATGTTATGGTGTCTTGTATGTTTGTTCTTTGGTTTAGGCGAGACCGAAATAGTTGTGTTGACCAGTAAATCATTAAAGTTGTCCATAGCAAAGTTTATATCATTAGCCGTCTTGCAGTGTAGCCATCATGAATTTCAACCAGTTAGTGAAGGAGTTCGTTTGTATTTTTCCCAATCAAGTGATATTGCTTAGTCAGTCACTCTTGACTGTTCTGCAAGCTCATTTTGAGTTCGACACGGATTTTCATTCAGCAAAACTTTAAGTTCTTCGTCTTAAAATTGTTTTACTGCACCTGAACATCATCAAGACTAAAATTGCTATCGCGAAATCTTGCTCCTTGAAATCTTTTTTTTTACTATTGAATGACTCACAGAACGTTCATCAAAGTCGAGTTAATCAATTGCATAGCAAGAGCAGCATTACTTTTCATTTGAAAACAAAATAGAATGCAATGACGTAAATCTTGCTTATCGACATCCACCTCTTAAAATTGATGCACGCGGGACGATAGCCAAACCAACTATGTCACAAGAAGCACAATGTATTGAGCATCATTGTGCACTTATGATTTTTTTAGCCGGAACCAAATTAACTATTAGGAGTTTCATTCTGCAAACTCCTAAAGGTTCCGGTTGATAAAACTCTGGTTCCTAATGTGACTTTAAATGGTTCCGGCTTTCTTTATAAGGTCCCGGCTGAAAAAACATATAATGCACAATCATCTTGTGCCTCTTGTGCCATGGTTGGTTTGGTTCCAGCTGATATGGTTCCGGCTGGCGTGACTGGAAACATGAAATTCTATTTTGCGATAGAGCTGCGCTGATAACACTAAGACTCTACTGCGTAATTTCCAGCTATCTTTTACAGCACAAATACGTGTCAATCTGGTTTATGGCATATTATAAATATTTGTAATTATAGAAATTGATGTGTATGGAACAGTTACTTGAAAAATGTGCAAATTTAGAAAATCACTGTCGTAAATAGAATTATTTTACTAGCCGATCACGTTCTGTGATAACAAATTATTTTTAAACTATTTATAATTTACATTTAGTACAGGTATCTATACCTGCGTGTGCTGATTCACAAGAAATATAAATTTATGGCGACGTCAGTTAATTTACAACAATTTAAAAAAATAAAAACTTTAATGAAGAGTTTGCCACTTTGCGTTTGGTCCGTGCGCAAATTAATCAGCAAAAAATCTAAATTTTATAACGATTCACAATTATTTTGCTAATAATTAAATTAATATTTGATTTACAGCTGCGTGCGTGTTTCGCTTTTTTGTTTGTTTGTGCAAAAAAAAAATTTAAAACGATCGCCATTCAAATTGGTTTGCACCCAAAAAAAAAAATATATTTTTAACAGTTAATTAAATATGCGCGGCCAGTTCGGTTGCCCAAATTTGGCGAATGTAAGAAGGTATATACACCTTAATCTATTTGATATGGTTTTGTAATAAATTTATGAGCACGTTTCAATGCCGGCGACAGTTTACGTCTAAAATATAAAATGGGTTCGTCACTTTTTTCGTAATTTAAATCGTGTGTTTGCAGATTTCAAGTTATATGCGGTTTATTAAAGCCAAATTTGCCAATCTCGAATTCGTTCCAAATGACTTAATTTGTTAAATCAACATTATTCATCAAAATAAATAATTTCATGCGACTGCGTTATGCCATATATTTGCTTTAGTTCTCTGGATACATTTTAAGTTGCAAATACAACAATTTGGCGATGTACATAACAGATATTGAATTTGTAACAAACAATAATAATACAATCATATAGCATGACAACACATTGCAAATTGCTTAGTATTTCAGCATCATGAGCAAAATTTTAAAATGAGATATTTTGTAGCAATCATCGTATGGTATATATGGAATGACAATTACAACTTATTTTAATACTGACTTTAATGTGAAATAGACGAACAAAGGTCAGAATTGTATCCGCCAATGATTAATACATCAACGCTACTGTGCACATATTCAAATGAGACCCAAAACCGGCGGTACACGGTGATATGTTATGATTGTCTATCGATCCGGCATAAAATAAGCAAACGGAGTGAAATTACGCAAAAATTTAAAATTTCGAATTGGATACGTCAATATTGTTTTAAAGAAACCAAATACAGAATGTTTAGAATATTAGAACAAATATGATAACAGACGGAATACTAAAATGCCAGTGTTGGCAATATTGTGTTTACACACGTAATAATTACGCGTAGTAAATAAGACGAAGTGCTGATTACATTACAGCTACACCAGAGTTAGTTATGTACCCAATTTTAGCTGAATCGTATGTGCCATCTTGAGCACTCATCCCATTTTATATATTAAAATCATTGAATTACAAAGTTTACAAAGTTTGCGGATTAAACCTTTTGAAACCAATAAAATTGAACGAAATTTCCAGGAGATCGTTTGCCATTAGATTGTTCATGGGATCACTGCGGCTCCTGTTACAGGCCTGCATCCGACCATAAAAATTTCTGATACATTTTTCTAATAAAAGAAGTTCAATAAACTTAATTTCAGCTCGAATGTTATTCTTGAAATCTTGAATTGTTTGTGGATCCTTGCTATCCACTTTACATTTCAAAAAATCCCAAAGAAAATAATCTAACGGTGTCAAATCGCATAAGTAAAGTGTTTCTGAATTTGTGTGACATGTGACACCGTTTTGTAAAGTGGTTAACGACAGGTTTAATTGTTGTGAATGGCGCCTCAAAGTGCAGTTGGGCATGTTTTTTACATTTTACATGTAAAAAACGTAAATTAAAGCAAACGTAAAATGTGTAAAATATTCTTAAAAAACATGAAAATTTTTAACTTTTAGTTATCTACATTTAGAAAACAAAAACCATCTATCCTTTTACAACGCCATCTGTTTTCGTCTTGAACAAGCTCTAAAATATGACATCTAGCTACATTTCAATAGAACTTATTTGGGAAAAAATTTAAAGTGTATATTTCTTTCTATGTATATGTAGCGGAAAATGTGTAAACTATATGTAATTATAATTTGGCGTTAACTTTATCTGTCAAAAACAATTGTCAACCGAACTCAAACAATTATTTAACTAAAGAATAATAATATTACATCTAATTCAACTTAGTTTAGTTGACAAATGAACTATAAACCAGCTCTCTCCAATAAACTCATTCAATTTAATAAAAAGAAAATTTTAAATTTGTATGATTTAGGCGTTGAATTAATTTACATAATTATTATTATTATTCATCCGTCAAATTATTGTTTTTGACGGAAAATGGTCGAATACACAGTCAATTTTCCGATAGTTATTAGATTTGATAAAAGATGGCGCAATTATAACCAAAAGCATCATATACTCTACGAGCTGCAACTGACCCAGTTGCTTCAAAACGTTCAACGGGGCTGACCTAAATCATCACGTGATTTTTATTAAATATCACGTGGATTATAGAATCCGCGGGAACGAATCGATTGCGGATTGAAAACTGCATGCAAAAAAAAATATAAATCAAAATTTTAAATCAGGATATCATAGAAATTTCTATGGATTTTCGTACAATTAGTAAAGTAAAATTTGTTTTAGATCCGCAAAAACGATTTGTATGGAATCAATAAAAATTTTCTTGGCTACTTTGATTTATAGCAATTGTTTTTCTTTATATTTATATGCATTTTACAATCCGCATTCGATTCGCTCCCGCGGATTCTATAATCGACGTGTATGTTACAGAACGAACATTTTCGTAATAAGTTTGGATATCCCAAGCGTGTTGTTGAGTTGTAAACGAACACATGACTAAAAATGGCATAGTTTTGTTCAAAAAATCTGACAGGTGGAACAAATAAAGTAACTTATTTAATTTTTTAATTCAAAATGCCATGTTATGGCTTAATTGAATGTTGGATTCGAAAGTTTTTCACATGGATGTGCCGATTTTGACAACTGCGTAAATGTGTTTACTTTAGTGTTTATTTTGGTTGTCTGGAATAGGCAGCAGGCACAGCTTTGTCACCGGTCGACACGAACTTGTTCGTGACGTTCTGCCGAGTAACTATTTCGAAGGTGATATGTTTTCCTCTTTGATAAGCACCAATTGGCCAATGCTGAGGTTGTGTTGGCTCTCTACTACTTTAGTCGTTGCTGTAGGCGGGATAGATATTCCGTTGACTAAATTTTCCAGAAATGGTATATATTCTCTGCAGTAGCTGGTAACGATAGAGGCGATTTGTTTTCACATTGAGCAATGTTGGTTTCGGGGATTGTGATTGGTGCCTCTCCGATTAAGAATTGCACTGAAGTGACGATTGTGTAGTCTAGGGTCATTCGACATGGGGCACAAGAGTCGTAAGTTTAAACGCACTTTGATCTGGCAGAGCAGTGTCGTCAATTTCTCGAACATGAGTAAAGTTTTGCCCATGATGCAACGTGAATGATGCTTAACCGAATTTACCTCTCCTTCCCACAGCCGCCGAAATGCAGTGCAGTAGGGAGTGAAGTTCCAAGTGGTGTCATCCAGGAGTAGGGTTGTTTTCCCAAAACCTGGTAAATTGGATTAAACCGACCCCAAGACATTTCGTCCTTTTAGTCTTTCCTCACATTTCATTAAAGCTTTGGAAAGAATTGTTGACAGATGTATTAGGTGGGCAAGTAGAAAGCCGGCCCTGAAGTTGTTTGCATTAAAATATACCTGAACGCATCCAAATCGCATGCCATTTTGGATATATGTAACTTAGGCATTGATGTTTTTATGACATAAGTTTCAGTCATTTACAAGCTGACGTTTCATGTGCATCAATTTTAAGAGATAATTTCGATAAGCAACATTTACGTCATTGCATTCTATTCTAATTTCAAATGAAAAGAAAATGCTGCTGAAGCCTTGGAATTGATTAATTCGAATTTGAGTGAACATTCTGTGAGTCTTTCAATAATAAAAAAAAATGGTTTGCAAGATTTCATGATGGCAATTATAGTCTTGAGGACGACCAAGTGAAGTAAAACATTTTGAAGACGAAGAACTTAAACTTTTATACTGGATGAAAGTGTCAAAACAAGCTTGCAGAACAGTTAGGAGTTACTCACAAAGTAATATCACTTCGATTGCATGCAATGGGAAAAATACAGAAGGAAGGAAAATGGGTTCCTCAGAAACTGGCCGAAGAAAACAAAAACCGAAGAGTTGACATATGCATTAATTTGCTTTCTCAGTACAAAAGAAAAAATTTTTTCCACAAAATCATTATGGATGATGAAAAGTGGATTTTGTACGATAATCCTAAATGCATAAAATCTTGGGTTGATTCAGGCTATCCATTAACATCAGTTGCAAAAATGAATATTCATGACGAAAAAGTGTTACTGTGAGTCTGATGGTACTGGAAAGGAGTCATTTACTACGAGCTTCTGGATCCTGGTCAAACTGTTACAGCTGAAAGTCACCAGGCCCAATTAATCAAATTAAGTGGTGTTCTGGAGGAAAAAGACCATTTACGGGCCACGAAAGACGGAAGGTAATATTACTGCATATGGAAACGCTCACCACATACAGCGAAAGAAACCCAGGAACACATCTTCTTCTTAGGCTGGGAAGTTTTACAGCTTGCGGTGTATTCTCCGGACTTGGCTCTCTCTGATTACCACTTCAGGTGTAGGTTCAAATGATCAAAATTGACATGCCAGCTAATGCAAGTTGCATTGATAGCAGATTTGCTTTAATTTCACCGAAAAAATGTTGGTAATGCCGATTTAAATGTAACAACATAATCATCATTTTTCCAACCAAGAATATCAATGGCCAGCCAACAATCACGTTTAACTGAAGAAAGGTTTGTATATCAAAATTTTGCCAGATGAATGTTGATCTGAATGTACCAATTTTATGAGCCATAACCCGAAGTAGAATATGATTATACTGGGTGTTTTTTTAGGAGGTTTGTTTTTCCGATAGATGTCGTTTTATTTTATGACAGTTGTTTTGACAGCTCAAAGTGGCATTTCTACTCAGTATTGTTTGGCAAATCATTATGAATAGGTTAACTCCAGAACAACGTTTTCAAATCGTGGAAATTTATTTTCAAAATCAGTGTTCAATTAAAAATGTTTATAGAGCACTTCGTGAATTTTATGGTGCACATAATCGTCCGTCAGAGACCACCATAAAGAACGTAATTACCAAATTTCGGCCTACATTCACTCTTTTGGATGCCAAGCCACCGACAAGAATGAGAAGAGTTCGTACAGAAGAAAATATTGCTGTCGTTGAGGCCAGTGTCGAAGAAAACGACAATTTATCGATTCGTCGTCGTGCTCAGCAAATTGGACTTTGTCCATCGACTTTATGGAAAATTTTACGTAAAGATTTGGGTTTGGTGCCATACAAAATTCAATTGGTGCAAGAATTAAAGCCACACGACCATCGTTTGCGTTAAATCAATTGAACGAAGATCCATTTTTTTACCGTAAAATTCTCTTCAGTGATGAGGCGCATTTTTGGTTAAATGGATACGTCAACAAACAAAATTGTCGCATTTGGAGCAAAGATAATCCACACGCCGTTCTAGAATTACCAATGCATCCTGATAAATGTACTGTTTGGTGCGGTCTATGGGCTGGTGGGATCATCGGTCCATATTTCTTTAAAAATGAGGAAGGACGACGCGTTACCGTGAATGGAAATCGATACAGAACCATGTTAAATGAGTTTTTGTTGTCAAATCTTGAAGATATGGATATGAATGTGGTTTCAACAAGATGGTGCCACTTGCCATACAGCACGTGAAACAATCGACTTATTGAAAGAAACTTTCAACGACAACATTATTTCGAGAAATGGTCCGGTGAATTGGCCTCCGCGTTCGTGCGATTTGACGCCACTCGATTACTTTTTGTGGGGATACGTGAAGTCATTGGTTTATGTGGATAAACCTCAATCGATTGACGCTTTGGAAACCAATATTCAACGTGTCATTGCTGACATACGCCCTCAAATGCTTGAAAAAGTGCTGGAAAATTGGACCTCCAGAATGACATTTGTGAAAAATAGTCGTGGTAGCCATATGCCAGAAATTGTGTTTAAATGTTAAATGCCAAAAAATTATCTACCAAATAAAAAAAAATTTTGGTCATTTCATAATTTTATATGTGTTTTATTCAAAAAAAAAATCGGCAACCTCTTAAAAAAACACCCACTATATGTTAGGAATGGGTTTTATACGTTTTTGGGTTCCGTTGTTTCACCGATAAAATTGTTCACCATTTAAGTTTTTGCCAAATGACTTGTGTCTGTCTGACTATGAAAACTATAAAGTATATGACTCTAGGTGGATTTTAATTTTAAGTTTCGGATGGGAGGTTACGGGTAAACTTTTAAATTTCCTTATGTTTTGTCGATAAAATCGTTCACCATTCGAGGATTTTCCAGACAGACACCGGACTGACTTTGCCTATTTGATGGCACACGAGCCTATGAAGATTTTGGTTACAAGTTTCGGGTGATTTTGATTTTCCCCATGTTTTGATGATGCAATTGTTCGTCCTTCGGGTTTTTGCGAGATAAACGGCGATCTGACAATGCCAATTCAATGGCCCATAACCGTAGTTATATATTGATTATAGATTTTGGGTAAATGGAGGTGAAGGGCTAAAATTTTGATTTTCTCGTGTGGTTGATATAAAATCCTTCAAAATTTCAGAGGTCAGTCTGTCAAAATTTTGATCAGTTGAAATTTTGATTTTCCCCTTCTTCTATCGATAAAATCATTCGTCATTAGCGACTCTACCAGACAGACAAGTATCTGACTATGCCGATTCGATAGCCTATGACTGTGATTTTAGGTTTTTAGGTTCGTGGTGGGCCTAATGCAAAAGAGGTGAGATTTTGCCCAAGACCATATGTCGATTTTGATTATATAGGTTCGGCTGGTTCTGATGATCCGAGGTGATTCGAGATTTTCTAAATAAACAACCATCAAACTAGGCCAATTCAATTACTCAAGACCAAAGGTAGATTTCGATTATAGGTTTGAGGTAGGTCTGATGACGTAGGCAAATTGGAGTCTATCTAGCAAGATCTCGAATGGTGGACGATTTTATCGAAAGAAGAAGATGAAAATCAAAATTTCACCACTATAACCTCATCAGACCCGCCCCAAACATATAATCAAAATCTAACTGTGATTATGAGCCATCGGATTGGTATAGTCAGATTGGTGTCTGTCTGAAATGATATCGAATTGCAAACCATTTTAACGACAATTACTATCCATTGATGCTTGAAAATTATTGAACTTCTTTATCGACATTTTCGGCTGTATGAAACAGATATGGCATTTGATCTCTATAACCTTATCAGACTCACCCCAAACCTTTGATCAAAATGTACCTATTGTCAGGAACTATCGGATTAACATAGACAGATTGCTGTCTATCTGCCAAAATCTCGAATGATGAACGGTTTTAACGACAGAAGAAGGGAAAAATCAAATGTTCACCTCTATAATTTCATCAGACCCACCCCAAACTTATCTGCATTATCGTTTTTCACTTTCGACTGGCAACTTTCGGCTAACTTTAACAAGGTGCACAATGATGCACAATGCATTGTGCTACTTGTGCCATAGTTGGTTCAGTTCCGACTGATATGGTCCCGGCTTGCGTAACGGACACGGAAATTGATCATTTATCTTCTTATAAAGTGAAACATTCATAGGAATGCTTATTAACTAACATTAGCAATCATGATCAGATGAGAAAATTACATATCTCCTGCCAATAGGTGGATATGAACCCGCGCGGTACCTTCCAGTTAAAGTGTCAAAGCTCCATTCTTCACTTGATTTTTCATTATCATTTTTGCATTTGTTTTGGGGCAAAGCACTACCAATATTTTCGAGCCTCGCTTTTCACGTCATACCATTGCCGGCCAATATACGGATGTCCGAGTATAATAAGAAGTTCTGGTCTCCAACAGGGGATCATTGTTGTGTTGATTTTCATCACAGATAGTATAATCTGATGATGAAAACTCTCTTTTGCATCCTGCCCCTATCTGGTTCGAACCCCGTATACCTCTCGTTCCAAACGCCAAAACTTTGGTCACTGTGCCGCTTGGTCGATAGCAGTTCACTTCTTGTTAAGTAAAGGTATTTTCCACTAGCAGTTACCCGTCAAAACGACAGAACTACTTTTGAGAACGCAGTGGTAATTTGTTGTTTTGCGTTAAATTACGAACCTTTTTGAGAAATAATAAGGGTTTTACTCGTATAAAAAGTTGGCCGACCCAGAATCCTATAGCGGCAATCTCAACAAACTACGGATAGTCATGTGAATTTTATTTTAAATAGTGAACATCATTTTCAAGCGGGGAAGCGAAGCGGATAAATTGCCGTTTCTATGAGACACTAAAAATCTTAGTGTAATGCACGAAAAGCCATTATAATCCCTCAAAGTGCACCGGGGTTTGGTGCGCCATTTACCACAGAAACTGGGTTAACCCACCTTTTTTTGGCGACCGGTATCTCGGATCGCAGTGGCTCGCAAATTCGCCATATTTCACCTTTCCAGGCTTATTTCTAGAGTTTTTAAAAGTTATGGGAGTAGATTAACAAGCGGTAGACCTAGCCTTTTCTAAACATAAATAATCGACCAGAAAAGTTTAGATGTTTTAAAGAATTTTTTAAAATTAATCAATTACTTTTATTTTCACTAAACTTTGCTTGCCGGACCTACACCTTAGCATTGGCTTATATGTAGTTCCATCAAATTTACTAATTTTCCAGAATGAAAAACAGAACTCATTTTGGAATTATATTTTTAACAGTGGTGGTCTCCAAAAATGAATTTTTGCGAAAGACTCAAGGCTCTCACCACACACTCAACATTACGAAAATTGGTACAACATAACGCCAAACACCTAATTAACGCAAAACACATGACGCATCAAGCTAGTTCAAACTCCTGTCTCACCAATTTTAATTAAAAACGATCCATTGCAATCACTTCCAAACGAAAATTTGAATTCCGACTTGTAGTTAAATCATAAGAGTTTCTCACTCACGTCACATAGCCATATGTTATAATGGTCGAATTGGTAACACGACCTTGAATCATGAATTACAATTTACGCCAGTTTTTGCGTTAAAAAAGTTTATTTAACATCGGCAGCTTCGGTTCCAATTATAAACCACTTTATACGGTTCATCTTTTACAGATCGTTAAAAACGATATAAAACCCAATATTGTAGCGGATATCATTTATCGCAAAACGAAATCGTCGCTTGAGTATTATTCTAGATCTAAGAATGAGGTACAAGGCGTCGATAACAAATTAGTTTGTTGTTAACCTGAAATTGTTTCAATTAATAACCAGCCAATTTGGACGTCGTCGTCATTCAACAAACTTAATTTGTGTTAATATTTCGCTTGTGTTGCTAATTAATACACAGCTGGGTAACAGACACAACACACGAACCGTTATACGTAGTTGATAAACCAGAAACCGTATTATGCAAACATAAAATATTTCTACTTGTATGTTTGATTAGAGATGCATGCATTTGACAAAATATTGGATGTCAGGTAACATCAACATAATATATGCGTATTGTGAAATACAATATTTTACTAATTGCAACACCAGTTCAGGCATCTGTTCATATTTGGTGTTGCGCAATTTTGTGTTTTCAAAATGTTTAGTGTTATGGGTGCACACCATTTTTAGATGTTTATGAGGTTCTAGAACATTAAATTTTTATTTCCATTGTTATTATTTGACAAATAATTAACAAATTAATAGTTTTGCAAAATAAGTATGTCGTAATAGTCCAACGCAAATCTTAATGAGCTAAAAAATTAGTAGCATCTTCTTAAAAAACACAACAAGGCGACGACATTTCTTTTGTATATGTACGCGTGCCGCAAAATTTAACACCTACGTTTGTTAACACGGTCAAACTGTGGTTTTTACGGGGAAGGGGGGGGGGGAGGAGTTCACTGCGAATCGCCGCACCATCACTATTGTGACTACTAGTACCTTATATAACCGACTAAACGGCACAGTGGTTAAAGCTGTGGTTTGGATCCGGGAGATACTTTTTTGGTTCGTATTCTCGACGATGAAAATCGTAAGGTATGACGTGAAAAGCGAACTGAAAGCGAATACTACAAATAGTATTTTGCACGACTGCGACGGAGAGAACCGATCTATCTTCCATATCGCTACCATATAGACGGGTAAACCCTCCCTGGTACCGTGGTGTTTCTGTTCCCTATGCCTACTTCGGACTTGTTTATATCCAAATTAGTTTATATCCTAAACTTTTGTTATGCTTTACCAGACCTGCTCTACGATTTTTGTTTTTGTAATTTAAACATATTTCATGTTCCAAATGATCGGAGTCAGCATTAGGATTCGGACTGAATGCCTTTAAACATCTCAACATTTTTTAGAGTGTTGAGTGTAATATTTACTCTTGGCCGTTCACTTGCGAGAACTTCCTTCAACGATATTATATAGACTTCGAGTTGAGGGATCTCGCATTGTCAATTACCACAATTTCGGGTATTCTAAAGAAAAAGAGGATATTGCTAAGTGGTTGTTAATTGTATGTCCATCAGCCTGGGATATTTGTATCTAGGCATGTATAACTCTCCTGCTCATCATAGAGCTTATTTAGTGTGAGCAACAAAGGATGGTACACCTGTTGGTAAAACTCGTGATTAAAATGATTGCTTTGCACAACGATGATTATTTGGTACTCTAATGTTCTTAAAACTCGTTTATATTGGCATAATAATCCGTTCTACTCTCATTATCCAGGAGAAAACTCAGTGTTCGTATATGTCTTACTAAATTCATCTAAAATTTATTTGCTTTTTTCCTTAATAATTTCGTTAATAACATTTTTCAGGTGAGTGTGTTCAAGAGTATTATTCCAATTCAAACGAAATTAATTTGATTTTCCACTGTTGTTTCCACTGATTTTCCACTGTTACAAATACTTGCTGTAAATAAAAAACATCAATGTTTTATTAGATGAATAGGCAACGAACCCGATTGAACAATAAAAGCTAATAATATCGTCGAGCTAATATAATATCAACTCGGCATGGGTAGTAGTAACGTGAGTCGTGACCCAAACTGAAATTTGGTAAATATATTTTGATGTTCGCTTTTGTGTCGGAGACGGTGCTTGTGGCGCTGCGTAAGTTAATTGAACATGTTATGTAAGCTATTTGTTGTACTCTCATGAGTATCATAATAGTGGCGTTAATTAATGAACCATATACAAAACTCAAACTCGTATAAATGGCATTTAGAGGCATTATTAACTTTACAGTAGATTTCTTGGAACACCAGAAGACATTCTTAGAAGAAATGTCAACGATAAGAAGAGCAGGGGAAACTAAAGTTCGGTTACCAAAGGTAAATATTCCTACATTTTCTGGTCGGTACTCGGATTTCCCATCTTTCAAAGATTTGTTCGAAGCTTCGGTGCATAACAACCCAAAAATTCCGCAAGTGCAAAAACTGCAATATTTGAAGAGTCTTGAAACAAAAAACCAGGTCGTGAAGCCGGACGATATGATCCGAGGATTAAAGGTCCTTGGCCACGATGCCGAAACTCGTGATCCGTGGATGATTCACCTATTGTTAGAGAAACTGGATGAAGAAACAAAACTAGCATATAGGCATATTTTAATAAAAGCGACTTTCCGAAATTCGATGCACTAATGACGTTTCTAGAGAAGAGTAGCCAGGCTTGGGAAACTTGTACGACATCCAGTAATAAAGGATTATCCACTCATAATAAAGGAAGGCTTCAAGTGAAGGCCATACATGTCTTAAATGCGACAAAGAACATAGCATTCACGAATGTCCAGAGTTTAAGGAACTAACTGTCGGCCAAAGACGAGGACTGATTGCCGAAGAGCGATGTTGCTTCAACTGCCTCAGCCAAACACACTTTTCTACTGTTTGTCGATCTAAGTTGAGAAGTAGTTTATGTAAGCCGCGACACCACGCATTGTTACACCAGGCAAGACCGAACAGGCAGGAACGACTGGAAGCGACTTCGATACCAACGGATTGTAAGCAGTCCTCCACAAGTGGTGGTAATACTCAAGTGCCATGTGCCCAGAGACTACAACTCAGAAGAAGGAACGCGAACATTTTGGTTAGGGGAATTTCCAATTCTGGACTCCAAACAAAAGGAAGTGGAGTTTCAATCGCGAGTTCACCCTCAAGAAGCTTTGAAAATACGAGTAGTGGCCTTCATATTAAAGAAACTGCCAAAGTTACCCAGTGCCGATATTTATGTTGATGAAGACAACCAAACAAGTGATATAGATATTCTCGTTGGAGCCGATGCATTCTTCCTAATTTTAAGAGAAGGAAAAATGCAAAATATCAGCAGAATCGGTAATCTATTGGCACAGAACACTATGTTCGTCTGGGTTATTTCAGGAGGTTCTTCAACAAATGCCGAAAATATCTATGGTTTAGCGACGAAATTTAAAGTCGATTTAGAGACAACTATTGATGAAACTCTTCGACGTTTTTGGGAACTCGACGAACCAAGGAAGGAGCAGCATTACATTCCTGATGAAACAGCATTCGAGAGACACTTTGCTTCGACGGTTTTACGCGACGATTCCGGAAGATACATGGTACAATTACGGTTTAAGGAGGTTTTACACGTTGGAGAAAAGGCTGAATTTAGAGTTATATGAAAAGAATTGACGCAAAGGAAGTTTATTTACGTGAAGAAGAGTGTTACTACTTGCCACATCATGCTGTGATAAGGCAAGATAAACAAACTACAAAAATAAGAGTGGTTTTTGATGGATCTGCCAAATCCTCGAATGGGGTTTTCATTAAATGAAAAATTGCGAGTGAGACCAACCATACAAGCGACATTGTGGGATATATTAACGAGATTCCGAACTTATAAATTTGTGATGACTGCAGACATCGAGAAGATGTTTCGGCAGGTCAATATGGCAGAAGCAATATTTATGGCGATCAAGCCTAAATCAAGAAGTGGTGATTTACAAACTGAGTACGGTTACCTACGGTATAGCGTCAGAGCTGAGCGTTGAGAGCTGAATGGAACTCTGCATTTATAGAGAATCTTCCTGGATATTTACAGTAACATGTAAAAACGGTTAAGCCTTATAAATCCGCCGGGTTATGAGACGACTCATTCAATACATAGTTGTTTCTCCATAATAATTTGTGACAGTTGTGTCTCCCACTTAGATTGGCACTAACAAAACTGCTATTTAAAACGGAGCTGGTACATTGATTTTACCGTTGTAAGATATTTACTTACGTAAGCAGTGAGTTTGTGGTGGCCAGCACACAAATATGTAGGAGAAAAATGATGAAAAATGTGAATAATGTGGTATTTTAACGAGATGAGTGATCATTTTGGACGACATAAAAAGAAGAAGTTTGTTAGGCACTATGCAATTCTCCGTCTGCAACCAAAAATGGAAATTGGTAAATAGAAAGTCGACGGTAAGTGACTCTCGCCTATTTAGTTTAATAAGACAAGCATGGACAAGACTGTAGTTGTAGCCCTATAATGCGTTAATTTTCCTGTTGAGACGACGGTCAAGAGAATAAAAACCTTGCTATTTGAACCCCAAGTTTTATTTGCGAAGAATTGCAATAAATCAACCAAAGTATCTTGACACCGCATGCTTAACAAATGTTTTCTATGTGCTTCATCTTATTAAAAGCATCAATAATCGTCCCGACACAAATTTTAGACATTTGGCATAATATTTTTCTTCAATACTTCTTCTTTTCTGGGTGTTCTGAACCACAGCAAACCAAACACTGTCATTCTGGGAGCAATATGATTGCTCCAAGACAACTTTTCACCAAAGAATACATTTTTCCCCCAGTGTGCCAGGGATCATTCAAAGTAGCTTTTGATTATTATTGAATATTTTTCGAAAATATGGTCCCATTCGTGGGCGGTGCTTAGTAGTGGCCTTCCTGCAATCAGCTCTTCGTTCGATTCGTTTTGTTTGCCCCTTCATAAACTTTGCGAGTGAGCCAGCCCCAGACGTTTTCGATGATATTTACCATAAATCAAGGGAATAAGGTGGCCATGGTAATAGCTCAACGTTTCGCACTGAAAAGGCCCAAATAGCTGGAAAAACTGATTGCAGCATATCCTTATAAGAATTTCCAGTCATTTTATTGGAAATAAAATTCAATGTAATAGCGCCCAATATGAAATTTCACCCCATACCATAACTCTCCCTTTTCTGGCATGATGGCGACTCATAAATTGTTCTTCTTTGCAAATGAGGCACTTAAAATGGCTCTACGATCTGTTGATTTGCTGGCATTAAGCCCAGTTGTCTTTCTGATTTTGTTGGTGGAAAGGGCTGCTAATTCAGCTACCCTATGAAATTTTCCTATCGCCGACATTGTCTACATTGTCGACTATGTAGAGAATGTCAAATATATTGAAAATAATTGTTTCTGTTAGCAATCAGCAAATGTGTATGATTATTTTGTTGGAACTATTTCAAAATTGAGGACCTCATTCTTACCTCAGATTTGTAAAAATTGAACCAAAGTGTATAAGGTAGTGCCACGTAGACAATAAGTATTGCAAGCCCGCTAGGGCATGATAAACAGTGCAAATGAAGCATGATAAACAGTCGATTGAGTGTCAATTAATGCATCTTTAGGAAAAATATAATTCTAAAATTATCAGAAAAAAATTGAAATCACTCACATTAAAAAGTTCATCAGTGTGAACCTTTCTGTAAACTACACTTGTCACAGTTACCTCACTGTAATAAACTTTAATCTGAATAAATCACACAGTTACCCCAATTTTATATGACGCTGAATTTACAACAAGCAAAATAATACGTTTTACAGAACCTTGTCGTGTGGCCAGTGGCCGCCATGTCGATATCATGACCGTGTTGCACAAGACGGATTTTAAATTTTGGAATGAAGGTGAACACAGTATTATCGTTTCGGATATAGTCTGTTTGTGGTACGTGGCACTTGGCACTAGCATTTTCGGAAATAACTTTCGAACAGTTTAGTTTAGTTTGAATATTTTTTCGAAATTATTATGGTTTCGTAAAAAATGACGAAATAGAGACATTTATTGCAAACATTTTATGGAAAAAAAAGTGTTACCCACTCGTCTAGTAATACTAAGTAATGTGGTATTACAGTTTGTAAATGACAAAAATTGATGGCATTACAAATAAAAAATTTGAAAATGATTTGCAATTAATGTTTTCAAATCGTTTTTCATAAACTTAAATTTCAGAGACAGTGCGCAGTAAACGCAGGATCTAGTGTTAGTGTAGAGCCTTTCTGAACTCGCAAATTTTCCTTCCATGTCAGTTCACATTTGCTTTGTGCGCTTGCAACGATCGAAACAATCACTCTGGTAATATAACAACTTCAGAAAGTCGCGTAGTCTCATCAAAGCACAATCAATTCAAGAGTTTCGTAGCTAAACTCAAAACTGATTTTATTGGAGTAAATTCCTTGAGTCAACAGGATATTTAATTTCAGCCGACATAACGTTATTTCGCAATGGATTAAGCAATGAAATCGTTTAAAGGTAGAACTTGGGAAAATTTGATAACGGATACTGTCGGAAAAATAATTACGGTTAACGGATACGGTCAGGACTGTATATTTACGGGTCTAGCGATACGAATATATCCGGTTCTGAAAACTTACTTTGGATATACTCGTATGTTAAATTATTTTAAATGTACAAATTTTACTAATTTAATTTACTCTTCCAAAATGATTGAAAACAGCACTTTGGACTTGAACTATATAGATGTTGACCTCTTATTACAAAAACCAATAGGAAAACCAACAAAAAATATATATTCTACATTATTTACTTACTCTGTCAATTTTTGACATTGTCTACACACAAATCAATTATCTACACTATTTTCGACACTTGCACTGATTTTACGAGCTATAGCGTGGTTGAAAAATCCCTCCAAGTGATAGACATCGATTTTTGCTCTGTCTGCCGCATTTAAAACTAATTTCTACCCATTTTAATTCTTGATCAGCTATACTGAATACTCATTTTGAAATTTTTTTAGCAAGTTACAGCGAAATTTGAACCGATAAAATGCGTTTAATATAAACTTTATTCCAAAAAACAAAGGAAAGTGCAGTTAGATTGCTACGTTCAAATTTTTATTCATTGCTGTTTTAATGAGAACTAGTTTCTCTCTCTTCTTCTCTCTCTCTCAAAAATTGCAACAGCGACTAATCAAGTGAACCGCAGTGTATCAATGGTACAGACATCCAGACGGACAGTCTCAGGGAGCTACAAAGGTCCAGTAAATCGCTCTTATTGTAGTATAAGGACTGCGTTTACACCACATTTGAATTTACAAGTTTTTGTTGCCAAGTAGAGATGTTCAAATATTGTTGGAGGAGCTTACAAAATTAACACCCTTTTATCTGTATCTACATATCTATATTCTTATTTACAAAGCAAAGATCAACAAAACGGTTAACAACTCTAGATTTTTATAAGATTGCCTTTAAGAAGAATTACAGAATTAATATTTTTTTCTTTGACATACTCCAATTGTCTTCAAATGTGACACATTGAAACAACAAATGTTTAATGAATGATTGATCAATGTGGAATTGTGGAGGAATGGCCTCTGTTTAAATATTATGTTATAACTAAAAGCGAGGTTTAAAAATAAACAATAAAATCTGAAAATTACACAACCATGACTGATGGGGGCGCGTAAATATTTCGGTTAAAAAAAACACTTTCATAAAAATTGCAAAATCAACTTACTTTAACAATATACGCCAAAAGCAACCAAAACTACTCCCATTTGGTACTTCAGCTGCATACGAGATGGTCATATTGATGCGATATCCTTTTGTGTTGTAAACTTATAAATTAAATCTAAAATTTTATAATTAGCAGAACTATCACACAATTCACAACACTAATTTATTTATTTTTTGCTTTTTTTTTTTAATTTCACACAAATTAAAATTTAAAATCAAATCACGATATCACAAACATTCCAAAAATTTTCGAATTAAACATAAACGTAGCACGATGAATTTCGATGTGATTTCACTGCCGTGTTGACATTCTCATTTTGGCCGATGCGTCTGCCTGTGCCTTCTTCTATCCAATTTCAAAACAAAAACTAAAAATAAATAAAAAATTGTTAAATTAATTATGCATTTAAGAATTAACTATGGCTATAATTAACTTTGCAATATGATTACAAAAAATACGAAATTTAATTAATGTTGTTGTTATTGTTCTTGAAGTATATGGGAAGAATTTTAAATTAAAAATTCGCGTGTTTTATGATTGCTGCGCGCGATTTTGTTGTAAAAGGTGATTGGTAATTAGATTTTTAGATTGTTTGGTTCGGGTGTGGAAAAATAAAATGGCCAAGTTCAATACACATCTCAACTAGTATAGTCGTAGTTTACCTTCAACCCTAGCTTGTTATGTACTACCGCGCAAATTATGTGTAATTCGCGGAAAATACCCAAAAAACTTGACCCAATTTAAGCACGCAACCTTAAAAAAAATTTGATTAGTTTTTGTGTTAAAAAGACAAGCGAAAATTTTGACACAACTCGTTTTTATTGATCGTGTTCGGTGTAATATTTAATTACACTGCACATATGAGAAAGTCGTTAAGCATTTTATTTTAATGTGAACCGTCTGTTGGTTTAAGGTTTGTTTATACAAATAAACAAAAAATTAAAATAAAATTGTGAGGGTTGCGTAGCTAGAATGGTACAAGCAGCAGCAGCATGTTTAGATTGGCCTTGTCAATCTGCACATGTCAATGTGACAAGTAATTAATTGCTCGTCACGCTAGTGGTTTCGGGTAAAATACCTAAAGAAATTGCATAAGTGTTATCGCGATTTGTTATCTACACAAGATTTTGTTTTACAAGGGCGTTCCTTCCGTATTCTATATTTCGATAAATAATTTGAAGATTTTGTTAAATTCCAGTGATTTCCAACTTCAAACAACATTTGTTCAGATAAGGGAGTAAATGTATAGTTCCTAATTGCACATCATAAATAGTAAGGTTTCATGTACGTATGTGAAGTTCTCCCACGATTATGTCCCAGTAAATACACAAAAATCATCAGGCGACACTAATCAATAAAAACCCCATGTACTCTTGTGTGAAGTTAGCCCAGCAATTAAATTAATTTCTTTTAAATTTTGCGAATTTAACTAACTAAAATTACATTAGACAAGATAAAGGTACTTGGCCTGTTAAAGGTATAAATTTATCGGATTAAGGCTATATCGATTAAAGAGAAGCATAAGTTTAACGATGTGATTTCTAATAAATTCCGGGCTGGCCTAACTTCTGGTACAGAATCGTGGGATAACGTCACATACATGTAACATGTTAGCTACATGAGATAAAAACCTAAAACAATTGTTACATAGACAACTGAGCGTTCAATCAAAATTCTAATTTAAGTTTCCGTGGCTTCATAATCTCTTTCTTTAGATTTTTGACAACTGATACACAGATCCATTTTCGTGTTTTGTCACTAAAATATTCCAGACTTAGTCCTTAAGATTATAATTTCTTATGTAGAATGGCGCATTGACGATAGCATTTACCTAGTCCATAGAAACAACATTTCACTTGTGACCGAATTTGCTACTTTGTCACAATTTTAGAATGTCACCATTGATGTCCCCTATATTCTGTCTAGTGTTGTTTCTGCTTTACGCTGATCATATAGCTAACTCAAATGGTTTTACCCACCTAAGTTTTCTTGTAATCGCTTGTAGGTCAAACAGTTGGGTGGCTTCAAATTTTGGCTAATCGTGAAGCCTCTCACTCGCTACCGATTGTATTCACTGTAAAATCGGAAATTAATGCTCCTCCTCAATGGGACATTATTTAATACCACAGGCAATTTATTTATTTTGCTGTCGGTCTAATATAACACGTACGGATTTTATTTCAATCAATCTCACATGACATCGCCTCGGCCATCCGTTAATTTTGTTCATCACACTTTGAAAGTTCTTAGTTGCATTCGCTATGGTGCCACCTACTGCCATGATAACAATAAAAAATATTTTTACAAGGTAGCTAGCCATTTTTAACTAAGAGTGTTTGAGTCTAAGAAGTGTTGTTTTAGTTCAATTTTCGTTATGCGGACTATTCGGGCAACTCAGTAGGTTTGAAACTTTTGAGTCTTCATATGATACACTCTTGACAAAGTAATCTGGCAGTTTTGATGCTAGGGTTAATGGAGCCTTTCCTGGTGTTTTTGAGTACACTTCATTATTTCACTTGCGACTGTGTCCATTCCGAGATCTCTATGAAAATCACTATTACGGGGGCACCAGGGAGCATTTACCCTCTGAGTACTTTATTTTGAAATTGTAGAAGAATCTGTTGAGTGAAATGGGCTTCAGCACTTGTCTATAGAGCAAAAGTTTATTATGAATGGATAACTGAGAATTTCTTCCAATTAACCAGTTTTTGACGTGTACTTTTGACGTTTGCTTTGTATCAAAGTTCATACGAAGGTATTTTGCTTGGTTTGTATATGGTACAAGAATATTATTGGGAGTCACAGTTAGTAGTTCATTGATCTGTTAGTGAAGGTAATGTGTGTAGACTTCGATTTATTTATGTTAGTTCTCCACTAGAATTGCAGTCACATCTGCAAATGTGGCGGTAGTTATCCCTCCCTTGCGGGACTCCTGCTTTAGCTTTGTTTATGATGGAGTAAACTCCTTCTTGTTTAACTTTAAAATATTTTCTATTCAGATATGACTTTAGAATTTCACAATACTCAAATGGCAGTCAGATGCCTTTGTCAAATGCCTGCGCGTTTTTTCCTTTAAGGATTTTTCTATTAGATCTGTTATTCTATGAACTTGATCGATTGTGGAGTGTTTCTCTCTAAATACCAGTTGATGGGGAGGAACAGCTCTTGATTTTAAAATTTTAGGTTTAGTTCGTTCTAATAACACGAGAGTCACTCAAATAGTTTTGACAAAATTGGTCACTCAAATAGTTTTGACAAGCGATATTGGCCGACACGAGGTTAGCTCGTTTACCTGGATTATGTATCATTATTACTTCCGCAAGTTTCCATGAAAATACAAGTCATAACCTACTTGCGCGAGACCAATACATACAAGATGGTGCAAGAACTTAAATCAACCGTGCTTAATCCAAACACATGAGGTCAACGATTATAGAGAAGTCATTAATTATTACGACGCTGATAACTGAAACTACTATATCGACCGATTGAAGTCTTCAAAGGGTCTTTCTGACGTTATTAAGGGCATCGATGCCCATATTGAAACCATCGAAATTCAGGATGCGCTTCATGAAGATGGATCAAAGTTGAACTTGATCCATCCGAAAGCAAACTTTGAAACTGTTGAAGAACCCACGAAAAAGACCAGACCAACACAGTGTTTAAATTGCCAAGAATATGGTCACTCAAGGACATATTGCAAGTGGATATCAGTGTGTGTCGTATGCGGGGAGCTACACCAAATCAAAACTTGCCCAAAACCAAAGAACTCCTCAACAGAAAAAAATGCAGCAATTGCGGTGGAAACCACACTACTAACTACCGAGGATGCCCAGACTAGAGAAATATTAGTCAATTGTCACGTCGCAAGAGGCAGTATAAAACTACAACAGATGCGCAGAATAATATAACTTCGCATACGCCAAATGACTCTCGTTCGCCCTAAACACCAACATACGCGGATATTAGGTAGTTGACTAAGAATCTCTCCAGTTATCAAGTCATATCCTGGTGATTTTTTAGGTACCACAAGGCTCTTTACTTCTTGTTTTACATCTTTAGCATTAGTTAATGGCATTTCTTGCCTCCAGATAGTTGTATGGTTTTCAATCCGTATATCCTGTTGAGTGTTGTTAAATTGAACTGAAAGATACGTTCAAGGTGATCAGCGAAACTTTCTTTTTTTTCTTGTTTGGTTTTAGACAGGCAACCATTATTTGTTCTGATTGATGATATGTGCGTAATTGGTCATTTCAAATATTTAGTTACTTTCCACAATGAATAGTTAATATATTTACCGTATGTGAGTGATTCTAGGTATGAACTTATTGATTTATTTTTAAATTCACGCATTTCTCTGCATCTTCGTTGTGTTAAATTATTTTATCTAATTTTGGCGCCTGGGTACTTCTCTTCTCTTTAACTAGTGATTTTATTTCCATTGGGTATCATTTGTCAGTTATTTTTTTGTTTGTGGAATTAGTTCCCACCTATTGTTCGAATGTTTTTTCTGATGAGAGCTGTGTGCTTGAAATTCTTGCTTGTTGACACATTCACAGGATATTACAGTCTTTAAAGTCTGACATGTTGACGGAAGTGGCTGGAATTTTGAGACAAACAAATTCCGAAGATTCAAGTCGTCGAAGGTATGATCGTTCATCTTCATCTCGTGCTCGGTCAAAATCTAGAGACAATTCCAAACAACGAGATAAGTGTTATTATCATTTTCAATTTGGTGATAAGGCACAAAAATGTGTAGCTGGGTGTAAAATGCACGACATTTTTTTATCCAAGTCAAATTTTAACCCATCATCAAGTTCGTCAAACTAAACACTCATCGGCATTCGACGGTATGTCTGGATGAGTTTCATGCATCGAACCGCCTACTTATTCTGGAGAAAAATCAAAACATTAGATTTTTAATAGATACCGAAGCGGATGTGTCAGTCTTGCCGAAAATTCGGTAATAAAACTATGCTAATTTCCTTGTTTAAGTTATATGTAGCAAATGGTACTACAATAACACCCTACGGTAGACAGCAACTAACCTTAAATATAGGTCTCCGTAGGGTATTTACCTGGACCTTTATAATCGCGGGTGTCACCTTACCTATTTTGAGAGCTGATTTCCTTAATGCTATGCTGAGCGAGAAGATTAGCTCATGATAAATTACAAATAGCTAAAAAACATTTTGAGGAAATGGTTAGACAGGGTATATGCAGACCCAGTAGCAGTCCTTGAGCTAGTCCACTTCACATGGTACCCAAAAAAATGGGGAATGGCGACCATGTGGTGACTACTGTCACATACCCTTTCCGCATCTGCAAGACTTCTCTTTTCTCAGTTGTGAAAACTGTGTGATTTTTTTAACTATAGTTTTGCTACGAGCATACCATCTATTCCTGGTGCTTTTTTATGATTAAGATTTTTGTCGATTTCTTGAGCAATTTCCATTGGCGTGACCCTTTTAAAGTCCTGATTTGGTTGATAAAAAGGTGTTACATCAATGTTGGATTGAATGTCATGGGGTTGGAACACTGCTGCTAGGTGTTGAGCAAAGAGTTCCGCTTTTTCTTTGTCTTGTCGAACCCAACTGCCTTTAGCATTCCTTAAAGGTGGTACTCGAACTACAGGTCGTTTAAATCTTCTGGTTGCTTTCCATAACGAGTAGTCTTTATCCATTTCTGGACCTAGCCCGCTTAAGTAGTTATCGAGGCAATTCTGTTTGAAATTTTTGATTAGTCTATTGACTTTGTTACTTATTAGATTAAAAAGTTGTCTTGTCAGCGGGATTTCTGGTGAGGTGCCATATTCTCCTCGCCCTTCTTGGGCGAGTATTTGACTTCAATCTCCGCTTTGTCCTTTGATTCAGGAGTAGCTAGTCTGGCAGCCATTCGAGTGTATTCAATAAAATTGTTTGTTTGTTGTTCCAATTCTTCATTGCTTTTGATACTAACTTTTAATTCAACCAGCTCTTCCAATTTTTCTCTGAAGATGTCCCAATCCGTAAATCTATTAGTAAGGTTTTGCTTTTTCTGCAGTACAGGAATGTGGTCAGATGTTAGGTCGTTAATTCCTTCGACTCTAATGTAACTTAAAGGAATACCTTTTATAATGAAGAAATCCAGTAGATCTGTTATTTTTCCTGAATCCGTTGGCCAATACGTTGGCACCCCTGGGGACAGATATTCGCATTTGTTTTCATGAATGGCATTGGACAAGGTGTTACCTTTCCCAGGAGAAATAAGCCTGGAACCCCAAGCTGTATGTTTTATATTGTAGTCCCCTCCAATAATAAATCTTGGACCGAGCTTATTGAAGACGTTATTAAATTGTAACTTCGTTGGTGTATGCCGTGGAGGACAGTACGCTGCTGCAATATTTAGATCTGCGCCATTATATTGGATTGAGATAACAGTTGCTTGCAAATAGTTTTCACGAATATCCTCTTGTCGATTGTGTTTGATATTATTTTTGATTAGTACAGCTGAACCACCTCTAGCTCTTTCACTAGGATGGGTTGTCCAGTAGGAATTAAAACCCCTTATTCTGATAAAGCTTTTGTTGGAGAAGTGCGTCTCAGAAATCAGCGCAATATCAATGTTGTTTGTATGGAGAAATATTTCCAGTTCGTGGGCTCGTTGGTTGAGCCCATTAGCGTTCCAAGCTACAATGCGTAGGAACGAGTTAACCATTTGTGAGTATGCTGACTTTTTTGCTTGGTGGATAGATATAGGTTTCCAGTTTTGCCACCCTCTCTGCTAGATGACCAAGTGACTGTTGAATTTGGCTAAGCATTTTAATAATTTCCGTGTTATTTGACTCGTTGGCGATTTGCGCATAGGATAATCCAACTGTGGATGGTGTGATTGTTGTTTGTGGTTTAGCAACTTTGGTTTGTAATCGCTGCACTGCGCTTGTTCTATTATTCTGTTGACTTTTAATTTTGTTCTGATATACACGGCATCCTTTATAATTTGCAGTATGCCCTTGTTGTTGACAAAGAGCACAAGAAGGCGCGATATCTGGTGTTTTCTTGCATTTGGTCGTGTGGTGATTTTCCGCGCATTTAACGCATTTGGTTTGACGATAGCAAAAGCTCTTGGTATGTCAAAGTTGTTGACAATTCGTACATTGTGGAATTCCCCTTGTCTTGTTAGGTGGCTCAATTTTAACTATATACAGTACGCAACTTTCTTGATATTGTATACTTCTTTATTGTTGTATTTTTGTTTTAAGTCGATGTAAAACAATGGAAAGTGTTTCCTGACTTTTACACCATCAATTGTGACCATTTTGTATATGTTGGTAATACCTCGTGACTAATAGAAGAAGGTAAGCCTCTGATAACCACTCTATAGGCCTTTTCACTCTTCAGCTGGTAGGTGTGATATTGAATATTTTCTAGTTGGTTGCTAGATTCATTTTTTAATTCTTCCAGTAATTTTTTGACATTTCTGTAATCATTTTCATTTTGAAAGGTAATTCTAGTGTCACTATTTGAGAGCGCCTTAAAGTTAGTTGATTCACTAGTGGTTTTTATTATTTTTTGTCGAAAAAGTTCGAAATTATTAATATTGCTCACATTAATGGGTGGAGGGAGGCAGTAGTAATATTGGGTTTTTCTGTTCAGTGCTACTGTTCACACTTTGTGTATTATTTTTGGGGGAGTTTTCGTTTTTGTGCGCCTACGTTTCTTAGGATTTCTGTTATTAGCTCTGGAAAGTTCTTCTTCAAGTTCTTCCTCATCTGTGAAATAATCCTCTATACTCAGAGCATTAAATCTATTATTCTGTTGAGAGACTGGAAATTGCTGCAGCAACCAGTTGGAATTATTTGAATGATGTTGACTTGTTGATGGCTGAATATGGTTGACAGGCAGGTTGTTAGCTCGTGCTGAATTCTCAGCTTTACTATTTTTAGCCTTTTCTTTTAGTGTAGAGTTTTCTCTCTTAAGTTCAGCAACTTCATTGCTCAGCTGCGCGATTAGTTTCTCCATTTTCTGAAACTTGGATAACAGATCCTCGCTGTTTATAATGTTTGTTGATGCACTCGGCATTTGTAATGAAGTTCCTTTTTCAGTAGAGACCGCGTCTTTTACTGTGGACGCAGTCGCTGTTGGCACAGTTGTCTTTAATTGTAGTGTACGTCTACTTAAATTTGGAGGTGGTGATCTCAACATTTTCATGCTCTTAGGAAAGTTGTTCCCTTTATTTTCCAAGGGTTGGTTCCCCCCAGAATCTATGGTACTAGAATCCGAAGAGTATATGGAGCGGCCCGGTTGATTTGATGCTTCAAGAGACGCATCCGTCTCGTTTCTTAATATTATTAGGCTATTATTTTCATCATTATTTTTCATCATAAATTTTTTTTTTATTCCCACGAGTAGCACGAGAAATTAACGGTCGCCTATGACAGAGCTCTGCGTTATCATAAGAAGGCTATGGGTTTAAACCGAATAACGCCAAATTCGGAGTTCACATACTAACGACTAAGCACCCTCTTAGCCACGCAGCCATCGGCGTATGTAGTACCACCTTAGCTTTGGTGTGCTATTTTTGGGTCCGCCCCGAGTATTTAATATCCCCGGTACCTACCATATCTGGCAAGCATTCCCCTATCCGCCACCCGGGGAGGCGCCTGATGGGGGTAATAGCAAACCCGAAGAGATTGAATTTGCAAACCATTAACACGGTCGTGATACCGATGTGAAGTTTTTACCAAATGTATCCTAAAACTACAAAAACAACATATTTTATGACTGTATCCTAGTGTTCAGTCGGTCAAAAATGATAAAAAATATCATGATATTTTTTATTACGTTTTGCCATAAAACACACTCATTTATCACAAAAAAAAACACGAAATTTTTTGATTAAAACTGTTATCAATTCAACGTAAATTAATATTTAAACGAACAGCAAGAAACACTAGAAAACTATGTCCATATTTACGAGTATCAGGAAAGATTTTGACAAGTGCATTTTGACGTACAAAACTAATTTACAATTTTATTTCAAATTGGTTTTTCACTCGGTTTTGACATACAAGGAAGTGAACTTAGGGTCGCAAAAAATATCATGATAATTTTTATCATTTTGGTTGGACTGAGCGCGCCAAAAGAGAACATTTAGGCGTTTTTATTTAAAAAGATACTTGAACTCAAACTGCAAAAATACCATTATAAAAAAATTTAATTTTATAATCAAAGCTGCAACTTTTAACCATTAATTATTTAACTATTTTATTCCAATGATTACTGAATTTTAAAACGTTACTAATCTAATATTTGTCCTGGATTGTATCTACCCCTAATTATGTTTATTCACTTACATTTAGCGTAATACTAAACACATTTCAACTTTTTTATCATCGGTTTCCATGATAGCAAAATTAGATAATGGTAATACCTGTTCACTCAAGCCGAACCATGAAGTTCTAAGAAAATCTACACCCTCAAATTTGGGAGTGTAGATGTTAGACCAATTAGACCAACGTGAAGAGCGACGAAACAATAAGCGATAATCATAAAGCGATAATCATAAATGTCGGATATTCGGAAACTCTAATACTAAAGTACCATAAAGGCTGAAACAAAACTATCGTATTCCGTTTAGTTTCAATTTAAACACCTTGCATGTGCATCTTAAACAAAGCAGATATACCTACAATAAATGTACTTGAAAATCGCATAGCGCAAAAAAGCTTAGAATTGTATTGTTATATTTTAGAATACTTGCAAAGTATCAATGCTAAATATTTTTAATTGTTTAAAAATAATTATGATTTGCAATTCAATTGAATTATGTAGATAAAATGAGGAGCTTTCTATAAGTGCGAAAAATTAATCATTATTATACAAAGTGTTATACTCGTATTAAATTTATCGGCATTTTTGATAAAATAATTAATTAACCAAAAATTTCACCAATTTAGCAACAAAATTTCACTCTCAGATACCGCGAAAAATGTAAACCAAAAACGTTTACTGGGTCCAAAATATACAACCGAACGTACGTAAGCACCGGATCTAATTTATTTTTTAAATACATTGGTCTGCAACACAATACACCTTCCAATTGAAAATAAAATCCAATTCAACATACATTTAATGTAGTTTTCAAATCAGTGATTAATTCTTTTGTTCAATTGAACAAAAACTATAAAAAATAAATTCTAGTAACAATATTTTTGTTCATGTACGTATGTAGGCATGTATATACTCGAATGTATTGAAAAGTCAACCAAACTAAAACTACATAAAAAAGTTTTTAAAAACAAGTACAGTGAATAAAACTGTACTCTGGTTGATCAAACAAACTTTAATGTGTATAGTTTAGGCATATAGAAATGAACAAAACCAACAACAAAATTTTTTTTGTAAATAAATAAACAGCGAATTGTTTGTAATTAGGTTGCAAGCAAATTATGTACGTACACAGTAACAGCACACTCGAATTTTGTAATCTTAAATATTCAAATGAAAGTTTTTTTTTTTTTTACATCACTTAATAAAAAACTAAAATTTTTCTAATAATTTATTTAATAAAAACAAAACAAAAAACACTTTTATTACTTTTCTTATTATTTTACTTTTTCTTTTGTCGTCGTTCACCACCATATAGCAACAAATCGAAAGATGAATTATTATAATTTTTTATCACCACAGACACAAAACTAAAAACTTCTTGTAACTAATTTTTTATTTTAATTTTTTTTTTACAAAACTTAACACTTTCCTTTTAGCACTTAAAATGTAACAATTAATTTTTAAAACACACAAATCGCGATTTTATTAATTTTTTTTTTAAATTAAAATTAAATAAAACTAAATAAAATCTTTTATTTTCACCAAGATTTTATTTTTAATTTTAATCGCGCTCGCTCGGACGTTGTTAGTAAATAAGAGTTTCACAGACTAAATGTTAAAAAAGTAGTTTTATTCATCGCACCTTTACTTTACAAAAAAAAAAAAAAAAAAACTATATAGAGTGCTCACACTGTGCACACGAAAGTTAATAAAATGCTCAACTTACGATTGTGGAGTTGGAAATTCTCTTTGGCTTTGCGCGATCGATGACATCAAAACACACTACACGATATTTCAAAATAACGATACATGTACGAAAACTGGTTGGGGAAATCGAAGAACGTTACAAAAGCTGAGTGATATGGTTGATAGTGCGAGAGAGAATTAATACTGATATCAAGTTGTATACTAGTTTTCATGTTAAATTGTATCGTACAACTGTTTTGTTGAAGGTGACGTCTACTGGTAAATTATATATGTACAAGAAATGTTTTGGATGTATATTTAAGTTTGTCACGAAGCGCGCTTCGTTTCGGGCACTCCATGACCAAAAGTTCAATAAAACTTCAAATCTATAAAATTTGCTATATAAGAAGTTGAAAATTCACTGAAGCAACCTTTAGCTGTTTTATCTACCGATAAATATGCTGTATAAGATAGCGGAAATTTGATACCGGAAAATACGAGATTACGCTACTCGCCGCAAGTGGCACCACTATCACAAAAGAGAATTTTGTTTGTTATATAATTACCAGCGGAAGTTTTTTATTCATTTTGTATAGCGGAATAAAGTATTTAAAGTGATCCTTAAAATGACAAATTGACTGATCTCCGAAGTAAAGGAACTCGGTAAACGAAATCTTGAAATTTAACAATATTCTGTCTTTCCGCCGTTTCTTAAAGAATGACGATGAAATTTGGAGAGTAGTATTGATCAGGGATTTTAAAGTAAGTTTTGGACAAAATTCTAGGGTCTGTTCGGGCTGAACTAAACTTGGCTATTTCATAACCAATCCTTTTGAAAATTTAAAAAAATTTATTTATTTATTTGGCCAATATCTAAAAAACTTCCAGTAACCAATACTTTCGGTTGTTTTTCAATAGCTTAGGTCATACTGAGACTACAAGGAAAATGTATGGATTAGAATTTTCCTTGTACTCTCCGAATAACCCAAGCTATTAGAAAACAACCGAAAGTATTGGTTATTATTGGAAGTTTTTGGGATATTGGCCAAAAACTTAAAATAACTTATATGGCCGCAGAAAATCAAAAAATTATAGTGAAAATTCCAATCCATAAATTTTCCCAAAATTTTCCTGGTAATCTCAGTATGACCTACGCTATTAGAAAAACAATCGAAAGTATTGGTTATGAAATGGCCTAGTTTAGTCCAGCATGAAGAGATCCTAGAATTTTGTCCTAAGTTTTGAACCCCTCATCAATACTTTTATCCAAATTTCATCGTCATTCTTTTAGAATGGCGGAATGGCGGAATATTGTTGTTCCTTTGCTTCGGAGATCAATCAATTTGTCATTTTAAGGATCATTTTTGATATTTTATTCCGCTGGGATGTTTTATTTAGTGAAAAAGTAAATACAAAATGAATAAAAAAATTCCGCTGAACAAAATAAATTCTCTTTTGTTTGATGGTGCTGCTACTTGCGGCGAGTAGCGAAATCTCTTATTTTCCGCTGACAAATTTGCGCTATCTTATACAGCATACCACACTTTGTGCATCACTTCAGCTGCGGGATGTCATTTACCATGTGGTTTCCGTCAATCCAGCCCATTTCGTCAGCAACTACTTTTGGTATTACGTTCTGTGCCTTAAGCTGGCCAGTGTGACCGTAACAGCTTGATCCATATTGGCCCTATCGTGGGCGGTGGAAGATTATGTGTTCTGCCGTGTCGCACTCGATATAGTAGGTGCATTTTGGCGTGTTCTTCTGTTTATTTGGTGTAAGTAGCTTTTAAAGCACCTGATACCATACACCATCGGATCTAATTTAATTTTAATTGTAATATAAACACTTTTGGCATTTACATACTTTTGTATTTTTTTATGTAAACACTTGTTCTCATTAATAGGCCCCACCAGTGGTAATCTATTAATAAGTATTATATTAAAGACACCAGACATAGCTCATGCGAATATAACCGCCAGCTATCTAGTCATAACAGCACCTGTCACCTGTCAGAAATTGTGTTAGGAAGAAATTGATGTCGCCATGGTTTCTCTCTAGCTATTCCCTAATTCAAGAGGTCTGATTCCTCATCCATTAGTTGGTTTCAACCTCTGCCCCCCACTCAAACCATTGTTTTAGCATCCTGTTTTCGGCCACCTCCTTTGGAACCCCATTTGCTATTTCCGCTCTCGGTCTAGTCATCAGGGTTAATGGTGGACTGCTGGCAACAACGCAAGCTAACTTATTTGAGATCATCCTTCAGGCACTGCATACTCACAAAGCAATCGTTCTTTGCATCCGATCGAGCTGAACGATACTCTGACCGTTTTAATTGATCTCGCCCGGAATGAGACCCGGTTCCCTTATAACATATTCGAGGATATTGCTACTGATGTCAGCAATCTTCTTATACTCGAACTCAGCCTGCATAGAGCCGTAGCGGTTTTTGTTGCCTTCACAACCAATTACCGAACCCTTGGGACATCGCTGGTGATATAACGCTGGTTGAGTATAACTAATCTTATAGAGTCATCCGATTTCCGAGAATTGCCTCAGATACCATTAAGGTTAGTTTAGTGAACTAGGTGTCGGAGGATTATTCCCTTTCTGATCATTGTTTTCTCCAATTTGAATTGTAGACAAAATTCATTAAAATCCTAGCTAAAGAAACAGGAGCAAAACCGGCTGGGATATTTATCAAACTATTCTAAGTAATTCAGTATCGGTACCGGTCCCAAACCCTCCTTGTTCAACACAAGAGCCAGATGTCTTAGTGAATCAGTTATCCGACGCCTTTAATAAGGCCATACCAGGTGCGTGCCTTCTTAATAGACTTTTGGGTAAATATCGACCACCGTGATGGTCGAAAGGACCTCAAAACTCCTACAAAATGCGGGAAGTTCATCAGAAGATCCAGGACTGGGACTGCTATAATGAAGTCCTCAAAACTGACGAATATGAATTAAGAAATGCATAAACAAATGCCTGGGTGCAGCACATAGGTCAGGGGCAACATAGTCTTAGGCATTATAAGCTAGTGGACCATAACTAACTTTAAGCCTTATAAGTTGGCAGAGCCCGATGGCATTATGCCTCGAATGCCCAATAAGCACCTAACTTAACCTTACCCTGGCTGGAAATTATCTTCAAAAGCAGCCACATTCCTAGTAAATGGATTGAATGAAATGTAATATTTATGTCTAAGACGGGAAATAGCTCTCAATGCTGCCATAAATCTTTAAATTAGGCCTCTTCCCTACTAAAAATTTTTGAAAAGACAGATAGAAGCCCACTTTTGGAGTTTGATTGAGTCAAATAGGCTATCGAAATCGCAACATGCTTATTGGAAGGCGAAATCTGTGGAAACTGCTCTACACTCCCTTATTTCTCCAGCGAGAAATCCCTTTAACATGAGGAATACTCCATGATAAGTTTTCTAGATAGAAGGTGCTTTAATAACATCAAACGAGTGGCGATCATGCACACTCTCCTGAGTAGGTCAAATGCTAAAAAACAGGGTCGCGACGCCCAGCCTGGGTGGGTTCTTCGATAACATATTTATTACTCTAGATACTCACCGCAAAGTCAGATATTATCATCTCTTCTTTGGAACATGGTCATTAATTTGGTGGCATTAAGGTGGTTGCTTATGCGGATAATTTTGCGATTGGTGTATTCGGCAAATATCCTTGTACCTTTAGAAAACGCACGCGAAGTGCGTTTGGCATTCCAATTAGGCTAACAGTTGCAGTTTAAAAATGAATCCACACAAAACTGAGTTGGTCCTTTTCTCCAGGAAATACAAACTTCCTCAGATTGGCCCCGTAGCTTACATGGTTTTGGATTGACCTTCATTGATAAAGTGAACGATCTGGATCTCATTCTGGACAACAAACTAAATTAGAAATTTAACGTATGAGAAAGAGCAACGAAAGCTGTAATAACGCTGAGGGTTGATTTAAGCTTGTAGCAATTCCAAATTCGGAGTAAGTATTTATCAAGGAGGCGCTGAAATTTTGTTTCTATTATGACGCTATAACTTTTATAATCGTGTTGTCTCTTTCCTTTGTACTTTCCTTTGTTTGTTTTGACTAAATAAATGTAGAAAATAATACGCATCAGTTTGTTTCAATATCGAAGATACCTACAAAACGTGTAATGATCCTGGAATATATCCATCCGGTTAAATTCATCTGGGAGTAAATACATTAAATGACCAAGATAAACCAACACAACTTGTTGTTTCTTGTTTCAAAGAAATAAGAAAAAATAAAAGTATTCGGCGGTTACGTCGGTCGAAGGTTGCAGCGAATTTCATCGTGAGAGGTCGTCTGTTGAGTTTAGGGTTAAAAATTTCCGAACAGAGATAGGGCGTTTACTACATAATTGTCTGCTTCGGGTAAAGTTTCTAGCTTTCCCATACATTCAGGTTACCATACATTCTGTTAGCCGTGTTGTTATGTATTGCGTCATATTAGGTTTGTAGTTTGATGACGAATAAAGATAAAGAGAAGGTTTCAAAAATTCAAAAGAAAGTTGAAAGTGAACCATTGAAATCAAAACGTAGTACGAGGAATCACACAAAAATGGCATCAAATAATGTAATGATGACTGATGACCAGTTTCGGGAATTGTTAAGCATGGTTAAACAACAAAATAATGACAGTGCAGCAAGCTCTCAAAGTATTCTAATATATTCGGGCAACTTTTCGAAGTGTACGCCAAGATTTAATGGAGATAAGTCAAGTAGTGCGGAAGAATTTATAGATGCAATAAAAGTTTATAAGGACTGTACACATTGTTATAGCTCGTTACTATGTTTTACGTAGAATTGAAAACACGCGTTGTATCCTTTCATGTGCTTTATTATAAGTAAGTTACAACTCGGTTGACTTATAAAACAACATGATAGTTACATTATCGTCTACAGTGTTGCCAGACCGTTTGATCATTATTATGGGACATAACAATCTCCCACGCTTACTTGAAGCTTATGAGTAATCTCCTAAATAGGTAGGTCTATTGCGTATTCGTTTAGATCTACGAACTACTTGCTGTTGACTTCTTTGAGGCTCATTAGGCGGCTCTTGACTACTCGGCAATTCGGCTTCTTGACTCTTCGACTCAGGTTGATTTTGAGGTACTGTTGGTTCGAATTGGTGTTGACTATGGTCGTTTTGTGTGGACGTGGTAGTTACAATATCTGGAGAAAAATTAACTTTACGTTGTTGAATTTTGGTAGATTTTAATTGATATTTGGTAAATTAATAAAGTTCTCCAAATTTTCGCAGAACAGTACCAATCTTCCATACTGTTTTAGTGTTTCGAGTGTGCACAACTTGAACTCTTTCTCCCACGCTTATTTGTCGCACCCCTGTAATATGTTTTGTAGGTTTAAATTTTATAGTTGATTTCAATGCATCAAGCCGGATTCGAATACGTCTGTTGAAATATAATTCTAGTCGACTTTTCCCTGAATTGAGTGGTGTTGCGCGATAACGTTACAGGTTCTGATGACAGCGCTTTCAATTTACGTACGCTTTCAATTTGTGTCAGTTCATTTTGAATTGATCACTAGTACTCGTAAAGATGGTTGCATTATCGGATACCATTATTACCGGAAAACGATGAGTAGCAAAAATGTCGGAGAGGAGATTTATTGACGTTTGTGTCGTCCTACGTCTCGTATGATTCGCACTTCTGCCGATCCGCTGATGATCTGAAATGATCATGAAAGAGTCCTGCATAGTCGATGTGCATTCTTTCCCAGTTTCCAGCTGGTTCCTCTCACTGGTGAAGTGGGGCTTTTGCCGATTTTGATTGAACTTGGACACATGCTTCACACGACCTTACCATCCTCTCAATATGCAGATCTATTCCTTTCCAAAAACAATATCTTCTGGCGAGTTGTTTCATTCTCGTAATTCCAGGATGAGTATGATGAAGTTCTTGAAGAATTTAAGGTTGAAGAATTTTCGGAATCAAAACTCATTGACACTTGAAGATAATGCCGTTATTGAGTGTATAAATGTCTTCACTTTCGTCGGAGTTGAGACAATTTGACAAATTTTTAGAAAGATCTGGATCTTTAGTCGTTTCTGATGCCAATGACTCCGCGTTTACCTATTCGGTTGAGATTTCGAAAATTGATAGAGAACATAATTCATTTACCTCTTCGTTTGTGATTTTTTCTGTAGACGGTTTTCCCACTAGCTGCGTTGCACGAGATAAACAATCGACGTTAGTGTGTTCCGGTTACGTGCTTTTTGTCGACTATTTCGTAGTTAAAACTCGACATCTTGTTGTTCTGATAAAAAATTCGAGTTAGTGGACGATTGTCGGTGACCAGTTGAAATTTCCTACCGTAAATGTACATAAAAATGTTGTTGCTGATGTTAACGATCTGGATGCTAATGCGACAGGGTGTTTAATATCATTAACCATATGCGAGAGCACCCCGCAATGCCTGCAATGCCTGCAATACCAACTATGGTAGTTCGGTAGAATCGCTGTGTGTGTGTTTTGAAGTAACAGACGAATGAAAACGTGATTGTAGATAAATCCGGTATGAATCTGGAGTAGTAGGTAACCATACCTAAAAATCTTCTAACCTCATCTGCTGTAGCTGGACGTGGCATGTTGATAATAGCTTGAATTTTCGCTGGTGATTTTGAAATTTTGTTCAATTGAACAACGTGACCCGCAGATATTCAATCTCAGTTTGAAAAAATGGACATTTACCTTTGTTGAGGTGTAGATCATGTTCTTTTAGTCTTTGGAGACATTGGTTTAAATGATTTCTGCATTCTTCTTCTGTTGCACCATGTACGATGATATCGTCGAAGTATGACATGAATTCTTCAAACCGGAAAGTATTTGTTCAATGATACGAATGAATTCTGATGGCGCCGTTTGTATTCCAAATGAAAGTCAATTTACTTTGTATGTCCCTCTATGGCTTGAGATCGTTTGAATATCACACGATTCTTGACATACTCGAAGATGCAGATCCGCTTTATATAAATCAAGACGACAGAAAAATCTTGATCCTTTGAGGTTGTTTAAAATTTCATCAATCAACGCAGAGTCGAACGCCACCGCCAGCTCGAAATCGTTAAGCTCTTTGTCGACACAATCATGAAGTGCTTATGGAATTTCACGTTCCTTGTAACAAACTGGCTTAGCATCTTTTCGAAGTTGAATCGTAACTTGGAAATTTGGCACACAACCCACTTTTTGAATAAAAATTTGTTCAAAATTATTGATAATATTTGTGATTGAATTTAAATTATTAATTTGAGCATTTATTTTGTTAACACCTAGATTGTCCACTTGCTGGAGGTTAACGTTGAAGTATCGGATCCAAATACGTCCCAAAAGAGCATCATAATCATTGAGGTATTTTACCTCAACATTTACTTTACTTTTATCAGGAATCACAATGTTTTTTGTGTAGGATCGAAATGCTATTGAAGATGGTTGTAGTGTCGTTGTAATGTTGAGCTGTTCGAATTGATTTCGTGGAATTAAAGTAAATCCTATGCCGGAGTCTACTTGCACTGTTATGAAATGTGTACCAACGTCACTTTTGTCACGGTGGATCACGTCGTCATAACTATCATTTTTATTAATTGAATCGTTGTTTGATGACTTCATTAAAATTTTTATGCAAACTTGTTGCACATGGCCTTTCTTACCACATGAATTGCATTTGAGGTTATGTCGGCGAGTGCGGCATTCTGTTGTCTTATGATTGTCTCTTCCACATCGTATACATACATTTTCGATACCCAATTGGTTGTAATTCACTTTGGAGTTTCAACGCATTGATGGTTTTGATGATGAACGATTTCTTGATCGATTCCTACGATGATTTGAATTGTAGGCCTGGAGTGAATTCTGTTGACATCATTTATGCTGCTAGGTTGTTTTGAATTGAGTTCGCAGCTGTCAATTTTAGAAGCTTCCAAAGATAACGTTTTTTACACAATTTTTTCAAAATCTAACTCCTCAGAATGAAGGAGTTGTTCAAGTATCGTGTTTTCTTTATTGCCTCACAAATGTGTTCCCAGTTTTTCCACTAAATCGTCGTATGAGAACTCTGAAATACTCCTGGGGGCAATCAATGATACAAGCAATTGGAAGTGTGAAGCTCCAATGGAATTCACGATATTTTGTCGATATAGTTTACAATTTTCTTTATTTGCATCGAAATACTTAAATGGCGGTAGCATCACTTGAAATGGCGGCTGCTGCGATTGTGGTTGTTGCTGTATTTGTTGAAAAATAGTATTTGCATTTACTTGTTGCAGTAAATCGTGTTGACTTTTACTGAAAACTTCTAATAATTGTTCGTTGTATCCTTTCATGTGCTTTATTATAAGTAAGTTACAACTCGGTTGACTCATAAAACAACATGACATAGTTACATTATCATCTACAGTGTTGCCAAACCGTTTTATCATTATCATGGGACATAACAAGATATTTAAGGGGATTACCGATGTTGCTGGAAGGCACCGCTGCAAAATGGTGGTATGGTGTGAAAGGCACGGTAACAATATTTGAGGAAGCTCTTGAGTTGTTGTCTGCGTTTGGAAACAATGAAAACAGATATTTTCATTTGTAATATACGAGCACTATTTTCACAATTACCCCCTGAATCATTAACAGAGACTGTACAATTGGATATGGTGTATGGTTTGTTGTCAAAACGGATACGCTTAAAAATTAAACGAGGGGTGTTTGAGAAATTTGATGATTTAGTAAAAGTGGCTGGAATTGAGGAAGAATTTTATGAGGATGAGACTCAGATAAAAGATAAGGTTCAGAATCTTGGCTTGGAGACATTCTGCAAATATTGTAAAACGCGAGGTCATGTAGTTGAAAGATTCGAAAGGTTCAAATAACGTTAAGGTTAAAAAACGTCAAATTTAGTTCAGGGGCCAATTAAATCTACTTATAGTTGCTACGGCTGTGGTACACCGGGATATGTACGAAGTAGATGTCCAAAGTGTAATCCTTCAAATTTTAATTCAAATAAATCATCTCCTGCAACTGTTAACTCTTCACAGTGGATTTACATAATCCGTTCTCTGCTGAGTTCGATTCGGCTTCGTTGAGTTGCTCAATTTCCGAATATAATATTTTGGGAACTGCATTAAGTCCTAAGCCAAGACCAATTTTGAATATTACAATATTAGGCTCAAATGAACATGGTATAATCGACACCGCCGCAAAATTAAGTTTGCTTCTTTGTCTCTTTATAGGAGAGGGGGAGGATTAGAATATTATTTTGGCGGGTGGAATAAAGAAACGACAACAAATATTATTTACGACAACTGATGTTATGCTCGAAGGTCGGACAATTTTTACCACTTTTACTGTTTTGCGAGACGCAGACAATTGTGACGACAACACTTTTAGGAATTGATTTTGTTCAAGATTCTCAAATCGTAATAGACTTCGCTAAAACAAATGGAAGTTTCATGATTTAGAAGCAGAGTTTTCTCTAAAATGCGAAAATACTGATCAGAAATTATCTACAAACATATCATCGATTAATGTAGTCAGGGCTGATGAGGGATGTTCACTTTACAATTTACAACGGGAAGATATAAGACCGGGAAGATACCAAGGATCACCTTCCTGTTTTCGGTCCTGCCTACAAAATGTCCTTGGAAATGCGCAATATTATCCGCCAGGAGTTGGACGAAATGCTGAAAGAGGATATGAAAGAGGATGTAAATCACCTTGGTCGTCTCCAGTTGTGCTTGTGAAGAAACCTTATGATTCTTATCGGGTTTGTGTCGATTATAGACGACTTAATGCAATTATAATATCAGACAAGTACCCAATGCAAAGGATTGACGAACTGCTGCATTTAGCTAAAAAGACTCTGTTTATGTCAACTATTGATTTACGATACGGGTATTAGCAGGTCCCAGTACACATGTCGAATCGCGATAAAACCGCTTTTATATCGGTTCAACCGAATGAGTTTAGGTTTGAAAAATGCATCCGCGACTTTTCAGCGGATGGTTGATAGATTAAAATCGGGAATCCCACGTGTCGCGGTTTTGGCATACCTGGATGATATAGTTGGATGAGAAAGTTTTTAATCGATTGAATCAATTTAAATTGCGTGCTAACCGTGAAAAATGTTTTATCTTTCGAGTCAAGTCATTTTTGAAGAGATAGCACAACCTTTAACCGACCAAGAACTCGATGTGGGCATGGAAAGATGCCCATCAACAAGCGTTCGATTCATTAAAACGATTATTAGTTGACGCGCCTATTCTTCAGCAGGCAAATGAAACTAGACCATATGTTCTGCGTATTGATGCTAGTAGCTATGCCATCGGGGCGGTGTTGCCCGCAGAGAGAAATTATAGTACGACAGAACGGGAAGTGTTAGCAGTTGTATGGGCCCTGAACAAATTTAGAGGTAATATCGATGGGGGCGAAGTAACAATAAGAACCGACAATCAAATGGCTGATGGCCTTAAAATCACCATCCGGTCGCCTTGCCCGATGGGTATTGCTCATCCAAGGATTTAATTTAAAATTTCAATATATACGCCTGGGAAAGCTAATCTGGTCGCAAACACTGTCCAGACCACATTATGATGAGAATAAGACAGTGAAAGGAAGGAAGACAGTGAACTGGCGAAGATTATAGCATGTTTTAAGCAGCTTGATCATCCCGATTTGGGAAATTGGACAGGACGTGGGTATTTAATGGAATCAGGCGTTTTGTTCCGTTACGCTCCTGACCAGGAGACGGAAGAGGCACAATTAGTAGTACCGGCTGTTTGGCGGGAACATCTTCTAAAGATTTACCATGATAGATCGTACCATAAATAAAATTCGCTCTAAGTACCATTGGAATGGAATGCGGAAATACATCGCCTGCTATGCAGCAACGATTTGAAGTTCTAGCGGTCGATCTGTTTGGACCACTTCCTGTTACTCCCGAGGGATATAAACGAGTTCTAGTTGTCAAGGATACCACAAGCCGTCCGGTTGGATTATTTCCGCTTTGTTATGCGACAACGGAGGCATATGCCAAGATTTTGATTGGTGAAATTATCATGAGGTATGGATTGCCGAGGAGAATGATATCCGATAATGGATGACAATTCATTAGCGATATAATGCAACACGCGTCACAGAGTTTTCATATTACACAAAACTTAATGTATATCATCCAGAAGCGAATCCAGTGGAACGGAAAAATCGTGATTTGAAAGTGCAACTAGCCATTATAACCAAAAATAATCATACACGGTGGGCTGAAAATATACCATCCACATTAGATTTGCGATGAACACCACTAGAACAGATTCCACTGGACACACTCGAGCATTTGTGACTTTCGGAAGGGAACTTCGGGTATTAGAAGATGTGACCGCTGATCTTAGGCCCATCATTGAATCTGAAAATTTTCTACCAGAAATAATTCCTTATTTATGGATACTACAGGATAAAATTAAAGAAGTACGTGACCATAATGAAAATCACCAGGATAAACGGAAAGCGGTGGCAAATAAATTTGGTCGTCTTGGAGGTCAGTATAAGGTGGGAAATTTAGTTTTAGTCCAATCCCGTGTATTAAGTAACGCCAGAAAAGGGTTTACAAAGAAGTTTGCTCCAAGACGTGATAGGCCTTACCGGGTATCTAAGGTTAATTCATCAAACTCGTTTGAAATTGAGACGGCTGATAGGAATAAAATTATAATTGGTAGATATCATACCTCCGCTTTAACACTATATCAAGGTCAAGAAATGGTTTGAAATAGAATTGATTCAAAAATTACAAAGTTCGTGTTTTACAGGTGCATGATAAATTAATGATTCCTGAATCATTGGTTCTATGCTCCCTAAATAAAATATGAGGTATGAATTAAACAGTGCAGGCCTTAACAGATATATTATGAGTCTTACAAGTTATCGTTAAAAGATCAGTTCTACACGTTCCGAAAAGGGTTCGCAACATGTTCTGACCACCAGAAAGAGAATCTTAAGCGAGAAGTAGCGTTACCAATACAATCATTTGGAAATGCAATTGGTGCAATGTGGGTGCAATGTTGGTTGGAATCGAATAAAATTTAGAGGCTGTGGTTAAAACTGCGTAAATCGCTTCATTAAAGTTTGTATATAGAATCCCTTTACTAGTTCAATCCTAGATTTTACGTTTGTATTTGTTTTATTGATAGACATGACCTGCAGATGGTGGTGGCTAATACAGTGATTAGTCCGTAAAAAGTAATATTTTCTTCTCATATCACATTTACGTAGGCATTGTTTGCACAAATATTGACAGTTAATGTTCCAAGCAACAGCTATGCTTTATTATACAAATTACTCTACAATAGTTGTGTATACAACACACCATTGACCACCCACGGCTATACGAACGACAAAGATAAGATTAATGTTGAAAAACGTGACAGACAAAAGTTCCCTTTGGTGTGGTAATAAGTAGTATTAAACAGTTTAGAAAGTTTATTCATGTTGTTTTTCCAAACCTCAAGGTCGCCGTTTAAATCAGATAAGAGCACCAATACAATTGGCTTGATAACCTTTTCGAACCTTGAATGACGTGAACTTATTCTTCATAATGATTTTCGGGTATTGTAGAATTGTCCATTGTCAGAAAATGTGTTAGCCCTAATTAAATATAGATTTAAAATACTGATAAGAACAACTTCTAAGAATTTCATTAAACTGGGTTTTTGTACTTACCTGTACCCTAAGGGGTTACACTAATAATGGACAAAATCATTTGTTTTTAAAAATATTTTTTACTTGTTTTATGTGTACTTAATCAAAACAAAATTCTCGATACGGGACCACACCGCTATATCCAAGTCCATAACTAGGATGTTTACCGGTTCGGAAGAAGTAAATCCCGCGCGAATACACTGGCATATGCAGCATATCAAATTTTTCGCCACGTATGCAACGCCCCTTTGTAAACTCTTTCCACGAATTACATTTAACCACCATCATTGAATTTGGATTGCACACGCCTTCAGTAAACAATTGCATCGGTCGAACATGAGAGCACTGGTAAGAATCGCATCCAGGTTGATAACCTATACCACCATTTGGATATATATCAATTGTTCCAATACATTTTTTAACTCCGTACCGTTCCCCATCGCCATGCAATATAACCACTTGGTTGGCAATATCCTCCGTTATATAATTGGCGCCCTTACACAGGATCGTCGGATCTAATCCGAAGAATTTTTCTAATTTTTCATTACTGTGCCGACTATCTTTGTTGACCAGAGTCATGCCCATGGCCAAAATTTGCGCCCCAACTGAGGATCCAACAAATACAGTGTTTCGCTTCTCTAGTCCAATACAAAATAAATATTTAATGAGACGATACGTTAGGTACGCGATCATCTCAGAGTTATTATTCAGTGTATTGTACACCATTGGTAAATTTCTGCCTACGTCCATAATTATGGCCGCCACATCCGATCGACATTTGCCAACTAAAGCAAACTCTTCGACCGGATTTAAATGATTACTAACCGGCCACCCGGTAACTATAACGTATGTCACATTTTTTGATTTTAAAATGTCTTTGTAATGCTCCAGACGATTCATTTCGCATATCGGAAATGCTGTTTGATTTCCTGATACGCCCGATAGTGTTATTTGTATTTTATCGATTTCTCCTTCACCGCACGCGGCTAGTACGGGATTGTCTAGTTCGACTTTACCTGTGGAATATTAAATTTATTAACACGGAATTTATACGAATACCGAAACCACTGACTTACAAACTTGATTTATGCCCCACAAGATAGCACGGTTAATCAATTTTTTATTTTGCCGCTGTGTACCCACTAGAGTTTCACATTGTCCAGGCCTGTTATCTTCATCAACATCAAAATCACATTCAACACTTTCTTCTTCGCTGGAGTTGATAGGCTTACATTCACCACAATATTCATCTTCTTCGTCTTCTTCATCTTCATCTTTACTATTTTGTTGGACATATCGTACGTCGCCTGGGTCGGTTTTAAAATCCGGACCAATAGGATAACCTCCGCCAATAGCTGTATCCGGTATACTTCCTCGCCGACTCTTTCTACATCCACATTCTTTTCTCTCACAAAACACTTGGGTCAAACCGCCACAAATCACCACAACACAAAATATTAAACTTCTACTGCACTTCATTCTCATAATTACAATACGATAGTGTTCAAAAAGTGGTTATAATGCCTTATATACACGTCCACACGAAATTTTGTCTACGCGACTTCACTATAGACCAAAACACTTCGATTCGTATGAATTTTGTACGCGGTAAACGTGATTCTGTCCAAAAGATACCACTTCTAAAATTCTTAGAAATTACCAACCGCTTAGTTAAAAATATTTTTAATTGTTTTTGTTGTGGTGTGCAATTATTATTGTTAATTAATTGTCGTGCTTAAATTAAATAATCAGGGTATGATGTTTATTAAAATTTGTAAAATATTTTTAATTGCAAATGAGCACCGCGTTGAATTTCATGCGTTCAATTTAGTTTCAATTTAGAATTTTACCAGGCAAGTACTAGATAAATCCCATTAGTTCAAGCGCAAGCGTTGCTGATTTAAGTGAAGTGTTTTAGCTTGCGTGAATGTGTAGTATAAGGCCGAATCATATTTCGCAATCGTTTAGCATTCTCTGATTGAGCTTAAAGCATTTTGTTTTCATGTCTGGCGAATTTTTCTAAAGTTGTGGAAGGTGGCGGTATACCGTTGTCGATATTGTGGTTTTATGTAGACCTATGGATAGGCTAACTACAAAATGTACGAAGTGTCGGATTCAATTGTAATAACAGAGTCCAGTTTGCGCACCAAAATGTAAGTTTGTGTGCATGAATTTTCTTTGGTTGTGATACCACTAGATGTGATGAAACTTAATTTTATTTCTTTATGTTCGAATGAAAGATAGACTTTTCAGATTTGCCAGTGACTACCGTTTTTAATAAAATTCCCAATTAAATCCCCAGTGGGCGAAATGGTCCAGTTAGCCTCCAATTTAGTCAAGAGAACTTAATCATTATTTTGGATACCAAAATTGAAGCTAATTGCTTTAAAAGCCTTTATGGAGTCAAGACACCAGGAAGTGCTGGGGTTTACCTCGCAGTCTTCCAGGGTTAGGAAACCATAGTGCAGACATATGACCTTTCTCGTTTCAAGACCGTTTAAATGGGCGAACTAAGCTCAGACACTTGCTCGCTAATCTGGCGCGTTCCAATTTCAAGCAGCCTTGCCACATCAAGATACTCACATCTACCACGACATCCCTGAGAGATGAACTGACAAGTTCAGGAGTGGTGGGTAAGAAGAAAGGTGATCCATCGTTAAATTTCAGAAATATCCATTGACCCATATGCAAGCCTTGTGGATTACCAAAGAAGGTTTTTATTGTATTTAATCTTTTTAACAAATGAGTTGGCCAACGCTTTAATATGGATGATGGAGTCAAATGCTTTATTATAAAATCCGTATAAACGGTGTCCACTTGTTGATATTGTTCAACGACTTTAAGAACACTATTTGTGCACTCAACTAAATTTGTTGATGTGTGTGATATCCTTGAAACACAAGTATTTCAAATAGCTTCGGTATAATTGATGTGGTAGCTATTCCTCTGAAGCATGAGCCATCGCTTCTTTTCCCTGATTTGAAAATTGGTGTAACTTTCGATAACTTCCATCTGCGGTGGAATAATTCTATAAGTAGTGACAAATATAAAAGCAGAATAAGTGGCAGGATAAACCGCAGGAATACCATCCGGACCGCAACCTTCCCCATGGCTCATGATTGGCACTGAAACTGTAACGGTGTTATTGCAAATTAAGTTCAACTGGTGTTTGTATAGTCGTGGATGTCTTCAGTTTAGTAAACTGGGATCTTCTAGGTGCGTTGTTGTCGGATAACGTTTAAATTCGCGTTTGGAGCTAAAATATTTCCAAAAGTATTTTGAATCCAACTTAATCATGTCTTGATTTGTCGAAAAGCGTTTTAAATATTTTAAATTCCGTATGCGATCTGCATACCAAGGTGGGTAATTGTTGGAATTCCCAAACGAATATTATTCGAAGGATTTGCATCGTTGTAAACTTCTTCAATTGCATCAAAACACTTTGTATACAGTTCACTTCCAGAATGAGAGGGAAAGTAAAATATGTAAATACTCATTTTCCCCAAGTAAATTTTGTACAGATAATTGCGCAATAGAAGATGGAGTTAGTTCCAACTCAGCATTGTCAAATGATGAGTGAATGACTAAAAGATCTCATTCGTTTGGGAAGAACTCGGAGCGATGTATTGATTGACATAATTTGTTTTTAGGACAAAGTTGTAGAAAGTTGCTGCTTTTGGTGTAATTTTTTCGGAAGTAAATTGAGCAGCTTTTTGATTTGCTGGAGATTCCTGTTATTTCCTGTAAATATTGGTGTTTTGTGAAATTCAAACTCTTTGAGCAGAATAAACCGCATGACCTCAACTAACGGTATACAAAATCCCGTCCTACCTTAAAAATGAACGAAGAATCAATGATTACAAAATAATTAGGCTCAGGTGATGAGGCAACAGCCTTGTTACAGTGATACATTGAAGGCTCTCAGATTGATAATCCTTAAGATGTCTGAGCCCTTTTCTAGATGAAAATAAACTGCTTCGAGTAGCCGGCCGTTTAAAATATTTTAATTGGAATACGATTGTAAACACCCGTTATGACTGCTTGCAAACCATCATCCATTTAGTCATGATCATTTAAAGAATTTGCGTCCTGGTCTGGCGAAATTGATATATCTATGAGAGTCAAACCAAGTCCCGCTAAAATAGAAGCAATAAAACTTCCCTTACCGAAGATGGAGAAACATCAACAATTCACTTCTTTTTCACATATAGCCAAACCCGTAACCTAATTGCCTGAGGAAAGATAAGAAGATCACCATAGATAAAGAATATATCAGCTACTTTGAACAATGCCAAACATTACTATGTAATGAATCTATCCTCACGTATCCCGATTTTAACAAACCGTTCTTTGTGATGCGCTATCGTCGATGTGCTATCACACTTTACCGGTATGCCTCGCATCTCAAACCCTGTCCAAAAGCGAACAAAATTACTCCACTATAGAGGAGTTGATGGCAATAGTTTGGGCCACTAAATATTTTAGGCTGTATTTATTTGGAGACAAGTTCTCTATAATAACGGACCATAAACCGTAAACCTGGTTACTCTCATTAAAGGAACCAAACTGCAAATTAGTAAGGTGGATCTAAAGTTGGAGGAATTCGATTATATTAGGTGCGCAAGTAGAAACTCAACTCGCTGACGTTGGTTGCATTAAAATATACTTGAAGGCATCCAAATCGCCCGCAATTTGGACGGGTTCAGTCATTTATAAGACGTCGTTCCGTATGCATCAATTTTAAGTGATGGATGTCGATAAGCAACACACTTACGTCATTGCATTCGATTGTGTTTTCAAATGAAAAAATTCTGCTCAAGCTATGGATTTGATTAATTCGACGTTGAGTGAACATTTTATGAGTCATTCACGTCCACGAATTTGCCTTCTCGGTACAAGAGAAAGAATTTTTTGCACAAACTCATTACGAGTGATGAAAAGTGAATTTTGTACGATAATCTTAAACGCAGAAAACCAAGAGTTGAACCAGGCCAGTCATCAACATCAGTTGCAAAAATGAAGATTCATGTTGGTGAAGCTATTACAGCTGAATGGTTACCAGGCCTAATTGATCAAATTAAATGATGCTCTGTAAGAAAAAAGATCATTTACAGGCCAAATAAAGCGGAACTCGATATTGCTGCTAGACAACGCTCGTCCACATACAGCAAAATCAACCCAAGAACTCATCTTCCCCTTAGACTGGGGAATTTTACAGTATGCGGCGTATTCTGCAGACTTGGCTTCCTCTGGGAGCCACTTATTCAGATCATCATCATATTTGAAAGGCCTGCGGTTCACGAAAGTTCAAGAGACCACAAAGTTTCTATCGGCGAAAGCATTCATCATCTACCTGATAAAAGGCAAAGTACTATAGATAGTATTAGTAGTAAGTTGAATTTGCCCAAAAAAAAACAGAGTTCCTACTTGCACACCTAATAAGTGTAATTAATTCAAAATAATAACGAAAATTTAAAAAGTAAAAAAACTAATTTTTGTTCAAAAAATAGAAATGCTGTTGACACGCAAATTTCAAAATAATTCAAGCCCAAGTTGGAGGTTTTTACTCCTCCACAATAACCTCCTGTGAGGTATATGGTTATACTCCTCCTATTAATATGTTGAAGAGCAGGAGGATTCAGGATTCCTTCGTTAACTACACCATCACTCGGCAAATTTGAGATTAAATTAGAGAAAAGTATGCAACAAGCTCTTAGCTCTTTCACCCTGTTTACAATCCGCCCTAAAACTCTGCAAATAATGCCTAGGAAGCTAAATGTTTGGGTGTTATGCTTCAAGAAAAACGTACGTGGAATCTATCACCAACGAAGCTAATAAACCTTACTTCACCTGTCAACGAATGATTTTCAAAAGGTAGGGTATCAGTCGCCAATTGACCATCTAAGTGCAACAGGAATAAAGAAAACCTACTCCATTATTGGTCTATAAAAGGCAAAATATATTAAATCAAATACGCAAGTAATGAAGCTCGATAATTGCCAATTTATCAAACTTAACAAGAAGTTATCAGAGAAATTTGTCTAATCATGATTCTTGAAAGAGAGCACGTTGGGGACATTATATCTCCCCCCCCCCACTTCCCGACATGTGTCCATAAGATATACTGACGGATCATCCAAGCTGATGCTCAGCATATCCTTCATAATCTCGGGAAACCAAGCATGGACCTGCATACCTCAATAATGAAAATTGTTCATCATGTTCGGGCAAAGGCCGGACTCCGGCTATCAACTTTTATTGTTGAGCTGACAGGATCTTTATTTTTATTTAGACCAAATGAGGTATTATTACTCATGTCATGTGCGAATTTAAATTTAGTCAAAATGAACACAGAAAAATTGAGTGCGGTGCGATATCGTGCACAACGAAGTGATACGAATTCCTGTTGGTCTACCACGGATGAATATCGGCAGTAAGGAAGATGCGGTGAAAGGAATGACAATGCAGAGGGAACCCAAAAGAATGATTCAATTACTGAGAGTGTGCAGAATCCAAAAGCAAAGAACAAAGGCTAACGCAAAAAACGTCATCAGCAAAGTTCAACCGTAACAAACTGTAAAGCATCGATAAACGGTCAATTAGAAACAGAACCTTAACGGATCCCGTATTTGCCGATTTAAAATCAAATTTAGACGGTATGAATAGTTCGAATCGAACATTTCTAAATACGCTGGAATCGGATAATTCGAAATAATCCGTACTGGGATAATACACCAAACGATTTTATACTCAAAGAGGAGGTACCCGTTGAAAATGAGAATAACATGTTGAATTCAACCGTAGGTGATAGTAACATAAATTTAGATAAAAGCGCTAGTGCTATTTGGTGGTCAGGTTGTACTGTAGCAGGGGATAAACACAGGACTCGCTTCTTGTACCTGCTACAATTACAACAAGTGCTCACATTGCCTTCTTGTGACGGCCACCGGAAACTACTCTATAAAAAGGGGTGAGGGCTGTTCCTTTAGAAGTTTGCATTGAGCTAACAACCCAACCTGTGAAAAACAAATTGATACGAAACATCAACATACGCCTCGGATAAAGTTAGAATTTTAACAACGACCTTAGGCATTTTTTTTGTAATCTAGTAATTTATCTTTCATAATTTATATTCTCGTTTGGAGGGTTGTTGCCCTTTGGCTAGTCTCCTTTACAGTTTTATTATTTTTCTAGTCGATTTAGATTGGATCTAGTAGATCAAGTGGTTTCTTCCTTCGCAGCCGTCTTACTGGGTATCACTCATCCAACATACGGCGTATCTCAACAGTTTCGGGCAGACTACTACGTTGCAAGAGTTTTCCCGCGTGTTTGCTTATTTCTTCACTGACGAAATCTATCTTCAGATCTCTATGGAGGTTGTCATTTCGTATGTACCACGGTGCATTAACTATTCCACGTAGGACTTTGCTTTGGAATGACTGCATGACATTGACATTGGGTTTCTTTGTACAGCCCCAGAGCTGAATACCGTAAGTCCACACAGGTTTTAGAAATAACCACTATAGTATTAGCAATTTATTATGTAAAGTTAGCTCAGAATTTCTTTCTAACAGCCAATCCAACTTTCTGTATTTAATTAACTATATTGTTTAACTCTCGCTTTTCTTTTTTGGTATGCTTCTTCCATTTTAGTTTCGGGTCTAGAGTCATGCCTAGATATTTTACCGTGTTTGCATTAAGTGGTTGAATGTTTGTCATTAAGTGGTTTGTTTAGTTTGGGTATCATTATTTCTGCGACTTTCCATTGATTTGGAACGTGTTTAAGTCTGAATACTGCGGTAATTATTTGGAGTAGTTTACGTAGTCCTTTTTCATGAAGATCTTTTACTATTTGTTCTGTAAAAGTCACACTCTGGAGATTTCTTTCCTGGAGGTTTAGATTGATTTCCCCTTTTAATACTTGTAATGTGACTGGAGATATATTGCAGTTATCTATTTTATTTACTGGTGGTCTGTTTTCCTCGAATGAGCCTGAACCGCACGGAGAACCTCCATCATCTCTTCGAACAGCCATCGCAATATGCGCGCGATCGCTAAAAACTACAAGAAACACGACTGTCGGCAATAACATCGGTGATTGTAATCGGCTTGGATACATACACTTTTTGTCAATGCGACAGGACTACCAATATATTTTGATTTAAATAAACGAGAGTTCGTTCTTTACTTTTTGTGATAATTGATGATAACCGTCGAAAATAATAAACAAAAAAGACTACCAAACACGAATCGGAGTGGGTTTTCTAATAAGTAACCGATGTTGTCAGTTCGTGAATGTTTTCATACATGTCAATAATCGGATCTGTTTAGTAAGGTTTCACGGGCGTCATTTTAACATTTCGTTCGTAAACATTCACGCGCCACTGAGGCTACTCCCAACCAAACAAACAAACGATGCTTTTACAACCGTCTTGAAAGTATTCTGAGCAAAATACCTCAGCTTGGTGACAAAAAGGGTGATTTTACGGCTCAAATTGTCAGTGGTTGCAAAATACATAGTGGCACCATTGGCCCGGACTCCTTACATCATATTTCAAAAAACTATGGAACGCGCATCACCGAATTAGCTTTAGAGCATATTGTGGTTTAAAACACGGTTAATTAAATTGATCACATCCGAAAGACATTTTTCCAGTATCGAAGATATCAAAACAAGAAGTGGAGCTAACATCAGTTCCTTTAACTTCCTTGTAGTTGCATAATACGCCTTTCGTTTATCAATAAATTCAGTCGTCGCTATTAACGAGCCTCGTGTTGGAACACTGTAAAAGGAATATCATTAAAACTGTGGTTACGGAAGCGTCGTCATCAACATTACCGAGGACTAAAAATGATTGGTTGGACGAAGATTGCTTAAAAGCAATTCCGGAAAAAGATCGTGCACGCCAGCGAAATGTATACCAAAATTCAAGACAGTCACGTAACTATTACATGATTGCGAGGCAATTCTCCACTTGGCTCTGCAAACTGAAAAACGCGAATGACCCAGCTGTGCTTTACCGAGATAGCTACCGATTTCCAACCCCGTGGCAGAACTATTCGAGATGGATTAAATTGTAATAACAATCGCAGAATAGCTTTGCTAAACTCATCTTGGCCGACTGTCAGTGTTGATTTTGCCCAAACAGATAAACAACCGCCCAGACCTGCACTCCCGTTCACAGTCTCTTTGTAAATTTACGAGAACAGCTTACGACTGCATCCAGAGGAATATACTGTGGGAAATTCTAATTTCTGACATTCCCGATTCAAATTGCAAAGTAAAAAATCGAAGTTAAACTCTGGGAAATCTTTGAAATAACATCAGCAGTATACGGCAAGGTATCCTATCGCCAAAATACTTTTATACTTAATCCTAAAACACGTCGTGCATCAGCTTAACATAGCCCATACTGCTGCCTATATATTAAATCAAGTCAGCTCTTAGCACACGCTGATGAGATATCCATTTTGGGCCGCAACATCGTCCCCCTGCGGATAATTTATTTCGGTACGAGAAAGTGAAAAAGTTTAATATTTGGGATCGGTAGTAGCTACGTCAAACAAAAGTTAACATCTACAAGGCGCTGGATAGACCAGTGGTCATCTTTGGTTGTGAATCATGGCGAGCGTAAAATAATTCGTGTGACGTTCGAGCCAACTAAGCAGGTCCTCCGAGTCAGCACCTTCGAAAGAAGGTTCTCGTGGAAGACCACCTACGCGATGAATTGAATGGACGACGTGGAAAAGAATCTGCATACTCTACAATATTTGAAGAAATGTCATTTAGGCGCCTAAATTCCTGCATGAGGGATTAAGTAAGCTAGCATTAAGTAAGTTTTCATAATCAAGCTGATATGGATGACCCACAAGATATAGAACTAACGAGTACAACTTTCGAATACGATGCATATGCCGAAATTGAACAAGTGCAAGAATCTCGAACATGTTGCCCATTTGATTTGGATTACAATGAACTTTTCATTGAATAACACGATGCTCTAAATTCAGTGGCGTGTGCTATGCGTGCCCAAATCGAAATTGATTCATTGCAACCGTCTGATGCATCAGAATGAAAATTGGAACGGAATTACAAGATGTTGGGCTGGATCATAGGAGGAGAACTAGTGGTGCGATAAAAGCAAATCGGAATGCTGCAGCTAAGCGAAAACAGAAAAACATATTTGCAATTTAAATTGAGGAACCTGATCAGACACTGTTTAAAGTGTTCAAGCCTAAGCGCAAAATATGATGAAGAATTGGGATCCAAAAAAGCTAACCTATCCGTAGTTCTAGACGGAACGATGACGTGTGCGACAGCCATACCAAGTTAAAATCATAAAAATGAAACAATTAAAGTTAATCGCATTCTAGTCATAAATGAACCAATCACAAGAATAATTGGTCCGTCAGTTGAAGCATTCCGATAACACGTTTCTCAAGAGAGTATCACGTCACTTACGAGTTATACGATAAGGGCTATTTAACAATTTGTGCGATGTACTAAAGGATAATTTATCCGTGCCTTTTGCATTATCGGCCATATTGCAAACGAGCGAAATTTTCGTTTGGTGCCATCGATGATTTTAAAATAAGATGATTTTAAAGTTTTAGAGAAATGATGAGGGTACGAGGAGGGTGTACTACGCTCGACTGATTTAAAAACTTTCCAATTTGAAGAAGGTTTTGAAACTTGTAAAGTAGTAAGAACTATTGTGTAAAAAATATGTTATTTAATTTTTCCTTTTTTTAAATAATGCAAACTTTTTGTTTTTTAAATATTATTATTTTAAAAAAATCAGTTTATACATATTATGTTATACAATTTGTTTTGTTTATTTTTTTATATATAATATATATTATCGATAAATATTATGATATATTTGTTTTCATTTTTATTTAAATAATACGTTTTAATGATTTTACATTTAACACTTATAAATTTTCATTTCATTTTAAATTCAAATTTTACCAATAAAAAATTTAAAACTATTTTTGAACCCAATACTAATAATTATATAAATGTAAATTAAAAATAAAATGTTTATAAATTTCCCAACAATTGAATAGTGTAAATGTCGTGTGCCAAATAAAAAGAGTGGTCCAAGGAGAATGCAACATTTAACATTTAGTATTTTTTAATTGTTCATCAGAAATTTTAACTGATTCACTAAAGGTCTATAAAACAAAATTAAAGCCATTATACATGTGTAATAAACAGATCCCGTTTAAAAATAATGCATTATACAACTGAACAGCGCGTTATAATTGTGAAAACTTACTTTAAATTTGGGGACCGTGTTATTTCTCGAATTGACCCCCTTAGCCAATTATAATCATGCAGGTTTCAATCACCCAACACCAATAAATGAACTGAAAGATGGAATTCGCCGCGTCGTTGGAAAAAATAATCAACCAATGCGAAAATGTTATCGAATAATTCACCAAAATATCAAGAGCGTACCAACAAAATTATTGTACCCATTTAATGGATGTTTTGTTTCATACTTAATCGGAAACCTTTATATCTACTAAATTGAAAATACAATTTTTACTATTTTTCAAAAAAATACTGCGCTTTTTCTTCCTGTTGGACCACAACATTAAAAAATTTTTTTATTGCTATTTCAGTAATGTAATATTATACAATAAACAAACAAAAAAAAAATCTCAACCAACCAAATTTTTAGGCCCATTACACGAGCCTATCAAATGAATATAAAGAAATAAAAACGTTATTATATTGCAATTCATAAATAAAATAATTAAGAAAAATAGAAAGTCTATATAAACAAATTTTTTATTTTTATTAAATCACCAAAATATATATAATTTTATAAAACTAGTCTTTTTCAATATAGTTAAATATTATTGTTTTAATTTTATATTTTTTTGTGTATTTTAAATAAATATATCATTATTAAAATTATTCACTTTTACGACGTCTGCGTTGATTTTGTTCCTAAAACAAACAAGAAATAAAAATTATTTATTAACAATTATGTATTAATTAATTAAAATAAAACAATTGATTAAAAAATATTAAAAATATCGAGGCCTGCACCGAGCAAAATCTAAATACGGTTTATAACATATTCCAACATTGCTGTGAAAGATTGCCTAAACAGCATTTGGTAACCTCCCACCTACACACAAAAATCAACACTTCTATACAAACAATCCAAAATTAAGAAGAAATGAGGAGCCAAGAATACGAGAGGTATTCACTAAATTCGGTAAATCTATATGAAATTAAGGTAAAGAAGATTTAATGTATTTATTCCTGCCAGTACTGCTTGATATACGTCATCAAATTTATGTTTAGTTTCTTTTCTGAATTGTAGATGGCAGTAATGTTCGTAAAATGAACTTGACATTTGGGTATTAACGTAATGTAATTTTAAATTGACATTATTGCAGAATTTATTGGTTTTTCCACCGCGATTAATATTTATTATTCATTTGATTATACTGTCATCTACAGCCCAAGGTTGGAACCGTTGACATAACTGACGAAACAATTTTTAAAGCAATGAGGCATTAGGTGAACTGGGTAGACTAGCCGACAAAACAAAATTCAAGCAAATCAATTGTTTCAAAGCCAATCAACCAAAAGGTAGTAAATCTACCAAAAACATTACACCAAATTTGGTGCAACCGAAAGAAAAATCACCCCCACCAATAGACATTGTGGGTGTAACCAGTTACCCAGAAATTCAGTCACTGATAAAATCGGTTACTGACAAAGACTATAAGGTAACAGCGTTAAATAATGACGTTTGGAAAATTTATACTCTGGCCTCAGGTACTTATAGAACCTTATATATGAAATTGAATGCTGAAAAGTATCAGTGGTTCACTTACGAGAACAAACAGGCCCGACCTATAAAAGTCAAGCAAAGAAATAATGGAAGACTTACAAAATAAAGCTCTTAAAATACTAGATGCTGTGAATATCGTTAAAAAAGAGAGAAATTCAGGAAGGAAACCAAATTATCAGTAAAAAGGGACTCCCTCTTTTTATGCTAGTATTTGACAACAAAGAGAATGTTCAAAACATTTATGGAATAAAAGGAATCCTTCACATGAAGGTGAAAATTGAACCAATGAGGAGAACCACAACATGCATACCCCAATGCAAGAAATGCCAGGCATTTAATTACACCCGAAGATATTGCAGCCGGGATCCAAGATGTGCAAAATGCTCAGGTAATCATTTTACCCAGGCATGTACAATAGGGAGAGATGTGCCAGCCAAATGTACAAATTGTAAGGGCCAACATCCGGCTAATTATCGAGGCTGTGAGGTTGCTAAACAACTACAAAAATTAAGAGATAAATCAAGAAATCAACCGCAAAATCACGAAAATCGAAGGGTTCAAATATCAAATCAGATGTATCAAAACCCACAACCAAGCAATATAGGGCAAATAAGTTCATTTGCGCAGGTAGTGATAGGTTTGGGTTCAACCAAACATATGGGCTCTAAAAGTAACCAAATTATGGAAAACATTGTGAACAGCATTGCAGCTATTACAAAGCGGCTAGATGACCAAAGTAATCTGAACAACATGATGCTTGATCAACTGAAGAAAATGCAACTCCCTCAACGCAATCCAACTAAAAATGTTAAGTAAGAACACAACTTTCAAAATAGCAATCTGGAATACGAATGGCATTATGCAACATATTCCAGAAATAAAAATATTTTTAAATTCAGAAAAATTCGACATTTTCTCAGTCATCTAGTTAAATCTTTGTTTGTTAAAATACGGGGTTATAACTTCTATCACTTCATTCATCCAGCGGAAAGAGCAAGAGGTGGTTCGGCATTACTAATAAAAGAAAATATAAAACACCATTTAGAATCAAATATCGAAGAAGAAACCATGCAAGTCACTACTGTAAGAATCCAAATTAAACACAGACAGCTTACTGTCTCTGCAATATATTGTCCTCCTCCCCGGCATAACTTGAAAAGGGAGAACTACCTTAAACTATTTAAATCGCTTGGACGTGATTTTATTATTGGAGGTGACTTTAATGCGAAAAACACCTATTGGGGATCTAGACTTACGACGTCAAAAGGTAAAGAATTGCTTCAAGCAGGGCGGACATCAAAATGTGAATTTTACTCTGGTGGTTCCCCAACATACTGGCCCAGTAACGGAACGGAGATACCTGACCTAATAGACTTTTATGTAGCAAGAGGTATATCCCAGAACTGCATTCACGTTGAAGACAGTAATTCTCTAGTATCGGGCCATTCCTCGGTTATCATGACAGTCAGTGAAATGGTAATTCAAAGCTAGAGTGCACCCAGATTAACAAATTCAAAAACAAACTGGGATCTCTTTCGTGAAGTATTGGAGGAAAAAATCAATCTTCAGGTACCGATAAGAAATCCCCACCAGTTGGAAGACGAATTAGAACAACTCAATGAAGCAATTCACTATGCTGCTTTGGCAAGTACCCCTATTATACAAAATAAGAAGAAGCTTATCATATCCTACCCAATGGAAGTTAGAGAGTTGGTAAGAGAAAAACGACGGGCACGTAAAACCTGGCAAATAACTAGAACATCGGAGAACAAAACAATTCTTAACAATTTAGGTAAGTCTCAAATCTCTTCTTAAAGAAGTTAAAAATGCATCAATCAACAGGTATCTTGTTAGCCTAACCGATGAAAAAAATTCTGATTATTCACTTTGGAAGGCAACAAAAGGACTCAAAAGATCCAAAATGCAAGTGCCTCCACTTAAAAAGGAGGATGGAACCTGGGCAAGAGGTCCTAAAGAGAAGGCTGATCTGTTTGCGGAGTATCTCGACTACACCTTCCAACCACTACCAAGGCAAACGGCCAATGAAAATATAATGTCAATCCAAAAGCTAGAAGATTTTGATATACGCCCAGTAACCCTCAAAGAATTATAAGAAGAAGTAAAAACCAACATGAATGAAAAGCCCCAGGATATGACTTGATTACTTGCCAAATAATCAAGGCTCTACCAGATAAATGATGTCGTCAGCTACTACACATAATCAATGCATGCACCATTCTTTCGGTTAAAATATGTTCCGTGGCAATGGAAAGTAGCAGTAGTAATTATGCTGGGTCTTATGCTTCTATCGGATAGGGATGTTATTTCAGGTTCCGACCAAATAGTGGTTAAAGCTTTGGCGTTTGGATCGGGAGGTACCGGGTTCGAATCCCGATAGGGGCAGGATGCAAAGGGAATTTTCATCATCAAATTACGATTTGTGATGAGAAGGAACACATCTATGACCTCCTGTCGGAGTGCAGAACCCATGGGCCGACCCATCTTCCATGCCAGTATAGGCTGGCATGGAGCTATGCAATGTGCAGATGGTAACAAATCGGACCTATATCCGTACGTCCTCGATTTGGCAGACAACTGCGTAAGGTAAGGACGTAAATAAGTGAACTGCAAAAGAGTTAGGAGTGCTTTGGCCCCAGAAAAGATTGCAAATAAAAAAAAAAAAAAGATCCGATGACTGGGCTGATCAAGTTATTAGATAGTTATTTTTTTCGTTTAAAATACGTTTGGCAATCAGCTGAATAAGGAAAAACGTTGTTTTCCAAAATCTTGACGTAGACATTACGGACGACTATACTATTCACACGACAAATAGGTTCAAGATCATTCATGCGCATTCTTATCCGCATCAACAGAACCGACCTCTTTGATTTAAATATGAAATCAGATGATTACAAAACTGTTAAGAAAGCAATTACGAATGCAATTTATTGCAACAATTATGCAAATCAACAATCAAAACTACAAGCCTCAACTCAACTTGCCAAATTTACGTGTTTACTGTGCGTTGATATTGTTCATGAGCTTCTTTCTCATATGTCTTGCGCATGCTGTCCGACAACACAACAGCGGTTGCTTAAAAAAACTCAAATTTACGGAACCGACAAAGCACTTTAGGTATTCCAACTACTAACAGTAAAGTCTAAATCAAATTTCACAAATAAATTACAAGGTACAGGCAAGCACACAAGGTCTCAGAAGACATTTCGAGTACCAATAAAATTTTAGAAGACAATTCTTATGTAATGCAGATCTTTACAATGTTTTAATTAATACTGGAGTTGATCACCTAATACACCATTAAACAATCGTGTGTGCTTTAATTTTCATCTTCCATCCTCATTCGACGAATCATTATGCTTGTTACTTTCGAAAATAATTTTTACGGGTACATGTAGAATTCCTCATCGATTCCTCTTCCTTTTAGAGGAATTTTTGAAAAGAATTTGTTAACTCAATATCAATGTAAAATTGATTTTGAAATGATTACGATGAACAAAATGCGAAACGCTGTATGACGCAGGAGGGACTAAAATTGTCAAAACAATAGATTTAATTATCAAATCGTCACCCTTGTAGATGTTTAAACCAACGTTATCTACAGTCGATGAAAATTGCAAATACCAAGAAATTTCCATTGTGTGCCAATTTATCAAAAATCCTATCGCATTCCTGACCCAACAAAATAAGACAATCAGACGAAATGCTCGAGCAAGAAATAATTTACCCGTGATTACCCGTAATTGAACCGGTAATTATCATTTTGAGCTATTAAAGAAAATTGGACGGTGGTTCACCAGAGCTACAGCAATTTATTTTAGGAGCTACTGATAAGAAACCAAAGCCAAAAACACATTTCAATTTGCATTTGTCGTTTTGACATACTTATTTCAACAGGAAGCCATTTCTTGTGAGAGGTGTTTCAGTTACTTTACAAATTTTGTGAGTAACGGTACTTTGTGAACTCACGTGTCTTCTACGGAAAAACTCCTCAACTTCGCGGGTTAGTGACATGTCTTCGAAAATTCAATTAAAATTGAATCCAAAAAAATGTCAGTTAAGAAATAAGAAATTTTCGCAATCATACTTTTACGTTGACGGAAACTAGTCATGAAAGCATCGTGTGGATCGCCTACATTTCGCAAAGAAGCATCGATGCTGGATGGAATGAATCCGAAACCTATTTCCTGTATAATCGAAATTTTATCCACACTCCTAGCATTAATTATTTAAGATGGTGGAGGTGTCATTGCTTGAGTGATTACGCATTGCTTTCAACTTCTAAGTGATTAATGATAAAAATGGACATCTCATCGTCACCATGAAACGCACACTCAGAGGGAGGGCGAATACTAATTGTTTTACGGAGCTGACCAGTGTCTCAGTTAAGCGATTCCGCTTTCCTCCTTCTTCTGTCTTCTGCCTATACACATGTTCTATTCAGAACAATTTTAGGTCAATATTGGAATGTTAAACAGATGTCTGCTTATTATGGAATTTTACTGTGTCTCCCTGTTCGAGTTTACTGACTATTACTAGAAGAATTATTAAGCGAACTGTTGGTTCCTTGTCTTTTTGTTTATCAGCTTCATCATATTTTGTAAAGTATCGTTAAAACCTTAAAAAGCAAATGCCACATTTTGGTAAAGTAGAAAGTATTTGACAAATTTTGGAAGTAATTTTGGTATGTTTGCCCCTTTTCCACAGACCACTAGTCAGAGTAGTTCGTATAATGGAAACGCTAGATGAACTTGCACACTCATTGGGAGTTGATCGTTCAACCATTCCTAACGCATGTTGTGCGAACTGACGCCAAGACCTAGAAAGGCGATTTTTCATTTGTGAACAACTACCCAACGGCGAAATCAGAAAGGTTTTCTGCACCGTATGATGATAAGTGGATACACTAAGGTAATCACAAGCGTAAACAATTATTTGGGTAAGCCTGACCACAAATCAAACGGTATTGCTTATGATTGATGCGGTTGACCGAGCGTTAAAGGACCAACGCCTGCAATACGAGCAGGACACGATAGTTATTCTTCAACATGAAAAAATCGCACGTTTCAAGTACTATGGCTGCAGTCAAAACATACTTGGAAACGCTGAAATAAGTCCTGCCCAACCTACCGTATTCTCCAGACATTGCTCCTTGTGATTACCATTTGTTTCGATATAAGACTCATGATTCGTCTGAGCAATGCTTCACTTCTTATGGATACCAAAAAAGGATGCAAAAGATGAATCAGCTTGAAATGGTATCCGTATAGCGATGGACAATACTTTAAATGGTCAACTTGTAACAACTTTTAAAATAAAGCCGTGACTTTACAAGAAAACCCTTCAAAATTAATAAACGGTCCTCAATAATTTATAACATTAAGCAGTGCTCTACATACTAGATTTATACAAGACATAAGTAAATTTGAAAGCACTTTGTAACTATTGTGCTAGGTCAGTATCAACCTATTGAAGGATTCTAATTCTTTAAAGAACATTATCCTCTCAAATACATTGTAATTAAATATTCATCATACTAGCTAACTTAAAAATCGCTTATTAATAACACGATGAATTACTATTTAAAAGCATACCTGTAAACGTCTAGTCATGTATAATAAAGCATTCTCGTTGGAATTACTTATCAAAGAAATACTAAGTATTTACTTATACTACAAACAATGATTTGCTGATAAAAGTAATTGTTCGGTTTGTTTTCGAAATAATTAAAAAATGATTCGAATTCATATGATAATTTAAAATTCTCAAATTCCATTTAAAATTGAAATAGATTAAAGTGTAGAACGAAAACATGTAAAGCAATGATTTAAGTGGATTAACCTTATGAACGTGGGGTTAGATTACAGAACGTTGTCGTCGAGTGCCAGTACAAATAAACTTTGAAGGATTTACAATAGATGGCGAAACTAGTTTTAAATCGCATCGGGCCATCGTGTAACTATGTTCACGTTAAAGCGTCATCATTTCCCTTTGAAAATCAGTATGAGTCATTTCGCTGCAGTGTAAACAACATATTTTTTGTGCTCTAATCAAGATAACCTTTGTGCCAACAAAACACAATTTGCGGGAAGCGCTGCTTTTTTGTTTTAATTTGAAGAAAATTGCAGCTGATGAACATTGATTGCTGTGCGAAGCATATGGGGAATATGCTCCAGCAATAAAAACATGTGTGGCGGAGTGGTTCCGCTGTTTTAAAAGTGGCGATTGTAACACAAGTGACAAAGAACGCGAAGAGAGACCGATAAAGTTTGAAGGCGCTGAGTTGGAGGCGTTGGACCAAAATTCATACCAAACTCGAGAGGAGCTCGCTGATACTTTGTGAGTGACTCAACAAGCGATTCAACATCGTGTCAAGACCATGGGTATGTTGCAAAAACAAGGAAATTGGGTTCCGTATGAACTCAAGCCAAGAGAAGTCGAATACCAAAGACAAAATCGGAAGGTTTTGATACATCGAATTGTGACGGGGAAAGTCCACGAAAACTGGATCCACTACGACAACCCAAAGTCCCATCTTCAACCGTCAAACCGAATATTCATGGCAAGAAACTAATGCCGTGCATCTGGTGGGATCAGTTCGGAGAGATTTACTATGAGCTACTTCAGCCTAACGAAACCATCTCTGGAGAACCCTATCAACAACAATTGATGCAATTAAGCCGAGCATTGAGCATTGAAGCTCAAAGGCCCACAATATGCCGAAAGAACAACACACAAAGTGATCTTTCAGCACGACAACGCTCGGTCACACGTTGTAAGTCACCAGTGAAAGTTTGGAGGCGCTTCAATGGGATGTCTTACCCCACTCGCCGTATTCACCAGACATTGCTCCTTATGATTACCACTGTTCTGGTCGATGACGTCATGACCCGGCCGAGCAGCACTGCTTACGAAGAAGCTATAAATTAGGTCGATTCTTGGATCGCCTCGAAACACGAGGAATTTTTCGACGCGGAATCCGTATGCTGCCTGAAAGATGGGAAACAATCGTAGCTTACGATGGCCCATACTTTGAATAAAATATATTGTACCAATTTCTCTGAATAAAGCTTCGAAGTTATAAAAACAAACTCAAAACTTATTTGTACCCCCAATACATTTGATATCAGTTTAATACATTATCATGCGCTACTCTAAAAATAAAAGTAACATGTAGACTCAAATGACGTCATGCTTATAAAAATAGTAAACTTCGATAATCACGTTTAATTATTCGTTAAGGTCAAATTTATTAAAGTATTCAAATAGTGATAATGCGTTTTACACTACATGCCGAGTAACTTTAAGCCGAAACAGTCATGTAGGGTTAGCATCCAAGATAATATTGTAACGCGTAGTGGACGATAAAACTACCACAAAATTATTAATGTTTTGTTTATTTCCAGTTATAATTTAGAGTTGTGACGGCGGGCGATTAATTTTTCGAATATGGAAAACGATGAAATAATTTCATACACAAAGAATAATGAAATTTAGATAAATAGGATGTTCAATGACGCCGAAGTAGAAATCAAATCAAGAAATTATTTTGAAGCTTGTAATTAGTAACTATTTCTATAAATATGTATCTGAAATCAAGTGGCTGTTTCATTCGTAACCCATAATTTATTGAACTCATCACTTGAATCGAATAAAAGGTTCCTTATTTGGATTCTTTTGTTCCTGCTTTGATTCTTAAAAACTAAGTTAGCAAACAATAATGTCTATGTAATCGGATTCTCCAACTAAAATTTTCGAGTAATCAATTAAACAAGAACTACAATAAAATACAATTTTGTAAAAGATAAGATGCACGCTTTATTCATCATTAATTCATATTTATTAGAAAATTCTAATTCAAAGTGCAAATTATAGGGAGTTCAATAAAATAGTCTAACTAAATATTTTAAAATATTACAACTATGTACACCTTTTAAAGAAGTAACAATATTTATTTCGTCCCAAAATGAAATGTTGGGACAAATTTTATGTTTTTTAAACCTTGCATAAATTTCGTGTATTAAATGAAATAATCTGACTTTGATACGAATTCAAAAGTCCTCATACTAAAATCGGGACGTAAAATTCATACCGAAAAACAATTCATGCAAATCTTACTAAAAAATATTTACTATTACTTTAATTGATCGAAGTAAAAATATTACTTTAATTGATCGATCCGTACCAATTGCCGCTTTTGATTGAATTTGAAAATTATACAAAAAATGATTACGTGCGACTTTCAAATACAGTTTTATTCGAAATTCCTTCCAAATCCCATAAAATTTTAGATTTCCAAAAATGGTTTGTAACGTTTAAATTTTTGTTTTGTATGAATTGTCTTTTGTGGGAATAACCGTATTCCCACAAAAGCCAATTCATCCCATACAAATTTGTTTTGTGATTTCAATTTTTGCAATCTGTTTTGGTTTGAGCGTATGACTATAGATCAATTTTTTGATAAATTTTTAGAGTTTAAGGAAAACACAAACCACAGTTTATAAGAAAATGTACCGAAATTTTTAGAAAAAATAAATAAATAATTAAACCTTATAAATATAATAAATCGATTCCATTTTCATTTAATTGATCTCTCGAAATATTAAAGTTACGTGTATTATTAGCGCTTATCAAATCAATTAACAGGTTCACCAACCTTTAAGGACAAACTCACGTCACAAATATGTGACACAAAATGCAACAATTTTGTATTGCTATAACTGTTTGTGATAGTTTTTACTTTGCAGTAGTTTATAGGAGTGTGTGACACGTATATGTGTCGATCGGTTTATGTGTAAACTTTTTTTATTTCTGGGATTTCCCGAAATGATTTTGAAGAAAAGTAAAAGTTAGAGCAAGTAGCAGCGAGATTGATTTTGAAGACTCTGTTAGTAGCGTTCGTATCTATGATACCGAAAGAGACTCATCTGATTTCTCGTTGGATTTGAAAGATATTGAGAACATTGAAGTAACTTATAATGACTTATGGATGGATGTTATGGATGATGAAGAAATATTAATAGATCTGTCTTCCAATGCAAAACCAATGAGTAATTTGCAAACATTCTTGATGATTTATTGGTAAAAATAGTCATGTGGACTAATGCACACGCTAAACTGATTTTTGCTCAGAAGACTACTAGAAAAATCTAATATTAACCGGCGGAAAGACAACGTCTCTTGAGATTAAGAAGGTGCTTGCTTTTTTATGTCATTTAATAAAAAAACCCACCTTACGAAATTGTCGGACTAAAAGCGAGTATGTATTATTATGATGAATAAGGAGTATGTATTATTATGATGAAACAAGTGATGACACCATTACACAAGATTCAAGCTGGATGAAGCTCTACTTTTGCGGCGAGAAAGATTCATATTCCGACAGTGTATCCCAAAGAAAAGGTATACAGTTTTACGAGCTATGTACATTAGATCGATTTTTGCTAACTATGCTTATTTGTACCGAAAAAAGTACGGTATCACACGAACACGATCATTCATATGGTGTAGTCAAGAACTTATGAAGGGGTCTCCTCTACATGTATAACTTTTATTCCAGTGTCGACTTGGCAGAATTTTTAGTTAGTCATCAAAAAAACGAGCAAACAAGAAGCGAAACCCGTCATATGTTATGAAACGTAAACTAAAAGCAGACGAAATTTCACGACGGCGTAAACCAAAAAACATTATTGACTTGAAGTGGAAAGACAAGCAAAAACGTGTTAATGATCTCTTCAAACCACAACGCAGACGTCGTTAATTTGATGACAAAACGAAACGAAGCAGTCACTTAGCCAAAATTGTTGCAGATTATAATGCCAACATGTCGAGAATCGACAGAGCATACCAAATGGTTTCATACTATGCTTGTCCAGGACTGGATATGCTGCTGGATATAAGCATTTCGAACTCACATTGGATTTACAATAAAATCAATGTAGCCCGACCATTACCTTTATTAGAGTTAATAAATTTAGAGAATAAATTATAGTCTTACTTAGGACAACCTTCCGCTCAACAACGGTCATCCAATTCACGCCAATCAATAATGCTACACTTCTCAGACGCGGTAAAGTTGCAAAAAGTTGTAGTCAATGTAGCAAAGCTGCTAAGAGGACTGAGGCCAAATACGTTTGATGTATTCGTAAAACCAATGATGTCGAGGAGATTGGATTTTGTGCATATCCACGTTTTAGAATTTGGCACACTGCATACATTTTCGAAATTTGTTTTATTTTTTATTTTTTACGAATTTCGCTTTGTTTTTAAATTTAGGATGAATATTTAAGAAATATATCATAATGTAGTGCGCAAACGCTTTTCTTGAGGAAATTTTGAAAAAAATTTGGCCAGATTATGTTCTGTGCTTTACTATTAGATTTTCTCGAAACTAGCTTTAAGAAAATAGCTAATTTCGCTAAAATTAAAACTGTATAAAAATTTAATTTCGTTATGAGGTAAAAGTAAAATTATGAAACTGCGGAAATACGAAACATTGTCACCATCACAATCAATAAGTGTAATAATCAGAAGCATTGTTTATTTAAATTACAAAACTTAATAAATACTTGCCTCGCTCGTTTAGTAAACTTTCATTCTCGTGCAAAAAACATTCATTTTAGGCCCTAGATATTAAAATAACTAACATGATAAATATGTTTATCAAATATTGGTTTTTCTGAAAGCTACTTCTTCTTCAGATTGAGACAAATTTTTGGTTTAATTCATTTTTAATTATTTGTTTTGGGAACCAATAATTTCGATGAATTTTTGTTAAGATCAGAAAAAATGTGATAATGAAATGTTAATTTAAATTATTGTTACGTGAAGAGCAAACGATTTAAAATAGAGAGCTGAATATGAAAATAATGTAATAGCAACAAGATTGCGGCATAACAAGTACATCTTTCACCACATAAAATTGGAGAAATAATGCAAACGCCTTAAGCAAAATTCCACATAAGCCATAAGCCTCGCAACCTTAAACAAAAAAGGTAATACCAGTAAGCGACGAACGAGTCGTTGAGAATGAATAGTTCACAGTTAGTTGTTCATTGTACAACCTTAGAAGAGTAAAATGAACCTTGTCGCTACCACCAGTTATAATGATTGTTCCAGACTAATGTTCGTTATCCACAAGTTCTTGACGTTACATACGTTTCGAAAACGACAACGGACATACAATAGGATTATTATAGTGGCGCACCAGGCTATTTGGATATCAACATCGCAAAGCTATGCACAAGACAAGACACATACAATTAATTGTGTGGCAGCCCTGCGATCTCTACGTGCTAAATTTGCGAAAATAAAAACCTAGGCTGAAGTGAAAGGGCTAGAACAGACGGTTGCGCTAGTTAAATAATTCGGTCACTTTGGACAATGCAGACAATAGACTAATAAACCTATAAGCTGAGAGTGCAGTGGACGAGGATGATCAAATCCAACACAATTAGTTTTGAATGAAAGGCAGCCTCCCAAATTTACTCCACAGATACATCCCCAACATAAAATGATTTCACTCTCTCAAAAAGATGTGTCAACCCTCTCACGACAGAAATACTGCAGGTTTGGCAAAAAGAATATCGAATTCGAACTCACACAACCTAGAGCTACATTTTACAAGATCATCGTCCAAAGCTCATTAACAAATTTATCGGTATTATAATATAAACCCAAACTTGTTTATAGCTGACCTGTTGGGCTTGAAAGTAAAAACCGTTTCTCCAAGTTGGTCGTAATCGACAGACGCAGATTTTTCTTATCGAATACGAGTATGCTGGTATTAGTTACTTATAATAATATCTGATTTATTATTCTTATCTGTAAAGAAACTTCTCCAACACCAATTAACCAGAATTTGGCCTGTGGCTTCACCCCAAAACAAAAGCAATGCAACAATGCTGCAATACGACATTAAACACAAACACAAAAAATAATAGCAACCAAGGCAATAAAATTAAAGTTAATCCAAAAAGCTGCAAGTCACGCTCATACATAAACACATCATTAGTTCGTCACACGTAAGACCAAAAATAAAATTGTAATCTTATCATTCTGTTACATTTTATCGCCACCAATGATACCGCCGAGTTTATGGAGTGATAAAGTAATTTATCAAAATACCGAAGCTATAGATTCCCGGTTGTCACCCACACGAATACTGTGGGATTTATTCAAATGGTTATTATTAAATCGCTCGATAAGCGGCACAAGAATAATTCAATTGATGACGTCACCATCTAAGTAAGTAAATATTTAATGAAGACATATGCGTATTTTCTTGTTCAATACTATTCGATTTATAAAATGGTTAAAGTGTCTCGCGCGCGCAATTGAGTATACGTGGCCTTTACAGTGGAAAAACAGAAAACCATACCAATAGTTCGAGAGGCATCACAGCAAATTTATTTTAAGAGTCAAATTAAAATCTTGATGGTGCTTTTGTTCAATCTTCATCAAGCGGGTTCGGTGGATTTGAATTTCTATTTTGCTCAGGTGGGGGCCTCTAGGTTGAGAGTGGAAAAGGCGGGTCGATAATATTTTGTATAATTATAAATTAAAAATATAAAAGCTTACCTTTTGCGTTAGTATGATTAATAGTCGTCTGAACACGCTGACGAAATCAAAGAATAGGTCGAGTGAGTGTTGAATATAATCTGTACTTCCCTGGCGATATTTTTCCATGATTGCTTGAGTATCGTATAATATAAACAATGACATTATAATGAGGCCAATATATAGATGACCTTGATATATAATTTGTGATTGTAGGAAAATATTAGCCAAACCGAATAAAGCCATGGTGTTTAAAGCGGCAATAAGTGGCCCGCCCAAGTATAAGAATTTTCCGTTCGGGGCAAAAATTGCCGATAAACTGAACGAGGCAAACATAACGCAGGTCGCTACCAGGGCGGTGACCACAATTTGCGGATCAACGAATATGACGTAGTCCATTAGGGGGCCAAGAGTGTGTCCGGTACAGAAACCAAATCCGAGTAATAAACCCAGCCGTGTATAGAAATTTTTGCCATTATCGCGTATCATGAAAAGAGCGATTAAAAGTCCTAGAGATCCAAAGGCGCTCAATAATCCAGCATGCCATATATTGAACAAGTGCAAATATGAGGCAAATGCTGCAGCTGCAACGGTTCCAGTCAGGCAGGCATATACACGAGTCAAATGATATCGTAGACCAGGCTCTCTAAAATCACAAGAACAAAACAAAGAATTATTACGGTAATTCAACTCTTTCGCCTCGAAAAATCATCATGGATACGTACACTTTATTATTAAAACTACGCGCAAATTGCGTAAATATCGCGGACATTTTTAATTTTCTTGTGGATCTGTATTTTTTCTCGATGAAACACACGCACAAACACGATTTTCTATATTTTTTAGCTTTTCCGTAAAGTTTTCGTAATTTTCTTCAAAACAAATAAAATTTTTTCTTTGATTTTTCTATTTTTTTTTTATTGTAACCAATCGAATTTTCAATAAACACAGAATATTCGAGTCTACTTAAATTATTTTGTGGACCAAGATTTTTATGGGTAATACGATTTGAATTTGTGGTTTTAATATTTTTAATGTATTCACTTCACTTACAAATTTTAAACTGTACTGTACTCAAGGCGAACTTGACTTTTTTGATTTTTTTTTCACGAGACGTCAACGAAGTTGATGTTCGGAGGCTTTCGGGCTCGTCTCCTCCGCCCGAGCAAAATGAAAATACACGTCAGTCGAAAAAAGTCTAGAACTGTCAAATGTTTTGGTATTGTTTACAAATTTTTTAGATTTTGATGAATCATGCGTAAATTCATAGAGATAATTACACCTAAAAACTACTTTAAATAATTATTTTAACACAAAATTTGTAGTATTAATGGAAAATTACGTGATTTTGTAAAGAACTTTACTTGAAAACTCTTGTCTTCGAAATTCTCCATTTTCTCGAAAAAAAATGTTCAATGAGTGCGTTTAATGCTATTATATTTGACAATTAGTACTAAATTTTTGCTCTAGTTGGTGTCTCTGCTGTACTAAATTCTTTTTGTCACTTCCTACCATAGATGGCAGCATGCCATAAACAATTTTCGAATAACCGTTAATTTTTAGTTTATATTTTACAAGTGGTGAAGTGACAAGCATGCATTAACTGCTGTAAATTCAATTTGTAATAAATAAATTTAAAAAAGTGGATCGAACAAATTTACGCCACGAAAGTTTCGCATAGCCTTACAATGAACTTAAATGCCCTGAAGTTCTAGTCTTGAACAATGGGTGCATCAGGGCTCTTGGTAACAGTAATAATAAGTGAGGTGAGAGGTAAACATGAGCCTTTTATGGTCTACTGGCTTGAAAATTCAGTGATAATGGACAATCTTATCTACCAATCAATCGATCACTTGCAGAAGCAACAAAGGGTGAGTACCTATTTGAATTAACTCGTATATTCCGTATATGTCAAAAATATGAATGTTGGTTCGTAAATGCTGATATGCGATTTATCGTAGAGACCCAAATATTAAGACCTACTTATACTTTTTCTTAATTAATTATGGCATAAAAAATTGTCGAAAGCCTCTTTTTAACATTCTGCTTATTTCCGTAGTATCGGAGACGTGTATCTGAAACAAGTAACAATTTCGTAATCACACTGTGGTGCGCGTACTGAAGCGTGAATTTTCGGAATTTCCTCCCGATTAAAGTTACGCCTCGTGTTCGTTGTGTTTGGAACTGAATTCAACAGAATTGACAACGTTGTTGTCCTGTACATGCCTGACCTAATACTATTACCGAGAGTGGTCGATCTGTTTGAATGTTGGCCCTTTCTAAATTCTCGGAATCGAATGGTTTGACATGGCTGATCGCAATATTAGTACGACAAATATTTATTTCAATCTCATAAAACTAATCAGCTCTGCTGATATTATCACTCATGGCGACCTGTTATGGCGAGTGTAGTTCCTTACAGACGTTCAGTTGTTTGACGACTGCAAAATCTTGTCTGTTGAATGTCTTTTTGCGGTGATGGGCTGTAACTTTGTGGAATTTCTCTTAAGGCCGTTTACTCACTCATACTAAGGCACAAAATGCTCGGTATTTTGTAGGAACTGGCTAAGGTATGCATAACGTGCTACACCAAACACCAATTCGGTTGAGATTGCTTGCAATTTCTATACTGAATTCAAACAGATCACCCATAGAATTAGAATGATCTTGAATGTACAGTTTCTTAGAACCCAATAAGTAGCCGAGGTATTTTTCGAATTTATTTACTGTGCTGCCCGACCGAATTTTTACTTGCACATCTCAAAAACTTCAATTGCTTACTTGTACTTGTAAATGTGTGACGTGATAACATGAAGGAATAAAACTAGAGGAACTTTCATTATTTTTTACAAAAATTTGGCCAAATCTAGTATTTTGAACAGGATTGGTATTGTAACATGAATTTTGGTTTCAATTCTGGAATATGGTCGTAATGAATTTAACATAACAGCTTCCAACCGATTTTGGTTGAATTGGGGTGAATCACAACTTTTGGATTTATAAGCGGGATTTTAAATTTACCTGGAAGTTGCGCAATTGATTTATATAAAAATTTAAACCAATTTCTTCAAAGGATTGGAATTTTTTGTTTAGAGATTTTTCTGATCTCAATTTTGTGTTTGAAATTAACTAATTTTTTGAGATTTTTCCTTGTTAATTTCGTTTTTCAGAATCACATCCGAATTTATTCTTGGAATATCATTTTCATCGTACCGAGTTTCAGACCAATCATTTGATCTAACTAATTGACCTTTAAAAATGGCTTAGTTCGGATAGAATTAGTAATTTTGGTAACCACATTTAATTCTCATGTTTATATCCCGTTTTAATATTAAAATCTTGGTTTTATTCCATTCGTTTGAGAAATGCCTCAGTTCTGTTCAGGTAGATTTTCAGAATCACATTTTGAATAAAACACTTTTGGAATAAAACCCACAACTTGTTCAATTAAAATTTTCCAACTTGATCATAGAAACCGATTGTCTGTCATATCATGTAACAGAACCCATAAATTGTTCAATTAATAAATTGTTCCATTCCGATCGATTGAGAAATGGTTAGTGCAATTCAAATTGACCATTTTCCAGAAGGGCATTTGGAATTTTCATTAAACTGTATTATGATGATTTCTATTCAAACTGTACACCTCCTAAAGTCACATCCGGAACTCAAATTGGAACCCCATTTTAATAATGAGATGCAAATTAAGTTAAATATGGTTGTGTAGGTGTATTGTATAACCTTTTAAAATTGCACAGCCCACAAGTTTTTCGTGCCTTTGGCTTTATTCTAGAGATGAACTCATATGAGTTTTTTTATTGAATATGTGGAAATTTTTGTAGTTGGTTCGCTTGCACATTCTCTGGTGGTACTATTGCACCCTTTGTATTATTATTATTAGGAGGTTTACGAATTTTGGTTTTACAGTGACTAATTCGAGCCCAAAGTCACTTTCGGCGTAGTACGGCTAGATTTTAATATTGTTCCACTGGAACCTATTTTAGCATATTATGGCATGTAAATAAAATTTATGCATATGAAAAGTTAATTTCAACAATATTTGTATAGGTAAATTTCTTTTCTTAATTTACTTTTATACTCCTCGATTAGACTTCGTCGAGATAATTGGCATCAAACGGGGAAAGTATCATTGGGGGAAATCAGAATTTCTCTTGACTAAACTTTTTTACTAAGTCATTTGATTGATTTAGCTTTGCCCGGAAGCACTAGCTTCTGCAAGAAATAACAATGGAGAAAGACCTATTAACTACTATGTGAATCAGCTAACTAGCAGCAGTGAAACGTACAAAAATTAATCAGGAGAAATTCAACATTTTCAAAGAAACGCTCTAACTCAATCGCCTAAACAACGAAACCAGTAATGTCGATCAGAAATAGCAATAAATAGAAGAAGCATTTGTCAAGACTGCTACCAACGTGCTCGGCTACCAAGGCTACACTATAACGGCAGTGAAAAATGGTTGGCTCGTAACATTCGAAGCACTTTAACAGAATATTCCCTTGCTAGGAAATCTACGGAAAAACATCTGCGACAAAAGATGCGCAAACATATGAGAAATGTATCGAAAACTTCAGCTTCTAAGCGGAATGCCAAGAATCTCACTAAAACTTCCACCCAACTAGTACAGTCAAGACGGGAGTGGAGAGCTGAGTGTTTCAAGTTTATAAAACCAGGTTTATGTTTTTTATATTTATTATCTCTATGACAATTCGTCTTCGACCAACTTATTTCTACCACCCAATTAACCATCATATCTTTTATTTATTTGTTTGCTATACTGCCAACAGCACAGCAACAAATTGTTGCAACACAGGCAACAGCATAACTCTTCATACATTTTTGGTTCATTAACAATTCGCCCATATCGTGTTACGGTGGTGGCTGAATTATCAATCCTACTATTATTACTATTTTCAACAATACCTGATTCGTTATGCACGTCAGCATCTGTTGCAACATTACTAGATTCATTATTCATACTAGTTAAATTTTCATTTATATATAGGGTTTTCCAATAAGAGGTTCCATTTTGAATAGCCTGCTATTTTGCAGCTGTCAATTTTGAAGCATCCATTACTAAAAATGGTACAATACACGCTTCAACAACGCATTGAAATTGTTAAAATTCACTACAAAAATGGTGAAAATTTTGCATTCACAGTTCGCAAAACTAAAGCACTTTTGGATCGTCGTGAAGCATCTTCTCGGCCGGCAATAGTGAAACTGGTGGAAACATTTGAGCTGTTGGGACAAATTAGTGATGTGAAGAATCGAAACCGTGAGCGTCGCTCAAGAACAACTGAGAATATTGCTACTGTAGCCCGTAGTGTTGACGAAAACCCAGATTTGTCGATTCCTCGTCGATCTTTGGAATTAGACATTCCACAAACGACATTATTTCAGTTAACACAAAAACTCAAGCCAGTCGATCACCATAGACCTCGTATCTTCGCTGATTGGGCCTTCAATAAAATACATCAAAAAGATCCGGATTTTCATCGAAAAATCATCTTCAGTGATGAGGCCTATTTTCACCTCGGAGGCTACGTTAATAAGCAGAATTGTCTCATTTGGAGCTCAGAAAATCCAAAAATTATTGTTGAAAAGCCTCTCCATCCTCAACGTGTCACTGTTTGGTGCGGTTTTTGGGCTAGCGGTGTGATTGGACTTTACTTATTCGAAAATGAGGCTGGTGCAACTGTTACGGTGAATGGATTGCGCTACCGAGCTATGATTAATGATTTTATGGCCGAAATTGGAAGATACTGATGTGGACGACGTTTATTTTCAGCAAAACGGCGCTACGTACCACAAGCAACGAAACAATCGCAATTTTGCAAGAAAAGTTTTCTGACCGTGTTATTTCTCGAAGAGGTAATCACAATTGGCCACCGAGATCTTGTGATTTAACACCTTTAGACTTTTTTCTTTGGGCCACGTGAAAGATAAGGTCTATGCCTTAAAGATGGAATTCGTGAAGTTATCGAGGACATACAGCCGCAAATGTGCGAATTGGTTATGGAAAATTTCATGAAAAGGATATGGTGCTGCAAGCGTAGCCGTGGCGGCCATTTGGCTGATATCGTTTTCAAATGTTAATGAGTCTACGTCATCATATTGAAATGAGGATAATTGTTATTTGTTTGAACATTTCGAATTTCGTATTAATCTAGTTTTTGTTATTGTTATGGCCGAACTCGCTAGTTTACTAATTGCGTGTTAACGAACAGTTGATTTTTTAACAACATTTTTAAATACTCCTAACATTGCTTTTGTCAACTGTTTTACTAATACACGTTCATTTTTGTTATTTCGACAAATTTTGTACTCCGCCATGTTTTGTTAGTTTTTAACTTTCGTCAAAAGTATTTAAGACTGATTAAAAATGTGGAAAACGACGTAAGAGATGATGAGACATGTCATATAAAATTGTATGAAATATGATCAAATTAGAGGAATGCTCCGTATTTTCCTAAAATGAAAAAATCTTTCTTCCCCGAAATACGATTGATTATATGAAGAAATATTTGGTTATGACGTGGGGACCAAGAAAGGTGAGACTGCTCCGTATATACCTTTATTGTATTTACAAGAAATACAATCCCGGAGTGTGATAGATGCAAATCTCTTTAACGTAAATAATAAAAGGCGATTAAAAAGGGGTGGAAAGGGTGATTTTTCTTTTTGGTTTTCGTATACAGTGCTGGGAAAAAAAATTGGGCAAACATATTTTACTGCAAATTGGAGTCTTTTTTGCTAAAATTACAAAACTTTTGAAAGCAATTGACTTATTTTTTCATTTTAAATACATGTATGACGTAATTTTTTGGAAAAAAAAAAATTATCTGCAATTTAGGAAACCCCGAAAAATGCAAAAATATTCAAAATACGTTGATTGGAATTAAAGTAATGGAATAAATTAGCACCTATTTTTTAATTTTGGTTTTGGTTTTTATTGATTTATAGAAGTTCTATCTTTAATATTAATATTTCGTTGGACCGCCGTTTGTTTTTATTACACCGGTACAACCCCGGAACTGATGTGCACAAAAATTGGTCAAGCAATTATTTTATTTTACGCCTACCGTTCTTGGCCGTCATTAGGGTGCAGATGTTTTATTGCCTGTAATTTTTTTTGAGTATAAATAGTGCATATTTTGTAAGATTAAGTTATTCTGTAAGTGATCCTAGTCAAATAAAGAATAAAGTGCAATTTTAGTTTAAAAAAATGGGAATAGTGAGCAGTGTTAAAGCAATATGTTGCTTTTGACGCTAGAAAATTTAACCACGCGTGAAATAGCCGAAAGATTAAACATTCTTAAAAGTACTTTTGCGTGGAATATTTAGAAAATGCGAAAGATGGGCAGTACATAAAGAAAGAAAGGCTCTGGAAGGCCCAGAAAGACAACGCCAGTGGAAGATCGTTTCATAATTTACAATGTCGTCGGAACCGTTTTAAAACTTCATCGGACATAAGACGGGATGTTGAGCGAGCAACGGGAAAACAAATTTCAGCTAGCTTAGTGAGAAAAAGACTTGTTAAAGCTGGTTTGAGAGCACTTAAACCAGTCCAGAAATCTGAGTTCACATTACTAGTGAAAAAAAACGTTTGCTATGGACCCAGGAGCATGTTTCTTGGACTCCAGAAATGTGGAACGATATAATTTTCTCCGATGAATCAAAATTCAAGCTGCATGTTGGAGATAGAAGAATTCTCGTAAGAAGAAAACGGGCTGAGAGGCTTAGCAACGAATGTCTTTTAAGACTTCCACAGAAAAATGGAGTTATGGTATGGGGATGCTTTTCTGGAAATGAAACCGGTCGATTGTGCTTCCTTAGTTCCAGCATTACAGCAGCTGTTTATCAGCAGGTCCTACACAACGAAATTCAGCCTTTTGTCTTAAAGCTTTTTGGCGAGATCTGCAAATTTATTGTTCAACAGGACAACGCTCCGTGCCATACCGTCAAAGTTGTGAGTTATTAATTTTGAATTGTAGATAGAAAAATTGCCTTTCAGATCAACATAAATAATTTGTTAAAAACTTGTCTTTTTTTCTTATATCTTCATTTAAAAGTAAAAAAATACTTCGAAGAAAGAAGTATCGATGTGTTGAGCTGGCCCCCGTATAGCCCAGACTTAAACCTCATTGAAAATATTTGGTCTATAATGGAGCTAGAACTAGCAAGAAAGCACCCAGAATCGATTCAAGCTTTAAAAAGTTTGTTGATGACGATTTGGGAATTCATACCTCCTACGACTTTGAAAAATTTATCAAATTCAACGAATCGGTGGTGTATCGCTGTAATAAAAGTAAATGGCGGTCCAACAAAATGTTAATATTAAAGCTAGAACTTCTATAAATCAATAAAAAACAAAACAAAAATTAAAAAATAGGTGCTTAATTGATTCCAATACTTTAACTCCAATCAACGTATTTTTAATATTTTGGCATTTTTCGGGTTTTTTCCCCTAAATTGCAGGTATAGTATACTGTATAGTTAGGAGGAAAAGTACTGCATTCCCGGACGATAGTGGAAATTGGCGGACGAGGCGATAGTCGAGTCCGGCAACCACGGGAGTCCGGGAATGCACTTTTCCTCCGAATTGTACATACTATTTTTTTTCCCGATCGGAGTTTAAAACGGATATAAACCCAAAATAATTTTTAGTTTTATTCATTAATTATCATATTAAGAAATCAAAACAAAGTAAAAAATCGAAAATAATATAAAATTATTGCTTAGTTAGCCACGACATCACAAGACATAAATACATTTTGTTTTTGTTTTCAAAAGTTGTCAAGTTTGTGTACCTATTTGATTTATAAAAAACGTGTGAACGAAATTTAAGGGATATGGACAGTGGAAGCGAACTATCCTTATCTTGTACCCCGCCGGATAAACGCTTTATGGATTATCGTCAATCTAAACACATCAAATCATTTTCGGAAAACGTCATTCTGGCGTATTAAATTAAAATAAATAAATGCGTTTGACCTTATAAGTGTACTTTTATTTCTTCTAAACAATTCCAATTCCAATTCCAATTTCTTCCAACATTCTCGTATGGATTTTTACATACGGGAATATATTCCCGGCCTAGGCCAGAAAAAATATTCTCGTACTATTATTACTTGTTGCTTAGCGACAAATACAACATACTGGAATCATGAGCTTTTCGTTGCGAAAAAACAACGAAAAGATATATTTTTTCCTAGGTTAGGAGGTTTCAGTGGTTGCTTACTGCACACTTAGGCCAATTTTTAGGCCCATTGTGATACCACTCATTCACTCCACATCATTAACCCACCTACTTCACCTACTCACACAGCTACAGTATACCACCTGCACATTGCAAGCTCCATGTCAACCTGTACATTGACATGGAAGGTGGGTCGGCGCGTGACACGGAATTCTGCACTCCATCAGAGGGGGTCTTAGTTGTATTTATTAGCATCACCGATCGTAATCGATGATGAAAATACGATTTGCATCTAGCCTCTGATGGGGTTCGAACCCAGCACCTCCCGGTCCAAGTGCCGAAGCTTTAACCACTGCACCTCTTGTCCGGTTATTTTTTCCTACGATCGGAGAAAATTTTTTTTTCTTCAAAGAATTACGTCATACATGTATTTAAAATGAAACAATAAGCCAAAAGTGTTTTAATTTTTGCGTAAAAAGACTCCAATTTGCAATAAAATATGTTTGCCCAATTTTTTTTTCCAGCACTGTATATGTTTTTGACACATCACGCGTGATTAGCGACATCTGTCAAAGTCAATTGTTCTCAATTAGCATTGCCATTTCATGATGGGAAGATTTACTGATGTAAATGCGTGTTCATTTCGCATCAATTTCACGTTATTGGACATCAATCCACCAAAATCGTATGCGTAGCGTGCGTACAGAAGAAAATATTAGCAGCTAGTATTTATGAAGACGACACAATGTCTATTCGTATAAAATATAGCGCATGCAACCAACTAAAGCCGAACGACGTGCCACAGCGTCGAAGTTTTGGTGAGTGGACCTTAGAACATTTTGAAAAAAAACTGTTTTTTTACCGAAATCTTTTTTTTTGCGATTTGACTATTTTTTATGGGGCTATGTAAAATCTCTCGTCTATGCCAATAAACCACCAACAATTGCAGAATTCGAAGACAACATTAAACGTGTCATTAGCGAGATACCAGCCAAAATGCTTGAAAAAGTTTTGAAAAATAATCTTTAAAAAGTAAATGGCAAATATTGATACATCGATTCAAATCAATATTTCATACAATTTTGCAATTTTCCTGTTTTTTTTGATAATTATTATGATAGTGAAGTATTTCCGAAACTTAATTTAAATTTAAATCCGCCATTTTTATTTCAATGTATGCGTAAAACTTCGCATAAACGAGTAAATTATAATTTATATGAAATAATGCTAATAAATATACAAATGCTTTACACGATTTTTAAAATGTAGAAAACCCTTCAAACCCCAACTAAGTGTACTTTCGGGTAAATAAACGGGGCTAAGGGTGTTTAGTACGTTCAATTCGCAATTCGATAAACTTACGTTGTAAGCGATTTTCCATACAATTTTCCATGTCCTAGAACACTCCCACCAAATACTAAGTGTACATTCGGGATAACAATTATCTTATTCCACCGAAAATCATCATCCCTTGAAAAGTTATAGGGGCTAAGGGTGTTTAGTACGTTCAATTCGCAGTTCGATAAACTTACGTTGTAAGCGATTTTCCATACAATTTTCCATGTCCTAGAACACCCTCACCAAATACTAAGTGTACATTCGGGATAACAATGATCTTATCCAACCGAAAATCATCATCCCTTGAAAAGTTATAGGGGCAAAGGGTGTTAGTATTCTCATTTCGCAATACGATAAACTACGTACGTAGTAAGCGATTTTCCATAAGAATTTTCCCATGTCCTAGAACACCCTCACCAAATACTAAGTGTGCATTCGGGATAACAATTATCTTATTTCACCGAAAATCATCATCCCTTGAAAAGTTATAGGGTCTAAGAGTGTTTAGTACGTTCAATTCGGAGTTCGATAAAATTACGTTGCAAACGATTTTCCATAACATTTTCCATGTCCTAGAACACCCCCACCAAATACTAAGTGTGCATTCGGGATAACAATTATCTTATTCCACCGAAAATCATCATCCCTTGAAAAGTTATAGGGGCTAAGAGTGTTTAGTACGTTCAATTCGCAGTTCGATAAACTTACGTTGCAAGCGATTTTCCATAAAATTTTCCCATGTCCTAGAACACCCTCATCAAATACTAAGTGTGGATTCGGGATAACAATTATCTTATTCCACCGAAAATCATCATCCCTTGAAAAGTTATAGGGGCTAAGAGTGTTTAGTACGTTCAATTCGCAATACGATAAACTTACGTTGCAAGCGATTTTCCATAAAATTTTCCATGTCCTAGAACACCCCCACCAAATACTAAGTGTTCATTCGAGATAGTAAGGATCTAATCTAACCGAAAATCACCATCTCTTGAAAAATTATAGGGGCTAAGGGTGTTAGTATTCTCATTTCGTTATACGATAAACTACGTACGTTGTAAGCGTTTTTCTATTAAAAACTATCCATTTCCTTGAAAAACACTCACCAGATACTAAATGTACAATTGAGAGGATAAAAGATGCACAGTTGAGTTTTCTACATTTTTTTAATTTTCTCGCAAATCGAAATAATCCAATGATAACACGTGTGTGTATTGTCTGTTCAGAACCAGGACAATAACAACAATAGAGCCCCTATAACTTTTCAAGGGGTAATGATTTTCGGTGGAATAAGATAATTGTTATCCCGAATGTACACTTAGTATTTGGTGAGGGTGTTCTAGGACATGGGAAAATTTTATGGAAAATCGCTTGCAACGTAAGTTTATCGAACTGCGAATTGAACGTACTAAATTCCCTTAGGCCCTATAACTTTTCAAGGGATGATGATTTTCGGTTGGATTAGATTCTTATTATCTCGAATGTACACTTAGTAATGGAAAGCCGTTTACAACGAAAATTTATCATGCTTCAAATTGCGCATACTAAACAACTTTAATGCGTACAACTATTCAAGGGATGATCATTTCATGTTAGTTTGGTTCTATATTAATCCAAATTCATATACTGATTAATTGGTTTGCTTAATTATTATTAATACTGTACTAGCATTTTCATTCTTTTTTAAAATTATAATACCAATATTTTAATGATATCGAATAAAAGAAAAATATTATGTAAAAATAAAGTATTGGTATCAGCAAATTCACATAAACAAGTTAAATTTTATCTTTATCGTTTTATACGAATAAAGTATATTACACCCACTCATACATATAAAGATATTTAGGATTTAAGAAAATATTCACAATTGTGTACACACGTGTGAAGTTGATCCTAAACCTTCCTAATTTTAATTTTTAGGATAGTTTAGGAAATAGTTCATGGAAATTAATTATTAACCCATCCGAATTCTAGGGAAGATCGTAGACGTAACATTTTTCATCAAGTAGCCTTTTAATTTGCAATTTTATTAATTAATAAACTCGGACTCGTAGTGGATTTTGCAAATAAAAACACTCAGCGGTTTAAGTTACAAACTTTATTTTTCAACACCTTTAATATTTGCAGCAATTCACAAATTTTACTCGTTGACTGCTCACGTCTGCTCACTGGTTTAGATCGGTTTCAATTACATTGATTTTATTTGCATCAAACCAGTCTTTTACCACCTTCGCCGTGTGCTTCGGATCATTGTCCTGCTGAAACACCCAGTGCAAGGTTTCTTTGGCATCCGGAATAATGGTATCTCTTAAAACGTCCCCCATATACATTTTGTTATCAAGGTTTTCGTGAACCCATCATATCGTTCATTTGCTGCAACAGTGGCAACTCAAAATTCACTCATTTCAGAGATATTCTTCTAGGTAAACTTCCATATAAAAAAATCACTCAATTCGCGAAAAATAAGATATTGGAAATTATCCTAAGAAAATTTGTAAAATGTTAAAGAATTATAAAAATTAAGATCCGATTGAGGATAAAGGAATAGAATAAAATATATTTTTTTAATCAGAATGTATTTTTATTTAATTTTGTGTTTACAAACAATTTTGAGTGATATTTTCAAATCGCTCTACTTTTCAGTAGTTTCAATAAATTTTTTTTAATTGTGTCACTGTTGCAACAAATGAGCGATAGGTCCTACCACAGGTCCTTCCTTCCACTATACGGTATATACCACTATACGAGAAACTACGCCAGAGCATAATGTTTCCCCCGCCATATTTGACAGTTTTTACTGTATAGCGCGTGTCGAATTTTTTTGTTTTGGGTCGTCAGTGCCATCCGATCCAAACAAATTAATTTTTCTTTGATCGGACCGCAACACGTTCCACCATTTTGTTATGGACCATTCCAAACGGTCATACCATACAATGGTGCAGGGCCTATATGCTGGGTCTACGCAAATCTTGCTAAAAAATGTATATGGAGGACTTTGCGCTGGGTATTTTAGCAGGAAAATGATCCAAAGCATGCGGCGAAGGTGGTAAAAGACTGATTTGCTGCAAATAAAATTAATGTATTGGTATGGCCAGCTGAACTCCCGATCTAAACCCAATAGAAAACCTGTGGGCTGAGTTAAAATGTGGTTTGAGTAAACTTCAGAGGCCAATAAATAAAAATGAGCTTTGGGAAAACGTTCAAAACGCTTGGTGGAGCATCACAAAAGAAAGATGTTAATCACTAGTAGATTGTATGGGGCGGTGATGTAACTGTGTTGTCGTTAACAGTTTACTACTATTGACTACTTAGGTGTCTGCAACCGGCCCAGCCTATCCGGAATTCCTGCTAAGTCGTCGCCGTACTATATGACACAAGCAATTTCGTGAAAAATAATAAACAAATAAAATAAAATTATAACAATTGCGGACACTCGCTTAATTCACCTTTTTGCCTGTGATGATCTGTTGTGCTCAATACACGTGTGGAAAGGCAGATTAACGCCGTTAATATCTAAAGAGGCATAATCTCGGAATAATTATGACGTACTCACTTTTTATGAAAATTTCACTTCATACAAATTCACAAAACCCGAAACCAAAAAAAAAAAAAATGTTTTAAAAATAATTAATTTAATAAATTTAAATAATGCTTGCAATTAAATATAATTTATAATTCGCGCATGAAAACGATGTGCATTTTAAACGACACGACAAGTAAACTTCAAGAACAAAAGAAAATTTTTAAACAAAAGGAAAACTTGTATATGCTTTCGGTATATAAATTTCTTAAGTTACTACGATTTTTTTATTTTCCTATATATTCAAAGTTGGTAGCTTTTGTTATTTTTTTGTTTGTTTATTAAATCGTGAAGGTATTTTCTAATATACACGGCGACTATATAACCTAACCCAACTTAATATTTTTTCCGTGTACAGGGAGTATGGCATGCATATTATTCAACCCCTGCGTCGTGAATAATGAAAGAAATTCCGGTATATATACAAACCGATTTAGATCTAAAATACTTCAATCATAATAACAACAATAAACAAAAAATATTTATTTATAAATAAATTATAAATTATTGTTATTTTCAAAAGTAAATTTGTTGTTTCGTAAAAATACATAATGAAAATAAAATGTTCTGTTTGCCAAAAAAATCTTCAATACACTGTTAACCTATATTACAATATTTTTCGTTTTGGATTCGCGCAAACTCGAGGAAAAACACAGTTTTTCATTTATCTCGCTCTATATATTTACATATAAACATAAATCTTCTTACTGTATGCGAGCGATACTGGTGTATAATTTTTATAACACAGAGGAAAATTAAATTTTCATTTGTTATTATTATTATTCTTTTTTATGTATTATAACAACTAACCGTACCGTGTATTTTCATGTATAAAAGAAAAACGAAAAACTTTTTTGTTGGATTGGATTTTTTTTGTGTGTACAATAAAAATTTTCCTAGATAAATTTCCTAGTTTGCTGCGGATTTTCGAATGAATAGCTACTAACTTTCCTAATTTTATTTTTAAATAAAGTAAAATTAAATAAATTAAAAAAAAAACATTAAAATTTTATTTAGAATAAAATATTAATTAAATTTATTTAGAAATTAATTTTAGTTAAAAAAATTTTTTTTTTTGGTTTTGGTTGGTTAAATTATTTTTTTTTTAAACTTAGTAAAAATTCTTAGAATTTTTAAAAGTGAGTTATTAATTTAATTTTTCTGTAGTGACCTATAGTAATCGACTTAATATTGTTCTGTTTAATTAAAATTTGAAAAAAAAAAAGTTTTTAATTAAAAGTGAGAATTTAATTAAGGAATATATGTGAATTGTTTTTTAATATATATTGTATAGTTAGTGTGCAATTAGACAAAAAATATTTTAATTATTATTTTTTAAATGCATGTGTAATTAAAAAAAAATTAAAATTATAAAAAATACTCATAAGTAGAATTTTTTTATTGTTACTAGTTTTTTGTGTGATGCAACAATATTATATGGATATAATTTAAATAGTTTTACCAAAAAGTTCATCAACATACACTATACGTAATTAGCAGTCCTCGCGCTCATTGCAGATTTCTAATAAAAAAAAAATATATTTTGATTTTATATATTTTTTCAAAAGTAAGTGTGTAGTTTTCAAATAGTTTTCAAAAAAAAAAAATTGCCTTTATAAATTTTTTAAAGCGAATGCACTTGAAAATGCACGATTATAGATTTGCCGAACACCGAACAGCACCACTCAGTATAACAAAAAAAAATTGTCAGTGAATTTTTTTTTTTACCTTTGTACTCGAATTTCCCTCACCCCAATTTGTCCTCTTTTTAGTACTTGGTGTATAGTTATAGTTAGAGACTTTTCTTTTGAACCAAACGAAATAAAACAAAAAAGCTTTTTATTAATGGAAAAACAAAAGACTTATTGATTTTTAGTTTTTCCTTTTGAAATAAAAATAATCGATGAAAAAGTACAAACAAAATAGTAAAACAAAAGAAATCATTTGCACGATATTTGATTTAAAAAAAATATAAAAAATATAAAAAGCTCTAGGAAAAATGAGTTTAACACTTTCCTCGCCTGTGTGTGACTAATATACAAGTTTATGTAATCCGTTCTAATCGATTGTAGTTTTTTTGTTGTTGTTGGAAAACTGAACCAAAAAATTACTTTGGTGAACCTTTTTTAGTTATTGTTGTTGTTGGAAATTTAACATTACAATTAAGAGCTTTTTATTTTTTTATTTATTTTATTATTATTTTTTATAAATATTTGCATTAAGCATAATTTAGCGATAGACGTAGTAATTACATTTAAATGATAATAATTATATGCCCCCGCTCTTCGTTGGTTACTACCGCCGGCCGGATTTTTTCTTTCTTTAGGGTATGCTCATCTTGGATAAATATGACCTTTTTATAACTTTATAAAATGTTTAATGTAACATGGCTTTACTTTTCGGCTGTTTGTTCTTTTTTTTTCCCTGTGTTGTTATTTTTGTGTTACATAATTGAGACGAAAATTTTGTTGGTTTTAATAATATAAATAATATTTTGGGTCAGTGGTTCTTAAACAGAAATTTGCGGACCATTTATTTTATTTTCTGTTTGTTCACTTAGGTTTTGAATAATTTTTCTTAAGATGTTGCATGGTGTGCAAATTTTTAATTTATTAATTTGGACCAATACCAATTACGAATTGAATCTAATTATGACCAAATGTTTTTAAGGGAGCTTTTATATTTTACTACTTTTAAATGTATAAGGAACTAACTACAATTATTTATAGTGTTTCAGAAATTGGTTGTTTTAATCACTAAGAAAATTATGTAAATCTGCGGGAGCGGAATCTACTTCTTATCAATAGTAAAGTTTATTTTATAATTTATATTGTTACAGCCATCGTTTTCTTCTCTAATCGTGAAGACTATACTAAGGTATATCTTTTACGTTCCGCGCCATTCATAGGTTTTTTTCCCTTCATTAATTACAACTGAGACTGTGCTCATCTAGCAATTTATCTTCCAAATTTTACATTTCTTAAATAATTCTGATTTGTTGGGGTGAAACCCAATGGTTAGTCCCAAAATTAATTCAAGTGGCCTCGTTCTTTGAAGTCTTCTTTCAACGACAGCGGTATCTATCATATGACGAATATAGGGGTTTCCATGTTCCTGGACCTTATTTCGTGTTTGGCGGCGTGCTTTTTTATTTCATCTTTGATGTATTCCATCTGTAAGTCCCTGTGAAGGTCTTCATTTCTTGTGTATCACGGAGCATTTACGATGCTACGGAGAACCTTATTTTGAAACGTCTGTATCATTTTGGCGATTGTTTGCTTAGTACATTCCCAGAGTTGAATACCGTAGGTCCATATCGGCTTCAGTATTTGCCGATATAGCAGCAGCTTGATTACAATACATTTTTCTGAACTTAATATTAAGTTTATCGTTTTTCTTTTTAACGTGCTCTTTCCACTTGAGCTTGGCATCGAGAGTCATGCCCAAATATTTAGCTTTGTTTGCATATGGCACCGGTCGTGAGTTAATTTCTATCGGTAGATGGGAAGCCTTTTGATATGTAAAGTTAATATGCATGGATTTCGTCTCATTAAGCTTGATTCGCCAGCGTTTAGTCCAGTTACAAACCGCATTGGTAATCTTCTGGAGTTTGCTCGTTACATCAGCGACATTACTAAGACACTCCCCTATGGAACACCGGCAGAGATTTTCTTTAGTTCGGAGTATTCATCCTCATATATCACACGAAAATGTCTATTGGATAAATAAGATCTTAGTATGGCATAGAATTGCCTCGGCAGATCTCTGTGCAGCTTGAATTCCAGTCCACTGTGCCAAACTTTATCGAATGCTTGGGCGACGTCCAGAAATATGCTGGAGCATACTTTTTTGCGTTCTAACGTTCTTTCAATAACGTTGGTGATTCTATGCACCTGTTTAATTGTGGAGTGCTTTTCCCTGAATCCAAATTGATGTGGAGGTATTAGTTGTCGGTCCTCAATTATTGGTTTAAGTCTTTTTAGTAGTACATTTGATTACTTCTGCTACTTTCCATTGCCACGGAACATTTTTTAACCGAAAGCTTGCATTGATTATGTGTTATAGCTTACGAAATCCTTTATCTGGTAGAGCCTTGATTATTTGGCAAGTCATATCCTAGGGCTTTTTTAACATTCATGTTGCTTTTCACATCTTCTTTTAATTATTTGAGAGTTCTGGGCGTATATCAAAATCTTCTAGCTTTTGGATTGACATTATATTTTCATTGGCCGTTTGCCTTGGTAGTGGTTGGAAGGTATCCTCGAGATACTCTGCAAACAGGTCAGCCTTCTCTTTAGGACCTCTTGCCCATGTTTCATCCTTCTTTTTAAGTGGAGGCACTTGCATTTTGGGTCTTTTGAATCTCTTCGTCGCCTTCCACAGATAATAATCAGAATTTTTTTCATCGGTTAGGCTAACTAGATATCTGTTGATTGATGCATTTTTAACTTCTTTAAGAAGAGATTTGGACTGTTACCTAAATTCTTAAGAATTGTTTTGTTCTCCGGTGTTCTAGTTATTTGCCAGGTTTTACGTGTCCGTCGTTTTTGTCTTACCAACTCTCTAACTTCCATTGGGTAGTATATGTTAAGCTTCTTCTTATTTGGTATAATGGGAGTACTTGCCAAAGCAGCATAGTGAATTGCTTCATTGAGTTGTTCTAATTCATCTTCCATAATTTTTTCCTCCAATACCTCACGATAGAGATCCCAGTTTGGTTTTGAATTTGTTAATCTGGGTGCACTCTCCCTTTGAATTCTACCATTTCCCTGACTGTCATAATAACCGGGGAATGATCCGATACTAGAGAATTACTGCCTTCAATGTGAATGTAGTTCTGGGATATAGTTACCTATTGCTACATAAAAATCTATTAGGTCAGGTATCATCGTTCCGTTACTGGGCCAGTATGTTTGGGAACCACCAGAGTAAAATTCATATTTTGATGTCTGTCCTGCTTGAAACAATTCTTTACCTTTTCACGTCGCAAGTCTAGATCCCCAATAGGTGTTTTTCGCATTAAAGTCACCTCCAATAATAAAATCACGTCCAAGCGATTTAAATAGTTTAAGGTAGTTCTCCCTTTTCAAGTTATGCCGGAGAGGACAATATATTGCAGAGACAGTAAGCTGTCTGTGTTTAATTTGGATCCTTACAGTAGTGACTTGCACTGTTTCTTCTTCGATATTTAACTCTAAATGGTGTTTTATATTTTATTTTATTAGTAATGCCGAATCACCTCTTGCTCTTTCCGCTGGATGAATGGAGTGAAGATTTAACTAGATGGCTTTCAGATACATATTAAGAAAATGTCGATTTTTGCTGAATTTAAAAATATTTCTATTTCTGGAATATGTTGCATAAGGCCATTCGCATTCCAGATTGCTATTTTGAAAGTTGTGTTCTTACTTAACATTTTTAGTTGGATTGCGCTGAGGGAGTTGCATTTTCTTCAGTTGATCAAGTATCATGTTGTTCAGATTACTTTGGTCATCTAGCCGCCTTGTAATAGCTGCAATGCTGTTCATAATGTTTTCCATAATTTGGTTACTTTCAGAGCCCATATGTTTGGTTCAACCCAAACCTTTCACTACCTGCGCAAATGAACTTCTTTGCCCTGTATTGCTTGGTTGTGGGTTTTGATTCGTCTGATTTGATATTTGAACCCTTCGATTTTCGTGATTTTGCGGTTGATTTCTTGTTTTATCTTTTAATTTTTGTAGTTGTTTAGCAACCTCACAGCCTTGATAATTAGCCGGATGTTGGCCCTTACAATTTGTACACTTGGCTGGCACATCTCTCCCTATTGTACATGCCTGGGTAAAATGATTACCTGAGCATTTTACACATCTTGGATCCCGGCCGGTTCTCCTCATTGGTTCAATTTTCACTTTCATGTGAAGAATTCCTTTTATTCCATAAATGTTTTGAACATTCTCTTTGTTGTCAAATACTAGCATAAAAAGAGGGGGTCCCCTTTTACTGATAATTTGGTTTCCTTCCAGAATTTCTGTTCTCCCTTTTTTAACAATATTCACAGCATCTAGTATTTTAAGAGCTTTATTTTGTAAGTCTTCCATTATTTCTTTGCTTGAGCAAGTGTGATGAAACCTCTTGCCTTGACTTTTATAGGTCGACCCTGTTTGTTTTCGTAAGTGAACCACTGATAATTTTCAGCATTCAATTTCATAGATAAGGTTCTATAAGTATCTGAGTCCAGAGTATTAATTTTCCAAACGTCATTATTCATAGGTGATCTGCATTTTTTATAATTCGTCTTTGATAGTTAGGATACTATGGTCCTAATGTATATTTTTATTTTTTACGAACCAGAGTGCGCCTGTAATATGGTCTCGTTTCATTTCAATATGTTTTCGCCAAGTTAACCATCGGTCTAGATGGACGCCTAGATATTTTGCTCCATTTGATTGAGAGATTTGTGTTTCGTTCATTGTGACAGGCGGATAAGTAAGCTTATTTAATGTGAATGTTACGTGGGTCGATTTCTCTTCATTGACCTTTATCTTCCATTTCTTTAGCCATATTTCAATACTATAAATATGGTGTTGCATAGTTTCGGAAGCCATTTGTTGATTTTGATGGCTACATACGATTGCCGGATCATCTCCGAAAGTAGACGTCATAATTTGCGAAGACGCTGGTAGATCTGAAGTGAAAATTAAATATAACGTTGGGCCAAGCACACTTAGATGTATTGTATTTGACATAACTTCTACGATTTGGCAAATACGACTTCATAAATTGTTGAATTTCTGGCAAGATTAATTTTATGAAGCAGACCCTCGTACCAAACTTTATCGAATGCTTGGGCAACATCTCAGAAGACGCCGCAGCATTATCTTTTCTCTTCGTATGCTGATCTCATTTCTTTAGCTAGTCGGTGCACTTGCTCAATGGTTGCGTGCTCGGCTTTGAAACCGGTTTAATATTTTCGACAATAGTTTTTTCGAATACTTCCTAGATGACTGGTAGTAGGCTTATGGGTCTATATGACGATACTTTGCTAGGATCCTAGCTAGGCTTCGAGATCATTTGTATAGTTGATAATTTCTAGCACTCATATATCTTGATTCGTAAATTGAATTGAATATTTGAGACAGTCGTCCAAAGCTGACTGAGTGTACAGTTGTTTAATTATCACCTGTAATTCGATCATACCCAGGGGCTATTTTTAATTTAGTTGGATGTGCAATAATAAACTTTACTAGTTATTCTTTATTTTAAATTTTCTCACAGGTCTGATTGCTACATTTTCTGTTTGAACCACCCAGTGAAGTGAATACACTTTCAAGGTGATCAGCAAAGGCTTTAGAATTTTTCTCGTCACTTCTAGCCCATTCACCGTTAGAAAGACGAATTGGCGGGTATGGTTGCTGAGGCCGTTTAAGGTATTTAATGGCCTTCCATAACGAATAGTTTGTGTCCAAATGGGGAGATAGTTCCTTAAGATAGTTTTGCATATAATCCACCCAGGAACTTGCGATTAAATCTGTTTTCAAATAAATGATTTATTTTTGTATTTTGTTTTAAAGCTTTGAATTACTGGTTACCTGTAGAAATGTAATTGGTTGGTGCATGAACTACTTTCAGCGTATCCCACTAACAACGACGTGAACGTAGTAATTTTCTGTTCCCTTCGGGATGTTTGATTAATGTGAGACCCCTCAGCTCTCACGTACCATGGTGTTTGATTTACATGGGCCCCTCGCCTCATCATATTTTAATTAACTTAATGCTCTGGGGTGTGTTTGAAAACGTGTTAATTTTAATTCAAACGTATTGCAGAATCGTATGCGTAGGTTCTCAGTAGGAGAAATCGAAAAAAATTGTTATCGTTATTACAGCGCCATCTATCATGAATCGAAAAAACGTTTCAAAGAAATGCTACGTACTTTAAGCCGTACAATCCAAATCTGCAATAAAAAGATCGGTTCCTGTTTTAATTGCAAAGTTACCCCCGCCCCAATTACAAGAAGGGGAGGTGTGGTACTAATTTTAGCACTAATATATGTCCCTCCCGGAATGATTAAATTTTGATAATGGAATTTTTTTTCGTCGAGTGCTTTTTTTCCGAGATATTTGAAAGTTTCAGCTTAAAAAAATCACCCGGTATAATGGGAATCAAGAAATGAGAAACTTAAAAGCTTTATTTCGTCAATATTTGCTGTTTAATTTTTTCCCAAATAAAACAAATAACATTTTCCGGGCAAAATTTTACTTTGGTCGTGCGCTGCCATTCTCTCATGTTAAATGAGCACCAACTGATCTATAAAATATCAAAAGTCCTATTATGCTATATTAGCAATATGTGTTGTGTGCTTTAAACTTTCATTATTTATACGCTTGCAATATGATGTAAACAGTAATTCAGTATAATTAGTGTAAACCGGATCCATCCGTGCTAGAAAACCTCATCTGACTAGAATATATAGCCTGTGTCCACTATCATCGTTTGACTAGTATAATTTATTTATATTAGTCTTTTGGGTATTTTGCTCATTTTGACGATGTGTAATTTAATTAAAAAATGATAAAATTAGTAGGATGTGACATCATAATAATGCGTTTAGATCAGCTCCTAAATATAATAGTACATTTGTTAATTGTCGTAATATTCAATCAATCAGCTGATAGCATTTATTATTTGCTAAATTGACAAATGATTGAGCAGCAACTGCCAAAGAAATAGTTATCCTTCTTCAAGGCCCTAGTTATCTAACAAATGTTATCTAGCAAATGGAGGTTTGTATTGTCAGCTCCTGTATTTTTATACAGGAAACTAACAGCTCGAGTAACACGAGCCGTTTCGTCATCGATTAGAATTTAATGAAATTCATTTTCTTTTAAATTTATCCTTATGATAGATAAGATATTTTTGTAATTTTACTTTTAACCATCTGATACCAAAAGTTTACATTAATCAATCAATACGAATTTTTTGTTGTTTTATGGATCATGGAAAATTCTTTTAACGTGTGAAAGATGCATGTCATTGATACAGCGATGTGGAATTAATATAGGCGTGATATTACACAAAAATGGTATTAAAATACTTCTAAAAATAGCTTATTGTGTAAGTCTCACTGAAGCTCTGAACATTTTAGCACGCGATAGGTTTGAGAATAAAACTTCAAAAGTGACCAAGTCGAAATATATAGTTAGCAACAAAAAAATGTACAAAGATCTCGACACCATACTTAATTTCTCAAAATAAAATTTTAACTCACCGGTTTTTTGATAAATTTCCAGACACCTTTATTGTCTTCATCAATTCACTCTTTCATTATTCACTAATTCACTTTTACTTCTCGCATACTTCTAACTTTTTAACTTGCACCTGTTCACTGATTAAACAATTACAAACTGTGTCTGCGCCCCAAATTGCTCGCGCTTTTATGCTTATCTATTCGCCACTTTCATGTAGTTGTATTCGCGAAGATTAACGTCATCAGTTCCCCTGTCTTGATGATTAACGTTTTTGTTAATTCCAATATTTTCTGTGATGACTGTCGCCGCCGTTTACAATTGCTTTCGTTATTACCTTCAATTCCCTATCAGTATTGGAGGAATACTTGATCCGACAACATCGATGCGTGTTAAGAATAATAACCGCTTCAATTAAATTATGGACTTTGACTAGGTTCGAACTGTCGACCTTTGGGTTGACAACATTTGGTTGAGTATAACTTAAGCACTCGACAACCGAGTGATGTGTAGGGTAGAATTCGTTACTGTTTATATCTGTAATAACTTTTAAACAAACCGAATAAATCTAAACTGTTTTACAAAAATTAGATCTGTCAAGTATCCACCATTAAAATTCACACAAGCGTCGGATCTTTTCATGGCAGTTTGCGTCAGTTTTTCAAGTGCGATCCGTGTAGTTTTCGCAATTCGTGCTTGAACGTTGTCTTCAGCTCCCATAAACTCTGTAGTTTGTTGGCCTTCTTCTTCAGGTAACCCTACATAAAACAAGTCTAAAACCATCAGATTTCGGTTCGGAAATTCTTCCCGCAACTAGTTCATTGCCCCACGAGTGGTGTGGGACGTAGCACCATTTTGCTTCTTTCGTTGTTTTTCCCTCGCATAAATGGAGGAGAGGAAGTCCTGAAGCATTGTTTTGTAGCGATCTCCAATGATCGTAATGGTTGCACCTGCAGCATTTTCAAGGAAATATGGTCCATTAATCTTGCGCGAGATTATGCCACACCGTCACATGTTGATGGAGATGTGTGTTCTAAAATCTGCAGTTTTGATTGTTCATAAACCCGCACAGATGAAAATGAGTCTCTTTGGTCAACATAAAATTTTCAAAACAAAATTGGTGGCTCTCGATGAGATTTAGGACAACTCTGGAGTAGTTTAAATGGAAAGCCTGGCCGCCCAAGGTAATGGTTGCGCGTCCCACATCTCCAACGTTCACATATTGCTCAAATTTTGCCACCATAGCACGAATAGTGGGGGCGTTGAAACATTGCAAACGCCATAAAACTTCCGGTATGCTATGCGGGGTTTTAAATCGGAAAGGTACTTATGCCCACTCGGTATAATCATAAATCATTATTTTCGCTTTAATTTCAAAAAACCAATCAGGTCAATTCTTGTTGAAAATTTTATCTTTAAATTTATTTGAACCTTTAACTATTTATCGTCATCAACGGAAAAAACGGGGAGCTCCTATGGAAGCTGCCACTTCCGGTGGACCGGTTTCGGCCAAACAATACTACTTATGATGTCCCAATTAATCTAAAAAGCTTAAGTTGGATAAAATTCGTGACGATTAGTCAATCCATAGGGCTATACGCAGAGGCCGATTTTTAGTTGAAAAACGTTTTTTATCTGTCAAAAATCGAAAAAGCTCCTTCAGCAAGACTATCGAAGTGATGGGAATTACACGAGGAAAATATCAAGCTCGAAAACCGAGTCTCGAATCTAGTTTATATGATACTTTCCTTCTTGTAAGAAGAATCAATCATACAAGGAACCATTGCCATAATCAAATTGACACCAAATATAATTTCGTCATTTCCGCTTACATTTTGGAAAGCTGATCTGAACTGGTATTGTTGCAAATTTTATTTAGTATGTTTTAGTTCATAATAGTTTTTCTCGTAAATGATATTCTTTTCAAAATATTTACGAAAAACGAGAAAGCTCGTATGTAAGCTGTCACTTCCGGTGGACCGGAACAGCGGTAACAGCGGTTTTGTAATTATCTAGCGACGCAACAGATGTTTGGTGGTAAGCTCGCTAGTGGTATATTTTTGACAAAACGGTGTAACCTCTAAGATTAAGGGAATAGTTATGGATAAGATGTACAGGATAAGATGTCAAATTCATTATTAGTTATTTTGTGTTTTTCGGAATCCAAACGCCTCGAACGCAAGAAATACAAGCACCTTTGGTAACATTTCGGTGTGCAATATTATATTTCACCTGTAGGTCATATCTATGCTCCTGTATCTGCTTGAGTAATTGCGAAGAAGTTCTGCAAGTTGCAAAAAGCCCATTACGTTACCTGAAAAGGATGTGCTTGTATCTAAGACTAGTTCATTTCTTAGATCAACCATCAAACAGAATTTTACTAAACGATTATTTGTAGCGCAACCGAAGCTACCACATCCAAGTCGAGTAATTTCATACCGTAAGTACAATTTATGAAACCGCTAACGGCTGTTAAATTTTGTACTGGCAGATCTAATAGTATAAGGCTACGATTGTTATTGCTCCTGGCATGCAGTTTGAGACGATTTAGTTTTCCTTTGAGGGCGATATTTATGAGGACGCCCATTTCCCAAATAGGCAAGCTTGATATTTTTTGGTTCGTTTTCTAAATTTTCTGTGATATCAATAAAGCAAATTACCACTGCGATTGCGTGGTCTAGTACGAGATCGAAGACCGATCGAATTTACTAAATATTTTATTTTGTTTTATTTAATTTGGCCGATGAAATAAATTTCATTTATGAATATTAATTTTATTGTGAAACAATTTTTTTTCTTAGCCGCTTTTAATTTTGAGCCGCGGCTGTTCCGAAACCGAAAATTTCATAATATGGTATAGTCCCCGAGCTACTCGATCATTGTCTTGATCGAGGCCGGTTTACAAGCTCGTGGTTGATCTTGGAAATGAATTGATCAATTGATCTCTGAAGGCTAATGAGTGTAATTTCTGGCTGAATAGAATCTGGCTTAGGTTTAGATGGTGCTCTCGAAGCAATGGAATTGCAAACGAAATTAGAACGATGGTGATGAATCCGAAAAATCTATCCGCACAGACTGCTTTTCTTCGAGATGGCGTTAAAAACAAACTAATGAACATCACCAATTACAGTAGATTTAAATACTTTTTAGATCCTGCCTTGTTCTAAAATTGCCCGTCTTTTAATAATCTCATCTCGACGGGTTTCGTATCTATAGAGTAAAGGAGGCTTACTAACTATGAGCATGAGCAATTAGGTAGATGAGCAATTGCAAAGTTAAATTTGTTCTCGTCATTTGTAATTCGACGAACTTTGAATAATTGAGGTTGGTTGCTTGAACTAAAGTTCAGCTAAAACTTTCTAGAACTATGGTAGGGATACTTCTCCAAATTTTCTAATCTATTATTGCAAGCCGAAATTAATCATATTTGACTGGAAATTTGGCTAGTTCCATCGCGGTTGACCATCTTCTAAAACTGTCCACGACATTATAAAGGGTGGTTAAATTTTAAGGGCCGATGTTGATTTTGAATAAAACAAAAATTATTTAGGAAATTATTGTCAATTCTTTTTATTATGATAATATGGTATGGTTCAATTGTATGGAACAAAATATCGGCCAAACGGTCGCCGCGACCTCGGCGGCACACCTCCACTCGATGGTCCAAATTTTCGATGACGCTTAGCCATAATTGAGGTTCTATGCCGTTAATGTGCCGAATTATCTCATCCTTTAGCTCTTGAATTGTTGCTGGCTTATCGACGTACACCTTTTCTTTCCAATAACCCCAAAGAAAGAAGTCCAACGGTGTCAAATCACATGATCTTGGCGGCCAATTGACATCGCCACCACGTGAGATAACACGGCCATTGAATTTGTCGCGCAAAAGAGCCATTGTTTAGTTAGCTGTGTGGCAAGTGGCACCGTCCTGTTGAAACCACATATCGTCCACATCCATATCTTCCATTTAGGGCCATAAAAAGTTCGTTATCATCTCACGATAGCGAACACCATTCACAGTAACTGCCCGACCGGCCTCATTTTGGAAAAAATACGGCCCGATGATGCCGCCAGCCCACAAACCGCACCAAACAGTCACTCTTTGTGGGTGCATTGGTTTTTCGACAATCACTCTTGGATTATGATTCGCCCAAATGCGGCAATTCTGCTTATTGACGAATCCACTGAGGTGAAAATGTGCCTCATCACTGAAGATGATTTTCTTCGAAAATTGATCATCCACTGTTGCCATTTCTTGCCACCATTCTGACCATTGACGACGTTTGGAATGGTCAAGAGGCTTTAATTCTTGAGTCAATTGCACCTTATAAGCGTGTAAATGCAAGTCTTTATGCATAATGTTCATCAACGACGAGCGTGACAGGTGCAATTGTTGGGCACGACGACGAGTTGAGGTGGACGGCTCTTCAGCCACACTATCGCGAACAGCAGTAATATTTTCTGCTGTACGAGCTGTACGAGCATGCACTGGTGTTTTAAAATCTCCTACAGACCCGGTTTGCTCAAATTTTTGCACGATTTTTCCGATTGTACGCACATTTGGACGATTAAATTGACCGAAAAAATCACGAAGTGCACGATATGCATTTTGATTTGAACGCCCATTTTCATAATATGCCTGAACAACTTTAACGTGTTGCTCGATTGTGTATCTTTCCATGGTTCACATTGAGTAGTCTGAAATTGAGGAATGTCAAATTAAATGCAGAAAAAAACTTGACGTTTAGGTGTGGTTCACATTCAACGCCGGCCCTTAAAATTTAACCACCCTTTAATATTTTCAAATTTTAGTCAATCAAGCCAGTTCAATCAGTTTTAAGAGACCATTTTGTAGTTTTGTTCAAAAATAAACAAAGACAAACAACTTTATAGAATCTCTGTACCGCGACATATCCAAATATCATCATAATCACATAAATAGCCTTGCTTCGTGACACAAATTAAAAACTGCCAAGCAGGTAGTTTGTAATCACGGAATCCCGGGATTCTTGTAAATTTTTAAATCCCGAGATTATTTACTAATAATCCCAGTATTTTTAATTTTTAAAACTTTTCTTGTACAAGCTTTATGTACTCGTACAGTAAAAGTTTACAAAATATTGTTATGTAGTTCCATTTTCTTGTGCAGCATCGACTTTATCCAATAATATAGAACATGAAATTAATTTAATTTAACTTTATATCACCGATCTGTAACATTTGATTTACTAATATTTTATGTCTTACATGTTAGATTGTAATGGATTGCAAACTGCCGCTAATTATCCATTGTGATACCGCAGGATTTTATTCCTTTCTACTGGATACATTCAGAGATAATCGTACTCATGTAGCATAAAATATCTTGCAATTTGCTGTTTTCGAAATCCGAAGATGTATCTATTATTTACACAAATGTCTGTCATTCTCTTGAGATAATGCTGGACGGACGTAGAAAATGCGAATATAACCGGAGTGAAATATTTCCTAAAAAAATCCGAAGTAAAAATTGGAAGAGTGATACACACTAAAAAAAGCATTTAGGCGAAACTACATTTAAAACGTAAAATTATTGACAACATTTGTTATAAATTATTAATCAATAATTAATTACCAAACCTGTTTTACATTTTCTATTAAAACTGATAATATAAAGTAAATTCAATGTACGTGATAAAATTAAACTTAAAATAAAAATATGGTTTAAAGAGTTTTTGCGAATTCATCGAAATACTACGACTAATGGCGAGATGATCATCGATCTCATTATGTTTTTATGTTAGATGTATCAAATGTCCATATCTATAATGATTTTCAGAATTTTGTCATAGTTTGTGGAATGGCCATACATGTCCCAGAAGCATATAACTACTGCTGTAACAGTTTTTTCGAATACAACGGAATACTAGTTGAGATTTTGCTAGGTGATCATCGACCTCATTAAGTTTTTATGTTAAATGTATCAAATGCCCAAATCTATAATGATTTTCAGAATTTTGTCATAGTTGTGGAATGGCCAAACATGTCCCAGAAGCATATAACTACTGATGTGCGAGTTTTTTTCGAATTCAACCGAATACTAGTTGAGATTTTGCTAGGTGATCATCGATCTCACTATGTTTTTATGTTAGATGTATCAAATGCCCATATCTATAATGATTTTGACAGAATTTTGTCATAGTTGTGGAATGGCCAAACATGGCCCAGAAGCATATAACTACTGATGTGCGAGTTTTTTTTCGAATTCAACGGAATACTAGTTGAGATTTTGCTAGGTGATCATCGATCTCACTATGTTTTTATGTTAGATGTATCAAATGCCCATATTCACGACAATTTTTAGAATTTTGTCATAGTTGTGGAATGGCCAAACATGACCCAGCAGCATATAACTACTGATTTGAGAGTTCTTTTCGAATTCAACGGAATACTAGTTGAGATTTTGCTAAGTGATCATCGATCTCAATATGTTTTTATGTTAGACGTATCAAATGCCCATATCTATAATGGTTTCAGAATTGTGTCATAGTTGTGGAATGGCCAAACATGGTCCAGAAGCATATAACTACAGCTGTAAGAGTTTTTTTCGAATTCAACGGAATACTAGTTCAGATTTTGCTAAGTGATCATCGATCTCAATATGTTTTTATGTTAGATGTATCAAATGCCTATATCCAGGACAATTTTCAGAATTTTGACATAGTTGTGGAATGGCCAAACATGGCCCAGAAGCATGTAACTACTGATGTGAGAGTTCTTTTCGAGTTCAACGGAATACTAGTTGAGGTTTTGCTAGGTGATCATCGATCTCAATATATTTTATGTTAGATCTATCAAATGCCTATATCCACGACAATTTTCAGAATTTTGTCATAGTTGTGGAATGGCCAAACATGTCCCAGAAGCATATAACTACTGCTGTAAGAGTTTTTTGAATTCAACGGAATACTAGTTGAGATTTTGCTAGGTGATCATCGATCTCACTATGTTTTTCTGTTAGATCTATCAAATGCCCAAATCTAAAATGATTTTCAGAATTTTGTCATAGTTGTGGAATGGCCAAACATGGTCCAGAAGCATATAACTACTGCTGTAAGAGTTTTTTTCGAATTCAACGGAATACTAGTTGAGATTTTGCTAAGTGATCATCGATTTCAATATGTTTTTATGTTAGGTGTATCAAATGCCCATATCCACGACAATTTTTAGAATTTTGTCATAGTTGTGGAATGGCCAAACATGACCCAGCAGCATATAACTACAGCTGTGCGAGTTTTTTTCGAATTCAACGGAACACTAGTTGAGATTTTGCTAGGTGATCATCGATCACACTATGTTTTTCTGTTAGATCTATGAAATGCCCATATCTATAATGATTTTCAGAATTTTGTCATAGTTGTGGAATGGCCAAACATGTCCCAGAAGCATATAACTACTGCTGTAAGAGTTTTTTTCGAATTCAACGGAATACTAGTTGAGATTTTGCTAAGTGATCATCGATCTCAATATGTTTTTATGTTAGGTGTATCAAATGCCCATATCCACGACAATTTTTAGAATTTTGTCATAGTTGTGGAATGGCCAAACATGACCCAGCAGCATATAACTACAGCTGTGCGAGTTTTTTTCGAATTCAACGGAACACTAGTTGAGATTTTGCTAGGTGATCATCGATCACACTATGTTTTTCTGTTAGATGTATCAAATGCCCATATCTATAATGATTTTCAGAATTTTGTCATAGTTGTGGAATGGCCAAACATGTCCCAGAAGCATATAACTACTGCTGTAAGAGTTTTTTGAATTCAACGGAATACTAGTTGAGATTTTGCTAGGTGATCATCGATCTCACTATGTTTTTCTGTTAGATCTATCAAATGCCCATATCTATAATGATTTTCAGAATTTTGTCATAGTTGTGGAATGGCCAAACATGTCCCAGAAGCATATAACTACTGATGTGAGAGTTCTTTTCGAATTCAACGGAATACTAGTTGAGATTTTGCTAGGTGATCATCGATCTCAATATATTTTTATGTTAGATCTATCAAATGCCTATATCCACGACAATTTTCAGAATTTTGTCATAGTTGTGGAATGGCCAAACATGTCCCAGAAGCATATAACTACTGCTGTAAGAGTTTTTTGAATTCAACGGAATACTAGTTGAGATTTTGTTAGGTGATCATCGATCTCACTATGTTTTTCTGTTAGATCTATCAAATGCCCATATCTATAATGATTTTAAGAATTTTGTCATAGTTGTGGAATGGCCAAACATATCCCAGAAGCATATAACTACTGCTGTAACAGTTTTTTCGAAAGCAACGGAATACTAGTTGAGATTTTGCTAGGTGATCATTGATCACACTATGTTTTTCTGTTAGATCTATCAAATGCCCATATCTATAATGATTTTCAGAATTTTGTCATAGTTGTGGAATGGCCAAACATGGCCCAGAAGCATATAACTACTGATGTGAGAGTTCTTTTCGAATTCAACGGAATACTAGTTGAGATTTTGCTAGGTGATCATCGGTCACACTATGTTTTTCTGTTAGATCTATCAAATGCCCATATCCACGACAATTTTCAGAATTTTTGTCATAATTGTGGAATAGGCAAACATGTCCCAGACGCATATAACTACTGCTGTGAATTTTTTCGAATTCAACGGAATACTAGTTGAGATTTTGCTAGGTGATCATCGATCTTATTATGTTTTTATGTTAGATGTATCAAATGCCCATATCTATAATGATTTTCAGAATTTTGTCATAGTTGTGGAATGGCCAAACATGTCCCAGAAGCATATAACTACTGCTTTACGAGTTTTTTTCGAATTCAACGGAATACTAGTTGAGATTTTGCTAAGTGATCATCGATCTCAATATGTTTTTATGTTAGATGTATTAAATGCCCATATCTATAATGATTTTCAGAATTTTGTCATAGTTTTGGAATGGCCAAACATATCCCAGAAGCATATAACTACTGCTGTAACAGTTTTTTCGAAAGCAACGGAATACTAGTTGAGATTTTGCTAGGTGATCATCGATCTCAATATATTTTTATGTTAGATCTATCAAATGCCTATATCCACGACAATTTTCAGAATTTTGTCATAGTTGTGGAATGGCCAAACATGTCCCAGAAGCATATAACTACTGCTGTAACAGTTTTTTCGAATACAACGGAATACTAGTTGAGATTTTGCTAGGTGATCATCGATCTCACTATGTTTTTCTGTTAGATCTATCAAATGCCCATATCTATAATGATTTTCAGAATTTTGTCATAGTTGTGGAATGGCCAAACATGTCCCAGAAGCATATAACTACTGCTGTAACAGTTTTTTCGAATACAACGGAATACTAGTTGAGATTTTACTAGGTGATCATCGATCACACTATATTTTTCTGTTAGATCTATCAAATGCCCATATCTATAATGATTTTCAGAATTTTGTCATAGTTGTGGAATGGCCAAACATGTCCCAGAAGCATATAACTACTGCTGTAACAGTTTTTTCGAATACAACGGAATACTAGTTGAGATTTTGCTAGGTGATCATCGATCTCACTATGTTTTTATGTTAGATGTATCAAATGCCTATATCCACGACACTTTTCAGAATTTTGTCATAGTTGTGGGATGCCCAAACATGTCCCAGAAGCATATAACTACTGCTGTAAGAGTTTTTTTCGAAAGCAACGGAATACTAGTTGAGATTTTGCTAGGTGATCATCGATCTCCCTATGTTTTTATGTTAGATGTATCAAATGTCTTTATCCACGACAATTTTCAGAATTTTGTCATAGTTGTGGAATGTCCAAACATGACCCAGCAGCATATAAGTACTGCTTTACGAGTTTTTTCGAATGCAACGGAATACTAGTTGAGATTTTGCTAAGTGATCATCGATCTCAATATGTTTTTATGTTAGATGTATCAAATGCCTATATCCACGACAATTTTCAGAATTTTGTCATAGTTGTGGAATGGCCAAACATGTCCCAGAAGCATATAACTACTGCTGTAAGAGTTTTTTGAATTCAACGGAATACTAGTTGAGATTTTGTTAGGTGATCATCGATCTCACTATGTTTTTCTGTTAGATCTATCAAATGCCCATATCTATAATGATTTTCAGAATTTTGTCATAGTTGTGGAATGGCCAAACATGTCCCAGAAGCATATAACTACTGCTTTACGAGTTTTTTTCGAATTCAACGGAATACTAGTTGAGATTTTGTTAGGTGATCATCGATCTCAATATATTTTTATGTTAGATCTATCAAATGCCTATATCCACGACAATTTTCAGAATTTTGTCATAGTTGTGGAATGGCCAAACATGTCCCAGAAGCATATAACTACTGCTGTAAGAGTTTTTTGAATTCAACGGAATACTAGTTGAGATTTTGTTAGGTGATCATCGATCTCACTATGTTTTTCTGTTAGATCTATCAAATGCCCATATCTATAATGATTTTAAGAATTTTGTCATAGTTGTGGAATGGCCAAACATATCCCAGAAGCATATAACTACTGCTGTAACAGTTTTTTCGAAAGCAACGGAATACTAGTTGAGATTTTGCTAGGTGATCATCGATCTCAATATATTTTTATGTTAGATCTATCAAATGCCTATATCCACGACAATTTTCAGAATTTTGTCATAGTTGTGGAATGGCCAAACATGTCCCAGAAGCATATAACTACTGCTGTAAGAGTTTTTTGAATTCAACGGAATACTAGTTGAGATTTTGTTAGGTGATCATCGATCTCACTATGTTTTTATGTTAGATCTATCAAATGCCCAAATCTATAATGATTTTCAGAATTTTGTCATAGTTGTGGAATGGCCAAACATGGTCCAGAAGCATATAACTACTGCTGTAAGAGTTTTTTGAATTCAACGGAATACTAGTTGAGATTTTGCTAGGTGATCATCGATCTCAATATGTTTTTATGTTAGATGTATCAAATGTCTTTATCCACGACAATTTTCAGAATTTTGTCATAGTTGTGGAATGGCCAAACATGTCCCAGAAGCATATAACTACTGCTGTAAGAGTTTTTTGAATTCAACGGAATACTAGTTGAGATTTTGCTAGGTGATCATCGATCTCACTATGTTTTTCTGTTAGATCTATCAAATGCCCATATCTATAATGATTTTCAGAATTTTGTCATAGTTGTGGAATGGCCAAACATGTCCCAGAAGCATATAACTACTGATGTGAGAGTTCTTTTCGAATTCAACGGAATACTAGTTGAGATTTTGCTAGGTGATCATCGATCTCCCTATGTTTTTATGTTAGATGTATCAAATGTCTTTATCCACGACAATTTTCAGAATTTTGTCATAGTTGTGGAATGGCCAAACATGGTCCAGAAGCATATAACTACTGCTGTAAGAGTTTTTTGAATTCAACGGAATACTAGTTGAGATTTTGTTAGGTGATCATCGATCTCACTATGTTTTTATGTTAGATCTATCAAATGCCCAAATCTATAATGATTTTCAGAATTTTGTCATAGTTGTGGAATGGCCAAACATATCCCAGAAGCATATAACTACTGATGTGAGAGTTCTTTTCGAATTCAACGGAATACTAGTTGAGATTTTGCTAGGTGATCATCGATCTCCCTATGTTTTTCTGTTAGATGTATCAAATGTCTTTATCCACGACAATTTTCAGAATTTTGTCATAGTTGTGGAATGGCCAAACATGTCCCAGAAGCATATAACTACTGCTGTAAGAGTTTTTTGAATTCAACGGAATACTAGTTGAGATTTTGCTAGGTGATCATCGATCTCCCTATGTTTTTATGTTAGATGTATCAAATGTCTTTATCCACGACAATTTTCAGAATTTTGTCATAGTTTTGGAATGGCCAAATATGTCCCAGAAGCATATAACTACTGCTTTAAGAGTTTTTTCGAATACAACGGAATACTTGTCGAGATTGCTAAGTGATCATCGATGTCAATATGTTTTTATGTTAGATATATCAAACGCCCATATCTATAATGATTTTCAGAATTTTATCATATTTGTGGAATGACTAAACATAGCCCAGAAGCATATAACTGTCACGGCCATGACTGACTACAACAACAAATGAATAATACTGGTATAAATCATAGTAATAGCCTTTAAAGACGTAATGAGAATCACCTTGCAAAATCTCGACTAGTATTCCGTTGAAGTCGAAAAATTCTTAAAGCAGTAGTTATGTGATTCTGGGCCATGTTTGGCCATTCTACAACTATGACAAAATTCTGCAAATCGACATGGATATGGGTATTTGATAGATCTAACATGTAAAAACATGGTTAAATCAATGATTACTTCTTAAAATCTGGATTTGTATTCTGTGGAATTCGAAAACTGCATTTACTCGTGTTGTATTCAAATTAATTAATTTTTATTTGTTTTCTTGATAAATTTAAGATAAATTAACTAAATAAATAATTTTACTTTCTGTTCAGATGAATTTTTGGTCTAAGTTTAAAATAAGTTCGCCTAAATGTTTGCTTTTTCGATGTATGATTACTAATCATACACAAAATTTTTACATTGGATTCTGGTTAGGAATTATTTCATGCTTGAGTAGAGGAGCATGCAATTTTTCCTAAACCATTCCTAATTTTTTACTTAGAGTTTGGAAGTATTTCACGCACATCGAATATAATCTCGCAATTCAACAGTTGAGCGACCCAAGCAGTCTGGATTTGGCCACATTTGTTTTGTGAAGGTATTCGTCTTTATTTTTTTGCCGGGATTTCCGCCTCTTTTCGGACCGCTACTTAGCAGCTGAGATAGGCCTCCCACGAGATTCCCAATCCGGAATCTGCAGATTAAAAATATCCAGGATTTTTGCAAGCCCTTTACAGATACACGATTTATGTGTGAACATCGATTTATTTTTGAAAGCAAAGGAATTTCAAGGGTTACTTCAATTTTCACTTGGCTGTGTCGCTTGCATGAACAGAAGGAGTAAATGTTAAAATACTTGATGAGATCGCAACAAAAACATTAAGTTTGAGCGAATGTCCAAGTCCCGGAGTATTTAATAAGCATGCACGAACTTTAATTTTCGTGCAGTTGTATCTTGAAAGGGCTCGGTTAACGTATAGAGGCGTTATTATTATAGCTTTACATATTTTAAAGATGCATATTCTTTAGAAGAGCCTACGGTTTATACTTTACATAAAACACATTTCTATATTATCATAAAGCCATTGAGGTTTGGTTTAACATACAAATTCACAGGAACTTCTATAGAGTATCTACCATGGATTTTTATTTATTTTCACGATTCTTGGGATACAGTAGATGATAAATATAACACGCATGTATCTAGAAAGCAGAGTATTTGCAGAATGTTAAATCATTTTTTATGAAAGCATAAAACAGCTGGATTTCAATTAAAACAAACATTAAATAAACGAAATTCAAGAAATAAAATTGTTAAGGAAAAATCTGTGTATCTTATCTATATATAGCTAAAAAAATGGATAGAGCCGAGAAATAAATATGAAGAAAAATGCTTTTACAGCAAATGTAAAAAAATCTTATTGTGGAGCTTTTGATTAATTATCATCTTATTACAGTTATGGTCTCGTGAACACGTTTCTTCCGCAACCAATAATGAAATGTTCTCATTTCTATTTTTTTATTACTAAAAGGGCAACGTCACTAAGTTTAGAGAACAACCAGATCTACTTAATACGTGACTAAATGCTTGATTAGAAAATTCCAAATAATAAATTATAAATGTTTTTTTACCCATCAAAAGCCCATACTAATCTGTCGTTTTTCTGATAAATAATTTTTTGTTTTCTATTTACCTTTATAATATAAATAAATTTTTCCAATTTGTATAGTGATAAGATAATTTCGTAAACTACTACTGAAGTTAATCCAACCGAATTATACACAAATTTAATTTAATCAATGTTATGATTTATATGAGAATGGATAAGCTTATCCCAGATTAATAGGGGTATTTTGTCAGATTGCGATAAATATTTTGTTTGCGTAACTGAGACATGGGGGATATTGTTAAATTGGTTGTAAAATCATAAAATTGGACATATTCTGCTATATATGCTAGATGCTTTGCGGGGTTCATCGGCCTCATATAATGCAGCCAAAATTTAATTCTGTTATCGTGGTTCACAATGGCACTTAATTTGAAGTCAGTAGAAATAAAAAAATTCTAAGAATAGATGGAAGGCGTAAATCTCGTTATGTACTAAGGAAGTTATCAAATTTTTCTTGAATTTGATATGAGCCAAATACAAAATGTTTTAGATTTAAAATTTGATACAAAAATTACGTGAACATAATAAGAAAAAATCCGTTTGGTCAAATTGTTTGATTCTTCTGGAAACGGCAGTTTAAATGTCCCTGGGCTAAAGTTTACTGGATCTAAGGGCTGCAGACGGTTGAAACCTGTGTGTCGAGTATGAATAGATAAATGGGCTGGTGTCGAGTGTTGCAAATCCATTTGGAATAGTAAGGCCTAACAGATTTACTAACTTTCACGATCCCGCCATGTCGCTTAGCCCTTTCATGGGAAATACGTGAAACTACCTAGTGATGACGGAAGAAGGTTAGCAAATATTTCTTTAACTTCGGACCTCTAAAAAGAATAAAAATTTCGCACATTTATTGTGTTCGAACTTTACCCATAACATATACATCTGTATACATGTTATTTAAGTGGTGGGAAACTAAACTATCACCTGTTTTCTTTGTGTTACCCAAATACATGCTTCTTGCATGAATTTATACACGTCAACGAAGGTCTTTAGTTTTGCACGGATTGCCGCATTAAAACCCTCTGTCTAGAACAGTCATAAGTAGGTCTTACGCAGTTATTGGTGGTTTAACTTTCAGAACATAGATTCCAACTCTACGTGTTGTACACCATCTATTTCTTGTGAAAACATTGTGATAGGTTCTCTGCTTCATATCTGAGTAGGAAGGTAGAGGTGCATGATAACATTTTAGTTTTGTCATAACTGTATTGATAGGTTTATTCTACGGATCGTTGTCCATTTCACTACAAAGCTCTTTTGAACACAAAAATTTACTTGCTTTCACAGAGGATTTCAATTTTTTTCCTAGCTTAGTGTGAATTTGCTATACATAATACAATTAAAAGCGGACACTCGTTTAAATGTACCTTTTTTGTTGTCATGGTATGGTGTGCTCAATACAAGTGTGGAATTTTTTATTATAATTCGTACAGAAAAAAGTTCAATGCAAATCTATAAAATTCGGTTCGAGAAGCTCTTCTTCCTTATGAAATAAACTCCTTATCAAATATTTAATTTTCTGCTAAAATCGAGCAAATAGGTCTCTTTGGACAAAAACAGTGGCATTTACAGCATCTTGTCTCTTGCCTGGTAAGATTCCGCATTCAGTAACGTCGGTAAATAGTAGACCACCAATAATAGACACCTGTCATATTCTTGGCATGTGCAAAATTGGGAAAAAACATTCAAATTCAATCGGTTATATCTTGGTCGAAATGCTCTTCAGTGCCACTCTCCAGTGGAATTGGGGAAAGAATTTACATTTAATTTTTGCTCAATTTATTGGGATGCAAATTACATCATACAGAATCCGGTGTAGAGTCAAGATGAACGCATTGTGGTTCGCCTCCACCTTTCTCACCCATCTCTCATTATATTTTTGGGTTCTTTATAAAAACACAAAAGGAACCATTATGATGAAACTTGACTCTCTGTTGGTTTCCCTGTAGCTTTTACTTAAACTAAAATTTGACGTAGTGATAAAATTCATTGACTCGGTCCGTTAAAAAGGCAGAATTGACCGAGTTATATATCGTATCTATCGTTGTGTATTAAGGAGATAAGCGAACCTCTAAATAAAATTAATTAGTAAGTTTTTTCGAGTTTGGACTCTGTCTGTCGGTCTGTTAATCTGAAGGGGCGTTTCAGCGGCTCAGCCGATTGTCATGAAATTTTTCTCAAGTATAAGTGGCATGTGAAGAATCCCGCTCCCATAGGTGCATGATTCAATTATTTGACAAAATGTCGAATTTTTAAAACTTTTTTTAATTAATCACAGGAATTCCTTCACACGTGTTTCTATTTACTCGAATTTTCGATGTTAGCATGAAGAAGGTGACCACGCGCATCAAGAAACTGTATATTGTTGATATTTTGATTGTTCGTTACTCCACTTCTGGAGAGTGGATTAAACAATTTATCTCTATAATGTGTAATGGATGTGTTACGAATTTTCGCTGATTGAGTTTAAAGGCTCTTAGTGGATGATCAAACACTGCAGAAAACACTGCAGATCAAACACTGCACTGAAATTAAACTACAGAACGAAATCGAACTCACTGTTGCAACATCTGGAATTGCATCAGTTTTAGTCGATGGAGAATGCACATTAAATCGCACCTTCACATTGAAACTCTTACACTGCTGGCAGGAGATTTTCCTCAAGCTTTGTCAGGTATTCCACAATCAACACTCGCCGACGAACTTAATGCCTGCCTCAAAGCGCTTCTTTGGAAAATGATATAAACATTTGACTATCTGCTAATATGTGTTTGAATTTGTTTCACGATGTTACATCGTGACTACATTCCTGACCTTTCAAACAATTTCAAAAATCATGATTGGCTTTGGTAAGGTGCAATCTTAACCCCCAATAATGATTGTGTCATTAAAATAAATAATGAAATTCAATCGCAACTGCCCGGGCCACCAATGAAATACAAATTTATTGACACAGTTATTGGTGAAGATCAAGCTATCAATTATCCAATAGAGATTATTAATTCTTTGGAGCCATCAGAAAGTCCACCACACATACTATTTTTAAATCAAAATTTTGCAACAGGGCATGGCTTTGTGTGAAGAAATTATTGCCGAATGTGATTGAAGCACTGATAAAAATAAAGAGGAAAATGTGATAGTTCCGCGCATTACAATGATTCCCTTCAATTTGTCTTTCAAATTCAATCAACTATAATTTCCACTGCGCCTTGATTTGCCAATGACAATCAACAAAGCTCAGGAACAATCACCGAAATTTGCTGTTTGCCAAAGGATTGCGTTAGTGCTGAGTGCTCGGAAGCAAACTGATGATTCGAAATAAGGTTATTTCTGTTGAGTATCGGTTTAAGTCTTTTTAATAGTAAATTTTCAAATAGTTTAGATATTATTGGTATCTAGAAAATGAGTTTATATGATGTTACTAAGTGAGGTGGTTTCCTTAGTTTGGGTGTTATAATTACTTGAGCCACTTTTTATACTTTTGGTAATACGTATTTCAAGTCGAATGTTGGATTTATGATATTTATGATTTTTGACTATATCCTTTCTTGGAAGATAAGCTGTTAGTTGCTTTCTAAAGTGAATAGTCAGTATTTCTATCATTTGCCAATTTATTCAAGTAGAAGCTAATTGTCTCATTTTTATAATTTCTGAATTGTTCTTGACAATTGGAGAGTGAGTTTGTTTCGTCCTTTTTGTCGTTTGGAGCTCTGGTTTGATGCCATTTTTCTCTCGAATTTCTTTTGTCCCTCAAGAGATCTCTTATTTTTTGGATAGTTATTTATTATTTCTGGAGTACTTTCGATTGTTGTATCTATGGCAAGTTTTTCTACTTTCATGTCTAGTTGATCGTTATTTAACAATGATACCGCCAGATTTAATTTTCTGCAAGCAATATTTTGCAACTTTCCCATTCCGTATATTTGTTAACTAGTACTGGATCATTCTCTTTTTGGATGATATATTAACTTATTGTTATAGGATTATTGGAGAATGATCTGAACTCAAGTCAGCTCTCCTAAATTTTATAGAAATATTTTTGATTATAAAGAAATCGATTACATAAGTTATTTTTTCTTACTCAATGGAGTAATACATTGGCTGTCGTGTTGAAAAAGTTCACAGTTGTTTTCCATAATAACATTCAGTAATCCTGTTTCTTTTGTTATGGTTGACCTTGATCCCCAAAGAGTATTACTTGCATTGTAGTCGCTTGATAGAATGTCTTAGTGAACAGTATAAACCTGCCACTACAATACATTTTTCCTCTTAAAAATGTTGTGTATTTACTTTTATGATAACTGCACTTCCTCTTCTGGCAGAGTTGCGTAGGTAGATGGTATAGTTCACAGGATCGTCTGTAAATTGAATGTGGAAATGCTTAGTAAAGTGAGTTTCCGAGATAAGAAACACATCTTTGTTTTTTCGAGAACTGCTTGTCTTAGCAGATCTTTAGCATCCCATATTGTTAGTGTACTGCACATTTCTAAGTTTGATTAGATTTGGGTTTAGTTCCCAAAGCTCTATCTTCCAACTTTTGTAGTCTTTCATCGAATGTACATAATTTCGCGATTTTCTCGTGCAAACTTTTATTGATGTCATAACATCTTTCTTCCTTTCTGAATGAAAAATAATTCTTAAGTACAGCAATTTGTTTACCAATTGTTTCGTAAAGTGTACGGTTTCAGATATATGAGCAAAAATTCGACTTTATTGCAGCAAAACAATTTTTCTTAAGTTCTAATACTGTTTCGACACTGGACAATTTTCATTATAATTTTTACCTACCTGCATCGTTTCTGAGATAAAAGCCTGGCATTTATTAAAAAGCTCACTCTGTATACATAAGGAAGTCCAAACCGGATAGTTATAATTTTGGGATCATTGACCATTTCTTTTAATTGATAAATTGCTAAAAGCGCTTTGGGTTAGCGATAATATCAGATACACTCATTATAAAACTCATGAGATATGTTCGAGAATTTTTTATATGTGTTCAGATAATTAGAGTAATCTAATTTGGGTTTAGTTTTCAAAATTTTTAACAAAATATGGACTGTTCAATACATTTAAAAACTACAGGGTAGACGTTTATAGTTTAGTTATTATTATCGCTATTTACAATGGTGTTGAAATCAATGGGTGCCATGCCAGTAATTCATTAAATTTCTCAAATTGAGACTAAGGCTCTGTTGTTATTGACGCCTGAATCTCTAAAGTGTTCTTAATGGCACTGATCTACATCAAGGTCGATTTCGACATATATATAATCCATAAGTAAAGTTTCCATGAGGATAAGTGAATCCGTTCATTAAGTGAAGACCACGACCGCAGAAAATCTATATGACGGCATCAACAGCATTTACAAGAAACTATCAAAAGCCAACTTACCTGTTTGGTAAATATACCCACACAATAAAAATATTACTTTGTTGTTGATAATTTTGGCACATATCAGATCATCAAGTCTGGGACATAAAAACCATCCTTACTTAAGGATAAACATTGACGTCCGAAATAAAATCTCGTTGCTATTAAAATTTGCCAATTTTATCCCGTAAATCAACAAATTCCTGTACAAAAGTTAAATCGGGCCATAACACTGAAGACATTAATAAGGTAAAAGTAGATTAGTAATTTGTGTCCATCACGCCAGCCGGAACCATATCGGCCATATATTTTTCAGCCGGAACTTTGTAATTCCAACCAAAACCTAATAAAGCCAGCCAGAACCATACTACATTCAAACCAACTATGGCACAAGTAGCATGATGCCTCGTTCAGTTCATCATTGTGAACTATATATTTTTCTGCCGGAACCTTACAAATCCAGCACTTTATGATTTTTCGACAGTAACCTTATAATTCCACTACGGCACTACAGTCAAATCAATTATGTCACAAGAAGCACAATCGATTGTGCATCACTGAGTACTATATTATTTTTCAGCCGGAATCTTATAATTCCAGCGAAAACTTGATAAACCAGCCAGAACCATATTGTGTATCATTGTGCACTATATAATTGTCTAGCCAGAACCTTATAAATCCAGTACTATATGATTACAACCAAATGACAAATGGATTGTGCATCAATGTGCACCATATGATTTTTCAGCCGGAACCTTATAATTCCAGATGAAACCTAATAAACCCAGCCGGAGCCATAATACGCCCAAACCAACAAAGACACAAGAAGCATTGTGTACAAATTGTTTTTTCAACCGGAACCTTATAATTCCAGCCGGAACCTAATAAAGCCAGCCGGAACCATACACTCTACAGCCAAACTAACTATGACACAAGTAGCACAATGGATTGTGCATCATTGTGTACTACAGGGTGTCTCAGCAAGAGCGCCGGACTTAAATTTGCCGCCATTTTGTTAATACGAGTTGTACGGTGATTTTTTTGACAGTTGTTACGTACCGACCACGCGATTTAAGAATATGGAGAATTATTCAAACCAACAACGTTTAATTATTGTAAAAACACATTACAAAACTGGTGAAAATTTTTCGCATAAATGTGGCTGTATTTCACCAATAACGCACCGTATTTCCTCTTTAAGATGTTCAACTGTTTCAGGCTTATTCGCATACACCTTTTCCTTCACATAAGTCCAAAGAAAAAAGTCCATCGGTGTTAGATCGCACGGTCTTGGTGGCCAATGTTGATCGTCAAATCGAGAAATGACACGGTCTGGAAACTTGGTCTGCAGTAACACCATTGTTTCTCGTGCTGTGTGGCAGGTCGCACTATCTTGTTGGAAAAACATGTCCTCCACATCAATTACATCCAATTCGGGCTAAAAAAACTCCGTTAACATTTCGCGATACCGTACTCCCAAGTTCCTGGATTCTCGGCAACAGGTTCCCTTACTGTGGCTATATTTTCGAGTGACCGACAAGGACGACGACGAACAATGATTTTCTGATCTATCTGCGTAAATTTGGTCTCAAATTTTGTAATTAAACGCTTCACTGTCGATTCATTTGGCGCACCGAAAACTTGACGTAATTGGTGAACGGTTTTCGCAAAACTCACCATTTTTGTAATGTGTTTTTACAATAATTAAACGTTGTTGGTATGAATAATTCTCCATATTCTTAAATCGCGTGGTCTGTACGTGACAACTGTCAAAAAAATCACCGTACAATTCATCACACCGTATATATTATTTTTCAGCCGGAACCTTATGATTCCAACCAAAACACGAACCATACTACAGCCAAACTAACTATGACACAAGAAGCACAATGGATTGTGCATATATGATTTTTCAGCCGGAACCTTATAATTCTAATCTAAACCTAATAAAGCCAGCCGGAGCCGTACTACAGCCAAACCAACTGTGGCATAAGAAGCACAATGTCCAACCACCATATCTTTGCATTTACCTTATCAAACCAACTAGTCTTTACTCATGTATTTCAAAAAAAAATTTCGAAGATATGTCAATTTCAAATAATGTTTCGTTTTTAATAATGGATTCATCTATATTTTGCCTTTGTTCATCGCTAGTTTGTAACTCGTACGATACGCATTTCAAATGTATATGCCTATTGTTGAAATACATACTTACACAATTCTTGGTCAAATATGCAAAAGTGTGGTGCATATAATCATATACGAATTATTTGTGTGAATAGAAATAGAATATGTGTTGTTGCTGGAATTATAAGGTTCCGGCTGAAACATCATATAATGCACGGCTCGTTGTTTCTTGTGCCATAGTTAGTTTGGCTGTAGAGGGTACGGTTCCAGCTGGTTTTGTTAGGTTCTGGGTGGAATTATAAGGTTCTGGTTGAAAAAACTATTAAAGCATAATGGTCCATAAAACATTATGCTTCTTAACCATAGTTGGTTTAGCAGTTAGTTTGGCTGCGAGTGTATGGTTCCGTCTGGAATTACAAGGGTTCGGGTATTATATAGTATTGGTTTTATAAGGTTCCGGCTGAAAAATTATATAGTGCACAATGCGCCGTGTTAGTGCTATAGTTGGTTTGGTTCTGGGTAGCGTGACGGACACAGATTTTTACATTTTTGAATCGACGGTATAGAAGAAAAAACATCAGTTTGTCGGAGCTACTTAAGCTTGATACTAATTTATTTGTTGGTGTTGGAGCCACTCGCAGACGACCTGGAACATGGTAGCAATTTAAATCGTTCAAAAGATTAAAATTAACGTAAACCTCTTATTAAATTTTAATTCTTTTGACGATTTCTTCTTTAAGTGTTGCATTATGTGTCGCCATGGAATTTGAGAAGTCTTTTATATACAAACCTTAAAGACGGCATCTCAATGTGCAATAGTTTTTGTATAATTTATTATACCGGGTGTTTCTTTTAAACTGAGACGATCAAATATCTCGAAAAATAGCCACTCTACGGAAAAAATGTCCATAATCAAAATTTAATCATACCGCGGGGGAAATACATTAGTGCAAAAAACCTAGTCCCCCACCCCCCGCTTTGTAGGTGGGGTGGGGGTAACTTTTAAACTAAGATAGGAAGCCATATTTTTTATTGCAGATACGGATTCTACGACTAAAAGTATGTATGATTTGAATGAAATATTTTGTTCGGTTCATGATAGATGGCGTTGTAATCGACGAAATTCAATTTTTTCAATTTCTCCTTCTTAGAACACACGCATTCGATTATGCAATACGTTTGAAATAAAAAACATCACGTTTTCATTGGAAATACTCGAAATTCGTCATCAAAACAATTTATTAATGTAAATGGCAGGTGAATAAAATAATTTTAGCTTAAAATAAGTGTTCAAAATGATGGCCTGCGACTTCAATGCACTTATTAATACGCATTTCAAATGATTCTACACAACTGAGAAGTGTGTCTGGTTGAATTTCAGCACACGCATTTCTGATTCGCTCAATCATGTTCTCACGTGTTGTTGGTTCTTGTTTGTAAACTTTGTCTTTGAGACAGCCCCACAAAAATAAATCTGGCGAAGTAAGATCTGGTGATCTGGCAGGCCAATTTACCGGACCAGCTCTACCAATCCAGCGACCATTGAAATCACGATCAAGTATTTCACGTGCCACCACCGAATAGTGTGCACGACAACCATCATGTTGAAACCACATGTTCCGTCTCACTTCTTAGCTCAAATTTTCAAGTAATAGTGGCAGTTCATTTTCCAAAATGTTTCGGTACATTTGACCATTCAAGTTGCCTTCAATAATGTGGGGGCCTATGAGTTTGTTGCCAATTATTCCACACCACACGTTGATAGTCCAAGGATGCTGATGTTCAACTTGACGAAGCCAGTGCGGATTTGTAACACTCCAATAATGCATGTTGTGTCGATTAACCGTTCCATGGTTTGTAAAAGACGATTCGTCAGAGAACATTACGCAACGAAAAAAATTGGGGTTTTGTTGTATTTGTTCACGTGTCCATTGACAAAAAGTTACCCGATTTTGGAAATCAGCGCCATGAAGATCTTGGTGTAAAGACACATGATATGGATGATATTTGTGCCGTTTTTTAATTCTCCAAACACTGGTGAGGGACAATCCGGAATCGCGAACTATTTCTCGTGTACTAACATGAGGATTATGAGCCACAGCTGCCAATACAGCAATTTCATTATTTTCTCCAGTGACTGTTGCTATACGGGTCCTCTTTTTCGGCTGAACATTTCCATCAGTAATAAATTATTTGATAGTACGGCCAAATGAAGCACGTGAACGAATCCTATCCAGAAAACGTTGAGCGTAAATACCAACAGCATTTTCAAGATTTCTGCCAGCTTCTCCATAAACCAGAACCATTTCAATTTTCTCTGACACAGTTAAACGCCCCATTCTAAAGTATTTTATCGTTTATTTTGCAATTACGAAAAACATGAAGATAAGAAATAACGCAAACGTTAAATGTGATTTACAAAACTGAATAAATTGTTTTGATGACGGATTTCGAGTATTTCCAATGAAAACGTGATGTTTTTTATTTCAAACGTATTGCAGAATCGAATGCGTGTGTTCTAAGAAGGAGAAATTGAAAAATTTGAATTTCGTCGATTACAACGCCATCTATCATGAACCGAACAAAATATTTCATTCAAATCATACGTACTTTTAGTCGTAGAATCCGTATTTGCAATAAAAAATATGGCTTCCTATCTTAGTTTAAAAGTTACCCCCACCCCACCTACAAAGCGGGGGGTGGGGGACTATTTTTTTGCACTAATGTATTTCCCCCGCGGTATGATTAAATTTTGATTATGGACATTTTTTCCGTAGAGTGGCTATTTTTCGAGATATTTGATCGTCTCAGTTTAAAAGAAACACCCGGTATTTTAATTGTAGCTCCCACCAAGCTTACATTCCTTATTGTGAATCTAGCTAGGGCTCGCAATTAACACAGTTTAATGGTTTGCAAAAATGGTTGGTTAAGTCTTCCGTTTCCGATTTCTAAGATCTGGGCACCTACCTTGATAATTATGGTTTGCAAGGTTTGAGTTCACAATAGCCGTTGAGAATAAAATTGGCAGTATTTTTTAATTAGGTTTCAGTGGTTGCTTACTGCACACTTAGGCCAATTTTTAGGCTCATTGTGATACCACTCATTCACTCCACATCATTAACCCACATACTTCACCTACTCACACAACTACAGTATACCACCTGCACATTGCAAGCTCCATGTCAACCTGTACATTGACATGGAAGGTGGGTCGGCGCGTGAATTCTGCACTCCATCAGAGGGTCTTAGTTGTATTTATTAGCATCACCGATCGTAATCGATGATGAAAATTCGATTTGCATCTAGCCTCTGATGGGATTCGAACCTAGCACCTCCCGGTCCAAGTGTCGACGCTTTAACCACTGCACCACTTGTCCGGTAAAATTGGCAGTACTTTGCCCGCTTTTCTAAAATCAGTACTCATTTTTTATTAAATTTGTGAAGTGCTGAAAAATTATACGTACGAGTCCGAAGCACTCACTTTTATTTCAATTTTAATGTTAATGACAACTTTCTTGCCATAGATTTTTATAAAATGAATTCGTTTACGCTCGTTAACAGTTTGTTGTAATATACGACGAGATTATGCGACTTCTGGCTGAACATAACTCCAATAAAGTATTTAGCATTTGAGTGCTTAATTGTAAGCTGTCCTACCAATATCATTAATATTTAATGAATTTATTTTTGTATTCTTGCCAAATCGAATCGAAATATAAATTGTCGTATCGTTCACAAATTGCATTTAGAGACATTGCTTAAAATACCTTAGATTCTATATTGGTCGCTGTATAGTTCACATGCTTTCATGAAAACTAAATTTAGGTTACGGGAAAAAAAACTTCTTGGATTTCACTTTACTTTATATCGGTTGCATAATATTACTGTGTACGGGATCGATATTAAGACATATTTGTACATAAAGTTGTGCCACGATGTGAAAATATGTATTTTGATATTGTTATCCGTTAAAAGCTCGTTGGAATACGATTTCATCGTACATTGTATTGTCTACTATGCATACATAGTTTTGACAGTGTACGGAAACGACATATTTGCGTTAATACAATTAAAGATAAGGAGGGGGGGCCAAGGGGCAGAGGAAAAATACTAACAGGGAAATATAATACCATCGTACGGCGCACAAGAAAATTGTATGAAATGAGAATATGTACACATTACAATGTTTGTTTGTTTGTTTGTAAAATGGAAATTATTCTATTAAAGGACATTTACATTTAAATAACTTAATTTCATTTTTATTATTTTATTTTTTTTAAATGTAAATTTTTAATATTTGTTTGTGTCAATTCGGTGCGCATATTATGGAAAGGATGCTGAGTGCGGAGATTTTTTTTTTATTACATCGTTATAATTAGAATTGCAAAACTTAATTTTCCATTTGTTTGGCAATTCGTCCGAGCATAACCTTTTTATATTTAAAATGTGTGCCTGTTCATCATCACACAGTATGAGTAATAAAAGACACGCGATCGATGCGGCAACAACAACACCAACTATAAAGTGACCTTTTTGCGGACGTCATGACACGAGTGTAAATTTGTTACCTTGTTGACTACCAAAAATGCCAAAACACACAATACAAAAAAAAACGTTTTTTGCAAGCACACAATATAAAACCAATCAATTTCGTATACATTTTGAATTTTATTAAGGCGGCGTACATAAGTTCACAGTTGGTAAAATATAGAGTATAACAACTATTTTCGTTTAAGTTTGCCACATTCATAGAGAGTTCCAACGCAAAGCTGGAAATCGATATAACAAAAAAAAAAACTTTGTATTTCACAATGTACGATATAATTTGCGTGCAAAACTAGAAAGAAATTGTTAACAAATAGAATTTTTTTTTTTTCGAAAATCGTGCCATAATAATTTCAGTTTAGTTGTAAATAAACCATAAAATATGTACATGTACATGTTTTATAAAAATCAAAATATTGTTATAAATATTAATGCCAGTGATATGTATTTTTAATATTCATGGTCAATTTTGTAGTGATACTCGCATGTTGATAACGTTGTTTTTGCCCATCTAAATGTGTTGTGTACCATAACACTCGTATATGGATATGGTAATGGGAAAAGCATGGGACAATCTAATAATATTCGACCGATTTGTGTGTAATTTTGTTTGTACATATGTTTCGGTTGAATTGTTTTTTTTTGTATCAGATGGCACTGTGTAAAGGGACAACCTATTTATGCTGGAAAAAATCGTGTTTATTGCAAATTATTTTTACGAAGCTTTTTTTTTTCAAGGTATAACTATTATTTTGAATTGTAGATAAACCTTTATGAAATTGGGCCACATAAAGGAAATATTGATTCGTAATAAACGCAAAATTTTAGTAGGTTCAATTTTACAAACTGACAGAGTGTTAGTTTATATGAATAAACTATGCTGCTTGTTACCTAAATCTAATCGTCCCATGCCGCGTAAAAAAATTTATGTTTTGTGAAACAACACAAAGGCGCTTACTTGAGGCGCTTTTTGAAATCTAAAACAAAATTTGGATCAGGTTTTCCAAATAAAATTTGAACTGATTCGGATCCATGGGTGTCATGAAACACGGCAATTATTGTTTCAGTTTAGGAGCTCTTTTGCCTTACTAAAATACACTACGGTTCACTTACATAGGGTCTTCACCTGCGATTACCACTGAGTTATACCATTAATTTTCGAACATATTGCTAGTGGAGACACGCAATACCATCAAACTGTCATAATTATTAACATCACGGTATACAATCTAGGCGAAACTTAATGGTGTGAACATGGTAACAAAATTTTGACATATCATCGAAAACAAAATGGCGTCATTTAAGTTTTACTGCTCAAAATAGTGAAAATGAATGAACAAGTCATTGAATGGAATACGTGGGTAACTGCAGCAGGGAAACTTTCGAATTTCAAAATGAAACTTTGCATACCGATTAAGCCCAATTTGTGCTAATTAGTGCTCATGGGAAAAACTAGTGCTAGTCCAGGAACCGAAAAAACGGGAAAAGAAAACTTCAAATTTCGCCTAAAAGACGGAATAAATAAAACCCGATTTCTAGAAAAAACAAGAAATAATTTAAGCCTAATTTTAAAACTTTCTAAAGGCCACTAAACTGATGAAATTTGTGCTTATCATAGAAATATAATTTTCATAAATTTTCATTCATAAATCGAGGAAAACCAAACCTGCCCCTGAAAGATACTATATTTAGAAAAACAGAGATTTATCGTTCAACAATATTTGTGTTGAACCACAAATTAAACAATAGAAATAAAATGTTGTAAAATCCAAGGCATACACTATTAAGATAGTATATTCCTGTCAGGTATGTTGATTGCCATCTCAAAAATATAGTGATTGAATTTGTGCTAATCCAGATTTGGCCCAATTCCATTGAACCAAAACGACCGTTGAATGAACAATTTTCTGATAAAAAGTGTTCTAGAAACCAATTCTGAATTAGCACAAATTCAGCCACTATATTTTTCGGATGGCAATGGACATATCTGATCGGAATATGCAATCAGAAGTGCCAACTTCATTGGTTTCTAGAACACTTTTTGTCAGAAAATTGTTTATTCAACGGTCGTTGTTGTTCAATGGAATTGGCCCAATTCTGGATTAGCACAAATTCAATCACTATATTTTTGAGATGGCAATGAACATACCTGACAGGAATATACTATCTGAATTGCTTATGCCTTGGATTTTACAACATTTTATTTCTGTTGTTTAATTTGTGGTTCAACACAAATATTGTTGAACGATAAATCTCTGTTTTTCTAAATATAGTATGTTTCAGGGGCTGGTTTGGTTTTCCTCGATTTATGAATGAAAATTTATGAAAATTATATTTCTATGGTAAGCACAAATTTCATCAGTTTAGCGGCCTTTAGAAAGTTTTAAAATTAGTTCTGAAATTATTTCTGGATTTTTCTAGAAATCGGGTTTTTTTTATTCCGTCTTTTAGGCGAAATTTGAAATTTTTTTTTTCCGTTTTTTCGGCTCCTGGACTAGCACTAATTTTTTCCCGTGAGCACTAACTTGCACAAATTGGGCTTAATCGATATGCAAAGTTTCATTTTGAAATTCGAAAGTTTCCCTGCTGCATTTACCCACGTCTTTGGAATATAAATTCAAAATTATTCAGGTGAACGGATATTAAAAATAATGCGTATCGCAAAATAGCCGCGGAAATGAAAATGAGGAGGAAATAATTAAAAGGAAATTAAAAATCTGCCTGACGCGTATATGGCCGCAAACAAAAGGTACTAAGTTCAAAAAAATTTGGAGCCGGTTTAGAAGAATTTGTGGAAAGCAGCCTATTTTATTTACTGAACATTGTATTTTTGATATAATTTTTTAATTTTTTATTGAAAATTAATAATTTTGATTACAAAAGATAGTTTTAATCAAAGGGTTTTGAAAAAAAATAAATTTTAAAAATAATTTCTGTTAGATGCCTGCCATCAGCCTCTTCGCAAGTTGCAGCTATTTGCTGTACCTGGTCCATAACTGAAGCCAATACTGGTTGATCAATCGCCATAATTTCATTTATTATGTTGTCTTGTAGTTGTTGCAGTCCTTGCGGTTTATTTTACGTATACACAATCTTTTAAAAATCCCTACAAAAATAAATCTGGTGGTGTTAGTCGGGTGGTCATATTTTACGCAATTACTACCAATACGTCTTCGGTACGGCTATAGTCGTAGTTGTGTTCTTTTTAATCACAGATCGAAATCTGTTGAAAAAAATTAAATTTCCTTTTGCATTCTGCCTCTATCGGGATTCGAACTCGCTTCTGCCCGATCCAAACGCCAAAGCTTTAACCACTGCGCCATTTGGTCGATAAAAATGTACTTGTTAACGTTAATACGGGTTTTGCTACATTTCTCGCTAAAACTTAAAATAATCGACAAGGACCAAGGAGTACAGAAATTTCCGCAGCATCATTTTCAAAGTACCTAAATTTCTATAAAATGGCTAATTTAATTTTGGAAATGAAATATCTGGTTAGTTCATTTACAGTCTCAAACAGCAGTACTCAAAAAAGTCATAAAAAACAAAATAAAATAAAACATATTCCAGTGTCTAAAAAAGATAAAATTACCTTTAATTAGAAGCAAAATTATGTTTTGGAAAAGTGTTATTTCACCAAGGTGTAAGCGTTTAAATCTGCGTATTTTTTCGAAAAAACATTCTGTTCTGTTCTTTTTGGCTCAGTGTATTAACCGCATTTTATCGGTTTACTTGAATAGACTCATTGTAAAATTTAAGTATTCGTGAGTAAATTTCGGTGTAAGTTATAGCTCGTAAAACCGAGCATAGTGAGCATGCTGTGCGAAATTATTTAAAAGACAGTGCATCTTATGGAAGCAACTACCAAGGAAGGTCGGCGACAGTTCTGACGCCGCAAGAAACAAGGAAAATTTATAGACTAGCGTCCAATTCAGCCATTTCCACCAACAAAATCAGAACGGCAGCTGGGCTTAATGCCAACAAATCAACAGTTCGTAGAGCAATTTTAAGTGCTTCATTTTTAAAATTCCAAAAATTTAAGAAAAACCACCAATAAACCCTGTACGCAAGCAACAAAGATTGGAATTCGCCAAAGCGCACGTGACTTGGGATATGCATCCGCAAACAATGAATAATAATTGGAAAAAAGTTGTTTTTTCAAATGAGATGAACCAGATGGCTATAATTATTATTTTCATGGCTTTCGCAAAGAAGAACAATTTTTGACTCGCCATCATGTCAGAAAAGAAGGAGTAATGCTATGCGGTGCAATTTCAAATTGGAGTGCTAGTAAATTGAATTTTGTTTCCAACGAAATGACTGGAAATTCATATAAGGATTTTCTGCTCGCTGGGTCTCTTCAGCGGATTTTCCAACAGAATAATGCGCCCATACATAATGCCGATGCTGTAAAGTCGTGGATTGCGAGCTAAAACGCTGAATTATTACCATGGCCACCTTATTTCTCTGATTATCATGGAAAACGTTTGGGGCTGGCTCACTCGCAAATTTTATGAAGCGGTAAACAATACGAATCCAACGAAGAGCTGATTGCAGGAATTGAAACTGCCTGGGCAAATATTTCATTGGACTATTTACGATATTTTCTCTCAAGGGCTGGATTAACGATCCAAAGAATTTTAAACAATGGGGCTAGCACACATTACTAAAAATAGCTAGAAAGATTAAAGAATTTCTTAATAAAAAAAATATTAAAATAAAAATATAAATGACCGTGTTATCATTATATTTTTGAACTTACCTTAAAAAAATTGAAAGGCAAGTTAGTTTGCTTTCTTAGAGTACTTATCGATTATGAATGTAAAAATTTCAATAAAAATATTTTCTTGGTTCCGCGAGAAATTATAGTAAAATTTACATTTAAAAGTAAAATTGTAAATGACCGTTCTCTGCACCTTATACACTCACTCCGCCCCTAATTACTGGGGATTACCGCGTATTTCGAATCGAAAATGGTTTTATTCGGATTCGAAAATTTCCTACTACCAAATGCGAATTTGGAACGTAATTTCTCAGTTACTGATTGATTGGTGGATTGTCCGTCTACAGTTGCAAATTTAGTTATTTTAGTTATTTGGTTTCTAATGATGAATTCTCCCATCTTCTATGTTAACTATTCTGTTTACTAGCATAATTGACTGACCTACTTACAGAGTGGCCCAATTGCGCTAAAGGTAATGTCCTCATGATTATCTTCGCCTTCACATTGTAAAGAGTTTCTTTATAGTGATTTGTTAGTGATTTCTCTATCGTGTGCCCTAGTTTTTGTAAAGCTGCTCTTTTACGCTACACATGATGCGTCTGTGAAAAAGAGAATCATAAAGTGTGAGGTTCTTAGGTTCTTTGGGATAACTACCACCTTGACGTCCGTCCATTTCCAACTAATGTGTTAAATCAGCTTTAGATCAGCTTGGAGAGGGCGGCTGACTTAAATGATTTGAAGGCATTTACCGCACATCGGATCCTTTTTTGTCAACAATATCCATGTGTATAACATATGGGTTTCCCGATGAGTTCCGCGGGAAGCGAAGGTGGTTAAAGGGTCTATGAAACATTTGGCTAAATTAAATAACTGGGATTGGTTAGATTCGTAGGGATAATCTTCTCTTTCCTTCCTAGCTTGCAATATGTTCTTTCTGGTTTCCTTCATTCTGAATCGAAGTTTTAACGTTATCCTTGTAGAAGATCCAATGTTGTGAGTCTAGTACTCTTAGGTTCCGAACTAGTTTTGGTCACTGCATACTGACTCTGCATACTGGCTACTGTTGCAGGGTCTCGTGAGTTTGTGAAGAATAATTATAACGTTCAAATGACATAAATTGGACAGCATGGCTAGAGATACCTATTTAGCAGATACTGGTATTTTAACGTAGCTTGAGCCTTAATTTGAAAATATCTAGGTGTACCAGGCACTAATGGTTGTGCATACGAACATTCATAGTTAATCTAATTTCATAAAAATGCTTAGCATCAGATCGTTAGCACAAGTTGTTAGATAAACTAAAGCTATTTTAGAGCCGGGAACAGTGATAACTTAGATTTTAAATTGTGTGCTTTATACAGGATGGCTGACACGAAGTGTTACCAAAACAAAACGCCACAAAATTTTTATTTTTGATGAATTTTATTGAATCAAAGTAAAAAATGTTCACAAATATTTAAATTTTCGAATTGCATTAGCAGTTGTTGATTTGGCCACCCTTAGCCGCGATTTTATCCTTCAAACAACGGCCGAAAAAAGCTATTGCATGCAGCACGAGAGTGGCTCTGCGGTTTTTTGGCCCATTCCCGGCGAAGCGCTTGCTCGAGATCATCGACACTTTGGTATTTTTTTGTACCAACCTTGCTCTGCAAAATATTCCAAACAAATGAACCCCGGAACGTTGTTTGCCTCAGCCAATCTTGATTGACGCGCGCTTTATGACTCGGAGCCGAGTCCTGTTGAAATGTCCAGGCTCTGCGGCCGAAATGTTTTTGCGCCCAAGGCTTCAACACTCCCTCCAACACATGATCCCGATAAATTTGAGCATTTATTTTGAAGCCACGGTCCATAAAAACGATAGGTGAACGGCTTTCGGCCGAACGGCTTTAGTCCAAGATGATCGTTCAATATATGCTGTATCCGTTCGGGCGAAATGTTCGCCTCACGAGCCATTTTTCTGCCGCTCGGCGCTGATTCCGAGTCAATTTGGCCTTCACCTTTCGAATGATATCCGGCGATGTTGTAGTGCGTTTCGGTCCACCACCATGGCGTTTGGCAATGCTGCTAGTATCGTTATAACGATTTATGGTGCGATACACAAACATTTTATTCACATGCAGATGTTTTAACTGGATGTTTTAACAATCTGCGGCTGTGGTTTTCCAGCCAATTGCGGATAACTTTTTTTCTGAATATTTCCCACTAAAATGCTTTTGTACGCTTGTAAACAATGGAATGAAATGTCATAAGTATAAATTTGGACGCTCTGTCATCACTGGTTTAACAACAATGACAGTCTGAATTTGGTAACACTTCGTGTCAGTCACCTGGTAAACCCTTTCATTGATTGGTATAAGGACTAAAATTTTCGGCGGTCGGAGAAAAGAAATGTTGGTACTGTAGGCATATATTTTTCTTCAGAATTTATAGTCACACCACGAAACATATCACATCAAAGCTTAGGCGCAGTGCAGAACAAAACAGGATGAATTTTTACAAAATTTGTCAGAAAACCCAAAATATGAAAATTTCTTCTTAAAAGAAATTGTAATAAACCCACATAATTAATAAACTCTTCAAATGTAATAAAAAAAATTTAGATCCAAAGGGATACGAAAGAAAATTCCATTATGTTAATTGCAAAACAATGTCATGGTAATTTTTTTATTGTCAACTTGTTAACAACAAATTTTTAGGTGGTGTAAAAAAAATTTTCCCGCGACAAGGTGACAACACAATTTGCGAACACAAAAATATTTTATAAAAAATTAATTTTATAAACCTCAGGCTTTTGACTTGATATATAATTTGACAATCGAGCGCACTCGGAATTTTTTCTAAATTGGGAAAGTGTTTATACGTTAACGGCAATATTAGTGTGCTGCTTCGCGCTAATTATGATTTATAATTAAAATAAGTATTTTAATTTAAATTGCTTTGAGGGGTTTTTCGGTTTTTCTTGATAATTTTTGTTTTTGATTGCTTACTCTAATTTTAACGCGATTTCGGTATGGCACGCAATTTTTTTGCCCTTGATTATTTTTGTTAATTAAATTTCACAAACATGATTTTATCAGGATACGAGCAAGCATATAAGAGAGCATAACATAAAAACCATTCTTGAATATGTTTACATATAATATGTCAAGTCTGTGTATACCATACGAATAGATGAGAAACGTGTTATGTCACCGTGATATCCCCGTACTTGATGTTACTCATAATTCCAGCTAAATCTCGAAATAATCCACTCAACTAAAAAACTAACAAAGAAATAACAAAATAAATAAATTGTTGACAAAACAAAGTTACGTAATCCATCTTATCTGATCTGTTGGCCGTTTTGTGCGTTCACAGCACAATAAAATGCTTTTAACTATTGTAGAGGGATACACTATGTGTAAGGAAATGGTACGCGCAAAATTATATGCGACAGGAACGAATGAGGCAATAAAACAACAATTTATAATTTTTTGAGTGAAGTCGTTAAAAAGTTTTTCCTTTTCACGCTGGAGGATAAATATGTGTTATATAATATTCAAGAACGCAGTAAGGTGATAAAATTTATCGCTCCCGCGTATTATATTTTGATTGATAGGGGTGGCGGGGACCACGGCCTTCACATATATATTCTATTTTTAATCACAAAGAGCACGAACAAATTCATAATTTGAACCCTAGATTGACATGGTATGTACATACAAAAGAAACATGTCCTCAAAACGAAGATGTCAATTTCCTTCTTAAATAAATAATTTGTAATTTCGATGTGGTTTCTTTATAAATTTTGCAAACTGTTTAATGCGAAGTGTATAACATTAATAGATAATGTTGATATCAAAATCTCGTATTTTATTAATGTAGCTGGAACTGTAAAAGTTTTTCTGTGGTTTGTCTAACTATTTTTAGCTGGTGCGCAAATAATGCTGTCTTGGTTTTCCGATGATTCTTTTCTGCAAAATGGGAGTAATGCTTTCTGCATGTAACAAAATTTGTGGGATGGTTGTATTTTAAAAATGGCTTAAGTAATTTGTTTGCTACTTTGCCGTTAATTTAATTTTAAACTCTGTTACATCAAAAGTTATTAAAAGTTTTATACAAAGTGATTTAATGTCGTCTTGATCAAAACGAAAACATTTTGAGCTTTTAGTTTTTTCACATTATATGTGGACGAGCTTTTTCTCGAATTTGATGTGTGTTTCATGCTTATTACCAGTTATACCTTCATACAATGTACTCGTAAACCCGAAAATAATTGATGAATAAAATCGAAGAACCGTTCAAAAAGGACCGAGAAAAGCTCATCAAGAAATATAATTAAATTTCTCTGGAGAACGTGTGTTGTGATTTATTTGACGGAAAATAGGCATAAAACCAAATAAATGTCTATGTTTGGAAATAATTTTTAATGGGTTCATGAAATTATCTTATTACACAAACTATTAAACTAGATGTTCTTCCTTATTCTAATGTTTCTCAATATCTCTTCCGACGTTTCAGAAAAAAACTTGATCATAAAATTCTGGAGTAAATTCTTGTGCTAATTGTTGACCATCTTTAAAATTTTGTTCCTCGTTAATAACAATAATCTATTTAAATCCTTGGCATTTCTGTCTTGATCTGGTTTGTGGGCCTTGTCTTGCTTTTGAAGATTCTCATAGTAAAATTATTGTCTTCTGTTTGGTAGTGGTATCTTACGCTTCCACTCTTTTTTTTGTCTAATTCCCCTCTCACTTTGCTCACCTTTAATAAACCCTTGTATGTGAACTGACTCCTTACCTTTGGTGTAACGGCCTTCTATGTTTCTACAGTTTGCCACACCTGTCTTGGTGTTAGCTAGGTGGTCTTTCTGTATTTACAGTCTTGCTGTTCTTTACGTCTGTCTATTTTCTAATTTTCTATTTTCGTGTCAGTCCTATAAAGTAGCAAGTGTGTCGACAATTTAAAAGTACAAGGTTTCATGGAAGTTAGTTTTTTGTGAGCTGGGTCTTGTGATCACTCCACTTGTTGGTCTCGACCATGACTATTGTGTTGTGGAAACGTCGTGATTGTTTTAAAAATTGACATCTTTACGATTCTATGTTGTTTTAAAAATATAAATTTTTTAGTTGCTTCCTCATTTCTTCTTTCAAGGTCCAAGCTAAGTACGTCTTTTCTTAGGTCGGAAGTACTAATGCGAACGCGTAGTCTTTATGTAGCCTCCGGTAAATATGCTTAACAAGTCATTACTATCGTTATTATTGCGTTTTCTACTCTCAGATATGGGGTATACGAAGTTCGTGACTTAAGGGATTAGTGCTTTAAAAGGACACCGCCTTCAATGTTTCAATATATTTCATCGATACTTGTAAATTTGGTTAGGAAAGTAAATTGAGAATAATCCTTGGTTTTCTCATTTCTACTTACCTGTCGCAATGAAAACTGTTTATGCACAATTTCGACTTTTTTGAATAATTGTTTGGGATGCTTTTAGCCGTTGATACCAGGAACCGCTTGTTCTATTATAATTTGATTTTCCTGTACATTTGAATGATTATCATTTCCACAACTAGTTGTGTTACATTTTTAAAAACCCTTTAGAACTACAAACTATATGTTAATTGGATCATATAATCGATAAATTCTCAGACACACATGTAAGTTTGAAAATCTACACTACAATACAAAACTACATAGCTTGACCGAAATATATGTTCCCAGGTTCGATTGAACCAAAATTTTAGTCATTCATTACCTTGTGCATGTAAGAACTCATAAAGCTGCGAACAGCTCAGCTTTTCGCAGAGTCAGCTTTTTTGTTAGTGCATGGTCGTGGGGGAGGCCTGATCACTTTAAACTAATCAACGATGTCTCCTATTACATTTAACAATAATCATTATTTGTCGAATGAAAATTTAAAATTATAATCAAAAAACCTAGAAAATTTCGAGGGGTCACTGTTAATTATAAAAACATAAATCTACCCAACTACAACACAGGAATTGTTTCTGTATCCTGAACTATGTACCTCTACCAGGTTTAGAGGAGACAACGAAGTAGTGGTTCTATCTAACGGGTGTCCGCCGGGAAGGTATACTACTTTGTTTTGCCGCCATTTAGGCGAATATTAGTATTGACAGTTCATACTTGACAGTCGTGAAGTAGACACGTGGCAAATTTATTATGGAAAAATATTCGATAAACCATCGTGTTTTAATCGTTAAAACATTTAATCAAAATCAATCATCGATTACTGTGACGATGAGAAAGTGACGAGGCACATTTTCATTTAAATGGATATGTGAATAAACAGAATAGTCGGTTCTGGACAATGGAAAACCCTCACATTATTCATCAGTCACCTTTACATCCATTAAAAGTGACAGTCTGACGGCGTAACGGTAACTGTGAATGGGGAGCGATATCGTGATATGATTGAAAACTTTTTAACGCCACAACTGCATACTTTGGACTTGATTAACATGTGGTATCAACAAGACGGTGCCACATTGCATACAGCCAGGATTACAATGGAATTACTGCGAGAACTCTTTCCACAACAAGTTATTTCAAAAAAATGGTGTTGTTGATTGGCCTCCACGGTCGCCTGATTTGACTGCTCCGGACTTCTTTTTGTGGTAATATCTAAAAAGCAAGGCTTATGCAAACAAACCAGAAACGCTTGAGCACCTCAAACAGAATATTCGTGATGAAATTAATGAAATACCGCGTGAAATGTGTGAGAATGTCATGGAAAATGTGCTCAAAAGGGCTCGCATTTGTGAGGCTAACAGAGGCGGACATTTCATAAACAAACAAAGTAGGATACCTTCCCGGCGGACACCCTGTATAAGGAGAAATAAAAATCCTCTGCACGGCTAAAGGCAGTGGAAGAACATATGAATTTCGAGGCGGAGTAAAATAGCCTTCGGATCAGTTACTCTATTTCCAAATAATAATGCGGGAAACCCAGTACATACCGAAAGCGATGACGAGGAAACGGTCAATGATGCCCAAATAATAAATGAGAAATTTTCCTCATTACAGTCGATATGCAAAGAGATAATGAAGTCGCTATCAATTTGTAACACACAAAACGAAATACATATGCGAGGACACTAGTTACAAGAAAAACGCGGCCTCCTCCGGTCAACACAAGTGTTAAAAATATTCCAAAGCCTCAGTGGCAACCGTCAAGTGTTGTCACTGTAAAGTCGGTAGGTGGCAAGGAGTCTATCTTCGCTAATAATAACGAAATATGGAAAGAAGGTTAGCGGCATTTGTGAAAATGAGTGATAATCGATATTTCCAAGTCAGATGACTTGAATTTCTTTCTGATTAACAAGAACTTGTCGGAAGCAATCGACACTGAAACTAAAGACACCACGACGGTCAATTGGGTCTTTGAATTGATTCAAGCAGCACGTAATACTCTAATAAAAAACCTTGGATATATAATTATATTGGCCGGTTTTCATGCAGAGTGCAAGATTTTATTAGGATCACAACGTACAATGCCACGCATTTGGGCACATCGCATCAAACATTTTGCAAAGAAACGGAGTAAATTTGTGGGCGCTGCTGTTATTATGGTTATGATCAGAAGGTGTTCTCAAAGAAAACAGAGGCGCCAAAGTGTGTGCTATAAAAATATTAAAAGTGTATTTGGCAAACTCAGCGCGGAGGCAAGGGTATATTGCATATAAAATGGCCTTTGGCCTAATGTCAATTAATGCGAAAGTTGTTGAACGCGGGTTTAGACAAGTCGTTAACATCAACATTGACAGCCATAGGTGGCATGGCTACGACAACACGTATCAGCACCGGAGACGATGATAATATACAAGCAGCAATTACCAACCTTATACTATGGAGAGCTGCTCAAAATAAAATAGTACTGCGGCTTCCATTGCGTATGCGTAGAAGTTAGATGAAAAATAAGTTATCTTGACCCAGTAAGTATTTACTTAAATTTTCAGAAGATCCGCTGCCATTACCAAACAAACTGCAAAACATTATAAATACCCCATAAAAAAATCAAATCATGATCACGGGTGAATTTAACACAAAGTCACGACTATGGCACAATAGTGACATCACTGATAGGGGAGCCGTCATTGCACAATTTATTGCACTGTGAATGAAGTTGGTCAACCAAGTACGCATAGTCACGGGAACAAGAGTAAGATCAGTCAAAGAAAGCTGGAGCACAGGGGATCACAGAACACTCATGTTAACTGTTGAGGTAGCTTCCTAATTATACACAGGTGAGATAAGCGATAAGATGTACTGAGATATTCACTTAAACGCGCGAACTAGAAAAGATTTTCCAGTCTGCTGGGATTAAAATGACAAGGGATAGTCAACCAATAAATTGTTTCATCTGCTGATTATATAGACAAAATAGAGCAAACGATCTTACCATCAAACGTATAGAGTTCATAAGCTCCGAAAGTTGTATCAGTGGAAATCAAACCCTTTGTTGTGTGTGCAAAAGCGACGGCACTATGTCGTGTCAAAATGAATATATTGGGAATACAAATTAATTCGGTCCGTTTTCAAAAACTGGCTCTGACTTTAATAAATGTTTTATAGTGACAGCTGATTTTGCGATGTTTCATACAGATTAGACGTCTGCCGTTAACATTCAGTTTGTATTGCTTTAGGTTTCATGCAAAACTCAACTACTTTTCTCAACTACTGTGTTAATTTTTGGTTTTAATTGGAAAAAATTGCAGCTAATTCACGTCGAATGGTGGTGGAAGTTTACGGTGACAATGCTCCAACCGATAAATTATGTAGGGAATGGTTTCGCCGCTTCAAAAATGATGATTTCAGTGTGGCAGATAAGCCTTGCTTGGGATAACCAAAAAAATGTGTAAACAATGAATTCGAGGCATTGCTTGATGAAGATCCGACGCAAACGTAGGAGGAGCTTGCCGGTACATTGGGGGTACCCCAACAAACAGTTTCCGTCCGATTGAAATATATGGGCATGATTCAAAAGCAAGGCAATTGGGTCCCTTATGAATTGAAATCAAGAGACGGGGAACGGCGAATTCTTTCTTGCGAGCACCTGCTTCAAAGGCAAACAATAAAGGGTTTTTACATCAGATATTGACTGGTGACGAGAAGTGGATTTTCTACGATAATCGTTGCATCGACCTCAAAATCCAAAGAGGCGTTGTGTACTACGGCTACAACCTGTCGATTCCATTACGGGCGAGCGGTGCAGACTACAATTAATTCGTTTGCGGAAAGGCGTGATAAAGTTATTCTTCTGCATGAAAACGCTCGGCCTCTCGTTGCCAAAGTCGTAAAAATTATTTGGAAACGCTCAAGTGGAATATTTTACCACATCTACGGTATTCTTAGGACATTGCTTCTTCTAATTACTGGTTGTTCCGACGGATGTAATATGATTTGGCAGGTTACCGATTCACTTCTTTTGAAGAAATTTAAAATTGGCTTCAAACTTGGATCGCCTTAAAAGACGAAACGCTTTTTCCGAGATGCGATTCGAAAATTGCCTGAGAGGTGGGATAAAGTCGTATGCAGCGATGGACAACATTTTAATTAATCTGGTCATTCATTTTATTTTAAAATAAATGCATTTTTAAAATTAAAAAAACCGGACCGAACTAATTTGTACTCCCAACATTAAAATGATTAATTTATCAAGCCAAATAGCTTAGAGTCATATGAACATATCATTATGGAACAAAGTAATGAAGAACCGTGGCACTTTGTGTACAAATTCAGCACGGGAAAACTTTAAAACATTGATGTACTTAGTACATTGACAGATGGTGGTGGTCAAGCCCCAACATGTTGTGCTTGATGATTGCGAGGGATCAGACACAAGTGGGCAAATAATAATCCGTGCTCAACGCGCTGTTACACCACATACAAATCAGATGGACACTCAATAGTAAAGAAATTTAGATTTCACGATTGCAATCGTGTCTATTAAAAAAGGTTAAGCCGAGACAATATCGTGATCGAGGTGCAAGATCTTTTCCTGAATGCATGTCGGGAGCATTTCTTTTTCCAAAATCGCGGAAAAACGGTAAATTAATAATTATCAAAAATGGCTGTGACCGAGACGAAGAGACCGAGATTAATATATTCCAGAGTAGCAGAAGATACAGCGACAATCAGTTTGGCTTTATTGAAAATAGGATCACAGAGGACGTGTGGTCCTGTGCCAAAAGTGCGTCTTAGGAGTATTCTTACATATATCTGGAGGTTTTGAACAATCTGTGCTACTATAGTGAAAGAGCCCATTTAGAGATTAGCCACTGTTTTGTCAAACCACGTTCGCAACACTCGGTTGGGCCCGTATCTCTGGAATATACTATTCATCAGCAGTATGCAGAATATTGTCCAAGAAGTATCATCCGCAGCCAACAAGCCTTCGCTGGCAATTGAAGGCTGATCATTCAGGAGAAAGCGCAGAATACCATAGGCGGGATGGACAATTGGTGCAATAGTAACAAAATGGAGCTATCCTCATCCGAGAACATTATGATCCAACTCAAAGGTTTCTTAGGCATTAGGAAACCACATTTGTTGGCTGTTAATGGAAGGAGAATACATATGGTAACATTGGTAAAGTGATTAGGACTTGATTTTGATGGAAGGCTCGATGAAATCTCGCACATCAAAAGAGTAGTAAAACATTTTTCTTTATGTTGAAAGGATAAGCTAAAGAAAGATGAGGCTTAAAACAAAGTTCTTTGGGTAAGAGATAGGAAAGCTTATTGTTTGCGTCCATCATAAGTCATGGATGCAAACACTAAGCAGTGCCTGGATAGGTGGAAAGAACAGACTGTTACCATCGAAGAACACTAACGCAAAAGGGTAATACTTCTGGGAATTAGTAAAGCATATAGGACAGTCTCAACAAAAGCGGTGGCTGTCCTAGCTCGACCCTGCCCTGCAAGCTGGTACTTATGTAACAAAGTCGCAATAATTCGGTGGCCATATTTAAAGCGCGAGGGTGACAGACATCTTAGACATTGTAAGGTAATCAGGCTTTAATCTCAAATATTTTAAATATGCTATTAGAGTGACCGGGGGAAGGGAGGGGGGGAGGGTGACCAGGGAGTATTTTAAATGCTACTAATTTTTATTATTTATTTTTATCATTTTTATTTACATGACTCTGGATGTGCTTATGTGGATATATATGTTCAATTACACAGAGAACGAAGAAGAAGATGGTAGATGAGCATGCACCTCCAAGTAACAGGGATGGTAACAAGTTTTAACTTGGCCAAGCCCAACAGAACAGAAAAATAATAACACTTGGGTGTCATTCTTATAAACAAAAATGCCAACAATAATGAGAATGTTTTTAAGATCCAGCTATAGTTACGTATACGTTACGTTTTTTATTAACCATTCCTATTCTAAGATGTCGCAACGCGATACTACATGACAGAATTTGACGATTTCTTTGAAAAATTTTACTTTTCTTTCTACGAAAAAAAAAACAAATAATTTCACGAAATGCTTCTCCACTGTGCTCCCTGAGCCAGTTCTGTGAGCAGTCTTACAGGTGAGAGAAAGTTCACCTAAGTAAGCAACCATCAACAAGTATCTAATGGATAGATAAACGGAAACAATATAAATAACGGATGCTATTTCACCGTTACAACATTATGAAAACACACTAAAACACTTTGAACTATAAAAATATTTACATCTAAGTGAGGTTACCAAGACGTTGGAAGCTTGGTTTCGAAATAATGAAACTTGAATTCTTTAATTTAAAAAATTCGGGCGTCTCATCAGACTGCAGTGACCAAACTACAAACATATTGAAAATACTTTGCACTTACATACAAAGTATAGTCACAATGCCTTAGCGAATTATTATGTTTCGCTACGCGGTTGTCAACCCCTTCGTAACCTCGAATTTTATTGTATTTGACTTATACATGCATTTCATTAGTTCGAAACTAAACTTCCGTCTTGGTAACCTCACCTAGATGTAAAAACAATCTTTGGCCCAGCATAACCCAAATTTCATACAAAAATATTATTACAAATTTAACAAACTTTTATGTTTTAGATAACTTTGCGCTTAGCTTCAGGGATGTATGCTATGTCTAACCCTGAAGATAAACTCGACGCGACCGACGTGACTAAGTAAAAACGAAAAGTTAATCTATGAGAATTTATACTAAAGCAATTATACTCGACGCGACTATAACGTTGTGAACGAGCTCTGTGAAAATGTCTTTGAAAGAGTTCCACTGCTCATACTCGCCACTAAACGTTGGTAATTGTATATTTTGGGTAAGTGTATCCTGGCTTCCCAAGAAGGTTTTGTTGTTTCTTCATTATGGTTGCGCTGCAATCGCAATATTATTGAATCCACTCTATTCTTGAGCGTCGGAGTTGTCTCTGCTCGATGATGCAAACAAACATGATACAAAAAAGTTGATTTAACTTTAATCTTTTGTTGTTTAGTACTAAAGTGACATCTTACAGAAATTTTATGAACTAATTAACCAATTTTTGTTTTATTTTTGCTACCATTTTGACATTTTGAAAAGGTCAACTGCGCATTTTGCTTCAAATTAAAAATTTTTATATTTTAAGTTTTTATTATTTCACAAAAAATGAAAGAAATAAAAAAACAAAGTCAACAGTTAAAGAAATGTCAAAAACGTGAATTCATATACTGAGCTTATCTTGCGTATACTCGTAAGCGCGTTTTTGACATTTTGAAGCTTCTGAGTAACGTCAAGTATATCTGCAGCATTAAGCTAAATCAAGTTCTTAAACTGCAGCCATTTATTATTAGGCAATTTTTATATGACAAATCTCGCTCTATTTGAGGCAGATAAAGATATTGCGACAAGAACACTATCAGCCTCAAGCAACCGTTGAAAAAAATTAATAAGCCATAATTAATGTGTTCCGGTGCACAAACACAACATTCTTTCCTCCTTATTTCGATGAAGTCCTCAATCATACAGAAGGATCAAATTTAACCACAGGTGTTCGAATTTTTGCCGAACAATGTGGTAACTCTTAACCAGGTTCAGAGTCCGTAAGTGTCTGTCGAAAAATTTATCGGGGAGGAGTGGCTATCTCGCTCGATAATTAATATTGATTTTGACTATTCAAAATTTCAAAGACAACAAGCGGGTCAGGATCAGGTATTCGACCTCAGTCCACTTATCACGAGATAAGAAGTTTCGTGCGAAAACAACTGTTTATTAGTTTATTAAATTAGAATATTGCTAAGAGAGAACTGAGAACACGCATTGCTGTTGGAAATAAGAGAGGCGGATGAATGAGTATTTCGATACACAAACACCACACATGACAGGAAAAGATTTATCGTTTGAAGAATTTCTTGGGATTAAATTATTCAATTCGTATTCAATTTCAGTCGATTACGAATTTTATTAACTGGGCGAATGTAATTTACGTATTTTTGTGCATGTAGGACCACGTCATTGTTTTGTAAAAAACTCGGTGAAAATATTTTGTGTCACGTTACTCTCACGTTATGGAATTGTCCCAATTTATATTTTTAAAGAGCGGAATTACCATCATTTCACCGAGGTAAATCCCATATATTTACCGTTGTTATTTTAGTTTAATTGATCCAGTTATAAAGTGTTCTGCATTCTTTAACTCTATAACAAATCTCATAAACTGTCAATTTTTATTTCGGGCTTAGCAAAACAACAATAGTCAAGGATAATTAAATTTTTTTTAGATAATCAGATTAACCGGATTGAACAGTATACTCGTAATATATAAAGGGTGTTTTTTTAGGAGGTTTGTTTTTCCGATAGATGTCGTTTTATTTTATGACAGTTGTTTTGACAGCTCAAAGTGGCATTTCTACTCAGTATTGTTTGGCAAATCATTATGAATAGGTTAACTCCAGAACAACGTTTTCAAATCGTGGAAATTTATTTTCAAAATCAGTGTTCAATTAAAAATGTTTATAGAGCACTTCGTGAATTTTATGGTGCACATAATCGTCCGTCAGAGACCACCATAAAGAACGTAATTACCAAATTTCGGTCTACATTCACTCTTTTGGATGCCAAGCCACCGACAAGAATGAGAAGAGTTCGTACAGAAGAAAATATTGCTGTCGTTGAGGCCAGTGTCGAAGAAAACGACAATTTATCGATTCGTCGTCGTGCTCAGCAAATTGGACTTTGTCCATCGACTTTATGGAAAATTTTACGTAAAGATTTGGGTTTGGTGCCATACAAAATTCAATTGGTGCAAGAATTAAAGCCACACGACCATCGTTTGCGCCGTGAATTCAGTGATTGGTCGTTAAATCAATTGAACGAAGATCCATTTTTTTACCGTAAAATTCTCTTCAGTGGTGAGGCGCATTTTTGGTTAAATGGATACGTCAACAAACAAAATTGTCGCATTTGGAGCAAAGATAATCCACACGCCGTTCAAGAATTACCAATGCATCCTGATAAATGTACTGTTTGGTGCGGTCTATGGTCTGGTGGGATCATCGGTCCATATTTCTTTAAAAATGAGGAAGGACGACGCGTTACCGTGAATGGAAATCGATACAGAACCATGTTAAATGAGTTTTTGTTGTCAAATCTTGAAGTTATGGATATGGATGAAATGTGGTTTCAACAAGATGGTGCCACTTGCCATACAGCACGTGAAACAATCGACTTATTGAAAGAAACTTTCAACGACAACATTATTTCGAGAAATGGTCCGGTGAATTGGCCTCCGCGTTCGTGCGATTTGACGCCACTCGATTACTTTTTGTGGGGATACGTGAAGTCATTGGTTTATGTGGATAAACCTCAATCGATTGACGCTTTGGAAACCAATATTCAACGTGTCATTGCTGACATACGCCCTCAAATGCTTGAAAAAGTGCTGGAAAATTGGACCTCCAGAATGACATTTGTGAAAAATAGTCGTGGTAGCCATATGCCAGAAATTGTGTTTAAATGTTAAATGCCAAAAAATTATCTACCAAATAAAAAAAAATTTTGGTCATTTCATAATTTTATATGTGTTTTATTCAAAAAAAAAATCGGCAACCTCTTAAAAAAACACCCTATAAAAGAAAATCAAATTTAAAAAGAATTTCCGAATTCGGCTGATACAGGTACCATATTTGCAACGATGCCTTCGGGTAAGACGAGATTCAATAAAATTCACGTGCCTAACATATTAAATATCCATAGTCGTATAATCTATAAGTATAGTAATTGCAATTCTCCACGGTAAGTGAATAAAATGGGATCATGTTCGGAAAAACTTTGCAGTCATATAACCGAACAAAAACAAAAAATCATTATCATTACATTATGTGATACAGCAACGCCAAAAAAAAAATGTTTTCGGAAGCATTTTAAGATTATCCTTATTATTTTTATTATGATTCTTAATAAGAGGTATATTTGCTTACTTTCTTCAACGCATTAAAATTTAATGTAACTTTTTAACAAAATATTTCGAGAAGGTACATCTTTGCTATACACTGATGCAACAGTTTAAGCTGCCTTAAATATAAAACCTATTCAAAATAATTTAATTAGAAATTTTGTGTCTAATCATTGTACGCTTCCTATCCACTTTAGTGGGTATATCGACTTACCCAGAGTTGAATATCGATTAATTAATAAGATTGGAATCAATTTTTTATGCGATATATGACTGATTATTGTAAGTGTGTGGCTTCCTTTTGGTCAATGACTCTATATGTGCATTACGTAGGTTCTTGTTCGCAGATCAATGTCAATATAAATTTATAATCCTTGTGTTAGTTCATAGACTGTAAATTTTGTTGATACATTACGCTACTGAGTGCAACGAACTTTGTGATATGCATCGTGGTAAGCAAATTTATAGCTCAAACACGATTACCGATAAATGTTCTTAAAATGCAATCGTTTGCAAAATCAAAATCAGATGAGTTTTTAGTCTTGTTAGTATGAGATTAACCAAATTGAGGCCAAACGAACGGACACGGTGACGTCTTTTGAGGAAGAAGCAATAAAAGAGTTTTTTAAAGTTTTATCAATAGATTTTGTAGGCGAAATGGAAGTTTGAACTAATACACGTTTCCAAACCAAGCTTTTATTTTGTAAGTTTCGATTTAATAATCTAGTAACCAAGAAGATGCGTAGTCACATTGCATGAAGTGAGCCCGAATCCACACTTCTATTTCTTCGGTCGGTCATTCATTCCTTCGTTCAGTAATTTTGTTTTAACGATTCATACTACATAATAAGATTCCAGAACGAATCTCAGAACGATTTTGTCACCACCTATCATTGAAAAATTTAAGGTTTTGACGTTTTCATAATGTTCGAGTTTTACAAGCGATTAGAAGCGACTTCTATTCACTGTTCACGTCAAAATATTGTCTCAATTTAATTTTTAGTTTTATCCGCGGCATCCCACACAACGAAACAGCTTGGCTTGTATTTCTGTCTCTTTCATTTTTATGTTTTATTGTCTCTTTTACACGTCCTACGTCCAAACAGAAAGTTAAAGTTGAACCAACTCTTGTGAAGAGTGCAGAACGCAGAAGAAAAAAATCGTCATTTTGGAGTAATATGATTGAACGAAAAAATCGTTTGAATGAAGGAATGAACGAAGAAATTGAAGTGTGAATTCGGCCTGATGTGACTAAATACAAAAATAAAAATTAAACAAAAAATTTAAATTAAATTTTGATTTAGCATTTAAAAATTAAAAAATAATACGTAAGGATATTTTTGAAGTTGTCCTTTGATAAATTAAAGTCAAAAAGGTTATCGATGATGTTGAATGATTTAGACGGAGTTATTTTCTCCATAGTTTGTAGAATGATGTTCTAGTGCTAAAAACTCATGGTTTCGAAATGTTCTGCAAGGCACATGAATTGATATGTTTTCCAAAATGTAAGCTGAATCAATGTGACCAAGCAAAACGTTACCAATAAACGCCGCGCCCAAGAGAACTCGTCTATTTTCAAGCGCGCATTTTTGCAAGTCGTGCATCTTGTTGGGTACGGAGGTAATCGAGTCATATTTCCATGGAATGGTAAATTGTGGTCGTTAACTGGGATTTAACAAGAAAATCAGAAGCTTCTTTTGAATGATTTCAATTCTTTTAATGTGCACAGCGTAGTATGGATTCCAGCCCGTTTCAATGACGTGGGTAACTGCAGCAGGGCAACTTTCGAATTTCAAAATGAAACTTTGCATACCGATTAAGCCCAATTTGTGCTAATTAGTGCTCACGAGAAAAAATTAGTGCTAGTCCAGGAGCCGGAAAAACGGGAAAAGAAAATTTCAAATTTCGCCTGAAAGACGGAATAAATAAAACCCGATTTCTAGAAAAAACTACAAATAATTTAAGCCTAATTTTAAAACTTTCTAAAGGCCGCTAAACTGGTGAAATTTGTGCTTATCATAGAAATATAATTTTCATAAATTTTCATTCATAAATCGAGGAAAACCAAACCAGCCCCTGAATGATACTATATTTAAAAAAATAGATGTATCGTTCAATAATATTTGTGTTGAACAACAAATTAAACAATAACAATAAAATGTTCTAAAACCCAAGTCATAAGCAATTCAGATAGTATATTCCTGTCAGGTATGTTCACTGCCATCCCAAAAATATAGTGACTGAATTTGTGATAATCGCAATTCCATTGAACAACAACGACCGTTGAATGAACAATTTTCTGACAAAAAGTGTTCTAGAAACCAATGAAGTTGGCAATTCTGATTGCATATTCCTATCAGGTATGTTGATTGCCATCCGAAAAATATAGTGGCTGAATTTGTGCTAATCCAGAATTGGCCCAATTCCATTGAACAACAACGACCGTTGAATGAACAATTTTCTGACAAAAAGTGCTCTAGAAATCAATGAAATTGGCACTTTTTATTGCATATTCCAATCAGATATGTTCATTGCCATCCGAAGAGTATAGTGGCTGAATTTGTGCTAATCCAGAATTGGCCCAATTCCATTGAACAAAAACGACCATTGAATGACCATACCTGATTGAAATAAGCAATCAGAAGTGCCAACTTCATTGGTTTCTAGAACACTTTTTGTCAGAAAATTGTTCATTCAACGGTCGTTGTTGTTCAATGGAATTGGGCCAATTCTGGATTAGCACAAATTCAGTCACTATATTTTTGGGATGGCAATGAACACACCTGACAGGAATATACTATCTGAATTGCTTATAACTTGGATTTTAGAACATTTATTTCTATTGTTTAATTTGTTGTTCAACACAAATATTATTGAACGATATATGTGTTTTTTTAAATATAGTATCATTCAGGGGCTGGTTTGGTTTTCCTCGATTTATGAATGAAAATTTATGAAAATTATATTTCTATGATAAGCACAAATTTCACCAGTTTAGTGGCCTTTAGAAAGTTTTAAAATTAGACTTAAATTATTTCTGTTTTTTTTCTAGAAATCGGGTTTTATTTATTCCGTCTTTCAGGCGAAATTTGAAATTTTCTTTTCTCGTTTTTTCGGCTCCTGGACTAGCACTAATTTTTTCCCGTGAGCACTAATTAGCACAAATTGGGCTTAATCGGTATGCAAAGTTTTATTTTGAAATTCGAAAGTTTCCCTGCTGCAGTTACCCACGTGTTACCGTGTATTTCAGGTGGGATCGACCGTTAGGGTAATAAAATGAATATAAGACGTAAATATCGTTAAATTCACTTGCCTCACTTCGCCTTCGCAATACAATCTTCAATATGCCTATTGAAACTGGCATTTTCGACAAATGTTACATCTAAACCCTTGATCTCAAAGACTCTTTCCAATAATTCGCTGTTGACTTTGTGTGAAGTAATTAACGGATTTCTTTTACAATGAAAAGACACGATTTTGTATTTCTTAATATCTAAGTGCCCCAGATTCTAATATTTTGCTTATTAACATAACCACTTAAATGGAAATCGGTCATCGGTCATTATAATTTTTTTCATAAAATCAGGATCATCCGTTAATTATTCTGCCAATTTTGCATAAAATCTTAAGCGGGTTGCATAGTCTGGCGGCAAAATTGCATGTACCATTTGTATCTTGTACGGAAATAGCAATACATTTTTTTTCATTATTCTACGCAGTGAAGTTCTGGACATTTGAAGCTGAGTTGAGTGGCACGTTTACGCGTCGATGTTTCAGGGTTCTCATTTAAGCTCTCCCGAACTCGTTCGATATTATCTTGGGTTCGTGCTTCAAGCGGTCTTCCACTCCAAGATAAGTCACTAACAGATCCCGATGACTGAAAACGAGCGACTAGATTGCGTACTTTATTTCGTGATGGTGTATTTCTGGTGTTAAAAAAATTTCGCAATTTTCTTTGGGTTTGAATTATTGAATTTTGACTAGCAAAATAAAACTCAATAATTTTTTCTCGTTCCTCAATCGTATACATCGCTACTGAATGTCCCAAACGTTGTTTCTAATACTGAAAAATAAAAAGAGAAAAAAATACAAAATAAAAAAATTATAGCAAAAATGCAATGTTCAGTGACGTATGGCCCACCCTGTATTAACAGTACGAAAAATTTTCACGTCATCAGAAAATATGCGCACGTTTGAGTTTTTAATTATCTCGGTTATTCGGTCGGAGTGCTTTAGGATGACAGATAGAATCAATGCTTTACTGAAATCCGTCGATGTGAATCGGCCAGGTTAATCTATGCTGGCTTATTGATAAATGACGTACAATTGTGGATTTAAAGTTGTTGCATATAGCTAATTCAAACAATTTAGGAATTGATCCTCTGTAGCACGTGATGTCCTCTCGTTTACCCGATTTAAAAATTGGTGTAATTTTTCACGTTTAATGTCTTGAATTGACTCAAAACGGTTTCCCCGGAGCGGTTGTTTGAGTTTACTGAACAGACAGAAGTCACACGGAGCTAAATCAGGTGAATACAGTGGTTGCGGAACGATATGGGTGGAATTTTTGGCGAAAAAATCACGTAAAACCAATGCAGTATGAGAAGGTGCATTATCGTGGTGCAAGCACCAAGAGTTGCCGACCCATAATTCCGACCTCTTTTTACGAATAGCTTCGCGCAAACGACGAATAACACTCAAATAGTATTCCTTGTTGACAGTTTGGCCGGTCGGAAGGAATTCGGAGTGCACCACACTTCGATAATCGTCGACAAAATTCAAAATGCATGCTATGCGACAAAACGGCCAAAGGCTGTAGCAAACATGCAATTGGTAGCGTTAGATGTCCGGTACGTCAACCAAGTCAATCCTAACCACTTTGAGACTGCCCAGGACCTGTTGCAGCAATCCGTACAGGAAGTGGAAGCCGACGCTGTCATTGTGTGTGAGTAATATAGGGATCTTGATAGACGGTGTTGGGCTTCAGATAGATCGAATCGAGCTGCTGTATGGGTTTGGGATACCTACCCCCTACAGGAAATAGGGAGTAAACCAGTAGCAGAGGTACCGCATTGTTAGAATCCTTCGCATCATTACCGGTCGTATTAATCAATACAGGAAATACACCTACTTTCTGTAGAGGTAATGCAACCTCGATAGTTGACCTAATGTTTATGAGCCATTATCTTGCCGATAGAAGAGTAGCATGGACGGTGAGCAATTTATATACGCATAGTGATGATTAAGCTATTGTGTATGAACTGGCAGATAGTGGACCCCAAAGGACTATATATAGTTAGACACAGGAAGAAACTAGGATGAAAGTCCGCAGCGTTCGATCAAAACATTTTCGGTCGCATGATGGAGGATCCTACTCTATCTGGTACCGCAAATAACAAAGCCTTCCAGCTTATGAGACATGTTAAAAGAGCCTGTGATGCAGCAATGCCAATACGAATGGTGGTTAATCGTAGAAAATCGGTCTTCTGGTGGAACGACGAGATTTCGAGATTGCGTAAAAGGTGTCTGAACGCAAGAAAGCAATACCAGCGTGCTAGACACGTCGAGAACTCTCCCCTTAGAAAACGATATTGTGAAGCTCGATCGAAGGTCAAACATGTCGTCAAATTCAGTAAGCGAAAGTGCTTTCGGGGTAGGCCCTACCGATTGGTGATGATACAACTCTGAAGCAATTACGTCACTGCTCCCACATGCCCGGCAATGCTGTCTGACATAGTGAGTCACCTGTTTCTGCAGCAATCCGATTGTGTATTAGAAGTATTCGGTAACGCGAGGAGGATGTGGTAACAATAATGCGTTGAAGTCGGCGGTCAAAGCACACCTAAACACATTCACGGAAGTATATACTGCATGCTTAGTTGAGGGGATGTTTCCTAGTAAATGGAAGGAACAGAGACTGATATTGTTTCCAAAAGGAGACAAACCACCAGGTGAGCCGTCCTCCTGGCTTCCAGTCTGCCTGTTGGATAGGACAGGTAAAACCCTAAAGAGAATTAAATGTGACCGGTTACAAGAGGCTATAGTTAGAGCAGGAAACCTGGCAGACCATCAGTATGGCTTTTGAAAGGCGCGCTCAACAGTGGATGCGGTTAAAGTTCTTGTAGATACGGCGCACCAGGTGATATCCGGTTCTCGATGGCTTCGTGGTAGTAAAAAATACTTTGCCATAGTTAGTTGCAGCTAATTTAGCGAGAGGATCTTGATTTATTATACTGAGGAGGGAAAGAAAACTTACGAGGTGACTGGTGGAGTTTCTCAAGGATCAGTGTTAGGTTCTATACTCTGGAATGTGCTGTACGATGGTGTACTTCGACTGCCCATACCAAGTGATGCACAGGTGGTTGGATTTGCGGACGACATTGCGATTGTAGTTGGCGTAAATCGCAGACGGGATATTCTGGAGATCTGTAATAAGACGATCAGACTTATTCAATAGTGGTTAACATCTGCTGGGCTACAACTAGCAGAACATAAAACAGAAGCTATCCTTATTACTAGCAGAAAATAAATGGAGAGCGTAACCTTACAGGTTGGAGCCCAACAAATTGTTAGTTAACCATCCATCTGGTACCTAGGGGTAATGATCGATTCCAGATTGTCATATAAGACGCACCTCATTACCTCCAGCGAGCGAGCAAGGAGAGTGAATGCGGAACTAGCTCGAATAATGACGAATACAAGAGGGGTGCAGATGAGCAGCAAAGATCTGCTTACCAACGTCGTTACATCTATAATGATGTATGGGGCACCAATGTGGGTCAACTCGTTGCAGAAGGTAACTTATAGGCAAAGAGTAGCAACAGTTCAGAGGCTAAGCGCTCTGAGAGTATTGTGCGCATTTCGTACAGTGTCAGAAGATGCTGACTGTTCTTGCTGGAATGCTCTCGATAGATGTACTGGCCAAGGAGCGTCAAACCACGTACCTGAGTCGTGGTCAAGGAACAAAAGTAGAGATCCACCGATTAGCACGGGCTGAGACGACCACTGTATGGCAAAGAAGATGCAAAGGGTCGACGAGAGGTAGAGTGACCTATCGGTTGACCCCCTACATCGAGGCGTGGCTAAACAGGCGACACGGAGAAGTGGATTATCATCTTACGCAGTTTCTGACAGCAGTATCTGTGTACGTAGGATCCAACTAACATCGGAAAATATACTGGAGTTTATGCTGGCATCCGATGATGAGTGGAACGCCGTAAGCGGAGGTGTCTCACTGATAATGGGAGAGTTGAGACGCCGCGAAAGAAGCAGGAATTCAGTAAGGAGTTAATTCTAGCCGATTAGTGGCAGCGTAAGCTGAGCCTGCCTCGCGAAGTAATACCTAACGGTAGTTCCACGGGCCGAACGGCATAGGTTATCGGGATGGTGGTTTAGTCAGTAGAAATCTGACACACTCACGTGTTTGATATATGGGTTCATACGTCAAGCCTATAGAAGGTTCCTTTTATAAAAAACACACACACACACACACATGCACAATCTTTTGGAAACAAATAGGTTGTATGTAATGCCTAATTATGATAATTAGAAAACGAGGAACTTATTCTATATAATTTGTAAATTAGGTTTCATTTTTAATTACAATGTGTGAATTAATTATTTTAATTATAATTAAATTAGCTACCAGTATTTGTTTACGAATAGTTTGACACCAAAATTGGTTCGAACAGTTAAGGCATTTTTTCACTAGCGAGGTATATCTCTCAAATCAGAGGCTAGCGGCTCGGTTTTCCTCATCGCCTGTTGACCTCAATTTCGTAATATTGTAATGATATTTGGAGAAAAGAATAGGTCAAAGGATAGGTCAATTATATACTGATAGTTGTACTATATCAGTAGTAGTATAAGGGTTTTGTTCAACCCTTGCACGTTTTCTTTGCTCTCATTCGAGAAAGGTTGAAAACTCGATTCTATTTTGTCTTGTCCTACATATACATATGCGTATAGGTACATCACAAGATTTAATCATCAATAGCGCAAGGAAGCGTAAAATGATTGTAATTAAATTTAGTGCTTCTCTCATCCGTAAAATAATCTAAGAAGATGACACAGCGTCAACAAATATGCAAATTTTATGTTACTGGTTCCGTAATTTTATGCGTAATGTGTAGCTGGTGTAGTGCAGAAGAACGACAAAAAAACTGTTACCAACACATAATATTCAAGATGCTACTGATATTTCTTATGTATACGTATTTAAATTTTTAATACAGCATCCAGTATAATATACGAGTACAGTTGTTTTTTTGACGTATAAAGTGTTTTTTGAAACTTGAATTTAAGTGTAAAATGGTCATCGTTACAACGATATACGTCCAAGTAGTAGCACGCATGCCGCATCATACGTATACGTGTGCTTTATTAAATTTACACAATATATCACGCTATCATAACACTTCAATCTAAATGTGTAATTGAACAAAACAAAGCCGAAGTACTAAAAATTCCCATGGCTCTAATGGAAAAAGCTAGTATAAGGCGTGGCCAATATAAAGGACTCGTCCGTTTTGAATTTTCGCTCACCTATTTATAAACAAAATGAAAAACAATTTCCACAATGTCTGCGTGTCGAGTGTGGAATGGAAATTTGAAAAGAATGGAGTCAATTTATATTTATTGGAAAAATGAAATCGATTGAAACTATAATGTGCTACCTACCTATACAGCTAGATGGTGGTGTGTGGCATACGTACATAGAGCTTTTCGTTTCTAATTTTTCAAATTGTTTATTTATAGCGATTATAGAAATTATTTTATACACTTTTCATCAATAGTCGTAATTAATTTATATAGTTTACAACAGGCAAACGAAATGACATTATTAAATCGATAATAATTAAAGGGCATTGTAGAGTACAGTAATTAAGCTTTCATTGAAGATAGAAACTTGCACGTAGTTTATAAAAATAATAAATCAAAATTTTCCATACACAAGTTTAGCAGAATTCCGGTCAATGCATAATATGCAAGTATCTATGTATACGATCCTTCTTTATTCATTACACATAGAATTCTATAAATAATACGGATGTCTATAAATGTTATCGTTTAATATAATTATAAATAATTTGGTGTGTAACAAGGGGACGCCATAAACAAGGTGCTCCAAGGTCCTTCTTTATTTATACCGGGTATAGCATTCGTACTATTTTCTAGTCGAGAAAAGCAAGTTGGAGAGACTTGGTTTTAAAATTTAGGTAGATTGAAGAGGTGTCCACTGATGCGATGGTGGATTCTATTCTACGGGGTACTTACAAGGTGCTAATCATTTGCATGTAACTCAGCGTTATTCCAGGCAATTATGTAGTTCCCATAATAACTAGTAAGAGTAGTTTCTAATATCAGTCTAGTCTTCTCCCCCTCCCCACCTCCCAGCTTCGGATGAATGGGTAGAGCAATGGTTGTATTTATTGCTTCAAAAATAGTTATTTCCACCTAACTACCAGGAAATCAAAAAGAATTAATTTTCTTCCAGATTTAATTCATTTGCGAAACACGATTAAGCTCCTATAAAAAAGATTTTTATTAAAATTTGGCATTGTCGCCTAAATTTTTAGGAAATAATTTAGATAAATGACCAATTTAATTTAAAATTCTTTTTGGCTGAATGAATTTTTTTTGCAGAGGTGCTACACTTTTTTACAATTCTAAATCAGTCAATCCGTGTGGACTGTAAAAAGTACACAGACCGATACACCAGCTCGAAAACTGTTTTTTCATACTTCGGTGCTATGATAAATCTATAAAAATTTCGAGGTCGAAAGTTTTCATGATTACTGGTTATCTTTGTAAAAAAAATTAATAACAAAAAAAGCAACGAAAACCAATTAACAAATAACTTTATTTTATTTTACAAAGTATCTATAAGTAAGTCTAGTAACCACGAAAATTCTCGACCTCGAAATTTTTACAATCTGCCATCGCAATTATCGCCAAGCCAATAGTTCTGAAAGCCTTGCGTGTATAAATATGGTTTCAACAAGCTGTATTCTTTTGGTGCTATTAAGCATGTTACTAAAATCTGACTAAAGATATCACGCATTTTGGAAACACATGTGTCTTGTGCACATTATCCGATTTAGATTAAGAGTACAAAGGCTTACAAGTCCCACAGAGCTTTTTAATTGATGCAGTGTTTTGTAATATTGAGTGGCAACGATGTTCTTATATGTGTGTACCAATTACCCGAGGAGAAAAGCCAAATTAAATGGTTGGCAATCGGCTGAACAAAAAATGAAAGTGTTGCTAATAACTAGAGGAAATATTCTGAAATCATTTCCAATTGGAACACATAACAATTTTTCACAACGTTAAAAAGTATCTGTTGAGAAAGGTTTCGACGTCAGGTTGACAGCTCTTTTCTTGTCACAGAATTTTTTTTGCCCAATCAGCATCGCTGTATCTCTCCATTTCAGTAGATCCATTTTTATCGTATCTTAATTTCATTTTCGCAGTACCCATCAGATATCTAAATATTCCTTTTGACTGCCTGCCAGTGAGAGGAGCAATGTTTGGTATTAAATCTGCTTACATCGTTAACAGCAAATACGATATCTGGTCTGGTTGCCTGTGCTAGAAATAATAAGCTGCCCACAGCCTCCTGGTATAAGGCACTTTACCAACCAACGAATTATCTGCAATGACATCTTCGACAGATAATTTTATCGAAGTGTTGGTTGGCGTCCCAATCGACATTTTGAACCACTTCAGTATCTCCTTGATATAACTGATCTGATCGAGCTCAATGTAACCTTTTCCTTGCGTGACTTTGATTCTTACGCAGCTTTTTGCCCCAGGTCTTTCATGTGGAAAGTCGTTAGATTCTCCAATGCCTTTTTATCTTTATAAAAAATCAAAAAATCGTCCACATAGATTGCTCTTAGCAAGTTCAGATTTTCATCGTAGTGTATTCTATTTCCTCCGTTATTGCTTCTCTGCACTCAGGACAGTCAATGGCTTCTTTCACTGAAATAGGATCGAGCACAGCAAGAGCGAACGCAAAATTATTTAATTGCAATGAATGAAACTGACCTTTACTACGAGTAGTTACGCCTGGTTTTGGGATATTGTCAATATTTCCCTTGGGACCATCCACCAACTTTATTCTCGGTCATCTCAGCATCACGTTTTCTACCATTGACTTTGTTTGGTTCATCTTCGATTGCGTTTATGTCCGCTCCACGAAAAAAATCCGTTGATTCCTCTTCTTCAATTGGCATGTTTACCGTCAATCGACCCTCTAGAATTAACCAAAGTTCTCTCAATATTTAACGTCTCGACTTATGTGCAGGAAACCCTTTGTGTCGTTGTCATATCCCACGAAAATCATTTCGCCCGATTTTGAATCCCGAATCGCCGTCTTTTCTCTTTCGCTACATACACCATTACCTCGGACTCGAAGATTTTTAAACCAGTCAAATCACCTTTTTCCACTGAACGCCTCCTCTGGTACTTGGCCATGCAATGAACTGATAGTTCCATTTAGAATGTGGACCGCCATGTTGGATGCCCAGTACGTTTTTGGCAGGTCGGCATCAAATAAATAGAAGACATCTCGCCAACCATAAAATGCCAGAATACTCATATTTTTCTAGACATCTCAACAACAAACACCCTGACGATTCAACGTACACTTTCCAATATTCCCAACTATTGTAAAATTGATAGCAAATTATCCGAGGGTCGCATCGACATGCCGCACATCATGAATAAATCATGAAACCAAACCTAAAATATCAGAACACTGTTAAATACTAATACTTCGAATAAACGTTAAATACTTCCTCCGATGTTGTGGATAATTAATCCTTCTTACTTAATCCTTAAGTTCTAGAAATGTTGTATTTGTAATATTTGATATAGTGGTTATTACGAAATATATAAAGATTTTGTAATTTGTGGGTAGCTTGGATCCTATAGTAGCTACTCGTATTTGGATGAAATGTTTTAATACGAATGGTGGCTGTCATAAGTAGCCGGCCCAACGGATTATTTCTCGCAAAATCGAGTTTCTTGCAATACATTCATTGCTATTTACAATTTTAATAATTTTTAGTCAGCTTTTTAAATGCTTAGCCCTCGTCGTTGTAAGAAACTTATTCTACCAACCATGACCCACCACAATATTTAAATGAAATTGAAATAATGAGTATAATTTGTTGAAATGGCAGTTTGTCTGCGAAATAAATTTGTTATCTCAATCTGCAAACTTTTTAGGAACACAATAATCATGCTTGAAATAACTTTCAAGAGTTTTGTGATGATAAGTGTCATCAAAATCTTTACTGAAGTAGTATAGACGTTAATTTCGTGATATTCTTCAATTTGGTTTATCATTTTGGCTCAGTTGCAGGCAGCTGGCTCAAATTTAAATTTAATGTCTCGCGAAGTATTATTTATTTCGCTATACAAAGCTACAGGTTAGAAGCCTGTCAAAGAATGGCATACCAAAATTACTGGCATGTCAGAAAGCTGAATGGGGTAATTGACGCTCTAATTTTTTAGCTATGAATTTTCATTAACAGGTGATTTTTTGTAATTGATTGATTAGGGTGTATAGCCAGTTTCGGATCAAGCCACTCTCATATTTACACGCTCTCTAATTGACACGATTACTATACACTTAACTAATCCATTAGTTAGAACAGACAGGACATTACTTAAATCTAATTTTTATAAAACAGCTTTAAGGACTCCAACATCAAATTCCAATATGTCAGGCGACAGTAATAGCTGTGATAATAAGTACTAACCGTTTTCACAAAAATTTACAGTGATCACAATAGTGCAGCTCGAAACTAAATTGAAAATTAATTATTTATTCCGGCCCTGTTCCGATTATTAAAAAAAATAAAGTTAAATTGGCGGCTAAAAGCAACAGAAATAACATGAGATTAGCAATATGACCAAACAAAAATATTCCTGTCACCGAACTATTATTTTAGACCCCTGCGAAGTTAGCCCTGAATTTAATCCCAGAAAAATTAAAAAAAACTAATTGGGCAACACTAAAAACCTGCCATGATATCCCAGTCCAGAATTTACCATAGCAGTTTCGTTCAATCTCACAATTTTGTTCTAGCCAAAGTTTAAACTAAAAGGAGTGAATTGATTTTGCACTGTATAGCATATTTTCTACTTAACATAACAACAACTGGATGTGTTATAAATGTCAAAACAATTTAGATCGGAGTCATATTTACGTTTTACGTTTAGTTTTAATTTCAGTGTGGTGTAAATTTGTATAATACCTAGAAGCATTCGGCCTGTTATGTCTTCGTGTATAGGAGATCAATAACGGACTGTATTCTATTCGATATGTTGTTGTATTGACTAGCTCTAGTTCTAGTCTCGAGATTCTGTAATAACCAAAGGGATTCGGCCTTGTATTTCATGTGTATTGAAGGTCAGTAACGGAGTGTATTTCATTTCGATCGGAGTCGTATTTATTAGCTTTAGCTTACATTTCAAACCGATTAACGTATAGTGCACAGAGGTATGGTGTTTTGGGTCAGTGTAGAATCGAGCTTCTAAACAAGCACTCTATCGTGAAAGGCAGGAGACTTACGTTAAGCATGCGCACTCCATGATGATAGGCAAGAGGAAGCACTCCATCGTCGAGAGCAAGGTAACTCACGTTAATCAAGCACCCCATCATATGAACCAAGGTGACTCACGTTAAACAAGGGCCCGCCGTGAGAGGCAAAATGGCTCATAGTACACCACATTGAACAAAACTACCATAACTCTATTCACAACATGCAAATGGGTTTGAAATAAAAACTATAGCTAGTCAATACAACCTCGTATCGACTAAAAGACCATTGTGTTACTGGCCTTGGGTACACAAAGACATAACAGGCCGAATCCCTTTGGATATTATAGAAACTCGATACCACGATTGATTTGGGTCAGACCAACAAAGCTCTGTTCATAACACGCAAATCGGGTTGAAATTAAAACTATAGTTAGTCAATGCGATCCTGTGCCAAATAAAATACACCCCGTTACTGATAACTTTGATCTCCCTTCAAAACTAGAGCTGGTTAATACGACCTAGTTATTACAGAAAATTTATCCGCTAAAAAAATGACTAAAACCAATCAAACCGTTCAAAAACGGAAATTGTTTTGGCATTTGTAACACAGAAGAGCTTCTATTATGTTCGGTCGAAATTCCGCATGTCAAGAATATACCGCTGAATATCTGAGTTTTGTGGGGGTTTATCATTATATTCATTGCAGTTATTTGCTATATCACACGACGGACACCAAAAATGCTTTTAAATAATCAGGTTATATCTACTGAATATTCGGAGTATTGACGAAGTCTCTCCGTGTGATTTAGTGGTCGTACACGCCAACGATGTACGAGAAATTACACTGGTTGGGGCTGGGTTTGAACTGATTTCTCATCTACAGCCAATACTAAATGTTGAATGCATCAATCCATGACCAGTCGTATTATAGACCTAATTTTCATGCAATTTAAATCTGCTGAGTATAGCACTGGCACGGCGTTTTCAGTGGCTCGGCGGTTTTTGGCCAGGTCTCACTGTAAAATTGAATACTGTCAATTTTTTCTCACATGTTAACGGGCCGTACCATAACCAATCCATTTATATGGTGTACACATCCATTGCACTTGACCTGCTCTACAGCCGTTCATTAATCGTATGAGTTTTAAAAATAAACAAACCGTGAACCATTTTATTACAGCACAGTACACGTTCGTCGTTATTTGTGTTATTTTATTTTGAAAACATTTTTATTTTTATATTTTTTTTGCACATCCCAAATTATATTTTCTAAAAAAAAAAAAATATTTAATTGCATTCTATAAATTTAAAACGAGAAATCTGTGATTTTTAGAAATGTGAACATGTGTGCTATGAAAGATGTACATATGTATGTGCTTATAGCAGACACCGTATAGCCACTGTGCAACACATATCGAATGCATAAAATATTTAATTTTAAATGTGTACATGCGGGAACAATTTTTGCGACAGGTAATTAGGTCACGAGATAATTTTTTTGCATGCTTATATCTAGAAACATGCCCCGTGGGATTTTATTTTTTTCACACAAATACCTACACATGGTATGTATGCTATATTTTTATGTATACCATACATACACATGACACATAATTTATAAAGATGAAATGATTAAAAATATGTTTTAGAGCTTTCGTGGGGATGATTAAAATATTTGTTTAAGCATTTTGTTGATCTTATGGTTTTATGTTTTGCTAAATGGAATTTATCTCGTCGTCTACAGAATGTGCTTTTCTTGCATGCAATTTTAATTTGATTGCGCGATGCTTGATTATGATTCTATAAATAATCAAACAGATTACATTGTTGTATTATACGTAATTGAAATTCCTGGGGAAAAGATTATTGTTGAATTCCCAAAATCGCTTCTATAAGCTCCTACATCTATATGTAATATGATTTGGTTGTATATTTATGGGAATTATAAATTGTTGGTTATAAGTTACAGTAAATTCAAGTGGAATTAGGGTCGGCGCGTTTTCAATACAGCTAAACCACCGACCACGTCTTTCTGCGTAGATCCACAAATGAGGAATCCTATATTTGGTTTGTGTGAACGTAAATAACCTGAGGGTAATAGTTCTAATGTTGTTTCCACCCATAATTCATGGTAAGGTAAAGCTCCACACTGTAGGGTCATTTCAGATTTATACTTAGTTTTATTATTATTCTTATTTTATTAGCTGATATGCAATATGGTATCCAAATAAAAAGCTCAATAGGCACCCGCTAAGGCTTCGATTTAATATCAGTGCTTGCCTACAATTTTCCCCTAAATAATCTTCTGCTTTTATTTACTTAATTTATAATTAGAGATTAACGAAATTCTTAATCTGATTACATTTTTTTCAAAGATCATAACCTTAACCGTAACGCAATAGGGAGTTAAACGACTGGAAATTATTCGCTGTCGAAATCCAGTCTCGACTAAAGATACCGAAAATTTAGCAACGCTTAAAATCATTGAAATACTACCTAGCAAAAAATAAATCAAATTGTTCGGAGTTTAAACGATAAGGGCAGAACAATTAACCTTTAATCTGATTGAGTAAATTTTCTTAAATGCGATTTAAAGAACTTTCTTTACGCCTCATCTAAGAAATATTACCATCTGATAAATTTTAGCTCGCAGCTTGATTAATCTCTATTGGCATTTCGGCATATTAGTTTATCATTTATATTTCATAAATTTTAGATTGGATCGTTATATAAATTTGCTATAGATAACTGTTATCTATCTCCCTACTTAGTACCTTGAACTTGAAAGATTCACTTGTCAATAGGTCAATTCACAATATAATAAAAAATAAATAAGATAAGTTGTACAGGCGATAACGCCTTTTCAAGTCAAGGTAGATCACATAGATTCTGGAAAGAGTTCTCCATCTTGTATTTAAATGTCAAAAGTGTACCAAAAGATGTTTTTGTTTTTTTTATTTCTTTCACTAAGTAGTTTGACAATTAACGAGCAGGGACTGATTATATATACATTACGAGTGCGATTTATGAGTTTTATCACAAACTGACAAATTTTCTATGAAATCGAAAATAATTTACCATTATGACTTATGTGTACTCTACCTGTGCCGACCCGATTGGTACTCTAATGCGTATTAAGGAAATGCAAGTCTTAAAATTTTCACCGATCGGCAAACTCAATATGTTTAAGAAACGCCGTTCTTCACAAGAATATCGTTTTAGATATGCGAGCTTCCTTAGAATTTGAATCTGGTTGGCACTAACAGTGTGCATTTTACACAACATGTTTGCAATTGTTGGATGCGCTGAAAGCGCCCAATCTTTTAAAATCACCTAAATTTTTGCAAAACACTAATTTTCACATTTTGTTTTATTTTGAAATATAGTATAAGCTTCTTATTTCCAAGTAGTCAAATGTTTTTGACGTTTGGCTATACTTGGAAATAAGAAGTTTATACTATATTTTATATAGTTTTTCTAAAATACCGTCCAAACAATGCGTAACTTTAACGTACCGTTTGCGAAGACTTGTTTATACTAAAGTCTTCGCTAGCGTTACGCATAAGCGAAAAGAAAAAGTTGCGAAAATGAACACATCGTCACAAGAGAAATGCAATTGTTTTACGAAGATTTGTATATGTGTTGGTAATAATAATTGTCTTCGCAAATTTCGCGAGTTAGTGTAGAGTCAACGAACGGTTAAAATAAATGAAAACTTGCTTGGGGACATGCCGGACAATCAATAAACAAATGATCCAAACTATTCATTGTTACCTAATTAATTTTGTAATTTAGTTTTCCTTAAATGTATAAAATATTTTCCCGCTCGCTACATTAACTCGATACATTCGGGCATGAAACAATCTTGGAAGTACTAAGAATCATCGGTATCCAAAATTTGCTACGCCTACGATGTTAAAGGATCTATTAAAACTTCGTTTAAAATCCAACCAACGCAACAAATATGTATGAGGGTGTAATGAGAGGGTAGTGATTTGAGGAAATTCAATTAAGTATTTGGACTATGACTCTCGATTTGCAACACATTCGGTAACTTCATAGTGCCTTGTAAGTAGCCTACAAGGCTCATTCATTTGGATGTCAATTGGCCTGAATTAAACAAACATTTTTGGCCTCTACTGGTGCTTAACAGAATCATAAGGTTATTGATTTCCGAATGTTTTATCAATAAAGCCAAAACATTTTGAATGGTGCGTTTTATTAACTAAGGGCCGATAGTTATTGGTATACATAATCCTATAACATCAGAATTTGTGCAGACTTGTGCACTCGAAATTCCATTTTGAATCAGTTTTTTCATGCTTTTTCAGGCACAACACAATTTTTATTAACACGAAGAGGGTTATCAATGTTTTTGCCTTCGAAAATACCTGTAATTTTTACTATTTTTGATGCTTAGTTGTTATTGGATGTCTATGCTTTTGTAGAAATTAAAAGTACAGTGCGTGCACATTTGAAATTCAGTACGCATCGCAAATTAAAATCGAGTTGGGCATCGTCTCCGGGGTTTCTGCCTAATAATTTACCACCGTAAGAATACAGGTCAGCAGAATTTAAAAATGGCAAGACGGTTTCATTGGCTAGAAAGCTGAAGGAATTCTGTTTGTTGGCAACGAGTACTTAGAAACAGATCAAACAATAACGAGGCCGTACTATGCATCGTCATTACTTTACAGACTTTTATACACTTTGTCGGATAAATTGCTGTTTGTTTTGATTGATCTTTTAGCGTAATCTCCAGTTATGGACCAAGCAACTATTTACTGTTCTCTAAGCTCAATGTGCAACTTTCTCTAGAAAATGTGTTTTATCAAGAAAAACGTAACCGCGGAGGGCCAATTTTTTTTAATTTCACATTTTATTGAACTTTGTTCTCTTCTCCGACAGAGTTGCGGCGGTGGATGGTATAATACTCGCAAAAGCCTCTAAATTGTATAATGTAATGCTTAGTAAAATGAGTTTCTGAGATCACACATCTATGTTTTCCCTATTAAGGACTGCATGTAGTTCTTGTTGGTGTCTTCACAATATTTAATTAATTTATAAATGAAGGAACACCAGCCAAATCCGGTCTCAATTGTTTATTCTCATCTCCGGAAGCCTTTATTTTTTATGAAAATTTGTTGAATTTGCATCCTTTTATTTTGAGAGACATGTTTAGTCATTTTCTGTCGTGCCTTAAATTAATTCTTCCAGTTTCGATATGATTCTTTAATTATTACGAGTATACGGTTGCTCGCATGTTCACTATTTGAAATTTAAGTCTCTGACTCAAACTCAATAAAAAATTAATCTTTAACATTGATCATCGCATTGCATTTCTTAATAAGGATTATTATGGAATGTCTATTCCTATATAGATTACGAACGAACTTAGATAATTAACTGCCGAATAATGCAACTAGTGTGAGTCCATTAGGAGGAAAGTAGGAAACGTTCGCTGAAGCCTTAATGATACTAATGATGGTAGATTATCTTTATTGTAGCTCTAATCCATCAGAAGTATAAACATTTCGTTATGATGTGTATGAACGAGAAATTTAGGGGTTTCGAATTTTAAAAGCCTTAGGTCCGCTCTATTCCATTAGAACCAAAACAATGTGATTTATGAAGGGAGTAAGAACAGGAACATAAGAAGTTACCTCGATATGTAAAAATAATATTTGGCTATCACCTAGAATAATCCAAAGCTTCATATATACAATAAAATTTTGCGAAGTATAATAATTCGCTAAGGCATTAGGATTTATTTTGAATATAAGTTCAAACTTCAAAGTATTTTCCATGTGTTTATAGTTTTGTCACTATGGTTGGATGGGACGACCGAATTATTTAATTTATCGAATAATTTTTGCTTTGTGAATTGGCATCCCTGCGTCAAAATTTACCAACAAACGAAGGCCAATAAACGAAATAGATACAAAGGAGAAATTTGTCTACAAAATAAAATGTTTCGGTTGTTTACTCTCTTTCAATACTCTCAGCCAATTTTGGCCGGAAAAATCCAAAGCAGGTTAACATAAAGTCAAACAATGTTTCATTATTGTCGAAACCAAACAGCCAAACGTCTTGGTAACCCCACCTTAATATACAAATAATATCTCGCTATCACCCAGAATAACCCAAAATAACATAAAAAGTGTTCGCTCCGTACCCGAATTCTAAGCAAATGCACGTGAGTGAAGCAGTGTCCGATGAGAATGCTTAGTAGCACTAGTTTAGAAGCACCTAAGACTTTCTCGATCCTTCAGTTCAAGAAAACTCTTAGGTAAACGGCAGGTGGGAGAGCTGTCCCACCTTGCTCGCAATCAAGGCTCTCAAACTAGTTGATATCAAACTAACGATATCAAGCCGAATTGATTCCCTAAGCCGATAATATACGGCTTCGGTCTGGCTATCTGATGCATGTATTGTATATTGGGCGACCCCTATACGGTTTAAATTGCACAGTCCTTTGTTATAAGGATTTCAACAATTTTTGTCTGAAAGGCAATGGCGTACCATTGCACGGTCCGGCACCAACTACACCACAACTAACTGATCCATAGCATTATCTACCAGAGAATGGTTAGCTAAATGCCGCTGGGGAAAACTGCATATGCATAATCTAAAGATCAAGAGGTGGCAGATCGAACACAATCGAAGGCGCAGCAGTCGGTGCGGTACCCACAGCCCCGACAATTTCCAAGCAAACCATACTCTGCAACTGAGCGAGTGGTTTTCTACAGGGTGTGGCTGATACGAAGTGTTACCAAAACAAGACGCCACAATTTTTATTTTTTGATGAATTTTATTGGATCAAAGTAAAAAATGTTCACAAATATTTAAATTTTCGAATTGCATTAGCAGTTTTCAATTTAGCCACCCTTAGCCGCCATTATGGCCTTCAAACGGCCGGCAAAGCTATTGCATGCAGTACGAAAGTGGCTCTAATACCCCAAACCGAGAAATGTAGCGGATTTGCATCCAGTGAATTCGGTGGCCATTGGACAGTGGAAATGAACCTCGGAACGTTGTTTCTCAGCCAATCTTGATTGACGTGTGCTTTATGACTCGGCGCCGAGCCCTGTTGAAATGTCCAGGCTGTGAGGCCAAAATGTTTTTATGCCCAAGGCCTAAACGCTCCCTCCAACACATGATCCCGATAAATTTGTACATTTATCTTGATGCCACGGTCCAAAAAAACTTGTGGTGAACGGCTTTCGGCCGTTACGGCGGCCCAAACCACCACCATCGGCGGCGCTTGATTTCGAGTAGCAACCCGTTGGTCCAAATTTTCAGTAGAACGGCCGGGCAATTAACCCGGTCGTTTTGCTTGTTCACATATTGCTCAATAATGAACGGTGACTCATCGGCGAAAACAAAATTCGGTAAATCGCCACTTTCGAGCAAGCGTAACAACTCCCTTGCTGAAACTTTTTTTTGAGCATCGGTGAGATCATGCATTTTATGGAATTTCAAGGCCTTTAGTCCAAGATGATCATTCAATATGTGCTGCATCCATTTTTCTGCCGCTACGGCGCGGATTCCGAGCCAATGGAATGAACTGTCATTAGTGTAAATTTGAGCGCTCTGTCATCACTGCTTTGACAGTAATGACAGTTTGAATTTGGTAACACTTCGTGTCAGGTACCCGGTATAGGTGCCTATTTCAACCAGTATACATACACCATACAATTCGATAAGTAGGATTCATTCCAGAACATATTTTAGACCAGTAGATAGGCAGCCCATTAACCTATCAGCCACATGCAAATTACTAGTCTTAGACGTCCATTTTTATGTTTTCTAGATTTTCTGGACAATACAAACAAAACCCCATCTTGCGTTAATACGTCGACCTTGAAGTCAGTGACATCTAACATTTTCAGATACAGTAAGAATTATGATTTTTTCGAAATTCATATTTCATCGATCAACCCAAGCGCCTGCAATTTTGCAAAATGCCTTAAAACGAAATCTATTATTAGCACTATATTGTTCATTGAGATATTCCACTGTCACGTGACACAAACGCCCGTTGGTGTTGCCAATAAAAACGATTAATTAACAAGTAACAGCTTATATTTAGTGCTCGTTGCGTAGCCACGTCTCTGCTCCGTGTCCACTAATACTAAATATTGGTCAAAAATAATAAACAGACGGACTAACAAAATTGCTTGAGGCAAGTGCACAATCCGTTTGGGAAATCGGTTGCTAGCCCTTATTTTGTTTTAATATAACCTATCTCAAGCTGTTCAAGCGAGAACAGCGTGTAACACTTATCCACCACTGTTTTGCATGAGCAGGAACTTTTTCTTCCAAGACCAACTATATTAACCACAATATACAAATTACTAGACAGCGATTAATTTGAGAAATCTGAAAAATTTCCGACCTAACAAAGATACAAAACATTTTTTCTTCGAATTTATTTTTATTTCTCCACCTCCTTGTAAGTTTATACATTTCTCCCAGCGATGGTCCCGCCTCTTCAACCCGTCCAACTAGTTACGAAGGCGATGGCCTCTTCATTCGACGAAAACCTCTGTCCTCCGAGCGCAACTTTTAGGTCAATGAGTACAAACCGTAGTTCGTAGATTTTCGCCAAGGCGGTAACCGCTAAGGTGTGAGACGGCGCATTGTCTTGCTGTATCGACATTTCTTTTCTTTAAATGTGGCCGTTTTTCCGTAATTTCCGCCTCAGCCTGTCCAGTAATGATGCGTAGTATGCTCCTGTAATAGTTTTCGCCTTTTGAAGATAGTCGATTAAGATAACTCCATGACTGTCCCAGAAAACAGTCGCCATCACTTTCCCGTTCGAAGAAACAGACTTTGCGTTTTTTGGAGCCGATTCTCCTTGGCAGGGGAACTGTTTTGACTATATTTTTGATTCTGAAGTGTAATATGGTGTAGGCGGCGCCAAAACTATAATTTATATTGTAACTAAACTACACAAACACGTTCTTTTGACATATTCATAGCCTCTTCTATTTCCCTAACTTTAATTTGACGGTTGTCTAGCACCATGTGTGGTTGCAGTTTTTGAGGTCCCGAACGTTAATCGTCACCCAAGCTGGTACGGCCATGTTTAAATTCAGCTGCCTAAAATTTCACGGTGGGTTCACGGGTCTCTGAGAGCTCGATACTCGATTTTTATCCATTTTCACAAAACACACACATCGACTCACTCAAACGATTGTCAAACAACAACTGTGCGTCTAAAATGCCTGATATTTCGGTAAGTACCTTTCAACGTAAGCGCATCTTCAAGTTGAGGTCGGAAACTTTTCAGACAACCTTCGTACTTGTGATTTTCTTATTCAATCTTACGTATCTTGTGGTTTGCTTGGTTCTTTTTAACGGCCCAAAACAAATTTTTATTGCAAATACACGAAGACACCGAGCATATGCTAATTTGTTATATTGCATACAACATGTATATGTGTAACAACATGATGACCCGATGAAATAAACAATAATAACGCACGTCTCGGCAAACCACCTTGTATAATAGTATGCATACCTCGTAAACACTACCTAATTACTATAATGATATTGCGCTAAGTGTGCTGATTTTGCGGATTGGCACAATGCCCGTCTGGGTCATTTCTATATGTATTATGCACGTATGCAATCAATTAGAACAGAATTACATACACACTTGTAAATTTGCACGTTCTCATCAATTTGTCACATGACACATCTTAAAATAGTTATTTGGTTGAATGAAAATTTTATGCGGCTCATTAAAAGTTACGAGCGTTTTTTTTTTGATGCTCATTCCACTTGATATAATGATACGAGTATTTATGACAAGCTTATCTAATAATACTTAGAGATGTTAAGCATTTTTTCTTAAATAAAATCTCGTTAAACTCTTAAACGATAATCTCGAATCTTATAAATAACATATCATCATGTGTGTGTTATATCTAAAAAATTTTTTTTCTTGGAACAGTGCAAAATATTGTAGATAACAATGGTTATGATGCCAATCTGTTTAGTCATATACAAACTCATTAGGCACTGTAATGGAAATAGGCAAACTCGTTCCAGTGCCAAGTTTTTTTTAATGATACATCATCCTTAATTTAATGCTCCCTAGTTAAATCCAAACCGATTCAGAGATTTCGGTAAAACAAGTATTTAGCTGCCGCACATGTTCCACAAATTAGTCGTTTGTGACAAAGTCGATAATTAAAATTATACCATTTAATTTTTATTTGTTGGTGGTTGGCCTGAAATACTATTTGGCGTTGTTGGTATTTTTCTTTTAGTGTATGCCGCAAATGCAACAAGATGCACATGTCGCTGTATATAAAAATGTTGCCAAATGGCGTCAAAATGAAGGTCACCATAGTTTTCATTGTGAATTGCTTTAAATTTTGCTCGTTCTAAAATATTGTTTTAGATTTGGATTCAATTTATATTTTTTTTGCATCTTCTGATGAACTGAACTCAATATTGCTTACATTCTGGTGTGTAAATATGAATTTACCAATAAATGGCGCCACCTGTCAATGTACCTTTCGACAAACCACGTCATCGGCGCCATTGTTTTCTTTTGACATCTGTCAACAACAATCATTGATTTTTTTGTTATCATTTAAAGAAAACTACTGCAGAATCACATCGAATGCTTGTCAAAGCTTGCAGTGAGGATGCTCTTGGTAAATCACAATGATATAAGTGGTTTAATAAATTCAAAAGTGGTGATTTTGACGTGAGAAACGAAGAACGTGGAAGACCACCAAAAAAGTTTGACGACAATGAATTGCAAGATTTGTTGGATGAGGATGACGGTCAAACGAAAAAACAACTCGCGGATCTGTGGGAAAGATTCAAAAGCTGGGAAAATGAGTTCCGCATAAAATGAATGAAAAGCAACATGAAAATAGAAAAACCACTTGCGAAATGTTGCTCGCCAGATGCAAAGAAAGTCATTTCTCCATCGAAGTGTGACTAGCGATGAAAATTGGATCTATTTTGAGACTCCGAAGCGCAAAATGTTTGTTGATCCAGGACAACCATCGACATCTACTGCAAAGCCAAATCGCTTCGTTGGAAGCACTTCACGCCACTTCCTACGAAAATTGTCCAATATTGATTTTGATAAAAATTGTTGAAGGGAATGCGAAGGAATCAAGTGCAGGCAATCAATTTCGGTCTGTGCTAATTATGGGAAAATTCGTTTAGGTGGTTCTTTGGTTCGGCTCGGGACCCATTTTTATTTTTTTCGAAATACTTACATAAAAATTGCGGTGAAGGTGGAAACTTCTTACAACGTTTTATTAACCCAGATAGGCCGTCGTGTTGCATCGTATGTTGTGTAATGTTGGCTTGGGACATTCTTTAAACATTTTACTTGGCTTGAACGATTTTGAGAAAAATTTTCGGAACAGGGTTTTCGAATGCAAGGAACTGATTACAAAGAGTTCTGATTCCCAGATAATTCATTTAGAAATCCTTGGAATGGTCCGTCATGTTGCATCATGCTGTGTAATGTTTCTCTACGATGCATAATGTCGCGCCATGTGATATCATGTTGCGTGATGTTTCACCATGTTGCGCGGTTTTGTACTATGTTGCGTCATCTTGCTTCGTGCTGTTGATTTTTGTTAATTAGATATCTGGCGTCATCATATGTTATGTTGGTTGCGTTACGGTCACATTAGATGGTTGGACTAATCGCGTCTTTTTTAAAATGTTGGGTGCTTTGGTCCTTTTTCACATTTTGTTTCGCCTCAAACGTCTGGTGCGGCGCGAATATCTTTATTTAATTTTTTTTTCGGCTAGCTCGATTTTGATAAAAATTGTTGAAGGTAATGCGAAGGAATCAAGTGCCAGGAATCGATTTCGGTGGGTGCTAATTATGGGAAAGTTTGTTTAGGTGGTCCTTTGGTTCGGCTCGGACCCTTTTTTATTTTTTTCTAAAGATTTAGATAAAAATTGCGGTGAAGGTGGAAACTTCTTTTAACATTTTATTAACCCAGATAGGCCGTCATGTTGCATCGCATGTTGTGTAATGTTGGCTTGGGACATTCTTTAAACATTTTACTTGGCTTGAACGATTTTGAGAAAAATTTTCGGAACAGGGTTTTCGAATGCAAGGAACTGATTACAAAGAGTTCTGATTCCCAGATAATTCATTTAGAAATCCTTGGAATGGTCCGTCATGTTGCATCATGCTGTGCAATGTTTCTCTACGATGCATAATGTCGCGCCATGTGATATCATGTTGCGTGATGTTTCACCATGTTGCGCGGTTTTGTACTATGTTGCGTCATGTTTCTTCGTGCTGTTGATTTTCGTTAATTAGATATCTGGCGTCATCATATTGCGGAATGTTGCACCATGTTATGTTGATTGCGTTACGGTCACATTAGATGGTTCCACTTTGGTGCTTTGGTCCTTTTTCACATTTTGTTTCGCCTCAAACGTCTGGTGCGGCGCGAATATCTTTATTTATTTTTTTTTTCGGCTAGCTCGATTTTGATAAAAATTGTTGAAGGTAATGCGAAGGAATCAAGTGCCAGGAATCGATTTCGGTGGGTGTTCATTATAGAAAAATTCGTTTAGGTGGTCATTTGGTTCGGCTCGGACCCTTTTTTATTTTTTTCGAAAGATTTAGATAAAAATTGCGGTGAAGGTGGAAACTTCTTTAACGTTTTATTAACCCAGATAGGCCGTCATGTTGCATCGCATGTTGTGTAATTTTGGCTTGGGACATTCTTTAAACATTTTACTTGGCTTGAACGATTTTGAGAAAATTTTTTGTGACGGGGTTTTCGAATGCAAGGAACTGATTACAAAGAGTTCTGATTCTTGGATAATTCATTTAGAAGTCCTTCGAATGGTCCGTCATGTTGCATCATGCTGTGCAATGTTTCTCTACGATGCATAATGTCGCGCCATGTTGCATCATGTTGCGTGAGGTTTCACCATGTTGCGCGGTTTTGTACTATGTTGCGTCATGTTGCTTCGTGCTGTTGATTTTCGTTAACTAGATATCTGGCGTCATCATATTGCGGAATGTTGCACCATGTTATGTTGATTGCGTTACGGTCACATTAGATGGTTCCACTAATCGCGTCTTCTTTAAAATGTTGAGTGCTTTGGTCCTTTTTCACATTTTGTTTCGCCTCAAACGTCTGGTGCGGCGCGAATATCTTTATTTAATTTTTTTTTCGGCTAGCTCGATTATGATAAAAATTGTTGAAGGTAATGCGAAGGAATCAAGTGCCAGGAATCGATTTCGGTGGGTGCTAATTATGGGAAAATTCGTGTAGGTGGTTCTTTGGTTCGGCTCGGGACCCATTTTTATTTTTTTCGAAATACTTACATAAAAATTGCGATGAAGGTGGAAACTTCTTACAACGTTTTATTAACCCAGATAGGCCGTCGTGTTGCATCGTATGTTGTGTAATGTTGGCTTGGGACATTCTTTAAACATTTTACTTGGCTTGAACGATTTTGAGAAAAATTTTCGGGACAGGGTTTTGGAATGCAAGGAACTGATTACAAAGAGTTCTGATTCCCAGATAATTCATTTAGAAGTCCTTCGAATGGTCCGTCATGTTGTGCAATGTTTCTCTACGTTGCATAATGTTGCACCATGTTGCATCATGTTGCGTTGCGTTTCACCATGTTGCGCAATTTTGTGCTAGGTTGCGTCCTGTTGCTTCGTGTTGTTGATTTTCGTTAATTAGATATCTGGCGTCATCATATTGCGGAATGTTGCACCATGTTATGTTGGTTGCGTTACGGTCACATTAGATGGTTACACTAATCACGTCTTCTTTAAAATGTTGTCTGGTTGGTCCTTTTTCTCATTTTGTTTCGCCTCAAACGATTTTGATGTCGTCTGGTGCGGCGCGGATATCTTTATTTAATTTGTTTCGGCTCGATTTTGATAAAAATTGTTGAAGGTAATGCGAAGGAATCAAGTGCAGGTAATCGATTTCGATGGGTGCTAATTATGGGAAAATTCGTTTAGGTTGTTCTTTGATTCGGCTTGGGACCCTTTTTTATTTTTTTCGAAAGATTTAGATGAAAATTGCGATGATAAAGGTTTTCTAATGACATGAATAGACTGCAATTCTTTAGGGTTTTTCGGGTCGAACGACTTTTAATAAAAATGGGTGAGATGGGATTTTGAGTGCTAAGAATCGGTTGTGACGAGTTCCAAATACGGGAAAAATTTTTTTAGAGGTGTTCTCAAATGGGATCCGGGTCCCTAATTAAAAAAGTTCGGTCCCCAAACACAGTACATAATTTTTAAACATTTAAAATATTGATCGCGGCCCTTACGGATCGCGAAGAGATGACCGACGTAGTTTTGAATTAGCATTTGATGTAAGAAATAAATCTTGCCACATGTTCGGAAATTTCTTTGATTTTTGTTGGGAACATCATCGAGTGTCTTACAAAATTCTTGAAAATTTAAAAATTTGTATTATTTGTCACAAGATGTTACTCCAATCGTTATTAGCGACACGTTAGTTTCGATAGTAAGGATAGATAGTAATTCTTGAAATTTGATGCTTTTCTTTCTCACTATCTTTTCTCTAGCGTACAAGTTTGTAATTTTTTTGTGTACTTCTAGTGCGGTTTTTCATTGAATACGTACGTCTACATAAATACTTCTATCACAACTTTTTAAAGTTTTAATTTAGTTCGCAATATTTGTATTCGCTAATTTTTATACTGAAATATATTCCGTATAAGACAGTATTATACCTATATGCCAACACTAGCATAAGCAACCTTTTGTATTTTCGGAAATGGAAATTTGGGCTATCTTCACAATGTATAACCACCAACTGCCCCATTACAACCATTCAAGCGATAATACAAAAGATTCAATTTAAAGATGGGCCCAAGCACATAAATAATATAAAGGCCATCTTATACTCAAATATGCGTTTCCATAAATAATTTTAACCGTCATGTGATCGTATATAATCTATTATCTCGAAAACGAGAAAAACTTATAAGACACAACGATTTATTACGGTCCACCATTTACACACATACAGTGAAAAGTGTTCACAATGAAAATTCGTAATATGTAAATTCATTGTTACATTCTGCCCGTTTGCAATTTTCTTTAACTCTCCCTCTTAACAAAACGAAACAAATCGATAAAATTTTAATTATTTCAGTTAATTAGCGCAAGCTGTATTAATAAATATTCGTTCGCTTATCGTGCGACATAAGATCACATCGCTACATACGAGTACGATATTATTTCAAAATTTATCGTGTATTACATCGCATATTAAATTATTCACAAAGAGCTTTTGCGAACCAAAAAAGTTTAAACAAGGGGATTTGATTAAATTTAATCGTTACTGTAAGCGTTCTTTTATTATTATTATTACTGTTATTTATTTATTATAAGTTTTTCTAATAACAATCAGATCACGTATTAATTCCGATTGAGCTGGAACGATAAATACGTACGTAATATAAAAGAAGGGGAAAGGTCAAAATACGAACAAGAAAAATTTAAGATAAAACAAGGTTGAAGGGTATTCAAGATGTTGGATAAATATTTTTTCACATAACGTGTCGAGTCAAAGGTTTTTACTTTTGGATTAATTACAACCCGTCAACAAGGGAAACATGTAGGTACAACGATCTGAATTTTGCTTAATTCAACAAGACAGAATAAATTACGTATATTGCTTTTGGAAATGGATTTGAAAGCAGTAATTGTTGCAGATTCAGATGGCGTCACTCTCGTAAATGTCCAAGTAAACATATTACATTGCTGATAAGAAAAACATAATCGGTAAATCCTTAGAATACCCTAAATCACTAAAAATCAATCATAACAACTAAAGAAATAAACGTAAAGCACATGTTTGCAAGGTCGAAGGCTGGCAAATATTTCGGATTCGAACTAAGGCTCTCCAAAAACATGAATAATCCATGTTTTTAATAGTGTCCTGCAACTTTTTCTGCTCTTATGTTTGGCATTGGCGTTGCCTCAGGGTTTCGTATGAAACGATCTAAGGCCGACTCTCTGACTAGATTCGAACTGGCACTCTTTGGGTTGGTAACACTTGTTATTAAGTAAAGGTTGTAAAGTAGGATTCGTAACACTACCCCAACCTTAAATCTGTTCATCCCAAACAGACTCGTTTACTTTCCTCATGTTGTATCGTCGTCATCTATCAATGTGGACCACTTCCATCTTAGTTCTGGAGCCTAGTTGAATCCGATGTGCAACATCGTTAATCCATAGAATTGTATATCCAAACCAAGGCCCGAGTGTACTTGTTGTGTAATTCCTGATGGATCACCCAAATGTGCTCTGGATCTTCCACCGTGTATTTTTTTGTAGAACTTCTCTTATCCGATTGGACGGTAGCGCGCAATTTGCTGTTTATTATTGTTGCCGTTATGTAATCTATTTATATTCGTTGGTGTTTGTTCTTGAAAATGTAAACTTGTAGTCGTTCGATTCACCTAGCTACTTGCCTCTCGAGTTTCTTAAACAGCGTCAACCATTTAAGTGCCGCATGATTTGAACTAACTCTTGCCCATTTAGATATTTTTAATGTTCAACACTGCCCAACACAGACAACAGTTGTCTGCGTGTTACACAATAGTTTGTCTCTGCTTTAAAGAGGGATCGGCTATAATATGCGACAACTTGCACTTTGCCCTAATGCTTCTGTAATAACAAAGCTCTTATCCCCGTGTTGCTACCATATGAATCCATAATAAATTTCCCATCGGACTGCGGATACGCCACAAAATAGGAGCACTGCATAATTTCTTCTTTAATTCTTCAAATGCTTTTGATACTCTTTGTTCCCCTGAAATGGTTGGCTTTCTTCGGTAAGGCGATGTAGACTTCATGCAATGTACGACTTTTGGTACAAATCGTCAGCAGTAGTGTGTGCCTACGCATATTTCCAAATTGTCTACATGTTGGTGTCGAAAATAGCGTAGACAATTGATTTTTGAGTAGACAATGTCGAGAGTTGGTAGAATATGTAGACAATTCGTAGACAATGTAGATTATTACATTTTTTTAAATTGTTTGTCTGTGCAACGTCGTCATCTTCTAGTTTTGCAGTTTAAATTGGGTTTTACATATATTTTGGCAGTTAAAATTCAGATTTTATTAAACAAATAAAGTGAAATTGAAAGTCTTGGTCAATCGATGTCTTCAATATTGGTACAACTATAAGCGACTTGCTAGGCTAAATTCGTCTGCCATGAACATTTCCGAAACAAATATTTCATTTCTGATTTTAACGTACGTTTTTGAGCAAAGTAGTTGGGGTTTCTACAAAACTTATAGCATAAATGAGATTTGTTTATTGTTTACAGGTTTTTGGTTGTATTTTGATCAAAATTAAATGCAAAAAAAAATGTTTCGTGCAGATAATGTGGTTTACAGACAAAAACAGTCTGATAGCTGGGACGATGATCTTTTCTTGAACAAAAATAGAGCTGAGCTTAGCTCAGGATTACATTTGTGCCAGAGATTCCCCAATTGATTAGCAATCGACGTTTGCATTTCCTGGTCCTTTTTCTCTGGAGCTATCTTTCTTGAAATTGAAACACAACAACAACTTCCTCACCAACGCCAAGCAACCATTGCTTGGATTATTACAAGGTTGGGTGACTGCTTGGGAACATCATAGAATAATGTGAATAATGAATGTAATGAGCACCACTTCTTCCCCTGGCTCGTATACCTTACTCAGAAGCCCTGAAAGCTGGCTAGGATTCAATAGACCAATCATTCAAATAAATTTAATTCATTGAAACATCAAAACTCTAACAATTAGAGAAAAACGAGAAACGAAATTCCCGAACTCAGTGCAGTGAGATAAACAGAGATGAAATAAACACAAGCGAAATTACTTAATATATTCTCTGGACGCGATGAATAAGGCATGGGCACACATATTAATAGCAGCTAAATCAATGAAGTCATTAATGGAATAGAATTCTGCACAATAACAGTAGCATCGTAAAAGTACTTTATACAAAAAACAAACCACAACCTTTAATATTCAGAGATGCGATCCAACAAAAGACGTAGATGAAACAACCAAGGATGAGTTCTACGAACAAGCCACAATAGCACGGATACACAAGAAAATGATTCAAATAATAATACAAGCAGGATAAAATCTCTCCTTCTTGTGCATGCAGAAATTTGAACACATAAAATCGACCTGATAAACCATCATATGGGTGGTAAACAGTCAATAAAAACTCTATGTGCGTAATAATAATGGAGAAGACTCATCGACTACTGTATCACAGACCAGATAATTCATAGAAGGCAGTAAATTTCCACATATATTTTACACACATATGGACATCACCTGAAGTAGAATATCGAATAACGAAAGTCATTACAAGATGTCAGGGTAACGAGTGATGTAGACATGTGACCTCCTACTGGTAAAATATCATAATTCAAAATTAAACCTGTCGCTGTAAAACGCATCTAGACAACGGAAAAACTAAACAACGACAGATTAAAAGGTGCTGGGCACAAGAAACACATTCTGCGAATCCAATGAAGAAGCAGCCATCAGCGCGTATTCCTTCAATCATTGCGTGTCTAAACGATTCTCAAGAAAGGTGACCTAAGAGAATGTACAAATTGGCAGGATATATATCCCTCATCAACATAACCATAAAGATATTAAAAATGGCCATCCTCTATAGAATTTCACCGACAGTCAACCCGAAATTGAGAAAGGAACAAGCTGTCTTCAGACCAGGGCCAAGTTATACCAATGTTATCATATTAAAACAAAACACATCTTCATTGAGCAGTCTAATGAATGGAATTCACCACTGCACCTACTCAGATCTAGCAAAGAAGTAGGCCTCAAAATAAATATCAGGAAAGCCAGACGATGAGACTAAACACACCAATGAAATCGTATACGTTGGTTGTACTTTAGCGAAAACAGGTGGCTCAGATGAAGTTATAAAGAAACAAGTCAACTAAACCAGAACAACATTGAATATGATACACAAAGTCTGGGACACATCTGTTCTATCCCGCAAACACCAAACTAAGAATGTTTAATTCGTATGTGAAATCAGTGATGTTGTAATCAACAATACGTCAACAGGTGCTTGCAAATAAATCTTAGGAGAAGCACCTTAGGCTTGTGGCCTCAATAACTGGCCAAAATAACAAATATTGAGCTCCTTGAGATGGATTACCCACATTGAGGAAGTCGCAGAATTAAATGACAAGCAGGTCTCTGAAATGAAACCTACAAGAAAGAAGGAAAGTCGACCAACCAGCTCTAACATGAAAACGAACGACTAGCTGCAGCGAAACAACTCAGAAAGTCGTGGGTCGAAGTTACAGAAATATAATCCTACAGAGTGTGATGGTCCAGCCCACTCCCATCAAAATATTGCTTAAAATATCAAGTAAGACTTCGGTCATTTATTAGGATTATGAACTCGAGGAAATTGTACTCGTATGGTCATTATTGACTCAAATTTTTTTTTTGCTTTACCATTTTATTGTGTGCTAATGATGTTGGACATTGTAAAGGATTTTTTAATAGGGACGCTCGAAATTTGTTAGGTTACAGCAGCCTAGTAGTTAGATGTTGTCAAATCTGTTGTGAATTGTTTAGTAGCGTATGGCAAATTAACATGGAAGGTTCTAATTGTATTCTTTATAGGCCGACATAACTTTCACGAGCTTGCGGCAAGTTCCAGCACCACCTTTCCATCATTTAATCCTCTCAACATAGGCCCTATTTACAACCGAATTTTTATCGTATAAACGATTTAAAAATTGTTTAACTTTGAACATTTAACGATTTCGCACTTTAACCGTAACATAAACATGAATGTGCTTCATTACCATATAAAAGCTTTGGGTCAATTTTTTCAATGTGGAGAAAGAATGAACTCCCTCTTGAAATGGTTTGGATTACATAGATACAACAAAAAAATTTATAATTGCTAATAGAAATAATAATTTTCGACATTGTCTACATTCTCTACATTGTCGACGCCATTTTCTTAGCTTTCTACATACATTGTCTACACGTGGAAAATATTAATTATCTACGCAGTGTATACTATACGGCAAACACTGATCGTCAGTATTCGAAGCATAATCCTATGAAACTTCTTAGTTGGCTAATTTCTTTCGGTGCAGCCTAATTCATTACTGATACTAACTTCTTTGGATCCATTCGCACACCATTGCTTCAATCAGTTTGGCCCGATACCCCCTCCCGTCCGCCCCTTCTTTCGAGGCAGTGTGCTTTTCGTTGCATTTAACTTCAACATTGCCATCCGGACCACTTAATACTAACAATACAAATTAGTAACGACCGTTTGCTGCTGAAAATGCTGTTTTCTCTCTATCATCAGGATGGATTGCTATTTGTCAATATCCGCTTTCCAGATCCAATTTGCTGATGACCTTCGCTTCTGACAGATTGGTATCGTCAATGCGCGGTAATGGATAACTGTTTTTCCTCGTTTAGTTCCATTTGGCGAATTCCATGGGCTACTGGACTGCTCTATTACTCTTTCACTTTCCAGTATATAGTTAATTCGGCTGTCCCCTGCTGCTTCGCAAGCGGTAATCGTCTTGATGCTTGCAGGATTGGAGTAGCGTTTCCTGTGTCGATTCTATGTTGCAAAATATTAGTTTTTCCTAATTCGTCATCATTCAGAGCAAATACATGGACTAATTCATCCAGTGCTTCTACTGCGACATGTAACGGATTTGCTGGAAGCGCATGATCTTCTTCTGTCTATGGTTTGGTGATCGACGACATTATTTCGACTGGCAGTTGGCCAACTGGTAGTTCTAGCTACGATTAACCTATGTTTGTACGAAATTTCGTCGAACATTACTGGAAGACTTGACTTCACTTGTTGCTGTTAGCTATAGTTATAACGGACAGTAGCATCAATCTGTTCTGGAACTATAATATCAGGACGAACAACCGATCTCAAAGCTTCGGTATCCAGAGTAAATGTCCATTGACGCTATGCCAATAAGCCGATGTAATAGCGACACTTTTGTAATCTGCCCATAGTTGTGTGGTTGGGCATTTTCTTTCTTAGTGCTCTTGGAACATTTTCTCTCATTCACCAGCTTACACCCCTCAAACCTGGTGCAAAATGAGACAAGTGGCTTCCCCTCGTCGCGTTTAACGTCTAACTGCCTAATTTATTCACGTCTCTTGCCTCGGACATGAGCTTCTTTCGAGTGCTGTGTACTTGGCCGCTTATAATCCCTCATGTAACGCCCTGGTTGTTGGCATCGGAAATAGCGAGACGGGAATCGCGATCGTTTTCTTCTATTATTTATTTATTTATTTATTTTATTTATTTTTATTATTTATAAAATATAGCCATGATTTCTTTGTCTATTCTTTTATTAGTGCCTTTACTTGCGTGATATCCTTCGAATCCAGTGTGAACAAGAGTAATGTGTCAGTTGCTAAACTTTCTCTAGATGCTTCATATTCTAAAGACAACGTCAATTCTGAATTCATAGTTTCCTCTCTAGTATTGGTTCTCAAATAAAGTTTCAAGTGGTTGTCCTTGACAGCTCTGACAGACACGTCCACTGGTAGTCCACTCAACACATCTGCAAGTGCATTGCCGAAAGCTTGAAGCGCCAACCTCTTCACGTAGTTGCAGCTTTCTTTGTAGTTTTATCTTACATAGTTCTCTGTCGTGTGACTGCCCATATTTTTAGTCCAACTCTGTTAAGACTCGATCATAGCTCCTTTCTGTTGCGGATACAGTTTGCAAGATATCTGCAGCTTTTCCTCGGAGAGTCAAAATGAATGCGTTGAACTGCTCTGGGGCCCAACCATTGTGCTTTACTGTTGATTGAAACTGAACTTTAAAAATCCGAAATGAGCGATGGTTCGAACCGAATGTCGGTGGTTTTAAAATTGCCCTTGAACTTCTGGCAACTGGTTCTGTTGAAAATGTTTTATTTAGTTAGTGATCTCCAATAGTTTGCGAGGTATGTGTTTCAAAGCGAGCCTTCACTTGGTTAATTTTATGTTCCATCTAATTTAAATAACTTCTTCTTCAAAGGTTTTCAGGTCTTGTTTAAGCTCTTGCATTTGAAGCTCTTGGATATGCTAAATTTGGTCAAGTTTCGTCTCGTTTTGTTCCTTACGTAGCTCAACAAATTGCCCGCCTTGGTGGTCTATTTTTATTTTCTTCATTTGAAGTAATAGCACCTTCATCATTTTTCCCATGTCCAAGGATGGTTCCATGGCGCTCTGCAGTCTCGAAAGCAGCTCGTTCTTATTGCCTTCGGTGGCTCTGCAGCTTTCCTCCCTGAGTTCTGTGACGTATAGATATTTGGGCTTTTAACCATACTGGTACGAATTTCGTGCGTTCGATCCGGATTCGTACTGAATTTTGCAAATAAAATACTCAGCGTTTTAAGTTAACACACTTTGTTTAATTTCTTCAGCAATTCACTAATTTCACTCCTTATTACTTGTTCACTAATTCACTTTTACTGTTTACTTTTGCTTTTCGCACTATTTACTTTTTACTTATTAACTTGCACTATTCACTGGCTAAATTACAACTGTGTCGGCGTCCCAAATTGCTCGCACTTATATATTTGTTTATCGCTGTTCGAAATTATTCATTTTATTGTTTCAAGCCAAAGTCATCTTTACTACTGGCCTACTAGCCAAAACGATGACGTAATGCTATGTCGACTGTACTCTTCTACTTTACTCCTCTACTAGTTATTTGTATTGTTGTATTTATAAAATTACGTCATTAGCAGAAAATGAATGTTGTCACTGGTCAATAGTGAAAATGGCTTTCATCTAGCGAGGCATGCGTATTGCAATTGCATGTAGGTGTACTCACAAATATTCTACGGTATCAGTTCTCTTGTTTTGATGATTATTAACGCCGTTGTTAATTCCAGTATTTTCCACTATTGTCACCAGTTACAATTGCTTCCGTTTTTACCAAATTCCCCTCCAGATGGAATTCTCATTCTTCAATCCAATTTCCAATCAGTATTGGTAGAATAATTGTTCCCATAACATCGATGGGGATTAAGAATAATAATCGCCTATATAAAATTATGGACTCTGACTAGATTTAAACTCACCGTTCACACGGAACAGGTACCAGCGCACGGCAAAGGCCGAGGTACTGAGTCCGAATCCCGATAGGGGCAGGATACAAATGAAATTTTTCATCATCAGATCACAATCTATGATGGAAATGAACACAACTATGATCCCCTGTCGAAGTGAAGAACATATGGGCGACCCATCTTCCATGTCAGTACTATAGGCTGGCATGGAGCTATGCAATGCGCTGATGGTTCTATGAAAATCTGACTTAAAGCCGTACGTCCTCCGTAAGGACGGGAAAAGCGAACCTCGAAAGAGTTGGGAGCGCCAAGGCCCCATAACAGTTTAAAAAGAGATAAGAAAAATAGATTCGAACCCGCACAACCTTTGGGATGGTTGGTAAAACATTGAGGTATATATCTTAACCACTCGACCACCGAGTGTTATAACTGGGTAGAGTAGAACTCGTAACAATATTTTTACTTATCAGATTGATATTTGTAAAAACCTGTTTTCATAGGAAATTGGATGACTATGCTGCTGGGCAGTTTAGCGAGTAGAAGTGGTGGAGCCTTATTACCTTACCTCGTCAACCAATTATGTACTAAGCGATTTTCGAAACAAATACTTATTTGTGGAACATAACTTATTCAAAAGAGTATGCTGGCGAGGTTACTTATTTTCGGTCTCGCTCTTACAGAAAAATCTAAATTGGTTGTCAATTTGTTGTTGTTTTATGATTTGAAAAATATGTTTAGAAAACAAGTGGATATAGATGGATGAAAACCACATTAAAGTGTATAATACTGTGGGCAAAAAATAGTAAGACTTTGTTCATAATTTTAAAATTCTTTATTTATTTCTCCAAATCTATTTCGCCCCCTTCAAAGTAATCCCCCCCGGCATCAATACACTTATGCCAACGTTTTTTCCAATCCTCGAAACAGTTGTTAAAGTCAATTTCCGGTTTCCCCGGAGCGGTCGTTTGAGTTTGCTGAACAGCCAGAAGTCACACGGAGCTAAATCAGGCGAATACGGCGGTTGTGGAACGATATGGGCGGAATTTTTGACGAAAAAATCACGTAAAACCAATGCAGTATGAGAAGGTGCATTATCGTGGTGCAAAAACCAAAAGTTGTCGACCCATAATTCTGGCCTCTTTTTACAAAAAGCTTCGCGCAAACGACGCATAACACTCAATAGTATTCTTTGTTGACAGTTTGGCCGGTCGGAAGGAATTCGGAGTGCACCACACCTCGATAATCGAAGAAAACTGTCAACATCACCTTGATTTTTCCTTTATAATTCGTTTCATGACATCCTGGTAGTCGGAAAGCATTATTTCACAGACGTCAACGCGACGCTGTTTTTCCAAAAAATTGATTCACTGATCCTTCCGATATTTCAACGATGCCAGTAAGGCTCTGACTGTTAATCGTTGATTCTCGAGCACCGTCCTAGACGTGGTTCGTCGTCAACACGTTCTCGACCCTCTTTGAACAAGTTGTACCAATTAAAAACTCTTGCTCGCGACATACAATTATCACCGAAGGCCTTTTGAAACATTCTGAACGTTTCGGCACCATAAAATTGATTCCGCACACAAAATTTAATGGAACTTCTTTGTTGAATAATTTCATGCATTGTAAAAATCACCGAATGCACTTTTTGTACTTCAGAAAGACAAGCGTATACTAAACACTAATGTTTATTTTGATGTGACATTTTGCACAGATGTCACTGACAGTCATACCAACATAGAAAAAAATATTTCGACGAATGGTTTTCCGCGCGAAATTTAAATTAAAAAGTCTTACTACCTTTCACCCACAGTAGTATATTTTAATTTACTAAAATATGCATTAAATAAATCTAAATTGCAAAAAAATATTCGTTAAAGAATTTGGTGCTTTCAGGACACCCAACAGATGGCAGCATGTTGAGGAAAATCGCGGCCAATGGTAAGAAAATGTTTAGCACTATGAAAGTTTGAAATCAAATTGACGATGATATCACTAATCATGATAGGGAACCTGAAAACTGTCATTGAAAACAAATTATTTTTTTATATTGCTGTCAAAATAAGTATGCAAAATCAATTTCAGCGAATTTGGCGGCATTAAGTAAATAACTTTGAAATAAGTGTCAAATTCGAAAAGTGCCTAAAATATGCGCGGCTCTTCCAACGATTACAGATTCTTGGCCAAAATTGCTACATAATATTACAAAGCGGATTTAACCTGTTAACAACAGTAAACGAAAATCCACTTCTTCGTGTACCGGGTGAGAAAACATAAACCCAATATAAAATAAGCCAATAAATTGTTGACCCCTCTACATACAAAACCTACTTAATTAATCGAATTCTTTAATGAATCGAAACATTTTTACGACCCAGACTCAAATAAAATTAAGGTTAAGGTGGATTAATTAAGTTTTAAATTTGTAAATTATATTTTTGTACCGTCAATAAAATTCACTCAACCAATTCATTTTCGATTTTTAGAAAATTGCGCAGTGGCAGGTATACACATGTGTGCAATTGTGTTTTTGTGTACAGACATTGTTGCAATTTTGAAAAGTAAACAAAAAAAATTAATTTTTTTAATTTACATCAAATTTATTATTAATAATTTGCATTATGTTGATTTATTAAAAAAATTATTTTTAGTTTATTTGTACACAAATAGTTTGTGATCTATCCAATTCCTTGGTCGATACTGTTCCTACTATTGCTTCCATGAAATGGGTATATGTCAAATCATGCCGGGTATTACGGGAGGAGGTAAATGGAGTCTAGAATACGATAATATACACGATTCGGATATCTCCTGATAGATATGGCAACACCCAATTAATTATTGGGCAAATAAAATATTTGTTTTAATTATCTATGCGATGTATTCAGTATCCTAAAAATAGAATCGATATTTGATATTCAGTATAAAGGATTAAGACTTCCTATTTACTTAATAAAATATCGTTGGCGTTCAAGGTGTTTTCTATATTATAAATTTGATTATATATTTGTTTATTTATCAATATTTAATATTCATGTGTTTGAATTTAATAATTTTTTGTTTACGATGTATTATTGATTCTAGGTTTAATTAACAAAAAGAACTCACAGTTTATTGTTTGGCAATAAAATATTTGAAAAATATTGTTTATGATATACTAATTTCCCGACATTTTTATTTATATAATTTTACGTTTTATGACACTGATCTTGATTTTCTAAATTTATGGTTTGCGGCTAGACGCAATATTAAATTGCGCTATGACTTTGAAAGTGCGAGTCAAACCAGACCATTATAAAGCAGTATAGGTTAGTTTATTAATTATTGGTGCACGTTCAAAGTGCAATTGAGTTGTTCATTTCCAAAACTGGACTAATTCTACCTAAACTATATTTTGGCAAATCGAAAATGCAATAATGGACACATATTTTTAGGAGCACAGTCCTTTTATTTCTTTTTTTAATAACTCTTTGATGCGCTTTAAATAAAATGGTTGATTTTGGCTAGTTAATGAGATAGATATCTCTGATAGTTTTGGAACAACAAGTAATCGTTTTTTTGTACGTGCTTGTAGATATGTTACGGTTAAAGTCCGAAATCGGTAAATGTTCGAAATTTTAATTTTTTAAATTCATTTACTCAATTAAATTTCAGTAGTCCAGAGGTCCAGTGGTTTCGAAATGTTTGTTAACCTTCCCCCTGCATATCCGTAGTTTAAAACCCGGCATAATGAGCAGTGAATTTTTTGGCCATGATTACGTTGTCCACAGATCGGTCTTTCGAAACTAGCTCAAAGAAATCGGATGGTGGCGTACTGATAGCAGTACATTCTAAACTCTGGAATGCTCCAGTAACTTTAGCCCTATCGAGATTCGAACAAATTGGTGTAAAAATCAAAATTATCCAAACCAATTACTCATTTACGCAGCGTATATACCACCTCAATCAAATAGTGATCATTACGCAACTTGGGATGGAAACTGGACCCAGAACTAAATTGTATTTTTCCAAACAGTATAACAACAGATGCTGAATCTTTATTTGTGAAAACCATACTTGGTTATAATTTGAACCAGATAAACACACTTACTAATAATCGTGATAGATTACTGGATCTTGTCTTCAGCAACGACATTGACACATCTTCAAAAAAAACAAATCGTGCGGGGCTACAAAGTTACCTAGAATCCATCAACTGGCAAACAACTCTCAATTCCAATGATATAAACGAAAATGTTGATGAATTTAATGACATTATACAGCAGGGCTTCGAACTTTATGTACCTATGTGCTGTAAACTACAAAATGCTCACCCTCAGTAGTTCGATGATAGACTAGTTAACTGAAAAATCGGAAGTCGAAAGCGTATGCCAAAATGTTGAAAAGCGGGTTAGAAGCCGACAAAACAATGTTTGTACGACAGAGTAGATTAGGTTTCAGTGGTTGCTTACTGCACACTTAGGCCAATTTTTAGGCCCATTGTGATACCACTCATTCACTCCACATCATTAACCTACCTACTTCACCTACTCACACAACTACAGTATACCACCTGCACATTGCAAGCTCCATGTCAACCTGTACATTGACATGGAAGGTGGGTCGGCGCGTGACACGGAATTCTGCACTCCATCAGAGGGTCTTAGTTGTATTTATTAGCATCAGCGATCGTAATTGATGATGAAAATTCGATTTGCATCTAGCCTCTGATGGGATTCGAACCCAGCACCTCCCGGTCCAAGTGCCGACGCTTTAACCACTGCACCACTTGTCCGGTCGACAGAGTAACGAATTTGAAATTTACTTCAAATCAAAATACAGGTCGTATCTCGATCAAATTCAAGGAAAAATCAAAGTAAATCCAACACAATTTTGGAAATACTTTAGGAATAAACGCGAAATTCACGGATACCCTGCAAATATAACATATAACAATACCAGCTCCTCAAACTCCAAAGATATAGTTGACATGTTCGCGAAGTTTTTCCAATCAGTCTATAAACCAAGCGTTACTAGTGGATTGTACGAACAACCCAGCAATACCAACGTAACAATAACTCCTCCTGTAATATATGAGGATAACATATTATCGGCTCTAAAGGGATTTGAAGACGGTTGTGGCCTTCACAATATTCCCTCTTCTATTCTGAAGGAGTACGCTGACATTTTAGCAGTTCCATTATGTTACCTATTCAACCACTCCTTGAGCACCAAGGTATTTCCCGAAAAATGGAAAATTTCAAAAATTACACCAATTTTTAAATCGGGCAAAGGAGATGACGTTACATGCTACAGAGAAATATCAACTACATCATCAATTCCAAAATTGTTTGAATTAGTTTTATGCAACAACTTTAAATCCTCAATTGCACGTCATATATCAACAAACCAGCATGGGTTTATGCCTGGCCGATCCACATCAACTAATCTGGTTGAATTCATAAAACAATTAATGAGATTGAAAACCATCATCAAGTTGATGTAGCGTACACGGATTTCAGTAAAGCATTTGATTCCATCTGCCATCAAAAAACACTCCGCAGTTTATTCGCATTTGGGTTTTCACTAATTACATAAATTGGTTCAAGTCCTATCTATCAAACCGGCGACAATTTGTAATAATGGGAAATGAGAAATCAAACGTTATTAAAGTTACGTCTGGTGTTCCCCAAGGACCTCACATCGGGCCGTGGATATTTATTGTTTTTATAGATCAAATAACCGAGATAATCAAAAACTCCAGAAACTTCAAGAGGACATCGATAGATTAAGTGAGTGGTGTGATCGAAACTCCTTTACTTAAATATAAGTAATTACTTCCTACAAAGTCAACAACGAAGTATTGCAAAGAGTTAATGAGATCATAGATCTAGGTGTTACATTTGTCGAGAACGCTAGTTTCAATAGGCATATTGAAAATTGTATTGCGAGAGCTAATGCCATGTTTGGATTTGTCAAAAGGTGGACATGTGAATTTAAAGATATTCAAACCTTATGTTCACTCTATTTCGCTTACGTTCGATCTCAACTGGAATACGCTGTACCGGTCTGGAATCCATACTATGCTGTACACATTAAAAGAATTGAAAGCATTCAAAAGAAGTTTCTGATTTTCTTGTTAAAAAAAAGTGACTGGAATTACGACCACAATTTACGATTTCATGAAAATTTGGCTCGGTTACCTCCATACTCAACAAGATGCACGGATTACAAAATATGCACGCAATGAAAATAGACGACTTCTCTTAGGTGCGGCTTTCATTGGTAACGTTTTGCTGGGTCACATTTATTCAGCATACATTTTGGAAAACATATCAATTCATGTGCCTTGCACTAGAACACCATTCCTCACACTATGGAGAAAATAACCCCATTAATAGGTCGTCTAAATCGTTCAACATCGTCGACGACCTATTTGACTTTAATTTATCAAAGGACAAGTTCAAAAATATACTTAAGACTTATTTTTTAAATTTTTAATTGTTAAATCAAGATTTGATTTATATATTTCTGTGTTTTAATTTTCTTTATTTTTTTTTTTTTAATATTTTTGTTTTAAATTAAATTCTGAAATCATACATGTAAATCACAGAATAGATTTCTTTAAATAAATAAAATAAAAATTTCATGTATTCCCCACCAAAAGGCTATGCGTCATAAGGGGCACAAATAGCTACCACGAGCACGTGAGATTTATTAAAGCCATTACTCCCTACTATTCGGAAGCCCAATTTGCACTAATACCATGAAAAATACTTCGTTGGGTGAAGGATGAACCATTACGAGAATATAGGGCACTCGTTTATAGATATCGAAGCAATAAAACAGTTTTTTTCAAATTTTTATCCGGACATTTACCGATTTCGGACTTTTACCGTAACAGATACATAAACAAAATAATAACGAAATAAAAAAATTACTTTAAATTGAGTTGCTTGCAGTTCCATTACAGTTGTAATCATCTCGTTGTCCTCGTCACAACTATCAATTGCGTCTTTATAATATTGTAAAGAATCGTTACTTCTACATTCAAGCCCAAAATGTTTGTTTAGTAACTTGTCTACGTCGTCAAATTTAGAGTTTTTTACTGTTTTTGTTGGTTTCCTGTACCACCAATTTAGGAGTATGCTCGGGCGGGCGTCTACTTGGCTAGTCCATCTTACACAGAAAAAACTAAAAGGTTTTATTTAATATTTTATTTGTTTTAACTATTTATTTAATAAAATACGAAATGCAAATTCGCGTAATTAGTTGATTTTGTGCATTACAAATTAATAAAATAAGTTTATTAAATATTTGGGAATTTCAAATAATATTTTTCACTAAAAATTTGTTAAACATCTAAATATTGTTTGTTTTCTGCTAAATTCATTAGCAGTTGTTATTTGGATTTACTAAACAAATTTATAAATCATCTAAATCAATATCAAAATCATAGAATTAACATTTGTTAATTCATATAATTCATATCAATGAATGTAGCATTAATTTGAGAGTTGTTTACCAAAATTATAATAATTCGCTAAGTCAATGTGTTTTTATTCTATATACAAGATTAAATTATTTGCCATTTCCTTGCGGTTAGATCACACTTCAGACCGAAGAGATGATTGAATATTTTAACTAAATTATGCTAATATTTTTAGGCGAAAGCAAGCAAACTGTCAACGCCAAACTCTTGGTATTTTTGACTCATGACTGATTTAATTAAGTCACAGAAATTTATGAAATATAACCAACCATTAAATGTTTTATATAATCATTTAGTTAATTCAGCTAATTAATTTATTTAATCCAGTAACATTTAGATTATAAATCAAACAAATATATTATTTGTTTTATTAAATGCTTTAGTTGGAACAATTATTTCAAAACTCGGTTAAAATCATCTAATCAAAATTAAATAAATCAGCCAACCACATTCAATGGCTAAAAATCAATCCAATCCATCCATCTCCACTTTCGTCTCTTTATTTCTGTCTCTTTGTCTCACTGATTTGTTCTTCTATGCAGTTCAATGTTAGTTATGGTGTTAGGCCAGAACTATTTCAGTATTCGTCTAAGGCACCTGTTTACGAACACCTGTAGGTTTCTTTCCGCCTTTTTCTGTGTGTTTCCATGTCTCACATCCATACAGTTGTACCGATTTCATACACGAGTTGAAGATTCGTATCGTGATATTGCGCGACAGGACAGAATAATTCCAGACACACCTGTTTTCGTTATTGTTCAACCAAGGTAAACAAATTCATTTACATCTTCAATTTCTACATTGTTGATGTGGGTCGGTGTGGTTATATTTGTGTTGCGGCTCAGTGGCTTGGTTCTAGTGATGTTTATCTTCGTTAGCTAGATCTGATTGCTGTTGCACTTTCTGCTGGATGTCTTGAGCGATTTGTGTGTGCTGCATAGTCCAGATCATTGAGGTTACTTGTTAGTAGTCCCCATTGTGTGCCATTAGGAGACGTGACATCCAATTTCCTCATTACATTATCCAATACAATTAGGAACAGCATTGGTGAGAGAGTACGCACCCTTTGCATTGATCGTCGTAGGTGAGATTCTGTCAAGGATGATGTGTTTAGATGATACCTCGCCAATTTTTGCATTTTCTTAGGTCACCTTTTCTTGGGGATTGTAATTGTCAAGTCTTCTTTCCATTTTTGTGGTATTCTGCCAGAATTCCAAACTTCTTGAATTATTGGGTTAGTGTGCTTGCAGCTGTTAGCTGTAGATGAATCTCTTTGGGTTGGTGGATGGGTGTTGCTAGTTTCGTTATTGGTTGGTGATCATATATAACTGGCTCAAATGGGAAATAATACTTTTCCAAAATCGGTTTCCTATTCTCCATAAGATTGCGGTGTGCCCTCTTGTGTTCTTCTTTTATAATCAAAAAATTTATTTTCTTCATTAGCAATGTCCGTGACTGTTCTCTGGGTTAGGCGAATTTTGTTGGTTTTAGAAATGTTCCTTAAAGACTTCCTGTAGTATTGGAATGAATTCCTCAGGTATCTTTACTTATATTTTATTTAACCCTGGAAGGCTGATACACTGTCGGTGGTATGATGGGTGTGGTTCTTCATGGACATAAATATCTTGCCCTTTTTAAAATATGATTTGGTTTTTAAATGCGTTGATTGGAGCATCACAATATTTTATCAAGTCTGTGGAGTCCTCCTCAGCACTATGGATTGTTCCATCGATAGACAACGTGTTTGCCTCTAACTCCAATCTGGTTAGGGCATCAGAAACTTTATTAGTGTTTCCTGGTTTGTACATAAGCTCGTAGTTGTACTCTTCCAAGCGCGCCTTCTACCTCTTTAATTTTGGCGTTGTTATTTCTGTTGCTGAGCGCGAACGTGAGTGAAGTATAAAAGAATAGCTGCGAGAATATATAACTTCCCATGTTGTCTTCGTCTATATCTCCCTGTGATAATACGGCTCCTATTGCTGTGTCCGAAGCGTCGGTTGTCAAATTGAATGGTTTGTTGAAATCGGGAAATGCCCGAATTTGATTTTGATCCAGACTTATTTTTATTTTCTTTGTCTGATTAGCCTTAATTTGTGCGTTTTCACCTCTTGTAAGGTTTGTTAGTGGTTTGACTATCTTAGCGAAGTCCTTCACAAAACGTCTGTAATATGATGCCAATCCAAGAAATGATTTTAAGTCCTTCAGATTCGTTCCTTCAGATTAGTGATGATATAACCTAGGAGTTCCGTTGTTGTCTTTAAGAATTCCGTTTTGTCAAATTTGATCCGTAGGTGGGGGGGGGGGGGGTTTGCTGCAGGGTTTGCTGAATATCTTCTCGATATTGTTTAGGTGTTCTTCCTCCGTTTTTCCCCAAAAATAATGAAATCATCGATGTATACGTAGCAAACTTTGCCAATGTACTCCTTTAACACGTCATCAGTCATCCTTTGGAAGATGGCTGGTGCATTCTTAAGACCAAATGATGTCTCAAGAATTCGTATTTCCCGTTTATGGTGGAAAAGGGGGTCTTAGGTATATCTGATTCTTTCATTTTGATCTGGCGGAAACCAGATGTGAGGTCTAAAGTGGTGAAGAACCTAGAGTTTAATATATCTGTAATTGGATATGTACCTGGTATTGTAAAAGCGTTTAAACGTTTGTAATCAATAACCATCCTGTATTTTCGTGTATTGGAAGCGTCCAGTTTTTTCTTCACTACCCAGATGGGTGAGTTATATGAGCTCTTTGAAGGTTGTATGATCTCATCTTTTAAGAGTTTTTCGATCTGTTCTTCGACTTCTTTTCTCATATTAACTGGATAGGAATAGGATTGTGTGTAGATCGCTTTATTGGTTGTTGTTCTGATTTCAGCCTTTACTGTGGTCTCTATAGGTGTTACGTCATTTACAGGTCCAAATAGTGTTTTATATTTTGAGAGCATCATTTGTATTCTATCTTTCAATTCGGCGGAGAGATGACTATCCCTGATTTCCAAATTATTGACTTGAGGTGCCTGCTTCGCGTAAAGTGGAATTTTATTGTTCGAATTAAGCGTCAGGATGTTGCTTCTCCGATCGATAATTGCACCTAGTTATTTTAAAGTGTCGTTCCCGATGATGCCATTGAATGTTTTCAATCCTAGCAGAACGAAAAACTCTATGTGTTTATAGATATCGATGCTTTTAAAAAATTGTCCACATATTTTCTTACTAATTTCCCCCAGCCGATCTAATTTTGAATTATTGGTAGCTGTAGAATTTTTGGCTAACTGGTCACAAATGAAATACTTGTTCGCACCATTATCAGGAATTTGAGGGTATCGTCGGTTCGGGTTTGGTATTTTATGTATGGTATGCTAGAGAGGCATCCAATATAAAATTTAGTTAGTTCGGCATTCTCCTCACTCTATCCATATTCCACATAATTCCTTCGATTTCCGCGATTTCATTCACCATTTGTGTATATTGTTCTTCTTCTTCCTGTGCTTCCTGTGTTTCTATGTGGTAAATCCTCTGCTGTTTCCGCGGTTCGTAGAGATACGAGTTTTCTCGTTTAGGAGCTGGTGGATTCTCAATTTCCAATTGAGAGTAAAATTGTAAACGAAGAATTTGTAACTTTTGGAAAACATGATGGAAATCATCTTTCTTGTCTCATATTCACAATAGCGAATTTTCTGACCTATTCGAATATATGCAAGAGATCCCGTGAACATTTCTGGGATGGGCGATATAACCGAAAACGTAAAAATGTCTCTGGACTAATTAAAAATCAACATAATTAGATCCTGTTCATTACCCACATAGGGGTTTGACTGATCTGTCTGCCCATGGAGGTGAGACCCCGTGAACATCTCTAGGATCGGTGAAATATAATTTGAAAAATTATTCAAATTCATGAAACTTCTAAGTCGTATGTGGCCCAGTAAATATCAACACAATTGAGCCCTGTTCAGAACTAGCGAAAGCCGAAACATTGAACTATCTAAAAGTATAAACGTGACGTTGTCAACATCCATAGGATTTTTTTATTTGATTGTTTTCACAATAAATCGGGTTCGTAGCTTATTTGGGAATGTCAATTGGGTAAAAATCCTATTGGATAAAATACCAAAATTTCTAATTGGGAGTAAAATTGTAAACGAAGAAGTTGTAATGTTTGGAAAACATGATGAAAATCATCTTTCTTGTCTCATGTTCACAATGTTGATAGAAAATTTTCGGACCTATTCGAATATATGCAAGAGATCCCGTGAACATTTCTGGGATGGGCGATATAACCGTAAACGTAAAAATGTCTCTGAACTAGTTAAAAACCATCATAATTAGATCCCCTTCATTACCCACATAGGGGTTTGACTGATCTATCTGACCATGTAGGTGAAACCCCGTGAACATCTCTAGGATCGGTGAAATAAAATTTGAAAAATTATTCAAATTCATGAAACTTCTAAGTCGTATATGGCACAGTAAATATTTTCAGAAATATCAGGCACAGAAACAGTGTCTAAAATAACCTTCTTTAGAATTTAAAAACTTTAGTAAATTGTATCACAATGTTCTCGTGTTTATCTAAAACTGTTAGAAAATTATTTGTTCTTTACAGTGGCACTATTAGGGATTCAGGGACTTCTCTAGTATAAATGTTAAAGATTATCTAAAAATGTTTCAATTTCACTACAAAACAAATCCATTTGGAATATTTTTAAATTTAACAGTGTACATTTTTGGTATTATTTTTGCTATGTATTTCACAATCATTAAATTTCAAGGTTTCATTCCCTTACTTCGGAGATCAACCAATTTGTTATTTTAAGGACTACTTTTAATATTTTATTCCGCTGGGATGTTCCGCTGGTAATTATATAATAAAAAAAACTCTCTTTTATGATGGTGCTGCCACTTGCGGCGAATAGCATAATCCCTTATTTTTCGCTGTCAAATTTTCGCTATCTTTCGTCCTGATCCGGATATTTTTCCAACCTACTTGTAGCATTTTAAATCGATTGGGCCATTATTTATTAAACTCAATGCTATCAATTAGACGGCCTTATTTACAATAATAATTTCTACATAAAAGTTCTCATATTTCAAAATTATGAATACTGATACTATTACCATTATTATTATTGTTATCCTGTCAAATCCATATAAATGTACATAAATACCCATATTTTATTTTCAATATATAAAACATAATTAAATAGCTTAATAAAATTGAAAATTTTCCTATTTTCTATTTACAGACCATCTCTCGACACAACCTTAACACATCTACGATTTTATAAATGGATAACAGAATAAAATAAAACTAAGTGATAAATTGCTCGAAATAAATTAGAAAATCCTCGAGACAGAAAACGAAACAAAAATCCTTTTCCTTATTTTATAACCTCATTCCTATAAACTTATTATTTTTTTCTAGTTTCTAACTATTAAAAATTTGTGTAACATTTTAATTAATAACATTTCGTTTTTTCGGTAAATTATTATTTTCATTTTTTGTTCCTGGTACCCAAGATTAAATATGGTCGGACCAAAAATATTATGAAGGACGACCGCACACACATGCACACACACACACACAAAATATCATAATATTTATTCTGGGGTTAATAGAACTATAATTGAAAATTAATTTCCCTAAAACTAAAAATTTTATGTTAAAAAAAATATTAATAATACACAAATAATTATACTAGAGGGAGCTAAAATTTATAGGAAGAAGGACCACAATCGAAACCACAAAGTATAAGGAAAATATTGGTTAAATACGAAGGAAAATATTAATAAAAAAAATAAAATTAGGATTGTGGGTGTTTGTGTATTTTCTAAACAATAATAAGATTACGGTTTTTAACAACACAGGGTGTTTTTTTTTTTGTTAAGTTGTGAGAGGGTTGTGTGAGCGGAAATCGAACTGGATTCAATTATAGGAAGGTAAATATTTATTTTTATTTATTGATTTTCTTTATATACCATAGATATAAGATTTTAAATTATATTGAGAGGTTTTAATCTGTATCTGTATACATGAGAGATTATTACATTATTTTTTTGTGTGTATTCTTTTAATCTTGATTGAATTCATCCTCGAGTAAGTAAGATAAAAATTTGTAAATCGATTACCGTAAATCAATAAGCTGTATCATTTTTCTTGTTTACGAAATTGCTTTATCCGGTATTTTAAAATCATCCGTTTCCCAAATATACTTAGGCTAAGGTGTTAATGGAGTTCTTATTAAAAATATAAAATCTACTAGGCTACCAACTATTTTAGTATACGAAAATATAAAGTGTAAGTATGCTCATGCTTAAAAGTATAATGAAAGAATATCAAAATCGGTAAACTCTCGAACTGACACTTGATACGACATTATTTTGTGAGTTTAAGTTGCTGGACGACTTACTGCAGAGTTCACAAACCACGCTCTTGGTGGTGCATTTTCCGGGACAGATCGGATCGTTAGCAGAAACCTTCGGAGTCCGAAGTAAAAATTTGAGTTTGCATTCATTCTCATTCATAGTTCAGCTGCATTGGGTTTGTCCTCCTAATACTAAAATCCCTGAATGTATAGAACCCGAAAAACTAACCCGATAAACACCTTTTCAATTTTGGTGTGTTTCTTCGCTAACTTCAATACCACCCCGAAAAAATACGATTTTCACAACTACCATCCCGAAAAAATACGAGTATCACAATTGTAGGAGAACGCATTATAAACCCGAAATAATTTTTTCATCTATGTAAAGGGTGTTTTTTTTAGAGTTTCGAGATGCGGCTTACTATAGAGTTCACAAACAATATCTGCTCTTGGTGGTGCCTTTTCCGGGATAAACCGGATCGTTAGCAGGCACCTTCGGATTCCGAAGTAAAGGTCTGCATTCTCAATTATAGTTCAGCTACATTGCGTTTGTGCTCCTAATACTAGGATCCCCGAATTCGTGGTGAAGCTGGTCCGAAAAACACCTTTATTTTAATACCTTAACACCACATAATTTTTTCAGTGTGTTTTTTAGAGGTTCACAATTTTAAATTAAAATAGAACAAAGAAAACATTTTGAATGTCAATGAAACTAGCTTTATTGGATTCATAATTTTATGCCATTAATGCTTGAATATGATTTCGGCAATGTAGCCGTCGCCCATGTCGGCCATGTAGCTGGCCCTTACATGGCGTAATCTGGAGGTATAATTTTCGATCACTTTGTCGCAATTGCGGCTGTATCTCGCTAATAACTCGCCCAATGTTGTGTACCAAGTGTTCAATCGTCTCTGGTTTATCGGCGTAGACGAGTGACTTTAAATATCCCCAAAGAAAATAATCTAATAGAGTTAGATCACTCGATTGGGGTGCAAACAATTTAGAAATCATGTCTCTACACCGTTCGTGGTTGACTGTAACATTCCGCCCATAATCGTTTTTGAAGAGATGGACCAATGATTCCGCCGTTCCATAAAGCGCACCAAACAGTGATTTTCTCCCATTCAACCAAAAGTGAGCTTCGTCGCTGAACAAAATTTTGTTTGGAAAATCAACATCAATATCAATTTGTGCCTTTAATTCACGTACAAGTTGAATTTTGTAAGCACGTAAACCAAGATCCGTAGATAAAATCTTCTATAAAGTGGATGGACACATCTCCAGTTTCTGAGAACGACTTCGAATTAATTGATTTGGGTCTTCCTCAATGCTACGCGGTACACAGCCCCGGTTCTAGTACTTTTCTCTGTGTAGGCGCAATGCGAATTTGCCGCCGCAAAAATAAAAAATGTTTTAATTTTTGAAAAACACTGAATATTTGAACTTAATAATTAAGGAATTTCTTTTTCTATGGAAATCGTTGCTAGACCAACTAAACGATCTTGACACACCTGTGATTTCAGATATGATTTTATTATTTTCAGCTTTGAAAAACTTCTTTCAGCACTAGCAACTGTGACTGATAACGTTATAAGTATGCGAAGTGCTATCGACAGGTTAGGGACTATACTTCAACAAATTTAGACGTGTAAATATATTTTAACACACTTTTTGGATCGCTTTTCGAAGTATCAAGTCGTCTTTCTATAGCTTTGATTTCATCACAAAGTTCGACCCCATTGACGTCTGATTGGCCATTGGATGTAAGCGCTAACTGCAAGTCCTTACAATGTTTCAATAATTCGTCATCTGTAAATCTCTTACTGCCGATATTGTAAAGAAACCCAAATAACTCGCTATATTCCGATAACTGGGTAAATCTTTCATTTGTTGCTTGTATTGCGATGTCCAATATCCGATTTAAAAAAAAATACCTGAAGCTTAGTATAAAAATTGTCTATTCTTTCTGCCAACGCGTACGGGTTCTTCCTCACAAAATCCTTCAAAAATTTCAAGTTCAATTGCTAATTTTTTAGCTTTATCAATCATTTCTGCAAATGCTGTATCGGAACGATAATTGCATAGAAAAGATTCGGTAGCGTTTAAATGCTCTAAAGCCAGAGACAAGTCTAAATGCTGTGATTGCAGCATTTTGCTGACAATGTTAATTTGCAATAAATTGTCATACCACAATTCCAAGGAACAAACAAATTTGAAGTTTGAAATATTTCTGGCTATTCCCTTAACTTTTACGCGACTTTTCATTTGTGGTGAAGTTGTTAAAGTGTTATCTTCAGCTATTTCAAGTAGGGCATCGTAAACTCCACTAATTTGAAATAGAAGCGCCCGAACGGCATCTAACGTACTTTCCCAACGAGTGGCACTTAACGGCTTTACAGTAATATCGCGTACGTGCTTTAATAATACACCCCAACGGTGCGTTGATGCTGAGAAAAAGTTATAAATGCATTGAATTAAATCAAAGCATGCGACAGTCTGCATACAACTATCGTTCAATACCAAGTTGACAGAGTGGACACTACATGGTACGAAAAAAGTTCGGGGGGTTTAGTTTTTTATGTATGCCGGATTCATGAGTACCGACCTATAAATCGGTAGTGTAAATAGAACAGTGTTGTCGAAAGTATATTAGTTTTGTTTTCTTCGTTTACTCCTCTCATTCTCGAATTACTCAATAATACCAGACGGCGGTCGCCGATGTCGCCTACGCTTAAAACCGGGCCTGGCGATACAGCGTCTATCGCTTCTTAGGTAAGCACTTATTGACTATCATTTAGAGTATACGTGGTGCGAAAACGATCGATAGTTAACCGAATTACCCGCTCTGAGGGACGATTATGACAACCGTTGAAATGGATTTTGATAAAAAATTTCAACAATTAGCAAGCGTTGCTTTGGCGGGAATCTATTCATTATGAAATGACAAATCAAACTAATGACAAAGCAAATGTCAACTGTCAAATCGGTTGTCAAACAAAACAGTGTTGCCAACTTAAAGATGTGGGCCTCTAAAAACACCCTCTAGTAAATCGTTTTAGTTGCATATACCGATTGTATAGCAGCACGTTTACAAAAACCATATAAACGTCCAACGGGAATTTGGGCGTAAAAGTTAGCATCCTTTGTGCCCAAAATAAATACAATTGTCCATTCCCAAATATTCAATATTAGAACCTTATCTTTATTCATGTGTTAGTATGGTCATCATCGTCAGTCATCAAAACAACTATTTTCAGAATGAAAGCCAATTTTTTGAAGCACACAAAGAATACAAAAATGTTTAAAATTTGCTCGCAGGGCCTTTTGGGCTGTGAAGAATTGCATCGGTCTTGTTGCATCGTCTCGAGCCCCAGGGCTCGAGCTAAAAAAATTCCTGCAGACGTGATGTCTTGCGACTTCTCGGTGGCAGCTTCACCTACCCTAATATTGAAACTGTTAACTTTAAAATCTTAGATATTTTTATGTTATTTTATGCGAAAAAAATATCACTATCATTCTGAACATAGTTGTTTTGGCTCTATTCTTAGCCAGCCTAGTAGATTTTCTTTGTTTTTCAAAATTATGACACCAAAACTTCTTATTTCCAGTCTTTTGTATGGTAACAAAAGGACGAATTTTTCGAAAACTAACACCCTTATTCCCTTAGTTGCGTCACTTCATGCGATGTGACTACTCGTCTTCATGGTTACTAGATTATTAAATCGACACTTACAAAATAAATAGTTAAAAACTCGTTGCGGCTGTTTTTTAAATATTTTCTTCTGACCACAATTTCCATCACTTGAAATTTTGATGCGACAAATAAACCGAATTTTTATCAAACTAAGATTTAAAAAATATGCACTGCAAGTTTGTACGAAATTATTCAGTATATTTCGATTAGTAACTATCTTTCATCAAGAAGATCCATAGTCACGTCGCATGCAGTGGTACGTCAAAGGGAATAGAGGCCTAAAGTGATTGCTTTCGCTACTGACGAGGATAGACATTCAATATTTGCAAGCGAATTACTCTCGATATCTTGCGAAATAACGGGTTTTCCAATAAGAAGTTTCATTTTGAATAGCCTGCTATTTGGGCAGCTGCCAATTTTGAAGCTGTCATCTTTTGACATTTGGCAACTAAAGCACTTTTGGGTCGTTATGAAGCGGCCGGCAATAGTGAAACTGGTGGAAAAATTTGATCTGTTTCCCAACAAGTTAGTGATGTGAAGAATCGAAACCGTGTGCGTCGCTCAAGAACTGCAATACTCAGAATCTGAGAATATTGCTGCTGTAGCCCGTGGTGTAAACGAAAACCCTGGTTTGTCGATTTCTCGTCGGTCTTTGGAATTAGACATTCCACAAACGACATTACACTGTATTTTGCATAAAGACTTAGGTCTAAAGGCTTTTAAAGTTCAGTTAATAGAAGAACTCAAGCCGGTCGATCACCATAAACGTCGTATCTTCGCTGATTGGATCCCTCAAATGCATCAAAATGATTCGGATTTTCATCGAAAAATCATCTTCAGTGATGAGGCCCATTTTCACCTCGGAGTCTACGTTAATAAGCAGAATTGTCGCATTTGGCGCTCAGAAAATCCAATAATGATTGTTGAAAAGCCTCTCCATCCTCAACGTGTCACTGTTTGGTGCGGTCTTTGGGCTGACGGTATGATTGGACCTTAGTTATTTGAAATTGAGGCTGGTGCAACTTACGACCGGAATTGGAAGATATTGATGTGGACGACGTTTATTTTCAGCAAGACGGCGCTAAGCAACGTGTGGCACAAGCAACGAAACAATCGCAATTTTGCAAGAAAAGTTTCCCGACCGTGTTATCTCTCGAAGAGGTGATCACAATTGGCCACCGAGATCTTGTGATTTAACACCTTTGAACTTTTTTCTTTGGGGCCACGTGAAAGATAAGATCTATGCCAATGCTCCACAATCCATGCAAGACCTTAAAGATGAAATTCGTGAAGTTATCGAGGACATACAGCCGCAAATGTGTGAAGTGGTCCTGGAAAATTTCATTAAAAAATACGGTGCTACAAGCGTAGCCGTGGCGACATTGATTTCTCTTAAAAAATACTCGTTTTTTTTTAAATATCAAAATGAAAATTCTTATTGGAAAACCCTTTACATTTTTCTTCCCACTGCTGTGGCAGGTGGTTGTAATGGATTTTTTTTCTGAATTGCGGATTTCCTTTGATTCCGTATCACATACTCAAACTATTTCTAGCATACATTGCTTTTGGGCCTGTCTAATAAAAGTCTCTCTTGAAATTTTCATATTTTGTACCTTTTTTATGGGAGTGGGCAAACTTTCTAATGGGTGAGCAAAAGGTGGGCGAAACTATGATATAATCGTGAATTACTTCTCTAAGTTAGGATAATTATGATTGTGTGACCGGTCAGTAGGACCAAGTTATTGAAATCCTGACAGTGATAATCTAGGACTAAAATATTTTTTTGACGTTTTGAAGGCCCTTACTTTACAAAAATGTAAAAAATTAATATTGACTGCATCGGTGTTGGGTGTCTGGAAATATTCCAGATTGATGATTTGTTGAGCACAATTAAAATTTTTTACTGCTAAATGATGCTTACTTCTGGCCATGTTAGAGGTGAAGGGGACTGTGATTCGTTATAAACCAGATGTTTCGTTTAGCTACATGACTCAAAATAAGATGTGGATCATTGCATAATGGTGAATATGATGAACGTTCTGGTGATGGAGAATAATTTATTCGTCATCTTTCAAAGCAAAAAACTGTTTGTCCAATTTTATTGTTTCTGGTGTCGTTAGATTAGTTGAATGGCGAGAAGATTTATTGATATTCTATTGGGCTATACCTATAGCAGTTGTTTGACCATCAGAGTCTCTGAGCACGCAGCCGGCTTCGATTTCCTCTATATCGGAGCCTAAAATGGTGTAAGATTGGATCTTGGAACCACATATGACATTATGATTATGGTTTCGTTGATCATGGGATCACTGCCTTGCTATTTCTACAGGGTTCTCATTTGTCTTTACATGATACCTTGTAGTTGTTGGTTTTTCCGTATTGTTGATATTCTATCGGCTACAAACGTTTTGAATCGGCGTTGCTCTCCTCTGGCCTACCAAATCATAATAGCTGAATCAGACCAATGTTGTTACGGTTGCATCGGAATCCAATATTAATTCATTTTGAATAAAATCTGAACTAACCCTACCATCATAAATTATGGTTAGCTAGAGCTATAGGGGTTGTTATGTGTGAGGCTATGTCTGCCTCATTCTCATTTTTGAGACATGATTGTCAGGTAGTTGTTGGTATTTAGAATACACCACTGCAGCATATGCTTCATTAGAGAACAGAAACCATATAATTGTGTCTTAGCACGGCTGAAGTAGTTCGGATTAACTTAGCCATCTTGCGTTTGGCTATTATATTTGTCGGTTGTTTTTGTTTTATTTGCCTTTTGTTGGTTGGCTGTGTCGATAGGTGCCGATTATTTTTGACGTAGTAGCGCTTTGTTTGCCGTTTGTTGTTTAGGTGCAAGCTGCTTTGTTTGCTGGCTGCAGGCTGCTTTGTACCGTTTTGCTTTATTTGCCGGTTGCTATTAGGATTAACTTCATGAGCCTCTGGTGAGACATCTGCCCGAATGATGTGCTCATATGCTCTATGACCTGCATATAATCCTGTTTTTTCAAAACAATTTTTTCGAATTCTAAACTCTGTGGACAGCCCATGTTGACCAAACTCATCACGAAATTTATGAAATGTTTTTTTTTCAGTTTTTGACTTTTCATTATTTGTCAAAAAATTGCTGACAATAAATTTTTTTTGTGCTTAAAAAACAAACAGATAGAACACCGTTTATAATCGAGTGGCTTATCGTTTAAAAGATTTTGGGAAAAGTAACAACTTTGTTAACGTCACTATAGTTCACAATTCCACCGTTTTGGCACTGGTAGCTTGGTATGTCGACACTATAAAAAATAATTTTTTTGGATTTTAATTTGCTTCTGCTTGAAATTTCACTTTGCATTTAATTTTTTTAAATTTTCCGTTAAAAAATTGTCAAATCAAAATTTAAAAATAATACCGACTGCTCATATTACCCGCCTTCATCCCGCTGTATTTTGACATCGTTCTTTGAACTAGGTAACTAGGCCAGAATAGTTCCTTTGTGTTTAATTATCATTAAAATTAAAATTTATTTATTAAAATTTATTTTAATTTGTTTATTTAATACAAAGAAGACCATTAATTGGATATATTCAATGCGATTGGATGAGTTGACCAATACATTAGAACCGTTTTGTCACAGCTCTTCAACTCGCGGGATCCCTAAATCATCACCGACAACAGTAAAATATAAACCTAATTCCGTTACATCGTCGTCATATGCTTTGAGTTATAGTAAATTTCTATGCAACACGGGATCCAGTGATGCCAGTTGATGTATATCGACATCCGAATGCTTAGCGGCCAATTTTGATAAGATAAACGCGGCCAAGGGAAGTTCAACACGAAAATTTTCATACAATGCTTTATCCAATATTCGTCCAAATATCGTAATCTATCGAATTTGTTTGATCGATAATGGTGACCCAACCTCAATATCTTCGCGAGTAAAATCTTGAATAGGTTGAAATCGTTGTGGGCCTCGTTGCATACCACCACATCAACCTTGTGAACTGCTACCATCACAGTTAAATGAATAGCAGCATCGAGATTTTAGACGAAAATTAATTTTGGCCAAAAAGAGCGAGATTAAACGCGTAAAACGAAATTGTGGTTAGTTAAAAAATTTACAATTTTTTACTGAAAGACTTACTTGTATTCATAAACCGCCATTCGAAACATTTCTTAAATCGGCACCGTTAAAACTACCCGACAATTTAAAAATGCTTCATAATCAATTTCACCATGTTTTGCGATAGGTTGGGCATGAAATTTTAAAATTTCCAAACGGGCCTGTTCATTATAGGAGGCAGAATTTTGATGATCTAAATGTCTGGGACGTAACCCAACGATTTCAAATCATCCATTTGATTAAGCAATCCCATTAGATTACGTTAAATTTCACAATCGGCTGATGTACCTTTGGAAAAACGACGACCTCCAATTGCATCAATTTCATCCATTAATATAATGCACGGTTGATGATCACGAGCGTAGTTAAACATTTCACGTATTAAACTAGCACTTGTCTTGTCTAATTGACGTCGACATCCAATAACGTATCGTGGCCCGTTTGTTGCCTTCACAATAACTGTAAAAATATAGATAAACATAAATTATCGTTTCGCTGAATCACTGGCACATTGGAGGTACTTACATTTATCCTGTTAATTATTTGAGTACCGCCTCGACAATTTACCCAACACTTTGCAACGCTTTTAGATCATCTTCTTCGTCAATTTGGTCCATTTGCTTACAGTCAAATTCAACATTATCAAAATTTCAATGAGTTATCCGTTCGATAGCATTCAAATGATTAATCGTATTATCCTTTTCTTCCGAATCCGAATCATCCACTTCCACATCATTGCTGTTATTGTCCGATTTCAATGATCGATACACAATTTTATACAAATATTTTGATACAAATATTTGACTGGACTGGTTTTTATTAGGATTTTTTAGGTTAAAAAATCTGACACTTCGATTTTTTTTAATATTGATATTGTTTTGAACTTGTCAAAAATTTCCCCTCACATAATTTATAGAAAAACAATTTTTAGATAGTTTCGTAAATTATCCAAAATAATTAAAAAGCATATTTTTGTCATCGCAAAACTGGCTAATAATTTTTTTAGTAATTTTTGGGATGTAAAATTATTGTCAAATATTAAAATTAAAGATTTTTCATATTTTTTAAATAATTTATAGGTTAGTTTTTGTTGATGTCAAAATTTCCCCAACTTTTTATACCATAAAATAAAAATGTTGTATCTCAGTCGCGCTAATGTGAATTTTAGTTCTTGTCTTTGTCATATTTTCGGCAAAATTTTTCTGTTTTCTAGAATCATGTCGCATATCATTTGAAAGGTTATAGCGCTATTCCATTCGAAATCGCAAGATTTTGTACAAAATTAAAAAGAGACGGAAATAAACCATTTCTATTTGTGAGAATAGTATTTCCGATTTTTTTTGTTTTTGTTGAGTTGGTATAATTTTTTCTTGAAAAATATCAAGCTGAGTATTTTTTATGGTAGCAAATATGAAAATCAAAAATAAAAATCCCCCACTCTCTCTTTAATTTATTTTTTGTAAATTTTTATGGTGTAGACATCCAAGACGTGACTTTAGAAGATAAATTTTTTATGATGCCGTGATTTTAGAAAATAACTTAATAAATAGATTCGTGTGGTGGTAATTTGTACTGTATAGTGCATATATGCAGTATAGGCATACTGCATATATGCACTATACAGTACAAATTACCACCACACGAATCTATTTATTAAGTTATTTTCTAAAATCACGGCATCATAAAAAATGTATCTTCTAAAGTCACGTCTTGGGTGTCTATGCACAGCAACACAACAACAATATAAAAAGAAATTTAATTTCGATTACAAGATTTATTAAATAATAATAATAAAATTAATAATTAAAAATGATAAAATTTCAAAATCATCAAATGATGGCTTCCACCGGTGCAGCGGAAGCGATTACATAAATATAGGATGCTAATGATTTAATCTCGGCAAAGGATACTTTAACACGCCATAAAATGTATCCAACAATGTATATTATGTATATGTAATTCAGGATATATTTATCCGAAATATTATAAAGGAGATCACGAACTATTTTATAGCATATATCTTTGTTCGGCTGATTAATGAACCCAATCTAAGAACAAAATAAAAGAAAATTTAATTAGTAGGAACTAGGAAGTAACTTAATTTTCTACCTCAAATATCTTTAATGTTACAGTCCTTATTCCCAGTCAGACTGTTTTCTCGATAAAATCATGTTACAAAATGTTTGCAACAAATAATATGGCATCGGCTGAAGTTTCAGTTGTAACATCATTGAGTTCACAGTTTAAACAGTGAAAATTGTCAGGAAACCCAACCGTCAAGCAATAACATAAAATCCATAATGTGCGCTTACCTAAAGTTGAAAATGGTAAATCGACTAAATATTGCCATGTGCCAAGACGCCGCGAATTGTACATATAGTGGCAAGTTCGTAATATAAACGAGTTATATTCAACAGTTACATACGAGTTCCACATCATTCGTCTTATTCGGTTGGTGTCTGAAAATAAACAAAATTAATATTTTATTTGAATGCCAAACCAGAATAAATTAGAGACACTTACGTGCATGATTCGCGGGTATCGTGAATTCAAATAAAACATGATTTGACGTTGTAAATGGCGTGTTTACTTCTGTATCAATAAATTGTTCTTCGAAGGCTGTGACCAGCTAAATTTCAGAATTGTTTTAAATTTGATTTAATTCTAAAGTACAACTTTAGAACTTCTCAGTACAAAATTATTTGTGTCTGTAGTAGTGTAGACTCCTATAAAAATTATCAAATCGAAAACTTTTTATAGGAGTTTCACTACCACACAAACATAAAACTTGTGTATGATGAGAAATATTTTTCACATACTAAAATAATTTTATGGTCAAAGTTTCTCCTTAAAAATTTGCTATAATAAAGTAAAAATAAAAAAACACATGACGTTTTTTGGTAGAGATTTTTTTTAATTTTTACGGCAAATATACTAAAAAATATAATTCTGATATGGGCATTAATAATATTTAATTTTTAGATAATTTTGAGATGTAAAACTAACCGAATTAATAGCAATATTAATTTTGTTATTGGTAATGTTTTTGTGAGCTGTCAATATTTCTCCTTAAAATTTTGCTATAAAAACATTTTTAAAAAAAACGTTGTCTTTGTCTGTTACATAGAGTTTTGGACTTTTTTCTCTTTTCTTCTTTCTTTACTATCAGTAAAATTTGAAGAATTTTTCTAGTGGAATAGAACCTTTACTGGGAGCGAAAGTTACATCTGGAACAGATACATGTGTCACAGAATTAATGCAAACCTGACTTTCAACCTCCCCACTTTTAGTAACCGGTGCAACTACTTCATCAGCATCCATTGGATCGTGAGATGCAACAGCACATTCCACACTTTCTATTGAAACTACAAACGACAAAGTCTACTGAAAACAAAACTATTCCCGCCATTTTAAAAATAATATTTAGTTGTTTAATAATTTATAGAATGTAAAATACATCATCAATTATTAAACATTACGACTTTTCACTTAATTGACATATTAATGATTTTTAGGTTATGTTTGTATCGCAGTAAAAAAATTCCCCTACATGTTCTACTATAAAAAAAATTGTGTCTCAGTCACTCTCATGTAGATATTTTATTCTTTTCTCTTTTTAATTTTGTACAAAATCTTGTGATTTTGAATGGAATAGCGCTATTATGTTCGCAAGCACCAATTTTGTTATCAAAAATTGTATTCACAAATTCACCGTTTTAGCGATGTTAGAAATGCTCTTTCAAGTTTTTGTCTTCAAAGAAAATTTCGCTCAAAATATATCAATTGCACACATACACATTGAAAATATTTCAATTGGAAATTGAATCTGAATTGTATAACTACAAGCATTTCTCGAAAAATTAATCACATTTTCTTGGTACACAGGATATTAAATATCCTTAACAAAATAAGATACTCGTATGTACGTCATTATATCAAATAAATTGATTTATTTCGAAGAAATTTGAATTGTAAAATAATAATTTTGATATTAAATTTAGAAATGTTCTAGGTATCACACACATACATACCAAATTTTAAATTAACATCCTTTTCCAGTCGATAAACTTTAATTGTCTTTATTTACCTGTAATTCCGATATCTTGTCAAATCATTTTGTTTGGAATGATTTTCTTCAAAAAATAAAAATCTTAATTAACTTCTTGATTAGAAATTGATTGAAACCCAAAAACTAGAGAATCTTATACTCGTGTAATTAGCCCAATAATATCAATCAATAAAAATTATGTTTTTCCGAATCTTAATATTATCGGAGGGATGATGATAAATTATTAACTTAGGATTTATTTCGAAAATAAAAGTTACATTTATTGTATTCCGTCAAGTTTGGCACAAACAAGTGAAAAGTTTTGCACAACAATACCATTAGAAACTGTCAAACTTAATACAATTGATTGACACTTTCCACTTTGAAAACTTAATACACATTTGAATAAAAACGAAAAAGTTGTTTTCGCCCAACAACAACAAAGTGAAAAAAGCGCGTGTCCTTGGTGTATGTAAAATATTTAATTCTCGCGTAGATTTGGCGCCCGCTATAAATATGCCGTCGATATAAAAGTGGGGTTGTTCTAAATATACACATTTTTATAGCCACTATCGTAAAATAAAAATTGTGCTTACACCATCACAAAAAATTATCAACCCTTAAGTATATTTACTTCTGTTCTTGGTCTGTATCAAAATGTGTATGGAAATCCAGTGCGTCGTAAAAACACAACGAGAAAATTGAAAATGTATTTTTACTGGATCATTATATGCGGGAATTTAAGTACAATTTCATTTTATTATTTATTAAGATTAAGTGCAGTTTGTAAACTTATTGTCGATGAGTATGAGGGAGGAAGGGATACGAGGTCTCAGCTATATGTGCACTATACAAGTGAGGCGAACAATTACATTTTACGAGCTACGAGTAATGTTCTCAATCTCATCATGAATACTGTTACGAATTTCGGGCGCTCGATATAGATTCCGTACTCAATTTTCCAAATAAAAACCCAGCGATTTTCAAGTTCCCTTTTATTGTGTTCACTTTAACTTCACTTTACGATTCTCTTTTTACTTTTCGACTGGCACTGTCTCTGCATCCCAAATTGCTCGCGCTTATATACTTCTGGATCGTTGTTCGAGATTATTCTTTTTAATGAATCTGGCGATGTATGTGTGTTGCAATTGTAAATCACTTTCATGTGGTTGTGTTCGCGAATAGTACACGTCACAATTTCTCTTGTGACGTAATCATCAAATTAACGCTCGTTGTAAATTCCAATTTTTTCCATGATGATTACCACCGCCGTTTACAATTGCTTTCTTTATCTGCGTATTCCCTCCACTTGGAAAGCCAGTCTAAAATTCAATTCCCAATCAGTATTGAAGGAATATTTGATCCGACAACATCGTGGATGTGACGAATTATAATCGCTAAATACAATTGTAGTCTTGAAACTGGGTTCGAACGCTCGAGCTTTGGGTTGATAACAGACTCGTCCATTTTCCTCACGTTGTATCGGCGTAGCACCCTCCCAACTTTGTTGTAGTTTCGGTGATATCTCTTTTCTTCTCTTGGGATTGTAAAGCCAAACAAAAATCCCCCTCTGCAAATCCTTCGGTATCTGCTCGTAGGTTATATGTCGTTTTCATTTTACTTCCTACTTCATTATGAATCCAGTTCATCCTTCGTTTTAGATCGGCTACGTACTCATGCTGCCCGATTTTTTCGGTTTCCGGTAAACCAAACTTAATATCACGTGGTAAGCGAGACCAAACAGCACCAGTCCAGGTAAATTTTCTGTTGTATCATATACTGCCTGCTATACCCCAACATGAATACAGGTATACTTCTTTCCGCAGATGCTCTTCCTGTGTCCGGTTAAACCTCTACATGGTACGAGTTCTGTTTATGTTTAAAATTTTGCATAGTTCTTGAAACACGGACGACTCGAAATTTCTACCTTGATCCGAGTGTAGTTCATGCGGTACTCCGAATCTGCAAATCCAACTGTTCACAAATAGGTCGGACACTATCCGGGCTTCCTGATTTACAGTCGAATAGCCTTCCACCCACTCGCTGAAGTAGTTCGAATGGTGTTCCAACAGTGTATTGCTGCATTTTTTCTTTCGCCCGAGTTTGCGGTCCCTTACTCACAACATACACTTGACACTGCACCAGCCTTCAGCGTCCTTGCAGCAATTGATGCGATAGATCCGGTGTCTTATCTTATCCAAGGTTTTATTGATTCCTAAATGTGCTCCAATTCTTTCATCGTGTGTTTTTGTCGTCGGTGACCGTTTCTCAGTTCTCACTAGTATTCCGTCATTTATTTTCAGCAAGTGGTACTTTGAGATCCAATTTGCTACCAACGCGGTCGTCTACCTTCAACCAGCCATTTTCTTACTGGCTCAATTGTCTCATCAGCCACTCCGATTTAAACTGAATTCGTGCAATAACTGTGGAACAGTTCTTTTATTTCTATCTTACACATTTACACTGAACTACACAGGGCCTTCTTGATAATTGAACCTGTCCATCGATTTCTCTGGCCGTGCATTCTCTTCTTGCTGCCCTTCACTTTTCGGTTTTGAGCTAAACATTTTCCTCTTACTGCTTTCTCGTCTTTCTGAACGCTTTCCGCTATTGACTCATCATGTTTTTGATCCTTACCTCTACCTCGAAGTATTCCAGCACACCTCGTTCTGAACTCCAATGTGTGTCACGTTGGCACGACTCTGCGTAGCGGCGTTCTGGGTCGCTCTTCTCAGCAATCAACTCCTCTGTCGGGCTCATCTTCAACAATTTTACTAGAATCTTCCACTGGCTCTCTCCCAAGGATCTTTGCTTCATTTGATAAGCCAATTCGTCCCTCCTTTTCTCTGGCCGCAAAATCTCTTTGTAGCCGACTTGTACTATCCGACTATGAACCAAACGTTTCTGAAGCATATTTTTTGACTTTTGATGTCATCTGGCTCACCACTTGACTGTTGTAATTCTCTGTGACTCCAATAACTTTGTGCTAGTTTTCTTAACTTCTCTCTTATTGTAGTCTTTATCACCACAATATTCTCAGCCTTCAGTTGGCATAACTTTTCTGTGTCAGTTGCTAAACTTGCTCTGGTTGCCTTATACTCTAACGCCAGCGGATCGTGACAGTTCGCTATCTTGAGTGTCATCTGCAACACATATACTACCCCTTATTCGGAACCAAAGTGTTGTACTCCATCTTCAATCTTGAAATGTTCGAACTGAGTTCCATTACCTATTGTCTGAGGGTTCAAATTCGAGCTTCCGGCAACAACGTTCAGTGCAATCTGTGAACCTCTTTTCTTTGTTTGTGAGACGTGCCTCCCAAAGCTGGCATCGAGTTATTTAATTTTCCTTTCAACTTCTTCCTTGATTTTTAATCCTAACTCTTCAACTCGGTCGTGCCATCGAGTTTCTACTTCTTGTATTTTCATAATAAAAAGAGTTAATCAGAACTTTCAGTTTTTCTATTTCATTTTCTTGGACCCGTATAAGTTGATCTAGTTTCTCGATCTGCGCGTTCTGTTGTTTATCCAGCTCGGCAAAGTTTATCATTTATTCTCTCCACCTGAAGCAGAAGCGTATTCGGCATATTTTCTAAATCAAGTGCTAGTTTTTTTTCTCGGCAGTAAGCGATTGTACAAAAATGTTTCCTTTTGTTTCACACTTCGATCCGATTTCTGCACTTTTTTACTGCTTCTCAATTGGCTGGTAATTTTGATCTTATGATTCAACAAGCGTTAGGGTGACCGTGATCGCTCTCCAAATGAATCGCTGTATGTTCGGGCTTCCTTCTTCCATTTAACATTTTGCAGCCTCGTCAATAGCTCTTTCTTATTTCCTTCGGTTGAAAGCCCACGACTCAACAACATTTCTCCTAATTTATGTGACTTGTAGAAGTTTATCTCTGGTAAGCTCATTTTTGCGGCTATTTGCAAAATCTCACGTCCGACACCAAACGTTACGAATTTTGGGCGTTCCTTAGATTCTTACTTGATTTTGTAATTTTCACCTATTTTCAAGTTACAAGCTTTATTTTTCAACCACCTTCAATTTGCGGAGCAATTCACTTAAGTATTTCACTCGTTCGCTGTTCACTAATTTGCGCTTACTGTGTTCACTTTATTTTCAGTATTTTTGCATGATGATTATGACTTCAAAAACGGCGTTCGAAATCTCGAACTTCGGGTTGATAAATTGACACGATGACCGTTCCTACACTAGAAACGGTATGGCAATCAGCAACAAATTTTCTTTTATTATCTTTTATTATTATGAAGCGGTTAAATATCTAGTTCTTCAAGATATCTTATCGCCTTATCAGGTTGAAATTTATTGTGCAATGCTAATTTCGTTTTCGAAGAACTACGGACCGATGACACCGCCAGACCAAAATCCGCACGAAACTGTGACTTTTTCGCGATGCATTTGGTGCGGGTGTATCTCATGTGGATTAAAATTACCCCAAATCCGACAATTTTGAACGTTCACGAATCTATTCATCAAAAGGTGGGCCTCGTCGCTAAAAATGATTTTTTTGACGAATTTTGGGTCAACTTCCAACTACTCCAGAGTTCAATCGGCGAGCACGAGGCTTTGTTTTTGGTCGTTTATCTTAAGTTTCTGGGTCAGTTAGATTTTATACGGTCCAAGCCTAAGGTCCGACGCAAAATTCGCCAAGTTGAAGTCGCAGAATGGCAAAATTTTTGTGAACGACGAGAAATTGACTGCCTCAGGTTTCTCGTACACTCTTACGCACAGGTGTTGACTGATTATTTATCGAACCGGTTGACATGAATTTAACCACCAAGTGGCGAGGATAAACGTGAACTCCGTGATCGGGGTACTGATTTTGAAAATAAAATTTGATGAGTTGCACACGTTGTTCAACGCTATAACCTTCCATGGTGATTTGTCATATACTACTGAATACAAGAAATATGACTGTGCTTATTTAACAACATGGCTGCTTTAACTTAACAAATTTCGAGCGTCCCTGTTGAAAGACCCCGCCCCTAAGAAGCTAACAAAGGACAGGGACTATTCGTTGGCTCCACTAGCGGAGTACATTGTTAGATAGTAGAATCTTTACAGAGGATGGACGATTTTTTTAGAATTTTTCATGAAATATTCGATGGCCTAACTAGTATCGTATATTGTTCTGTTCCAGGAGAATGTTTTGCGAGCATAGATTATTATTTTTAGAATTTTTCCAAGCTTAGTAGCTGAGATATAATCCACAGAAGTCAGAAACGGTTGAATCAGGCTGCCTGACAAAACGATCATTCCATCGTTGCGTACTTCCCAGGTAGTGACCTAACATGCCGCACCTAAAATATTTCCTTATGGATTTTATGTTTCTTACCTCTCTACTTAACTGTTATAATTCCCTGTGACTCAAATAGCTTTATGTTAGTTGCTTCAACTCCTCTTTTTATCGCCTTTATCTCCGTGATATCCTTCTAGCTTGCGGATCTTAACTAAATCAGATACTAAACTTCCTTTGGCTGCCTCATATTCCAAAGCCAATGCCAGTACTTCATTCATGGTTTTACGTCTAGTATATCATCCACTATAAGTCTGTTCAAGTTGTATCTTGCATAATTCTCTTACATGTGGCTGTCTATATCTCAGTCATGATATCTCCCTTCAGTTGTGGATAAGACAAAATATGCGCATCGAGCTGCTGCTCTGCACCCCAACAATTGTGTTGTACTGCTGTTTGGAACTATAGGCTTTAAAATTCCTCTTGAGCTTTCTGCAACTGGTTCGGTTTCGAATAGTTTCCGAGGTATGCATTTCGAAACGAGCTTCCACTTGTCTTGTCTCTCAAAATCATTGAACTGGCTATCAAATTTTGCCACGAGCGACTATATTTCTCCTCTTATCTCTTTAATTTGAACATCTTGGGCGTGGTGCATTTGGTAGAGTTTCTGGTCTAGCTCGGGATTTCGCCAACCTTTTTCTGCTCGTAGTTCTTCCAATTTGAAGTTTTTTTCTTTACATAGATCAGCAAATTGACTACCTTGCATAGGTTTCAATGTAGCACCATGTTGTTCTAATTTGATATTTAAATAGCATCCATTCCCTTCAGTTGCAGCAAAAGTGTCTTCATAGTATCTAATGGTTTCTGTTTGATCCATCGCTCCGGTCCCCTGGTACTTGCAAAATCTCACTCTTGACACGAATTTTTGCGTTTAAGTTACAAATTTTATTTACTCCTATAACTTCTTCAACAATTCACTGTTTCACTATTTATCACTGTTCCTTGTTCAAGGTCCTTGCATTCGCTCGCGCTTAGATACGTGTGCATCGCTGTTCGAGACTATTCCATTTATTCCTTCAATTACTTTCGTTTTCTCCATATTCCCCTCCACATGGAATGCCATTCTAAAATCTAATTTCCAATCAGTATTGCAGGAATACTTGATGCAACAGCATCGTTGCACTGTAAGAATAATAATCGCCCAATTAAATTAATGTCTCGTGCTGTACTCTAGCCACTGTGCCACCAAGTATTATATTAGTGTAGAGTAGATTTCTCTACACTACGTATTGATGTGATCGGATTACTTCATTTAGTTTTTTCTTCAAACCATGTGTCAACCTGTCCACAAATGAAATTGTTTGAAAAAATTCCGAATTCTGAAACCCACTTCTAGAATGACAACGGTTTGTCCTATATGAGTGCAATGAAAGTGCCCATAAATGAACTCCATTAGCCATCCGAATATATTGAAAGGTCAATCGCTTGTAGCTTTTTATTAACGATTAGCAGCGATGGTTCTGCCGAATCTATTCGTCATTATTTGCATCGAGAGTTTTATTATTGTCAATCAAGGCACCAAGGTATTTCATAGGTATTTGAAATATGATATCTCATGTGCCAACCTTTGTAAATGTTAGCTCTTTCTATGAATCTGTTAACCTGCTGACGGGAGCCAACGATGGCTAATTAAAATGATTTCGTGCAGATCCTTACGTCTTTCCTAATTTTATTTCCTTGTTTCACAAAGTGTCTTCGAACATAATATTTCTAAAGTGTTGGGTCTAATACCACAACCCCTTTGAAACACCATCATCTTCGTTACGCTTCGCGTTAAATGGTATGTTCGCTAGAGGGGTAATAGTCCACCTCGACCTTCTGTGTACTATTCGTTTGTTCTCTGCTGTCTGTTTCTTATCTGGAGGCGGACTATGATAATTTTTGCATTTTTCGTGTCTATTTTATTAAAATCTATGGGTCATTGCTCACTTTGGTAGAAAGATCTCGTGATCACTGATAATTATTTGCTTTCGGAGCGATCTGGCGTTTTAACTCTTTCTTTCAGCTTCACATTAATGCCAAAGCAATGGTGTTGAATTTGTACTCGATGCCTATTGATGAATTCTTCTAGCAGCACGTATAACTTTTCGCTGTAGCTGAGCTATTAAATCTATAAGCTGAGCTTACATTAATAGCATTAGCAATAGCTATTCGACCAAGTGATTGTGGCCGGAGTACCTCAATTTATACGACCGTTCGGATAATTTTTTTTTACTTTTTAAAGAAAGTATTAACTGTCCAATGGATTTAATATCCTTTGAAGGTCAATTAATACCTCCTTTTCATTCACGCACACACCACCCATTCACACAATTACAGTATACCACCTGCACGTTGCAAACTCCATGTCAATCTGTACACTGACATAGACCGTGGGTTGGCGCTGAATTTTGCACTCCAACAGAAGGTCTTAGTTGTGTACATTAACATCACCGATCGTAATCGATGACGAAAGTACGCTTTGCATCCAGCCTCTGGCGGGATTCGAACCCAGTACCTCCCGATCCAAGTGCTGAAGCTTTAAGCACTACACCATTTGTCCGGTAATAATTCAAACGTTAAAGTCAACAAAACAATAACAAAAGTGCGACCATGAGCATCACTCGCCAAATACATTAAAATACTCCTATAAACTTATATTGTACAAGTGGCACTCTGTAAAGGAGGTTTCCTACAGGCCCAAATAATATTCTGTTTGTGGTGTTTCCTCCACACAGAACCATCCTAGTCACAATATTGTTCTAATTTATTGAGACTTCGTTGGGGTATGTTGATTTTAACGTATACAGAGAAGTCTTATAAGAGCATCATCCCACTTACATGATTTTTGTGTGTTACTGTGTGTTATTTTATGATTCTTCAATGACCGAAGTATCTGTTAGTTAGTCATTTCGGCCACCTAGGTGAACGCAGAAATGTGCTAATTTAACCCGGCCTATTTTCAATATATCAGTCTTTAACAATTGGTGACTTCACCGTGAGTGTTTAGTGTGCTATTTTTCTTAACTCGATGATTGGGCTTAGCACTTCTGTAAATTATATCGACGGAACACTTTTTATTTTGAGGATTAAAGATATGAATTGCACTGACTCTAACTCGAAGTCTTGTATTTTCCAAACCAATTTTTCCTTCAGTTGAAAGCAGTTACGCACCATTAAAAATTTAACTGGGTGGGGGGGGAGGGAATATTTGGCCATACAAAATAATGAAACCCTTCAACTAAATTGTCGTTGCAAGGTCAAGAGTTGAGAATTGAAACGGAAACGAACCCTAAATAACTCAATTTTATGTAACCCTGATTATAATATCATTAAAATTCTTTTCAAATTAATTTCAATTTATTGTACAAACACCTTCGTATCCACTAACCATATATATTCATAATGAACATCAGGACTCGTACTCATACACTCGCATACAAATTATAAAGTACGAGTATTATAAATTAATTAGAAATTTATCGACATATTGCCTCGCATGTTAATAAAATAAAAATTCGAAAATGTGGGAATGAAATTCAATTTATGCACTACTAACATGAAATATGTTGTGTCGTGACCCCATAATAATCACCATACTACCCAAAAATTACCTTAGGATTCATTGTACGCGAGTGCAAAGCCATCATACGTGTATGTGCCGTTCTATTTTACGCTACTTTTTATAATTTTGTTGCCCCATTTTCATTTTCAGTTGATTAAAAATTTATTTTTTTAATTGAAATATAGGCATTTACCTATACACAATATTCCTAGTATGTAACCAGCCCCAATACCTGTGCTTGTGTTAGGTATAGGTATGTCGAACGATTTTTTTTAACCGTGCATTCCTTTTGAATTGTACTGCATTTTCGATGTTATGCGGCATTATGTGTTCAATGGCAATGCGAATATTGTTCTTAGAGCGCCTATCGTTGCTAGTTTATCGGCGTAACACCTATATTTGACGGCACCCTAAAGATAATAGTCCAACGGCGTCAAATCACAGCTCCGAGGCGGCCAAATCACATCAGCATTTCGGCTGATAATTCGATCTTCGAAGACAGTGCGCAAAAGATCAATTGAAACGTGTGATGTGTGGCACGGAGCGCCGTCTTGTTAAAACCAAATGTTGCCTATGTCATCCTCTTCAAGTGCCGGAAACAAAAAATCGTTTACCATGGCGCGGTAGCGCTCACCATTGACAGTAACGGCGGCTCCTTGCTCATTAAAAAAAAAAATTGCCCAATGATACCACCGGACCAAAATCCGCACCAAACAGTCACTCGTTGAGGATGCACCGGCTTCTTTACGATCACGTGCGGGTTCTCCGTGTCCCAAATGCGACAATTCTGCTTGTTTATATAGCCGCCAAGATGGAAATGCGCCTCATCCGAAAAGATGATTTTTTTGCCAAAATCGGCATCTTCTTTAAGTCGTTCGCAAACCCACTCACCGAACCGAAAAACGCAATGGGTGGTCTCTTTGCTTCAATTCCCGAACCAATTGAACTTTATACGGTGTCATACCAAGGTCTTTATGCAGAATTCGTCCCAATGTTGTGCGTGAAATGTTAAATACTTGAGCACGATGACGAGTTGACGTTCCCGGCGACTCACGCACATTCTCGGATACAGCATCAACATTTTCGGGTGTACGCTTGGTGGGCTATTTGGTTCGTGTTGGTTTATTAATTAGCAAGCCTGTTTCTTTAACTTTATTCACAAAATAACGCACATATGGAGCTCCCGGCGCTTCGTTTCTTCAGTAATGTTTCAATATTTCCCAGCGTTGTTCAAGCGAATACACAACCATTTTCGTTCAGTGGAAGGATAAAAGTAACTTTCTGTCAAATCAGAAGTGACATAACCTTTACCGTACTCAAAATAACCGCTAGTTCAAAAAAAAGTTAGATGGCCCGCCCGTATATTTAATTTCTAGGTGCATGGTAAGTTGGGTAATCCTATAACTGAGTTAAGCTTTGCATCACTCAAAATGGTTAAATCAGTTTGTTAGTAATTTACTTTATTTAATAAAATTAGGTAATCGTTTTCAGCCATATTGCCTACTGCAACAGGGGTCTTCTAGATTCTTGACTGGAAATCTTCTTTAATCACTGAATCACTCGTCCAAAAATTGCGGTTGGAACGTTAATACGGGAAAATTTGAATCTATTTCCATCGAGTTTCACATGTAAAGCCTTTACTTGTCTATCCTCGTTCGTTTAAAAACGTCTTTGGATGATAAATGTAAGTCTCATATTTGGATCAAAAATTCATTTATTAATTGTAGCTGATAAATTCTTCTAAATCCGCAAACCATGGCAGTTAATAGATTCCGATAGCAAAATTCATCTAAAAAATTCATCTAACGCATATTTTTTTTGTAATAAAAAGATCCCGCTGATTAGTTTCAGTGGAACTGGTATCAATCGATCCCAAATTTTTATTTTTTTCAAAAGAGGACTGAAATGTGGCGTTATGGTATAATTCCAATGGTAGCCGAACTATTTTTTTTAAATTTTCAAATGCGGTTGATTAATTTAGTAATGAGTATTTCCCCTCTCCCTCCCCCCGTGATTTTATTACAGCTTCCGTCCTTCTGGGCATACTAAGTAGAATGCTTTTGTGTCATTTCTTGCGGAATGAGATTCCACTCTTTTTGCGCTGCAACACCTAGCTCTGTATTCGATCAGATTAACTCACTCATTGGTGGCCACTTGTCAAGTGTATCCTCAAACCAATTTCCACCAGCTCACAACTGATTCCACCCCAAAACATTATTGAACCTCCACCAAAGCTTACATTTTGCACGATGTTACACAGTGCGTAGTGTTCTCCAACTCTTCTGTATACAAGATCACGTTCATCTGGTTTCCATAATTGGATTCTGGTCTCATTTGAAAAGAGAACAGTGTCCCATTCATCAGTTCCCCAATTTGCGTGAGTATATGAGCAAATCCTAAACGGCTGGATTTGTGATGGGGAAGAAGCCGTGGAAGTTTTACGGGCCGTTTTGGAGTTAGGTTCGCTTCTTTTAATCTTCGTCTAATTGTTTTGGCACTAATATTCGCTTGACGGGCACTAAGCAACTCATTTTTCAGTTGAGTAGCAGCACACTTTCGATTTCGTAACGAAGTCTCGATGTCGCTTAAGTATTCGTCAAACCGAAGACTGGTTCATTCCTAATTTTCGTGCGATTTGTACTTGAGTATATCTTCCTGATACAACGTGACGACATTAACCGCCTCCAGGCTTGATTTTATTGAAGGTGGTTTCTGACAAAAATATTTTTTTTTATTATAAAAAAAATATGCGTTAATTTTGTCCACGAGTGTAGTTTGGGTAGATATTGACGGGCAATCTGATGTTTGAAAATAATTCGAGCCAATGCAATATGATTATCGACAACTCAAGTTTAAAGAAAATCCTGAAGAGATTCTGAGAGTGTAAGCAAGTATTTAGTAACTAACCTGGATGCTCAAAGAAGATCAATTTTGTGAATAATTATTTGAAAACAAAAGAATGGAAGGTTAGGTTAGCGTGGTGGGCGTAAAGGACTGGCATAGACACAATCAGGCCCGTAGCCATGCCACATTGTTTTCTCACTTCCCTACTCATCGAACAATTTTGAGCTCTCAGCGAAGGAGGAGCATATAGTTGACGGCCATTTTACTCAGCTCCGTCAAACCATTTTGGAGGGGAGAACACCTCCTCTTTATCCATCCATCCAACACTTCCATTCTGCTCGCATGCTTACCTATTCCATAAACCTAGTCCATAAACATATGAATATCTCTTGCGGATATTACATTATACCTCAACCAGGCAACGGTTCGCTTATTGCGAATAGTTCAGCTGGGAAAACGCTACAGTAGTTCGGGAGCGAAAAGAGATGTTTACATTTAATTCTTCACAGGAAACTCAATTCTAACCTTCCCATCCACCTTTGAACCGTCAGTGAAAAAATTAAAAGCTTTAGTATTCAGAAATACTTCCCACAACCAGTGCTCTTTGGTGGGAATATCAGTCCTAAACCCCTCATCAAAAAATGGTGTCGGGATGGTATAGTCGTGGGATGCGTTTGGGATGTTCGTGTTTCTTAGAATAGATAATTGTCCCGTATTGTTACAGTTCCACATGGAGATGGAGTTGAGCATTATAGCTGAGCTCGCTGCCATTTCTTTGCCTAAGATATCTAGGGGTTGTGAGATGAAAAAGAATATCCAGTGCTTGAGTGAATGTGCCCCAAAGAGTCCTCACTAATACACAAGGCAGCTGTTCGTCAGAACATTTAAAGCTTGGCATCAAACAGTAACCCTATATAATAAAATGTACCTAATAGTAAAAATATAGAGCCAATTTACAATATGGGTATACGATAGCATTTTTACAGGGGTAAAGCGCTATTGTAGCTTTCTTTACTCTTCCTAATATGTTAAGTTTCTTCAAGAAACGAAGATCAATCCAATACCACTTAAGCTAGGGGGTTTGATCTGGGGAAATTTTTTTTAGAGAAAAGGACTAACACAGTTTTGTGTGAATTGACATTCAAACCGCAACTGTTGGCCCAATTGGGGAGAACCTCGTAAGGTGCAAGGATATTTACCGAAGATACCAGTGGTAACCACATCCGCATAAGCAACCACCTTGAAGTCGCACTCTTACAGTTTTAATAACAGGTCAACATTTTTCAAGTAAGTAGGGATAATACCCAACCTTGCGGTGCGCCTCGACTCATACATCTGCTATTGAAGAACTTAGCCAGGATGGCCGGTACGACTGCTTTTTAGCATTTGATATACCCAGATCCTGAGTGACTTGCGCACGCACAGAGAAGAGTGCCTGCGTGATCGCCTCCGGTGAGACGTTGTTGAAGGCCCCGTCTTTATTCAGAAAAGTTATCATGGAGTATTCCTTATGTTCAAGAAACTTCTCTATAGAAGCAATAAGGAAGTGGAGAGCACTTTCCAATCGAACTCCTAATGTGGACTTTTTTCTGTTTTTCCAAATAATTTACTAAGGAGAAGGCTAAATTTATAGGTTTATAGTGTTTGGGACCGCAATGAGAGTTTTTTCCGCCTATGTGACAGAGTTCTAGGTTAATCTTGTAGAAAACTTCCACCACGGTGGTCGAAGTTTACCCAAAGGTCTACTATGAGGACACGAATCTAATATGGCCTTATGTCGAATTACTTAGAATACAGGGTGCTATTTATGTTCCTGGTTGGCATTTTTTTAATAACTTATTATTTATATGGTCTTTAACATTATATATAGAATATAATGCCGGCCAAGTGGTCGCCTCTCGCCGTAGTGCAAAGGCGAGCTCTTTTAAGCACATTTTTCATAAAATTTTCGCAGACATCTGGTGTTATTTCAGATATTTTGTTTCTGATTTTGTCCTTAATCATAGAGGTTGTGGTTGGTTTATTGGTGTACACTTATCCCTTCAAGTACCGCAATAGAGAGGTGGTCAATTCAGGGGATCGTGGGGCGATCGATATCACCACTTTTTGATATTATTCGGCCGGGGAAAATTTCTCGCAAAATTTGCATCGTTGTTCGAGTTGGGATAGGGAATCGTCTTGTTGGAACCACATGTTCTGTAAGCCTGATTGATTCAACTCAGACACAATAAAGTTTTCTAATTGTTACTGAATTTACTCTAGCATCCCCAAAAAAATATGGCTCAATGATCCCGCCGCTACGAGGGTGTAGTGGTCACCGTTTTCAGTGCCACAATAGCGACTACTCGTTTATTAACAAAGCCAGCCAAGTCGAAATGGGCTATATCGCTAATAATGATTTTTTACCAAAAATGGTGGCTGTCTATACCGAGCTGTAAAAATTTCGTCGCCATTCACGGTCATATTCGCCATTCACGGGTAAAAATATAAATCTTCTTTAAGAATTTTTAACAAACACGACAGAGACATTCCCAATTCTTGTGCACGGCGTCGATAAGATGTACCTGGACATTCAGCAACATTCTGCCTCACAGTATCAATCTTTTCTGGTGTAAGTTGGCTTAGTTGTCGTCCAATCTTTAATTTATATCGCACTGTATGGAAATGTATGGAAAATGGAAAATTATTCATTACACGCTAAATGGTCGAAACACGTCGAAATTATTCTACTGCTGTCGAATGCGAATTGGCAAATGCCATCAAAAACAGTATGGCGGCCAAACAAAATCTACCGACAAAGTTAGACCACCTGTTTCTATATCAGAGATTTTGACCATCCATCACAATGTTTGTTGTGATCACATCTGAATTACTGTAATTTGATAACAGAAGGATATTCAAATTATTTTTGGCAAGAATGCAGGTACGAATTTTACCTACCTTCTTCATATATAGCAGTTTATATTTAGGCGTCCTAAGTCCAAGTAACCCGGTCATCATTAAATCAAGTTTCTTGGACTAGGACAACGTCTATCTCCTCTGCTCCTAGTTTGAGCATGAGCGCATTTGAATCTGCCTTGGAATGATGCAGGTTAATCTGCGGGAACTTCAACAAAAGGTTTGCGCCTTTACTTTAACTTCCACCACAGTGGCATCAGAGTCCTCCTCTGAATTGATTCCTCCAGCGATCCACAAAGTAATTCCATCGAGTGACATCTCCGTATCTGTAGAGAGTGTTTCTTTCTACTCACCCATTTCCATGATGTCCAGGTTGTGAGCCGGGGCCTCTATCGATATCGGCGCCTTCAAGATGTTATTCTCATCTTCTGAACCATTAGTTCTCGCCAGCCCGGTCAGCAGTTCAAGAATTTGTAGCATGTCCAGAATTTCGTTCGGGTCGCTGGGTTCCGATATAATTTCTCTCTTTAGGTCTGCAGGGAATATCCTCTCTAACGCCTACTTCTAATCTAGCACCAGACCAGGCTTCACCTAGGCTCTTTACAGCTTTTTTATACATAACCAATGAACGTTGATCGATTGATACGATTTCAGTACCACACTCCGTCTCGGCTAGCTCTGTTTCTGGTTTTGTAGGTTGATACGAGGGGACCATCCTGGCTTATGATCATGTCCTTAGAGATTGCATTCGAGGTACCAGGCTTGTTCGTGATTGTGTCCCGTACTTTCGGAACGCCTTGAAGACGAGACCAGGCCTGCCAACTGAACGAAATGATGTTGTTAGTTTTATTTAATGGTAATCATGACCCTAGTTCACTTTTGTACACATATACATATACAGACATATACAGACACGTTTTCTACATTTCTTTTTAAATTAAGTAAAAATAGGGAATAGTACTCCGTACTCATTATTTTGTTTTCTTCTTTTGAAAACATAAAATGAAGACGAGAAATTATATTAACAACAACATCAGCTAGGTACATCACGAGCATATTTAAATCAATAATATTTAAACCATAAACTATTCACAAAAAACTACTTTATTATTCAAAACCTGAAATATTTCTATTTAAAAATAGTTCTGTGTGCTTTCCATAGTATTCATCAAATTGTATGTGTGTTGTTTGAATTTTTTTTTTATATACGAGTTACAGTGGGTATGTGTGCCCGCTGTACTATGTTGTGTGTGCTGTTGTACTCGTTGTATATATCGATCGGAATGTATAATAATAAATAACAACAACAATGTTAAGTACACAAAGCATAGTTTTCAATTTATGAAATATGTATATCGCAACGAGTGTGAGTGTAAAACATAGGAATACATAAACCACAATGAACTTAAAAGCTCACTCGTATATGGATAAAGAAAGCATATTTTTAGGATAAACGTTTTTGTTTTGTGATTTTCTAATTTGTATTTTGAGAATATAGCACTGTAACACGAACGAATTATAATTTATACGAGTACGATATACACGATTATTATATCAACTGCCAACCAAATATGCGATGTTGATTTTCAGGCTATACTCGTCGAGTTTTGTGTTCACTGTAGTAGAACCACTTCTTCGTATATTTCAATTCCTCTTATCGGTTTCCCTCAACTTCTTCCACACCTATTCTTCTGATATCTCCATCCTTTAATTTTCCTTGCTCCCATCTCTCGACAGCGGAACAATTGCATATAATTAAAACGTTCCTTATAACGGGTTAGATTGATCGAGTTAGAATTGATTGCCAAGGGCAACTGCGTATCCCGAAATCGATGTTTGAAGCACAGTTCCTATATGGAACTGTCACTTCGTGACAAAATAATCAATAACGCATTATGCCACATTGTTCCGTCGCTCTACTTAACTCATCATGCTAATTATCGTCGAAATCAACCATGCTGGATCGATTATTAGCTGAAAATTGTAAACCAATTATCAGTACCCCCAACCTGTTTAAATCGTTTACCCAACTAGTTTTGCATTATGTAGTTACTATAGTGAAGTTTTTGACAAACTAAAAATGACAAAAAACTTTACAACAGCCGAAAAAGTGTAAATGTACACTATTAAAAAAAAAAACGTGTTATGCAAAGCGAAATAAATTGTTAAAAAAATAAGTTCACAATGGCAAGCTAATCGAACCAATGATAATTTTAAAATTTTGCTATAGTAGAAAGTGTAAAGCGCTTCGATGGCCAATGATAAGGCATCATAGAGATGTCTAAGCAAATCTGAGTATGCTGTCGTGTAGTGCTGACCCTATTGCATATTTTGTATTGTAGAAGCCAACATAATTATGCGACGCGTCACAAATTGTCTATGTTGGAATCATACGAAATCGAACAATTCAACCATGTAGTACTGACCCTATTGCATTTTTTGTATAAGCCCTCAGTACTACACGATAGCATACTTCAAATTGCCTTGCCAATGGCCTTTGAATGGTTGAAACTTTTGAATTTTTCGATTTTTTATGATTCCAACAAAAAAATTCATCATTCGAGGACTCGCACAAATATGTTGGCTCCTACAAAAGATGCAATAAGGTCAGTACTACACGATAGCATATTTCGACTAACTTAGACGTCTCTATGATGCCTTGTCAATGGCCTTCGAATGATGCTACTGAAGTTAGCCGAAAATTTCAGCCGAAAAAAAACCTGCATTATCGACATATTTTGTATCAGGTGGTAGTACAAAATTCTGTTGATATTAGCCGAAAATTACATTTTATTGAAGTTAACAGTAAATTTTCATATCATCAGGTCATATGAACTGTGTGAAGTTAGACAGACTCATAATTAGCTGGATCCCATATTTATAATTAGTCGTCTTAGGGGCCAATGAATTTGAGTTGTGGCACTAACAGTGAACACCTGTGCCAAAAATCAGGCCATATTTTATATTTATATTAAAACATTTTAAAGAGCCAGAAGACAACAAAATGTTTTTTATAAATTATTGGGTTGTTTAGATTCAATAGCTCACGACAGGTGCTTACCCGAATTAAACAAAAATTTCTCCTACGAATTTGACTTCTTTTCTCTAACTTGCGTCAGTGTCAAAACTGGAAAAATGGCTGACTATGCAAACGTAAACGGATTTAGTGGAGCAACGGTTCCTATTAATTGTAAATCCGTAACAGTTCCTCTTGATCGAAATAAACCGATTCATGTTAAAAGGAACCATTTTCAGTAAGACACGTTTGCAATCTTTGGTCTACCTAGCCTTACCCAGGGTCACGGCTCAAGAAAGACTTCATATCAGTCTTTACTGATGAGCGCCAACGTATTTACCATAGTAGATGAGCAAATGAAACGCTGCTTCCATTACGGTGTGAGTTTACTCAGCTTTCTACTATCCATCTTCATACAATTGATCCTATTATACTGGAAAAAAAGGGTGGGGGAAGTTCTCGCATCTATCAAAATGTTGGCGATTCGCGACACGACTTTACTGTCTGTGATGATGCAAACTTGAGAAGAAATTCCTAGCACGTTAGTCAAACCAAATTTGATTTTGGGGACGTTATAAGAGATGCGTTTATTTACCCCCCGTTTATTTAGTAAACTCCAGTCGCGTGACACGCATATTTTTTTAAGAAATCATTAAAAAAATTTACCAATATCAAAAAACAGTTGGGTCGCCTTTTTCAGCCACAAATGCTGATATACGGGTAAAAATATTTGCAGACGAAAAGTTGAGACTGAGGATTAAAGTTGTAAACCTTGCCGTATCAGAGTTTTCTTCATCTTCACTGGCGTTACATCGCATGAAGGAATTTTACCGCCTCAACAACGCTGTACCCAGAAAACTTGATAGACAACAAGAGGGCACCAGACATGATAACCAAGAGTTTGAAGGTCCTGTTCTACGTCGTCCATCCATCGAATAGAACGTGTCCGAGCAATCTCAGCCTTGATGATTTAATTGTTTAAATTATATCGGAGGTTTTCAGATCATTTCTATCTCCATTCTTAATAGGGCCATCATACGAACTAATTTGCACTCAAAAACTACAAGCTTTTGGTTGTCTCGTGTTGTTAGCGTCCAAGACTTACTACTAAAAGTTATTACTGGTCCTAAGCAGCGCTTTGTAGATTTTTAATTTTGTTTTGCGCGATATATTGCGAAACTTGAAAATGATAATGTTATCGTAGAATGCTCGGTAACCTCGTGCGATCCGTCAGGTATTTAAACTCATTCACATTCTCGTATTGTCGGTCGCCTGTTAAAAAAGCGCCACGTGTTGGTCGTCTTGAGCAAGCCATGTATTTGGTTTTCGCTTTGTTGATTTGGAGGCCGAACAGCTGCACTGTACTATGTTGAGCCGGCGAATAACAAATTCTAACGGAAGATTGAATAGAATTTGGGCTATTAGGCCCTTTGCTGTGCTCCTGATGTTATTTCGAAAGCCTTTGAGACTTTGCTTTCGACTCACCTTTCTTTTGGAGCCATCCTTTAATACTTTGCACATGGTTATTAATTTTGAAAGTTACTCTCTAATGTGATCCTCTGGATGCTATCATACGCCTGTTGAAAATTTAGAAATAGAAAATGCACTGGAATGTCTTTTTCATACCACTTTTCCAACACTTGTCTAGACGAAACCCGCATTGGTACACGCCTAAAATACGCTCACTGTAAATTGATCATTTGTCAGCCACTATGGTGGACAAAACCTTGTACCCGATGTGGAGCAAAGCTATTCCGCGATAGTTATTACAACTCAGTCGGTCTATTTTTTTGTCTAGTGGACAAATGAGAGCTATTTGCTGCTCATCTCGGATTCTCTCTGCGAACCAAACCGATGATTTGCTGGAAAATGGCGTCTCTCTATTTGAAAGTGGTGAGAATAATTTCGACACACTGTCAGGACGGAGTTTGTGTCTATTTATAACTTTCCAGATTCGTTCGAACGTGGGTGAAAGTCGGTAGCGATTTCTTTCATAGACGACATCTGGCTGTTAAACGTCAGTTTCAATTTTGAGCACTTGTTTGTGTCATTCACATTTCGTCTTTCTACATAGTCGGTTGAAGCGTTTCCTCGCGACCATGTAGTCGCTCTATGATTGAAAGACATTCCGTTTTCGTGTGCGATCCGATTTGAAACTAGACAATTCTCATGTAGCCTCTTATATCTAGGTTTTCGTATATTTTTACTTAGATTGGCCGTTCAAACAGTTGTTATCGCCAATTTCGTTATGTTCTACTGTTCTTCCACAGAGTGGGTTGGCTGTCCAAAGTTTCTGATATGCTATCTTCGAAGTTTGTCCGAGTAATTGATTGTTTAATGCTTCGGTATTCCAGACGTGGATTTCATTGGAATCGGTTATTATACGAGGTGGATAGACGGACGGTCAGCATCGATGTTGGCTTTGCGTTTGGTCTTAATATCCTTGATGCCAGAAAAATGGCGCAATTCCCTCGTTTGAATTTTAGGAGTGCTAGCTTGGTGACGCGCATCCCATTGTTGTTTAATTCAAGGTGTACAGTATCTAGGCCGCTGGTACCACGATGAACTGTTTGCATTGCCGATTTCGCGTTGAATTCACCCAAAACAATCTTTACATTGTGTTGGGGAATTTGGTTTAATACACTTTCGAGGTTGTCGTAGAAAATGTCTAACTCATGTTTTAATTTTACCTCCGTTGGGGCATGTGCGTTAATCCGGTTGTTTATGGATCTGAAATCTGTTACGAATTGGCATAAACGATTACTGGTCAAAAACCAATTCAGAACTCGTGCTTATCGTAGTCGTTGTTCTGTTGCCGATTAGCCTAGCTTCTTGTAGTGTAATTAAACCGAGCTTATACTGAGATGCCTGATCGCGGAGTTGGTGGAGACTCTTCGGGCGATTAAAGCTGAATACATTCCATGTTACAAATTTTATAACTTCATTCATCTCACTCTTCTTCTTTACAATCAATCCCCTTTTCTTTTTCCTTATTGTATCCTTCTGATGCGAGATCATGAAATCCGATCGGACAAATTAATTGTTACAAAATATTTCAATGGAGAAACACACAAAGGTTTTAAAAATGGTCAAATGAAAGTTTAATGGCAAAATTGTATTCCAAAACTATTTCATAATCGAGAAATTTTGAACGGAAAGTTCTACCGACAGAAATAGAATTTCGAAAATCTTCTAGCAGATTAAAATTGGATAAAAATTCCGCACCATCGTAAATTTTAATAAAGGGTGTTTCTTTTCAGGGTATAGACTTTGAATTTAAATTAAAATACAAAAAACTAATTTTAATGGCCACGAATGTGGCTTAATTTGAAAGTTAATTTTATGCTACTGGCGCGAAACTGGCGTAAACTTCGCAGCATTTCTAGTCGGGTTTCGACAATAACGGGTCAAGTAACGCGTGTTCCAACAGGTGCGCTTCAACTTTTTTCCGATCGGGACGGCGAACGACGCCATATTTTTTATTAATCTTTTGTCATTTGGAAACTTCATTAGTATGCATTCCATCATGGAACGCTACACACGTCAACAGCGATTGCAAATCGTGCAAATTTTTTATCAAAATAATCGTTCTGTTGCTGCTACTTTAAGAGCATTACGGCCATTTGACGGTCCATTTAATAAGCCAGCCCGTTCGACAATCGACCGTATAGTGGCAACATTTGAGTCTACGTTTTCGCTACATAATGTTCCGGTGCCCTCGAGAGCAAGAAGTGCTCGAAGTGTTGAAAACATCGCAGCCGCCAGGGCTTCAGTTCAAGAAGACGCGTATGTGTCGCTCACATGACGTTCGCAACAATTGGGCCTTTCTGTGACATCATTGTGGCGAATTTTACGTAAAGATCTTGGCCTACACCTTGGATCCGTATAAGATCAAGCTGACACAACAACTAAAGCCGTTTGACCATTTGAAGCGACGCCAATTCGTGAATTTGGGCTCAAGAGCAAATCGAAAATGATGCAGATTTTCACCGAAAAATCATCTTCAGCGGTGAGGCTCACTTTTGGCTAAATGGATTTGTCAACAAGCAAAATATGCGTTACTGGGCAGGAAGCAACCCACACGTGATTCATGAGGCACCGTTGCATTCCGAAAAAGTCACTGTTTGGTGCGGATGCCGGCATGTAGGCGGCGTCATTGAGCCATATTTTTTCATCGACGATAACGATCGCCACGTTACTGTTAATGGAAATCGATACCGCGATATGATAAACGATTTTTTTTGGCCGCAATTGAATGGAATGGACTTGGACGACATGTGGTTTCAACAGGACGGGGCCACATGCCACACAGCACACGATACAATCGCGTTATTGAAAACTAAGTTCGATGAGCGTGTTATTTCGCGAAATGGGCCCGTCCAGTGGCCGCCGCGCTCGTGTGATTTGACACCTCTAGATTATTTTCTTTGGGGTTATGTGAAGTCATTGGTCTATGTCAATAAGCCGGCGACGTTGCAAGAGCTCAGAGCCAATATAGATCGTGAAATTGCTGGAATTTCGGCCGATTTATGCGAAAGAGTGGTCGAAAATTGGGTTCAAAGATTGAACTTCGTAAAACGTGCACGCGGTGGTCATGCAAAAGAAATCGAGTTTCATACTTAAATGTGTATGTTCAAATTCGTTAATAAAAAAAAGTTAGTTCAAAAGTCGAACAGTTTGTGTTTTATTCAAAAAAAAAGTTGAAGTGCTCTTATTGAAAAACCCTGTATTAGCTTCCAAATGTTCAATAATCTCGGGTTTATCAGCGTAGGCAAGTAACTGCTCATATACCCCTCCCCCCCAAAAAAATGTTAAATCACACGAACACTGTATGACATGTGGCGCCGTCTTGTTCGAACCACATATCTCTGATGTCATTACCATCCAATTGAGGCACAAAAAAAATTAGTAATCATATCTCTCGTGTTCGAAAGATGTTGGATCAAGATCTAATTGTTGTGCACGATGACGAATCGATTCATTTGGATTCTCTTCAATACTACGTACTGCAGCTGCAACCTCCTGCTCGGTGTGGGCCATATGGAGTCTTACGGGACGTGTCGACAATTATTTCGACCACAAAAGCGGGCGATGAGTTTCTCGAAGTGAACCAATATTTTCATTTAAATTTGAACAATTTGGCAAGAAATGGCAAACCAAACATCAACTGTCAGCTGTCAAATCGGCTACTCTAAAACAAGTGTTGCCAAATTTAAGTTCTATACCTCAAAATGAAACTTTAAATGTTGAAAATGTTTTTTCGATCATAGTTTATTATCTCGCCCTCATTTTCAACGCAATTCGAAACGTCATTTTCATGGTGAAAAATTAAAAATATAATATAAAGGTAATGGTCGCCTATTAATGTCAAAATTGTGCTGAATTGACAAAATAAATCTACATCTGCCTACTCTTCAAAAGTTTAAATTTACCGGAAAATTTTATGGTTAGAAAACCCTTTTTCCCAAAAGGTTACCATATTGAAAGCTTGACCATTTTTTTCTAACGCAATTATGCCTGTAGGCTTCGCTTACAGTAAAGTTTGGTCAATTCGTGGTGTACAGAGATGTGTTGATTTTTACAACTTACTCCTGAAGTTTTTCGCAAAACCAATTCCCATAAATTTATTGATAAATCCAACTATTTGAGAGAGCCTCAAAATTTGAAATTCTTAGTTTATTGGCCTTGTTCCAATTTTCTTTAAATATTTCCTATTTATGGGTCACATAATGCAGTACACCCCATGATTGCGTGCAGCAAGTATTCGTCTATATTGCTTCACAACCTTAGTTGTAATATTAAAAAAAAAAACGATTTTAAATTCACCCTCCAACAAGTTTGACCTAAAAACATCATCGTATAGTATCAGCTTTAAAAAACCTACCTAATTACATTCCATATAAAGGCAACTTTGTCACGTCTAAATAGAAAAATACTTAACCACCAAACCGCATTTCATCGAAACCATAAACAAAGTTAAAGTATATCCCTAACTAAAATAAACTTTGTTAGGATTATTTATATACAAAAACTGTAATGTAAATCGATAACGCCTATTTTCAGGAACAAAAATATTTAGAACACTTTACTCCCTCGTCCTTCTCCAAAATTTACGTTATTTATGAAGATGACGACAACGATGACGAAAAAGTTCATTTTACCGCTCAAATTCGAAATACACCGTGTAATTTGATTGCCATGTTGTTATGCCATTACCATTGTTATAGGGGAGGCGCAGAAAGTAGTAGTACCAACAAGAGTAATAGCAACATTTAGGGGGCGCAGTATAAAATAAAATGTTTATGAATTAAATTATCAGTCACAAAAAAAAGGAAAAAAGAAAACTGAGAATGGAAAAATCTATTTTGTGCTTTATATATCGAGTGTCTATAAATAGAGCTTTATTACATAAGAGTATATGAATAAAGCTTATATAACGTCAACATTATTTTTTTTTAACTAAAAGCAATTAATATCAATTTTTGCGTATCTGAATATTAATATTTTCGAATTCACTTCACTTTAAATAAATACAATGCGAATATAAAATTCTATTTTTCACTTTTCGACTCATTCGAAATCTCGCAGGAAAATACACTTAGTATTTGTATATGTAGCATCAGCTCCTTCTACTCCTATGCTTATGTAAAACAGCAAAACTGAAAATATCGCAAAATAAAAATACATAAAAAGTAGATTCTTATGGCTCAAGGCTGTTCTTTCAACTGTTTTTATATCATTTTTGTGCTTTATATTCGGTTTATTTGTGTATGGCTGGTGCCAGAAGTAAATATGTGCGGCATATAACAAAAACATTTTATTGATCAAATTTACTATAAACGATATTAAAGTGACTTCATATGGGGGATGTTTTTGGTATAATCCACCCATTTCTATGTTAGATAAAAGCTTCAGGAAGCTATTATTTTTTTCAAAGTGTATTTGTTTTATTGTTTACATCTAAGGAGTTTAGAACAAACGTGAATATCTAAGGAATATCAAATTTGATGTCATTCAAGGATATTGAGTGCTTCTGCTGTGCCTGTTTTAACAAACTTCAATTATCTAAAAATCTCAGACGTATTTGTAATTCTAATAGGTAAATCGTACTTATTTTTTCTACTACTTGCATTTTTTCTACAAGCTGCGTGTCGTATTTGACGCGTCCGCAAAAACAAGCACGGGAAATTCGCTCAATGACGCGCTGATGGTTGGACCATCCGTACAACAACCTTTGTATAACATTCTGGTACGTTTTCGACAGCACGATGTATCGTCAGATACTAGTAGATGCAAAAGTCATTAAGTACCAAACCAGCGATGGCAAAAATCGCTGACGACAACGAAACAAAATGCCAAAATGCAACCATGATTTTAAAGCAAAATTTTTATGTCGACGACTTAATAACCGGTTGTAGTACGGTAGCAGAAGCAACGATTTTACGAAAAAATTTGACGAAAATGTTGAGCGATGCAGGATTGCACTTACGAAAATGGACGTCCAACAACCCCGCATTTATGAATGGCGTCCCGGTTACAGACCGGCAACTTACTCCAAAGACGTTGGAGACCGACGACACTGTTAAAATATTGGGTCTGCAATGGCAACCAAAGGAAGAAGCATTTTACTTTTCCGTCAACCTAGAAGATGAGAAACACATTCGAGCGACAAAGTGGAAATTTGTTGGCATTACGTTGGTATTAAAGGTAGAAAAATGTTTTTCATGGACCGATTCGACTATCGTTCTTGATTGGCTGTCGCACCACCCTAGAACGTTGGAGACGTATGTGGCAAACCGGACGTCCGAAATCTTATCCATAATTGGGCGATTATGTTGGCACCACGTGCCTTCGTCACATAATCCAGCGGACTGTGCTTCTCGTGAGTTAACACCAACCCAACTGTTAAAATTCGATCTTTGGTGGAAAGAACCGGAATGGCTAGGCAAAACAATGGATCATTGGCCAGTTCAGAAAGCGAGATATCATACTCAAAGGGAATTGCCATGCGTTCGGACAAAATTTATCGTTGCGCATATAATTCGAGAAGATGAATATCTTTACCACCAAGTACTAATACAGTACTCTAGCTCTTTAAATGCTGTAAAATTCTAGCGATAGTATTCAGGATAATAACTAACATGAGGACTCCAGCCAAGCAACGTCTGTTTACACCGATACAACGAGACGAAATATTGAAGGCTGCAGACAAATTCGTGTTTTGGCATCAAAGTTACTCCTGTTTAGAAGAAATTGCTGCATTAAAAGGCAAACATTCGGTTGCGCGAAACAGCAAATTGAAAATGTTAGATCCATTTATTGAGCCTCAAGGAATACTAAGAATCGGAGGCCGCATCAACCAATCAACCGCATCTTACGAAGTGAAGCACCTGGCGATTATATGCAATACACGGCTTGCGCATCTTATGGCAGAGGAACTCCATATCAAAAATCACCATGCTGGGCCAACGTTGTTGTCAACCTTAATAAAATTGAGATATTGGGTGATTGGAGCACGGCAACTCATCAATAAGGTTATTCACAATTGTATCGTTTGCTCAAGACATAAAGCAGCTCACATGGAGCAATTCATGGGTGAATTGCCATACGATCGAGTAAATTTAACCAGAGCATTCCTAAAAGTAGGAATTGATTACGCAGGTCCGTTCAAAATTTATATGAGAAGAGGGCGATGACAGAAATCTCAAAAAGCTTATGTTTGTGTTTTCGTCTGCATGAGCACCAAAGCTGTTCATTTGGAAGTGGTAGAAGACCTCACGACTAAATCCTTTCTTGCTGCATTGAGAAGATTTGCGTCCCGTCGAGGCGCTTGTACGGATATTCACAGCGACAACGGTAGCAATTTTATAGGCGCCAATAACAACCTGAGGAGTCTATTTTAACATATCAAAGAAAACAACAGTCAAATTTCGATGCATCTTGCAGCACCGCATACCGGGGGTCTTTTTGAAAGCGCGGTGAAGTTAATGAAATTCCATTTACGAAGGGTGATTGGAAATACCACGTTGACTTACGAAGAGTTCAATACCATGATTGTGCAGATCGAAGCCATTATTATGAACTCACGACCGCTATGTTTGGTGTCGCCCGACCAATTAGACCCGTTGACACCCGCACATTTCCTGATTGGCTGCTCGTTGAAGAGAATACCGGAAGAAAATCTAGTCGAGATGAAACAGTCAATGTTGACACGCTGGCAACTTCTTCAACAGTTAGTGCAACATATTTGGCGTCGATGGCACTCAGAATATTTAACGTCGCTACAGCGGCGAGTGAACTAGTTTTACAAACAGAACAATATTAAACTTGGTGAAACTTCGTAATAATCAAGGAAGAAAATTATCCACCATCACAATGGGCGTTAGGCGTCATACAACAAACTGACCCAGGTAATGACGGCTTAGTTAGAATCGTCACTATTAAAACCAAATCAGCCACCATCAAGCGACCAGTCCAGAAGATATGCAGACTTCCGATTGAATCAACTGATTCAACTGGGGCGGAAAATGTTAACGAATCCACCGAGAATGCTGACCAGCTGATAACCTAAAAATAAAAGGGAAAATTGTACGACCCGGAAAACAACGAAAGAATAAATTATAACACAAACTTATTAAACTGGAAAAAGTATTCGTCTTGGCTTAGGAATAGTGATATTGTGTACGGCAGAATTAAGTTATTTTGTATTTTGTTTGTGTGTGGAAATTGTTGAGAGCGATTTTCCGACATTTTTTACCGAAGCCGTTCATAAACAAAAAGCATAATCTAGCGATTTTGCCGCCCCCATTTTGGTCCTTCATGGTCCTCAATTCATCGCTCTTGACGTAATATTATACGTAAACAGACTTGTTCGAGTTGGTCGCGTTAGCGCTATCGCGGTCTTCTATTGCGACATACATAAACAATTAATCTCACAGTTTAAGATACCAGATTCTAGTAAAGTCATGACGATCCACGAATCACAAGGATTAACCTCACCAAATGTGATATGTATTAAAATCAATTCACAACCATTTGAGCTATTCGATAGTGTACTACATGCCATAGTTGCTATTTCCAGACACACACAGTCATTTAAATATTTTTTTCCCGTGGCTAATGATAGACTACACTCATTTTTAATGAAAGCTCGAACCTATAACTATTAAAACGTAAACAAAATGGTATTAAAGGCATTTGCTGGGAAAATGGTGGAACAAATTCGGAATGTAATCATGGCACTCCAACCTTGTCACATCCAGAAGAAACTATTAAACAGACATTTTACTTTCAAAATGTAAATAAAATGTCTTCAAAGGCAGGTCAATTTAATATTTTTTTTTAAAACACTTTTTCGGGTTTATATCATCTGTGAAATATCATTCAACGATAAAATTTTGAGTTGGGAATTCTTCCCTAGTCAATATGTGGTTTATACATGAGATCACTCACCCCAAACAAGCATAACAAGTCCGGTGGCGGAGTACTTATAGCCGTCGATACATCACTACCTAATGAATTGGTAGATTTAACGAATCCATCAATCGAGCAGTTATGTGTTAAAATTGTCATCAATAATAAGTCAGTAAGAATTTACGTGGCGGATATTCCATCTGAATCGCCTACATCATCGTATATTGTGCTGCGACAAAATTGTAGAAATTACCAATACGGCCGATCATATTCAGACATAATTTTAATAACTGGTTTTGAGAGATTGAACTCTCAAATATTAATTAGACTTATGATGAAGAGACCAATGAGATTATGCCAGTAAACGTGAATTCGGATAATGAGTACATAGGTACGAATAGTCGTCGACACCAAATTTAACTCAAATTTGAGCTAAATCTGCGAATTAAGAAATGGACGAGACCGAACCTTGAACCTTATTTTTACTAATGAACCAGTTTTATTAAAAACAGAAGAATTACCAACACCTTTCGTAATTAATGATATTCACCACAACGCAATAGAAATAATATTGGAATCCAATGTGAATAACAGGTTCCAAAATTACCAAAACCGGAAACCATATTACAACTTCAGAAAGGCCAATTCGAATAACTAACAACAATATTTTGAGCAAATTAATTTTAGTTTAACAGCAATGACATGTACCCAGGATAGTAAACAGAAATTTACTGCATATAACCGAAATGTTGAATCTTATTTTGAACTGAGATACAGAAGCTATATTCGCAATGTAAAGAATAAAATAAAAGGCGATCCCCGACACTTTTGGAAATTTTTAAAACCAAACGGGAAACTGATGGTTACCCAGCCTGGATGAAATTTAATGATCAAAAGTTTTGTGGTCCACAGATCATAACCAATATGTTTGCTGAGTTTTTCCAATCTGTTTATAAAGCAGAGGACATTAATAATTATAAAGATCAAACCACTAGTGAATGTAGTACATTTATATTTACTCCACACATCGAGGCAGAAGACATCCAGTGAGCCGTGGTAGGATTCGGAGATGGTGGTGGTCCTGATGGTATTCCGGCCTCATTTTTAAAAAATTCTAAAAATTTGGCAATTGCTCTAAGCATTTTGTTCAATCAGTCATTAAAATTGGCAACTTTTCCACAAAAATGGAAAATAACTAGAGTGACGCTTATTTTCAAAACTGGATCTAGAAATGATGTTTCTTGCTACAGAGGTATTACATCTATATCTGCTATACCTAAATAATTTGAACTAGTAATATGCAATCCATTTAGAGCGGTGCTTCCGCGGTATTTATCACAATATCAACATGATTTTATGAATTTACTAGCTATTCTAACGGGTGATTTTTTAAGAGCTTGAGAACTTTTTTTTAAAAAAAAAACGCATAAAATTTGCAAAATCTCATCGGTTCTTTATTTGAAACGTTAGATTGGTCCATGACATTTACTTTTTGAAGATAATTTCATTTAAATGTTGACCGCGGCTGCGTCTTAGGTGGTCCATTCGGAAAGTCCAATTTTGGGCAACTTTTTCGAGCATTTCGGCCGGAATAGCCCGAATTTCTTCGGAAATGTTGTCTTCCAAAACTGGAATAGTTGCTGGCTTATTTCTGTAGACTTTAGACTTGACGTAGCCCCACAAAAAATAGTCTAAAGGCGTCAAATCGCATGATCTTGGTGCCCAACTTACCGGGCCATTTCTTGAGATGAATTGTTCTCCGAAGTTTTCCCTCAAAATGGCCATAGAATCGCGAGCTGTGTGGCATGTAGCGCCATCTTGTTGAAACCACATGTCAACTAAGTTCAGTTCTTCCATTTTTGGCAACAAAAAGTTTGTTAGCATCGAACGATAGCGATCGCCATTCACCGTAACGTTGCGTCCAACAGCATCTTTGAAAAAATACGGTCCAATGATTCCACCAGCGTACAAACCACACCAAACAGTGCATTTTTCGGGATGCATGGGCAGTTCTTGAACGGCTTCTGGTTGCTCTTCACTCCAAATGCGGCAATTTTGCTTATTTACGTAGCCATTCAACCAGAAATGAGCCTCATCGCTGAACAAAATTTGTCGATAAAAAAGCGGATTTTCTGCCAACTTTTCTAGGGCCCATTCACTGAAAATTCGACGTTGTGGCAGATCGTTCGGCTTCAGTTCTTGCAGGAGCTGTATTTTATACGGTTTTACACCAAGATCTTTGCGTAAAATCTTCCATGTCGTCGAATAACACAAACCCAATTGCTGCGAACGGCGACGAATCGACATTTCACGGTCTTCAGCAACACTCTCAGAAACAGACGCAATATTCTCTTCTGTACGCACTGTACGCATTCGTGTGGTTGGTTTAATGTCCAATAAAGTAAACTGAGTGCGAAACTTGGTCACAATCGCATTAATTGTTTGCTCACTTGGTCGATTATGTAGACCATAAATCGGACGTAAATCGCGAAACACTTTTCGAACCGAACACTGATTTTTGTAATATAATTCAATTATTTGCAAGCGTTGCTCGTTAGTAAGTCTATTCATTATGAAATGTCAAAGCATACTGAGCATCTTTCTCTTTGACACCTTGTCTGAAATCCCGCGTGATCTGTCAAATACTAATGCATGAAAATCCTAACCACAAAAAAATCACCCTTTATTAAAGAAATTGAGAAGAACAAAATATTTGACGTAATATACACCGACTTTGCGAAAGTTTTCGACTCCATCAGCTATTGTAAAACTTTGGAACACATTTTCAAATCAGGTTCAAATCTTATTTGAGTAATCGAATCCAATATATTGAAATAGGAGGTCACACGTAGAAACATAGAATACAAGCATCCTCTGGTGTACCACAAGGCTTTCACGTTGGCCCATGGATTTTCACAATCTTCATTGATGGTGTTACTGAAGTAATAAAGCATTTCAATATCCTGATGTTCGTGATAACCTCGAAATCTACAAAGCCATCGAGTCAGTCGACGGTGTCAATAAATTGCAGGAAGTAATTATCAACCTAGCGTTATGGTGCGAGTTTAATTCTCTGAGTCTCAATATTGAAAGTGCAAATCTCTATCATTTCACCGAAAAGCCAACCCTGTTACACCAGGCTACAAGATAAATGGTGTACACATTCAGGTGGTAGTTGAAAGTAAAGATCTAGCGGTTACTTTCGTTGAAAACTCGAGCTTTACTAAACACATTGAGCTGTGCATCGCTAGAGCGAACTCCATGCTCGGTTTTGTCAAACATTAGATGGGTGATATTTTTCATGTGGAAACAATTAAGATGCTGTATTGTGCTTACGTTCGATCCCAGCTGGAGTGTGCTGTAAATATGTGGTGTCCGTTCTACCAAGATCATATCCAAAGTATGGAGAAAATATTGAGAAAATTCAAAAGAAGTTTATACGCTACTTGACCTGGAAAGACGAATAGGTTTATTATCATGATCTACCATACCATACTTAACCGGGTGTAAATGAAAGGTGATTTTTTTCTAAAAAGTACATTTATTGGTAATCTCCTACTAGGCCTAATTGACGCACCGGATGTGCTAAAGTCAATTAAAATAAAGGTTCCTGGTAGACAACTAAGAGATCATGACTTAGTTGATCTCCACTTAGATAAACATAGAACCAACTATGGCGATAATGAACCAGTGAAGATGATGTGTAAGAGTTTCAATACAATGTTGTTTTTTTCATGTTTGTTTAACTAAAGATAATTTTAAAAGTAGGTTAAGGCAATTTTATGCCTTTCAGTGATTTTCTTGTTACTTTGCTTTTATAGTTAAAATTTTTAAATCCAACGCGGATTTATTTTTTTTTGTACTCTTACATTAATATTTTTCAAGTCAAATTTGTAGACTTATTTTAATATATACGATTACCAATAAGAGTGATATGATCCAAACTTTTCTCGCAATAATTCAATTGTTGCACTTGCTGTGTGGCACGTAGCCCCGTCTTGTTGGAACCAAATATTGTCAAGATCAACTTCTTCCAATTTCGGCCATAAAAAGTTGGACCGATGATTCCACCAGACCAAAAACCACACCAATTTGTGGGTTTTCTTGATTTTCTCTTTTGTTCTTGCGTATATCTCACCATGATGAAATTGTTAACATTACTGAAGACAATGAAACAAAAAATGGCAGATCATGACATATTACAAATGGCCGAAACGTCACTTAAAAATCATATCATTCATATTGGAAAACCCTATATATAAATAAATAAATAAATACATCGGCTTGTTGTTGCTGTAACACTTTCTAAATCATTCATGGCTATGGACGTCTTCATAGTTCTAACGCGGCCTTGCCATCTAATTGTAGTAAATTTATTATTTTTAACGCTTTTCTTAAGCTTACATTTTCGGTGTGTAAGTTTAATCGCACAGACTTTCTTAATAAACACAGAACAAGTAGTCAAAATTGAACAACTGAAACAACTGAACAAAGAGTGAATCGCTTGCAGCACGGGCGATTGAAGCAACAAGAAAACAAAACATTAACCTCAATAAATATTGCGCAACAATCTCAGTTTAATTTTGGCTCTCAAATTTGAAAGTCATAAAAAATAAAATTAAAATTTACAGTTACACGATTTTGTCTTAATGGTAAACAAAAATTGAAACAATTGAACAAAGGGCGGATCGCTTGAAAAAGAGCGGCTGAAGCGTCGAAGAAACAAACAATAATCTCAATAGATATTGCATAACTATCTCAGTTTAATTTTAGTTCTCAAATTTAGAGTTGGACGTTTACGCGTCGTTTACTAATATTTACGTCAATGTGTCGACAACTCGTTGACACCGTCGGCCACTCGTAGACAACGTCAATAACTCGTAGAAAATGTCAACTACTTGTAGGCAACATCGAATAAACTAAGCTGCGGTCGACTTGTACTAGTGATTTGATAGTTGTCACTGTACCCATACAACTTGCTATGCCTATTATTAAATCCTAAATTTCGTACTAAATTGTTAATCCATTTGTTAAGTTTAACCAGCAATTTAATCGAAAAAATTGCGTCTGGTGTTTAATTAAAATTTGCTAAATAAATTAGACCAATTAAATATCAGGATAATCTTTCAATAACTGGTAGTTGAAGTAACCATCAATTTAGTTAGTCGGAGATTTAGACTTTGTGCCTGACACCAATTTTTTTAAATTGTCGACTAACTATTGTAGATTGACGATAAGTCCTTACCAGTTATTGAAAGATGTCGCTAATGCCCATATAACAAATGTGCATGTCATTTAGTTCTAAACTGAAAATTTAGTTCAAATTTACCAATCTCTGATTAGAAATATTGTCAAAATTGAAAATCTTTAATTAATTTAAAAAGAAATAGTTTTGATACATCAGTCACAGTTTTCAATATGTCAGCTATGAACGACTGGAGAAAACTATAAATAAAAATATTTTCTATAGAAGTCGCATAACAAAGAAAGGTTTGTTTGTAAACCATAATTAATAATTTACAGTGCCATCTCTATAAAAATGGTAGCAAAAATTCGAACTATTTTGCTGACATCTTCTGAAATTTGGTCAAACTAAAATAAAAAGTAAAGTTGAATCGGACTATGAATATTTTGTGCGCTGAATTGACAACATGAATTCATTTTCATCGCAGCTTAGGTTAGGTTAGGTTAGGTTTTAGTGGTTGCTATCGCACACTTAGACCAGTTTTGGCCGATTATGATACCACAGGGTTCGACTTCATTAAACTCCCTTTAAACCCATCTAGTGCTATTCACATAGCGTAAGAGATCTCGCACATTACAACTTTCAATATCAGAGAGACTGTCCATATTGTATTTGCCCAAGTGATCACGTTTTCTGTCAGCAAGCGCAGGTCATGGGCATTGGAAGTCAACAAGAGTCTTCTTCTCCCCATCCTTGCAGCTTCTGCAAAAGCCATTTGCATCCAGACCGTGTGATCAATGCCAGTCGGACTGACGAGCCACCTAGAATTTGTCAAGGCAACCGCAATCCTGTGACTAGCTGCTTTCAGCCCAGACATAGGCCTTCTTACACATTCTCTCCTTGGTTCCAGTTAGAGAGTCATACCATACCTTGCTTATTCGTCTGCCCTGCAATTTCCCTCGACGCCAGAATGTCTCGGAAGCCAAACCGACTGGATATAGAAGTGTTCACTCATTTCGTTAAAAAATGTGTGACAATCCAACGCTACCCTTGACGCGAGGGAAACTGAATCCAGCGAAAGAATGGCCGCCCGACTGTCCACACAGATAGTGATATCAGTCAACGATATTACACGGTGCTTTAATCAGTTCATGACCTCTTCAATCGTTATAACTTCAGCCTGGTACACGCTGCAGTAATCAAGTAGACGAAAAGATAAACTTACTTAAACTTCGTCCATAGGGGAGAATTACTTTGAAACGCTTGCTAAAGCACAAGAGGGGTGTTATATAACCCAAATTCACCAGATCATCCATCCCTCACAGAATTGGCTATAGTTGAATGCATTTTTGCAGGCACTTCCACTCCGAACCCGGTGATAGCCGGGCGGCTGTATTGACTGCCATTTGCTTACCGATAATATCCAACGGAAGAAGGTACAGCATACCCTCCAAGGCACTAGTGGGGGTTGTTTTCAACGCCCCACTAATGAGCAAGCAGGCTGCTTTCTGCACGTTTGCCATCATGTTCCTGTATGATAATTTCTCCAGAGCTGACCACCATACACTCACACCATACAGTAGTACGGGCCTTACCACTGCCGTGTAAAGCCAGTACACCAGCTTCGGTTTCAAACCCTATTTCCTTCCAATGGTATTTTTGCAAGAATAGAGTGTCACAGTGGCCTTCTTCACTCTTTCTATCGTGTTTGGTTTTCAATTGAGCTTACTGTCGAGAAGGATCTACATGAATCTCGCCCTATCAGTAAGGGTCAGCATAGTACCATTTAAACTTGGTGGGACCATTACCGGAATTTTATGTCTCCTGGGGTTAATCTCCAATCCACATCTTCTGGCCCAACCCGCAGTGATTGATAATACATTCTGCATCACATCTCTGATTGTACATAGGTGCTTCCCCGAGTCAGCTATCGTTACGTCATCGGTATATGCAACCACGCCTATTCCTTCCCCCTCCAGTTCCAATAGTAATCCATTGATTACTACATTCCAAAGAAGGGGAGAGAGGACACCTCTCTGGGGTTAAGAGGGGATGACTCCCCGAACAACACGCCTTCTAACGGAGACTTCCCCCATTTCCGCTATAACCCTTCTGCTACCTAGCAGGTAATTAATTAGCCTATTTACTGGGTATTCAATCTCAAGTGGCAACAATCCTTCTCTAGTTGCCTCCACCTTCACGTTGTTAGAAGCGCCCTCGATATCGAGAAATACCACCAACGAGTATTCTTGAAAATTCAGTGACTTCTCAATTTTCGGACTTACCCTTTTTGTACGCATGTTGAGACTGTGCCCCGCTTCTGGCTACAATTCTCAAACGAATATGGACATCCAGCAACCCTTCCATGGTTTTCAGCAGAAAAGGTGACAGAGATATTGGTCTTAGATCCCTTCCCTATCCGCCTTCGGGATGTACCCCAGATTTAGACACCTTTTGAAGATAACCTCCAGCCAGGGGAAAAAAAGGTCCGAGTTCTTCTGAATTTCTGCTGGCACAATCACATCCAGACCAGCTGATTTAAAGGGCTTCAAACTTTTAATAGTCCATTTTATCTTCCGTATATTCATAATATCCTCTGTACACAAAAGTTGTACGCCGCAGTCATCCAAAGGCCCCGCAATCGATGCATCCTCACTACCCGGGAAGTGAGTTTCCATCAGAAGATCAAGAGTCTCTTCACTAGAAACCGTCCAATCGCCATTCAGAATGTTTCAGATAGCCTGAAACAGCTGGACTAGTAGAGAGAATTTTTCTCAGAGTTTTGCTGTTACCTTATTTACTGCATTTCTTTGTATGTAGTTTTTTTACAAAAACTGTTTGACCAACCTTGTAGGAGTGAGGACGCCCTCTCAAATTATATCGTTTTTTAGAATTTTGATACGCCTTACGTAAATTGTTGATGCCATCTTGTTGGATCGAACTTAAGCGTTCCATGACTGTCAGTTCGAAATTTCTATCGTCCAAGGAATTAAGCGTTCTGAGGATAGCGTATTTTGAACCGTGACTGATGTAGCTTTGACCGAAGGTAAGGACAAATGGTGAATGATTGAAGCTGAACCTATTGAATAAAGTTGTTTGTCCCAATTTTGATGATTGTTTTGGACATATGCTCGTATAGCGCACAATACACCGCTCAGTAGTTCGCTAGCATTACGTTGAGGGTGATATTTTGGTGTCATTTGATGTTTAATTCCATATTTCAACAAAAGATCATCAAATTGATTAGGTTTAAATTGCTTGACATTGTCACTAACTATGACCCCAGGAACAGAAAACATATTAAAAATCATATTCTCTAAAAACTTACAGACATTTCTGGAACTGGCATCACGCATGGCTTCCAAAAACACAAATTTTGAGAATCGGTCGAAAACAATAAAAACATATGAATTTCCGTCTTTTGAACGACTGTATGGTCCAAGAAAGTCTATAAAGAGTTTCTGGAATTGTCGTTTAATTTCGACAAAATTTCCCAGTGGAACTCGGTTTAATGTGTTTGTAGGTTTACATTCCTTACAAATGTCACAATGCACAACAAAATCGTGAATATCTTTTACCATACCCGGCCAGTAATAATATCTTTGTATAATCTCTAGACTTTTCGTAAAACCAAAATGAGCAGCGTTGGGTGGACAGTGTGCACGTTCGATAATTCCTATACTCTGGGTTTGAGGAACGTATATTTTCCAAACAGGAACAACAGAAAATACATTGGCTCTTTCCGAGGAGGAAGACTTGTAATAAATTTTATTGTTTACCAGCCTCATATTTTTAACACTTAATGGATCGTCCGTGAGAATCTTAATAAGTTCAAGATATTCAGGGTCCTCGTCAAATTTATCGGTTTCGTTACCCCCAACGAGTTCAGACACCAAACCACTCTCCTCTGATATATCAAAAGTATTTCTTGATAGGGCATCAGTAACTAAGTTATCGCGACCTTTTTAGTATTTAATTAGAAAATTATCAGCCACTTCAAGCTAGCGTGGTCTGTGGTGATAGTGAATGGCAAACCTTCCACATACTGCCGGAACTTTACGACTCTTAACACAGCTGCAAGGCACTCTAACTCTGTGGCGCTGTAGTTGCGTTGTGCTCCGTTGAGCTTCTTTGAATAAAACGCAATAGGGAAATCTTCACCGTTAGCAGATTTTTGGTAGAGAACGCTACCTATACCGATTTTTGAGGCGTCAAATTCGATATAAAAGTGTTTATTAAAGTCAGGATTACTTAACACGGGCGAGGAGGACAAGGCAGATTTTAATTTACAAAATGATCGCTCTGCTTCATCTGATCATTGGAAGCGTTGGTATTTTTTAGAAGGCGAGTAAGAGGTTCCGCTATTTCGGCATATTGTGCGATAAAGCGGCGGTACCAGCCTGTGACTCCAAGGAATTGGCGAACTTGTTTAACTGTTTTTGGACGATTGTCGTTAGTTATAGCAGAGAGCTTTTCTGGATCAGCCTTCAAGATTCCATCGGTAACAATGTACCCGAGATACTTAATTTCTTTGAGGAGAAATTTGCTCTTCTCTATATTTATCATTAAATTTGCATCCTTTAAAAAACCAGCAACTAGATCTAGAAGGTGGACGTGTTCATCAAAGTACTCACTAGTAACCAATAAATCATCTAGATAGACGGATATCCGATGCTGCAGTTCGTGGGGTATCACTCTATGCATTAATCTGCACATTGTTTGCGGTGAGTTGCACAAACCAAATGACATGGCTGTGAATTGATACGCGGTCGACCACGCACAGTAAAAGCCGTCCTATCCCGCGCCCTCTCTACGAGCGGGATTTGCCAGAAGGCGTCTTTCAAGTCCAGACTCAAATGAATCTAGTGTTGTTAAGACGTACTAGCAAACCGTCGATGAGAGGAAGAGGGTAAGCGTCTTTCACAGTGACCTGGTTTACTTTCCGTCATCAAGACACGACCGTAGTGCCTTTGTTTGATAGGCTTCACGGACCCAACATCTATGGGTTGTTGTTCGGACAATACGTGTTTTGTATCATCAACAATCGAATCGCTAGTCAATTCAGATACATTATTCACAGAGGATATCATGGATTTTTCATTAGAGATGATTGAGATCGGTTTGGATGCGCATGGCGATGAAGAAAGTGCAATCGTGAGGTTATATGCTTCAAAAACATCAATTCCTAAGTACAACTCCTGCGCTAAATTAGGCGCAAGATGAAACGTATGGAGGTTGGTTTTGCCAGCGAAATTAATGGGTAATTTAATATAACCGAGAATTGGTTCCATTTGGTTGTAATACGAAGAACGTTGTTACACTGTGAGTAAAGGAATTTTGCTGTTACGAGGATTGATTTTAGTTTATGATCATCACCGACCGCGCTAATATCCGCTGGCTAATGATTCAATTCGATTTATTGGGTTGGTTTGGCAGGTTGAGACTTAAACATCGCATCGTAAAGAGATTTTCGGAAGGAAAGTTCTCATGAATTTTTCTAAAACGTCTTTTCGTCAAACGTGATCCTCCAACGTAATGTGGCCGATTTTAGGCCTCGTCAGTATTTCAAAATTTTAGCAGGCGGCGACTGAAATTAGCAGCCGTACTAAAATTGGACTTGTTAGCCTAGCTCTATTTTTTTAAATCGAATATTCTTCAGTGCCCTGGTTTCGGTCGCTATTGGCGTAGGAAGGATTTCATTGGTAACACCAAAATTTCTGATTTATCCTAAATGTTTTACCGCATCCATCTCCTGGTCCTTGAGTGCTAAAATTTGGACTAGTTTTCTTCTGGTCCTCGGCCTTTAGGCAACTCTCAATAAAAATATGATTTTTTTATGCCAGTGAGCAAGGTTTAATAAGTTCTGTCCTTAGATCGGCATGGTTTAATATTAATTTTGACATTTTAATTTGGTACTGCACTAAGATCCAAACTAGTCAATACCTCTCTGCGGGAGGATATGGTGCCCTGTGGAGTTTAGACAGCTTATCTTGGTAAAAAGCTAGCATGTTGGTTTCTCATATGCAGGATGATCGTTAATGATATCTATGTTTGGTCTCCTGTCCTTGGAACTATTAAGGCCATTTTACCGGTTCAGCGTAATTTGAGTGGCTGACATATTTTGTGGACAAAAATTTCTGACATTCATAAAACCATAAAAAAAATATATACGGTATTTTGTCAAATTTGAAATCTACGTGTGCGTTCTGAAATTTATAAAGCTGCTCCGAAAAAATTTTAAAGGTGTGTGCGGCCTCTAATAATTTTTGCTTTTATTTAACCTCAAAAGGAGAGTTAGATGAGGCGAAATGATGAAAACTCCAGTTTCTAATTTTTGATTTGTATTGATTTTCTCATGCCTATAATGATCTATTGACATTAAGGTTGCCGGTCATTATTTTATTGATATTTTTTTTAACAGAAAACGTTTCCGATATGTTGAAACACATCTGGCGATGGTTTTAGAGGCAATACGCATCAGTGAAAAATAGCAAATAATTATCGCTCTTCTTTTAACATGATGGCAGATCAATTAAACAACTGCTTGATAGTGAGCTCACTCGTCCAGGTACAAGACTGAATAATTTGATACAATAATGACATATATTTCTTCAGAAGGGTTGTATAAGACTAACGAATCTCAGAAAGCCTAATAGATCTGGCTAGATCGCTTCCTAGACAGCACCGGTCCCCTGCTAAGCAGGATGACTTTTTTGAGTGCTCCCCTACTTGTACTTGACCGACCTCTCGAGAATGGACGTCAGGGATATTTTACGCTTTCTTGAATGCTCTGGATGATTTATTTGAGTACGAGAAAGAAATTATATGGTACGGCAATACCACTGTTTGAATCTTTGGGTGGTCAACCATTCATTAAATCTTTTAAAATCGACTTTGTGGAAATAAAATCGATAGGAAGTGTAGCAGCTCAAAAACCTTTTCACTTCGTGGCATTCCTCGTAGCAAAAATTTCACTTAATTACGAGGAATAGCACGTTTTGCTGAATAGAGCTATTTCGCCACCTACATTTGCGAATCTCGATATCTATCGATTATCGATAAATAACGAGAATTCCACCAGGAAATAGCGTTCAGCATCTAAGAAATGCGGGACTCACATTACTGAGCGATTCCCGCATTGTATTACATTTTTTTTCAAATCGGGTTGGCTTACATACAGGAGCATTCTAATATCAATCGATGGCGACATATTCGTACAGGACACAATTCAGTAGATTGCACTAGTCGCGGATTATAATGAACCGAATATCACAATCTGTGTCGACGGTAAAAATTAATTCCCACTTATTAAACAATTTACCACAGTTCTTAAACTACGCTTTCGACCAGCTGTCGCACATAAGCGAGGCTCAAAGTACCGTACACATGCGGAAATTAATTCGTTAATATCTCGTAATAGAGTTGACACAAGTAGCAAACCGCTTGCGCTCAATCTATTTCTGGAAGACAATTAAATTCTGCGTGTTGGAGTAAGACTAAAATACGCAAATCTCTTAAACAACTAGTGCCATCCAATGATTTTACCGAAGGACACTACGCTGGCCATATTGTTGGTTAATCATATCCACGAAAACGATTTTGGATCATTCGTATGCGTGCATTGGTAAAGTGATTTATCCATCGCTGTGTCATTTGCAAACGACATCAAGGATTTATGCAACAACAATGCAAGGCATCGTTATCTCACTCGAGACTACTGGGGGCACCACCATTAACCAACACAGGTGCAGAGTGGAACAACACTCACGCGCAACAACACATAGTTGGTGTTGGGGTCAAATAGCAGTTTATATTCCCAGTAGTACCGCATCATTGAGGCCTACAGAAGGCAGCGGCTTGGATCCGTTAAGCAACATTTGCTGAGGGTTATCGGGAACTATTCAATTTTCTATCACCAGTTAAACACGCTTCTAATTCGTATTAAAGCATGCTTGAATTCTAGGCCGATCATCGCTTGACGTGATATTGTTGAAGGAGATGTTGCATTAACACTTGGCGGGGTTTTTATCGGACGGCCAATTCCAACACGGCCAGAGTTGACCAGTTGACTTAGCTGTCATTCATCCTAACAACCTTCCTCCATCACGATGGTACTTGGGGCGACTTACTGAATATTCAGGCAGTGATGGGTATATATGGTAACGATTGAGTATAACAGTGACTAGAGAACACCTGATGGTCAACCCATCAAACATTAATTTCTGGGACCAGTGCAGAAGGCATGTCGGCTAATCCCAGCGAATGATGAATTTCTAAATCGGACTGGTTTGGCCGGGCAGAAATGTTTGAGATCAACAACGCCATCTGCTGCCAGGTTTGAACAGTAATACTACGATAACACCAATTTTTAGATGCATCTGCCAACTCTAAGTTTTTATTTTTATTTTTTTATTACTGAGGGATAGGAGAGTGGATAAAGATTACCTCGCATTATTTCCGAGTAAATAGCTCGGTTAAATATATAATATTTGTCACATTAACAGTTTACAAAAAAAAATACAGAGATTTGCAATACGAGCATGAGTTACGACTGCATTGCGCCATAAAAATAACTCGTATAATCTACATTCGATAATAAAAAATCGAATTGACCATTTTCCAGGCATTCTGTCTCTTTAAGCTGTAAATACCAATCAATCTAAAAAATTAACGACCGCAGTTATAGTAATAAACCTTTATTGTACAAACACAATTACCCAACAAACATAAACACAAAATAGCTAGGCAGTAGTTTTAGGTAAACATATCGTGTAATTAATTGCAATTAAATCTATATACCGACTACAATGTATGGGAATGGGCGTATCGATTTCAGGATAGTCGAAATCATGTAAGTGAATAAACATGACATGTAACTCGTTTTTAGCATCGTAAGTCAAATTAATTACGTTTCATTACGTTGAACTAATTAGAAAAGTTTTGAATACACCGACTCGAATTCCTCAGTACACAAATCGGAATACATTTGTATCAGATACAAATCAAATCCTCAATAATTTAAATTTTATGTGTACCTAACTGAATTGTAATATCACAATTAAGTTGAGAACATCCAATAAAATCGTAAGGGAATGCTCAAATGAACGTCGAAGGAATAAAATATTTCGTTCACTCACATAAGGCAGAAGCACCTTATACGAGTACATACGAGATCTGTTGTGTATTTGGAGGACGAGATTGTGTATCGCATAATTTATTACAAGGCGAGGAGAATAAATTTAAATTTAAATGAAAATTATATTGCCTGATGTGAAAAACAAAAGAAAATTCTTTTTGGTTTAAATTAAATTAGGTTTGAGCGTAACAAAATACATAACATTAATGTTGATGAGGAGGAAAAATTTTGTTTTCTTGTATTTATTGTGTCTGATATAGGCGCATACCAAAATCAGTACTCTTTAAAGGATCATAACTTTTCCATTTCGAATCGAAAGTTTTCCAAGTCATAATTTTTCTAAATTTTATTCTGAATATATCTCACCATATCAAATAAACCGACATGGAAATCGTATTTTCAAAAGAATTTCAAATTGTTACGGATTTTTAGGGAGCGTTCGTAAACGAAATCGTCCAAAACTGTTTTTTAAATCACGGGATGAGGTCACAGGACCAAAGACATATGCTGGAATACCGGTGTGAAGTACTTAACATTAATGAAAAGTGTAGCTACACATTTTAACGAAAAGTGTAGACTCAAAAAGTGTAGATACACAAATTAGCAAAAAGTGTAGCAGCAAACGAAAAAAGTTTGAAATTCGAAATACGTGGTTTAATTAAAATTATTAAAAATAAACTTAAATAATATTAAAGAACTAAGTGAATTTGGCCAAAGACGCTTCCACATGTAGCGCCTTATCGCCAATCACAACATGCAAATTGTCTCGAAATTTTTTGTACAAATTTCAGACACCATGCCAAGTTGAGAACACTAAACTCCACCCTCCGCACTCATTGTTCTGAAAACTTTCTGTATTAAAAAAACTTTAAAATTAAAAAAGGTATATAAACTTATCATTGTAGTCCTGTGGTTCTCAATATTTTTTGTTTATTTTTAACAATTTTAATTAAACCACGTATTTCGAATTTCAAACATTTTTCTTTTCCTCCAGCACCTTTTGCTAATTTGTGTATCTACACTTTTTGAGTCTACACTTTTCGTTAAAATGTGTAGCTACACTTTTCATTAACGTTAAGTACTTCACACCGGTATTTGAAATGAATTCGAATGAATTATTTTCAATTTCATGTGCTTCGATTAGAATAAAAAGACCCAAACAGACGTTACAGCATTTCTATCTGGGTCACGCTATATGGTGGCGGATGGGTCGGATCAAGGTGTAACCCGAACTGTGCCGATGATCAGCCAGGCTGGGGACCCATCTAAAAATAATTGCTCAGTCCTTAACGGAGCCCTCTGGATGCCTGGCGACCTCCAGTTGTATGTAGCCTTACCCGTGTATACGGATCTCTGCAGGGGCGAACCATCATTTTCTCCGTTACTCGTGGGAGAAAGAATGGATAAAACAGATAAAAAAAGTAAATAAAACTAAAGTAGTGGCCAGCACTTCTCAAATGCTGGTGATGACGAGGGGGGGGGGGGTCTGCTACTCCAGCCGACAGAGTGGCTAAGACTGAGACTGGTTCCGAGGCTTGTAAGCCAGGAACTAGCGGTATTGGGAAAAAGGAGAAATTCATTGCTCCTTTGGAGGAGCAATGGACAGCAGAGGAAATCTGTTAACTGGGCAAAGAGTTGCATAGTCGAGGGGAGCAATACACGTAAGGAGGACCTTGGGTCTAAAAGACAGAGGTCTAGTGAGGAGAAGCATGGAGGACTGGATGCCGTGGGGAAACGAGCCAAACTCCATGTGGGACAATCGCCGAAGGGGCATAAGCTCTTCAGCGACATCGTGAAGGAAGGGGAGTGGTGCTAGCCGTCGTGGACGAGAGCCATGAGGAGGAGAGGATCACTGGGGAAAAATGGAGGTTAGTGTTTAACGCACTGAACAGGTTTCCTGAAATCCTTGGACAACATCCGGGAGCCCCGCCAATTTGTAGGGAAGCGGGTTGGTGTCAGCGACGGGTGAAACTGACCGTGTATGCGGATCAAATATCGGCCTTCTTGTATAGGAAGGCGATCGAGCAGGTAGGCGTGGTATGGCCAGGAGCGATTATCAGGGCTGTTCCAAAGGAGGAGATCCCGAGCAGACCTAGGACAATGGTCTGGATTCCTACGAAGCCGGCTAACCTGGATTAATCCCTGAGGATTATCCAGGTTTTTAATCCGGATCTCTCGACGGGGAACTGGAGGATTGTCAAGCAGGAGGAGTCCAAGGGCAGCTTCAGATTATCAATTATGATAATCAATAAGGAATCCCTTTATTCTGCCCCGTCAACAAATGTCTGTCTGTCTGTCTGTACCGCCTTCTCTGAAACCAGTGCATTATATTATATTTTGGACTCATTGTTTGGAACCCTCCAATTAAAACTAAACAAGCGATAGAAATATCCGTCATTGTTAACCCGTACGAATAAAAGGAAATTGTTTTTGAGTCATGTTGAAGCGTAAAAGCGAGGAATGAAATGCGAAATAAACGAAAACGATTTTTACGTACGATTTATTTAAAAAACTATTCGTGCGTGCTGCTTGAAGGTTTTGATGAGAAGAAGAAAAAACCTCTCTCAAATGTGTCAATTTTGACATTTATGAGGGTTATCCAACTGAGTTTATGTTAATTTGTCCCGACGATTTGTGTTTAGTTGCAGGGTGCCCACCGGTAGGTGGTGACATTGACCGACCAGGATTCGTCCAGTGTCAACTCTAATAATCCCGGCCGCACTAAAGTATTTGAATACTTTTGTGTAGATTGTGGTTGTCGGGAATAGGCAGCAGACAGAGCTGTGTTACTGGTATACGCCGTTTTGGCATGTTAATGTGGCAACTCGAACTCGTCCGTCGGATCCTGGATACGTCTCGATGATCCTCCCGAGTAACCATTTTGAAGGTGGGATGCTTTCTTCCTCGAAGAGGACTAATTGACCGACAGGAAGGTTATTGTTGACTCTCATCCACTTCGGCCGTTGCTGTAGGCGAGATAGGTATCCCGGCGGTGAAATTTTCCAAAAGTGATGGTACATTCTCCAAATTTGGTAGCCGTGACTAGGCACGCCTCGATCTGACACAGTAGCGTCGTCAACTTCTCGAACGAGAGTATTGTATCGCCTATGATGCGCCGTAAATGATGCTTTATCGATTTTACGGCTGCTTCCCACAAACCGCCAAAATGCTTCGAACCAGTAAGAATAAAGTTCCAGGTCATGCCATCCTGAGCCAATAATGCAGCGATTTCCGGAGTGGCATCCCTCGTGTTCTGCTAATGGAGGAATACTAGTTGGCGATTATCTCCGATGAAGTTGGTTGCGCAATCGCTGTATAGGCTGCGGATTTTGATTCTTCACGCGGTGGCACCAGCTGTAGTATATTCGTAGATAGGTACACGAAAATACAAATATAGCCCTTTGTTGATGCACCACCACGACCTTAGAAACGGCCTCAAAGGTGTATCGCGATGCGATTGCAAGTTGGCCATCAGCTGCTGCCTCGTCGTTGCGCGATGGCAAAAGCATACAACACATTTATTTTCGTGTGAGCGTACCAAGGTTTTGATTCCTAGAATCCAGTAGTGCTTCCGTAATTGTGCCAGCATCAGTTGCGGATCACCGTGAAGCATTGTACGATGTGCTTGCAAGATGGGTAGGTTAGTAAGCTGACTGTCCTTGGAAAGGATGATCAGATGCTTCCGTGCGTATGGCAGGTTCGATTCGTTAAGCCGCCCGCCCTACGACCCGTAGTATACAGTCGCTGCCGATTAAAGGGTTCAGAGATCGAAGTGAGATCTTGTCCAAAATAAGGATAGCAATAAGGGTCGGCAAGCTCCAGATTTCAGTGATCGTGACTGCGGCTGGTTTTCTCGTTAATCCGATGCGATTTGCTGTACTCACTGATATGAAGCTGACTTAGGATCCCGAATCAAACAGAGCTCGAATGACGAAGTTTTGATTTGATTGCGATACGATAGCAATTGATATTGCGAGCAGAACATCCGTGAATGGCGATGGTGGTTCATACTGACCGAAGTTGGTGACGATTCGACGGATGATGTTTCTGCGTTCGGATTTGAGTTGTATAATACCGTATGGTGCCTTTTATTGCAAACCCGCCACAAACTGGATTTGCAATTCGAACTGGTGTGGTCTTTGCGCAGGTAATTGACACCCAATCTCTTTGATCGGACGAGATTTGACCGTTCGTCGAATGTAAGAGGTTTGAATTGGTCGCATTGGCAAACACGTGTGATTTGCAGCACAAGCTTGACACACGATGCTAGAGCCCGAAGTGGCGACGAGTGATCGTGTTGATTGCTTAAGAGGTTTGCGAGGTGGTCGAGTGTGCGGTGAGTGCGATGAGGATGGAACCTCCATCCTGATCGTAGTGGATTCAGTTGTGCTTTGATCATGAAAATCATCCCCAGCCCAGTGTTGCCATCTGGTGTTCAGGAAATCGATAAGATCTTTGTATGATGGATGTTGATTAAAATTATATCCCATGTGGTGACTGGTACTCCAAAAACTTAGTATCAATGATCTTGCGTAACCACACAGCTGATTCGAAGATGGCTGTCGATGATGAACTGCCGGTGGTTGTCTCATAACTGTCGTTGGTGATGCTCACAGATTTGAGCAACGATGCTGCATCTCCAGTGATTCGAGGTAGGTTTGTATCGAACGACTGCTGTCAGCTACCTTGCCGTCACCTTGCGTTTTCAAGTTCGAAGTTGCCACGAGGTAATAATCATCTGCTTGGTCGCGGTTACCATATTTTCGCTCGAGTTCCTCTTCACCGCATACAGCATCAATTTGGTCCTGTACGCCGCCAAATTCATTATACCGGGACGCCACGTGATCAGTCTGCGTCTGTATTGATTCGTTGCTTATCCCTGGCATGTTGATCGAGAGCTCCTTGCTCTTTCTCACGCTTTCTGCTCTTTCTCTCTTACTCGTTCAAGGACCCATTGTTTGACTCAAGTTGACATTGCACCACCGATTTTGTACGTACACTAATCACACTAGTCACGCGCACTACACCAAAATGGGAAATTTTCCTACCCACTAGAGTTATTGCGGCACGGCACGATCCATCCGATGAATCCAGTAGATGCGATAAATCCGTTTGATGTGAGAAATCGAGTAAATATGATAAACATCCGGCTCGAAGAACCAACAATTTTGAAGCGTAAAAACGAGGAATTTAATAAAGTATTCGTGCGCGCTGTTTGAAGGTTTTGATAAGAAGAAGGCAAAAACTCTCGTCAATGTGTCAATTTTGACATTTTCGAGGGTTATCCGATTGAATGTATGTTAATTAGAGTTGCCCGACGATTTGTGTTTAGTTTAAGGGTGTCCACCGGTAGATGGCACTGACCGAGGAGACGCCATGTGTGAACTCAAACAAGTTAAAATTTGCAAAATGAAGAAATCGCTTGTGCAACCATTACAAATAAATATAAATGGAAAAAATATAGATGGCGCAATCCACGATGAAGACTGGCGATGTTTACAGAATAACTCCAAATGCATTAGGCGGTATAGTGGAGGCAAATAAAAAAAATTCTGTATATACAGTCGTTGGAGCCTTGCAACCAATACTGCACTACGCCAAAAAAACTGAAGACGTTCTTCGGCAGGATTCCAAAACGTGGCACAGTTGCTTTGTGCAAAAATATCTCAATATGTTCCTCCGGTACGTCGACCCACATTGGTTTGTTGGATCTTACCTAGGGGCTTACTTATTATCTGTAAGTAGACCACCACCAGTGTTTCTTTTGTTGATGTCTCGATATATGAGAGGAGTAGTGCGTTATAAAAACAGATGAAATCTATAGCTAGGCAGGCTACTCTTGCCATCATTTAACTTAATTGATTTATTTAATTATTATTTACAGAAATTTTGGAAACCACCCACCCCATTTTGTCATAAGGTATGACGTTTTTCTTTTTCCCAAAATCTTCCTTTTGTTTTCTTGCTCTTTTCTTTATATTTTGTAAGTATTTCATAATTTATTTTAGCTGGACTATTTTACGGCGAATCATCTGGGAATTCGATGTTGTCGCCATATACAATAGGGAGCGGTATTAATTTTACAATTGGCCTTTTAGTGTCACCTCTACTTGTTTTTATTGTGGGGACTCGTACCTGGCCATTTTTACCACTGTGGACTTTATGAATTCGGCGAATAACCCAGTGTGATTGTGAAGTAGTTTTCAGATTTGGTTTGCAATTTTTGCAAAGGGGAGGGTAACTTCGAATTCATTTTGATTTCGATGTACATATTGTTCTAACCAACCTTCCTTCGATCAAATGATTTCTAGTCTTAGTGAAGGTCACAAACGTTATAAACTTGACACAATATTACAACAAGTAATAAATTCTCACAATAGAGTGGTGTATTTTGGATCAGCCTACGAAATTGTATCCACGCATTCTTTTGTCTTAATGATTACAGCCATTTTTTATTGCTTTGTCCACAGTACGGAACCTTCTCGATAGTCTCAAATTTGTTATACTAAAATATTCATTATCAAATCTTAAAACATTTTGCATATTTTTAAAAGGCTTTTTGCATCTTGACAATTTTTGTACATCATTTAAAACATTAATTAAAAATTCAGCATACATTTAGTCAATAATTAATGATTGTCTCAAGTTTTAATATTATTTAAGGACACCGTGTTCCGAGGGTACAATGAGAATAGGAATATGGTTTGCGTTTCCTTCAAAAAGATATACCATTAATTATTTCTGGGTATGTCCTCCGCTGTATATAAAAACAAATCAACAACACGGTGCAAATTATATAAGGGATGGGAATATTTATTTTTAGGCCTAGAATATTTTAATATGATTTTCGCAACAAACAAAATACTGCAGAAAAATGAGTTTTCCTAACTCTACAGCAGGGTGGGTGATTTTGTTAGTGCCGAGGTAAAGAAAAATTGATGACATATTTCTAATCCAAAGTAATCATTTTATTATATTGCATTACTCGGCGGCGTGTTTACGGATGTCTCTTGTCATAAACCAACTTAAAATAAAATTCTATCAATTTTGTTTCAAACCAAATCAAATTCAATAAATATCAATCATATTCATTCATTGCTATCGGGAATAATCAATGTTACATTTCAATTTACGTTTTGCAGTGAAATGAAAATATTGAATTAAATTCGCAGACAGAACCACAAAATTTACTTTGTGCACCCGCATCATACTTTCCATATTATGTGCGGGGGCGAATTATCGTTAGCTGAAGCTTTAAGAGAATGGCTGAAAAAACATAATGACAACAACAAATTTAAGTTTTAAAGTGATATCGTGATAAACACAAACTTGCCATATTACCATATTTTTGTTGTAACGCAAAGAATTTTATTCAGGTTGATGTAGTCGAGTGCTCTAGTACGATGCTATAATATAAATAGTTCGTATATAGTTAACAGTTCATATTCTTATTATCTATTATCAGTGCATACTAGTATATAGTTACATACAAACAGAATAACAAGCAAAATACATAATTTATAGTGGCATTGTTCTTTTTTTTACTTAGTATCATACACAAACACAGCAAGACACAGTAGAATAAGGATGAAATTTTTGTTGTTGATAGAGGGCACACAGGGCAAGCTCGACGATCTTCAATGAAAATATTTTTCATTTTAAGATTCACAACACAAAATTGTAAACAATAAATAAATTAAACTGCAATTTATATAACTACAGTACTTGTGCATTTCATGTTCAGGATAATTTCCCCTGGGGATAACGGAATGAAAACAGGGAGATAGAAGTAAAGTTATTTGTTTTAAGATTTCTATATTTATGTGCGCATCAATTTATAAACTCGTCTGTGTGCTAGTCAACTGTATTTTAAATTTAATGAATTTCTAGTACAATCGAGAATTAAGTTAATTTGGCTTCCTCAACTTTTTACTAATTTTCAAAATCGAATTGAACCATCTTTTGCTAGAACATTTTCCAATATAAAAATTTCCGAGCTGAGGAATTGAAACCTTCTTAATAATCACCCAAAATTGCATATCAGGAATCGCACGTATGCGTTAAATACAACAAAATTCGAGGTTACCAACGGTTTAATAAATGCGTAGCGAAATATAATAATTCGCTAACGCATTGAGATTATACTTTAAATATAAGTTCAACGTATTTCCAATGTATTGATTTTTGAGTACACAATGTCAAGAATTGGTAGAATATGTAGACAATGTAGTTTGTTGCTTTTTGTTGTTGTTTTCATTGTTTTTTGTACGATGTCGTCATCTTCTAATTTTCCAGTTTAAATTTTGGTTTACCTATATTATGGAAGTTAAATTCAATTTTTATAAATCAAATAGGTGAGATTAAAATATTTTGGCCAGTGATACCATTTTCGTTCGTGGATTAAAATTAATTATTTTATAAATCCAGGTATAATAAAGTAAATTACATTTTAAATAGTTGGCATTTAGCGTTCAGTAGTAGCTCTCGTTACTTTCTTACCAGGCTTTTACACGAACCTGTAACATTTTCTAATTTGTAGTATCGATTCTATATTGGCATCGATGTAACCCTTCGTAAAGGAATCCGGGTAAATCTTCTAAGATTTCTTTCTGTATCAAGCAGGCTTTGTACGGGGCAAAATTCGGAGCTACTACAAAACTTATAAAATTCCTTGGCTTGAACAAGAATACAGATGGGTTTTTTTTAAATGTAAACGATATCCATTTTATTCAGGTTAACTCAGGATAACATCAAATGTCCGAGACATGCACCAATTTATTATCAAACGACATTTATTTCTCCTGATCCTTTTTTACTGAAGTTATCTAGCTTGAAATGGATTGCGAGTGACAGAGACAGATAAGACAACAACAACTTCATCACCATCGTCAAGAACATCATAGAAGAAATTGAATAATGGAATGGAACGAACCCTCTTCTCCCCATCCCACCTTCCTGGGCATGCCAGTATACCTTGCTTAGAAACCCTGGGAACTGGCTAGGATTCAATGGACCAATCATTCATTAATCCGAATTGCAGAACCTAATACTACACAAAACTCTAACAGAAGCATCAAGGCCTTCAGAATTAGAGAAATAAATAAAACGTTACAAAATCGAAATACTCGAAGTGCTGAAATAAACACAACATATCGAGTCGTTAAAAAGTTGTTCGAGATGTAGTTTGTGTTGTTCCTCATTTTTCGATGCCACAAGTATTACGAAGTCTAAATCACGCGTGACTTCGTTGATAAATCGATGACACGTGTGAGCGGCGTTTCTTAAACCAAATGGACGTGTAAATTCGAAAAGGCCAAATGGGGTCGTAATTGCCGTTTTGTGTACATCCTCGGGTGCCATGGGAATTAAATGATAGGCTCTGACGAGATCGATTTTGGAGAAGCTAGAGCACCCATATAAATTACTGGAAAAATTTTGAATGTGTGGTATCAGGCAACGATCCGGTATCGTCATGGAATTAAGTCGGCGATAATCTCCATACGGTCTCAAATGGTTATCTTTCTTCCGTACCATATGAAGAGGGCACGAGTCGGGAGATGCCGATACATGACAAATCCCATCATGTGTTGTGAAATTTAGTATACGCAGTATTGTGGTGAATTGGTTCTGGTTTTTGTGGTGGAGATACAGGTACATGAACTGTAGTTACCATATGATGAACTGCGGAATGTTTGTTTTTTTTGCTCTTTTTTTATTAAAAAAAAAAGAAAGTTTTAACTGTCCAATGGATTTAATGTCCTTTGAAGGTCAATACCTCCTTTTCATTCACTCACACAATTATAGTATACCAATTCTTCACTCCAACAGAGGGTCTTAGTTGTGTTTATTAATATCACCGATCGTAATCGATGACGACAATTCACTTTGCATCTAGCCTCTGGTGGGATTCGAACCCAGGACCCAGGTCCAAGTGCCGAAGCTTTAACCACTGCACCACTTGTCCGGTCAAATTGTAAGGTGTTTAACGGGCAAATTGTGGTTTTCTACGAAATCATGTTTTCTACGAAAGTAATCCCGGGGTCTTTAGTTTTTTGTAACGGGGTTGGATTTGTGGTGAAATGATAGAGATTTGTACTTTTCAACGTTTAGACATAGAGAGTTTAACTCGCACCATTCGATGGCTTTGTAGATGTTAAAGTCATGTGCTAAGGACTTTGGAATACATTATCACTTGTTGGGATAAGATGTTGCATAGTGGTGTGTACGTGGTCGACGACTGTGTCGGTTGAAGTTGGAGGATAAAAAGGATTTTCGGGAAGAACTCACTGCGTAGTTTGAGTGTTTGTCCGTAAACCATTTCGGCTGATGAGCACTTAAGATCTTCGTTAATCGTAGCGCGAATTCCAAGTAATACGTTGGGAATTTCGGAGCTGTAATGAATCGTGTATACCCGGGCCTTATGAGCAGCTTTACCTGTCGGTAAAATCGTTCGACCATGCCATTTGCTTGAGGATGATACGCAGTCGTGCGTATTTGATGATACCCAAGGAGTTTCGTTAATTTGGCGAACAATTTTGATTCGAATTGCGTACCTTGGTCGATTGTTATGATTTGCGAAACGCCGAATCGGGATATGTAGTTACTTACGTATGTTTTGGCAATGGTGTGTGTGTGTGCAGACATATCATGCAACAAGCTTTTCGGGCCATCGATTGAATTGGTCGACATAGGTTAAGAGAGAAGTATATCCATTGAACGGTGGAAGCCGATCAACTATATCCAAATGTTCGAATAGACCTGGTGGAATCTCGAATCATCTAATTGGCGTCCTTGTATGCCGTTGGACTTTCGAGTACTGGCAAGATAAACATGCTTGTGGTCAGAAATATCGAGCGGTAATCAATGTATGAGTCGCACAAATACCGCGATGTGAAATGTTATGTAACGCGTCGAATATTTTGCGTCGTAACGGCTCTACGATATATGGGCGTCTCGCACCTTGCGATGTTTGGCAGTATATTTCCATGCTGGGCAATATAATTAGCTGTAGTTTATACGTCGAACTAGCGTAACATTCGGAACAAGAAAGTAAATTCTGAACTTCTAAGTCTACTTTTTGTGCCTATTTATTTTCTGATACGATTTTCGTATTCACCGGGCCAAGAGAAGTTTTTCGGCGTATTGGCCTTCATTAGTAGAGCAACCAAGTATTCACGAATTGGGGCGAGTGTTTCAGCTACTTTCGGTATAAGGCGATGGTAGTAATTTACCATGCCGGTCAATTGCTGAATGTGTTTGATCGTGGTTGGGGTGGGAACTTCGTAATGGTATTAATTCGTTCTTTCGACGGCAGAATACCATTCGATGTGATCGTGTGGCTGAGGAAATCGAGAGAGTTCGAACCAAAAACGCAATTAGAACTCTTAATATTGACACCAAATTAGTTTGTGTTGTTCCTCATTTTTCGATGCCATAAGGATGTCGTCGATGTACGTGAACACGAACTCTAAACGCTTCTTTAACCAAATTGCATACGTGTAAATTCGAAAAGGCCAAATGGGGTCGTAATTGCCATTTTGTGTACATCCTTGGTGTCACGGGAATTAAATGACACGTAGTCTCAACATAATGATCTCCAACGGTTACCTTGCCGATACGCGATAAATCCCTAATTCCACCATGTGTTGAAATTTAGTATACGCAGCTTTGTGGCGAATTTGATCCGACCTGTTAGGAAAGGAAACTTCATTGGTAGCCGACCATAATCGTTATCGGCCGTAAAATGTATCGGAGTGGGTATATCGACCGTGATCGACTTGGTATTGATTGACAGCTGAGTTGCTGAGTCAACCAGCCGTTTTCGTTTAATATCTACTAAGAGAGCGAATTTACCGAGGCAATCTGCGGCAATGATCGGACGATTTACATTAACTAAAACGAAAGCACGAGTGAATGGGCGTTTGAGTCCGATATTAACTTTGAGCAATTTCGTGGTGTAAGTATTGATTTTCGAGTCATTGGCGGCTGTTAAAACTAGATTGTTGGATTTCATATCCAAATAATCCTCCACCGTTGGTGGAGAATTGACCCATTGGATGTTGTCAAATCAGACACTTAAAACACTTGACTTGTATATTTGAAACTGAGCAACTAAAATGGCTTTTGCAGTAATCCGCAGATCATCTTGCTTTAGGATATTATACCACTTAAGTTGTCTTTCTTCTAATATAAACAGGCAATTTATTTATTTCCTACTTTAAACATAAAACTATAAATAATAAATTTATTTGTTTTGTTGTATTTGTGGAAAGACTGGAGATAAAGCTTAGCAAACGTACAGGTAGAAGTTGTTAATTCCATCGACAACAGTCAATTTTTATAAGTTCACCAATTTACATTCTAAATTAAAATAATTTTATTATTGGGAATACAAATTAATTCGGTCCGTTTTCAAACAGTGGCTCTGACGATAATACATTTGCTGTAGTGACAGCTGATTTGCGTTGTTTCAGGCAGATTAGACATCTGTCGTTAACATTCAATTTGTATTGCTTAGAGTTTCTTACAGTGTATGTCGGATTTTGTGATTAACCAGGATTTGCGGGAAGTGTAAATTTTTGATTTTATTTGGAAGAAAGTGCAGCTAAACCACACATCGAATGCTTGTGGAAGTTTACGGTGGCAATACTCCACCCAATACATCATGTAGAAAATAGTTTCGACGCTTCAAAAATGATGATTTCAGTGTTGAAGATAAGCCTCGTTTGGGACAGCCAAAACAAATCATAGACGATAAATTAGAGGAATTTCTCGATGAAGACCCGACTCAAACGCAAGAGGAGCTTGCCGGTACATAGGGGGTGACTCAACATACAGTTTTCGTACGATTGAAATCTATGCGCATGATTTAAAAGCAAGGTAATTGGGTCCCTTATGAATTGAGACCAAGAGACTTGGAAAGGCGATTTCTTTCTTGCAAGCAGCTGCTTCAAAGCCTGTTGACGAGAAGTGGATCTTCTACAAATACCACAAGAGGAAAAAATACTACGCTTTGCCCGACCAATCGTTGCGATCGACCGCTACATCAACACCAAAGACGAACATTCATGGTTCGAAGTTTATGCGGTGTATATGGTGGAACCAAAGAGGTGTTGTATACTACGAGTTGCTACAACCTCCTGGAGATTCCATTACGGGCGAGTGGTATAGACTGCAATTAATTTGTTTGAGCCGTGCATTACGAGAAAAACTACCGGAATATGAGGAAAGAAGGCATGATAAAGTTATTCTTCTGCACGATAACACTCGGCCTCACATTGGAAAAGTCATACAAAACTATTTGGAAACACTCAAGTGGGATATTTTGCCTCATCCGCCGTATTCTCCGGACATTGTTCCTTCTAATTACTGATTGTTCCGACGCACGCAATACGATATCGCGTTGGTAATACGTAGCACTTTATAATTTTAATAAAAATAATAAAAATATAAAAAACTTTAAATTTAATTTTAAAAATGATTTTTATTTATTTAAAATTAAATTTCTTTATTGCTGGTGGTGAGTGATGATGTGTCTGCGGCGGCGTGTATTGCTCCGGCAATGTCCAAAAATATAATAGGAAGAATCTAATTTTTGGATTCTTTTCCTCGCCTAAATCCAACAAAACTAAAAATCTCCAAAACCGGATTTTCAGGTTTTTGGAATTGTTTTTTTACATGCACCAAATAATTTTGGTGCACCCGTTTACAATATGTTTTCTGAAACATAATTGTTTACCATGCCATCTATTGTGCAATGGCATGGTAGTGTGTAAGTGCGTTTTACTTGATTTTGGTTTTGCAAAATCAATACGATTTTTATGCATCTCTAAATGATATGATTGTAGAGGTACATATTGTATTTAGATGTTATGTAACCAAAATATAATTTTTTAATTCTATTTTGATTACACAAATTTCGTTATGTACAAGTGTTGTTGTACGATTATCTATGTACAAGTTGTTATGTACATAATTTGTGTATACAAGTTTGTTGTATATTTTGGAATAATTCTATATATGGAGAATTGTCCATCTATAAAGAATTATGTGAACGGAGGATTGTCCGTTGAGAACAATTGTGCGGAGTTTCTTATAGCTGAAGAAACTACCCGCTACATCACCCACCGCGCAGTGAGTTCCCCCACCGCGGGTTCTTTGTCCGCTGTCGTTTGTGGATGAATTTTGGTTGTAGTACCATTATAATGTTGTATGATAATTGTAATGGTAGAGGTGATGTAATCAGTTTGCCAGAGTGAATTCACTTTTTCCTAATGTATCATTTTGATGGATTTTGTAGAAAGAAAAATAAAACCAGGAAAAAGAATAATTTTAATTCATGATTTCAGATTTATTTTATGTGTAAAAATGGTTCTATTTTATTTTATTTCTTTTTTTTTTTTTTTTTTTTTTTTTTTTTTTTTTTTTTTTTTTTTTTTTTTTTTTTTTTTTTTTTTTTTTTTTTTTTTTTTTTTTGAGATCACTTTTGGTTTTTATGTGTCCTATACAATGATGCGAACAGTTTTTTTTACTCCCGATATTTGATCGGGCGAACTCAGAATTCCATAGACTGGCTTGAGTCTATCGATAGAGACAGATTGCTGCTTGTCTCTGATTTGTAATACAAAGTGCTTACGAAGTCGTCGTATCACTTTGTATGGGCCTTCATATGGTGGTGTGAGGCCTGTGCGGACTTTGTCTATTCGTACGAAAACATAGTCACAGGTTTGCAGTGACTTTGGCACGAATATGTCAGTTTGATTTGATTTGCGCGTGTCCGTTGGGATGAGTTTATTCATCGTGGAGCGCAGTTGATGCATCACTGTGTCAGTGGAAACTTGAGGTGTAAGTGGATGTTCCACAAAGAATTCCCCAGGTAATTTGATTGTTTGACCGTACACCAGTTCTGCTGGTGAGCATTTTAGGTCGTCTTTGACTGTTGCTCGGATTCCCAACAATATGATTGGGATCTCTGAACTCCAGTTGACGGTATTTGCACGAGCTTTGAGAGCTGTTTTAAATTGGCGGTGAAAGCGCTCAACCATACCGTTTGCTTGTGGATGATAGGCAGTTGTCCGTATTCGATGTGAGCCTAAGAGTTGCATAAGCTCAGCGAATAGTTTGGACTCAAACTGTGTGCCTTGATCGGTCGTAATGTTGACCGGAACGCCGAATCTAGAAATGTAGTTTTCGACGAACGTTTTTGCGATTGTTTGTGCGGAGATGTCTTTTATGCAGTAGGCTTCTGGCCAACGCGTAAAACGATCAACGCAGGTTAACAAATATGTAAATCCATTAGATGGTGGAAGTGGTCCAACAATATCTAAATGGATGTGCTCAAATCTACCTGGTGGAATTTCGAAATTCCCATGAGGTGATTTGGTATGTCTTTGTACTTTGCATTTTTGGCAGGATAAACAAGATTTCGCCCAAAGGGTTAAATCTTTGTTCATACTGGGCCAAAAGTATCTTGAAGTGACGAGTTTGCGAGTTGCTCGTACACTTGGGTGGGAAATACTATGCAGAGTGTCGAAGATAGTTCGACGCAGTGACTCTGGAATGTACGGGCGATTGTTACCCGTAGATATTTCACAGTAAATTGACAAATCGGCTAGTGGAAATTTTTCTATTTTCCAATTTGATTTTCGCCGATTTGTAGAACTAGAGAGTAAATCTTGTAGTTCTTGGTCGCAAGCTTGTGCTTTTGCGATCGTAGTGATGTCGTAGCGTGTTGCTGCGGAGGCAAGTTCGTGGTCGGAAGTCCGAGATAGTGTGTCGGCGACCACATTGTCTTTGCCTTGAATGTGTTGGATGTCTGTCGTGAATTGAGAGACAAAATCTAAGTGGCGTGCTTGCCGTGGGTTTCGTTCCGCTTTAGAGGTAATTGCTCTAGTAAGCGGTTTGTGGTCGGTGAATATTGTGAATTCCCTACCTTCGACAAAGTATCGAAAATGTTTAATTGCTTGGAAAATTGCAAGCAATTCGCGATCAAATGCAGAATATTTTCTTTCTGCATCTGACAATTTCTTGGAGAAAAATCCAAGAGGTTCCCAGGTCTTGTTATTCAGTTGTTGTAAGACCGCGCCTATTGCTGTGTTGGATGCATCAGTGGTGATGCTATATTTCGTTTCATTTAGCGGATGCGCTAAAAGAGCAATATTTTCCAAGCTTTTCTTGAGCTGAAGGAATGCGTTTTGACATTCTTCAGTCCAAGAAAAATTTTGAGGCGTTTTGGGCTTTTTAAGAAGACTTGCCAAATGCGTGTGTATTGGGGCAAGTACTTCTGCAAGTTTTGGTATGAATCGGTGGTAGTAATTTACCATGCCGATGAATTGTTGGATTTGCTTCACATTTTGTGGTGCTGGGAAATCTCTAATTGCATTAATTCGTCCTTCGGACGGCAGAATGCCATTAGATGTAATCTTGTGACTGAGAAAGTCAAGATTATTCGTCCCAAACACGCATTTTGCCGTGTTGATATTGACACCGTACTTTGATAATTCTTGGAAGAGTTTTTCCAAATGGAGTAGGTGTTGTTTCTCGTCTTTTGAAGCTACGAGAATGTCGTCAATGTATATGAAAACGAAATCGAGATCTCTCACGATTTCGTTGATGAAACGCTGAAATGTTTGCGCAGCATTTCTGAGTCCAAATGGCATTCGGGTGAATTCGAATAGGCCAAACGGAGTGGTAATTGCAGTTTTGTAAATGTCGTCAGGAGCAATTGGTATGAGATGGTATGCTCTGACGAGATCGATTTTAGTGAAAATTGTGCAACCATGTAGTTGCATGGAGAAATTTTGTATGTGGGGGATAGGGTAACGGTCAGGAATTGTGACTGCGTTAAGCCTTCTGTAGTCCCCACATGGTCTCCAGTCGTTATCCTTCTTCTTCACCATGTGTAATGGACATGATACTGCTGAAGAAGATGGTCGGCAGATTCCTAGTTCCACCATGTGTTGGAATTCTAGGAAAGCTGCTTTGTGGCGAATTGGATCAAGCCTTCTTGGTCTTGAAAATGGTAAATGCCCTGTAGTCACAATGTGGTGTACTACGTTGTGCATAACTGGAGCGTTATAGTTTGGTGGAGCTGTTAAAGAAGAGAATTTCTTTAGCAGTGCTCCATAGCCATTGTTAATTGTGTAATGCAATGGTGATGGTGTATCAACGCGTGCTGATGTTGCGTTGATTGAAAGTTTAGTGGATGGATCAATCAGTTTGTGATTTTTTAGATCCACTAAAAGACCAAATTTCTTTAGGAAATCCGCGCCTATAATGGGGCGGTTGACATTGGCGAGAACGAAAGCGTGTTTGAATGAACGCCTTAATCCAATGTCAACGTCGAGTAGTTTGGTACCGAAAGTGTTTATTGTGGTACCATTTGCTGCTGACAGAACTAAATCGGGATTGCGATTTGTTCCGTAGCTATAATATTTGTAGTACGGGATTACGCTTAGATCAGCGCCGGTATCGATCAAAAATGTTATTTGATTTACCGAATCCCGTAGGAATAGGCGGCTCTGCTGCGGTTGTCTTAGGTCTGCCGCTACGACCTTAAGACTTACTCGTTTGGGGATGCGGTATTTGCGGATCTCGTTTGCTTTGTAGCAAAAGTGCATGGTGCTGTGCATTTTTCTGCAGCGTTACCAAATCTTGTGTGATACCAACACCAGTGGCGTGGAAATTGGTATCTTGGTAAGTGGGTGTTGTTTGGCTGTAAAGAGCTTCCCTGGTTTGGTTGAGATCGCGGTTTTTTTGAAGGAGAAGGAGTTCGTCTCCATGGCGATTGAGAACGCGAAGATTGTCGCTGGGTGTGTGCATTATTCTCTAGCTTCACCAGCCGGTCGCTAATTTGTTTTAGCATCATTTCAATACGGCTGTTGCTAGAGTTTGGCGCGTGTATCTCTGAGCTTGGTGTACGCGTGTCGCGTTTAATTGAACCCAAGCCCTGAGTCCGCGTGCCAATGATGTCGTGAAGTTTATCGGCGATGACAGCAAGATCCTCTACCGGTTTTTCTTGTTGGGGGACCAATGCTGTTTGTATATAATCAGGGAGTTGCCTGATCCATAGTTTTGTGACGACGTTGACCGTGAAATTTTTTTCGGCCAACGATTTAATTCGGTGCAGTATATCCGAAGGTTTTTGATCACCATACTCGACTTTGCTCAAGATCGTTTCTAATCTACGCTCCTCAGAGATTGAGTAGCGATCGATTAAGCTTTTTTTGAGCGTGTCGTATTTGTTATTAGCTGGAGGGTCTTGTAGTATGTACTCGACCTTCTCCGCTTGTGCTTCCGAAAGGGACAACACTGTGTGCGCAAACTTGTGTCTGTCGCTGGTGATCTTGTTCGCGTCGAACATAATCTCGGCTGATATAAACCAAGTTTTCGGGTTATTTTCCCAGAATGCCGGTAGCCGCGTCAATTGTTTTGACGTGGCTAATTCAGGCTGGGGTGGCACCTGTTGCTGACGATTTGCGTCATCATGTACATCGCCTTTGTTGTTCCCGTTATTTTCCATGTTTTATTTTGAACGATAAAACAAAATTGAAACGGGGTTTTTATATTATTTTGATAAAATAAAATTTTCACACACACTATAAAAAATTTTGTCGCGCTTGTAAAAAAAATTTTGTTTTAACACGCGGGTTTTGGCAATGAATGATTTTTTAGAATTAGTGTCGGAATGGACACGTGCTTTCTAAAAATCGACCAGGGGATATGGACGATTTGTGAATATAGTGCGCTTACCACGGGTGGGGGCTTGGGCCACTATATCACAAAACTCGTCTTATAATAATTTTTAAATTTATTAAAACTAAAACACCATGCACTTTATTTATAAAATTTTTATTTCACTTTTTTTTAAATAATAATAAAAAAATCACTCACCTGATTTGCGGTAAAAACCGTCGTCGGGGTCACCAGATATCGTGTTGGTATGCGGGGCACTTTATAATTTTAATAAAAATAATAAAAATATAAAAAACTTTAAATTTAATTTTAAAAATGATTTTTATTTATTTAAAATTAAATTTCTTTATTGCTGGTGGTGAGTGATGATGTGTCTGCGGCGGCGTGTATTGCTCCGGCAATGTCCAAAAATATAATAGGAAGAATCTAATTTTTGGATTCTTTTCCTCGCCTAAATCCAACAAAACTAAAAATCTCCAAAACCGGATTTTCAGGTTTTTGGAATTGTTTTTTTACATGCACCAAATAATTTTGGTGCACCCGTTTACAATATGTTTTCTGAAACATAATTGTTTACCATGCCATCTATTGTGCAATGGCATGGTAGTGTGTAAGTGCGTTTTACTTGATTTTGGTTTTGCAAAATCAATACGATTTTTATGCATCTCTAAATGATATGATTGTAGAGGTACATATTGTATTTAGATGTTATGTAACCAAAATATAATTTTTTAATTCTATTTTGATTACACAAATTTCGTTATGTACAAGTGTTGTTGTACGATTATCTATGTACAAGTTGTTATGTACATAATTTGTGTATACAAGTTTGTTGTATATTTTGGAATAATTCTATATATGGAGAATTGTCCATCTATAAAGAATTATGTGAACGGAGGATTGTCCGTTGAGAACAATTGTGCGGAGTTTCTTATAGCTGAAGAAACTACCCGCTACAACGATTTGGCAGGTCACCGGTTCATTTCGTTCGAAGAAATTGAAAATTGGCTTCAAACTTGGATCGCCTGAAAAGACGAAACGTTTTTCCGAGATGGGATTCGAAAATTGCCTGAGAGGTGGGAAAAAGTTGTAAGCAACGATGGACAATATTTTAATTAATCTGCTCATTCGTTTTATTTTAAAATGAATTCATTTTTAAAATTAAAAAACGGAATTCGGTCCGTATTTGTACTCCCAATACTTTTTTTTGTAAAGTATGGCAGTTTATTAAATTGTTAGAGCTTGAGCTTATTTAAATCTAAAATAAAACTATAAACTAAAATGTCAAAAATCGCAATTAATTGCAACAAAAATTGCAATTTATCTTGGTTTTTAGAGAATTAGGGCACTGGTTGTAAACTGTAAAATTTGAAGTATTATTTTTGTTTGTTTGTAGTTAAGATGATAGTTTAAAACTATCATTATACAACCGTTGATTCGACCCGCAATGGGTTGACAACGTTATCACTACTAAGGGGTGCGATACCCCCTTTTTCCCTTTCCCATTTTTTTGTTTTTCGATGCGGCTATCTTGATAACGACATTGGCCGTTACTTGTGCATTCCCATCCCCACGACCAAGTACTTTCCTCTTCCGACTGAGCTACGAATTAATGCCGGGGGGGGGGGCTGTAATACAGGTAAAGGCAAATTGTTCTATGAAACTGGGTTAGTCCTAGCTTTAGGTAGAGGCTAACCCGTTTCAAGTGGCGTCCAAATGGAGCACAACAACTGTTCCATAATTAATTAACGTATTTATGTAGGCACCACTTTTTCAAGTGGCATCCAAAAGGGGCCATAATTTGGCCCAAACATCACTAATAAAATTTTGAATTTTGATTGAGGTTTTCCTCACACTTGGTTCACCTTCGTTTCCGACATTAATTAAATAAATAATTCATTCCTTTAGTTATTTAAATATGGTTCGGCTGATTATGAAAAAATTAGCAGAGTTTTTTGGTATCTGTGTGCTCCGCGGTTTTGCCTTCGGGCATATATACTTGACCTAATGCTTGTTGGGACACACAGATACTGTAAAGGCTTAGTAGTTGTTCAGTTGCGATGCTGGACCTCCGTATACATAGTTTATCTGGGGCATGTCCCAACCCGTACACTGGGGGATGGACTAGTATGCGTGGTCGCATTCGGAACTCAATGAGCTCTTGTGACATACTTAGACTCAGAATATTTGTTATGTTGTACGGTTTTTGGTACCATGTACAACTAACAATCTTTCAATTCTGTACAGGCAAGGGTGAATGATGTGATACCTGGAGCAATGTGCATATCCCTTGCTCGGCGATGATACCGGAGAAGATACCGGGTGTGTAAAAGGCTGCACATCCCGGTCAGATTGTAAAGATTGCCCTCTCATTTTTTTTCTTCAGTGACCCAGCTTGTAGTAAGAAGTTACTCCAAGTGAGGATAAATTTGTTAAATTCGGTTAAAAGTAGATTTCCACCCACAACGTTAGTTAGGTTTTTCGCATCGTGTCACTTCATTAATTTAATTTTAAATTTGCATCCTTAGGGATGGGTTCGCCAGCCCTACTGTTTAGATTAAGTACGTCCACGGCATAACACTTGTAGCTGTTCAATCTTGTGTTCTAATTGTGGACGGTTATACGACTCCAAGTTTTGGACATAAGTACAAATGGGTTATGAGACACGTTGTGGAAATCTTAGCGATAACTGGCGACGTATCGTTCCTTTTTGATAAAACAGTAATCCGGTCTCGAGAGCTGAGCATTTGGCATCGTAGATATCAGATTATTGCATGCCAGTTGTAGGCTTATCACTCATACAATCTCCAAATGTAGGATAGGAATTTGGATTGTGGAACAAGGGTAAGACTGATGACATGATCAAGAAGGTAATCTAGTCAGCTTTGTTAGTCTAACCAACATGGCAGTGAGGATCACTCGTAAGAAGTTTGGACGTCCACTGCATAATTGAAGGTGGAGTAGCAAGCTGGTCAATCTGTTCCTTTTCCTTTTCCTTGTTTGACCCAAGTAGTGGGCTGTCACCTCATGGTGACAGCTAAGATGAAGTTTTATATAGATAAACTCAGTGATGAGGAGTTGCGTATAGAGTTTGAGGTGCGCAATCTGGTTGATAAAGCCAACCAGGAAATAACTCAAACGATGAGAGAAGAATAAGAAACGCGAAGATGAAAAAAAGGAAAGGCGATTTGTCGTGGAGTGAAAAAATTGTGGAGTCGCGGGCCAGTCTGTTGTCACACCATCTACGCAGCCATAACTGCTTGCATAGATGATGTAATAACAGATTGAAGGCTGGTATTGCGAATACTAGAAATAGGTTAACTATATTAGTTAGGGTTAGGAAAGTATAATGTTAAATTTAGTTTAATGAAAGGAGGAGGTTAGCTCAATCCCAACTATCCAACTAATAATTTGATAATCTAAAATTTTACAATAAGGCTGTCATTGAAATTGTAGAATCATTTATATCAATTTTAAGAACAGCAGGAACCAGCACAGCAGACCAGGAGAAAGTGTACATCATAATTGCCAACAGCAGAACCATCAAAACGCACTAATGTCACACTGCCCAAAAACATAACGAATGTATCACAGAAACAAGAGCAATAAAACCGTTAATAATAAATTTTCGTTGACACTACCATAAACATAAGAGTGTTTCCGTTTTTTTTTTTTTATTTTCTATTTTTTTAATCCATGCAATCTTTTCTGGGGCCGAAGCACTCCCTGCTCTTTCGCGGTTGATTTTCCCGTCTTACTTTACGCATCCTTGCCAAATCGAAGACGTACGGCTATAGGACCGATTTAAGTTACCATCTGCGCATTGCATAGCTCCATGCCAACCTATAGTACTGGACATGGAAGATGGGTCGGCCCATGAGTTTTGCACACCGATAGGGGGTCGTAGTTGTGTTCCTTTTAATCACAGATTACAATCTGTTGATGAAAATTTCCTTTTGCATCCTGCCCCTATCGGGATTCGAACCCGGTACCTCCCGATCCAAACGCCAAAGCTTTAACCACTGTGCCATTTGGTCGGTGTTTCCGTTGTTTCATTACATCTGCTGCTGTACAAACATTAAACCAACCAATGGCAAGAATTTGAATCTATAATATCCAGACTCCATGACCACCGATGATCGCAATCATAAATTACCTTTGTGCAGCTGCACATGGAGATGCAACATACACAGACGGTTGTCGAGCCAAACACATATAAATCTTTTTGTCGTGGGAACCGTCGTTAAAGCAAACAGGAGGTCCATTGTGGTGTAACTTCTAAAATAATTGGGATGTAGACCAAATAAAATTGTCAAAAGCACTAGATGATGACAGCTGTAAAAATATCACAAAATCTGTTCCAGTGAAAAATGAACAGGAGATTACCAGATCAGCATTTGTGAAGTCACAGAAGTCTGAAGTCGCAGAAGTCACAGATGCGCAAAAGCCATCAATCATACAAGTGCGCTAACGCCACTGCGCTAACACCATTGCGCTGCACCAAGTTACGAATCGAAAATTTTTATTATAAAGAAATTCATGTTTTTTTACAAACTCGATAATTTCTTCTTCCATTTTGGTTTGACAGACAATAAAATACTCCTAGTGTTCGGTCGGTCAAAAATAATAAAAAATATCATGATATTTTCTATTACGTTTTGCCATAAAACGCACTCATTTATCACCAAAAAAAAAACAAGAAATTTTTTGATTCTAACTGTCAAATTTTTTGTATATTCTTATACCTATTTTGTTTAAAACAATTTATTATGATGAGAGATTACGATTTTGCTAACATAACATAAATCTTTACACATTAAATTGTTATCAATTCGACGTAAATTAATATTTAAACGAACAGCAAGAAACACTAGAAAACACGTGGGTAACTGCAGTAGGGAAACTTTCGAATTTCAAAATGAAAATTTGCACACCGATTAAGCCCAATTTATGCTAATTAGTGCTCACGGGAAAAAATTAGTGCTAGTCCAGGAGCCGAAAAAACGGGAAAAGAAAATTTCAAATTTCGCCTAAAAGACGGAATAAATAAAACCCGATTTCTAGATAAAACCAGAAATAATTTTAGCCTAATTTTAAAATTTACTAAAGGCCGCTAAACTGATGAAATTTGTGCTTATCATAGAAATATAATTTTCATTCATAAATCGAGGAAAACCAAACCAGCCCCTGAAAGATACTATATTTAGAAAAAACGGAGATATATCGTTCAATAATATTTGTGTTGAACAACAAATAAAACAATAGAAATAAAATGTTCTAAAATCCAAGGAATAAGCAATTCAAATAGTATATTCCTGTCAGGTATGTTCATTGCCATCCCAAAAATAGTGACTGAATTTGTGCTAATCCAGAATTGATCCAATTCCATTGAACAACAACGACCGTTGAATGAACAATTTTCTGACAAAAAGTGTTCTCGAAACCAATGAAGTTGGCACTTCTGATTACATATTCCTACCAGGTATGTTGATTGCCATCCCAAAAATATAGTGGCTGAATTTGTGCTAATCCAGATTTGGCCCAATTCCATTGAACAACAACGACCGTTGAATGAACAATTTTCTGACAAAAGTGTTCTAGAAACCAATGAAGTTGGCACTTCTGATTGCATATTCCTACCAGGTATGTTGATTGCCATTCGAAAAATATAGTGGCTGAATTTGTGCTAATCCAGAATTGGCCCAATTTCATTGAACAACAACGATTGTTGAATGAACAATTTTCTGACATAAAGTGTTCTAGAAACCAATGATGTTGGCACTTCTGATTGCATATTCAGTTCAGAAAAGTTCATTGCCATCCGAAAAATATAGTGGCTGAATTTGTGCTAATCCAGAATTGGCCCAATTCCATTGAACAACAACGACCGTTGAATGAACAATTTTCTGACAAAACGTGTTCTAGAAACCAATGAAGTTGACACTTCTGATTGCATATTCCGTTCAGATAATTTCATTGCCATCCGAAAAATATAGTGGCTGAATTTGTGCTAATCCAGAATTGGCCCAATTCCATTGAACAACAACGACCGTTGAATGAACAATTTTCTGACAAAAAGTGTTTTAGAAACCAATGAAGTTGTCACTTCTGATTGCATATTCCGTTTAGATAAGTTCATTGCCATCCGAAAAATTTAGTGGGAGGAATATGCAATCAAAAGTATCTGGTACATTTGGCGAGCACTAATTAGCACAAATTGGGCTTAATCGGAATGCAAATTTTCATTTTGAAATTCGAAAGTTTCCTTGCTGCAGTTACCCACGTCTAGAAATTTATGTCCATATTTACGAGTATCATGAAACTTTTTAAAGCACTGTTTTGCATTTCGATAGAATAAAAACTAGTTATGTGTATAGTTTTTGCTTTTATTAAGTACAATTATAATTAATTCGGTATTAATTGCTGGATTCATCTTGCCAAAAATACCTCTAGATAACAAAACTAATCTACAATTTTATTTCAAATTGGTTGTTCAGTCGGTTCTGACATACAATTATACGGAGTGAAGTTAGGGTCGTAAAAAATATCATGATAATTTTTATCATTTTGGTCGCACTGAACACTCCGACTATAAATTTTCCTATTAACAGAAAAATAAATGAAAAAACAAACTGAACTTAGTCGAAATTCAAAATTTTAGTAGTTTTATGTGGTGTCGTCCTAATTCTGATCAGCAAAATTAGAAATAGAGACATGAAGGCAGCATTCTATATACTGAGCAGAATACATATAATTCAGTTCATATCGTGTGTATTCTAATTTCGCTGCTATCAGAATTCTGTTCATTTGTTTTCAGCATTAATACATATTTTTAAAGAGTCTTACTAGGCTTGGTGCTGTATGCTCCGTCTATTAGATAAAATAAACCAGTTTTTTGTGTTTTAACTCTTAGCTATGAAAATCGATCATGATTATCTTGAATCGGGGCCACAAAGTACTTATTACTACCCCGACCCTAAGTACCTATTACTACTAGTAATAAATACTTTGTTTTGGGGCCTTAAAGGGTGGGACAGGAATAGCATCTTGCCAATTTCGAAATTGTTTAAACAAATTTCTAATGTACTGTAGTAATTACAAAATTTAACTTTAAATTTAATTAAATTAAATAATTTTTTTTACATTTATTTATTTTCAGATGTCATAATATGGGTTTCATGTGCGAATTGCCGCGACACAAAACACGAGCGAAAAAAAAAAATTTGAAAATTGCGACATCTGATACAAGCAGCACTAACTATTATTTTGATATAAATAATAATAGCATTAATAGTAATAATAATAATAATAATAATGACGATATTTGTAAATCATTTGCTAATTCCAATACGATTAATTCGGATAATAATATAAAACCATTTTATAATGAAATTATAGCAAGAAATCGTTTAAGTGATATAAATTTAAGTAATAATAATTGTAGTGGTAATAGTAATAATAGCTGTAATGACAAATTATCATTTTTTAATAATTTTTATACAAAAAATTACGAGCATAATATAAATAATTGTACATCAGATACAATCGCTGCTGCAGCAACAACTTTAGTAGAATTTAATAGTGAACAACATACAACAGTACCAACAACCGCAACAACTACGGCAACTACAACAACGTCAATAAATAATAATAATAGTAGTTTTATAATAATTAGGCATACGTTATGTTTTTACGCTATTTCAAGTATTATATTAGCTTTGTGTTTTTGTAAAACACCAGTGGCGGCAGCAACCGAAACCGGGTAAGTACCTCAATTTCACTTCATATCATATAGAAAGATAGTGGCCGTTTTCTCTGGACACCAGGTCCTCCATGAGTTTCGAAACACAATATCATATTGCTGTTGTCTTCAAGCAGGTGTTCCAATTAGTTTTAAGAACGAACAAATTAGTTCATGATTAATTTGTCAATAAACTATTTGCAAATCAAACAAATTGGGCAGCGCACTTGATTAGTACAATTTCGCTTATCTACCCGTATACGTAGCGTAATGACAGAACGGCGAATATCACACACCTATCTATCGACGCACAGAAATTATTATTTTTATATTCGTACAACAATTTCCCCCAAACATATAAAATTTAATTGTACACCGTAATTATATTGTCATTACACAATTTAGCGATATAGAAATGAGTGTAATAGGCGCAATACACAAAATGGTTATGGCTGTAAAAAATAATAAAGATCCAAACGATAGCATTTTCAAAAAAATTAAATCTATTATTTTCCGTCCATAAATTTTCCGATACCGTTTCGTATTTGTCTATATTTGTATATGATTTGATAACAGCAAAACAATTTAATTATTAATTACAATTGGTTTAATTGGATTCTCCGTTTGATGTTGTTGTAAAAGCCCCTAATATTAAATTTATTTAGTTAAATTCATCTTGTGTCGTCTCTCCACTGTCTGCGCGATATTTTTTAAATCATTTTTCAATCTTACTGAATTCACTCACACTACGTGCGTTTTTATTTGATCTCGAATAAAACCCATAAAATTAATCGGACACAAAATTCTAGCATAATCGAATCACAGTAGCAAACCGTTTAGTTTACTATAATGATTTTGGTTCGAGTTTGCTAAGGGAACGTTTAATCGGAACCATCCAGGTTTATAAGAGCCTCCCTATTGGAGCATGTCTTCTTGCGTAGCGGTCGAGCGGTATGAAACTGTCCTAGATATTGCTACGCCTTCGGCCAAGAAGTACGATACCATCTGTATATTCAAGAATTCGAAAAAATCACGAAGTTTTAATGTTGCGTTTTCTTACCACTAACTCAAGCGCCAAATTGAACAGCACAAGTGCGAGTGCATCTCTCTGTCGAACACCAGATGTTATTTCAATGTAGTATGATACAGTTCCTTCGATTACGATTCTACATTCAGCCCAGACGTTGTCTATTTACACAGAGTAACGAGTTTCTCTGGAATTCCTCGACACATGAACACAGCTCTCTGCCTACTTTGTAGGCAGTGTTCAATAGAGCTATGCCACGCTATTTTCACAATTAAGACGGTCGCATTTTGTGTGCAGCAGATATATGAGCACGGTTTTTCAATTACGGTCCTCCACGGTCCTTAATCAATTCTACGGGGATTCAATCTACTAATAACTTCGTTTACTAACTCCACTGTGGGATATTTGACAAAGACCTCTTCACCCTAATGAGGGTCACTTTGTTATTTCGATTTTAAATTTTTTAAAGTAGGTTTAACACTGAGAGCACATCAGCCACGTTTGATCTCAGTTGTCCATTCCTGTCTTTGATGGTAGTATTTCTTTGGTGGATGTCTTTAGTGAGATTCCTGGCGTTAGCAAAACAGTCTCTGAGATTTTTTTGTTCCACTCGGAAGCTATTGTTTTCGATGCATTATCTGATATGTTCGCGCTTCCTTTACTGGCGGTATTTAATCTGAGTCCCTCTAGCACAAAGATATTCTGCTAGAGTGTTTCTAGTGTTGCGAGTCAACCATTTTTCATAAAGCTTTTGTTTATTTTCGACGACCAGACGGCACTGGTCAACAAACCAATCATTGCGGGTTCTTTGAGGTATTTTTCCGATGGTATTTTGAGCCACGGTTGCTATGGCTGGCTGTATAGCTACTAGCCTACTGTTGTTACTGTGCCTGTCAAGAGAGTCGCAATGAGACCTGATTGGTAGCTATGCAGTGATGCTTGACCTTTTATACCATCGACATTCGAACGGTCTTTTGTGGTTGTCTATTGAACGTAGATGACATTTTGCACTTATATTTGCATATGACAAGCAAATGATTGATGTCCATGTCTGCATCTCTGTAAGATCTAATGTCGGATATGCTAGTGGAGTGTCTCTTAGAAACCATGATGTTACTTTATCGACATCTTTAAGTTGGCAACACTGTTTTGTTTGACCACCGATTTGACAGCTGATATTTGCTTTGTCATTAGTTTGATTTACCATTTCCTAATGAATAGACTCACGCCAGAGCAACGCTTGCAAATTGTTGAATTTGTTTATCAACATAATGGTTCCGTTCGCCAAACTCATCGTGCATCACGTCCATTTTATGGTCGTATGAACGATTATCATCAGAGTGGGTAATTCCGTTAACTATGGATCGTTTTCGCATCACGCATACTTTTATGAAAGATTTTGTCTAAAGATCTTGGTTTACGTGTTTAGAAAATTTAATTTGTGCAGGAATTGAAGCCGTCCGACCATCACAAACGCCGCCAATTCGGCCAATGGGCTGAACCACAAATTGTTATTGATGTTAATTTTCCAAACAAAATTTTGTTCAGCAAATAGCTCACTTTTGGTTGACTGGGTACGTTAATAAACAGAATTGTCGGATTTCGCTTTATGGAGCGCTTTATGGGCCGGCGGAATCATTCGTCCATGTGTCTTCAAAAACGATAATGAGCGGAATGTTCAATCAGCGGTGAACGGTATAGAGTTCTAACTTTATTGTACTCCAATTGGCTGGCATAAATCTTACTGATATGTGGTTTCAACAGGACGGTTCACATGCCACACAGCGTGGGATACAACTAATTTACTCAAAGAAACATTTGATGAAATACTAATTTCACGTAATGGTCCTGTTAGTTGGCCACCGAGATCGTGTGATCTAACTCCATGAGATTATTTTCTTTGGGGATATTTTAAGCCACTTGTTTACGCCGATAACCCACAGACGATTGAACACTTGGAACACAATATTCGGCTAGTTATTAGCGAGATACGGCCGCAATTGCTGCGAAAGGTGATCGAAAATTAAGATCTCCAGATTACGCCATATATGTGCCACTTGCGACGGCCACATGGCTGAAGTCATATGGATGAGACGGCCAACCCTAAATTCGGATGCCCGCTGTAAAGATGAGGGTAACCGTTAGCAATATCATGGATCCCTCTCCTAGATCATCTGTAGTACAAGTACGTCTAATGTGTAACTCTTTGACTGATTCAAAAGGTTTTGGAGATCTTAGGTCTTAAGAGGCTAAGCATGTTCCATGTTCCCAGTTTTAAAGCAAAGTCGTATTTGTGATGTATCCTATAAGGTAATTCGAGGCCTTCATGTAGGGCTCATAACATAGTGGTTTTTATGAGAGAAGGTTGCTAGCCTGCCGCTCAATCCGCTTGTTACACGTGTGAACACATTTTGAACACATTCACATGTATAGCGAGCCGCTTGATACAAGACAGACGCCCGCTTCTGCGGTTCATAGTCTGGAGAACAGATGCTGATTTGGTTTTGATTTTAGGGCGCCAATGACATTACACCGCCTGATTCGTTTAGAGTTACCCTAAGAGCACTGCGAGGGTGTATGACTCTAGGATTTCGCCCTCCACGCTAATAGCAGCATGTAGTATGTTAAATTCGTGAAACGATAAATTTACTTTGTAAGCGGGTTTCCATACAATTGTGAAAATCTTTCATTCATCAACATTTTTTATCTCTACAGGTTAGATGGGCTGGCTGATCGCGTTTTCCCTAAATGAGAAAACCCTTGCGAAATATGGTCGAAATTCGTGTATAGAAAGTGGCAACTTCCGTAGGAGAATTTTTATATTTCCAATTAATTTGAAAAGTTAGCTTTTACAAAAAAAAAATCAAGATTTAAATTTTTTTAATAAATTTGAAAATTAAAGTTTCAACAGGAGTTGTCCTTGTTTGTTTTCTGAAATTTCCGCGGGAATTATGATTTTTGATTACATTAGACAGTTGTACACTGGCTTAACTGACCACCAATAAGTATTGTGGGTATAACCAGTTACCCAGAAATTCAGTCACTGATGAAATCAGTTACTGACAAAGAGTATAAGGTAACAGCGTTAAATAATGGCGTTTGAAAAATGAATACTCTGGACTCAGATACTTATAGAACCTTATCTATGAAATTGAATGCTGGAAAGTATCAGTGGTTCACTTACGAAAACAACAGGCCCGACCTATAAAAGCAAAGAAATATTGGAAGACTTAGAAAATAAAGGTTTTAAAATACTAGATGCTGTGAATATTGTTAAAAAAGACAGAACAGAAATTAAGGAAGGAAACCAAATTATCAGTAAAAGGGGACTTCCTCTTTTTAGGCTAGTATTTGACAACAAAGAGAATGTTCAAAAGATTTATGGAATAAAAGGAATTCTTCACATGAAGGTGCAAATCGAACCAATGAGGAGAACCAGAACACGCATACCCCAATGCAAGAAATGTCAGGTATTTAATCACACCCAAAGATTTTGCGGCCGAGATCCAAGATGTGTAAAATGCTCAGGTAATCATTTTACCCAGGCGTGTACAATAGGGAGAGATGTGCCAGCCAAGTGTACAAATTGTAAGGGCCAACATCCGGCTAATTATCGCGGCTGTGAGGTTGCTAAACAACTACAAAACTTAGGAGATAAAACAAGAAATCAACCGCAAAATCACGAAAATCGAAGAGTTCAAATATCAAATCAGATGAATCCAAACCCACAACCAAGCAATACAGGGCAAAGAAGTTCATTTGCTCAGGTAGTGAAAGGTTTGGGTTTTGACTATTACAAAGCGGCTAGATGACCGAAGTAATCTGAACAACGTGATATTTTAACAACTGAAGAAAATGCAACTCCCTCAACGCAATCCAACAAGAAATGTTAAGTAAGAGCACAACTTTCAAAATACCAATCTGGAATGCGAATGGCATTATGCAACATATTCCAGAAATAGAAATATTTTTAAATTCAGAAAAAATCTACATTTTCTTAATATCTGAAAGCCATCTAGTTAAATCTTCGTTTGTTAAAATACGGGGTTACAACTTATATCACTCCATTCATCCAGCGGAAAGAGCAAGAGGTGGTTCGGCATTATTAGTAATATAAAGCACCATTTAGAATCAAATATCGAAGAAGAAACAATGCAAGTCACTACTGTAAGGATCCAAATTAAACACAGACAGCTTACTGTCTCTGCAATATATTGTCCTCTCCGGCATAACTTGAAAAGGGAGAACTACCTTAAACTATTTAAATCGCTTGGACGTGATTTTATTATTGGAGGTGAGTTTAATGCGAAAAACACATATTGGGGATCTAGACTTACGACGTCAAAAGGTAAAGAATTGCTTCAAGCAAGGCAGACATAAATGTGAATTTTACTCTGGTGGTTCCCCAACATACTGACCCAGTGACGGAACGAAGATACCTGACCTAATAGACTTTTATGTAGCAAGAGGTATATCCCAGAACTTCATTCACATTGAAGACAGTAATTCTCTAGTATCGGATCATTCCCCGGTTATCATGACAGTCAGTGAAATGGTAATTCAAAGGGAGAGTGCACCCAGATTAACAAATTCAAAAACAAACTGGGATCTCTTTCGTGAGGTATTGGAGGAAAAAATCAATCTGGTGCCGATAAGAAATCCCCACCAGTTGGAAGATGAATTAGAACAACTCAATGAAGAAATTCACTATGCTGCTTTGGCAAGTACCTTCATTATACAAAATAAAAAGAAGCTTAACATATCCTACCCAATGGAAGTTAGAGAGTTGGTAAGAGAAAAACGACGGGCACGTAAAACCTGGCAAATAACTAAAACACCGGAGAACAAAACAATTCTTAACAATTTAGGTAGCAGTCTCAAATCTCTTCTTAAAGAAGTTAAAAATGCATCAATCAACAGATATCTAGTTAGCCTAACCGATGAAAAGAATTCTGATTATTCTCTGTGGAAGGCGACGAAGGGACTCGAAAGACCCAAAATGCAAGTGCCTCCACTTAAAAAGGAGGATGGAACCTGGGCAAGAGGTCCTCGAGGATACCTTCCAACCACTACCAAGGCAAACGGCCTGTATTACACATAATCAATGCAGGCTTTCGGTTAAAATGTGTTCCGTGGCAATGGAAAGTAGCAGAAGTAATCATGATAGCAAAACCTGATAAACCACCTAACGATAAAAAATCATACAGGCCAATTTCATTGCTGCCAATTATGTCAAAACTCTTTGAAAAATTATTACTAAAAAGACTTAAACCAATAATTGAGGACTGACAACTAATTCCTCCACGTCAATCTGGATTCGGGGAAAAGCGCTCCACAATTGAACAGGTGCATAGAATCACCAACGTTATTGAAAGAACGTTAGAACTTAAAAAAGTATGCTCCAGCATATTTCTGGACGTCGCCCAAGCATTCGATAAAGTTTGGCACAGTGGACTGGAATTCAAGCTGCATAGAGATGGAAGAGGTAGAAGCTCTGAGCTTACAATATACAACAAGCTGTTGCTATATCGGCAATTATTGAAGCCGATATGGACCTACGATATTCAACTCTGGGGCTGTACTAAGCAAACAAACGCCAAAATGATACAAACGTTTCAAAATAAGGTTCTCCGTAGCATCGTAAATGCTCCGTGGTACACAAGAAATGAAGAGCTGCACAGGGACTTACAGATGGAATACATCAAAAATGAAATAAAAAAGCACGCCGCCAAACACGAAATAAGGCTACAGGAACATGGAAACCCCTATATTCGCCATATGATAAATAACCCTGTCGTTGAAAGAAAACTTCAAAGAACGAGGCCACTTGACCTAGTAAACATACCAAATTAAAATTATATTTTAAATAGGTTTAATTAATTTTGGGACTAACCATTGGGTTTCACCCCAACAAATCAGAATTATTTAAGAAATGTAAAATTTGTAAGAAAGATAAATTGCTAGATGAGCACAGTCTCAGTTGTAATTAATACAGGAAAAAATAACTAGACTGTTTTTCCAAAAGCCTGATGTACATATGTACATCCGTGGTAAAAGATAGTCGAGTGTTCGCCACAACATTTACACCCCGCCATTATTTCGTAATTTAAGAGTACATTACCATAACACTGATGACGTCATAAGGAGATAAAATTATTCCATTCCTTTACATAACTTTTTTGAATTAGGTCTATGATTGATTGTATTGGCAATCATCATAGCTATGTAAACATTACGTTATTACTTCTCGATATAAACGTACAGTACATCCATATTTATATTTATTTATTATATGACGCATAAATATGTACGTAATAAAATTGTGATGTGTGTGCAAAAAATTGGTACACTTATTCCTCCTGATCACGCCTCCACATCATTTCACATTATAGGATTTGATGAATATCTTATAATTTATACGATATACGGTAGCAATAAAATCTATAATATACGAATATTTTAAGATATTCTAGTTACAGGTGTACCTCGTAAAACGTTGACTTGAATAACTTTTGCAAGTATAATTTTTTTTTTGCAATATTTATTATCAAATTCGGCCTACTATTGTATTTTAAATGTTATGTGGAAAGTCAACGTTCAACGAGGTGTTACTGTAAAAATATTTTATGAATATTTGAGCAAACATGTAGCTATTTAAAAATGTATGAAAATGATAAATTTTTCAATTCATGATAACAATCGATTTTGATTTAAATTTATGCTCATTGTTTAAAAATGTATGACTTCTATACTTTTTGGTACATGCCTGATGCCGCCTCGCCCAAATAAAATATGAAAGTAAAATTTTTTTGTTTCTTGAGTTTTGTTTGTTGTTTTTCGAGTTTTGGTTCTGCTGCTACTTTTCTCGAAATATAATTCTCACTCCCTAAATTTTATATAAAGAAAATTTTAAATGTATAAATTTAAGAAATAGTACCTTAAGATATTCTATCATCCCACCCCCACCTGGGTTTATGTTACGGGGAATACGAAAAAGGACGAACAAGAAAAGTATTTCCAATATTATTGAATTTAGTTTTGAAAATATTTATTCAAACTGGGTTTGCATTATGTTCCAACAAAAAAAAAAACGAAAATATTGAATTTTCCCGGGAGATATTTGTCTGATTTAACAGTTTGATTTTATTTTTGGCGGACGTTTCGATTTGGTTTTGCTGTGTAGATTAAAATACCGTATTGGAATTCCCAGTAATGAAGTAAATTTTTTATTTTATTTTTTCTGTAATCGTGCTGCACCACAAAACAATTTAGTTTCGTGGTCACGCGATTTTTTACTGCAACAGTTGTGGGCTAATTTATTACTATATAGACGCATTGGCCACTTGACACATAACTAAACAAATGTGATATTTTTGTAAAGGATCACTCTATAAAATTCACAGACGGAAAATTGACTTATGCCTCCCCACCGTTAGTTTATTATTATTGGTTGATAGTTAGTTTGCGTCAGGTGTTTAATTGGAGGATGAAAACTGTTTCAAATCGAGAGGAATAGAGGAGTAACAACTGGCAACTCAATTTTATTTCTATTCTTCGGTATTTCGAAATATATTTGAAATAACCGTGCCCCAATCGAACAAAAAAAAATATTTCGTACCAAATTTTTAATTTCAAATTATAGTCCTTAAAATAACAGTTTGGTAACCAAAATGCAAAAAAAAAAAATATGAAACCATCCCCTCAAGATCCAACTGGTATACATATTTTATGATAAAAAAATTTATTTTTAATGATTTTTTCCATAAAATATTCATCAAGGCTTAGTTTCAAAAAAGAAAATTTAAATTATATTTTTGATTTGGGTTTACCAAAGGCATACGCACCAATACATACACAATATAACATTCAGGACGTTGATTTGATTTATGTTGAAGATTTTCATTTCCTCGTAACAGTATAAAAGGTTTAATGCCCAGCACGTGGAAAATATTAAAATAATTACAAATAATGTACTAATTAGGAAAACGTCCAAGATAAGCTCTTCATGGCAGTTCCGAAATCTAACAAACTTCCCAGATAAGATTAAAATGCGAAAACGGAAAGGTGCGGAACCCCTTAAGAAATCTAGGTTAATAATTTTGAAAAATTAATTAAAATCTCACGTCAATTGATTTGTGAAAATATCAACCGTCAAGTAAAATCAGTGAAGACACTAAAATTACCGCTAACTACTTCATTGAGTAAATGGCTCAATTCCACATGGTTAACCTGGACAGATTGGACAGTTTCAAAACTCATCAAATATATCAAAATATTTCTTTTGGCGTCTCTTATACTCGTATACCATGTGAAATATAACCTGAAATTGTGTAATGCCAAAATTCGCAGTTTTTTAACAACATTTTATGGAGTGACGAAACATACGATCCATAATTTGGACTATTGGGCCCGCGTTACTTCAAAAAAGTGCGGCGTAGTCGGTTTCAACACAAATTTGGATTGAACATGTGGGCGGGTATAGTAGACGGATAATTTATTGACCCATTTGAACTCACACGTCGGACTAACGTGGAAGTCTCTGTAAGTTTTCTACAAAAGGACTTGGATGAATTACATGATAACGTTTCTCTACAAACACGTGGAAATATGTGGCTGCAGCATGATGGAGCTCCTCTAACGAGGCACAAGTAATGATACAAAACCTGAACGTAAATTATCCAAGCCGCTGGATTGGAAGGGGAGGGTCCATTGCATGGCTACCGTGGTCTCCTGATCTAAATCCTTTAGACTTTTTTCTGTGGGGTTATTATAGAGAGCTGGTTTATGACAGAGAAAACCAGATCGATCAGGAGATGCGGCAACGTATAATCGACGCGCAAACGTGCGTTTCGACGGATTAAGCAAAAATTTCGATTTTAGAAATCTTTGTGTTTATTAAAAAACACGACTTTGTGAAAAACATTGATAAAAACATTCTTTTGTGACTAGCCCGGTGTGTGATGCCATTTTAAAATCTGCGTTAGTGTCGCATATTTTTTTGATAGTGAGTCAACTTTCTGTAGTACATTGTTTTCCCGCTGGTGTCACTTAAGCATCGACAGTTTTTTGAGAAATAAAGAGACTTTACATAACCATTGTTTTTATTTGACAGAAGATAATAAAATGATTTTATTGGAAAGACACACTCTACTAGATCCCATTAAAAAAGAAAGTTAAACCAAAAAATTCTTGGCTTTTTTTAATTACATTTTTTGGTGGGTGCGCTGTGATGTTTGCACCATCAACAATTTGAAATAATCTTACTTGGTTGTTTTTGTTGGAGATGAGCTCTCGCATCACCCTGCTTCGTTTGATCATCCAATTCCGGGACACCCTGTATACTGTTCGTTTGCCAGTAAATTATAGTTTGCTCGATCTAGGACTTAATTGATTCACAAGATTAAAAAACACGACTCTCAAATAGTTTATAAGATCAGTTTTGATTCGGAAATTAAGGCTCGTTTTGGAGGATAAATCGTTAGACTAATCCGTTACTTTCGGAAATCCCCCGTCTTAGCCAAGGCTATATTTTTGTTAATTTTAAAAATGGATACATTTTTATGCTGTATAAGATAGCGGAAATATCTCAGTGGAAAATGAGAGATTTCACTACTCGCCGCAAGTGGCAGCACAATCACAAAAGAGGATTTATTTTGTTATATAATTACCAGCGGACATTTTTTATTCATTTTGTGTCTCTTTTGTCACTAAATAAAACATCCCAGCGGAATAAAATATTAAAAGTGATCCTTAACATGACAAAATGATTGATCTCCGAAATAAAGGAACTCGGTAAATGAAATCTTGAAATTTAACAATATTCCGTCTTTTCGCCATTCGAAAAAAATGACGATGAAATTTAGATAATAGTATTGCTCAGGGGTCCAAAACTTAGGACAAAATTCTAGGATCTGATCATGCTGGACTAAACTTGGCCATTTCATAACCATTTTTGGCCAATACCTCAAAAACTTCCACTAGTAACCAATACTTTCGGTTGTTTTTCTAATAGCTTAGGTCATACTGAGACTACAAGAAAAATTTGGATAGTATTTCATCAATCAATTTGTCATTTTAAGGACCACTTTTAATATTTTATTCCGCTGGAATGTTTTATTTAGTGACAAAAGAGATACAAAATGAATAAAAAATGTCCGCTGGTAATTATATAACAAAATAAATTCTCTTTTGTGATTGTGCTGCCACTTGCGGCGAGAAGCGAAATCTCTTATTTTCCACTGACAAATTTCCGCTATCTTATACAGCATTACATTAAAACTGTTTGTCGCGACAATCGTCAATTTTTTTTTGTCTCCTAATATTTTTTAAACATTTTGGTTTGTTATTTTATGTCGGTATAAGAAAACATTAAAATGGAAAGCGAGTGCACCACTTCAATTTTACGTAAGATGTGTGCAGTGTTATCTGCAAAGGTGTGAGCTCTCTATCTAGTTTTTACTATGTTGCAATGTGGCCGAGCCATCTAACTCGATTGCCACACGAATCCAATATTCGTTGTTCGCGACTTTAATTGGACCAAACATTGAACGAATGGCCTTCATTTCGAAGGTAGATAACAATCTCTACAATCGTAGAGTTCATGGTCCATGACCTCATGATCGGACTTTTAATTCTGTCTGGATATCATTAAACGATGTTATAACTGACCCGAGGTATTTAAAGTTTTCGACGCTGCCAAAACTAATTCCGAGATTTGCCATGGATATGTTCCTGGGTATTGCTAAAAATTGATTTTACTACTGTTCACCTCTAAACCAAGTTTTCTTGCGCAGCGATCGAGCCGTATGAAACTGTCCTTGTTATCGCTAGGTCTTCGGCCAAAAGCCTGTTTCATCTGCATATCCACGAATTTGGGCCGATGTATTAAATATACAGACGTTATTAATTTGCACAGATAAACGAGTTTCCTTATGTTGCGAAGGCACTTATACGACTTACGTCCAATCCTTGCTGGTGTACGCGCGCCAAGTCTGGTCTCAATATCACACAGTCCACATACAGAGAATTAATGCCGTGAGTTAACTTTTACAACTTGCCTCCTTACCTTGATCGTTTGAAACTAAACCAAACATTGTTTTTGTCCACCAATTACGATCTGGTCGTATCGATTCTCGTACTTTACATGGAAAGATTAAAATAAATGTTAATTATCGTGCACTGAGAAAGGTGCCCTCCTTTAGAATCATGCAGCCCATTACTAGGATGTTAATCGAAGGTTAATGGAAACTTCCAAGTTTTCGACTTCAATAACAGCAAATTTTCTTTACCTTAATATTTGAATGTTTCTAGTAATTAATTTTTTTTAAGGACTTTTATCTGTTTGCATTTAGTACAAATTACACATTTTTTAAATCTGTTTGTGTTAAGCAAGCCCAACTGCCCGTTTTGTTCTCTCCTGCGACGGGATACCGCGCTTCTGAACTGCTCTACCTAATTTTAAGTTCAATTCAACTTATTTGTCGTCTGTTTTCTAATTATAGTTCGTTTTCCTGTAATTTTAAATTTTGGTCAATTTTTCGAATTTTAATTTAATTTTTCCTTTTCATTCTAATCAGCAGCTTGATATTCTTGTTTATGATTCAACTGAATGAGATTCAAAAAAGTAATAATAATGGAGAAACAATTCTTTCTTAAAAAGAGGTACGGCTACCTCGAAATGCAGAGTAGCGACAGAAGCCTTAAAGAGAGCACTAAACGTAATTGACATATGACACAGACTGGCCTCAATCGCTTTATTACTGTAAAACGGAAAAGGGATAGCCCAAAAACAGAAAAACTACTGATAACTAAGAAACCTCGAAAAATTCAAAATACCGCTAAAAACCGATTTGAAACGTACACCGAAAAGGATTAAGCCACCCCCAATCTACTTGCGTAAAACCAATACACATAAGGTGGTGCAAAAACTCAAATCCATCGATGTTCATGCTGAAACAACCAAAACCCAGATTGCGCTTGTTGAAGATGGATTTAAGATACAGAATGTATATAGGATCATGAACCGCTTAAATCAACCACAACCAATGGTCAAAGTTGAACTAAATCCATCCGAAATTTTTTATTTTGAAAAGGGAAGAAGTTGATCCAATATATAAACTAAAGTACCGCATACACAGACCCATATCTGTTTTAGAACCAAAGAAATGGTCCGGACCAGTACAGTGTTTAAACTGCCAAGAACTGGTATCTGTCTGCGTTGTATGCGGGAAACTACACCAAATCAGAAGTTGCTCAAAATCAACGAACTCCTCAACAGAAAGGAAATGCAGCAATTGTGGTGGAAACCACACTGCAAACTATCGAGGATGCCCAGTCTACAGAAATATTATTCAATTATCACGTCCCAGGCGGCAGTATAAAACTACATCAGATGCGCAAGGATAATATACCTTCGCATACGCCAAATAACTCTCGTTCGTCCAGAATACCAACCAGCAAACCAACATAGAAAATATTCTACAAAATCAAACCATATCATCCAGAAACTAGAATGTCTCCGATAAATTATCTGAAGATACGCCACTGGAATGCAAGCGGTATAAGCCAACATAAGCTCGAATTAAAATATTTCCTAGCAAACCACGAAATTGATCTTAGGCCAGTTTCTGAAACCCACTTAACCGATAAACACAATTTCAGAATAAATGGTTACGAAGTTTATAACACAAAACATCCATTGGGCAGAACTCGAGGAGGAACTGCTATTATTATAAAAAGCGGATTTACAATTATGTTCTAAATGAATATAGCGCTGAGGAAATTTAAGCAACTTCTGTATGTGTGGACCTCGACAAAGAAAGCTTATTCATCGCTTCAATATATTGCCCTCCAAATAATAACGTTTCGACAGATATCTACAAAAAAAATTGCAACCCTGGGCCAACGTTTTATGGTCGCCGGTGACTTTAATGGCGGCCTACTGATCGTCGAAAAATCCTTGATGTCCTTGATTTTGCAGTCACAAGCAAAATAAACCGAGAAATAATCCAAACTAAACCACTTTAAGAATTATCTTCCGACCACTTTCCGGTTTTATTACATTACTAAGCTGACCAAAAGCCATGTTCTACAAAGGACTATCTAACGAACGAATCAGTTCACATATCGACCTGCAGTCTACACTGCAGACGGCTAACGTTATAAATATTGCTATGGAAAACTTTAATGATTTATTGGCAAACATGCAAGATACACCTTAACATCCGCTGAAATAGAAAAAAATTTAACAGAGAAACGGTGCTTAAGACGCATTTAACAAATTAATCGATCGCCAGATGCTAAACATATCTTTAGTCAGCCAAAAAGAAAACTGCAAAGTCTATTGCAAAAAAATAAGATCTGAGGCAAATCTGTCTTAAGGAATTATCTCCCCATTCGGTCACAAACTATTCATTATGGAAGGCCACTAAATACCTTAAATGGCTTGGCCTAAACCCGCCGATTCGTCCTCCTCCAAACCTTGGATTGTCGGTGGTTCAAACAGAAAATGTAGCAATCAGGCCTTAGAGGAAATTTAAGATAAAAAACCACTGGTAAGTTTATTATTGCTCATCAAACTAAATTAAAGAAAGCCCCTGGGTAAGATCGAATTACAGGTGATATGCTTAAACAACTGCTTGAGTGTGCCTTTGGATTACTTTGATATATCCCTGAGTGCTGGAAATTGTTAACTATAAAAATAATCCCGAATCTACCGAATCTGGCAAGGATCCTACCAAAGTCTCGTCATATAAAACTATTATCGAAAATATTAAATCGGCACTACGAAATATCATCTTTAATCATCAATTTGCTATCAATTTGACTAGCTACAAAAACCAGCTCAGCATACAAAGTGAAAAAACACTGCTCCGGAAGCATTCGAGCAGAAATTTACCAGCTTATGAAGTCGTATTTGTCAAATCGCAGAAATGTCAAATACCTAGAAACACATTCTGGCTGGACTAACACAAGGTAGTGTGCTTGACCGAACGTTATATTTAATTTTCACTTCAGATCTACCAAAGTATTCGCAAATTATGACGCCTATTTGCGCAGATGATACGGAAATCGTATGTAGCCATAAAAATCCATAAACGGCGTCCGCAACTCTGCAACAACATATTTATGACATCGAAATATGGCCAAAGAAATAGAAGATAAAGATTCACATTAAATAAGCATCCTAACTATCAAAGACGAATTACAAAAGATGAGGATCAGCTATGCACCTAAGCAGGGAAAGTAGTATCTCATCCGAATTTGTTGGCGCCGAAAAAATGAAACTGATGGCTGCAACAACATAAATTATAAAGTTTATTTATTGATAGCAAGTAGATTCTGCTCCCGCATATTTACATAATTACCTTAGTGATTAAGATTTGACAACTTATTGTTATTTTCATAATTTTCATGGAATTGACGTATTCTATTTTCGAAAATAGCTGTAACCCCTGTTTTAACCATCGATTTTGGGGCATCAATCTGAGGGAACATTTTTAATCCAGATTTGAATCAATGTCGATATCTACGTTTAAAAATGCGAAAAAGGGATAAATCCGCCGATTTATCTCTATCTACATTTATAAAAACGTTTCTAAGCTTTTAGGTCAAAGATATGTGAAAATGTTTGATATTCTTATATGTAGATGTGATTGCATTGCTAATGAGTGGAGGTCATCACGAACTGCTTACTTTAGGATTGCTCCAGATCTAATAATCCAACTTTTAAGTTACGCTTCGGTAAATTCCTGTATTTATGGTCGGTGATCATTCGCTCGCTATATTAAAGCAATAAAATACTCGTAATTTGTATATTTACCATTCTTTTGTTTCTTATTGCCTAAAACATGTGCCGACCTTTTATCAGATGTATATCCCTTCCCATCATCAGTTTACTTCAAAAGATCGATTTGTTTAAATTGGACAAAGATTAAAAAGTTCTATTTGCAATATGGACAGTTTACAAACAATTTGGTTAGTAGGGTTGTTTTTGTGAAACCACATTAATAATTCCAATACGAAATAGAATTGAGCAAATTTAAATAGACGAACCGTAAAATATTGAAAAAAAGTCCTAAATAAATCGATATACATATTCCCATGGTTTAGTCCTTCGAGAATCTTAAATAAATTAGGATAAAACTTAAAATAGTTTAAGGTACAAAGAAAAATAAAATTTTTAGGATCTGTTTGATGTAAAATGATTAAATCATTAGGGGCATCAATTAAATTGAGGCAAAATAAAATGTTTGAGAAAAATTAGGATTGTAAAGAACACAACAACATTAATTTTTTATCGGGGTTATGAACGCTGAACTAAATTATAATTTTTTTTCCAGAGCTACATGCAAATCAGTCAAATAAGGCTGAATTCGACTCAATTTATAATCTAAAAGATTCAGAAAATCTGAAAGACCTAAAATCATTTCTCGGATTGGCCCTTATTACCTACACCACAGACGTTTCATTAAGGATTTTGCAAACACGCAAATTAAGGCAAGCAAATGGAGGAAGGTAAAAATCATAATGGACCAAAATCAAATTCGAGCATTTCAACAGATTAAAGAACTACTATCATCATCGGAAATACTGGTATTTTCTGAAACGGAAGAAAATTGTGCGATCAACGAAAAAAAAATGTTGGCGGTAATTTGGGCCACGGAAAACTTGACAAATTACTGGTATGGTGCGAAGAAAATTAAATTTCTTACGGACCATCTGCCGCTCACATTCGCTCTCAGCAACAGGAATAACAACAGGAATATAACAATGAACTTGTTTACAAACCTGGTTCCACTAATAAAGTTACTGACGCTCTATTTAGATTGGAACTGGAAGCAAACACCTTGTCCACTGAAGGAACAATTCATGGTTCTGAAGAGAACTCTACGAACCTGATTACAATACAACAAGGTCAGGATATTTATGTTCTCGAAGAACCACATCCGTCATACCGCAGACACTATATTAGCCTACCAGAGCTAAGCAAGAAAATTCTAAACAGAAACCTGCGAGAAAATTTAAACCCGAATACGCTCAATGGAATAAAAGTACCTGATGAATTCATGCAAATTCTACAAGAAGTTTTTAAAGAACACTGCTCCAGTTATAAAATTTGTCTTACCCAAAGAATGGTTACAGACATCGCCAATGAAGAAAACAAATTTGCAATTACAAAGGAAGAACATAAAAGAACACATCGAAATCATATGGAAAATATGAAACAGATTTTGGAAAAGTACAAGGTTATCCAATTCAAGCTTGATAAAGTAAACTTAAAAAAAACACACAAAATATTCGGAATGTATTGTAATTTTTATTTCATTTTACAGATTGATCCTTGCCATTTTTAGTTAAACAAGATATCATTCAAATGTCCTCCACGGGACTTCTTACAGGCCTTGATTCTTTTGCGGTAATTTTCAATGACTTTTCGGCACATTTCGGGCGGTATCTCGGCCATTACCTTACGAATATTAGTTTTCAATTCGTCAAGAGTTTGAGGATTGTTTGCGTAAACACGATCTTTCGCGTAGCCCCACAAAAAGAAATCCAAAGGCGTTAAATCACAGGATCTTGGAGGCCAATTGACATCAGCCAATCGCGAAATCAAACGTCCAGGAAATTTCTCTTGCAAAAGATCTCGATTTGCTCGTGTTACGTGACTGGTTGCTCCATCCTGCTGGAACCACATATCGTCAAGATCATAATCTTCGATTTTCGTAAAAAAATAATCGGTTAACATGCGGCCATAGCGCTCAGAATTGACGGTAACGGTTCGTCCATGGTTGTTCTCAAAAAAATACGGCCCAATCACACCACCAGACCACAATGCGCACCAAACAGTGACTTTTTCCGGGTGTAATGGCTTCTCTACAATCAATTGTGGATTTTCTGAGCCCCAAATTCTACAGTTTTGCTTATTAACGTATCCACCAAGCGAAAAATGAGCTTCATCACTGAAGAAAATTTTGTTCGAAAAATCAGCATCGACGGCCTGTTTTTCCAACACCCAATTTGCGTATGTTCTTCGTTGTCCATGGTCAGCAGGCTTTAGCTCTTGTGTCAAATGGACTTTATACGGATGAAGATGCAAATCCAGATGCAAAATGCGCCATAATGAGCCATAAGATAGGCCTAAATGTTGAGCTCGACGAGGAATTGACAAATTTGGATCTTCTTCCACACTTTCAGCTACAGAAGCGATATTTTCAGCATTGCGAATGTTTCGATGATGCACAGACCTTACAATATCAGTAACAGATCCAGTTTGTTCAAATTTATTCACTGTATTCAATATGGTTTGCTTTGTAGGACGATTATGACGACCATAATCTGCTCGTAAAGCGCGAAATGTGGATACGGCAGAATCACTATTTTTATAATAAGATTTAATAATTTTAACGCGTTGGTCGATTGTTAAATGCTCCATATTCTTAAATGGCAGAATGTCAACTAAATAAATGATAGCGTACTTGACGTTTATCTTTGACAGATGTCGGTATACAGATTTCTACTTTAGCAACCTCGAATTGGATAACCCGTTATTATTATGCAAATCTGCGACATCTGCAAAATCAATAAGTATAACAGACAGAAAATTCATGTGCAAATCCAAGAAACATCCATCCCGATGTATCTAGCGAAAATTAAGAATGGCACGTCTCTTTGGTGCGTGGAAATCTAAATCCATCCCACACCTAAAATTAAACCAATGAAAGCACTGCACTATTTCACCGTAGAAGCTTCATAAGTCACATCATTAATGATTACCTGAAAGCTTTGGGAGTCAAGGTTTACCTAACACCGAAGCAAAAAAGCGAGGTAAATGGGCTGTTGAGAGAATTCAATCGACGGAAATCGGAATTTTTAGGTGCCTCCAGGATGAACACAAGGAGTTGATAGTGAAGGAATTGATCAATATGGTAGATTGCTACAATAATTCTATACACTCGGTCATCCAACAGAAACCCAGCGATGGAAACCAAAATTGCAAGGGAGATCTTCACAGGAATTAATCAAATTCGAGCCAAATACAATTATTACAACATCGAGTATACGAATCCATAAAACGCAGATTAAAAATCTAACGTCGCCAGAGAGGAATAAACAAACCCACCAAGCAGAGATTTCCAGCAACCAAGGAAGAATTCAACCCATTAGATTGAACTTTTGTCCTACGGGACGTGGATTAAAATTAATAAAAGTGCTAAAATAGTGCCACGGAAATTAATTTAGTAACAAAACGCCCTCAGGTGCAAATTCTATTTAAAAAGTGCTAAACTAAAACAAATAGTGCTAAAATCGTACCGAGAGTCCGCATTTGGCAATACTGGCACTGAGACACGTTGATTTTAAGTATTCTCTTACACAGATGGCGCAGTTTAATTGTACAGGCTTATTTCGCTAGTCGAGTCGTGTGTCGTGTCAATTGACTATATACATCTATTATTTGTATGAAAACTGAACCAGTTGCCATGCCAATAAGTGATTTGAGATGAAAGACAATTAAAAACTGTCATTTTGAGCCCAGTGAGATTTTGAGGTGACTAGAAAAGGCGTCATAAAATACGCCTTTTGTCATTTGAAGTGATTTCGATATTTTGGCAAGGTAGCCGGCTTTGGTTTGATGGTAAGTGAGTCAGTGACACGCTGCCATGTACAACAAATTAAAACAAAATTTATTCTACCAGAGATTTTTAATTTAGGCTGGCCTATATTCTGGAGACTGACATAATTCTAACTTTCTTTGGAAATAGGGAATTAAATGCCCCTCTGATTCGTATTTTGCATTATTTTGGCCGTTCTATACGGGGTGTTAGAATCGTTACACACCCTTTGCGCAAGTTGTCATGCCCATAATTTTCCAGCGTACATTCATGCTCTTTGTTTATGTGATTTCGTAAAACAGCCATGTTGTCTCACCAACATAGATACCAAGAATATCAATAGCTTAATGTAATATGCAAGTACCAAGCAAAGAAATCTGTTCAACGCAAACATTTATTTTTCACCCAAAAATATTTTAAACGTTTCTTCTCTGAAACCGTTTTTATCCTTTTTGCATAAGTAACACAAGAAAGGATACATTTTATAATCATGTTATAGTTAGTTAAATCTTACACCTGTGTGTCGTAAACCAGAATAATTTAAGATTTTGGTTTTAAGGTTTATAATGTTGGATGCTTTTTTGTTATTTTGTTGTATATGATACGGCGGTGTCTGTAATGTGAATTTCCATTAGGCCCCTAAGGAGGATGAACATAGGCGGTATCTCCTTATAATATCCCGCCCGCTTTATTGATTAGTTTTTAGAAATGTTTGTGTCGAATAAAGTTTTTATCGGGCTATTATTTCCCGTAGAAAAAAATGAACGTCGTTAATTTGGCGACAGAATTGACAATGGCTGTTTTATTTATAAATGCGTATAACGACGACAGTAAACTTTTTTTCGGTAGAAATAGGAGTTCTGTTTGTGAAGAGGCCTCCTTTGCAAATACTCAAAAAATTCATTTTCCATTGTGTTCCATACTGCCAATGGGGTCAATTAATTATTTATCACTTTATTATACAATAAGAAATCACTAATTGGTTGTCTTTCTATTTCATTTCAGATCAGCTGAAGGAAAATCGGATAAGGAAATACTTGACATATTGCTAAAGGATAACAGATATGATAAAAGACTTTTACCACCCGTTCACGGTAAGTTTGAAATGCTTTTGTGGATTATGGTTGTGTATACGTAAATATAACGTAGACCTATTTTTGGGACACTTGTGCAATATACAAACGGCCCCTATTTGTCCGTAAACAACAATGGTTGATTAGTTAGGTTCGTTTCGTTTTCACATTCTGATAAAATCTAAACTGTAATTATTTATTGGAAGGATATCTAACTGTCAGGAAAACAATATACGATATAAGATTATTATCTCGAAAATATAACCTGCCAAGGAAATTGATTGTCTTATTTACAAAAATTATTTTTTCTTGCACATAGATAAGGATGTTGTTTCGTTTAGATATTAGGAAAAGGATTTTATTTAACTAAATTAATTGGTATGTTTAGGTTCAAGGTTATTGAAATAGTATGATGTTACTTATACACTTTAGATTACTTTTGTAATCACTATGCCGCCATCAAAACAATAAACAACACTCTAAGAATCTAATCATAATAAGCAACAGAAGCAACTGTGGTTTTATATTAAAAGAAATATACCATTTTGGATTCAACGCTCTTTCTGAAGTTTCGTCATCTAATAATGAACACTACTGAGAGAGAAATATTAGTAATTTTAGATATTCATCAAGTTTTAACGGCATGACCGTGGATCTAAGATGGCCGCTTCTAAAAATTTTTGAAAAAACTTTATTCAAACAAAAGCAGACCCGGGGATAGCCCTATTTCTGGATTGATGGTGATCAATCAGGCTATGAGATAGGAGGTTAAGTTCTGGCATTGCACTTTCTCGAACGAATTAGTGGACTCTCCTGGAGGAATTAGTGGACTCATTGGACGAATTCCATTGGCAGACGTAACGACATATAATTATGAGTTGCTGGATTATTGAATCGAAAAAAAACAACGTTTATTTAATTTATTCTGTTCTATTTTACTTTTTCTAAAACTAAAGCTACAAATCCAACCACTCAGCATTTTACATCGTGTGATTTTGTACGATATGTGACACCTCGATCACGTTGATGTGCAGTTGATTGTATTCCATTGAATATAATATTGTGAACGATCAGCACTTTCCATGAGAAACAGATTGAAGCATTTATCTCGGTTGATGATATCACGGGACTGTAACTCCTCCCGGGGGTGGGGAAAAGTCGTCCTCGACTTTTAATATTACGCCAGCTTTCTTTAGCAGTTCGTTGTAGGCCATTTTTATGTCTTTCAGTTTACTTGGACTTTGGACATTTTTTATTATTGAGCCTTTCCCCAGTAATATGTATGATAGTGCCATGATTACACATATTGATGAGAAGGACAGCCCTCCCGAAAGTGACCATATCCATTTCTAGTGATGATACTGTTTCAAAGAGACTTCTTCTAAAAGATTTCTGTTTTTAATGGTGTCCTGCTCGATTGCTGTCATGTTTTGGACTGATTTCATCTGTCGTACCATCTGGAGACTATGTAGAGCTCCCTGTATTTCCTCGTTTTCGGTTTTTATTTCGTAAGCCCGGAATACTTCGCTGTTAATGGTAGCTGTGTAGTTTTCGATTGTTATTAGAAAGTTTCCCGTCACGTTCCTATCGTCCGGCCCACAATTAGTGGATAGTTTGACGTTCTTGCCATTGTTGATTAGTATTTTAGCCTCAGAGATCCATTCTATTGTCTTGTTTGTTTCCGATGTCACACTACAGTTGCTCTGTTTTCCCATGACTAGCGGCTTTATGCATTGGTCTTTGAATTCTTTTATGTCGGAGTATCCTTGGACGCAATTACCGTAGTCCGTGGTGATGAATAATTTAATAGTGTTTCATTACATATAGCGATTTTGGGCTTGACGAATTTAAGTGCCTCATCCGGAACTGTTATTTTACACCTTGTTCGGTCAGTAGGTTTTTTAGGCCGATAATTTTTTTCAACGAAAGCACTTTGTTGCTTGGTAATGCTATTCTTATTCTCACAATTGCTTCTTGTATGTCTTCTATAATTGCGTTAATGGTATCAATGTGTATAATTGCCATCATGACGTCTAGTTCATCTAACACAACTTTGTTGGCCGTTGCCGTGCTGGCTATGAGTTCGTTTATGGTGTACGTTAAAAGTTTAATTCGGTTGTTGATCTGTTCATTGACTTGGTATTGCTGGTTGTTCTCGTTTACCAGTTCATTTAGTGTGGCGTTGTTGTCCTTAAATCGTCCACATCTGGATACCCTGCCAACCATTTCCATCCCGATCCCAGTGTATCCCATCTTCTTTGTCTGAGTCGTTTTGATGGTTTTATTTTTAGTAGGTTGTTTTGTAAACTTTTACATTTTTCTTTGACTATAGTATAAAGGGGTGACGGTCTCTTTATCGTAAACAATTTATCGTGTTTCAATTTCACGTGAACATTTTACCGTATAACAGTTTATCGTAGACACAATTTATCGTGTGAACAATTTATCGTATGCCAGTTTATCGTAGCTTTGTATAACAAAATAATTTGTAAATTAAAACTAAAGTGTCTTCGGCTTATAAAATTTTATTATATTCGGCCATTACCACCTTAATAGATTAATAAAATAAGATGGGATTTTGTTAGTTGGGAATGGGATTTTTAAATGACTTCTGTAAGAAGTTCTGGAATATGGTATCTGGGACGGAACTCGGTAATTTCTTAACCGATTATGAAGAAATTGGATATGGTAGATGGAAATGGGATTCTTTAATGATTTTTGCAACAAGTTCTGAAATATGGCCATCTGGGCCAGAACTCGGCTATTTCTTAACCGATTATGATGAAATTGGATATGGTGGATAGAAATGCGATTTTTTAATGATTTTTGCAACAAGTTCTGGAATATGGCCATCTGGGACGGAACTCGATAATTTCTTAACCGTATATGATGAAATTTTATATGGTGGACAGAACTGGGATTCTTTAATTATTTTTAGAAGAAGTTCTGGAATATGGCGATCTAGGACGGAACACGGTAGTTTCTTAACCGATTATGTTGAAATTGGATATGGTAGATGGAAATGGGATTCTTTAATAATGTTTGCAACAAGTTCTGGAATATATAGTGCTCCAATATTAGCCGTGTTTTAATATTAGAGAACTATCCGCCGCCGAAGGGAAATTTCTACTGAAACTGTAGCTTTTTATTCACTGGTGTCACTATACCATAAAAATGAAAACATTAATTCATCCATAAAACAAACATTTAACGACCTGAAATATACCAATTAAAATTTATTTTGGCATGACGTTATAAAAACAAAATCATCTTGCTACGTTTCAAATTTTTATTGTAAGAATAAGTTTCTAATGGTTTAAGGGTTGTACAAAACAAAGGAAATTTAAAATTTCCCTTTGAAATTTATAGTGCTCCCGATAAATAGGTAGAGCAAGATATTTTTTTATCGATTTTTAACTAAAAAGTTGAATGAAAAATTTTAGTTTAGAGTTAAATAAATTAATTATATGCAAAAATAGCGCGCTAAATATAAGTTTTGACATAGAAAATTGCGTGCTCCGGATACAGACAGCTATCGGGCGCTAATAAAAAACACGGCTTATAAAACGGCTATTATTAGCTGTATTCGTTTGGTAAATGTACAACAACAATTGCATGTGTCTAAATTGAAAAAAACATTTAGCTAAATTGAAATTTTTTAGAAAGCTATTTGATTGTAACCGACGTTAAAAAAAAATCTTAAAATTATCTCCGATTGGTAAGATTTTAACTAAAAATTTAATTTAACTTTCGTATATCTGCTTTTTTTTCAATTTAGATACATGCAATTGGTGTTGTACATTTACCAAACGAATACAACTATTATAGTAAATTCATTTAAGCTAGTCATGGCGAGATGGCACTTGTTGTCACTGTAAACTCATTTAAGTTATTCATTGTAAGATGGCACTTGTTATCATTATACTTTTAATGTAATAATTAGTTTAAATATTCTTTGTGGGATGGCGCTTTCCCAAAATTTTGTATGATATACGATAAACTGTCCTCACGATTAACGGTTTTACGATAATTTGTTCTACGATAACTGTTATACGATAAATTGTTCACGGTAAACTGTTCTACGATAAATTGTTCACGATAAATTGTTCACGATAAATTGTTCACGATAAACTGTTGTACGATAAATTGTCCGCGATAATCTGTTCTACGATAAATTGTTCTGCGATAAACTGTTCACGATAAATTGTTCACTTTCTTCCCGTTTCTCTTTTCATAAACTCGCACTTGTCGAGTTGTATCTTTAGATTGAAAGCAGAAAGTCGTTTTAGAATAGTGCTTAGATTATTTAAGTGGTTCTTTAGATTCTCCCCCACTACAACGATATCTTCTAGATATACGTGGCATATTTTTCCCAGTAGCCTTTGTAATACTTTGTTCATGGCCCTCTAAAATGTTGCTGGACCATTGTTAAGACCAAAAGGTATTCTGCAAAATTCAAAATAACCTCTGTCCATCGAAAAGGCTGTTTTACCTTGCGATTTGTCTTCCATTGGTATTTGGTGGAAGCCAGATTTAAGGTCTAGTGTCGTGAAATACGTGGATTTACCTAAATTGTCCAATATCTCCTTAATTTGGGGCATTGGAAACTTATCATCGACTGTTTTCTCATTGCGTTTCATATAGGTTTAACCATAACTTACTGGTGTCACCATCTTTGGGCCAACGGCGGAGGCTTGGTTTGTATAGCCAATAAAAAAGGTGCAGGCATCGCTAGGCAACCTGTATGGGTTGTGACGTCTTCCCGCCGATATTTACCTCTTTAGATAACCGATATGGGTTTCGGCGTTCTGCACTTCCAGTTATAGTTTTAGGCTGGTCACATGTTGGCCATCCATGTGAGTTGCGGCGTCAAAACTTGCTGATAAAAGTTAATCAAAGGTCACGCAAGGAAGCCTTTACCAAAATTGGTTGCAGCTTCCAATACTGCCGATAAATAAATTTTAATTGCTCGTTAGGCCACCGTTATGGGTTGTGGCGTCCATCCGCCGAACACCACGCTGCCGCTGTGGCTGCCCGATACAGGTGCTAAAACTATTACTTGTTGATCTGGATCCTGCCAATTAAAATTTTAGGCCACGTGAGGCAGTCTTTATGGGTGGCGACTGTGATGGCTCCGTCAACTAAACATTCAATGTTCACATAATTATTAAGCCTGTGTTTCTCGAATTCTTTAACGGATACAATCCATATTGCTTAATGCTAGAACACAACTCAACTTTTTTTTTAAATTTAAGCCGAACGATTGAATGGACAAAATCGAACTCCCTAGAAAAAATATTTTTTTTCACCTCGTCGTTTTTTTCATCATCAAAAACGAAAACAATTGGACCGACCAAACGGCGCAGTGGTTAAAGCTTTGACGTTTGGATCGGGAAGTATCGGGTTCGAAACCCGATAGGGACAGGATGCAAAAAGGATTTTTCATCATATGATTACGATCGGTGATGGAAATGAACACACAACTATGACCCCCTGTCGGAGTGCAGAACTCATGGTTACCTATGTTCCATGCCAGTACTATAGGCCTGGCATGAAGCTAAGCAATGTGGAGATGATTTTACGAAAATCGGACTTGTAGCCGGGTACGTCTTCGATTTGGCTGGTAATTACGTTAGGTAGAACGTGAAAAGCGAACCGCGATAGAGTTGGGAGTTCTTCGGCCCCAGAACAGATTGCAAAGATTAAATGACAAGAAAAAAATGAAAAATCGACGAAAACGAGAAAAAATATAATTTGTATATGTTTCCTGGTTTCGCATATAGATAGCTGGAGATGTCGTAACCAAAAAGCAGCTCTAGTTTAGACACCAAAATATGAAGTAAACAAAAAAAAACGCTTTATCTCTTTCTCGCTACGGCCATAATCTAATTCTGTGTCATTAGTAATTTCTCCCAGTGATGTCGATCGCGGCACAGTTTTGGAGTCCTGCGATGTTTGTTCATCAGATATTTCTTGTGCCTTTCGTTCACCAACCCGAAAGATTATTTCGGCTGAATCACATAAATAGTTTTAAATAGATGTTCGTTCACAGAGGCCTCTGTGTTGTTGGCGGTGCGCTTGCTCATATGTATTGTTCATAATATCAGTCGTAGTGATACTTTGTGGCACTGAACCACCTGATGGCATTACTAAAGGTGTACTTTGTATATAGCTCTGCCTATAGCTTGTTCCAGTTTTGAACCATTTCGCTACACGTAGCATCGCACATTTCGGGATTAGAGCAAGAAGTCGGATCGATCTCGTACATGAAACTAATTGATGTAAAAAACTGGTTTCAGCTCGTTCACGGTTAAACCAGCATCTGTCCAAGTTTTCCGCGACCATTGAATCTTATCCAACTTTTCGAAACACGCTATCACCTCTTGCAGTGAACATTCTATCGCTGCAGTACGTGCCACGTATTGACACATATTCTTTTATTAAGGCTTCGTGAAGAGCGATTATTACCTGTCGACGAGTCTCTTAGCAAATCTATACATTCTCGTTACTTCACATGAGTTTGTCTATGGACAATATTTTCAGATTCATTTTTATAAAAACATTAAACTATCATGTAAGAGAACTTGGAAAAATTCATTCCAAAAATGCTATGGCAACACTAAAATTAAATTTTCTATAATATTTTATATGGCAGTTCAAAAAAAATTTATTTACAAAAATTTGTATATCCAAGACCTCGGCTTCCATATGATATCGAGAAATCTGCTGACAGCAAAAAACAATTAAAGTAGATTTGACACGGTTTCTTACGAGTATAAAGATTCAGAATGAAGCTAAATACCTCACCTCATAATGAGACCCAAATATAGCCACTTTGAGAACACACTTTATTTCTTAATGGAAGTTGAGATTTTGGGTATTGGTCATCGGTCATCGGTCTCACTATGATTTTCAAATAATTCTGGTCCTAACATTTGCCAGTGCAAAGTTTTAGGACGATGTAATTGGTACTTCATGGCGAGTACGGCCCGGATATAGCCAATTTGACAACACACTTTATATTTTAATGGAAGTTGAGGTTTTGGGTATTGGTCATCGGTCTCATTATGATTTTCAAATAGTTCTGGTCCTAACCTTTGTCAGTGCAAAGTTTTAGGACGATGTATTTGGTACCTCATGGCGAGAATGGCCCACATAGCCACTTTGAGAACATACTACTCGAAAGTCATAGTAAGACCGACTAATCTAAACTGAAAAAAATATTTTAAATCTAAAGAAACAAACACAACCACGGATCTCCTACCTTTGTTATATCATGTTTGGTCTTACCAAGCACGAGTTAAATAAGGAAAAGAAAAGGGAATAGAATTATATAGAAATTTTGGGAATTCTGTTTACTCACCTCCAATCTCACAATGGGCTTCTTAACACTACATAAGCAATCCTCATTGCTATCGCAGGTTTGAAAATAGATTTCATTATGAATATCCAATTGATCATGGTGATTGATCAAATATTCTTGCCCTTTTTACCACAATTGGCAGTCTTACTTAAATGTGAACCCAATGGAATATAACGAATATAACGAAATTGGGACTTACCACACTGGTGAAGCCATTCGATATTTTCCACCTTGGAAGACGTGCCGACTGTGTTAGTGACAGGCTGAACTGCTCATTCCACTGGGAACAACAACACGCCGGCTGCTATTGCGCATTTTCATGATTTTGCGAAAAACTAACTCGACTAACTAAAGATCAAGTTGTGTATTCAATGCCCATTCCTTAGCAACCAACTAAGTGTGACCAACCAAATGAGTTATATCCTGGATCCATTTATCCTAACAATGGAGAAACCGGCAATCCCATCCTCACTTTTGGAAATTTCGTATAAAATTATATCGGCCCCCTACGGTCCATTCTTGTATCTTGGGTGTTCCAAAATTAATCACCAGACGTGTTATGATATCAGCTAGATTAAGAGATTAAACTAGCTGCATCTTGTAGGAAAATATAAATCGGAATGCATTATTCTGTGCATAGTTGTTATTAGAATGCCCAACTGTGTGGACTTAAAGTGTTTGTTGATCTTCTTCCACACTTTCCCTAATACACTCGGTATTTTCAGTAGCTACCTGTTGTTGACCGTATGTTTTTCGGAATTTTCGTGTCGTAGAGATAATTGAGTTATTTGTTTCGGGCGTACATTGAAACTATAGCACCACGTTGCTGAGGTGTAAATTGATTCATTTGAAATTTTTTTGAGCTAAATAACAATAATCTGAAAGAAATTTAAAAGTAAAATTAATAAGAAAATCAAAATATATTTAAAGAAAATAGGTGGTGAATTTTGGGCACACCCGTTAGCAACTACAGAAATGTTTAATAGTTTGGAACAGTTGTTGGAACAGTAGCATCTTTGAGGCAGTAGGTTATTCAAATGGCACTTGAAACTGTGGTGTCTATATAAATAATCGTACCGTTAGGATTTGTGAGGGGGATCGCAATTATGTTTCAGATTCACTAAATATTCCAGAATATTCTTTTTAGTGTGGAAGTATACACTTTTTGGGCCAATTTTAGTTCGCCTTTGAAACGGGAAAACCTTAACTGAAGGCTGAATCGGTTCTTAGATAATTATCCTCATTCATTTAGCAACCCCATGCGGCATTAATTTCTGCAGCTCAGCCTTATAGACGGGAAACCGGTCATGGAATGGGAGTGCATAAGTGGAGATCTATATGACGTCGGATATCAACACTCAGTTGATAGCAGCAGAATTGGAGGAGTGGACTATATCTCACAATCCCCATCTCTCTAATGAGGCGACTGGTAAACTATTTGCTAATTGGACCCCAAAATATTAGTATCATGTGTTTTTTTTCATACTTACCAATAATAAATCTGCCGCGTCCGGAGATCTGCGTCAAATCTCCAAAAAATTACGGACCAACAAAAAAACTTTAAATTTATTTCAACTCGAAAAAATATTTTAATTTAAAAGAAAATTTGTAGAAAAACTTCTTAACAATTTTTCCTGTGAGAGAAAAGTGGGACTCCTACTAGTTCGTACTATCACAAAAAACAGACTCCCGTCACTGGTTGAGAGGGGAAATGAGTAGAAAGAAGCACATGCTAAATTAAATATGGCGCGTGTTTTAAATTTATTTTTCGTGTATATGTTACGGTTAAAGTCCGAAATCGGGAAATGTCCGAAATTTTAATTTTACACGATTGAAAACTGGTTGTCCAGTGGTCCGATGGTTATCACAGTAGTTTTATTTATTCCCCAACAGAGGGCATGAGAGCCACAATTAGCTCACTCGAGCCCGTGAGGGTTAGTAAAGCCGTTATTCTCTACTATTCCATAAAAACTTCTCCGTGGGATTTCGAAGCAATATGAAAAAGGTAGTCAAATTACCTAAACATATTTACGTTTATTCAACTGTGGTATATGAATAATACGAGTAAACGACCTTCAATTGACTAACGTAAAAGCAAATATGAAAAGCCGCCATGACGTTCACAGGATTGCTTGATAATGGAGTTTGATAGAATTCCGTTACAATTAGCACCCCATTTTGAAATTTCCTAGACCTAATAATCGTTCGGCGAAATGGTAACCAATAAAATTTCTTAAACCAATAAAATAAATAAATGGTAGGAGGATCTAAGTATTCCTAGGGCTTCCAATCTCATTATCTCGGGTTCGAAGACGGCCACCATTTGCCACAAATGGAATGTAAGGCAGAGCGAATACACAGCCCTATTTAAACAATTTCAGATGCTAGCCGCTAATTAAGGACGTCGTACAATTGAAATTATGTTAAATGCGTTTCAAATATTAAATTGTCTAAACCGAAAAAAATTCTTAGCAAAAAGGTCAAATCAAATTTACGAATCGATTATAAATTTGATTGAAATAGAAAAATTCGCAAACATAAAATGAAACGGCAGTCATATTTGCCACATCCTTTTTTGTTTATTTGTTTTTGTGCGTCAATATTTGCGGGAAGTCGTGGAAATGAGTTTATGGTTCAAAGGAATGTCGAGACATATGTATGTAAACAATTCACTAGAACTAACCTACCGTACCTAACCTACATATAAATATTCTCCATTTATAACAAATAAATAAGCGATATACCGATTTCTTACCACTTTTTCGAAAACAAAATAAATCGTATATTGGGGTAGGTGATACTCGCTATAAACATAAAATCCACGATGATTGGGTAATTTATAATGTTGGTGCGGAAACAGAAAATTACGTACACAAATACCGGTAAACAAATGTAGGAAAGGGTATCGATACCACCGGAAGCAAGCTCGTGTTACTGAGTAAGAAGTTCATACATGTGGGGGGTGTTAAATAATTTCGGTAAATCTATATGAAATAACGGTACCGGTAAAAAAATCATACAAATCAATTGTTTCATTTCATTTGTATGCGTGGTTTATTCAATACGTGTTTTGAAAATTAAAAAAGTGACAAATATTGAAAATCTAGTTTTTTACCGTTATTTAATATTCACAATTTTCAACAAAGTAGCTGACTCCGGTGAAAAAAAAACACTTGAATCGCAGTTTGCTATGAAGTAAGGGGGATCACAACTAACATAACAATGTTATGTGTCGCCCATATGTGTCGCTCTGGCGGTTTTTTGCAACACGTTTGTTGTAATAATTGTGTGTGCGGCCTGGATTGTATACTCTCTACCACAAACGAATCAAACATAAAAAAATTAGGATCAGAATTTTGTTTTTGTTTTTATGTGATTAGCATGAATTTGAATTTTGGCAAACAATAAACACCTTAGCAAATGTGGGAAATTTTACACTGTGCTTCAATTAAACCTGCTAAACCCACTATTTTTTGTCTTTCCTATGCTTTATACATTCGATGAAAATCGCTAATAGATTTACCGAATTTTTTTAACACTCGTCGTGTGTTAGGCGTCGTTATTTTATCATAACATATTCATGAAAATTTTCGACCTCGATATTTTTGATGCTTGTGAAATAGTACTGGCATGGAAGATGGAGCGACCCATGATTGCTGGACTCGTCCGACAGGGGTCATAGTCGTGTTCATTTTCATCACCGATCTTAATCAGGTCTTTCGAAATTTGTTGAACAGATTTCGTAATTGAAATTTGTTGCAACAACTTCTTTATAAAATACCCGTTATTTATATCGCCGATCCCAGGAATCGTTCGATTCGTTTATCCTGGTAAGATATCATATCATGAGCATTCCAGAAAATCTACCCACATGAGTGTTAAATTTGGCCGAAAATTTACAGCCGAAAAATGTCGATAATGCAGATTCGCACTAATCAAACGAAAATGGCAGTCGATAATTGTCGGTAACATGTCCGTCGAAAACCCCAGTCAAAAATGTCGTTAGAAATTTTTATTTTGCTGTTCCTAAAAACAACTAAAAAATAAAAATGAAAATTTTTCATTCGAAATAATTAAAACTAATATAACCAAACCAAATCTCCAATTCTTAGTGCTTTATTAGATGTTTGGGGAGGTAAAATGTGAAATGCATCTTTAGTGATATGTTTGGTCAGGCCAATTTTAATGAGGGGTGTCCGGGAAAACTTGATTGAATATATCGGACACACAAAGTTTGAAAATTTCTAAAAATTAACCGCTTTAAGTGTCATGGGTTGGAAAAGGATTAAAATATTTAAAAGTTGACCGTTTAAAGTATCATGACTGGAAATAGATTCAAATGAAAGTTCTTTTGGATGAGCATATCTGGAAATAAAAGTGAAATTTCTTGAGCGGTCCGGGAAAATTTGTTTGAATATACGAAAATTTAATTAAATTTAAAAATGACAAATAACAAAACCATAATATATAAAATATAAAAATTTCGTTCCAGCATAAAAGTTATATCTGCATTATCGGCCTTTTTCGGCTATTATTTTATCAGGATTTGATTTAACCTACATTATCGGCATTTTTGGGCTGGCTATTTTTGTGGTTTCTTTACCAATTTGTATGTTTTATTGGACTGAATTTTCCAAAGCTACCGACATGAAAATCGACCTAAAATTTTCTACAGGGGTAACTACCACTAAGGGGCCTTTCACTTGAAACTTCTCCAGCCATGACACTTTAAACGTTCAATTGTTGGAAGTTTTCAAATTTTGTGTGTGCGATATATTCAATCGAGCTTTGCTGGACCCGTCACACGAAGATTGACCTGACATTTTTTCCAGGTCTCAGCATCACTCAGACATTTCATTTGAATGTATTTCCAACGTATCATGGTTTTGTGATTTAAACGTTTTTTGTAGAATTTTTCAAGTTTTGCTTGATTTAATTTTTTTTAGATAACATTAGGATTACTTGATAATGGAGTTTGAAATTAGTACCCGATTTTCAACATTCCTAGACCCAATAATCCGAGTATGTTCGGCGAAACGTCCAACGAGTTTCTCAGTAAAAAAAATAGTCGTATATGATAGTTTTAATGAATTTAAAAAAAAATAATTTTGAATAATACGAGTATACGTTAATGAAACAAAATAAACAGTTTTGGTTTAAAAAGAAATTACTGTTTAACATCACAACTTTTTATCTGCTTTATCGATATTTTTCGAGTGGCTATTTTTACGAATCTGCCTTACCGACGTTTACAGGTAGACTTCGCGTGTTGAGTTTGAATCTGCATTATCGACATTTTCGACTGACCAAATTATTGGTATAACAGAATCTCTATTATTGACATTTTTTGGTTGGAGCGTGTAGGCTAACTTTAAAGTATGCTCACACGCCAATCTTTTGAAATTTGTTGCAACAACCTCTTTGTAAAAGACCCGTTAATTATATCGGCGGCTCCGCGAATTGTTTGATTCCCTTACCCCTATCAGAGACCATATCATGAGCATTCCAGAAAACCTGCCCACATATCAATCTTTTGTCGAACAGATTTCTTAATTAAAACTTGTTGCAACAACCTATTGATTGCGCAATATTTATTGCATGCAACAATTTTGAAATTGTTTAGGATATATTTCACTTGTGTGTGTTTTGCAGATTTGCCATTCGCTTTATCGCCGAAGTCGGAAAAAGTCGGTTTCAAAAAGTTCTCTGTGTGTGTTTGTGTCTGTGCGACTTTATGAGTTACCGTGCAGACTAATGGCCCAATTCTGAAAATGTAAAAATTCTATAGCTGCAAATTTATAGAAATTGCTTACAGAGGAAAAGATGCAATGTTCTAAAAAATGATATTCACAAACTGTAAGCTTTTCGCCGCTGTAACCAAATTATAGATTATTTTAAAATATTCTATCAAATTCGATGGTGGCACACGAATATTGACATAAGCCCGCGTTATAAATAAAATTTGCTCTGTTTGGATATCATAAAAATATTGAATTTGACGTAAATTAATTAAAATAAGATTGTATTGTACAGTTATCAAACAACATATTAGTACAGTTAGCGTAATTTGTTTCTCTACCTTAAGAGTAATATTTTTTCTGTGTATATCGAAGACAAGCTATTTGTTTCGACTGTACGTGTATGTATTGAATTATCAACATTTAGGTGTATATAAGAGAAGTAATAAACCTAAAAGCTCAAAAACTACAATTTTGATTAACTTCTGCTTTTGTTGGTATAGAGATGCTATTAGTAGTAACATATATATGCGAAAACTGTTTCAAAAAACTACAATTTTTCAAATTATTCGCTTCAGTGATATGTAACTTTACGGCATCAAATTTGGTGCTGTAATGTCACAGAACAAAACTTCCATTTCCATAGAGCCGAGTTACATTTTATGAATACCATTTTAGTACATATCGAAAATTTTACAGTTACAGCGCTCACATACGGGTTGTGAATTAGAACATACGAGAATGGTTCGTTCCATAAACGTTTCCTCTCCATGCGTATTCATACTTAAGGTTTTGTCATAATTTGGGAGATCCCAGTATTTGCGATTAAAAATCTAAAAGATTGTAAATTAAATAACAAAAAACTTTGTTCAGATTATTTTTTAAATTTTACCGGAAATGACGAGCTTTGATAACAAAAAATATTTCACCAAATTTTTCAATCTCAATAGTCCCAGGTCTAACCTCTCTCCATTAATTGGGAGATTCTTGCGAAATTTGGTGAAAATCTGTGTACCGGAGGTGGCAGCTTCAATGGGAGTCTTTTCAATTTTTGCAATAATGTTGAGAAGATTTGCATGCCCAAAAGACTTTAAATAAATTTAAAAATTTAGCTTTCAACCAAAGGATAATGTTTTTTGAATATACAAGGCAGTTTTACCAAAAGTTCGGTTTATTTGTTCGCTTTAAAAATCAAGAGCAGTGTCTTGCTGTATTGTCTACATCGTGTCGTTAATCAATATTCTGCATGGGTAGACAATGTATGTAGACAATTAAAGAAATGGCGTCGACTAGATAGAGAATAAAGACAATATGTCGAAAGTTACTGTTTCTGTTAGCAATAGGCATAATTCTATGATTTCTTTGTTAGTAGTACCATTACAAGCGCTTCATGGTTATTCCACATTTGATAGTGCTTTAGCTGTTTTAGGGCAATTTCGAAAAATCAAAAAAAAACAAATGCACCTTTGACAATTAAGTTCTTGTATCAAACCTAGGTCAAACTGTTAATGTACTACAATGAACAACAAAGTTAAAAAACAATTTAAAGACAAACTAGTTTACAGAGAAGAATACATTAAATGATCATACTAGTTCATCGCTTAAAAATAGTTATAAACGCGATATTTTGACCTAAGGCTCCCTGGGTATTTCAGGCAATATAACTCTAGTGGAAAAAAATAGGAATGATGAATCTTCCGGCTAAATGTAAATTTCAGTTGTCCAGAAGATACTTATCATCGAAATTAAAAATCCTCCTCCTTGTATCACACTAGTGGAGTATTTTTGTGGTTGAAAATGCAGCTGGATTTAAAGCCGGAAAAGCCAAATTGGTTGAACACACCATTAATGTGTTGTTGCCTATATCTGTGCGCTGTGTGTGGTGGATAAATTATTCGTTTCGGAAAGATGTATATGAAAGACACCATACTGTGCAGGGAATTTCTCTTATAGCCGAATTTATCGTTGTTTGCTTAGAGTTATGATTATCAATGAAACCCATGAAAGGATGTTATATACCAACATTGTTTTGGGGTTTCTTAAAGATTTAATTCGATTCCAACCATAACATAAGTTAAAACTTTCTATTGTAACAACATCGGATGTAGAACGCCGATGCTCCTAGAAGAGTGAAACGAAGTTTATTACTTCGATGTCTGTATAGTACACAGATAAATTACGTTACCTACAGATATGCGGAGTTATTAATTTTGAACTAACTCCACCACGTGCGCGAATGTTAACTAAAATATTGCAGAAGCAATACTATTGAAAAATGATCTCTGTTAATGATCTTGGATTTGTTAACAAAATAATTTAATTTTGCGAACCGTAATACTATACTTATAGTTGTCCTAAAATCGGTTGGCTGGATGACTATACTTGATAAATGTTTTAGTTGCAGTAAGGGTCTGCATCAAAATCATCATTGATCGTGGACAGTGAGAAATACGAAAGCCCGAATTTTTAAATACCGAATTATTAAAATTCCGCTTGTTTAAAAATTTCAGCTTTTGTTGAAATTTTAAAAAATTACGCCATAAATTCCCGGCGGTAAAATTAAAAATTTTAAAATGCATATTAACATTTGTATACCTACATTTTTTTATTCAGAACTCGGCCATTTCGTAACTGATAATTGTCAAATTTTTTGTATGGGATGTGGTTTGCATTTTAACATGAATTTTTTGAAGTAGCCCATGCTAAATGGAACTTAGCCATTCCTCATTCATAGATTGTCAAATTTGGTATGCAGAAATGGATTGGGATTCTACTTGAATTTTGAATGAAGTTACAAAAAAAAATTTAACTTACACAAAAAAATACCACACCAAAATTCCAAATTTCACAAAGAAATTTTAATTTACACAGTTCGATTATTTCGTTAGTTTAATATTAATTGTAAGATTTCGAAAAAATTCTTATTTATTTAATTTAATTAGTATTGTTTAATTATTTAAACTATTTAAATTTAATTTAATTGTTCTAGCAAATCGATACACAAATATGATTCGCGTTGTTTACCAGACAATCGTTTGCGTTTTTTTTTGGAATGCTTCGGTATTCCACTCCTCTACACAAACTTATTTACCGTTTGCCTACGGAAGCATGAAATGCGTCATATTTCCATGGGCGTAAAATGGAATTTGGTATTTTGTATAGGAAATTTTGGTGTTATGGAATTTCATATTAGGATTTTTTTTGGAATTTTGACTCCTGGAATTATGTTTTTTTGAATTTTGATTTGGTAATTTCCATTTTGGAATTCTGGATTTACCGAGCCATATCCAACCCAGATTAAATTGACGGGATAATGGAATTCTGTAAATGGGCTTTTTTTTCTAACAAAAAAATATTTTCACCATTGGAATTTTGATTTTTATGTTAGGTGATTTGTAAATTTAATTTTAATCTTTTGCCAAGTGTGGAATTAAGATCAGTTGGAACTTTTTTGGAACAGCGAAACGTTTGCTCAAGAAAATATGAAAGGAGCGACTTTCATATTTCCATGGGCATAAATGGAATTTATTTTGCAATTTTGTGTATAGGAATTTTGAAATTTAGTATTTTGTTTTTTAAAATTATTTGTATTGGAATTCTTGTTTCTGAGATTCTGAATTTGGCGAATCATACTCAACACGGTCGTTATTCGGTTATGTAGAATGTAATTTGATAATTTCTTAACAAATTATGATTCAATTAGATTGGGATTTTAACATGAATTTTGAGTGAAGTTCTGAAATTCGACCATTCTGTTTGGTCAATTCTTAACAAATTTTTGTCAAATTTGGTATTCAGAAGCGGACTGGGATTTTAAAATGAATTTTGAATGACGCTCTAAAATTCGGATAGAAATCTAACATCAATTTTGAATCAAGTTTTGAATTTTGACCATGTTGAAACTATTGAATGATATTAATATCAAATTTAATATTTCATTAAAAAATAGTCGTCCTTTTCAACACAACCATCAAAAATTCCTTTTATTAAAAAATACATTTATAATCGATAAAACATTCGTATTAAACCAAATACATTTTGCAAACCAAATTAGACATTAGTTAGTTTAGAAATGGCTTAGTTCCGTTTATTTAAACCAAAATCCAAAATTTCTTCAAACGTTTATATTAGCAATCCAATCCACCTTGATTCGGATCTACCAATTATTTTATGCATTTTCTACATTTTACTATCGTTAAACAAACTATTAAAATCCCGTGTTCCATTATCGGGACAAAATCAGGATTTTGAAAAGATGGATTCTGACAGGCGGAATTTTGTAAAGCGGTACTTAGTACAAATGTTCAGAGAAATTGCCACGATTGGAGCAAACGGATAACACTCTATAGTTTTAATCACATTATCGGTAATCATTTTAGCTTGTTTAAGGAGTACCTTCAATGGACGTAAACACATTTTAGTACACAGGAGTCCAATGACAATTTCTTACATAATCGCGTACAGTTGCTCCATGTCGAAAGTAACTTACTGCTGGTAGTTGCGCCATACTATTATAACTTACACATTTGGAGGATTAAACTTGAACAAATAATTTTTTATGGGCTTTAGTTTTTGTATCCTACTAAATTCTATTTAAATAGCGACCATGAAGAACTGTATACGATAGTTTTAATTTAAAGTGCTTGCGCTATTGTTTTTTGTATGTGTCTTTTTCTCAAGTGGCAGGTGACACTTGGTTTAGTTTGGTTTAAATATTTATTCCGGAAATAAAAATATTGGAATATACTAGTAATCTCTTGAAATATTTTACAGGTACAAATCCCACCTACTTGTTTTCGAAATATTTAATGTTAACTTTTAAAATTTAGAAAAGAACACCAATTTAAACTAGAAAACTATAAGGTAGCAAACTCGCACAGAAAAACAAACAGAACAGCTACAAAAAAAATATTCTACATTTTCTACAAATTGTTTTTCTCAATTATCGACATTGTTTACGCCAAAATAGTGTCTACACTATTTTCGACACCAACATGTAGATAATTCCGAAATACGCGTAGACGCACAACACTGATGATAAATGGAGTATTCGAAATCTATGTATAAATACGTGGTGAAAAAATTTGGGTGTTGGCCATAACATATTGACCTCCCCATTTTTGTAGCTGTTAGGTACGATATTATTTGATTTATTTTCAATAATATGGACGACTGTGAAGTTTCCGACAGAATTAAAAAATAACAAAACAAGGCGGAAAATAAAATTTGTCGAAATAACAAAAAATGCAAATTACTGCAATTAGTAAAATACTCGTAGTTGGCAAAAGCAATGTTAGGCTATTCGAATATTTTGTTATGAACAGTTAATAACGCAATTACTAAACTAGTGACTTCGGAAACAAATGACAAATAAAAATAAATAGATTAATATAAAATTTAAAATGTTGCATTTACATTTTAACATAAATCGCTAAAATATTTTATTACGAAACCTAAATATGGAGTTTTTAAAACCAAAAATCACTCAAGAGTACAACTAATTCTTTATACTATTGAACTATTTTTGGCAATAGATTTCGAATAAGCTAATTAACCATCGTAAAAATCACCAACAAATTAAAATAAATGTTCAAGGTTGGTTCAATGTTCACTTGATTTTAAAGATGATACGAGCGTTTAAATAAATTAAAAAATGCTCACTGTATACAAAATTGTGCAAATCTCCGAAATGTCTAAGAGAAACGGTATATGTCGCCAGTTGGCTTATGATAAGAGCTATCTAACGGCATCACCCTTATATCAATACGTTGACCAGAACCCATTTGACGTTGACGTTGAATATGACTGTTTAAATATCCAAGGGGATGCTCACTTTAAAAAATATTGCCGAAATCTCAGAGATGTCTAAGAGAAACAACTTATTTGTCGATGACGATCAATTCAAATGGGTTCTGGTCAACGTATTGATATAAGGGTGGTGTCGTTTGATAGCTCTTATTTTATGCCAAAGTGCTACAAATATCGTTTCTCTTAGACATTTCTGAGATTTGTACAATTTTTTATACAGTGAGCATTTTTTAATTTATTTAAACGCTCGTATCATCTTTAAAATCAAGTGGACATTGAACCAACCTTGAACATTTATTTTGATTTGTTGATGATTTTCACGATGATTAATTAGCTTATTCGAAATCTATTGCCAAAAATATTTCAATAGTATAAGGAATTAGTTGTACTCTTGATACTGTTAAAGTTAACCGAAAGTTGCCAACCGAAAGGTAATGCAGATAGTGACTTTGATAGTCCAGTCGAAAGGTAATGCAGATAGTGTCTTCGCTATCCCAGTCGAAAGATCATAATGCAGATATTGTTTTTGCTATCCAAGCAATGCATCCATTGCTATCCAGTTTTCATCCATTTAGCATCCATTCTGAAATTCTGAAGGGGATGCAGGGGTGTAATTTTGCAAAAATTCTCTATTTCAATATATCGAAAATGCATTGAATGGCCTGTCATTCAATGCATTTTCGATATATTGAATTAGCAAAATTGTGCAAAATTACACCCCTGTATCCCCTACAGAATTTCTCTACAATTAGGCTGAAGTTGACCAACATTATGGCCTATCAAATAACCATAGTGGCATCAATGACAAAGCACGATAATCTTGAACGACAGGCCATTCAATGCATTTTCCATATATTGCATCAGCGATTTTTTGCAAAATTACACCCCTGCATCCCCTTCAGAATTTCTCAACAAAATGGATGCTAAATGGATGCAAATTGGATAGCAATGAAATGCTTCTGAAGTTAGCCGAAAATTTCAGCCGAAAAAAACCCTGCATTATCGACATATTTCGTATCAGATGGTAGTACAAAATTCTGTTGATATTAGCCGAAAATTACATGTTATTGAAGTTAACAGTAAATTTCCGCCGAAAAAAATTTGAGTAATCAATATCACATAGTTCGAATGTTTAAAGGTCATATGAACTGGATGAAGTTAGACAGACTCGTAATTAGCTAGATCCCACATTTATAATTTGTTGTGTTAGGGGCCAATGAACTTGAGTTGTGGCACTAACAGTGAACACCTATGCCAAAAAATCAGGCAATATTGTATGTAGCATCATAGTGAAATAAATTAAAAGCTGGACGCATATTCAGTGGTAATTTGTACTGGGTGAAGTAAGATCAATTCGTAAATAGCTGGATATCATATTTATTTAAATTTGGGTTAATATGGCCTCAAATTCATTGGCCCCTAACACGACAAATTATAAATATTGGATTCAGCTAATTACGAGTCTGTCTAACTTCACCCAGTTCATATGACCTTTAAACATTCGAACGACGTATGTGATATTGATTACTCAATTTTTTTTCGGCGGAAATTTACTGTTAACTTCAATAACATGTAATTTTCGGCTAATATCAACAGAATTTTGTACTACCACCTGATACGAAATATGTCGATAATGCAGGGTTTTTCGGCTGAAATTTTCGGCTAACTTCAGTAGCATAGCAATGGATGCATTGCTTGGATAGCAAAACAATATCTGTATTATCATCTTTCGCCTGGGAGAGCGAAGACACTATATGCATTACCTTTCTACTGGGATAGCAAAGACACTATCTGCATTACCTTTCGGCTGGAAACTTTCGGCTAACTTTAATAAGGTGTACTATTGCGTGATTTTTAAAAACTCCATATTTAGGTTTCGTAATAAACTATTTTAGCAATTTATGTTAAAATGTAAATGCAACATTTTAAATTTTATATTAATCTATTTATTTTTATTTGTCATTTGTTTCCGAAGTCGCTAGTTTAGTGATTCCGTTATTAACTGGTCATAACAAAATATTCGAATTGCATAACATTGCTTTTGCCAACTATTTTACTAATACATGTGCATTTTTTGTTATTACGACAAATTTTATGTTCCGCCATGTTTTGTTATTTTTTAATTCTGCCGGAAACTTTACAGTCGTTAATATGGATGGTTTTTGAAACTTAATAATGATTATAAGAAACCTCTTTAATCTCCGGACTGGCCGCTTTCCTCTCCTGCGCTGTACTGTATGCTAAAAATGTGTAAAAAATGTTGTGTTCTGTAAACTGGTTCAATGTAAATAAAACGCTTGTGTTAATTTAATGTTATATTTACTATCAATTTTTTGCTTTTCGCTTATTTCTAACTAGCCCGATAAAATATTATTTAACCTTTTTTTTAAGGATATTCATACTCGTACTAAATCATACATGTACTAGTATGTAGGTTTAAGAAAATACACTATACCACAAAACATAAAACCGTTACGAATGCCATAAACAAAAAGCACGTGCGTTTTTTTCTCATTTCCAGATGTCAACTTTTGCTGCGATGTGGATTCACCAGATGCATCATCGAAAAATCAAAATCGTGTAGGACGTCCTAGAAATCGGGGTCGGTTTCAAGCAAATAATTAAAAAATATTGATTTTACTTCTTTTTATCATTTTTTGTTTGTGTAGACTTTCGTAAACTTCTTTGTATATTTTCTTGCAATATGTTTTAATTAAGTTTGCATTAGTTTTCTATGTAAAGCTTTTTTCAACTTATGTGTTGCTTATATGTTGTGTATACGGAGAAATGAAATTGCATGCTTTTTATTTATTCTGTGCACGCCCTCAAGAAATGAAACACAATTTCGTCTTTGTCTTATGTATGTTACCTACCATCTTCTTATGTACATGCTCGTAAATATCGTATATATGTTTTATGTGTAGTGAAGTGTGATCGAACTGACGTGTGTGTTGGTTTATTATCACCATATATTCCAATTTTTTTTTTTTTTTTTTGGATTATTGCCAAAATGCTAAATTTGTTTACAATTTTAAAAAAATTTATGAGTTTTCATTAATAGAGGTTTGCTCTTTTATGCAAGAGAGATATTAAACTCGTATGGCATTATAAAGTGTTAATGTGTGATGTAACATACTCGTACATAATTGAGTTTATGACATATTTATTCACATTTTTAATTAGAAAATTTATTTTTATTTTTTTTGGAAATTTGTTTGTGGTGATGGTATAGTAGCTAGCATATTATAATATTTATGTAATTAGTAATGTGTTGACAAAATTTTTTTAATGTGCACAAAATTTACCAAACAAATAAATTTGAAAAAGTATGAAAATAGGTGCTGTGCTTATCTTTATTTTCCAGATGATATTTTTTGCTCATGTATTTGGCAACAGCATAGGTACAGTGATAACCTAAAACAAGTTAAAATGCTAAGGTTATTTATTTTAAAGAGTGGCCACAACCAGAATCGTTTTACAAAGTATCTTTAATTCACTGTGCTTGAATTGCAAACTTTTTTTTTTGTGTGGACACCCAGGAGGTAACCTTAATTCCAGTATGCTGAATTCAATAGTGCTAGTCCCATTTCAAAGTTAGTTCCCATTTTTGAGATTTCGCTTTCGACATGTTTTGGCTCTGAGTCAAAATTTGTCATGTTGATAGCTCTTGAACCATTAAGACTTTCGTTTTGCGTTCTTCAGCAAAGTTGTTGCGCAAGCCAAGACAAACAATTTTGCCGAACAAATCAAAACCGAAAAACCACATCTACATTCACATGTTTGTGTTATTTTTCTTTTTTCTAGAATAGATGGATAGAATAAAAACTATTTAAAATAAATTTAAATCGATTCAGTTGAAATCAGCTGGTGGTGATTTTTATTAATTTTTGCCTAAAAAATTAACATTTTCCTTAACTTTTTTAATTTTAATTTTCTGATTCGTTTGTGTCATCTTCGGGATCTTCTTCCTCTTGCAAACTCCAACAAATGTCACCCAAGAGTACATGTAGCTTTTTGCCGCTGGCTTTTGGTGAAAACGATCGCCGTGCTCATCGGATTCGGCTGGTGATTGTTCGGCGAATTCTTCCATAAGTCAATGCAAAAAATGTATTTTCAATGACATTTGAACGTTTATAGTATGAAAAGTGGTTAGCATATTTTCAATATATTTGCGCCAATCATCGAATCGATTAATTCCAAGAACATTCCTAGTAACTTCTTTTACACATGCCACAAGCTCTCGTTCACTGAGAGAATTTTCAAATGCATCATCGTTCATCAAACGGCGAATATCTGGTCCATTAAGTATTCCACTTAACCGTGGAAAAATGCGACGCAATTCGATGAACGCATTTCCATCTGAATTCAGCGCTTTTATAAAATTTTTAACTACTCCAAGCTTGATATGAAGTGGTGGTAGCAATATTTTTTCAATTGGCACAAGTTGAGCCTCAACGATGTTGTCGTATCGCAATCTAATGTTCTTACGTAAATCCCAGTTCCGTTCGTTGTATTAGTCGCCTTTAAAACATGTATTCCATAAGCACATAAAACACATGTTTTTAGTGTAACCCAAGTGTATGCCTCTTAAGCACAAACTTTCCATTGATGGTCAATGTACAGGGTGTCCGCCGGGAAGGTATACTACTTTGTTTGTTTATGATTTTTGATTAAATGAAAGAGAATGGATCTTATATTGATAAATGTTTTATTTAGTGTCGGCAATTATGTATGGAATACAATATCAGATCAATGTCCGCCTCTGTTAGCCTCACAAATGCGAGCCCTTTTGAGCACATTTTTCATTACATTCTCACACATTTCACGCGGTATTTCATTAATTTCATCACGAATATTTTGTTTGAGTTGCTCAAGCGTTTCTGGTTTGTTTGCATAAGCCTTGCTTTTTAGATATCCCCACAAAAAGAAGTCCGGAGCAGTCAAATCAGGCGACCGTGGAGGCCAATCAACATCACCATTTTTTGAAATAACTTGTTGTGGAAAGAGTTCTCGCAGTAATTCCATTGTAATCCTTGCTGTATGCGATGTGGCACGGTCTTGTTGATACCACATGTTAATCAAGCCCAAAGTATGCAGTTGTGGCGTTATAAAGTTTTGAATCATATCACGATATCGTTTCCCATTTACAGTTACCGTTACGCCGTTTTCATTTTCAAAGAAGTATGGTCCAATGATTCCCCCTGACCAAATTGCACACCAGACTGTCACTTTTAATGGATGTAAAGGTGACTGATGAATAATGTGAGGGGTTTTCATTGCCCAGAACCGACTATTCTGTTTATTCACATATCCATTTAAATGAAAATGTGCCTCGTCACTCATTATGATTTTTTCATGAAAATCGGGGTTGTCATGGGCGAGCTATAACATCCTATTGGCATATGTACGGCGGCGTAAATGGTCTTGTGGAAGAATTTGTCACGTGTCTACTTCACGACTGTCAAGTATGAACTGTCAATACTAATATTCGCCTAAATGGCGGCAAAACAAAGTAGTATACCTTCCCGGCGGACACCCTGTATTTAATCAAATCAATGATTTTTTTCATTGATGTATACGTTTCCTTTGTGTTTGTGCTGAGTGCAATTGGAATGGAATTTTTTGAGTTGGTAACGTGAAGGAATCGGTAAACAATCGCCAGTCTTCGGGATTTATGAATTGTGGATACCAAACCACGGATATCAGTGCAAAAAGCGAGTGAATTATTCGCAATTGATTTGAAAAAATTCATAAATGACGATGACGATTTATTGCTTCATATATCCGAACATTTGGAACCAAACTGTTCACTTGTTTTAAATCTTTTGACAAAATAATGGATTGCCGCTGCGATAGTTTCAGGCGTCGTACCATAATATCCAATCATGTCCTTGTGGATCTATCCATATCATCGGGACACTAAATGACTCTGCGGTTCCAGTGTTTTGCCTCTATCTATGCAGATGGAAAATGCATGCCGTACAAACAAAAGACGGCGTCCAATTTATTTAACCAGATTTCACAAGCCGATTTTAACTTTATTTTTAGAGAAATAAATAGAAGAATTTCTAATCTCTCCTTCGGTTTATTTTTACTACTATTACATAATTTATTTTGAAGCTGTCTAAATACTGTTGCTAGGCGCTGCTGTTTGCTCCTTTGTTTTTAAGTTATGGATAATAAGTTGTAAATTGTATTTGTTTTTGTGTTGATTTTGTCGTTAAGTAAATTGTTCGTGTTTTTGTTTTTGTATATTTTCAGGGTGTGAAGTTTGGCCGCAATTTGACTCATGACTCATGAGAAATTTGTATACCTACAATACAAATGTCTCATGACTCATGAGTCAAATTGTGCCCAAAATTTATACCAAGATCTTCTAACCTATCTACTAATTTCGGTCCTCTTTTGATTCTATGAAAAATGGTTAAAATTTTTATTGAATTTAGTGTACCTAAGATTTTCAGTTTTTATGTGTTGTGCGAAACTGATTTTATGTACTTTTGTAAATTTGGTTACGTCATTGATGTGTTCTTTGTATCTTATTTGAACTGAGCGTCCTAAGTATGCCGACCTGCAGTTGTATTTATCCTTACCTGTGTATACGGATCTCTACACAGGTGGACCCATGTTTCTCAAGGAAGGAGCCGCAGTCTTGTGTGAAAGCCGACAAGACCTTACCTTTTTGGGAGACATGCGAGAAGGCTGGGTCTACAGACGAATGACTTTGTAGAAGTTGCATGCACGAAGAGAAGGAAGAGACTTTAGATAACTTCCTATGCTCGTGTCTGGCACTATCACACAGAAGGCATAGGTATTTGGGCGTGTACAGTATGGCCGGCTACGTACGTAGCTCCGAACTGTTTTGAACAAGCGTAAAGAAGAAATAGGATCCTGCGGTATCACAACAGGCCACTACTGGTCTAAGTGTGCGGAAGCAGCTACTCCAACCTAACCTAACCTTATCTTGGCCTAAGTAAAACACACATATATGGTGGATGTGGTTTTTCGGTCTTGATATGTTCGGCAACGTTGTTTGTCTTGGCTTGCGCAACAACTTTGCTGAAGAACGCAAAACGAAATCCTTAATGGTTCAAGAGCTATCAACGTGAAAATGAGTGTAGATTTTGACAAATTTTGACTCAGAGCCAAAACATGTCGAAAGCGATAATCTCAAAAATGGCCCAGCTTGTCACATTTTTGAACTAGCACAGTGTATTTGATATTGTGTTGCCGTATTATCTACACTGCGTAATTAATTGCGTAAAGCATTCAAGAAATATAAACTCGTTCGATTTCCTAGCCCAAATTTATTAAACCAATAAGATTCTAACACTTTCCAAGAATCTTCTATTTAACTGTATTTGTTGCAGTTCCTGAATAGTTAATGAATAAAGAAACCATTTCCAATTGTCTTCGTTATTCAAATATTCTTCTCCCTATGTGTTTGATATGTTTAATAAATTTATCGAAACGCTGATCATTTGAATAATGATGCTTGCTGTACATCTTAGCACACTTAACTGCCAATTGTCATATTGGAGACCAAATGACTGAAGTCATGTTCGTTAGCTAGTGAGCGATACGTGTGCAACGCCTACTCGACGTTTCGTGTCACGCGGGCAGTGAAATTATCATCCATCATGGCGATGTCAATGATACCATTCATCGAGAAGCTGAATGGCCGAGAAAACTTCAATAATGGAGTTTTGCAATGAAGGCATACCTTCAACATGAAGATTTATGGTCATGTGTGCAAGGAGAAGATGACACAGAAGATGAAATTAAAAATGCAGCTAGAGACACAAAGTCTAGAACCAAAATAATAATGATGGTCAGTCGACAGCACTATGTTCATATTCGTTCAGCCAGTAGCTCAATAGAAGTTTGGGAGAAATTAAAAAATGCATTCACAGATAAAGGATTATCAAGAAAGGTTGGTCTAATGCGAAAAATGATCATGACGAAAATGATTGATTGTAAATCAATGGAAGAGTACGTCACTATCATCATGTCAACTGCACAGATGCTAAATGATATTGAGTTTGCAGTAAGTGAAGAATGGATAGGCACATTTCTTTTGGCTGGATTACCTGATTCATACAAGCCGATGACAATGGCAATCGAGAATTTGGGGCCTATTATAACAGGAGGTTTTATTAAAACAAAATTACTTCAAGAAGTGAAAGTCGATAAAAAGAAAATACCGCATTTTTTTCGAACAACAAAATACATTACAAGAAGCCTACGCGTTGCTACAATTGTAATGAGCCGGGCCATTACGCTAGGAATCGTAGACAACCAAATAAAAAACAACATCAAATTAAACCAAACAGTGAAAAGTCGTTGTTAAGTACGTCGCCTGGTACGTCGATTCAGGAGCATCGGCACATATGACGCACAATGACCAGTTGATGACTAATGTCAATCGTGGTGCATCAGATGCAGAGGTACTAACAGCCAATAATCAAAAGATTTATGCGGCAGGCGGTAAGCAAACCCGATTACCCTTTCCAGAAAGTTGAAAGCGAGCGAATGAACTATTAGAGCTGGTGCATGCAGATCTATGCGGTCCCATGGAAGAAGATTCGCTTGGCGGTGCGAAATACATCTTCGTCCTTGAGGATGATTTTTCACGAAAATTTTTTCTATATTTTTTCAAGTTTAAATCTCAAGTGTTTAACAGTTTTTGTGGAATTTAAGAATTTGGTTGAAAACCAAACGAAGAAAAGAATAGAAATTTTACGCACCGACAACGGAACAGAATTCTGCAATAATGAGATTCTGGCATCAAACATCAGAAAACGACACCTTACACGCCTGAGCAGAATGGAAAGTGTGAACGGATGAATAGAACGCTTATCGAAAAAGTCAGGTGTATGCTTATTGAGGCCAATCTTCTGAAAAAATTCTGGGCAGAAGCTGCAAACACAGCAGCATATTTGGTAAATCGTACACCAAACCGAATGCAGGATTCAGTATCACCAGAAGAGGTTTGGTCTGGAACAAAACCACAATTAAAACATTTGCGTTTGTTTGGCTGTATTTGTTTTGCGCACATTCCGAAACAAAAAAGGTGCAAGCTGGATTAGAAATCAGAAAATTGTATTTTCATGAGTTACAGTGAAGAATCTAAGGCATATCGAGTGTTCCATATAAAACAACTGTAATTTTTCTGGTAGAGCCATGATCCCATCACTGTAGAACTTCTGTAGTTTAGAGGCGACAAATCGAGACAACTCATTTTCGCAGGCCTCTTTTGAATTTAATGTAAAACCATTAAGATGGTTCTGCATGGACCGGAACAAATGGTAGTCCGATGGTGCAAGGTCTGCACTATATGGTGGCTTCATCAAAACTTCCCAACCACGCTCTTTCAGATTCTGCCGGGTCATTAATGATGTGTGTGGTCTAGAGTTATCATGATGAAACACAACGCCCTTTCTGCTGATCAATTCTGGACGTTCTAACTGACTTGTTTGCCTTAAACGCATTAGTTGCTGATAGTAAAGATTATAATCAATCGTTTGGCCCGATGACAGCATCTCATAATGCACGATTCCTTTCCAATCCCACCAAACACAACATTACCTTTCTTGGCGTCAATCCTGGCTTTGATACCGTTTGGGAAGCTTCACCTCGTTTCCTCCGTGATCTTTTTCGCACAACGCTGTCGTATCTTATCCACTTTTCCAGTAATCATTCGCTTTAAAAATGGCTCGATATCGTTCCGTTTCAGCAGCGTTTCGCAATCCGGTCCATTAAATTTTTAACTGTTAATTCATGTGGTATTCAAACGTCAAGCTTTTTTTATATCCAGCCATTTTCAAATTGTTTAAAACTGTTTTATGATCAAATTTAGTTCTTTACAAATTGCATGGCTGCTTATATGCCGGTCTTCTTCAATTTTCTGCATGATTTCATCGACTTTCCCAGTGGTTGGTCGACCCAAGCGAGGTGCATCTTTCACAACCATATTTCCAGAACGAAAGCGCTTGAACCCTTTCGTCGCTGCTGATTTTGATAAAGCATCTTCTCCATTAACAGCACAAATTTTTTCGCAAGCCTGAGCCGCGTTTTTACCTTTATCCTCTATGTTTAAAATGTTGTAACTTTTTATTCACTTCACCGATTTCAATGTTTTGTATGTCAAAGTAAAAGTTAAAATGTCACCTTTCAAACACGCAAGGGTACGATCAATGGTTACTGAAATATATGAATGTAAAGCCATCTACCGGGAAAAAGGCTACGAACTTGTTCCCCTACCTATTATTTGACTAGTAAATTCAACGAAAACATGACGTCCACAATTGTGGACAAATTCATTCAAAGGATTAATTTAAAGCTCGCAGAACCCAAATCGAAAATCTGACCAAAATCGAAATTTGAACGCAAAACAACTCTATTGACATACAAATCGACAGATCAAGATCTAGTCACGTACAAACAATTTCAGATTCATTATGGCCTAATAAAATGCCTCATTAAAGATTATCCTCATTTTCATATGGTGATATGAACCCATCTGTTGTAAACCCCGAAGCTGGTCAATTTCAAAGAAAAAAAGAAAAGGGTTTTTGCATTGAATACTGAATAGTTACTGAAGGTGAAAAATAGAGTTATTATGAATATTCCAAACGCAAGAAATCTTGGGCGAATTCTGGGCTGGTTCATCGCAACCGAGGCGAGATGTTCATTGCAATAAGATTATGCTCTATATCTGGTGAGATCAGAAAAGTGTGGTATATTATGAACTCACGAATCAGGTGAAACTATCAATGACGATGTATACCGACGACAACTAATACAATACGAAACCACAAGTAGTAAACGTTGTGAACAATTCTTTAAAAGGACAGATTACTACTTATTCCGGTCGATACAGTCGTCTTTTTTTGAACAGCGGTTCGCCTCTAAAGACCGCAGGATTTCTTCAGAAAGGGAATCGAAATAAATTGCCTAACGTTGGGGGAAGTTGTAGCTGCAGATGGAGCAATATTTCAACAAATAATTCTTTCATTTTAGAAATAAGCAAATGTGTTTTATTTTAATAAAAAAGGGCGGAGTCATATTCACGCGCCCAATGCTAAAATGTAACTACAATATTTCGAATTTCGTATTAATCTATTTATTTAGGCTGAAGTTGACCAACATTATGGCCTATCGAATAACCATAGTGGCATCAATGATAAAGCACGTTAATCTTAAGCGACAGGCGACACTACCTTTTATTATTTTTGCCGCTAATTCATATTACATTAAATTAAATTTTTTATGGAATCGGAAATCGCCCAGACAAAATTTTAGCAAAATATTTAAATTGATTAGAATTTCGTGTAAAATGTGGATATCTGTTCGGCTGATATGTTTTGTTAGATGAGCATCAATCAACGGATCGGAATTGCTTACTTTCGGCTGAAAAATCTAAGACACTATCTACATTATCGACAATTTTTGCTTTCGGCTGGAAACTTTCGGCTAACTTTTATAAGGTCTTAACAACACCTATTATTATTTTCGCACGAATATTCCAAATTCGCCTAGATGTTCTGTTCCAGACTTTTATAATCTGCTACACAATAAACTGACATATTTTTTAGTATTTTTACTAAACCCCAGATGCCACCAATGTCGCATAGAAGATAAAAGTTAAGTTCTAAACATTATTCAGCAGTTTTTGTAGAACTGCGACTCGTCAATCCAATAGGCGAGATCGTAACAATACTCTTTTTATGTTCTGAAATGCAGGCTTTTTAGATTTAAGTTGCTTTTCTAATAGATAACATCATACTGAGGCTACATGGAAAATTTGGGAAAATTTTACCATTTAGAATTTTCACTATAATTTTTTGATTTTCTGCGGCCACATAAGTTGTTCTCAGTTTCTGGCCAATTTCGCAAAAACTCCGACAGAGAAGTATTGGTTACTAGTAAGAATTTTTGAGATATTGGCCATAATAGTGAAAATTCTAACCCATACATTTTGTCTGAATTATCCATGTATCTCGCAAATGCTACAATTATTAATTAAGAAATAGCCGAGTTCTTTCTAGCTCAAAATTCATTTTAATCGTGTAGAATGACAAATCAAAAATCAATCTGGAAACCCCAAATCTCATAAGGCTTGATTATGAAATAGCCAAGTTTAGTCCAGCATGAACAGATCCTAGATTTTTTTTCCAAAACTCACTTTAAAATCTCTAACCAATACTACTATCTAAATTTCAACGTATTCGTTAAGAAATAGCGGAAGGACGGGATATTGTTAAATTTCATATACCGGGCCCCTTTACTTCGGAGATCAATCAATTTGTCATTTTTGGGATTCAGGATCATCTTTAATATTTATTTTGTGAAAAATGTAATAAAATCACAAAATATATTCTCTTTTGTGTTAGTGCTGCCACTTGTGGCGAGTAGCGTAATCTCTAATTTTTCGCTAGCCAGCAGAAATATCTTATACAACATTAATGTTTCTACGATGAAGATGACCGATTTGTAAACTATTTCAATTGGTGCTCACATATCTGAGAATAGTTTTGAGTAAATCGTAGTACGGTTTGAAAAACCAAACTACGAGTAAATTTTTGAAAATAAGATTTATTGTGAATTTTAGAAGTATCGGAAAATTTAATCGTACATTTTATATCAAGGTTAAGTGTTTAAATAAATCATGAGTACCAGTTAATCTGCCTTTTGAAAATTCGGTGTAGTTTTCTAATCGGGTAGATTGAAATTTCCACTAGAATGCAGTTTAGAATCATTGTGCAATTTCTTTATCCGTCAAGATGCTAACATTGTATTAGAATTTGACCATTAACCTATGAGTGTTATATTTATTGAGTGAAAAATAATGAAACCCGGTTTTCATCTAAACTACTCGCACGTAGGTATACATTCTGCCAAAAAAAGTAACGGGAATATAAAAAGTAACGGCCGCAGAAAATCAAAAAATTATAGTGAAAATTCTAATCCATCAATTTTTCCCAAATTTTCCTCGTAGTCTCAGTGTGACCTAAGCTATTAGAAAAACAATCGAAAGTATTGGTTATTAGGGGAAGTTTTTGAGATATCAGCCAAAAACTGAAAATAAACTAATAAAAAAATTTAAATTTTCAATAATATTGGTTATGAAATGGCCAAGTTTAGTCCAGAATGAACAGGTCCTAGAATTTTGTCCTAAGTTTTGAACCCTTGATCATTACTATTATCCAAATTTCATCGCCATTCTTTTAGAATGGCGATAAGACGGAATTTTGTTAAATTTCAAGATTTCATTTACCGAGTTCCTTTACTTCGGAGATCAATCAATTTGTCATTTTCAGGATCACTTTTAATATTTTATTCAGCTGGGATGTTTTATTTAGTGAAAAAGAGATACAAAATGAATAAAAAAAATTCCGCTGGTAATTATATAACAAAATAAATTCTCTTTTGTGATAGTGCTGCCACTTGCGGCGAGTAGCGAAATTTCTTATTTTCCGCTGAGAAATTTCCGTGATCTTATACATAACTGTGCTCTATCTTGACGTGCAGTTTGAGCGCGACCTGTCCTTTTGTTTGTTTTCAGTGCTCTATTTTGTCAGTTCATACGCCGCACGGGCGTTGTGCCCCAAAGATAATATTCTTTATTTACCATCTGACCTTCTGGAAAAAATTCTGAGTTAACAACATTACCTTGACTTTTGATTGACTTTGACGTGATTATTTCGGTTTCGGATCAGTTGGAAGGTGCCATTCCAAAACTTGACTGGTTTGCATGTCAAACTCGTAAACCTATGTTATAATGCGTTTTATGAATGTGGGGCTGGAATTGACTCGTTCTGGTATGTCTTCAGCGACCTACACACGATTGAGTTTTCGAATAAAATACAGGTCTTTCGGAACTAGTCGCGCTGGTACGCGTTTCATATCTAAACAGTCGTGTACAATGGTACGAATTGATTTGTGAGACACATAAAGTTCAGCGGCTATCTTTCTCAAACCTAAATGACGATTTTTCGTCATCATTTCCGTCACTTTATTAATGTTAACTTCAGTTGAGGCCGACCACAGAGGGGCAAACCTTGCACCACATATCGACCGCTTTTGAATGCATTGAAAGCCTTCTGTAACATTTTCAGCGATTTGGCAAACGAAATTCCATTTGCAATACAAATAAAACTTTAAGCGGGTTTTTTAAATTACCAATTCCCGTTACTCTTTTGACAGAATGTACGTCATCCATGAACTGTGTTATTCCTCTTCGTGTGACGCGCTCAAAAGTTTAAATATATCCAGCGTATAGTGCTGAAGCCTGTCATCCTTGCCTAGGTGACCCTAAAATATATTGCGAAAGTAAAAATTTAAGAAAACAAAATCTCTTGACGTTCATTTTAACGAATTAGATAAAATGCGGCGTTCAAACCGGAAAACAAACTTTATTCAATAAAGGATGATACATGACATGTTTTTACCATACCCATATTACCAGGAACTCGTAAAATTAATTTTTGTTATTTAGCCGCATGTCCCTTGAGCGATATTATGATAGGAAATTTGAAAACAAAAAAAAAATCGTGTCAAAAAACCAGACAACGATATCTGTCAACATTTCTTGGCATATTTGATCTCTGCGGGGTATTCATTCAAAAAAATGTTTTTTTTCCAAATATGTTACAGCATGACCTGAACATACACGAAAGCAGTTTGATGACCTAACGACTTGAACATATTTTTTAATATCGTAATTTTAAGAGCTCACAATATTAATTTGGATTATTATCCTTGTGTTTCATTGCAGGAACGTTAACCGTGAATGTTAGCGTATTATTATTAAGCTTAGCATCGCCGGATGAATCTAGTTTGGTATGGAAATTTTTTGGTCTAAACTAATCCAATTTAATTTATAAATTTATTTTATTTATGTCTTTTTTGCAGAAATACGAAGTTGAATTTTTGTTACAACAGCAGTGGTTCGATCCACGGTTAAAATATAAAAATATAACCGACTTTGATTATTTAAATGCAATCCATCATCATGAAGATATATGGCTGCCTGACACATATTTTATAATGCATGGTGATTTTAAGGATCCACTAATACCAATGCACTTTGCCTTAAGAATATATCGCAATGGTACTATAAATTATTTAATGAGGTAATTTGCACGTCCTTGGTGTATCGAACATTTATTTTGAAATAATTTTTTCAATGTTTCGGTTTTTTACAGACGACATTTAATTTTGTCGTGTCAAGGGAGACTGAATATATTCCCGTTTGATGATCCATTATGTTCGTTCGCAATGGAAAGTAGTAAGTATATTATTTTTTGGCTAAATAATTATTATTAGGTAATTAGATAAATCGTGTTTAGTGTCACACGTATATCTAACCCTAAGATTAAAAATTTGAAAATCGCCTTAGTTAGAAACATAACCAACAAATATCTGTGTTATTATTAATTGTATCGCCTTCCAGTAAATGTAATGACCACTATCGTAACTAAACAATGGTCCATACCACTGAACGTAATTTTTTTCGTAATAATCATTCAGAATACGAGTAGATAGCAGATGGGTCTGTATAAGACAAATTCCGTTCAAGTGAATTTTTAAAATTTACCAGAAAATTTTGAAATGACATGAAATATGATTATAATTGATTCCAAGGAGTTCTTCTTCAAATGTCTGTGGTAACAAGATGAGAAGACAAGCTGCTACTTGAGTATGGCACAATTGGCTCATATCTTTATTGCCTGTTCAGTTAGTATATGAATTATTGATTTAAATTAATGATTCCTCTTCTCAGGAACCATGAGTGTCATGACCGATCTCTTCTGATTTCAATACGGTATCATGTCCACTGTCCAAACTAAAATGTACATCACCATCCGTATTTTGAGATTGGCAGCTTCTCTTTTCTTAATAAACGGCATTTTAAGCGCACATGAAACACATAATTTTTATATATCGACAATACAAAACTATAGGGTGGGCCAAATAATTTTTTTTTTAAATGCAATAAAACAAAAAGTTCTCAATATTTTTTCAAATTTAGTTTTTCATTGTAAATAAAAATTCCGATTAATTATGGAAAACTATTTCATTCATATGACTGTCTCGGCTGGCCTTGACGTACCCCATACAGTCGGTCCAATGCGAATATTATTCTTGAGAGCGTCAATCATTGCTGGTTTATCGGCGTAACACTTATCTTTGACGGCACCCCAAAAATAATAGTGCAGCGGCGTCAAATCACAGCTCCGAGGCGGCTAAATCACATCAGCATTTGGGCTGATAATTCGATCTTCGAAGATAGTGCGCAAAAGATCAATTGAAACGTGTGCTGTGTGGCACGGAGCGCCGTCTTGTTGAAACCAAATGTTGCCTATGTCCTCCTCTTCAAGTGCCGGGAACAAAAAATCGACAGCGCTCACCATTGACAGTAACGGCGGCTCCTTGCTCATTTTCAAAGAAAAATGGCCCAATGATGCCACCGGACCAAAATCCGCACCAAACAGTTACTCGTTGAGGATGCATCGGCTTCTCTACAATCACGTGCGGGTTCTCCGTGTCCCAAATGCGACAATTCTGCTTGTTTATATAGCCGGAAAGATGGAAATGCGCCTTATCCGAAAAGATGATTTTTTTGCCAAAATCGGCATCTTCTTCAAGTCGATCACAAACCCACTCAACGAACCGAAAACGCAATGGGTGGTCTCTTTGCTTCAATTCCTGAAGGTCTTTATGCAGAATTCGTCGCAATGTTGTGCGTGAAATATTAAATTCTTGAGCACGATGGCGAGTTGTCGTTCCCGGCGACTCACGCACATTCGCGGCTACAGCATCAACATTTTCGAGTGTACGCTTGGTTGGCTGCTTGGTTTGTGTTGGTTTGTTAATTAGCAAGCCTGTTTCTTTAACTTTGTTCATAAAATAACGCACACATTCTGCAACATTACCATGATTTTCGAAGTAATGCTTCAATATTTCCCTGCTATGTTCAAGCGAAAACACAACCATTTTTGTTCAGCGGAAGAATAAAACTAACTTTCTGTCAAATCAGAAGTGACATAACTCTTACCATACTCAAAATAACCGCTTGTTCAAAAAAAGTTAGATGGCCCACTCTGTAAGTATAAAATAATACTGATAATACAGGGTCTTTCAAAAGTCGCGCCTAGATGTTTTTTTTTAAATAAAACATGTAAATGCACTTGAATCTCGATTATCGGAGATCCGATCATCCGTGATAGAGGTTCCGGGATTTTTCCAACGCATACGATTCTTTAGTCTCTTTTAGACTATTACAGAAAAAATGGACATTTGCACCAACTCCAAAAAGGCGTATCTGCGAAAAATTTATCAGTGAAATACGGAGTGGGGCAACAAAATATTTACGATATTAAGAAACGAAATTTTCAAATTCTTCTCTGAATCCGATTCCATAAAAGGCTTAAACGTTCGGAAGACTTTTAAAGGAGCCGAACATACACAAGTAGATGTAGCAACGTACGAATGGTTTCGCCAATAAAGATTTCGAGGTTTACCTATTTACCTATTACTCGCATGGCTGGTTGAATTTTTTTTAAAAGCCGTCAGGGAATTCTTAGTCTGCAAGCAACGAGCGGTGAAAAAATATCAGCCGATTATGAAAACGCAACACTATTCGTCGAAGAGTTAGATGATTTAATAAAATCGGGAAAAATAACATTACACTAAATTTATAATGGTGACGAGACGGGGATTTTATGGAAGGTGCTACCCCGAAGAACTTTAGTCTTCAGTAACGAATCTGGTGTAGAAGGGGTAAAACAATCGAAAGAACGATTGACTGCCCTTATGTGCGCTAACGCTTCTGGAACTCATAAATGCAACCTATTGGTAATTGGAAAAAGGGCGCGTCCAAGAATTTTCAAAAATATATAGGAGCTACCAGTTCTCTATATGGCAAATAAAAAGGCTTGGGTAACCCAAGAATTATTATTGAAATAGTTTGCTAACCATTTTGTGGCTGAAGCTAGGAAAAATTGTAATGATTTACGGCTGGGAAAGGATTGTAAAATTTTGTTACTATTAGATAACTGTCCCGCACATCCGGATGTGGCTAAATTTAAAAGAAACAACATAATAGTGAAGTATTTGCTCTTTAGTTGTACAACCTTAGTACAGCAGATGGATCAGGGCGTGATTCGACGCTGCAAGTGTCATTTTCGCAAAGGAATGTTAAGGAAACTAATAAACGTGCAGACAGACGGCAACGTGACCTCTCGGAGCAGTATTTTGTTTGAAAATGACTGTGAAACGTCGGGAAATTTGAATTATGAAGCGGACGACATTGAAGACACTTCAATAAATGAATTAAATCAGGGCATAATGTGAGCCAAATGAATAGACATGAATTTCTATCTACTGGGTAGATTCGGACATTGAAGCACCCACATTCATAACATTAACTGATGCTAAAATAGTGGAAATGGGATTAAATGCTAATGAAAACCACGAGGAACTCAGCAATGATGACGATGTGAATGAAGAACTTCTCCCAAACGTAAAGACGAACGATGATATAACTGCTTGTGAAACTCTTTTAAATTACTTAGAGAATCATGACATCGACGAAATAAGTGTGCAAGATAAAATGACGAAAAGTCAACGACAGACCAAACTAAATGAGTAATTTACGTGATTTTGATATTTATTATTAAAAATAACGAATAATTCGATTAAACGGGATTTTTGATTATCCGGGAAGCATCCGGTCCTACTCATCCCGGATAATCGAGATTCAAGTGTACTTAGATTTTTTCTGGCGTTTTTATTTTTTGTAAAAATATGGCTTTTAATAATTATGTGAAAAATGACATCATTTAAATGTCCACCGCGGACACGTCTACAGGCTTCTATACGAAAAAGAAAAGAAAGTAATCTAATGGCGTTAAATCGCATGATCTAGGTGGCCAGTTTATGTTCTGCGTTGATAATGATCTGTTTGTTTTAATTTTTGTGCTAATTTAATTTTGTAAGGATCCAAATGCAAATTTGTATGTAAAATTTGCGAAACAGTCGATAGATGAATGACCCTATTAAAGTTAGCCGAAAATGTCCAGCTGACAAATGTCGATAATGTAGATTCAAACTAATCAAACGAAAATGACAGCTGATAATTTTCGGTAGCACGTTCATCGAAAACTCCAGGCGAAAAATGCCGATAATGCAGATACAAGTTTTATGTCGGAAATCAATTAATTATAAAAATTTTATTTTGCTGTTCCTAAAAACAACTACAAAAATTAAAATAAGAATTTTTAATTCGAAACATTTAAAACAAATTACCCAAAGCAAATTTTTTCTAAGTGGTTTATTAGTTGTTTGGGGAGGTAAAATGAAAAATGCATCTACTCGTATAGTGAAATGTTCAGAAAATATTTCAAATGAAGTGTCTTCTATTGAATATCATTTTAAAAACGTCAAGTCAATTTTCATGTTGGGAGTCCGGGAAAACTCGATTCAATATATCGCACACACAATATTTGACAATTTCTAAAAATTGACCGTTTAAAGTGTCATGGCTGGAAATAGATTCAAATTAAAGGTCCTAGTGAAGCTCAATCGTGGGAATCATTTCAGGTCAATTTTCATGTCCGGGAAAACTCGGTTGACTAAAACATATAAAATGGTTACTATGTATATGAATCTGCCTTACCGACTTTAACTAGCGGACAATTCGTATTGTTTTCAATCTGCATTTCCGACATTTTAGTCTGGTAAATTTTGATTGTTACAGCCGAATCTGCAGTATCGGCATTTTTTCGCATTGCTAGTTTTAGTTGGTACAACCGAATCTGAATTATTGGCATTTTTCGACTAGAGCAAGTCGGCTAACTTTAACAGTATAGATGAATGCCTAATTCTTGAGAACGTCGTGATATCGATGTTGAAGGTTCTTCCCGATACTTTCGGCTTACTAGAATGTCCACTTTTTGGTTGGACAGAACCAGCCTCTTCAAATTTTTTTACTAACCTTTGAATTGTTGATTTATTTGGACGATTATTTACAACAAAAAATCACGAATTTTACGATACGATGGTTTTCATAAGTTTGAATAACTTTAATGCGTTCTTCCAGCGTGTAAGTATCCATCGTTAAAATTGTACATCTGTCTACTTCACAAATGTCAAAGATGACAGAAAAAAAGGTTGCGTTTACAAATTATTTACTACTGACATCTAGGCGTGACTTTTGAAAGACCCTTTACAACAAATGAAAAATTTCACACATTGTTTTATCGTGCCCGGATTGCTACCTTATCATTTTTAAATTTGAAAATTATTATTTTCAATTTGAAGTTGGAAAGGAGGATCTAGACTAAGATCGATCCTCTCGGCACCGTGGGGGAACAATTATGTTGCTTGTAGAATTGTAAATTACTGCTAAACCGAACTGTTCCATTTGCTTTGCTCATTGGAACAGTAGGTCTCGCAGATTTAATCCACGGACTTCAGAATCTTCCTATGTAGGAACCCTCCTCGATGATCCCTTAAGTGCAAATTGAATTCATCGAGGTGGTAGTCAAATCGTTGGGCAAAAGTTATCCCAGTTTTTTCAGCCCAGGAAAATTTGCGCTAAATTAATGCGCACGGTAATGTAAATCGAGTGAATCCCTTTATGTTTAGAAATGGCTGAGTTCCTTTCAAATTGCCCGTTTTACGTAACACACGGGGCTATTTCATTCTAATTCACTGTTTTGCTGAACCAAATTTGGAGCTCATTTAAAAATTTCAGTTTCATTCCAAATAACTATCGAATGGTTTAGCTTCATTCAATGTAACTGATTGCCAGTTTCCGGTAAACGAAACCCTATAAAAATCCAAAAATTCAAAACATAAGAAATTATTTATATAATATGCAATAACAACAACAATTAGAAAATTAGTAAAAGGAACCGGTGCCACCTAAACGAATTTTTAATCGATTCGCTTCCGGAACCCTTGCCACAAACACACGATATCATGTCGTAGCTGACGGATCCCAGTTCACTAAAGAATCTAACGTTGGCCGACTTATCCTGCAACAAATAAAACACAAATAAAAAATCCAATGCAACATGATGCATTGTTAAGCTGTGGCCAAAGCTCGGGGACCTAGGTGTGGTGTTTGTAAGCATGATGCAATGCTTGAATAAACCGCAAAAATTAAATAACAATTAGTTGAACGAAATTTGGGAAAAGCGAAAAAGTTAAATAATATAACCTGGTATGCCCATCCAAGAACAACCGAATCTTCCCGAATAACAACGTGAGCAAAGGTTCACACAAGAGGCCGATGCCCTGCCACAACGAAGTGGCATTAGCTGGTGGTGACGTCTTCACAACATACAAATCCTTTCTTCATCTGAACAGACCCCTATAGAATATTCCACATTACACACTCCGACAGAAGACCAGGACACCCTGTAGCTTTTACGGTCGTGCCCGCGCATGGACAACACATAAACTGAATCCAATACAGCACCCTCGTGACGACCAGGCGATGAAGGGATATAATGAATTCAGCCTGCGACGAAATGGAACACCCACACGAAGTGATATGCAATCCTCATCGTACCAATCCGTGAAAATTTAGTAATTCATTTTATTACGATCATTGAAATATGACGATGGTCCAAGCCAAAATTTATCATATTGTTTGTAAGATCTCAAAAATATTAATTTTCACAAATGATCAATATTTATGTAATATTTAATATTTGAAAATATAAAAAATTGCACCTTCCGGTTGCGGTGTCCTTCTCCGACCGTGTCAAATTTAGGCAGGCCACGTCATTGGCCATTTGTATGACTTGCAGTGCCGATATAAAAAAATATTTTCTACCTGCGCGACTCTTCCTTTTTTAGCTTTCTTCTATGTAGTTAATAGGAAAAAATGAAACGGGGGAAAATAAATTCCATCTCTACACCTTGCCCCATCCCATACACATTGCATTACGGACATAAACCCTATATTTTGTTGCTCATTTCTTTGTAGCCCCAATTCAGCCAATTTGTAAAATATTCACCAAAGAACACCAAAGAAAATTATTGAGTTATGGCGATAACGGAGCCGTAAGAAATTGTATGCAACATATCGCAAAATGATGCAAAATCATCACAAAACATGGTGTAACATGACGCAACACGTTGCAACTAAACACAATATCACGACTCGAAAAACGTTTACAAAAGCCAGGACCCTGAAAAAACCCACATAACCGTTTTTATCAAAATCTATTTAGCCGAAAAAGCTAAACTAACAAAGTTCATCATGGGACCCCTTAACGATTTTTGTCGAAATCTGTACTCACCACAATCGAGTCTTGACACTATAATTATTTTGGAAGGCATATTGCGAAGGATGAATAAAATAATTATCTCTTCAGTACTTATCCATTAGACATTCTAAAAATTTAAGTAAAGACGAAGACAGACTTACAACCCAGAAATGTTTAGTTAGATTATTCTTCGGCTACTTTTCTCAACGATTGTGAAACATATGATAATGCCAGGCAGACTGGTATTTTGACTAAGAAACGTTAGAGTATACTCGTTGTGATGTAAAAGAGAAAGTTTTCTTGAAGACTAAGCATCTGAAAATATCTCTTAACTTTCCAAGTATTCAAGTTTTGTTACCAAAACAAAACGCCACACAATTTTTATTTTTTGATGAATTTTATTGAATCAAAGTAAAAAATGTTCACAAATATTTAAATTTTCGAATTGCATTAGCAATTTTCGATTTGGCCACCCTTAGCCGCCATTATGGCTTCCAAACGGCCGACAAAGCTATTGCATGCAGCACGAAAGTGGCTCTGCGGTATTTTAGCCTATTCCCGGCGAAGCGCCGGAGGTGATCGACACTTTGGTATTTTTTTGTCCCAACCTTGCTCTTCAAAATACCCCAAACCGAGAAATCTAGCGGATTTGCATCCGGGTAATTTGGTGGCCATCGGGCAGTGGAATTGAACCGCGGAACTTAGTTTCTCAGCCAATCTTGATTGACGCGCGCTTTATGACTCGGAGCCGAGTCCTGTTGAAATGTCCAGGCTCTACGGCCGAAATGTTTTTGTGGCGAAGGCTTCAACGCTCCCTCCAACACACGATCCCGATCAATTCGAGCATTTATCTTGATGCCACGGCCCAAAAAACGAGCGGTGAACGGTTTCGGCCGTTACGGCGGTCCAAACCATCGAGTGGCAATCCATTGGTCCAAATTTTCAGTAGAACGGCTGGGCAAGTAAACCCGGTCGTTTTCCTTGTTCACATAGTGCTCAATAACGGACGATGGCTCATCGGAGAAAACCAAATTCGGCAAATCGCCACTTTTGTGCAAGCGTAACAACTTCTTTGCTCTTTTCACTCTAACTTTTTTTGGGCATCGGTGAGACTACGCGTTTTATAAAATTGCAAGGCCTTTAGTCCAAGATGATCTTTCAATATGTGCTGCATCCGTTCGAGCGAAATGTTCGCCTCACGAGCCATTTTTCTGCCGCTACGGCGCGGATACCGAGCCAATTTGGCCTTCACTTTCCGAATGATATCCTGCCAAGTTGCAGTGCGTTTCGGTCCACCACCATGGCGTTTTGCAGTGCTGCCAGTATCGTTATAACGATGTATGGTGCGATACACAAGCATTTTATTCACATGCAGATGTTTTAACTGGTTAGCTATCTGCGGCTGTGGTTTTCCAGCCAAATATAGGGCAATCACACTATTACGCTTGAATTCCATTGCGGATAACTTTTTTCTGAATATTTCCCACTAAAATGCTTTTGTACGCTTGTAACCAATGGAATGAACTGTCATTAGTGTAAATTTGAGCGCTCTGTCATTACTGGTTTGACAGCAATGACAGTCTGAAGTTGGTAGCACTTCGTGTCAGTCACCCGGTAGTTCTGGTTAAATTTAGGTGCAGATACTAAACAATAGTCTAGTTTCAAGTTTTGAGCTACTTTTGGTTTTGTAGAGGCGCTTTGTTTCCTCTTACTTGCCAATGATAGAATCAATGTCGAGCGTGGAATCGAAGTCGACAGAGTCATATTGGTGGCGCAGCACAGGCCAGTGGGTCTATTATGAAAATCGTGTTTTTTTTAGACAACGTCGACCAATCTGACAATGTCGAAAATACTACTAGGGACATTTTCGAATAAAGATCTCAATAAATTTTTATTACGAAATTTTTTTATAATTAAACTAATTAAATTTCAATAATTAAAATTATTTAAATCAATATTTAATATCTTATGTATTATTTTATAAATATTTTGTGTATCCGCAACGATATTCGACACCTTTCTACGGGGTGGTTCAACAACCACTCCGCAGATTCATCTAAATATGCAGAGGCCTCTATCACGGTGATTGTGCCGACTAGGTCTCAGGGTTTTGGATCGTGGGGAACAGAACACAAAAATAAAAAGCAAACTAAAACTGAAATACTCTAAATTGATACCAGAATTATGTCGGCTGAAATTTGAAGATAAGATAAATATAATAACAACCGGGTGTGCCCACGGTTCGACCGGATCTCCCCGGATGACATGTACAATGTCTGCTAACGAGACCCACCAAATGACCCATCGACCCCTAGAGGTCGATGTCCAGCCACAACGAAGCAGCATAAGAGGGTAGGGACAACTCCCCAACAGACAAAGCCTCTCTTCACCCGAAGAGACCCCTAGGTAATCTTTCAAATTACATACTTCGATAGCTGGAAACTGCCGAAGTGTCACGGGGAGACTATGTAGATTACACATATGCTAGACTCGCCACTCCGACCCTGTGGATGTCGTGCCAAGGGGATGAATGGGAGTAACAAGCCCAGCCTGCAACTATGGAACCGACACGAAATGAGACTCCCCTTCTCCTCCCATCATAGTAAACCGAAAAATTTAGTAATTAATTTTATCATAATCATAATAATAAAATAAAAAAACAGAATAGGTAAAAAAAATATTTTTTGGTAACGGAACACAAATAAAATGAGGTCAATACGAAAAAGGAGGAAAAAGAAGAAAAAATGGAGCCATGAACATGCCGGGAAACGCCGAGCTGTTTTTTTTTATTAAAATAAATTTCCAAAAAAGGGAAAAAAAACAAATGTGACCAAGAAAGCAAAAAAAAAAATGAATTGAAAAAATAAACGCGCAACGTGAAAAATATTGATAGCAAGCCTGAGGTGCACCCAATGAGCGTGCCCAGCAACCGTTGTGGCACTCGAAGTAAAAAAAAAATCAAAATTGAAAAAATTAAAATTAAAAAACAAAAAAAAAATATAAAAAATTTTTGGGTACCTGTTGACCTCATTGAGGTCGACCCCAAAGGTTGCGGTGCCTTTCACCGGAATGGGTTGGGCGTCTTCCCGCCATAAATAGGCCGCTGGCCACGTGGTTGGCCACTCGTAACCGTAAACTCCGTTGGGCGTCTTCTCACCGTAAACCGTAGAAATATTGGGCGTCTTCTCGCCTTAAACCGCAGAATAAACCGTTGAACGTCTTCCCGTCTTTGGTACACAAAAAATATCATTGGGCGTTGTCCCGCCTTAAACCGCAGAATAACTCTTCTCAACTCTTCTTTTATAAAATTCCAAACTCGACTCTCATTCATAAAACTCCAAACTCAACTTTTTTTATAAAAAAATCAACACTCAACTAACTAACAAAAGTTTTTCGCACACACAAACAAACTTCTAGAAAAATCTTTTTTTGTTGGTATTTTCTCGTTTTATTTTCGTGCGCGTCACTCGCCCACTCTTTCATACCGCGCATCCATGGCACACAACAAAACGAGAAAACACAACACTACGCGCAAAGGGTACACATTAGCCTCGCTCTCAATATCATTCAACGTTTTTGCAATGCCATAGGGTGGGTAAGAAAGACATAAAATATAATATTTAAGCCCTACACAATAAATTTAATATAAATGTTAAACTACAGATGTCAATGCCGTCAATAAAAAGCATCATTCATCCAATTACCATTGAACGAAAATTTAAACGAAAAAAAAGGAAATATGACGTTATAACATCCCAAGGTGTCGTAACAACCTTAAAAGGTATCGGAAATTTTCGAAAAAAAACGAGGTAAAAAATTGCACAATAGACTCTCAGTACCAGACCACAGTAATTTATATTTAAAAAAATCGCATTAGGTCTTTACCTAAGAATACTAACTTGAGAACTGGTACGTTTTTCTAGATCTCATACGAGTATTAAAGGGTTGTAAACGAATCTTAAATAAATACTTCCGATACCTAAAATTTAAAAGATAATTAATATTATGTTTGCTGTGTTTATCAACAGATGTCATCATAATCATTATAAATTAATCTCATTCCTTTTAATTATTTCGTTTCAGTATCATACGAACAATCTGCTATAACGTACGTATGGAAAAACGATGAGGATACGCTACGGAAAAGTCCATCGCTCACAACATTAAACGCGTATCTAATACAAAATCAAACAATCACGTGCCCGATAAAGGCCATCTGGCGAGGTAAGACTAATCCGTTTTAATTTTTATTTAATTATTAATTTATTTTATTTTATAAAATATTTATATTTTTGTTTTAATATTCAAATAATAATTCATTTGTTTGTCTTGTATATTAAGTTTCGTAAACATAAAAAAAAAAATTATAATCAATATAATTAATTATTTAATAATAAATACTTGTTGTTTGTTTAGTTTATAACAAATAATGCAAATTTAAATGTTTATAATGAAAAAAAAAAATTACAAAAAATTATAAAATTTTAATTTCGAATTATGCTTAATTTTACATAACTAAAAACAAAAGTGTGAAGTATTAATATTAAATTCGTCGAATTATTTAATTTTAATTAATATTTTTTTTTTATTTATCAAAATTATTAATTATTGTAAAACTAATTTGGTTTGTGTTTTGTGTAATTTAATTTAATTAGATTTTAAAATTTTATTTTATTATTTGTTTAACGGGAGATTAGGGTTTGGTGTAGTATACGTATAGATCAATGTCTACATGTATGCTATATGCACCTCCTTGTCTTATTCTTAATTTTTTAATTTTACTTTTTATGTTGTGGATGTGAAGTTTTCGAGAGGTAGGACTATGTTGTTAATGAAATGGTATCAATGGATCGATAATTTAAACAATTAATTTTGGTTGTTGTTGTTCTTCCTAATTTTGTTGGAAACTTGATTCAAATTTTTCTAAACTCCCAGAAATTTCACCAACAGTTCGATTAAATTTGTATCAGTTCCTTTTAAAAGAATTTCATGTAAAAATTACACTAAACGGAATTTTAATACTTAAGCAGCACTTCATCTATGTGAAGTTGAGGATGCCCAGGACCATCTATGCTTATAACTATTTTTGGGGGGAAATTTGCGTGCGTTTTAATTCCGTGTCAAAATTATTCGAGTACTGTCGTTAGCTTTAACATGCTTTGCTATAAGATGATACTCAGGAGCATCCATGCCAAGCCAATAACCATTTTTGGGGGGATCGAAGTTCTGGAGGGTTCTCGTTGCCAATATTCCAATGGTATATATGACTGATTCAACAGAAATTTGCTTTTAATTTAATTCCGAGTCAAAATTATTCGAGGAACCCCATTAACTTTGAGATGCTTTTCTATTAGAGGGTGCTCAGGAGATCCATGCCATGTTCTTACACTTTGGTGTTGGCATAGTATTTTTTTGGGATGGATGTTGGGCCAAGTTCACATACATAGCAGTACGTTCACCCATGTTACATTAAACGAAATGTAACATTAATCAGCATGCCATCTATTGGCTTAAGTTGGTCTTAATCAGGTACGTAGTCGTGCCACATTATTTTTGTTCTCACCCACTCATCGAACTATCTTGCACTCTCAACGAAGCGTAGAATATCCTTGACGTCCATTTTACTGAGATCCGTCAAGTCTTTTAGTACGAGAGCTCCCAGGAATTTCTGTATGCTAAGCGCTAGACGGGGACAGATACAAAGCAAATAGACAACAGTTTCTTCCTCCTGGAGGAGATAAATGGAGATTCCGATTTTCTCGCATGCTTACCTTTGAGACAATGTCTCGTAATAGTACTCACCACCTTACTGCCATGCTGCCGCCGCAGCGATACCAGCAGCCTGGATCGTGACAGATTTAGTTTTGGTCAGATTATTATGCCTGAGGTGCCTAGTGAGTGGTATATCACCATCCGCCTTTCTTGGTGAAATGTGGCGGTATATCAACATCCGCCTTTTCATTCCCCGTAATATTGAAATGTCCTGGCACCCACATCAGAGATGAGAGACAAAACATGATTTTAATGATTTTAGCGTCGTAATTGAAGCCTGACAGTCCGTAAAAATGCGGATATCTCTTGCAGATATTACATTATACCTCCACCAATCAAGGGTGTCCCTTATCGCGATTAGTTCAGCTTGCAAAACGATTTCCCATCCATTTTTGAACCACCAGTAAAGAAATGCATACCTTCAGTATTCAGAAATGCTTCTCTCGACCAGTCATATCTGTGGCACTATTCTGGTAATTCCCCGGGAATAGAGCACCGAGGAAAAATTTTATATGGAATTTTTTTTTCTGGCATGCTGAGGTACGACAGTTAGTGTTAATTTTGATGAAAACAAAATTAAATGGGGAATAGTTTTCCCTGCCAATTTAGATATGGAAAAATTATTCCCAATTTATTTACATCACACTTTTCTCCTCAGTTCCCTCCGGGGAATTACTAGAATAGTGCCACTGGTGGAGATATCAGTCTTAAATCTTTGGTCGTAAAATGGTTACAGGATGGTATAGTCGATAGTATTTCGGATGTTCCTGTTGCTTAGAATAGATGGCGTGTCCTGTATTGTTTGAGATTCACGTAGAGATGGAGTTGAGCCTTATTGTAAAGCTCGTGGCTATTAGTTTACTTCGGATATCTAGGGGTGTGCTAATACACAAGGCAGCTGTTCACTGTACTATCACCAAGGTTTTTATATAGGTCAGAATATTTAAAACTGGCCTATATAGAGCCAATGTACAATGTGGTGAAACCCCACATATTTTTCCAATGGCTTTTTTACAGAAGCAAACTTTATTGTAGCTTTCTTTACTCTTTCTAATGTGTTAGGTTTCCAGTTTAGTTTGCTGTCCAGAATGAGACCCAGATAATTTGCTTTATCAATGAATGTCACTCTAATACCATTTAAGGTAGGGGTCAATCTGATGAAGTTTGTATTTCCTGGCGAAAAGAACCAACTAAGATTTTTGTGGTTTCACATTTAAACCGCAACTGTTAGCTCAATTGGAGAGAAAGCCAAAAGCACTTTGTATACGTTTTTTTAAAGTACAAAGTAATATCAGCATAAGCAACCACATTAAAGCCGCACCCTTCCAGATTTAATAACAGGTCATTTATGAAGAAGTTCCCAAAAAGAAGTGATAATACCCCACCTTATGGTGTGCCTCTACCCAGGCTGACCGCCACAACTCTGCTGAATTTTAGCATTTGATCTACTCACCCCTGAGTGACTCGTCCACGCAGAGAGAGGAAACTGTGTGTGATCGCCTCTCGCTTGACGATGCTAAAGGCTCGTTCTATATCCAGAAGGATAATAATAATATACTTGTTGGGATTTCCATAACCTCTTTGTCTTAAACGAACTCCTAATGTAAGCTTATATCTGTCTTTCGAAAAAATTTAGTAGGGAAAAGGTTAAACTTATAGATCTAAGGTCTTTGGGACTGCAATGCGAAATTTTTCCTGTCCTAGGTATAAATATTGCATTCACTTCAGTCCATTTACTAGGAATGCGACAGAGTTGTAGACTGCTCTTGAAGATAAACTTCAGTCAGGGTAAGGTTAAGTCAATCGTTTCTTGGAGATCCGCCGGTATACTGTCATCGGTCCTTGCCAACTTAAAAGGCTTAAAGCTATTTATAGCCCACATAATTTGTATCTTGCTCCTAACCTGGCTTACAATGCCTACGACTATGGTGTCCCTAGACCTTTGTGGCGCAGATACGGAGCTACCTTGAAAGTGTTTTCAGTAGAAGCTCCAAGGATTTCGCACTAGTTACGGTTTAAGAACCATCCGTTCGTTGGAGAAAACTCGGGAGTGTTGGAACTTAGAAATATTACTTTTCGCAGCCTAGATATCTCAGTCGGCTCTAGTATTTTACTACAGTATAGCCTCCAGGCATTTGTATATGTATTTCTTAATTCGCGTTTGTATGTTTTGAAGACTTCCTTGTAGCAGCCCCAGTTCTTGGCAGTCCTTGGCTCAAAAGAGCCTCTTGCATTTTTACGGGTGTTTTAAAGTGCTTTCGTCAGAAGGTTTTTGCAGAGGTCTTCTATGAGGATATAATATAATATGGCCGTATTAAAGGTGTCAGATAGCAGGTCCAGTAGGACATCAAGCTCCTCGGTAGTGAATTACCTAGAATAGTTCTAAAAATACCCTAGTCGGTTTTCCTCCGGTTTCTGTAGCTATGTTTTTTATGAGTTTTGTATCCAATCCAAATTGGAGATAACAATAATCAGAAAAGGAATGATCCTCTGACACCTTCCAATTCACTAAACTATCCATAATGGTATCTGAGACAAGTGCCGGACTGTGGAGAAATGTGTAATGAAATGTGTCAAAGTCAGTTTAAGGAAAGTCTCAAAAAAATGTATCTCAACATAAATGTTCCAGCAAGATAAAAATATAAGTGTTCCGATTACTTGTTCGTAAATCCGGCCTTAGGAAATATTCACTGCAAGTGTTTAGTCTAATAATTTACCGCCTTATTATTTTTTCATTCCTCAGATCATGAACAAAGTTTTTAGCGTCGTTAATTGGGATAGGCTAATAGAGATATCTCCTGTCTAATTCATTAGAAATGCCAATTTCAGTTATTTCCATTCAAATATATCAAGTTTAAAGATCAAGATTCTAAGATCTTAAGAGAAATTTAAATCAATACCGAGAGCATCCATGTGGGCTAGGTGGAGCAAAAAAACTGTAACAAGGCTCTACAGCTAATTTCTCAGGTGCATTCTTCATTGGCATGACCCTGGTCAAGGTGGTATGGTCTACAATGAATGTAAAAGGTGCACCTTTCATATATCATCGATATTTTTAATGCCTCTAACTGAAGATAGACATTCCAGCTTCGTAACTGTTCAAGATTCAACTGAGCAAACCTTTTTTAACACGTTTGTACAATCAGAACCCGACTCATTATTCGAAGTTCTCTCACCCAGCGGGGCCGCCGGAAACGATCCTACGATGTCCGCATTCTCCGCGAAACACGGTTTGAGGCGATCCAAAGATATCACGCTCGACCTGCCGTTTACGTCAATGGTGAAAAATGTATCCCCTCTTTTGAGAACTTTAAACGGTCCTGAATAAGGTTGTAAATATTTCCTCACAAAATCCGACCTTAAAAACACGTGTGAACACGTTAAAAGTTCTTTGCTTACGAAAGTTCTTACATTAGAATGCCTGGTAGCCGGAGACGGTCTTATCTCATCAAAATGTTTTTTAAGATTATTGACAAAATCTGTCTGAAGATTTTTATCTGTCGAAAAAGAATTTAGAAATTGACCAGGCACCCTCTTCGTACTTCCATAAACAAGTTCAGGTTGGCAAGAACATTACCTAATCAGCTCGCTCGTGACACATGATTGTGGTCTTTATCGTTCTGTGGCATCTCTCAATCATACCGTTGGACTTTGGGTTATACGCCGTCGTTTTTACTTGTCTGATTAACGCTGACAATTCAGTAAAAAGACAAGACTCAAACTGCGAACCTTGGTCGGTGACTATGACGTTTGGTACCCCGAAGCGTGAAATCCATGTGGAGTATACCGCAGAAGCGACAGTAGCTGCAGTAATATCAGGAACTGGAACTGCCTCAGCCCACCTCGTATACCTGTCGATTAATATAACGCAATACCGCTGATTGTCAGAAATAGGCAAAGGGCCAATTTTGGATTTCTGACAAGCTAACCAGTATTGTGCCATGGTTTTTGAGTCTTTCGTGTTGGAGGGCCAGATGACGTTTTTCGTCAATAATTTAATTGTTGCTTTAATTCCAGGGTGTACCGATAGGAAATTCCGATCGAATCTCGATAGGGGCAAGATGCAGAGGGAATTTTGATTAACAAGTTACGATTTGTGATAAAAAGGAACACATCTATGACCCCCTGTCGGAGTGCAAAAATCATGGGCCGACCCACCTTCCATGCCAGTTTAGGCTGGAATGGAGCTATGCAATGTGCAGATGGTAATAAAATCGGACCTATATCCGTACGTCCTCGAATTCGCCGATACAGGCGTAAAAGTAAGGACGTAAATAAACAAACCGCGAAAGATTTGGGAGAGCCTTGGTCCCAGAACAGATAGCAGAGAAAAAAATTCAGGGTGTGAAAGATGAAAGGCTTCAAAAACATTTTCCGAAATTCAATTGGAACAAAAGGTCTTTGGTTAGCTGTCGAAATATCGCAATATATAGTTTTGGTAATGTTAAAACTCAACGGAACAACGACAAACTTTAAAGTTAAATTATCGCGCATTAGATCTTTTAGCTCGACATCATTAACATGGGCATCCGCAATTTGCGCATAATCTATACTTTCAGGAATAGAAATTAGATTATTAAATTAGTCGGAATTGACGTGGTGATGCCTTTTCCGGATTCTGTCAAAAAGCGTATACAAGTTGTTTATAGTCCGTAAACAACGTAAACTGTCGTCCTTCCAAAAGATATCTGAAATGCTTGATGCCAGAGTACGCTGCTACAACTCTGTCATAAGCACTATATCTTTGTTGCGTTTCATCAAGACGAACCGAACAAAAACTGAGTGGTTGCCCCAAATATCGCCGATATACTGTTGAAACACTGCACCGATAGTTGTGTCCGAAGCGTCTACCATGATAGCAAGTTTAGCCGTAGATGACGGATGTGCAAGAAAAGTAGCTTTTTCCAGGATTGATTATTAAACCGTACAGTTTTAGACGCTATCAGAATATCATCTAGATAGATGAATGCGAAATTAAGTCCCAACAATACGGAATGCATGAATCTCTGAAAAGTTTGTGCTGCATTCCTGAGACCAAAAGTCATTTTTGTGAATTCAAATAAATCGAAGGGAGTCGCAATAGCGGTTTTTGGAATATCAGACGGTTCAATAAGGATCTGATGATAAGCTTAAACAAGATCAAGAATACATCCTTCAGGTTGGTACGAAAAATCTTGAAGATGTGGAATGGGATAACGATCTGGAATAGTAACACGATTCAGACTTCGGTAATCTTCAGATGGTCTCCAATCTCCATTTTTCTTCAATACAAGATGCAAAGGACTAGACCATGCACTATTACTCGGACGACCAATTCCTAGTCCCATCAGATTCTCGAATTCCGGCAATCGTTAATTTATCGGGTGCCAAACGTTTAGTTTTACAGGAAACCGTTGGTTCAACAGTTTGACGTTTGGTTTGACGTTAAGAGAGTTTGTCATAATTTCTGAGAATTTAGAAAGAAGTAGCTGGATTTGATTATTAACTTGAGATTTGTATGGTTGAGACAGTGTTAATTCGGCTGTGAGAGCGATAGAACCAATAATAAACAAAGATGTCGTTGGATCTAGAAGATGATGTTTGCCAATATTAACTATCAATCCAGTACTTTTAAGGAAGTCAGCTCCGATAATAGGCAGCGAGACATCTGCCACTATAAATTCCCACTTGAAATTACGCCGTAACCCAAAATCTAAATTTAGAATTTTTGTTCCATATGATTTGATTGGCGTTCTATTCGCAGCAAATAATTTGGAAGTGGTTAAGGCCTGCGGAATGTAACAAATTTTAAGTGGAACAACCGAAACGTCAGCACCAGTGTCTATTAGAACGCAACTCTTGAATTGGCATCATGTATTAATAAACGACAGCAGGTTCATCAGTGACGGTCGTCGCGTCCTGATGAACATTTAAAAATCCATTTTGACCGACTGACCTCCGCAGGTTTTATCGTAAAATTTACATCCAACCTGACATTTCTGAGCCTTGTCACCGAACTTAAAATGATAATAACACAACTCGAATTTTGGGTTATCCCGACCTCTAGATCTCGAACGAGAATTTAAACGATTTCTATTATTTGAACGAGATCGAGATCTAGGTAACCATAGTTTTAATCTCAGCCAAAATTTTAATTCTAAAATCCTCTAATTTAGTATCTAAGTTAGATGCTTCAGTATGCCGGTTGGATTAAAGCACCCGTTAGATGTTGCGAGGATGGGCCGAAAGGGTTGCACGATGTAACGGCATTTAACCCTAACGGTGGCATCACCTCCATTATATGTCGCGAACGCCCCCACTGAGTGAGAAAACATGGTAGCTTCCACCTTATGTTCGCGACAGCAAACTGCGATTCCAGAATCGTGAACGAAACTGCCAGATTCTGACCGTACAACGGTTGCCGAGGTCGGAATCGCACCGCCCCTGGATCCCGAAACAAATTTTGAGATTGCAGAAACAATTGAAATTGTTCTGCGAATAAATTTTGCAGTTGCAATCGGATAAAATGCCGAAATTAATTTTAATTTTTAAATAAAATTTTATTTTTGCAAATTTACGGTAATGAACTCAATTAAAAATATGAGAAAAAAACAAAATTACTCACCCCGGTCTACACACGTTTACAAATGTTGTGAAATCTTTCTATTATTCCTGATGTTCTGAAGCGTTTCCTGGTGCTTAATGAGTAATCGCTGCTCAATATTACTGCCAATGTTAAATTTGATAATGAGTCCAAAATGGTTATTGAATCTGGAATGATCTCGATGACCCGGTCCAAACAGTTCCACAGCACAAAAATGATGAATGATCCGTTATAAATAGTGAAATTGCCAAAAATACGGTATATCAATTAGATATGAAAGCACACTATCACGTCGGGGTCACCAATTTGTGGATAATTTATTTATCTCCCACTATTTATTTTGTGTGATGCGTGATATAATTCGTATATAGTTAAATTGCTATAGGCACTTTACTAACTCACTTCTTTTTAATTAACTTATATTTATTTTTAATTTATTTCATTGCAACAATTTTTTTTTATTTTTATTAGTTTTTATTTTAGTTTATTATTTTTTTATTTTTTAATCTTTGCAATCTTTTCTGGGGCCGAAGCACTTTCCAATTCTTTCGCAGTTCGCTTATATACGTCCTTACCTAATGCAGGTGCCTGCCAAATCGAGGACGTACGGATATAGGTCCGATTTTATCACCATCTGCACATTGCATAGCTCCATGCCATGGATGGGACCCATGAGGGGTTCATAGTTGTGTTGCATTTCATCCCAGATCGTAATCTGCTGATGATAATTTTCTTTTGCATCCTGCCCCTATCGGTATTCGAACCCGGTACCTCCCAATCCAAACGCCAAAGCTTTAACCACTGTGCCATTTGGTCGGTAAAAAAACAACTTAACATTAAGAGATTTTCTATAATAATGACAAAGAAAAAAAATAATAGAAATTATTTTTTTTTTCACGAATTACGATGGTAGACCGAGTGTTTGTGTCTCTTCCACTTTTTAGAGAGTTCATTGAAATTTGAAGATTTGACGTTCAAGTTTGTAAACATCGCCACAATTTAATTTGCCCGAAGAAATTTTGCGGCAGATTTGTTTACGGTTAATACACGACTGCCCCCGACAATTTATTTCTTCTAATTTATCTGCAACTGGTTTAAGCGAATATGCTGCTAAAGAACTTAGTTGAGTTATTTCTTACTAAGTTTTTTATTTGATCATTTTTTATTTTGTATAAACTTTAATCGGCTACGTCCATTTTATTCACCTACGATCGTTTCTATTCAAGTCAAATCAACAAAATCTAGACATTTTATAAAAACAAAAACAAAATATAATAAAATTTCTCTGGCCTACTTTTAATTTTATATCATTAAAATATTTGTTCGCTTTGAGCAAGTGCTTGACCTATAAATTCTGAAAATCGATAAAGTATAACCGATTTCGAAATATGACAACAAATATTTGCTCCCTCATTTCAATTGATTGCAATTTTCGCTATTCTGGTATTTATGCAGTCTGCGTGAAAAATGAACACAAAGCAAATTTTAAAATTTCATCAACTTTGAAATTCGTGTTAAAATTGATATCACCTTTATAGCAATATTTACTTCAATGAAAACTTCACATACCACCGTAAATTAATGTACTGGGTCTGTAAATGTTTTTAAAATAAAAATCACGTGTTAAACATTTACATTCCGTAAGGTTCGGCGAACAGCAAAAAAAAATATTAATTTTTAATTAAAATCACCAGGTTTTTGGAAAGCCAAGAATTTTCATTTTTTTTTCTAAATTTTCAAACTCAGTATATTTCATCCTCACAAAAAGCATCAATTACCTTTTACCCTAAACATATTAAAGTTTTGTGTTATCAAAAGTACGAAGCAATCTTTATTATTATCACAGTTTGGTTTGTTACATACAACATTATCTTTATTTAATTAATTTTTTTTTCTTGTGTTTCTTTTGTTGTGTGTTTTGAGATTTGATAACATTTCCTTTCTTTATTTTTTGAACAATATTTTTTTTTTGTTACACCACATTTTGTTGATGTTGTTGTTGTCATGAAAAAATAAATACCGAATACGCCACCATCAAAAACCATAGCATCTCTTTAAACAGCACAGCTCCATCCATATCATTGAAATATCGTAAATTTTGGTGTAATCCCCGTTAATGGTATGAAATTTGCCGTCGAAATCGAAACGATTTTTCGTTTGGTACATGGTGAAAATGGATTTGGTTAATCGAGATAAATTCATGTTTTTCTTGGGTAATTTTTGTGCCTTCGTATTTATTTGAATTATCTTTGGCGATGGTGTTGTATTTTATAAGCGTTGTTTAATGCACATTTCGTAACTTGAATTTGACAGGGACGTTTCGTATTTTCGCCATTACACAACTTTAATAATTCTTTTTAAGACGCTAATCAATATTTGTGCGATTGTGTTCTGACTAGGGTTTTGGAAAATATGTTAACTCTTTCTCTCGCTCTCATACCTATATGCACCGGTATTTTAATTGTCCACCACTAATACGCTTTCACCGAGACAAAGTACTCGTACTGTGTACATGCTACAAAAATCGGTTGTCAGACGGGCAATCTTGCCAGAACTTGTAGTATACTATTTTTAATGATTGTAAAGGAATACAAGTTTTATAAAATCAATCATGAAGATGATTTTCAATATTTTGTAATGTTACACCGAATCCGTTTGCTTGTTGTTAGGTCACTTTTATGTTTGAAATGACAACTTGGGGAGCGGTCGATTTGGCAGGCGAGACTGCGTGAGGCACGTGTGTAAGGACTTGAAAAGCGAATTGCGAAAGAGTTGGGATTGCTTCAACCTCAGCACAGATTGCAACGATTAAATAATAAAAAAGTTATCATTCGAATTTTGGATTTTTATTTTATTTTTCGTTGCTGTATTAAAACCCAAGCGTTCACCTAACTAACATCTTAGATCTATGCTGTATATGATAAGTATTAGTAATCACCACAAGAGATTTCGAAAAAGTTATTTCTGATGGCATTGTATAACCAGCGGACATTTTTAATTACGGTTTTAGTATTTTCTTACGTCATTCTTGGTAAAAGAAACCTTACAGAATAGAATACAAACCGTAAATTATGGTGGAGATCCGAAATCAAGGCCACCTACTAGGTGCACAACTAAATCTTCGGTTTTTTTTTTCATAAATGAAAACGTGGTCAAGTGTAGCTCTGCCAAGCCAAGTCAATGAAGTTGGCCCGAACCCGAAAGTTTTGGTAGGATTCTTCGGTAAAATGTAGCCATCCCGAGAAAAATGTAAATATTGAAAATATATAAAAAGTGTAGGATTCTCGAGAAAATGTAAATATTGGAAAAGTGATAGTCATAACCAAGCCCTATCTGGTGGTATGCCACTGGTGTCGAATATCACTGTTATTGGCTTGACAAAATTTAAAGTTTTTGTTTTTATATCCTAAACGATGATATATATTATTACTTTCACTTATTAATGATTTTTAAATGATATATATATATATATATATATATATATATATATATATATATATTGATTGATTTTGAATGCACGACCAAGTTCTTAGGAAAGATCTCCCGGGAGACGCCGGGCCCACCGTACACTCCTTTTATATATAAAAAAAAACCGAGGGATTAGACAGGTTAATTGGATGGGACTGAATCAGCCCGGTTACAGACACCTAGAAATAGTTTTTTTTTTTTTTGGCAGAGCGACCCGGTTACAAGAACCTTGATCGTACAACACAAGACAATACAAGAGATAAAAGTTTTAATGACCATCAACAATTGCTTCTTGGAAACAAATTCATCATTAATAAATTTTGATTTGATTTGAATGCACAACCAACAGTAGATGTGACAGACCTGGCCCGGTTGCAGACTCTTTCAAATTGTGTCAGCTTCCCTTTGAACCGCATCTGAAATTAATTATTATTTTGAAATACTTTAGTTAAGTATAGCCATCAAAACCGCTTCCAGAATGCTTAACTCCTGGAGTCAATATTTTGTTATATATATATATATATATATATATATATATATATATATATATATATATATATATATATATATATATATATATATGTATATATATATATATATATATATATATATATATATATATATATATATATATATATTTATATATATATATATATATATATATATATATATATTTTTTTTTTTTTTTCTGTATTCTGGTTAAATAAATATATGAAGGTGTGATGGGTTATTTGGATGCTCCCTCCGACGGAGTTACCATGAAACGGTTTTGTGTTTAATATGGGACTACGCACGTCTTTAGGTCTAATATAATTCTCATTTGAGCCAGTGTCAATTAAAAACTTATGGCACTCCCCATTTCTAGCACGATGTTCGTAGTAAGAGGGCGACGAGTTATTTAGTCTAAAAAAGAAAAATCTTCGATTTCGTCTGGTTGATCGTATGAAAGAACTTCGTAGTGGTCTACATATTTCGAGAACGACTGTGTTTCCTGTTCGTTTCCGTTGTCCTCTTTGTAATTGTCGGCTTCGTCAGGATTTTGTTCGGTATGATAGACACGTTGTAGTTGGTTCGGAGAATGTGCAGGCTGAGCCGCGTTGAAGAATGGTGGCTTTTGCGGGAATTGATTGTATCGCGGGAGTTACATGTCAAGACATGCCACGTGAAGAAAATAAAAATGCTCATGAGACAATTTTATTTTAACTATCAAATTTATAAAATTGTCTCAGGAAAATAAATACATTTTCAGCATTTTAAAATTTCATACTTATAGGAAATTGATATAAGATTACACTAAATGTAGAACGGAAATAATATGTGTTTAATTTCATTACATATTAATTATACTTATGCAAAATTAACAAAACATAAAAACGAAAATCTTAACACAGGAAAGTGAGAAAATGGAATCGTTACAAAACCAAATAGCTCAACAACAACAACAGCAACAGCTGTTGATTGAACAAATTAAAGTGCTACAACAACAAATAACAGCACAGGAAAATACAATCAAAACCGTGAAAACTACTAAATTCGACTTGAGCCCAGATCAAATTATACGTAACTTTAACGAACTCCAGCCTTTTTCGGGAGAAGACTCGTACAAATTAAAATCTTTCTTGAAAAGTATTCTCGACACAGAGAGTCTGTGTGGTCAGAATAATGAAGATCTTAAACATTACTGTTTAAGAAAACTGATCAACACCAAAATCATTGGAAATGCCAGGAACACCATCATGGAAATCCCAGAGGAGCAGCGAACGTGGACGAACGTAATTCAACAGCTACGTTTGAAGTATCGCCCGAAAACCACAATACACCAGCTACTCTTCCAGGCCAAGGAAATAAAGGTATTCAATCTTAAAGATATGTTTAATAAATTAAATAAAATAAAAAGTGAATGTAGTGAAATCTGTGATTTCGACGATGTGGACAATTTTACCTACCATTCGATAGATCGCGAACTTGTACAAATTTTAAAATCAAAAATAATTCCCGTCGTACAATTACAGATCGATACTAACAAGTCACTTTTCGAACTAGATAATATTTTCTGCCAGTCCGAAATATATTTGGCAGAAGATATCATCAAAATTGAATATAGAATAAATAGAAACAGAAATCAAAATTATAAAATTTCAAATAATATGTCACAAAATAAGAGTAACCAAAATAATAACAGTAATAATCACACACATTCAAATCGTTATAACCCACCAAATTTTAGAAATAATCATAATAATACTTACTATAACAACCGACAAAATGTTAACAAATCAGGGAATTTTAACAATAATAGATCGGGTCAGTATAGGAATACGTTTAATAGAATAGAACCAAACAATTCTTACAGACAATTAGAACCAATGGAAGTGGACAATATCAATAGAGACAGTACCATTAACGGGGAAGTAAATTTTACAGAACTGCCTCCGACAATCAACTCCCCATAGTCAAGTTGACGTTCGATAACGTTAAAATAAATTGTTTAATCGATACCGGATCAGACACGAGTCTGATAAAACCAAACATTTTAAAATATAAATTAATCACACTCGAAAACCCTTTAAAATATAATTCTTTGGGAGGTCCGAATTATGTAACACAAAAAACTTTGACACCTATCCCAAAAGAATTCATAAAGACGGGAACGCTCAATTGGAAAGTTTTCCCTCTAAAGAGCAGGAAATACGATGCCATAATAGGCATCAACTTTTTAAAACCTTTTGAAGCGACCGTCGATCTAAAAAATGAATATCTAAAGATATTCAACCAATATATAATTCCCTTCACAGACATTGATTATCCAAATGAATTTACCGAAGTAAATCATCTTGAACCAATATCTGATCGGAAGATGGAAATTTTTAATAAAATTAATCAAACACATTTAAATAAGGAAGAAAAAATATGTTTAAAAGAAATATTGATAAATAATAAAGACTTATTCTACAGTGAAAGCGATAATTTGACTTTTACTCACGAGATAAGCCATGAAATAAAGTTGAAACAAGAAAGCCCAATTTATAGCAAAATGTATAGATACCCACAGGTTCACGAACAAGAAATTGAAAAGCAAATACAAGATATGCTGAAACAGGGTATTATTAGAGAATCAAATTCACCGTATAATTCTCCACTTTGGATTGTGCCCAAAAAATTGGACAATTCTAATATCAAGAAGTGGCGAATTGTAATCGATTATAGGAAATTAAATGAAATTACAGTAGATGATAAATTTCCTATCCCGAATATTGAAAATATCTTAGATAAATTAGGTCGTGCACAATATTTCACGACATTAGATTTGGCAAAAGGCTTCCACCAGATTATGGTCAATCAAGAAGACCAAAATAAAACTGCTTTCTCTACTCCTTTTGGACACTATGAGTATATCCGGATGCCTTTTGGGTTGAAAAATGCCCCCGCCACATTCCAAAGACTTATGAATTCCGTGTTGAGAGAATTTATTAATAAAATATGCGTTGTATACTTGGACGACATCTTAATTTTTAGTACGTCAATGCAAGAACACGTCGATAGTATAAATAAGATATTCAATCGCTTAAGGGAAGCCAGACTTAAAATTCAAATCGATAAATGCAACTTTTTCTGCAAGGAGACAGAATATTTGGGACATTTGCTGACAACCGAAGGGGTTAAGCCCAACTTAAAGAAAATTAGTGATATAACACAACTAAAATTACCCGAAACTCCAAAACAAATTAAGTCATTTCTTGGTATCACGGGATACTATAGAAAGTTTATCAAAGATTACGCGAAGATAGCTAAACCAATGACACAATACCTAAAGAAAAATTCTAAAATAAACAAGTTAGATCCTAGTTATGTTAATGCATTTGAGCAATTGAAAACTATACTCACATCTCACCCTATATTAAAGTACCCCGATTTCAACAAACCTTTCGTTTTAAATACAGACGCAAGTCAATTTTCAATTGGAGCTGTGCTACTCCAAGACAATCATCCAATTGCTTTCGCTAGCAGAACTCTCAATACCCATGAAATCCGATACAGCACAACCGAAAAAGAACTACTCGCCGTTGTATGGGCCGTGAAATATTTCAGGCCATACATTTATGGAAAGCCGTTTGAGCTAAAAACGGACCACCAAGCTTTAAAGTGGTTACACACGAAGTATTTGGGAAAAGATTTAAACCCTAGACTCCAGAGGTGGATTTTATCTCTAGGAGAATATAATATCAAAGTTGAATATTTAAAAGGCAAAGAGAACACTATTGCCGACTTTTTAAGTAGAATAAACACCGAAACCCACGAAATTAATCAAGTTGAAGATATCTCTCAATCAAACGAAGGGAGAAGGTTATCTTTACAAAATATTTTTCTCGAACAAGAAGTTAATAACGAGGAAGTAATAGACGAAAATATTGAAGACGATAATTCAATGCAACCAACCATCCATTCGCAAGAGGAAGAACAAAACGATAGAATTTCTTTTCTCGAGACAATAGTAAATCGATTCAAAACTCAAATAATCTTTACAGAAAATTTTAGTCAAGAATTTGAAAACATATTAGGAAATAGGAGAATAAATTTAAATCCAAAATTGACCAGAGAAGAATTAGTTAGGAAACTAAAAAATTATGTAGCTGGAAGCAAAGTTGCAATATACACTCAAATAACCGATCAGGAATTTTACCACATTCAGCAAATTTTAGTGAACGAATTTCCCACTACTAAATTTGTCAAATGTTCTTACTTTGCTCAAGATATAGAAAACGAAGACGAGTTAATACGAGTAATATCAAAACAACATAAAGATCAGGGACATCCAGGGATGACAGCATTCTACGAAGACCTAAAATTCAAAATTTACAGTAAAAACATAAAAATCACTATAAACAAAATAACTAATAATTGTGAAATTTGTTGTAGGGCAAAATATGACAGAAACCCAATTAAGCCAAAATTTAAAAAAACAGAACTACCGACGGACAAGAATCAGATTATTCATATAGATACCTATGTTAATAGGAAACAGTCATTTTTAATATTTATAGATAAATTCACAAAATTCGCGACAGCCTATCCTTTAGAAAATAGAACCCATATTGAGATAATAGAAAAACTTAAAATGTACTTTAATCACAAAAAACCCTTAAAAATCATAGCTGACAATGAGTTCAAGCATATTAATATTAAAGAATTTCTAAACGAACAAAATATTGAATTACACTTAGCTAAACCAAATAGCCACACGGGAAACGCAGATGTGGAACGCTTAAATAATTCCTTAACGGAAAAATTAAGAATATTAAATCTAGAACAAATGAATCCAGTACGAATTCAAATGCTAGAAGCAATCAAAACCTATAATAACCAGTACCACAGTACAATAAAAGGTACCCCTTCAAAAGCAGAAGAAGGTATTCAAAACAAAGACGAGATCTATAAGAACTTAACACTTGCCCAAAATAAAAGATTAGACAAATATAACAGAACTAGAGAAGATTACGAGGAAGTTAGAGAGCAAGGTTATATTAAAAACTATAAGTCTTTAAGACATAAAGACCAACCGAAATTCCGAAGACATAATTTAGCAAACGTACACCCGACTAACATTAAACGACCTCTAAAATTTGCAGATTATAATCGTATTAACACTGATGATACTGATGACAATACCGACACATGCTCAACTGTCAGTCGAGAAAATCGAGACTGATAACGGATACACCATTATTAAAGAATTTGATAAATTAATACCAAAAACATACAACTATTCTTTACATATCATAGACTTAGATCCAATAGAGACGACAATTTTAGAACTGAAAATCTCAATACAGGAAATTATATCAAATTTTACAGAAATTACTTGTCGACAATTATTAGACGAACTGAACCTTTTATTAACTAAACTTATGACATTAAAAACAGGACATCATTCAATCCATAAAAGAGGATTGATTAATTTCTTAGGAACCATAAATAAATGGATTTCCGGTACCATGGATGACGAGGACAGACAGATAATTAATAAACATTTAGAGACAATCGATAGTAATAATGGAAACATAGCATCAAATATAAATAAACAAATCAAAATAAACAATAATCTTAACGACACTATTTACAAATTATACTATACAATTGAAGATGACAGACAAGCCATTCAAAATTTCATAACAATTAAGGACAATCAAACTTTAACTAGGCTAATAATATTAGATCTTAAATTGAAAATTAAGGAAATAGATAGATTAATAAACGACTTACAAGATAATATAATATTTAGCAACCTAAACATCATACACCCTTCCTTACTAAATCATAATGAAATTATTGAATACCAAATAGATATTGATAAGTTACAAAACCTTAAAGTAGGATTTACTAAAACCGACACTAATAAACTAATATTCCTAATTAAAATCCCTTATAAAATGACAAGAATAAATAAAAAATTGATAGTTCCATTATCAAATGAGAAAGATTGTAAAATTATAAATAATGAAATAGTCGAAACATTTGAAATTAATAATCGTTATTATAAATATGACAATAATAAAGATATTAATCAATTATCAGAATTAAAACATTGTATATTAAATAAGAATTGTGAAATAATAAAAAATTGTAATAATGAAATTTACCATATTAATGATAACATAATAATAATTCAACATGCCAATAATTTAACTTTAAAATCAAATATTGATGAAAGAAAATTTGTGTTAAAAGGAAATTATTTTATTAAATTTTATAACTGTACTATTAACTTAGATAATAAGATATTCTCAAATAGCATTAAGGAGGAAAATGATAATTTTATAATTCCAAATCTAGATTATAAGCCAACAAATAACACATTTACTTTTAAACAAATTATATTGGAAACGAATAAAAACATAAATGAAATTGAACTTTTAAAATACAATAAAATTATTGAATATTCAGGAGGAACCATAATCGTTATAGTAATTTTAATAATAATTATGCTCATATCATATATTTTTTATAAACAAAAACAATTTAAAATTAATTATGTAAACAGAACTCAGGAGAGTTCTGAAGCTAACGAAGGGAGAGTTACATGTCAAGACATGCCACGTGAAGAAAATAAAAATGCTCATGAGACAATTTTATTTTAACTATCAAATTTATAAAATTGTCTCAGGAAAATAAATACATTTTCAGCATTTTAAAATTTCATACTTATAGGAAATTGATATAAGATTACACTAAATGTAGAACGGAAATAATATGTGTTTAATTTCATTACATATTAATTATACTTATGCAAAATTAACAAAACATAAAAACGAAAATCTTAAGAAACAAAAAAGTATGAAATTTAGTTATAATCGTGACTCCCAAGAGTTCACTCTCAAGATATTATAATTCAAGTGCTAACTCTAAAGAGTTTAGTTTATTATATATCAATCCAAAGATTGATTAATAATTATTAAGTTTATCTAATAAAAAAAGTGTAAAGTTAAGTTCATTGTATATCAATCTAAAGATTGAACACTAGCTATTAAGTTTATAGAATAAAGGTGTAAAGTGAATTTGAATAAAAAATCATTTTTTTAATTCCCAACTAAAGTTGAGAATAAATCTCGGGCGATTCGCATAATTTACTTTTTTGGAATTTGTGCTATGATCCACCTCCATTGTTGCAGGTGGTTACGAGGATATTGATTGTTGAAAAACGTTGGTCTATGTGGTTGTTGTGGTTGAATGAAAGGATTTATTGGTATTCTAGGGTTATGCAATAGTTGTGGATAAAATGGTTTATGGGGATTTGGATTATGAGTGTTGCAAGTGGCTTTCTATGGTTATGGTATTGTTCACGTATTGTGCGCGAAAATCAACATTTTTTAATTTGAGGCAAAGTAAGAGGGCCTGTGGTAAATCAACTAGCTCTCTGATACTCAGCAACCTTTACAGATTTCCTTTTAGTCCTCTTATGATACACGCTATATATATATATATATATATATATATATATATATATATATATATATATATATATATATATATATATATATATATATATATATATATATATATATATATATATTATAATTTCGTTGTGGATTTGAAATTGCTGGTTAGTTGAATATATTCTTAGCGCTTTATTAATCGAGAACTTGCCCATTGTGTTTGTGTTCGCTCTCTCCTGGAGCTCCATTGGTCTCGATGGAGTTCTCCGATCCTGGGAGCATTAATGATGTCTGTGTATGTGGTGTCGCCTTGCTGTCTCATATTCTGCTTCTATTCAACAAGGATGAACAGTCTCCATAGGTGTATTGCCGGTGCTAATCTTACTGGCTGACTGATTTCTCCGAACTGGCGGTTGCTGCATCAGGCTTCCTAAGAGTAGCACATCCATGTATCCGAAGATCTCAATGTTATTCTTTCTGTTGCAACCGCGAGTTCATCATATACATAGCATTTCGTACGAGACCATTGAGATTTCGTCTATGAAGAGGAACTGAATCTCTCCATTGCTGTCACATGATTCTTAGACAGTTATCTGTCAGTAGTGGCATGTTAACGAGTCGTCTGACTCCCGTTAACGCTCCGATATCACAGCTTGTATTCCGTAACATCTGTTGACTTGGTTTTTGAGGAGGTTGAACACGAAGGTCCTTCCAATTCCTCCTTTCCTCTCATGATGAACAATAGCCGCCGTTTTCTGCTGTAATTTCGCAGCTCTTTCCTCCATCGGCTGATCCAGTATTGCTTTTTCCTCCTCTTGGCAGATCGAGTAGATAAACCTCCAAGTGCTTATTCATAACCTTCAATTGATTGTCACGTACGTAACGGGTGTTTTTTTAGGAGGTTTGTTTTTCCGATAGATGTCGTTTTATTTTATGACAGTTGTTTTGACAGCTCAAAGTGGCATTTCTACTCAGTATTGTTTGGCAAATCATTATGAATAGGTTAACTCCAGAACAACGTTTTCAAATCGTGGAAATTTATTTTCAAAATCAGTGTTCAATTAAAAATGTTTATAGAGCACTTCGTGAATTTTATGGTGCACATAATCGTCCGTCAGAGACCACCATAAAGAACGTAATTACCAAATTTCGGTCTACATTCACTCTTTTGGATGCCAAGCCACCGACAAGAATGAGAAGAGTTCGTACAGAAGAAAATATTGCTGTCGTTGAGGCCAGTGTCGAAGAAAACGACAATTTATCGATTCGTCGTCGTGCTCAGCAAATTGGACTTTGTCCATCGACTTTATGGAAAATTTTACGTAAAGATTTGGGTTTGGTGCCATACAAAATTCAATTGGTGCAAGAATTAAAGCCACACGACCATCGTTTGCGCCGTGAATTCAGTGATTGGTCGTTAAATCAATTGAACGAAGATCCATTTTTTTACCGTAAAATTCTCTTCAGTGATGAGGCGCATTTTTGGTTAAATGGATACGTCAACAAACAAAATTGTCGCATTTGGAGCAAAGATAATCCACACGCCGTTCTAGAATTACCAATGCATCCTGATAAATGTACTGTTTGGTGCGGTCTATGGGCTGGTGGGATCATCGGTCCATATTTCTTTAAAAATGAGGAAGGACGACGCGTTACCGTGAATGGAAATCGATACAGAACCATGTTAAATGAGTTTTTGTTGTCAAATCTTGAAGATATGGATATGAATGAAATGTGGTTTCAACAAGATGGTGCCACTTGCCATACAGCACGTGAAACAATCGACTTATTGAAAGAAACTTTCAACGACAACATTATTTCGAGAAATGGTCCGGTGAATTGGCCTCCGCGTTCGTGCGATTTGACGCCACTCGATTACTTTTTGTGGGGATACGTGAAGTCATTGGTTTATGTGGATAAACCTCAATCGATTGACGCTTTGGAAACCAATATTCAACGTGTCATTGCTGACATACGCCCTCAAATGCTTGAAAAAGTGCTGGAAAATTGGACCTCCAGAATGACATTTGTGAAAAATAGTCGTGGTAGCCATATGCCAGAAATTGTGTTTAAATGTTAAATGCCAAAAAATTATCTACCAAATAAAAAAAAATTTTGGTCATTTCATAATTTTATATGTGTTTTATTCAAAAAAAAAATCGGCAACCTCTTAAAAAAACACCCCACATATGTATATATATATATATATATATATATATATATATATATATAATTATGAGTTGCTTACTCTACTGTGTTAATAAAAAAAAATATTTATTTCACTTTTTAACTTTATTCGTTACAGCAGTATTACGACTAAAGTTTATTTCCAATATTTCCTTTATTTTCCTTGCGTTGCATTTTCCTGCGCGTGTTGTGACTTGTTACTACCTGTTATGCTAACGCTGCATTATAATTGTGTGAACGTTTTGTACATCTATGGTGATACGGATGTAACTCTTCCGGGGGGTAATGGAAGGGCGGCCACGTCCTTCATTGAAGTTTTTGCTTTCTCCAGTAACTCCGAATATGATATTCCAACTTCTTTAGGTGGTGGTTTTTGGATATCTGTTATGTTTATCGTTGTCCCATATTTTCTGCAGCCGATGTAGAGCACTAGACATATTATACCGATCGAAGAGAATGACATCCCGCTTGAAAGGGTCCAAATCCAAGTTTGACGGTCTATTTGTTTCAGGTAGACATGTTTTAATTGCTTCCTATTTCCTATGGATTTTTGGGTTAATCAGTGCAATATCTCTGGTTTCCTCTAACTTTTTGTGAATCTGGAGGTTATGCAAAGCTCCTTGGATTTCATTGTCTTCGCTTGTTGTCTCATAAGATTGGAATTTTTTACTGTTTATTGTGATGGTGCAATTTCCGAATTTAATTAAAAAGTTCCCTGTTAGGGTTCTGTTATCCGGTCCACAGTCCGACATTAATGTTTCGTTTTTTGCATTATTCATTAAGATTTTGTGATTATTAATTACTCTCCTATTAAGAGTATTTCTTGACCTTGATGAAGGGTCGACTTCCATCAGCGACTGATTGTCTTGGATTGGTCCCATCGGTTTCTTGTAATTAATATCTTTGAAGTCTTTTAACTTTTGTGGGTATTGGTTAAATTTTGATTGATTTGGGATCATTTGATTCATTTTTGGATTGTTCAAATTTGTCATTGTAGGTTTTTTCGAACTATTTGAGATGGATTCGTTCGTACTGAATTTGTTGAGGAACGCCTATGCTTCTTCGATTGGTTTGGGTTTCGCCGGTTGTGCGAACCCGAAATAAGGTTTTCTCAAACCAGAAATAAAAGCGGCTAGTTCATCTTCTTCTATGAATGCCGAGATGGCTAGCTATGAATTATTGTAGATGGGGTTTTGTTTCGAAAGTGTTTTTATGCTTTGAACCTATTCTTTTGTTTTATTATAGTAGGTATGTACTGACATATTATCTACTTGTTTATTCGCCCACAGTTGCGATTTGTAATACGATAGTTCTTGCTTATCCCCAAGGCTTCCAGCAAGATATCTTTTACCTCTAGGGTGGTTTCGGGATCTCCAGCTAGACATAATATGTCTCTTGCCTTTCCCTCGATTTTATTTTTTAGCGCTTGTGTATACATGCGATATTGTTGTGGAAGGACTAGATTTTCAAACATTTTAAGCGTTTCCTCGTCTGTTTTTAGCCAAGAATTTACCTGTGTGCGATTTCCATCGAAAGGAGGAATCGACTTGATAGGATCAGGTATCTTAAAAAGATCATGATTTGCATAATTTGTATTTGAAACTTCTTGATTTTGTGTAGGCTGAGTATTTGCCTCCGATTTCTGGTGCAAATAAGTTAACACTTGGTCGTGTTCCGTCTGTTTTTCACTTAGCGTGTTTAACTGAGTTGCAATTGCAGCTAACTGAGCCATCACCTGCTCCATTTCTGCCATTTGGTTCTAACTTTATCCCCCTCCAAAAAATTCACAATTTAATTTGGTTGAACTTTATGTAAATATCGTCTTTTTCGCGTCTATCTGGTAGTGCGCGATGTATAACGTACACCAAGAATGTATTTAAATATAGTTTGCTTATCTTATAGTACGCACTATATAAGTAAATTTTCCATCCCGTCTATCTAGTAGTGTGTGAGGTTCTAATTGCAGTCAACAGTTACAAGGGGTCAAATTATTTTTCATTTTTACCATCAACTCCAAAAACTCACTTAATAACAAAAAAATATTATACCCCTCTAAATTGAAAATGATAACAAATTTATTCTCTATTTTTGACCCTTCAACTAATATTTTTAATCTATCTTTAAATTGAATAAGAACTTTTTTAGGATTATTAATAATCCCCCCTATATTTTGATTTATCCCCTCTCGATACCATATTATTTGAAATAATATTTTATCTGCCCTCCATAAAGAATTTAAAACTCTTTTAGGAGTAACAGGCCACAAGGGCAGAACATTCATTTTTATCTCTTTATTTTCATTAATTTTATTTAATAATTTTATTGGACTTTTTCCTTACGTATTCACTAGTTCAAGTCATTTAGTATTTACTTTAAGTCTAGCCCTCCCTCTTTGATTATCATTTATACTATATGGATGAATTAACCATACCCAGCATATATTCGCCCACCTAGTCCCTCAAGGAACCCCCGCTATTCTTATACCATTTATAGTTTGTATTGAAACAATTAGAAATATTATTCGACCAGGAACTTTAGCAGTTCGATTAGCCGCCAACATAATTGCAGGGCATTTACTGTTAACTTTATTAGGAAATACAGGGAATTCATTACCTCAATACCTTTTAATTTTCTTAATCATTACTCAAATTGCACTTTTAATACTTGAAGTAGCAGTGTCAATTATCCAATCTTATGTATTTGCAGTTTTAAGAACTCTTTATTCTAGAGAAGTAAACTATGTCAACACACTCAAACCATACCTTTCATCTAGTTGATTTTAGACCCTGACCTTTAACAGGAGCTATTGGAGCTTTTACAACTGTAGCTGGCCTTGTCAAATGATTCCATCAATATGAAATAAATTTATTTATACTTGGTACATTGATCACTCTTTTAACTATATATCAATGATGACGAGATATTTCCCGAGAAGGAACATTCCAAGGCCTTCATACATACTCTGTAACTATTGGATTACGTTGAGGAATAATTTTATTTATTATTTCTGAAGTATTCTTTTTCATTTCTTTTTTTTGAGCCTTTTTCCACAGTAGCCTTTCCCCTGCTATCGAATTAGGGGCAATATGACCCCCTGTAGGTATTATCCCCTTTAACCCATTCCAAATTCCTCTATTAAATACTGCAATTTTATTAGCTTCAGGAGTAACTGTCACCTGAGCCCACCACGCTCTAATAAATGGGAATCATTCACAAACTACTCAAGGCTTATTATTCACAGTTATTCTAGGAGTTTATTTTACTATTTTACAAGCTTATGAATATCTAGAAGCCCCTTTTACTATTGCAGATTCAGTTTATGGGTCTACATTCTTCGTAGCCACAGGATTTCACGGATTACATGTATTAATCGGAACTACCTTTTTACTTACTTGTCTCCTTCGCCACATAAACTATCATTTCTCAAATAATCATCATTTTGGATTTGAAGCTGCTGCCTGATATTGACATTTTGTAGATGTAGTATGATTATTTTTATATATTTCTATTTACTGATGAGGTAGATAATTATTCATATAGTATATCAGTATGCCTGACTTCCAATCATGAGGACTAAATAATTTAGTATGAATAATCTATTCAACTTTAATATCAAGTATAATAATTATATTAATTGCAATTATAGTAATATTGTTAGCCTCTATCCTATCAAAAAAATCATTTATAGATCACAAGTCACTAATATTATCACAACAATTATTTTGACATATAATATTTTAATCTCTGTCTTTCTTACCTTGTCTTGTTTCTCGTGGTTCGTGGGTTCCGAAAGTATTCAGCATAGTGCAGGTGGCGTGATCCTCAAACCCTTTGGACGGTGTGCACATTCAGTACAAGACGTCGGTAATAATTTCTATTGAATGTATGTTTCTCCTATTGTAGTCCAAGTGGCTTCTTAAAAACGATTCCCAACTGAGCGAGTATATTCTACTCCGTTGCGAAACGATTCTGGGTTTGGGCGAGTATATTCTACCCCGTTTTCAAAAAATACTCAAATCAACTCTAGGATCTCCACACAGACACTTGAAATTATTTATCACTGAATCACTAAGAGCTAGTTTTTATTCGCGAAAAATAGTAAAACGCCAGAGCCAGGAGCTAGAAAGGAGGAAAAGGAAAGTTTGTTATAGGTATTGTGGTAATAATGGGGAATTAGTGCAGTAGGTTTTTTATTTGGGCTTTATGGATGTGTTTTCCCGAAGTGGCTGTTACAGTGACATTATTATCTTGTGCCACCGTTTTTTGTCAGAATTTCGGCTTATCTTTTCCTTGGATTTGTCTCTCTATCAAATCCTCATGAACCTTTGCCTTAAAATCTGCGACGTGTGGATAATTAGTGCTTTGTGTTCTTTCGAAAAAGATATTGTTAGGTTTTTGTTAAGTAACCGAGCGTATAGAGTCGTTGTAGTGGTCCGCAGCTATGTTGATAAGTTCTTTTGTGGACAGTTCATGGTACTCGTTCTGGAGGCATCGAACTATTTCCAGTATAGTAGAATGAACTCTCTCTATAGAGCCATTTACCTCACTTCGTTGGGACGGTGTGAAAATTTGTATACCCAATGTTTTTAAGTAGTCCGTTATGACAGGACTCACAAAATTTCTTGCATTGTCCATCAGGAGTATGCGAGGTGCAGTGAAATAATATAGGCTTGGATGATTTTATCTCGTACATGCAAAATTGATTTAGTCTTGATGCGAACAAATTTTACGAACTTTGAAAATTTGTCCACACAAGATAGAAACTTTTCCTTTTTGATTTCCATTATATCCATATGAAGAATTTCTGCAGGGTATGTTGGAATAGGTGTTTCTTGGAGAGCAACACGGTGAGGATGTCGATCATATTTATTTGTGTTGCAATTATCACAGGTTTGCGTGTATTTTTTGATCAAAAAAATGGATTTCCATGTGATTCCTGTGTGCCCGCTTGTGTTCTTCTTTTATGATTGAAAATTGATTTTCCTCGTTCTGAATGTCTTCAACAATTCTTTGTATTAGGCGTATTTTGTAGCTAGAGAAGCTCTCCTTAACTACTTCTTGCAGAAGTTGAATACATTCCTCCGGGATTTTAATTCCGTTGATGATGATTGTTGCAATTGTTCCTGTAGGACCTTGCATAGAATACCTTTGGTTAGCTCCGGCAGGCTAATATATAGTGTCTGTGGTAAGCGAGATAAGGTTCTTCATGAGCATAGATGTCCTGACCTTTCTGAAATAACAGTTGGTTCCTGAAGACATTGATGGGTGCATCACAGTATCGAATTAAGGCGGTAGAATCCTCCTCGGCACTGTGAACGGTTCCAGTTGTGGACAATATGTTCGCTTCAAGTTGCAATCTTGACAGAGCGTTAGCTACCTTGTTGGTACAGCCAGGTTTGCAAATAAGCTCGTAATTGTACTCCTCCAACCGAGCTTTCCAGCACATTAACTTGGCATTGTTGTTCTTATTACTTAGTGTAAATGTTAGCGGTTGATGGTCTGTCAAAATTTTGATTCTGCAGGCCCCATATATACATAGTTGCGAAGGTTATCCAGTGCCCATATTATGGCCAATATCTCCTTTTCATTTGCTGCATAATTTTCCTCGAGATGTAGGTAATTAGCCGGTCTTTCCCGATGTCTCCTTGAGGTAGTACAGCACCAATGGCGGACGAGGAAGCGTCAGTAGTTAGCAGAAAAGGTTTGTTAAAATTTGGAAACATCAATATCTCCGTTGAAGACAATAGTTCTTTGATATTGCGAAACGCTTCTAACTCTTTCTGGTTCAGGTTAATCTTCACTTCGTTGGATTGCGATGCTTTTATGATGAGCATTTTCTCCTCTTGTTAAGTTGGTTAGCGGCTTGGCTATGAGTGCAAATTCTCGGATAAATCGCCTATAATACGATGCGAGTCCCAAAAAGGATTTGAGATCTTTCAAATTCTCGGGTTTATTCATGTTTTGAATGGCCAGTACTTTTCACAATTTTCGTACAATCAGAAGTGCCAATTTCATTCGTTTCTAGAACACTTTTTGTCAGAAAATTGTTCATTCAACGGTTGATGTTGTTCAATGGAATTGGGCCAATTCTGGATTAGCCCAAATTCAGTCACTATATTTTTGGGATGGCAATTAACATACCTAACACGAATATACTATCTGAATTGCTTATGCCTTGGATTTTAGAACATTTTATTTCTATTGTTTTATTTGTTGTTCAACACTAATATTATTGAACGAAATATCTCCGTTTTTTTTAAAATATAGTATCTTTCAGGGGCTGGTTTGGTTTTCCTCGATTTATGAATGAAAATTTATGAAAATTATATTTCTATGGCAAGCACAAATTTCATCAGTTTAGCGGCCTTTAGAAAGTTTTAAAATTAAACTTAAATTATTTCTGGTTTTTTCTAGAAATCGGGTTTTGTTTATTCCGTCTTTTAGGCGAAATTTGAAATTTTCTTTTCGCGTTTTTCGGCTCCTGGACTAGCACTAATTTTTTCCCGTGAGCACTAATTAGCACAAATTGAAATTCGAAAGTTTCCCTGCTGCAGTTACCCACGTCAATTGAAAGCAACAAATTTGATACATTTGTTGTTGAATCAACAAATTTGATCTTCGCGTGTCTGGCTGGCTAGGCACGTTGTGTTAATGCATTATTACTGAGGATGTTAACTCTAAGCACGTTGTGCTGATATGACATTACTGATGATGTTAGCTTATATATATATATATATATATATATATATATATATATATATATATATATATATATATATATATATATATATATATATATATATATATATATATATATATATATATATATATATATATATATATATATATATATATATATATATATATATATATATACATATATATGTATATATATATATTCAAGCATACGATGACAAAACAATATGACAATACAACAATATGACGATGACAAAAAAACAATATTCAAAGCATGCGATGACAAATGGCGGAATCTTATGGCTATTATATATATATATATATATATATATATATATATATATATATATATATATATATATATATATATATATATATATATATATATATATATATATATATATAGATATATATATAATAGCCATAAGATTCCGCCATTTGTCATCGTATGCTTTGAACAGACGGGAAAGATTTTATTCTTTCTACATTTTTGTAAATGAAAACTTATATGCGCAGTTTAAATTTCCAATTTCAAAAATTAATTCAATATTCATGAATAGTGTATTTTAAAAATAAATTATTTTATTTATGTTTAGCTACTCGTAGTACAATAATATTTAAATTAAACTTTCACAAAAGTTTACTATTTTCGTCAAACAGATTTATTTCTATGTGTATGTAACGAAAACCAGAAAAAGTACAGAGTGTTCTAGTAATAAACTTTACATGGTGTTCTCCATTACAAATTTTTTTGTATCAATAATTTACTTGGGTCATTTTGTTTTAAATTCCATTTCAGATTTAACAAACCACGACAATTTGTTTTTCTCTTTTTCATATACATTTTTTATTTTGAACGAAAAAATCGCATAATATATGTTGCCATCTGTACTCAAAGATCGGAGTCTTCGACTTAAAATGACAATTTTTGTTTTTGAATCTTTCCAATACTATTTTTTTCATTTAATTTTTGAGTGTAGATAAATGTTAGTTTTATAAATGTATACGCAGAGACATCTATTGATTGGTTTTAGTAATAACAGACAACTCATAAACGTTAAATGGTTTTTTTAAGTGCGATTTATAACCACAGGGTGTGCCTATATATCACGATCAAAATTTTTATGAAAAAAAAAGTATTGGAAAGATTAGAAAACAAAAATTGTCATTTTAAGTCGAAGACTCCGATCTTTAACTACAGATGGCAATATAAATAAATGGTATAGTTTAGTATGTACATATAACCTTTTTTCTTGAAACGTTACAGACCATTGATTAATTAACATGGTTTGCTATGTGAACATAGTAAAAGCTTAGATGACTCTGTCGATATATGTCCATGTTACGCGGTACTACTCGTCCACTTTTTAACCTCTAATACGAGGAGATAATAAGGAGATAGTCAATTAGGGAGTGATACAACAAATCACATCAAATGTTTGACTGATGAACAATTGACACTTTATGTAACTCTAAAAGATCTCTCCGAAATTTTCAATATTTCATACGTAGGGTGGGCAAAAATAAATCATATGTGGACAGGACAGAATTGATAGCAAAAATGTTTTCGAGAAGCTCAATTTTCAATACATAGTTTTAGAGAGATGGTCAAAACCAATTAATTGATGGACAAAATTTATCAGCTCGTGAACAATCTTAATCCAATTCATTTAATTGAATTAAGGAATCTTAAAAATTTTTTCCAACGTTTTCCAACTACGCATTAATAGTTTTAAGTTGCGTAGTTGCGCATAACTTTATGGGTGGACAAAACAAATTACTGAATGATCAAATTTGATCATTACATATGTGGTGACGAACGTTTCTATAATTTAACTAAGCGATTATTGTGCAAATTTTTCTTGATTTCTTTAGAGGTTGAATAAGTCAATGAACGACGAATAATCCTTTCGAGTCCTGATATCACAAATGTGAGGTACGTATGATGAAAGAAAACAAAAAAAACTTTTGATGTAACTAAAGACCAGACCGTACAATTGTGATAATAAATATAGGTATATAGTGGCAGTAGATAATTTTTTTTGTATAAATCTATGACGTTCCACCCAACTATCACAAACGTGACACTCAATTTTAGACTTACCTGAAGTCATGGATAAATAAACCATCGCATTAATTTTGGTGAGTTGACCTTTGAAGCACCATGTATCAGATTCCGCAGTTTTATCCTAAAGAACATTTGGATTTTCCGAGAAAAATCACTCTCACATTTGAGTGGTGCGAGCTTTCTCGTATACATTAATTCATTCATCCTTGTTGTTCTTTGCTGCATAAATTCGTATTATTTAATCCTATTTGAATGCCTTCTCATGTGAGCCCAGATGAACCGATAAACTGAGTACGACGATAGATTAAGAAATGACAAGGATAACACTTTCTTAAGAATTCACCTTTTTTAACAGTAAAATACACTTTATTTTATACATATATAACATTCAGGTATACATATCACATTTTCGTTGTATTTTAAGGAACTAAAATCACTTTTACTCTCCGTATTAAATTCAGTCGTCTTTGACGGTGTGGAATTTTTCAAAACAGCTTTTATCAGCCGAACTACATAAGTACACATCGCACTTCTTGCATCTATTTCTAGTTCTACTGCTGTAGGGTTTCAAACTGCACATTCTTGGCGCTTTTAATCGGTTCCAAGTTGGCCAATGGCAATAGGCATCGTAGCGTTTCCCAAGAGACGGTAGGGATGTCGTTTTAATACGTTTGATTAATGGTTCGGGTTCATCGACTTTAGCTTCATAGCTTGAGTCACTATTTGGGTGCGGATGTTTCAGAGGTGTTGAAAGTAGTGAGTAACAAATTCTTGCCATGCGGTATTCTTGCCATGTGTTAACCACTGCCAAATCTATAAAATGGTGGGATACTTTGACTTACCACTTTACGATTTTAATAAAATTTCGATAATTTTTCATCATTTGGTCACACAAATCCACCCCACCCATGTAACCATTATACTTGGATATTATTAAGGGACAGGTAACTTCAATATATTTCTTGTCTTTTTACTCCAACGTTCTGTTAGCGTTTCAGGTTGGATGCCAGATATATGGTGGAAGTTATAAGAACTGACTTTGTGTCTCTCCACTTGACAGCTGTAACAATGTTGTCATAAACGAACTGGTCCAACTCACCCCTGGGCATTCTCATGTCATCTTTAAAGCATAATCCTTTTAGCCGATTTTGTTCGATTGTACCAGTTGTCTTATAATTAAGGGTTTCTAATTTTTTTAGTAAAGGAATGGTCTTAAAATATCTAAAAATAATAAATAATCATAACAAAAAAGAAATATCTATCAAAATATAGAAAACTGCCTTCTGATGATTTTAATAAGCCTGAGGACGACAGCTGGATCTAGCCTACGGGACATATCCGGCAACTTGGTATTGGTTCCTTTTTATATCTCGAAGTCCAACACTAAACCCCTACTTGTTGTGGCTACAAAATTTTTAAAACCTACAGGCTGGGGTTTGTTACGAACAAACTGTCTGCCGGGGCAGGGACGTATCGATCCACGAATCTTTCTATACTGTGACATATATTTCTGACCGCTTTAATGATCGGTGATACTTGCCAAAACATATTAGACTTTGCTTCTTCGGGCATCCTCGAAACATCAGCATAATGGAGCGATTTTCTGAGAATTTTGAAGCGATTTTTGGTCATGGCTGATGAAATTTTATCAAGGTTGTATCCCGCCTTCCAATATAAAGTTATCCGAGGGAACGAAATACACCCCATTATAAGAAACATACCATATAGCTTCTTAATTTCACTTCAACTAGATTGTAGCAGTATGCCCTTTTTGTTCAAGTAGTACATGTTGGTGTACATAGCCGCATCGTCGAAATGTTTGTCGTCGAAGTATCTATGACAATACTCTATAAGAAATTTTAAGCCAATATTTGAAGAACGAGGCTCAACAACTTTTAGTATTCGCCTTTCAAAACCTGATACAATCCAACCAACTGATATACTCTGAGGCCCGGAAGTTTCTGTAGTTGTGTTATTTGGCTAAAAATATGTATTAAGAATTTACAAATAATCCTACTAACGAATTAAATATCAAAAACTAACCGGAACTAGTTCAAAGACCTCCTCCTCATCGTCGTCATCATCATCTTCACACTCATGATTAAAATCAATCTGTTCCACAACTGCTCCTTGTATAATGAAGTCAGGATCATTTATTTCATCGTCTATGTCCTTCTGATCGGAATCAGCAAGCATTCTCCGCACCTCATTTTCGTCTATTAACCATTTAACTTTGGCAAACACAACTGAAAAAAATTGTATGAAGTAAAATCTAAGTGTCAGATGCGTGTTAGTAAATGTTTAATCATAATATTTAAATACTAAACAAATATAAAACACAATTTTTGAATCATAAATTTTGATTCAAATTTTTTATAACTAAAAACATTTACTTACGGTCCCTCGATTATTCTCCTTTTGACATGATGAAACTTGTCACATAACCAAACTATTTACAAAAGATATTATTACACGAATTTTAGTTTTTTTAGAAGTAAAAGGACCGACTTATAGATGGAACCCAAATCGAGTAGAAGAATATTTTCAGAAAATCCGGTAAACAATCAAATTTTAAACCTCACGATTGTAACATCTGGGCTTTAAGTCATACTAAAGAGAGTTTAGAAAAATAATTTATGGCGGGAATATTTATTTTGTTACATGCAATTTTTACCGTCATTTATTGTAACCCTCACATTTGTGACATCTGGTCTACAATTAGTACAAACAATAAATTTAGTTGGACCCGTAAGGGATAAGTCGATTGAACAGCCCGAGGCTCGAATTCCGGTCGGCAATAATTTAACCTAGTTGCCTCGTGAGTAATACTACACTCATTTTACAGTTTTATGAATTTGGGCGACACTTATTGAAATTGGTGGGCAAATTGGTCAAAATTATAACGTAAATAATTTCTCGAATCTTCTTCTATGATATTATAGGGTGTTTCGAAACTTTTCTTTTTGATATTTTTTGAGTGAATGTTTTATTGAGTTTTATTTTATTTTAATTTTTGATTTGGATTCTAATTTTTTTTATTACTATTATTTGTTTACTAATTTATTAGTTCAATAAAATAAGAGAAACAGAGAAAAGGCTTTTGGTCTTGGCTTTTTGTGTACAGTTTGTTTGTCAATATAATATTTATGAAGTTTTAGTGTTTACAGTGCTTTCGAACAAAATATTTATAGCGTTATGTAATTTATACAAATAATTACGAACTGTGTAGGATTTAGGATTAGCACAAACAGGTCAATGTAAATATATTATCAAATTTTATATGATGTAGTGTGTTAATAAAGCTAAACTAGTAGATGTGCGTTTGTACTAACTAATGTATGTTATCTATACGATACACAACTATAAAGGCCAACGAATTTGGTATGAAACTGATGAGGTAACTAGAAAAATTCTTTTTATAAATGTTTTCGATGCCATAACATCGAATTATACAATATTGAAAATTTTATTTAATTTTTTTTAAAACTCAATAAAATGTTTTAAAAAAAGGATTTTGAGACTATTAGTTTATGTCACATGTAGGTGCTCCATTTTATTTGTGCGCAGTCTTCTAGAGACAAAATATTTTTGCTTGAGTGTATTTTTATTATGGCTTGATGTACAATAAAACGTTACTCTCGAAATCCGATAAAATTCTCAAAATTAAGAAAATTAAAATCACGATCTTTTGAAAATATCAAATTTTCACTTCGACAAACTTAAGTTTTGTATTTGTGTTTCGGCGGAAATTTTTTTATTTACGCTTTCTAAGAACTTTCAAATTTTGTTGAAATTTTGTAATATTAAAAAATTTCTGTTTGAAACATTTTCGTTTCGTTTCATCAAAAACTCATGGGACTTGAAACTTTACATACGTCACACAACCGATCCTCAGAATTTCGACACCCATATGATGATTTGCATTTATAAGTGGGCATCTCCTGCACTGAACCTGAAATGATAGGTCGCGCATAATTTTTAATCACGACTGTTAGACGGAGCTTTCGGAATTTGTTTGCCAATACAAATTCTATTATATTCTCCAATTTAGCCCTTATATTGTTCGTGGCTTAAACTGGATTCTAAGTCGTTTCAAAGTAAATCTAATTTTTCAAAATATAGTTGTAAGTCATGAATAAAGTTTTTAGAGATTCTACTATACCGCATATTTAACTTCGGTCTCTATAAGTTAATGAAATCCTGATAAAAATGATGAAAAATGACCTTGGTTCGAATCCACTTTTCTCGAAGTGGTCCTTTATCCTAAAAATACAAAAATAGTTTGTCTATCCGTCAGGATGTCTGTACCGATAACATCTCAAGAACGGCTTCCGATTAAATTTCGGATCTCTACCTCCAGTGGGTCGGGTACCTGCCATAGTAGGTAGTACTAGTGTAGTCTATCGTTTGAAAGGTCTTGGACCGCACAACAATTTTGACGATACCACTTTAGTTCTTAAATCGATCGATTTAGCGCTGGTAGCTGATTTTCATTAGTTATTAAGTTTAAACTTGTCGTAAACCGTTGAAAAGGTCTTGAAGAATGCCGTAAATTTTGGTGAAAAACCTTAGTACTCAAACTATCATTATGACTCTGGAAGCAGTTACAATTTGACTCATTTTTCTACAACCGTATGGCATATCAAAAACACAACAATTTTGTAATCAGCGCTTTGGCTCACAATTCGCCGTAAATTATGAAAAACGGCCCTAGTTCTTGAAGGTTTTTGATACCAAGAATTTTGGATATTCATATCTGAATGGATGGATGTCTGTACTGATGAAATCTCAAGAACGGCTTATGCGATTCGAATTTTTTTCAGCAATCATCTTTTATTTTTAATTCGGAGAATTTAAATACTTTTGGGATCTCTACCTCAAGAGGGTCCGGTACCTGCCATAGGACAATTACCCAAAATACCACGATATTGTTTTACATTTTTCCCATTCCCACAGTATATCGTTTGAAAGATCTTGAATCAGACAACAAAGCCGATATAATTTTATTTCATAAATCCACCGTTTTCTTCTATCCACTGTTCTTCTTTAAATCCAATATTTTCTAAACACCTTAGTACTCAAAACTGCCATTGTGGCGCTGCAAACAGTTACAATTTTTATTATTCCCAAATAATCCTGTCGCATATCATTAGGTTTATCAAACGTCTTAGAAAAGTGTGACACGTCAATGAATTGACATATTAGTACTCCAAATTACCACTGTAGCACTGATTACAGATACATTTTTCTCATTCTGATATGATCATGTGACATATCGTTTTTAAGATTTTGGACGAAGGAAAATTTTTTTATCAGCGATTTATTTCACAAATTTAGCATTTTGGCACTGATGGCAAATTATTACTGTTGTATAGAATATATACGTATGTAAAATTTCACAAAATAAGTTTAGGCAAGTTTGTAATCAAAACTACCGTTTAGGGGCGCTGGAATTAGTTAAATTTAGCTCATTCCAATAAAAACATGTGGCGAGAAGAGAAAAGTGTTTCTTCATTTCTTGCCAAATTTTAAGCAGATCAGAACTGTTTTATTTTTTCGATTCATTGCGTATCGTGAAGAACTGTTATAACCTGCCTAATTTTCAAAATCAGTGATGATCGTATATTAAGAGCATGTTGTGATCAAAAATATCCTTGATAAATTCGTTTAGTATTTTTAGTTTGTTTTCAGTTAGTTTGCACTCTGCACTTCCTCAACAAAGCAACTCTCAGAATAGAAGCGTTCTGGGATTTACAACACTGATTCTGGAATTAAGGAGAAAAAAAAATCTATTGTACATCTTGGTTTTCTATAAGATCATCCTTTTCCAGTTGAATTTTTTTTTCTTTCCAGCCCCTCCTCCTTTCTCCCACACCAGTACAACATGCAAGTACTTTTTTAGAAAGTAGAGCACTGAACCAATAAATATTTGTATTACAACAATAAAGCTACCCAATTATTATTAAAATTTTTAATGGAATTCGCTGAACGGTTCCGAAATTTCGTTGGACTATATAATGCACACATTTGGAGCAGCTATCAACCTTTATATAAAGAGGCGCGCGTTGGGTACAGGATCTCTGTCAGCAACATAGAGCAAGGGCAGTCTAAAAGTGCGCCCTGCATCCAATTAACAATAAACGTAAAAAATGTTTTTCTCTAAAGCCCCTTTGGAAGACCTAATGAGGACTTGCATTTTCTAGTTACGCTGTTGGCTATAATGAATTCCAAAAATATAGTAAAACAAAACACTTCTCAAAGAGAAACACGAATTTCAACGCTTATAAACCTCAATTGTGAGCTTAGGGTCAGAGTTGGGTGGTGATTGATTAAAGTTTTGGTCTTAAATTAGTATCAAAAGTTTAGGCAGTCTCAGAAAACAGTACAAAGAAAGAAATAATTGGTCCATTAATAATTTGAGGAGCTACACACTTTTCCGACAAGAGGGCAGATATTCCTAGATGATTAATTATAACACTGATTTTCCAAGGTTCCCCATCCCCAATAAGTTTATATCATTAATCTGGTCTGCTACAAACCTTGCTTATGAAATGGCAGTTGACATATTTTAGTTTAAAGCTGAATTTTCCGTGTATGAGAGAATTAAACCTGCTTTAAATTATTAAGGAAATCGCAGAAATTAAATCTGGCAACACAAGTGACTAAATGATTATTATAAAATGTATTCCTTTAGTTTTCGTGGTCATCGTATCGACGTGCAAAAATGCTGGGGCGTGATCATGAACGCTGCACAGAAATCAGAGATGGTAGTGGAATTTTAGGGGTTTCGTTTCATTGTTCTACGGGTTTCATTTCATTGTTTCACAAAAATATGCGAAAAGCAAGCCATAAAAATTCAAATTTTTTTTTGAAACCACGGAATAAAACCGGTAGAATTATTGCTACAGTACAATTTAACGTTAAAGGAGTTTAAAGACCCATTGGCAAACAGTTGCTGGGCGACATATATAGTGCAAGTTGAAGTCTTAGACCACGAAGGAATGTCTCGAAAATGCTTCAAGGAAAATTTTGGACATAAACGGACCCGCGAAATCAACATGTTTCCAGTTCCATGGATTAGAGAGTGTTGACCACTGCCGATATTCTTCTCTCTGATTGGCAATCAAGGTGAAATGGCGATGCGGATATGGTCGGTCTGCAAAAATATAATATTATCAAATGAGAAAATTATTGAATTGTTTCTTCAAGGATTGTGGTAAATTTTTCGGCCATCAATTTCTGTATATTCTAAGACTTGTTGCAGCTCTGTATCTATACATGTGTGTTTTCGAATTGTTGAAATATTAATAAGACATTAATCGATTGCTACTTCATACAGATCATCCGGCAACCTGGAAAGCACATCTGCGTTGCGTTTTTTGTGTATTGGTTTGTATTTGATATAAAGCGATTGATAGTGTGTATGGCTAGCTTTTTGTATCGTGGACTAAATAGTGTCAGAAGCGGTTTTTGGTCTAACACTAATTGAGAGACAGGACTTGATATACTCCTGCTATGAATAACAGGTAATCTCATAAATAATCGATAACGCTTCTTTTTATATTTGGCTGTAGTTTTGTTGAGCCTTGTCCAAAGTCTTGGAAGCGAATGCGATAGGATATTCGGTTCCATCCAAATATAAATGTTAGAAGGATTTGTTTGTTGCTAATATAAGCGGACGATCTTCTCGAAAATGAGTCAACCGAGTAGCGTTCTTAATAGCTTGCTTAAGTTGATTGAAAGCATCATCCTTCAATATTGTACATTGGGAATGTGAATTTTTTGAACTTAATTCGGCGCCGCCAGCTCGAATCTCTGGGGTAATTTTTTGAACCCAGTGTCTGAGACTCGAATCTCGCATTTCGCAAGCTCACATTTATTACCCGGCATCTAAAACCATTTTCCTCCTATCTTCGCAATAACGTTTCAAGATTTTTCAGATAGCATCGTTTGACTTCCCGGAGATGATTGTATTTATTTTTGAAACTGATATGGCCCAACTGGTATATTTATTACCATGGACATTTATGTTTCTTCCGCCAGTTCTATCGATTCTGGGATTTGAATGTCGATCGGTCCATTTTGTTGTTTATATTGCCTTTAATACCTCTACGTCGATGAGTCGTTCTAACTCCTTCTTAATCGCAACTTGAATTGAAATGTTTAAATCCTTCCGGTTAATCCGTGATTTTACGAATGAATTCACCTTCAGAATAGTTTTTGGTAATCGTTTTGATCATGTACAATTTTAAACTTTAGTGATTCTAAACAATCCAGGGCCATAATATTTGAAATATCTTCCTACTCTACCACAATTAATGGTAGCACAGAGTCCATTTTTTTTTATTTACCGGCGAAAATGTGAGGTTACTCGCCACATGATTTAGCACAACAACAAAATTGAATTTATGTTGTTATTTTATAAGCAGTGGAGTTTTTTAATTCATTTTTCACAAAAGAAAACATAATGGGCTCTATAGGTACCTCCCAGTCATTCTAAATATTGCCTACGTACGAGGGCGGAGTGGGAAGTCTAGTAAAAATGGAACAAGGGATAATAATTTCGGCTAAACATAAATTTATTTTTCAACGTAGTCACCGTTTAGCTCGATACACTCGATCTCCTCATTAGAGCCGAATTTCTTTCCGCCGAGTCATTTCTTCAAGTTCGGAAACAGGAAATAGTCGCAGGGGGCTTAGTCTGGAGAATATGGCGGATGTGAAAGCAATTCGAAGCGTAATTCTTGGATTTCGGCCATGGCAACTACACACGTTTGCAGTCGTGCATTGTCTTGATGGAAGAGAACATTTTTTTTCGTCACAATAAGGTAATCGATGTGGATTAAAAAACTGTGGCCATGACTTTTCTTGGCCGCCTTAGCCTTCTTCAGCGCAGATTCGCTAGTAGAAATCCACTGTTTAGACTGTTATTTGGTCTCCGGTGTATAGTGATGGATCCATGTATCATCCACAGTTATGAAACAACGCAAAACTCCTCTTTATTTCGCTTGAACATCACCAAGCCTGTCTCTCAAGTTGTCACACGTGTGCGTTTTTGGTCTATTGTAAGCAAACGCGGCATCCAATGCGCGGATAGCTTTTTCATACTCAAATGTTCGTGTAATATATTGCGCACACATTCATCTGAGGTGCCTACTATCTCAGCTATCTCGCGCACTTTCACTCTGCGGTCTTGCAATACCGCATCATGGATTTTGTCAACCATTTTTGGTGAGGTGACTTCATTTGGGCGTCCTGAAGGTCCGGCATCAGTTGTGTTTGTACGGCCACATCGAAAATCAGTAAACCACTTGTGAATCATTTTAATCGATGGTGCAGAGTCTCCATAATATTTATCAAGCTTTGTTTCGGTTTGCGTAATGGTTTTTCCATGCAAAAAATAATACGAAATTCACTTTTTCCCATGTTTGCAAAAAAATAATGAGTTGTCTGTTTTTCATGGCTGTCAAAACTGATCTAAATTACCGATTTGTCTGAAAATTTTAATTACAGATGGTATTGACGCATGACTCTCTAGTAAGTCTAATGGGACTGATAGAGGGTTTCATGAAATTTAAAAATGTATTTTAATGGGTTTTTCAAGTGAAATGAAACAATTGCGGTGGGTCCTGATTTCGGGAAAAATCGTTTAGTGGATTCTCCTTCCTCCGGATTATTCCTATAGTTTTTCTCAACTCAGACCGCTGTAATTAAAATTACTAAAAGGAAATTGAAAATCGTTTCCTTAAACTCCGGGTCTTCCGGAGGGGCACTGGTTATTTTTTTACATTTTTCTCCACCCAAATGGATTTGATGAAACTTTCTGATAGGCCGGTTTGAAATACCAGAAATTGATTGCGATGGGTCCAGCTTTCTCAAATCATTTAGGGGTCCTCCAAAGAGGAATTATTTTCTTAATTTGTTTTTTCAATACGGACGATTTTTATGAACAATGCTGAAAGGCTGTTTCCTAGTACTAGGAATCGATTACTATTGGTCATCATTTCGGAAAAAACTGGTTTAGAAGGTCCTCAGAGAAGTCCGGTTTTTTTCTAAATTTTTTAACGTGGCTTTGGAATGGAACACTCTCTCATACTCATTAGAAAATCATGTAGCTTACTTGCCACACTCCTATGAGTGTAAGCAATCCACCATTATCACTGAAGTTCATGATAAATGCTTAGCAAATACATAGAATTACTTTGGAATGCTCCTCGAGCCGATTAAAAAAATCACATTTTCAAGTCTCATACTACCATAAGAGAAAGTAGAATTTTTGATTCTCATAAAACACCATGATTCTAATGGGTCTAGAAAATCATATAACTTATTTCACTCTTTGGGTATATCATTATTACTGGAGTCCAGGCTAAATACTTAGAAAATACTTTGGGAAATGTTTCGAATGACGTCGGAATGTACCTAAGGTCCATTAAAAAATCTCATGGAATACCCTATCAGACCTATTGTAAAATCACATAGCTGATAAGCGACACCCCTTTGGGCCTAAGCAGTCCACCAATATCACTGAAGTTCATAGAAAATACTTAGAGTGGCTTTAACATGTACCTATGGTAAGTCCCATTAAAAAATCATATTTTTAAATCTCATGGAACACGCCATCAGGTGCATTATAAGATCATACAACTTACTAGAAACTCTCCTTTGCGCCTAAGCGGTCCTTCAGTTCACTGAAGTTCCTGCTAAAGATAGATAATACTTAGAATAACTTTGGATTGTAACTAGAGCCATTGAAAAAAATTAAATTTTTAAATTTCGTGGATCACCCTGTTAGACCCATTAGAAAATCTTATAATTTTCTAAAACATTCATTTTGTTCTAAGTAGTCCACCAATATCACTAAAGTTCATGGTAAATGCTTAGAAGGCCCATTAAAAGGTCACATTTTTATAGCTCATGAGACACGCTATCAGACCCATTAGACAATCATGAAACGTGATGTCCAAGTAGTCCTCTAGTACCACTAAAAGTAATGCTAAATGCTTACAAATTACATAGAATGACTTTAGATTGGCTTCTAAAAATTACATTTTGCCTGTAAAATATTCCTAAGGCCTATTCAAAACTAACATTTTTAAATCTGATCGCACACCCTGTCAGATCCATTAAAATCATATAACTTACTAGGGACACTCTTTTGGGCTTAAGTAGTCCCTAATATCATTGTATTTCTTGCTAAATGCTTAGAATGACTTTGGATTGTACCTAAGGCTCGTTAGAAATTCTCACTTGTAGTTTTAGGGAACACTGTAATTCTAAGAAAATTAAAATATTTCGCAATATAAATTCGCCTAAATGTAGATTTTTACGTGTGAGTCACGCCAGAAATCCCATTTTGGAATTCCCACGACTTTCTTATTTTGTCTTTCTTATAATGTGGGATTTGTGACATGATTATCACTCCAGAAATCCCATAGATCCGTTTAATCATTAGAGCATATGTTTTGCTTTAGTTTAATTGTGCAACACTGTGCATGCCAAAATCAATTTAGTTCTCCTCCAGAATTGGTCAGCATTTCTCCTAGAATGGCTTTATCTGCCCATTTACATGCGTTATGCACAAAATTTGTTAAAGTAGATCAACTATGTAAGAAAAAGTCGTAGTTTTCTAGCCACAATGCTTAGACGAAGTATATAACCTGATAAGACAAGAATTCACTGGTGGCAAACTCCATATCAGCCAGAATTGGGAATATAAAAGCCTTAATCCATCCCTAATTTAAAACTGAAATTTTTGAAATACACTTAATGAATGATTTTTGAAAATCGCACATGTTATAAATGTAATCACTTAAACTGCTTGAACTGCACATACTGATCAAGTTTCATGATTGCATCTACTCCCCATCAGCCAGAATCATCCGTCGGAAACCTCCATTTTCAAAAGTTCCTAAATTTAATTTCCAGAAATCACTTACATAAAATTTTTCAAAAATGATCTTTTCAAATTAGGATTGAAGGAAAGGTCTTGTATGTGGGATTCTGGCTGATGGGGAGTAGGCACAATCATGAAATTTGATCTGAATGTTCATTTCAACTATTTTAAGTGATTTCATTAATAAAAGGTGGGATTTCTAGAAATCACCCACATAAAATTTTCCATAAATGATATTTTGAACTTAGGGTTGAAGGAAGGGTCTTGTATGTGGGATTCTGGCTGATGGGGAGTAGGCACGAAATCATGAAATTTGATCTGAATGTTCATTTCAACTATTTTAAGTAATTTCATTAATAAAAGGTGGGATTTCTAGAAATCACCCACATAAAATTTTTCAAAAATGATATTTTGAACTTAGGGTTGAAGGAAGGGTCTTGTATGTGGGATTCTGGCTGATGGGGAGTAGGCACAATCATGAAATTTGATCTGAATGTTCATTTCAACTATTTTAAGTGATTTCATTAATAAAAGGTGGGATTTCTAGAAATCACCCACATAAAATTTTTCATAAATGATATTTTGAACTTAGGGTTGAAGGAAGGGTCTTGTATGTGGGATTCTGGCTGATGGGGAGTAGGCACAATCATGAAATTTTATCTGAATGTTAATTTCAACATTGTGGGATTGGTGGGATTTCTGGAAATCACCCACATAAAATTTTTCAAAAATGATATTTTGAACTTAGGGTTGAAGGAAGGGTCTTGTATGTGGGATTCTGGCTGATGGGGAGTAGGCACAATCATGAAATTTTATCTGAATGTTAATTTCAACATTGTGGGATTGGTGGGATTTCCAGAAATCACCCACATAAAATTTTTCAAAAATGATATTTTGAACTTAGGGTTGAAGGAAGGGTCTTGTATGTGGGATTCTGGCTGATGGGGAGTAGGCACAATCATGAAATTTGATCTGAATGTTTATTTCAACATTGTGGGATTGGTGGGATTTCCAGAAATCACCCACATAAAATTTTTCAAAAATGATATTTTGAACTTAGGGTTGAAGGAAGGGTCTTGTATGTGGGATTCTGGCTGATGGGGAGTAGGCACAATCATGAAATTTGAAATAAACATCAACTATTTTAAGTGATTTCATTAATAAAAGGTGGAATTTCTAGAGATCACACATATAAATTTTTTCAAAAAATAATCTTTTGAAATTAGGGTTGAAATGACGGTTTCCTACGGGTGATTCTGTGTGATGAGGAGTAGACACAAACATGAAACTTTTTCAGTATGTTCAGTACAAGCAGTTTAGGTGGTTACATTTATAAAATGTGCGATTTTCAAAAATCATTCATTAAGTGTATTTCAAAATTTTCAGTTTTAAAGTAGGGTTGAATTAAAGGTTTTCTATTCCCAACTCTGGCTGATATGGAGTATGCCACCAGTGAATCCAGGTCTTATCAGGTTATATACTTCTAGTCTAAAGATTGTGGCTAGAAAACTACGACTTTTTCTTACATAGTTGATCTACTTTAACAGATTTTGTGCATAACGCATGTAAATGGGCAGATAAAGCCGTTCTAGGAGAAATGCTGACCAATTCTGGAGGAGAACTAAATTAATTTTGGCATGCACAGTTTTGCACAATTAAACTAAAGCAAAACATATGCTCTAATGATTAAACGGATTTATGGGATTTCTGGTGTGATAATCACGTCACAAATCCCACATTATAAGAATGACCAAATAAGAAAATCGTGGGAATTCCAAAATGGGATTTCGGGCATGACTCACACGTTTTTGTATTTATTGGATTAGTTTGGATAAATTTCAATTACATATTTTTGCTACGGCTGAAATTTCTCAAAACTTACAATTTTAATGTGATTTTGCTGAGTTCTGTAATTTCTGTAGTTTTTATTTCAATACGATACCGCCGGACGAACCAGTCGATTAGTCATCTCTAATACATTCCAAGTTTCTAAAATTAGCGTTCTTTATCACATTTTGGTTACACTTTTAAGGTGACCTTGTTTAATTCTCTAATTCCTTTCTAAGAGGCTCCCCGAAAGCTTTGCAGAGTTTACAAAATATTCATGTTTTTTATGATAAAAATCCCGCTAAGTTATGCCAAATTAGAACCACACTTGCGGAAATATATAAAAACGATTAACACATTAAATTAGTAATTATAATTAAATTGTACGTCCCAACAACAACATACACAATGCACGTACTATAACGATTTTTTTCGAAAGCACTGTATCTTATAATTTTTAAATAATATTTTGTCTAAAAATTTAATTTTTTTAAAAATATTTTTCATTGGTTATTTGTCTGAAATTTCTCGTTTAGTTTCACCCTATATATATATTCTAACTATAATATTTATATAAACTTTGCAAAATTAAATTATAAATTTAAATTGGATTAGTGAATTTCGAAAAAATATTTTTGTCCATAGCATTAAATAATTTTATTCTAAAATGCACCCAAAAATTATAGTTGGTTGATTTTCAAAAACATTTTTCTTTTTTTTTTCTATTTATTTAAAATACTGAATTGGTAAAATAATTTAAATTACCACAAAAAAAAATACTGTTAAAATGCTAAAAATGACAAAATTTATATAAACCAAATTATAAAAAAAAAATTAACTATAAATAAAAAGCTGATGGATTAACTAGGGATGATGAGGATTTTTTATGTTCATTATGCCAAAAACGTTTTGAAACTCAAGGTAAAACATAAATAAAACTAAATAAATAAATAAACTTAAAATATAAAAATTAAATTTTTAATATTATAAAACAACAACAACAACAACACAGTTTATTTTATTACATTTTTACATTTTACGTTTGTTAACTTCTGCGGATTGTGTGCTATAGGGGAATTTCGGTAGCAGACGAACTCATAAAAAAGTTTCAAGACCTAAGCTTTATTTACTCCTTAATATTTTACGTTTCTTGTTTTATTGTTTTGGTGTATTTGGTTTATTTCAGATTTTGTTACGTTTTTTTGTATGCTCTATGGATGTGAATGGAATTTCCTTATATTTTTCATGCAAAACAATATTAGCAATCTCCGATCAGTATAAATGATAATAATAAACAGGGATGGTAACCACTAAACGGTTAGCATCCACCATTAAACTATAAACAAAATGTGGGTTATTGGTTTAATCGTACTCGTATACAGGAAACCGCATTTTAGCACCAGTCAAATGTATTTTTTGTTTATACAGGGTGTTTAAATTCAAATGTTTAATCGAGTCCAGGTAGCCTTTAATAACATTTAATCACATCACAAGTGTTTAAAGTCGGTGATTGACCACTAGTCCCTCTTAGCAACGCCACCTGTTGAGATAATCTCAACACGGTAAATAACGCCTGTTGAGCATACAACATGCAGAATAATCAGTCTAAAATATTTCTAGAAACCTGACCCTGATGCAATAAAGATTAATTTTTTGGTAGCGTGAAGTTGCCGGCAAATTGACAAAAATCCTAATAAAAGTTAAAAAGTGCGGTTAAATCCCGAACAGAGCCGAATGTTTACCCGCAAATTTAAACTAATTCCACATTTACCAGCACATTTTATTGATTATTGGCGAATAGCCTCTCTTAGCAAAGTCACCTGTTGAGGTAAACTCATTGTAGACAACATCTGTTGAGAATACAACATGCAAAATAAACAGATTAAAATATTTCCAGAAACCTGACCCTGATGCAGTAAAGATTAATTTTTTGGTAGCGTGAAGTTGCCTACAAATTGACAAAAAACTAACAAAAGCTGAAAAGTGTATATGTTACGGTTAAAGTCCGAACAGAGCCGAATGTCGATTATTACCGGGAAATGTACACATTTACCTACGCGTTTGGTAAATGTATGTTTGATCTACTTTTGCCAACAAATTTTGACTTTCCACATTTACCAGCACATTTTATTGATTATTGGCGAATAGCCTCTCTTAGCAAAGTCACCTGTTGAGGTAAACTCATTGTAGACAACACCTGTTGAGAATACAACATGAAAAATAATCAGTCTAAAATATTTCCAGAAACCTGACCCTGATGCAGTGAAGATTAATTTTTTGGTAGCGTGAAGTTTCCGACATATTGACAAAACACCTAACAAAAGCTGAAAAGTGTCTATGTTACGGTTAAAGTCCGAACAGAGGCGAATGTCCATATTTACCGGGAAATGTTCACATTTACTTACGCGTTTGGTAAATGTACGTTTGATCTACTTTTACCTGCAAATTTGGCTATTTCCTCATTTACCAGCACATTTTATTGATTATTGGCGAATAGCCTCTCTTAGCAAAGTCACCTGTTGAGGTAAACTCATTGTAGACAACACCTGTTGAGAATACAACATGAAAAATAATCAGTCTAAAATATTTCCAGAAACCTGACCCTGATGCAGTGAAGATTAATTTTTTGGTAGCGTGAAGTTTCCGACATATTGACAAAACACCTAACAAAAGCTGAAAAGTGTCTATGTTACGGTTAAAGTCCGAACAGAGGCGAATGTCCATATTTACCGGGAAATGTTCACATTTACTTACGCGTTTGGTAAATGTACGTTTGATCTACTTTTACCTGCAAATTTGGCTATTTCCTCATTTACCAGCACATTTTATTGATTATTGGCGAATAGCCTCTCTTAGCAAAGTCACCTGTTGAGGTAAACTCATTGTAGACAACACCTGTTGAGAATACAACATGAAAAATAATCAGTCTAAAATATTTCCAGAAACCTGACCCTGATGCAGTGAAGATTAATTTTTTGGTAGCGTGAAGTTTCCGACATATTGACAAAACACCTAACAAAAGCTGAAAAGTGTCTATGTTACGGTTAAAGTCCGAACAGAGGCGAATGTCCATATTTACCGGGAAATGTTCACATTTACTTACGCGTTTGGTAAATGTACGTTTGATCTACTTTTAACTGCAAATTTAGACTAATTCCACATTTACCAGCACATTTTATTGATTATTGGCGAATAGCCTCTCTTAGCAAAGTCACCTGTTGAAGTAAACTCATTGTAGGCAACACCTGTTGAGAATACAACATGAAAAATAATCAGTCTAAAATATTTCCAGAAACCTGACCCTGATGCAGTGAAGATTAATTTTTTGGTAGCGTGAAGTTGCCTACAAATTGACAAAAAACCTAACAAAAGCTGAAAAGTGTATATGTTACGGTTAAAGTCCGAACAGAGGCGAATGTCCATATTTACCGGGAAATGTTCACATTTACTTACGCGTTTGGTAAATGTACGTTTGATCTACTTTTACCTGCAAATTTGGCTATTTCCTCATTTACCAGCACATTTTATTGATTATTGGCGAATAGCCTCTCTTAGCAAAGTCACCTGTTGAGGTAAACTCATTGTAGACAACACCTGTTGAGAATACAACATGAAAAATAATCAGTCTAAAATATTTCCAGAAACCTGACCCTGATGCAGTGAAGATTAATTTTTTGGTAGCGTGAAGTTTCCGACATATTGACAAAACACCTAACAAAAGCTGAAAAGTGTCTATGTTACGGTTAAAGTCCGAACAGAGGCGAATGTCCATATTTACCGGGAAATGTTCACATTTACTTACGCGTTTGGTAAATGTACGTTTGATCTACTTTTAACTGCAAATTTAGACTAATTCCACATTTACCAGCACATTTTATTGATTATTGGCGAATAGCCTCTCTTAGCAAAGTCACCTGTTGAAGTAAACTCATTGTAGGCAACACCTGTTGAGAATACAACATGAAAAATAATCAGTCTAAAATATTTCCAGAAACCTGACCCTGATGCAGTGAAGATTAATTTTTTGGTAGCGTGAAGTTGCCTACAAATTGACAAAAAACCTAACAAAAGCTGAAAAGTGTATATGTTACGGTTAAAGTCCGAACAGAGGCGAATGTCCATATTTACCGGGAAATGTTCACATTTACTTACGCGTTTGGTAAATGTACGTTTGATCTACTTTTAACTGCAAATTTAGACTAATTCCACATTTACCAGCACATTTTATTGATTATTGGCGAATAGCCTCTCTTAGCAAAGTCACCTGTTGAGGTAAACTCATTGTAGACAACACCTGTTGAGAATACAACATGAAAAATAATCAGTCTAAAATATTTCCAGAAACCTGACCCTGATGCAGTGAAGATTAATTTTTTGGTAGCGTGAAGTTGCCTACAAATTGACAAAAAACCTAACAAAAGCTGAAAAGTGTATATGTTACGGTTAAAGTCCGAACAGAGGCGAATGTCCATATTTACCGGGAAATGTTCACATTTACTTACGCGTTTGGTAAATGTACGTTTGATCTACTTTTACCTGCAAATTTAGACTATTTCCACATTTACCAGCACATTTTATTGATTATTGGCCAATAGCCCCTCTTAGCAAAGCTACCTGTAGAGGTAAGCTCATTGTAAACAGCACCTGTTGAAAATACAACATGCAGAATAATCAGTCTAAAATATTTCCAGAAACCTGACCCTGATGCAATAAAGATTAATTTTTTGGTAGCGTGAAGTTGCCGACAAATTGACAAAAATCCTAACAAAAGCTGAAAAGTGTAAATTGAAAAACTTTAGTACGAAGTCTGGGTTCGAATAGTCATTCTGGACTGTACAGATTCTGAATTTTGGTGAATTAGGTGAAATTAAAAAAAAATAACCTGAACAAATTGTTCGAAATTGTTTTAAATTTATTCTTTGAAATTGTGGGATCTTTTAATTTGTGGAAAAAGCTTCAGTTTGAAGTTCCACCCCGCTCAGTCGAACCGTCTGGGATTTAAATTTCGCGCGGAAAACCATTCGTCGAAATATTTTTTTTCTATGTTGGTATGACTGTCAGTGACATCTGTGCCAAATGTCACACCAAAATAATCATTAGTGTTTAGTATACGCTTGCCTTTCTGAAGTACAAAAAGTGCATTCGGCGATTTTTACAATGAGTGAAATTATTCAACAAAGAAGTTCCATTAAATTTTGTGTGCGGAATCAATTGTGTGGTGCCGAAACGTTCAGAATGTTGCAAAAGGCCTTCGGTGATAATTGTATGTCGCGAGCAAGTGTTTTTGATTGGTACAAATTGTGCAAAGAGGGTCGAGAACGATGAAAAGTTGATTAATCGCGACGATTAACAGTCAGAGGCCTTACTGGCATCGTTGAAATATCGGAAGGATCAGTGAAAACCATTTTGAAAGATCATTGAGGCCTAAGAAAAGTGAAAGCACGATTGGTTCCAAAATCACTCAATTTTTTGGAAAAAGGGCGTAGCGTTGACGTCTGTGAAACAATGCTTTCAGACTACCAGGATTTCATGAAACGTATTATAACTGGCGATGAGTCTTGGATCTATGCTTACGACCCGAAAACAGACGATCAATCGGCCGAATATCGTGCCAAAGGTGAGCCGAAGCCGAAAAAACCACGTCAAAGCAAGTCAAAAATCAAGGTGATGTTGACAGTTTTCTTCGATTATCGAGGTGTGGTGCACTCCGAATTCATTCCGACCGGCCAAACTGTCAACAAGGAATACTATTTGAGTATTATGCGTCGTTTGCGCGAAGCTATTCGTAAAAAAAGCCCGGGTCGACAACTCTTGGTTTTTGCACCACGATAATGCACATTCTCATACTGCATTGGTTTTACGTGATTTTTTCGCCAAAAATTCCACCCATATCGTTCCGCAACCACCGTATTCGCCTGATTTAGCTCCGTGTGACTTCTGGCTGTTCAGCAAACTCAAACGACCGCTCCGGGGAAACCTACGCGCATTGGAGGCTATTCCGGAAATTGACTTTAACAACTGCTTCGAGGATTGGAAATTACTTTAAGGGGGGATTACTTTAAGGGGGACGAAATTAATTTGGAGAAATAAATAAAGAATTTTAAAATTATGAACAGAGTCTTACTATTTTTTGCCCACATTATTGTATGCACGAGGGAAATATTTGTCATGAATAGTTTTTTGTAAAAAATCGTCATTTCCGCTTAAATTTTGGAAAACTGATTTAAACCAATATAGTCGGGAATTTAATTCAAAAACTTTTAGTTCTTAGTTGTTTTGTTGTTGTTTTCGTAAATAATTTGCTTCTCAAAATATTTGCAAAAAACAAAAAATCTTTCACTTCCGGTGAACCGATTTCTGCCAAAACTCACTGGATTTGGGGATGGATTACAGATTTTTTTAAATTATATTTTTTGATCGAATGGTAAATTTTCAAAAATCTCGAGGTCAACATTTTTCAGGAACTATACTGTATTTTACTATATAAAAGAAAGTTGTATAGCCAGAAAACACTACCAAAATTTTTATTATGTATTTCAACCACTTAAGCGCGTTCTTTACCACATTAAATTTGTTGTTGAACCTAACCTAAAAATTAAATTTCAATGTGTCTCTTTATTGTTTTATCTTTGCCATTCGAACATATCTAATATAAAAACTTCGTATTTTCACACTAAACAATCCCCTATACTAATCCCTGGCCATCTAATGTCATGTTTCTGGGTTAGTTTTCATAAGATCGGGTGATTGTGGTGGCCACTCTAATATTTTTAATCTTTTTCGAAAAAAATATTTCTTTGCGACTCTTGACGTACTTTTCGGGACGTTGTCTTATTACCACACGGAAAAGGTTTAACTTCATTTTCTAAGATGATTCAGCAAGGTTTTCTTGTAGAATCTAAACGTAAGATCAAGTCATTTTCGCGTTGATTTTGACTAAATTACCCACACCATGCCAAGAAAAACATCCACACGCTCGAATTTTGGTTTTTTTTAATTCAAATTTGCTCTCACCTGACCAGATCGAGCATTCAACGTATTCGTAATTCAAAATAGGTTTTTATACTTTGTCACGTACGGACAAATCGCGTCATGTAAGGGACATAGTTGAACTTGTATCTATAAAATAACCAAGCATTAGTAGTTGAATACAGTTTTGTCTACGGATAAGCTATGTTTTCTGCACTCCACGGTTTTTCATTAGTTTTAACAAAGTGGAAGTTAGAAATTCCGGTTATCGCTTGGGTGAAACTAATTGAGAAGCCAAATCAGCAAAATCCTTGGCTGATTGGACGACAACAAGTTCATTTTGGCTCATCATTTTCTTTCTAACTAGTCCTTTTATGTTTCCGCCATTTCCTTGTATCACACCTTTTCCGTGCGATGTAGCAAAATATTTTCAAAAACGGGTTTTTTTTACTTTTCACTCAACATTGATGTTAGTTTTACCATATGACGGTTCTTAAATTCCGATGCAGGACCATCGCTCCAAATGATTTTCGCTGAAGGTAAATCTTCACTTTCTTTATGTAACACGTCGAACAACTTATTTAAGAAAATAAAAACTGTACCTTGTCTTTAGCATTTGCATCAGGGCATACAAACTTCATTTCGTTGAATTCGTTTTAAGTTAACATGATTCATCATAATATGGACTGAAACAATCAGTTTATCTTTAAGTTCACCTGAATTAAAGTAGTTTATTATTTGAATTCTTAACCCATTCTTTCCATAAACAGACTTTACTTAAATCCGTAGATAATAATATTTTTTTGCCATCGGAACAAGTGTCACATTCATTTTTCCAAGCACTACGAATCCAAAGAAGGGTCACAATAGTTTTCATGGGTTATACATTTGGACTGATCTGAAGGAGTGCCATTCATAAGCAACACGTTTTTTGGTCTTAGACTACAAAATTTTGAAAATCTTATCTCGATATTAGGATTAAATTCTTTAAGAATGCAGAAGGCTTCTCGTAGATACATAGTTAAATAATGCTTCCGACACCTTTTCTTAAGGCCATTCCCCAAACAACGACAAAATCGTTTGCGCCTGGACAGGTATACACAATATCCGGACGGTAGTAAAAGGCTTTTACATCTCCGTAACCTACGAGTAGTTCGGCTACTACCGCTCTTTTCTTTTTTGGTGATTGAGGAATGGCTTTTAGAGCCTTTAAATAAACTTTGTTTCGACTTGTATGGAGATTCGGTACTTTCAGAAGGTTCAGTATTTTGATCTTGAATCCGTTTTTTGGCTGTTTGGAGTCTCTTCTGGCCCCTTTCCTTAAGCGTTATAGCTTTAACTCACTTTCCGAAAGACACTTTTCTCTTTTTCGCGTTTACATACCAAATTTATTCGTTAGTTTTTAGACCACTAAAATTTAGCTGTAAACAACAATAATTATTTTGTATAGTTGACTTGTTTTACAATTATTATTATAAAAAGGAAAAGCGCCACGTGGGGGACATATAAACTTACCTTTGCGTTGTAATTAATTTCTCGTCAATAAAACACTTTACAAAAAAAAAATGATTATGCAGTTTAATACTGTTCACCACTCACTTGAACTGAGAAAAGAAAATTAGTTTCTATCTGATAAACACTAGTGACAGCGACCTCGCAAATAGTGGTGTAAAGTGAAATAAAAACTCCTACTTGTTGTTACTCTCAAAAAATTTACGGTAATTTAAAAAAATTGTGATCTATCCCTTATAATTTATATAAATTAGGTGTAGGTGAAAAAGTACCTAAAAAATTAATGTTTGTAAAATTGTTCAGATTTTCCCTTCTTCATGGAATGCTGCAGATGACACTTTTCCAATAAGATATCGACATATTATCAAAAACTTTTGTGAAATCGGATCCATGGATCCACATCCACCAACCCCCCATAAGAGTCTCCCCCTCCTCTTCGACCTTGCAGCTTCTGCAGAAGTTATTTGAATCCAGACCCAGCCTTCTCGCATGATCTCCGAAAACGAAATGTCCGATAGTACCCTAACAATTCTAGCTAAGTCACGCTTCCTTAGTGTGATTAAGTTCTTGGATCGCTTCAACCAGTCGGACTATCGAGCCACCTAGCATTTGCCATGGCAACTGCTTTCTTATGACTCGCTGCTTCCTCAACGTCGGAGTGACCAGAAACCCAGACCAACTGGATATTAAAGTGTTCATTGATCTCGTTAAGAGTTGTGTGACAATCTAATGCTACCCTTGACGCGAGGAAAACTGAATCCAGTGAAAGAATGGCCGCCCGACTATCCACACAGATAGTTATATCAATCAACGGTATTACACTGTGTTTCAACCAGTTCATGACCTCTTCAATAACAATAGGTCAGCCTGGTACACGCTGTGGTAATCAGGTAGACGAAAAGATAGGCTTACATTTAATTCCCCACAAAACACACTAGCTCCCACTCTAACATCGAGTTTGGAACCGTCGTTTGAAAAATTTAACTCTTTCGGTCTTCATAATGAGACTATTCTGCCAACCCTCGCTAGAGGGGAGAATCACATTAAAACGCTTGCAAAAGCACAAGAGGGGTGTTAATCCAAATTCACTAGGTCATCCCTCACAGAATTGACTCTAGTTGAGTGCCCTTTTTGCAGGCACTTCCACTCTGAAATCTCTGATAACCGGGTGGCCGTACTGACCGCCATTTGCTTACCGATAATACCCAACGGGAGAAGGTACAGCATGACCTCCAAGGCACTACTGGGGGTTGTTTTCAACGTCCCACTAATGAGCAAGCAGGCTACTTTCTGCACCTTCACCATCATGTTCCTGTATGATAATGACACCATACAGTAGTACGGACTTTACAAATGCCGTGTAAAATCAGTGCACCATCTCCGGTTTAAAGCCCCATTTCCTTCTCAGAGTGCCACAGTGGCTTTCTTCACTCTTTCTATCGTGTTTGGTTTCCAACTGAGCTTATTGTCGAGAAGAATCCCTAAGAATATCGCTCTATCAGTAAAGGCCAGCGTAGTACTATTTAAACTTGGTGAAACCATTACCGGAATTTTATTTCCCCTAGTGAAAAGACCCAGCTCTGTTTTAAATGGGTTAATCCGCAATCCGCATCTTCTGGCCCAACCCGCAGTGATTGATAACGCATTCTGCATCACATTTCTGATTGTACATAGGTGCTTCCCTGAGTCAACTATCGCTACGTTCATCGGCATAAGCAAGCGCACCTATTCCTTCCCCCTCCAGTTCCAACAGTAGTCCATTGATTTCTACATTCCAGAGAAGGGGAGAGAGGACACCTCTCTGAGGTCTCAACTCTCTCATCTATAACCATTCTGCTACCTAACAGGTGATTAATTAGCCTGGTTACAGGGTATTCAATCTCAAGTGGCAACAATCCTTCCCAACTGCCTCCATCTTCACGTTGTTGAACGCGCGCTCGATATCGAGAAATGCCATCAACGAGTATTCTTGCAAATCCAATGTCTTCTCAATTTCCCGAACTAAGGTATGTAATGCCGTGTCAACGGACTTACCCTTATGTACGCATGTTGAGACTATGACCAGTTTCTGGGTACAATTCTCGAACGAATATGGACATCCAACAACTTTTCCCTGGTTTTCAGCAGAAAAGATGACAGAGATATTGGTCTTAAGTCCTTAGGGTTGCTGTGCGACCTTCTTCCCGCTTTCGGGATGAAGAAAACCCTGGCCTCCCTCCATTTCTTCGGGATGTACTCCAGCTTGAGACACCCTTTGAAGATAACCTCCAGCTAATGAAGTAAGACCTTCGAGTTCTTCTGAATTTCTGCTGGTACAATCTTATCCGAGCCAGCTGATTTAAAGAGCTAAAAACTTTTAGTTGCCCATTTTATCTTCCTTATATTCAGAATATCCTCTATACACAACAATTGGACGTCACAGTTATCCCTAGACCCGCAGTCAACCAAAGGCCCCGCAATCGATGCATTCTCGCTTCCCGGGAAGTTAATTTTCATCAAAAGATCAAGAGTCTCTTCACTAGAAACCGTCCAACTGGATGCAGTTTTATCAGTTATCCTGGAACAGATGAACTAGTAGAGAGAATCTTTCTTAAGCGCGTGGTATCCGAGACCCCTTTCATTCTATAACAGACGAGCCTCCACGAATACCTTTGCACCTTCCTTGTTTCCCTTTTGTATACTTTGTGGCATTCCTTTTAGGTAGAAGTACCAGTTTTGACTTTCTTTCTTCTCACTCCGCAAGTGCCGAAGTCCACCAAACAGGTTTTCGCTTTCCCCTCAGCTTTGTTAATTGGCAAGCTTCCTTCATAGAGGTATTGCAAGCCCTACTAAGAATATCCACCATTGAATCCAGATCACTACCCGTGTCGGGAGTCCTGGGACTCAAGATAGAACCCTACCCTCCAATACCTCCCTATATACGTGCCATACTGTCCTCCGGAGATTTCTTAACACGCACTGATTTGTAATTTGAAGATTGAGTTTAAACCTTAGGTACCGTTGATCAGAGAAGGAATGCTCCTTCGCCATCCTCGATTCCCTGATCATAGGTGAAATAAAATCGGAGACCAGAGTAACATCCAGAAATTCCTGTGTATTGCTAATAATAAAAGTGGATTCCCGACCTATTACTAATAATGAGGTTAGTTCTTAAAAGAAATTCGAAAAGTAACTCACCCCTGTCATTGTTGTACGAGCTACCCGAGATGGTATGGTGTGCATTCGCGTCACACCCTAGGATAACTCCACCTTCCTTCTTTCGGCGTCCATTTGGTGGCACTGCCTTCTCCCGGCCCATGTATGTGGCTGCAAGCCAGAATCTTCCCCCCCCCCCCCCCCTCGGGCTCTATACAGATGATCTGCTCTTTTCCATCCCGCAAGCGTAAAAAGGGTACTCCTTCGCTCACAGACCACAGATTTTGTTGTTTTTCATCCAAGGTCCTTGGATTAGAACTATCTCCTCCCCTGAATTAGCAAGTCTGAGAAATATGCACCGCCGAAGCAGCCTTCGTGTGATGTTGATTTATTTGCACAAACCTGATCATTCGTAACAGCATTTACCCATCTTGTCGCGACATTCGTGCTACGTCGGGTAGTTGAATCCGACGGAGTCGACGGTATCCTCCGTCTCACTCTCTCTGCAGTCCCTAAACTTCTAAACTTAAGGAGGTCCACATCTCCCCTCTCAGAGTCCGATTTGTTCTCCTTCCGATGCTCGATCCCTAAGATCCCTAGTTAACCCCTCACTTGGGTTCCCCACTAGCTGCGATGTTTCCTCTGGAGAGGTACCACTCGTCGAGCTTCCCTCAACCGGCTGGACAACTTGCTTCCCCTTCTCGGAGAGCGCGGTACTCGGTTTTACCCCAACCTCGTACTTCATAAATATCTTAAGGGTGACTGAGCCGAAGTTTATAACCCCTTTGCTGTTCACGAAGCAAAGTAAGTTTGAACAAAATTTGATTACAATTTTAACACCAAACCCAGAAGTACGAAAACAGAGTTTCTCAAAACTGTATTCTGACTATCCAAAAATTTGAAAACAAAAATTTGTTCACTTGTTAAATTGGTATCTCGAAATCCGGGATTTTGACTTCCCGAATTTTGATTTTCGGGATTTTATCTACTTTAACTACTGCAACTATTAATAGAAAATCTATACGCAATTTAAACATTTTACTTTAACAAAGTGTGAGAAATCTATTATAGGTCGTGTGAAGTTTGATCCTGCAAAATGGTCATTGGTGTAAATGAATCAAGCCTAGTTTTCTAGCAACTAATAATTTTCTTGATCCAATTACAAAAGCTCAATTCACGATACTTCATTATATTTAGGAAATCATTGCCAGTGAAATAAAAGTTTCCAGATTTGTAGAATCGGAACATTTAAATTGATAAACGGTTATTGGAAATGGTGACCCGTTTAAATTATTTTTTGTGTTATATGATAAAAAAAACACTGTGCCTTCCACATCAAAAGCTTCTTCCATTTCCCAACCCAATTAAGTTTGTTTTTTAACAATAACACAACCAAAAACCGTTATTTACATTTTTATATTTTTGAAAGGTAATTTAGGTTCGATCCGTAAACTTATCCCAAATCAACCCAAAAAAAACAAAATTTAAATCTTTAAACAAACCGACTGATCCACTCATCATGCGGATGGTCTAAAATCTAATCTAACAACTAAATCATTTTAATGATATCAATTCTTGTGACGAGGTGCGACTTTCGTATATGTAGTGGACGTGTTTATGCTCACCAATTGAATATTTTTTTACAACTTAAGAATTGCAATTTTTTTATTCGACGAACGTTTCATAATTCGGATTGAATGGATCGTTTATGCACTGGAATGTAATGCAATAAACATTAAGTGGCTAATGTATTACGCGGTCATGAAAAATATTTTATCTTTGTCGTTATTGTTAAAGTGAGACGTCTTAGACTATACAAACTAATTGCGCTTCTGGGTTTCCCGTCAAATTGCGAAATACGTGATTTATAATTCATTCGCTTACTCGATACCCTTCACAAGGTAAAAGCATTACCTGTTTTGAGCAAAATATTTTATGGGTAGGTGGTTGTGTTATTTATCGAAGTATAATAAAGGGTGGACCATTTAAAAGTTTGTTTTTAAAAACGCTATAAAATGAGTATACGATCTTTATTTTGTCGGAATCTCCGATTTAAGAATGAAAAATAATTTCGTTCATGTGGCTCCCTCTGCTTTGCTTTACATCCTTTGCATCCATTTTTTAAGAACTTTTTCGACATTTTCAGCGCCTATTTCGCGAATAACTGTCGCAACTTTATGTTTCAAAGTTGGAATTGTCGCTGGAGTCGCGCAACCTAATAGACATCTCCAAACCGGCTGATATATGGTTCTCAAGTTTGACGGTAGCGTTTCCAGCAACGTTTTCAAAGAAAAATGGGCCAATTATGGCACCACTCCAAAATCCACATCAAACAGTGACTCGTTGTAGATGTATTGTCTTCTATACGATTACTTTTTTACACTTACTTACATTTTACTGAGTCATCTGTACCTTGTAGGCGGATAATCCGAGGTCTTTGTGCAGTATTCTCCTCAGGCTAGTGCGACTAATGGTCAGTGCTGCGATCGGCGTCGAGTTGAAGTTAATGAATTCTGTCCTACACTATGGGCCACATTGTTGGGCGTGCGCACTGTCCGAGCTCTAAGACCACTTCTGTCATCCAATAGCAAGCCTTTCTCACGAACTTCCTTCACCAATTTCACTACGGCACTCTTTCAGGACCCATATTTCCTTTTAAAATTCGCACGATTTCTGTGTAGCCGACTGACCCACTGACTTTGAAAAACTTTCAATATTTCGAAACGCTCCTCAAGCGAAATCACGATTATTTCGAGACGAGGAGCATCAGATTGACGGTCAATCAAAATTCCAAGCAAATCGTTCAAAACAGTGTTGCCATAGCCTATGATTAAAAAACAAACCAATATATGACCCACCCTGTAGTAGTATTTATACACTATTCGATGCTTATTCCAGAATTCCGTGCTTGCGTGTTCGCTAAACGAGTACACACCACATACATTGCAATATTCTAGTTACTTTTGTTCTTTATACAAGACTAGATGACCCGGTGATTGTAATTCTTCAATTAACCTTCCAACTCCAATTCATTGAAATCGGCAATATTGGCCGCACTATGTACGGTTTGAGTTTCGTTTGGTGATTAAATGAAACTCGGTCGTAATGCGTTGTGGTAAACTATACGTTTTTCGTTTAATTTTCTGGCGCGAAATACGGAACCTCCAAGTTAATCTCGCAAACTCCCATCGACTGGCCGTATGATTTGTTGACGGTCATCGCGAATTCCAGACGCACGGGGAGTTGAAGCCGTTTCAACTCGAATGGTAAGACCGTTGGAATAATCGGGACCCGCGGAATAAAAATATCCTCTTTGTACTTTCCCTTGAAAATCGTCCCCTCGATGATGTTGTTCATAAGCTTTTTCACAGCCAGTCTCATTCCATTGCACAGTCGTGGTTGATTGATGTTATACGCAACATGATGATGACTGAGCCTACTTTTGCAATTGCAAATCGTGAGGTAGTAATCCGGACAATTCGAGCGATTTCAAGAATTCTGTGGCATAGTTGACTACTTTATCATAGTTGTTAACTGTGTCAACCGATTTGAAGGAAAACAACTGTCCCGGACTGAAATTTTGAATGGTCTCGTTGAGATTATCGACCATTTTATTTTTTCGGCACCAATATGGCTCGTTTGCCCAACCAATCATTGTTTTTTAAGTTTTGCACTATGTTCGGAAAAACACGTCGAATGAGCACTGCCTTCGATTCGGTCAACTGGCAGAAATCAGTGGGCAATGTGATGAATCCGGTCGAAATTACATCTGCGATTTTCCCTTTACCAATGCCCAACAATTGATCCGAAAACACATCTGCAGTTCGATCTTGTTGCTAAAACACTCGCATGTTAGTCGTGTATTGGAGCGTTTAGTTCATCAGCTGCAGTTGAACGTGGAATAACAGGAAGAGTCTGACGAAAATCACCGGATAACAGAATCATGGTTCCACCAAAAATGTTTTGATTGTCACGAAGATCTTTCAACGTTCTATCCAGCGCTTCCAATGGCCTTTTATGGGTTATCGTGCATTTGTCCCAAACGATCGCCATTGCGCTGTTATTGGCGATGTTGGAAGTTAGTGTCTCGTTGAATTGCTTATTGAATGGCAATTTCAGTGTAAAATGTGCAGTTCGTCTGCCTTGTAATGTGATCGAATCGACGCTAAAAGCAATGAAATTAAGAACGTTTTTCTAGTCCCATCGGGATCATTCAGGAAGTAAATACCACCAGTTCCATTGTTCAGGTGGTATCATGCCCAAATACGACAACACTTTATTCGCCATCAATAAACGCATATCTTCTATCATAATTAATGCCTCATTGTGCATTTCTGCTGCCATTTGCAATGTCGGATTTGAAGTTTGGTGACGATGCGACCGGACAAATGGTGCAGTGGTTAGAGCTTCGGCACTTGGACCGGGAAAGACTGGATTCGAATCCCACAAAAGGCTGCGGATACAAAGATAATTTTCGACATCGATTACGATCGGTGATGTTAATAAACACAACTAAGACACTCTGTTGGAGCGCAGAATTCAGCGCCGACCTGCTCACCATATCAGTATACAGCTTGACATGCAGCTTGCAATGTGTAGGTGGTATACTGTAATTGTATCAATGTGTGGTGTGTGCGCGAGTGAAAAGAGACCTTCAAAGGACATTAAATCCACTGAACAATTAATATTTTCTTTTTATAAAAAAAAATTCCTCAGACATGGCGTCCTTATATTTAACCCACAAATCGTTCAATTAATAACTGATAATCGCAAACAATGTGCAAATTTGATGCGGTGATGAAGATATGACGAAATCTTTGTGCGCATTGTCCCAATGCGAATCGTTCTCAAGCAAAGGTAAGAGTTGACACGCCTCTCGGTTCTCAGTTATGGAAACGACGTCGGAACTCGAACACTCACCAACAACAATCGAAAATAGTAACATAAATCGTTATTTGGATGCACAGTGTACATGCGACTCAGAGCGTCTGAAGCAAAAACATGTGGATGTCCTTCAACTCGTGTTTCTTGTTTCCGACGCTGAAATGATTTCGATGATGCGTTCCATGTGTAGTAGTGTGGCAAACCGAGAAGAAGCTTGTCAATGTTGTCGCTGCGTTCTCGGGTTTAAACTGCCAAATATACAACTTGTAAAAATCCGGCCTTTGCCTGGATTTTGTATGTCTAAGTGATTATTTGGTTTACCACGGGTGAGCTCCAAATATTCACGACGAGAACTAAACTGACTGTTGTAATTTGTTTTTAATTCTGCTTTATTACATCAATAAATCGGGTTTTTATACATAATAATTGCTTATGCATAAAATTTAGAACAACAAAAACACCCAATACAATATAAAAAAAAAGTAAAATTGTTGAATTTGCTACAATATAGAATATTCCACCTGTGCCATTGCCCGCTTGGAATATTGTATTATTGACGTTGTTTCAACATATTCCCGGACCTTGCTGATGTCGTACATCTGTTAAACTATACTTTCGTTTTGGTTCGACGGTGAGGTTGTTGCCTGGATACCGGTTTGTTGTTTTGATTCGTAATGGTACTGGCCTTCCCGGTGGTTGTTTCTTTGACCGATGCAATGGCGTTCATAGGTAATATCTCACTTCGATCGTCGCTGATAGGGAGTTTACACAGCTTGGTTATTGGTCGCTTGTAGGTCGCGTCCTTACAGTTTACTGTCACGATGCGTACCAACTCATCCTTTCCGGCGTGGGTGTCAATGATCCGTCCCAATTTCCACCGTGTTGCAGGTAGTTGATCATCCTTCACCAATACGAGATCGTTTATTGCCAAATTTGGCTGGGAGGTTTTCCACTTGCTCCGTTGTTGAAGTTGGTGAATGTATTCAGAAGACCATCGCTTCCAAAAGTCTTGCGCCATTTTTTCTACCATGTGCCATCTCGTTCTTAATCGTATGTTGCTGTCAGTCGCTTCCGGCATCGCCTTAAGGGCATCTCCAATGAGAAAGTGGCCTGGTGTTAGCGCTGTTGTATCCGTTGCGTCGTTGGTTAGTGCAGTCAGCGGCCGAGAATTGAGGACCGCTTCGATTTGAGCGGTGAGAGTGGTTAATTCCTCGAATGTTAGAGTTGAATCGCCCATTACTCTCTTAAGGTGAAATTTCACGGATTTTATTCCTGCTTCCCATATTCCACCAAAGTGTGGGGTATGAGGTGGTATGAAGTGCCATGTCGTTTCATCACTGGTTAACATAGCTGCTACGTCGTCAGGTAATGTGGCCATAGCTGAACTGTACGTCTTCTTCATTACGGAATTCGCACCCACAAAATAGGTTCCGTTATCAGAGAATGCATCAGTACAAAGCCCTCGCCTGGAAACGAATCTTTTGCAGGCCGCTATAAATGCCTCTGTTGTTAGGCTGCTCACGATTTCGATGTGTATGGCTTTGGTTGTCATGCACACAAAAAGGGCAATGTATCCTTTGTAGGATTTATTACCCCGACCCTTGGTGGTTCTTAGTTGGATGGGTCCTGCATAGTCGATTCCCGTTTTAGAAAACGGTCTTCCCGGGCTCAGTCTTGATGATGGTAGACTACCCATTAGTTGTTCCATGTGTTTTTGTTTGTAGCGAAAGCAGGTAATGCATTTTTGTACCACTTGTCTTACGGCTCGTCTCCCATCGATGATCCAATATTTTTGTCTCAATATTGCAAGCGTAAGTCGCCACCATGTAATGTGTTTTGGTGGGTTTCCTCGATTATCCGTTGAGTAATTATGTGGTTTTTGCTTAGAATTACTGGCTGTTTGCTGTTGGTTGCCAGATTGGAGTTTTGGAGACGTCCCATCACACGGAGCAAGCCTTCGCCGTCTAGGAAGAGGTTTAATGACAGTAGCTTACTGTCCTTTTCTAGCCGTCTGTCCTTAGTTATGCGTGCGATTTCTGGTCCGAAATCTTGCTCTTGGGTTATTTTTATAATTGCTGTTTCTGCTGCCTTAAGTTCATTACCGGTTAGCCAACCCTTGTTGCAATTTTCTAGTTTGCAGTTGTTTATGAATCGTAGACAATATGCGACCGTGCGCTTGATTTTGCTGTATGTAGACAGTCTGTTAAATAACTCTGCAAGTATGTGCGACTTTTTTATTACCGTCGCCAGCACTCTCTTTTCTTCCAGCTCTGCTTGTAAATTTGATGGTGGGTCCGGAACGTGCTCTTCAGTATTCCATTGCGACGGCATAGTTGTTAGGAAGCTTGGTCCATGCCACCACAAGTTGTTGTCAATGAGCTGCTTAGGTGTTATGCCACGTGAGGCGGCGTCCGCGGGATTTTCTTGAGACTTCACGTGATGCCAGGTTGTTGTTGGTAATGTCTTCTTAATCGTCGAGATTCTATTTGCCACAAACGTTTTAAAGCGGGTTGGGTCTCCTTTAATCCACCAGAGTGTTATTGTTGAATCTGACCAAGCGTACGTATTAACGTTTTCAAGCTTCATGGTGTCTTGAACGTGTTTCATTAATTTTGCCAATAATAAGGCTGCATTTAACTCGAGGCGAGGGATTGAGAGCTTCGTTTTGATTGGTGCAACACGTGTTTTGGACATTATTAGCTGAGCTGCTGATTTACCGTTGTCATCTACTGTCCTACAATAAACCACTGCCGCATAGGCGTGCTCTGACGCATCAGCAAACCCGTGTAGTTCCGTGTTGCATCCAGACGTTGTACTGAGCCATCTTGGAATTTTTAATTTTGATATCCCATCTAGGTCATTTTTGTAGTTCTGCCATTTGGCACTTATTTTTTCTGGTAGTTGTTCATCCCAGCTTATTCCCGTTTTCCAAACATCCTGCATCATGATCTTGGCCATGATTGTTGTCGGCGACAGCCATCCTATGGGGTCAAAGAGTTTTGATGAGTCATACAGGGATGAGCGTTTGGTGTGCTGGTTGTTGGTCAGCTGTAGTCCGGCTACATCGAATTCGAAAATATCTTCCGCCGGATTGTATAGTATTCCCAATGTTTTAATGGTGTCATTTAATTTGATTTGAATATTTCCGTTGGCTTGTTGCTTTCTAGGAATGCTTTGCAATATTTTGGGGGAGTTGGATGCCCATTTTCGCAAATTGAATCCACCTTGTGCTGTGAGGGCTTGTAGTTCTTGCAGTACCAGTAGAGATTCTTCAATGCTGTCTGCTCCAGTGAGTAAATCGTCCATATAGAAGTCGGTCATCATTATTTTAGCTGCTTTTGGATGAGTATTGGATCCTTCCTTGGCCAGTTGAATCAATGTTCTTACCGCTAGGAAGCTGGCAGCGGTAGTTCCGTATGTTATCGTTTTTAGCCTATATGCTCTTATCGGCTCGGAAGGATCCTGTCTCCATAATACTCGCTGAACATTTTCTCGATGTCGGCTGTCATGACAATCTTGTGTTTCCTCCACCGTAGTAGTATGTCGGCCAAGTCTTCTTGTAGTTTGGGACCGGTCATCATGATGTCGTTCAACGAGACCCCAGTTGTTGTTTTTGATGATGCATCAAACACCACTCCAAGCTTGGTCGTTGAGTTCCCTGGCTTGATAATGCCATGATGAGGTATATAATACATATTATTGACGCGCTCAACTTCTGGCTTTTCTTGTTTTAACTCCATGTGGCTCATGTCTATATATTCTTGCATGAATTGTTTATATAATTGTTCGTAGTCTGGATCTTTGAGAAATCTTCTTTCGATTTGCAGAAGTCTTGCTGCTGCTTTTTTCCTAGATTCTCCAAGTTTGGCGTGATCGTCCTTAAATGGAATTTTTACTATAAATCGTCGTATCTGTGTGTCGACTCGATGTTGATTGAAATGTCTCCTCAACTTGATTTTCTCCTGCTGTCAGGCTCCTTTCTTCAGGAATGCTATCAACCTCTATAAATAATTTTAGTTGATCTTCGATTGATTTTGTCGTCACCATGGCTCCTCTTACACGGTTGTCCATGTTACTCATGCTGCCGATTACAATCCATCCGAACTCAGTGTTCTGCGCCATTGGCTCTCGGTGGCTACCTTTGATAATGTGGTTATTAATAATGGATAGTAATCTGCGCCTAGTATGATATCAATCGGTTTAGATACATTGCAGTGTGGATCTGCTAGTTTTATGTTGTTGAGATGGCTCCATGTGCTATTGTTGCTATTGTGAGTTAATTTGTTTAATACCAAAGCTTCCACGTCCAAACTAAATTCTCCATTGAATCTTGGCACCAGCTTTATGCTGATTGTATGTTTGCAGATTCCGTACATGGCCGAGTGGCATTAAATTCCTAATAAGCAGCGGTTCAGATCAAACATCATTACAGCTGTTCCTTACATCTATTATTTACATTAAATGTATTATTACTACGTACAAAATGTATACATTGTTTACGTAAAAAACGTAAACAATTTTTTGTACCCCAATTTGCGTAATACTAGTAAAGATACTCATTTTCTGCTGAGGATAGCAACCTAAGGCTACCTAGATTTGAAAAATTAAATACTAAAATTTGAGTTCTAAATTAAAATTTTGATATTGCCATTTTAGATAGAGTAGATTAAATCGCGTATGCAGTTGCATTAAACCAATAATCCATGTACTACATTCATTTATCATTTTACCATTCAGAAACCATTTCATTAACAATTATACGAAACAATTTTGATTACGTTCTTTCGGTTACAAAATTATTTCAATGTTTAAGTAAATTAAAAATTAATTTTTTTTTATTTAACACTAATTCTGTGTGTGTCCAAACAGTTTTGCTACAACCAAATATTTCAAAAAGATTACATTTGTGATAAATGTATACATGTAGAATAGAGTTGACCTTGGAATAACCTTCAAGGTATTTTTTCGAAATATTTGTTCGTGCCCGAACTGTTTGGACACCCTGTTATAAAAAATATAAAACTTTATGTACCTATTTATATATATCTAATTATAAATGTATATAATTACCATACTATGTACTACATACAGGGAACTACAGTTGTTTGAAAGTTGATTTAATATTTACAAGAGATCGTGCATTTTATTTTACAACCGTTTTTATACCAGGAATAATCTTAGTTACATCATCATTTATAACATTTTGGTTGGAATGGAATGCAGTGCCGGCACGGTCAATGATAGGTATGATAAACAACATGAGAAAATTCTAAATTTCGCGCCCGATTATGGAAATCATTTTCATCAGAGAGACGAGCTTTACGTTGTTAATCATTTAGAAATAAAAACCGTTATTTACATTATTTATCTTTATAGTTAGTAGAGTGTGCATGAGAGTTAAATTTATAAAATGCATTTTGCTGTTTCAGATTCGATATCATGTCGTCACACGTCGCACACTTCAGTTGATGATATCGGACACTGATAACAATCTTTTTATGTGTATTAATCGTAATATATCTGGTTTGATTAATTAATATTGCTTTTAAACGCTTTAACTAACTGTTAATCGGTATTTACTAATTTACTTACCGTATAGTTGATAAGATAGATACTTTAATATTATGTAGATTTTAAGTATAAAACTATGTAGATAAACATTTTGTTAATTAATTAAATTTTACAAGCATTTAACCTAAACAAACATAAATCGCAAGCATAACAAATTTATTTATACAAACATAAAATTATTTTGTTCCATATCATTCAGGTAATTACAGTTGTCTCAAAGTTGATTTAACGTTTACACGTGATCGAGCTTTCTATTTTACAACCGTTTTCATACCAGGCATAATACTAGTCACATCATCATTTATCACATTTTGGTTAGAATGGAATGCAGTGCCGGCTCGAGTTATGATTGGTAAGTAATTTTTGTTTTGTTAGATTTTACATTTTTTACATTATAATTTGAACCATTTTACAAATTACTTTTTTTACACAAAAAACGATTGAAGTTTGTGTGAGCTTTCGTGTCAAGGAAGGTGTAAGATCAATCCAAACACATTTAATAGAATGTGTAAGAAACTTTTTTTTTTTCCTTTTTAATTACAACTAAAACTGTGCTCATCTAGCACTTTCAAATTTACAAATTTTACATTTCTTAAATAATTCTGATTTGTTGGGGTGACACCCAATGGTTAGTCCCAAAATTAATTAAACCTATTTAAAATACTAATTTTAATTTTGTATATTTACTGGGTCAAGCGGCCTCGTTCTTTGAAGTCTTTTTTCAACGACAGGGTTATCTATCATATGGCGAATATAGGGGTTTCCATGTTCCTGGAGCCTTATTTCGTGTTTGGCGGCCTTTTTAAAATCCCGCTGAAGGTCTTCATTTCTTGTGTACCACGGAGCATTTACGATGCTACATATCATTTTGGCGTTTGTTTGCTTAGTACATCCCCAGAATTGAATACCGTAGGTCCATATCGGCTTCAGTATTTTCCGATATAGCAGCAGCTTGTTGCATATTGTAAGCTCAGACCCTCTACCTATGAGCCCATACATTTTTCTGAACTTAATATTAAGTTCTACTTTTTTCTTTTTGACGTGCTCTCTCCACTTGAGCTTGGCATCGAGAGTTATGCCCAGATATTTAGCTTTGTTTGCATATTGTCGTGAGTTAATTTCTGTCGGTACTTTTAATATGTAAAGTTAATATGCGTGGATTTCGTCTCATTAAGCTTGATTCGCCAGCGGTTAGTCCAGTTACAAACCGCATTGGTAATCTTCTGGAGTTTGCTCGTTGCATCAGCGACAGTACTTACAATGGCCATGATTGCTGTGACATGTACCAAGGTGGCTATGGTTCCGTCATCTGTTGTTGGAATATCCTTTGTATATAATAAATACAGGATTGGTCCTAAGACACTCCCCTGTGGGACACCGGCAGAGATTTTCTTTAGTTCGGAGTATTCATCCTCATATTTTACACGAAAATGTCTCTTGGATAAATAAGATCTTAGTATGGCATAGAATTGCCTCGGCAGATCTCTATGCAGCTTGAATTCCAGTCCACTGTGCCAAACTTTATCGAATGCTTGGGCGACGTCCAGAAATATGCTGGAGCATACTTTTTTGCGTTCTAACGTTCTTTCAATAACGTTGGCGATTCTATGTACCTGTTCAATTGTGGAGTGCTTTTACCTGAATCCAAATTGATGTGAAGGTATTAGTTGTCAGTCCTCAATTATTGGTTTAAGTCTTTTTATTACTAATTTTTCAAAGAGTTTTGACATAATTGGCAGCAATTACATTGGCCTGTATGATTTTTTATCGTTAGGTGGTTTATCAGGTTTTGCTATCATGATTACTTCTGCTACTTTCCATTGCCACGGAACATATTTTAACCGAAAGCTTGCAATGATTATGTGTAATAGCTTACGAAATCCAAATCCTTTATCTGGTAGAGCCTTGATTATTTGGCAAGTAATCAAGTCATATCCTGGGGCTTTTTTAACATTCATGTTGCTTTTCACTTCATCTTTTAATTCTTTGAGAGTTACTGGGCGTATATCAAAATCATCTAGCTTGTGGATTGACATTATATTTTCATTGGCCGTTTGGTTTGGTAGTGGTTGGAAAGTGTCCTCGAGATACTCCGCAAATAGATCAGCCTTCTCTTTAGGACCTCTTGCTCAGGTTCCATTCTCCTTTTTAAGTGGAGGCACTTGCATTTTGGGTCTTTTGAGTCCCTTCGTCGCCTTCCACAGAGAATAATCAAATTTTTTTTCATCCGTTAGGCTAACTAGATATCTGTTGATTGATGCATTTTTAACTTCTTTAAGAAGAGATTTGAGACTTACCTAAATTGTTAAGAATTGTTTTGTTCTCCGGTGTTCTAGTTATTTGCCAGGTTTTACGTGCCCTTCGTTTTTCTCTTACCAACTCTCTAACTTCCATTGGGTAGGATTTGTTAAGCTTCTTATTTTGTATAATAGGGGTACTTGCCAAAGCAGCATAGTGAATTGCTTCATTGAGTTGTTCTAATTCATCTTCCAACTGGTGGGGATTTCTTATCGGTACTTGAAGATTGATTTTTTCCTCCAATACCTTACGAAAGAGATCCCAGTTTGTTTTTGAATTTGTTAATCTGGGGGCACTCTCCCTTTGAATTACCATTTCACTGACTCTCATGATAACCGGGGAATGGTCCGATACTAGAGAATTACTCTGTTCAATGTGAATGTAGTTCTGGGATATACCTCTTGCTACATAAAAGTCTATTAGGTTAGGTATCTTCGTTTCGTCATTGGGCCAGTATGTTGGGGGACCAACAGAGTAAAATTCACATTTTGATGTCTGCCCTGCTTGCAGCATTTCTTTACCTTTTGACGTCGTAAGTCTAGATCCCTAATAGATGTTTTTCGCAAGTCACCTCCAATAATAAAATCACATCCAAGCGATTTAAATAATTTAAGGTAGTCCTCCCTTTTCAAGTTATGCCGGGGAGGACAATATATTGCAGAGACAGTAAGCTGTCTGTGTTTAATTTGGATCCTTACAGTAGTGACTTGCATTGTTTCTTCTTCGATATTTGACTCTAAATGGTGTTTTATATTTTCTTTTATTAGTAATGCCGAACCACCTCTTGCTCTTTCCGCATGAAAGGAGTGATATAAGTTATAACCCCGTATTTTAACAAACGAAGATTTAACTAGATGGCTTTCAGATATTAAGAAAATATCAATTTTTGCTGAATTGTAAAATACTTCTATTTCAGGAATATGTTGCATAATGCCATTCGCATTCGATTCATCTGATTCATTTGATTTGATATTTGAACCTTTCGATTTTCGTGATTTTGCGGTTGATTTCTTGTTTTATCTCTTAATTTTTGTAGTTGTTTAGCAACCTCAGCCTCGATAATTAGCCGGATGTTGGCTCTTACAATTTGTACACGTGGCTGGCACATCTCTCCCTATTGTACACGCCTGGGTAAAATGATTACCTGAGCATTTTACACATCTTGGATCTCGGCCGCAAAATCTTTGGGTGTGATTAAATGCCTGACATTTCTTGGTTTGAGGTATGCTTGTTGTGGTTCTCCTGTGAAGGATTTCTTTTATTCCATAAATGTTTTGAACATTTTCTTTGTTGTCAAATATTAGCATAAAAAGAGGGAGTCCTCTTTTACTGATAATTTGGTTTCCTTCCAGAATTTCTGTTCTCTCTTTTTTAACAATATTCAAGACCTTCTAATATTTAAGACCTTCATTTTGTAAGTCTTCCATTATTTCTTTGCTTGAGCAAGTGTGATGCAAACCTCTTTCCATGACTTTTATAGGTCGGGCCTGTTTGTTCTCGTAAGTGAACCACTGATACTTCTCCGCATTCAATTTCGTAGATTAAGTTCTGTAAGTATCTGAGTCCAGAGTATTAATTTTCCAGACGCCATTATTTAACGCTGTTACCTTATAGTCTTTGTCAGTAACCGATTTCATCAGTGACTGAATTTCTGGGTAACTGGTTACACCCACAATATTTATTGGTGGGGGTGATTTTTCTTTCGGTTGCACCAAATTTGGTGTAATGTTCTTGGTAGATTTACTACCTTTTGGTTGATTGGCTTTGGGTAGAGCATCGTTTGAATCTGGACGAATTTAAAATTTAATTGCGCCACTTGGACGCATACAAGTTTCATGAAATTGCTCCTGTATGAAGATGTTAGTGTATACCGCATATATAAAACGTTCGTTCTAATTCGACACTTTTAGATAGGGATGTTTAAGCGAATAAATATAATTAGTTTGGGTAATTTAATAATTTTTTTATTTGTAAGAGACCAATTAGATTACGGATAGTTAACTTTCGCTATAGTGATAGCTGGGCTAACTTTATTTTGTGGGATGATAGTTTTCTCTCATTGTTGTTCGTGCAGCTACTAACGGGTGTTTTTTTAGGAGGTTTGTTTTTCCGATAGATGTCGTTTTATTTTATGACAGTTGTTTTGACAGCTCAAAGTGGCATTTCTACTCAGTATTGTTTGGCAAATCATTATGAATAGGTTAACTCCAGAACAACGTTTTCAAATCGTGGAAATTTATTTTCAAAATCAGTGTTCAATTAAAAATGTTTATAGAGCACTTCGTGAATTTTATGGTGCACATAATCGTCCGTCAGAGACCACCATAAAGAACGTAATTACCAAATTTCGGTCTACATTCACTCTTTTGGATGCCAAGCCACCGACAAGAATGAGAAGAGTTCGTACAGAAGAAAATATTGCTGTCGTTGAGGCCAGTGTCGAAGAAAACGACAATTTATCGATTCGTCGTCGTGCTCAGCAAATTGGACTTTGTCCATCGACTTTATGGAAAATTTTACGTAAAGATTTGGGTTTGGTGCCATACAAAATTCAATTGGTGCAAGAATTAAAGCCACACGACCATCGTTTGCGCCGTGAATTCAGTGATTGGTCGTTAAATCAATTGAACGAAGATCCATTTTTTTACCGTAAAATTCTCTTCAGTGATGAGGCGCATTTTTGGTTAAATGGATACGTCAACAAACAAAATTGTCGCATTTGGAGCAAAGATAATCCACACGCCGTTCTAGAATTACCAATGCATCCTGATAAATGTACTGTTTGGTGCGGTCTATGGGCTGGTGGGATCATCGGTCCATATTTCTTTAAAAATGAGGAAGGACGACGCGTTACCGTGAATGGAAATCGATACAGAACCATGTTAAATGAGTTTTTGTTGTCAAATCTTGAAGATATGGATATGAATGAAATGTGGTTTCAACAAGATGGTGCCACTTGCCATACAGCACGTGAAACAATCGACTTATTGAAAGAAACTTTCAACGACAACATTATTTCGAGAAATGGTCCGGTGAATTGGCCTCCGCGTTCGTGCGATTTGACGCCACTCGATTACTTTTTGTGGGGATACGTGAAGTCATTGGTTTATGTGGATAAACCTCAATCGATTGACGCTTTGGAAACCAATATTCAACGTGTCATTGCTGACATACGCCCTCAAATGCTTGAAAAAGTGCTGGAAAATTGGACCTCCAGAATGACATTTGTGAAAAATAGTCGTGGTAGCCATATGCCAGAAATTGTGTTTAAATGTTAAATGCCAAAAAATTATCTACCAAATAAAAAAAAATTTTGGTCATTTCATAATTTTATATGTGTTTTATTCAAAAAAAAAATCGGCAACCTCTTAAAAAAACACCCTTTAGATATTACGATGAACTCAAGATACATGAATCGATGCTCGGTTGAAAAAGTGAATCGATGCTTGGTTTATTTTCCAAGGAGTTAATAATATTCAGCACGCGGAACCAATAGCGGAACCAATAGTTTAAGAATTCGATTAATGTTAAACCACTCTTGTAATACAAACCACCATGTTAATTTTTTATATATATATTTTATAAGTTATGTTATCAGCAGTTGTATTTTGATTATAATAATGCAGCACATCCGTGTGTTTTGTTTAATGTAAGAGGACAGCTTATGTCTGTCTCAGACATACCGGCCCACTGTCAACAACGTTGACACAATTAATCTAGTGACGAACCTAATGGATGGTGAAGAACGATGGGAGATATAGTGCTCCGACTCACTTTGCTGCAGCGATGGCATCCATAGATTCATCAGCCTTATTAATTGGTAGTGGACATATTTTTGTTAATGGTCGGCACATGTATTTCGTCTTCGTTTTCAGTGTGACGACTCGAGTTATACCGTCGGATTCTGGATGTGTTTCCGTAATTCGCGCCAAGAGCCATTTAGATGGTGGTAAATTGTCTTCCTTTATCAAAACGATATCACCTATATGTATTTCAGCTTTCTGTTGCATCCATTTTGGTTGTTGTTGTAATCTGTTGACCATCGTTGCCAAAAATGTTGGTAGATTCTTTGCGTGAGTTGTCATCGGGAGCAGTAGTTTTCCTTGAAATTGAGCATAGTTGGCTCAGGAACAGAATTGATAGCATCGCCCTTTAAAAAAATGAACCGGTGTAAGTATTGCAAGGTCGTCGTGATCGTTTGTAATGGGACACAGCGGACGTGAATTTAAAGCACCTTCGATTTGTATGAGAATGGTACTCATTTCCTCGTACGTTAATTTGGTTTGGCCTATAATTCTCCGCAGATGGTACTTCACGGTCTTTACTCCGGCCTCCCACAGGCCCCCGAAGTGAGGTGATGAGGGTGGAATAAAATGCCAGGTAACTCCGTCATTTGTTATATGCTCCGTAATATCAGACTGTAGTTGTTTCATGACTTCCCGTGGTTACGTTTTAGCTCCGCTGATGCTCCAACAAATGTTGTGCCATTATCGCTATATAAGTTCGAGATTTTGCCAAGGCGAGAGGTGACTCTTTTGAATGCTGAAATGAAGGCAATAGTGGTCAGATCACTTACGATTTCCAAGTGTATAGCCTTTGTGCTAAGGCATACAAATACGCATATGTATTCCTTATATGCTTTGCCTCCTCTTCCCTTTGACATACGTAACGAAATGGGACCAGCATAATCAACTCCTGACTGTTGAAATGGTCGGCTTTGATTGACTCGAGGATAAGGGAGGTTTCCCATTAACTGTATTCTGGTCTCAGCTGTGTACCGAAAGCATGTAATACATTTATAAACGTACTGACGTACCAGATTTCGGCCGTTGAAGATCCAATAGTCTCTGCGTGTGTATCCAAGTGTCTGCGTAATGCCACCATGCAGAGTGTTGCTATGTGCTTGAGCAATTATCATCAAGCTGATCGGACTATTACGAGGCAATATGACGGGATGTTTCGCTGCGTAGGTCAATCAGCTCATCCAATAAGGGATAGATTAGTGGTGCAGCATCTAATTTCGCTTTGGAAATGACTTTGTTGCTCGTATTTTAACCAGAAAGTTAGAGCTGATTTTAGTTCGTCTGCAGATAGAAACCAAGATTTTTTGTTAAGTTTTGTATGAGTACTTACATTATGTAGAAATCGTCGTATATATGCCGTAATGCGGACCAACTTTGTTAGGCATGAATATTTGTGAATTAGGTTCCATGAATCATTTCTACACATCGTTGAGATGACGATTTTGCGTTCCTCTAAATCGATGTTTTGGTTTTGTATCGGTTGTTGATTCGGCCATTGAGAAGAATGTTGTCTCAACCAGAAGGGACCATTCCACCAGAGTGTATGAACTTGTAATAAAGTAGGCGATATTCCTCTAGACGCACAATCGGCTGGGTTGCTTTCTGTCGGTACATACCTCCAACGACTAATGTTCACATTATGAATTTCCGATACTCTATTCGCGATGAACGGTTTTCATCGGTTGCAGGCATGCGTTGTGCATTGTTGATATGGTTTTATAGATGTAATCTTTCTGAATAGTTTCGCCAGCAAAACAGCTCCACATAGCTCAAGCCGCGGAATTGATACCTGCTTAATTGGAGCCACCTTTGTATTTGCTGCTATCAGCCCAATATGGTATATGCCATCAGAACCTAACGCACGAGAATAAATAGCGGCTGCATACGCGACATTAGACGCATCGCAGAAACCATGCAGCTCGCAGTGTTTGTTGTGCTTAGTGTTCAGTCACCTCGGGATTTTTATCCGAGATAATGATGACAGTCCACTTCGGTAAGTAAGCCACGATCGTTGAATAGAAACAGGTACGGGATCATCCCATTTTATGTGAGCCAGCCAGAGATTTTGCAGCATGATTTTAGGAGTAATGACCCAACCCAACGGGTCAAAGAGACGTGATACTTCAGCCAATATGGTGCGTTTGGTAATATATAGTTGGTTCACTCGATAAAGAAATATTATATCCAAATTCGTCTTTTGTGGGATTCCAAAATATACCCAGCGCTTTAACTAAGCCTTCGTTATGAATGTCCAATACTGTCTTTGGATCGTGAAATTCACTAGGTACTGTTCGCAGCATGATTCGAGCTCAAATCAGCATGATTTGACGACCATTTGCGTAATTTAAATCCACCTGATTTTAGGAGACTCCGTAGCTCTTATTTTAGTTTTAGTGCGGCTTCGATGGAATCAGCACCGCTCATTACATCATCAACGTGCATTTCGTGTTGAACACTTTCCGCTGCTAATGGGAAATTGTGTCTTTCTTCGAACGCCAGCTGCATTAACGTCTTAATGGCAAGGTAAGGTGCACTCGAGGTGCCATACGTCACTGTGTTCAGACGATAATTAGTGATTGGTTCGTCAGGGTTGAATCGCCAACCGATTCTCTGATAATCCGTATCATCAGGGTTTACTTTAATCTGCCGATACATCTGTTTATATCCGCCGTGAACGCAATCTTGTGTATCCGCCAATTCATTATAATGGATATCAATTCAGGTTGAATCGATGGCCCTACTATCAACGTTTCATTCAAAGATACACCATTGGACGATTTCCGAGAGCCATCAAACACCACTCTTAGTTTGGTGGTAGTGCTGGTCTGCTTGAAGACTGGATGATGTGCCATGTAAAATGCACGATGATTTCCATGTGACGTTGATCTAGATAATCCTTCATGAATTTCGTATATTCTTCACGAAGATGGTTGTTTTTCCGAAACCGTTTTTCTGTTGATAGTAGCATGGCAATTGTTCCATTTCTCGAGTGGCCAAAGGTAGTTTCATCTGGTCTAGAATTAATGAATGGAAGATTAACCGTATATTTACCTTCTGGCGATCTACTATGCGTTTCCAAATAAAACTTTTCACATGTCCGTTCTTCTGCTGAATGAACCCTATTTGCTAGTTCCTTAATTTCCCAGAATGACTTTAGTTGATTGGAAACATCCATGCATGAGTGAAAATTCAGTATACCAGCAGTAATCGATGGATTCTTGAATTGTCTAGTCTTGCCTGACAATATCCAACCCAATGTTGTGTTTTGAGCAGTAGGTGACTCATTGTGACTTTTAATAAGACCATCGAGTAGCAGTTCACCAAATACATCAGCCCCCAGCAGTATGTCAATAGCGCTTGGCTTAAAATAAAATGGATCAGCGAGTGTTAAATTTGAAATGTGATCCAATGTGGAGGTTGACATTGTTTTGAATGGAGGGTGCGCAGTAATTATTTTGATCACGAGTGCGTTTGTTGATATTTTAAAATTGGAGTTTGTGTTCGACTGAATTTCGAGCTTCACAATAGAACTCGCCTTGCTGGTGGTCACTGAGGCAACTCCAATAATTGGCACCATAATCGAGGCACGCCTTAATCCTAATCTGTTGACTGCACTCTCGGTTATAAACGTCGCTTGAGAACCCTGATCCAATAAAGCTCGTAATGTTATCTGTGCTCCAAAAGCAGATTTGATTTTGACAAGTGCTGTTGCCAGTAAAATTTGCGTATTGGTGGGCACAACATGAGCGCTGATTACCTTGACACTTGACGTAGACGTAGATTCACCAGTTTGAGGTGGTACGTTTACAAATTCAGCTTTCGTAGAGTTGTTATCATCAACCGGTGTCAATTTTGTAGCTTCGTGAACCATTGAGTTATGCTTCTGATTGCATAACGAACAGCGTTTCGTGTTTCGACAATCATTCTTCGAGTGACCACTTCTCAAACAGTTGAAACATAATTGGTTGTCTTGTACTACCTTTCGACGATCTTGAATTTCCATTTTTTGAAATCTGAAACAAGAAAACAGAGGGTGAGTTTTCTGGCAGAGAACACATGACATATATGTTGCATGGAATGTTCTCAATGGAGTAGACGATGGTTCGCTTCATGTTTGCTTTCGGTTTACATGGTGATATAGCTTCTAGAATTCTAAACCGGTCTTGCAGAAAGAGTCGTAGATTCTCCCAAGTTGGAAGGTCGACGTTTGATGCGTGTGCCATCTCCCATTGTTTTAAGCTCTCAACATCTAACTTTTGTACTATCAGATAAACGATCCAATCATCCCAATGTTTAGTAGGTAAACCGATGTTGTTTAATGCTCGTTATGTTTCACTAGTCGTGTCTAATAACTTAAAATGATGATACACTATCATCCTTTTGTTGTCGTATCGAATTACTAATGTGTCCCACGCGTCCTCGTAATTAGCGTCGGTAACTTGGATGTTTCGAAGTAACTGCTCTGCTTCGCCAGACAAATTCGTTTTCAGATAATGCAGCTTCTCTACATTAGAAATCGATTTGTTGTTGTGGATGAGTGTCTTAAAGAGATCACGAAACGACGTCCAAGATAAATAATTCCCGGAAAATGTAGATAAGTTGACGCGTGGTAACTTGATTTCGGATTTTAAACCTTGCGGTGCCGGTGTTGTTGGTGCGTTAACTGTTTCTGGTGAGTATTTTGCGATCATTTCGGTAATTTCTCCCAGTAACTGAATAAATTGTTCTTCTCCCGCGGAGTATGCCTCGATGTCGATCTCTTGTAATTTGTCAGCGCGGACAATCTCCGAATAAATATTTTTGTATTCTCCCACAGTTCCTTAAGAATATTTAAACGTGTATTAAGGTGGCTTTGAGTAAGCCGAGGTTTCGGAGATATCTTGAAGTTAATTTCAAATCTCTTTAAACGTTCGATATGTCCACCGAAATTAAAATTAGTTTCACTCATAGTGGCACTTGACAAATTTTCACTCGACATGTGGTTTCACTAACTTTTCACACTATTACACGGTTCCTTTAAATTGAATTGAAAAATAACTGGATCGATTAAATTAATACGATCCGGCTCGAAGGACCAAAAAATGTTCGTGCAGCTACTAGATATTACGATGAACTCAAGATACATGAATCGATGCTCAGTTGAAAAAGTGAATCGATGCTTGGTTTATTTTCCAAGGAGTTAATAATATTCAGCACGCGGAACCAATTGCGGAACCAATAGTTTAAGAATTCGATTAATGTTAAACCACTCTTGTAATACAAACCACCATGTTAATTTTTTATATATATATTTTATAAGTTATGTTATCAGCAGTTGTATTTTGATTATAATATTGCAGCACATCCGTCTTGTATGAACGCCAAATGAAAACCAAAAGCCAGAGTTTTTACAAGATAAAGGAAAAACAGGCCGTATGCAATGTGTTACTTAAAAGTCTACTTTATATTTCTTCAATCAAACATTTCTTTATACACAACATCTCTGTTTAAAATGTTGCTTCCACAAAACGAAGTCTAGAGGCGTGAGGTCTGAGGAACGCGCAAGGTATTCAATGATACCTTTTCGCCCAATCCATGTGTCTCGAAAAGCAGCATCGAGGTACATCGCGGTACATCGTACATCGCGATGGTAGTGGGGAGATGCTCCATCTTGCTGAAAGTAAATTTCGTCGTCTCATCACCAAACATCTCTGTAACGTGTGGACCGACAAACTCCTCGAGCAAGGTGAAGTAACTCTCACCAGTGACAGTTGCGTTAAAAAAAATGGTCCTATGATGCCCAATGCGGATACCCACACCACACTGTTCCTCCTGGTAAGTTTAAATGGTGTTCAACTATTACATGGGGATTTACAGGATCATAGTAATTTAATTTAAAAGAGGCCCCATCGCCCCTCATTAGTGTTGGAATGTAGCATTTCCAGCGCAGACGCCTCATAGTGCGATAAACACTATCTTTTGAGATGTGGGTTTCCCGAGCAGTTTGTCGAAGAGATTTCTGTGGGGATCGAACGAGCATTTCCTGCGCCTACTCTTTTTTTCCAAGGCTCGTAGATGTCCATGGTCGTCCAGAACGTTTCATGTTAACGTTGTGAACCATCTGCATTGGTGCATTGGTGGCAGTTTCTCGAATTCTCTTCTGAACCTTCTTTAAACTTTCGTGGTGTTTTTGGTCTTCCAATAACATTTCAGGACAAACTTCCTCTCCTCAAAGCTAGGTTGATTTCTTGTCATGTTGCCCAGCTGCTAGCTCTTTGACTACTCCCCTTTACAATTTTATTATATTTTTAGTCGATCTTGATTGGATCTAGTAGCAGTTTGTAGTAGATTAATAATGACGAAATTCATCGTTAGATCTCTATGGAGGTTGTCATTTCTTATGTACCACGGTGCATTAACTATTCTACGTAGGACTTTTGAAACAGTTTAACCTCAGCTTATGCTGAAGGCCAAACTAATTTTTTTTTTGCTTTAGCTCGTGGTTGCACCACTTGCGGCTTAGGTACCCGCAGCTCAGTCAAGTAGAGGTACATTGCTCGTAGGTGATGGAGTGCACGAGCAGTGGCCTAGATTACCGCACGTAAAAGAAAAAAAAGATGAGACGATCTAGACTAAGCCATCAAAACAAGGAATTTAAATTAAGTGAATTGGGCATCGGACCCACATTGGCGAGATTCATGCCTCACATGGCTGGAGCATGCCCACTGTGGTATCCTAAGTTAAGCATGATAAAATCCAAAAAATGAGATTTAAATATTTCGGCTTAAGGCCTTAAAAGTTAGTACGTGGTTTTTTATAACCGCGTGCTGACGCACTGACAAGATTTCCGCTTCTAATGAAGCAGCTGGTGGACCCTTTTACCAAATGGGCCCGTTTAGTTATTAGGCTGATTATATTTTTTTTATAACCATACTTACCAGATCTGGTTTTTCCCCTCGAACCACAAAAAAAACTTATTAGCTCAGTGCGTAAACCAATTATCTCTTCCAAAACTTAACTGCCTCTACCAAAAAATAATGCGCGGTATTTATACAAGGGAGGGGGAAAATTTAGTTATGGAAATATACTTCTCTCTCAACTAAATAATGTAATTTTCAAAGTCACGGTGAAATTACCCTGATAAACGTAAAGATTATTGGGAATGGGTTGATAACGGAATATAATAAAATTCCGTTAAAGCGTGGGGAAAACCCAAACCCTGAGATGAAAAGAGATCTCTTGCTCTATTCGGAAAGGGCGATGGAATAAGGTAGTCAGTCTTGGTAGCTCAACGTGGGGAACTCCCACATCCTGAGAGGGTCGCCTACTCTGCCGGCTGAGCTAGCCGGGTACTAAATACTTATAAAAATTAATTATTATCCGCTAAATTAAATCCTATAGGTTATTGTCTAAACTAATATACTATTATAATACTAAGCTTAATCTGAATACTCACAAGTTCTCTTCTCCTTTTTTTTATATTTTTCTTAGGTACACGGGAAACTTGTGGCTAACTAAATTATTACTATACTTGCTAACCTAACACTAGCTAACCTAGTTTTCTAATTATATTACAATCAAGCCTATTTACAAGGTAACTACTTAATTTAGACAAAATTTGCCCGGTGGGTCCCTGGTGGGTTCCTTCTGGGCTCTTTATGTGGTACTGCCCCAAGATTAACGCTGAACTTACATTACCGCTAATTGGCTCCATCCTTCTGTTTAGCAATCGTGTAAACAGGTGGTAACGTATTGCTATTTTAGTTCTAGCTTACTTTGGTCGTTAGAGATAACTTAAGACGTAAGACTTCGAGTCGAGCTATGTTGAATGAATCTCATAACCGAATATATCATATCGACGATATATTTACATTCATCCGCTAACTTCACGAAGAAGTGGCCCCTCTATCTGGCTCAGAAATACGGCAGGTAATGGTTGAATGTTAAACCCTCTCATGATGATTTCGTACTACTGGATCTAGGGTCCAGGTATAGCTGAATTGTATCGTCGAAAATCAAAACGTATTTGTTATCTAGTTACATAGTACGGTATGATTACAGCCAAGTTTCCGCAGAATGTGATGTTCCACTTGGCAAATAATGATTTTATTGTAGCGTGATTTGTCGTATTACTTTGATGGGGCAAGCGATATAAATAACTATTAGTGACGTCTTTTGATTCTTGGTCAATGAATAAGGCATCATATGCTAATTCTTAGATTCGGGTTTGGTTCACTGAATATGCAGTTTGGTGGTATTAACAGCTTTTCGTTTTCCTTACCCCAACGCCAGATTAATAAACACAGCGCAGCTTCATCTCAAAATCTCTTTTCAATAATAATTCTACTCCATGATGATCTTGACAGTTTACACGAAGATCCAAGGGGCTATGTTATGACAAACCACCACAGTACTGTGGCCTGCGCTGACGGTGACATTTAACGACTTCGGCTTCTTGTAAAATGTAACGTACGAAACTGTTCCTATTTTTTCTGAGCATTGAACATATATTTAGTAGGCTCTGCTGGCATGGTACTCCTTTGTCCTGTCCTACACTGTATCACAGTATTTTTACCGTTTTCGTTCTAATACTAATTCAATTTAGACATTTATTTCATATTTTTTTATCTTTAATGTTAGTTTTAACTTTTCTTAATTTTCGTAATCACTAACTTAAGCTACACCTTTATAATGTATTATTGTAGATGGCGCTACCTCAATCCCACTTTGCTAACTAATCTGAATGGGGTTGAGCCAACCTCATCCTTTCTTTAAACTAAACTTAGTATTATACCTTCCTAAGCCTATTGTCTTAACTAGTGTAGCTGGTATATATTCATAATTTCGCGCGCGGTATACCAGCCTTCACCTTACCATTACATCATCTATGTACATGCCCGACTATACATAGATGGTCTAATGGGAAAGTGGATGAGGTACGCTCTCGCCTAGCGAGAGTCATCGCTAGGAATTTCCGGTTAAAACACACTTTGTACATGTGTGTAAGAGTTAAATACCTTACGAACTCCCCCTCTCTCTTGCAATATATTTTGTTGGTGTCAATATATTGGATTATGAATCGCCCCGATGTCTGTACGATTCTAAATTGCCTCTTGCGGTCTCTATATGACAATGGCTTGTGATTTTTACACCTCTTCTTCTTTCTGCGAGATGAGCAGAATTTTTGTTTCTAGAGACTCTCATTCTGTTTGTATTACCTAATTTGATAGGTACCTTACTAAAGTTAGATTCCGAAGTCTTGTTATTTGGTAAAGGTGTTAGACTTGATGATTTATCTTTCGGAGGGAACGTATCAACAACCCAATGATTATCTACACGCTTTGCCCTAGTGTTCGTGATCGTCTCTTGCAGTGTATCACTATGATCTAGTTCTGTGTCATAAGCAATTTCTCGCTGTGATGTCGGCAGTGACACAAATTCGGAGTCTTGAGATGATATTTCATCAGGTAATCGATGTACCGTTTGCTGTTCACCAACTTGATCAACTACAACTTCCGAAAAATTTTCATCGTCTTCTAATAAGATGCAGATCGACGGTGAGCTATTTGATGATATGTCAATCCCACTACATACGCCATTTGAATTTAACATTGATTGTAACGTTATTTGTGATGCTTGTGGCGATGGTCTAGTACTATCTATATTTTGGACTATCTGATCTTCATCAGTTACTTGCGTGTGGCTCGGTAATGATGTTTCTGATGTTATTTTAGCCGAACTATATGCATCGGCCGAATGAGGTATACGTGGTGATGGCGATGAAGCCGCTATTGGTTTATTTGGCAGGCATTGCTTCTTGTGCAATTTTCGCAATAACCTGTGATGTTGTTCCTGCTTGCGCTTATTTGTATAATACGCACGTGATGCTGAATCAGTTAACGTATTATTTAATGGCAATAGCGCACTCGTCTGCTGGCGCATCATCACTAATTCCCAGGAGAACTCTGGCTTCGTCTGACACTATCACTAATTTTTTTAGCTGATTATCGGCCTCTCGCAGAGTAATATCGTAATATATTATGATCTATTAGGGACCACCCGATATCCCTTAGGTTATACCAGCTTTGTTTTATCTCACCAAATGTATCGTCGAATACTTCGGAATCAGGGCTTCGGTCGATTCGACCTAGGATATGAAATAGTTTGGTGTAGAAAACTGGTTTCAGCTCATCTATGGCTAAACCACCCCATATCGAGGTTCTCAGCAATTTTCGAACCTCCTCCAACTTCTTAAAACAAGCTATTGCCTCTTGGACATTCTTGAGCTGCCTTATGTGCAACTAGCAGGGCACACAAAAGGTAGACTTGCGTGTGGCTTTGGAATGACTGGATGATATTGACATTGGTTTTTTTTGTACAGCCCCAGAGCTAAATACCGTAAGTCCACACAGGTTTTAGAATTTGCCAGTATAGTAGCAATTTATTATATAGAGTTAGCTCAGAATTTCTATTTTTTTTTTTCACATGCTCTCTCCATTTTAGTGTCGCATCTAGAGTCATTCCTAGATATTTTGCCGTATTTGCATAGACAATTTGCTGAGAATTCAATTCTGCTGGTATCCAGTTGACCTGAACCTCACGTGAAAGCCCCTAGATTTTTCAATGGAATGAAGTTTATCTGTTAGTCTTGATCCAGAACAACTCAAAAGTGCGCTTAGTATTTGGTAGCGGTGTTTCTAGAATTAGAAAAATTGCTCGGAAAAGCCCTACGATATGCAAATTGACCACTTTACAAGTACTTCATCACCGTACTTACCTGCATTTTTTCATATAATTTATAATTCACTCGTTTATACGAAGTAATTGAACGCATACATTGAAGCAAAAATAGCGGATTTAAATTTTTAGGAGAGTTTATGAAATACTTCACTACGATACATTTAGACGGAATTCACCATCGAACCTTGATGCAATTTTAGACTCTTAAAGTGACTGCAAGCACCGGCTTGGTTTCCTCAGAAAAGTTGATATTGATCGTACTTTTTTTGAGATTAAGCTTGTACGCGGCTACCTTAGAGGTGATTAATGTGGCTTGGGATCCCACGTCTATCAGAACCCTTAAGATGACTGGCCGAACATTATCCGATTTCGCCTTCATTATTGCAGTAGGCAACAATACTGAAGACGCCGTGTTGTTGCAAATCAGGAACGTGTGATGATGTACAGACGTCTTACAGAGGATGCATACGTTCGCCTTGCATATGCATGAGCCACTGTGTTGCTTGAGGCATCTTACACGGGGGTTCGAGGTGTTACCAAGCTAGTTCTCCCCAATATCGTCATTTTTTTTAATTGGTCGCATTGGTCGAGTGGGTGGCGTTTGGAACATGCCTTAACCTAACAAACAGGATTAACAGTAGCAACGTAGACTAAGGTTGTACAGTCGATAAATTGCCTTGTGTTTTCCATTATGTTCATTTAGCACTGCTTATTGCTTCTCAATAGTGGAATTTCCTTTCCATGAAGTTGAAACATTATGTTATTGTTGGTAGCTCCCTTGGGTTGGGAGTTGATTCACATAGTCGAAATGGATTATCTATCTAATTTTCTGAATAGAATGAATGCTACGAATGATTCAAATGTGGAACTTAATTTTAAGCGTTCTATGTTATGCAGTCTTTCTTTTGTATTGCCATACATGTTCCGAATTCCTCCTGCAGAAGCCGCTTGCAGCGTTGGTGCAGGTAAAAGCGAGTTGAAATATTTGTTCGCAAGGAGCAGGAGATTGACCTGGTCTGTAGCAAATCTCATGCTTTCTCATAATTTTCTTCTACGTTTGAGAGATGGCTGATGAGTTGAGCCGCGCCTTTCTGGACGTGTAACTTTAAATAACGCATTTTAACTGTGTTGGAGATTTTCTTGTTTGTATGCGTCGGAGCTTCGTGAATAAAACGGTGAACGAGAGCTAGGTTTCATAATCTCCGCTGGATGTTTGTATATCCACTTTCGGTAGTTTGATACTGCGCACCTCTTGCGGCGCCGTATTTGGCTTTTGCCTCGTTTAAAGTTCCTCTATTGTGTCATCCACCTTATCCACTAATGTACCGTAGTAATTTTTGATGAAGTAGTTAATTCTAAGATCTTTCTCGTCTATTTCTATCAAGATCATCGTATACTGGTCGATCTCGTCCATCCTTTTTTGCAGCTTCTTGATATTTCTCTGTAAGTATCCGGGTGGACGAACTTCGTAATCCAGTTTGTTCTCGATTTGATGTATATGTTGATATAATTGAAACATGAGTACGTCTCGTTTTTTGAACAGAGGGTTGTTAAGTTGCTCGATCGATTCAATTCGAGCTGGCTGCTATCTGTTTTGATAATTAGTGTTGTTGTCTAGGTTGTTCCCACTAAGATTAGTTATAGTGTTAAGTATTTATTATTAACATAATTGTAAAGAAAATTGAATAAATAATATTTTTTTTGTAAGATCTAAAATCAATAAAAACGTTATTCACACGTGTGAAGTTTGTGCTAAACTATTCGTTAGTTTTACTCATTGTAGTTCTAACTTCACTTGCATGCATTAATTGGAAACCTATTTGCTGTCCATCAATAATAATAGTTGGAAACACTGATTGTGGCTGGACTATAACGGGTTCCATAGTTAACTCAGGTTGTGACGTCTGTAATGCATTGGTCCTTTTTTTATCATTGGATTTCGAATCTTTATAAACCTATTGTAAAAGAAATTATTACTACGATAAAAAATAAACTTTATAAATAATTGTCATTTGAACCTGTTTCCACTGAACTGTAGTTTTCTTTGGCCCTGTTAAGACATTTAATATTTTTGTTAATTCGTCCCAAAGTTGCTTGTATAGAGCCTTATTTTTTAAATCCAATCTGCCCTCTTTTAAATTTGGATGCTCAGCCATATACTCTTTCATTCTATCTATCTGAATACGAGTTGTATTGCCTTTGTTTTTGTTCTGCCGTGCGTTGCGTTTAAGCATGGAATAGTTGTTTTGTATAAATTGACAAGTATCGCCTAAAAGTCGCATATGTTCTTTTAACGGCGAGTCTCCTATTTTCCAATCGTGTAAGCAGCGCCCACAATGAAAACATTTGACTTGGTCACCAGTATTTAAATAAAAAAAGCCAGCCTGACTTAATTCTTCTTTAGTTACAGGCAAAGCTTTAGGCCACTTGGCATATGATTGTAGACGTGTATTTACATCTTTGTAATACGGATGTTTGGGTACTGAAGCCGGGTTTAGTCTCATGCGATTGAATAATTCTTCTAACTCATTGTTTAGAAGTGCCTCATCATTTGGTACATTTGTTGTACATGTCAAATTTAAAAAATTACAATCTGGCGAATGCTTGAAGTGTTCAATAAGTGGGTCATCTCCGATGCTCCAATCTCCTATAACCACTCCACAAAAACAACATTTTACATGATCGCTTACGGAGTTGTAATAAAATCCATATCGGGCTAATTTTTCCGCTGAGACATAGGTATTAGCGAGAGAAAATATCGAAAGAAATGATATAAAACGGTTACTTTCAAAACTAAAGTCAATATGTCGATATTGATAGCTGCTTTGCGTACTTTCGAAATGTCCCACTTGATAACTCTGGTTGCTCGTACTACCGTGATCAAGATTATGGCTGCCTTGTTGGTTATTTTCGTTACTTCCAATGCGTTGCTCCTCGGTAAAAGCCATTGGATAATTGACACTGCTGGTCTCATCATGCATTCCGTTGTTCGTCTCAGGATGAACCAAACTACTGGTATGAGCGACAACTTGGTCAGAATTGCGTTGTACTAACCTGAAAGTAAAAGTATGTAAATACAATTTGTATACTACATATTCAAAATACGCATCGTATTTAAAAATCGTATCACCGTACACTAAGTTACTCGGTATAGTGTTATTCAAGCTGCTAGGAGCGTCAGTGCATTGCGGTTGGTTAGCACTGTCTTGATTATTTTCAATAATTTTTAAGCCATAGGGTTCCGGCAACGCCATTAGTCCATCTGGCAAATCTTCTTCCAATGTTTCCAATCCTATGAGAATATTTTTTTCAATTCCTAAATTCGTATCACCGTACATTACGGTACTCGGTATAGTGTTATTCAAACTGCTAGGAGCGTCAAAGCATTGCTGTTGGTTAGCACTGGTTTGAATATTTTCCATAATTTCTAATCCATAGTGTCCTATAAATGGCATTAGTTCGTCTGGCACATTTTCTTTCAATGCTTTCAATCCGATGATTACACCTCTTTCAATTCCTAAATGCTCGTTCAAGGATCCTCGACGACTACGGTTGCCCATTGGAAATCTAAAAGGAACATTTACAATAAAATTTGGTGTTATAAAACTACGTAACTTGATATCGCATACATTACGTCAGCCATGGTAGGTACATTTATACTGCTAGTAGAATCAAGACGTCGCTGTTGGTAGGCACTGGCTTGATTATTTTCCATAATTTTTAATTCATGGTACTCTTCAGTATCGCTCATCCCACCAACAATTCCTTCGTTCGCGAACATTTCGCCCAACGTACTATCTGGATCTGTTATCTCTCTTACATATTCGTACCATTTATTTTGACTATTGGGCCTACTCATTGTTAATCTGAAAGGAGGAACAATAATAAAAATAAATTCTAAAATGTTGTTAAATTGGGTGGAAAAATTCCAATTCGCGAAAATACCAAAATTTCGGAATCAAAATTGAGGAAAAAATTGAAAATTAAGAAGTTTTAAATTTTGGAAACTATGATGAAAATCATAATTTGTGGGGTCTATTCGAATATTTTAAAGAGATCCCGTAAACACTTCTGGAATAACGGATATACCCGTACACATAAAAATGTCTCTGTCTCTAAATCATTATAAGTAGATTCTTTTCACCACACTCATAAGATTTTGTTTGATCTACCTGACCATGTAGGTGAGACCCGCGTAGATTGAAATCAAAAATCACAATTGATTGAAATACGCATGTATGTGAAGATAGCCCAAATTCCATCCCCGAAAAATGCGATGGCAATACTAATTGTTGCTATCATGACACTTTTTACTATCAGCCCAAAAAATCTCCACTGTTTTGCTCTCAGCCCGAAAATCCTTGCTATCACGATAGTAAAAACTGTCATGACAGCTGAAATTTTCGGGGCTGAGAGTAGAAATGTATGGATTTTTTGTGCGGTGCACATCGTTTGATAGGCGATTGTTTAAGGAGCATGCACGAATTTTTTTAGAATTTTTCTATGTCTAGGACTTGAGATATAGTCCATAGAAGTCAGGAACTATTCGTTGGCCCAACTAGCGGTGCATATCGTTTCATAGGTGAATGTTTAAGGAGCATATACAATTTTTTTTACTATTATTCTATGTCTAGAAAATGCAACAGAAACTGTCACTGCTCAAAAAATCGCACGTGCTCCTTAAACATTCACATATCAAACGATATGCACCGCTAGTTGGGCCAACGAATAGTTCCTGACTTCTATGGGCTATATCTCAACTCCTAGATATCGAAAATTCTAAAAAAATTCTTAAAAAATTAATAATTAATTAATTAAAAAGTCGTGAAGCGATTGATTTAAATTTAAATGCTGAGTTTCGAATAACTGAAGATGAATTTTCTCTAGTCTCAACAATTATGTCAGCTTTACTTCCGGTTAAGTTAACAGTCGAACCTTGTTGCCGCCAATATTCTAGTATATCAAGTGCAAATGCTGCGGTGAAATTCATGTTCAAGGAATTGGCGAACCAGAATAGCACGCTCTAAGTAAAGAACTAAAAGCAGAACTAGAAGTTCGAATGTGTTGAAGGCAACTGAATTAACCAGCGTTCTTAGATATTTACATAATCTCAACAGCGCTGACCAAGATGAGACGGACGACGAAGAAATGTTCAAAAATAAAATATCTAAATCAACAACAATAAAAATAATTTTCAATTTATTGGATCGGTTATATTTCGATAAAAATGTACAACAGGAACAAACCGAAAGTTCAGAAATTGGAAATATTGATATCCCGTTCGCGTCCACAGTTCCAGCTGCAGAGCCTCAACTTGCATTGAAAGCAAAAAATACTAAAGACCTACAAAAAGTTAATCGACAAGAAATTACTTATTTTGAAGCTGAAAACATCAGAGGTAAATACTTACAACTGGCCTATGATTACCTATTATCTATACCACCAACAAGTGTGGAATCGGAAAGAGCCTTCTCAGCTGCAGGAATAATCTGTACAAAAATTAGATCACGATTGAATGCCAAAACCTTGGACGAGCTTTGGGGTTAAAAACAATGACTCACACCGCGCTAGTGCGCTTTTGGTGTTTTGATTTGTTAAATTTAGTGATATTATTGCAATGTGCCGAAACAAAAAGAGTTTAGAACAACGTGTGCAGATACAGCTTCTGCATGGGCAAGGTAAATCACAATTAGCACAATTAGAGATTTCTAAAACTGTGAAATTTTCACGCCGAACTGTGCAATATACTATTGAGCGATTCTCCGCTAGTGGAAAATCACAGTAATAGATACAGAACCGGGCGCAAACGCATCACCACATATCGTGAGGGCCGAAAGTTAGTGAGAGACGCCGGTGTGTCTTTTTTGCGTCGCCGAGTAGGCGAAGCATTTAGTCTAGAGTGTGTGGTACCAACCATAAAACACGGCGGAAGCAGCATAATGGTCTGTTCGTGTGTGAGGGCCACATAAACTCTTCAAAATACATAAACGTTCTAGAATCTGCGTTTCAGCCCTCATTTTTAACACGTTTTGGTGATACAAACATGCTAAATTCCAGCAGAATAACGCGCCCTGTCCTAAATCTGCCCGCACAATGGCATGGTTTCGAGAAAATGGCATTGAGCTTCTGGAGTGACCTGCCCAGTCCCCGGACCTCAATCCCACAGAACGTTTATGGAGTTTATTAAAACGCGCCACGTGCCACACAACAATTAACAAAGAAGGCCTAAAACACTGTCTGCACCAAGAATGGAGCGCCATACGACTTGCAGAATGTAAAAAACTTGCGAGCTCTACCCAAAAGAATTTCTGCCGTAATTAAGGAAAAGGGTGGACCCACAAAATATTAATTTTATATAAATAAATAGTAATGTGAACCTATAAAAATTGTTTCAATTTAATTCAAATTGATACTCCCCAAAAAATTGTAAGATATCATGGATGCTCTATACTTTTGGCCGAGGCTGTACTTGCTTGGCAGCACCAGTTTTATACTAAATAATTTGTATTAATACACTTTAAGAATGTTTTTTCTGTTCTAACCTAGAACAAACTTTTAGACACGAATGAGCGATGTTATCGTGACGTCGTCGTAACTATCGCAGTAGACTTATAACAAAATAAGTGGCATCGTGATTTGAATCATCCACAACAAAAATAAAGTTATTTTTATATTATTTAACAAATCACTCACAAATAATTAAATTTTTAACAAAATTATCTTTTATTACCCCAAAACTGGCCAACCACAAACAAACTGGCAGATAATTTGACATATATCCGAGAAATGGTTTGGGCGTATAATTGCGCCACCCAATTTTTCACGAAACACTCAAATTAATCACCAATCGGTTTATTTTAAAAACGTAAATTTCGAGTTTTGTGCTAAATAAACAGCCTTTGTGGGAAGCTTTGCTTTTCTGCTTCAACTTGAAAAAAAAAAAAATGTAGCTGAAGCACTTCATTTGCTTGAAGAGGCCTACGGCGAACATTATCAAAAATTACATGTTAAGATGGGTTTGCACGCTTTTTAAAGTCATTAAATACGACTCGCCAAGGTATTTCCAAACGTTTACATGCTATGGGAAAAATTCAAAAGGAGAGAAAATGGGTGGCACATGTATTGACTGTGATGCAGATGGAAAATCGAAGATCCACTTGCGAAATTTTGCTTTCACGGCATGAAGGAAAGGGCTTCCTGCATCGAATTATTATGAGAGATGAGAAGTGGATCTTTTCTAAGAATTCTAAACGCATAAGGTCGTGACATTCACCTGGCGAAGCATCAATATCGAGGGCAAGGCCAAATCGCTTTGGAAAGAAGACAATGCCCTGCGTTTGGTGAGACTAGAAAAGAATCGTGTACTATGAGCTGCTGAAACAGGGCGAAACTGTAAATGGGCAATGCTATCGACCAGCCTTATTCGATACTCGGATTATCACTTGTTCAGGCGCAGGGGTTGGCAGGGCTAAACTTGGCCAGTTTCGAAGAAGTGCAAACTTGGTTGGATGAATGGCTTCAGTCCAAAGACGTGTCGTTTTATCGTTAAAATATTAATGTACTACAATGGCAAAAATGTGTAGATAGCGAAGGACAAAACCATTTTTTATATTTCTATTGAAAATTTCCATTTTGAGAAAAAAAAAACCTGAAATTTAGTTGCACACCTAGTATGGCCCAAATGTTTTACCATTTTTGTAGAGATGGCACAGTGAATTGTTAATTATGGTTTTCAAACGAACATTTATTTTTAGTGTTTATAGTAGACGCAAAACAAACGGCGCCTGATTTTTGATTAACTTTTGCTAAATAAATTAAGATTAATAAACCACCAAAATATTTCTAGTTGGAGATTGATAAATCTGAACTTATTTCGCAGTTTAGAACTGAATATCAAACGTAAATTGATTTCGGGTTTAAAAATGGGGGGGGGGGTGATTTTTTCTACTTTTTGTGGTAGATACTGGGGCAAAAACAACTATACTGTGGGCATAAAGCATAAATTTCGCGCGGAAAACCATTCGTCGAAATATTTTTTTACTTTGTTGGTATGACTGTCAGTGACATCTGTGCCAAATGTCACATCAAAATAATCATTAGTGGTTAGTATACGCTTGTCTTTCTGAAGTACAAAAAGTGCATTCGGCGATTTTTACAATGAGTGAAATTATTCAACAAAGAAGTTCCATTAAATTTTGTGTGCGGAATCAATTTTGTGGTGCCGAAACGTTCAGAATATTGCAAAAGGCCTTCGGTGATAATTGTATGTCGCGAGCAAGTGTTTTTGATTGGTACAAATTGTTCAAAGGGGTTCGAGAACGTGTTGACGACGAACCACGTCTAGGACGGCCATCAACATCAACTGATGATCAACACGTTAATAAAAAAGTCAAAGACCTTACTGGCACCGTTGAAATATCGGAAGGATCAACGGAAAACGATTGGTTCCAAAATCACTCAATTTTTTGGAAAAACAGCGTCGCGTTGACGTCTGTGAAACAATGCTTTCCGACTACCAGAATGTCATGAAACGTATTATAACTATCGATGAGTCTTGGATGTATGCTTACGACCCGGAAACAGACGATCAATCGGCCGAATATCGTACCAAAGGTGAGCCGAAACCGAAAAAACCACGTCAAAGCAAGTCAAAAATCAAAACTGGTGTTGACAGTTTTCTTCGATTATCGAGGTGTGGTGCACTCCGAATTCCCTCCGACCGGCCAAACTGTCAACAAGGAATACTATTTGTGAAGCTATTCGTGAAAAGAGGCCGGAATTATGGGTCGACAAATCTTGGTTTTTGCACCACGATAATGCACCTTCTCATACTCTTTTCGCCAACAATTCCACCCATATCGTTCCGCAACCACCGTATTTGCCTGATTTAGCTCCGTGTGACTTCTGGCTGTTCAGCAAACTCAAACGACCGCTCCCGGGAAACCGTTTTGAGTTAATTGAAGACATTAAACGTGAATCGCTACGCGCATTGGAGGCTATTCCGGTAATTGACTTTAACAACTGTTTCGAGGATTGGAAAAAAACGTTGGCACAAGTGTATTGAGGCCGGGGGGGGGGGGGGGATTACTTTGAGGGGGACGACATAGATTTGGAGAAATAAATAAATAATTTTAAAATTATGAAGAAAGTCTTACTATTTTTTGCCAACAGTATTATATCTATTAGCTTTAGAGAGAGGCTTACGTCCAAATTGATTTGACAAAATTGTTACCGGTTTGTTGTCTTTCCAGAAAATGGTCAACATAGGTTTTTCCTTATTTTCAGAGGGCACACTATATCCCTTTACTTCTTTTTTCATTGTTTTGTCATTTGGAATTGTAATATTACTCAGTCTATTGTATCTTACTGTACCAGGTCCACCAAACCCTAATACAATCAGCTGTTGAATAACTCGATAGCTCGTGAAAAAATTATTAAAAAAGAGAGAAAACGGAGAGTTGTAATAATCTTTCAGGTTTTCTGACGACAGATTCACCTAACCTATATTGACTCTCGTTTGATTCACTACATTTTTGGTATGTGTCAAACTGCATGCAATATCCAAGCCGTCGGGCAAGTACCCAGGGTTTAAATCCAAATCGTATGGACATGTATTTCATGAATTGGTTACAGCTGTGCCTTGTCATTCAAATGGTCAATGAGCTTTCTAATCTTGAAAAGTTTATCATTGTTGATAATAACCTTGTTATCAGTAAAATGCAAATTTGTAAACACGTCCACAAACCTATTTTGGCACATATGTGCCATATGTGATTTATATTTATTTCATCCTCATCACCAGATTCTTCGTCGGACACTTCATTCTCAATTTTGGTGGGCATCAGAATAACTTCGGTAGGGATTTCATCGTCATCCGACAAGCATGTCGGAATTGCCTTTGAAATTATGATAAAATTTCTATTTGTGGAAATAAAACATAAATTAGTGATATTACCTGAGTAAGACGGAACATTATCGAAGATTAGAGTTTTCTTATACGTATTTATTAAGTCATATTAAAATTAATTGAATAATAATAATTAACCGCTTTATTTCGACTAGTTACTTAAATTTTAGATTTGATTCAAGGTGTTCATATTTAGACATCAAAAATAAATAGTGTTCATAAATCTAACCAAGAAGTTATACAATATAATAGATAACACAATCTTTAAGGAATTCTCGAAAAAGAGGTATTCCTAGAGATCTTAACACAACCTCAGATATATGGCGTGTTAGTTGGAGGCCTTGTCAGTTAAAAAATATATTCAGTTGCTCCCCATCTAGGGGAGGGGACATTTAATAAAAGTTTGTATTATGACAAAATATAATAAAAATGATTAGGTCAACTGAGATATTCTTAGAGATCTTAACACAACCTCATGCATATGAGGTGTTAAAAGGAGACCATAGTTATTAGAAAAAATATTCAGGAGCTCCCCATCCAGGGGTGGGAACAGTTTACAAAATTTTGTATTATGACCAAATATAACAAAAATTCTTAAACCAACTGAGATATCCCTAGAGATCTTAACACAACCTCAGGTATATGGCGTGTTAGCTGGAGGCCTTGTCAGTTAAAAAATATATTCAGTTGCTCCCCATCCAGGGGAGGAGACATTTAATAAAAGTTTGTATTATGACCAAATATAATAAAAATGATTAGGCCAACTGAGATATTCTTAGAGATCTTAACACAACCTCATGCATATGAGGTGTTACAAGGAGACCATAGTTATTAGAAAAAATATTCAGGAGCTCCCCATCCAGGGGTGGGAACAGTTTACAAAATTTTGTATTATGACCAAATATAACAAAAATTCTTAAACCAACTGAGATATCCCTAGAGATCTTAACACAACCTCGGGTATATGGCGTGTTAGCTGGAGGCCTGTTCAGTTAAAAAATATATTCAGTTGCTCCCCATCCAGGGGAGGAGACATTTAATAAAAGTTTGTATTATGACCAAATATAATAAAAATGATTAGGCCAACTGAGATATCCTTAGAGATCTTAACACAACCTCATGCATATGAGGTGTTAGAAGGAGACCATAGTTATTAGAAAAAATATTCAGGAGCTCCCCATCCATGGGTGGGAACAGTTTACAAGATTTTGTATTATGACCAAATATAACAAATTCTTAAAGCACATGAGTTATCTCTATAGATCTTAACACAACATCAGGTATATGGGGTGTTAGTTGAGAACCATGCCAGTTAGAAAAAATTATCAGGAGCCTCCCATCCAGGGGTGGGAACAGTTTAGAGGATTTTGTATTATGACCAAATATAACAAAAATTATTCTTAAACCACATGAGTTATCTCTATAGATCTTAACACAACCTCAGGTATATGGCGTGTTAGCTGGAGGCCTTGTCAGTTAAAAAATATATTCAGTTGCACCCCATCCAGGGGAGGAGACATTTTATAAAGGTTTGTATTATGACCAAATATAATAAAAATGATTAGGCCAACTGAGATATCCTTAGAGATCTTAACACAACCTCATGCATATGAGGTGTTAGAAGGGGACCATAGTTATTAGAAAAAATATTCAGGAGCTCCCCATCCAGGGGTGGGAACAGTTTACAAGATTTTGTATTGTGACCAAATATAACAAAAATTCTTAAGCCAACTGAGATATCCCTAGAGATCTTAACACAACCTCAGGTATATGGCGTGTTAGCTGGAGGCCTTGTCAGTTAAAAAATATATTCAGTTGCTCCCCATTCAGGAGAGGAGACATTTAATAAAAGTTTGTATTATGGCCAAATATAATAAAAATGATTAGGCCAACTGAGATATCCTTAGAGATCTTAACACAACCTCATGCATATGAGGTGTTAAAAGGAGACCATAGTTATTAGAAAAAATATTCAGGAGCTCCCCATCCAGGGGTGGGAACAGTTTACAAAATTTTGTATTATGACCAAATATAATAAAAATTCTTAAACCAACTGAGATATCCCTATAGATCTTAACACAACCTCAGGTATATGGCGTGTTAGCTGGAGGCCTTGTCAGTTAAAAAATATATTCAGTTGCACCCCATCCAGGGGAGGAGACATTTAATAAAAGTTTGTATTATGACCAAATATAATAAAAATGATTAGGCCAACTGAGATATCCTTAGAGATCTTAACACAACCTCATGCATATGAGGTGTTAGAAGGGAACCATAGTTGTTAGAAAAATATTCAGGAGCTCCCCATCCAGGGGTGGGAACAGTTTACAAGATTTTGTATTGTGACCAAATATAACAAATTCTTAAAGCACATGAGTTATCTCTATAGATCTTAACACAACATCAGGTATATGGCGTGTTAGTTGAGAACCATGCCAGTTAGAAAAAATTATCAGGAGCCTCCCATCCAGGGGTGGGAACAGTTTAGAGGATTTTGTATTATGACCAAATATAACAAAAATTCTTAAACCAACTGAGATATCCCCAGAGATCTTAACAAAACTTTAGGTATGTGCCGTGTTAGTTGGAGGCCTTGTCAGTTAAAAAATATATTCCGTTGCTCCCCATCCAGGAGAGGAGACATTTTATAAAGGTTTGTATTATGACCAAATATAATAAAAATGATTAGGCCAACTGAGATATCCTTAGAGATCTTAACACAACCTCATGCATATAAGGTGTTAGAAGGGGACCATAGTTATTAGAAAAAATATTCAGGAGCTCCCCATCCAGGGGTGGAAACAATTCATACAATTTAGTATTATGACCAAATATAATAAAAATTCATAGGCCAACTGAGATATCCCCAGAGATCTTAACACAACATCAGGTATTTGGTATATGGTTACTAATCTGCCTCGGATACTTATTTTATAGTTATTTTGTAAAACTTTTATTAACCGCAATATTCGTGTTAGTGAATATTGATTAATGAAATGGTAATGATATTTTAATTTCGTTCTGTTTTTTTTAAAGATAACTGCAAAATAGTTAAAATAATGTAAGTTACGTTATTTCCGCTTTGTACAGGTATCATTTTGATATGCACCAACACATATAAACGTTTAGCATAGATTTAGTAAAAACCTTACACTGCTGTATAAACATGTGAAGTTTTTGCTAATTTTTTTACTAGTAAAACTTTAGCAGTAACTTCACATGCATAATTTTTACACACTTTATGCTTTTGGATATTTAAGTACCCAACCAATAAAACGATAATTTTACTACACTAGTTTACACGTAACACTGACGTGAAAACACGAAAAAAAATTCATTTTAAATTATCGCAAAATAAAAATTAATTTTTTTACACACCTACGGTTAAACAATGGAACACGAAATGAGCTACATTATAATTTTATTCAGACATTTTACACAAAACCGTTATTTTCTCTCACAAAATATATAGATAGAGAGTATTTCATGCGCAAATGTTACGTGGAATAAAAACACCCAACCAATTCAAACGGGTAAACTCAACAAACTTTTAGAACAGACTGGAAAATGTTAAAAATTGAGTAAAAAAATAAAAAAAAAATTTTTTCGAAAACGACCGGTAGTTATCGTGACGTCGTCGTAACTATAAATAATCGCAGTAGACTTATAACTAACTACGTGACATCATCACTTGAATCATCCACAACAAAAGCAAAATTATTTTAGGTTAGTTTTATTTGAATAATTTTGAATTAAAACTCACAAGGTTTTTTAACAAATCATTCACAAATTATTAAATTTTTAACAAAACTAAATTTAATCACCCCGAAACAACCACAAACCAGCAGATAATTTAGAATTTGCAAAAATGGTAATTTTTCACGAAACACTCAAATTATTCACCAATGTCGCTTTATTTAAATGTGTTAACAACGCACAAGCTGTTTTTACTTTAATTAAATGTTTTTTGGTAAAAAATTTCCAACCAAACTAAAACAGAAACAAAAATTTTTTGTTGTGGATGATAAGAAAATCAAAGACAGAGATAGATATAAATGTAATTTTATTGATCACGCAGTTTTACTGATCACGCATGAAAGAGACGATTTTCTATCGAGAAAAAACACGTTTAATATTTCAAGAGTACCTAATTTACACCCGCTGTTCAATTTTATATTCACTAACACTAATATATTGTATTTAATACTCAATTATTATTATTTTTTTTAAATATTGTGAAAACTATTTTTCTCTAAATTTATGTTTTAACTCCACAAACTTTTAGCATCGACTGATAAATATTAAAAAATTAAGCAAAAATGTAAACAATATTTTGTCAAAAACGACTGGTAGTTATCGTGACGACACGTCGTAACTATATATAAGTAAACGCAGCACACTTAGAATAAATCAAGCTGACATCATCATAATATTTTTTGAAATGAAAAAAAAAATTGCAAACAGATGAATTATAATTTTACGTCTCTGTCTTAACGAATAAAATTGAACACTTTTTCATATTTCATTTACGTAAAACGTTTATTATGCCTTCTACTCTATTATTACGGTCAACATATTTTATGCCTAATAACACGTTCGGCTGTGAAAGTAATATAAATAAATTTTATACACAATTGAAAGCGATCTGCTATGGCGAGCTCGCGGCAACAAATGTGTCATCGTTTTTAAATATAATCGCGATCACGCGATCAAATACAAACAAAATATTTGTGTTTGGTTACGAAAGAGGACAGCTTATTTCAATTTTACTCATTTTTTAGAATATTGGAAAAAAGTTTTAAAAAGATTTGTTGAAAAGTAGTGAAGTAGTGAAGTTTCTGACAAACTAAAAATGACAAAAAACTTTACAACAGCCCACAAAGTGTAAACCTACACTTTCTCAAAAAAACTTGTTTTGTAAAACGAAATAAAATGCTAATACAAATAAGTTCACAAGGGCAAGCTAATTTAGCCACAACAATGAGCCATAACCTTTCAATATATTTTCTAGAAACCAGCATATTTATGTGGAGGGCAGTTTTAGATTACTTTAATTCTAAAAATTGTCTAAAGTAAAAAGTGTAGTGCCGGTTCGATGGTCAATGACAAGGCATCGTAGAAATGTCTACGCTTAACGGTATACGAAATCATGTTGATTAGGATATTCTAATTGTTTTCTAGAAGCCAACATACTTATGCGATGGAGCAGTCATAGATTTTTTGGCGGCCATAGATTAATTTAATATGATTTATTCTAATTAACCTTCTTTCATTTATTCTAATTGACCTTCGAACCGTCACTACACTTTTTACTATAGCAAAATTTAAAAATTAAAAAAATCTATGACTGCTCCACCGCATAAATATGTTGGCTTCCAGAAAACATTGAGAATTGTCTAATTAGAATGATTTCATATACCGTTAAGTGTAGACATCTCTACGATGCCTTGTCATTGACCTTCGAACCGCCACTACACTTTTTACTATAGCTATGCCCCACCGCATAAATATGTTGGCTTCCAGAAAACATTTAGAATTGTCTAATTAAAATGATTTCATATACCGTTAAGTGTAGACATCTCTACGATGCCTTGTCATTGACCTTCGAACCGTCACTACACTTTTTACAATAGCAAAATTTTAAAATTAAAAGAAAATTATGCCGCATAAATATGTAGGCTTCTAGAAAACATTAAAAATTATCTAATTGACATGATTCCATGTTAATTGTAGACATCTCTACGATGCCTTGTCATTGACCATCGAACCGCCCGCCGCTACACTTTTCGCTATATCAAAATTTTGAAATTAAAAAAAATCTATTACTGCCCCGCCGCATAGATATGTTGGCTTTCAGAAAACATTGAGAATTGTCTAATTAAAATGATTCCACATACCGTTAAGTGTAGACATCTCTACGATGCCTTGTCATTGACCTTCGAACCGCCACTACACTTTTTACTACAGAAAAATTTTGAAATTAAAAAAAATCTATGACCGCCCACCGCATAAATATGTTGGCTTTCAGAAACCATTAAGAATTGTCTAATTAGAATGATTCCACATACCGTTAAGTGTAGACATTTTTACGATGCCTTGTCAATGACCTTCGAACCGCCACTACACTTTTTACTATAGCAACATTTTGAAATTAAAAAAAATCTATGACTGCCCCACCGCATAAATATGTTGGCTTCCAGAAAACATTAAGAATTGTCTAATTTAAATGATTTCATATACCGTTAAGTGTAGACATCAGTCGCAAAATTGATTTCACTAACATCGGACGTAAAATAAAACAAACGAAAAGTGCAGTGTTAGTGCTTTCTTCCCCAAAAAAGACTTCTTCGAACACCGTAAACCGAACACAATCTACATCAAACTTGAACCAGCTTCATATAGAAAATTTAAATATTGCAAGTACAAGTGTAAATCAAGTGGGTATAGTTCAACATAGTCCAAAGAAAACACCTATACAAGTGATTAAAAGTGCTTCTTCGACAGAATTAGTTATACCGCCGTTTAAACTTATAAATCAAAACAGCGAAGAAAAAATTAATTCATCAGCAAATGCAATGCTAAACGAAAACAATAAGAATGAACTCAGTGCGACGAACTCTAGTGACCGTGGTCAGTTTGAAAATAATCTAGTGCAAACGGGATTGGATAGGTGTATCACTGTTCAATCTAAAAGAAAACGTAGCCCGAGATCTGCTCAGTTTCTCAACCGATTCTCTAGTTTAGAGGTCGGTAACCTCAATACAGCGCCGAAATCGAAACCTGAGAAACCGCCTCCAATTTATTTAAGGGCAGCATCTAACAATGAACTGGTTAATAAAATCGCATCATTAACAGACTCTAAATTTTATATTGCCCCGCTCAAAAGGGGTAGTATAAACGAAACAAAGATTCAAACCTTCGAAATCGACGGCTTCAGAGCCCTAGTCAAACATTTTGACGAAGTTGGTAAAAAATATTACACATACCAGCTAAAAAGTCAAAAAGGGCTCACTGTTGTGCTAAAAAGAATTGAATGCTGCGTAGATGTTAGCGATAGTAAACCGTGAGAAGGTACCCCAACCAATGTTCCGTTTGGAACTAGAGCCAGAGGAAGAAAAGTCAAAAGGAGTTCACAAGATTTACAACCTAAAATATTTGCTACTTCGCAAAATAGTAATTGAAGAACCTAGGAAGAGGTCAGGACCAGTTCAATGCATAAAGTGCCAAGAATACGGACACACGAATGCATACTGCATCTTAAATGATGTTTGTGTTATTTGTGGTGAACTTCACGACTCCCAACAGTGTGACAAATCTCCATCAATGACCCATCTGTGAAACGTTGCAGTGACTGCGGTGAAAATCATACTGCAAATTACAGGGGATGTGCAGTGTATCTGGACTTAAAACGGAAAATAAACCCTAAAATTAGAGCTGAGCAACGAATGCTCAATATGCAATTTAATCACCAAACCTGCGAGTGCAAACACACAAAATGATAACTTGGATACGTTTGACAGCAGTTTTGCACAGCCAGGTGTTTCTTATGCAAACATCCTAAAAGGTAACAAACCGAAACCCAAAGTTCGTTTTAATGAAGAGGACCTAAATATTCATACCACGCTAAATAAATTAACCGAGACCATCCAAAGTTTCATGACGATGATGGAAAGGCAAAGATGCAAAATATGAATACGCTTATGCAAATAATAGTTAAAAATCAAAAATGACAGTTCTAAAAATAGCTATTTGGGATGCGAACGGGCTTCCGCAACATAAAGCTGAGGTACACACCTTTCTTATCGAAGAAAATATAGACATCATGTTAATATCTGAAACACACTTCACCAAACACAATTTTTTTAATATCACCGACTATTCCGTTTATGACACCAAACCTTCGGATGGAAAAGCACACAGCGGCACCGCAGTCTTGATAAAAAGAAGGTTAAAGCACTACGAGCTCCAGAAATTTGCTAAAGATCACATCCAAGCTACAACTATTTGTTTGGACGAATGGTCTGGGAAATTTGTAATATCGGCTGTTTACTGTCCACCGAAACATGCAATTAAAAAACAGCAATTTATCGACTACTTTAATCAGTTGGGAATCAAATTTCTAGCACGAGGTGATTACATCGATAAACATGTGCAATGGGGTTCGAGGTTGACGTCACCCAAGGGCAAGCAACTCTACGAAGCAATAAACGAGAAAACCTAGATTATTTATCATCTGGACATCCCACTTATTGGCCTACTGATAGAAAGAAAATTCCTGATTTAATAGATTTCTGTGTAATACGAGGAATAGCACGCACCAATGCTCAAGTCGTTGACTGTTATGATTTATCATCAGATCACTCACCAATCACCCCAACGTTTAACAAACAAATTAACGAAAAGGGTTCTGTATAGAAACATAGTAGACGTAAATTGTCATCTGGATGTCCCACTGCAAACACCAGAAGATATCGATGCCGCGATAGAAAACTTAAGACAAATCATGGAAATGGCTGCAAAAAAAGCTACTCCGGAGTACAAAAATTCGGGAAAAAATAGTAAGCTTTCAAGTAACATTCAAAAGTTATTGGCAGATAAGCGGGCGACTCGGCGGCTATGGCAGCTGCACCAATCTCCTTTTCATAAATGGAAACTAAATAGAGCTATTAAAGCTCTAACCGAAGCAATAGGGAAGAACACAATCTTGGAATGCAGAATTTCCTAAGTGGAAGGCAGCAAGAAATTTAAAAAGACCAGAGCTATAGAACCCACCGGTAAGGAAACCAGATGGTCATTGGGCCAGAAGTGATTTGGAAAAGGCTATCACTTTCTCTAACCATCTACAAAAAGTGTTCACTCCAAACGAAAAAAATAATGATTGCGTACTACCACAGTTTACGAGGGACGAGTCGAACCGAAATCCAGTAAAATTTAAATGGAAATGCGTCAAAACGGTTATCAAAAACAGGATAAATCCTAAGAAAGCTCCAGGCCATGATCTAACAACTGGAAAAATGATCAAAGAATTACCCGATAGATGCATAAAATATATAACATATATTTTTAATGCGATTATTAGATGTGGATACTTTCCCCAAAAATGGAAAAAATCTCAAATTATCATGATTCCTAAGCCAGGTAAAGACGAAACCCAAGTCTCGTCGTACAGGTCAATAAGTCTACTTCCGATAATTTCAAAGCTCTTTGAAAAGATGCTACTAGAAGAACTAATACCTATATTAACTGTAGATCGCATTATACCAGATCACCAATTTGGATTTAGAGAGCAGCACGGCACAATAGAACAGGTGCACAGAATTGTAAACACAATTAAGCTCTCATTTGAAGAAAAGAAATATTGCTCGGCAGTTTTCTTGGATATTTCGCAAGCTTTCGACAAAGTATGGCATGAACGGTTAAATTACAAAATTAAAACTCTTCTGCCTAGACAATTTCATGCAATTCTTGAAAACTACTTAGCCCAAAGGATGTTCCAGGTGAAACAAAGTACGGCCACTACTGATTTAACCGAGATAAAGGCTGGAGTACCGCAAGGTAGTGTATTGGGACCTGTGCTGTACATGTGGTTCACAGCTGACTTACCAATAACTGAAAACATAATCACTTCAACTTTTGCTGATGACACAGCTATATTGTTTTCACACAAAAATCCTTAAACAGCATCGAGAGCATTACAAGAACATCTGCACAAAATAGAAGATTGATTAAAAACTTGGCGGATAAGGACGAATGAATGTAAATCAACACATGTAAGTTTGACATGGAAAAAGCACATTGAAACAAAACGTAATCAACTAAAAATAAAATTTTCTAAAATGTACTGGTTGATCGGAAGAAAATCGAAGCTCTCTCTAGACTGCAAGGTTCTACTATACAAAGCGGTCCTAATCCCCATATGGACATATGGTATCCAACTATGGGACTCAACTAGTGCCTCAAATATAGATATTGTACAAAGAACGCAAGCAAAGATACTTCGTAGCATTACAAATGCGCCCTGGTATATTCGAAACAGCAACATCCATAGAGACCTAGGAATTAAAACGGTTAAAGAGACATTAAAATCATGCAGTCTAAAATACCATCTGAAACTGGAATCACACCCTAACGAATTAGCTAGAGAACTACTAAGGCAACCGAAATACAAACGGCTTCGCAGAGCAGATCCTCTAGATTTAATCAACTGAAATATTTAATAATTACACGCATGTTGACCTAACACACTTAATTCATAGGTTAAGGCTTAAGTAAAAAAAAAATATAGTTTTTAAGAATTTCGCACTTCTTGTTAGTTTCGTATAAAGAAAAATTCAAGAATAAAGCCTTTGGCAATAGTTAAAAAAAAAAGTGTAGACATCTCTACGATGCCTTGTTATTGATCTTCGAACCGCCACTACACTTTTTACTATAGCAACATTTTGAAATTAAAAAAAAATCTATGACTGCCCCACCGCATAAATATGTAGGCTTCTTGAAAACATTAAAAATTGTCTAATTGACATGATTTCATATACCGTTAAGTGTAGACATCTCTATCGTACAAAATTATAATAGAAATTTATGGTCTATAATATTTAAATGTGGCAACATCTGAATTAAAACTTGGAACATTACCGTCAAAAACGAATTTTTATTTTGTCCAGCGCACGAATCGCTGTACAAAACTATACGCGTAATTTCTGATGGCAAAGACGATAAGTGTTGAAATAAACACGAGGCGATTTCATTACCTCTTCTATGTTATAAGCATTATTTTGATGTGCATCGTGAATAGTGAGGTTAAATGTCCACAGTTGCCGCTTGTGAAAACTTATTGACGTACGAAAAAATGGTGTTGAAAGACATTGCTGAAGGTCAAACGTATACGTTTTAGTATCATGGTTGAGTTTCGCATACTGCTGATCGTCTCTTTTACTTTCGTATGCAAAATCCGCCTCTTCTAAATGATCTGTCTTCTCCAATAATAATTTTGATTTAACAGCATCATTTTCGGCACATTTAATTTGCATTCCCAGCACCTCACATTTGTTGCAGGCATAGAGCTGTGGCTTTTTTAAATTTTGAGTTTTAAATATTTCTGTATACTTTGTTAATGCTTTCGGAAAGAGGATAGCTATTAATATGTTCCAACACTTGTTTCATTGTTCCATTGGAAAGTTTATTTGGAGGAACTTTCCTACCTCGTTTATCACTTGGAATTACGACGGCGGCGAAATTTATTTGTTTCTTAATTTCAGTTTTAATGAATTGTGGTGTTTCGCCAAATGTGTTAAGAAAATATTTTTGGCATACCTGAACACGAACGGTTTGTAACTACTTCTAACAAAAAGATATATAAATAAAGGCAATTTCTCTGTTCACGCAATGATTTGATTTTTGTTTCCGTTTTTTAGGTAAAATATGAATTATCCCGAAGAGAAAGGCTTGGCGTAAATTATAATTGCCCAGCTTCCAATATTCGTTAAATATCATTTGCTGAACACTTTGTTTTACAGTTTGGTTCCAATGGCTTTAGGCTCTACCCAAAATGTGTTTGCCTTTTGCCGTAAAATATTCTTGACCTGAATTACGCTTTGTTGTAATCTCCCATTTTTGGCCTTTTTGTTATGAAGCCCCTTCAAAATTTTCCTCTATTTCGCATGCCATAGCACTTTTGCTTGCACTAGATTCATTAGATACCTCACTAAGGTTTTCTTCGTCACTCGGCGGCATATAATTAGGGTCAATATCACTGTCGTCATACATAACACCATCGTCACCGAGGTCTTCGCCTATATCTGATTCACTTTTATAATTAGTTGAGGCCCTAGCTTAACCTGAGATTTTGGAACTTAGCCATTTACTTAAATTTGAAAATACGGCTGGTGCTAGCCACTTGGTCAGCAATTACTTAATTACGTACCATCTTAAAACATCTATCGCTATTTCCGGCCCAGGAAGGGTTTGGAAGTTATAGACGATTTTCATATAAATTTATATGGGGCCATATCAAAGCTTGAAGATTGTGCCAATCCTAACATACGGCTGGCACTGGGGTGCTCACCATAATTTTCCCTGATCATTACAAACCCAAAACCTAAGGAATCATTTCCGTCCTAGAATGTTCTTAGGAGATACAAATTTGTATGTAACTTAAACTGACATTTTGGAACTTGGCCATTTACTCAAATTTGAACATACGGCTGGTGCTAGCCACCAGATGCAAATTCACCGGATGCAAATCCGCTAGATTTCTCGGTTTGGGGTATTTTGAAGAGCAAGGTTGGGACAAAAAAAATACCAAAGTGTCGATCATCTCAAGCAAGTGCTTTGCTGGGAATGGGCCAAAATATCGCAGAGCCACTGTCGTGCTGCATGCAATAGCTTTGTCGGCCATTTGAAGGCCATAATCGCGGCTAAGGGTGGCCAAATCGGAAACTGCAATTCGAAAATTTAAATATTTGTGAACATTTTTTACTTTGATTCAATGCCATTCATCAAAAAATAAAAATTCTGTGGCGTTTTGTTATGGTAACACTTCGTGTCAGCCACTCTGTACGTTGAGGTTCACCTTGAATTCAACCGTATCAGTGTCTGGACTTCAAATTAGATAATTAGAACCCCATTTTCTTAGGTTCAAACATCCGGTTCGTAGTTAGATGATCCGTTGCATTTACGCATCCAAGCTTCCTCTGGGTTGTTATTGCCCGATAATATGTCATCTACGTAGAAATCGCTCGTAATTAACTTTGTCGCAATTGGGAAGTTTGCCCTTTCATCGGTCGGCAGCTGCCGAAATGTCTTGATGGCTAGATAAGGTGCATATGCCATCCCAGACGATTGTTAACCTGTATGATTTTATCATTTTATCAGGAGATCTTTTTCATAGTATTTTTTGGTATTGTTGATCATCGAGAAGATCATCTTTTCGGATGCGTCAACAACTACTCTTAGTTTTATTGTAGCGCCTGCTTGATGAGGAATGTAATATTCGTCGTTGTTATGTTCCGTACTCTCAATCAGATGTCCCTGATTGCGGTATGCATCTTTACATTGAAAAACATCATTCACGTTGAATGAATCTAGCCCATGCTCTCTGCTTAGACGATCCGAGTGATGGTACGTTTTATTTTAAAGGAGTTCGCACAATATAACGGCCGTCGATATCTCATTCACCTTTTTCTCTTCTGCCGTAAGCTTCTTGGGTTGTATTTCTTCTAATTCGCAAAATTTCTTTAATTGATTATCAATGGCTGCCGAGGTAAACAATGTCTTGATCCTATATGATAGCTCGGTCTGTTGTGCGATTCGTTCTTCTTGGTTTCATTTTAGAACCTGGTTTATCAATATATTTGTATAGTAACCAGCACCCAATATGATGTCGATTTTCTTTGGCTGGTTATAGTTCGGATCTACCCACATTGGGTTGTTTAGATGATTCCATTGTTTACCGTCGCGATTTTCTTCAGATAGGGACCGTGTTATATGATCAATTTTTTGCTGGTTGTGATCTCACTTTTGTTTATGCCACCAATCTTCACATATGTTTATGCTTTCGTCGGTATTGTTTGATATGATTAGACGCCTCCTCGGTGATACATAAAATTTGTGATCTATTAACATTCATAGCAGTTTCGTTTGTTGGTTTCCAATGTTGAACGGTCCTCAATCTTCGTCGTGAGTATCACATCAATGAAGTGTTTTTCACTTGTTGCAGAGCTGATCTCTTGTGCAATGAATTTGGATTGCTCAGAAGTAGGCGTTTTTTGAAATTTCTTAAAGCTTGTGTGTGATATGTATTGCCTACGGAAGCGATGCCCTACCACTCCGGATTTTGCACTATAAATTTTGATTTGGTGACTTCTAAAGCTAGAAATCTACGCTTTAAGAAAACCGAAAATTCTTCTGTTATTTGCATCTCTCATGGATCAGCAATGGCCAATTCGTATACACTCAACGTCTCGTTATCTACATTTTTCATGATAATTAGACTAATCAAGGGATCCAATACTTTCTGTTATACCATCATGCAGCAAGTTAATTGTAGCTGCTGATTCCGATTGTATTATAGTAGGGAGTTCACAATAATGTTGACATGAATTATCGCCGGTTGTCTCTTATTCTGGTTATGTTATATTCACCAACCGCTTCCAGGCATCTTGGTAATTTTACCCCGTTTCCGAGCACCATAATTTTTAATTGATGCGTCATCTTCCTTATTTGATGACGGCAAATCTGCCGCAAATTAAAGTCTCATTTAATCTAATATTTATAAGTTAGATTATCATCATATTTCAGTTGCGTATCGATATCGATGAATTCGTCCCAGACGGTTTCGATATATTCCAGTATTTTTTGCAGGTACTCCCTTCTTTTCCTGGTATCACCATCCTTGTTGTAATTGGGCCTGCTCTTTTAAAGTTGATCAAAACAGGCACATTGATTTTTATATTGACCCTCCAATTTATTATCTTATTGAAGAGTCGAATTTTACGTGACTGTTACCCTTGACACGAGTTTCGAGAATTGTTGAAATTATTCTCGCTGTTTGTGTTGATTCGATTTGTCCCGCGACTGTTAGTCGTGAACGCGGGCTTCGAGAATTGTTTAAATTATTCGCGTTTATCTAATCACACGTTTCGCCGTAAGCCGATTGGATTCGATGTGATATTACGCTAGTACCACATCCGGCTCGAAGGACCAATGAATAATTCTACACAATGAGTTAAGACGTGAATTCGAGCTTTCTCGAATTATTATAATAATTAGTAAACTACCTCGGGGTCTATTAATTACAGTACAAACTAACCGCTAGTACAACTAATGAGCTACGAATCCCATGCTGTATAAGATAGCGGAAATTTCTCAGCGAAAAATAAGAGATTACGCTACTCGACGCAAGTGCCAGAACCATCACAAAAGAGAATTTATTTTGTTATACCTGGTGTTTCTTTTAAACTGAGACGATCAAATATCTCGAAAAATAGCCACTCTACGGAAAAAATGTCCATAATCAAAATTTAATCATACCGCGGGGGAAATACATTAGTGCAAAAAATAGTCCCCCACCCCCCGTTTTGTAGGTGGGGCGGGGTAACTTTTAAACTAAGATAGGAAGCCATATTTTTTATTGCAGATACGGATTCTACGAGTAAAAATACGTATGATTTGAATGAAATATTTTGTTCGGTTCATGATAGATGGCGTGTGTAGAACACACGCATTCGATTCTGCAATACGTTTGAAATAAAAAACATCACGTTTTCATTGGAAATACTCGAAATTCGTCATCAAAACAATTTATTAATGTAAATGGCAGGTGAATAAAATAATTTTAGCTTAAAATAAGTGTTCAAAATGATGGCCTGCGACTTCAATGCGCCTAGCGTCTTTAAAGCATTTGTCGGAAATGAATTAAATTTTTTTATTGTTGTGCAATCCTTCTTAAAACTCTCGTAAACATTTCAAAACAATCCTATGATTCAGATGGAAGTACTGATAGTTAAAGCTGGCTTTTTCCAAACATTTATCGGACAAAAATTTAATTTTTTTTGTAGAAGAATACTTGATGAACTTCTTAAACAAATCTCAAAGCAACTGTATGGGTCAGGCGGTTGTACTAATGGTTAGAGTTGGACTCTCCCAAACATTTATCGGACATGAATTTAAATTTTTATTGAAATATAATCCTTGAACAACTTCTTAGGAAAATTTGAACTCAGTTGTATTGATCAGACGGTAGTACTACTGTTTCGAGCAGGTCCGTTTCAAGTATTTGTCGGACATGAAATCAAATGTTTGTTGTACTAGGATTCTTAACGAGCTTCTTAAGGAAATTTCAAACTATTTGTATGGGTCAAATGATAGTAATAATGGATCAAATTGGACTCTTCTAAGCATTTGTCGGACATGAATAGCATTTCAAAATCAAATTTCAAAACAATTGTAAACAATTTAAATTTTCAAAAGTATTGGTTATGAAATGGCCAAGTTTAGTCCAGCATGATCAGATCCTAGAATTTTGTTTTTGAGTTTTGGACCCCTGATCAATACTATTATCCAAATTTCATCGTCATTCTTTTAGAATGGCGGAAAGACGAAATATTGTTAAATTTCAAGATTTCATTTACCGAGTTCCATTACTTCGGAGATCAATCAATTTGTCATTTTAAGGATCACTTTTAATATTTTATTCCGCTGGGATGTTTTATTTAGTGAAAAAAGAGATACAAAATGAATAAAAAAATTCCGCTGGTAACTATATAAAACGAATTTCTCTTTTGTGCTACTGCTGACGCTTACGGCGAGTAGCGAAATCTCTTATTTTCCGCTGAGAAATTTCCGCTTGCTTATACAGCATAAGAATCCCGTGTCTTGATTTACTCATATTTATAATTTTTGTCACGTATTGGGTATATGCACATAGTGAGAGGATTGTTAATTTTTTTTTGTCGAACTTCCACTTCTCAACTTGATGCGAATCGTAGAAGAAGTTGTATGATAAGCGTATCTTATTGTCTCGGCGAGATCGTTATACTATCAAGATCAGGTGATGGAGCTATGTTTCGGAGTTAAACGGTAGTATGCCTGCATTTAGAATACCGTTTGAAACACAACTTAATGCATTTCAAAAGGTGAAATTCGAAATCAACCTCAAAGCTCTAAGATATCTTATCGTTATGGAAACCTAAAGATTTTAAAATTTTCTACACCAACCAAAAAGTCCATCGTCTTATAAACTTACCAATTTTTTTTTATCTTTATGTAGGTCAAAGATTTGGTGGATACCACAGCTTATATAACATAAAGCTCAGTTTATTTCGAAATACACCAAACAAATATTTTATCTCACTGTGTCAATTACGATACAGCGGGCACGCAAACCGACCATTTATCATTAAATTTATAAATATTATATATCTGTCAAAATTGCTGACGAGAATATATAAACTCCCAATATGAAAAACTGTGTATGTTATGTACATATAAGAAAAATGCTGATATACATCGTACCGTCGTTGTACATGGGTTTTGTAAACAGATATTTTGTAGGTCATACACGGAGAGCGAAAGACTGTAATAAAAAGTATTTTTTTGTGGCGGTTACAATCACTTTGGGATTTATATGCAATCTTGTATAGGATACCGCACAGTATTACGAAAAAAAAGCAAAACAGACAAAAACCGATGACGATGATGAAATTCGTTGTCATTTCCGACAATGCAAATAAATAATACAAATGAACAAACGAGTAAACCAAACGAGGATAAATTTCACAACGACTCCTAAATTTTCTAATTATTCATTTGATAGGATTAATTATATTTCGGAATACAATACTTATATATTTAGATCTAACCTTTATACCAACATTTGTAATGTTGTTGTTGCCAACAAAGTTTTTATTACGTTGTGGATCATGTCTACCGAGATTATGTGTACGCAAAAAGTAATTTTTGCCATTTGATACGTTTTCTGTGTTGGCATTACTCGTGTCTAAATATTTTTGTTCCAACTTTATTTAATTTAATTACTGTTTGACGAGTATACGGTGTCAAGTTATCAACAAAATTATTTAAGTTACTTCTTGTTGTGCTTTCCGGCAGCAGCAGTTCGGCAGTATCTAATTATAAATTCTCGTTGACGGACTTAGATTAGATTCGAATCCAATTTAAGGCATCGATTCAAGATAGCACGTGCTCGATTTTCTTAGCTAAGACACAATATTTTTTTTAATTTTATCTAAGAGATGGAGCTTACAGTACCATTTTAAAGTTTTCTTTATTATTTAACTTTTTATATTTTTTATCTTTTGGAGTGCATCAAAAATAAACGTAAACCAAAAGTGTGAAAAATAAAAATTTATTTGTTGAGCTGGATTTAACGGAACGCTTTAAATTTTATAATAGTTCAGGTGAAAACGCACATAGCTATAAGTCATCCAAATATTCAAAGAAACATCTAAAGTAGGTGAACGAATCCTCTCGGATTTAAAAACTTTATTGTTCGAATTCTGCTAAATTTAGCCAAGAATTCTAAAAGCAACATTTAAAAATAAAATTCAAAATGATAGCAATTTGTAACGGTCGAGAGGGTCAGGCTGTAACTTATCGGTTTTCTATGTTCTGTGATGGTAATGGTAATGAAGTTTCGTTTTGCAAATGTTGAATCATAGTAAACGGTCAATATTCTACCCCCCCACCCCCCCACCCCCCCACCCCAACAACACCGAAAAAATGATTTTTTTTTTTGTATACGAGAGAAAAAAAAATAAAAAAAAGAAAGAAAAACAGCATTGTGAAGGGTGTTGAAAACAAAAACAAAATAAAACCGAATTTTGTGGCTACCGCTAGAATACTACCAAGCGTACGGTTGTGAACGTAGCGTAGCTTAATCAATTGTCAACGAAGGTGGCTTGCTAAATAATAATCTATGTAAAACTGCTACCAAATCGTGCCAAGTTAAAAACCAGAAAACCAAATTTGTACGACTGGTATAATTGAAATAGATATCGTAATAAATGGTGGATAAACCGTATATATTAAAATAAAAATAAAAAGTCTTATGGTTTGTTCAAGCACCCACCCAAGAACCCCGAACACGCATACAATTTGGATACCGAAACTCAAAGTGACCGATATCCCTGTTGGTGATGGATGAATAATTCGACGGGCGCCTAGAATTTCACCAGTTTTGTTAGATTGTCTTGGAAGGTGGCAACGATAGAGGTGGTTATTTACGTTCCAGCGCATGAAGCAAGTATCAGCTGTCACGTGGTTAAAGTCGAAGGTTACAACGGTGCAGTATCACGGACGACGAGTAATTCATTTCGTAGTAACATTTCGTTAAGTATTAAACGCATTTATATCATTATTTTGTTATATTTATAATTTTCCAGCTACCTTCGTATAGTGTTTAGTAAGAATTATTTTTAGATACATAAGTACTGTAATCAGAACCCGAACTTGGTATATTATAGCTTATTGGCATACCGGTCCGCGACGATAACGTCTTAACGACAGATATATCAAGTAAAACTAGGGAATTTTATTGACTCCGGAATGGCTACCATCCCGATGATGGAAGGTTAGAGTAAGGTATTGTTGGTTGGTGATGGACGTTTTAGGTAGTCCGCGTGCTCCGAGCATTCATGACCAGGTGTAACTTGGTATCGGTCCAACTTTAAGTGAGTTTTCGGCAGGTGAATCCTGTCCGTCGAGCTTGCCCTGTATTTAATCACCTGGTAGCTGAAAACAAAAAGGACCGTTACAAATTGTTTAAATAGTTTAATTGACTTTCCTCACTTAGCGCTATTATCAAACTAATTATTTTACACTAAAAATGTATAGCACGTATTTATGCTATGTAGTGGGGTCTCCAGGCCTGTTATCAACCACCCAAACAAAGGATGGCCCAATTTATGTTCTAAGTAACTCTTTACGCATATTTAAACAAATGGGCAGCAAGATTGTGGCGGCTTTTTAATCAACGTTTTATTTCATACTTAATCGGGATTTATACTAAGATAAAAATTTATTATTTTTCAAAAATATAATCTCCTTGCTTAAATAATAAAAAGTGCGGTCTTCTTGAACCACTCCTTAATTAAACTCTTTTAATTTGGTCGATTTTAATTCTAATGCAGGAGGATTTGTTTCAGGAAAATAATATTTGGACAATGCAAATGTCGTCAACAAATGATAATAGCATTGTTTTTATATTCAAATTAGGAGCATAGGGCGTCTACTTAAATTTTTACCCTTGAATCCTCGAGTTATTTCGCTTCTGGTAGCCACGCCGATGTTCCTTTTTCGTTGTGGATTCCATTCCAAAGAACTTCTTCTTATGTCATTCGGTGACTTCCTCGGTGTGTGGCCAATGTATTTCCAATTGCGCTGTCTTATGTTAGTCCCAATTACAGCTTGATTCGTTTGCCTGAAGAGTTCAACATTTTTTATTTTGTTGAACCAGAAGCATTTATTTACAATCACCCATACCTTATTGTTGATGTTATGCGTAGCTTCCAGGTTGTGGAAACTTACCGGTTCACGAATTACAACACGAATTGAAAGTTCATATAGGATGGTGTTGCGGAATAGGATAGTTGTGTTCCAGACATTCTGCGTTTGTTGATACAGTTCTTTATGTCTTGACCTGTTCCAACCGTTTTTGCTAGTGTATAACCAAGGTATGCAAATTCATTAGCCTCTTCTATTCCTTCTGGGTTAGTATATCCAGTTTTTCAATACCGAACATTCCCTTAAATAGGTCTTGTTGGGACCTCATCTCACTGATGTCAAGTCCAATTCCATAAAAAGTTTGCCAACATGGAACGATAGGGAACTTCATTGACCGTAATATGGCAAACATTTTCAGCGACGAAAAAATATAGTCCAATCACACCTCCTATAATGGAGTCTCTTGAGGGACATGTGGATTTGTTGCTGTCCAATAATGCATATTTTGCTTATTGACAAAGCCATTAATCCAAAAATTAGCTTTATTGCTGAAGATAATTTTTCGATGAAATTTAGGATTTTCTTCAACCTTTAGCAGAACCCAATCGGAGAAGTTTCGGCGATTCAAATGATGACTTGAGGGCTTCAGTACTTGAGTTAATTCGACCTCGTAAGAGTGTAAGCAAAGATATTTACGCAAAATTTGACACAATGTGGTTTGAGAGATTCGCAATTCCTGTGAACGGCGTGGACTCGATTGATTTGGCTTATTTTGAACTGACGCACTTACGCCTGCAATATTTCGGTACTTCGACCGGTACGTTTTCTCGAATTTATCCACTGTAGCACGAACACCTTGTCTGCTGGGACGATTATTATGACCGAAAAATGGAGTAATCGCTCTTAAAGTTATGACCGCCGACTCAGAATTGCGCTAGTCAGAACTTCACCTTGATAAAAAAACCTATGTTAACCTTGAATATTGACAGATCATAAAAAACGTTCAAACGTTTTTGTTGCATATCGGCGTGTTTGTGTGTTAATAGGTATATGTCATCTGCATGATCCACATTATTGAATTTCTCCGTTAATCCCCACACCATGGCGTTGAGCGACTAGCTATCTATTTTTCTCGTGACACTAATATCTTTATGCTTGCATTTTCTCAGGTTGCTTTTCTTGGGAATTGTTATAGTTAAGCATTCCTTGCATTTTCGTATTAGGCCATAGGCCCTGTGATTTTATCCACAGGCCTTGTAATTCTTAAATTTTAGGTATTAATTTCTCGCTCCATCGGTGCATGGGTGTTGAGCGTTTCGTCATTAGAGCCAGTTGTTACTTCGAAGAATTTTGTGTTCTAGGTGATGTTCTCTCCGAAATATTCCTTCCGTCTCTCAATTGATAGTTTATTGGTGAATTTTCCAGTTCCCCGGCGTACGCATTGATGTAGTGAGCCATATTCCGGTTTGCTGCAGCTTTTTCCGCTGCCTTCCGTATTCCAAGTTCTTGATACCGGAGTGTGTTGTGTGATTTATCTACGATCGGTGAACGACATTGGGGAATTACTGTCAACATTGCATACGGAAATAGTAAAGTCCCCCTATAAAACAAGTAACCTTGGTATGGACAGACTCAAGAACCGTCTTTCATTGGCTGTCCGATGTCCCTAGAAGATGGAAATTTTTCATTGTGAATCGAACTTCATGAATCCTGCAATTAATGCCGCAAAGCAGATGGTGACATGTTGCATTAAAAAAAAATCCGCATCTATGGTGGAATGGTCCAAATTTGTTGTGTAAACCAGAACCACAGTATCTAATAACGAGATGGTTTTAGAGGAATGGCCAAAGTATGCTAACGTCATGATAGAAAATTAGTGAAAATGATGTTATTTCAAATCTTCTAACAAAATTTTCATCTTGAATCACAATACGTAACGTAACGGTGTCTGTATTACGATTTGGACGAGCGAACCAAAATTTGAAGAATTGTTCAGTTACTTCAATCGAACTGCTGAAAGTGTAATTATTCACAATATCCAGAAAACGGTATTTCATTCCGAATTGTCTCTTCTCAATAAGACCTGTACGATACCATCACAGAATCCCTTGTCATCGTTAGATCCTTTCATAGATGCAGTCGGATTATTGTGAGATGAAGGGCATTTAAAAAGATGAACTTTAAGTTACTCGGCAACCCACCCGGTCATTTTGACTAAAAGCCGTAAAATTTGTGAATTGGTAATTCGTGACATCTCCATACAAACAATCTGCATGCAGAGAAATTTGCCTGCAGCTAGATGCAACCAGACAAGACCATTCTCAAAAAAAGCCTACATTACGCAGCTTCACTTTACATTAAAAGTAGCAAACGTAGAAACTGACCAGTGAGAAAGGCATACAGAGCAGTTTTGTTTATGTTTAGCTATAAAAGCGGTGCATCTTGAAGTTGTGAGAGGACTCAACACAGAATCATTCTTCATCCCTTAGCTGATCAAAAGGAGATTCGGTACACGACTCATTAATACCGAAAGTGAATTTAGTATTAGTGGTAAGTAAAAAATTTATTTTAACAAATTGAACAGTGCCAAATTGAATTCGCAAATAGAACCATGCTCAATAAACAGCTAAATTAAATCTAAGGGTAACTACTTCTGATTTGTACCTGGCTGCCAACTTCGAACTTATTCTTTTATTCTGCTTTACATAAATGATTTGGCCAGGTTGATACACCAGAATTGCCTCCCGAGGCGGAGTTGTTCGAGTTGTTCTGAATCCGCATTGGGAATTCTACCATAGTATAACTCTACCGGCCTTTTCCCAGGGGTAGAATGTATGGAATGATTATATTCACTTCGTCGGTCTTTAAACACCGCATTATTTCGGTGAGAGCTGAATGGAATCTCTCGATTTGCCCATTCACCACACTTTTGTATGGAGGAGTTCTGAAAACTTTGATTTTCAGATTATCCTCTAACATTGACAGGATAATACCTGAATTCTGGGATTTCTCATTATCGATTAGAACAACCTCTGGGACACTGAAGAAGAAGATTATGTCTCTCAGTGGTTGTTTAATGTTCTCTATTTTATCACCTTGCAGAACGCAAGTTTTGTTAGCTTATCTATTGTGGTCAGGATCAAATTATTTTGAGTTGAGTAGATGTCTATGTGGAGGGTATGTCCTGGATAATTTAGGATTGGTGTAGGGATCAATATTTGATTATTGGAATGTCTGTCGTATTTATTCTCTTGACCTCACTAATATTTTGATCTTTCTGCTCATTCTGGGAAAATAAAAATTTTCAATAATTTGCTCCCTATTCTCTTGAGCATTCCTATGTGCACGTCTATGAACAGAGAGTATTTTCTCGTCTTGCTGGATTTCGTCCGTAATGTCTTGTACTAATTTTTGAGTAAATCTAATTTTATAATTCGTAAAATGTAGATTGTTTGGATTTTCCCCATTAAAAGATTTATAATGTCACCGTTGGAGAAGTCGGGTTGCGTGATAATGTGTCTGGTTGTTATATTGCGGAAATAGATTCATTATTTGATATGACGTTCCTTCATCTATTTTCAATATGAGTTGGTTTCGGAACACATTAATTGGAGTTTCAACAGTTCGTATTAAATCATGTGATGAAGTATCATCACTATGCTGTGTGGATGACATTGCGTTTATATTGGACGTAACCGGTGTTCTAGATAGGGCATCCGCCACTACGTTTATTCTTCCCGGTTTATATTTAAGTCCGTAATTATATTCTAGGATGGCTTTCCATCTTTTCATTTTAGTGTTGTTGTTTTTGTTACTTAACGCGTATGTCAATAGTACATAACTACCTTCCTCGAACCGTAAAGAAAATTCCTCAATGAAGTAAGAAACCAAACAATTGCAAGCATCTCTTTTTCATTAACTGCATAATTTTCTTCCGTTTTGTCAAGCGTTCTTGAGAGCCGTCTGTCGTGAGTTCGAATAGTTTTTGAAAATCAGGAAATGTCAAGAGGACTTCATTAGAGACTAGCGAGTTTTTTATTTTGTTAAAAGCCGTTATCACATCGTCTTTGAAGATGACCTTTTTAGTTTTTGAGTGGTTTTTGAACACATGTCCATCTTCCCCTCCTAGAAGCAAAGTTTGGGGCTTTGCCAGTTTAGCATAGTCTTTAATGGATCGCCTGTAGAATCCAGCCATTCCAAGGAATGATCTGAGTTCTTTTACAGTGTTCGGTATGGGGAAATTGGCTATCGCTTGTACCTTTTTTGGATTGGCTTTTATGCCTTCGAGTTGCATTTTCATATTAGCTTCCTCCAGAGTTTTGAATACGTTATTCATATTCTCGAAGTGCTCTTTTTGGGTCTTGCCGAATGTGATTACATCGTCGATGTACACGTAACAACACTTCCCTATATGATTCCGTAATATGTCGTCTAAGGTACGCTGAAAGTTAGAAGGGGCGTTTCTAAGTCCGAATGGGAGTCGTGTAAACTCGTATTTTCCGTGATTTACGGAGAACGCCGTTTTTTTAATATCCGATTCTTTCAACGGTATCTGATGGAACCCATTCTTTAAGCCAATGATAGTGAAGAATTTGTTCTTTCCCAGGTTCGTGAGGATGTCGCTAATCTCAGGAATTGGGTACTTATCGGCTATCGTGACACAATTTAGTTTACGATAATCAATAACTAATCTATACTTCTTTTCTCCAGAGGCGTCCTCCTTCTTTGAGACAACCCGAACGGGAGAATTGTAAGGAAACTTGACGGCCTGATGATGCCATCCACTAGTAGCTTTTGTTGTATATAGGTTAGTTTCTCTTCGGAGTCAGAAAAAAGATTAGGATTGTCAACTGTTTTTTCTAGTATCCTGAGGGTTATGCTATCACGTGGTCTGACACGTGCTGCTTGAGAGGTATTTTCGTATTTGGATGAATTATCACAAATCCCTCATTCACATAAATCGTGGCTTGAAGTTCTCTTAGACTATCATTACCGATGATTCCGTCGAACGATTTTAAGTTAGGTAAGATGAAAAATGGTAGCTTTCTTTCGGAGCCGAAAATGTCTATTAAGGCGTGGTGCATACTTTTACGCTCCCTGCGACAGAATTCTCAATAAAAGGTTTTTCATTGAGAATAGGATTTCTCACATATTGGGATTGTACGTAGTTCTTATTTGACCCGGTGTTAATTAAGAATTTGAAAACTTTCCCGCTCTTCGCCATGTGTTCTACGTGAGGGAGGGAAGAGCTCGGTTCGGTTACTATCGGTTCTTCTCCATTGATCGGTATCATCGAATTCGTTGTTCTGGTCCGGGTTTTCTTGGGATTGGGTGTATTCTAGGAGTGTTTGATCGAATTGGTAATCTTGTTCGGTCATTTGTGCTTCTAGAGGCAGGCTTTCCATTCGGGGTAGTTTTGTACGGGATTAATTATGCCATTTTATTGCAATTAATTTGTAAAAAAATTCTAGTGCCATCCCCAGTACTACACAACAAAAATTCACAGAAATACAGAAATCGTGGTGTGATGAAAACTATATTTTTTTAAAAATTACACCCTAAGCGATAGTTTTTGGGGGTTGGGCTATTCCAATATGTTGTAGTTAATTTGTAAAAAAATACAGTACCACCCCCAGTACGATACCACGATACAACAAATATTAACAGAAAATTGACAGAAATGCGATGCATGTTGTAACGAAAAATATGGCTTTTGAAGAATTGCACCCCTTAGAGGTACTTTTTTGGGGGTTGAACTATTCCGATATGTTGTAATTAATTTGTAAAAAATTCCAATACCATTTTCATTGGATTGTGCTACAAGTGCTGGTGCAGCATTGGGGTCATATTTATTTCATTAAATTAATGGTTAAATTTGTTTTGAATTATTGGTTAAATTTTAATAAATCGCACTTGGACCTTTGATCAAGGGTCCCTTTTTCGGCGCCAGTTAAAAATTTATTCAAATATTAATTATAAAAAAATAATTTTTAGTTTTATTTTTCCAACTTATTTATTTTACACCTAGATTACAACTAACTTAATCTAGAAAAATATGAATATACGTTAACAAGTTTTCATTATAACAAAATGTTTACACGTTTGGTATTGCAACGTGCCTTGGGTGTTGGTTTAAGTGCTAAATCTGGTACCTAAAGTGTTAACATGACAACACTGATCCCTGAAATAAAAAATAAAAAACATTTGATACTGATGTTAAGAATATACCAATCTATTTTTCCAAATAGTTAAATCTGTAAAATGGGGAGATTTTCATCACCCACAAAGAAACAATATTATGCTTCGCCTCATTGTTATACCCGCGCAACAAACTACACAAAGTGTACAACAACAAAACTGGCATAATGTCTCTTTATTGTGGGAAACGAGCAAACGAAATTTACGATAATTTTATGCATGTCGTCGTTGAAGATTTTATAGGATTTATCGGCTGGAGCACAAGAAAATACATCGTGCACAAACAAAAGCAAAATATATACGTCAGAATGACAAATAGTTAAAAATTACAAAATACAATAATTAATTATTTCAAATAAAGCTTGTATTTTGTGGTACGTTCTGATTTTACCTCAACATGATATGACGAATTAATCGATAAATCTTTTTTTTTTGTTGCTTCCAAGAATAAATCCCTTTTTATATGGGATTGGGCAATAACCACAAATGACCGTGATTAAATTTTTTTTGCTCTCAGTTTTTCATTTCGAGAATGGGATGTGTGGCGGCCGATGCGGTATATACCTTTTGTTCAAATAATAATAAATGTTTTATTTGTAATTTTAATTTTATATTTACTACCACCCAAAATATATATTTTTTTATAACCGTAATATTGTTATTACCTACATTTTCGTGGTGAGAGCTATAAATTTGATATAATCGGGGAATTAAAAAATACTGATTTCACTCAATTGTTGATTAAGTGTATTTAAATAATTAAATCGAAATGTTGAATGTATTTGTTTTTCAAAATCCTTTTATGTCTAGCCAACCATTTATTTTTATTTGATTAAGGATTATAAATTATAATCATAAAATATCCTTGATTAAAACCTATGGGTTTGTTGCGGTATGCTAGCAACTGTCAGTTGCTATTAAACTGGAAACGTCCAAAAATAACTAATATAATTTTCGGTTTAAATTTAAAAATAAAAATTGATTGTTTCTCTGACTTTCACTCAGAAATAAACTGCAATAAAATTATGTAGCAGTTTTAGTCGTTTTTATGAGTGAAATGAAGTTTTTACACGTCAATCTACACGTCACAAATAAATAAACTAAAAGGTTCGCTATACAATTTTATTAAAGAATTAGTCAAGTGTTTCAAAGAAAACGTTTAAAATTGAGTGAAATTAAGATTTTTGAACGATTTTTATGCTTAAATTCAGTTAATCGTGAGAAACACTTAAAAATTGCCAATCGTTATTTAAAAGTTGTGGGGCAACACTTTGAATTTTCACTCACAAGTAATTTCACACATCAATGTTTGAGTGATTTTCTTAGATCGAAATAATTTAAGTGAAATACAAAAATTATGAATCACCGATCAATATTTAAAATTAAATTGTGTAAAATATTTGAGTGATTTTGTATGAGTGAAAATTGTGAGTCAAATAAAAATCACTAACAAATAAATTTAGTAATATTTGAAATTGTGTTAAAGGATAGCTTGAAATCAAACTTTTCCGTGACAAATAAATTCAATTACGAACGAGTTTTTTTAAAGGATTGCTAATATAAATTTAACTCCATTCTCAATTTCACTCACTAATAAATTCAGTTATAGAGTAATAAAAATCAACAATCGCCAAATTTTCTTTATCTGATTTGAGTAATGTTTTATGAGTGGAATTAAACCCTGATGTCATACATAAATTCTGTAAGAGGTATGAGTGAAGAGGCGTGATTAAAAGGTGAGATTGTTTGAAAAAATTGAGTTAACCTAAGGTTTTGTAAAATATTTCAATACATTTTTTCGAGTTTAATATATTGTGGTGTATAACCAAATAATTTTGAAAGTTATTTAAAAATTTTCTAAAATGTTGAGTGGTTTTGGTCCGGTAAACTGATTGGGGTAAAAATTTAACGCCATTCTAATTTTTACTGACAAATTTTTACTAAGAAACACCAATCAATAATTAATATGGCGTTAGAGCTATTTTGCAGTGAATTGCATACAAAATTCACTAATCATTTTATAAAAATTATTGAAAATGATTGACTGACACTTTGTATGAGCAAAATAATTAATGAGTTAAATGAAATTTTCACGCCTCTTCTGATTTCCACTGGAGGCAAAATTTTCAATGTAATTAAATCATGGCACACTATTTGAAATTTGTATAAAACGTTTGGGTGATTTCTTACGAGTGAAATGGAACTTTAAGACCACTTTAATTTTCAATCACAAAAAATGTATTTAAAATAAATAAAAATAGCCAATCACTATTTAAAAGTTGGGCAAAATTGAGTAAAATGAATCTTCGATGCAACAAATAAATTCTGTAACGACAGTTTGAGTGATTTTGTATATCGACCCGCAAATAAAATCATTATAAATCGATTCACGATTCGTTTTATAGAATATGAGTGATTTTTTATAAGTAAAATATATGAGTGAATGAAGATTTGCAACACTCCGATTTTTATCCACAAGTATACTCAGTAAACGGCGAAATTACATTAAAATATTTTAATGTTTGAGTGTTTTTGTATTAGTGAAATATATGAGTGAAATATAACTTGACCACCGTTCTTGTTTTCAATTAAAAGTAAATTCCTGGTAAAAAGTAAAGTAAATCGCCGCCAATCATTATATAAAAGTTTTGTAAAATATTTGAGTAATTATGTATGAGTGAAATCAAATGCCAACTGCTGCTGTTTGAGTAATTTTGTATAAGTGAAAATAAAAATCTAAGGCCACATTTATTTTCTTTCACAAATTAGTTCACTTTATGACGAAGTCACTTTAAAGACCGCCATTCGTTATGTTAAAATGTATACAACGTTTGAGTGGTTTTGTATGAATATCACTCATACAAAACCACTCAAAAGTTGTATACATTTTAACTGAATAAATTTATTTGCGGCACTTTAATTATCAATCACAAATAATTTTATTACACAAAGCGAAATTATGACACTATTATGATTATCACTCAGAAATAAAGTTGAGTGTGAAATTACTTTATATAATTGTCAGTTCCAGTTTAAAAATTGTGTAAAATGTTTTAGTGATTTTTGATGAGCCAATTATATGAGTGAAATAAAATTTAACCCCACTTTGATTTTCACTCAAGAATGAGTCCAACAAAAGGCGAAATTATTTTAAAATGCGGGCAACCGTTATTTAAAATGTGTATAAAATATTTGAGTGATTTTGTATAAAACATTATCGTTACTCTGGATTTCATTCACAAACAATTTCGGTCAAAGTTGAATTTATATTAACTAGTCACCATATGTTATTTAAAAGTGGGTAGTTTGAGTGATTTAGTATTAATGAAGTGAAACTTCAACGTTACTGTTAGTTGCCGTTAGAAATAAATTAAGTAAATGTCAAAAATAATGTAAAGTGTCATATGAAGATTGTGTAAAATGGTTGAGTGATTTATACGAGTGAAATTTTACATTCTCTTTGATTTATAGTCCATGAAAATTGATTGAAATGCAAAATTACATTAAATAATCGTAATTCGTGGATAAAAGTCTTTCACAATCTTAAAAATAGTGTGAAAAGTTTGAGTGATATTTATAAGTAAAATGAATATTTAACGTCACTGTTATTGTGTAGAATGTTTGAGTTGTTTTTTATGAGTGTAATAGAAAAGTGGAATGAAGCATTCGAACCACTGTTATTTTTCAATTTGAAAACCAAAAAATGCCAATTGTTATTTAAAATTTTGTAAAATGTTTCAGAAGTTTTATTTGAGTGAAACTTTAAAGCTTCTCTGATTTTCACTCACAAATAAATTTATTTATATGACAAATTACATTAAAGAGTATCTAATTAGTATCTAAAATTTGAATAAAATGTTTGAGTTATTTGTGAAATGTGTGAATAAAATATAGATATATCGCAGCTATCATTTTCACTCACAATTCTTTTAAATTAAAAGACGATATTACTTTAACTAATGAATAAACTAAATTTTTTTATTAAATTGTCCATGTACTGTTTGTTTAATTTTGTGTGAGTCAAATATATGAACGAAATGAAACTATAACGTCTGATTTTTACTCTTGAGTGAATTTAATAGAAGACAAAATTTCGTTATAGAATTGTCAGTTGTTTGCGAATAATTCTGTAGAATACTTGATTGGGTTTGAATGCGTGCAATATACGATTGAATTGAAACTTTAATGTCATTCTGATTTTCACTCTTAAATAAATTCTATCACAAGTAAAATTTGTTGAATAGTCGAATCCGTCACGCGGCTCTAAATTTAAATCACAAATAAGTTTAGTAAACGCAGTATTACCTCAATAAATCGCCAACCGTTATTTAAATGTTTTGTAAAATGTTGAGTGAGTTTATAAAGGGTGTTTTTTTAAGAGGTTGCCGATTTTTTTTTTGAATAAAACACATATAAAATTATGAAATGACCAAAATTTTTTTTTATTTGGTAGATAATTTTTTGGCATTTAACATTTAAACACAATTTCTGGCATATGGCTACCACGACTATTTTTCACAAATGTCATTCTGGAGGTCCAATTTTCCAGCACTTTTTCAAGCATTTGAGGGCGTATGTCAGCAATGACACGTTGAATATTGGTTTCCAAAGCGTCAATCGATTGAGGTTTATCCACATAAACCAATGACTTCACGTATCCCCACAAAAAGTAATCGAGTGGCGTCAAATCGCACGAACGCGGAGGCCAATTCACCGGACCATTTCTCGAAATAATGTTGTCGTTGAAAGTTTCTTTCAATAAGTCGATTGTTTCACGTGCTGTATGGCAAGTGGCACCATCTTGTTGAAACCACATTTCATTCATATCCATATCTTCAAGATTTGACAACAAAAACTCATTTAACATGGTTCTGTATCGATTTCCATTCACGGTAACGCGTCGTCCTTCCTCATTTTTAAAGAAATATGGACCGATGATCCCACCAGCCCATAGACCGCACCAAACAGTACATTTATCAGGATGCATTGGTAATTCTAGAACGGCGTGTGGATTATCTTTGCTCCAAATGCGACAATTTTGTTTGTTGACGTATCCATTTAACCAAAAATGCGCCTCATCACTGAAGAGAATTTTACGGTAAAAAAATGGATCTTCGTTCAATTGATTTAACGACCAATCACTGAATTCACGGCGCAAACGATGGTCGTGTGGTTTTAATTCTTGCACCAATTGAATTTTGTATGGCACCAAACCCAAATCTTTACGTAAAATTTTCCATAAAGTCGATGGACAAAGTCCAATTTGCTGAGCACGACGACGAATCGATAAATTGTCGTTTTCTTCGACACTGGCCTCAACGACAGCAATATTTTCTTCTGTACGAACTCTTCTCATTCTTGTCGGTGGCTTGGCATCCAAAAGAGTGAATGTAGACCGAAATTTGGTAATTACGTTCTTTATGGTGGTCTCTGACGGACGATTATGTGCACCATAAAATTCACGAAGTGCTCTATAAACATTTTTAATTGAACACTGATTTTGAAAATAAATTTCCACGATTTGAAAACGTTGTTCTGGAGTTAACCTATTCATAATGATTTGCCAAACAATACTGAGTAGAAATGCCACTTTGAGCTGTCAAAACAACTGTCATAAAATAAAACGACATCTATCGGAAAAACAAACCTCCTAAAAAAACACCCTTTATAAGCAAAATATATTGATACGTATATAATGGAACTTTAAAACCTCTCCACTTTTCGCTTCCAAATTAGTTCTCTTATCGTGAGACATTCACATTGTGAGCCGTAATTTAGAAATTATTATTATCAATGTTTGAGTGATTTTGTTAGATCGAAATAATTTAAGGGAAATACCAAAATTATGAATCACCGATCAATATTTAAAATTAAATTGTGTAAAATATTTGAGTGATTTTGTATGAGTGAAAATTATGAGTCAAATAAAAACCACTAACAAATAAATTTAGTAATACTTGAAATTGTGTTAAAGGTTAGCTTGAAATCAAACTTTACCGTGACAAATAAATTCAATTACGAACGAGTTTTTTTAAAGGATTGCTAATTTAAATTTAACTCCACTGTCAATTTCACTCACTAATAAATTCAGTTATAGGGTAATAAAAATCAACAATCGCTAAATTTTCGTTCCTTTTTATCTGATTTGAGTAATGTTTTATGAGTGGAATTAAACCCTGATAACATAAATATCTGTAAGAGGCATGAGTGATGTGGCGTGAGTTGGGATTGGGTATGTTGGATGGAATTGGGTTTCTTAATTGATTTTGGGATGAAGTTGTGTAATATGGCCTTCTGGGAAGGAACTCAGCCATTTTTTAACCAATCATGATCGGATTGGGTATGTTGGATGGAAGTAGGATTCTTAAAAGATTTTAGAAAGAAATTCTGGAATATGACCACCTGGGATGGAACTCGATCAATTCTTAACCGGTTGTAATGGGATGGGATATACTGGATGGAAATGGGATTCTTAATTGATTTTGGGGAAATGTTCTGGAATATGGCCATCTGGAAAGAAACTTAGTCATTTGTTAAGCAATTATGATCGGAAATAAATTATTATAATACAGTAAACCCTCGATTTAACGGACCCCGATTTAACGGACGCTCGAGTTAACGGACAATTTTTTATTTTCCTTTTTTCGGTTACCGATTATGATGAGATTGGGTATACTGGATAGAAATGAAATTTTTAAATGTTTTTTCGAAGAAGTTCTGGAGTATGACAAACTAGGACAGAAATTGGACATGGTGGGTGAAATGAGATTTCTAAATAATTTTTGAAACCAGTTCTGGAATATGGCCATATGGATTAAGTTCTTGTATTGCAAGTACCTCAAAGGTGTAAATTTCCGCTTGGTTCGAAAGGCTCTGAAGATTTCATGGTCTTAGAAGGCATCATATTCCATGTTCTCGTGAACAGTTTTCGAGGTCGTTGTTGATAAGAATACTATAAATTTATCGGAGCCCATTGTGTAGGGTTTATAGCGTAATTTTATGTCCGATTATGAAGTTGGCCTGCTGCTTAACCTACCAATTCCATCAGTGGTGGGTGTTCGAGTGGTTACGTACTGGTATAGTCCCATAGGTAATGGGATAGGTCCCATTTTCATCCTACATATTCAATCCGATCATAATCGGTTAAGAAATGACTGAATTCCGTCCCAGGTAGCCATATTCCAGAATTTCTTCCCAAAATCATTTAATTATCTTATCTTATTCCATCCAACATATTCAATCCGATCATAATCGGTTAAGAAATGGCTGAGTTCCGTCCCAGGTGGCCATATTTCAGAATTTTTTCAAAAATCGTTTAAGAACCCAATTTCCATCCAACATACCCAATCGTATTATAATCGGTAACCGAAAATTGGAAAATAAAAAATTGTCCGTTAAATCGAGCGTCCGTTAAATCGGGGTCCGTTAAATCGAGGGTTTACTGTATTATAATATTTCCAAAACATAATATATGCATTACCATCTTTGGGCTGGGTAGCAAAGGCACTATCTGTATTGCCATCTTTCGACTGGAAACTTTCGGCTAACTTTAACAGTATAGATTCGAAGTGTATGCTTTCTTCATAAAATTTGCTACTGAGCCAGCCTGAAAACATTTCCGATGCCATTTCAATCAGTTGAATACGCTGCCTATGGTACAACAGTAGAAATCTGGTTTTCAGTCACAAATCTGTGACGTTGCAGTGGTTGGAAAATCTACTGAAGAGGTTCAAATCGTTCAAAGAATTTTTAGTCATTTTACAATTTTAATTGCGCTCAATACGAAATTGCGCTGCTCAGCATAACTCTTCTTTTTTGGGCATGATGGCGCTACCCATCTGGATTTTTTTCATCCGAAAACACGTCGGTTTAGTTGTCGTTTTCTAAATTTGCTGGCGTTAAGCCCAGCTGCCATTCTGAGTTTGTTTGCGGAAGGGCTGAATTGGATGCTTATGAATCTTTAATTTTGCGCGGATTGAAAACCCGTTTGAGAAGTAGACAACGGTTTTTGCAACTTAAACGAAAATAAAATCGAGAATGCTTAAATGCTACGATGCGTTTATTCAATTGAACCGAAAAAATTCGTTTACTGCAAAGATCAATTAAAATCGAACTTTCGTGGGACCACGATAAACTCTCGTCATGCATGTTTACCCTGTCGTTTATTTAAAACTTTTCTTGGATTCAAAGATGGGGAAAAGTGCTTTGGAACTATAGACACACCTTAAGAACTGTGCTGGATATTCTCACTGACTCTGCGGTCTAAACAGGCATAATGCGGTTTCATAAGAATTGAAATTTTAGAGTAGTATGGCTGAGTAGAGAAGAAGACGATTGCGATTTGTGGCCCATTTCCTATACACTCAGAAGCAGTTCTGTGAATACGGACATTACTCATAGTTTTATAAAACACAGAGGAGTGCATTTAGGTCACAGTAATTAATGGATGACCATGGTTTAAATGGAATATAAATTATTGACGTACGACTTCGTCCTTCTACTTCAGATACTCTCTTAAAGCTTCGTAAATTAAATCTCACTATTAATTCAAACAAATACGTCTATATACACGAATATCGAATAGTATATAACTATATACGTTCTGTTGTGGTGTGACTCAATTCTTCCTTATCGCTGTTCCGCACATTTTACCAAAACTTTTTCGCTAAATTTGCGTCCCACCACACAGCTAGTTTTTTGTTCGACTTTTCATACACAAATGATTCATTTGCCATTTGGCATCGTTCCAAAGTTAAATAAATATTACAAAGTTCGATAAAAAATATTTTTTTTGTTGCTTTTTTATACTTTCGGATAATTAATCAGAACAGAATACGAGTCAAGTTTCTCGCTCCGTTTTTTATTTGTCCTTTCCATATATGGGTTACAATGGTACAGATGCATTTCGATTGAATCTTATTAAGAACATTAGGATGTGCCAGTCTTATTGTAAAACATCGTAGCCAGGAAGTCTATGATAGAGATAAATTCTATCCAGTTTCAGTTGAATGAAAATAAAATGTTCCTTAACCATTAAGTGGTTCCAAAAAAAAGTTAAACCCGCCGAAGGCTAACCTCAAATTTATTACTTTGTGTGTGCATAGTACACAGACATGATCATATATATGTTTCCATTTAATTGGGCTTTAACGTCACGTAACTACATCTCTATAATTGGCCAAACCAAATTTATCTTGTTATAGGATAAATTTATCATCATTATCTCGACAATAAAAGAAAAATGTTCTGCGATAATAAAATTGCCTTTATTATTTGCGGATGTTCAGGTCTTTGATAACATATAAGCAAACAACCATAGTTTATACGATTTTTACTTAATATGTTTAGCTACCTTTAACACATATCAAGCTCTTTAAATCGAGGTTTTCAAATACTTTGGTACATTGCCTGAAAACTATGTGACAATTTAAATATTGACAACGCGAACTAAACAGCATGGGTCAATTCGGGTAAATTAAGAAAATAAATTTTGAAAGCAGCAATAAATTGTTCGAAGGATACCTTTCATAACGTATAACAACCTGAACATTACCAACCAAATGGCGCAATGGGTCGAGAAGTTCCGGGTTAGAATCCCGATAGGGGCAGGATGCAAAAGGAAATTTTCATTAACAGATTACGATCTGTGATTAAAAGGAACACAACTACGACCCCCTATCGGCGTGCAAAACTCATAGGCCGACCCATCTTCCATGTCCAGTACTATAGGCTGACATGGAGCTATACAATGCGTAGATGGTAACTTAAATCGGTCCAATAGCCGTACGTCTTCGATTTGGCAGTAATTGCATAAAGTAAGACGGGAGGAGAGCAGGAAGTACTTCGGCCTCAGAAAAGATGGAATGGATTAAATAAAAATGGTAGAAGTAAAATTTGGAAATTGAATAATCAGTTACTCTGCTATTAGCAGATTACAATTTAATCTTTAATCTTAGTATTTTTAACGGGAACTCCAAGACAACCTGCTTACCTATAATTAATAAGAATGTTGTTGAAAACAATTCTAAGCAGTTGGTCAGATTAGATCTTAAGACTCTGATTAGGGAAACCTTTATACAATTTTCAAAACTTTGTAATAATTTAATTTTATGTAACTTATTTACGGAAGTATCACTCCACAGGTGAAAATTTCCTTGCATATTTTAAATATCAGTTAATTCAGAAAATTGCCTGGCGTGCTATCCACCTCTTCAGCTTTTCGTTATTATACCGGTGTAACGTTTATGAACAATTTTAAATTATTCGACTGTTCGAAAACTATTTGTTTGGGCAGATGTTGGCGCGTGAAATTTATTCTCAACTTTAGTTGGAAATGAAGGTTGGGAAGTTGATTGTGTATAAGTAGGTGTCGATTATCATAGTCGTTTGTCACTAGATTGACGCTAAAACGGAATAATTTCCTATGATTGTGTATTTAATTCGAGAGTACTGAACAATGTACGGAACAATCACAATAAAATCCATTACAAAATAAAATTTGCTGAATGTGGTAAAATTCCTGATTTTTTTTTGAAATTTTTTAGTTAGCTAACTAATTCTTCTCTGCTCAATTTTGGATTTAAATTTATTCTTCTATTTCCTAATACATTTTCAAATTCCAGACTAAAATTTTCTGTGATGATTATTTGAGTTTTAAATCGATTTACTATTGTCTCGAGCAAAGAAATTCTATCGTTCTTCCTCTTGCGAGTGGATGGTTGGTTGCGTTGAATTATCTTCTTCAATATTTTCGTCGACTACTTCCTCGTTATTAACTTCTTGTTCGAGAAAAATATTTTGTAAAGATAAACTCCCTTCGTTTGATTGAGACATTATCTTCAACTTGATTAATTTCGACTTTGGTATTATATTATCCTAGAGATAAAATCCACCTCTAGAGTCTTGAGTTTAAATCCTTTCCCAAATACTTCGTGTGTAACCACTTTAAAGTTTGATGGTCCATGTTAAGCTCAAATGGCTATCCATAAATGTATGGTCTGAAATATTTCACGTTCCAAACAACGGTGAGTAGTGCCTTTTCGGTTGTGCTGTAGTGAAAGCAATTGGATGACTGTCTTGGAGTAGCACAGCTCCAATTGAAAATTGACTTGCGTCTGTATTTAAAACGAAAGATTTGTTGAAATCGGGGTACTTTAATATAGGGTGAGATGTAAGTATAGTTTTCAATTGCTCAAATGCATTAACATAACTAGGACCTAACTTGTTTATTTTAGAATTTTTCTTTAGATATTGTGTCATTGGCTTAGCTATATTCGCTTAATATTTGATAAACATTCTATAGGATCCCGTGAAATGACTTAATTTGTTTTGGAGTTTCGTTTAATTTTAATTTTAATTGTGTAACCGAAGGGATACGGTTGTCAACAAATGTCCCAAATATTCTGTCCCCTTGCAAAAAAGTTGCATTAAACGATTAAATATCTTATTTATACTAACGACGTTTTCTTGCATTGACATACTAAAAATTAAGATGTCGTCGAAATTCTCTCAGCACAGAATTCATAAGTCTTTGAAATGTGGAGGGGGCATTTTTCAGCCCAAAAAGCATCCGGATATACTCATAGTGTCCAAAAGAAGTAGAGAAAGCGGTTTTATTTTTGTCTTCTTGATTGACTATAATCTGATGGAACCCTTTTTCCAACTCTAATGTAGTGAAATATTATCGTCTACTGTAATTTCATTTAATTTCCTATAATCGATTTCGATGTAATCAAATTCGCCAGTTCTTGATATTAGAATTGCCCAATTTTCTGGGCACAATCCAAAGTGGAGAATTGTACGGCGAATTTGATTCTCTAATAATACCCTGTTTCAGCATATCTTGTATTTGCTTTTCAATTTTTTGTTCGTGTACCTGTGGGTATCTATACATTTTGCTATAAATTGGACTTTCTTGTTTCAATTTTATTTCATGGCTTATCTCGTGAGTGAAAGTCTAATTATCGCTTTCTCTGCAGAATAAGTTTTTATTATTTATCAATATTTCTTTTAAACATATTTTTATTCCTTATTTAAATGTGTTTGATTAATTTTATTAAAAATTTCCTTCTTCCGATCAGATATTGGTTCAAGATGATTTACTTCGGTAAATTCGTTTGGGTAATCAATGTCTGTGAAGGGAATTATATATTGGTTGAATATCTTTAGATATTCATTTTTTAGATCGACGGTCGCTTCAAAAGGTTTTAAAAAGTTGATGCCTATTATGGCATCGTATTTCCTGCTCTTTAGAGGTCTTTATGAATTCTTTTGGGATAAGTGTCACAGTTTTTTGTGTTACATAATTCAGACCTCCCAAAGAATTATATTTTAAAGGGTTTCCGAGTGTGGTTAATTTATATTTTAAAATGTTTGGTTTTATCAGACTCGTGTCTGATCCGGTATCGATTAAACAATTTATTTTAACGTTATCGAATGTCAATTTGACTATGGGGAGTTGATTGTCGGAGGCAGCTCTGTAAAATTTACTTCCCCGTTAATGGTACTGTCTCTATTGTCCACTTCCATCGGTTCTAATTGTCTGTAAGAATTGTTTGGTTCTATTCTATTAAACGTATTCCTATACTGACCCGATCTATTATTGTTAAAATTCCCTGATTTGTTAACATTTTGTCGGTTGTTTAAGTAAGTGTTACCCCATATGTGTGTGATTATTACTGTTATTATTTTGGTTACTCTTATTTTGTGACATATTATTTGAAATTTTATAATTTTGATTTCTGTTTCTATTTATTCTATATTCAATTTTGATGATATCTTCTGCCAAGTATATTTCGGACTGCCAGAAAATATTATCTAGTTCGAAAAGTGACTTGTTAGTACCGATCTGTAATTGCACGACGGGAATTATTTTTGATTTTAAAATTTGTACATGTTCGCGGTCTATTGAGTGATAGGTAAAATTGTCCACATCGTCGAAATCACAGATTTCACTACATTCACTTTTTATTTTATTTTATTTATTAAACATATCTTTAAGATTGAATACCTTTATTTCCTTGGCCTGGAAGAGTAGTATTGTGGTTTTCGGGCGATACTTCAAACGTAGCTGTTGAATCACGTTAGTCAACGTTCGCTGCTCTTCTGGGATTTCCATGATGGTGTTCCTAGCATTTCCAATGATTTGGGTGTTGATCAGTTTTCTTAAACAGTAATGTTTAAGATCTTCATTATTCTGACCACACAGACTCTCTGTGTCGAGAAACCTTTTCAGGAAAGACTTTAATTTGTACGAGTCTTCTCCCGAAAAAGGCTGGATTTCGTTAAAGTTACGTATAATTTGATCTGGACTCAAGTTGTTTGTTTACCATAAAGTCACCATGCGAGCTTATCTCCAGATTTTGCTAAAATTCCCATAGTGTAGCATTACTCTCGCCGTTTTTCGAGGGGTTCTGTAAGTTGAAAGAATTAACAACGAGTAACCAGCACAATCGTATATAAAATACAACAAAAACAATTTTGTATACCAAACAAAATATGTTAATTGATATTTTAGAATGAATCAATCATAGTCATATCGTTCATCACGACCTCGTTGCCAACAAAAAATCATCCGTTCAATTCAACATCATTTCAATCATATATGACTGAAAACAATAGCACTGCAATCCTATCACAGATGCCCCCATCATCGTATCACAGATGCCCCCATCATCGTATCACAGATGCCCCATCATAGTATCACAGATGCCCCCATCATAGTATCAAAGATGCCCCCATCATAGTATCACAGATGCCCCAACCAACAAAATGGCGTGGCAGTTATTATCACTAAACAAACTAAACGCCGCAATAGTTTTCAGTAGACCACTTTTACACCTCAAATAAATCAGCAACTAACCAAAATCAGATGCAATTCAATCCTTTACCATCTCGCTAACCAAACGCGACAATCAATCGATCCGATATTCACTATAATATTAAATCCAGATTGCCTAAAAAAGATTTTCACACAAAACTTAACATCTTCCCACACACTTTGGGATTTCGCAAGAGAAACATCCAACCAGCAACGTATTTTATAAAATAGTCATCGACAAAAATCATTATCTTAAATGCAACAGGAGACTTCCTGAAATTAAATTTTTAATTAGTACTTTTCGGCTTCCTCAGAATAAATAATGATTAATTCAATTTATCTCGACTGACTGAAATTTAAACCAAATCATAGAAAATCTAGTTCCTAGAGCGAACACAAGGCGAACTTTCTAATAAAATGAATGAATGAAATTAATATTAGATAGATAGCCAACACTAATTGGGATAGATACCCAACACCGATCATCTTGAAATATTCCTTTTAACGATGATCTTATTGTTAGGTTCAATTATACGTACTGCTGGTTCATTATTACTGGTTCGCGCTGAAATATAATATCTATGAGCAAATCTGAAATTGGTTTTCTCTTAATTCACCAACTGTTTCACATCAAACACAACTGTTTTACATCACTTTCGCGTCTCCAAACACCCAAACGAGAAGACTCAAAATTCTTCCCACCCCGCATCGAGACCACATCCCAATTCATCAATACTTTTTAATATAAATCCCCCCTTTCTTCCCAGTTCCAAGTGCATTACTTGCACTTCAAACATTTATGCGCAACGACAGCTTAGAAAATAAACAGAAACACGAATAGATCCCACTCTAACTCTATGTTGTTTCTAGATCAAAGAACACGCGACCATTAGGTCTATTATGATTCTCGCCTCGCCACACCACTCGCCGTGACTATCAAAGTCACGCCGCGAGTTCTAATTTGGTATTATGCTTCTCCCTTTTATTTTGGCGAGCCGTTGTTTGAGCCGTCGTATGTGAATTCTTGTATTTTATAGAATTTGTTATTTGTCATTATCATTATACTGGGTGGGCCATAAGTCGCTGAACATTGTATTTTAGATATAATTTGTTACTTTTTTTATTGAAAATGAATAATTTTGATTACAAAAGATAGTTTTAACCATGAAGAGTTTTAAAAAAAAATTAAATTTTAAAAATAATATCTGTTAGATGCCTGCCATCGGCCCCTTCGCAAGCTGCTGCTCTTTGCGGTACCTGGTTCATAGCTCCGTCTTGTTGAAACCACATTTCTTGAGTATTATCAAGTTCAGGAAATAAAACATTTTCTAACATAGCATTGCCATCTTCGTCTTGGAAGAAGTACGGGCCGTAGATCTTGTCTGTTGATATTCGGAAATACTTATTTCATAATTTAGATCTTTTGTTACAACTGTTAATTATATGTCGCAATAGTATACATACTCGTACAGTATTGTCATAATCAACTTTTTCGATTTTCGGGGATATACATTTGGGCTATCTTCACAAAGGTTGTCTCCACCACTCATTGCCCCGACATCTTGCAATGACGTAAGAAATTTCTTGTTCATCATTACGTGATCTATTTGGTTCGTTGTTCCGCCGTCAGTTGATGTCCATGAATTTGTGTATATTTTGTGTGGAAATTTACTGACTCCTATAAATAGTTCATTTGGGACCCAGAAGTCGATGAGTCGTTTTCCATTATTGTTACGCACAAAGTCTAATACTTGTTTACCCGTTGGTTGTCAGGTCGGTGTTATCTGTTACAATTTTCACATTGAAATCTCTTTCTTGTATCATTTTCTGTGTGTCCTTGTTATTGTGGATTGATTCTTTTGTTGGGGCATATTACTTAATTGATATGTTTCGTAATTTTGAATATAATCTTGTTACGATTCTCCGATTATTCTGCTATTAACTGGTTTCTAGGGGTTTGATGTTCCAATTTACAGATACGTGTCCGTGTACGTTAGCCGATGCATTTCTGTACCCATTTTGAATTCGATTTAGTGAATGATTAGTCATACTAGTCAGCTTTCAGGGCTTCTGAGCCCTAATTATACTAACATGCCGAGGAGGGGGGGGGGGAGGTAAAGGATTTGAGCGGTGTACTAACCTGTAATGTTGTTATGTTCACTATGTTTAATGTTTATTCATAATTCATAATTCCTACACGCGTTATCGTATGATTTCATTTTTTAATCCTTTTATTCATTTTTGATCGAACTGAATACATAAGAACCAACCATATTGTTCTCTCCCTTCTAACCCAACTTACATAATTTAAGGTGTGTCTATACTACAATATTATTTTATATCAAATGTAAAGTATGTCGTATACTACATAACCCAAGTAATCGTTGCTTCATGTTATTGGTGAAGTTCTTGTTGTCCAGGAAAAATATACGTCTATTGATAATCAGTCAATTGGTGAATATTTCGAAGAAATGTAATCCTGAGCGAACCCTAATCAAAATGGATATCGCTTACATTAAAAAAATCCTCACCTGTATTCTTGTTCAAAAGACGATTAATCACAATTTTAGTCTGCCAAAGCCACATTATATGTACGCCAAATTGTTTTGACTTTTATTTATTTTGGGTCGTAACACAACCAAAACCAGTAAAATCAGCCAAAAACTCATTTACCCTATAAGTTTTGTAGTAACCAGAACTATGGTGCTCAAGAAACGGAAGTTAAAATCAGCAATGAAATATTCGTTTCGAAAAATGTTCTTGCCAGACGGCAAATTTGGGCACAGCGAATTTTGTTTAAACTAGAGCCGGATTTAGCGTCGTATAGCGTGCAAACCAACATTTTATTTGATCTCGTTATAAAACTAACTCGATTTAGACCAGAATGAAACTTATTAATTTTTATAAAGCCCGCTGGATACAGATATAAATCTTAGAAGATTCCCCCATTTTTCGGATTCCAAATTACAGGATCTACCCGTGTACGCTAAAGAAACGCTAACTATTTATAATATAATTTAATTTTACTCCAAGAACGAAACTGAAATCGCTTGTGACCAAGATATTTCAATCTCACCTATTTATTCTATAAAAATTGAATTTTAACTGTCAACATATAGGTAAACCTCAATTTAAACTGGAAAACTATACGATGACCACCTGGTACATAAAAACAACAACAAATATGCAATAATCTAGATTGTCTACGAATTGTCTACGTATTCTACCAATTCTCTACATTATCTACTCAAAATCAGTTGTCTACGCTATTTTCGACGCCAATACTGTCCTCAACAGGCCAGTACCAACTTTTGTTAAATTCTCATAATCGGAATCACTTACGGTTCCTGAACGGCTTTAAATTAGGATTCATTCAAACCGAATTAGCGGTTTAGCTACAAAACAAACCTGAGTAGGAACCAACCGCAAATTTTATCGATTAAAAAAATCAATAAAATTCCAAATATAACTGTAGTAGGCCTTTGATTTTACTGGGTGATCAACAAATAAAACTATATACATAATATTTTTTGATAGACTCGGTTTACTTTAAAACCAAAATAAATCTAGCAGCCTTTGCTTTCTCCAGTTTCTCCTAAAAAATTATTTTTTATGTTGATATTTTTTATCGATAAATTGTGTCATTGCTTCCTATCCTAGTTAGTATAACTTGTCGTGTAAATAAAGCTCTCCACACTAAAAACACAAAATCGTATATTTAGGTCAATCGATACTTATTACGAATGTTTATTGAAAATTTTTTAAAATTTAATTTATTAGTCACCCAAAAATATTACACGAGTAGCAGTGAGCCAGGTGAGCTAAACAAGAAAAACATTTCAGTAGAAAACTATTACCAAACGAATTTCTTTTATTTTATTTTCCATAGGTAGAATATCTAATTAGTTTCAAAGCTTTCCATAAACGTTAAAAGTTATGTTATTTATAATTAATTTAGGTTCCATTCTCTTTTATACTTATATTTTTCTAAAAACATAATAATTCGTAGATGTAGACATTTATAATTTTATTGTTGTTGCTGTTATTCTTTTCTTTTAGTCCTTCTTAGACAATAAAATAAATCTAAAAAAAAACAAAACAAACCAGAAAAGCTTTATAGTATTTTGTTTTTGTTTTAAACCATAAATCACAGACTAAAAGCTTTTAAATTGTATTATTACGTTGTGTACGGCGGTATACTAAGAACATGTAATTGTATACGTTTTTGTGTGCCAAGAAGACGGACTCGACCCTATAAACCCTCGTACGTATTCGTACGAAAGTAATGAAATCAAGACGAAAACTCGGCACAACAATATTGGAACAAATATGGAAAAAGCTTTCTATTTATAAACTCAGTAATTACATATGATTCATCATAAACCATACATTCATATGTACACATACACACACACATGTTTATATACAAAACATTACACAACATAAAACATAAGAGATTCATGCTTTTTATATCACAAAAATATTTTATTTCTGTAGAATTTTGTTTTTGTTTCGTTCGTAATTTACCTCTGCATGATACCGTAGTTTTTTTTTTCATTGAATGCTGGATCCATTTTTTATTACAAGGAAACGTTAAAAGCTCATCTCTCTAAAATCGTTCGATCAATTAAAAAACAAAACTTTGACAATCAATTAATTAATTTTTAATTTATATATTTTAGAGTAGTGTGGGTTTAAAAATATATTGGATTTTTTGATTATAAACATGTTTAGCGTATTTGCTGTTGACAGGTTTTATGCGCGCTCTATACGTACAGGAAATGTGTTAAATACAGAAAAGGTATGTGAATTTTTAAATATAGGTTTACCTAAATTATGAAAATTATGTTTTCTTGGTTTTTGTTTATTTTTAATAATTCACGAGCTGTCAAAATATTTAAATTAGATTTAAAAAAAATTTAATTTAGAGTATTACGCTACCAATGGGTGGTTTATTACGCAGAGTGAAATTCTTTATGCGGTGGTGAGCATACGAGGAACACGATTTATTTACATAGGAAGATTGCTGTAAAATTACATTATATTAGTGTTGGTTCAGTTTAGTTGATTGTATTTAATTTTGTCTTAAAACCGTAGCACATAAATAATTTCAATTATTGTGGTTTTCTCAAACCCACGTTTTATGAGAAAATTAAAATCTATTCCAATGGTCCTGTACTAATAGCACGTTGCGAGATGCAACGTTCCACGTATTCCATATCTGCAAAACAATTCAGGAAAAAAATGTGCCAGCTGTGTCAAAATTTACACTGAAACCCGAGATACAAACCCTACAAACGACATCTGTCTTTCAACATTTTCTAACAATGATATGTCGATAATCAAATAAAATTAATGATGTACACCATTGCAGATACATGAAGATCAGTTTTTCCTATTTTGATTAATCTGTTCGTAAAATTTTGGGCGTTCTTGAGGTTATTCGCATCTGCAGATGAAGTAAACACAGAAATTCTCCAAAATTGTGTCTTGAATAAATGAATCACATTACAATTTTTATATTCAAATTTAGTAACAATGATCCTTTTTGCTTTTTTTTATTATTACGTCACAAACAATTCGGTGAAATCAAAGCCATCTTTACGAAGGGTCTATTAGCTAAAATGATGACGAAACGCTATGATTGTGCCTACTCCCCATCGGCCAGAGAAACCATCACTCATTTCAACTCTAACTTCGAAAGATCATTTTAAAAAATTTTGTATGGGTGCCCAAGTAACAATTTTTAGTTTCAAATTAAACTGAATACCTGTTTTTTGATCCCAAGAAATCATAACCTGACTAAATGATTAAGTGTTTTTGAAAAATCTGGCAAATTTGTGTCCGTCACGACAGCCGGAACCAAACAAATATGGTACAAGTAGCATGATGCATTGAAAATTATTGTGCACTATATGCTTTTTCAGCCGGAACCTTATAATTACATCCAGAACCTGATAAAGCCAGCCAGAACCATATAAAATCCAAATCATCTATGGCACAAGTAGCGCACTGCATTGTGCATCATTGTACATTATATAAATTTTCAGCCGAAACCTTATTAATCCAGAAATAAACGTTTTTCGAAATAAAACCTTACAAATTCTGCCGGAACGATACCCTCTACAGCAAAACTAACTATGGCACAAGTAGCACGATGCATTGTGCATCATTGTTCAATATGCGCTTTTTAATCCGAAACCTTATAATTCTAGCGAGAACCTTATAAAGCGAACTAGAACCATATAATAGCCAAATCAACTATGCCACAAGTAGAACGATGTATTGTTCATCATTGTGCACTATATAATTTATCAACCGAAACCTTATAAATCCTGAAACATACAATTTTTCGGAAAAAACCTTACAAATTCAGCCGGAACCATGCCATCTACAGCCAAATTAACTATGTCACAAGTAGCGCATTGTACATCATTGTGCACTATGCGCTTTTCAGCCCGAAGCTTATAATTTCAGGCAGAACCTGATAAAGCTAGCCAGAACCATACTACAGCCAAACCAACTATGGCACAAGTAGCACGATGCATTGTGTACTATATAATTTTACAATTGGAACCTTACAAATCCAGAAATATACGATTTTTCAAGGGGAAAACCTTACAAATTCAGCCGGAACCATACCCTCAACAGCCAAACTAAGTATGGCACAAGTAGCAATATGCATTGTGCATCATTGTATAATATATGATTTTGCAGCCGAACCATATAATGCCATCCAGAACCATACAAATCCAGTCGAAACAAAATGTTTACAAAAATAATTTTCGCAGTGGAATTTGGATGGTAGTGCAACATATGAGGTTTCCGGAACGATCAAAACGTTATGCACTACAATGTCAATCCAACCAGAACCCGCAAAGCCAGCCGGAACCATATGAAGTCGGTGTGAAACATTCAGAGTCATGGTCATTGTGAACTAGCTAAAATTCCAACTGGAATTATTTACATTATAATTTCTGATCTAGTTTTAGCTTGACCGAACATTTCATCTCGAAGTTTCTTGTCATCAAAACAATGCGGCAAAGATAGCAAAAGTGCTATCAAACGGACACGTATTGATAGTGGTTATGCCGCTTTTGTCAGTACTGATATGCCCATTTTTAAAATTGGTATTTTCCACCTGTATGTTCTATCTTGCGGTTGCAATATGAAAGTTTTGCTTCTACGTTTTTTTATTTCCAACACGCTTTGTGAGTTGTTGTTTTTGTTTAGTTCCTTCCAATTTTCTTCCAAGCTTTTCTCTATGACTTCGATGACCGTACCTCATTCGATTAGCGACACTTCTGACTCATTAATGTCCGCACATCCAAGATGTCTTATTCGCTGGACTGGATTTGTATGGTTCTGGATGGCATTATATGGTTCGGCTGCAAAATGAAATAGTACACTATGATGCACAATGCATAGTGCTACTTGTGCCATAGTTAGTTTGGCTGTAGAGGGTATTGTTCCGGCTGAATTTGTAAGGTGTCCCCTTCGAAAAATCGTATGTTTCTGGATTTATAAGGTTCCGGTTGAAAAATTATATAGTGCACAATGATGCACAAAGCATCTACTTATTTCATGATTGGTTTGGCTGTAGTATGGTTCTGGCTGGCTTTATCAGGTTCTGGCTAGAATTATAAGATTCCGGCTGAAAGAGCGTATAGTGCACAATGATGCAGAACGTCGTGCTACTTGTGCCATAGTTAGTTTGGCTATAGAGGGTATCGATCCGGCTGAATTTGTAAGTTTTTTCCCCAAAATTTGTATGTTTCTGGAGTTATAAGGTTTCGGCTGACAAATTATATAGTGCACAATGATAAACAATGCATTATTCTACTTGTGACATAGTTTATTTGGCAATTATATGGTTCTAGCTGGCTTTATAAGGTTCTGGCTAGAATTATAAGGTTCCGGATAAGAAAGCATATAGTGCATAATGATGCTCAATTCATGAGCTACTTGTGCCATATTTGTTTGGTTCCGGCTGATATGCTTCTGGCTGGCGTGACGGACACGCAAATTTAAATAGTAGGTATTGAATAGAGAGTCACTCCCGGAAATTCCTTGGAATTTGATTGGTTTTCTATTTCCCGTTTCCCAAGAATTTTTTTTGTATTTCTCGGGCTTTATTTTAAAGGATGGTTTTATTTAAACAACTACCAAAATTCAAGCAAAACATGCTAGATGCATTAGTATTTTTAATCCCCAAATCATGGCGGTAGTGTAACGAAATTTGGTAAAGTTGAGCAGCCGTCTGGATCTGTTATATCTTTTATGAAATGCCAATCCATGGCAGAAATTGTTGCGAGGCTTGCTGCTGCTGATGGTTTATCGATTCACGGCATTTGTAAAAGTGAATTTATTCGTCAATCATTAAGTGCTCGGCGCTATACTTTGCCGAAGGGCAAGCTTCGTGTGATGAAAAAAATAAGTGGAAAGTTCAGTCTAACTTTAGATGAATGGACGAGTGTAAGTAATACTTGGAATTCTGTACAGCTGCAAAAATCATTGGGCTTCTTGATGCCAAGCTCTATGATTTTGGAATTATTCCGACAGATGTCATGGCAACAACCACCAACGGAGCAGCAGTGATGATACAATTTGGACGAGATTCACAATATCAACATCAACTCTGCTATAATCATGGGATTTATCTGGCAATTATGGATGTCATTTACAAGAAACGTAGCAATACAACAGGGGAACCAAAACCAGAGGATATTAGTGATAGTGATCACGAAGAGGAATCCCTTATTGAAGATTGCCCTGAAACCGATGATGACGAGACGAATCCAACTGATCTCATTGTTGAACAACCACAGGCCAAAATGCGAATTCGAAGTGACTTGAGTGCGGCAATTGAAATAGTTCGAAACATTGAATTTTTTAATGTTCACCAGTGGCGAAACACTATTTTGCAACATCAAGTAAAACAGCAACATGGCAGTTGCTGCCATGGCAGCAAACAGCAACATGGCAGTTGAAGTTGCTCTTGGATTGCAAATCCACATGGAATGGTGTCGTGTCGCATTAAGTGATTTGGGATCTAATCTACTAATTGAATCTAATATCAAAGTCGTATTTGATTTGCACATTGCTTTGAAATCCGTCAAATTGGCAATTGAAGCGCAAGGAAGTCGTGATGCAAACTGGCTCACTGCGGGTGCTATCCTAAAATTTTTGTAGGTCGCTGAAATCGAATAAAATCGAAATAAGCTTTATGATGCTTCCGAAGCGTCGGAATATCGAGCTTGTCTCGTTGCTGAAATTTCTACGTACTCTGAATTTGGAAGAAGAAACCGAAACGGAACAACAGCTGATATATTCGTCAAAAACATCAGTAACCAAATTAGCAGTGAATGTTATGAACAAATTATGTATTTGTTTTAGACAACACATCGAAATCGGCCGCAGGTTACACAGCAATTTGAGTGTTTGGAAACAGCAGCAGAAGATGACGAGCAAGGAAACCGGTAAAGTACAGAACAAATATAAAGAAGCTGTTAGATACGTTGTTCACCGTTCAGCCAACATCTGCAGAAAGCGAACTGGCGTTTTCATCAATCATCAATTTTTTGTTCTAAAAAACGATCGTCGCTTTCGGATCGCTCCTTAAGCGCTCTTGTATTATTAAACGATTTTTTTACAAGAAAAGCAATAACCTATTATAAAAGTTGTTATAATCACATGATCCCGGGAATAGTAACCCTTTAGTTGTGGAACCACCTAAAAGTTTTGATTTCCTCAAAAACTTCAAAATCCCCAACAGGTACGGTCAATATGTACGGTTGATTTTCTGTTAGTTAAGGTCTGTAGTGTAAACTAGCTTTACTAGTATTGAATACACTGTTTATATATGACGGATTGTCATTAAATAGGTTCTCTCTGTATACTATTAAACACGCATTCTTATCCGTCACGTCAGCCGAAACTATATCAACCGGCACCAAACAAGTATGGCACAACTAGCACGATGCATTGAGCATTATTGTGCACTATGCGCTTTTTCAGTCGGGATTTTTTAATTCCAGCCGGAACCTGATAAATTCAGCTAGAACCATATAACAGTCAAATAAACTATGGCACAAGTAGCACGATGCATTGTGCATCATTGTGCACTATATTATTGTTCAGCCGGAACCTTATAAATTCAGAACATAAGATTTTGCGGAAAAACCTTACAAACTCGGCCAGAACGATATCCTCTATAGCTAACTAACTATGGCACAAGTTGCACGATGCATTGTGCACTATGCGCTTTTTCAACCGGAACCTTATAATTGCATCCAGAACCTAATAAAGCCAGCTAGAACCGTAAAATAGCCAAGCCAACTATGGCACAAGTTGCACGATTCATTGTACATCATTGTGCACTATATAATTTTTCAGCCGAAACCATATCCTCTACAACCAAACTATTTATGGCATTTATGGAGCCTTATAATTCCAACCAGAACCTGATAAAGCCAGCTAGAACCATATAACAGCCAAATCTACTATGTAACAAGTAGCCATTGTACATTACATAATTTTACAGTCGGAACCTTATAAATCCAGGAACATACGATTTTCGAAAGAAAAAAACCTTACAAATTCAGCCGGAACCATACCCTCTACAGCCAAACTAACTATGGCACGATTAGCACGATGCATTGCGCATCATTGTGCACTATGCGCTTTTTCAGCCGGAACCTTATAGTTCCATCCAGAACCTGATAAAGCGAGCCAGAACCATACTACAGCCAACCCAAGTATAGCACAAGCAGCATGATGCATTGTGCATCATTGAGCACTATATGATTTTGCAGCCAAAGCATATAATGCCATCCAGAACGATGTTTTGCTTAGATATGGATAAAAACACACGCGTGGATGTCACAATAACCGGTTCAAATTTGACATATCGGTTATTTTAGCTCTGGCAACACTAATGTCATTCTCTCTTTGACAGAAACTCAGTATATTATTTCTAGTTGACGAAATGAGTCGCTTAACACTTCAACAAAACTGGGAAATGTTGGAAATTTACTTCCACAACAAAGACAATTGGTTTGAAATCGCAAGAAAATTTGGTCAAAACACGGGACTCACACCCAACGGTATCACTTAGTGCATAAAGTGCGTGATACGGGCTACGTAGTCGACAATCCAACGCGTACTCGTGCTCATCGTATTCGTTCAGCCGAAAATATTGCCGCGGTGGTCGAAAATGTGCGCCAACGGCCGAGAACATCAATTCGTCATCGTGCATCGGAAATGAACATCAGCCGGGCTTCCATGCAACGAATTCGGCGTAAAGATCTTGGTTTGTGGCCCTATAAAGTTCAATTGGTCCGCATTTCCATGTCGGTGGGGATCGGAAATTTTACAAGGATATGTGGAGAAGCCAATGCAGCCATTGCGTATTACTGTTTGGTGCGGCTTGTGGCATGACGGCTTTATTGGGTCGTCTCCCTTCGAAGATGATGGTTACGATCAACGGAATCAACTACCGCCACATGTTAACATTTTGTTTGTGGCCATATCTTGAAGATATTGGTTTGGGCGACCTTTAGTTTCAGCAATATGGTGCGCTATGCCAAACACCGGGCAAATTCGATGGCCGCATTATCACTCGAAATGGTGACGTGAATTGCACGTAAACGCAAAATGAGATTTATTTCTTTGTTGTTTGCCATCGAATATGTATATGGATGCCACCACGCCATTCGAACAAAATTCGTACAAAACGAAAATCGATCGTTTCATTCATTTGTATACGAACAGAATGACTCGGTTTAGGCGTGACTGTGATTTTCAAAACCTCGATCGGCAGCTACGCGATCGTTTTGGAACGAGATTTCGCAATCAATGTACGGAAATAGAACTAAGACAACGCTGACTCGTTCTGTAAACAACATGTATCATGAGAAATGCAGCTTATTAGGATCAGAGACCATGAGCACCACCACACTTCAAAGAAATGTTTAACGATGTATTATAAGAAACAATCCTACAATCCGTGAACAACTAAATGTTAACAAAACAAATAGAAAAAATCATCGAATCGGGGAAACGCACACACTCCACAACCGCAATAGTTATATGCAGACCAATGCAAACACAACGACACCATGTCCAGCAAATAATGTAGCATGAAATTCACGCAAGCGAATTGGACATTCCGCCTTATGTTTATTAAAACTGGTGGAGCACAAATTTGGAAACAACGAAATAGTGCAACCTACACAACATACAACAAAGATAATTCACGTAAAACGGGCAACATCCGGAAAGTGTTTAGAACATCCGAACCGCCATAGTCAATAGAATCAAAACTACGTTTGATTACGATTTGGGTTCGTCATATTTCATAATTGATGAACAACTTTTATATCAACGATACAGGCACCTAATCTTATGGCATACGGCAATCATAATTTACCCATGTTAGACCAAGCGGACATACAGGTAACCTACAATATTGACAGGCTCAAATTACCAGTGATTGTAATGAAATATGCAAAACCATTATTGTTTGGTTTACCATGGTGTGGGGCATTCCAAATGCTATTTCCTACACGTGTTTATCCTGTTACAAAGTCCGAACCAAATAGGGCGATACAAGCCGTAGATGCACGTAGAGTTGCCAAATATGCTTGTGAATTTTAACGAGTTGCTCAGTGATACCATGGGATGCATCAAATACTGCAAAATAAAAATACATTTGAAACATGATGCACAACCAAAACGTCTCGATTCTCGTTATGTTAAATTCGGGGTACAAAATATTATCGAAAAGGAAATCAACATATTAGTGTATGAGGGCGTTTTAACACGAGTTGATTCGAACGAAACAACTGTTGAATGCGCCGCACCAACGTTAATTTCTTTCAGCAATTTGGCTGTGTGAGTTTTGCAAAAGTCAGAAATCATGACCGTGGTTAATTTTGTTATCACCAATAGTCCGTTTCTTAACACAGATGCCATTTCCAAATTCACTTGCGGCTAACCCGCATTGGATTGGGCCGAGTATACGGCGGTTTTCGAGCTGTACTCTAGCTCGTAAATTGATTTCCATCGTCTCTGTGGATGGCCTCAGGAACGTTAAACATACAGAAAACTTCATTCCTTAGAAAATCGATTATTTGTCTTGATGTGCCCTTTGTGATTGGGTTTAATACGAATTCGGTGAAATCGCACGCAACACTATGCAAATCATATTATTTCGTTGTAGAACGCGGGTATGGGCCTAAATGATACATAAATTTCATACCTGGATTGGGACTTTTAGTAGTCTTACAAATCTCGCATTCCTTTACTTCCTTTGCCATTTCTGGACAAAAGTACAGTCGTTGGATTGTTTCATGAGGGCTCCATGCGAGGATATTGGATTACCATATTCATTATTTATTATTTGATTTCATGCCCTGTACCCACAATTTCCATAAAAAAATATCCGGAAAACTTTGGTCACGGTTTGGTTTCAGTCTGATGTATATATAGCCACTTACGTTATCCACTTTGAAGGCTGGTTAATTTTGTGGCGCATATCTAATTTAACTTTTATTTGGAATTCTAGACAATTCTTATCCTTAACTCCGTTCCCAAAACTCCGATCCAATCGTCCACAGAGATCATTTTGATCAGTGAGCTAGTTTAAAGACGCGTGTTCTGTTATTATGGTGAAATCGTGGCCCACGAAAACATTCCAAATACACCAACTCTATAGTTCTATAATTACTCTGAGCTTTATTGAGCTTTTACGGCATGAAAGCTGATGAACGTTCAACAACGGCATCACATCTATTGTAAAATTGCATTTTATAATGCAGGGCTTATATGAGCACTAGTGGGCAGGACAATTTGGTTTTGAGTGATTCAAAGGCTTGTTGAACCTCTGGTGTCCAGGTGAAATTTCTTGAATTACTAAATGCATCAAGATTAAATAAATGCGGAAGTGCATCAAGCGACTTACTGGGTGGGCTGCGTTACACAGTCCAAGACAGTAAAAGCAGTGTATCAGAATCCGCCAGAACGTGTCTTGCAGCTCTAGCACTGATAGTTGGTCTCGAATAATCTCCCAAGGAGACCATCAATAATAGGCAGAGGCGAGCTCCATGGGCTCTTACTAGGTTCAATAACCCCGAGTTTAAGCATACGGCCAATCTTTTGGTAGAGGTGGTTTTGCTTAGCTATCGTAAAAATTTGTGCCGCCTAATCTTTCATTAGCGAAAGACTTTAAGAACTCTATCCAGTTCCTTTTTAGTCATCATGCAGTTCCTCAATTAGAATGGTGCGAGTCGTAGTAACAGATCTAAACATCAATCCAGGGATATACTGGTTGTTGCAGGGATGGCACTATAAAAATGTTTATATTTGTTCTTCCATAAGTTACAGGTAACCCCAGACATAGCCCTCAATCTTGTTAGAAGTGCCGTCTGCTGTTTTAACTGAGGAATTAAATTTGTCAAGAAATCAATTCCCCAGCACATTAACTGTAGCACCAGTATCCACTAGATCCACTAGTACCCCAATCACTAGAAGTAACGTCAGCAGCCGCATTGCCTAACGAGTGATCTGATTCAATGGATTTGAAATGTTCGAGCGCTGGCTTTGTTGGATATATGCAGTTTGTGGAAAAGTGTTCGTTGTCTTGGCTGCGGTTGTCGGATGTGAGCCCCCGCAATTATCACTCTCGTGTTCGAGAATCTAAAAAATCAGGTTTTGCCATGGAGCCGGACATAACTGATGTTTATAATCTGATTATCTACAATTCCAGCATTTGTCTACTGGATCTGGTCTGAAAAATTAAAAGTTTGAAGGTTTGTGAAAAGCTTCTTTCTGAGGAACTGAACGAGAGGCGTACATTTCGTCTGCTACTATGGAATTCATGATATTATTCTTAAGAACCGAACCGCCAAGACTAACGAATGAGTCTGAGTGCAAGTGAAAATGGGAATGTCGTGGATTTGTCTTATTATCGGATTGATGGTGGTGCAAAAACAATTTATGGATCTCCGACACTCGTTCTCAAACCATCTACTGTATGCACAGAATTTTGGACAGTAATCGTTAAATTTTTCGATGCTGGATGCTTGTTTGGATGCAGTCGATATACCAACTCTCGTTTCGACAGTTGATTCTGAAGATTGGAATTTAATTTTTGCATCGCAAGCATAAAATCTGCAAAAGATTCGCAATGAAATTGGTGTCGACGTTATACTGTTAAAGTTAGCCGAAAGTTTCCAGCCGAAAGGTAATGCGGTTAGTGTCTTTGCTATCCCAGCCGAAAAAACATTTTATAGCTGAAAAATGTATTACTTGATAAATTTAGTTCTTCTATCACCTCCAAATAACCAGAATACAGCAAAAAAATCTGGAAATGTAAATTACAATAAACATGCATACGTTTTGTAAACGTTCATCTATCATCTTATGTCACCCACTAGTCCGGCCAGCGAATTGTTTCTGAGTTCAATGGACTAGTGGGTTGCATAAGGTGATAGAGGAACGTTTAAGGTATTTGAAATAATTTTTGGGGAATTTTTTGTATGCTTAGTATTCGAGATATAGTCCATTGAATTCAGTATCTAATGATCATAGTAGGATCGATGGAAGAGTGGGTAACCTAGAAAATACAGAAGGTTTTCATAGGATTTGGTCCACTTATGTAAAATTATTTATTTCCAGACATATTTTTACTGTATTCTGGTTATTTGGATGTTATAGTAGAACTAGGTATATCAAGTAATATTTCTTGCGGCTATAAAATATTTTTCCGCCTGAGAAAGCAAAGACACAATCAGCATTATCATCTTTCGGCTGGAAACTTTCGGCTAACTTTAATAGGGTGTCGACGTTTCATTTATTCGACTATTTCCAACCAATATTCTCATTCAGTATCAAAATCCCTTCTTTCTCAATTATTATTAATGTTTAGAAAATTGTTAAAATATTTAACAAAAATTTAATTTACCATTAAATTTAATGATTGAAACGTGTTTTCACTCATTGCCGTAATAAAGTATCGCAAGCACTCGCGATTTAACGTACAACGATATAAAACTTGTCAACAGTAAGTACATCTGTTTTCCATCAAAAAATCATATAATCGCCGCACACATACAGCCATACACACACACACACACACACAAACAATAATATTATAAATAAATTAATATTTAATTGATAATAAAATTTGTGTGCGAATAAACGATTTCCATAAAATTTACATAAAATTTACTGTTCCATAGGGCGCGCAACAACACCACCCCCACCCACACATAATGCCAAATAAAAGCTTTACATAATTTATGCCTAACGATAATCTCATTTCTTCATTTTAGGTGTAACAACAATGTTGAATTTTTTCACAACATCAAATGGATTTCGTAGCACGCTGCCGGTGGTCTCGAATTTAACCGCGATGAACGTCTGGGACGGGGTATGCATGTGTTTTATATATGCATCGCTATTAGAATTCGTTTGCGTCAATTATGTGGGACGAAAGCGGCCGCTGCATAATGTTGTGTATCGCCCCGGTGAAAATCCTGTGACCCAGGTAAGTCAATCAATCATAGTCATTTTACGATAATACATAACAATTTTCTATGTACAAGAATTATTTATTTATTTTTATTTTTTTTTGTGCCATATGTTAAGTCACACACGTACTTCACTTATTTTGCATTTTATACAATTTTATGTTATTATTATTATTAATATTATTTGTTATTAATCCAAATCCATTTTAAATATTTATTTAGTTTGTTTTGTGTTTTACAATTCTCACGAAATATGAAATTGAACACGTTTACAAAATGATTTCAATCGTGAAATCTGTACGATATTAACCGCGAGCCAACCGGAAAATATATTGCTTATGTGGGACAATATGGCAAAACATAACGAATAATACATGTGATAAGTCGAATCGAAACTAGGGACAATGAAAAGCATAAATGTAGCAAAATGATTGACAGACTGTTCATAATTTTTTTTCTTACTGCTGCTCTGAAGATTTTCGGATCTATTTTCCCTTCTTAAACATTTTTTTTTTGTGATGGATTTGAAAATATCCTGGATCGACTTATATACGGATAAACAAGATTACGCTATAATGATAAAATTTTCATTTTACTTTGGAATTTATACTCGTGTAGCCGCAAATACATACAGCACATCGTACTTCTTAATCTTCGACAGATGAAGGTTTATTTTGTAAGCGGAATGGTATCTATCTCTAACTACCCTATATCGAAATTTTTCCGACTTCGAATTTTTGATACGCCAGGAGTATTCTCCGTGACGTTTTAGTTTTTATATTTGTATTTTGACTTTATGAAATTTAAAAACTTTCAAAGTTTAAAAAAAATTTCGTGCCAGCCAAACGGCAGCATAAATTTTTTTTTTGAAACAGTGGACTCATGTATGAGCCGAATTGTAATATACGAAGGGACTGAAAGGGACTGCAACATAAAACGTGTTTAACCTTCTCCTCGTCCACTGAATCTAACTGAACTTTTTGATAAATGATTGGGAGAAATTGTTCCACTCATTGTTGATTTTACGCCGTTATAAGGTACTTGAAGGTAGGTGCTCGTTAATAGTACGATTACATCAAGTCACAAGCTAAAAGGGTTCCACGAAAGTAGTGCTATTTAGTTTGACTTGCCTGTTGGAATAAGCAACACTATGAATATGTTAAATTTAGCCAGGCTCACACATGTTTAGTCCAGCATCAGCTAGTAAAATAAATTATGGTCGCCGAAATCAAATCAAGTACTTTTTAAAACATATCTGTGTCTTCGTGCTTGTGTCCTTCTCTTCAGACCAGACGGATTGACTAATCGGGATGAAATTTCATACTTTACAATTCTCATAAATTGGGATATCCCAATAATTGTTGGCTTTGAAAGTGGTGAACTCCATAGGAACTTTGCAAATATTTTGAAACGTATATCATTTACGAGAACGACGATTATGAACTAAAATATTCTAAATTAACTTTCCAATAATACCGTTCCAAACCATTTCTCCAAAGTTTTAGCAAAAGTGGCGCTGTCTTAACTGTTTTTAAACTAAAATTCGACCCTGTACAGCCCAGACGGATTGGTTAATTTGAATGAAACTTCATACTTAAGCTTTTCCATAAATTTGGAGATCATAGTGAATTTTGGTCAAAATCGGTCCACTGGAAGTGACAGCTTTCAGGTGCGCAACTAAATTTCCGGGATTCACACATAGAAGGTGCTAGCGACACATCTAGTTGTTATTTATGTCAGAAGTTGTATTTTGTTCATAGCGTGGACCGTTGTTAACGATAACCAGATTTCGCAATGCAAAAATATTTTTTCTAAGAACGAAAATGTCGAGTTTTGTGCCAAACAAACAGCATTTGCGAGAGGGAAGCTTTACTGTTCTGCTCCAACTTGAAAAAAATGAAGCATAAGCACGTCATTTGCTTCGAAAACTGCCTTTGAAGATTGGTTTAAACGCTTCAGAAGTGGCGATTTCGACATTGAGGACAAGAAGCGTGCCGGAAAACCAAAAATATTTGAAGACACCGAGCTGCAAGATCAATTTGTGGAGGCATTAAACACGACTCGGTAAGATCTTTCGAAACGTTTACATGCTATGGGAAAAATTTAAAAGGAGCGAAAATGGGTGCCGCATGAGTTAACTGAGAGACAGATGGAAAATCGAAGAGGAGCCACTTCCGAAATGTTAATGAAAGAAAGAAATTCCTGCATGTGGATCTTTTCTAAGAATCCCAAACGCAAAAAGATTGGGACGACACGGGACGGCACGGCCAAATCGCTTCGGAATGAAAACAATGCTCTGCATTTGGTGTGATCACAAGGGAATCTCATAGTACACGATTCCCCCCTCCCACCCCTACTGAAACAGGACAAAACTGTCAACGGGCAACGCTACCGACAACAACTCATCAATATGAACCATGCATTGGTCGAAAAACGGCCAGAAAGAGACACGAACACGAACGAATTATATTGCAGCACGAGAACACTATCAAAGCGCTGAGATGGGGTCTGCTACCGCACCCGCCTTATTCACCAGATCTGGCCCCCTCGGATTATCACTTGTTCCGGTCGATGGTGCATGACTTGGCAAGGCCAAGTGTACATGGCTAAAAAACCGGAAATTTAGTTGCGCACCTAGTAATTTACATTTCAAACAAAATTAGTTTGGATCATTTTTTAAATTTTTACGGAGAAGGCGAGTTTTCGTACAAAAAAACGCTATTCCACCAAAATTCGACATTTCAACAGTCCTGTCGGATTGGCTGTTCGAAATAAAACTTCATGTTGAAACTTTTTCCATTAATTGGGAGATCGTTACGAACAACGACATTTACGTTAGCATTTACAAGTAACGACAAATTATTAAAGGGTTGAAATAAATTTAGAGATTAAATCAACAATGGTTGACCTTGGTGGTTTATAGGGTTTAAAGGGTTTAAACCAGTTAAATATATAATTTTTAAACTAGCGGAATTGCAAATTGGGGATTGTATGTAAGAGTTGAGTTCAATTGACTTGTCGATGTGCTGGTGGGCCCACTAGTTAGTGGAGGGAGAGCAATATTAAGACGCCATCGATTTAAAGACTCATCGTTCGGCTAACGAGAAAGTTTTAAATTCAATTCCAGTCACGCTTAGCCCTCTATTGGGGAATAAATTAAACTACGGCGATATAAGGGGAAGATATTACCGATTTGTAATCGTGTAAACGAATTTAACAATTAAAAATTTCAGGCATTTACCGATTTCGAATTTTAACCGTAACATTTATGCTCAGTTTATATTTATTTATTTATTAATTTTATAAGTAAGTTTCCCAGAATACAGATGTCATACTCCTCAAGACCATTCACTCTCAATAAATTATCGATCAAGCATCAGAGCATATTGGGTCTCTCTGCAAGACGTATACCGTCTAGTTGTAGGAATACTTTTGTTTATGAATTGTGCTGTTGTGAGGACCTTCAACATGACCTAATTATCTAACTCGATATTGCTGCTTCGGAGGAGGAGTCAATAAGTCTTGAGTTTCAAGTGAATCCGACATTGGTTTTGCTCAACTGGACCAAAAATTAAACGAGTTATCTTCCTCTCTAATGTAAGTAGCAATATTTTGTTATTGGTGTGGTTGTCAGGATCCAGTATTTGATTTTCATGCTAGCACCAGATATTATTTGAGCTATGTAAAAGACTGTATAATTCTTAGGTTGGCCATTAAAATGCTACTAGGTTTCGATAAACATTTTGTTGCATTGCTGGTTACTTTCAAATCAAGTATTCTGAAGAAGTCCCTAAGAAGTATAATGCCATTAGCATTTCCAAGAATTTGACCTAACTTGGCAAGCGATAACTAATTTGATGTTAAGTTTATTCCGCCTGCATTACAAAGAAATAAAGTGTTTTTTTATCAAAACTAGTCATTAAGCACACTAGCTTAAATTATTTTCTTGGCTTAAGATGAGTAACTTACTTATTGGTTACTCATTTTACAATAATTTCTTATTCTAATTCACGCTGCCCAGCTCCAGCGGTTTCTGCCTTTGAAGCCTCCGCGCTCCATTGGCGGTGTCCAACATACGACGGATAACTACATTTTCATGTCGAGATAATCGTTGTACATGTTTTCTTGCTTGTTTTTTTTATTTCATCGGTGACGTATTCCATTTTGAAGTCCCTATGAAGGTTGTCATTCCTAATGTACCATGGGGTATTCATAATCCCTCGCAGCACTTTATTTTGGAAGCATTTAACTCTTCTTTTTTCTTCTTAATGTGTTCTTTAAGAAGCCAAGGTATTTAGCAGTATTTGCATATGAAATTTGGTTTGAGTTGAGAACCACGGGAATACAGTTTACATTTTGATTTGTAAAGTTGACGTGTACTGATTTGGCTTCAGTTGCTCACGGTGTTAACTGCATTTTGAAGTTTGCTTGTTGCTTCCGAAATATCTTTACCAAATGCTAGGATAGCTGTATCGTCTGCAAATGTTGCTACTGTAATACCTTGAATATTCGGTAAATCTCTCGTTTAAAGAATAAACAGAATAGGTTCAAGTACGATACCATGTGGCATACCTGCTGATATTTTTTTTAGTACCGAGTACACATTTTAAAATTTGATCTGCTTTGTAAGATTTAAGAACTTGATAAAATTGTTTAGACAAGTCTCGATGGAGTTTAAATTAAAGCCCTTGGTGCCAAAGTTTCGACAAAAGCTTGAGCTACATCCAAGTGAATACTGGAGCATATCTTTTTATTCTTAAGGGCATCCTCAATGACATCCCTTATTCTGTGCACTTGTTCAACTGTAGAGTAATTTTCCCTAAACCCAAATTGGTGTGGTGGAATTAAACATCTCACTTCTATTATAGGTTTGAATCTCTTCAGCAACAGTTTTTCCAATATTTTTGATGTGACCGGAAATAGTTATATCGGTCTATAAGATTTGTTGCCGTTTGCTGGTTTACCTGGAACATATTTCAATCTGAAGGCTGCGTAACTACCTGAACTATTTTACGCAAATCTTTCTCGGGAATGACTTTCACAATCTGCCTAGTAATTAAGTCATATCCTGGAGCTTTTCAGATACTTAAGTTATTATTGATTTCAGTTTTAAGATCCAATAAGGCCACATGTCTTATGTTAAGATCATCTACTTTGTTTACGACCGTTGTATTTTCATTTGCTGTTTGTCTCGGAAACGGTTGAAAGTCGTTTCTAAATAAGCAGCAAATAGAGAGACTTTCTGTTTGTGACTTTTAGCCCAGGAACCGTCACCATTTTGTATAGTGGCACATGCATTTTGGTTCTTTTTACTCCCTTCGTCATCCTTTAGTTCAGAGAGACCTCGAAGTCGCTTATTTATGCTTTCGTTCTTTATTTTCATTATTAGTTGTTTTAATTTGTTACACAGAAAATTGATGATATTAAGTCTGCTGCCAGATCCTACGAGCTTTCAGTTTCTCTTTAACTAGGTCTCTGACCTCAATAGGATAATGGTGCACCCTGTATGATCGATGGCAAATATTTCAAGCGATATCCGAGAGATCTGATTGTCAACACCGTCACAGGCAATGACGGATATCCTTTGTGTCGTAGGCGATCAGTAGCGGACAACGGGTGAGATTCAGTTGTGAAGGGCAAGAAGTTGATATGAACACTCTTGGATTGTGCCATATTCGCCGATATTGTCCAAGGCTTTTGAGGCTCAGATCAATGTGAAATAAAGTAACTCCGTTAAGTCGATCAATTACATACGTAAATATGTGAGCAAAGGCAGCAATATGCCTGTTTTCGGTGTAACAAATGCAAACGACGGAGTATCTCAGTGTTCACTGTTAGTGCTACAACTCAAATTCTTTGCTTCCTAACACGACAAATTATAAATATGGGATCCAGCAGTTTATGAATTGGTCTAACTTAATCCCTTTATTTTCAATTTTTTTTCGGCGGAAAGTTACTTCTAACTTCAATAGCATGTAATTTTCGACTACCATCAACAGAATTTTGTACTGCCACTTGATACAAAATATGTCGATAATGCAGATTTTTCGGCTGAAAACTTCGGCTAACTTCACATTTTTTCAACTTTAAACGATCGACGCTAAATTTCCCGCCCAATACGCCGTTTATGCCGTACACATTGAGGCTGTAACTAACCAATTTGGTTTTGTCCACTTTAAATCAATCTTCATGTTTCAACCACAAAAATAACCCAAAATTTATTATTTACTGAAATTTTGTAGTTCTCTTTTTTTAACAAAGATGCCTCTTGTTTTTCGAAATTGTCCTAAAACAGCTAAAGCTTTCCGAAGGTGGAGTAAGAATGAAATTCTCCACATTGAAACTGTTTCATTAACAAAGAAATCAGAGAATTTTGTCTATTGTCAAAAGAAACAGGAATTTTCGACATTTTCGACATATTCGATTTCGACATATAGGGTGGGCCAAATAATTTTTTTTTTAAATTCAATAAAACAAGAAGTTATCAATATTTTTTCAAATTTATTTTTTCATTGTAAAGAACAATCCTTCCGATTAATTATGGAATACTATTTCATTCATATTACTTCTTCGGCTGGCATTGACGTACCCCAAACGGTCGGTCCAATTTTTGAGCACATTTTCGATGGTATGCGGCATTATGTCTTCAATGAAAATGCGAATATTGTTTTTGAGAGCGTCAATCGTTGCCGGTTTATCGGTGTAACACTTATCTTTGACGGCGCCCCAAAGAAAATAGTCCAACGGCGTTAAATCACAGCTCCGAGGCGGCCAAATCACATCAGCATTTCGGCTGATAATTCGATCTTTGAAGACAGTGCGCAAAAGATCAATTGAAACGTGTGCTGTGTGGCACGGAGCGCCGTGTTGTTGAAACCAAATGTTGCCTATGTCCTCCCCTTCAAGTGCCGGGAACTAAAAATCGATTATCATGGTGCGGTAGCGCTCACCATTGACAGTAACGGCGGCTTCTTGCTCAATACAAAGAAAAATGACCGAATGATGCCCCCGGACCAAAATCCGCACCAAACAGTCACTCGTTGAAGATGCATCGGCTTCTCTACGATCACGTGCGGGTTTTCCGTGCCCCAAATGCGACAATTCTGCTTATTTACATAGCCGCCAAGATGGAAATGCGCCTCATCCGAAAAGATGATTTTTTTCCAAAATCGGCACCTTCTTCAAGTCTACCGCAAACCCACTCAGCGAACCGAAAACGCAATGGGTGGTCTCTTTGCTTCAATTCCTGAACCAATTGAACTTTATATGGTGTCATACCAAGGTCTTTATGCAGAATTCGTCGCAATGTTGTATGTGAAATGTTGAATTCTTGAGCACGATGACGAGTTGACGTTCCCGGCGACTCACGCACATTCTCGGCTACAGCATTAACATTTTCGGGTGTACGCTTGGTTCGTGTTGGTTTATTAGTTAGCAAGCCTGTTTCTTTAACTTTATTCACAAAATAACGCACATATGGAGCTCCCGGCGCTTCGTTTCTTCCGAAAACCGCACGCAATTTTCGCACACATTCTGCAACATTACCATGATTTTCGAAGTAATGTTTCAATATTTCCCAGCGTTCAGCGGAAAGATAAAAGTAACTTTCTGTCAAATCAGGACATTACCCTTACCATACTCAAAATAACCGCTAGTTCAAAAAAATAGTTAGATGACTCATCCTGTACAATACATTGTCTGTATGTAGAATATTAATTAACTACTCAATGTAGACAATACATCATAATACGATGCCAAACTAATTAATAAACATACTCAGGATTAAACATATTGATTTGCGCTTATCTGATTGGTTGGCATAGTGTGATGTGGAAACGGCCTTAGCACAAATGGATTCGTTCCTAGAACCGTGAAGAAAATTTTGAATATGTCTAGATGAGGTTACCAAGTCGTTGAAAGTTTGGCTTCGAACTAATGAAACGAATTTTTAATTTAAAATATTTGGTCGTCTGATTTGAAATACTTTGCACTTACATACAAAGTATAATCACAATGCCCTAGCGAATTATTATGTTTCGCTACGCAATTATCAACCCCTTCGTAACCTCGAACTTTATTGTATGCAATAAAATTTAAAAATTAAAATTTCATTAGTTCGAAACCAAACTACCAACGTCTAGGTAACCTCACCTATAGATGTAAAAAGAATATCTGGACCCAGAATAACCCAAATTTCATTTGAATATGTAATGTCACCATACTCACGCACTCATATTGCTAATCTCAGTTGGTACATTTTTTTCACGATATTTAAACTGCCATTGCCAAGATTTCATAAACACTGTCACGCATGTGACAGTTGACAGATGAACAACAAACAGAAAATATCAATACTGTACACTATTTGATAAGAGATGGCGCGCAAACCAAAAATTTTTTAAATTGTATTTATTATTAGTAGTTATTTCATTTTTTAGTAGATGTCTCTGGTTAATTAGAGATTTTACATAAATTGCAAACTTGTTGTAAAAGTTAGAATCAATTTCCTTATAAAGGGTGATTTTTTTGTGGTTAGGATTTTCATGCATTAGTATTTGACAGATCACGCGGGATTTCAGACAAGGTGTCAAAGAGAAAGATGCTCAGTATGCTTTGACATTTCATAATGAATAGACTTACTAACGAGCAACGCTTGCAAATAATTGAATTATATTACAAAAATCAGTGTTCGGTTCGAAAAGTGTTTCGCGATTTACGTCCGATTTATGGTCTACATAATCGACCAAGTGAGCAAACAATTAATGCGATTGTGACCAAGTTTCGCACTCAGTTTACTTTATTGGACATTAAACCAACCACACGAATGCGTACAGTGCGTACAGAAGAGAATATTGCGTCTGTTTCTGAGAGTGTTGCTGAAGACCGTGAAATGTCGATTCGTCGCCGTTCGCAGCAATTGGGTTTGTGTTATTCGACGACATGGAAGATTTTACGCAAAGATCTTGGTGTAAAACCGTATAAAATACATAATAAATTATTATGACTCCACTTAATTAAAGTCAGCGTATGAGTCAGTCCTTTTACTAAAGAATAATTTGCTATTTTGAATATCAATAATTAACTTTGGATAATTAAACCTTTATTATTTATTTTCTAATAGCCAAACAGCAACGTTATTAGATCGGCTAATGTAAAATAATTAAAAAATTTAGTTTCTGATGTCTTTTCCTTAGTTGTCGACGTTTTATCCATTGTCGACGTTAGCGACGCAAAAAATCACCATGTAATCGACGTAACCTACCGACGGCAATATATACAAAAAAGATTGTAAATTAAATTTCAAACAAAATTACTTCAGACCATTTTTTAAATTACAACAAAAATGATGAGTTTGGTTAAAGAAGTTTTAGTTCACTAGAATTCTGCATCTCTATAGTCCAGGCGGATTGACTATTCGGAATCAAACTTTATACTTAACCTTTTTCCATTAATTGGGAAATCCTTGCTTAATTTTGTGGAAATCTGTGTACCGAAAATATCAGCTTCAATGGGAGCTTTTTCAATTTTTACAAACGACGAAGATCAAATTTTGAACCAACAAGGGTTGAACTTGTTGCTCTTCCAAAATTGTTTTCGAAAAGCCCGGCAGGTTAAATTTTTCGCTTTACAAATCAAGAGGTTCCTGGTAAAAACAAGTCGGGTGTTGGCCCCGACATACTCACACCTCCATTATTTATAACGCTTCTGTATTGCCATATACCTGTCAAAGTCAATAAAGTCGGAAAAATAAATAATAGGTTGCGGTAAACAATTTTATTTTATGTATTATTATCTCAGCAATAATAAAATTCTTACCACCCTCCTAAGTCAGTAAACCGATAAACTTAATTAGATACTTTTTACTTAACAAAATAAATAATCTGTTGGGTGTTGAACAGCACACGACTAAATTTGTCCAAATTAGTATACGAGCCGTAGTTGCGTCGAATCCGTCCAAAGAAACCATTTAAAACAAAGAAGTACATGGTATGCACTTCCGCACCCGCAATGACTAATTTGCGGATTTCACATACAAAATACTTTCCTTCCGGCATTCGTGATTGGAAAGTATAAAATCCTTTTTGTTAAGTATACATCCTTATATAAATACAACAGGTATACAGTTGCTTTTATCATCCCCATAAGATGAATTATGTATTTTATTTATTGAGTTTGAGTTCATAATTTTCCTGCTGTTGTGTTTTATTTACCACCCACTCCATCCACCTCTTTTCGTTATGTACCTTTAATTATCTCCGCCATATACGATGTGATTATGATGTACTGTACGAGTACATAAATACATATTATGGATATTCATAAAACATAATAGCATATGCTGCTACTTTTCAGATGATATTGTTGTTGTTGTTGTTCCTTTTAATTATGTTAATTGAAGAAGAATAACAACGAATATATTCTCTAATTATTACATTTTTCCCTTCATTTACATGTCTTAGATTGGTGTGTTGTACTCATCGCATCGTAATTTTTCTTCTTATTCTCCGCCGTTGCTGTACGCGGTGTACCACCATTATTTTAATGTTTCAAATCTGCCTTAAGGATTTTTTTTTTTAAGTAATGAATCTTTTGTTATTATTATATCAGATCGTGCACCTTCTTCAAATCGGTGGTTTAACAGTAAAAAATATCCATCGCCTGATTATTCGGGTGCCTATCGTATTTACTCTCTTTGCAGGTGGAACATCGTTCGACTAAGAATTTTATCTTCCCGCTCATTCTAGGAAAATAATATCTTTCGATTATTTGTTCTCTATTCTCTTCTGCGTTACGATGAGCCCGACGATGGATATCTAGAATTTTTTCGTCCTGTTCATCTTCGTCCGTAATGTCTTGTGCTAATTTCTGAGTGTAGCGAACTCGGTAATTTCTGAAGTGTAATGGATATACCTCTTGAATTCTACCCATTATTGGTTCTGTAGTTTTTAGTCCGTCTAGAACCATCTGGTTTGGTTATGATATGCCGCTGGTAATTTGGGAAAGGATTCTGTATTTGATAAGAATACTGCTCACCTATGTTTAGAAAGAGTTGATTCCGAAATACATTGACTGGAGTTTCTGCGGTGGGTATCAAATCGTGAGCAGAGCTGTCATCGCTATGTTGCATTGCGGACATTGCATTTGTCTCAGTAGCTAACTATTCTGGATAATGCATCCGCTACTACGTTTGTTCCACCCGGCATATACTTAAGCTCATAGTTGTATTCTTCAAGTATAGCTTTCCACAGTTTCATCTTGGCATTATTGTTTTTATTGCTGAGTGCATAAGTCAGCGGTTGATGATCGGTAAATATCTTTACCTTCCTAGCCCCGTAAAGGAAATTTCTTAAAGATGTTAAAGACCAGATGATTGCCAGCATCTCTTTTTCGTTTGCTGCGTAATTCTCTTCGGTCTTATCTAAAATTCTTGAATGGAATGTGATTGGCTTTACTTCCTGAGACAATACTGCACCCAGTGCGAAGCTGGAAGCATCTGTGGTTAGTTCAAATTTTTTTTGGAAAGTAGGAAATGATAATAATACTTCATTAGACACGAGGAAGTTTTTTATCTTACTAAAAGCAATTCTTTCCTCTTCAGTGAAAGTTACTTGTTTGGTCTTTGAGGCGGTTTTGGACACATGTCCATCTTCCCCTCTCAGAAGTGCCGTTAGAGGTTTGGCTAGCTTTTCGTAGTCCTGAATAAAGCGGCGATATAACCCTGCCATCCCCAAGAAGGATCTGAGTTCCTTTACTGTTTTGGGGGTATTGAAATTCGCTATTGCCTTTACTTTCTTTTTATTTGCCTTAATCCCGTCTTTTGATATGACAAATCCTAAGAATTCCACCTCATCTTGGAAGAACTCGCATTTGTCTAATTGGATTTTCATGTTGGCTTTCTCTATAGAACCTTGAATATTGCTTTCATATTATCGAAGTGTTCTTGCTCGTCTTTGCCAAATATAATTATATCGTCGATGTACACATAACATCGTTTCTCGATATGATCCCGCAGAATGTCATGTGGGGCACGTTGGAAAATAGAGGGTGCATTTCTGAGTCCGAACCCTAGTCGAGTGAATTCGTATTTGCCGTGATTCATCGAAAAGGCAGTTTTTTCAATATCCGATTCTCTTAGAGGAATCTGATGGGAATCGCTCTTTAAATCTACAATAGTGAAAAGTCTGTTGTCGCCTAAGTTTGCCAATATATCATTAATCTCGGAGATCGTAACTGAGTTTAGTTTGCGATAATCGATGACCACCAGTCTATATTGACAACTGGGGAGTTGTAGGGAGATTTGGACGGTCTGATAACCCCATCCCTAAAAGTTGTTTGATTTGTTTTTCTACTACTTCCTTTAAACATACGGGATATGGATAAGGGCGAGAGTATACGGGATCCATATTTGTGGTACGGATTTCTCTCTTTACCGTTGCCGTGAAGGTTAACTTTTCTTCAGGGTCGGAAAAAAGACGTGGGCATGCTGCTATTATTTCATTCAGTTCGATAAGTGTTGTTTAAGGGTGACCTTAATATTGGAATGGATAGTCATGAACCCTTTATCAGTATGGAAAGTGGCACTAAGTTGCTTTAAGCTATCGTTCCTAATTATTCCATCAAACGGTTTTAAGCTATGTAATAGACAAAATTTTAATTTCCTGTCTGGACCGAAAAGGTCTATCATCGCATGGTGAGTAACTTTAATACTACTTGCTACAGAGTTCGCTATAAACGGTTTCTCATTTGGGACAGGATTGCGTACGTATTGCGGTTGAATATAGTTTTCATTAGGCCCTGTATCTATCAGGAACTTAAATATTTTCCCGCTCATCGCTACATGTTCTAGGTAAGGAAGCGAAGAGCTCCATAGCCTAAAAAATTTATATCGTCTTATGCTTCGATTTCTTCCTCTTGTTCGTTTGAACGTTCTATAGAGTCAGGATCGTATTCTAATTCAGGCATAGGTTCCGTATATTATACAAAGGTTTGTTCGTATTGAGTATCGTATTCCGTCAATTCTTGGTAGCTCTTGGTTAGCTCCAAAATGTGGAAGAAGTACTCTGCTCCTAACAAAATTTCAACTTCTTTCTGATGTTTAAGATTCAGGTCGGCTAATGGTAAATTGCTGCTTTCAATCTCGTTATAGTTTACTTCTTCGTTTCGGTTAAGGCGTGTAATCTTTGGTACAATATATGCTTTGACTGAGAGGGACTTAGAATTGTCGAATCTTGAACAGATGGTAACTAATGCTCTCCCCGTTGAAGACATGTTTGAAGTGGCGAGACCTTCTACTTGAACCCTTCCATCCTTACGAGGAATTCTCAACCGATTGAGACACCTTGCGGAGATAAAGGAGATTTGGGAACTCGAATCCATTAGCAAATTGCATCTTCTGTGTTGACCGTAACTATCTTTAGCCTTCACGATTGCTGTGGGCAACAATGGACATATTTGTTTGTACTATTGTATTTAACGCGCTTGATGTGCCAGGAGCTTGCGGTTCCGTTACTGACTCTTCTGCTTCACTATTACATCTTAATCTAGCTGAATTTGATTGGACCCCATCGTGTAAGAGGGTATGATGTCTGCGCCTGCATGTCAAACAACTCCGTTCGCTGTAGCACTGGTTGGCCATATGGTTGGCTGACAGGCAATTGAAACAAAGTTTCAACAGTGCCACTTGCTTGCGCCGCTCTTCGGGACTTAACTTTACAAATGGGTCGCAAGTGTATGTTCTGTGGTGTTCCGTACTATATGCACATTGATCGTTGGCTAAATGCGTCGCAGCGTTTAGAGATGAATTTAGTTTTAGTTAATAGCAAACAGATCAACCATGGATCCTTGCCTCCAGCTTCTTAACCTAGTGCCGCAATACCTCGCGTGACCGCATCCGATGTGTTGTGTAGTTTTCTCAATGCTGAAGCAGACCCATAACTCACAGTTGGTTGATTTATAAATGCCTTGATAAAATCGTTCAAGACGTGTCTCTTCTTGTCGTACTGGTTACAAAGCTTATCACATGCTGACTGCATCGATGTAACGTATAAATCCCTAAAACGAGGAAAGTCCTTGTATTCCCCTGAAAACTTTAGAACATTAAGTTTTGGAAGGCGAGTAAATGCGTGTTGTTCATCTGACATTTGACTGATCGTTTGGTTTAGTGAAGTAGTAAAACTCTTCAATTTCGTCTTTACACTCAGATATTTTGATTCGTACTCTTCGAGTTCTGACGGTACATGAAATTTAACCAATTGTGTTTCACAAACATTAAATTCATTGAATGATGATTTCTCCAGAAACTCTAATCGCGTTGAAATTTCGGTTGTTGTCGTTCTATCCGTCATAGCATCGGCAAATTTTACTAGTAGATTGATCCGTACATACCCTGTTCGATTAAACGGATACGGAGTTCAAATAAGAGTTAAGCAACCAATTTATTTGCCGAAATTGCTACACTAAATCTACTTACCAGAGGTTTCGTTGTGGTTTTCCCTTGACACTCCCACGTTGCAGATAGTAACTGAAGTTTTCCTTAGACACTAAACTGATTGTGAAATTTGGTTTTAGTGGAGTCCCACACAATTTCGTTGTCGCCAGGTATATTGTATATGTACCGTTGCTCACTGGTTTATCCCTTGCAACAATGGCGTTATCAGACTAAAAATTTCCAGAAATTACGTCACACGATAAAATTTCAGAAAATGGCGTCACACGATAAACTTTCCAAAAATGGAGTCACCTCGTATTGAACTTGCGATAATTTGTTGCAAATGGCATTGTCACGTATTTATGATTCTTGTGGCACAAGAAACTACACAATTTAATTTTAACATCCGTTGAGGATTGACATCCGGCTCGAAGGACCAATTTTTTATGTACATCAACACTGTTCTGTCACAACAAATTGTTTTATTTTATTTTATGTGTGCGATGCTCTCTCATCGACAACAAAACCAGAATCAATACAGTTCAGTACAAGTAATTAGCAAATGTAGCGATGCTATTGATTTGTATTGAATTTTAGACTTATCATCAATCATCATAATTTTGGGTTTTGATTTGTATGTCCTCTGGAACTGTGTATATCTATTTACCAAAGGAAAATGTAAACAACTGTAGCAATCAACAAAATATAACAAACTTAAACAACCAATCTGTTTTCCTGATTTCTATGACAGTTTATGAATCAAGATGATGAACAACTTGTAACGCCTATATACATAAAACCACGTTAGAGGTAATGAAAGGTAATTAAAGAAGTCCTTATAAGTGGTCTCGATTAATCCCATTTCCTCCATAACCAAATTACATGTTTAATTTTGAAAATAGGACAGCGTATACTTCTGAAATTGGTCTGAACGATCACTAAATTTTTTATTGCAATTTTAAAAATCTCTAGCCAAATATTTATATATAAGCGGATAAATATTTTTGCTCATAGTACCGCAGAATTTCTGACATAAAAAGATCACAAAAAGTCCACTCTTTTCAGTAGTCCCTAAACAATCTGAAATTCCTAATATTTTTGTTTCGTTATTTTTCGGAAAATTCAAAGCTTAAAAATAATTTTACGAGACGAGGTCTTAAAAGGTTAAATAAGGTCTTAAAAGAGATTACATTCCATTGCGAGAGCTGATTTATGATTTGTCGTTAGAATATGCACTCCACAATGGGAGTTTGAGCTATGTAGAGAGTATTGCAGGAGACCCAATAATTACTTTCAACTTATTTAACGTCGCTGTTTCCAGTTCCAAGCTCAAGGATTGGGAATTATAATTGCTGAAATGGCGGTAAGATCTGTAACGTGAAGCTATAAAAGGTTTAATGAGCGAAGCACGCTGTCTACAACACAAACACATTTAATTAAGCGTTACCATAGGCATGGTTTTAATGTTTTTCCTGATTTTTTTTTTAAAAAACAGCACCAGAGGCACTCGACAGATAAAATCCCACTGCTTGCCAAACAAAAAATGGTGGGATGTTAAATACTTCTTTTCAAGGGAGGTTGTTGGTTGCTCATGGTTTACATTGGAATAAACCCGTAGAATTAAAATTACCCAACATTACGATAGATTTGCAAGAACTACTTGACATGAACATGGTCAAGGTTATTAATATTGATTTAACTCGTTCTATGCGTTGCCTATCTCTGCTATGTAAGGTCCTGCAAAATTCTATTTTGATGTGAGTCTGAATCCAGTACTTTGTTTCTCAAAAATTCAGTACTTTTGATTTCTTGCTAATATCATCCCTGATCTGCTACATAATAAACTGATATAAAATTCTTTAGTACTACTACTAAACCACAGATGTCACCAATCTCGCATAAAAGATAATAGTTAAGTTCCAAACCTTAATTCAAGAATTTTTTGTAGAATAAATGTCTCGTCAACGTGATGTTTCTAAATTTTTCTTATAAAACCGTAACATAGTCTTCTGTACAATGGCCTTGAACTATTTTCCTCAAAGAGTATCAACAACAAACACGCAAAAAGGATAAAGGATACTTAAAACCTTCAAAATATCAGACAATCAGTCATCGTTACATTATCATCATCATCATCATCATCATCATTAGGCTAAAAATGAAAATACCAAACGTACAGAACGAAAGGAAAACGCCTAATCTGTGAACACAGCACAAAAAAAGTGGAAAACTCGTTCAAGCGAAAAAAGGCAAACAACCATAAAAACGAAAACAACCAAAGAAAAACAACGGTGTGACGTTATGAAATTTTCAAGTTATAAATTAACCCTGGGTCATTAACGTTCATTCGCGAGCTCAGCTGCAAAATAAATACAAATGATTGTTTGGGAAAACATTTTCATTAATATAAATTACGTACGCGTATGATACAGCACCGAGAGCATGCAACATCAAAATAAAAAAAAATATTTTTCTTGTACACAAGGATACGCGGCAATGGAGGGATGTTGTGTTCCCCAAAATCGCTATGTACAGATACCGCCAAAATGGAGATTCTCATTTATTGGCAGCCGAAATGTATAAAATAATAATAAAAATCAAATTTGATGTAATTTTTTTTTATTATTTTTTTTTTTAAAATTTTTATGATTTTTTATATGTGTACACCACCAAAAATAAAATTCTAAATGTTTCATGTTTCAAAATCACGGAGTGTTTGCATAAATCACACACACACAAGTTTATTTTATTTGAAATTTGTTTTTTTTTCTCTTGTTTTAAATTTTGCTGGGTTTGATTCAATCTTTGGCTAAATGCAAAGCCTACTTAGACATTTTTAAAATATCTATGTTGTCTATCGTTTAGTTGTGCGTTTTATATACATCTTATGTATTTGCCTTATATTTTATTATAATATTTGAATGTGTGTGTTTTTATGTACATTATATATAAATATATGACTTTAATCTTTTAAAAACTTTGAAAAGTTTGGAAAGCACTGAGATAACCGATTTTTTATACATTTTTACGAACTTTTTTTTATTCTATTTTATTTATTTTTGATGTAGCTTTTCAATTCCAGGAACATATAAGAAAATTGAGTTCTTGTAAATTTTACAATATTTTTTTTTTACTGTACCAAAGTTATGTATATTTTTTTAAGATAATTTATCTTCAGTTTGTTTAATACTTTATTAAGTTTTTTATGCTTCTTATATCCGTATACCAGCAAAATACATAATGGTATAATTTTCCGCGCTGCTGAGAATCGGTTTGATAAAAAAGAAATGTTTTTGCATGAATAATTTACTGAATATTCCGAGTGGACAATAAAATGGAATTTTTTTGAAGAATCAGATTTATTTCTCTTTATTTAAAATCCGTAGACTAGAATTATCTTTCCTCATTACTAATAGACTTAATTCTCACTCGCCTATTCTAACTATGCGGAATTAACACGCGTCTTCAAAATTTGGGTAAATTTTCGGAAAATAGCAGTTTACACTATTCACCGCATGAAGCAGTACTGTCTCAAGAATTTCTGTCTCTCTATTACCCCTGTTGAGCTGCCTCTCCCCTCTACATTGAAATATTGTAAAAACAATTAGTGCAGAATTGTGAACTATTTAAGAGCTCTCGAAAACCGTAAACCAAAAACGTTGAGACCAATCAGCTATGAAGCCACTTCAACCACTGAAAATAGAAAGTTATGAGTACATTTTTATTGTAGAGTTAGGAGCTATTTATGAGCTTTCATTTTAAGATATCTTCGATTATTGAGATAATCCTTAAAACGCTAAAGAACCTCTTAATTAGTTTCAATACTTAACAATCTCATATTGTTTACTTGGAAATGGTCGATTTATGAGCTCACAATATACGTGTAGATCCATTTTAAAGCTAATAAATACTTCTTTGCTCGAATACCATATGCGGTATAAGAAACCGGTAATTTGACAGCGGAAAACAAGGTATTCCGCTACCTGCCGCAAGTGGCAGCACAATCACAAAAGTGAAATTCGTTTTCTATAATTACCAGCGGCCATTTTTTATGCATTTTATATCTCTTTTTTCACTAAATCCCAGCGGAATAAAATATTCACAGTGATCTTTAAAATGACAAAATGATTGATCTCCGAAGTAAAGGAACTCTGTAAATGAAACCTTGATATTTAACAATATTTCGGCTTTCCGCCAATTCTCAAAGAATGACGATTAAATTTGGATAGTCGTATTGATCAGGGATTTTAAAGGAAATTTTTAGCAAAATTCTAGGATCATGCTGGATCGTTCATGCTAGGCTAAACTTGGCCAAGTACAAATGAAAAATTCCTTTAAAATTGCAAAAATTAATATTTCAAAGTCGGATATGAAGTGTCGATTTATGAGCTCACAAAATGCGTGCAGTTTGATTTTCGACCTACTATCCTTAGCATGTAACGAAATCTTTAGATCGTAGGAATTTCCATCGGATAATGGCTTCATTGTACGTCTTTCCGTTCAGAAAAATTATATATAAATACTAGTTCATTGCCCTTGGCGGTTATTTCGAGCGCGGCTATAGCTCTGGAGTTAAGGGGCAGGCTCATCAAGGGTTGAACGTAGTCTTGATAAACCGCATAATTGAGAATTAAAATTAAACATCAATTAACTTTTCTTAAATTAAAATTAGTTTTAGAATCAAACGACTAAAACGTTCATTCATTTCAAGCGATTTCATTTTTATCTTTTTCTTTCATAACCCCGACTCCCTACATCAAACCATGTTCTTCTTTTATAGCTTTCACGATTCCACTATTCTCTTATTTTTCGTTTTGGCTTTCGTTTTCATCAGATAGAGGAGGGGGAAAGAAAAATTATATTGCCAGATTGGTATTCAGACATTCAGCAGATTAACGCTGTGGTGAACAGTGCCGCGTTACACTTAGCACGAATTTCACCCCCACTTCTGTCAAGTGCAAACGACAAATTCTTTTATTGATTTATGAGCTCACAAAATATGTGTAAAAGTTAATGTGCACGTATTTCGCGAGCTCATACATTTATTTAAATTCCTTCAAACCTGATCGAGCTCAGAATTATTTGTAGCTAATAATGGCCTGTGGGGCTCACAATTCTGCACTAAGTGTGCGGGCCAGCTCAACAGGGATAACTTTTTTTATGAAATTTGATTTGTTTTATTATAGAGGGGTTCTAAACTGAGCTTTGAACCAAATTCTTGAATCTGTTCATGCTGCACGGAACTCGTTCATTTCTTAACCAGTTGTAAAAGTCGCAAAACACAAGACGAAACACGACGCGATATGATGAAACATGGTATATGTTGCAGCATCCCTCAACATGCAACAGTACTCATTCCAATCGCTTTCCTACTTTCGAAACCCGTGCCCCACACTCATAAATATATTTTTTCGCAATGAGAACTAGTTACAATCACTTCGTGGCACTTTAAAATGTTGCCTCCCTAATTTTTACCAAACTGTCTCGAAAAGATAATAAAAATGGTACGAATTTTCTCGAATGCAATCAATTTCTAGTGCTAGGAAAACTCTCTGATAAATTTTTTCAGCCAATCTTCTTCGTTCAACTCCTAAACAGCTACCCATTAGTTATCAATATTCATCAAATTGGTTTCAGCTTAAATAATATGATGTTTAAATTTAAAGAACGGAACCGAACCACATCGGATGAATCCCTAACCGAATTTCCATCGCAATCGACGTCTTTAAGCGAATTTCATCAAAATCGGTTGAGTACAAAAAAAATAAAAATTAAACCTTGGTTCCACTTACAACCAGAACTCCGTAAATGAATTTTCTTGAAATTAGGAGCCATCCATATTAATTCCTATCACTCAAAAATGTTCTTTCGGCAATTTTAATGTAAATAGTTAGATCCGTTTCCGAAACAAGCATTGCTAGGTTATATAGATGGATTAGATAGATTAGATACAATAGATTAGATGGATTAGATAGATTAGAAAGATTAGATAGATTAGATAGATTAGATAGATTAGATAGATTAGATAGATTCGATAGATTAGATAGATTAGATAGATTAGATAGATTAGATAGATTAGATAGATTAGATAGATTAGATAGATTAGATAGATTAGATAGATTAGATAGATTAGATAGATTAGATAGATTAGATAGATTAGATAAATTAGATAGATTAGATAGATTAGATAGATTAGAAAGATTAGATAGATTAGATAGATTAGATAGATCAGATAGATTAGATAGATTAGATAGATTAGATAGATTAGATAGATTAGATAGATTAGACAGATTAGATAGATTGGATAGATTAGATATATTAGATAGATTAGATAGATTAGATAGATTAGATAGATTAGATAGATTAGATAGATTAGATAGATTAGATAGATTAGATAGATTAGATAGATTATATAGATTAGATAGAATAGATAGATTAGATAGATCAGATAGATATTGCAGCGTTTAAAATTGAAATTTTTAGAACTAGAATTTTGTGCCAACTTCATAAAAATGGTTTTTCTCTTGGTTATAAACTTGCCTATAAGCCCTTCAACAAAACGTGTAATTGAGTTAAAATCCTTACCGAATTAATTAGGAGCATAGGAGCATAGGTTGTATTATAGAATCAAATTTGGGCAATGTATCACTATTTAGGTCGAATTAGATTAGATTTACGATCTTTAAACATATTTTTCTGTATAAGTTATTCCGGTTTGCTAAAAACAGGCGAAAGAGTTATCTTAAGTTATTTCAATTCGACATGTATAGCCTTGGCGGAAATTGGGTTCCACCACAAGTTTAGAAAAGCTATTCACCGATATTCCTAATTTATTCCAAAAACAATTCATCGACACGGACAATTCCTCGAAAAGGGCAGTTCTGAGAGAATGGTAGATCATCGGAGCCTAGGTTCAGAAATTGAGAATACGAGTTGAGTTAGAACTAATTTTACAAAATAACTAATTTGGCTTGACCTGACATTTTTAAATTAGGCTTGAATTATACAATTTGGGTTGAAGTGGTCGTTCTGGAAGCTGGTAGTCATCTTGTGTTCTGAAGTAATGCGAATCCTGTCTTGTTAATGGGGTTTCTATAGCAAATGAGAATAATACAAAATTAATTTTGCAAGATTAGGTTGCTTAACTTGTTTTATATGAATTAAGCTAGATTCGAATATGAGTTTCGCTTTCCGTTCCTAATTTTATTAGAACTAATCGATTTATCGAATTGGTTAAGTATCTCTTAGGTTCCATTTCTATTTGTCCAATGCGATAACATTTTAGAAAATCGAAAAATTCTCTTACTCTCCTGTGCAGGGTGTCCCTCAACAGTCTGACACGAACGGTACCGTTGGATTGGTTGATCAAAGCGAGGGTGGTTTGAAAAATAAAAATTGAAGTCTGAAATTTAGTTAGAAGTTAGATATTTTCAATTTTTTTCACAACGCTTTTTCGTTTCACAAACGTTTTTTTTTGTTTTTCATTTAATCCAAACCATCTTTTCTGGGGCCGAATCACTCCCTGCTTTTTTTCATCCGGTCTCTATCGGGCTTCGAACCCGGTACCTCCCGATCCAAACGCCAAAGCTTTTACTACTGTACCATTTCGTCGGTTTATAAAATTTATTTGTTTAATATTTTTTGCTCTTTTTATATGCGCCTAAATGTTGATAATGAAGTACATATACGTACAGTCGAAACAAATAGTTTATTTGCGATATACACAGAAAAATATTGTGTTTAAGGTATGCAAACGAATGTCGCCAACTGTACTTATACGTTGTTAACAAGCGTTTTACGTTAAATACTCTCTACAGCTGGAAATGTTTTTCCATATAAATGAACCCTTATCTATGGACTTTTAGAAAAGTTATAATTTGCCATGGTTGTTGTTATGAACCCAGTCGTGAACCCATTGGACATAAACTAGGCTTCCTAACTTGACTTTTAACGGATTAAAATAAACTTACGTCAATATACGAAAGCGTTTCTAATATTTTTAGATAAAGTCGTGGAATCATTGTGAATTTAATTCTAAAATTGATTTGGCTGAATAATCGTTTATATTTGACTTCGTACTAGGGGGAGTGAAAATAATTTTTAACTGAATATTAACAGATCTGGTATATTCGACGGATACGAAAATTCTGGATGACGAAATAATTTTTTTCCAACCATTCTACAATTTTGTGTGCCGTTTTATATGTAATCTGGATTTTTGAATAAGTTTTAGACGAAGTACTGCATTACCGACAACTAAGATGTATTGACGATTAGCGAAATACGCTAATATTATAAAATTCAGTATACGCGTTCAATATACGCTGTATTATAAAATTCAGCATGCTTCAAATTGGGATTCACAAAAATGTACAATTTCTAAGTATGGTTGACATCGGTAACTGTCTGTTGCCTCGGCAGTTTGTTTCTTCCATGATTAAAATGATATTCGATTTATTCGCCCTAGAAGAGTGTAGATAGAAGAGTGAGAAGAAGTAAATAGAAGAATGCAGATATACACGGCGTTCTTAGCACACTATACAAGCTTCGACCATGACAAAGCTGACACTTGTTCAACGGTTATGATTCGAGAACGGAACACCTTAAACCTATAATACTGTTAGGATGCTGTAGTTTTACAAGAAGCTCGACAAGAGGTATATGAAGTTGTTCCACGAATCCCCCAGAAAATAAACAGATTTCTTCAGTCGAAACCAATCAATAAAAGACCCAATTGCTCTTGTGTGATGTTGGCCCAGTCCGGAATTTGTTTAAATTAATTCCAAAATTGATTAAAAATTACTTTTACAAAAATAATATTCGTTACGTTAAAAATTCAAGAATTTTGGCCATGTGGTCGTTATACTTTTAGAACTCGGATTTCAACTAAAATTACATTTAAATTTGACACATTAAAATTATAAATTTGACGGATTAAGGCAATGTAATTTTAAGATAGTCACACCCATGCCTTATAAAGTAAGGCATTGGTGCAACCCGGACAATTAGAAAAACTGGTTCGGTGGAAACTTTCTGAAATTGGCCATTGGGTCAGAAATATCCATCCAACTCGTGTTTGAACGAAAATAACATTTAAATTTAGCATTTTAAAAGTGGAGAAGATGGCCATACTCATGTCTCACTTTTAGGAAAGTTACAAAATCATTCCTTGCCTTGTATTGCTCAAAAATTAGTTAATTCGACCCAGTATTGAATATCGAAAATGTCAACAAGCAACCAAATTCCTACCTGGCCAATTGCGGTACTACCGTCGTTTAATTATTAATCATTCGTTTAATTCCCAACACTCTACGATCGATTTCCTTTTCCAAAGGAACCAATCGTGATCGTGATCGAGGCCTTTTGGGGTTGATGTTCAATAAGCTTTGAATAGTTTGAGTATTTAGATTATATCGAAGTTGATGCAGGAACAATGACACAAATGAAACAATTATCAAAATTCTGGTACACGTGATTAATTGAACAACTTGGAAACTGAAATTTTAAGAATACTAGTGGCCAACCTCTCTATATCGTCTTCAAGGAGAGCATAATTTTACGAATTGTCGTTAACTGATGATGCCTAGCGTGGAAGAGTAAACTACAAAACTACTTTGAACTTACCCAAAAATTTGTTTAAATCCATCGTGGAGAGAAGATACTTCATTTACCATATTACTTAATCACATACCATAGAGCAGATTTAAATCCAGGATCCCATGGACACCCTGAATATAGAGACATAATACTGTTACGAAAGTCAGTTGACCAACAAAAGGAGAATTATTGCAGTTCACAAAGGGTCCCTTATCAAATAATTTGTCCACCAAACTGTTGATGCTACTAAAAATTTGTTCAACCTGATAATTTCTTAGCTCTAAATTATCTAATGACATAATCCAGAGGATCAAATGATGACAATAATTTTAAAAATTTCCCGACATTTCGCCGCGCTTACAGTTTGAAAGCATTGATATTGGATAATAAACCATTAATAATATTTTTTCAAATACCCTACGGAACAATCGGATTTATCACTAGTTATAAGCCAAAGCTAATGTATAACGGAACAATTTCTTCCGTTAACTTTGCTTATCGTTTTATTCTCACTTTTGTAAAGATGAATCCTAGCCAGGTCCCAGAGCTGGATACTTTTATGTTGCCCCTATGCGGTCACACAAATTTGTGCTAATTCAAGCAACGATTGCTTAACGATGATGGTGAAGATGAATCCTAGCCCTCCCTGCCTCTCTCCGAAATTGGTAATTATTCCTTTCCATTATTTATTTGCCATAAATCAAGCTATAATCTTTTATCAAACACAAAATCTTAACATCATTCCTCTTGCCTCGTAAAAAAATCATTAAAATAATAATTTTTCGATTGGAATAATCGCAAAAAATTTAGACATACAAATTTTTAGTACGTTATGTTAAAAGAGGCAAACAAAAATACATATTATGCTTTCATACAATATTCCATCCATACGCGTATGTAAATTTTACATCCATTATGGAAATGTCAACACAATACAACAACATGAATAAATATTTTAATAATTGATCGGTTATACTGGGTGTTTGAGTTTGGAATGCTACTTAGATAAACCCTGCGTTTCCTCTCGATGTTCCACCGTTTTCATAGCAATTATCGACCTTTAATCTATTTGTCAGAAATAAAGATTAAGTCGTTAACTAATAAGCGTCCCAAACTGAGACACCCTGTATAAATGTATACATTGTATACATAATACGAATTTAGTGCCGTATAAAAGACGCTCCAAATTTTATTTTCTAACTCACATTCGCTTTTTGTCATCTCCATCAGCATCCTGTTTCGATGAGAAAACACTATAACGCAATTCTATGAGGTCACAACCCCAAAATTATGTTAAATAATGCTTTACTATGGCAAAATATTCATATATCGGAAGAGCATTAATGTCATTCGAATTTTTTAATCCTCCTATCAAAATCAATCATAATTTATGACAAACATTTTTTTTGCTACATGATTTTATTATGAGCATAATCCTATGTAATTTTCGTACAATATGCCAATTTATGATGCCGAATAATTGTTCCTTGAAGCTATCTACATTGTACAATATATTTATGTACATCGAATAATATAGATTTTACCACACAATTATATCTGAACAATAAATGATTTTTAGCAAAATTAGATATTACGCAAGAAATAATGTAGTAATATGACTTGTATTACAAAGCCTGATGAACATAAGATGGTGGGAGGATGTAAAATGAGTTTTGAGACTATCTATATCATATCATTGCATTGTTTAGTATCATTTCATATCATTTCATATCATTTCATACCATTTCGTATCATTTCATAACATTTCATATCATTTCATATCATTTCATATCATTTTATATTATCTCATATCATTCCATATCATTTCATATTATCTCACATCATTCCATATTATTTCATATCATCTTTTATCATTTCATATCATTTCATATCATTCCATATCATTTCATATCATTTCATATTATTTCATATCATTTCAAATCATTTCATATCATTTCATATCATTTAATATCATTTCATATCATTTCATACTGTTTCATATCATTTCATATCATTTGTATCATTTCATATCATTCCATATCACTTCATATCATTTCATATCATTTTATATCATTTCTTATCATTTCATATCATTTCAAATCATTTGTTATCATTTCATATCATTTCAAATCATTTCATATCATTTCGTATCATTTCAAATCATTTCAAATCATTTGTTATCATTTCATAAAATACCAATATCATTTCATGTCATTTTATATCATTTCATATCATTTCATACCACTTCATATCATTTCATATCATTTCATATCATTTTGTATCATTTCATATCATTTCATATCAATTCATATCATTTCATATCATTTGTATCATTTCATATCATTTCATATCATTTCATATCATTTCATGATATTTGATATCATTTCAAATCATTTGTTATCATTTCAAAACATATCAATATCATTTCATATCATTTCATACCGTTTCATATCATTTTATATCATTTCAAATCATTTCATATCATTTCATATCTTTTCATATCATTTCATATCATTTCATATCATTTCATATCATTTGATATCATTTCAAGTTATTTCATATCATTTCATATCATTTCATATCGTTTTGTATCATATCAAATCATTTCGTACCATTCATATCATTTCATACCGTTTCATATCATTTCATATCATTTCACATCATTTCAAAACATTTGTTATCATTTTATAAAATATCAATATTATTCATACCGTTTCATATCATTTCATATCATTTCAAATCATTTGTTATCATTTCATAACATATCAATATCATTTCATACCGTTTCATATCATTTCATATCATTCCATATCATTTCATATAATTTCATATCATTTCATACTGTTTCATATCATTTCATATCATTTGTATCATTTCATATCAATTTATATCACTTCATATCATTTCATATCATTACATGTCATTTCATACCATTTCATATCATTTTATATCATTTCATATCATTTCATATCATTTCTTATCATTTCATATCATTTTAAATCATTTGTTATCATTTCATATCATTTCAAATCATTTCATATCATTTCGTATCATTTCAAATCATTTCAAATCATTTGTTATCATTTCATAAAATATCAATATCATTTCATACCATTTTATATCATTTCATACCACTTCATATCATTTCATATCATTTCATATCATTTCATATCATTTCATATCATTTCATATCATTTCATATCATTTCATATCATTTCATATCATTTCATATCATTTCATATCATTTCATATCATTCCATATCATTTCATACCATTTCATATCATTTCATATCATTTCATATCATTTCATATCATTTCATATCATTTCATATCATTTCATATCATTTCGTATCGTTTCATATCATTTCATATTATTTCATATCATTTCATATCATTTCATATCATTTCATATCATTTCATATCATTTCATATCATTTCATATCATTTCATATCATTACATATCATTTCATATCATTTCATATCATTTCATATCAGTTCAAATCATTTCATATCATTTCATACCATTTCATATCGTTTTGTATCATATCAAATCATTTCGTACCATTCATATCATTTCATACCGTTTCATATCATTTGATATCATTGCATATCATTTGATATCATTTGATATCATTTGATATCATTTCATATCATTTCAAATCATGTCATATCATTTCATACCATTTCATACCGTTTTGTATCATATCAAACATTTCGTATCATTCATATCATTTCATATCATTTCATATCATTTCATATCATTTCATATCATTTCATATCATTTCATATCATTTCATATCATTTCATATCATTTCATATCATTTCATATCATTTCATATCATTTCGTATCGTTTCATATCATTTCAAGTCATATCGACGCTTCGATGTTATGTATTATTCCTAATTTTTCACCAGCTAACTAGCCTGAGTTCCTATTTTTGAAATTTATTAACTAACTATCGCTTTCGGCGCTAAGAAGCGACTGTAATAAAATCTAATTTTAGAAAAAAACCGTTCTTCTACCCTGAGACGTCATTCTGCTACATTTGTGTTTTGTTAAGTCGTGCTACGTCAAGATGCATTACGTTGCGTTTGTTTAAATATGAAGTTATGTACCGTTGTTTGCGTTAATTAGCTGATTGGCATGAAGTTGCGTCTTATTGGGGTATCATTTTGCATCATGGGACAAGCAGTAAGGCGCTAATTCTGCGCACCCGAACCCAAAACCAATGAAATTCCGTGGATTGCTTTATATCCCTCCCACTAGTTTCATAAATATTTTTCACTTTTTATTCAGGAAAATCAATAGAAACTAGCTTCAGTACGATACTATGGTATTTGTTCGAAACTTACTCTCAATGTCATGTACGCACATGACACATGTCATGTAGAACCCTTTCCACGTTCGAATGGTTTTTGAAAATAGAGGGGAGGGGGGGAATGACGTGCTTCAAGTTACATAATGTTGCGTTGATTTCATATAACACCATATTGAATTGGTTTCATAAGTTACCATGGTTCATCATGTTGCAGGAAAGTCGGTTAAGGGATCACCCGAAAGGCCGTAATTTTATGTTATATTGCACAGGTTTCCGTTTGTTGCATTACTTATCTATAGCCGACGTTATGTTGCATCTTATTCCGTTTGATTGCATCGCCTAGCTATGTAGCGTCTGTGCCTCTGCGAGCGATATGTGGTAGCCTTTTGCCAAACAAAAACCTTAAGTTTTTAATGTTCGTTATTGTTTATATGAATAATTATATCTGTCTATCAACTATAATTTAGGTCCAAAATCGCTTTTCTCGGCGTATCAGAGAATTTCAACCCTGAATCCAAAAATGTTTGTTCGTCCGTCTTCTAATTCGGAGAATTGAAAAGCTTCTGGCATGTCTACCTTAAAGTGAAATCACCCAAAATACCACCCAATATTGCTTTACATTTTTGCCATATACTCTTGTAGGACATCGTTTAAAATATCTCGGATCAGCCAACAATTTCGACACAACTTTAGTTCATTAATCCGCCGGTTTGGCGCTGGCAACTAACTTTTCATTTATTGTAGAATATATACTTGCCCTATATCGTTGCGACGGTCTTGAAATTTATGTATATTTTTCTGAACAGCTTAGTATTCAAAATTACCGTCGTGGCGCTGGAAGCAGTTACAACTTTTTTCACTCAAGTTTTGGCGCTGGTATCTAATTATTGGTTTATTATACAATATATAATGTGATGTCATGAAAATGTCTTGAAGAATGTCACAATTTAGTTGAGGCATATTAGTACTCCAATCATGTGGCATATCGATTCTGGAAGAAGGAAAATTTTGTTATTAGCCAATTATTTCATAAATTCAAATAAGTTGAAGTACGTCAGTACTCAAAACTATCGTTGCGGCGCTGAAAGTACTTTCATTTAGCTGATTCCAATATGTAAAATCATGTGGCATGTAAATCATTCATGGTTGGAAGGTCTTGGAAAATATATTGTTAAAGTTGGTCGAAAATTTCCAACCGAAAAATGGTAATGCAGATAGTGTCTGTGCTATCCCAGCCGAAAAAATATTTTATAGCCAAAAGATATATTACTCGATATACTTAGTTCTACTATCACCTGAAAATAATTTTAGACTAAAGCAAAAATCTGTCGGGAGCTGTATAATAAATAATTTTTGAGTTATCGACTTCCCATCGGTAATATGGCCCTTATATAGGTCATAATCCCGAAGGAAGGGGGGGGGGGGGGGGGGGTGGTATAATGTGGTATAATATACCAGAAAATCTGAAATTTTCGGAACTAATCGGTCATATTATTAGGCAAACCCAGGCAGTATTTGAGGCCAGTCTGAAGTTGTAGTAGGATCGGTGGGAAAGTGAGTAACTCAAAAGTTACAGAATATTTTATTAATTTAGTTTTGAACATTTCTAAATTTTATTTTGATTTACATGTCATAATATTTGGGCCAATCTGGTAAAATTATATAGTTCCTGGCAAGTGCTGCTGTAGTCTGATTATTTGGAGGTGATAGTTGAACTAGGTATATCCAGTATTATATCTTTGAGCTATAACATATTTTTTCGGCCGGGATAGCAAAGACACTATCTGCATTACCATTTTTTGGCTAGAAACTTTCGGCTAACCTTAACAGGGCTTGGTAAATCAACAATTTCATTATCAGCAACCCCCACACACGGAACTAACCTAAAAAATTAAAACCAGTATAAAGGAGTCTACTCCATTCAAAACGTATTCAGACCGTCAAATAAATCAGGAAATCGACCATTGTCATGGCATTTACTTATACAGAGCCTGAAATCTAATCTATTAGTTCGGATAAATAATTTTTTTTAAACCGGGTATGTACTGCATAATATCCGTTTTGAAATGTCTCATCCTTACTTATAACAACGTCCCTAAATTTATTCAAGATGTATCCAAAAGCGATTTCAATTTATTCTAGTAGGTCTAGGTACATTGCAACCAAAACGGTTTATTTACTTAAAGGGGACAGTGAGTGACTCTCACAGGTTGAATATAGTAAGGCTAGAATGGTCAAAACTGTTCTTGGCGCCCTACAATACGTTAACTGTCCTGTGAGTGCGATGCTCGGGACCTTAAACATGTTGGTATTTGAATCCCATTCGAACTATATGAGATTTTGAATTCTTTAAAAATTTGTGTGGCTCATTAGGGACTACCGATTGTTTTATTTAAAGAATTCAAAATGTCATTAGTTCCAAACCAAACTTTGAAACCTCTTGGCATCCCCATCTCAATGACTTTTGGTAAGAGTGCCAAATCTAGATTTAACAAATTCTGGTTTTAAATTTTTGAAAATTAATTCTAACTTATTATGTCAAAAATTAGTTTTCTTTTTCTTGCAGGGCTTGTCGAATTTTGGTAGCCCCAGTATTTCTAGATTCGTTGTATACACAATTTCTGTAAATTAATTTAGTAAATTTTATTCTACTTTCTCAAGCAATGATATTTGCTTACGTTTATTTTTAATTGAGTAATATGTAATGCCAATTCCAGAACCTCCATTGACGTTCTTGTTAGAACCCCAATTTGTCTTAGACAAAAAATTTGAACATGATCAATTGGGTAATGGTCGTATTTCATTCAGGATGACCATATTCAAAATTTGTTATGAAATGGCCAAGTATCACCAACAACACCAATTGTAAAATTTCGTTCGGCAATAATTGGGATCGCCTCGGAAGGCCTCACTTCCGGATTATGGTTCAAAATTTCTATAAATCGATCACGAAGAATCTTCAGCTAAAATGAAAGTTAGTATTTCAGTCGCACTCTACAATCAATACTTTCAATAACTTCATCCAAAAATTCTTGTTCTTCCTAACTCTGTCCTACACAAAGAATTTTTTGGGTGGTCAAATTCTAAAATTTCACTCAAAATTCATTTGAATTCTGAAGTTTGACAATCAAGTTAAGAAACTGCCGAGTTCCAAATAAACAAATTTCAGAACACAGAGTTCATTAATTTTTTAATCTCAAACCCACCTAATGGTTTTAGGGTCAGAAATCGCCTAATTTCATCCAGCAAGCTTTACTCGTATACAATTTTTTACAAACTTGGTTGTTTCTTAATCGGTTATGGTCAAATTTGGATTATTTTAACACGAATTTTTGGAATTTGCCTAGGAAATGTCCAACGGAACTTGTCCACTTCATTCCAAAAGCAATGACTTTCAAATTTAGTTTGCAGAATTGGATTGGTGTTCTAAAATGAATTTTGAAGTAAATTCTGGAATTCGGCCATGCTATATATAGAAAAATAAATAGCGGTGAAATTTGCTATGTAAAACTGGATTGAACGAGTTTCTGGGATTCGATTGTAATAAAACTACACAGGTCGTTTCTTAACCGATTACTTTCACCATTTACAGGGTGGCTGATACGAAGTTCTGGGCGGCTTCAACGCTCCCTCCAACACATGATCCCGATAAATTTGAGCATTTATCTCGATGCCACGGTCCAAAAAAACGAGCGGTGAACGGCTTTCGGCCGTTACGGTTGCCCAAACCATCGACGGTTTCGAGTGGCAATCCGTTGGTCCAAATTTTCAGTAGAACGGCCGGGCAAGTAAATTCGGTCGTTTTGCTTGTTTGCATATTGCTCAATAATGAACGGTGACTCATCGGAGAAAACCAAATTTGGCAAATCGCCACTTTCGTGCAAGCGTAAAATCTTGTTTGCTCTTTCCACCCTAACTTCTTCTGAGCATCGGTGAGACCATGCGTTTTATGGAATTTCAAGGCCTTTAGACCAATATGATCTTTCAATATGTGCTGCATCCGTTCGAGCAAAATGTTCGCCTCACGAGCCATTTTTCTGCCGCTACGGCGTGGATTCCGAGCCAATTTGGCATTCACCTTCCGAATGATATCCGGTGATGTTGCAGTGCGTTTCGGTCCACCACCATGGCGTTTTGCAATGGTGCCAGTATCGTTATAACGATTTATGGTGCGATACGCAAACATTTTATTCACATGCAGATGTTTTAACTGGTTAACAATCTGCGGCTATGGTTTTCCAGCCAAATATAGAGCAATCACACTATTACGCTTGAATTTCATTGCAGATAACTTTTTTTCTGAATATTTCCTACTGTCATTAGTGTAAATTTGAGCGCTCTGACATCACTGGTTTGACAGCAATGACAGTCTGAAGTTGGTAACACTTCGTGTCAGTCACCCGGTAGTTTGTAGGGTTGAACTGAAATTTTAGCTTAAAATGCTTAGTTTTGTAATTTAGACATTCCAAATGGAACTAGGTCATTCTTACCTAAATATGGTGAAATTTGGTATGTAGATCTGGATTAAATTTTACCGTGTAAATGGATGTAGTTTGGAAAAACGACCGTTCTGATTGGCTTGGCCATTTAAATCAGCCAAAAACGACGAATTTGGTAAGCAAAATTTGATTAGGATTCTAAAACGAATTTTGGTCCAATATCTGGAATTCGGCCAAACTGAATAAAACTAGGCCATACGAGTACCTTAAAAAATTATGGTTAAATTTAGGGGTTGGCTACGAAATACCTCAAAACAAAAATCAAAATCTTCAAATTCAAAATCCACAAAACCAAAACCGTCACGGAAATTTAGGATCGGATTACATAAGGCGGGTCGCTGCGCTCCCAAGTTAGACAAAAATTTCAGTTTATAGGAATATAAAAATCGATAGGAGCGGAAATATAGGGTTGGATAATATCAGGCGGGTCGCTGCACTCCCGTCGCTTTGCTCCCAAGCTAGAAAAAAAATATCAGTTTATAGGAATTTAAAAATTGATAGGAGGCGGAATATAGGAACGGATAATATCAAGCGGGTCGCTGCGCTCTCGTCGCTTCGCTCTCGTTCGCTCTAGTCGCTTCGCTCCCTTCGCTGCGCTCCCAAGCTAGAACAAAAACTTCAGTTTATAGGAATTTAAAAATCGATATGAGCGGGAATATAGGAACGAATAATATCAGGCAGATCGCTGCGCTTCCGTCGCTTCGCTCCCAAGTTAGAAATTATAAATTAACGGAAAGTTAAAAAAACCTGAATTTTATGCTGAAAGGGCGATTTCCCGGTTCGTTTCGGATATATTCACGTTTATTGTAAAATTTTAATGCAAATTTAAATAGCGTTTGTTACATTTATTGCTAATAGAGTTTCTCACATGCGGAAATCGCGCTATATTTAAAAACTGCTGATTTTGGCCATGCTCAATGGAACTAGGCCTATTTAAAAAAAAAACTTCATTAAAAATTCATGTGAATATCCCAAGCAAGTTGGGCGAGCCGAGCCAAAGTAAATCCATCATTGGGTTGGTACCAAATTAAAATTTGCCGAAAGTTTTCATCAGTAAAAATATTATCGATAATGCAGATTGCGTCTTTGCTATACAAGCCGGAAGTAAACAAATTTGATTACGGGCAATTCAGCCGACTTGCCTGTGTTTTGCAACAGAACAATTTTTTCACTGGAAAAGTAATTTAGTTATGAATTTGAGATGATTTTTGAATGTATCACAAAGTTATATTGATTTTAAAAGAAAATTGTTTAAAAAAGAAAACGTATTTCAATATTAAAATCAGAATATTTGGAAAACCTGGGATACGGGGATGTAATTTCAGAATATTTCGTTAATTTAATTAATGATAAATTCAGTGAATGGTCTGGCGTTCTAGGTTAATCTAATTCCGCATTGACGCCACTAAGAATAATTGATAGGCCTTAATGCCTGTTTAACGTTAGCCCAATTGTGTTTTAGAATTCTTGACGAGGCTACGGTTGTGAAACTGAATAAGATTTCGATAGTTTCATTTCTTGCCAAGTCATTGAATGATACGGCGCTCTAGGTTAACATAAATCCACATCGATGCCATTATGTTTGCTTGCTAGACCTTAATGCCTGTTAATTCCATCGCAATTGTGAAGTCAATCTAATGGGGCGGGGTGTAGTTTGACCAGATTTCGATAGTTTAATTTCATGCAAATTCATTGAATGCGCTCTGGCGCCTAGATTAACTTAAATTCGCACTGATGCAAATATGCCTATTTGATAGACTTTAAGGCCTGTTAACTCTAGGCCAATTGTGAAGAAATTTTGATGGGGCTACCGATGTAATTCGACAAAATTTTGATAGTTAAAATTCATTGAATGATCAGATGCTTTAGGTTAATGTCTGGTAACATTAGCCGATTGTGGGACATTGTGAAGAAACCCTGATGAAACAACGGGGTGAAATTTAAGAAGATTTTGATAGTTCCATTTCTTGCAAATTCATTGAATGGTACGGCGCTCTAGGTTAACATAAATGCACATTGATGGCACTATGTCTACTTGCTAGGCCTTAATGCATGTTAACTCTAGCGCAATTGCGAAAACATTCTGATGGAGTTGCGGGGGTGTAATTTGTCCAGATTTCGATTGTTCATTTTCTTGCAAATTCTGTGAAGAAATCCAAAAGGGGCTACAAGGATCAAGTTTGACAATATGTCAATAGTTCAATTTCTTGCAAATTCATTGAATGGTACGGCACTCTAGGTTAACTTAATGCCGCATTGACGTCACTGTAGCCATTTGATAGGCCTTAATGCATGTTAACAGTAGGCCGATTGTGGAAAACTTCTGATCAGAGAAATAAGATAGTTTGGTGGGATTAAAAAATTATTCCTATCGCGTCATCAGCATTTTTGTATCAGCCGGGGTCGATATGAGCATATTTAAAGCAAACTTTTATACAAAATTAATCATTTGCATGAGATCTATGCCGTGTTCATCAGAAAGACTTTGAAACTAAACATTTATAAGATTCATTAGGCCATGCAATAATTAAATAGATGTCACTAGAGTAAAAGTATTCAATTGTTCAATTCAACTAATTTTATTTGAATTTTATAAATAAAATGGGTTTGAATAAATAATGACGGAAAGTTATAAATTTATAATTAGATTTAACCTTACATTTGCAAATATTATTTTGCGCTAAGCAAAAGCGGTTCCGGAGATCCAATGAATCAAAACTCAAACACTCATAAATAAAACGTGTAAAGAGTGTCACAGAAAAGTCGTTAAAAAGCTGGTAGTGGCCATGGCTTAAATAATGCTTATGATTTTGTAAGAAGTTTTCTGAAATTAGGGGAATCAAAATTTAGGTAGAAATAGAAGATTAAATTTCATTATTCAATTAAATAAGATAGAAAGTCACCGGAGTAGTAAAAGTTTCCGTAGTTGAAGATGTGCACTGAAGTACTTGTAATCTTCTCAGAATTTTATAGTCAAATTGGAAACTAATTGAAAAATTAACCAATAATAACCAGTGTTTAACGAAACCAGGCATAAAGTTCGCATCTCTGACGTGACGAAACTCTGATATCAAGATCATTTTTAATGTAATAAACACGAAAAATGAAATGCAATCGCTTGCGAGAACAGGTCGTGGACTGGCATTTGCTTCAGCTTAACTCGACTTTATTCTTTGCACAACATATTCGTGGCCAAAGCCTTTGCTTGTCAGCGTTTTATAAATATTCTAAAAAATTAAACAACTTTTATTGAGTCATTAACTAATTTTCAATGGTCAAATTTCGTACAATATCTCTTAACTATATTCGCTCATTAATGGTATAATATTGGTTCTCAAAATGGTTCACTCTTTACCCCACGGACTATATTTTATGTTATAACGGGGGGAAGATCAACTAATATTTCGTAACTATCGGGTCTCAGGAAAACCGGTTTTTAATCGTGTAAACGAGTTTAAAAAGTGAAAATTTCGGACATTTACCAATTTCGGGCTTTAACCGTAGCATACACTTAAAAATAAAGTCCTGTCTGTTTGTCCTGTTTTGATTTTCTGCGGCCATATAAGTAATTTTCAATTTTTGGCCAATATCTCAAAAACTTCCACTAGTAACAAAAACTTTCGATTGTTTTCCTAATATCTCAGGTCATACTGAGAATTCAAGGAAAATTTGGAGAACATTTTCGTTTACCAAATTCGGACTTTAACCGTAACATACACTTAAAAATGTAGTCCCGCCTGTCTGTCTGTTTGTTTGTTCTGCTCAACTAAAATTTTCCAAATATAAATTGTATGTCCAGAACCAACCTTATGATACTTTTGAAGGATCTGTACGCTAGGTTCTAGTATCTTTGGCACAATTTTTTTCTTGAATTACATTTTGTCAAGGGATTGAAATTGAATGGTATCCGAGGGGTCCATCCCCTGGACCATCGGAATCCTTCTTATAGTTTCCATACCATTCGTTCAGTCGGATTAAAATTTTGCACAGACATTTTATATACTAATTAGCAGGTTTTCGTAAAAAATGTTAAGGGGTCGGCCCCCTGGGTCTAAGTGCTTCCTTCTAATTTTGTCCCAGAACTGTGTTTTAATTTCGGATGGCGGATTAGCCGCTCAACCGGTCGTCATGAAATTTATGTGTAAGTTACATGTCCAGAACCAACCGTAAGATATTTTTGAAAGGGCTGGACCACGGGATCTAGAGGCTTCGGTACAAATTTTTTTGTAGAAAAAATTTTTTTTTGAATGCTTTCACGAGAACGAGTTTAGGAAAGGTATTATATGAAATTACTGACACGCTCGAATTTGAGGGGTCGGCCCCCTGAATTAAGGGAATCTTCATTATAAGTTTCCAATCGTTCATTCAATCAGATTTAAACTTTAACATTTTCTTGTAATATTTTTGAAGGGGTCGGCTCTCTAGGTCTAGTGTTCCCATGAAATTTTTCCAAAATGTCGATTTTTTTAAGCTTTTTTTAAAATGATTCGCTTTTATTTTGTTTTTTGTATACTGTTTGTAACACACAAAACCAATTAATCGTGTTCTTGGAGGGTTTCTTGTATATCCAAAAATGTTAACAAAGAGAGTGGATTAAGCGATTTATCTCTATAGAGATGTAATCGTCAGCAATTGGGAATGAAATCGTCTCAGTGAACAGAATATAATACTGTCGGCTTTGAAATATTGTATGAGCTGCTGAAACAAATAAACAGTTTTCCAGTTGTGGAAAACAATTACTTGAAATATAGTCGATCAATAGAAAAATTCAAAGCTGATTTAAAGTTATAAGCATTCATTTACGATAAAGACTTCGATTATAGCACGCACTCAAATGTTTCAATTGGGCAAATAGATAACATTTGTTTGCATTGTGAAACTTTAAAGTTCACCATGAATCGCCTGGAATGTGTTGTTCGAATGGAAAAGTCAACTTACCGCTCTGAGTAATTTACCTGAGCATCATCTAACATACGTCTCCGGAACTACTGAGTTATCCAGACAATTTTTACAAAACATTCGAAAGACAAATCTTGCTTTCAAGTGACATCTTTCGGAGCAACACAAATTTGTGCTATTAAAATTTTCTCCCGAGCAATGCCGGACGCTAGTTATGCCTTACTTGTCTATTTTTCCCCTCAGTAACATACAGCATACTTACAGAGTTTAATCGAAGCCTTTACAGAGGTCAAATGTATGAATGTGTCACTCGTGAAGGAAACTATGATGATTAAAGTCGAAGTTTGCAACCAAAAAATATTTTTTTAGTAGTAGCCTCTGGATGGTATCTATTTCAGCAACTTGAGAATTGTTAAACTAATTTACAACCGTCCGAGAAATACGCCAACACTTCCATTATTTCGGGAGCTAAAACTAGTTCCGCTGATATACCTTTACGACTTCAATGTGTGCGGAGCATTTTGATGGTTTAGGGTCGAATAAAGAAAAATTAGAAATATTCCGCCTACAGCACCTGATATCTGTGTTGAAACAGATCACATTTCCCCAATGTATAAATTATGGGAAAAAACGGGAAGGTATTAAACGTATTGGTTGAAAATTCTGCCAGATTGGTGGTTGTAAATTGCCTTCTAAGAAAGTCATGTTGATTGTCAGAGAATAATGGGTTACAGTGAAAGTACAGTGATTCATATATGCTGTATAAGATAGCGGACATTTGACAGCGGCAAATAAAAATTGCGCTTCTCGCCGCAAGTTGCAGAACTATCACAAAAAAGACTTTATTTTGTTAAAGGTAATTAGGTATTTGGCCAATATATCAAAAACGTCGACTAGTAAAATTTTGGCAAATTTTATGGATTTTCTGCATCCATAATTAGCCATGACTTTGGAATCATCGGAAAAATGATCATTATACTTCAATTATTATTATTAATTCAGAAAGATGTCCGTCAAATTTTTTCTTTGTATTGATGAATACCAAAATCGCTTATGGTCCGCGATAATATCGGCGTCCACGAGTAAAATGTAAAATTTCCAACGTTTCTTTCTTGAATTGCGAGATTTGTGCAACTCTTTAGTGTCGGATTGAGGTGACGAAGATCTGTTTTTTTTACGAACATAAAAAAAGGCCGTGGTTAGTCGCACATTCTAAATTTTAGATCCAAATCTAAATAAAAAACTATTTAGTTTCCTTAATTGATCATAATTTTGAAAATTTGACTTTCGTGAATGCATGCCAATCATGTACCCATTTCTTTGTGAGCTGATGATTTCGTTGAGACAGTATAATTTTTAATGACGTAATTTAACCGACAAAATATTCTATGTACGTCAGAATACGAATCAAATTAAGCAATTCATCCCTAAAATGTCTATACTTACTTAGAACCACATGAACAACGCAATTCGAACACAGGAACAACATCAAAACCATCTCAGCTCATCGAACTGCATAATTCGATTTAAAAATCAGTTATTTATGATTTTTTGTTTGGTTCGCCATAGCCATGGAGTCGTAGGACAAGGAGCAACAACAATTCATAAAATGTTTAACTTGGTTTGATTTTCCATTGAACAATATTCTTTCATTCAATGGGGTGTTTCATTACTTCACGTAGCTAGGTACTCCCGAACACTCAACCGATTATACAATTTTTGTTTAATTTAATTTCTCACACAGTATTTCCCTCCTATTGGCACGTACAATTTGTACATCAATTTTCATCTTACCGTTTTTACATATTACTAAGGCATTTATATAGACGCAGTGTCGGATCCTGTAGTGAGATCAATATAATATGTTATTATAAATATTAAATCAATTTGAGATGTACAGGAATTGATTCTTGAGGTACATAAATTGAAATCGACACAAGACAAGTAAATTTGTACCCGAACGGCATAAGTTTGGAGTAAATTATGGTACGGCAGACAGATATGAATAAAAACCCGATAGTCTTCTAAAATCAATAAATCTTCTTATCTTATATAAAAGGTATTTTTGTATCGTACAATATCACCACCCCATCTTTTGTTACACGTATGTGTGTATACTTCTTCCGTACATATTTGGGGCGAACGGTATCTTTCCATGTAAACTTTTCCTTTTTTATAGTTACGCTCCGACAAATAATCGCTGCATACAAATAACAATTTATCCCGATTATGTTGCTACATTCGGTTCCGGGGTTAGTCTTAAATTAATTTTTGTTCTTGTTGCCATGAGGTTTTATACAAGGATATTTAATCCAATTATGGTGTATTACACTGTTATGATTGTACAGTGCGGTTCACTTGAATAGGGACAATATTTAATATCTGATCAGTCTGCAGTGACCAAGCTACTAAAATATGACTGACATGAGATTTTGCGAGCGAACTTTTTTACTAAATCTTACTAAAGGTCGCTTGCTATTCATTCGCATATATTCAGGGGCAAATATATATTTTAATTATTTTGTAAACATGATTTAAAAATTTAATAAATAAATAGTTAAATATTAATTTAATTAGAATTTAACCTTAATTTATTGAGGCTAGTGTGTGTTAAAAGAAAAGACAATTCCGCCAAGTTACTATCTGCCTCAAAGTATTTTTATGTTACCTAATTACTAATTCTGTCACTGCAAAACATTTGAAAACTATCCCTTGACCTTTACCTACCCCTACGGCCTAAATAACGGAAAATAGCAATTATTTATTAAGATTTATCGTCGATACAATGAAGGCAACTACAACTAAAGGCAGTTCCGCCAAAATACCATCGGTCTCACGCCAATTTTATGTTAGCCAAGGAACCTAATAGCCAAAATTAAAAAACCAAATAACCCCAAACAAGTTAAAATACCAGTAACGAAGCTGACAATTCAAAACAAAAACACAAAAACAAAGAACATGATTTAACATTTGTAATAATATCAAATCAGCCCACGATCTCATTGCGATTTTCGGTTAGTCCATTGAGTCAGCAAAATGTGTGCTGAGTTTTAGGAAAATCCCTTGGGTTTGGCTACTCTTGTGGCATGTACAACTAAAATCGAGAAGCAACTAAAAGTTTATATGCTTTACGAGAAAATAATACACAGGGGCAAAAGTTCGTGGCGTTTTTCCCGGTAGATGGCCTTACATTCATATATCTCAGGAACCATTGATCGTATCGGGCAATTCTTATGTGTGTTTGAAAGGTGACATTTTAACTTGTACTTTGACATACAAAACATTAAAATCGGTGGAGTGAAGACACAAGTTAGGACATTTTAAACGTGGAGATAAATAATGAAAAAATTTGATATATTTTACAATTTTATTACGACAAAGGTTAAAATAAGCGTGGCTCAATCTTGCGAGAAAATTTGTGCTGTTTATGGAGAAGGTGCTTTATCAAAATCAGCAGCAAAGAAATGATTCAAGCGCTTTCGTTCTGGAAATATGGATGTCAAAGATGCACCTCGCTCTGGCCGATCAACCACTGGAAAAGTCGATAAAATCATGCAGAAAATTGAAAATGCATATGAGCAGCCATGCAATTGGTAAAGAACTCACGAAACATTTTTAAACCATTTGAAAATGGCTGGATACAATTAAAAGCTTGATGTTTGGGTTACCAGTTAAAAATTTAATGGACCAGATTTTTATCTGTGAAACGCTGCTGAAACGGAACGAAATTGAGCCATTTTTAAAGCGAATGCGACAGTCATAGTGGAATTAATGGCCTAGGTCGTTTTCTTGAGCAACTCAGCGTTCAATGAATTTTCAATACATTGAAAATGGAAATTTTGGCAAAAAACCATCCTGTATCTCCTTCAGATTTACGCCACATTTAGACCAGGGTTGAACAACAAGATGGCCTATCAAATAGTCATAGTGGCATTAATGGCCTAGGTCGTTTATCTGGAGCAACAGAGCGTTCAATGAATTTTTCAATACATTGAAAATTGAAATTTTGGAAAAAAACCACCCTGTATCCCCTTCAGACTTACTCCACATTTAGACCAGAGTTGAACAACAAGATGGCCTATCAAATAGTCATAGTGACATTAATGGCCTAGGTCGTTTATCTGGAGCAATAGAGCGTTCAATGAATTTTCAATACATTGAAAATGGAAATTTTGCCTAAAAACCACCCTGTATCTCCTTCAGACGTACTCCAAATTTAGATCAGGCTTAAACAACAATATGACCTATCAAATAGTCATAGTGACATTAATGGCCTAGGTCGTTTATCTGGAGCAATAGAGCGTTCAATGAATTTTCAATACATTGAAAATGGAAATTTTGCCTAAAAACCACCCTGTATCTCCTTCAGATTTACTCCTCATTTAGACCAGGTTTGAACAACAATATGACCTATCAAACAGTCATAGTGGAATTAATGGTCTAGGTCGTTTTTCTTGAGCAACTCAGCGTTCAATGAATTTTCAATACATTGAAAATGGAAATTTTGCCTAAAAACCACCCTGTATCTCCTTCAGATTTACTCCACATTTAGACCAGAGTTGAACAACAAGATGGCCTATCAAATAGTCATAGTGACATTAATGGCCTAGGTCGTTTATCTGGAGCAATAGAGCGTTCAATGAATTTTCAATACATTGAAAATGGAAATTTTGCCTAAAAACCACCCTGTATCTCCTTCAGATTTACTCCTCATTTAGACCAGGTTTGAACAACAATATGACCTATCAAACAGTCATAGTGGAATTAATGGTCTAGGTCGTTTTTCTTGAGCAACTCAGCGTTCAATGAATTTTCAATACATTGAAAATGGAAATTTTGCCTAAAAACCACCCTGTATCTCCTTCAGATTTACTCCACATTTAGACCAGTATATATATATATATATATATATATATATATATATATATATATATATATATATATATATATATATATATATATATATATATATATATATACATATATATATATATATATATATATATATATATATATATATATATATATATTTATATATATATATATATATATATATATATATATATATATATATATATATATATATATATATATATATATATAACATTGTCCATGTTGTTTACTTTCGGCTGATATAGCGAAGACACTATCTGCATTATCGATTTTTTTCATCTTTCGGCTGGAATATTTCGGCTAACTTTAATAAGGTCTCTTCTAATGACTTCCACAAGCGTCTATATGCGTTGCCATATGGTTTTCGTCGCGTATTAATTTTATCTATATGCAGGAGAATAATTTTCGAGCGACTGGGCATAGAGAGTGCTTCGAAGTGGCACTTTTGAGCTGCTTTATCGTTAATCTTCTTTATAGCGTGTAAAACTATGCCTATGACGCCAGCCTACCCTAGATGATTAAGTTGAGCTATAACCACAGCCAGATCTATACCGAAAACGTTCTAAGGGGCGTCGTTGAACCAGATTAGTATTTGTGCATGTGGACTGCCACGGTACTGAAACTCAATCCGTTTGAAGAAGAACTATCGGTTCTTCACTGCAAAATTTTAATGATCACGTCCGCAAGCTTATGAAAATAAAGGGAACGTGTTATCGGATCTTCATTAATAAGTGACGCTTTGATACTGTAATGGAGATCACGGAAAGCGACCCTATTAAAGTTAGCTGAAAGTTTCCAGCCAAAAGATGGTAATGCAGATTGTGTCTTTGCTATCCTAGGCGAAAAAATATTTTATAGCCGCTAGAAAGATTACTTGATATACCTAGTTCTACTATCACCTCCAAATAACCAGAATACAGCCAAAATCGGTCTTGAAATAAATAAGTTTACAAAAGTGGACCAAATCCTATGAAATGTTAATTACAATAAATTTAAAATGTATTGAACAAAATAATTAAAACGTTATACATTCGATACTGAATTTTTGTATGTTTAGTATTCGAGATATAGTCCATTGAACTCAGAAACTATTCGCTGGCCGGACTAGCGGGTCACAAAAGGTGATAGAGGAACGTTTAACGTATTTGAAATAATTTTTTGAGGATTTTTGTATGTTTAGTATTCGAGTTATAGTCCATTGAACTCAGAAATAATTCGCTGTATTCTGGTTATTTGGAAATAATAATAGGTCTAAGTTTATTAGGTAATATATCTTTCGGCTATAAACTATTTTTTCGGCTGGGATAGCAAAAACAATATCTGCATTATCATCTTTCGGCTGGGATAGTAAATACACTATCTGCATTACCTTTCGGCTGGAAGCTTTCGGCTAACTTTAATAGTATCGGAAAGCGCTATCATCAATATCCATTCCATCATTTTTATTTTAATAAATATTTCTTATTTTGATAACACTAACAAATTTCAATGTCGGAAAATTTTATTCTTTTATATATTTTCAATAATTTTTCGTTTATTATTTTTAAATTTTTTACTTTTTTTTGTTTTTCCTGATCGATGGAAATGTCGATGGTTTTTATTTTATTTTTTTAATTATTTTTGTTTTCCCTACTGTTATACATATACATACACCACAGACCATGTATAGTACCAGTGCACCTAGAATACTTCATGCCATTCTGCTTGCAACTGTAGACGGCTTAAACACAAAAAAAAAATCAAAACAATCTTTTTAATTTTAGTGCTGCCTATAATAGTCAAAGAGAGAAGTGACGACATAAAATGACGTCATATAGCAAAATTTTTAATGCAGTGTGGTCTATAGGAAACTAAACTAAACGAAATACGTAATTTCCGTTCGTCTCGTTTACAAGTTTACGCCAATACAAAAATTTTTGGTAGGCGCGAGTAAAGATGTTTCTCTTCTGGTTTGAAACACATCGAAAACTCAGATGTGTTATAAAAGTGTACTAAAAAAAATTGTACTAAACTATCTAACCAGATTTCTTTTCTTTTTATTAGAATCTAGTCGTTTCGCTATTCATAATAAAACAAAAATAAAATGTTTGCTGTGAAATAAATCACAGAATAAAAAAATAGAACATTTACTTGGAATCAGGCCCAATATAAAAAAAAAAATTATTGATTTTATGATAAAGTGTAAATCCGTATTAGAATGACTTACCCGTGGGAATATAACCTCTCAGCATACAAAAATATATTTTGTATAACAATTAAATCGACATTTATAATTAATAATCTCGTAACATTAAAATTCATCTCATTTATATTCAAGACATTTTTACTAACAAAGAATTAAATTATAATTTTAATTAGATAATTATTTTTATCATTGTAGTCTTGTATAGAAAATAATAAATTACAAACGATTTAATGACAAAACAATAATTTAATGAACCGTAACTGATTAACATATAAATATTATAAAGAAGCTTTTTTGAGATAATTATTAGTGTATTTCTAAATTACGTAATTATATATAATTTTGTTAAATTAATTTAATTTGCTAACAAAAAAAAAAATACTGATTTAGTAAATCGAACCAAAAATACCTATTTTTCTATTTGTTTTTTCTTCTCTGTGTTAACTCGTATTTACAGCGACTCCCAGCTGTTCTAAGCAGGATTGGCGTTATACTTGCAAGCCCCTTGGTAAGCTAAAATCATGATACAAAAAAAAATTATTTTTATTTAGTTTTACTTATTTATTTTATTTTTAATTTAAACTTAATTTTTATTTCATTTACTAAATATTTTATTTTGATTTTTATACAAAACAGTGAGATAAATATATTCATCAAATCATAATAACAATATTTATAACATTAAAATGTGTAGGCTACACTAAAAAATAGTGTAGTACACATTGACTTGCATATCATTTATGTAGGTTATCCATCATTTTCGGACACTACTTTAGGCTATACATTAGAACAAGTAGATTTTTCATTAAATATTTAAGTAGTTTGTTGATTTAATGTTATAGTTTTATGTGTACGCAAATTTTAGTGCAAACCAAAATACTAATATTATATATTTATGCAAGTTTGTTATGTTTGTTTAATAATTCGTGATTGTTTTGTATCGTTACGCCGTTTAATATTAGATTTAAGATATTGTTAGAAACGTGCACTAAATTATTTATTATTTATACTTAAAGTGACTTCGACCTAAAATGATACAGACTTAATTATATAAAAAAAAAATGTTTGTATATACCAAAATATAGGAAGTTATTGAATCCGAATTTTTAACGGCGATTTCATCTGAAAAATCGGCAATGCAACCATCACCGCCACAACCACCACCGCACACCACAACAATACCACCATCATCGTCGTACTATATGCCTGAATTGTCGTCATCCAATGTAATGTCGCTGAAAAATGGCAAATCCGAGGAAACTCTTCCAACTTCGTCCGCATCGCCGTCACGGGCTACACCATCGAATACGATATCAAGTCGTGATACCGTAAAAATACAAATAAACGAAAATCACATGGATGACGACGATGATACCGACGATCACGAACATGATTTAGTCGATGAGAATCCGCCGATAAAACCGCCGAGACGAAGATCAAGCCGTAGCGCGTCACATGAACGTTCGCCCAGTGCCCACATTTTGTCTGAAAAAGAAAAACAGAGAATCGAATTAGACAAACTTCTCGTGAGTGAGATGAATTTTTTTTTTCGTTTTTTTTTGCCTTTGTGTCATGTCATGTACAGTATTTTCCTGTGTTTCTCGTTTTACTTTTGTAATAAAACTAAACAAATTCCAATTACTACTTATATACTAAAACAAATTGCTACATTTTTGTTTGAAAAACTAAATTTACTATATTTTTATCGCATAACACAACGAAATGAATAAATTAAAGCCGCCGTCAGCAGGGAAAAAACGAGCGTACTACAGCAAAATCGATATACATACACTGCTACATACTAAATACTCTAATCGATTCTAAAATATTTTTAGTTTTTATTTTATTACAACCACAATAAACATAACGTGCTTATCGCAAAAGTTAAGTAACCAATAAAATTTCAGGAGTTTAACAGTAAAGCTTTACAGTTGAATACAAATTTGCTTTGATTTCAATTTGGCTTACATATTTTGCAGATTTTCTACGTCACTGTATAGTGTCCGGCATTTATTTACAGTTGTTATTTTCCAGATATTGTAAACTAAATTCATCTATGGTAAGCTAATAAATAAATTTGTACATAAAATAAATTCTGTCAAAAACTAAGCTTTCATTATTCGAAACTATAAATATAAATTTATTATAATTAAGTCAATTTGCTAGAAAAAGTTAAGGTGTCACGCGCCTTATACATTAAAAAATAATGAGGTTAATGAGCTTTCTGAAAGCTTAGATTAAATTGTGTGGCTGACCAATAAATGGTTAGTAATCGCGTATACTAAAATTTTAACTGAAAGCTCTAACTCCTTTTTTCAAATTTTTCGGAAACTACACTTTTTGATTTTGTAAAAATCGTTTAGTCTGGCGATATTTTGAAAATAATAAATTTGTTAAAGCATTATTACTATCTAGCTGTTCAAAGAGTAACTATGAGCTTAAAAAGCTTTGGTTAAATCACTTTGCTACTAAAATGGACGAAGCTTTTACATTGACTAAAATTACATGAAATTCGAATAAAAATATTCTGATTAAAATGTAGTAAAACCCGAACTGAAAGCTTGTTCAAAATTTTTTCAAAGTTTACCTTGAATCAACAATTTTATATTTTATCCAGTTTTTTAAATTTTAATTAATTATTCATGGTTTTTATGTAAATGACTTTAGATTACAGTGTAAACCAGATTTTGAAAGCTCTGTGTAATTCACTTTGCTAACTTATAAACGATTACTAGAACAGTGTACTAAATTAAGAATCTTTTATTTACTAAGCTTGTATACTTCAAAGCGTAAAAGCTCAGTAAGATTAGATTAAATTTCGTGGCAGACCAATAGATAGTTAATAGTTGAGTATACTAAAATTTTAACTGAAAGCTCTGACTCCTTTTTCCAAATTTTTCGGGAACTACACTTTTTTTTCGTAAAGGTTGCTTTAAAGCCTAAAAAGCTCAGTAAGCTTAGATTAAATTGCGTGGCTGACCAATAAATAGTTAGTTATAGAGTATACCAAATTTTTAGGTGAAAGCTCTAACTTATTTTTCCAAATTTTTCGAAATGACTTTAGATTACACTGTAAACCAGATTTTGAAAGCTCAGTGTAATTCACTTTGCTAATTTATAGACGATTACTAGGAATAGTATAATAAATTAAGAAGCTTTTATACTAAACTTGTATACTTCAAAGCGTAAAAGCTCAGTAAGATTAGATTAAATTGCGTGGCAGACCAATAAATAGTTAATAGTTGAGTATATTAAAATTTTAACTGAAAGCTCTGACTCCTTTTTCCAAATTTTTCGGGAACTACACTTTTTATTTTCGTAAAGGTTGCTTTAAGCCTAAAAAGCTCAGTAAGCTTAGATTAAAATGCGTGGCTGACCAATAAATAGTTAGTTATAGAGTATACCAAATTTTTAGCTGAAAGCTCTAACTTATTTTTCCAAATTTTTCGAAATGACTTTAGATTACACTGTAAACCAGATTTTGAAAGCTCAGTGTAATTCACTTTGCTAATTTATAGACGATTACTATGAACAGTGTAATAAATTAAGAAGCTTTTATACTAAACTTGTATACTTCAAAGCGTAAAAGCTCAGTAAGATTAGATTAAATTGCGTGGCAGACCAATAAATAGTTAATAGTTGAGTATATTAAAATTTTAACTGAAAGCTCTGACTCCTTTTTCCATTTTTTTCGGGAACTACACTTTTTATTTTCGTAAAGGTTGCTTTAAGCCTAAAAAGCTCAGTAAGCTTAGATTAAAATGCGTGGCTGATCAATAAATAGTTAGTTATAGAGTATACCAAATTTTTAGCTGAAAGCTCTAACTTATTTTTCCAAATTTTTCGAAATGACTTTAGATTACACTGTAAACCAGATTTTGAAAGCTCAGTGTAATTCACTTTGCTAATTTATAGACGATTACTATGAACAGTGTAATAAATTAAGAAGCTTTTATACTAAACTTGTATACTTCAAAGCGTAAAAGCTCAGTAAGATTAGATTAAATTGCGTGGCAGACCAATAAATAGTTAATAGTTGAGTATACTAAAATTTTAACTGAAAGCTCTGACTCCTTTTTCCAAATTTTTCGGGAACTACACTTTTTATTTTCGTAAAGGTTGCTTTAAAGCCTAAAACGCTCAGTAAGCTTAGATTAAAATGCGTGGCTGACCAATAAATAGTTAGTTATAGAGTATACCAAATTTTTAGCTGAAAGCTCTAACTTATTTTTCCAAATTTTTCGAAATGACTTTAGATTACACTGTAAACCAGATTTTGAAAGCTCAGTGTAATTCACTTTGCTAATTTATAAACGATTACTAGAACAGTGTAATAAATTAAGAAGCTTTTATACTAAACTTGTATACTTCAAAGCGTAAAAGCTCAGTAAGATTAGATTAAATTGCATGGCAGACCAATAAATAGTTAATAGTTGAGTATACTAAAATTTTAACTGAAAGCTCTGACTCCTTTTTCCAAATTTTTCGGGAACTACACTTTTTTTTCGTAAAGGTTGCTTTAAAGCCTAAAAAGCTCAGTAAGCTTAGATTAAATTGCGTGGCTGACCAATAAATAGTTAGTTATAGAGTATACCAAATTTTTAGCTGAAAGCTCTAACTTATTTTTCCAAATTTTTCGAAATGACTTTAGATTACACTGTAAACCAGATTTTGAAAGCTCAGTGTAATTCACTTTGCTAATTTATAGACGATTACTAGGAACAGTGTAATAAATTAAGAAGCTTTTATACTAAACTTGTATACTTCAAAGCGTAAAAGCTCAGTAAGATTAGATTAAATTGCGAGGCTGACCAATAAATAGTTAATAGTTGAGTATACTAAAATTTTAACTGAAAGCTCTGACCACTTTTTCCAAATTTTTCGGGAACTACACTTTTTATTTTCGTAAAGGTTGCTTTAAAGCCTAAAAAGCTCAGTAAGCTTAGATTAAATTGCGTGGCTGACCAATAAATAGTTAGTTATAGAGTATACCAAATTTTTAGCTGAAAGCTCTAACTTATTTTTCCAAATTTTTCGAAATGACTTTAGATTACACTGTAAACCAGATTTTGAAAGCTCAGTGTAATTCACTTTGCTAATTTATAGACGATTACTAGAAACAGAGTAATAAATTAAGAAGCTTTCATACTAAACTTGTATACTTCAAAGCGTAAAAGCTCAGTAAGATTAGATTAAATTGCGTGGCAGACCAATAAATAGTTAATAGTTGAGTATACTAAAATTTTAACTGAAAGCTCTGACTCCTTTTTCCAAATTTTTCGGGAACTACACTTTTTTTTCGTAAAGGTTGCTTTAAAGCCTAAAAAGCTCAGTAAGCTTAGATTAAATTGCGTGGCTGACCAATAAATAGTTAGTTATAGAGTATACCAAATTTTTAGCTGAAAGCTCTAACTTATTTTTCCAAATTTTTCGAAATGACTTTAGATTACACTGTAAACCAGATTTTGAAAGCTCAGTGTAATTCACTTTGCTAATTTATAGACGATTACTATGAACAGTGTAATAAATTAAGAAGCTTTTATACTAAACTTGTATACTTCAAAGCGTAAAAGCTCAGTAAGATTAGATTAAATTGCGTGGCAGACCAATAAATAGTTGATAGTTGAGTATACTAAAATTTTAACTGAAAGCTCTGACTCCTTTTTCCAAATTTTTCGGGAACTACACTTTTTATTTTCGTAAAGGTTGCTTTAAAGCCTAAAAAGCTCAGTAAGCTTAGATTAAAATGCGTGGCTGACCAATAAATAGTTAGTTATAGAGTATACCAAATTTTTAGCTGAAAGCTCTAACTTATTTTTCCAAATTTTTCGAAATGACTTTAGATTACACTGTAAACCAGATTTTTAAAGCTCAGTGTAATTCACTGTGCTAATTTATAGACGATTACTAGGAACAGTGTAATAAATTAAGAAGCTTTTATACTAAACTTGTATACTTCAAAGCGTAAAAGCTCAGTAAGATTAGATTAAATTGCGTGGCAGACCAATAAATAGTTAATAGTTGAGTATACTAAAATTTTAACTGAAAGCTCTGACTCCTTTTTCCAAATTTTTCGGGAACTACACTTTTTATTTTCGTAAAGGTTGCTTTAAAGCCTAAAAAGCTCAGTAAGCTTAGATTAAATTGCGTGGCTGACCAATAAATAGTTAGTTATAGAGTATACCAAATTTTTAGCTGAAAGCTCTAACTTATTTTTCCAAATTTTTCGAAATGACTTTAGATTACACTGTAAACCAGATTTTGAAAGCTCAGTGTAATTCACTTTGCTAATTTATAGACGATTACTATGAACAGTGTAATAAATTAAGAAGCTTTTATACTAAACTTGTATACTTCAAAGCGTAAAAGCTCAGTAAGATTAGATTAAATTGCGTGGCAGACCAATAAATAGTTAATAGTTGAGTATATTAAAATTTTAACTGAAAGCTCTGACTCCTTTTTCCAAATTTTTCGGGAACTACACTTTTTATTTTCGTAAAGGTTGCTTTAAGCCTAAAAAGCTCAGTAAGCTTAGATTAAAATGCGTGGCTGACCAATAAATAGTTAGTTATAGAGTATACCAAATTTTTAGCTGAAAGCTCGTAACTTATTTTTCCAAATTTTTCGAAATGACTTTAGATTACACTGTAAACCAGATTTTGAAAGCTCAGTGTAATTCACTTTGCTAATTTATAGACGATTACTATGAACAGTGTAATAAATTAAGAAGCTTTTATACTAAACTTGTATACTTCAAAGCGTAAAAGCTCAGTAAGATTAGATTAAATTGCGTGGCAGACCAATAAATAGTTAATAGTTGAGTATACTAAAATTTTAACTGAAAGCTCTGACTCCTTTCTCCAAATTTTTCGGGAACTACACTTTTTATTTTCGTAAAGATTGCTTTAAAGCCTAAAAAGCTCAGTAAGCTTAGATTAAAATGCGTGGCTGACCAATAAATAGTTAGTTATAGAGTATACCAAATTTTTAGCTGAAAGCTCTAACTTATTTTTCCAAATTTTTCGAAATGACTTTAGATTACACTGTAAACCAGATTTTGAAAGCTCAGTGTAATTCACTTTGCTAATTTATAGACGATTACTAGAACAGTGTACTAAATTAAGAAGCTTTTATACTAAGCTTGTATACTTCAAAGCCTAAAAGCTCAGTAAGCTTAGATTAAATTGCATGGCAGACCAATAAATAGTTAATAATAGAATATACTAAAATTTTAACTGAAAGCTCTAACTCCATTTTTCTAAATTTTTCGGGAACTGCACTTTTTAATTTTGTAAAGTTCGTTTAGTCTGTCGATATTTTGAAAATAGTAAATTTGTTAAAACAGTATTATCCTGTTCAAACAGTAACTATGAGCTTAATAAAGCTTTGGTTAAATAACTTTGCTACTGAAATGAACGAAGCTTTTACATTGACTAAAATTCCAATTCATGGTTTTTATGTAAATGACTTTGGATTACACTGTAAATCAGATTTTGAAAGCTCAGTGTAGTTCACTTTGCTAATTTATAAACGATTACTAGAACAGTGTAGTAAATTAAGAAGCTTTTTTACTAAGCTTGTATACTTTAAAACCTAAAAAGCTCAATGACCATTATCTCCAAGTTTACTTCTAAATAAAACGAATTCGAATAAAAATATTTCATTAACATAAAAAATACTTCAAGCTTAATAAATCGATTTCTCTTGAAAAGCTCACATAAATTTTCGATACTTTTAAATAGTAAATTTGAATAAAGCTTTGGTTTTGGTTAACATTTATTAATCAATTGCGAAGCTTTTACACTATCGATGAACATACCGAAATTTTAAAAACCATTATTTTCCAATTTTCCTAGAACTGTAGATATTCAATACTGAAAAGCTTGCATATAGTTCATCGAGCTATAACCATTAACATTTTCTTGTATTCCAAAACATAAACATTACGTTGCTTTATTTCGGTTCAAAATGATTACATTTCAAATAATCCTGTGGTCTATGATGAATAAAGCATCACTCTTGGGTTTTCAGTGCCCCAGTCTCTTAAATTTTGCTTATTAACATAATCACTTAAATGGAAATGCGCTTCATCGGTCATTTTCATATAATCAAGATCGTTCGTTAACAATTCAGTCAATTTTGCACAAAATCTTAAGCGGGTTGCATAGTCTTGCGGCAAAATTTCATGTACCATTTGCATCTTGTACGGGAACAGCAGTTCTGGATATCTGGAAGCTGAGTGACACGTTTACGAGTCGATGTTTCAGGTTTCTCATTTACGCTCTCCCGAACTCGTTCGATATTATCTTGACTTCGTGGTTTAAGCGGTCTTCCACTCCGAGATAAGTCACTAACAGAACCCGATGACTGAAAACGAGCGCCTAGATTGCGTACTTGATTTCGTGATGCTGCTAACTTAACAATTTAATTTAATACTGAATCTCTCAAACATTGTTTCTAATACTGAAAATAAAAAAAAATATCAAAAGTACAATATTCCATGACTTACGGCCCACCCTGTATTTTGTGATAACGTTTAATTTCTTTCTCTATTTTTGCTTTGATCTTTCAGTTAGAGTTCTGATGTTCCAGTTCCCGTTCGTGTCCGTGTACGATAGTCAATTGTCGATATTTGATTTTACCGGCCTGTGTTGTTATTTCTTCTGGTATTCGTTTCTGTGATCGGTGTGATTTCGGATTAATGAGTGATTGGTCCAGTGAATCCTAGCCAGCTGTCAAGGCCGCTGAGTAAGGCATACTGACATGTCGGGGGGAGCTTTCATTCCATTCCATTTTCACACTTTTTCTACTATGATGTTACCAAGCGGTCGGTATGATGAAGTTGATGTCGTCTTATCTATCCCTGCCACTCGCCCCTCAACAAAATTTCCTTTTGAAAATAATGAAAAAATAAATTGAAAAAATCAATTTCTTGCTTGATCTCGGTTTATTGTTCGTTGATTCCATCATAGACAGTTGTAGTTTTCCCAGCTCCGTCCGTCGGGTATATCTACCGGGCTAAAGGTGTAGGCAATATGGCCAAACACTGATTGTACTCAATAATTGCAGAATAAAATTTTTTTTTTAGAACTACTAATTAGTCTATAAAATTATACAAAACAATATTCAAAAACAAAATCTCGCAAAAAATTAATATTTGAGCTTTTTTGGCATGCGAAAAACTTTTGTCCACAGTCACACCAAGATGACCCATATGAATTTAGTTTACAATCGGCGACAAATGAATTTTATGCTTCCAATTTAACCACTATGTACATTGTTGCCATCAAAAATTCCAGCAACTAATTAAAATACTAAAACAAAACTAATTAAAAGTTAAATTTTATTTTATACTCGCATTTTGCATAACCAAAACTAGCCAAAACTTTTTTTTTCTCGTTAGTTTACATAATAAAAAAAAGCTTTCCAATGACGCTTTCATAGACATACAAAATGGAACAAAAAATTGCTTCTATTTGAACAGATAAAATATTAAAATTGTGAATATATAAAACAAAAGCTTTCCCAATTTCTTCATTAGACTAATTATTTTATTTATTAACATTTTTTTTTACATTATTTATATTTTGTATATTTTTTTGTTTTATGTGATATCATTTTCTTTTTTTTTGTTTATAATTAAAAATATATATTTATTATACACATAATATTTAATTAACAAAAAAAATTATATAAATAAAAATTCCGTGAATTTAATATTCAGAAAAAAAAACAATTTTTTTAATTAACATTACAATGTAAAATGTAATTTAATTTTTATTTCTGTTTTTCTTTTAATGTTTCATTCTTGCTGCGCGCGCTAACACTAATAATAAAAATTATAAAAATAAAAACTTTTTCCCAAAATATTTTCAAAAAATAATAACAAAATAATTTTTTAAACAATAACCAAATGTTTAAAAATAATTCAGCCGGTAAGTAACCTAAACTAGAAAATATATTTTTACAACAAATTATATTACATTAAATATTAAATTAGATTGATAATATTTGTTAATTGTTTATAGTGACTTAATAAAATAAATAGTTTTTTATTTGTATAATTAATTATATAAATTATATTAGCCTGATTGTGATTCGATGGAATGAATTTTTTTTTTTTTTTTAAATAATTAACTGTTAATGAATATAAATAGGAACGCTTTAATATTTAAATTTAATGATTTTTTAAATTTAAATTTATTGAACCAAGTGTATGTGCAAGCATTTTTAGGTTATGTGCTAGTGAAAATTTTTTTTGGTAGCGAACATACATTTGGGGTGCGTTCACAATGTAGCATACTGTTAATGAGCATGTTGGTTGTATTGTCGTCGAATTGAAATGTATTCCTTAGCTAAATGTGCGTTGAGTGGCAGAAGAACAGGTGTAAAGACTGTGAATTCTAGGCCAACTGTCTAGAATTATTTTAAGACGTTTTGCATTGTCTATGCACATCAAATGATCATCCGGTCCCACGCTTCACAATTGTTTGTCTTGGTGGGAGAAAACCTGTTCATGATTGAACATACTCCCGCGGGCGACTGGAAAGGTTGTGTTACGCTGTAGCATCCACCGTTTGAGGTTGCAGCGGAGCTAATGGGCGCCGGCGCCGCAAGTAAGCTATGATCCAGATTGTTCCGACGATAAAAGCGCTCCAGAACAGAATAAGAATCATGGTATAGTGATGAAAATGATGTTGATTTTGGTTGGTGAAGAACTCATTCCTCTGGATCATATACTCATCTTCACATCTCATCTTTCAATTTTTTGGATGAGGCGTCATCGCGCAAGGTGGTTTTGATATGACTTCCAAGGTCTTTCAATTGTTTGGAAATGGTAATGCCCGCGAGGTTGATTTTGTGCCTTTAGGGGAATCCATCTATTCGTGGAATTGCTGGTTTGAAAGCTGCAGAACTGCGTTGAAGACTGGTAAAACATAAAAAGTGAGATGATGAGACCATCTGGCAACGTTCGCGATGGATGTCCATGGCCAGATATTCAGTTGAAGTTACTATGCTTGATTGTGTGTTGTCATGCAGAATGTCTGGCACGGTAATGACGGATAGAAGCGTGTACTCTGTTGCGAACGCCAGTGGGATGATGATTTCGATAATCACGTTCTGCTTGGTCATTCTGCTTCTGACTGTTAGGGACCAGGGACATTGACTGATGTCGGTACGTGTTGCCGAATCAGCGAAAGTTGTTCTTCTAATTGGTCTGGCGTGAGTATAAGTAGACTGTGTTGGGCGATACTCTTGTAGCACTATTAATTCTTGCTTTAACCGCCTCTGCTCTTGTAACAGGTTGTTCATAGACATCGTGGTGAGGTTGGAATTATGCTTTATCAATTTTACCGTCTTATCTATTATGGTTGTTTGATTCTGCATTAATTTCATTAGATGGTTTTCGTTGGCGTTGATCATCTCAAACTGGGATTCGTATTGTTCAGCATCGCGTTGCGACAAGATTCAAAATATATCGCCCAACGCAATCCCCAGTGTATCTCCTAATCCTCGTTTGGATCGCTTGCGCTCCTTTGTTGAGTCGCCATTGCAAATGTTGTAGGGTAGTGTTACAGTTGAACCCTGACAGATCTCTACAAGCTTCTTCTAGTTGGATTACGGCTTGCTTGCAGTTTTCTACCTCTTTCCAATAGTCGGTTAAGTTGTAAAAAATTACTAGTTTTCATTTCATGGCGACGGCTTCTAAAGTTCCCATTTCCTCAAAGTGTATGCCTGATGGATGGTCGAAGGGGCGTATGTTGGTGATACCGTGCGCCAACCCTAGTATGGTGCATACCGATAATAATGCCAAGGCTAAATTGCTGGCCTTTAATCCATCCTTCGCTCTTCTTGGCGGTTGCTTCCTGATAGGTGGAGCCTCGTTCTTGGCAGCTTCAAATTCTGGAATGTCTGTCGTCTCTGCGCTTCTGTGGAAAGTTTGCATAGTTTGGCGGCGAACTAGACCATCAATGCCAGCTTGAGTCTCGATAATTCGACCCAATTTCTAATATGTTGCTGGAAGTTGGAAGTCTCGTAAGAGGACTAAGTCGTTTTCCATTTGCTGCGTTGTTGTAATTGGTGTAGATATTCAACTGACCATCGTTTCAAAAAGTCTTGTATCATCCGTTGTAGATGTCATCTTGTGGTTAGAGATATATTGTCGCCCACGGCAGAAGTTTGGCTTTTGAGAGCATCTCCTATGAAAAAATGGCCAGGAGTTGATGCTTGAAGATTGGAGGGATCTTTGGTTAGCGGCATTAATGGTCGCAAATTTAGGCAAGCCTCTATCTGAGCGGTTACAGTACTTAATTCTTCAAAAGTAAGCGTAGTGGCTCCTATGACTCTGTTTAAGTGACTCTTTACAGCTTTAATTCCGGCTTCCCAAATGCCACCAAAATGAGGCGCGAATGGTGGTCAAGACGATGCGAAGATTCTTCTTCATTTCAGCATCGGCTCCAACAAAGTAGGTGCCATTATCTGAATGCAGATCCGTGCATAAGCCTCGTCGTGACGTGAATCGTTGGTAAGCAGCAATAAAAGAGTCCGTTGTTAAGATGCTAACTACTTCTATATGCACGGCCTTGGTTACCATGCAAGCAAATAGGGCTATGTTTCCTTTGTAAGATTTATTACCTCTGCCTGTTTTTGTTCGATAATCGATCCCGGTTTTAGCGAATGGTCTGCCTGGCCATACTCTGGAACCTGGAAGATCATATCGAGTATCCAATTTCTATCTCTTAAGTGTGATAGTGTCAGCTGTACTTCTCCATGCAACATTAACTTGTGGGCCCTTTCGATGAGTTTCCGCGTAATTCGATTATTTTTACCCAAAATAATGGGATTTTGGTGGCTGTTAGGATGTTTACGTTTTGCAATCGACCTCGCATTCGCAATACGCCATTATCATCCAGAAATGGATTCAAAGATAAAAGCTTGCTGTTGTTCGGCAATCGTTGTGTGTTTCTCAGACATCTGAGTTCCTGGTAGAAGTCTTCCTCTTGACTCATGCGGAATATAATGGTTTCAGGCGTGATCGCCTTGATTGCTGAAATTTTCCGTGCTGCCCGATTGATGAACGGAACAATTCGCTATCACTCGTTTTAATTTGTCATAACTGGAAATTCTTTGAAACAATTCCAACCAGACAGATTCTCCTCGTATTCCTCGGGAAGATAGACTTGTGGGTCCGTCCCACTGTTTTGCTCGATATTTCCAGAGAGTTCCGACTGATTTGACTCATGTTGTAGAAACGCTGGTCCGTGCCACCACAACTTGCAATGGACTAACTCTCTTGGAGATATTGCGAAAGAGAAGCGAGGTCAGCAGGATTTTCGTGCGACCCTACGTGATGCCAAGTAGATGGTTGGTAAATTTTGTCTTAAGCAGGAAATGCGGTTTGCTACAAATGTTTTGAAGTGCCTTGGTTCTCCCTTGTTCCAGCTTAATGTGATGGTCGAATCGGTCCAAGCTTGCGTTTTACATTCACCTAATTGCATTGCTAGCTGGACATGCCTCAATGGTTTAGCTAATAGTCTAGCCGCGTTTAAGTCCAATCGAAGAACTGACAGCTTTGTTTTGATGGGGGCCATCCACATTTTTGCCATTACAAGATTAGTGGCTACTTGTCCAGCCAAGTAGTTCCTTTCTGGTGCTCTGTTGTGGTGATTTTTTACCTAGTTCTTCTGGTAGTGTTTCGTCCCATTCGAGCTCCGGGTGTTCTGCGTTAGAATCTTGGCAGCAATGATGAAGAGTGCTAACCAACCGACCGGTGTCAAACAATTTTGATGAGTCGGCCAAGAGTGAACGTTTAGTCGTCGTGCCCTCAGACATTTCCAAATTGTCTACGTGGAATTCAAATGTGTCTTTCTGTGGATTATAATGAATCCCCAAGGTTTTGATGCAATCGTTTAGCTTTAACAGTACGTTGCCGGTAGCTTGTAACTCTGTTGAGATCCCCATTAGCTGTTGTATCATGGCCGAGCCATGGTCTATGCTATCGCTTCCTGTCAGCAAATCATCTACGTAGAAATCAGACAATATGATTTCGGAGGTGATAGGAAACGATCGCTGTTCGCCTTCTGCTAATTGTCTTAAAGCGCGCACGGCCAGGAAGCTGGCGGCTGTGGTGCCATATGTTACCGTTTTAACCTATAAGTTTCTATGGGGTTTGTTAGTCCCGTCCTCTATAGAAGTAGTTGATAATTCCTCTCTTGCTCGAGCATCCACACCTGCCGATTCATTTTTTCTATATCGGCCGTAAGTACATACTGATGTTTACGCCAACGAAGGATTATGTGCGCCAAATCTTGCTGTAGCTTTGAACCGATCATCATTTTCTCATTAAGGGATGATCCATTTGTTGTTTTGGATGATGCATCGAACACTACACGCAGTTTAGTCGTAGTGCTATCCTGCTTCATTATGTCATTCTCACCGGAACTCTCATGGAATTCTCACCGTGTACCTGCCGTCAGCGTTTCGTTGTACTGATGACGAAAAGTGTTCCTCCGCCCTCTGCTCTTCTTCGGTACGGACTCGTTCGTCTTGAGTATTGTCGTTTTCCACTAAGAGTTTTAGTTGGTTCTCGATGGCCTTAGTAGCCACCATAGTGAGCTTTTCTCCAGAACGTTGACCCATGTTGCCCATCAAAATCCAGCCCAACTCAGTTTCTTGTGCCATCGGATCGTTGGAACCCGACTTAATTATGTTGTCGATGGCTATGGATGTATAATAGTCGACGCCAATTATTAGGTCGATAGATTGTGGATGATTGAACAGGGGTTCGGCCAATTTTAGTCTATCCAAGTGAGTCCATTTGTTGTCGTCAACCTTGCTTTGAGGAAGTTGATGATCCAGATTATCGAACACTAGTGCCTCAATGGCTAAGGTGAACCTCCTCGGGAAGTTGGGTGATAGCGTAGCGTTAACGGCATGTCTACATACTCCGGCTACTTGATCCCAAATGCCGGAAATTTTTATATTTTCTTCTTTTTGAAATTGAAACGATTTACGGCTCTGGCTGAAATTAGTGTTGCCTGGGATCCAGGATCTATCATGGCTCGCAGTGTTACGAGCTGATCGTTGGCGGTTGATGCCTGGACCACGGCGGTTGGCAATAACACCGCCGATGTTTGCTGCACCACAAATGTTTTCGAAACCTGCTCGGTTTTCGATGCAGAGTTGTTGCAATGCAAGAGCATGCAGCATTTTGTGGCGAAACATTTGAACCTGTGATGACCTTCTAGGCATCGCACACAGAGTTGTAGATGATTGACCAATTTAGCCCTCTCCAAGATCGGCATATTCTTGAAGCGTGGACAGGTCTCTAAGTTATGTTTTCCGTTACAATTGGGTGCCACACAGTGGCCACTGAAGCTGTTGCGACATTTACTCGTTTGAGCGGTTGCGCGACGGTTTGACGCGGTGTTGTTACGGAGTTCTTTTTTCCCATAGCTTCTAGAGACTGGAATCAAGCAACATGTTCAACATTGGGATTTCCTTGGGTTGTTGCAGATTTGTCTCAAACAGCCTTATTGGCTCTGGATCGAGCTTTTTAGTGACTAAAAATACCACAAATGCGTCGAATGAGGACTCCAGTTCGAGTTGCTGAATGTTATGCAACCCTTCCTTAAGCGTGTCATGCAACGAGCGAATTGCTGGGCCTGTTTCTTGTTGTAGCGTGGACATCGACAGTAATAAATTGAAGTAATTGCTGGACAGCAACCTTCTTTTGTCGTATCTACCCTTTACTGTTTCCCATGCCATATCATAATTTCCACCTGTTGCGGCTAGATGAGCGATGAGCTGAGCTGCTCCCTTTTGCAGCTTAGATTTTAAGTAGGCCATTTTCATGGTGTTGGATAATGTGTCACTGTTATGAATTACTTCAATGAACCGATCTTTAAACGAACAAATCTTTAAGTTGTCGACCGATGTACCCGTTGGAGTACATCCTGTGTTGTTTTCCTAGCAGAACGATACGGGTGCGAGTTCCCTATTGGAGGTGATATCGCTAGAATTTTCTCGTCGTTTGCAATGAACTTCTGATGTGCCGCCTTCACGTATGTTATTTTCTTTTCTAAATAGCTTTTAGTTTTTCGGGAATTGCTGTCCTTTTTATAATTGGAAAGCAACTGGCTTATGTTGGCAGTGATCTCGTGTTGTGCGAGCAATAAATAGTTGTTCCATTTTTACACGAACGGTCTGCGCTGGGTTGCGCTGAGGCATAATATGGTATAAGATATTCTTGATTGAACGCACCAAACGTTCCCAGCTGCCACCCATGTTTGGTGACGCGGGCGGATTAAACAGCCATCTGGATCCCGGGGTTGTAAACTCTGCATGAAGTCGACTCTGATCGATTTCAGATAGTGCGCGACGCAACTCAGCTTCCGCTCCGCATAAATTTGTTCCATTGTCACTACGTATTTCGACTGGCGTGCCTCGTCTTGCGATGAAATTTCGAATACACATTATGCATGAATCGGTGGTTAAACTATGCGCTGTTTCAATATGTTCTGCCTGTGTCGTCAAGCAAGTAAACAGGACTCCTCACCTTTTCTCCGTACGACGTCTAACCGAAACATTCATCGGCCCTAAGTAGTCTATGCCCACAAAAGAAAACGGTCGAGTGAAGGATGCGAGCCGGCAATTCCGCTGTGTGTGGCTCATGAGGGCGATCTTTTCAATAACGTCTTACGCCCGGAATTACGTATTGCTGACGGAGTTTGTTAATAACGGTTTCATGATTATGGTGGTGGTAATTTCGATGGTATCACATGACCAACAAATAAGTCACCCACCCTTTGACCTTTCGGTAGCAATGTTCGTCGTTTTTGATTCATACTTGTATCATCCAAAGCGTCAATCTTCCCTTTCATCCTTAAAATGCCAACGTCGTCTAAATATGGTGAACTCCTATAAATAGGGCCGGTTTTCGAAACATTCACTTGTTCATCTATTGAAAGCGATTGGTTGCGTAACAATATTTCTACCTCCGTTTGGTAGGCATCGTGCTGGGTTTGACGGTAGGGTTCAGTGTTTGCTTTAACAAGCTCGGTTTGAGTGGTAGGTGCTACGGTTACGGCAGTATTATGGACTCTGCATCGTAGGTTAGTTACATACCATTATTATAAATGCTTGGTTGGTGGGGTTCCACCATGGTTCAGCTAATCGAAAAATTCAGGCCCGTTCAGCCATCAACTAGATGAATTCATATCTGGCAGTTTTTTCCATTTTGTGCTATCATCCGCTCATTATTTTTGGTGGGAGGTCATCTCCATTCCATTACTTTCGTGGTTTCCATTATTTCAACAACACGATGTGCCACGAAGTGATGATATTTTAGATGATCGGATTGCAGCCAGCAGAAGACCGTTCGTGACTCGGACCAGAATATGCGCTCTTGAATGTGGATGGAGTGGAAATCGCCAATGATGTTAGCTAGTCGGGTGCCGAGTACCGCCGCTTGTAACTCAAGTCGAGGAATTGATAATGGTGTAAGTGGTGCGACTTTCATTTTAGCTGCAACCAAGGCACAGTGGATATCGTTGTGACGTACGATGCCAAAATAAGCAATCGCTGCAAAGACGTGCTCACTTGCATCGACAAATAGATGCAGTTGTATTATTTCTGTGTCTCCTCGTATTCCATACCATCGAGGAATTCGTATCTGCGCTATTTGTGGTAAAAACTGGATCCAAGTTTTCCACTTGTCGGCCCAGAGGATCAAATACGGACATTAGAGTCCTAAAGAATTCACGCTTGGTGGGTCGCTTCTCACTCGACACGAGATCACTATCCTGTTGTCGGTGAGATAATGAGTAACTAAATGTATCGGTCTCAGTGTTACACCGCATTCCTAGCACTTTTTCGCCTTCGGTTGCCGGGCTGAAGTTCAGCTCTTTACCTCTGACGTTGTACTAACAATATCCAACCTCTTATTTCAAACCCTGCATGTTTGTGTATTTCTATGACCTGTTTTGCTAGTTCGATGGCTTTCTCCGAGGTGTCAACACTGTCTAACCAGGCTTCCACATGTAATGGTTGTTCGTTATTGCATCGAAAGCTGGCGGATACTTTTAAGCAAAACTTAGTGCGTTCACGTTTTTTGCATACTGCGCCGAACTGGGTGAGCAAGTCTCCCCAAATGGCATAACCTGCATTATATAAACATAAGGTGCTTTACTTGGGTCCTCGCCTCTCCATAGGAACCGGTGGGACTGTTGATCAGCTTCTCGAATGCATATTTCATGAAACATTTCCCTTATAACACCACAGATGGCCACTCTTCTCTCCCTAAACTTTGAATTACTCCTGGAAACGCTGTAAGTTGATCTGGGCCCTTCATGAGAACTGAATTCAACGATATTCCATTGATTTTGCAGGCTGCGTCCCATACAATGCTAACTTTATTCAGTTTATTCGAATTTTCTCCTTTAGGATTTCAATCAAATCATGGTTCCGTTGCAACTTCTTTTGGTGCATTGTGGTTGTCTCTTGTAACTCGCGCACACGTCTATCCATTCTAGTTCCCAAAATAATGTCCGGTGTCTTCACGCCGATGCTTTCTAATGAGAAAAATTCTTTAACCATAGTCTCCATCAGTATTACAATCACACATATGGAAACTATAATGGTAATGCGGCGATGACATAGTAGAATTGGCTGCTTTGTTTTGGTCGTAAAAGCCGTGCACAACCCACCCTAACCTAGTTTTGGTGGCCGCTGGTTGCTGTGAGGTTCCCTCTCTCACCTGTAATGGTATCCCTAGTTTTCAATTATCAATCCCAATGATAATGCGAGGCACTGCTTGTTTGTATTCCTGGATCGGAACTCTCTGTAGATGATGGTACTTATCGGTCATCTCTTGCGCTGCTACGGATTGCACCGGTAGATTTAGACTACTTACGGTTCTAACATTATTGATGCGGTATTTTCGACTCACTTGATAGTTTCCCGATATTTGAAGCGAAACTATCTTAGAAGCCTTTTCTTTTCGAACAGTGTCTGCTGTCCATTTCAGGCACAAGCTTTCGGGGGTTCCTTCTAATTCGAGCTCTTTCGCTAAATCTACAATGTAAAGCGTAATTAGCAACGGGTTTAACGCCTTCTTTCATCTCGGGTAATACCTCGCCATGAAGCAGTGGGTGGTGTAACGTCTAGCAACCCTGCGTGCCGCAATTGCAATTTATTTGGACTAGTTTTTGAATGCAACATCAATTAAGTTTTCCATTACCTTTTCGAGCAACTCGGAGAGTGTAGCGATGATTTTGGCACGAATGTTTGCCTTAAGCCCGTCAATGGTCTGAGTCTAGCTGGCGTACACTTTGCTTTTCAAATAACCACACAAAAAGAAGTCCGGAGGGATGAAATCTGGAGATCTGGGTGGCCAGTCAATGTCGCCTCTTTTTGACATCAAACGTCCAGCGAATTTTCGTTGCATAAACTAAATTGTTTGATTTGCAGTGTGCATGTCGCACTGTCTTGTTGAAACCAGTAACCGTCAAGACCTTTTTCGCGCATTTGCGGGACCTAATGAGCCAACATTTGGTCATGCACTTTTCGGTCATTCAATGGCGTTTCATGGATCTCGTGTGGATTCTCCATTCGTTCAACCATTCGAGCGTCAGTTTGGCAGTATTCCAAGCGATGTGGACTCTCTGTCGGCAATATTCTTTGTGTTAATGGCACTTTATACGGAAACAAATGCAAATTATCCTTCAAAATGCGCCGCAAAGTGGTTCCACTGATGCTGAGCGCTGCGACGATACGACACTTTTGGGTTCTAGGCAACGCTCTCTCTGACCGCGTCAACCAGTTCATTGGAACGTCTTTATCGTTGTCAGACGGTGCCTGTTGGCCATGATATTTTCGACGATAAGCACGTTGAGTTAACACAACGTCACTATTTCGGCGCGTTGTTTCGGTGTGAATCGATTCATGGTTAAAATTGTACTAAATTTACCGACATAAAAGATGGCGACACCCTGGACATGGCGAGCAGCAAACACAAATTAGGTTTTTTATTGTGCTTTTGATCGTTGTAGTTTATTCCTCCCTCTCTTTCGCTTCCACATACCACAATTGGGGTTGCCGCCGAAACCACGTGGTTTCTTCAAAAATTTTCATTCAAGTTCCAGTGCGAGTTAACCAGCCTGGACTACTTTTTTAATTAATCGCGGTTCTGGAGATCATACAATATGGCCCAAAAATCCAGCTCGGCCGATTTAATGAATCCAACGATGTTTGGCGCCTAAATACATTTTGTGTTACATAACTTTTTTCACAATGACAATACTTGGGGGGGAATGCAAATATTGATTTGAACGAACCAATAAATAACAAAAATCAAATTACTTTAAAACAGCAATCAGCAGAGAGCTTTTTTCATCCCTTGCCGATTTTCACCCCACAACAATTGTTTATAGCATATTTTGTTGGAAAAAATACTTCAATAAAGTTGTGATATTTGGTATCAAGTATTATAGACAACCAGATAGTGTACGAGCAGAGCTTAACCGATTTTTGTTAGTTTGTGCAGTACATAAACGCGAGTACCTAAACAGCAGTAAATGTAGATGTGCTTTGGCTGGGTGTAATAAAACTATTTTGTGTTATGTTGAAAATACGATTTGGTTTTTAATTAAACTTTATGAATTATAAACTATTATAGTTGTATGTGTGTGCAATTTTTAGTATCGGACAAAATGTAATTTAGCACAAAGCTTGGGTTATGGTTGCAGGTGTATCCCATATTTCCCTAGCTGCAGTTATTTTAAATTTATGGTTCGAAACACACCCGATTGGGAAAATTGATGTTAAGTCGTAAAGTTTATTCTGTGCTTTTTGTGTTTTCATTACGAAAATCTAACAATTCATACTGGTTTTCCGCTGATATACGAATGAGAAGTCTGAGATATACATTTTATGCTTGCCATTCTTTTCAGTTTGACGGGCAAGAATCAAATATTAATAAGTTTGGTATCTGCTTAATTCTCAAGCAAAATCTTGGGTGGTTCGGAAAGTAATTTCGTTTTTTCCCAACAGAGGATTAAACTGTAATTTTTCATAGCCATCTTCAAACTTAAGCCGCATTGCTCTTACATATTTTGACAGCTGATATAACCGAGCTTATTTGTGCAAAAATTTGTTTGACTCTGCCTAATAGTCTGTGTTTGGTACCATATTAGATATGGAAAATCGAAAGTAGCATTATCACCCTATCTTTTACTACTTACGCCATACCTTTCTACTTGTGGAACTCCGGATTCTTCACCAGTCTTATTGCGCTCTGATTGTCCATGAAGAATACGGGCGCATCTCTCTCGATTTGCCGAAGTTCACCGAGCAAGTTTCGTAGCCAGACCAATCCTTTTATGGCGTGTGATGCTGTCATAAATTCCGACTCCTTCGTCGAAAGCGCAACTGATTTCTGGCGTTCCGATCCCCAGCTGATGACGCTACCTCCAAACATAAAAACGAATTCCCATGTCCATCGAGCCTCGAATGTACTTCAGAAAGCGTTTGACTGGTTTTTCCAAGTATCGGCTAACACTTCCAACTGCGAATTTTTCCAAGTATCGGCTAACACTTCCAACTGCGAAGCTAATATCTGGCCTGGTGGCAACGGCCAAATACATCAAACTTCCAAATGCTTCTCGATACGGAAAATCCACTTCCTCGTCGGCCTCAAAATCTCTCAGGTATTGTCAATTGTCCAATGGAGTAGATACTGCATTGCAATTAGTCATGTTGAATCGATCCGTCCGACCGCCGATCAATTTCAAGTCCCAGAAAACAATCCAACTCGAAAACCTTGATCTCGAAATCCATTTTCAAATGTTCGATGACCAGTGTAATGTCTTCCTGTCTCTCCGCTGCAATCAAATCATCATCGACATAAATTGCAAGGATTAACATACCATTTTTTCCGCCGCAGACGAAAACACACGGATCCGATTCACTCTCTCTGAATCTTTTGTTCCAACAGCGTGACGCCTGTTTCAGTCCATAAATCTCCATTTAGAAATGCCGTTTTGACGTCGAATTGCTTCAACCTCATTTGCTTCGCCGCTGTCAATGCCAGGATCGCTCTGATCGATGTAAACTTTACCACTGGACTGAAGGTTTCTTGATAATCGAACTATATATTCTTGCGTGAATCCTCCACTACCAATTGCGTCTTGTAGCAATCAATGCTTCCATCCGGATTCTTCTTAATCTTGTAGACACACCGAATGTCGGTTACTCTTTGGTTAGTTGGTGCCTTAACCAAAGTCCATGCACGATTTTTAATGAGCGAATCGTACTCTTCGTCCATTGCACGTTCCCACGTCTACGGCTCTTCGCTGATTGCCAATATTACACTGTGATAGTGCCCCGATCGCGCAATCGTCGATTGACAACATTTCTGCTATCAAGAACGCATATCGCGCCACGCTGTTCACGCCGTTCTGTTCGATTGCTCCAACAAAAATACCACGTCGCATGATATTTCATCTTTTCCTGTCTTTGGATTCCATGCTCGATATGCCTTGAAACGACTGTCGCATCCAACGAAGATGCATTTGGTGGCCTTCGCGTCGAGTTTCTGTCGTTTCACCTTTGGAATGTGCACGAAGACTTCCGAACCAAAAATTCGCAAATGATCAATCGTTGCTTCCTTGTTGTATCACAAGTTATACATGCCACATTCATAGCACATGGACTGCTAAATTCACCGCCTCGGCCCAAAACTTTTTTTTCATTTGCTTCGCCTGGCATCGTTCTCGCTGATTCGACGATTTCGACCGCATTTCTCGCTCAGCTCATCCGTTTTCCTCAGATGTGTACGGCACAGTTCCGTGCCATTATCAGACCTGGCAATACGAAGTTTGTGCTTATCGTCCTTCTGTATCAGCTTGACACACTTCTTGATGCAACTCGCTGCTTCAGATTTTTGTTTTATGAAGTGAACGAAACGAAAATGTGAATAATGGTTTTTCAATAACAAGAAGAACCTGGCTCAGCCAATTGAGTTTTACTGGAACGGTCCGCAAACGTCCGTGTGAATTATCTCGCCGCACGATTTCGACTTCTCTTCGCGACTCTTCGGAAATCCTTCATTAAAAATATTTGGGCGTCACTGGTCTTTGACCAAATTTCAGCTAGCAGAACCCAAATTGAAAATCGGACGAAAACCGAAATTAGAAAGCATATCAAGATCAATCGACATCCAAATATTTTTAGGCTCGTATGGCCTAATGCAATAGTACATTAAAAAAAGTTAGGCTCCACTCGTTCTTGACCAAACTTTAGGTAATTTAATTTAAAGCTAGCGGACGTTATTTTTGTTGTCTTTTATTGCTAGTCAAATTGGTTGTTTCTCGGATTTCTGGATGATTTCTGCTACTGACTCATCATGTACCTGATCCTTTCTCGGCCTCCTCGTATTTTAGTCGTGCACCTTCTTCTCAACTCCATTGCGTCTTACCTTCGCACAATTCTCCGTCACAGCCTTCTAGATCGCTTTCCTTAGCAATCAACTCCTCTGCCAGATACACCCTCAACAATTGTCTGCCGGGCCTCTCTCAAGAATCCATTCGATAAGCCAATTCGTCTCTCCTTTTCTCTGGGCGTATACTCTCTTCAAACAGACTAGCACTATCCGAACTAAACCCTGTGTCTCTGGTCTTGGTTGTTTCTTCGACCCTCTGTGGTTTTCTTTATTTCTGATGTCTGCTCTTCTCGCCAGTTATTTTTCGCGAAAACGATGACTCCATCGTTGCGTACACTTTCGTACCTAACTTCCCGCATCTGAAGCATCTTCTTGAACTTTTGATATCACCAGGCTCAACGAATGACTGTTGTAATTTTTGGTGGCTCCAATAGCGCTGTGTTAGTTGGCCCAGCTCCTCCCTTATTATTTTATCTTCGCGATATCCTCGGAATCTAGCTTGCGAAACTTTACTGTATCAGTGACTAAATTTGTTTTAGTGGCCTCATATTCTAAAGCTAACGTCAATATATCATTTATGGTTTTGGTCTCTAGTATTGGTTCTAAAATGGAGTATGAAATGTTTGCGTTTCACAGCACTGATCAACTGTTAGTCCATTCAACACATCCACAGGGACATTGTCGTAAGCTTGTCGAGCCAATTTCGTTATCTCTTTTTCGATGTCTTGCAGGCTTTGCCCACGTACTTACCGCTTGTTTTGGAGTTGAATCTTGCATAATTCTCTGGTGTGTGACTACCCGTATCTTAGTTCTGCTCCGGATACAGTTTGCAAGACTTCTGCAGCTTTTTCACGAAGACCCAAAATGAGTGTTTTCACCCCTCTTCTGCCCAACCATTGTGCTTTACTGCCGCTTTAAGCTGGACTTTAAAATTCTCGAATAATAACGATAAAATTTCCCTTGAGCTTCCGGTAATTGGTTCTGTTGAAAACGTTTTATTTAGCTGGCCATCTCAAAAATTAAGATTTTTTGATCATCTTGTTTGATTAATATTTTGTATGTCCTCCTCTAGACTGGTTCTAGGCGCCGTGGCATACTTTTTATTAGATTTGAAGTGGTTTCAGGAGATATTTGTTCCCATACGTGTCTTAAGGCTCTGGGGAAGCCATTGCAATAGGTTGATTTTATTTTTTTAAATATTGCGTGGCAAGTTTGGGATCATTGTCCTGCTGGAAGATAAATTGTCACCAATATTTTCAACTAAACATAAATTACCAACTCCACTTCCAGCGAAACACCCCCATACCATAATAGATCAACCACCGTGTTTTATTGTGGCTTTTATATTTTGAGCTGCATAAGCCGTTCCAGGATTTCTCAAAACTCGATCATGTTTTTTTAGAACCGAACACCATGAAAAATTAGTTATCTCTGACGATTTGTCTGTCTTCCTTTTCTGATGTCTTTCGCTTCCTTCCCCTTCCGGACAAATTTTTCACATTTCCAAATTCCTCGTTCTTTAAACAGATTTTTCTCGCGCCAGTGAATGACAGGACTATTTATCAGCAAGTTGGCGAAAGGACAACCCAATATTACGGTCATTTACAATCCATTATCTCAAATCAATTGAATATTCGTTTTGTCTCGGCATATTGCATGAACTAAAAAAATTAAGAAAACGAATAAAATCATTGAATGTTGCAAAAAACTTACCTTAAACCAAAGCTTATTCGGAAAAAACTGGATTAAACTTCCAAACAGACAGTGTTAACTTAATTTTGTCGCGTCGATTATTTCACAGTACCTACAAAGTACATAAGTACGCAGTTAAAGACGGAGCGCAACTAACATTTTGTACGCAGATTTACGATCAAGGAAATAAGCACAATAAAACTAAGAAAAAACAATATGAGGTGCAGAGAGTTTTAAAACTAAGGAATTCTAAAAAAATTGGTGTTTACTTAATTTTGTCACCCTCTGTATGTGTTTCCGAGCAAGCCTCCACTTGCTTACTTTATTTTCTATCTCCTTTAAACGACCATCTATTTCTTCCTAAAGGTTCTTCATCTCTTGTTGCAGCTCTTACATTTGAAGCTCTTGGGTATGCTTCAGGTCATTCTAGTTCACATTTCGCTCTTTACATAGCCCAGCAAAGTGGTCTTCACTCGTTATTCTGCGAATTGTGCACTTTGCTGCTCGAATTTGGAGGCTTGCTGGTTTAATTTGGCACTTTGTTGATTAAAAACTTGGTGGCCTCGGCTGCTTGCATTCCCTTCATTTGAATTAACATCACCATCATTATATCTCGAATGTTCAAAGAATTTCCAAGGATGGCTCAGGATGCGATACTGGAATGATTGTTTCTGTTTGATACATCGCTTCGGTGTCTTCATTTTTTACTTCTCCTTAAATGTTCAGCCGAAAAAATTTCGATAATGTAGACTCAAACTATTCAAACGAAAATGACAGCCGATAATTGTCGGTAACATGTGCATCGAAAACTCCAACCGAAAAATACCGATAATGCAGATACAATTTTTATGTCGGAAATCAATTAATTATATGTATTAGGAATTCTTATTTTGCTGTTCCTAAAAAACAACTCCAAAAATTAAAATAAGAATTTCTAATTCGAAACATTTAAAACAAATTACCCAAAGCAAATTTTTCTAAGTGTTTTATTAGATGTTTGGGGAGGTGAAGTGCTTTCTATTGAATATCATTTTAAAAACGTAAAGTCAATTTTCATGTTGGGAGTCAGGGAAAACTCGATTCAATATATCGCACACACAAAATTTGAAAATTTCTAGAAATTGACCGCTTAAAGTGTCTTTCCTGGAAATAGATTCAAATGATAGGTCTTAATGATGCTCAGACCTGGAAAAATTTTCAGGTCAGTTTTCATGTTGGGAGTCCGGGAAAACTCGGTTGAATAAAACACATAAAATGGTTAAGAAATCCACAGAAATGTCCAGTCGAAAAATGCCGATAATGCAGATTAAATTTAATTAAGATGAAATGACAGCCGAAAAATGTCGATAACGCAGATACCAATAATTTTGTTTCAACATGAAAATTGACCTGAAATATTTTCCTAGTATAAGCATCATTAAGACCTATCATTTGAATCTATTTCCAGCCATGACACTTTAAACGGCCAATTTTTAAAAAATTTCAAATTTTGTGTGTGCGATATATTCAATCGAGTTTTCCCGGACTCCCAACATGAAAATTGTCCTGAAATTTTTCAGGTTTTGCGTCATATATTTCTTCGAGTTGTCTCACTGGTAAAATAGTTATGTATTATAGTTTTAATGAATTTAATGCAACGAACTAAAAGTTTTGGATTAAAGAAGAAATTACTGTATAACACCAAATGTATTTATCTGATTTAACGACATTTTTAGGTTGGCTATGTTTACGAGTCTGTCTTACCGACTTTTACTAGCGGATAGTCCGTATTATTTTTAATCTGCATTATCGACATTTTTGGTCGATAAATGTTAGTTGTTACGTCCAAATCTGCATTATCGACATTTTTCGACTAAAGCGAGTCGGCTAACTTTAACAGTATCGTTCGATACGTATTCGTACTCGACTTTGCAAATAAAACACTCAGTGTTTTAAGTTACAAGACTTCATATCCCCAAAGTTATCGATTCCTTTGTCTTGATGATTAGATTAACTTCGTTGTTAATTCCAGTATTTTCCGTGATGACTGTTGCCGCCGTATACAATTGCTTTAGTTATGACTATATTCCCTTCTACATGAAAACTTGATCTGCGAAATAGTGACTTAAATAGACTTTTATTAGGTTAGAGCTCGAAACCTTTGGATTGACAACATTTGGTGGTATATAACTTAACTACTCGGCCGCCGAGCGATATACTTGGGTAGAGTAGAATTCGTAACAATATGTTACGACTAAAGCCGAAATCGATAAATTCCAGAAATTTTTAAAATTTAAAATTTTAAAATTTTTTTTAAAATTCGTTTACACTCTTAAAAACCAATTGTACAAGGTTCAGATGTTAACGAAGTGTTTGCTGACCTTCCCCCATACATCGCTCCAGTTTAATTTATTCCCCATCAGAGGGCTAAACGAAATTATGAGCGCAGCTTTCGCGAGCTTGTGAGAGTTACTAGAGCCGTTACTCCTTACTATTCCAAATTATTTTACATTAATACCACAAAAAGTTGGCAATGGGGTGATTTCGGAGCAATAAAATAATGTTTTCAATTTTTTAGGACATTTACCGAATTCGAACTTTCACCGTAACATATATAATTTTGGTGTACGAATACGTGTATAGCACTGTACAGTAAAACATGTACGATGTACGTTATTAAATTAACCAACTTCCTACATCAGCGTAAATGGAAAATGTTAGATACGTTTCAATTCAATACACCGGTGTAGAGGTAGATGATGGTTTAGCCGTAACAATGTGAAATAATATAATTTTATTGTGTTATGTATGTGTTATGTAATTTGTATTTAATTAATTTAATTTTCATTGTTTGGCGTGTACTAAAATTTCCCAAAGAATTTTTTGGATTTTCATTTTGAATGAACATTGAAAATGTTGTTTGAAAATTGGAAAGAAAATAGCTTAGCATAGCAGATTAGCATAAATTTTACGTTTGTATGAAAATAATTTTGAAAATGGAAAATCAGCATGTTATGTTCCATCCATATACGGTGGTCTAAGTGGATAAAATGAAGCTGCTTGTTTAGTTTCATAAAATAAAATTTGTATTTAAATATTTATATATAAATAATTTTAATTTGCTAGTTGAATAACAAAAAAAAATTCTTCCAAAAATTATTTTATTTTGCCAAACGTGTGCGCTCGCCTCAATACCAAACTCAAAATTCACAAAAATAATACAAACGATACCGCGAAACCGCCAAATTCACGGCGCAAAACAACTCTATCTATACGCACCCAGAATGAGGTTCAAACAGAAATCTTTAAATTAGTAAGTATTCTGCTAACAATTTTTTGGTTAATTATTTCGTTTTGGTTCTCTCTACAAAAAAAAAATGTTTAATTAATTTTGAAAAAAATAATTTTGTTAACGGATTTTCAAATGCCATATAAATAATAATGCTTGCTTTTGTTCTTGTTTATACAAAAAAAAAGTTTAACAAATAAAAAAAATTCATTCTTTCAATTACAAAATTAATATTAATTAATTAATTAAATTAATTGTTGGGTTTTGGGTTAATTATATTTGCATTTCTAATGGTAAATAACTAATATTAAAATTTATTTTTTTTACTAAATTCTTTCCCTTTTTCAAGGGCGATAAGAAACGGGACACGGGAGGGCCGAACGAAATTGTAGCGTGTACAAGTTGTGGAAGTGGCACGAGTCCATGCACTCATTCGGCAAATAATGGATGTGCAACCGAGGTGAGTACACAGTTTTTATTTTTATTTATGTTTTAGATGCTAAAAATCCGTTAGGGTTCAGGCTTAATGACACCAAAAATTCTACCAAAGGGTTCAAATTAGCGATGCATCCTTGTTACCACTATCAAGTGATAAGGAACCAGCTAGTTCCGAACTAATTAGTTTTCATTGTGAACCAACTTTTGGGTAGAACATAATCGTAAGATAATTCCGATTCTCTAAAGAACCAAACAGTTAATCAGCAAGTAAGAACAATTGGGTACGTCCTTAAACTCAGTGCATAATATAATTAGAATTTTTAACGAGAAACTTCTTAGATTGAAAAAATGTTGTATTGAGTTTGGACAAGTGAGCTTCACTTGAATAAAACGATGGAAATCACCAATTCTTGGTAACATAAAGTCAGGTGATGGCCACAACACGTACACTGCATTTTTATTTCAAAAGATTCCAGTTCAGCCTAGCCTTTTTAAAAGCATTTTCTTGCACTTAGTGAATGAAGTCAGTTTTTTTTTACCAAAAATTAAATTTTTTCTAAAAAGAAATATGGCAACGCCGTGTGTGAGTAACTGCAGCAGGGGAAACTTTCGAATTTCAAAATGAAACTTTACATGCCGATTAAGTCCAATTTGTGGTAATTAGTGCTTAAGGGGAAAAATTAGTGCTAGTCCAGGGGCCGAAAAAACGGGAAAAGAAAATTTCGCCTGAATGACGAAACAAAGAAAACCCGATTTCTAGAAAAATCCAGAAATAATTTAAGTCTAATTTTAAAACTTTCTAAAGGCGGCTAAACTGTTGAAATTTGTGCTTATCATAAAAATATGATTTTCAAACATTTTCATTCATAAATAGAGGAAAATCAAACTTGCCCCTAAAAGATACTATATTAAACAAACAAAACACAGAGGTGTTCAAGCGTTCAATAATAGCGTCAGAGATAACGTTAAATAATATTTGTGTTGAACAACAAAGTAAACAATAGAACTAAACTGTTCTAAAATCCAAGTCATAAGCTGTATGTTCATTGCTATCAGAAAAATATAGTGGCAAAATTTGTGGTAATCCAGAATTGGCGCAATTCCATTGAACAACAAAAACCGTTGAATGAACAATTTTCTGACAGAAAGTGTTCGAGAAACCAATGAATTGGCACTTCTGATTGCATATTCCTATCAGGTATATTCATTGCCATCCAAAAAATATAGTAACCGAACTTGTGCTAATCCAGAATTGGCCCAATTCCATTGAACAACATCGACCGTTGAATGAACAATTTTCTGACATTCCTATCAGCATATTCCTATCAGGTATGTTCATTGCCATCAGAAAAATGTAGTGACTGAATTTGTTCTAATGTTGAATTGGCCATATGGGAATATGCAATCATAAGTTCCAACTTGATTGGTTTCTAGAACAGTATGTCAGAAAAATGTTCATTTAACGGTTTTTGAGGTTCAATGCATTTGGGCCAATTCTGGATTAGCACATGTTCGGCTACTATATTTTTCGGGTGGCAATGAACATACCTGACAGGAATATGCTATCAATAGAATGCTATTAATTCTATTGTTTACTTTGTTGTTCAACACAAATATTATTGAACCCTATACCTCTGTGTTTTGTTTGTAAAATATAGCATCTTTTAGGGGCAAGTTTGTTTTTCCTCGATTTATGAATGGAAATTTATGAGAATTATATTTCTTTGATAAGCACAAATTTCATCAGTTTAGCCGCCGGTAGGAAGTTTTAAAATTAGACTTCAATTATTTCTGGATTTTTCTAGAAATCGGGTTTTATTTATTTCGTCATTCAGGCGAAATTTGAAATTTTCTTTTCCCGTTTTTCGGCTCCTGGACTACCACTAATTTTTTCCCGTGAACACTAATTACCACAAATTGGGCTTAATCGGTATGCAAAGTTTCATTTTGAAATTTGAAAGTTTCCATAATATAATGTGCGTTGGTCAGGAGTACATAGGAAAGTACCTAGGAAAAACACTTCTCTTTAGCCAGTGTCCCAATCCACTGAAATCTTCGCAACGCAGAGCAATGAGTTCCGTGCGGGTTTAATTACTTAATAATGGTTTATTAGATTTCGAAAACCTATCTTCAATCTGATTTTATGGCCAAAACCTAAAGTTGAAAGCACTTAGTGATGTTTCTTGAACTTTGAAATCAGATAAATTTAGATTTTTCTCATGTTTGTAATAAAAAAGTAGTCACATCATAGTGAGGATAATGGGGTTAAGCCCCGACTGTGTTAATTTTTAATTTTTTCTTTCTAACTTCGACCTGCGATTTTTGAATTCTCGATCCTATTCGAGATTCGAGAATGTCGGTGGCGAAATAGTTCTGTTCAGAACGCTACGGAGTAGAAAATATATTTTAGATGTGGACGCTACATAACTCTCCTCCTGGATGGAAAACCAATGTGTTTTAAATTGAACGAGACGGTTTTGCGAACACTACAATTTTCGACTAGGTTTACCACAAGTATTCCGTATGCTGGCTTAACGCTGTCGATGACAATAGTTGTTGAGTTGCCGTCGAATTTCACAACACAGCTCATGAAATCAGAAGTATCTATGTTTGAGTGTGAATGGTAAGTCGATCTGATGCAGGTTTACACTTGATTTCGAAATGCGTGGTGAAATCAGCGAATTTATGAAATTCGACGTTACTTTGTTACTGTACAAGTAATTTATTCGTGTCGAAAGAGAAGACGCTGATTTCTGTAAGAAATGTTTCACCAAAATGAGACAAACAATTTCTCACCACAATGAGTGAATTTCACTTGCAACATAACCGAAAAATCGTAATAGCTACGTTCTTATTTTGACGCAATGAGAGATTTATGGTCGGTAAATATTGAGAAATTGCGCTAATGTTTGTTTGCCAATATCGTTTGCTGCGATGTTGTAAGACAGCTTAACTATACAACATTGGTAGCGGCAAGAGAACGCTTAATATTTTCGAAAGATTCAGCACAATCTTTGGATCATGAGAAGTTTTTTCTGTCTTTGCATTTCTTAATTAGCGCGGTCAAATGCTTGTGAATAGGGGACAACAGTTCGGCTGAACGTGGTATAAAGTGGTGCTAATACCTTCATCATACCGACGAACTGTTGTATGTGGCGGATTGATATGGGCTACCGCTATAACACAAGATGGCCACCACTTTTAATTTTTCTTTAATTTCTTCGGAGTTGTCGCAATTCAGCACAAGGTCACCTATCTTGCGTGACGACGTAATGAACTTGGTTATGCATCACCGGAAGATTATAATTCGGAGCCTCAGTGAACACGGATATTTTTTTAAAAGATCATCGTAGTCGTTGTTGACGCTGAAATGTTTTGGGGATGGCGTATCAACTTGGGCGATAATTCCACGTCGACCACGAGAACATATTTGGGCAGAAAGCGCGCGTTAAAGGGATGTGTGAACGAGCGTCTGAGATCGAGAATTACCTTCAAATATTGTGTACCGTAAGTAAAAATTGGGGATAAGATCGCAAACGATGTCTTTACCATATGGGGGAAACCGGTTTACGGGTATCACAGATACTTCAGCTCCCGAATTGATCAGAAATTGCAAGTTATTTTCGTGATCTTTGGTGAAAAGATAGGGAGACGAACCCACTGTTTGTCGGATCCCACTGTTTGTCGTAGAGCCAGCAGGATTTAGCGGTTTTCCGATGACTTGAAATATTTCGAAAACTGCACTACAGTTGCGTGCGCGTAAGCCAAAACGACGATGGTAGTAGCCGATTCCGAATCAAGGTCACAATCTCGACCTTGACCTGTGTCGGTAATTGAGTTCAATCTGTTGTTTGGCGATCTTCCACGTGAACCAATCTTAATATATGCCAGTGTGTCAATGCGTTGAACCAAGGGCTGATTTATCATCAGCAGTTGCCTTGCTTGTGGATGGCTGGTTAACAGAACAGCAGTAATTGGTGTTGTAATAGGATTTCTTCGATGTCATATTTGATATCCCGCCATTATCGCTCGTATAAGTCGTCTAGGCACGTTTTAACCAGAGATTTTTGAGTAAATCGTTGTTTACTAGTTTGGGATCTCCTGCTTTTTGCTCAAGCAGGCACACTTGCTTGCCCGGCCCATAAATATTTTTGCTACGAGGGTTGCCACGAAGTGAAAAGATTTTTGAGTCGCTACAATATCATTTCCGTTAGCACGATTAAATATTTGGGCCAAACTTGGACAGTCAACTCAATTTTAAAGATCATGTTGATAAATAATTAAAAATGAATTTTTCTCTGAATCTTTGGAATACGAACGAATGATGAATTCCTTAAACGATTAAAATAAAAAGATTTCCAAGAATTCCAAACACACAAAAAAACGTTATTTCACTCAAATTTGGCATCTCTACAGACCAAGCGGATTGACTTGTCGGAATAGAACTTCATACTAAAGCATTTCTATAAATTCGATGATCCATCCAATATGTGGTGGACATTTGTATACCAGAAGTGGCAGCTACCGTAGAAGCTTTTTCAATTTTTGCAATGAAGATTAGATTTTGCCAAGGTCAACTCTGGTTGGTTTTCTAAAATTTAAGCAAGACAATTTTACGGTAACGGTCAGTTTTTCCCTTGGTTTGCTATAATCAAGGGTCTTTGTTTATTTGGCGTAAAATAAAGTCGGGTGTTGCTTGCGGCCAGTTCATCCATCGTGTTTTATACAAATTCATTCCCGCCTTATGAACAACAACAACTTTCCTTTTGACAATCTAATAACATCCAAATATAGGCCAATTGAGAATTTTCAGTTCGTCCCACTTTCTTTGATAAACTGCAAATAAATGAATAAACCAGCATTTTAAATTAAAATTTAAGAAAAAAATTTAAAATTATTTGTAATCGTTAAGTATTTTATATTTCCAGACATGTTTCGTCCAAGTTCGAAAAAAGGAGCCACCGCATCCGATTCGCGTGGCGAAAACCATCGATGTTATCGCCCGGATAACATTTCCAACCGCTTATTCAATATTTTTAATATTTTTTTTTATTCACTACAAAGGGTTTTCCTAGAAATACGCTCAATTCGAAATTATAAATTATTGTCTAAGATTAATTATTTATTTTTCATTTATTAATTAAATTACATATAATATTTTTGTGTTTTTAAAACAATTTAATTTGTGATTAGGAAATTTATAAAATTTAAAACAAAATGTCCCCCCAAAAATAAAATTAATTCAAAATTAATCCTAAAAGTAAATTTAATTTGCGATTAATGATAAGAACAAAAATTTATATAAAAACAAAGTAAAAAAAAATGAAAAAACTGCCTTTTAATTAGATAAAAATAAAAACATAAAACAAAACAAAACCAAGAACATAAATAAATAAGCAATCAAATAATTTAATAAAATTAAAATCCACAAAAGCTTTTCACCACTACTCATAAGTAAAATGAAAATAGTTTCTAGGATAAGCGACATAATATAATTTAATTAATTATAAATAAAATAACGAAATTAAACAAATAGTAATTAAAAATATTGCACATTATAAATTATAAATAATAGAAAACAAACATGAAAATTGCCATTTTTATCGAAATATAGAAATTAAATTTAAAAAAACTGCGTGAAAAAGTCAATAACAAAAAAAATTTATTTAAAAACGTAAATAAAACAAATCAATAAAAAAAAATTAAGAAACAACCAAAAAATAATAATTTTTTTGATCATTAATTGCATTTTAAATAATTTTAAATTATTTATTTAATAATTTTTTTTTATAAATAAATTTTTCAGCAAATTAGCGCGAGATCTGACAGACACACTATTAATATTTAATTATATGCAAATTAAGCGCTTTGTGGTCCATTTTTTTTATACTCGTATGTGGTTGTGAGGTTTTGAATGTAGCAGCGAACGAGGCAGTTAAAGGGTATCGACATGCTAATGGAAATAGTTTGGCGACTTAAGTCAATAATATTTGATTAGTAAAACTTGGTAACGCAGAACAGATTGCAGGGTTTAAAAAAAATTGCATGTTGTGATATTCTGAATTTCGTTTTGTTCTCGGCTTTCACGCTAGTTGGAATGTTTGCAGTCACGTATCATTTCTGTTTCAAACAAAGAGCATTAGTTCAAAGCGTAAACTCGAGTTTGTTGTTCATTGTTCTTAAGCTCACTGACTTCTATGACCTGACATAATCCAAAGTTAACACTTTTGGATTGAATAGACCAATCTGCATAAGGCGTCCAAATCCCTCCATGAGATGTAGCGCCAATGGAATATAGAGATATTTTTATTCTTGTGCCTAGTACGCAGATGAAGTGAAATTAAATTTTACATACAAAAAGGACACAAGCGAAAACGAACATTAAAATTTTACATACAGAAATGACACCAGCGAAAACGAACATTAAAATTTCACCGCTGAATTTTATTTTGCGGTACGCAGTTTAGACGTGGGTAACTGCAGCAGGGAAACTTTCGAATTTCAAAATGAAATCTTGCATACCGATTAAGCCCAATTTGTGCTAATTAGGGCTCACGGGAAAAAATTAGTGCTAGTCCAGGAGCCGAAAAAACAGGAAAATAAAATTTCAAATTTTGCCTAAAAGACGGAAGAAATAAACCCCGATTTCTAGAGAAAAACAGAATTAATTTAAGGCTAATTTTAAAACTTTCTAAAGGCCGCTAAACTGATAAAATTTGTGCTTATCATAGAAATATAATTTTCATAAATTTTCATTCATAAATCGAAGAAAAACAAACTAGCCCCTGAAAGATACTATATTAAACAAACAAAACACTGAGGCATAGCGTTCAATAATATTTGTGTTGAACAACAAATAAAACAATAGAACTAAAATGTTCTAAAATCCAAGGCATAAGCAATTCAGATAGTATATTCCTGTCAGGTATGTTCATTGCCATTCCAAAAATATAGTGACTGAATTTGTGCTAACCCAGAATTGGCCCAATTTCATTGAACAACAATGACCGTTGAATGAAAAATTTTCTGACAAAAAGTGTTCTAGAAATCAATGAAGTTGGCAATTCTGATTACCAATTCCAATCAAATATGTTCATTGCCATCCGAAAAATATAGTAGCTGAATTCGTGCTAATCCAGAATTGGCCCAATTCCATTGAACAACAACGACCGTTGAATGAAAAATTTTCTGACAAAAAGTTTTCTAGAAACCAATGAAGTTGGCAATTCTGATTACCAATTCCAATCAAATATATTCATTGCCATCCGAAAAATATAGTAGCTGAATTTGTGCTAACCCAGAATTGGCCCAATTTCATTGAACAACAATGACCGTTGAATGAAAAATTTTCTGACAAAAAGTGTTCTAGAAACCAATGAAGTTGGCAATTATGATTACCAATTCCAATCAAATATGTTCATTGCCATCCGAAAAATATTGTAGCTGAATTTGTGCTAATCCAGAATTGGCCCAATTCCTTTGAACAACAACGACCGTTGAATGAAAAATTTTCTGACAAAAAGTGTTCTAGAAACCAATGAAGTTGGCAATTCTGATTAGCAATTCCAATCAAATATGTTCATTGCCATCCGAAAAATATAGTAGCTGAATTTGTGCTAATCCAGAATTGGCCCAATTCCATTGAACATCAACCGTTGAATGAACAATTTTCTGACAAAAAGTGTTTTAGAAACCACTGAAGTTGGCAATTCTGCTTGCATATTCCAATCAGATATACTCATTGCCATTCGAAAAATATAGTGGCCGAATTTGTGTTAACCCAGAATTGGCCCAATTCCATTGATCAACATCACCCGATGAATGCACAGTTTTCTGACAAAAAGTGTTTTAGAAACCAATGAAGTTTGCACTTCTGATTGCATATTCCGATCAGATCAGAAGGCAATCAACATACCTGATTGGAATATGCAATCAGAATTGCCAACTTCATTGGTTTCTAGAACATTTTTTGTCAGAAATCTGTTCATTCAACGGTCGTTGTTGTTCAATGTAATTGGGTCAATTCTGGATTAGCACAAATTCAGTCACTATATTTTTCGGATGGCAATGAACATACCTGACAGGAATATACTATCTGAATTGCTTATGCCTTGGATTTTAGAACATTTTATTTCTATTGTTTTATTTGTTGTTCAACACAAATATTATTGAACGATATATCTCCGTTTTTTTTAAATATGGTATCTTTCAGGGGCTGGTTTGGTTTTCCTCGATTTATGAATGAAAATTTATGAAAATTATATTTCTATGATAAGCACAAATTTTATCAGTTTAGCGGCCGTTAGAAAGTTTTAAAACTAGGCTTAAATTATTTCTGGTTTTTCTAGAAATCGGGTTTTATTTATTCCGTCTTTTAGGCGAAATGTGAAATTTTCTTTCCCCGTTTTTTCGGCTCCTGGACTAGCACTAATTTTTTCCCGTGAGCACTAATTAGCACAAATTGGGCTTAATGGGTATGCAAAGTTTCATTTTGAAATTCGAAAGTTTCCCTGGTACTCTACTGGTACTTCTCGTATTAGAACATAGATGTCTCTGTTTAACTCTACATATTTTCACTGCATTTTTATATGTAGGTACGATAAAAGAAAGTTAAATGTTTGATATTTCATCAATTCTTTCTATTTCGTGTGAAACAAACTGACGCATTTTTGAGTATCTAGTTTGACATGAAGCTATCTGCTTCAAAATTTTACGAAAATCGACAAACTAATTTCTCATGGAACAATTTATCTGGTTAATTTTGGAGAAAATTTCATTTCACATCAGCTGCGTACTCGCCTTTAAGGTTAAATATGATTACACACTTCTGTAATTTATATTCCAATCTGTTGTTCACCTGTGATGCAATTGGAATGTGCTAGGCCTTGAGATTTTTGGTCATTTTAATACATTTGTTGCTGTCTGGAGACACTTTGTTCAGTTCTGTTGAATTACTCATAAAGAACAGCAAGAATATTAAAAGCAGAGAGTTTTTATTTTAGCGATTGAATTTCGGTACTGTGCCTATATATGTACGATGCTTTGTTTGCTTTTGAAACTAAACGCTAACAGCACTACTAAAAACCAGGAACTAAAGCCAGTGTTATGCGTCTACACGTAATACGGAATTTTTGACATGTTGGTGTCGAAAATAGCCTAGACAATTTATTTTGGTGTAGATAATGTCGACAATTTGTCGAGTATGTAGAATATTCGTAGAAAATGTAGATGGTTTTCACGAGGTGAGATGGCTCACAGTTTTTCAGTTCAAAATCCGAATTTCCAATATTGTGAAATTTAGAACTATTAAATCTAAAATAATTCAACTTACTACATGCATTACTGAACAAATGTGAAACTTTTTCTCTTACAATAGAAATTCAATTTTTTACCACTTTTCAGACGTTGCCATTTTAGGGTTGCGCAACGTACGTATTTAATACGTTTACGTATTTGGCGAATTCGATTGGCGATTTGGATCAAATACTAGACAGACAAAACTGAACAAACTGATCCTGGCCAATGAAGCTAATTAAAGATTCTAATCGTCTTTTAAGTGCCGCAAGGTACTTACGAGAACAATGTAAGGAAGTCAAAATATTTTTTTAAGTGAAATCGTCTCCTAATTGAATAACACAGCATTTTATTTTGTACAAACAATTTGTCAGATGCCACGAACTTAAAAAGCGAATAACTGCTGAACATTCAGTTTAGTTTTAAACATTTAGAAATTGTGAAGACGGGCAACATTATTTACGAAAATAGAGATTAACGAAATCTTAAATAAATAAATGTTTCGCGTGGGAATAATAGATCCTTTAGCACATACAATAAAAACTCGCACAAAATAATTTTTGGAACAGGCAAATTCGCACTTTTATACATTAATCCGCAAGTCAATACGCGAATTTGTTATATTTCCAGATTTAAGAGACAATTGGGAACAATTGACAATTGGAATGTGTTATTCGCCCCTTTTACATTAAATAATCGTTTTTTTTAACTGGTCGTGTTTGGCGTGGATACTAACTAACAGGTCATTTCTTTTCAAAAACGTATAATTCCGAAAAAATACTCGAACTAAACTAAACTGTTAAACAATTGATATTTTGAAAGATTTAACTGCCATCTGCATAAAACAAAAATACTGGCAGTTCAGAAACCACCAGCTTCACCTGCCTCCAGTAATTCAAACCAAAATATTTTTTTTTAATTTCCTTATTCGAATAAAATTTGTTTCCACCCTTTGAAATTAGTACACATCTTGTAGGTTTGGTTTAATATCTAATGCACCTATTAAGTTCCTAAGCACCTAAGTTTATAAGTTGAATTTTCGGAATTATACTTTCGTAAATTGGTTCAAAAAATATTCTTGTATATCACAAAGCTCGCGTGGTTTGCACATCGGTAAATATGCAGATAGCTGTAGGTCCCTTAACTTTAATCACAGGTGTTTAACAGCTGCCGTAGTATAGATACTACACCGTTGTCGATCCAATTCGAGTAATTAGTCATGGAATCCCGAAAATCGGAACATTTTTAACGAATTTTTCTGCATCCAGCACTGCATTAAAAAAATTAAAAATTTCAATTCTAATCGAATATGGCTATATTCGCTGCTATCAAAGTAATTCTCTTCGCAATGGCGGCTGCTGCGCATCTCTTTTAAAGGGTACTGTATCAACCCTCATTATAACCAAGTTTAACATTTATTTCTGAGCAACACGAATTTGCTAGCTTCATAAAAATATTGGGGTATTTGAGTGGTTTTACCGAAATTAGATTTGTACTGTCTGTTAACTTTTTTGTTCCTTCCATGAATTTTTGTATTTGGTTTAAAAATTTAACTGTGTATATAATTGTACTTTTTAACATAGTTCTTTAACTTTCCTCGAATACTTCCAAAATTGTACTAAGACAGTCTTTCAATTCGTGTAGTTGGTTGAGGTCACAGATAGCGGTTTCTCTCCTCATTTGGCAGCTGTGGGTAATCCCGGCTGTGTTGGTTTTTAAAGATTTCTTTGTATTCCAAATGAACTTGTTTGTTATTTTTTATTGTAGTCCTTATTTTGACGTGGTGGAATTCTTCCTTACTAGTTTTGGGGATCGCAATAACGTACAAGATTGTTGGGTTTTTGGTGATCATAGTTGGTTCGGCATATTCTATAGCGAAAATTTCATTAGAGTAGGGCAAGGCTTCGATCTCTGTTAATAGGCGTGCAATTTCGCCCTTGTCCAACAGGTTACAGTTGATTATCCCGCCCTTAGCGAGTTGCACGGCTCTAATGATTGCTTTTACCTCTTCCTTCACTATTTGCAGTCGATTGAACATCAATTGTTGGAAACTTTCATTTGCATTGTCTTATAGATGTAATAAAATTTCATTACAGAATATCTTATTCTGGCTTTTAATGATCTCGTCCCAATCGCTTGCGTCTGGAGAGCCTGCAGCCCATTTACAAGCAGATCTTATCCAGTTGATTGATCGCTTTGTTCTCGATTATTGCCCTCGAAGTTCTCCTACTAGTTTCTCTATTTCATCGATAATCGATTCCCATTATTTCCGATTTGATGTTTGCCAATATCTCGGTGTTGACAATGCGTCAGCAAGTTTGTTCGTAACCCCTAGTTTGTAGATCATTTCATTATTGTATTCGTCAAGTCTTGCTTTCCACCTCTTCCACTTGCTATTATTATTCCTGTTACTGAGCGCGAAGGTCAGCGGCTGATGATCTGTCAGAACCCTGATTTTCTTTACTCCGTAGAGATAATTCCTTAAATTATCTAGAGCCCAAACTATCGCCAACATTTCTTTTTCATCGGTAGCGTAGTTTTCCTCGGTTATGTTGAGAGATCTAGATATAGAAGTTACGGGTTGATCCTTGCCAATTTCACCTTGGGAAAGTACAGCTCCGATACTGTGGTGCGACGCATCCGTTGGCAATATAAAATGTTTATCGAATTGCCCCCTCTTGTAAGATTGGTCAACGGTTTTGCTACCTTAGCAAAATCCTTGATGAATCTCCTGTAATACGATGTTGGACCAAGAAAACATTTAAGCTCTAAGGTTTTCAGGTGGTTTCAGTTTCTGTACCGCCATTATTTTTTTGGGGTCCGTTCTAATTCCCTTATTTGCTATTATGTATGCTAAAAACTCGGTTTCTTAATTTAAAAACTCTGTTTTGGCTAGGTTGACTCGGAGGTTAGCTTTCCATAGTTTATCCAGAATGTTGCTGACCTTCTCCAGGTGCTCCTCTTCATTTTTTTCTCCGAATATCATTATGTCGCCGACAAATTTTTACATGATATTCCTTCAGAACGTCATCGATTATCCTTTGGAAAATCGCCGGAGCGTTTTTCAAACCGAATGGTAGCCCGGCAAATTCATATTTCCCGTTCATAGTCGACAATGCCGTCTTGGAAAAGGAATTGCGCTATCTGTTGGTCTACTTTGGTTCTCATGTAGATCGGATATGGATACGATTTCGTGTAGATCGGTTCGTCGGTGGTGGTTCTAATCTCTGCTCTAACGTTCGTCTCAATGGTTGGTTGGTCTCCAATGGCTCTGAAGATTGGTTGACATTTATTTACCATACCCTTTAGTTTAGACTTTATTTCCTGGTTTAGGTGATCATTTCTTATTTCGATGGTATTTACTTGAATTGACGTTTTGAACTTCAAAAGAACTTTGATGCCTGGTTTTATCGTGAGAGTGGTGTTTTTTCTCTCGATTACAGCTTCTAGTTGTTTCAGCGTGTCATCCCCAATTATTCCGTCAAACGTTGTTAGTCCCGGCAGAATATAAATTCCAGTTGAATGGCATTACCAAGATTTTTTTGGATTTGTATGTCCCCCCCCCCCGCTGATTTAACATTGAATTGTTTATTGATTTGTTTAGGATTTTTGGCAATTTCTGGTCTTACAAAGTTTTTGGTTGCCCCGTCCACAAGAAATTTTAGGGTGTGGTAATTCTTCGTTCGACATTTTGTTGCTTGTGTTGGTTTAGACCTTTATCAGGGCTTCTGTCTCTCTTTGGCTTTACATCAAGGTTCTTTGGCCGATTCATATAATTGACTCTTTTAGTATTGCCTGGCTCGTCTATTGACATTGGTGTGGGTGGTTTCGGTTGCGTCGGCCATACTGGTAATGTTGCATAGTAATTTTGATGTTGTTGATTAGGTTGTTGTTGGTATTGCTGTTGCCGGTAGAGTTGTTGGTATTGCATATTGTACCCTACATTTTTTTGTTGCACTGACAGTCTAGGTAGTGGCATTGGTTTAGGTGTAGATTGGTGGTGTCCGCCCGCATTGATCTGATTTATGGGGACTGTGATTGTATTATAGTCGTAACAACTTTTTATATCGATTTACAGTCACTCACAAAAATTTGCGTACGCCCTAAAAATCGAACGGATTTCACATTAAGATCAGAAAATAATTAACGGATTCTGTATCTTGTGTTTACCCTAGCATAAACAATAAAAAATACTGTATTTGTTTTGAAAAATTAAAAATTATTAATTACTTCAATGTACTTCAATAAATTTAATAAATAATTTTCGTTTTTCTACAATACAAGGTCACAAAAATTTGCGTACATTAAAATTTTTTATGGAAGATCAAAAAATCGAAGGCATAGAATTCACTAAATTTATGGAGGTGTACATAACCTATTTTATTCCATTCCTCTTTTAAAGCCAGTGTTAGTTGTTCTTTTGTAGCGATCCTATGCTTATAGACTCTACCTAGATTCTACCTAGTTCTTCCCACAAATGTTCTATAGGGTGCAAATCTGCTGATTGAGGTCATCAAATCAGAATTGTCATGCTGCAAGTACCATGAAGAAGGAAGACCCAATTTTTCGACGCTATAGTCCGAATATTTTTTTTTCAAAATATCTAAATATATTTCAGCTGTCATGTTTCCGTCGATAAACTCTAAACTTCCGGCACCATTTGCAGCCATACCGCCCCAAACCTTGACAGTTGGTTTTAGATTTTTTTTTCCTCAAACGCCGTATTAGGCTTCCTCCACACTTTCCGATGTTCATCTGATGCATAAATTTTAAACATGCGTTCGTTGGAAAATAAAATATTTTGCCAAGATTCTTCCAGTTCATCATTGGTTTTTCCCATGTTTACCATTGTCCTTTCGATACAACAATTTACCTTCCGAGGATGGCCAGTTTGTAGTTTCCGTGCTGTATTTCACGTTATTTGAAATTATTAACAACCCTTTGGATTGTACAATGCGTTCTCTTAACGATTGCTCCAATTTCCCTGAATGATTTGCCATCTTTAAACAATTTCACTATCACATCTCGTAATTTTACTGACATTTTTCGTTTTATGAAAGACATTTAAAAATTTGAAAACTCGACAAAACAGTTGTCTCACGTGGATCAATTAAATACAACTAATTGATGCCTAGAAATTTTACTCAGTTTTAGTAAAGATAACGGTAATTAAAATGTAAGAAAATGAATTGTAACAGGGTGTACGTAAATTTTTGTGAGTGACTGTATTTGCCTAGGTATCATCGTCAATAAAATTTACATTTTTGGCCCACGTTTGCGATAAAATAAAAGGAGTGAAAAACTAAAATCGGGCTTTCCCATTGCATGGCTCCTCAAATTTTATTAACCTTCTAAATAGGCCCAAAATCTCTTATATTATAAACTCAGCTCGCTTAATCAAAATTTCGCAACCACAAACATTTTATTTAAAAATGAAGCATTAAATTTAAAATTTCACAAAATCAAAACAACAAAAAAATATTTGAAAAATTTAATAACAAAATGCTGAACTAAAACAATTACAAAGCATTTTAGCAAAAACAATAACGGCAAAATTAAAGGCAAACAGGCAATACAGACACAAAAACAAATTTTTTTAGCAATAATAAAATTAATCAATCCGTAAAATTAAAAATGTATATAATGTTAGTGTTAACAATGGGTATTGAAAACGAAAAAAAAAAAACACTTTACTGTGTTTTCCCGTCCAATCTGAATTAAACGGATTTGTTTTTCATCATAATTACCATTCCTATATACGTCCTTCAATGTTGCGCTTTTAACTATATAAATATCAAACTACATATATTACGTGTAATTAAAATTAATAATTAAAAATAATTCCTTGTTTTATACATGTATACATATAGAACCCACCCATTGTTGACGCCAACATTTATAATTACTAACTATAGAGCTATAAATTTATAATGTAATAAATATTTAAAATAAATAATTTAACAAAAATTCTAAGTGGGTTATATATTCTGTAAATTTAATTATAAGCTATTTTTAAAAAAGTAATGCATACTGTACTGGTGTGCACGTTATTTACCATAAGTGTAAACCTAATGCGATATACATTTTATACATAAAATTTATTATTTTGATTTAATTGTTTACCACAGTGTTTATTTGTTGCGTAACATTTTACATTTTTATTTAAAAAGTGATCTCTTAGCCAGTTAGCCAAGTGCTTTTACTAAATATGTTTAAACCACTTCTTTTACAAACACCGCATGCAGTCTATGGATCATTATCTTAATTTACCGGGTTCTTCTGTTTCCAAAATCCCAAAAGGCATTTAACTTTAAAAATGTCACTTTTCAGGAGACGAATTTTAAAATATTTTTTTCAAAATGTGATGCTGTATAAGTAGCGAAAATTTGTCATAAAAATAAACGATTTCGCTTCTCGCCGCAAGTGGCAGCACCATCACAAAAGAGAAAAATTATTCATTTTGTATCTCGATCTCCGAAATAAAGGAACTCGGTAAATGAAATCTTGAAATTTAACAGTATTCCGACTTTCCGCCATTCTTAAAGAATGACATTGAAATTTGGATAGTAGTATTGATCAGGCATTTTATTCATTTATTTTCAGTTTTTGGCCAATATCTCAAAAATTATAGTGAAAATTCTAATTTATAAAATTTCCCCAAATTTTCCTCGTAGTCTCAGTATGACCTAAGCTATTAGAAAAACAACCGAAAGTTACTAGTGGAAGTTTTTGAGATATTGGCCAAAAACTGAAAATAAATTAATAAAAAATTTAAATTTTCAAAAGGATTGGTTATGAAATGGCCAAGTTTAGTCCAGCATGAACAGATCCTAGAATTTTGTCCAAAACTTATTTTAAAACCCCCGATCAATACTACTATCCAAATTTCATCGTCATTCTTTAAGAATGGCGGAAAGTCGGAATACTGTTAAATTTCAAGATTTCATTTACCGAATTCCTTTACTTCGGAGATCAATCATTTTATAATTTTAAGGATCACTTTTAATATTTTATTCCGCTGGGATGTTTTATTTAGTGAAAAAAGAGATACAAAATGAATAAAAAAATTCCGCTGGTAATTATATAACAAAATAAATTCTCTTTTGTGGTGGTGCTGCCACTTGCGGCGAGTAGCGAAATCTCTTATTTTCCTTATTTATTTGAAACTACTTTATTGTGTTTGAAAACGTTGAATTTTTTTTTAGTTGATTATAGGATTGGCTGGCTCTTCATATTTACGGTTTTTGAGAAATTTGACGTAATATGAAGGGTGGGCCATTTAAAAGTTTGTTTTTTAAAACGCTGTAAAATGGGTATACATCTTTATTTTTTGGAAACTTTTTTTGTTGTGTAGGTTGAAGTACGCTATCCTGTGAATCCATGGTCCCTATCATGATTTCCGCGCCGATTCTTAAAACTTTCCGATATATACTTTTCGATCCGCTTCAATTTTCCACTCATTTAACGTCATCAACGTACCTTTGGTTACCGATGTTTCCCATTAAGAAGCAGTTCAGAGTTAATGTTGAGATGTCTATATGTGACGACTATTCCTTGACGGAATGAAATCCAACTAAATATTTCTCTGGCTACTGTGTGGCGTCTGAATTTTTTATTTGTTCGAATTACGCACGACTTGAAACACAAAAACAGATTAAAAAGAAAAAACTAAACCTACTCGTATATGTGAAAAGTCTTCTGCATTTTTTATTAACTTTTGCCCAAAAAACCGCGATATTGTCGATACGCTACAACACTCCCTCCCCAGCGAAAGCTCGGCCTGAGTGAAAGGGCTTGAGTCGATCGATAATAAAGTTTTTGTTACCGCGCTTGATCACACGGTGCGGGCCTGTGTTCGGCGGGTGTAAGGATTTGTGCAGTGCGTCCCTAAGACGTGAGTGCAAGTCTTGAGTTCCTGACTGACGAATGTTTTTTCCGTACAGTGCCGGGATGCTCGCGATTTTAGTTCGGCGAAGTGATTTTTTATTAGTCTAAAAATGTATTTCCGACCTTTTTTAGTGAAATAAAAGACATTAGTTTGTGTAGAAAATGAAAGAATGTTTGAATGAACCTTCGCCCATCATTCAGGCAATAAACGGATTCCCGTTTCGAGGCGGTCCAGTCATCGACCCATTTTTTGACGTTTTCATATGAAGTAAAGTGCTGCTGTGCCAGGGCTGATTGCATCGACCAGAACAAGTGGTAGTCAGAGCGGCCCGGGGGGGGGGGGGGGGGGGGTGGGGGGTCCACATCAAGCAATTCTTCGAATTCTGTATCTTCAAATTTTCTTGGTCCGCCTTCACGTTCTTTGTCTCTTACGTTAAAATTACCAACTTTGAATCGTTGAAACCACTCTTTGCATGTTATATTCGATGGAACATGTTCACCGTAAACTTCCACAAGCAAACGATTTGTTTCGGCTGCACTTTTCTGCAACAAAAAATAATGAAGTAAAACTTCCCGCAAATGCTGTTTTTGGCATAAAAATTCGACATTTTCAATTACATAAAAATAATTGTTGTTTACGCTTTGAACAAATGTCACTAGTAAATATTCAAGCTTGACATCTAACCGCCAGAAACGTGTATTGTGATACTAACGACACCTCTATAAAAAGGTCGGAAATACATTTGTACACCTAATAACTGTCTCATGAACTCGCTTTGTGGGACATTTGAGTCGTCCAGGAATTGTCCAGGTAGTTTTATCGTGGTCCCATAAACTAACTCAGCACAGGAAGCTTGTAATTCCTCGCTGAACGACGATCGTAGTCCTAACATGACTGTCGGAAGTATTCTGGCCTAGTGGTCTAGTCGGCGCGCTCGTGGCACATAATGGCAGCCTTGAGAGTGCGATGCCGTCTTTCAACCATGTCATTACACTTTGGGTTATAAGCCGTGGTTCGTGCACGTTTGAACCCGTGTAGTTTAGATAGTTCTTCGAACAGTTCGGATTCGAACTGAGTTCCCTGATCAGTAAGAATGGACACTGGTACGCCAAAACGAAGCTAAAGTGAAGTGAGGTGACAAGAGGTGACTTGGTGTGCCTTGAACCTTTTCGGAGCGAGGGCCAGATAACATTTTTAGTTAAAATATTGGTGATGGCTTGGATTCCGGGGTGTGGAAGGATTCGAAAACTTGTTTCCGGAAGTTTAACGGAATGAATGGTCGAGGTGTACCAATCGAAATATCGCAATAAATGTGTTTATTGGGGTTAAACGTTATTGGAACTTGCTTGAGATTTACTGACATGCTGTTACTATGCAAGAGTTCTCGCAATTTTGCATCATTGGTTTGTGCATTCGCGATTATTCTATAGCCCATGCTTTCAGGAACAGAAATCTGATCTATAGGTGATAAGGTATCTGGAGGATGCTTTATCTGGATTCTGACAAAACGCTTAGACTAGTGGTTTGTGCTCGGTGAACAATGTGAACTCACGACCTTCGAGGAGATGTCGGAAGTCTTAATGCTCGAGTAAGCTGCGAACAGCTCTCTATCGTAAGCACTGTAGTGCTACTGCACTGCTCCGATTGCGTTAACAGATGCGTCAACCATAATTGCCAACCAAGCTTCAGGGATTGGGTGTGCAAGGAATGTCGCTTGACAAAGTTTCTCTTTTCAATTGTTAAAGGCATCAATAGATGCTGAAGTTCATTCGATTGGTGTTTTACTGTTCTTCTTGTAGCCTTTCAAGAAGTCACTAAGTAAAACTTGGTCTGCAGCAGCGCCGGGAATAAAACATCTATAAAGGTTGATCATACTAAAGAATCGTTTGAGTTGATCGACCCTTACAGGTCGTTCGAAATTTTTAATGGTAAGAACTTTGTCTGGAAGTGGAAGAATGCCTTGTTCGTTTATTCAGGGACCAAGAAATTTAATTTCGGGTAATGCAAAGACGCATTTGTCGGAATGAACGGTCAAACCATTTTCTGATAATTTCTGAAAAACGATCTTGAGGTGCTCAGGATGGTTTCCGAATGACTTAGATGCGATCAGAATATCATCTAAGTAGACGATGCAGAATTTGAGGCGAATAATACAGTATGCATTAGTCTTTGAAAAGTCTGTGCTGCATTCCTTGGGTCGAAATTCATTTTGGTAAATTCAAAAAGACCAAAAGGAGCTGAGGTGGCCGTCTTGGGTACGTGTGAGTCGATAAAAGTGTACAACCCGAGTAACCGCGAGTTGGTATGAAAAGTCCTGTAGGTTCGGCCTGTGCATACGTATAATTCTCCCAGATCCCTCATTTTCTGTAGCTGCTTGACAACCTCACATCCTCGGTAGCTGGCTGGATGCTGCCCATTACAATTTACACATTTTGCTGGTTCTTCTTTAGATATTTTGTAAGTTTGTGACGGATGCTTTTCAGCACATTTTCTAGGTTCGCGCTCGAGATCTTTACTCGCATGTTGAGTATGCCAGTTATACTGTAAAATTGTTTACAGGGGATGTCCTCATTTTGAAACGGATTCTAGTGGGTTCTCTTCGCTACGTCTCTCTTTTTAATAATGTTCACGGCATCAAGGATTTAAAATCCTTTATTTTCTAGGTCCTGATGGAACGATCGTTTTATTCTCGTACGTGTACCACTGTTATTTTCCCATATTCAGCTTCATTGACAAGTTTCTGTATGCGTTTGGATTGGAAGTGTTAATCTCCCATACATTATTGTTCAGAGCAGTGATTTTGTTCTCTTGTTCCGTAACAGTAGTCATTACACTTTGGATTTCTGAATAGTTGGTTACTCCTACTATAAAAATCGGTAGTGGGGCTTTTGTCTTTGGCTGTGCTTCATTTTGTTTAGCTTTAGCTTTGCTTTTCCCTTCTTCAACATCCAGTTAGTTTGCCTATCTAACTCTTCCTCGTCCGTTGAGTATTCAGCCTTCTGCGGCTTGTCTCTTTTAGGTTGTACTTTGTTGTCTGACGCTTCTTTATTTATGGGTTTGTCTTCCGTTTTTGAGTTTGTTTTATCTGTTTTCAGGCAGATTAACTCACGTTGGAGATTGGTGATTAGAATCCATGTTTTAAATTTTTTGTTTTAGTACTTGCTTTTCTTGTTCTAGATTAGAATGTCCATCGGTTGCATTTCTACCGACGTTGAAGATATCGGTTGCAGAACTGATTCTGCTTCTACTTTTGGCATACGTGCTTGCTGTATTTGACTACTATTGAAACCGTTCCAAAATTGATTTCGCTAACATTCAATAAGTGGTTCTGCCAGAATGTATGAAACCGGCCTCCGAAGAGTGTGGATTAGCCAATTTGTAAAATGGTGTGGTAAATCATTTTGTGTTTTAGCCCATTGCATTGTGTTGGATTGACTAGTCGCTATATTGATCCACTAATACGAAGAGATTGGTTACCATAACTGCTCGTGTTACAATACATTGCCCAGGGTGCGCCCGTATCCGAGAATACTTCGTGGAGGTTGTCAATAATCTGCAACCCTTTTCGAATGCTGACTTTCAAAATAAAATTGAACAACTTTGGTTCTTTGTTCTATGCTGAGTCATCATAAATTTCCCAAGTTTTTCAAATTTATTCACTATTTAAATCATAACGTTACTTATGCGCCACCCTTTAGATATGGTAATTTTTGTCCTCTTGGATGTGGGCATTAACGAATATCAAATGCTTTGATGCCGTGACTATAATAATTCCTTTTCGGATAGATCGTACAATGACAGTAGTAGAAACACGTGCTAATTTGTTTAAAGGTCACAGTAGAGAACGAAGTTTTAGAGACGTTTCACGCGATAAAATAAATTGGAACACGCAAATTATATTTCTAAATATTTTGCTTTAATACGAAAAATAAAGTGCGCCTTTGCTTGACGCACACCGGACATCGCGATGCTTACTATATGCACTAACAAAATAATCATAAAGATATTCACAACTAAATTGAAAAGCACGCACGCGAGGAGGCTTTTCGTTAGCCACCTGGTGATTAATAGCGTAACATGGTTCTGAAATGAAATGCAATTTGCTGTTTTTTTATTCGCCATTCGGAGGGGGGTATTGAGAGCTGAGTGGGAAGTTATATATTCGGCCTTTATCTATTACCCGTATTATCGCTTTACTAAGTTGCTGAGTGTCATTTCAAATTGTCAACTAAACTTTTGTGCCTGTTAAGCCCCAAAAACTTTCAATTCAATCTAAATTGACATTTAATTTGACTTGACGTTATAAACAACAATTCAGCTTGCTACGTTTTCAATTAAAAAAATTTAAAAAAATTCCGGGTAAAAATTTTCCTGCAAGTAGAAACGCGCTGCCGAAAGCGGCTCGGTATAAATATGTGGAGGTACATACATTTTTACCTTTGCTTTGCTTGCTAAAATCACTGCTCCGAATACATCTATCGGTCGCTAATACAAAAACACGGCAAGTGTTAGACAAGAAATAATGATGCATACAGTATAAGCTACTTCTACACAGTTTCGTTCCGTTTTGGCAATTGTATTTTTCTAGTCTTCCCAATCAACTTTCTCGAGCAGAAAAAAACAATTTATTCCCAGGGAAAGCCAGAATAGTGCCACAGAAACATTTACAGAAAAAGTCTGAAAAGAAATTTGCAATTTCAACTGCCGGTTACTTCGAGTATGGCAACACGCGTCATTCGTGCTATGACAGAAAATTAGTTTTTATGTTTGGAAAAAATTGGGAAACATTGGAAACTTACTTTCAAAGTGGTGGGTCTTCTACCAAAACTGTAAGAAATGTACGTGGGTCAATTTGTGAGGCGAGTTCGTAAAACTTAATTGTTATTGAGTAAACCAACTCTTGCACGTGCTCAAGAATTGACCATTTCACGCAGTTCTGTGATGAGAATTTTGCATAAAGACCTCGGTATAAAGGCGTACAAAGTACAAATGATTCAGGTGCTGAAGCAAAATCATCAGCAGCATTTTTACCGAAAAATCATCTTTTCTGACTAAGCTCATTTCCACCTCGGCGGCTACGTCAACATGACGTGACTGTTTTGTGTGAATTTTGGACCGGCAGCATTATTGGTGCATTTTTTTCGAAAATAAGCAAGGAGCTGCCCTTAAACGAGCCACGATAAACGAGTTTTTGTTACCCAGAATTTAAGAGGAGGGCACACACGACATTTATGTTCAACAGGACGACGCAACTTGCCACAGAGCAAACGCAACAATCGGCCTTTTGCATACTGCCTTCGTCAAATGGCCACCACGCAGCTACGATTTGACTCGGTTGGTCTTTTTTTTATGAGGAGCGCTTAAGGATAAGTGGTACGCTTACCATCCAGAGACTATCCAAGACTTGAATCGATAGAAGCCGATACAATCGAAAATGTTCTGACAAATTGGGTTGACAGAATGGGGTGCTGTAAAGCCAGCCGTGGAATAGAATTGTGTTCCATGGCAATGTATACTCTTTCTAATAAAACAAACCGCTTTGAAAAATATTCATTCGACTTTGAATTAGAGCCAAATTAAATTGCAAGCGTTAGATGGGCCACCCTTGTTCTTTTACACCTGGTTACCTAATATGCCTAAGTGAAGGTACCAAATTTATCATATCACAGAGGGAAACCAGTTGTTTAAGATCCTAAAAGTTCTACTCAAATATAAGTTGGCGAACCGCAAAGTCTCAGTCTCTTTTTCTAGTTTGGTGCGAACTCATTTTCAATCAAGCACTCGATTTTCAATTGAGTACGAGTGAAGCCAAAAACTTTTAATAGGAAATTTAATTAGTCTTTATAATTTCTTGCTTGTTAGATCTTGAACTGCATTCTAAATTGGATTTGTCAACCATGTTTTTCGATTTGGGTTCCGCTACCTAAAAACTTGCGGAAGCCTAATATTTTATCAGAAACAAGTATAACCTAAATCGTTTTAATAAAGCATTTAGTTAGTCCGTAATCTTGTTTTGAGTTTTAAATTAGGTTTAGGTTGGATTTTTGAATTAGGTTTCGCCATAGTGTGTCCTCACGATCCAGTGGACCCTACATTTTTTGATCAGGCTTTCAATTTTTTGTATGTCAATCGAACTTGTTCTTCATTCTTAATTACGTTTTCAACCCGCTTATTGATTTGGGTTCTGCTAGCTTTAAAATATAAAAACTATAGTGTTTTACCTAGAGAATGGAGACTAAACATTTTTAATAGGCAATTTATTTAGCCTATTTTCGTGAATTGGGTTCTACCAACTTTTTCTAAAACTACCAAAATCCATCGTTACCATGATAATGGACGGAGCCTCAAAATTAAAATGAAATTAAATTGAATTAGCATTTAATTTTCCACATTGTATTGAAATATTTTCCTGGTGGGGGGGGGGGAGGGGGGTGTTCTGCTAACATGATGTTAACTTAGACAGTTCGACACTAAACATAAATCTCAATCTCATTCTATCCTTGAAACGAAGGTGCTGCCATAAAATTAGCGGCAAGCATATTTACTACAACCATACCCCATACAACATTGTATGGCGGAATTAGAAGAAAATCGTTCCGTGGCAAGTTCCCGAAAATGAACTCTGGGCTGGGAATTTTATTGACTTTTATATAATTTCTCGTCTCACTCGATAAGTCTAAAATTATTTCGCCAAAACTAAAAATGTCTCGGATCAGGGCTACATGATTTTGAAATGTATACACTATTAGCTAATTTTTAGCTGAATTAGAAGAAAATCGTGTTGTGATTTTGGCTTGATTAAATCTTTGATTACAGTCTCGGAGTATGTGGAACAAAAATTTTAGATCAATGGGCCTCGAAATAAAATTTGCAAAGCTTCATAGTCAAAAATAAGTTACAAAGCTATTAACGAAGCTTTTCGATTAACAATTTTACAAAATCACAATGGTTCAAAGTTTATGCTTTTAATGTCACAATAACCGGAGCCATCTAGCTTAATAGAGCCTCCCTGAGCTTTTATAATATTTTTTGACAGAAAAATAGAGAAAAGTTGGAACTTTAATTAGTTCAAAATAGGATTGAAGAAAACCCTTTAAACTGTGTGAAAAGCGACTTGGGAAATGAATATATAATGAGCTTTTATATATGTTGTTGTTGTATTACGTCATGGCTTCAAACTACAATATCGGTCCGTTCCTATTCTCTTTCTAAAAACACGATAGCAGTGAGATCAAAAACTAATTTGTGTACAGGATTTTTAATTTGTATTATTTATAAACAACAACATTGAGTCAGTCACCACCTAAATGTGGTTGTGAGTGAAAGTACTCGAGTACTACGCAAGTACTAAAACATTATGGACCACGTGATAAAACCTATAAAATGTTCTTGTACAGCATGTACTTGATTGTGCAACATCGTTCGAACACTTCATCCATAGCTTTGTATTATTTGTAGAAAATGAGCAATAACTCAAGTAAAGCTGTTTAAAGCTTAGAAATAATTTCAACATTTGAGTTGGGTAACTTCAATTTTACTTCAAATTTATTTTATTTTCGTCTACCACAAACTTCTTTCAAAAAATTTTTCAGTATCATTTTTAAAATTGGAATTTTATTAAATGCGTTTAAGGTTGGTTTCAAGACTGGCTAAGAGATAGTAGGGATTCACCAAGTACTAAAAATTTAAGAACTTTGAATATGAGGTGTTTCATGTAAAGAAAATGAGACTTTGTAGGTTAAAGCTCGATTAAAATTTAAATAAGTGCTAGCTTTAATAAATAACTAAATCAATTACAGTTTACAAAATCAAAACCTTTCGCTTAAATAATTTAAATTGGTGTGCAAGGACCAGCCCACAAAACAGAAAAACGCCCAATTATTTTCATAAATTATTTGCGCCATTTTGTAAAATTTTTTTTTTTAAATTAATTGCTAATTACCAAACGAAAAACATTTTGTGATTTATGTGCCCATTTCAAAATTTAATTTTATCCTTTAATATTTTCTATAGACGAAAATTATTAAAAATATAAATACAATTTTTAAATTACATATCATAAAAAATAAATAATTACTTAAATATATATTAAAACTAAATAAATTATATTTAAAAAAAATATTAAATTTAAATTTAAAAATCACCAAAAGTTTGTATTATTTTTTAATTTTTAAAAATTACATTTATTTACACCTCAAAAATATATTTTAAAAAAAAATATTTTATATTAAATTATTTTTAATTTTGCAAAACGAAACTAAAAAATTATTATTATATTTAATAATAAATAAAAAAAATATTAAAAAACTTGCCTTATCATGAGACAAAAAATATAAAAAAATAGTTCATTAAAAATTAATTAAATTTAAAATAAATAAATTATATAATTAGGCGCGCGCCCATTTGCCAAGCCCCACCCATCGTAAGAGCTACGCATCATAAACGAATTATCTTTATATATTTTCGGTTTCATGTCGCCTTATATAGAAAAATCAATTTAAACAAAACAAAAAAATTATTAATTAAATTAATTAATTAAAATTTTAAGTAAATAATTAAATTAAATAACATTAAATGCAAATTAATTTCCACACACCATACGGTTTTTTGGTCAATTACAAATATTTATTTATTTTATATTTTAAATATTACCATTTGAGCAGAATAATGTGCAGAGATGATGTGACTTAAAACCTTTAACATAACATTTAACCTGTTCGCTCAGTACCGTGGAACTATAGTGAACGGTCTAGGTTTAGTACCAAACAAAAATTGTTAGCTCCACTTTCCGATCAAGAAATTTTTAGGTGTCTAAAGGGATATATGTAACCTGGGTTACAGGACCATTTCGCCGAACAATGTTTTCATGACCTTACTTCTTTTGTAGATGGACCATAAGAATAGAAGATGATAGGAATAGGAGCTATGTTCCTGATTTATTTATGACCCCTAAGAAACACATTAACGTTGAAGTAAATTATTACGTGTAGGCTATTGTGACCCCTCCCAATTATACCAAGTTCATCAAAATAATAATGCAAGAAGCTCTCCATTGATTGGCTATCTAAGGAAAGGCGTTAATTTTGCTATGGGTGTGAACTCCGCGAATCCTTATTGTCATCCAAAGGGAAATTGGAATGGGGAATTCAGAAGACCAGAGTATCTAGATCTCCAACTAAGGAAACCTAAGTTCAAGAAGATTAAAGTGCGACGAACACCGACTCCGACTTTTATCAAATACTGAGGAATAGTCTCCATTACATCACGTAAGTGAAATAAATAGAATCGTTCGTAAAATATGAACTTAATTCAGTGACTCGACGGCGACATATTAATTAATAACATCCCGTATCGAGATCTTATTGACGGTTATCCTAATATCTCGGTTTTGGATAAAGGTTCTGAAGAGTCTCTAACACAGCACTATATAGAAATTTTTAATTTTCCGGTACGATCTCAACCATATCAAGGATACGTCAGACAGCGGTAACCTGTTACAATACAATAACAACCGGTTGCATTGTTGTTGTTGTTGTACCGGTTTGTATAAAGTAATACGTTACAACACGACTTCAACTAGCGGTCAATATATTACGGACCAGGTTCGATTTACAATAGCCAAGTAGTAATTGAAGCTGAAAATCATATAATCCACGTTGCTTTTTCTCTTTACGGCCTTAACTTGAGATGGGGCTAATTTCGCTGAAAAATATTTATTAAAAGTGATCGTATAGTCTCATGATCAATTGGTAGCCAGGTAATCTATGTTCGGTTCATTTAACAAGTTGTTACGGGATGGCATGCAGAGGCCTCTTTCACGGTGATTTTGACGACTAAATCTCAGAGTTTTGGGTCGTAGGGAAGTTGAGACTTGTATATTCCTGGCCAACACAGTGGAATAGTACAAAAATAAAAACTAAATACTGAAACTAAATTGGATTTACACCAAATTATATCGGCTGAAATTTGGAAAAAATGATAAATCTAATAATAACCAAGTGTGCCCTCTCAGGAACGACCGGGTCTCCTCGAATGACTAGTACAAAGTCTGCTGAAGAGACCCCCGAACGACCCATCGACCCCAGCCACAACAAAGCAGCATTAGAGGGTATGGGCTTCTCCCCAACAGACAAAGCCTCGCTTCACCTAGAGAGACCTCTAGCTAATCTCTCATATTACACACTTCGACAGCTGGAGACAGCCGAAGTGCCACGGGGAGACCGTGTAGATTTTACAATCGTCCTCGAATGAACGACACATATGATGGACTCACCACTCCGACCCTGTGGATGTCCAGCCAAGGGGATCAAAGGGAGTGGCAAGCCCAGCCTGCAACTATGGAACCGACACGAAATGAGACCCCTCCCCTCCCATCATACCAAACCGAAAAAAATTTAGTAATTCATTTTAAGAGCAAACGAAACAAGGATAAGTACTAAAACAAGAATACTCACTGGGGAATGAGAAAATAAAATAAAACCGAATTTAAATAAATTTTTCAAGGAAAAAAGCAAAATCAGAGGTGAAAGGGGAATAAAAACAAAAAAAAAATCAAACAAAATGGTCGCTGACTTGAATAGTTATGTAGCGAAATCGAGGTGCACTCTCTCGTGCGTGCCAAGCAACCGTTATGGCACTCGGTTGACCAAAATAGATTGAATACAATTTTTTTTCAAGAATTCAATTTTTCAAAAACTTTGAATTTAATTGAAAATTGAAAACCTTTTAACCTTTGGTTAGGTCCCGCCAAAATGTGTTGCGGCGTCTCCTCACCGTTAATCCAAAAAAATTACAAATGGCCACGTGGTTGGCTACCCGTAAACCATAGATATCGTTCGGCGTCTTCCTGCCGTAACCCTGCCGTCGCTAGCGTTGGGCGTCTTCCCGCCGTTAAAAGATTTGCGTAAAAGTGTGACGTGCCTCAATTGGCCGCCCGTAAAATTTGCGGCACCCGTTGATTAATCGCACATGTTGAAAATGCAGCACACGAAAATAACGTGGTACCCGTAGAATAATGTGGCACCAGTGGATATATGATATCCGCAAAAATGTGACGGAACCCGTTTAGCTTTACATATTTGGCGACACCCGTTGCATACCCGCGGTGTCCGTAGAATTTTCGCGGCATCCGTTAAAATACGGTACCAGTAGAAATGCAAGCGACATCCGTTGAGTACTTGCGGCGTTCGTAGAATGTTCGTGGCACCCGTTTAACTTTACCGTTACCCGTTTTTCTGTGCGCGTCACTCCCCCACGAACTCTCGCCACGCATCAATTACACACAACAAAACGAGAAAAACACAACAAAAATATTCCGCTATATCTTCGCTGTTGCACACCCACACACATTGTACACATTGGTCTCCCTCTGACAATTATTCGAACTCTATGGAATACAATGTAGATGGATACAGAAGATTAAGGCTAATTCACAATAAAACAACACTTTAGTGTTAATGCCAAAGGGTAGATGGTAATGTGCCATCAGTAAAATGCCCAAATTATTCGATTGTAATGAAATTCAAAATTCAAAACAAAATTCAAATGAAATGATGTTATGACCCCTCAAGGTGTCGTAACAAAGTTAGATTCCTTTAAAAATTGATACTGACTTCCGTGGAAGATACTAGGATAACCAAACATCGGATAATGTGGCACGGCAGCATTTTCTGAGATGTATTCATCCCATTTGCCATGATTTTGGTTAGGTAAGCACAAAATTGACCTGTTCTGAAGCGTTACTCTTCCAAGTAGATCTATAGAAATGGTTTGCCAGAGGAGGTCGAGACATTTTATTGGTGATCTTGCAAATTGCACATCGGGAAATATATTCGAAGGTTTGATTCGCCATTCTAGGCCAATAATAAAAATGTCGAATCCTTTCCAAATTATTCTGCATTCCGCCATGTGCTGCAAGGTACGTACACTTTCCATATTGGAGGAATGGAGTTTTAGAGAATATATGTGCAGTTTCCCATAATTTTCAGGTTCCCGTATAACTCCGGATGGTCAACAATTTTTTTCCGCAGTAGTGTATGGTCTTCTTCATTAAAATATGAAGAATCTACATATATCGAAAGATTTAGCTAACAAACTACCTGTTCTGTAATATCTTCTAAGGTATCACATTTTACTCGTGGTAACGTATTCGGCGCAACATTCTTGCGACTCCTTGCAGCTTTAAGCTCCAGCGCTGAATTTGTTTTATCATTTGTTCGTTTTATTTTTCTTTATCTTTTGGAATGAAACTTTACCTAATTGTTCCGCACTCTCGTCTACTCGAATATAAAACCTAATACCAAACCCTAACTAATACAGGGGCCGCAGTTAACAGTGGCTTAATTTGGTCGAACATGGCTTTGGTTTCATCAGTGGAAAGAAAGGGTTGATTTTTCTTCAACAAAAATGTAATCGGTGCGGTTACATCTGCGAAATTTGGTACAAACCTTCGGTACCATCCTGCCATACCTAAGACGCGCCGTTCTTGTTTGACTGATACTGGAGAAGAGAAATTAACGATAGCCTAAATGTTTGACGGATCACTATATAGTCCGCCTTCGCCCACGAAAAATCCCAAATATTTGATGTGATGCATCATGAAGTGACTCTTACTCATATTCATGTTTTTTGATGCAATTTTTATGGTTCGATTTACACGTCCTACCGTACGCATTGTGTCTCAACACGAGGATGTACAGCTATATGTGCTTATGAGTTGTGCACTCGGAAAGGGGGTCATAATTGTGTTCTTTCCATCACCGATCAAAATCACATGATGGAAAGTCCCATTTGCATTCTGCCCCTATTGGGATTCGAACTTGGGTACCTCCCGATCCAAACGCCGAAGCTTTAACCACTGTGCTGGTCAAAAATATCTGCTTACTGATATTATAAATAGTTTTCCGTTATGCGAAAAATTGGGCCTGGCATTAATTTGATTCAGCATGAGAATAAAATTCTACACAGGAGTCGCCCAATCAAACAGAGGTATTATCCCATTTTTCCAGGGGTTCAACAAGACCTGTACAAAGAAATTGATAAAATGTTAGAACTCGGAGTTATTGAAGAAAGTCAGAGCTTCTGGTCATGCTTAGATAGCAACGTGAGAAAGCCGAATGGAACAATTCGTCTATGTCTCTATGCTCGGAAGGTGAACTCGATTACGATGGGTGATGCTTATCATTTACCCTTGATCGATAGTGTTGGTTGTTTCATCAACATTTGATGGACATCTTCAGATTCTCTCAAGAATGGCTAGGTTGCTTAAAAAAGCAAATCTAACCATCTAATGTTGAAAAGACCAAATTTATGCTCAATTAAACCATATAGGTTATATTATTAGTGAGGAGTACCTTAAAGTGGACCCTGATAATACTAGACAAATCCGTTATTTCCTGGAGATGCACCAATTTCTGATCTACTCAGCAAGGGATCTAAGCTAGTTTAAAACGAGGCCGCTCAACATTTTTTCGATGAGTTAGAACAAGCATTGACCTCTGCGTGGTCTCTCTACTTGTTCCAGTGCAATGCTTGTAAATCCAGGATCATTGCTTATATGAGTATAAATCTCACGGAATCTCATAGAAATTACACGGGATCCTATATGGAATGTCTTGTAGCCGTTGTGAAACCGAAAGTGTGAAGAAATTTCATCCTTACACCTGTGGGATTACAATTGCCTATAGAAAAGTAGCCAAAATTTGGTAACTGGCAGTTTTTCTATCTATATTCACGAGCTTCACGTGAATAAAGTGGCTGCTTTGCACGTATACTTGGGTTCTCCTAAACTTGATAAATCAGAATGCCAGAACATTAAAATTATCAAGGACGTGATGGTGAGTTATTTATAAATATACCTGACGGTCTGAGTGCAAATACAGAAATTTCCCGCGGCAAATTATGTGTTCCCCCTAAGCTAACGACCTCACTTATGGAACAAGCACATATTCCTCCGTCATCCGCACATGAAGGGAATACCAAAACATTATCGCTGTTAAAACGCTATTTCTTGTTGCCTAACATCTCCTTAGATATTTCTAATTTTATTAATAAATGCACGAGCAACAAACTGTTCCTTCCCGAGTCTTTCAACGAATTTACATGAACTTTATGGATCCCTATCCTCGTTCGATAAACGGTTACACTCATTTATTAATTTTGTTGGATTCTATACTCGATTCCCGGTGTTGAAACAATTACGTTCGTCGCCAGCTAAAAATCTTGTTTCATTCCTTAAAAGTAAAATTTTTCAACTTCATCGTTCAGTTTGAATGCGTCAAAACGAGTTAATCGTTCAGTTCTAGCTGCAATTCGTTCCTATCTCACTGATGATCCCACAAAATTCTTCGTAGATCACCGTAGTCTACGTAGTTCTAATAGAGCGTTTTTACGTGTCAGCCTGCTTTTGTACGAAATTTTGTTCAAAGCAACGCAAGCAACTATTTTTCAAGTAAGTTTGTGGTTTTTAATGAAGTAAAAGATCAAACAAGTAAACATATTGCGGTAATTAAAGCAACAGAAATAAGTTAGCACACCGACCAAATGGTGGTTAAAGCTTTGGCGTTTGGATGGGAGGTACCGGGTTCGAATCCCGATAGGGGCAGGATGCAAAGAGAATTTTCATCAACAAATTACGATTTGTGTTGAAAAAGAACACATCCATGACCCCCTGTCAGAGTGCAAAACTCATGGCCGACCCATCTTCCATGCCAGTATAGACTGGCATGGAGCTATGCAATGTGCAGATGGTAATAAAATCAGACCTATCCGTACGTCCTCGAATTGGCCGATACAGGCGTAAAAAAAGTAAGGACCGGAAGTAAGCAAACCGCGATAGAGTTGGGAGAGCCTTGGCCCCAGAACAGATAGCAGAGATAAAAAAAATCAATCCATTTAATTTTCTGAACGGCCCTGAGACGGTCTCAGGAGCGTGAGTGTGGCTGAAATTGTTTCGTCCGATGCGGAGGAATTTTAGTGGACTGTCTTAGTTTCACTTTCCCTTTGTTTTGTTTTTTCATCACATACTAGCTCCAATTATTCTCAGAGAACAAGAACTCTCCCCGCGCCTGTCACTCTAGTGGACAAATGTGCTGCTGTCTCTACCGGCTCTAAGAGAGACCCGGTCCACGAACAAGATCTTTCCCTATATCGAGAATGTAAGATCTGGAATGAACATTAAAGCAGCGACAAATTAATTTGGAACGAGTAACTAATTGGTTGTCATCATACATGCGTTTTTTTGATATTACAGCGCAGTGCTCAATATTTTCACCTATCCAGTGACCCCAAACTAAACGCTCACCTCACGTCCTGAGGATGGAGCGAGAGCAAACTTTATATTTTAAATGCGAACCCAAATTTTGATTCTATGGCAATCGGAGGTACCTTGACATAAGTTTTTTTTTTCAAAAAAATTTAAGTTCTTTTATAGTACCATCTGTCATGAATCAAAAAAGTTTCGAACTTACATACTTTGAGGCGTAGAATCCGAACCGAATTCAAAATCAAAATGATTACCGAAGCGAATACAGAAATAAACTAAACCGGCAAATATCGACCCTCGTATATCTTACACGGACACGAATCGGAAATTGAAACATCAGAACTCTAACAGAATCGTCCAAGCTAGCACAATTAAAGAAAAAAATAAAACGTTCCAAAATCGATTCGATGTCCGAAATTACCTGTTTATTCTCTGGCCGCGATGAATATTAACGTGTCGCCATATTTTAACAACAGCTAATGTAAAGAAGAACCGAAGAACCGTAGAACCGAAACCAGATTTCATTCAAAAATGTGAAACACAACCATTAACATTCAGTGATATGCCCCAACAAAAGACGCAGCTGAAACAACCAAGAATGAGTTCTATGACCAACAACAAGCCACAACAGCATAAAGGACCCACAGATATGATCTAGGTGATTTCAATGCTAAAATTGGAATAGATATAACATCGAACACTGACCTGACAAACCATCAGTGGGTAAACAAACATTATAAGAACTCTGTGCGTAATGGAAAACGATTCATCGACTTCCGCGTCACAAGTTGTTCATAGGGAGCAGTAAATTTCTGCTCATGGACATCACCTGATGGCAGAACGTCATTAAAATGTACTACCTTCGTGCATATAAACATGAAAATGCAATGCTTTATTTAAGTAAAGTATTTTTATATACTATACAGGGTGGCACGCAGAGAAATACAATGGTTACTACAGGAAAAACATTTGCGGCAGTAATATGCCTCGCCGAGGTCAATTTCACCTAAAACTTTGCGTTTCCTAGCAGCCGATGAGTCTCCCATTCTACTCGTCTGTCCACATTGGACAGAACTTTGGAGAATCCAAATGAACTTGATTTGGAGAACCTCGCAAAAAAATACTGGTGGAAAGTTAGTTTTTGTCATGTAAAACCTCCCCGGATGAACTGTTTGGCGAATTTTCAGTCTTGCAATGGAGGAAGAAATTACGAAAGATCCTTATATTTCTGAGATTGACCTAACAGATAATAATACCGGTGTACCAGTTTTTTGACATTGTAAAAATCATATTTTGGTCTATTGTCATCAGTCAATAATGTAGAGCCCGTATGTACACTAGCCGAATGCAAATTGGGGTTAAAACAGATTTCAAATGTTTTGGAAGTTAATCAATTTTAAAAATTAATCCGGTTATTTAACTTGCAGTGCGATTAAATTTTAAAATATTTCAATTGTAAATTCGTATTCTTATTAACCTTGGAAAAGTGTACTGTGAGACAATTTCTTTTTGAAGTACAGGACCTACGAAAAAAAATAAACACTTCGCTCTTATTTTATTTATTAACCTTCCCGACCAACTCTGCACACAATTAGCTTTCTATTAACTATCAATTTAAAATACCATTTAACTCAAATTTATTTTCGAATTATTTTATTCAGATTTAATTAACGATAAATAAATAATTATGCAAAACTAAAAAATAATAATAAAATGCAAATAAATAAAACAATTAAATACTAAATTAGGAATGTAAAATAAAACACACTTTAAAAATTTGTATAATTTGAATAATTAAAAAAACAAAAAAAAAATAATAATAATAATAAATAATATTAAAACAACTACACAAAAAAAATATTTAAATAAATAATAAACTAACGAAAACAGCTCAGCTAAGATTGTGATTATTACATTTGTATAAAAAAATAAAAGAAAACAAAAAATATAAATAATAATTATTTAAAATAAAAAAAATAAAAACCAAAAAAAAAAACAAATAAATATTAATTATAAATAAAATCACCCCTAATTAAATTATGTACCATTTAATTTATTTAAAAATAATAAAAAATGCAAAAATCGATTTAAAAAATTGTATTTATTAAATTAAACACATAAAAATAAATTTCTTGCCTATTTTGTTCTCATTATTTTATTATTATATTATCAAATTATTAAATATATAAATAATATTGTTAAACATTTTTGTTCGTTTAGGTTTTTTAAGCCATAAATTTAAATTACTTATAGTACTAAAATACAAACATATATAATTAAAAACAAAATATAAACCAAACCGCAGATGAAATAAATAAAATAATAAATCAAACAATTGCAAATAATTTGCCAAACCAAAACAAAATTAAAATGTTCGAGGAATATGGGTAAAACAAAACATAATGTAAAAAAATTAATTTAATTTATTTAATAAAACAAAAAACTTTATATAAATATTTGTTATATATTATTGTGTAATAAATGCATACATTTACATAAATAGATGACGCGCAGCGAACAAACAAATAAACATTTATTTCAAACAATATTATAAAATAATAATTGTAAAACAAATTATAAATTTATTATTATTTAATAATATTAAATAAAAATTTAAAAAATTATTAAAATTTAGTTATTTTATTTAAAATTTGAGAATAACACCGCTGAAGAGCTACGGATTGGCTGAAAGTGATAGGCAATTGTTTCGCGCCTTTTTTCTTGCTACTTAATCTAAATATATCAAAATGGTGTAAAAAAAGTATTTTTTTTTATTTTTTTATTTTAATCCATGCAATCTTTTCTGGGGCCGAAGCGCCCTACTCTTTCTTTCGCGGTTGATTTTCCCGTTGCATCCTGCCCCTATCGGGATTCGAACCCGGTACCTCGCGATACAAATGCCAAAGCTTTAACCACTGTGCCATTTGGTCGGTTAAAAAATTCATGTGCGCGGATCAGTTGAGAACGGCTGAACCAATTTGCCTCAATCTTTTTTGTTGAGCTCGCAATTGCCAGGAGATAGTTCTTACGAAAGAAAATTTTGAAAAAATCCACCGGGAAAGTCGGAAACCCCAAGAAATCGAATAAAAAGCCTTTTTTATATGAATTTTGTATGTATATTTTTTTGAGACAGGTGGTGCAGTGGTTAAAGCTACGGCGCTTGGGCTTGCGAGATACTGGATTCGAATCTCAACAGAGGCTGCATGCAAATTTAAAAAAAATTAAAATATCTATCTGCGTTAGTATCGCAAAAACTCGAGAACGGCTTGACCGATTTGGATGATTTTTTGCTTTGTTCGTCTCAATACAGTGGCGGCTTAGGAAAAAACAAAATTCGGAAAACCCCAAAAGGAAAATCCGGAAACTCAAAAAACGAAAAAATCGAAGAAAATTCGCGAAAAAACAAAGAAAAACCGAAAAATCAAAAAAAATCGGAAAATCGAGTTTTGTATAGGAATTTTGTATGGAAATCCACTTCACACCACCAATGAAAATTGTATTTCGGCAATGATCATTCATTTATATAGCCACTTCGGATTACTTTCAATAGAGGGCGTTGGTGGCGGACTACCATAAATATAAGTTGTGTAGAATTTTGGCAATCTATGTACAAAATTAAAATCATAATTGTCTTTGTAAAAAATAAAATAGAAATTCTTCTTGCATCAACCATCAAAGCAGCAACATCAAAAATAATTAATAATAAAATCATTACATTTATTGATTACATTCATTACATTACAACCCATGGGCCGACCCATCTTCCATGTCCAGTACTATAGGCTGGCATGGAGCTATGTAATGCGCAGATGGTAACTTAAATCGGTCCTATAGCCGTACGTCTTCGATTTGGCAGAGATGCGTAAAGTAAGGCGGGAAAATCAACCGCGAAAGAGCAGGGAGTGCTTCGGCCCCAGAAAAGATTGCATGGATTAAAATAAAAATAAAAATAAAATAAAAATTACATTTATTGTACCTTCATTTTGTGCCAAGTTTGGTTTTGATCGTAGAACCCACAACCTGTTGGCTCAAACATTACCATTATTACGATCATACTATTGTGGGCAAAAAGTAGTAAGACTTTTTAATTTAAATTTCGCGCGGAAAATCATTCGTCGAAATATTTTTTTTTCTATGTTGGTAAGACTGTCAGTGACATCTGTGCCAAATGTCACATCAAAATAATCATTAGTGGTTAGTATACGCTTGTCTTTCTGAAGTACAAAAAGTGCATTCGGCGATTTTTACAATGAGTGAAATTATTCAACAAAGAAGTTCCATTAAATTTTGTGTGCGGAATCAATTTTGTGGTACCGAAACGTTCAGAATGTTGCAAAAGGCCTTCGGTGATAATTGTATGTCGCGAGCAAGTGTTTTCGATTGGTACAAATTGTTCAAAGAGGGTTGAGAACGTGTTGACGACGAACCACGTCTAGGACGGCCATCAACATCAACTGACGATCAACACGTTAATAAAATCAAGGAATTGGTGCTCGAGAATCGAACGATTAACAGTCAGAGACCTAACTAGTATCGTTGAATCGTTGAAATATCGGAAGGATCAGTGAAAAGCATTTTGAAAGATCATTTGGGCCTAAGGAAAGTGAATGCACGATTGGTTCCAAAATCACTCAGTTTTTTGGAAAAATAGCGTCGCGTTGACGTCTGTGAAACAATGCTTTCCGACTACCAGGATGTCATGAAACGTATTATAACTAGCGATGAGTATTGGATCTATGCTTACGAATATCGTGCCAAAGGTGAGCCGAAGCCGAAAAAACCACGTCAAAGCAAGTCAAAAATCAAGGTGATGTTGACAGTTTTCTTCGATTATCGAGGTGTGGCGCACTCCCAATTCCTTCCGACCGGCCAAACTGTCAACAAGTAATACTATTTGAGTGTTATGCGTCGTTTGCGCGAAGCTATTCGTAAAAAGAGGTCGGAATTATGGGTCGACAACTCTTGGTTTTTACACCACGATAATGCACCTTCTCATACTGCATTGGTTTTACGTGATTTTTTCGCCAAAAATTCCACTCATATCGTTCCGCAACCACCTTATTCGCCTGAGTTAGCTCCGTGTGACTTCTGGCTGTTCAGCAAACTCAAACGACCGCTCCGAGGAAACCGTCTTGAATCAATTGAAGACATTAAACGTGAATCGCTACGCGCATTGGAGGCTATTCCGGAAATTGACTTTAACAACTGTTTCGAGGATTGGAAAAAACGTTGGCACAAGTGTATTGAGGCCGGGGGGGGGGGGAATGAATTTCACATTTTTTTCAGTAAAATTAACACAAAAAACGAAAAAAAAACTCAGTAAAATTGACTGGTAAAATAATAGAGTAAGTGCGGAATATGTTGCCATAAAAACTATAAAACTCAATACTTGTTATGGGAACATTTTAAAACATAGTGTACGATGAAAAATATTTTTCGCACACTTCGACAATTTTATGGTTGAAAAAATATTATAGTGAAATGTCAAAAAAGGAAAACACGGGTTTATTTTAGCCGCTACCTACAACACGTACAGTGTATCGTAAAATAAATTTTAGCAAACTTTGTGTTTCGGTATGTAAAAAAATAGAAAACTACAGTAATTTCGTATGTAATCGTAGAGTGGAACACAAGGGTTGCCGCAATACCGTCTCTTTTGTAATAAGTTGCTCAACCATAAGGAGCAACTCGTCGAACTCATCCAAGTTGCGGGTCTGTCGTAGCTCGTTAAACACGCTCGTAAATGCACCAGTTCTCTCTCGTTCCATGTATAGTAATATGGACGAACGTAGATAGGTGTTTTCATGGGAAGATTACGTTCTTCACCTTCCTCGTCGCTGGTGAAAATAACATTTAATGGATCCAAATCATCCATTCTAAATTGTCCGACCATCTCAAATTTATTGTTTATGTTAATCAGGAACACTCACTATTTTGTTAAAATTAACATCCACTACGAGTTTTATAATGCCCCCTCATTTAAATCTTTTTTTCTAATGTTCTAGGTTATGTTGCCCCTCATCTGTCACTATTTTGACTATAAATTTTGCTATAAAAAAAACAAAAGTTGCTTGTGTTTGTTGCTGGAAGATTTGGAGAGAAAGAGAATCCTATTAATTTTTATGCTCAACCGGGTTGTAAAATTTCTCCACAGACGATACAACTTATTTTCCAACCATGTTTATAAACGTCAAACAATTTATTGAGCCGATTGATCTCTAAATAAAATTGTGTTTTTCAATTTATAGAATGTGCGAAAAAACTAAAACTATTTGTGCGTTAATGATAATTGCTGAAATTTGTTGTGAAGATGAAGACGAATTTAAACGTAGAACAAGCAAGATATGGATGAAGGAATGGTATAAAAAATGAATTTGCTAATACCAAATTATTAAATGAATTAAAGGTTAGCCAACCAGACGATTTTAAAAATTATATGCGTATGGATGATGCAACATTTCAAGTTTTGTTGGAGAAAGTCAAGCCAATAATTATTAAAAAAGATACTTCTATGCGGGATGCTATTTCACCTGAAACACGTTTGTCGATAACGTTAAGGTATTTAGCAAATGGCAATTTATTTGAACACCTCAAATTTTTTTATGCTGTGTCTCCTCCAAGTATAGGAATTATTGTTATTGAAACATGTGATGCAATAGTGAAAGTTTCGAAGGATTATATCAAGGTGAGTTCTATATTAAAAATTAAAATAACTTTATCACAAACTTATTTTCCCAAAAATTTAGCTTCCAGAAACATCAAGTGATGGGAAAAGAGTAGCTGAAAAGTTTCAACAAATTACAGGATTTCCACAATGTATAGGCGCCATCTATGGAAACCATATCCACATCAGAAAACCATCGAAATCAAGTTCATTTTACTTTAACTATAAAAAAAGTTTTAGTATTGTTCTTATGGCAATTGTGAATGCAGATAGCGAATTCCTTATGGTTGATGTAGGAACGAATGGAAGAATTTCAGATGGTGGTGTTTTTTCAAACACAACCTTTTTTAGGAAATTCCAAAACAATGAATTAAATATACCTGATCCGGAAGTAATGTTACCTACCGGAAAATAATTAAATTATGTTTTAGTAGGTGATGATGCTTTTAAATTTAATGAAGCCATTTACCGGTAACAATTTAACTACCGAACAAGAAAATTTCAATAAAACTCTAAGTTCAGCACGAGTTAAAGTAGAAAATGCGTTTGGAATTTTGGCTACAAGATTTCAGGTTGCATGCCCCGAGAAAGCAACAAAAATTGCCCTTGCATGTTGCTATCTTCATAACTATTTGAAAAAAAGAAAATTAGTTTTATATTCTAATTGCCCAGCAGTCACCACTCAGTCTACTACACAAACCTTATTGGAAATGCAACCTTCGCAGTCAAGGAATTCAGCAAAACTCGCTAAAGATATGAGAAACAATTTTTGTGCAGTTTTAAATGATTTGCATAACAATATTCTATAAAAAAAACGTTGAATTAAAATGAATTCATTTATTTATGTACATACTCGTACTTAGTTTTATTTATAATTATTAAGAAAATTGAGTGTCAGACATTAGGTCCTGAAGAGTTATGTAGCCACATTCAGTTATGTTTGCAGATCCTCTAAAAACTGGAACATCAGAAATGAAAGAAAATCTTAGATTGCAGCCAAGCGGCGTCGACGATCTAGACAAATTATAGGTGGAGGTGGCACTACTTGTAGCTGGAGATATTAAGGAAGTAGAAAGAACAACATTCACTGTCAATTTGTTTAATTGCCCTAATAAAAGTATCTCATCTATAGCCTTTTTGCATATAATTTTTGTTCCTCGCAAAGTTTATTGAATGATAATGCCCAGGAATGTGCATATACGAGTATATCTCCATCGTTCACATCTCATTTCTTGCTATTTAAATTGGTTAAAGTTTCCACTGCCTGTTGTAAAAATTTATCTCTACTTGGTTTGGTATTACGTGGTTTCTTCGCATTTTGTTGGTACAACATTTCGCTCTGAAATGAAAATGTATTGTAAGCAATGTATGCATTTTAAAATAAATTACTTACTTGAACTTCAGCACTGGAATCGATAGACGAAGTTCCTTCTAATTGAACTTCGTGGTCTCTTAAAAATTCGAGTAAATTGAAATACCACAACGACGGTTCATATATGTCTTCAAGGCCTGCTCCTGATCTTTCGCTTCTTATAACTTTTTTCAATTCTCGACGATAACAAGTTCTTAAATTATTAATCTTATTTTTTAATGTACTTATGGATGTTCCACTTTCTATTTTGTCATATATTTTTAGAAGTTGCATCCAAGATTTATATTTCAAATCTTTATTTTTATAGACATTACTTTTTATTTTCCATAATTCCGGGCAATTTATATATTCGTCGATTAATTCCCTCCAATTTTCATTATCAATAACTGCCATTGAAAACAAATTCTTTTTTATCCTGTTCTTTTAATTTACTCGTATGTGTAGAAAACAGAAAAAATCGCAACAAAATTCAACAAAAATGCTATTCTACTGTTTCCATTTGACATAAAATGTCGTTTTGGTTGTACAATTTCCCCATAAACAGTACAACTTTCAACCAAAAACCAACGCCCCGCCCACAAAAATCTAAATATTTTAAAATGTTTAAGCTGCCCATACACGATGCACCTTGGTCTGCAGACTAGTCAAGTTGTATCGTTTGTAGGGCAGTTGCACAATCATGTTGAAGGTTCGAAGGTAGGTTGCAAGAAAATCAAAAAAAATTTATTTTTATAGGCGGGGTCAGTGGTTATACGACCAAGTTACAATGTGTGTGGACAAGTTGTACAACTTAAATGACATATGTTTATTGGGAATTTTAATACCGTTATTGACGAAGATTATAACTAAACCACATAAAACGAGATAAATATTTTATTAAAAAGAATAAGTTTCTTTAATTGAAATGGCTGTAGTAAATAATCAGTTGTGGAGAGACTTTTTCGAAGAATTCGAACAATGTCCAGAATTATGGAAAGTTAAAAGTTCTGTTTACAAAAATAAAGATAAAAAGCAAAAAGCATGGGAGAAATTGTTAACCATATATAAAAACTTAGATAGTGAGGATACAATTTCAAGTTTAAAGAATAAAATAAACAACATAAGAAGCTGCATCGCCGCGAACTTAATAAGGTTATAAAAAGTGAGAAATCTGGAGCTAGCGAGCATCATGTATCGTCCCATCATTGTGGTATTTTGAAATTTTATATTTCCTAAGGGACAATGAAATCCCAACTGCTGGAATTTCTAGTGTGGATACCGATGATGATGTAGAGGAAATTGAAGTAAGTTATACATTTTAAAGATATTTCACATTACTGTTAAATTTCTATTTTACTATAAAAATATTCGGGACGAATTTTTGGAAACAGCAGTCGAACTGAATGATAGACAGAAACTTTATGCCAAAAAAGCCATAGATTAAATTTTAATAATGGGACAATTAAACGAGCTGACACTTAACACAGTTTCTCCATTGCCCAGTTCCAGTAGTTCATCACGCGCTAATTCTAGATGCTCAACACCTTACACATCAAATCAATTTCCTAGTACCAGTAGTTTTTCGCATGCTGATCCTAGATGCTCAATAATTTATGCATCAAACCCACTATCAAGTACCAGTAATTCTTCACGAGCTGATGACTCTAGATGTGTAAAACCTTATAATCACATCGTTGTTGAGGAAATTGTTCGTGTTAATTTTAATATTTCTAGGTCATCACAAAATCCAAATCATATAACTTTTAATGATCTTTTTAATGACAACCAATACTCATAAAAAATTTTAATAAAAATATTATTGCTTTTTCTATGTTTAAAACTGTTTATTTTTATGAATATAAAAAAAGTACAAATAATTACAAACATTTGAGCTTAGCTTGTGATGATGAGTTTCTTGATGCTGTTGGATGCATTTGCAATAATGTTTCTGAAAGCCGAAACGTTCCTCCCGATTCATTTCTAGAGTATAAAACGCCTCTACACTTTTTAAAAAAATTATGTAAATAGCAACAAGCTATCAGCAATCTTCGTAACTTTTTCAGGAGAAAGAGCAATAGTTGTTAAAAGAACTCTAAATCTAGCAGCCAAAATGCCAAATGCATTCTCTACTTTTACTCTCGCTGAACTCAATTTTTTGTTAAAAAGTTCCTGTTCTTTTATCAGATGATTACCACTGAATGGTTTCAGTAAGTTCTCTAAGTTCTCTCCCAGGGCAAAGGCATCATCGCCTATTAGAACGTAAGGTAACTTCCGGCCCGTAGAATCCACAGTTTCAGGTTCAGGAATATTTAATTCTTGGTTTAGTAATTTTTGGTATAGTTTTGTATTATTAAATACACCACCGTCTGATATCCTACCATTTGCTCCTACATCAATCATTATAAATTCGCTATCGGCATTGACAATAGCCATAAGAACAATACTAAACTGTTTTTTATAATTAAAATAGTAGGAACCAGATTTCGCTGGATTTCTAATATTTATATGCTTGCCATCAATGGCACCTATAGAATTTTCTTTCAAATTCGTTGGATATTTTTTTCCAATCATCAGAAGTAGCTGGAATCTGTATTTTAAGAAAATTATGTTAGTAAAATATTATGCAACTAATTATTTTGGTAAAACTCACCTTAATATAATCCTTTAAAACTTTTCGAATTGCTTCACATGTTTCGATAACAATTTTTCCAAAGGATTGCGCTGATACTGCATTCGAAAACTTTAAATCTTCAAAAGAATTACCGGTAGCCAGAAACCTTAAAGTTATGGATAATCGCGTTTCTTCATTAATGGCATCACGCATAAAAGTATCCTGCTTTACTATCAATGGCTTTACTTTATCCAGAAGATATAGAAATGTTTCTTCATCCATACGCATGAATTTTATAAAGTCATCTGATTGACTAGGTTTTTTTTTTTTTTAGGTTTCAGTGGTTGCTTACTGCATACTTAGGCCAATTCTTCTTGAAATAAAACTTCCGCAATAACAATTAAAGCAGTAATGTCATCACTTTCACTCATATTTATAATTTCGTTTTTTAATTTTACTGAAATAATTTTGACTTGGAATAATTTTACTTGATAGGTATTTACTTATATTTGGAAAAACTATAAAAAATAAAATATTTTGACTGTTTCTACTTTCTATGTTTTCAAACTTGTTGTACAACAAGTTGCAAAGTGTGTGGTGTAGTCTGCAGACTAGTCTACATACCAGTTGTACAACCAAGTTGCACCGTGTATGGGCACCGTTACAACCAACTACCAACCATCAAAATGGTCGTACAACCGGTTGTCAACTTGCCCACAGACGATACAACTTCCGTAGTTGTACAACTGGTTGTACAACTAGGTTGTATCGTGTATGGGCAGCATAACAAATAAAAGGGAGAGTGAAAACATTTGCATTTTTACCGTTTCATGTCAATATTTGCGCTCTTCTATCGCATCAAATAAATGACTGAGAATTGCGTGTTTTTGTTTTGTGCATGAGTAAATTTTAGTTGAATGTGTAAATTGTACCAGAAAGCTCTAGTAGTCCGATATTTGCTTGCAATTTATAAACAAATAAATAAAACTTTGTACGCGATTGCAATCTTGTACAATATAAAATGGTTCTAGCTCCTAAATTTTAATTTCAATGGAAACATGTCACGTGTAAGTGTAGAATGGCCAACGGATGTAACAAAACGTTTGATTAAAGAATACAAAAATCGGCCAGAAATGTGGGACTTAGATAATACACGTAGGTTATATTGAAATGCGTAATTCCAATTATTCACATTTTCAAATATAAATTTGTTTATTCCAGATTACAGTAATCGCCAAAAGCAGCAACACAATTTGTGTCAATTGGCCAAACTATTGAAAAAGAATGAATTGGATGTAAAAAATAAAATTCGCTGTTTGCGTGAAACATTTTTTAAGGAATTATCAGCTAAACGGTTAAGCCAAACGTACACATCAAAATGGAAATTTTATAATGATTTGAAATTTATCAAAGCCAACTGTTCGGCTAAACAAAAATACATTACAAACCATCTAACAAGTAGATCTTGCAGTGAATCAGAAGACGAGGAAGCAGATGAGCCAACAATAAAACTGCAACCTGAAAGTTTAGCCGATAGTTTAGAGGATATTGTGTTACCATCACCTGCATCAACACAAAGAGCCATAGATGTGCCATTACCACAACTAGTGCCCGAAACAATAAATATTGATAGAAGTAAAATCATTCCTCATCATCAGGAAATACCATTACAAGAACATTGCAATAGATGTATAGCGTCTATTGATGAATGTCAGCATTTTGGTAATTTTGTTGCAACCGAGATGCGTGATATGCCGTTGTCGCAGCGCAGATCTTTTAAAAATGAGGTATTACGTTCGATTTTACATCACAATCCATCGTAGGGTCATACAGGTGGCTAATTATTAATAAATAAATTAATTTATTATAATATTAACTGTATTTCGTCTGTATTACACCTGCAAGGATCGATCCCACTAATCTTTAACGTATTCTCGGCATCTCATACAATTTCGATTTTATCTAGATACTCCTCGGTCAGATATATTTGTGCCTTCAACAGAACTGGCTTAACAGGAAAACCGAACACCAAACTTATAATCCTCGATCTCAATTTAACGCCGCGAGTCATAATAGTGTTGCCTATACCTCACCGGGCAAATAATGAATGCGTACCATACAACATACATTAGGTGCTTCGAGGCTAAATAAGAGACAGCTTCGAGACTGTTAGTCATCTTTTGCCTAGTAAAAAAGTTTGCTCTGTTAATGATAATAAATTTATTAATTTTTTAAATCACCGATGTCATTTGATGGATACTAGTACTATTAGCATCCGCATATTCTACTTCCAAATAATGCAACAAATGTGTAGCCTTCCAAGCAACAGGACGTCACATCGCGCAAGGAATCTTTTTTCATTTATTTATTAAAAAAGTTTTTAAATTTGTCTTGAGAACTTACAAAAAAAATTAATTAAGAAGACAACTCATAAAATTGTTTTTAAAACTGTCTTTGCTTTGGCAAAGCTTTCATTTTCACCGATTTCTTGGAACCAAACTTTTACATTCCCTTGCTGTTTAAAGTGCAACTTAAATCGGGGGCCTTAGGCCCCAGGGAAGGAAATAAAATAAATCTAGACAATAAACAGTTTATACAGTTTTAACAAAATGAGTTCAAATTAAGAAAGTGATAGTGATGATATTATAATGGACACTGGAAAGAAGTACCAGCAACACATAGTAGTTCTGACGAAGAATTAGTACCCCAAAAAGTGCAAAAACTAAACGCTTCTTACTCATCGACATCTTTAGTAACCAGCGATCAAATGAATTTCTTGCGACATCAAAACGTGGAGTTAAACAAAAACAAAATAGTTCGTATCTGCCTTTGGACCACAGAAACATAAAAAATACACGTGTAAATAATAAAGATACATCTGTAAACAAGTTTATGAATATCAATCAATCAGCCAATAACACAACTGTTCAGCAGTGTTGTGCCGTATTGTCTACACCGCGGTAGATAATTAATATTCTACACGTGTAGACAATGTATGTAGAAAATTAAAACAATGGCGTCGACAATGTAGAGAATGTAACCAATGACGAAAATTATTATATCTGTTAGCAATTATGAAAATTTCTATGATTTCTTTATTAATGGAGCCATTCTTCAAGATGAAGTTCATTCATTCTTTACATTAAAAATGTTGACGCCATGTTTTTATATGGTAATGAAGCACATTTATCTATTTGTTACCGTTCACCTAAATACCCGTAGTGTTTTGTATTCACCTTGGAAGGCGTAAGCAAGCAACTTGCTGCGCACCCGTGACAGTCATGTCGGCAGTTAACCAGTACAGTTCCTGCTGACTAGGTAGTCAAACCATACCAAACAGTCACTTTAAACGTAACATATTCACTTAATATATGCCATGAGGCTCGAAAAATGGAGTGAGTCGGAAAAATTGATGTTTTATGAATGTATGCTTTAGCTGTTTCAGTACAGTTTCAAAAAAATTTACAGAATCTTGCGTTAAAAAGTAGAACATTATATACCGTTAAACTTTTAAAGACAACCAAGATCAGATCTCTACAATAAAATGGTAGAGCATAAAAAATATTTCAGGCAAATAATGATTATATTTACAAGTACCTCAGTTCATATTCATAATAAATGCCAACATATGAACGTTGGCTCTATTTAGAATCATATGGCGTCTACTGGGCTGAGACATCTAACTCTGTTGGATTCTGCTATTGCTTTAATGTCCATCATGACCTTCCGAGATCCTTCACTTCTGCTAGATGGTCCGTTTGCCTAAGGAGCCCAATATTTGTTATTTTGTTGGGCCAGAAGCACCTCAGTATTTACAAATTTTCTTATTGGTGATCTTCTGTGTACGCTTCCAGGTTTCGCAACCCTACAGCAAAACTGTTTGCGGGATCAGTGAAAACTGGTGTTGCGGGATGTCAAAGGGGTTCCAGAATTTGTATAACATGTGTTTGTATAACATGTGTGACATCATTGTGGCGAATTTTACGTAAAGATCTTGGCCTACATCCGTATAAGACCAAGCTGACACAACAACTAAAGCCGTTTGACCATTTGAAGCGACGCCGATTCGTGAATTGGGCTCAAGAGCAAATCGAAAATGATGCAGATTTTCACCGAAAAATCATCTTCAGCGATGAGGCTCACTTTTGGCTAAATGGATTTGTCAACAAGCAAAATATGCGTTACTGGGCAGGAAGCAACCCACACGTGATTCATGAGGCACCGTTGCATCCCGAAAAAGTCACTGTTTGGTGCGGATTACATGCCGTCATTGGGCCATATTTTTTCATCGACGATAACGATCGCCACGTTACTGTTAATGGAAATCGATACCGCGATATGATAAACGATTTTTTTTGGCCGCAATTGAATGGAGTGGACTTGGACGACATGTGGTTTCAACAGGACGGGGCCACATGCCACACAGCACACGATACAATCGCGTTATTGAAGACTAAGTTCGATGAGCGTGTTATTTCACGAAATGGGCCCGTCCAGTGGCCGCCGCGCTCGTGTGATTTGACACCTCTATATTATTTTCTTTGGGGTTATGTGAAGTCATTGGTCTATGCCAATAAGCCGGCGACGTTGCAAGAGCTCAGAGCCAATATGGATCGTGAAATTGCTGGAATTTCGGCCGATTTATGCGAAAGAGTGGTCGAAAATTGGGTCCAAAGATTGGACTTCGTAAAACGTGCACGCGGTGGTCATGCAAAAGAAATCGAAAAGTTAGTTCAAAAGTCGAACAGTTTGTGTTTTATTCAAAAAAAAAGTTGAAGTGCTCTTATTGAAAAACCCTGTACATATGATTTTATTATATATACTGGCAAGGAACAACAAGCGATGGAAGGTACTCTAGGAGGGAGAGTGGTAAATAAATTGGTTAGCACTGTATCGAAACTTGACGTTACATTTTGTTTTGATCGGTTCTTTACATCAGTTCATTTACTGGAAACTTTAAATTAGCCCACTTTAGGAACATGTACAGCCAATCGAAAAAATATGCCAAAATTTCAAGCAAAACTACAGCGGGGAGAATCTACATCTAAAATTTTTACAACACGCCTTGTGTGTGCAAAGTGGCAAGACACAAAAGAAGTTATGGTTTTAAGCAATTGCCATAAACCAGAAATGACGACTATTTTAAAAACACAGAGAGGTGGAACAAGGCTTTCAATCGCGTGTCCAGAAATGATAAAATTTTATCGCCAACTAATGAGTGGTGTGGATTTAGCGGATCAATGCTGTGGTATACAGGGTGTCCCAGAATGAATGGATAAGCCTGTAGCACCTTATAGTAGAGCTATTGGGCGCTCAAAATAAAATACGGAAAACAATATATCCAAATGGTAATGTAGGTATATGCTTTAGATTTCTGGTGACCAACACTAACTCGGGGCATTGGTCGAAGTGTTCGGATATCTCTGTGGAATCTGCTACAGAATAAAATGTAACATTAAAAATTTCAATTTTTATGCTGTAATTTGTATGTGCGGACTCGGGTTAATATGAACCTTCTATCCCACTGATATGGTAATGTGGGTATATGCCTTAGGTTTCTGGTGACCAACACTAACTCGAGGCATTGGTCGAAGTGGTCGGATATCCCTGTGGAATCTGCTACAGAATAAAATGTAACATTAAAAATTTCAATTTGTATGCTGTAATTTGTATGTGCGGACTCGGGTTAATATGAACCTTCTATCCCACTGATATGGTAATGTGGGTATGTGCCTTAGGTTTCTGGTGACCAACACTAACTCGAGGCATTGGCCGAAGTGGTCGGATATCCCTGTGGAATCTGCTACAGAATAAAATGTAACATTAAAAATTTCAATTTGTATGCTGTGATTTGTATGTGCGGACTCGGGTTAATATGAACCTTCTATCCCACTGATATGGTAATGTGGGTATATGCCTTAGGTTTCTGGTGACCAACACTAGCTCGAGGCATTGGCCGAAGTGGTCGGATATCTCTGTGGAATCTGCTACAGAATAAAATGTAACATTAAAAATTTCAATTTGTATGCTGTGATTTGTATGTGCGGACTCGGGTTAATATGAACCTTCTATCCCACTGATATGGTAATGTGGGTATATGCCTTAGGTTTCTGGTGACCAACACTAGCTCGAGGCATTGGCCGAAGTGGTCGGATATCTCTGTGGAATCTGCTACAGAATAAAATGTAACATTAAACATTTCAATTTGTATGCTGTGATTTGTATGTGCGGACTCGGGTTAATATGAACCTTCTATCCCACTGATATGATAATGTGGGTATATGCCTTAGGTTTCTGGTGACCAACACTAACTCGAGGCATTGGCCGAAGTGGTCGGATATCTCTGTGGAATCTGCTACAGAATAAAATGTAACATTAAAAATTTCAATTTGTATGCTGTGATTTGTATGTGCGGACTCGGGTTAATATGAACCTTCTATCCCACTGATATGATAATGAGGGTATATATTTATTGTAGATTGGTGATATTAATCACATTTTGTAGCAGCACTTGCAGTAGTTTTTGGACATTTTTGTGAGGGCAACCACGTAATCCTGTGTAACGTAATTTATGATTTCGTTTTTAATTATTATTATTTTAATATATTTTTGGTAATAATATATATTTGTATGGTAAATAAACAAAATATTTATTTATTAAGTTTTATTACAATATATGTATTATTTAATTTTTATGCAAATTTATTTCGGCATGTAAAATCAAAAGGCTTAATATACTGATGTAAAAATTATTTCGGGATGAGAATTTAAGATGATGCAGTTTTTATAAATTTTTCGGAATATTAAACTTTTAGCAAGGACACATTTTTTTCGGGCTACTTTTCGGGCTAACTTCACATACATATGAGGTAAGACAGAAGAAAACTCCACTAATTGAATTTCTAACCTCATTGCCACAAATGTGGACACTAGTCCAGAAAACTGTTGGGCAAAGTATCTCTACATTTACCAATAGAAACCAATTCAAGACATCGCTGCAAATAAATTCAAAAACGCACCACCACGTTGTGTCAGGAGTGTGACATACCATTATGTAAAAATTGTTTCGCATCGTACCATATTGCACAAAAATTAATATACTCACTACAAATCAACATATAGCAGCAATGTTTGTTGTCACTATCGAGTTTGGTACTAAACTGAATTGCACGTAAAGAAAAAAATGTGTCAATTCTCGGCAAATTACCGTTACATTTTCCGCATAGAACTGACTGGTACATTGTTAATGTCATTTAGAGCAAGCAGTGCAGTTTTAAACATCTAGCGGTACAAATATGTACCATTCCGTATCGAAAAGGTTAAGAAACCAATAGTTTGTCTATGGCATTACGCCTGAATTTAAAAAGGCCAGCGCATCAACTACATTTTTTGTATTGCCTTGTGTCAATAGTAATTATTTATGTTTGGTGTCACTGCATTGTCAATTTTTCATAAATGTAACGTAATTTCAAAATTCCTTCGAATCTTCGATACGTTTCTTGGTTTACTTACTGTTCATTCGCAATAGAACATGTACTCACCACATGCACATGTAAATTCTATCTCTCTTACACATAGCGAACAATAATATTTGATATTATGTACATTTTTTTGAAATTGATATGCTTTGAATTTACTACGCATTATACCATTACGTTTTGCTTTAGTCGGGGTGCTTTAGACGAAACATAAATTGAGAGCGGAGCGAGATAAATTTACAATACATACAGTTACAGTAAAAATAAAAAACTCAAAATATAAAACATATGAAGATATTTTATACTGTTTTTTCTAACATATTGTCCACCACGATCTACATCAATTTAATATTGTTCCCGAGTCAGGTACATATTTTGGTCCCGCTAGTAGTGCGATTGTTACGATATAACAATGTACAATGTAAAAAAAAAGAGAATTTTTGTTTTAGTTTAGTCGATTTTGTTTTTATATTCATCATATACAAAAGTGAGTTGAACGAGAATTGAAATGAAAAAAATTATCAATATTAAGCAAAAAAATTTGTTGACAAGATATTGATATTAAATACATTCTTATCTTAGTGTGATTATAAAATTTTTGTGATATTATAATTACATTGGCCAAATGAAGGAATAGTAAATGTTTGCTGCCAAATTATTTATGTGAAAAACAAACGAACTTAAACATACATAATTTTATAAAATGGATGGTAAATATACAATTTAATACTCTGTGCGTTTATAAATAGCGTGAAGTGTATAATATGTTGATATTACAAGAAATGTATTGTCTACATTTTTATTTTATAATGTGGCTGTCTGGTTTATTACAGAAAGTAATGGCAGTTGTGATAGTTCGAGTCCGGCTGCCCGAGATGATCCACAGTTGAGACACGTTTTGGGTGAATTAAAACTTGAATATCTTAGTGATGTTTTTAGAGGTTAGTGTATTTGAGGGGGGTGGGGGGGCTGATTTTTTCGATGTTATGGTTTATATGAGATATATATTGTTTTACAGACTGTGGCGTAACTTATTCTAGATTGCGCTACTTAAAGAAAGATGATTTTGAGGAAATTTTGCCGGGACGAAAGAATATTGGCGTGCGGGCTGAAATTCGAGAAAAGTTATTGGAATGGAAAAATAAACAAGTAAGTTTATTTTGTTATAATTTTGCTAGTATTTTTTGATTCATATGGTTGGTACATTACGGCTCCCTGAATTAAGAAAGGCCGAAATTAAAAAGGTTGTCTTTAAAAATGTGTTTGTGGACTATTTTAAGTCACAGTTTTTACAAATTTTCTGACTTAACAAAGGTGTTTTATAAAAACAAATTTAATTTCAAAACGACACAAGAAAGGCATATTCTATGTCATTTTACAAATATCATTTTCAAAATGACTTAAAAATACATGCTACTGCGGTTAGCCGAAAATTTCAGCCGAAAAAAACCTGCATTATCGACATATTTCGTATCAGGTGGTAGTATAAAATCCTGTTGATATTAGCCGAAAATTACATGCTAAATAAAATATGGTCTGATTTTTGGGACAGGTGTTCAGTGTTAGTGCCACAACTGAAATTCATTGGTCCCTAACACGACAAATTATAAATATGGGATCCAGCTAATTACGAGTCTGTCTAACTTCACCCAGTTCATATGACTTTTAAACATTCGAATTATGTGATATAGATTTTTCAAATTTTTTTCGGCGAAAATTTACTGTTAACATCAATAACATGTATTTTTCGGCTAATATCAACAGAATTTTATGGTACCACCTGATACTGAATATGTCGATAATGCAGGGGTGTTTTCGGCTGAAATGTTCGGCTAACCCCAGTAGCATGTAATTTTCGGCTAATATCAACAGAATTTTGTACTACCACCTGATACGAAATATGTCGATAATGCAGGGTTTTTCGGCTGAATTTTTTGGCTAACTTCAGTAGCATTAAAAATACACATTTTATATACTGTTAAAGTTAGCCAAAAGTGAATAAATCGATAATGCAGATAGTATCTCGACTACTTCAGGCGAAAGTTAAAAAAATTATGATAAACCGATTCAAACGAGACCTTTTCCAGACATAACACTTTAAACGCTAGGAAAAATTTCTACAAATTTTTGAAATTGGCACTTGTATTTAACTCCCCTTAATTTTCCCGAACTCCCAACATGAAACTTGACCTGGAAAATTTTCCAGCGATAACCATCGACAAACCGATTCAAACGAGACTTTTTCCAGACATAACACTTTAAACGTTAAGTTTCTACAACTTTTTGAAATTTTCACGTGTATTTCACTCCCCTCAATCTTCCCGAACTCCGAACATGAAACTTGACATGGAAAATTTTCCAGCGATAACCATCGACAAACCGATTCAAACGAGACCTTTTTCAGACATAACACTTTAATCGTTAAGTTTCTACAAATTTCTAAAATTGCACGTTATTTAATTCACCTCAATCTTCCCGAACTTCCATCATGAAACTTGACCTGGAAAATTTTCCAACAGTAACCTTCGACAAACTGATTCAAACGAGACCTTTTCCAGACATAACACTTTAAACGTGAAGTTTCTACAAATTTTTAAAATTTGTACGAGTATTTCACTCCCTTCAATTTTCCCTAACTCCCAACATGAAACTTGACCTGGAAAATTTTCCAGCAATAACCATCGACAAACCGATTGATAGAACTGAACTAGCAGGCGGGGCATAAAGCATTTCACGAAATTTGATTGGTTTAGAGTTAGGTAGCGGCTATGATGCTATTTATTTCCAATGTCTTAGATCTAGAGTAACCAGAGTACCTATTTCGTGCGGAAATTGAGAGACGAGACCACAAGTTTGTGTCTACGTATACGACGTATAATACACAATTTTGAATTAGTGTGCTGTCATTTGTTATATAAGTTTGTGTGTTTTTTTTGTGACCATAGGCGCATCAAAATTTATCGAACCGGGTGGAATCGGTTCAAATTGTTGGTTCTTCCACTTCTGTTTTGTGACATTTTCCCATGGTATTGAGATGGGGAATTTGATTTTTCAGTTTAAATTTAAACATTCCAGTGTTTCGGGCTCATCGTTAAAGCAAAATGCTAAGCTTTAAAGAAAATGAATTTATTTTTTACTTGACGTAACCGGATGTGACAACTTATAATATCTTATCTTGTCTTAAGCTTTATCATTTTTGATGCTTTTTCAATTATTTTGGAAGGTAGCATCTGCGAGGGAATAGTTTGAGAGCGGAATGATTATGGATTGGATGTGTGATAAGGCTGATCAGGATCATTTTCCAAAATTTAGGAGGAAGTGATGATTTTGGTAGTAAACTGTTATTTCGCCATAGTTCAGCCGCTCTGAGCCCCAGGTTGGTTGACTGATCAGGATAGAACTTCATATTTGGAGGTTTTTGTTAGGTTAGGGGAGATGACAACTTTCATTGAAGCTTAGTCATTTTTGGCCGTATTTTTGTACAGCATTTGCTAGGGAATCGGTTAGGAATGGGTCGATTCTAGGTTGAAGTTGTAGCAAAGCCTAATCATTTTCCGCGAATGACTAATTTTAATAGAAACCGTTTTTTGTGGGAGCTTGCTCTTGTTTGCAAGTTGGGGATGCCAGATTTGCAAAAGGCCTGGTAGGCGCGGAAATGTTCTAGATTAGATTTGGAAGGGGAATGGTTCCTGTTGATTTTCTTTTGGTTTTGCGGATGTGACGGTTTTTATCGTCTTTTTCGTAAGAACTTTCTTGTTTTTGCTAGTGTTTTGTATACTAAGTGATTTACGAAAAGGCCAGGCGGATTCTAAATTGGCTTGGCATCTTAACTTGGCATCATTTTTCATAAAAAATGTTTTTACCAAAATTCGTTTTCGTGTTATTTTTGGAAGGATTACTAATTAACCTGTGCGTATAATGATACGATGGGACACGAATTTTCTCCCCTGAATTCCCAATTCCTAAAGTTTTTTTTAAAGAAAGTATTAACCATCCAATGGGTTTAATGTCCTTTGAAGGTCATTTAATACATTGCATCTGCACATTGCAAGGTCCATGTCAACCTGCATACTGACACAGGGTCTTAGTTGTGTTTATTAACATCACCGATCGTAATCGATAACGAAAATTCGCTTTGCATCCAGCGCTGCTGTGATTCGAACCCAGTACCTCCCGGCCCAAGTGTCGTAACTTTAATTACTGCACCACTTGTCCGGTCTGTCTCTTGTTAATTCCTATAATCAAACAGTTCCCTTTCCAAAATACGGGAACACAGTATCTCGTCATGAATTTTTCCGCAGTTAGACTATTCTATCTTTCGCTGGAAATACGGAATTCTAAATAATATTTTAATACTCGTAGCATTTTTGTCCAAATTGTATTTTTCTGGCCTACGTTTGGTGTTAATATTTTTGAAACAAAGTTAAAGGAGGAAATATTTTTCCCTATAAAATTTTTGTGGAACAAAAGTTTCCCAATCAACTTTGTTTCTAAAACATTTAGACCAAACTTAATCCTTCAGCGGGCCAGAAATCTGTAATTTGAACCAAATTGCAATGAAAATATTTTTCCCAATTCCCCATTCCGATGGAAAAGCAGAACAGTGTCACAGATCACAGTTATTGCTTCAATTAGAGTGTCAGCTAGTTTTATACAAAATATTACGTTTACTTATTTATCTGATATTTTTAGTGACTAGCATTTGTAAATTGTTTATTATTCGTTATTATTGATTTTCTCGCCCGGTCCTGCGCTCTCCTGGTTCGACATCCTATTTTACGTAGCTCTTGTTCGACGTCGTCATGCCAGTGCAATCGAGGTCTTCCTCTATGACGAACAACAGCTGGATGTTGTTGGAACACTTTATTAATCATAGTTGTTGTAGAGACCTTGCAATGTGGCCTAGCCATCTAACTCGATTAGCTTTGATCAGATTATGTCGCTGCCTCCGAGAAATTTCTTTATCTGGTGGTTCATACTAATCAAATATTCGTATTGCGGAACTTTAATTGAACCAAATATGGAACGAATGTTCCTCCTTTCAAATGTAGATAATATTCTACAGTCGGTAGAGGTCAGGGTTCAGCTGTCACTTTCAAAAGCTAGCACAGGTCTTATAAGTGCTCTGTTTGGTGGTATTTAAAGTTTTCAATGCTATTCATATTATTGTGGCCCATTCCGAGATTTTCCATTTGTCTTTAAAATTACGCACTACATCATTTTGAGCTATACGGACAAACAATTGATGGGCGATAATATTTCCACATTACTGTCGTTAATCCACCTTTTTAAGCCAATTTGTATGATGGCTACGTTTTATGATCGTATTGGTGGTCCGATGATAAACCCAGATCTGTGCTGGCTCTAGATATCAGTAGAATTGGCGTTTTAATATATCGCGAATATTTTCAGCGCCATGATGTTTATAATGTCGGCTTATTTGATGATATTATCTGTAAGGCTATTACGTTCTTCAAAGGGGAAACATTTACTTCAAACACACCTTGCTAGGTTTAAAGAACTAATTCAATTCTTGGACTCTTCAACCATAAATACATCTGAATTATTTGTAGGCGCTTTTACTTTAGCTGAGGAATGAGTTTTCTTCAATATATGGCTAACACTTTTGTGACACTCATCACTGCAGTCACATGTTCAGTTTGATGGCATATTATGGTGCTTCTTGTGCTGGCTGATCCATTAAGACAACTCTTTTCGTTAGGAGGTTACCAATTAGAACTACAAGAGTGGAGTAGTTTTCAGCATGCACTTCTATACCAACCTATCATACTAGAAGTCTTACTATTTGCTTTGTCGTTTAAAGTATGGAGTATTCGACAAATTCACTGATTTTTGGGTGGCTGCTTCCTAGGACGCTTAATTTTATCTATACATCTATGTTGAGTTTTATATCTTGTAATAATCTTGCTGCTTCAGATAATAAAGGCATATGGTATACGAACGGTCCAAAACAATCAGTAAGTCGTCCAGGTAGACCATTTGAAATGAATTGCACAACCCAAACAGCGTAAAGCTAAATCCACCGAACCTTTTAATATTAGCGTTGTTTGCGATGTTGACTATGGTTGACCAGGAGCTATGTATTATTCCTCACGCTGTACCGGTGACACCGCATAACTATTTGATTCGTTCGATGGCACGATGTCTGTATTACCGGTATCAATAGATGAGGAGGGAGGTTGTTTAAATCTTCAAAATATTTTCCAAAAGCCTTCCAAAGTGAGCTTATGTTGGACTCCGTATGTAAATTTGATTTTGAAGAGACCTAAAACGCTCTGTTTCTTTCGACGTGCTATTTGGAGCGTTAACGGAAAACTGATAATTTGTCTAGCATGCGATTTGACCTAGTCTTCTAGATTAACCTACATTAACGTCCTCTGTGGTTATTGCACAGCTTGCACCAGTAGTTTTACAGTCTTTTATGACTGTTCTATAGCAAAACAGCTCTAGCACACATTTAATGTTGGTTTTCATTGGATTGCGTATAAGCCATTCGGATAAATGAAACAGAATCATCACGTCTCAGGAAATTTGTATTAAAGGCATCACTACGTACACCATTCCTTTCTAGTCCCACCAAACGCAGAACATTGTCTTCTTTCCGAAGCGATTTGGCCGTGCCATCGATGTTGTTGCTTCACCAGATGAGAGCCACGAATTTTTGCGTTTGGGATTCTTAAAAAAAATCCACTTCTCATCTCCCGTGACAATACGATGCAGGAAGCTCTTTCTTTCATGCCGTGAAAGCAAAATTTTGCAAGTGGCTCGTCGATTTTTCATCTGTCTCTCAGTCAACTCATGCGACATGCATTTTCCCTCGTTTTAAATGTTTCCCATATAATGCAAACGATTGGAAATACATTGGCGACTCGTCTTTAATGCCTCCGCAAGTTGATCTTGTGTTTGTGTATCACCTTCATCCAATAACGCTTGCAGCTTCTGGCGTTTTTAAATGTGTTTGGTCTTCCGGAGCGCCTTTTGTCCTTAATGTCGAAATTGCCACTTCTGAAGCGTCTAAACCAATCTTCACAGGTAGTGTTCGATGGGGCATATTCGCCGTAGACCTCCTCAAGCAAATAAGGTGCTTCAGCTGCGTTTTGGTTCATAGATAAATATTTTTGCGTTGCGATATTTGCTGGTATTACAGCTGGTTATCGTTAACAACTGTCCACGCTATGAACAAAATACAACTTCTGACATAAATGGTTTTTCCATAACTTAAATGGATCTTCCTTGATTCCCATTAATAATTCGATTTTCTTTACTTTATATCTAAGACCTATATCAATAGGGCTACGGGTATCTAAAACCAAGTAATAAACAGGAGACCCTAAACAGCAGGATTTAGTAATGGATATGAGTAGAAGTAATAATTTGAAATATACCTAAGAGGGAAAAGCTTTCATTGCAATCTTATAGACTTGAGCCGAAAGATCTTTGAGGAGACGGCATTAGAAGTTGTTTCCTTTCAGTATAAGGATTTGTACTTTTTGATATAGGGGAAGCCTTCAATAAAATCTTACCGGAGGCGAATGTAGGCGAGTCACTCATAGGCTAAATAGATCAAATGCGGAAAGGTACGATCGTCAATCCACACAAGACTAAATTGGTTCGATTTTCTAGGAAAAATAAACTGCCTTCGGTTGATTTCTCTAATTTAAATAATTTTAGAATGACACCAATAAATCGACTATCTCATTATGAGCTTTAAAATAAGCTGGAATCTATCACATTGAACTTTCAGATCCTTGGTCATCTTTGGTAATGAATTAACCATGAGCTCAACCATACGGATCAACTCCACCTCCGCAACTACAACATAGAACACTCATTCTAAATAATGTTGTAATACCCAAAACTTTCGACTATGCTGAAGGTGTTAACTATTTCACGGGAAATTGGCAGCCCCCTGCATTCTTGATAAAATGAACTTAAACTTCATTTTCACTCATCCCGACTATTGCAGCGTAGTTTAAACTGAATTGATTCGATAAGAGAGAGTAAACGCTAAATCACTTGTAACAACGATATGGCAGTCTAATATCCTCTTTATGTCGGTACCATGACATTTCTAACGAAATGGATGGCGCTCTTTTCAATTATGATAAAATATTTGGTGAAGTAATCATTGAAGAACTTTGGCGGGTACCAGCGTGAATCTTTGTTTCTTCTAAAACCCTCCCCAAATTCTAATAGATTTTTAATAAACCTAGCATAACCGTATACCAACCTTTGAAAGCATCCAAAATCTTTAAATAACTCAAAGATTCTAATAAATTATTTTTACTTTCAGGTAGAATCAGAACCAGAAGTCCTCCATCCCCAAAAACGCAAACGAATAACAAATTGGATAGAAGCACAGGATGAACCAAACCAACGACTATCAATAGCATCACCGCCCACAGTAACGCTACACCGAACTTCCATTCCAACACCGTCATCATATCATAATCCAACATCTACCAGCCAATCACCGTCGACCACCGTTCTGCAATACCAAACTATTCGTGAAATTCTACAATCATCAATCAAAGGCCAATCAATCATAAAATTTTTCGAGGACAATAAATTTCTAGATGAATTCAATCGCAAAGAGTTGCTAAATTGTGTCGCTGAGAATTTCTTCGATATAATGACGAACGAATACAAGATTCCAAAACCATGTGAAATGGAAAAAATGGCCGAAGAAATTTCAGAAATGTTCCCTTCGGAAGACAAAGATGCTTACTATATATCGAGACGAGCGGCAAAACGGCCAAATCCAATGGGCCGACTCTTTAACCGTTTTAATAATTTAAATCGTAATCGGCGGCAACCAAAAAAGCGTCTCGAACGATTAAACGTTGAGGTGCAACAACCGTATAATGAATCGGTTGATGAAAAAATCGAGATGAAAATGGCAATGTTAAAAGAGAAAATGAAGGTAATGTCGAATACTGAACCGGATGCTGTTTCTCTGTGGGTCGCAAGTTATGATTTACGAAAATTGGACTATGCAAATTTAAGCTCAATCTCGGATATATTTCACGAATGGGTTTTCTTGAAACAGAGTGGTGGCGAAAAATTTATCGACATCGATTTTGATATAATGTTCCCCAGCGTTAAAGATAATCTAATCAATAAATGGGAAATATATCGCCAAAAACTATTATTTTACTACAATACAAAGTTAAAAGAAAACCAATTCAAAGCACTGTTCGATGAGATGCAAACGCACGCAACGGATAAAGATTCCGAAGATTGTATTCTAGTTATCCTCCTAAACTCCATTCTAAAACCAACTAATCGTCAGGTTGAAACGGGACCGGATGCCAAACGAACTATTCGTAAAACCTCGATTAACGATACCATTAATAGTTTTATACTACATTTACCTGTGCTCAAAGATTTGGAATATGCTCTCGAGGGTCGTTCCACCGTGCAGCCATTTATAATAGTAGTCGGATTAAAATTATCCGATCTACGTGAGTTCTACATAAGTATTGGTGACACCGTATTAAAGACGGCATCATTTATTGCCGCACTTGATCTCTGTTTTAAAATATTCCATGTGTTTGATCTAAACTATTCGAAAGAATCTCTTCTCGTTTGGATGTTCCTACAAAAATTTATTTACGATATCCATACCGCACACGACGTTAAGAATTCGGCTATAGCCGAACTAATTGCCAATCTTGAAAATCTGTGAAATTCCTTTTGAAATAAATAAATAAAATACATTATATGAATTAAATAAGTTAGTTTATTTTACAATTATGGTTTCTTGTTTTTTGGATCGAGTGAACTCATCTTCAATCTCTTGAAGAGTTTTGTTTTTGGTTTCGGGTAGTTTAAAGTACAAATATACCGTACCAACTAAGGCTAGCACACCATAGAGAAGGAATGTACCAGTTGGTTTAATACTATTGAATAGTGCCGGACTAGTTTTTACCACAATGAAGAATGATATGAAATTCCATGCGGTTGATATTCCTGAGGCTAGACCGCGATTTGCTGTTGGGAATATTTCTCCTATTAGCACCCACGGTAACGGGGCAACACCTATACTTGTGAAGCATATATAAGCGATTAGACATATGAGTGGTAGTAAAAATGTGTATTCAACATTCGTCCACACTTCGGCAATTAAGTACAAAAATAGTGAGAGCGCCAAAAGTGATAGGGTTGTGCCGATAAGCCCCAACATCGAGAGTGTGCGTCGTCCGTATCGTTTCATCATCAGCATTGATACCACGGACATAGCCAGCCTTATTATATCGATAACTATCATAGCGAGATATTCATTAATGCCATCCTTTAACGTATCCTGAAGTATAGTTACGGTGTAAAATGACACAGCGTTTACGCCAGAATACTGAAGCACTGCGAAAAATACTAGCACTATTAGCATTGGTTGTACAAATTCGATTTTTGATAGATTGATCCGCAAATTCTGAAAATAACTTAATTGCACCTCACTCTCCTTTTGTTTTTTAACACTTTCATGGCGCTCGACCATTTTACGAAATTCATCATTGGCGCTAGGGCCATGGCCACGCAACCATTTATACGATTGTTCGGCTTTCTCTATATTATCACGCCCCAATAGCCATGCAGGACTTTCTGGTACAAATCGCATTATAACATAACATAACAAAGGATATGGTGTTGCCAATACCGCGGTTAGCTTCCAATTTAAAAATGTGCCAAACACATGGGTAAGCATAATTCCGAGTGATAGGAATACTGAAATTCCGCTTAAAAGCACACCACGATACTTTGGATCTGTTGTTTCGCCTATATACACCGATAGCGGTGGTCCGAGCAGTCCAACTGCGAATCCGGTGACGGCTCGTCCTATTAATATTATCGGTAAAGATTGGGCTACCGATATACAAATCCAGCCTAAAATAAATGGTACGCATATCATCATGTGGGCCGTGCGACGACCAAATTTTTCCATTAGAAATCCACCAAGAAAACATCCTGGCGCCATTTGGAGCGCTGTTATAGATGCAATCCATGATCCTTCCTCTAGTGTTATTGGTATTGTTGTATTTGCGTGCATCAACTGTGGTAGTACAACCGCTGAGTATCCTGTGACCATGCCGGCCGATAACACCGATAGCAGTGGCCCCAAAATTGTTAAGAGTTGGCGCCACAGTGGAGAGAAAGTTTGTACCGGTGTTACATTTTCTTTGACTAGAGTATTTACTTCAGGTTGTTCGGCGCGTACGGATTTTGGTGTTTCATCTTCAAGTTGGATTACAGATTTCGGTACGTTGAAATTTATGTCAATGGGGGTTGGCGCCATTAGATTGCCGTATCTGGAAATACAAAAAAATATCAAAATTAATAATCATTTATATGTGACGAATTTCAGTTCGAGTGGTTAAGCTGTATACCACCATTAAGTGTTATCATTCGTAATGATGGAAGGTTAACGATAGCAACTGCAAACTATGCGAATTATCAAGATTGGGGATTTACGCAGTGAAGTGTTTAGTGCTATAAAAAGTTATAAAGTGTTTGTAGTGTGAAATAACAATTTTGGATTTTGTTAAGCAAGTTGCGAAGATATTTAATTTTGAGAAACTTAACCCGACTTAAACACAGAATTCTTCAAAAAGCAGCCAAGAGACTAAATCTACTGTACAGAAAAATTTGTATGTAGAAATTTGTATGTGTCAACAGTACAAATAAAAGCGCTAGTCCTAAACAATTTGACGAAAATATGGCCAGATCAACAAACCGACGCTTAGCAATGGAAACATATAAATGATATGGTATGGGCAGATACAAACTACAACTAACCGGGAAAAATTGACTTGCAATTGGGAGGAGACTTCTGGTTAGTCTGCCATTTAAACCACACTCAACTCAATTAGGACATTCATGGCATTAAGCTTTAGCCATTTTTCTGCAATTGGATAGGAAACTAAATAAACTAAGCAAGATGGCAGCTATGACTACAAGAATACATAAATTTGGATTAATTGTCTCAAGAGAATGTAAAACAATTTCCTGTAGCTGCAAAAATACTGTTAAAAGACTTATGTGGACGACTTAATATAAGAGATAATCTGGAAGAAATTTTGGAGCTTAGGTTCAACCGAAATAAGTGAGTAAATAAATATTCCTGCATCTTCACAAACATTCCAAAAAATTTACAACATAATGAGAAGCTACAGATCCCACCCCACTTGCCGCCCGGAACCCCACTTACGGGGGGATAGAACAGACACAACAAAATGATAATTACGATCGGAGTTACTAAATTGTTTGCTCCGTTAGGTTGGCTATCTTTAATGATAAATAGTTCTATCAAAATTATTATTGAAAGAATTATGGTTAGCGGGATGGTCCAAATTAGGATCCCACGTTTGATAAAACACACTAGCAACTTTTCGGACAGATTTATGAATTTTGTGACTCATCCGAAAATATAGACGCGGTCTTTGACTAGTACTTTGCCATTGTTGCGCATGGTAACAGTACAACAACCTCACTTATAGCAGCGAAAACATATAGGCAGTGTTGTGCCGTATTGTCTACACCGCGTAATATTATACATGTGTAAAGAATGTATGTAGACAATTAGAAAAACGACACCGACAATGCAAAAAAATGTAGACAATGTCGAAAATGATTGTTTCTGTTATAAATCAGCATAGTTCTATGATTTCTTTGTTATTTGAACCATTTCGGCTCTATGGAACTTCATTTCTCACTCACGTTTGAAACATTTCAACTCAAGTTTGAGTTTTTCGAAAATGAATGTCGAATTCAATAGGTAGGCCCCTGCTTTAAGCCATGGTACTTCAATGATCAAAATCACCACACATAAAATGTTAAAGCACAAATTCATGAATGGATAATAACGGCTATCACACAGTACAAATTTAATTTCGGTAAAATCGCTCAAATACGGGTAGCCGCCAATTGTGTGTGCCACCCTTTTGCTTAAGAAATAGATGTTAAACTTGGGTATTGATGGTTGATACAGTATCATTTTCAAAGATATGCATAGAGACTTTGAATAGAGAATTGCTTTCAGATTCGCGAATTTAGCCTCATACGACCTTATGGTTATCGATAGAGCTGATATGGAACCAAATTTTATTTGGTCTCGTTAAAATATATCTTGTTGAACCCGGTTCCGACTAGAACTGCATCGACAACTATGTTGTATCTATGATATGTTAAACCAGGGATTAAACACCTGAGATTAAAATTAAGCAAACTACCGGTGTATGCGGTCTTACCGATATGCATATCACGCGAGCTACTGGTTCGACGGCGTTTACCGAGTGATATACGAGAAACAATTTTTGAACCAAATTCAGGAAATACGCGAGAACTTTTTTTTTGCTTTTTTGCCAGCGCCAAAACCCTGAATTTGAGAAATAAATTGCTGATCAAAAATTTGCCTTCGTCCAAAATCTAAAAACGTTAAGCCGCATGATCATATCAGAAGGAGAAAAAAATTATTTATAATCAGCGCCACAATGGTATTTTGGACTACTAATATGCTTCAGATGATTATTGTGACATTATTCAAGACCTTTTCATTGGCCTGTCACACTTTCTATTATAAATCAATTATTCGCTCCCAGCACCAAAACGTTGGTTTTATTAACTAACCGGCTAATACAAAAAAGTTATTTTTTCAAGACCGTTCAAAAGATATGCTACATGATTATGTAGACTGAGAAACATTGTAACTGCTTAACGCGCTACAATTGTTGTTTAAATACTAAGGTGCTTCAGAAAATTTTGCGGCACTTTTCAAGGCTGTTTCAATGATATACGACAAATTTTATAATAAACGAAAAATTAGCTACCAGGGTCAAAACGGTGAATTTATGAACCAAAGTTTAATCGAAATTGTTGTCTGTTCTAAGATTTTTCAAACGATATACTACACGAGTATACGCAGGAAAAATGTAAAGCAATGTACCCGACCTCCTTGAGGTAGGGATCCGAAAGCTTTTCAATGCACCGAATTAAAAATAAAATAAGATTGGCGATCCAGACAAAGGACATACTAGTTTTGGAATTTTTTAATGAGGAACCTGAGAACATCGAGAAAAATGGTTTTGGACCTGAGTCATGATTTTTATCAGGATTTAAATAACTTGGCCTTGACAGACCTAAGTTAAAACAACAGACAAGTAATAATTTACATTATCTACAAATATTCTACATACTCTACGCATTGTCGACATTTTCTACGCTAAATGAATTGTCTACGCTATTTTCTACACCAGTATGTCGACAATTCCGCATTACGCGTAGACGCACAACACTGCATATAGGTGGCTCCTATCAAAACGAGGGTATCATTACCAAGACTGGAGTTGTGTGGTGTTCTTCTACTGCCCCAAATTATTACAATCATTTTCACAAAACGTAGGTTGTAGTCGGTAAAGAAGAGCTACGGAAGGTAGCCAAACATTTAACGTTTTTTCCAATCATTGATGATTGCATCCGTTTCAATTACTTTCCAAACATGACTCTTTAGATGCTTTACTGGCGTTGTTCGATGCTACTGAAGCTAGCCGAAAATTTCAGCCGAAACAAAATCTGCAGTATCGACATTTTTTGTATCAGGTGGTAGTACAAAATGCTGATGATGCTAGCCAAAAATTTGGATTATCAGTAAAAATTGATTTCACATAATTCGCATGTTTAGTGGCAATTTGGACTAGATGAACGTCAACCACTTCGCAAAATAACTGGATCCCATGTTAAAAATTTGTCGTGTTAGGGGGCAATGAATTTGAGTTGGGGCACTAACAGTGAACACCTGTGCCAAAAATCAGGGCATATTTTATTATTGACAAAGGTGTTCACTGTTAGTGCCCCAACTCAAATTCATTGCCCCCTAACACGACAAATTTGTTAACATGGGATCCAGTCATTTACGAAATGGTTTAAGTTCACCCGGTCCAAATTACCACTAAACATGCGAACTATGTGAAATCAATTTTTATTGATAATCCAAACTTTTTCAGCGAAAATTTTCTGCTAACTCCAGTAGCATCGAACAATGCCAGCAGTTTTTTTAAATCTTGGCCGAAGACCTAACAATATCAAGGAGAGTTTTTATATTGCTCGATTGCTAAGGAAAAGGACTAGGCTTAGAGGTAAACAGCAGCAAATTCTTAGCAATAGCTATGAGCATCTTCATGGCAAATCTCGGAATCAGCAACCATAATTTTGATAGCGTTGAAAACTTTAAATGCCTCGGGACAGTAATAACATCATCAAACGGGGAATCGCTACCGGGCACAGTTCTGTATAAATCTAAACAACAGTAAAAATGCCATAATCCCGCACTAATATTTTCAACAGGTGTGGCGTAGAGCCCAGGTGTCGCGTATTAAAAAAAATAAAATCGTCAAATAAAATAAAATAAAAAATTTTAAATGTCTTCGTAACCGACAATCCAGCAGAGGCGTAAAACCAGATCAACAACTAAAAGCACATCCAATATGGTAGAATGGAACAAAATGATTACAAACTTCTAAGCTACCGAGCTTAATTCTCAATACAGACTCATCTATTACAAAGCTGTTCCACTTTTAATAAGGCACAAGATGTAATGGAATTCATGCTGCGTTTTACAAGGAGTATAAAAGGACAACGCATACGGGATAATGTGATATAAGAACTTACATTAGCGCTAATAACCCTTATAAAAGATTTACAAAAGATAGAGAATTTGTAGATAAAAATCGCGTGTTAAGAGTAGGAGGCAGATTAAAAATTCCCTTACTCTTTCTTATGAAGAAAATGCTCCAGTAATATTACCTCCATCTACCTGACGTTAAAATCGTCCCATCTAGACACATTCTCCAAAAATACGGTAGAACCAGTGCATATCGAGGTACCATCAGGTTTAACAACTGAATTCATTGCAGCATATAAAAGGTTTATAACAAGGCGAGGCCTATTTACAGATATTTACAGTGACAACGACACCAATTTCATAGGCGTAAATCATGAACAAGGAAACGAAAGAATAAAGGATCTGAATGAATCAAATCGCACAATCAAAGAAAAATTAGCAAGGGATGGAACGGCGTGCGTGGCATGTCTTTCCGCCAGCAACATCAAATTTTGGAGGCATTTGGGAACCAGCAGTAAAGTCAACAAAAAAATCACTTAAAAAGAGTGGTTGAAACCCAAACTCCCTTTAAAGAATTAGCAACAATAGTAGAGCAGATAGAAGCGTGCTTGAATTCGAGATTCTTAAGCTCAATTATACCAACGATAGAGAAGGTAAAACAAAATTTCTGGAACAGATGGTCATAAGAATATTTTCAGCAGCTACAACACTGAGGAAAATGAAAACAAAAGGGAACACAACCTAACCAGGTCAGTTAGTTTTAATCCCCGATGAACGACTACCTGCGACAAAGTGGTTGTTGGCCCGGATATCTGAGGTTTATATCGGAGACCGATATCGGAGCTATTACCTCTATTACGACAAAAGGACTAATCAAGGCAAATTCATACAGTCAAAAAGCACCAAAAAAAATGTTAACCTACAACGTTCGATTACAAAATCAGCAGATTCCGATTTCACGAAAACATGAAAATAAAAATAAGAACCCAGAAAAACAGAAGTGTTCTAAAAAGCAACTCGTGACCGGATGAGAGGAATAATAGATCCAAAGAAATGAATCCCTGGGCAAAAGCGTTACTATACTACCACAACACTATCCCTTCGTTCCAACCTGGGATATTTTTTGAAAAATTGGGAGAGCTAAAGTAGTAGTTCTAAACTAGTAATCGAGTAAAATGATTTGGACGATCGGAATCAAATATTATAACCCGATAAAATCATAAAACGAGACAAAAGATCGTCATTTTTCTTTGTGGGGTGCTTGATCGAACAGTGGAAAAATATAACAGGCAAATTGAATCGCTGGCTGAAAATCCGGCCCATATGACATATCTGGTAAAACAACAACTATTTATTACAGAAGCAACCACCAATTAAACGCAATGGAAAACTAATCCCTACTCATTATAAGAAAAATATGAACTGGCGACTATCGCATGTTTCATGAGGAATTCATGAATGCCACATTTCATGATGAATCATTTATCTACATACGACCATCCACATGTTACTTGTTGGGATCATTGGAGCGTTATGCTTATTATTCTTCAACAGAATCCGATGTTCAGTCATGTAAACTTATTCAACCACGACACGTCCAAGAGGTGTTAAACAGTGCGCTGTTACCTCAATATCGCCCAGCATGGTATGGTTTCCACTTTATTCGTCAAACAGTTATATATTTGTTACTGATAAGCATTGTATCTTCGATAGCATATGCAACAATACACTCACAATCTCCGGTCCAAGAATTCTTCAAGAAAAGATTAACCAGGATCTTAATAATCATGATGTGCATCATTTCAAATCCACATGTATACTTGTTACCATGTTGATAATGGTCGGCATTACGTCAGTCATCTTATGCAAAACGAAATATCAACTCTATAAATTTATCAACCCAAGCCACTGGAGTATAAGTTGCGACTAGAAATCACTGTGGGGCAGTATGTTCAAACTTAATTTAAAGATGGAGACTCTCGAAAAACCGAAGAGTATTTAAGCCAGCGCGCTTAATCGAGTTGGATGCAAAATAGCGGTTTAATGAAATTGATACAAACATTAATAAAAATTATGCGTCAACAGCCAACACAAACAACTATATTGGTCGGATAGGCAAAAATGGTCTAAACACGTATTACAGTATCAACAAAAATTAATCGACAAATTGGAAGAGCAGAAAAGTGGACAACAACCACCAATGGACATTCCACACTTTTATGGCGACAGCAATAAATGGATGGTACTACGGAAATTTTTGAGGTGCATGACAGCAACTCGATCTCACAAATTAAAAAAGTAAAAATCTTAAAAACGAGTTTGCCAAATTGGTTAACCATATAAAGAGTGCTCCATCTGTTGGTTTTTTTTGAGCTCAACAAAATATTTATTGTAAAGAAACGTCAAAACTAAGCCGGTTTTAGTTTTATGTTCGTTTACAACACAACAACGCGTTTTGGTTCGCCAAATTTATTACGACAATGATCGTTCCGTAAAAAAAATTTCGTTAATTAGGTGATGATTTTAGTCAACATGGACGTCCTACTGAATACCAACGTCCAGTTCGTGCTCGTGAAACAGTAACAGCTATACGTGAAAATGTTTGTGAATAGCCAAGCATCTCTTTGAGACGTTGTTCACAAGGCGAGGCCATTGAACTTCTTCTTTTTTTTAAATAACCAAAAAGTTTGAACGAACATGAAATGTTTTATTCCATATATAAATGGCATAGAACCAACTTTAATTTTCAATAAAAATTACTGAACGGCTTTAAATTTATTGCCGCCATTTATACGAATATTAATATAGACTGTTCATACTTGGGCAGTCGTGACGTACACACAACGCAATTTAATCGTCATGCTACCAAGAGATCATTTGCAGAATAAGATGAGAAGATGATGTTGCTTGAAAAAAACAATCCGGATTATTTTGAAAAATGAATTATAAGTGGCGAGGCTCTTTTTCACTTAAGTGGACATGTAAACAAACAAAACAGCTGGTTCTTCAATCACCAATACATCCCTTAAAAGTGACGGTATAGTGTGAAATTTGGAATTTGCAAGACCAGAATTGCATGCCACTGGTTTGATGTTATTTGGTTCCAACAGGACCGTGCGATATGCCATATTGCTAGAGAAACGATGGAACTATTACGAGAAATGTTTCCACAACAGTTATTTTCGAAATCTGGTGATGTAGATTGGCCTCCATGGTCAATCGATTTAACTGCTCCCGACGTTTTTTATGGAGTTATCTTGAAAATTAGATTTATGCAAATAAACCAGAAAATATTGAACAACTTAAAAGGAACATTAGAGAAGAAATTAACATGACACGGGGTGAAATGTGTGAAAAAGTGATGAAAATGTAATCAAAAGAGCCCGCATGTGTAAGAGCAATAGAGGCGGAAAAAGGTAGTAAATCATTCGGATGGACACCCTGTAACAAAAAACCCTTTACAATGCACCGAGAAGACTTACTCCAAAGCATCGGAAATCATCAAAGAGAAATACAACAACAGGCGATCGTTCAAATATTCACTTTGCTGAACCAATCACGAATAACAACAGAGTCAGCAAACGGTATTAGGTCACTTCATGATACAATCAAAGAAGTTATCTGCATTTGTAAAGTGGACACCTCCACGTGGGATCCAATAACCATCGCAAAGACATTTAAAATGCTAAGTTTAGACGGTAAGATTTAATATTTAGAAATGATTACGAACACTTTTATTTCCCTAGTTTATCGTACGAAGATCAACAAGCATACCTAAATCGTTTATTAGAGGAATGTGATGAAGATGAAGAAACGCTTGATTTCGTTGATGATGGTTCAGAAGATGAGTGACTCCTTTCAGCAGCGGATAGAAACACAGAAGGTTGAGACTTAGAGGACGTATACGAAAACCATGAAGCTAGAATTGAAGTGTCTGATGAAGAAATTTCTAGCGATAGTGAAGTTGAGGAGGAAGATGAAACTGGTAGTGACAATGGAATTAATTTACCTTATCTAACAGGGAAAGATGGTTCGATATGAAGACACAATCCTCCTCAAAACCGGTGTGAAGTTTTCAACATTTATAAAAAGTCTAGCTACACAAATTCACAAAAAACAAAAATGTAGATACACAATTAAACAAAAAGTGTAGAATTAAAAAAAAAAATTATGGTAGGGTTGAATTTGTTATTAATTCCACTAAATATAATTTAATCTAATCCGCGGCATATCACTGCGACCTTCGGGGATTTTTTTTGTTTAGTGTAAATCGAAATAAAAATATCAAAAGTGTAAACCGGGTCTTGTGGATGTTTAAGGGCCATTAGCACTTAAGTCTAGAGATAACATCACGAATCTGAGTATACTGGCATTTCGGGGACACTCTTTTCAATTTGTGTTGATATGCGGCATAACACTGCGCCCTTCATGTAATTTTGTTTGGCCCCTAAACATTTACAAGAACCGATTTACACTTTTTATATTATTATTTCCATTTACACTGAACCAAAAAAAAATTCACCGAAGCTCGCAGAAATATGCCGCATATCACTAAAGGTTGTAGCGAGTGTCTCCGAAATTCCAGTATACTCAGATTTGTGGTGTCATCTCTAGAACTAAGCGTTAATGGCCCTCAAACATCCACAAGAGCCGGTTTACACTTTTGATATTTTTATTTCGATTTACACTAAACAAAAAAAATCCCCGAAGGTCGCAGTGATATGCCGCGGATTAGATTAAATTATATTTAGTGGAATTAATAACAAATTCAACCCTACCATAATTTTTTTTTTAATTCTACACTTTTTGTTTAATTGTGTATCTACATTTTTGTTTTTTGTGAATTTGTGTAGCTACACTTTTAATAAATGTTGAAAACTTCACACCAGTCTCCTCAAAGGCAAACGTTGACACACAATATGCTCAGGCGTCAACAAAGTGGGCCATTGCGATCGACAGAAACGTTACCCATAAGAGATACCTTCAAGTGTATCTACTCGGACGTCATGTCTGAAATAATCATTAGACAACCAATCAGAAAGGCCAATGAGGTCTACGCAGAACACAATATTCTAAATCCAGATAAACCATAGAAAATGTGGAAATTATTGACCGAAAAAGAATTCGATGGCTACATAGCAATTCTCATAAATGCCGGTGTTCATCAATCAAATGGTAAACATACGAAGGTGTTATGGGCAACTACTTCCAATCCATAGTGTCGCGCAAGCATGGGAATAAATCGTTTTTGGGAAATATCCCGATTTCTGTGCTTTGACGATCAGAACACACAAAATTTGCGCAAATTTGGGATCAAAGTACGGTGAGTTGTGATGCTGCCCACTCTTATCCAATAACCGGGCAGATCTATACTGGTAAGCAACTATCAGGCCGGGAAACCAATCAAGGAGAGCGGATTGTAAATGACTTGTGCGCTCGCTTCAAAGGATCCGAGAGAAATATAGTAACGGGCAATTTTTTTACAACATTGCCGCTTACTCGTTTATTGGTCACTTGGGACCTATCAATAGTGGAGACAATAAAAAAATAAACCCTATGTTAAAGAAGAAATGTTGCCATCCAGATCTCGGGAGATCTATTCATTCTTCTTCGTATTTGCCCAAAAATGTAAAGTGTATTATTATCATCTACGCAACATTATACGGATACCGTAATCGGAGACAAACGGAAACCCGAAAGTATCCATTATTAATGGTCACACAAAGAAGACACAAGAGAATTTTAGAAAGATTTAGTGCTTCAATTAGCTTTACCACATGTATCAGATCGATCAACCCTACCAAATGTATATAGAAATTTTAATTCACGCTCAGGGGTAGAATGCGTACTTGGCAAACCGCTCTACGCACCAATGCCAAACCAGGAATTGACAACGACTGGAATACCTAATGTGCCAAAACGATGGCCGAATTCCTCAAGTTGGACAATGCTGGATTTGTTTGTCCTCGGACCCGAAAAGACGACGGCATTCACGGAAATCCTCTAGTATCTGTATAGAAGACCAGTATGTGTTGAACACACGAACACTAAAATTAATTGTTCTAAGTGTTAATAATTTTAACATTTTTGTTCAAAAAAATGTTATACAAATAACGTTTTTTTAGTTGGCCACCTGGGTGGCCGGGTATAGACTACAAGGGTTAATGTTAAAAAACACTAGACAGCGAGTTTAAGACAACATTAAGATGACACGAACATTTCAAAACAGATCGCAAAATCAAACATTAAATGAATTTCTAAAGTTCCTAGAAAAACGATTGCGGATCAAACACGACTAAAACATAGTTACGACAACAACCAACCAAAAGTCAAAGGATTTTTGGTAACAAAGGTATCACGCAAACAATGTGGAGGTTCACATTGTATAACAACATGCAAGAACTTCAGGAAGTTGTTTTTTTTAGAGAGGAATCTATTCCAATTGTGAAGACGCGCTTTCTCTGGAGATCATCAAACGCGATGCATTAGATGCAACATGAACAACTGAGAAGCTCAGAAGTAACAAATCAAGGTAAAAACAAAACATCAATTTTAATTTCAATGAAATAGGAGACCCATCAAGTCAAGGGCTTACAAGGGCAAACAAGCTTTAATGTATCCGAACTACACTTAAGGAGTTGATTTTGGCGTTCTTGTCGAGCGTTAACGATATTACTAACGTAAACGTGGTTCATGGTCGCCATAAACTATTTTGATCAAGCTGGATTATACCGGACATAACTTTCTATTGATATACGGAACCAGACAACCAGAGATGAAAGTAGTGTGGGCATGCATTGTAATAGAAGATACACCGTTGAAATCGGCCAGTGTATTGCAAACTATACCTGCGGCCCCATGGCGTAAAGGAGTTATGAATTTGGGAGCTATGTAAAATGCCGCATTGTTTTAAAATGGAACAAGAGACGAAAGCTAGTGTATCGAGCTTATAATAAAGAGCATATAGTCCAAACCTAAATGGGCTAAAAGACATTATAATTTCCATTTAGCAACCAACAAAAATAAAGTTTTGGTGTTGGCAGTGGAGTAGGAAGCAGCCAGAATAACCATACAGTCGCTGATTCAATAAAGTTGAGTAAGCTTGACTCAGTGAATGTGCAGATATAGCTGCATACATTGCGAGAGACCTGGTAGTGGCCAGGTCTACCTTACAGTCAAGAGAACGAAATATATATATATATATATATATATATATATATATATAAATATATATATATATATATATATATATATATATATATATATATATATATATGTATATATATATATATATATATATATATATATATATATATATATATATATATATATATATATATATATATATATATATATATATATATATATATATATATATACTAGGCTTTTCTGAGGCAGCAGGGGGAAAACACTGCCGTTCGGAGATGAATTCCCACGTTATTAAAAGACTGGCCTTGCGCCTTGTTTATCGTATTTGCGTATGCCGGCATCGTTAGAAACTGTCGTCGTCACAAACCAAATGGTAAATTGGTCTCAGAAGGTGCCAAATCAATTCGAGGAATTAGAACCGTACTGCCTTTGTTGCACTCAGAAATGATTTTGGTCTTATTAAAATTTCGCGATAGCTCTGCAACAATTAAACACGTTCCATTGCACATACCTTTCTTAGAATTTAGATTTCGTAGAAGCATTATGATAACACCCTTTTTGAAAAGCAATACGTGAGGGCACGCCGGCGGATTCTGTTCATTGAGGAATGAGGTTCAACGGGAAAGTTGAGTGCATCGTTAGGATCCTCGCTTACATCTGCGCTGTAAGCGTCTGAGCATTCGTTGGAGCAACGATAACTCTTTTTGAGAGCTCATCTGTTGAGATTTGCTCAATATTATTAAAAATGACACTGATTAGATCTTGACTTGTGATCATTTCGGTCAGAATTTAAATTGTGTCCTCCTCATAAATGCCAGGTTTTGACCTTCGCTGCGCATGTTGGTGGTCAAATAAAATTGTTCTAACTGGTTCCATAGAGGGCTTGATTTAATGCAGCATAGTCTGACGAAAATCACCGCCAAGGACCAAAACTTTACCTCCGAAGCTAATGTCATTTCCCATCACCTCTCGCAAGAGCTTATCAATGCAGCGGAGACCATTCTTAGGAAGCATCGATAACAATAAGAGCAGCCTCACGCAAAACTGCAGCTTCTGGTGATGTCATTCGCATTGATGAGATTGAATTATCAAGAAGTAGCACTGGAAGTTTAAATCCACTATGAATCGTGCGCCATCGCTTAAGCAAAGCGGTTGCTTCTCCGATTGTTGCAAATGGCAGCACAATTTTTCCTCCACCCTAAAAGTTTGTCATTAAAGTTGTGTATAAGAAGGTCTTGCCTGAACCACCGGAACCATCGATAAAAAAGAGCTTACATCGTGCGTGATTATTTTCAACTGCAATCATAATTTTGACGTATGCCGCAGCTGGGCTTCATTCAGCTTTCCAATTTGTTCGACTGCCAATCGTACTACTTCTTCTTGATCATAAATGTGATCTTCTTCGGGTGGGTTACCGCTTGGAACAGGCAAACAAACTGAACCGCATGACATTCCGTGTTGCCAGGGAGGACAGTATATTACAGAGGCAGTAAGCTGTCTGCGTTTAATTTGGATCCTTGGATTGCGTTGAGGGAGTTGCGTTTTCTTCAGTTGATTAACGATTATGGACGATGATAAACTAAAAGATTCTAAATAAATTTGCAACAATGTCGGCCCAGATCAATTTTCAAAAATTTAACCGTAAATGACGGTTTTGTGACAAAAACTATTTTACACAAAAATTCGGCTCGGTACAGGATTAATTGATCGGGATGAAACTTCATACTTAAGCCTTTTGCATAAATTAGGATATCTCAGTGATTTGTGACCGTGATTGATGCACCGGAAGTGGCAGCTCCTATGGAAGCTCGATTTCGTTTCTTCGAAAAAAAACCATTTCAAACAAAATTAGGTCAGATCATATTTTACATTTTACCGGCAATGGCGGACGGATTTATCTACAAGCCAGGCGTGTTCTCTATTCGGGAACACAACTTCATATTAAATGAAGTTAAATTTTTGAGTTGACTTAGTCGGTTTTCTGAAATTTAAGCAGGAATGATGATTTTTAATTATCCAAGGCAATTTTTATCACAAATCCTGTTGGTTCAATTTTTCGCTTTACAAATTAAGCGTGGTGTATTCGAGATCGATTCATCGTAAAAGAAAGTCGAGTGTTGGGCACAACATTTCCTATATGAAAATTAACAATTAAAACGGTCTGCTATTTAGGAAAGTAACTCAAATTTAAAAAACTCTGTGCTCTAGGATTGCCGATTTTTGAATATTCTGTAGAGATCATCGATAGACAGCTAGAGTTAGAGTAGATCGTGGCTTACTCAAAATAAATTTTTTTTAGGATGGCCGGCGTTTAGGAACACCAGGAAAATCCAGGGAAACTCGATATACGATAATTATCCGTGGAATATTCAAAAATCGTCAATCCTATAAGCCTGAAAGCGTAGTTTTAACATTAATTGGTAGTTGTTGTAGTAGTTTTTAGGAATACCTCGAAATCTAGGGAAATGTTCACAATCGTGAAATCAGAAGAGATCGGTCATGACACTGTCGTGGTTCCTGGGAACCATAAATTTGTCTCCATCTTATATAATTAGTATTGCCTGATAAACATTTTTATTTTTTTCTGGGATGAAATACTGGGATAACTTCACACACTTCTATTGTGTGTGCATATATAACGTATATTTACTAAACACTTGGCCTAGAATTGTTTTGTCTAGATTCTACAATTTAGATTAATAATTTGTTATCAATTAGTTTCCATTTATTTATTTTCGTTTGAAACGAAAATAATGAGAACAGTAACAAGATATAAGCCTGAAGTAAGATTGAATTGACCTACTCGCTCGACACTAATTGGATCGTGTTGCATTGCGACTGCGTTTTGTTGCACTTAGTACGGTGTATTGTGCATATGTATGTGTGCACAGCCTTCAACTTAAACTTAGTAATTATTGTAAATTGTTTTGGCCGTAATGCATTTGTTGACAAACGATTTTCTGATGCACAGATGATACTGTGACGTTCGTTTTCTAAATAACAATATTATCGCATTTAGAGATGTCATCATTAGATGCAGATTCATCGAAATGTCAGATTATTTGTAAAATTCAAACAAATATTTTTCGCTTGAATTCGATGTGATGTAAATTTGTAATACATTGAGTGATACAAATTTAGATTACACTACGTTGAGAAAGCGGATGGGTTTTTGGTCTTAAGGAAGTCTCTAAAGTTGTTTCGGCGTATAAAAATAACACACACATGTATTTATATGTCGAGGCCATATATTGTATTCGGCTGATAGTAGTGATACAATAACTTTGCCAAGAAGGCATCATGCCAAAAAAATTTATTGTAACTAAAAAAGAAGAATCACAAATCTTATACATCAGCCAATTAGCAGCAATTATTAATTTGTCGAATTTGGAATTGAATCTGCTTGAATCAGTTAAGCTCAATTCTTAAACCGATTTGTTTGGAGAATTTGGCAAAAATTGCGATACAATTTATTTAGCGGAATCTTAAATTTTGCTCTGCCTATTTTGGGAGCACTCTTAAATTTCTCGCGAAATACATTCTACCGTCATAATGCTTTTTCGGATTGCATTTCATGTAGGTAGATGCACTTAAGTCTTAAGTTCATATTAAAACAACTTTTACGTAAAATCTTTCTTTCTGACTTATTTCTGGCGCAATCCAAATGTGTTTTATGGGTTTAATGATAATTTAAGGTTTCGTTTCACCACTAATTCGGTTAACAGGCATTTCAGAAACGATCAGTAAAAATTGAGCATCCTCGACTTTTTAAAACTTTTAAACAAAAACATTGTTGGTGATGGCCAACAGAGAATGAACAGTGACTAATCTTCAATGGCAGAGGTCGAAACTATTACAAACTGCTACAATCGTTGGTTTTGGTAAAATATTAGGTACATAGAGAACATTTCAGAGAAGAGCTGAACCAAGATTCAACATAAGATGAGAGAGAATGAGTAGTATTAGTCCTGGTGTTAGAACAGTGCTAAATTTGGAATATGGATATGGAAATCCATAATATCTGTTAATCAAATTCAATGCACAGTGATTCAATGCATGCCAACGGTTCACTACAATTTTTCTGGGCTTTTGTTAAAGCGATATTTGGCAATGGAAATATAAAAACGACTTGATACGGGCAGACCCGAAGCACATCATGCCGGATGCGGTATGTATTTGTTGAGTGGCACACGCTAAATGGCCAATAACAGGGCATCGTAGAGTTAATACCAAAATTCCATTATACGCAGATGACACCTATGCACATAGCATTTCAAATGACATCAGTGGCATTCCCAAACGGACTGATGACGGAATATGATTGAGTAGAATTTATTCAGTGCAATCATAACGTTTGAGAGGTTTACATTTGTTGTACAATTATATTTATTTATTTAAAAACATGGCACAACATTGGTACAATAAAAAGTTTACAATAAAATAAAATAATATTTAATAATTTCGAGGGAAATTTGGGGAATTGACACCCAACGGGGGGATGTGCGCCACAACATGGCATCACGTAAAATCAGGCACCACCATCCGCACTATCAAACAACAAATTATGGTGGGAAATTATAACTAGTTATAATTTCGGAAGGAAGTCAACAGTTCTTCATAAGTAAGTACACATCATCGTGAATAATTAGAAGAGAAAACTTCAAAACTAATGACAATAAGCAAAGAAGAGCACGTATTGAATGAATTATTTAAGCGATGTTCAAATTACAACAAATTAAAATGCAGTGTTGCGTACTGTAAACGATTCATGAACAATGCCAAGCACGGCAGCAATAATCATAAGCAGCTAACAGGTATAGAACTTCGGGATGCGGAAACAACAATTCTCAAGGCATTACAAAAAAAAGATTTTTCTCATGAAATTAGCTGCCTTACCCAGGCTAAACAAATTAGCAAAAGAAGCAAGCTACTATAATTGAATCCAACTTTAGATGAAAATGGCTTGTTACGATTAAATGGACGACTTCAAAATTCAGCATTATCAAGGTCCAGCAAAAACCCCGTCATCCTGGATAAACATAACCTTGTAACACAAAGAATTATAGAAAATGCTCATATCAGTACCTTACATAGGGGTGCCCAACTAATATTGTCGCAAATTTGAGAAACAAATATTGGATTATTGACGGTAAACGTGCCGTACGTCGAGTAATTCAAAAATGCACTATTTGCTTTCGTAACAAACATCATCTTACACAGCAACAAATGGGAAACTTACCAACTGCTAGAGTACGGCCGGGAAGACCGTTCGCTAAAACGAGCATCGATTATGCTGGCCCCATTCAAGTAAGAACAACCAAGGGAAGAGATCACAAAACACACAAAGGTTACATTGCACTATTTATCTGCATTGTAACAAAAGCTATACATATTGAAATTGTAAGCGATTTATGGAGAGGATTATGCACGGATATCTACTCTGACAATGGGCCATACCTCGTTGGAGCGAACAAGGTAATGTTAAAAGAACACCATCGCGCAATAACCACATTACCGGAGGAGATCGCCACTATGATAGCCAACGACGGCACCAATCGGTTTCATACCGCCCTGATACCCCATTTCGGTGGCATATGGGAAGCGGGCATTAAATCTATCAAGTTCCATTTAAAACGAATCATAGGAGAAGCAACCCTCCTCTTTGAGGAACTTTACACAGTAGTTACACAAATCGAGTTTAAATTTTCGACCGCTAACTCCACTGACCAATAATCCAACAGATCTATCAGCTTTAACACCAGGACATTTTTTGATAGGTGATTCTCTCAAGTTACTGCCGTTCGCTGATACAGATAATATCTCTTTAAAAACAAGATGGCACCTTATTGAGAAAATGGTGCAAGGCTTGTGAAAAACATGATCCTCTGAATATCTCCACCAACTACAACAACGAACTAAATGGAAATGTTGGCAACCGAACCTAAAGATCAACGACTTGTTGTTACTAAAGGATAACCAACAACCAACCACACGTTGGAAACTAGGGCGAGTTATCGAGACACATGCCGGAAGCGATGATTTAGTTCGAGCAGCTACAGTGAAGTGCGAGAACAATACCTTCAGGCGGCCAATTGTGAAATTGTGTAAACTACCAATTGAGGAAAATTTAAAGGATCTAATGCCCATGAAAGCCAACCAGAGTGAAGATGAACAGGAGTCGCAAATATCCAAGAATTCCGAGAGGATTCTGCGGCAGCAACCTCATCGACAAGTGAAAAACCAGAGCAAATTGAAACGTCTGATGCTTGCAAAGTCAACTGAAGAAGTCATGCATAGACGTTGTTGAAATAAACTGCCAATTAATTCTTCAACAAATTCAATGGCAGTTCAACAATTTGGAGGCAGATAATGAATTATTATTAGCGAGCAACAAGGCAGACCAAAACGAGGTTTAGGCGACACAATAGGCGTTGTGTTAGACAACATGTTTGGGATTCTTACAGAACGTGAAGCAAGAGAATATGAAAACCAATTTGAAGCCATAAATAATGATCAGCATCAATTAGAGGCACTTATAAGGAATATACCACAATAATAGACAACGCACTTAAGCTAATAAAGCATAACTCAATTCTTACCATGAAATCATTAAACAACCTGATAAATGATCATGGAACGCTAAAGGCTGACCTAGAATAATTGATCGAGTACTTCATATGGGAAAAGCAAATTCGTTTAATATTAACTTCAAGCATTGAATTGATATTAATATTGAAACATTTTGAGGACACGCAACAAGCCTTACACTTGGTTTATAGTGGCTTCCTCAAATGGATCAATTTCGATTTAAGGTAACAAAAGTTGTCGCTGATTTCTTTAATATAACCAACATTCTGAAGTTCAAATTCACGGATTCTCAGATGCGAGCGAATCAGCATATGGAGCTTCGATGGTATGTCCGCTGTAAAGGTAATGATGGAAAGTTAGCAAGCCATCTATTGTGCTCAAAATCTCGAATAGCCCCCACCAAATAGAAATCACCTCGCAGGCTTAAGTTGTGTGCCGCTGATTTACTGGTCAATCTAATGAAACGCGTCATACCAGCTATGAAAATTCACAATCCCACAATACTTTATTGGACAGACTTCGCGACAGTTCTCCATTGGATTGCTTCTGGGTCATCTCATCTGAAAATATTTGTAGTAAACCGTGTTTCCAATATACAACTATCCAGTAAAACAGCCAATTGGTACTACATTGCATCAAACGAAAACCCAGCTGTCTTAATATCGAGAGGTTTGCAACCACCAGCGTTATCGACTTCTTCTTTCTGGTTCAACGGCCCAGAATTCTCAGTTCATAATGAAAGCTGATGGCCAAAACTAACACCACATTTCTATGGAAAAAGGGAGCTTCTCGAACTCAAAATTACAAAGTCTTGTCTGGCGACACATGTCATTACTTCGGAATTTAAGAACATATACAATACAATTAAATACAAACATAATTATCGATCATTACGACTGACAATACGAGGGTATCAAAGGAGAAGAGATACCTTAGATCTGAATTATCCAATGAAGGAAAAGATCGTGGTTTATTTGCCATCGTGAAAATGATTCAACGAGAATCGTTCACAGAAGAATACCAGTACGTTCCCATTCCTCGACCAAAACGGTATTATTCGGGTCGGAGGCAGTTTATCCGATGTCATTCTCTCCTACTCAATTAAGCATCCTATTCTTCTCCCATCCTCTCATCCATTTCATTATTGTTAATTAAACATTTACATGTTAAATTTCTACACGCATTCCCACAAGCTCTTCTAGCCACCACTCGTCAACAGTTCTGGCTATTAAATGGGCGACGCCTTCCACAGAAGGTTGTTAATCAATGCTTCACTTGTCGACGAATTCATCCCAAGAGTACTGTTCAACTTATGGGACAACTAACAGCAAGCCGAATATCAATATCACTGCCATTCAGCAATTACAAGCTAGATCAGCCTTTATTGGAGCCTTGGAGCGCTTTTTGGCAACAATAGGCCTTGTTGGAAGATAAAATTACATGGCACTTTGCTCCGCCATATTCTTCCCATTTTGGGGGGCTATACGAAGCTGCTGTGAAATCCGCCAAGCATCATCTATGTCGAGTAATGGGGCATGCCTCTTTCACATTTGAGGAATTAAACACGTTAATCAAACAAACTGGCCGTACTGAATTCCCGACCACTTTACCCGATGTCAAACGAACCTAGTGAAATGCTGCCACTGACTCCGGGGCACTTACTTTTGTTACATCTCCAACAGAATCGTGTTCATCAACACGAGCGATTACCCACATCTTAATAAAATTGAAAATTAAAAGTTGTAAGTGTTAAAACTTTTATTTGCGAAAAGCGAAACCAGTTTCACGTTCAAAGGCTTGAACGTCTCAGGTAGTCAAAACCTAACAAACGATTGAAGTTAGTTACTACTGCATTGGCTTATAAACGTAAATTGGATCATAATACAATGCCGTACCAACTCAATGAGATATTGACCCTCGCCAGCGAAAAGTGTACTAATTCGAAAGGGCAGAAACAAATTTCAGTGGTAGTTCTGGTGACTCATGCAAATTCGTCGGTCAATCTAATAAAAATTTAAATAACAATATGGAAAACTAAATTGTCCCAAAGTTATAGCGACAAACGATCGGACGCATAATATACGTTGCCTATTCATTAAATGTCCAAAAACTAACTTCAGTTTTCTTCTCGATACCGGAGCTGATATCTCAGTGGTCCCATACACATTTTTCAAAAACATTTCTCAAGACCCAGCGAGTACAATCTTCAGTTACCAGACCGATCATAGGCGCTGATTTTTTTACAAAATTTGGTATTGTGGTCGACTTAAGGAACAAACGCCTACTAGACTCAAACACTTCATTAGTCGTAAATTCAACGGGTATAAGTGATCCATCACCGACTATCAAATTATTTGTGGTCAACGGCTCATTCGAAGACCTTCCCCGACGTTTCCCAAGCCTTACGCAAGAACCCAATTACGAGTTACAAACTAAGCACAGCGCCGTGCATCGTATTGTAACCGAAGGACAACTACCATTCTCACGTTTGCGACGTTTAGATCCCGAGAAGCATAAAATCGACCTTGCGGAGATTACCGTCGACTAAACAAAGTAACCGTACTAGACCGGTATCCCCTTTCCCATATCCATTCCTTTTCCTTAAACCTGCAAGGCTGTGCACTATCTTTTCAAAGATAGACCTGATCCGAGCCTACCACCAAATACCAGTTGCTGATAAAGATGTATATAGAACAGCTATTACAATACCTTTTGGACTTCTTGAGTTCATGAGAATGCCATATGGTCTGCGAAACGCAGCACAGACTTTTCAGCGTTTCATGGACGAAGTGACAAAAGGGTTAAATTTCGTTTATACATACATCGATGAGCATCCGAACATTTAGAACACATTCGCATTTTATTCCAACGCCTCACAGACTTCGGCATCGTCTTAAAACCCTCGAACTGTGTGTTTGGTGCAGAATCGTTAAATTTTCTTAGTCATGAAATCTCTAAAGACGGAATCCGCCCATCATCAGAGAGGATCGTGGCTATAAACGATCTTCCCCAACCAACATCTATATACGGCAAGTGCAGCGTTTTATCCGAATGGTTAACTATACTACCACCGTTTCATTCCTCACTTGGCCGAACTACTAGCTCCAATCAATACGTAACTTGCGATGCTCCAAAAAGAAAAGAAGAAACATTTTCTTTGGCCACCTTAAGGCCAAGCGGCTGTGTTAAAAACAAAAGCTGTTCTGTTTCAGGTTAGTTTACTTTCACACCCTCTAGAGCGTGAAGAGTTCAGGATAACTATACTGACGCTTCCAATACCTCACTCGGACCTGTATTGGAGCTGTACAATAAAGTATGTTGGAAACCATTGGGATTCTTTTCCAAAAAACTTTCCCCACCGGAGCGTAAATATTTTGCTTTCGATCGGGAATTGCTGGCAATTTAATGTGCCATTAAGCATTTCCTATGTTTCGTCGAAGATAGAGAATTTTTCATTCTTACTGACCATTAAAGGAGTAAGTAACGTAGTAGCAGATACCTTTTCTAGAACAAACGAACAAGAAGTAGTACCGATATGTCACACAGCTCTAGAAATGGAACAGCTCGTATCTCTTCAAGAATCAGATGAAGAACTTGTAATTCTACAAAACAATGCTCAGTTTGATTCAAAATTCAAATTCAAATGGATACGAGATTTCACTGTTTATCCCACCCTGGAATAATGGCATCACGTAAATTGGTGGCTTCAAAATATTTTTGGCCTAATATGAATGTGGACACCGGATATTGGTCGAAGACGTGCCTCGCATGCCAGAAGTCAAAGGTAAATCGTCACACGCGCTTCGAAACTAGGTTCGAGCATATCCAAGTCGATTTGATTGAACCTTTGCAACCGTCAAATGGATATTCATTTATATTAACCATCAGTAGTACGTGCATTCGTTGATCAGTACAGCTCGAGATTTGGTGTGCCATCCGAGACAACGACTGACCAAGGCAGTCATTTTGAAAGTAATCTGTTCCAGAAATTTAGCAAACTGTTAGGTTCGCACAGAATCAGAACTACTTCATACCACCCACAGGCAAATGGTATGGTGGAGCGATTCCATCGTACCCTTAAAGCTTCATTGTATACGCTACCTTTTATTCTCCGTGGTATTAGAACTTCGGTTAAGTCTGACCTCGAATGCAATCGACAGATCCCACTTCACTGGTCGATGCGCAACGTCGTAGCTCTAAATACCCGAAGTTCCCCTCAAGACAAAATTTTTATACCTGGAGATATAACGGACTGTGATCATGTTTTCGTCAAAGTGGATAGTGTTAAAACGTGTTTAACGCCTCCATACGAGGGCCCATATAAAGTAGTGAGACGATTTCGAAAATATCTCGTTTTAGATATGAAAGGTAAAAACGTACCGACTTAAACCTGCATACCTGACAGACCAATTGAGCAATAGTAACCCATTAGCACCGCCGGCTACCAAAAAGGTTCATTTTAACACATAATTACGTTAATTTTTTTTCGTAACACTTTTCCTGCGAGGTGAGTGAATGTAGCGACCGAAAAAAAACTTTAGTTTCAATTCCAACCCCAATCTGATTAATCCATTTTTGAATCCAGATTAATTATCAATTTGTTTATCTAACCTACCTGTAAAAAAAAACAATTTGTATACCTAATTACATTACTACGTCAAAATATATATTCATTATTTACGTCAAAAATGTAAACAATCATTTTTACGCGAAATTGCACAGCACTGGAAATAATGGGGCTAGCTGTACCGAACAAGATCTAAGGCCGGAGTAATAACGGTCAAAACCCCCACTGCACTGAAAAGTATTTTCTCAACGCCCCCCCCCCCCCCCCCCCCTCAAACAAATTTGTCTCACTTGTATAACAAATATTTTACAGACGAATCGGTCAACTTCCGTTGTCTCAAATTACAATGTAAACCACAGAAAACAGTCATAATAATTCGTCGCAAATCTCTTTATAAAATCAAAACTACGAATTTTTTTATTACCACTATTAAGCCTTAACAAACATTTGGAAAGAAAGTGTTTACCACTTTAAACAAAACAGAACAGAAGAACACAAAGTGCGCGCGAGAGTGAAAGTATCCGCAACATCAACATTATTGTATTGTTCATTGTTAAATAATTTTTTAGCGAAAACCGCACCAAACCAAAAAAAAAATCCAGTAGTGGTTCCGTAACACTTCACGGTTTCGAATATTTCTTGTGTGTTACGAGTACAGTAATAGATTTAACCGCAATTCAACTTACATAAGATTTATTATAACATTGGGCTAAATCACTGTTAAATATGTATGCTGCTGCTGCTGCTGCTGCTGCTCTCGCTCGTGCGAGTAATAATATCACAATAATTATTAGCTACTCGTGTATTCACAAAAGCACTCAATTTCACTCGAACGCTAATTTATTACACTCGTATTATCTCACTTCTTCGATTCTTCGTTCGGAATGATTTGCGCGATTATTTTAATTAATAATTAAATTTTGTATTTTACATTGGGTGCCTGGCCTCACAATTTGAATATTATCACAACGAAAATTTCGGCTATCACTAATTACTACGATTACTACTACTACAATTTTGATATTAGACGCGGATCGCGTCTTGTGTTGTTATCGTCGTGAAATTTAAAGTACAACTGCTCAGCATTTTTCGTTTAACGATTGATTTACTTTTCTTTTTAGTTGCGGTGTTGTTGTTGTTGTTGTTGTTGTTAACGACGTTTCTTAAAAATATATAAATAATCTTAATGTAGACATACGAGTACACACCCATATTATGACAAGTTGTTTACTTAATTAGTGTGTATACTCGAATCGTGTATGTAGTGTTTGTGTGAAGCATTTTAGTCGATGAAAGAAAATTCAATTTATGATTTTGCGATTTTCACACACAAACACACACACACACGTACCTCAAATTGGTATTGTTGGTCTAATTGCGTAAAGATTAAGTCATTACAGTTCGTGGTAAGCAACCTGCGTTGCTGTCCAAGTTTGACCCTGTAATTTATGTAGTTAGTGGCACAAATTTTGTGTTTTGTTTACTTTTCAAATTATGTAAGTGGAGACCAAGTATATAATAGAAATGTATTATTGTTGAATGAAAATAGAATGTTTACACAACAATTAGAATGCCGAATTACTCGCAGAATATAGGAATTCATGAAATTCCAGCAGTATATGGATGGAATTTTAAAGTAACGACGTTACTGAATGTTTCGACAAAGGAATGGAAGGTTGTCCTGTACAAACGTTAGAACCACGGAAAAAGAACACGAGATTAATAATTCAATGCAAGAAATTTCAAGGCTTTAGCCACACACAAAAATATTGCGGGCGAGGTATTAACCAACACCCGAAATAACATTAGAACGTTGGGCACGTATCCTTTATAACTAAACCGATGGGTTCTGCTAGTTTTGGATAAACAATGGGAAAATTATGTTAATTTTAGGGTAAAAACGCCACATCAATTTTATTTTTTGATCCGTTCGTTCTAGAAAAAGCATTAGGCTTCTCATTACAGGGTGGCTGAGACCAAATGTTACTGACTTCACTCTGCTGTCATTTGTGTAGTTGTCATTTTCGCGCGTCAAGTTTTTGACAGATTGAAGTTTGGTTAGTTGTTTACATGTGGTCAACAAATAATTGTTCAAAATTAATATCTTCATAAAAAAATCGTAATGGTATTCAAACGTAATAGTGTAATTACACCGTATTTGGGTGGAAATTCACAAACAGCGAATAAAATGTTTGTGTATCGAACCATAACTCGATACAACGAAACTGGTAGCATCGCCAAACGCAACAGAGGCGGTCCTAAAAAGACAGCAACATCAAAAGAAATGATTCGAAATGTGAAGAAACGAATCCAACGAAATCCTCGTCAAAGTGCCAATCAATTAGCCGCACGTCTACATGTTTCACGATACAGCATTCAAACCATATTGAAAAATGAACTACACTTGAAGCCCTACAAGATACAAAAAGTTCAAGATCTTACGGAGGCACAAAAAAAAGTTAGGCTTGAAAGAACACGAGCATTGAAGGCCTTGGCCGAACGTGATGAGATTCTCTTCGTCTTTTTTGATGAGAAAATTTTCACCATTCAACAGTATGCGAATAAACAAAATGATCGTGTTTGGTTAGAGCACAAGTCCAACGATAATTTGGACACAAGAGTTACAATACGCAAGCAATCACCAGCTTATGTTATGGTTTGGGCTGCAGTGACTGCAGATGGACGCACTCCTCTGGTTTTCATCGAACATGGAGTCAAGGTAAACCAAGAGGTGTACCGCCAAAAGATCCTTAACGATGCTTTGCTACCTTGGGCACGTAAACACTTTGGTACGAACCGTTTTACATTCCAGCAGGACTCGGCACCGTCACACAAAGCTCGAGCGACACAGCAATTTTTACAAAATTGCGTTCCGCGGCTGATTTCGTCGAAATAATGGCCACCAAATTCACCAGACTTGAATCCCATGGATTTCTCCAAATGGCCCATTTTGGAGAGTAAGGTGCCCAATAAAAAATACGAAAGTGTTGATGCATTGAAGTCAGCTCTTGTTCGAGAATGGAATAAAATTCCGCAAGCTCACGTTCGGTCAGCATGCAATGCTTTCTATGGAAGACTGATTCAAATAATCAGAGCCAAAGGAGGTCATATCGAGCAGTAACATGTTTTTCATAAAATGTAATATGTTTTCAACATATTCCACGAAATTTCAATCAAAAATAATCAAAATTAAAAAAATTACAGCGTTTTCATTTGGTAACACTTGGTCTCTGCCACCCTGTAGGCTAACGCTAGCAGAACCCAAATCGGAACAAAACCGAAAATAACCTCAAAAAAATTGCTTAATGGTCAATTAGATTAGGCCATAATGAACTTATGTAAACTGATCTTGTTTTGCGTTCTAATTTCGGTTTTAGTCCTGTTTTTTGGGTTTAATTTTCTGCTCGCTTTAAATTAAATATTGTAATCTTATCAATTACCATATTAAATCCCAGTTTTCTTGATCATACAACTTGAATACAACTGCTGGATTTAACACTGGTCCTGCGAGCCGACCTAAACAACTGGCACCGAACTATATCAACTGAAGATATCAACAACTTAATCGAAACTTGAAGCCTGCTCCATATAATACTGTGGGCAAAAAATAGTAAGACTTTGTTCAGAATTTTAAAATTCTTTATTTATTTCTCCAAATCTATTTCGTCCCCCTCGAAGTAATCCCCCCCCCGGCTTCAATACACTTGTGCCAACGTTTTTTCCGATCCTCGAAACAATTGTTAAAGTCAATTTCCGGAATAGCCTAAGCCCTTTAATGTCTTCAATTGACTCAAAACAGTTTCCCCGGAGCGGTCGTTTGAGTTTGCTGAACAGCCAGAAGTCACACGGAGCTAAATCAGGCGAATACGGTGGTTGCGATATGGGTGGAACTTTTGGCGAAAAAATCACGTAAAACCAATGCAGTATGAGAAGGCGCTTATCGTGGTGCAAAAACCAAGAGTTGTCGAATAGCTTCGGAAGGAATTCGGAGTGCACCACACCTCGATAATCGAAGAAAACTGTCAACATCACCATGATTTTTGACTTGCTTTGACGTGGTTTTTCGGCTTCGGCTCACCTTTGGTACGATATTCGGCCGATTGATGGTCTGTTTCCGGGTCATAAGCATAGATCCAAGACTCATCGCCAGTTATAATACGTTTCATGACATCCTGGTAGTCGGAAAGCATTGTTTCGTTACAATTCAACGTGACGCTGTTTTTTCAAAAAATTCAATGATTTTGGAACCAATCGTGCTTTTAATTTGCTTAGACCCAAATGATCTTTCAAAATGGTTTTCACTGATATTTACTTCTGATATTTCAACGATGCCAGTAAGGTCTCCGACTGTTAATCGTCGATTCTCGAGCACCAATTCCTTGATTTTATTAACGTGTTGATCATCATTTGATGTTGATGGCCGTACTAGACGTGGTTTCGGCACCACAAAATTGATTCCGCACACAAAATTTAATGGAACTTCTTTGTTGAATAATTTCACTCATTGTAAAAATCGCCGAATGCATTTTGATGTGACATTTGGCACAGATGTCACTGACAGTCATACCAACATAGAAAAAAAAATATTTTGCCCACAGTAGTATACTATTTTAGCTAAACTTATCAACCCTAGAAGCCATCCCAGGCATTCTCCATAATATTTTTTAATATTGTTGTTCATCCGAATGTACTTTGATGTGCCAGTATATCTGTTCTAGGTCCGCCGTATATGCTACTTGGTATTTCCTCCACCGAAGTAGAATTGACAGTAGATCCTCTTGTAATTTGGGACCCATGTTCTGTATTTGACCCAAGCGGATTTTGTTATTAGTCTTAGCTGAGGCGTTAAATACAACTCCCAGTTTTGTTGTTGTACTAGTTGTTTTGTTTACAGTGTGACGCGGTATGTAATATCCGTTGTTTATAATCCCTGTTGATAATGTTCGCCACACAGAGATTCTTCTTCCGCCATGAGCTTCTTCGGCGTTATTTCTCCAATTTCCCAAAATATCTTTAATTGCTTATCGATGTCGCTTGAGGTAGCCAATAACTCGATACTGAACGACTTCTTGTCTGAAGTACTTCCAAATACAATCTCCATGATTCCGTTTAATCACCTAATTCATTAATATATTTGCGGATTGGATTCAGCTCCCAATAACATGTCGATTTTGTTTGTTTGATTATAAGTGGGGTCGGCCCACATCAGGTTATTTAAATGATCAAATTTTCTCCTGTCGAAATGTTGTTCCGGAAGGGCCGTGTTATACTCTGTAGCACTAAGGCTTCCATCTTACGGAAGGTGATTGATTGAAGGTGAAGGTTGTGATTTCATTCTCGTTTATGCCACCAATATCCACGCATGTTTTCCTCGTTGGTTGTTTGATTCGCTTGGACGCCGCCTCAGTGATAAATGATATTTGCGACCAAGGGTCTATTAAAATTCATAGTTTTGGTTGTTTCCTGGTTGCCTGTTGGTTGCCCGTACTGATAATTGAACTGTCACAATGTACTTTTCGGCTGCGATAGAAACTTTGTGTGTCGAAGCAAAATAGTCATCGAGCCATTGTTGCACATCTTCAACGTTCGTGAACCGCTGGTGTTTCAAATATGATGGCATGGATCTAAATAAGTGGTAATCAGAGAAGAGAGAATACGCCGTATGCTATAAAACTTCCCAGCCTAAGGAGGCGATGAGTTCCTAGGTTGATTTTGCTGTATGTGAACGAGCGTTGTCATGCCCGTAAATGTTTTTTTTTCTCCAGAACATCTCTTAATTTGATCAATTGGGCCTGGTAACGTTCAGCTGTAACAGTTTGACCAGATTCTAGAACCTGGTAGTAAATGACTCCTTTCCAACCCCACCAGATCGACACACAACTCATGGTTTTCTGCATTTAGGATTATCGTAAAAAATTCACTTCTCATCATCCGTAATGATTTGCAAAAAATTCTTTCTTTTGTACCGAGAAAACAAATTCAAGCACTCTTCGGTTTTTATTTTCTTCGGTGAGTTTATGAGGAACCCATTTTCCTTCCTTCTGTATTTTTCCCATTGCATGCAATCGAAGTGATATTGTTTGGTCTACAACTTTAAGTTCCTCGTCTTCAAATAGTTTTACTGCACCCGGACGTGAATCGTCCGTATGACTAAAATTGCCATCTCGAAATCTTGCGAACCACTTTTTTACTGCTGAATGACTCACTCAAAGTCGAATTAGTCAATTCCATAGCTTGAGCAGTTTTTTTTTTCATTTGAAAACAGAATAGAATGAAATGGCGTAAATGTTGCTTATCGGCATCCACGACAGCTTTTAAATGACTGAAACTTATTTCATAAAAACAGCAATAACTGAGCTACATAAATTCAGAATGGCAAGCGATTTGGATGCGCTCAAGTATATTTTAATGCAACCAACTTCAAAGCCGAGTTTCTACTAGCACCCCTAATAAATCACATAAATTATTCATTAGTAAACGGATCGATTCATACACTGACCTATACTAAGTGGAGCTATAATAAAGTAAGTACTTAAAACTGATTCTAACTTTTACAACAAATTTTGAAATTACAGCTTGGATATAAATTTAAAATTTCTAATTAACTAGAGACTTCTATATAAAAAATGAAATAGCGACTGATAATAACAATAATTTAAAATATTATTTGAATTGCGCGCCATCTCTTATCAAGTACTTATACTTGTTTATCGAGATGGAAGAGTTTTATCGACTATCACAGTGTACATTTTGATATTTAATTTTAATTGTTCTTACATTGGTCAACTGTCACAAACAATTTTGGATTGCACCGTATAAAATCTTGCCGATGGCAAGATTTTCGTGATAAAAATATGTGTGAGTGTGATGAAAGGAGCCGATAAGCGTTAATACACTTCAACAGCCTAAAGCAATTGGCAAAGCCATAAATTGTTAACCACATGAAGTAATAAATTCCTTTTATCCTTTCGACTCGTGTTCTGGTCGTAAAAAAATGAGTAAAAACAGTCAAACGAGCAAACGAAATACTATCACAAACTGTTAGATACAAAGGAAGCCGATATGTGACAGGCCTGCTAAGGAGAAATGACACAGTTGAAATACTCAAAAACTTGGCGATGGCGTTGCGCAGACTATACATTCATACAGCTCATTGAAGAATATGCGAAAAAACTACATAAGAAAACTAAATCAGGACGAACTACCGCTAAACTCGAAATCGTGGTACTTGCCAATATTTACGGTTACAAATCCAAACAAACCCGGTAAAGTGCGACTTATCTGAGATGCGGCAGCTAACCAACTGGTGTTTCGTTAAACAATGAGTTGCTGAAAGGTTCATATCAACTACCCTCATTCGTCGATGTTATATTTAAATTCAGGGAAGAACGGGTGGCAATATCAGGAGACTTTGCCTAATTGTTCCACCTAACAACATAGACAATCAGGACTCAGCGTTTCCTGTGGCGAGATTTAAACATGAATAGACATCCGTAAGCCTACGTCATGCAAGTTATGACATTTGGTGCAACATGTTCACCAGCAGTTACACAATAGGCTAAAAACACAAAGACAGAATCATTTAGGGCGCAATTTCCAAGAACTGTGGAAGCAATCACAGAACAACACTATGTTGACGACGGGGTGGATAATTTTTCAACGGAGAAAGAAGCAATTTATGCGATAGAAGAAGTAAAACCAATACATTCGAATGCTGTGATGTGATTCAACAGAACGGTGTAAGGGACGGTGTAGGATCTTTATTAAGATTACCGAAATGGTCACCTAAAATTCAAGTTCAACAAGGATCGAATTGTTCCGGAAATCCGGAAATTTTCCAATCAAAAACCAATTTTTGAGTATGCGGTTAAGTCAATGTTTGATACATTGAGATTGCTGTAAAATTCAATAATACAAGCGAGAATTGTTCTTCAGGAGGTTTGGCGCAGTGAAATAGAATGGGCTGAACCGATTAGTAATGAATTCAGAAGCAAGTGACGAAAGTAGCTAAATCGACTGAATCAAATTGATCAAGTCTCTATACCACGATGATACAGGATTGGTATTCAGGTATCGCTTCTTGCACCAAAATCACGTGAGGCACCGAACAAACCATACATGAGTACTAAAAATTCCCCGTTTGGAGCTCATGGCAGCAGTTCTATGAGCGCACGCTTCGCTCAATCAATCCAGTAAGGATATCGTATCGTTTTTGAATCACTATACTTGTTTCTGGTTAGATTCTAAAAGAGTTTTGAGTTGGCTCAAATCTAATCGTCGACAATATAAATCGTTAGTGGCATTCATAATATCTGAGGGTTTGGAAAATTCAATAGCAAATAATTTAATCGGATATCAGCAGACCGAAACCAAAAACTTAATCGATCTGCAGGCTCAACATGGTTTAAAGATCCCTAGTTTTCGTATGAAGAACGGAAGAACTGCGGAACAATCTTCATTACCAGAAACCAGTATCCCGTTTCAAAATTAGAGAAGAGATTATTTTGGACCGATAATGAATGGTTTACTAATCGCATCTACGAAATCTGCCAATCATTTGTCCTTGGACATAACATTTCTTGAACGGTTATTGGAATAATCTTGATCCTTGCATTATTCTTGTAATTGCAATTCCGATCAAGTGGAGATCCAAATGTTCTTGCGCGATTCCACACGACTACGATCACAAAGAAATTATGAAAATCCTTGATCGCCTGACGCCACACATTTAGTCCTTGAACCAATTGTTCGAACAACCATTTTGCTACCTTAACAGTTGTATTCCACTATTATCAATGCAAACTTAGTCGAGTTATAAGAAATTTACGAGCCGCTTCTTTTATTGTCCTAGCAGCAGTATCCACCAGATATTCTGAAACTCCACTTTCCGGATGTCTTAAAGGTACATTTTAAAACCCATTCAGCGGAAGTTTGCGGTTATGCCATCACTAAGATTGATTGATTGATTGATTAAGATTGCTTCTACTTCATCAATTTTCACTCATGTGAACCAAAACGCTCATTTAAAGTAAACGACCAATTTGCCCGTATCTACAAGCACGCTACGTCGAATAGTACAGGATTTATTCTCGGTGACATTGAAGTTCCTTGACAAGGAAAGCATCGAATTGCAGGACGTTTATGCATAGCCAGGAATGGGCTACAAAACGACAGTGAGCTAAAATTACCGGGGAGGACCGAGTTGCATACAGTGAGAACATACGAGTACCATGTGCAGAAACAAGTTTTGGAATATCCGATCGTACTGAGCCAATATTTTATAATTTGAGTCAACTTAAGGAAAGGAAGGATAAATCGGACGATTCTATTCCCGGAAGAAAGTAAGTCGATTTTTGGTGGCACATCGAGTTCCAGAATCGTGTTTCGTTCAATCTGCATATGCTGGTTTGGGTTAAGGTACACCACACTTCGATTCACAGGAAGGGATTATCAGAATCAAGCAAGTCATTAAATGTTATAGGCCTGACGTGCCGAAAACGAAAGTTTTGGTGCATGGTGTTTAACTATCTTATCTTAGGAACTGATCCGTCGAACGACGCCTCAACTTGCCATGTGTTCTCAGTAAACTGACTTACTTTGTGACCAACACCTTCGACGTGTCCATAAAAATTGAAGGTCGAACAGGCTTTTTGAAACGCAAGCTCGTTGAGAATTTCATTAACAATTACAGCCGGTAATCGTAATGTGTATCACCAAGTGCTACGTTCCGATTTGATAGAAGTGAAATTGATCAAGAAGAATCTATTCGTAAATGTGTCTTCACTAACACATGCATGCCCGAACAGCGCTTAAAAGTTTTCCTCTCGAAGCATCCACTCGATCCACATCCAGTGTATAAATTTTAACAAGTACCGCAGATACAAATCACTATGTTGTTTGAGCCTCACTACACCAAAGTGATTATTGAAGAAACCGATGAAGATCAAGAAGCATTGATGATGCGATCCAGTTACCGACGATGACAAAAGTAAAGGAGACGACTATGTTCCGAGAAATTTGTTCAAGCGCATAACGCAAAGGATCGAGAAGCAGCTGGCCATATCAACGGATCGCTTGAGAATATTTATCACTGGTAATGCTAGAACTATATCTAGAGGTCTAGAGGTACACGCTTAACTCGACCAAAAACCAGATTTGCCGCTGTTATATTGAAGAAAATGATTTGGTGGAGGTTGATGTATTTACTGGTGCAGCTACCAACTAAACTGATTTGTTGTTGAACTCCACAAGTTCAAATTATCGAGCCACTGCTAACCCTGTGCTAGTCTGTAACTGTTCATAAGATCCAGGCATTAATTATGGATGATTCAGTGATCAACTAAGGTTTGGAAATACGAACACTCGAGAGAATTCGATTCGAAGCTTCTGGCTGCTTAAAGTACAAGAAAAGGTTTATTTATCTGGGCAGAGAATAGATTACGCTTCCGGGATTAAATATTCGAGCACAAATATTTTTCATATCTACGATTCTTCCGTAGATCTTCTAATTTTCCAAAAATTATGCAACGTAATACAAATTTAAAAAACTAATTCGATCCAAATCTATTCGGAAGTACACAATATTGTTAAACCATGAGATTTCCAGTTTATAATGAAATCCGGACAAATCTCTCAATTTAATTACACGATAGAACGTTACAAAGTTCGGAAATCAATAATTATTACTTTTGTTGGTTTTGTATTCAACCTCAGATAAATAAATTTAATTAACTTGTTAATTGGCCGAAGACACGCGACCGCAGATCAGGAATGTGTATATATTGGAATTGCTGCGGATTCTCGAGTATTTCCATTAATCAGTGCTTTCGAAATGTTTAAATTTTTAATTTGGGTGCTCTGCTATTTCTGTGCGATTCATTCGCAAAGTCTTTACCGTTACGAAATAATCGTTGATCATTTGGCGTTACCCAAGCGGGATGAACTTTTTGACTATGGAACGCTTCGAGTGAAAAAATATAATCGTACGACGTACGTGTTAAGTGGGTACTACGATATCTTAAAGCCATTTTCGGACGAGCTAACGAGTCAATTCGATGTGTACTCGCTCCAAGGGAATGAATATAAGAAAATTATTGAGAAGAAATATCAAAAAATTTGCACCGCAATGCGAGAGGATAAAATGATTGTGGGAAAAACAATTGAGAAAACATCATTGGCGCCGGAAATTAAGAGTTGCCCGCTCGAACCGGTAAGTCGTTTATGATGTAGATATAGTGCGCGAGATATATGCCTAATAATTAATTAACTTTTAGCAACGGGTTCACTTCTACGATGTTAACCTACCAGGTGATTTTTTGCCGCTAGAACCGCCTAAAGGTGATAAATATCGTGCCGACGTTATGTACTTTTTGGAGGGCAAGGTCATGACCAATTTTTCCATTTATTTTTTACTCAAGAAAATGGATGATGGCGAAATAGCTACAGCACCAAAACTAGCTTAACGTAAAACGGTAACTACTTATATTAGTAAGTCGACTTCAAATGTATAAACTAATTGAAATAAAAGTTCCTAAATAATTTTGTATGCACCAAGTGTCTACTCGTAAATGTAAATGTTTGTAATATTTCAAAGTCAAGTGCTACACTTATCATTGAATAAGATAAAAAATAGATAATTTATTCGGTACGTATACTTATTATCTGCGTTCTTAACACTATACTATTCATCGTAATCGGTGTAAACAAGGTTAAGTTATCGGACTTGGTTTGCAATTGCACCAGGCTGTCAGTCATATACAAACATATACGTTATATAAAAAATACTAATAAATTTAAACATTTATTGGTGTCCGTCATATCATCCGGAACTATGCCACAAGTGGCACGGTGTATTGTGCATGATTGTGTACTAATTGTTTTCAGCCGGAACCTTAAAATTTCCCCTAGCCCTAACCTAATAAAGCCAGTTCGAACCTAATAAAGCCAGCCAGAACAATACTACTGCCAAACCAACTAAGGCAATCGAAGCACAATGTATTGTGCATCATTGTGCAGAATTTATTTATTGCCGGAACCTTACGACTCTAGCCGAAACTTTATAAAGCCATCCAGAACCATACTACAGGGAACCATACTACAGCAAAACCAACTATGACACAATAAGCACAATGTAGTTTGCTTCATTGAGCACTATGACTTTTCGGATGGAACCTTATAATTCCAGTCGAAACCTTATTAAGCCAGCCGGTACCATCCCCCTCTACGGCCAAACCAACCATGACATAAGAAACACAATTGTGCATCATACGATTTTGCATTCGAAACCTTACAATTCCAGCCAACACCTTATAAAGCCAGCGAGAACAATGGTATTGCCAGAAGCACAATGTATTCCGCCCTAAAATCCAAATAGTGCTCAATGATGTACAATTCACTGTGCTTCTTAAGCTATAATTGGTTTGGCTGTAGTATGGCTCCGGCTGGCTTTATTAGGTTTCCGCTGGAGTTATAAGGTTCTGGCTGAAAAATCATATAGTGCACAATGATGCACAGTCCATTGTGCTTCTTGTGTCAGAAGAAGTTTGGCTCTAGAGGACACGATCCGGCTGGCTTTATAAGGCTCCGGCTGTCTTTATCCGGTAACGGATGGAATTATAAGGTTCCAGCAAAAAATTAATTCTGCACAATGATGCACAATACATTGTGCTTCGTATGCCATAGTTGGTTTGGCTGTAATATTGTTCTGGCTGGCTTTATTAGGTTTCGGCTGGAATTATAAGGCTCCTGTTGAAAAATCGTATAGTGCATAAAGATGTACAATGCATCGTGCTACACATGCCATAGTTTATTGGCATTAGGTCAATAAGACAACAGACACCTTTTATTACACTCTCTCCTATATTGGTAACTATGTAACAAGACACCTAGTATGTCTGTGTGTCCGTAATACGTCTATGTGTGTGGTGTCATGCGGACAAATGTTGTTGGTTTTCTACGCAGAGTGATTGCCTTATCAGGGTGAAACTTCATATTTAAGCTTTTTCCATAAATTAAGAGATACCGGTGTTTGAAAATTGTGTCTTGGTTTCAGGAAGAGTCATTTAGGGGGGGCTCCGGTGGGGCCCTGGTTCCTTTTCTAATTTTTTTGATTGATCACTATGGGTCCTGATTTTATAGGAATTATTTTAGGGAGCCATCCGGTGGAGCCCAGATAACATATTTAAATTTCGGTTTTGGTTCGCACGAGTTTATTAAAATTTGGTGAGGAACGGTTTTCATTGTCCAGGGATCGATTGCGATTGATCCAGATTTCGGGAAACCTCGTTCAGAGGGTCTAACGGTAGGCACTGGGCCACTTTCTTTAATTTGTCTACGGTTTAAACGATTTTTCTAAAGTACCAGTTTGAGTGCCGACCGACTGCGATGGGTGCTTATTTCTGGAAAATCCGTTCGTAGGGGCGTACGGTGAGGCCCGGGTTCTTTTCGTTAATTTTTTTCGATTCGCACGATTTTTATAAAAAATGCTTGAGGAGCGGTTTCTGATTACCAAAAATCTATTGTGATCGGTCCTGATTTCGATTGATCCAAACTTCTAGCTCGAATTTAATAAACATTGGTGATAGAGGGTCTTCGATTCAGAGTGTCGTTCGGTGGGCCTCGTGTGCCTTTCATTAATTTTTTGCAGCTCGCACGAGTTTTATAAAAATTGTAGGAAGAGCGTTCTCGATTACCAAAAACTGATTTGATGGGTTCTTATATCAGGACAAACAATTTAGATCGGCGGCACCGGGAAACTTGGAGCTTAATATTTTATTTGGCTTCGACGAATTTGATAAAATTTAGTGGGCTAGGTTTTTCGATTGAAAGAAAACGAGTAAAAGGAGATCTGATTTCATGTTGCACATTGTGAGATGGTGCATCATGTTTCATTGGTCTTCTTTCAACATTTTTCTTGAACGAATTTGATAAAATTTGGCGGGACATTGGTTTCGAATGCAAGGAAATGATTACAAGATTCTGCATAATTCATTACGTGATTTCTGCATAATTTATTTTTTATATATTTATTTGTTTCATCAGATTTCATAATATTGCATGATGTTGCACCATGTTGCACCATGTTGGGTGATGTTTTATCGTGTAACGCTGTTATGTACCGTTGTTTCTTGTGTTGTTCTTCGTGTTTAATTATATTTTGGAATGTTGCACCATATATTATGTTGGTTGAGTAACAATGTTGAATTGTAGCATTTGCTATCTAATTAATGTTTTGACCTTGCCGCCTTTTTTAGATTTTGTTGCGCGGCCCGGGTTGCGTTATTAAAAAAGTTTTTCGGCCAGAATCTATTTCGATGGGTGCTAACTTCGGGCAAATTGGTTTAACAGGTACTTCGGCGGAGCCCGGGACCCTTTTTATTTTTAGCGGCTCGAACAATATAGAAAAAAATTTCGGCTCGAACAATATAGAAAAAAAAAGGTTTTTTAAAACCAGGAATGAATTGTGAAGAAATTCATTTAGGGTTTTCGGTCCGAACTTTTTGTCATCATCATTTCAACGTGTTTTCCATCGAACCTATCTCATTTGTGGAACTTGTGGAACACATACAAATACAATTAAAAGTTTAATTTAGATAGACCAGATGGTTTTAGACATTACATCCATGATTTGAGGAAATCGGAGTTATTCTTGTCCCGCCGCCACACCAGTGTTGATTCCACCATGGTGTGGGCAGCAATTTTTTTCCATGGTGCTATTGATTTGGTTGTTCTGGAAGGCCGTCAAAACTCGCAAAGCTACATCGAGCTCCTAGAAGTGCAAAAAGTCAATTTTGACGAAATATTTGAAGGTTATTCCTGGATTTTTCAGCAGGATAACGCAGCAACCCATGGAAAGTTACTTATGGAAAGCTAGATTAGATAAAAACAAAGACGATGACAAATTTCAAATAATTAGGCGTATTATCTTAGGTTTTATGGAAAATTTTCAAGTGAGGGTAATCAGTGTCGCGGAGTGTATGTGTTACGCCTCTTTTCCTCTCTACGGGCTGGCGTGTTGGGGGAGTGCCTGTAAAACATTAATGCGTTCGCTTTTGGTTTGACAGAAAAATATTATTCGCTTATTGACTTTTAATGACGCGCTATCTCCTTCTTGGTCCATCTTTCGGGCTCTTGGCATCCTGCCACTTGTAACAGAATTTTATCCAATTCTGTTACTGACCTATCCCAATAGTACTAATTTCCCAAGAGCATGACCTCGAAGATAATATCTTCAACAATTTCTAAATAATGTGACCGTCATGTTTTGATTTTCTACATTTCTAGGGTTTATTTAAGATGAAGGTAACATAATTCATTCACATTAGAATATTTTATGTTTATTTTATGTTTTGCTTAAGCTAAAATTTAAATAATTAATAAATAAATAATATTTAAATAAAAAACAAGTAATTTTATAAATATATCGTAAAAATATAAAACATAAAACAAATAATTACATAATATAACAAATAAATTTGTTTATTTCTTAAAAAACTTAAATAAATAACTACGAAGTTAACCAAATAAATATCAAAATGGAAGAAATAGCGAATGGAATAAGAGCCCTCGAAGGAGCAGTAAACGCCCAAATTGAGCAAATTAAACAAATTAACAGACGACACATAGCAGCAACAACGCTAACAACGGAGCAGGACTTGAAGGATATCAGCAAATTATCCGATAGTGTTAAGGAATTACAACACTTTGATAGTAATCCCACCCAATACGTCTCCTGGGTGCACAATGTGGAAAACATACTGAGCGACTACGAGACAATGCGTGATAAGCCCATATATCGAGCAATTTTGCAAAGCGTGAGACAAAAGATAAGAGGGAACGCGGACTCAGCACTCATATCATACAACATATTCGACAATGATTGGACGTCAATAAAAAAATATTTGTCTCTGCACTACGCGGACAAAAGAGACGTAGGAACTCTAGAACATCAATTAGGCAATCTAAACCAACGAAACATGAGCTTGGACGAGTTTTACGCCAATGTAAACCACCAGTTTTCACTCATCGTTAACAAAATAAAAACGGAAGACTACACACCTGATGCAATCAACGTTCTCGTCGAGACCTACCGGAATGGAGCACTGGACGTGTTCATCAGAGGATTTAATGGGGATCTGGCAAAAATGCTAATGATCCAAAAGCCGAAAACACTTCCAGAAGCATACGCATCTTGCTTAGAAATGCAAAATCTAAACTTCAGAAACATAAAAATTCCTATGAGAAATTTTAACAATTCGGTAACTGCACCCATAAACCAAATTCTTCCAAAACTTTGATACAATTCACAACGGAGCTCTAACTCGATGTCATAGCCACAGAAGAACATGGCGTATAATATTCAACATCAAAACAATCCGAACATGGCTTACAACATTCAACATCAAAACAATTCAGTTCCGCCTAGATCGATCAACTTGAAACCACCAGTACCAATGAGTATTGATCCATCGGTACACACAAGACAATTAAACTACATCAATCGCCCAAATCATCAAAATAACCAGGCGTTCAAACGGAAAATCTCAAACCACAATGAACCACGGAAATTGCAGAGAGTACATCACTTGGAAACTCAATAGGAAGAGGAGGACGACTACAACGAACTCGTGGAAGACTACATGGAAAACGAAATAATTGATGAAGATCAAATAGAAGAAAATCCGGAATTAAATTTTATGATGGATGCCTCTCTAGCATACCATACATAAAATATAACGAAAAAACGATAACACCCTTAAATTTGTAATTTACACCGGGGCCAACAAAAATTTTGTAAAATCGGAGTTAGCCAAAACAGCCATACCGACCAACTTTAAATTTAAAATCAGACCAGCAGCTGGAGATATTGAGATTAACAAAAAAGTTCGAGGACAATTTTTCAAAAGTATAGGCATAAACAAAACAATTGATTTTTTCGTTTTGCCGGGATTGAAAACCTTCGATGGAATAATTGGTGACGATACGCTGAAGGAATTAGGAGCAATTATTGATCGCAGAAGTAACATTCTAACTATATGGCCAAACATCAAAATCCAACTCCATGAAAAAACATCTCATCAGGTCAACAATATGGAACTTCGTGACAACCAACTACTACCAGAAACCAGACAAAAACTCCAGGAAGTTATATCAACATTTCAAGCATTATTCGGACCTGTAAACAATACGGAAACAATCACCACCGAAATAACAGCCGACATAAAAACAACGACGGAGGAACCAATATACACGAAGTCCTACCCGTATCCATACCATATGAGACAAGAAGTGGAAAACCAAATCGGCCAACTTCTAGCGGATGGAATAATAAGATCTTCCAAAGGCTCGTATAACTCACCGATTTAGATTGTTGAAAAGAAAATGGACACTTCAGCCATATTCCAGAGGATGATAGACGACGTTTTAAAAGAACTTATCGGCGAGATATGCTATTTATATATCGACGATATCATAATATTCGGAGGGAGAACTGAAGAAGAACATTTATCTAATATCAGAAGAGTATTTGCGAAATTGGAAAGGGCCAATATACGGGTTAACCTGGATAAAACGGAATTCTGGAAAACTCAAACGAAGTTTCTCGGATTCCTTATTACGACCAAGGGTATCAAGCAGGACCCCAAAAAAATCATTGCTATTCGAAACTCAAGAAACCCGACAATTTGAAGGGGTTAGCATCTTATTATAGTCGTTTTATTCGTGACTTCGCATAAATAGCGAAACCACTAACTAACCTAACTAGAGAGGAAAACGCACAAACCAGAGCAAATCAGTTCAAGAAGACCAAAATAAACATGAACGAGAAGGAAATCGAAGCATTTCGACACTTATAGAGCTACTGACATCATCAGAGATACTCATTTTTCCGGACTTCAAAAAACCGCTTATTCTAACCACCGATGCCTCGTCCTTTGCAATTGGCGCGGTGTTATCACAGGGTGAAATCGGGAAAGATAGACCGATAACCTATATTTCCGGATTATTAAATACACGTGAAGAAAATTATGCGACCAAAGAAAAGGAAATGCTGGCCATCATCTGGGCATTGGATAACCTTCGAAATAATTTATATGGGGCAAAAAAATCAAAATACTAACGGATCACCAACCTTTAACATTCACATTGGGCAACAGAAATAATAATGCTAAACTGACGAGGTGAAAGCTCGACTAGAAGAGTATAATTACGAGCTTATCTATAAACCTGGTTGCACTAATAAGGTCGCTCATGCCTTATCAAGGCTAGAATTGGAAGCTAATACATTATCAACCGGAACAGTGCATAGCGCGGAGGAAGATACCACAGAATTAATAAATTCAGCGATGCACCAATTAATGCATTCAAGAACCAGCTGATAATCAAGAAAGGCAAAAATATCTACGCATACGAAGAACCCCACCCAGATTATTACAGACACTACATCAGTCTACTGGAAATAAATAAAGGGAGCATTAAGGTTAAATCCAACCATAATTAACGGAATAAAAATTCCCGAGGAATACAACCAGATCCTACAAGAGGTTTATAAAGAATGCTTTTCCACATGCAAATTACGGGTCACTCAAAGGATAGTTGACGACATTGGTAATGAAGAGAACAAATTCGCAATCATAAAAGAGGAACACAGACGAGCACATCGAATCCATCTCGAAAATAAGAAACAAATTTTGGAACGTTACATCTTTCCTCACATGTCAAGTTTGATCAAGAAATACACACAAAGTTGTACTAATTGTAATATCAACAAGTACGACAGACACCCAAGTCATGTCCAAGTTCAGAAAACGCCGATTCCAAACCACCCAGCGGAAATACTTCACGTGGATATCATGGAAATTAAAAACGAAAAATTTCTATCGTGCGTTGACAAGTTCTCGAAATTCGCAAAATTTTTCCGTATTCTACGGTGATTGAAATCGTGAGATGCTTACAGGACGAATACATCGCTACAATAATTCCATACACTCGGCCACTCAGCAAAAATCTAGCGACGTATTTTTAGCCAGAATACAACAAATCAATTACCAAAATCTAGCAGACTTCAAAAACAAAATCAACGAGGATCTGATTAAGGGCGGTTAAGTTTTAAGGGCCGATGTTGATTTTGAATAAAACACAAATTATTTAGGAAATTATTGTCAATTCTTTTTATTATGATAATATGGTATGGTTCAATTATGTATAGAACAAAATATCGGCCAAATGGCCGCCGCGACTACGGCGGCACACCTCCACCCGATGGTCAAAATTTTCGATGACGCTTAGGCATAATTGAGGTTCTATGCCGTTAACGTGCCGAATTATCTCATCCTTTAGCTCTTGAATTGTTGCTGGCTTATCGACGTACACCTTTTCTTTCAAATAACTCCAAAGATAGAAGTCCAACGATGTCAAATCACATGATCTTGGCGGCCAATTGACATCTCCACCACGTGAGATAAACCGGCCATTGAATTTGTCGCGCAAAAGAGCCATTGTTTCGTTAGCTGTGTGGCAAGTGGCACCGTCCTGTTGAAACCACATATCATCCATATCCATATCTTCCAATTCGGGCCATAAAAAGTTCGTTATCATCTCACGATAGCGAACACCATTCACAGTAACTGCCTGACCGGCCTCATTTTGGAAAAAATACGGCCCGATGATGCCGCCAGCCCATAAACCGCACCAAACAGTCACTCTTTGTGGGTGCATTGGTTTTTCGACAATCACTCTTAGATTATGATTCGCCCAAATGCGGCAATCCTGCTTATGAACGAACCCACTGAGGTGAAAATGTGCCTCATCACTGAAGATGATTTTCTTCGAAAATTGATCATCCACTGTTGCCATTTCTTGCCACCATTCTGACCATTGACGACGTTTGGAATGGTCAAGAGGCTTTAGTTCTTGAGTCAAATGCACCTTATAAGCGTGTAAATGCAAGTCTTTATGCATAATGTTCATCAACGACGAGCGTGAGAGGTGCAATTGTTGGGCACGACGACGAGTTGAGGTGGACGGCTCTTCAGCCACACTATCGCGAACAGCAGCAATATTTTCTATGCTGTACGAGCTGTACGAGCATGCACTGGTGTTTTAATATCTCCTACAGACCCGGTTTGCCCAAATTTTTCACGATTTTTCCGATTGTAGGCACATTTGGACGATTAAATTGACCGAAAAAATCACGAAGTGCACGATATGCATTTTGATTTGAACGCCCATTTTCATAATATGCCTGAATAAAATTAACGCGTTGCTCGATTGTGTTTCCATGGTTCAAATTGAGTTAGTCTGAAATTGGGAAATGTCAAATTAAATGCAGAAAAAAACTTGACGTTTAGGTGTGGTTCACATTCAACGTCGGCCCTTAAAATTTAACCACCCTTTAGAAAGACTGAAAAAATCACAGAAAACAAAAATAATAAGGGAAAACTCAAACAGAAGCGAACCTAAAGCATTCGAATTCGGTGATACAATCTACACCGCCATTAAGCAAATTAAATCAAAACATAAACCTAGGTTTCGAAAGGAAACCGAGGCTAAAGACAATAATGAAACAGTTACAACTACATCCGGAAGACGGATTCACAAAGCTCAAATCAAAAACCTAATACAATAATATTTAAACTCCAGCACTTGGCTTTTGGGTCAATCAATGTCAACGAGCATCTACGAATACAAGAGTCCATTAGTAACATTGAAACAAGGAAATGGAAAAATCATCAGTGGAAGTTTTAAACCTATTCATGTCATCAATCTGGAAAGCTACGAAGACCTGATTGATCGCATCACAACAACGGTCAATAGAACTCACCAAGACGACAAACTTCAACCTCAATTGGATCATCAATTAAACCAAATAAGGCAATTAATTTCGGAACTTAAAGGACAAAACACCAGAACCAAACGATCAATCAACTGGACCGGGAGCGCATGGAAATGGATTGCAAGATCACCAGACGCCATAGATTGGGATCAGGTTGTCAAAAGTCAAAACCAAATGATCAACAATAATAATCAACAATACAAGATCAACAAACCCTTAATGAACACTGCGGACAAAATGCTCAGTGAATACAACAAACTCACTGACCATTTTAAGGGCGATTCAGATGAGAATCTACAACAAATTTTATTCAATCGACTCCTCATTGTCAAAGTGGAAATAAAAGAAATAGTGAGAGCAGCACAATTGACAAAGGCAAAAATCATCAATTCTAATTTATTGAACAAAATGGAAATTACTCGTCTATAGTAACGGAAGTAGAAACACTTTCATATTCAAACGAAATTGAAGTAATTGAGTATGCAGAACCGATGATGATGATCAAAAACTCCAAAATTGTGTACATTATATCAATACCCAAAACAAGCGAAGAAGACTACAACCATATCATCATAAGATCAACCATAGACAAAAACAAGCAAATACACTTGAAAGTCAACGAAATTCTAGTCAACCAGAATCAGATATTTGGAATTGTTCAGAAATGCAAACTATTCCGCGACACCACCAATTGCAAATCAAATTACTTGAAAGAGCTGAAGGAAGTTCATTGCATTAACCAACTCATAAAGGGTACCGATGCTAGATGCGAATTCCAGTACAACAAAAAATCAAATCATCGAAAGGTTGGGCGGAAACACGATATTTTTAAGCAACTTCAACGGAAATATTTCTTACAACAACACCAGTAAATATTTGGAAGGAAGTTTTCTGGTGCAATACAACAACGAAACTGCACTGTCTATATCTGGAAAACATTGAACAGCTACAAGAAATATTTGATGAGAACGAGGAAGCAGCGATAATCGATTCTGGTATTATCGTTGTCATTTGCGGTTTAATCCTCGCGATGTTTATCAACAAAGTATAGGCCAAACGCCGGAGACGGATGATGCAAATCCAACCAGACGAAATCCCCAGCAGTTAACCAGGGATTCAATTTAAACCTGTCAGACTAAACCTATGACCCACGGGACGTGGATCTTAAAGGAGGGAGGAGTTAACAACAGTATCAACGCACATGGCGAACGTAATCAGTATGTTAGACGTAATATGAAACGTATCTAACACCTTTTGTCTTGTTTTTTACGGGCAGATTTTTTTTCGATTTGGTAAGTAAAGGAGTATAAGGAGTTGAATTAACACATTAAATAACGATAGTGGGTTGATACTGACTGTCAGTAAAAGAAAATTGTTGACTCTAAGCGGCTCTTTTCCTCTCTGCTGACCTTGGTAGCATACAACTATCATCTTTACTAACACAACTCACCCGATTAGGGGCCAATTTAAGTTAGGTTAGGGTAAAATATTGGTATAAACATTTTACAGTTACAACCGCAGTCGGGTTTTGCCCAAACGATGGGTTGATTTCTTTTTAATTTGGTTCTTAATGCAGTAAACTTGGCTGTTATCTGGATACTCCAAAACCCATGCCGTTCCCCTATATCCGACTGAGCTGCGGGAACCAATGCCGCATGGAGTAACAGGCAGATAATGGCAATTCTGTGAAACTGGTTGGCTTTAGCGGCTGCTAAAGTTTAGTTCGTTTCACACTGCGACACATGTTTGTCTTCAAGCTCTTTAAGATTTTGTATATTAAGAGTGGACATAACTTTATCACTTGTTCTGGCTACGGTCTTCGATTGAACTCGCAATACAGAAAATATATTCCTAACTGGAGGTTAGATTTTCGTACACATTTCTTCAATGTGGTTTCACCCATCATCTTGAATAATTTGCCGATTGAAGTTAGAATGTCTGGGAGCGTCTCGGTTTTCTCTAAAGCTCTTAAACAGTATTTAACTGCAACGCAAGACGTAGAAAAACTATTCTCAATCCAAGTATAAATCAATTTTATTTTTTATTTGTATTTTGGCAGAGAAGGATCTTCTGGAAATTTGAAAGCTATCTTTCTACCTACCTACCTTTGCACATTCCTTCGCAGCATGAAACCTCTATGTAGAGAAAAATTCAAATAAAAACTCCCAATTTAGACAAATATTTATTTATATTCTAATATTTATTTTTATACCCTTGTTACTTTTTATACAAACATTTTTTCAGATAATAAATTTTATTATAGTACGTTAATTTATTTTATTACTTGTATTTATTTTGAAAAAATACTTTGCTTTATATTTTTACAGGAGACTGCGGATTTATTTATTTAACACGGATTTCTATTTTATTTATCAGGTTCATTGTAATGATTATTATTATTATTTCATTTTGCTAGTACATAATTGCTTTCATTTGGATTTTAAGAACTGTACTAGAATTTCTAATCTAACTATTAAGTATGGTGTATAATAAAAGGTGTTCTACTAATAATTTATTGATATAGAAACGAGAAAGTATAAAATTAAAATTCAATATCACATTTCATTAAATCTATGTAGATTTAATTGTTAGACTCTATGTAAGAAGTAGTAGCTTAAAGCTTGGTGTTAAAATTAAATTAAACAAGCGTAAAGAATTATTATTTTCATTTAATGATTAGATCGATTGTTTTCCTTTTTTAGTTTTGCTGTATGTAAACAGGGTAAAATTATTACTTCACTCGGATTTGTTTTTATTTAATAAAATAAATCACAGAATTTCCTTTTTTGTTTTTTTACTTATTGCATTTGCTTATTTGATTGGCAATTTGTTTTAATTTTTGGTTTGTATTTGGATAAATAGTTCGAGTTATTTATATTTTTATTCAGTAAGCAATCTTAGAATTGATAATTTTTTATTTTGGTTGGAATGTTAATCTTCCTAGTTTCCAACTTTATTTATAAATGTTAAATGAGGAGATTTATGATCAACGTCAAAAGTTTTCCAACATGGAAGGGAGCTAATTCTCATTGGTCCTAATATTGTATAGCTTCGCGGTACTATGAGTCATTCGAAATGAAATAGGGAATAGAGATAATTTTGGAAGGGACAATACGGAAAAAGCAAAAATTCGGTGGATATTGCCATCCGATGCTTCGGAGTAGGATCGTATTAGGAGTAATGGAAGCAGATCTGCAGGCGCGATGAAATATGTTGGATTGTCGGAACTACACGCCCCGTGCGAAGTTTTCGCAGCAATCCGCTTACGTTCCTACCAGTTCCGGACAAATTAGCGTAAATCGAATTAAAACGGAAACTTCAAAACCTATAATTACAAACTAATTCACGTTTTAACACTTATAAATAATTATCCAGAAATACAAGAGCATCATCGCCACGTAATAAATTTATCAAGTCGGTTTCGCTAAAGCCAATTTCAATGCAACAACTTTTCCCTACTTTTGGATCTGTTGCAAGGCATGTGATAAACAAAATCACATGAAAGTGCTAAATCTACAGTTTAAGTTGGTTACGGGTGCAGAGGTTAACTTACTACGTCTCCATATATTTCGGAGTAAAAGAAAGAACCAGGATTTTATAATTCCACCTATAAAAATATGTCTCAATGCTTTTGAGGTATTTAAACTTAATTATATTGTCAATGTATCATTGCGTTGGGCATAGAGTGGCCAGACCAAAATTCCTAAATCGTACTCTTAAATTAAGATTTTATTTTCAAAATTAATCCAAAAAATTGGTTAAAAGTCCCAGAAATTGGCACGGCGGACAATTGTTGGATTAGTTTTAATAAGAAGTTATTTCTTTTATAGGGTAGGAGTAAGTATGGAAATGTGAGGAGATGGTTTCGATGTGGTGTCTGTCTATGTGTCGGTCTTTGTCCTGCATTGACTTATTTTAATGAAGCCTCATACCCGGTCAAAGTGGGGTTTTTGGCGGAGGTTGGCCCACCGGATGAGGCAGCTTATCTTATCTTATCTTATCTTGGCTGACGCTTTCTCGGTTTTTGACGTTTTTTCAATTATTTTGGAAGGTAGCATCTGCGATGGAATCGTTTAAAAGCGAAAGGAATTCGGATTGGATGTGTAATAGGGCTGGTCATGACCACTTTCCAAAGTTGAGGTGGAAGTCACGATTTTGCTAGTAAACTGATATTTCGCCACTGTTCAGCCACTCTACGCCCCAGGTGGGTTGACTGATCAGGATAGAACTTCATACTTGGGGGTTTTTGTTAGGTTGGAGGAGGTGGACCAACTTTCTTTGAAGCTTTTTCATTTTTGGTAGTATTTTAGGAATGGGTCGATTCTGGAGTGGAGTTGTAGCAAGGCTGGTCTTGATCATTTGCCGTAAATGACTAATTTTGATAGAAACCGGAAAAAGTTTTGCAAAAGGCAGGTGCGGGAATGTTCTGGATTGAATTTGGAAGAGGAATGGTTTCTGTTGATTTTCTGCTGGTCGGGTGGATGTGCCGGTTTTTGTTGTGATACTTTTGTGTATAAAGCGCTCCTTCCATCTTTCAACGCACTCTCGATGACATACTTCGTGATCACATCGGAAAACGGTGCTACGTCTACATCGCGATGGCATCATCATATTTGGTAAAACGGTAGAGGAACACTTCAAGAATATGGAAATAATATTCAAAGTTCTTGAAGACGCCATTCATATTGGAAACAGCTCGACAAGTGCGAGTTTTTAAGGGATGAGCTAGAATTTCTAGGCTTCGTCATCTCGATGGGATAAAGACAAACCCGAAAAAAACAAAAGCGATAGCTGACTTTCCTGTACACAGAAATGTGAAAGAACTAAGATCATTTCTCGGCACGACATGATTTTATCGCAGGTTTATTCGTGGCTACGCGAAACAGCAGATCATCAAGCAGAAATAGATGCCTTCAATAACATCAAACATTCAGTGGTGTAAAACGATGTAATACTCTCGTTTCCAAATTTTAAAAAAAAATTCGAACTTACTACCGACGCTTCCAACATCGCACTTGGTGCAATACTCTCCCAGGAAGGTCGACCAATAAATTGTCTTTCTCGAACCTTAAAATAAGCCGACGAAAACTATGCGGCTAACGAGAAAGGAATGCTAGCCATAATTTGGGCAATAACAACTCTTAGAAACTTCCTTTGCAGATCGAAAAAAGTGCTGATCTTCACAGACCATCAACCACTTATATATGCCCTCAGCAACAAAAATAATAATTCCAAAATGAAACGCTGGAAAGCGATATTGGAGGAATATAATTATGAGTTAAAGTATACAAACCGGGGAAAACGAACCTTGTTGCAGACGCATTATCTATGATACAAATTCCGTCAAGTATAAATGCAATGTCAACTACACAATACAGCGACGAAAGCTCGTCACATAATATAATTCCCACAGTAGAGAGCCCGGTTAACGCTATCAGGAATCAATTGTTACTAAACGTAGGCGAAGAAATCTCATACCGAAATCTCTCTCATGCAATCCATTGAGCCAAGGCAGGAGTTATCAATTTACTCATTTTATACGTACGCCAGAAGAAGAATTAAACTTCGCGGACATCACTACCAGCAACTTGTGTTTACTCTACATAATTTATATTTCGATAACTAGGCTGGAGCTATATGAGAAGATGACGGTAAAACCTGTCAAAAGAAACAATAAAACCACAACAAACAATGTGTAAAACAAGACAATCTTTTAGACATAAGTAATTCTACCTGTAGTTACTCTAAAGCTGTCCATCGAAATGCAACCATACCAATAGTCACCAATCAAGTTCAACAACATGACGATATCAGTGAACAACAGAATATTCGTTTCAAAAAAAAAATCGACCGTTCATGATCACTTTGCCATACAGCAACCGAAACCTACCGAAGATGAATTCACCGAAACACTATCGTTGCAAATGATGGCAGAAATGCACAAGACCGAAAAATATACACAACAAATTTGGAGTTGGGGACCGCTCTCACACTAGTGAGATCATAATCATAATATTGGCAACCATAAGATGCAAAAAAGATAAGAAATTGAAGATCCTAAATACAACAAACATTGAAAGATAAGGTACAGTTGAACCACATCATCGAAACGATGAGATCGGATGTGCAACACTTGCAGCGGGAAAACCAAAGGACCACACACATGAGGAGCGGCTCCACGCCAAAGGCGCAAATTTTATGAAACTCCGTTTTTCTGATAGTTCGAATGCGGACATTCGAATTTAAAAGGGGATACCTTTTATGTACCGTAATTTTAAGTTAGTCGTAATTTGGTAGTGAAACATAAAATATTGTTAATAAAATTAAATAAAACATTTTAAACAAGCAAAAAATATTTTTTTTATAATAAGCAAGTGATTATTTTGAGAAACAAACTTGCTTTACTTTAGTTTACCTAATGCAAGAAGATATTTTTGATTTATTGATGTAATCAATGTAATAATTTTATATAGGGTTTTCCAATAGGAATGATATGATTTTTAAGTGACGTTTCGGCCATTTGTAATATGTCATGATCTGTCATTTTATATTTTATTGTAATTATAATTTCATCATGGTGAGATATACGCAAGAACAATTTGCCTTGGAACAACTTGAAAACGATAACGATTTTTTTTAAGAAAATTATCTTCTCCGATGAGGCTCACTTTCATCTGAGTGGTGCGGTAAATAAACAAAACTGTCGATTCTGGTGCAAAGAAAATTCACAAATTATTCATGAAAAACCCTTACATTCAACTAAATTGACAGTTTGGTGTTTTATGACCGAAATTGGAAGAAGTTGGTCTTGGCAACATTTGGTTCCAACAAGACGGGGCTACGAGCCACACAGCAAGTGCAACAATTGAAAGTTTTTTTTTAAAGAAATCATATCACTCTTATTGGAAAACCCGATATATAAACCTTAATAGTTTAAATAAAGAACCAGAAATAAAATAACCGTTAGCGTCTCAACTAGTTGTTTAGAATTAGTGAACTAGCTCCGACTCACGGTAGGCGCATTAAATCCTAAACAAACAGTTTATTTTAATTTGAAATATTTAATTAAATTTTCCACGTTACAGATAAGTCGCACAACGAATGTTAATCCATGTGAACGGGAATTTGTTTTTCTTGAAAACGCCACAATTTTCTGAGATCAAGCTTTTAGTGAAATAGTTTCTTTTACCACAAGAATTAGGAATGCAGTTATTATTTTGGTATTTGTGCTATGGATTAAAACATTGACTACCCAATTGTATCAAAGTCGCAGTCCTATCAAAAATTATAGCTCAAGTTAAAGCTCAATTGAACAGAAGCTAGCGAAGCTTATTTTTTTAATATTTCATTTCATTTCTGAATTACGCCAATTTTTGGATCCGAAATTCGGCGTATTTCACCTTTTCGAAATATTTGGAAAAGGTTTTGTAGACCTTTTAAAATTTACGAACTCGTCATACAAAGAAATGTTACGAATTCCTCTAAACGCGCTTTTGGTATAATGGTAATACAATTTAGCTTTTGATAATCTGGTATAAAGTGAATATTATTTTTAAAAAAATTAATAAAAAAGTGTTAATTAATTAAAAAAGATAAAAAGTACAAAAGCTCCCGATAATTACAATGTTCAAAGCTAGCTAGTTTGAATGCAAATATTTAATTCTTTTACTATTTGCAATTTTAAATTTGTTGTGCTTTTGCATATATCACAAAAATTAAATACTTTACAAAATATTTAATTATCAATTTTAAGATCACTTTCACGAATAAATTTTAAACTAAATAATTCCATAATGGCAGCAAATGTATACTGGATAAGATAGCGGAAAATAAGAGATTACGCTACTCGCCGCAAGGGACACCAGCATCACAAAAGAGAATTTATTTTGTTATATAATTTTCCAGCGGAAATTTTTGATTCATTTTGCATCTCATTTTTTACTAGTACTAGCTTAGGTCATACTGCGACTTCAAGGAAAATTTGGGGAAAGTTTATGTATTAGAATTTTCATTATAATTTTTTTGATTTTCTGCAGCCATATGTATAAGTTATTTTCAGTTTCTGGCCAATATCTCAAAACTTCCACTAGTAGTAACCAATACTTTCGGATGTTTTTCTAATAGCTCAGGCCATACAAAAAACAACCGAAAGTATTGGTTACTAGTGGAAGTTTTTGAGATATCGGCCAAAAACTGAAAATTTTCCTCGTAGTCTCAGTATGACCTAAGCTAGTACTAGTAAACAATGAGATGTAAAATGAATCAAAAATTTCCGCTGGAAAATTATATAACAAAATAATTTCTCTTTTGTGATGGTAGTGCCACTTGCGGCGAGTAGCGAAATTTCTTATTTTCCGCTGACAAATTTCCCCTATCTTATACAGCATAGCAAATGTGTAATTTTGTATTTCATACACAAAAAATATTCTAATTAATTAATATTAAACATTTTAATTTTATTTAATTATATAAACGTATCAATTAAATATGTTGGTCATTTTTGATAAAAAATTATTTAATTTTTAATAAAATACCATGGAAATATCTTTTTTAAATTTTTTTGTTTGCTGATGTAAATAACAAATACTATTGTCATTTTGTTTTAATTTTATTTATAATTTAATATATTTAAACATTTAATAATTTTTTTTAAATTAATTTTGTTTATAACAAATATAGTTTTAATTTATTTTTTGTTAAATACTAATTAAATAAAATAATAATAACATAAATTATAAATTATGAATCAAATCAACGACTAGAGAGGATTTACAAAATTTGGTTTTGTTGTATATCAAAGAGGTTTTTTGGGGGGGTTTAGGACATTATTTACTATTATTTACTGGGGTTTTTATTTATTTCTATAGGGTTATTGCTTGTTTTAGTATATAATTACAGTTATTTATTAATAATATTATTTTATTAAGATTTTATTTGGTTTTTGCACATTTTTGTTTTCGTTTTAAAAAAACATTCAACAGAATTTTATTTATTTGTTAAATACAAAATGGTCCGTTGTTTGATTTTTATTTATATTTTGTTTATTGTTTATATATAACAATTAGGATCGATGTTTTATTTATTTATTTAAAATTAATTTTTAAAATATATATTATAAAATCCATTTAATTATTTTTGTATTCGATAATAATGATAAATGTTTTTAATTAACTAAAAATAACCTGTATTTATTTAATTTATTAATAACTTTTGTATAACAACTATTAAAAATATACGCCATCTCTTATTTTGTTTTGAAGTATAAATTATAAATAATCTTTGTAGTATATAAATTTTATAAGTATAACAAAATTATGAGTATTTTGTTCAGTTAAATAGAATTAAATCAAGCTTAAATATTTAGATTTGGTATTTTTTGTTGTTTTATAGTTTTTTACATAAAATATATTAATAATATGTATAGATAAAATTAATAAATAAAATTTATATTTTTTTTAAATTAAATAATTTAGTTTATGTTGCGTCGCCTTCGAAATACAAGAGCAAATATTGAGCGAATTCTCCACCATCGGCTTCGACGACGGGAATGTATTTTTTCGGAACTTGAGCCATTACTTAATACCTGGAATTAGAAAAAAGAATTTTAAATTTAATTACAAAAAGATTTTAAATTTGCACGAAAGCGTTAATTTGTAAAAATCGCTACTCCTTCAGTGTTATCCAATTATTTTTCCAAAATTGAGCTTGCAAATAGTTTTGGAGCCGTGAAGCCCAATGGAGCTTTCAAAATTATAAATTGGCGCTAGATAGTCAAGTATAATTAAAAAATGTTTTATTGCTGTTAACGCTGAATATTACATGCGTAGCGGAAATGTTGTCTGTGGTTCATAGGGCATTTTATGCAACGGGCAACCCTAACAGTGTTGTGCTATAAGATAATGATAAGATAATGTAGATTATTGCTTTATATGTTGTTTTGCCCATTGTTTTTCATAAGGTGACGATGAGATGACGTCTCAAATTTTTGCAGTTCGAATTGCAATTTCACAATATTGTGAAGCTGTAATTCCATTTTTACAAAACAAATATGTGAGATTGGTACATGTTTAAAATATTTTAAGATATTCTAATTCATTTTCAGATTTGTTATGATTTTTTTCATTATCAAACTCAATGGCGTCATAAGCATTACTGGGCAATATGGGTAATTTTTTTCTCTTACCAAAGAAATTAAATTTTTTACGCTTCTCAAATATTAGTGGTTACTTTTGAACCAGTTAGAGATTACTTTTCAAAACATAATAATTTCGAATAAATTGTTGAACTTTAAACTATTAAAAAGTTATGCTGTATAAGATAGCGAAAATTTGTCAGCGGAAAATAGGAGATGTCGCTACTCGCCGCAAGTGACAGCACCATCATAAAAGAGAATGGTACGATTTGGACACAATTCTAGGATCTGATCATGCTGGACTAAACTTGGACATTTCATAACCAATCCTTTTGAAAATTTAAATTTTTTTATTAATTTATCATCAGTTTTTGGCCAATATATGAAAAACTTCCACTAGCAACCAATACTTTCGGTTGTTTTTCTAATAGCCTTAGTTAGTATTGGTTACTAGTGGAAGTTTTTCATATATTGGCCAAAAACTGATGATAAATTAATAAAAAAAATTTAAATTTTCAAAAGGATTGGTTATGAAATGGCCAAGTTTAGTCCAGCATGATGTTCACAGGGTTCACAGGTGGTGGATAGTGGAAGGCCTATCAATAGGTAGGTTAGCGGTGAATTAAATAAGCCGCCCCCAACCGCAGCTGTGCTGGGAGGAGAGTCTCAGGGAACTGGGGAGTGGTTAAACTCAGTTCACTAAATTCTGAGTGCCTATGATACCCAGCATGAAAGGGCGAAACTGATGGCGCCACAAAACCATCGACTACTAACCACGGCAAACTGGGCGCAGCGGCTCCCGGCTCTCCCGGGTCGAAAGGAGTGAGTGGGGAACCCTATAAAAGGGTCATCCCATGAATGGAGTGGGTCCCATTGGGTTGGGATATCCAAATGAATGGGTGAATGGAGGGTGAGTGCTGGAGGGGGGCGGGGGCGCGGGGGCTCGTGGTGCTCGGTAAGCCAATGGGCCGGATTAAGGTGGTATGCGACCCGTGCTGACGATCGACTAGGATGGGGGCCCATTTAACAAAGCCCAGTCGCGAATGGAGCCCTCTGGATACCTGGCGACCTCCAGTTGTATTTAGCCTTACCTGTGTATACGGATCTCTGCGCAGGTGGACCAGTATTTCTCCGATACTCGTGGGAGCAACATGGAAAACAGAGGTAACAACAATAAAGAGGCCGGTACCCTTCAAAAACCGGAAAATGTAAAAGAAGGGGGTAACTCGAACCTTAAAGGTGGGGCCCCCTCATCAGAGGCAAAGGGAAGCGACGCCATGGCATTGAAGCCAGTTGGAAGCGGGACCGCCAAACAAAATAGTGGAGGAGTGAGAGAGCTTCCTCCGGCGAAGCGTCGATACAGAGAGAGACGGTCGGCGTTTATGTAACGAGAGCGACTAGAAGCCAACGACGGAGCGATCTCGATGTCTCAATTTCGCTGGTTTATTTTTGCCCTGTTAACAGAAGTATCCATACAGAGATTTCGGGCGGTCAGTTAACTCCGGCTAGGAATCAGGGTAGTGGGGTGGGGTTTCCGAAATATGTATGGATCAGTTTTAGACCGCAGGACGAAGATTAGGAAAAGGAATCAGTTACAAGGACCATGACCAACTCACCTCGCCATTTATACCTACTCTCTAGATCATCCTCCAATAATTTCGGCTATTAGTTCGTCATTGTTTGTTTATGAATAAAAAGAAGCAAAAATTCAAATTCGGAATTCATAAATTTAATTAAGAAAACGTAAATAAACCAAAAACAAAAAAAAAATCATAATCATTATATTATATAGATATCATAAAAACTAGCTACCCTACACCTTGCTACTCTAAACTTAACACTAAGTATATTCTACTCTACAACTATTTTAATGTCGCAAAAATTAACCTACATAAGTACTATATATATATCAATGATAATAATTTACAAAAAAAAAAAATGTTTGTTCACCTGATTGTTGAAAATGTTGCGTGATGGTAATGTTGAAGGCTGAATGTGTTGATTGTGAATTTTCATTGATTAATCGCAATGTCCTTCCAATTTTTAAGCGGTGTGTGCTAACTGTACCGACAACAAACTCATTTCAACTTGAGCTGATGGATATAATTTAATGTAGCACACACAAAACTTTCCCGATTTATTTTTTTTTTTTTTTGTACTTTAAAGTTTTTGGTTACTTTTTATGTTTATTTAGAATTTTTTTTTTTTTTTATATTTATAGTACATTTAATTTTTCATAATTACTTTTATTATTATTATTTTTGCACAAATTATTTCACAAATATTATTATATGTATGTCACAATGCAACTGATGCGACGATATATGCATGTAACTGATTTAGTCTGTCGTATTTATTTAAGTTTATATTATTTGTGATTACGAATTAAAATTGCATCAACAGTTTCAAACACTTATGACAAAATGACCGTTCGTTTTTTTGTTTCTTTTATCAATGTCTAGCAGTTCATTGATCCACTGTATTTGCCATATGAACTTATTAACTGTTACCACAAATCACGACATACACAATTACTAATTTTAGTTTCCTCGTAACTATATTTAGTCTGTTACACTGCACTCGTAATCACTATTAGATTATTATAGTTGCGGCACTACCTAGAATTTAGGTTTCAACATTATAATTTTTATTAGGCACTGATTTCTTTAAATAAAATTGTCTCTTAGCACCGTCTTTTCACACCATAACAGTATTATAAAATGTCTTTGTATTATTATAATTATTATTAGATTATTCACTACTTATTACTAATTATTATTCTAAAATTAACTTTTTAATGAATCAATCTACATTTTTTTTTGTTATTTTTAAGTTATCTATGGCACGGTTTCAAAATTAATTCCGGCCATTTTTGCCTCTTTTCATATTCCAAAATTTTTTTTTTTTATTTCTCACCACACGACTGACCGACCACGTTTCTTTTTACTTTTTGTCACCTTTCAATCGTTTACCATAGCTTTTATATCCAATTCGGTAACTGATTGATCGTCTGTCTCCAAACATTTCTTTATCCGTTATCCCAACTCTACACAACCAAAATAAGTCAGGGGTATGAAACCACACCTTGTGACGATATGCAACGCGGATCGTAACAAATCGTGGGGACGTCCCACACCCCTGAGAGGTCTCTTTAAGCCGGGCAAGCAAATAAGTTACTTTATTTAAAATTATTTGAATGTTTCAAACACCAGTAAGTATTATATTTTTTTTTGATTTATTTAAAACCGACGTCAAGCTGAATACAAGATTAATATATTCCAACTGTGGCCTGTATTAAATGTGTATTTAAGGGTTAAAAGTGAAAAGAATTTAACTTTTAATATCCTTTAAGTGATATGTTCCCAACGGATTACCCTTTTCATCTACCACCTTATAAGCCACATTACCGACGGGTTCCTTAATATAACCCCTTCTAAATTTTGGAGCAAGTTTTGCTGAGAATTTTTTAAAGGCCGCACTTTGACAGAAATTTCGTACATAGACTGGCTGTCCAGCAACCAATTTCCTTGTTCGACTGCGCAGATTGTACATATGCGAGTTTCGTTGATGGGCTTTTCGTAAGTTCTCGAGTGCGGTCTTTTGGGCAATTGTCAATTTGTCAGCATTAGAAAGCTGTACCTCAGTATCATCAAGGGAATTCAACTGGCGTAACAATCCGTAATGCGACCCATGAGGGACAAAATGCCGCCCAAATACCATAAAGTGAGGTGAACGGTCAGTACTTATATGTGTCACGTTACGCAGAGCGGAACCAATAGCAGGAATATGAAGATCCCAATTAGTATGATCTTCTTGGATATATGACCGAATGGCTGATAGAATACTGCGATTCACTCTTTCCGAGGCATTTGCCTGTGGCGAGTATTTGGGTGTTAGTAGATGATGAATGCCATATTTATTTAAGAATTCTCGGAACATTTTCGATGTAAACTGTTTGGCATTATCACTCAATATTTGCTCTGGAACGGAAAAAATATTAAGCACACGTCTCTCCAGATACTTCACTACATTTTGGCTATTAGGGTCTCGCATTGGCTCGAGTAAGACAAACCGACTGAGATGGTCCAATACCACAAATAAGTACGTATTCCCTTGTTTAGATCGGGGATACGGTCCCATAAAATCAATATATAATTTTTGGAATATTCTCGGAACATCTGTGTATTTACCTAAAGGCGGACGTGTAATAATATTGGATGCTTTACTAGTTTTACATACATTACAATTCATAACAAACTCGTGTACATCGTTAGCCATTTTAGGCCAGTGATACCACCTTCTCAGAATGTCTAAGGTTTTGCTTACTCCGAAATGTGCTGCATTTGGTGGAGAATGTGCCTTTTCGATTAAAGTAGGGATAAGTGGGTTAGGGACATACAATTTCCAAGAAGGAATATCAGAGGATATATCAGGATCAGAATGAGGATGGATAAGTATTCTACCATTACTAATTTTGAGGTTGGTCTTAACTGTATGATTAGTTTGAATACGATTCAGCAGGTTTTGGTAATCGGTATCTTGAAAATGAATAGGATCAGGATCTAGCAAGATAGGTAGGTCATCCAGTACTTCATCCAAAGTCAATGCCTCCGATTGTCGTGAGAGCGCGTCAGGTACTATATTATCTTTTCCTTTTCGGTATTCAATAGAAAAATTGAACCCTTGCAACTTAAGGCTCCAGCGGGCGAGACGCCCAGAAAGTTCCCTTTGTCCCATCAACCACTTCAAACTCGCGTGATCCGTGATGATGGTAAAAGGGTAACCTTCTACATATTGCCTAAACTTCTCAACACTTAATACAGCCGCGTAACATTCGAGTTCGGTAACGCTATAGTTACGCTGAGCTGTATTAAGTTTTTGAGAAATAAAAGCAACAGGGCGTTCATCGCCGCTGGATGACTTTTGGAATAGAACGGCTCCCACGCCAGTTGTAGAAGCATCGCATTGAATGAAGAAGGGTTTGCTCCAATCGGGATTACATAAAACCGGCGCAGAGGAAACAGCTAATTTTAGCTGCTCAAAAGATCTCTGGGCGTCGTCATTCCATTTGAACTTCTGGCTTTTCTTTAACAGATTAGTTAAGGGTGTTGCTAATTCTGAATATTTATGAATGAACCGCCGATACCATCCGGACATACCCAGAAATCTTCTGAGCTGCCTAACTGTCTTCGGGGTTGGGTAATCAGTAATAGCAGATACTTTGGACGGATCAACCTTGAGTACACCATCGCCCACGATGTAACCAAGGTAGCGTATTTCTTTAAGCAAGAATTTGCTCTTCTGCATATTTATAGTTAAACCTGCCCGCGTCAATAATTCGGCTACTTTTCGTAACAGAGCAATGTGTTCGTCAAATGTCTCAGCGGCTATCAACAGGTCGTCTAGATAGACAAATACCTGCGTATGCAGCTCATGGGGTATCACCCGATGCATGAGCCGACACATAGTCTGCGGCGCATTGCAGAGCCCGAAAGGCATGACAGTAAATTGGTACAAAGGTCTCCCCGGCACAGTGAAGGCTGTCTTGTCCCTCGACCCCTCATCTAATGGTATTTGCCAAAAGGCGTCTTTCAAGTCAAGGCTAGAAATAAACCTTGTCTTGTTAAGACGCCCTAGCAACCCATCGATGAGCGGCAAAGGGTAAGCATCCTTCACTGTGACCGCGTTGACCTTCCTTGCATCTAAACACAATCGGACCCTGCCATCCGCCTTGCGGACTATGGCCATCGGGGAACTCCATGAGCTGATACTTTCCTCTATGACGCCAAGAGAGAGCATTCGATCGATTTCCTTGCACATCTCAGCTTCAACAGCTGGAGACACAGCATAATATCGTTGCTTGAGTGGTTTAGCATCTCCGACGTCAATGGTGTGTGTTAATAAATTCGTTTTACCCAGCCCAAGTGTTATCGATGATGGGAAAAGTTGCTTAGTTTCCTCCAGCTGTTGCTGTTGGATACAAGTTAATTTGTGAAATGTAGGAATTTCGGCACACAGAGCAGATTCGGACACATCGTGAGAGGACCAATACTGTGAAGGAAAATTAAAGTCAAAAGATGTGGAGTTATATTTAATTTTTAATTGGAATAACTTCCAAAAATCGATACCAAGATATAACTCTTGTTGAAGATTAGGAGCCAAATGTAATGTAATCAAATTGGTTTGGCCGGCAAACGTAATAGGAATTTTTACATGTCCTATTATTTGTTCCGTGTTCCCGTTAGCGGTCTTGATGGAGGAAGGTAGATGACGGAAGTGGACGGTAGGATCTTTAAGGATTCCTTCACAGTTTTTACCGAGTATTGATACATTAGCACCACTGTCCAACAGACCGCGAATTTTGTTACCTAACAACTCCACTTCGGCGTAAGGGCGTCCATCCATTTCATCTGAAAGCAGGGATTCTACAATTTGGGTTTTAAAAGATTTCCTAAGGTTAAAATATTTTAAAGATCGGTTAAGGAGCTTAAATTTACATTTACTGTGCGTGGTATTAGCTGATGAAAATTTTAAAAGACTATACTTGCTACATTCTAGCGCTTTAGGATCGAACGATACCCGCCTCCGGTTCTGTTCTGGCTGGTTTGATGTTGAGGTTGGTAACCACGTCCTGAAGCTGGGTTTGATTGAGAGGTTTGCATATTGGGGGTAAGCGTCGTTGGAACGGTCACCCCCTTCTGCACGTTTCCCCAAATTAAACAACAATTGGGACAGTTTCTCTTGATAACTTCGGGCGTGCCGCAACCAAAACAAAAAATATGCATCACATTTTGGCCACAATCTTTGAAAAAGTGCCCAGTCTGGCGACAGTTCCAACAATGCTTAACCAAATACCTGCCATTTGAAGAAGGTAGTGCTTTAGAACTTTGTAAATTTTCATGTGGTGCAAGCGCGTTAACCACTGGGTTAAAAGTGTTTCCCTTTTGGGAATTAGTTGGAGGTGGGTACTCTGTAGCCTTTTGAGAATCAAAATATGGATCACCTGTGTAATTAATAGGTAAAGCAGGATAGTGTAAATTAGGTCGCTGGCTTTGATAAGACGGCGAACTTTGCATAGGAGCTGGAAAATGTGGCCCACTTTGTTCGTGTGATGCTTGCATTTCATGTACATATCGACGAGTTTCACATGTCAGTTCTGGGACAATTCGATTCCTGGACCACGCGTCCTCATAAGCCAAACATTGGCGAACCAACTCATCGAGGGTGGCGAATTGAGTGAGCGCCAGACGGTCTTGCAGCCCTGGTCGCATGTTTTGGGTCAATATAAAAATCAAATTGGAATCCGGCATAGGTTTTTCCATTTGCAATGAAATTGATAACACATCACTATAAAAGTTAATAAACTTTTCGTGGGGTTTTTGTTTTCTAGTTTCGAGAACACGCCGTATCTCCAAATCTGTGCGTCTATCTGAAAATCTTTTGATGATCTCAGATTTCAGGGATAACCATTCTACATTTCCGTATCTTTGGATGAAATCCCAGTACCAATCAGCAGCTGGGCCTTTGAGGAAATAACTCATATCATTCGCTATTTGTTGCAAATGAATACCATTTGTCATCGCTTGATGCTCTAACATGCAAATAAATCGCTTTACTGGAGTTCCATGTGGTGCGCCGTCAAATGATATTGGCCATTTTTCAGGATTTCGTTGCAAAGGTCGAAACACCTGAGGATGATAAATTGGCATTTGGCGCGGTACCATATGGTTTGGAGGATAAACATTTTGAGGCACAAAATTAATTCCTGTTGGGTTATAGTATGGTGGCATTTGCAATGGTATCTCAAATGTAGGATTATTTACAGTCATTTGCGTTGGGTTACGTGCCGTGTGTTGTAAATGATTCGGTATGGGTTCCTGTGCTGGCTGTTTTGAATATAAAATTGGATCACCTTCTCTGGGAATATACAATTGAGATGGTAATATTTCAAGTTCATTACTTTTGGTGTTGGGGTTTTGGGTAGTTATTCCGGAAGGAACTGAAAGAGCCTTGCTAACTGTCCCTCTTGAAGTAGAGGATAGTTTTCTTATTCCGTTTCGAGATTTTTGTGACCCCGTTGAAGTGTCCTCCTCAGATTGTTCGCTACTACCACTGTTTTGGCTATCATCGTCGGTTATTAGTACTAATGATTCTAAATTCGTCAGCGACTCGTTAATCTCAGTCTGATCTTCACCATAGTTCTCAAGAAAGTTCGATAATTCATCACATTTTTCAACAAGTTCACACACGTTTGAGGATATCACTTTTGAGTACTGAAGTCTAGTTAAACGGTCCCGTAAATGCAACAATCTAGAATGAAATCTAACAATATCTTTTTGGTTCAATTTCTTGTCTATTGTATTTTTAATGTCCAAATGTATTTCTCGAAATTTTAATGATATTTTAGTTATTTCTCGCTTTGGATTTTTCCGAACTGATTCTACAGGTCTATTAGGAGCTAACACCGGGTGTTCTCTTTCATCCTGTAATCGTTTCAGAAGCTCGTTTAGTTTATCAAGGGGGTTCTCCGAGATAATATGGCGAACTGCACATTCTAACTCGAATTCATCGTTTGACAAAAGTTCTGGATTCATGATTAACCACTTTCAAAATATTCACAAAAAAAAATGGGAAACTTTAGTATGCAACTGGTTATATATGAAGTGCCAGCAGTTTGCCTTAAAAATATATTAATATTGTGTTCAGCTTAAAGTAAATGTATGGAAGTGTGAAGTTAAAAATATTTAAATTAAATTTTAATAATCAAATAAGATAATAATAATTTATAGAATTATAATTTTTAGAACCAAAAACTTATAACTAGATAAAGAAGTGTTCGAGACAGTTGTGTAATATAAATTCGATATATATAGATAATTATTCATAAAATTAGAGGCTGATCCAGAGAGAGGCAGAAACACGCAGTATATGTGCTAATTTTAAATCCGATAATTGTGCTAGGTGGTTGGTGCATGGTGCTTGGTCATGAAAGAAGGGTAGGAATGGTTAAAATTACTTATACAGAATAATAAACTGAACTCGAATTACATTCATAACTATTATATAATATTAATAGGATAATCAATGATTTCAATTTATTATCATGTTTATAATTACAACAAAATAACACATAGGGAGAAAAAAGATTGATACGAAAATCAACTAATAAGACAGGAAACTCTATCCTAGAAATGGGCAATCTTTGTTCTAAAAATATTGTTAGCTAATTAATTCAGCAATGACTACTTCGAAACATTTAAGGATGTAGTTCATTCAAGCTGACGAAATCTAATAATTAAAAATAAAACTAAACTTGAAGAGTTTTTAAACATCAGGCACGTTTGCCAACCAGTGCCTATTCCAGTTTGGGCGCCACTGTAACGAGAGCGACTAGAAGCCAACGACGGAGCGATCTCGATGTCTCAATTTCGCTGGTTTATTTTTGCCCTGTTAACAGAAGTATCCATACAGAGATTTCGGGCGGTCAGTTAACTCCGGCTAGGAATCAGGGTAGTGGGGTGGGGTTTCCGAAATATGTATGGATCAGTTTTAGACCGCAGGACGAAGATTAGGAAAAGGAATCAGTTACAAGGACCATGACCAACTCACCTCGCCATTTATACCTACTCTCTAGATCATCCTCCAATAATTTCGGCTATTAGTTCGTCATTGTTTGTTTATGAATAAAAAGAAGCAAAAATTCAAATTCGGAATTCATAAATTTAATTAAGAAAACGTAAATAAACCAAAAACAAAAAAAAAATCATAATCATTATATTATATAGATATCATAAAAACTAGCTACCCTACACCTTGCTACTCTAAACTTAACACTAAGTATATTCTACTCTACAACTATTTTAATGTCGCAAAAATTAACCTACATAAGTACTATATATATATCAATGATAATAATTTACAAAAAAAAAAAATGTTTGTTCACCTGATTGTTGAAAATGTTGCGTGATGGTAATGTTGAAGGCTGAATGTGTTGATTGTGAATTTTCATTGATTAATCGCAATGTCCTTCCAATTTTTAAGCGGTGTGTGCTAACTGTACCGACAACAAACTCATTTCAACTTGAGCTGATGGATATAATTTAATGTAGCACACACAAAACTTTCCCGATTTATTTTTTTTTTTTTTTGTACTTTAAAGTTTTTGGTTACTTTTTATGTTTATTTAGAATTTTTTTTTTTTTTTATATTTATAGTACATTTAATTTTTCATAATTACTTTTATTATTATTATTTTTGCACAAATTATTTCACAAATATTATTATATGTATGTCACAATGCAACTGATGCGACGATATATGCATGTAACTGATTTAGTCTGTCGTATTTATTTAAGTTTATATTATTTGTGATTACGAATTAAAATTGCATCAACAGTTTCAAACACTTATGACAAAATGACCGTTCGTTTTTTTGTTTCTTTTATCAATGTCTAGCAGTTCATTGATCCACTGTATTTGCCATATGAACTTATTAACTGTTACCACAAATCACGACATACACAATTACTAATTTTAGTTTCCTCGTAACTATATTTAGTCTGTTACACTGCACTCGTAATCACTATTAGATTATTATAGTTGCGGCACTACCTAGAATTTAGGTTTCAACATTATAATTTTTATTAGGCACTGATTTCTTTAAATAAAATTGTCTCTTAGCACCGTCTTTTCACACCATAACAGTATTATAAAATGTCTTTGTATTATTATAATTATTATTAGATTATTCACTACTTATTACTAATTATTATTCTAAAATTAACTTTTTAATGAATCAATCTACATTTTTTTTTGTTATTTTTAAGTTATCTATGGCACGGTTTCAAAATTAATTCCGGCCATTTTTGCCTCTTTTCATATTCCAAAATTTTTTTTTTTTATTTCTCACCACACGACTGACCGACCACGTTTCTTTTTACTTTTTGTCACCTTTCAATCGTTTACCATAGCTTTTATATCCAATTCGGTAACTGATTGATCGTCTGTCTCCAAACATTTCTTTATCCGTTATCCCAACTCTACACAACCAAAATAAGTCAGGGGTATGAAACCACACCTTGTGACGATATGCAACGCGGATCGTAACATTTAGAATATTGGAGAAACTGGCTGCGACCCCTGAGGGGCAGCTTACAGTGGAACAAAAGGAATCTCTGGCATGTGCAAAAAAAACTGTCGCCGGCGATAGCTCGGAAAGGGCCCTTGTGTCTAAAAGGCAGAGGTCCCAGGATGAGCTGGTAGCTGGCGATAGTAAGCGAGCCAAGGTTCAAGCAGATAGGACGTCAGGTGCTCCTAAGGATCAGAAGCTGAAGCTATTCAGTGAAATCCTAAAGGAGCACGTGTTGGTGCTAGCCGTCATTGACAGGAGTCAGGAAGATGGGAGCATCACGTCAGAGAAGTGGAGGGTGGTGTACAATGCACTAAACTCCACTTTTCTGAGGATCCTGAGAGAAAATCCGGGATCCCCGAGACCGAGGGCACGCGTATGGCTGCCGAAGAAACCGGACCGAGCCGAAGAAACCGGAGGAGATCCTCGAGATCATTCGGGCCAGCAATCCAGATCTTCCAACGAAAGACTGGAGGATTGTGAAGCAAGAGGAGGCTAAGAGGGGCTTTAGATTGACAATCATGCTGATCAATAAAGAATCCCTGGCTTCCCTTGCTAAAACAAAGGGAATGATCAACTTCGGGTTCGGGTCGATCACTCTCAAGACATATAAAAAGTATGAGGCCGATGCAGGAGTGAAAGACCATTCTGAGGGTGACGGAGAACGGACCCAACGGGATATGGTCAAGCAGGCAGAGGCCGGCCAGGAGAGTGATGCTTCTGATGTGGGGAGCATAGTCATGGGAGGTAGTCTCCTCTCTCTGGAGACTGTTGGACGTGTACTGACGGACTCTCGACAAGAGGAGAATGGCGACCGAAAGAACGCGTTAGATGGCATTATCCCGATGCAGGGGGTGCAGGAGGAGGTGAGTAAGGTGGACTGCAATGATTAAGATTGTACAAATAAACCTACACCATACAAAGGCAGCTTCGGCAGCTCTTGTTCTCAGGCTGACTAAATCAGATGAGGACTTGGTGTTAATCCAAGAACCTTGGATTAACAATAACAGGATCTGTGGCCTCAGAACAAAAGGGTATAAGTTATTATACTCAAGCAACTCTGAGAAGATCAGATCGTGTATTTTAGCGAAAAATAATCTGAATATTTTTCTTCTTTCTCAATTTAGTAGTGGAGACGTCACTGCAGTAAGTGTTGAGGCTAGTGGGGAAAAACTATATGGATCGCGAGAAGGAGGTTCCACCGGATAACCTGGGGGAACTGATCCGGGAAGTAGATCAAAGAAGGGTAGGTGTTATACTCGGTTGTGATGCAAACGCGCATCACACAATCTGGGGAAGCACAGACATAAACGAGAGGGGTGAGTTATTTTTTGATTACTTATTAAATACCAACCTTGTAGTTTGCAATATTGGACGAGAGCCAACATTCATTGTTAAAAATCGGCAGGAGGTTTAAGATGTGACCTTTGCGTCGGAAACGATCTTTCATATGATCAGAGGATGGAGAGTGGCGAAGGAGCACTCATTCTCTGATCACCGATATGTAACATACAACCTCGACATTAAACCTGTTACCCGGAAACCCTTCAGGAATCCCAGAAGGACTAAATGGAACAAATATAGGGAGATGTTGGCACAAGTATTGCCACTGGAGGTCCCCGGACCTCCGTAGACAGTAGAAGAATTGGATCGCATGGTTGATACGGTTACAAAAGCATGCAATCTCTGCTGAGTTGGGAACCTATCGAAGGGCATGTAGGACAGCTTTTAATAAAGCTAAAAGCACAAGGGAGGTACGGGATTGGGACTTCTATAGGGAGGACCTATGAAGGTACAAGAAAGAGTTGAGGAAGGCACAAGGGTGGTCTTGGAGACTCTTCTGTGGTAGGATGGAGGAGGTCTCTGAGACTTCTCGCCTTAGGAAAATTCTAGCTTCTAACCCAACCAGTCCTAGTTATTTGATAAGACCGGACGGGTCGTGGACAGCTTCAAGCGTGGAATCATTGGAGCTCCTCATTGAGACCCATTTTCCGGGCAGCTTTGATGACTCGATAGAGCCCGGAGCTCATCGTACACCTTCAGTAGAGATGGAGGGCATTGTAGACAGGGAGCGAATCCAGTGGGCGCTGAACGGTTTTAAGCCGTATAAATCGGCGGGCCCGGATCGGATTATACCAGCAGAGATCCAAAGGAACTCAGCAGTCATCCTCCCCTGGCTGGAGGGTATCTTCAGGGGATGTCTGAAACTTGTCTATATTCCTAGGAAATGGACGGAGGTCGGAGTTGTCTTTATCCCGAAATCGGGAAAAAGCTCACATGCTTACCCAAAGGATCTGAGACCGGTAACTCTATCATCCTTTCTGCTGAAAACCTTGGAAAGGTTGGTAGATGTAGGTATTCGATCAAAAATTGAGCCCAGGAATTGGGCAGTGTCGCAGCATGCGTACTGTAAGGGGAAGTCGGCGAACACAGCTCTGCACGATCTAGTACGCATGATTGAGAAGTCAATTCACTCGCAAGAGTTTTGTATGGTAGCATTTCTTGACATTGAGGGAGCCTTTAATAATGTAAAAACGGAGGCGATCATGGAAGGATTGTCATGTTTGAAGGTGGACTACCCTATAAGTAGGTTGATAAATCAGATGCTGGTAAGCAGGATCATTACCTCAAAACTGGGGGAGTCCACCATTAGAAGAAGGGCGGTTGGAGGAACCCCGCAGGGAGGTGTAATGTCCCCCCTTTCTTTGGAGTGCAGTGATGAATGGATTGCTGTTGGAACTGGAGAGGGAGGGGACAGGAGTTGTAGCGTATGCAGATGATTTAGCGATAGTTATCTCAGGCAAACATTTGGATACGATTAGGGATGTTATGCAAAATGCACTCCTGATCGTTACTAGATGGGCCAGCAAATGTGGATTAGGGATCAACCCTTCCAAGACAGAGCTGGTACTATTTACTAGGAAATATAAAATTCCGGTAGTTAGCCCTCCTACCGTGAACGGCATTAGACTGGCTTTTGCTGATAGAGTGAGATTTTTGGGCATAATCTTGGACAGTAAGCTCAGATGGAAGCCCAACATTATAACGGGTGTTTCAACAGGTGCGCTTCAACTTTTTCCCGATAGGGACGGCGAACGACGCCATATTTTTTATTAATCTTTTGTCATTTGGAAACTTCATTAGTATACATTTCATCATGGAACGCTACACACGTGAACAGCGATTGCAAATCGTGCAAATTTTTTATCAAAATAATCGTTCTGTTGCTGCTACTTTAAGAGCATTACGGCCATTTTACGGTCCATTTAACAAGCCAGCCCGTTCGACAATCGACCGTATAGTGGCAAAATTTGAGTCTACGTTTTCGCTACATAATGTTCCGGTGCCCTCGAGAGCAAGAAGTGCTCGAAGTGGTGAAAACATCGCAGCCGCCAGAGCTCAGAGCCAATATAGATTGTGAAATTGCTGGAATTTCGGCCGATTTATGCGAAAGAGTGGTCGAAAATTGGGTTCAAATATTGGACTTCGTAAAACGTGCACGCGGTGGTCATGCAAAAGAAATCGAGTTTCATACTTAAATGTATATGTTCAAATTCGTTAATAAAAAAAAAGTTAGTTCAAAAGTCGAACAGTTTGTGTTGTATTCAAAAAAAAAAGTTGAAATGCTCTTATTGAAAAACCCTGTAGAAAGGGTGAAGAAGGCTAATGTAGCCATTTACTCGTGTAGGAACGCCATAGGTAAGAGTTGGGGTTTGAAACCAGCGCTGGTGCACTGGATCTATACCGCAGTGGTAAGACCTGTGCTGATGTATGGGGTGGGCGTGTGGTGGCCAGCTCTGAATAAGGTAACATATGTAAGGATGATTGAAAAGGTACAAAGAACGGCCTGTATGCTTATAAGCGGGGCGCTTAGGTCAACTCCTACACGCGCTTTAGAGGTTATGTTCCACCTTATTCCAATCGAACTTTTTGGTAAACAAATTGCAGCCAATGTGGCCACGAGACTCTCGGCGGTCTCGCAGTGGAAGTGTCTTCAGACGGAACACTCGACGATAGTTAGATCGCAAAGGGAAGAACTGGCGAATCTAGATTATAGTAAACCAACGTTGTGCTTAAATAAAGGTTTCGGGACCATCTGTTCCTCGAGAGAATCCTGGAGGAACGGATCAATACTGGAAAATGAGGCACTGCAATTTTTCACTGACGGCTCTAAGCTAGACGGTAATTTAGGAGCCGGAGTCTTCTGTGAGAAGCTAAACGTTAATATTTCTGTTCGTCTCCTTGACTACTACAGCGTGTACCAGGCTGAAGTGGTGGCGATCGGGGAAGTCATGATATGGTTGAAGCATAATGTGGTATCCGAGAGGGATATCGCAATCTATGTGGACAGTCAAGTGGCGATCAAGTCACTAGAGGCGGTTTGTCTGAAGTCACGAGTGGCGCTGGATTGCCGATCATCTCTTAATGAGATGAGCGAGTATTTCAGCATCCAGATAATCTAGGTCCCTGGTCACTCGGACGTCACGGGAAACTGCAGGGCAGACGAACTAGCTAGGTACGGTACGACTTTCCAGATGCAGCCGGAAAAGGCAGTTCTGGGGAGACCTATAGCAGCGCTCAAATTGGCGCTCGAGAGAAAGGCAATCGCCTTGACAAATGAGAGGTGGACCAACACTCTCACGTGCAGGGTAGCAAAGCAGGTTTGGCCAAAACTGGACTTGAAGCGCTCCAAGGCACTCACATCCCTGGGGAAACGGGACGTAAGTTTGGTCGTAGGGATACTGACAAGACACTGCCTTTTTGGGGAACATGCGAGAAGGCTGGGTCTACAGACGAATGACTTTTGTAGAAGTTGTATGGACGAAGAGGAGGAAGAGTCTTTAGATCACTTCCTATGCGCGTGTCCAGCTCTATCATACAGAAGGCATAAATACTTAGGTGTGTACGGGATGAACAGCCTTTCGGAACTCGCGAACTGTAGAGTGCGAGATATTTTACGCTACATAAGAAGCTCTGGATGGTGTTAACGGGGGTAAAGGGAAATGGGATCCTGTGATATCACAATGGGCCGCTATTGGCCTAAGTGTGCGGAAGCAGCCACTCTAACCTAACCTAACCTAACCTACACCAAATCAAAAATAATCTGAATGCGTATAAGGCTCCAGGATATGATCTTATAACGGGTCAGATAATAAAAGTGTTATCGGAGAAAGCGTTGAGGGAACTACTGCATATAATGCAGCATTTCTACTAAGATATGTACCAAGACAATGGAAAGTTGCAGAAGTAATTATGATACTTAAGCCGAACAAACCTCCGAATGATTAAGCTTCATATAGGCCAATTTCTCTGCTACTAACATTATCGAAACTATTTGAAAAGGTTCTTCTTAAAAGGCTAAAACCAATTATCGAAGAAAGGAATCTTATCCCTCTACATCAGTTTGGATTTAGGGAAAAACATTCTACGGTAGAACAAGTACATCGAATTACTGATGTAACCGAGAAATCACTAGAAAGCAAACAAATATGCTTAACTATAATCCTTGATGTAGCGCAAGCGTTCGACAAAGTATGGCACCAAGGGTTAGAATCCAAACTTCATCGAGATCTTACGGAGCAATTTATTCAAATTTTAAAATCATACACATCAGAGAGGCACTTCTGAGTAAAGTATGGGAATGAATACTCCCAACTAAAAATAATAACAGCAGGAGTACCACAAGGAAATGTTTTTGGACCAATCCTTTATCTCCTATATACTAGATATATATACCAATTACAGAAGCAACTATGGTAACTTTTTCCGATGACACGGCAATACTTGCAACAGCAAAGAACATCAATGACGATGAATGATATGTAATTGGACAAAGAAATGGTGAATTAAATTCAATGAAGCAAAATCAATCCAAGTGAACTTTACAAATCTAAAAGTTAATCATACACCAATAAAGATAAACTCGATAGTAGTATCGCATGCAAACACTGCTAAGAAGTTTAACTTAGATGCTAAACTTAGATGGAGAAGAACTAAAAATAAAATTTAGCAAAATGCAATGGCTCTTAGGGCGTAAATCTGAACTAGCGATCCATAACAAACTGCTGTTATTCAAACAAATCCTGAAACCTGTATGGACATATGGTAGCCAACTCTGGGGTTGGGCCAAGAAGATAAATATACAGATCAAAATAAAATCCTGCGATGCATTATTAATGCAAACAAACGTGGCTGACGTTCTCTCAGTATGGTAATTCTACTTCTAAACTTTACTAAATCGGAACGAGGAAGGATAGATGCAGCTATTAAGAATTTCAAAAATTAAAAGGCGTCCGGCCTTGATGGAATCCCCGCAGAGTTATTAAAATATATGATAATATATGAACTTATCGTTGCGATCTAGAACAAGGAGCAGCTTCCGAAAAATTTATATGCATTTATACGTCCGCTGCATAAAATTTGCGGAAGCCTGAAATGTGGAAATTATCGTGGCATAGCTCTGTTAAACACCACCTACAAAGTGCTTGCTAATGTTGTACTTGCCCGAATTGCCTCCTCGTCGAAAATATCGGCAACTATCAATGTGGTTTTCGCCCTAATCGATCAACCACTTACCAGGTGGTCGCCTTGAGAAACAATGTTGGTAATATAACATAACCATTTTTAACAGAAATTTGATAGTATCAACCGCGAAACCCTTTCAGCCGCACTCATATGTCTCAAAATTCAGGAGAAGCTTATCTCTCTCTGTAGCTAACAACATTTTGCTCGCCGTGCAGAATTGTAGTGGAACGGACTATGTCTGATCCTTGTTTTGTTTAATATGGCACTCGAGCACGTGATAAGAAAAGGGTGTATTGAATCTTCGCCCTACATATTCAATAAGTCAAGCCAATTCTTAATGACTTAATGATATCAAGGTCAATTTAATACCGCTTATTCTCGTCGCAAAACGGCTGGATCTGAAAGGCAACAGCAACAAAACTAAATATCTGTCAACACCAAGCAGCACCCTACGGTAAATCTCGGAACGGTCGACTATAACTTTGGCAACGTGGGACCCTTCAAATATCTCGTTATAACGAGTTATAACGTCAACAAATGATGTCCAGGCAGATGTTAAAGCCCGCATAGCAGCCGGGCATCGAGTCTTCTCTAGTTAAGGTTGCGAGCAATGAATATCGGATTCGAATTAATTTCGAAATCAAACGTCTACTTGGAGATTTGGACATTATCAGATTCAATAAATCCAACCGAAGTAGATGGCTCGGCCACGTTGAACGTTCCCCATCACAACGAATGATAAGAAATGTGTTCTATCAACATCTAGGCGACGTACGTCACAGGGAAAGACCTAGGCTACATTGGTGCGACGAGTTAGTCGGAGGACCACCGTACAGGCGGCAAAATTCGCTAGAGCTAGAGAGAGAAAGGTCAAAATTACGTAGGAGTAGTTGTTGTGAACCGTCAAAACTATAGCTGTGCGCACAGTCCAGTGATAGCAACCGAATTTAACTGGGCAAATTCGTAACTATTGTAAATATCAGAAGATGTTCTTAGAAGTTAGTAGTTTTGACGCGTCAAAATGTCCGTCCCGCGGGACTACGAGAAGTTAAGGAGAATCAAAGAATAGACCGGGATAATTGTGAGTTCGAAAAGATAACAGAGGAAAAACTAGATGATAAATGTGAGATAGTGGAGGAAGTTCAAGGACCGTCTGAAAATATCAATACTGCTCAAATGTTGATTTCTATGTAACGAATGATGTTGGAAATGAGACAAAATTTAACATAGCGAATGAATCAAAAAAATAAAAGTTGAATAAAAAATTAAGGGGAGGGAAGTTAGACAGCCATTCCAAAACATCGCACAGAAACTGTACCAATCGAGAGCTAAAACATTTGAGTGAGGTAAGATATAACGGTGAGCAGCCGAACAAACAGCCAAATGAACAATTCAACCGGATATTACCAAAGTTCAAGAAGAGGAAGATGAACCGCTTGGAATTTTGAGTGCTCAACCGTATGCAGGATATGTGTGTCATAGAGAAATATTTTTTGCTCAGGGAGAGTCGAGAGATTTGGTGTTTACGATGTGTGAGGTTGATGGCGGACTACCTGGTGGGGATGATTCCGATGATTTTGATGCGGGAATTGCTTAGAAAATAATGTAAGGTTCAGAAAATTTGATGAAAGTGACAATGCTGATGCTAGAGATGGCGAGGTGACGGAGAAAATCGAAAACGACAGGTGCGACGATGCATTAGGATGTAGCAGAAGAGCGAATGTGGCACCTGTTTTTGGAAAGGATAGTGATGCTTAACATGAACGAATTCTAACCATATCGAATTGGGATTATTGCGGAGTGCTCATCTTTGGATTGGATGGAGTTCGCGCGAGTTGAAATGACAGATGATCCACCAGTTATGACTGCTGGTAGCAAGAGTAATCAGAAGTGGTTATTGGCGAAGCAACTTTCAGGATTGCTGTCAAAGTGAGATTTTTTTAGAAGTTGCAAAAATCAGAAATGTACTCTGCACATTTGTCATGAAGGATCAACATGGTTTTTGATTATAGGAGAGTACCGCTAGTAGGAATTTACGTGGAATAAATCTCTCAAGGTTATTGCGATAGAATAAAAGCGAATGGTAAAGCGACGGTGAAAAATATCACCGTTTCACCGTTGAAATGCTGGTCTCTTTGACCGTTGGCAATGATGCCGTTAATTGTTTTGACGACGACAGTATGGGTAAAGGAATGGGGAGCAGATGGTGCCAGTGTGGAGGAGACGCGTTTCGTACCTAGATGATGGTGATAAGGATAAGGCTGGAGAGGAATGTAACATAAATAGTGACAGCGAGGTTGGATGGCGTCGTCATTCACGTTTTCGATTTCATTGCGAACAGAGTGGTTTTTGACAGCGATCTTAAACAAATTTGTTTTCTTTTCTTTTGCCATAGTATAGTTTTAATTTTAATTTAGTTTGGTATCGGGTAATTTAAATCGGTTAAGTGGTGTGTGGTTTATAATATATTAGTTATAAAAGCCGTGTAAACATTAACAATAAGTAATTGATTTGTGTGTGGCAACAACAACAACTAACTAAAGTACAATTGTTTTTTGTGCTGAAACAACAACCGTACGTCAACTCCTTTTTTTAGTGACAGGGTGTCCCTTCACCGGAGCACCGAAATTTTACCCGACAACTGCCTACGGGCAGGATGTCGTTTAGAAGCAAAAACCGGTTCCAGCCTCTCATGAATATGAGGGGGAGCAGCAGTCCTCTTCAAATAGAAGAAAACAAAAACAAAAGAAAACGACTATTTTTCGAAGAAAACAAGGCTAACCAAAAGTATGTAGTAGTGAAGAAGGCTGACAGTGACAACAGTTTTCGAGGAGTACATCAAGGACACGCAGCGACTACGTAGCGGAGATCTTTTGGTGTTGCCAAATAAAGACGAAGGATTTCAAGCTTTAATGCAGGCCACTAAACTAGCAGACATGCCGGTCAAAGTAGAAGAACACAAATTTTTGAACTTCAGTAAAGCTGTTATTTATAGTCGTGATTTGATGTATGTTGAGACCGAGGAGATCGAAAAAGAATTAAAAACTCAAAATGTGATCAAAGTGGAACGTATAAAACGAAAAGTTAATAATGAGCTACGAGATGCGCCACTACATATCATCACATTCAATACAATCGAGTTACCGAACCACATCAAAGGTGGTGCGGGCACACGAAAACTAAATGCTTCCGTCCAAGAATATGTCCTAAATACGCGAAAAATGTGAAAGATGGACACGACGAAGAAGTTTGCGAACCCGTAAAATGCGCAAACTGTACAAACAATCACACCGCGTTTCACAAAAATTGCCCGATATTCATAATGGAGGCAGAAATAATTAAAATTAAAACAATGGATCGCATCACTTATTTTAAAGCAAAAGAAACTTATAATCGCGAAAACGCAAACACCACTCCAGCAACGGAGGTCACACATAAAAAAGAAACATACAGTGAAATGCTAAAAAGAAACAAACGAAATGTGGAAAATGACAACACCAGCAACAAAATAAAGATAAACGTCAGTACTGGAAAACAAAGAAATGACGAAACAAAAATTAAACAACATTACAACACAAGATCCAGAATCGAGCAACACTAAACTTATCATCAAAGCAGTGGCAGAAAAGAACAACGAAGATCATCGAGGAGCCGACGATCATCGACGATTATCACGGAGATATGTTAATCCTAATGAGAGGCAGATTATACAAAACAATGATCAAGGTATGAGTGGTGATGATTATTAGAGGGAAGGAGGGAAAAACCGTTACTTTTTGGTTTAAATTGTTTTTCCCTTCTTCCTTTCCTTTTGAGGGAAGTGCGAATGAAAAGATCCAATGAATGCGTGGCAATTGGTCAGATAAATATCCGCAGCATGTATGCCAATGGCGATATGTTGCGGGCTTATCTAGCCAATAACGATGTGAATGTGATGATTTTGTGTGAAACTTGGGAGCGTGAGGGTAAGACGTTTCGAATAAATGGGTACAATTTTCTGTCTAGACCGAGGGCCGATGGCTTCGGCAGAGTGGCAACATAGGCACGGACCAATATCAACATTGTACAGTGCGACACACCATCATTCGAGCGCATCGAAGTCATCGCAGCCAAAACTCGAAATCTGAACAGAAATTTGTCATTTGTGAATGTAACTATATGCAACTCTAATTGAATCAGTGAGTGATAGAGAAAAAAACCTGAGATTTTCAAATTTTGTTTTACTGGGTGGACGGAAAATGTGGCGTGATTCTGGGGGGTGATATGAATGCGCATTCGAGAGTATGGGGTTGCGAAAGAAATGATGCTTGGGGAAATTTGTTGACTCACCATATTTTGGATTCCGATCTCGTAATCCTGAATGATGGTGGGTCAACTAGGATGACGTGTGTGGGGTCGAAAGCCAGTGCGATAGACTTAACATTAATGTCTAGCGGGTTGGCAGCCCAAGTCACTTGGAATGTTACGGATGAGAATATAGACCGTAAGGTCATTATGAATGGTAAGAAATGGTTAACCAACTTACGGATGAAATAGAGAGAGTGAACGAAATGTGCACTATACATGTAAGAGGAAATGAATGTAAGGTGAATGGTATGAAAAGAAATGAATAGCATTGCGAGAGTTCAATAGGTGTATATGTCATGAATGCAGAATAAATTATGCAAGGATGAATGCAAGATTGAAAAAGGCTATCCGTAGAGCGAAGAGGAAAAGTTGGCGGGAATATGTGTCCAAAATAACACATAGAACCACAACTAAGGATGTATGGGATAAATTTAACAGAGTGAGAGGTTATAGAGCGCATAGAATTTGAGCGATAGATATGAAAATTTATTACCTGATAATGAAAGTGAATTTATGAACGACATGTGTAAGGAATTTGAATGGGAAAGTTCCGAGAGGTCTTAGAAACATCCAAAACTACGACCTCCGGAACTAACAAAGTTCGTAAATAAATAAAATGATTGGCAGATTAGAATTCGAAGCCATGGTCTTGCTTCGAACTCTCAATCAAATTCTCAAAAAAAAAAAGCATGTTGTGGCGGTATTTTTGGATATAGAAATGGCATATGACTACGTGGTTCCGGGGAAACTTTATCAGATCCTTATGGGCCTGGGGTTTCCTCGGAAAATTTGCAAATGGGTGTATGAGTTCATGAATGAAAGAAAATTACTTTTGTGTGGTAGAGGGTACAGGTTGGGGGGAGCGCTGAATATAGACCTCCCCCAAGGCAGTAAAATTTCACCGAGTCTCTTGAACCTTTATACAAGCTCGATACATAGGTTTAACTCCTCGGACAAGGTCATTCTGCAATTTGAAAATGACTTTGTCCTGTTGGGCAATGGGAGGACCATCGAGGAGGCCTTAAGTCGGGCTCAAGAATGTGTGAATCAGGTAACAGAATGTTTCACTGGAATCAATTTGCATGTAAATTCGAGAAAATGTTGTTGTAAGACGTTTCGAACGAATCGTATGGTTGGCGTCCAAGTGTATAATGAGCAAATTGAGTGTGTAAATTTGAATAGGTATTTGGGAATATGGATTGATAAGCAATTGGGTTTTAAAGTGCTTATGGAAAAACTAGCCAATAATTGCAAGAGTAGATTGAATGTAATCAAAAGGGTGAGTAAACCGAAATGGTGAGCTCATCTTGGCGTGACTGATATGTTACGAAAGGCGCTAGTGTCATCAAAAATTGCGTATAGACTGAGTGTATATGGTGATGGATCGAAAGTCCAGGGTGGTATTGGGTGCGATTAATTCAACCCCAATACACACGTTGTGGTCTGAATTGGGTGATTCACCTCTTATTTATAAGAAGGAGTGGATCACCGTCCGAGAGACGGTGCGAATGTTGACTAAAGAGGTGAATGAAATGAAAGAGAGATTGGGACGGACTACCAAAGGACACAAAGATCACGGGTGATTTTGGAAAGTATTAATGTATTTTCCAACATTCGACCTGTTATTCCGAAATTCCCTCCGAGCGTGTGTTTAAAGTTTGGTGATACAACAAAATGGTGGTGTAGAAATTTTTATTCCGTCAATAAGGAAAGAGAAAATACTACGACTGAATGCCAGCATCTGTGTAATGAATGCAGAGTTGATTGGAATTATGGAACGGATGAAATTGGCAATGACACAAGAGAGGAAGATAATAATATTATTCTCCGACTCCCGGAATGGATTGGAGTTAATTAGTAGGGGTGGGGGAAATCATGGTAATGTGTATGTGGAAATGTTGTATGAGTACCTTCAATCGTGTGGGAGTGAGGTCATTGTTCAATGGATACCTTCACACCTACAGATGGGTTCTTTGGTTGAGGAGGTAAATTAATATGAATCCATGGATGCAAGAGATGTTCTTCGCATGTTTCAGGTGAATCTGTGGAGAAAATGGGAGAGAGATTTGTTGAAAAATGTCAGGTGAAAGGTAAGAAGTACTTTGAATTGGTTAGTTCTCCGTTGAGTTAACCTTTCGTTAAGGTAAACAAGGGAGATACTAGAATGACAAAAACAATGGAACGAGTGAGATCAAACGCAATTTGATTGAGTGTGAGTTATGTGACAGCTGCTTGGTTGTGGGGGACATCGAACATTTGATCAATCAGAGTAGGCAAATGTTCGATGTTCTCTTGAGTGCAAGGAATTTGCCAGAATTTTTACGAATGGGAATGAACGTGTATAAGAATGTGTATGATTTTATTAGAATTGATCAGATAGAAGTATGAAAGGGGATCGATGAGTGAAAAGTGAATGATTAAAAAATTAAAAAAAAAATTGTAATTTGAAACTGGGCCAAATGGCACCAAATTTGGAGCTAGAGCCAAATAAATATTTAAAAAAATGGATGGCGTCGAGAGGCGGGGCAAGAGATAAGTTGAATTTGTTAGCAACGTATACAGTCTGAAATGCAAGGGCGGTGGTTTGGATCTTGTTCGAGACGAACAGGCTTAGATTGGGGGTGGTGTTACGGTTTCGCCAATTAAGGATTAAGAATTTATTGAAATTTAAAAAATTTATTGACATCTAGATTTAAGTAGTAGCATTAGAATTTGCTTTATAACGAGTTGATTGCAGATTATAGCAGAGATCGTTGTGACTGTTCGCGGACAATCTAGAATATTATATAAATAAGGATGCGACGAACGAAAAGAGTCAAAATAATTGTAAAAGGTGCCAAATAAATAATTGTGTTGAATTAATAAATAATTAGGGAAATTATTTGTTGTTGTGTATTAGTGTTAGTGGATAATAGCGGGAAAATTATTGCGGGAATATTTCTGCGATTTTTGCGAATATTCCAATATTAGTAAGTGTTCAATCAGTATTAGGAAATTATTCAGAGCTTATTTCCCGTATTTTGGAAATATTACGTCAAATCTATAGCTTCAGTCTTAATCCAGTGATACGAACCGGATTTGACAGAGCAAAAATTATTCCAGAAGCGGTTATATTAGAATCAGATCAGTCAATGAATATACACTGAGGAGCCGAAACCAATGTTTCAAATAAGAGAGTCAAATATAAATCAGGGCTGCACCTAATATATATTTTGGTGGTCATTTTTAACGAAGATGCTAATATTTAGAGTTTTTAAAGTTTCAATTTTCGTTGATTTGTGTAGCTACACTTTTCGTTAAAAAGTTCACTGGCCAGTCACTAAGCCCCTTGTTATCGTTAGTTTCGCCTTAATTTTTTCTATATTTTCATTTTTACTTCTCACTTAAAAATGTGTGGATGCGTATAAAATTTATTTTTTTATGTAGGAGGAAATGTTTTCTAACAATGATGCAAGTCTGTTTACAAATTGCACTGACCATGGAATTCTTGTAAAGAGCGCTATTACTGTTTTACCATCGCGGCTTAATACCTGATGATTGATGAAGAAGTCACTATAGTTATGAAGCAATACCCAACAGAATTAGTCCATAAGCTAGATTAAGCTAAGGGGTTGTTTTAAAGTGTCGACATATGGGGTTCCAATTTTCATGACATTTTAATTTGTACTTTTAAGTAGGTGCGATCTCTATGTTTGAGCACTAAAGCTAACTATAGAAGTAAATTTAGTATTCCTAACCAATTGGATTCTACAAACTTGATGACTGTCGAAATCACCTTCAATGTATAAAGAACCAAGTTGGACAATAAGCATTATAATATGCCGGCACTTCAGTTGTTACTCACATACAAATAATCTATAAATATACTCGTATGTTATAAAAAGTTGTATTTTGACAGTCCCTAAGCAGATATAGATAATAATCGAATGATTAAATATTTATTTTAATACGAAATAAAATCAATAAAATTAGGAAGACCAAATTCTAACTAGTTTCGAACCGGATTGCAATCCATCATAATCAACAAACGAAAAACGAAAAAAAAAAATTATCAACACCTTACCATTACAAAGGGGGTTAGAAATTAGAAGTGATTTCACCATAAAATTAAATAGAACAGAATCGAATTTTCACCTTTAATGAGTTAAATAAATATTTTTTGCTTATCAACATTGTCGTCAATTCGAGTTATACATGCGTACATAGAATAAGCGTATGTGTACACGGTGTATCGCTATATATACATATATACAGTCGGCATTTAGGCAAAGTAATTTTTTATATAGTTCGTCTAATGTAATGTACGAGTAAACAATATGTATACTTACTCGTTGAGCTTCTTTTCGTCTAATTTCACGTATCAACGCGTAGAAAGCATCATCAATGTAGTGCCGCAGTGCCGCTGACGTCTCATAAAACGGACAGCCCAGCTGTTGTGCCAAATTTTTACCCTCCTCCGTCGAAACTTTTCGCTGCGATTGTAAATCCAATTTATTTGCAATCAAGACGAGCGGAATGTCTTCGGTTAAGCGTACGCGCGCTATAAGTTTACGATATTCGGACGCTTCCTGAAAACTGTGCCGGTCCACAATCGAGTAACATATTATAAAACCTTCACCGCAGCGCATATATTGGTCACGCATCGCGGTAAATTCTACCTGGCCCGCTGTATCGAGTATATCGAGTAGTGCAGCCTCGCCGTCGATAACCGCTTGCTGTTGATACGAGTCTTCGATGGTTGGATCGTGATAATCAAGGAAACTGTGGCTAACGAATTGTAATGTAACGGCTGCAACAAAACAAAAGTTGAGCGTATACATACACACACACACACACACAAATACACAAAAGATAAAACTTTTTTTTTTGTTACCAGACTTTCCCACACCACCGTCACCCAGTATTACTATTTTATAAACTCGTAAGCCGCCTCGTGTGGTTTGCGGCGGTGGTTGTAACGAATTTTCATTTCCACCTCCGACACCACCGCCTCCGCCCCCGCCCCCACCCCCACCACCTCCACCATTTTCATTTTTACTCGAGTTGCTATCATTCGAACGAGATTTGGATTTTTTGCGTGCGGCACATCCCGATAAATCACCGGCCATATTTAAAATATGGTATTTTCTTTTGTTGCGGGTTAATTCACAATTACAAGATTTTTTTTAATTAAATAATTTAATTTAATTTTTTTTTTTTTTTTAAAGATCCAGACAACTACACACTATACAGAAACACATACACACCCGTAATTTATAGTAAAAAACACTTGATTATGAATAAGTGCCTCTGTGTAGTGAAGAACAGAATCACTTTAGTATTAGAGAATAACACAATAAAATTAATATTTTAACAACACAAGCAACTTATTAAATTCATTTTTAATTTTTTGTTAAAAACATTATTTAATTTAATTAATTTCGTATTTAATTTCATTTTTTGATTCGCCTTGAATGTGAAATTTTATCACTGAAGCACACACTGGGCTCGAGATTAATTTTTTTTGCTTATCTTCCGCACCACACAGTATATCACAGAATTCGGTTTTAAGACAAAACTTTGTAATTGTAACAATAAAATACACGGATAAATTATATAAAATTAAATATTTAAATTAAATTAAAACAAAATATTTTTTATTTAAAAAAACTTAGTTGTAAGACGATTTGTCGTATGTGCGGATGATACAAAGAGAATAAATTAAAATATTGTGATGTTTAGTGAAATAGTATAATACAGCAATGATGATGATGGTGGTGATGATGATGATGATGATGATAATAATCATATAGTAATTGAATAGAGAACACACAACAAAATAATAGCGAAAAAATACGCGTCCGAAAACATACAAGAATAAGTTTTTTATTCCATATATTTTGACATTTGTAAATAGAGAGCGCATGCCTAAAATTAATTTATTTTGCTTCTAAAACATAAAATACAACAAAAATATAAAATAAAAATTTATATTTAGAATTATTGATAGAAATAGTAATAGTAGTAACAAGTTCTCTTATATCTCACTTTTTGCTTTTATTCGTGTCTTTAAGCTCAGTACAGCAAAAAACATATTTAGTGCTTTTACTCGGTGTTTGCGTATAGGACGCATAGTTCTGCTTTACCCAAAGTATGCGTCACGTACCAAAAGTTTCCAAGTGGAATTGATTAATCAATTTGCTCAACTGTGCCTAGCTTATTTTAAAATTTGAAAGCTTTAGTAGGTGGAGAGAATTTGCTATTTGCAATAACGTTAATTAATACGACAAAAAGCTTTAACCTCGTCACTAATTAAAAATCCTTAATCGTCACTACAAATACCCGGATATATAGGTTAGGTTAGATTAGGTTTCAGTGGTTACTATCGCACACTTAGGTTAATTTTGACCCATTGTGATACCACAGGATCCGACATGATTAAACTCCCTTTAAAACCATCTAGTGCTATTCACATAACGTAAACGTTCTTGCATATTACAGCTTTCGATATCAGAAAGACTGTCCATAGTGTAGTTGCCCAAGTGGTCATGATAGGAAATGAACAAGAGTCTCCTCCTCCTTATCGACCTTGCAACTTCTGATCTCCGACAAGGCAGTGTTCTTTAAGTGCCCTTACAATTCTACCCAAGTCACGCTTCCTTAGTGTGATTAAGATCTTGGATAGCTTCAAGCTGAGCTCAGGCCATAATTGTTTCACTACCCTGCCAGTCAGTGCTTTCCTATGACTCGCTGCTTTCAACTCAGACATAGGCCCTCCTACACATTATCTCCCCACAAAATACACCAGCTCCCACTCTACCATCGACCTTGGAGCCGTCGGTGAAGATTTTAACTACCCCAGCCTCCATAATGAGACCATTCTTCCAATCCTCCCTAGAGGGGAGAATCATCTTAAAACGGTTGAAACAGCAAAATAGGGGTGTTATATAATCCAAATTCACTAGGCTATTCCTCACAGAATTGACTACAATCGAGTGCCCTTTTTGCAGGCACTTCCACCCCGAAATTGCTGATAGCCGGGCGGCCGTATTGACCGCCATTTGCTTACCGAATTTCCAACGGGAGAAGGTACAGCATGACCTCTAAGGTACTAGTGGGTATCGATTTCAATGGCCTACTAATGTGTAAAGCCAGTGCATCAGCTCCGGTTTCAAGCCCCATTTCGTTCCGATGGCTTTTTTACAAGAGTAAAGTACTATAGTGGCCTTCTTCACTCTTTCTGTCGTGTTTGGTTTCCAAATGAGCTTACTCTCGAGAATTCCTAGGAATCTCGCCCTATTAGTAAGGGCCAGCATAGTACCATTTAAACTTGGTGGAACCATTACCGGAATTTTATATCTCCTAGTGAAAACGACCAGCTCTGTTTTAGATGGGTTCATCCCCAATCCACATCTGCTGGCTCAACCCGCAGTGATTGAATAGGCATTCTGCATCACATCTTTGATTGTACATATCTGCCTCTCCGTTGGGGTTCCTCCAGTTCCAATAGTAGTCCATTGATTATTACACCCCAAAGCAAAGGAGGGAGGATACCTCCTTGGTGTGTTCCCCAAACAACCCGTTCTCTAACGAAAACTTCCTCATCCCCGCTATAACTCTTCTCCTACCTAGCAGGTGATTAATTAGCCTGGTTACTGGATATTCAATCTCAAGTAGCAACAATCCTTCCTTAATTACCTCCAATTCACGTTGTTGAAAGCGCTCTCGACTTCGAGAAACGCCACTAACGAGAACCCTTGAAAATCCAGTGAATGGACATAAAAAAATGGACATTTCCAGTCCATGAGATATTGGTCTTAAGACCTTAGGGTTGCTGTGGTAGCTTCTCCTCGCACGGCATATACCCCAGCTTCAGACACTCTTTGAAGATAACCTCCAGCCAGGGATGGCTTCAATCCCATCCGGACCAGCTGACTTAAAGAGCTTAAAACTTTTAATAGCTCATTTTACCTTCCGTGTATTCAGAATATCGTCTGTACACAACAGTTGGACGCCGCAGTCATCCCTAGACCCGCAGTCATCCCTAGACCCGCAGTCATCCAAAGACCTCGCAATCGACGCATGTTTACTACTCGGGAAGTGAGTTTCCATCAAAATATTAAGAGTATCTTCACTAGAAACCGTCCAATAGCCATCCGCTTTTATCAGATAGTCTGGAACAGCTGGACTGGTAGAAGTAATCTTTCTTAAGTGAGAGGTATCCGAGACCCCTTCCATTCTATCACAGAAGAGCCTCCAGGAATTCCTTTGCGCCTTCCTTGTTTCTCTTTTGTATATACTCGGGGACATTCCTTATAGAAGTCCCAGTCTTGACTTTCTCTCGATCTTTTTGCTCTATTGAAAGCAGACCCACATACTTTTCGGCACTCTGCAAGTGCCGAGGTTTACTAAACAGGTTTTCGCTTTCCTCTCAACTTTTTTAATGGGCCAGCTTGACTCATAGAGGTATTGCAAGCCCTAGTAAGGATATCCACTATTGTATCCAGAGCACTCTCCGTTTTGGGGAGTCCTATGACTCTAGATAGAATACTGCCCTCCAATACCTCCCTATACACGCGTCATACTGTCATCCGGGGATTTATGAACACGCACTGATTTGTAATTTGGAGATTGAGCTTAAATGTTAGGTACCGATGGTTAGAGAATGAATGCTCCTTCGCCACTCTCCATTCCCTGGTCATAGGTGAAATTTAAATCGGAGACCAGAGTAACATACACAACCTCTAGTCTATTGCTAATAATTTAGGTGGGTTTCTGACCTATATTACTAATCATGAGGTTATAAAGAAATTTGAAAAGTAACAAACCCCAGTCATTGATGTCCGAGCTACCCGAGGATAACTCTCACCTTCGTTCTTCCCTTTAATCTGGCGGCATTGGCTTCTCCCGGCCCATGTATGCGGCTGCAAGCCAGAATCTCCTCCCCTTCGTCTCTATACAGACCGCAGAGAGATGTACCCCTTCCCTCGCAGACCACAGATGTTGTTGTTTTTTTGATCCAAGATTCTAGGATCATAACTATCTCCTCCCCTGGCTTAGCAAGTCTAAGAAGTAGCACCGCCGAAGCAGCCTTGGTGTGATGTAAATTTATTTGCACAAACCTGATCATTGGAAACAGTATTTACTTACTTAAGGAGGTCCAGATCTCCCCCTTCTTCCCCATGCCTAGAGATAATCGATCCCTAAGATCCTGAGTTAACCTGTCACTTGGGTTCGCCACTAGCTGTAATGTTTCCTCTGGAGAGATACCACTCGTCGAGCTTCCCTCAACAGGCTGGACCTCTTGCTTCTCCTTCGCAGGCAACGCGGTGCTCGATTTTACCCCGACCTCGTCCTTTTTAAACACCTTAAGCGTGATTGAGCCGAAACCGAAGTTTATAACCCCATCGGTTTTTGAAACTGCCCTTAGTCTTCTCCTGATTAACAACACTCCAGGCTCCTTGGGAATCCAAACCATTGCCCTAGATCTACTAGGTATCTCCTCAAGGAACTGCCCTGAGCTTCCTCGATCGCCTTCCTGTACAAGAAGTTCGATCTTTGATCTGCACACGTGGTACTGTCCCTCATGGAGCTTGGCCACTTTCCTCTCGTTATCCAGACCTCCATGCTCCTCCTCGCTAGATCTCAGATCTCGCCTTTCAGACCCAAGGTCCTTCTTGCGTGAATTGTTCTCTTCGACAATGCAATTCTTTGTCCAATTAACAAATTTCCTCTGTTCTTCCGTCCATTGCTCCCCCGGGACCGTAGCCAGTCTGTCCAAGACACGTATGGCCGAACACCTCGCCCTGTATCTTCGAATTCGGTAGAGTAGAGCAATGCCTTTCTCCTTGTTACCGCTACATCTAGTCCATGGCTTGCAAACTTCGGAAACAGTCTTAGCCACCCTGACGGTTTGAGTCACAAACCCCTCCGTCTTCACCAGCATTTGGGAAGTGCTGGCCATTTGGTTAGCTATTTTAAAATAATTTTTGTTAGAGCCCATAATTGATCCCACTAGTATTGGAGAAAATGATGGTCCGCCCGAGCAACTGGAAGTTGCCAGGTATCTAGAGGGCTCCGTTCAGGACTGGGCAATTATTTTTAGATGGGTTTCCAGCCTGGCTGATCATTGGCACGGTTCGCATAACACCGCATTGATCCGACCCATCCGCCACCATTTAGCGTGACCCGCCCCACACCTAGGATACTTATTTCACCCATTCTTGTATTCAAGAATAAGAAGCTGGAGGCGGTGGCGATAGTCGGGCACCCGGGTATATAAATGTGAATTGAATGTATTTCGTACGGAGCTTTCTTTACACACAGGTGTTCTACAGGAGTGAGTAATATTTTTTATACATGTTTTCCTACAAAAGATCATGTTATGGCGGAAGTTAACGAGAGGTATGACTCTGAAGCCGAAGATGAAGAAAACTTGAGCATTGATATTGATAATGAAGTGAGAGCCAATAACGAATTAAATTCGGATATGAAAGTTTATTATATCGGTAAAAATGGAACCAAATGGAGGAAAATACCTACAAACCAAATGAGCCATCTTTTATTGGGTCCAATCCTAACACAAAAGAAGGCGGAAAAAGAATTTACAAAATGGAATACGGCAAATCCAAATGAAAAACCAATAACCTTGGCGCCTATGAACGAAGAGGAGCTCTTCGTTCTCTTGCTCTTTCGAGCAACTATATCTGTCCGACCACCAAAAATTCTAGAATGGAAACCGATAAGGCAGCACCTATTTTCGAAATTTTTGAAATACTAAATGCCAAGCTGAAAAGCAATTACAAACCAAATAAAAGCATAACCATCGATGAGCAGCTGTTCCCCTTCAGAGGGGCGAACGAAAATCAAGCCATATATACCGTCGAATTCAGCAAAGTATGGTATGAAAGTTTGGTGGGCCTGCGATTCCGAAACGGCGGGATAAGTTAATGGTGTTGTCTATAACTTATCAAGCGATCTAATCAAAGCAAAAATTAAAAGCGAATATTACAAGTGAATTTAAGGAGTGACTATATAAATATTGCCCAGAAAGACTACATATTACCCAACTACTGTACCCTCTATGTGGTCGAGGGGAGTGGTACCACCGTTAAGGTGTAATAAAAATCCATTGCACGGCAAAATATAGTGCAGGGACTTTAGCAGGTTTGGGAGGGGAATCCAAACGGCATAAACTATTTACTAGTTAATACTTTGACAACAAGCATAAGCTAATTTTAAATAGGGAATTACCCAGAGATATGGGTATAGGGGGTCAAAGTCTTCGGAATAAGCTGACGTTCAAAGGTCACCTAAAAAGGTGAAATATGAAGAATCTCAATGATTCGAGCTCAGATGCTGAGCTTGTCGGCTATGACGAAGACACGGCTAAAGTTGCAATCACTTCGCCAAGCAGTATTGGTGAAGTGTCACAAACGCACAAAAAACCCCACGAGAACCTCTTGATAGAAATTGTTTCTCTTGAAACGATGATAGACCATACAAGAAACATGAAACTTACTGAGACTAAGTTTCGGGAATCAACAAATCAAATCAAGAACATTAAAATCCATATTCTAAACTAATCTAGTTGTTGAAATGGGGGAAGCACGCAACCATAGGTGCACTTGCAGCCAGAAACCAAAACCATTGTGGAAAAGTGAAAAACTGTGGATAAAGACACCAAAGATGGCTGCACAGGATTGAATTCCTAGTGCCAATTCAGACAAAACAGGAAAAGTTGCAACTGATTCAAATGAAAATGAAGGAAAATGGCAAACGGTCGGTAAAAAACACAAGAAGAAGCGAGAGAAACAGAAATCGTTGGCAAAATAAGACAAAAAACCGAATGATTATCTCAGCAAGAAATAATGATAACGCTGGCCCAAATGGTGTTGCGGTTACAGTTGGCTATTCCTCGGATTCCACGGTGTTCACGGAAAACGTAGAGTTGGAAGGCGTGGGCCTAGCAGCCACCGAACTAGTGCCTATTTAAAGATTACCTAAGGTAAATTATCTTTGATGTCAGTTCTGAGCTTGATGGTGACATGGTCACAAACCGCCTATTTAATCAAAACTTCCTGGAACGAAAAAATGTTAAGATTCTATATAGAGCTGGTGCGAAAAATAAAGACTCCGCTCACTGGGTGGTAGAAGTAGAACCGACAACCAAAAGCATGTTGCTAAGAAGACTGCGCGTGGACTAAATGCGATGTCATCTAAGAGAGTTTATGACTCGGGCTAGGTGCTATTGGTGCCAGCAGCCAACCAAACCTTCTCTCACTGTGCACAACACGGTCATGGTTATAAGGGTTGTCCAAATAAAAACAAACCTGCCAGTTGTGCAAGCTTCAAGAAAATGCAAAAATCACATGACCACCAAGTAGGTCAGGTTTCATGTAACGCATACAAAGGTGCTGTGCAACGCCAAAATTAAAGACTAGTCATACCTCAACATGCGGGGCGCTAAAATACTTGGACCAGAGATATGTGAATGCATCTCCATCCACGACAAATGTCTGCTCTGAGAATCCCAAAACTGCAATTAGTATTCATAGTGTTGGCGGTGAAGCCGGATGGTGAAGCTAAGTCAGTTCTGTGATAGCTACTGCACATGTGTTGAAATATCACCGAAAGTTGGTTCATTCTACCTATTTTCAATATATGCCCGGAGACTTCAATCCTAGAAATAAAATGTGGCATGATCGTTTAACCGATGCAAACGGAAGAAAACTAGAGGACTTCGTGTCCAGTGGCACTATTCTGGTAATTCCCCGGGAATAGGGAACTGGGGAAAGATTTTATGTGAAATTTTTAATTAAACAGTTTTTTTCTGGCATGCTGAGGTAAAAAGTTAGTGTTAATTTTTTTGAAAACAAAATTAAATGGGGAATACATTGCCAATTTAGATATGGAAAAATTATTCCCAATTTATAAATATTTACATCAAACTTTTCTCCTCAGTAGGCCGGAAAAATAATATTTGAATAGAAATTACATATAAATTCTTTCCCCAGTTCCCTATTCCCGGGGAATTACCAGAATAGTGCCACAGGAGTGATCTTTTCTTAATGAAATTGCAGGGAAACCCCAACGATGTTCTCGTCTAATGGAAACTCCAACATTGACTTAACAATGGTCAACGAAGCCTTCCTGGGCTCGATAGTTCGGTGGTGTGTAGAGAAAGTTGGGCATCTAGTGATCATAGAGTCATCACGTTTGTGTTATCAAGTAGCAAAACTTCGAGATTTGCCATTAAGATAGCTGACTGGAATCTATTTGCTAGACACTCGGTTGGCTCTTGGGACAGTGTACAAGCACTTCCAGAAGTTAATTCGATAGATCACATTAATACTCGTGTGGAGCTGATTTCAATACAGTTAACCAGTGTTTGTAACAAATCAATTCATAGGAAGAGATTAGCTAAGAAACAAAATAGTTGGTGGAACTCTAATCTAAAGAAACTTAGATGTTGTAGAAGCATTTGATGAGCTAAGTATTCTCTGGACATGGTAAGTCTATAGTCTACCTACAGAGATTCAAAATTACTGATCAATGTCAAACGCATTGACGATGATGTGGATCTGAAGTGAAAGACGTTAAGCAAGTAGAAGACGCGTTACTAAAATGAAACTGGTTGTGTAATACAAACATAAACGAATTACCACTGCCGTCAATAATATCACGTATCATCATGCCACAAATAATATCACGTGAAGGCCTAGGAAACGACAACGGTCAAGGTAAGGTGAGAGACTATGATCGTCGCGCTGTAAAGAAGGTAATTTTTTCAGAACAAATTTCAGTTTCAACAGAAACTACTTTTGTATATTCTCAATTATCTTAGAGTGGCAGTCATAGAACGGGGACCATATGACACTTGCGTATTCAAGCTGAGAACGAACGAAAGAAGTGTACAGTGACTTAAAAGTCAGTGAGTCGTGAGAATCTTTAGAATTTCGCTTACTAAACCCCAACATTCAATAGGCTTGATTAACAATCGCATTGATGTGCGAGTTAAACGTTAAATCAGATATAAAAATAACCCCCAAATCGTTAATCCCATTAACTTGTTGAAGTGAAAAGCGGATTGATAGTGGAGCGGAATGCGACGCACGTAGTGCCGTTGCACTTTACACCTTTGGCAGGATAAACAAGATTTCGCCCACAAGGTTAAATTTTATTCATACTAGACCAAAAGTATTTTGAAGTGACGAGTTTGCGAGTTGCTCGTACACTTGGATGTAAAATATTATGCAGAGTGTCGAAAATTGTTCGACGTAATGACTCTGGAATATACGGGCGATTGTTGCTTGTAGATATTTCACAGTAAATTGTTTAATCGGCTAATGGAAATTTATCTAATTTTCGCTTAGAAGAGCGCCGATTTGTAGAACTAGAGAGTAAATCTTGTAGTTCTTGATCGCAAGCGGATGTAGTAGCGAGTTGCTGCTGAGGCAAGCTCGTGGTCAGAAATCCGAGAAAGTGTATCGGCGACCACATTGTCTTTACCTTGTTTATAAACTGAGAGACATAATCTAAGTGGCGTGCGTGCCTTGGGTTGCGCTCCGCTTTAGAGGTAATTGCTCTAGTAAGCGGTTTGTGGTCGGTGAAAATAGTGAACTCCCGACCGTCGACAAAATAGCGAGTTTTGGAATGAATCGGTGGTAGTAGTTTACCATACCCGACAAATTTCTTTAACGCTTTGTGGTGCTGGGAATTCTCTGATTGCATTAATTCGGCCTACGAACGGCAGAATGCCATTAGGAGTAATTTTGTGACTGAGGAAGACAAGGTTACTTGTCCCAAACACACATTTTGCTGTATTAATATTGACGCCATAATTTGATAATTTTTAGAAGAGTTGTTCCAAATGGAGTACGTGTTGCTTCTAATCTCTAGATGCTACGAGAATGTCGTCAATATAAACAAAAACGAAATCGAAATTTCGTGGATGAAACGCTGGAATGATTTTGCAGTATTTCTGAGTCCAAATGGCATTCGAGTGAATTCGAATAAGCCAAATGGTGTGGTAATTGCGGTTTTATGTATTTCGTCAGGCGCTATTGGTATTAAACGGTACACTCTGACGAAATCGATTTTAGAAAAAATTGAGAATCCATGTAATTGCATTCAAAAGTTTTGGATGTGGGGAATAGGAAAACAGTCAGGAATTGTGACAGCGTTAAGCCTTCTATAGTCCCCACATGGTCTCCAGTCGTTGTCCTTCTTCTCCGAAAAAGAAGGTCGGTAGATTCCTAGTTCCACCATGTGTTGGAATTCTAGGAATGCCGCTTTGTGCCGAATTGGATCAAGTCTACGTGGTCTCGCAAATGGTAAATGGTCTGTAGTCACGATGTGGTGTACTACATTGTGCCTTACCGGAGAGTTGTAGTTCGGTGAAGCTGTCAATTTTGGATTTTTCAGATCCACTAACAAACCGAATTTTGTTAGGAAATCCGCGCCGATGACGGGGCGGTTGACATTGGCAATAATAAATGCGTGTTTGAAGGAACGTCTTAGTCCAATGTCAACTTTGAGTAATTTGGTACCAAAAGTATTTATTGTGGTACCATTTGTTGCTGACAGAACTAAATCGGGATTGCGATTTATTCAATTAGAAACGTGATATTATTTTCCGAATCCCAAATAAATAACGGCTATGTTGCACTTGTCTTAAGTAAGCCTCTGCGACCTTAAGGCTTAATGGTTTGGGGAACCGGTAGTTGCTGGTTCTCTGTGCTGGGTAACAAAATTGCATCACCACTACTATTTTAATAATCATACATCATTATAATAGTACAATTTCCAAAACTCCATCCACAATTGCTGGTGGACACAAAACCCCACAAAATGGGGGACCATTCCACTGAGGAGGGAGTGATGTAGCAGCCTGTTTCTTCAACTACAAGGAACACCGCACAATATAAATAATCACAAACGAACAATTCTCGTGTTTCTTGTAGTTGAAGAAACAGGCCGCTACAAACTCTATTCAAAATACAGTCGTTTAGCCTTTAACTAAGCAAAGACTATTGGAGACTTGGATCTACAATATGTGATTACTTGGCATTTATCCACATTCAAAAACACACAATTTGTAGCACACCAATCGCAAAACTTGTTCAAGTCTCGTTGGAATAGAACACGGTCTAATACGCATGAAATGTTAGCAAAGATTTTCATGTCGTCTGCAAATAAAATATAATCAGCGAATGTGAAACAGTCCACAACGTCGTTAATAAATAAAATAATAACAGTGGGCCCAAGTGAGTGCGTTGAGGCACACCCAAGTGGATACGTTGAGGCACACCAGACGAAGGAATGAAATAGTCTGAGTACGTAATATCAAGCTCGACACACATTTTATGATTTGATTAGTATGACAATAGCCAACCTAACGGAACAATGTCTCAATTAAGATCGCTAAGCTTTTTCAGCAATAACCGGTGATTGAGTTTGTCGAAAGCTTTAGCGAAGTCGGTATAAAACACGTCGACCTGAATTTTCGAAGCAAAGGAATTGATTAACTTATTCTGAAAAATCTGCCAAATTAGTGACCGTTGCGAGGCCCGGAAAGAATTCATACTGACGTCTGCTAATACATTGCTTATAATAGAAGAAAATTACGTTGTTGGCCATTGACTTGAAGAGTTTTGGAATGCCGGACAGAATAGCAATGCCACGATAATTAGTCACATCACTGCGGGATCCATTTTTATAGATCGGAATTACATTTGATATTTTTCAAACATCAGTGGAAACGCCTTGTTTTGAGACTCGTATTAAACAATTGGCATAAAGAGGCGACAAAACCAGCTGCGCAAAGCTTCAACAGAGACACTGGTACAGATGAAGGCAGCCAAGTCAAAGTTTCTAGACTTTGGACCTCTTTTGACTAAAATTGTTAAGGAAAGTAGGAAGTGTAGGAAGTACAGTCGAAACTATCATATCCATATATACGGGTGGCAATAATTGTGCAAGTGTTTGCAACCGAATAAAAAATAGTTCCTCTGGTCCGAAGAGTAGTCGTAAACAGGAAAACGAAGTAAAACAACTAATAAGTTGTATCTTTTTATGTGAAATAAAATAAATTTAATAATAAAAGCGAAAGTGTTTTTATTTCCTGATTTCAAAATGGTCAATACACAGACGTTTATAATTGAAGTATTTGACAAAAAAAGAAACATCGTTCTCAAGCTGGGTCGAAAGATTAAATTGTGCGTTTACAATCTTCGCAGTGACAGAATTAGAAATGAAAAAGGGGTTTTCGAATACCAAGAATCAAGTGCGATTGGTCCTGATTACGAAAAAAATCGGTTACAAAGTTGTCCGGGTCCCGTTTTTTAATTTTCGTCTCGGGTTTGATAAAAATTGGTGTAGGGAGTTCTCAATTGCCAGGAATCGATTACGATTGGTTCAGATTTTTGGAAAATTCGTGCAGAGAGTCTTCCGGTGGACTCAGGGTCCCTTTATATATTTTTTTTTCTGCTCGTACGATTTTTATAAAAATTGCTGGAGCAGCTTTTTCGAGTACCAGAAACCGATTATAGTCCTGTTTTCGGAAAAAAATCATTTAGAGGGTTATCTGGCCGAAACCTTTTTAACTATTTTTGCGGGGTGGGGAATTTGATACGCAAGGAAACGATTACAGTGAGTTCTGATTTCTGGATAACTCATTTAGCAGTCCACCGAATGGGCCGTCATGTTGCATCATGTTTTACGCTTCGTATGTTGCACCATGTTGCATGATTCACTATGCTGTGGGACGTTGCACCATGTTGCGTCATATTTTACCATGGTGCGTGATGTTGCACCATGTTGCTTGATATTGCATATTGTTGATGGTTGTTGTGTGATGTTGCACTAAATTGTGTCATGTTGGGCCTGGGCTCTTCTTTTAATTTAATATTTTATTTTATTTGATAAAATTTCGCGCGACATATAGTTAGTGGATAATTCCATTAGGGTTCCTTGGAACATCCATCGATGTTGTTGGATGTTACACTATGCTGTGGGACGTTGTACCATGTTGCGTCATATTTTACCATGGTGCGTGATGTTGCACCATGTTGCTTGATATTGCATATTGTTGATGGTTGTTGTGTGATGTTGCACTAAATTGTGTCATGTTGGGCCTGGGCTCTTCTTTTAATTTAATATTTTAATTTGATAAAATTTCGCGCGACATATGGTTAGTGGATAATTCATTTAGGGTTCCTTGGAACATCCATCCATGTTGTTGGATGTTACACTACGTTGTGGGATGTTGCATCATGTTGCGTCATCTGTATCATGTTGCATGATGTTTCAACATGTTGTGTGAAGTTGCACCTTGTTGCACGTTTTTGAGTAGCAGAAAGTGATTGGGATCGGTCCAAATTTCGGGAAAATTCATTTAATGGGTCTGGTAGGAACTGAATACCAATATTATTTTTTTCTGTCCGCCCGATTTTCGGATGTTTTTGAGTACCAGAAACGAATGATGATGAGTCCTTATTTCGGAAAAATACATTTAGGACGTCAGCCGGTGGGAGCCCCTTTATTTAGCTTCCCCCCTCCAAAAATTGTTGAAGGGAGATTTCGAGGGGGAAGGGAAGCCGCGAATCGATTTCGAGTTCTAGTTTCGAGAAAACTCGATTAGAGGGGCCTGGTGGTGCCCGAGAAAAGTTTCAATTCCTATAATCTACTGCAAATACCAATTTTGGACAAATCGAATGGTGCAACAGAACTATGGTTTTGTTTGTAAAGTCCATTTTTTAAACAAACAACGACATTTAGGGTAAACTTTCAACGGAACCTTAAAAGTGGTCATATACTCGTAAGCTCTTGCAAAAATTATCAAAGATATTGTCAGTCATTTATCGTCACTAGTTATGAACTGGTTGTTATAGTTCGTCTGCTGCAATTATTCAGGCTGTTCTGATCTAATTAAAGGTGCAATTAAAGTGACATTTTAAGAGGCGTGGACTTCGCTTATGAATAGTTCTGGCCAAATTAATAAACTTCGTGTTAAACCCGCTCAAATTCTTAGATCTAGTAATGGACTTACAGGACAATTCAAACTGTAATCGAACGTTTGACAAAAGCGAGGTTCATGTCCGGACAAGAGATACAGAGCTGATAACGAAAAAGTTTGAATTATTATTTCCCGATGAAACCGACAACAAGTATTAAGAAACTACAACGTGTACTTGGCATGGTGCATTACTTGGACACATTCATTTCCAATCTGTCTGCGTTAACTGAAGAGTTGCGTAGTTTAAGATAGGATTATATAAACCGAACACTAACGACAACACCGGTACTCTTGCTATGACGTCAACAAAATGGTGAAGTTATCGGTTTATACCTGAAACTGTAGTCTCAGCAAATATTGTTCGAGGCCAGCTGAAAGGACGATTTATAGGAATACGATTAGAAACATTACCTATTAGTCCATTAAGTAACAAAAATTCGTCAGTGACCCAAACAATTAAAAAAATGATTGATCTAATTGTCTCATTGATGGTTAGTTGGATCGCTGAGGGAAACGAAATAAATTCTATGGTCCATGCAATTCCCCACAAACAACGATTAGGCTATTGGATAAGATAACTTATTTATTTAGATGATCTTTTGATTATATTCGCCACTCTCAGTGAGCATTTTAATTTACTTCGACTTGTTGCCAGATTTCTAACAAAAACTAGTCTTATCATCAATGCTGAGAAGAGATTTTTCGTAATGAGGGCAGAGTATTTGGGACTCATAGTTCCGTAAAACAAGCGAGGAGGTTGTTCGGTATGACCGAATGGCACCAGTCATTCCCAAATTTGCAAAGTTCACCATTCCTATCATTGATGTTTTACGATAGGGGATGAAGTTTGAATGGACCGCTGATGCTCAAAATGCATTTGATGAATTGAAACATAGGCTTACAATGGCTCAAATACTCATAAACCCGGACTATAAACTGAAAAAATTTGCGTGTTTGGTTTTTGAAAATCGTCATGAAAATTTTCACGGACTGGCACTTACTCCAGACAATATTAACAACCAAATCTAACTATCTTCTAAAGCAAATCGCAATCTTGTTTCATTCAAAATATAATCTTTCTGTTGAGATTCGATTTACGACTTACGATGGCTTTAAACATACAAACCCACCAACGCTATACAAATATATGAAAGTAACACTTTACTCCCGCGTACACCTCATTTACATAAAAATCGTTTTAAACAAACAATTACGATCTGCCTCCAATTATGTTGTGCTGGGTCAGTACCCATCGAGTTTTATACATAAGTTTTATAAGTTTTTAAACTGTTCGCCCACATATGAATCGTGTTCTACATGAAAATTGGGTCAACCAAATTTAGCTTGAAATAGTCTCTCTAAACCTAAACATTAATAGTATAGATTACACATGAGTTATCATATTATGTCTAAAATTAATCCCATCTATATAAATTGTACATACAAACATACGTATAGTTTCCATACCCGAATGACGTACGTACGTACATCACATATGCAATATAAAATGAACTAAATGAAATGGAATTTGACTCAATCGCACACAGAAAAAAAAACCTACGCAAACCTATTACAGCGTATAAAGTTAGTTATTGCGCAGTGTTTCGCAAACTAGTTGGGATTTTGGTACTGTTCGCTTATCTACACGAGAATATAAAATGTTTATTGTTTGAGAATTCTCGAAACTAAATCGTTCGAATACTTTTTTATGTATACGAGTACTACACTACAATCCGATTGAAAAACCAGATCGAATTGTCTGCCTCGATAGATTATCAGAAATGTTTCTATTAATAGTTCGATTGAAACAACGCCATGGTACCCAAGTGTTGACATGTCTCGATTGACCTACCAGTAATCACGAATGTAAGTACAAAATTAACAATATTTTCTACATGCCCTCTTTGTAGCACATATTCCTAAAATTCAATGTCGTCCCATGAACAGAAAGCTGGGGTAGGTAGGTTGCGCAGATCTGTGCGGTAGATCTGTGTTTTTGTGGCAAATATAGGTACTTCTCAGATTAACAATATACCAAACAGTTGCAGGAACTTATCTGGACTTAGTTTTTTACACCAACAATAATCGATCTTACTTCTCATTCTCTACTTACAATTAGAGTGAAGAAACGTCGAAGATGGATTTTTCGTAAATTTAAGCGCGGTTCGAATCATTCCGAAAGTAAATTTTTTTTTTAACAACTTTATTGCTGGCTACTACAATCTTAAACATAATTAATTCATTAGTAAGGTTGACATTAGCACATATGAGATAAGCATACACTTGTGTGGGTCTGCTGGACCAGTGTCCAGTTCCCTTGGTTTATAATTTTCATACGGTTAGCTCATGTGGTTTGATTCGTTTGAGCCGCCTTACTTCGGTTGTACTGTCCAGTAGTTATACGGCCTCAAGATTGGTGTGGGTAAGAAGTCTCTTCTCTTGTTTTATGGCACATTCGCGGATAACGTCATCTATCAGTTGTATTTCTAAATCATTGTGGATTTCCTTGTTAGTCACAAATCGGTAGGCGTTGGTGACCATTCGAAGAAATTTATTTTGACTTCGTTGTATAATGTCTCTATTGGATTTATGTATGCAACCCCATAGCTGCGCACCATACATCCATATTGGTTTGAAGATAGTCTGGTATACCAGTCTTTTGCAATACAGGTTCATTTTGGAATGATGTCCAATTAACCAGTACATTAGACGTTGTTCCAATCGTATCTGTTCAGCTTTTTGTCTCACGTGATGTTTCCAGTTGAGCCTGGAATCTAAACTTGCACTCCTTTGAGGTGTATATGAAGAGTGTTATTTTTATGTCGGTGCGTAAATGTCACATATGTTGATTTGAGCTCATTCAGTGCGATTTTCCAGTCAATTGTCCATTTAGTAACGTTGTCCATTGCTCGTTGAAGATTTTCCACTGCTCTTTTCTACCTACGTTGTAGGTATGTCCGCAGTATAAAGAAGGTAGAGGAGGGGACCCAATACGCTTCCCTGCGGAACTCCCACAATCGCTGGATAAAAGTCAGAACATGTTTCTTCATGAATGACTCTGAATTGGCGATCAGAGAGGTATGATTCAAGCAGCTGGCAATAGTTTTGTGATAGAACTTTGCTCATTTTGAATGTCAATCCCTCATGCCAAACCCTATCGAAGGCCTGGGATACATCCAGAAATACGGCGGGGCAATATTTATTTTCTTCTAACGCTTGCTCTATTACCGCAGTTAATCGATGGACTTGATCTATGGTGGAGTGGTTATTCCTGAATCCAAATTGGAAATCAGGAACGTTTACCATTGGCTTTAGACGTTTTAGTAGCAGTTTCTCGAACAGCTTTGATAAGGTCGGAAGCAGTGAGATTGGTCTGTATGATGTTACTTCTTCATCTGGTTTACCTGGTTTCTTTAGCATAATTATTTGGGCCAGTTTGAAGCATTTGGGTACATACTTCAATCTCATACAGGCATTAAATGAGTATGTGATCAAGATAATTGCTTTACGTGGAAATTCCTTGAATAGACCCGGTGATATTTCATCAATTCCTGGTGCTTTTTTATGATTAAGATTTTTGTCGATTTCTTTAGCAATTTCCATTGGCGTGACCCTTTTAAAGTCCTGATTTGGTTGATAAACAGGTGTTACATCAATGTTGGATTGAATGTCATGGGGTTGGAACACTGCTGCTAGGTGTTGAGCAAAGAGTTCCGCTTTTTCTTTGTCTTGTCGAACCCAACTGCCTTGAGCATTCCTTAAAGGTGGTACTCGAACTACAGGTCGTTTAAATCTTCTGGTTGCTTTCCATAACGAGTAGTCTTTATCCATTTCTGGACCTAGCCCGCTTAAGTAGTTTTCGAGGCAATTCTGTTTGAAATTTTTGATTAGTCTATTGACTTTGTTACTTATTCGATTAAAAGTTGTCTTGTCAGCGGGATTTCTGGTGAGGTGCCGTATTCTCCTCGCCCTTCTTCTTGCCTTGATTTGTTCCCTGATTTCAGCCGGGTATTTGACTTCAATCTCCGCTTTGTCCTTTGATTCAGGAGTAGCTAGTCTGGCAGCCATTCGAGTGTATTCAATAAAATTGTTTGTTTGTTGTTCCAATTCTTCATTGCTTTTAATACTAACTTTTAATTCAACCAGCTCTTCCAATTTTTCTCTGAAGATGTCCCAATCCGTGAATCTATTAGTAAGGTTTTGCTTTTTCTGTTTCTTTATTACTGTACCGCTTACTGACAACAGTACAGGAATGTGGTCAGAAGTTAGCTCGTTAATTCCTTCGACTCTAGTGTAACTTAGAGGAATACCTTTTATGATGAAGAAATCCAGTAGATCTGGTATTTTTCCTGCATCCGTTGGCCAATACGTTGGTCTCCCTGGGGACAGCCGAAAGTAAATGACTACGTCTCTTACCGGATCAGTGTCAATGATTTACAATTTGATTCAATCATAAATTCTGATGTGTGGCCAAAAGGCCTTTTCATAAAGGAATTTGAGTTTCTAAAAATGCAATCGTTTTTTCGGAATACAAGAAACAACATCCAAATAGCTTAAAAACTTCTAAACCGAGCGACCCAACATATAACCTCAACGATGGTCTCAAAATACGTATTACGGGTGAGGTTGATGACGTCAATGCTCGCTTCATTTCGCGTTCCGAAAACATCATCAAGTCAGCGAGAGTAAAAACCATTAAAATCAGAGATTCAATGTGCGATTCAAACGGTGGCTTATTGTATTTTTCATCTTCCGAAAACTACTCCGGGACTCCAAGGATGACTAACATCTACGCCAGCACAAAACAAATCGATAAACTCATCATTTAAATCTAAACTTAAGTTAACAAGAGGCGTAAAAAATAACCGCAATGAAAATTATATTAACGGATATGAGTTTGTAAAAAATATTCCGGATAAATGGCAAAAACTTAGTAACTTTGTAACTTAGTAAAAATTGGAAAATTGTAATCTTAAGAAACACTTGTCGCGGAACGGACTTAAACTACAAACTACGGCCTACGGCCTAAACCCGTCAATGCAGTTATAAAAGTTTTTAAAGTTGGGAGTAAATGATCTATTGGTCGATGTAGTTTGGTCAATTCTCATTTTTGGTCGTTTATCTCGACCAATATTGAGTTTATTGATCATAGTTTTAACCTTTTTTGCATGAGTTTCCTCATGTATGCGCTTGCATAGTTCCTCATAGGCTAAGGTGTGGTTAAGAAAGTACCCCTGTGCATTTGGGGGTGTAGGGTTGATAAGTTTAGCTAAAATAGTATACTACTGTGGGCAAAATATTTTTTTTTCTATGTTGGTATGACTGTCAGTGACATCTGTGCCAAATGTCACATCAAAATAATCATTAGTGTTCAGTATACGCTTGTCTTTCTGAAGTACAAAAAGTGCATTCGGCGATTTTTACAATGAGTGAAATTATTCAACAAAGAGGTTCCATTAAATTTTGTGTGCGGAATCAATTTTGTGGTGCCGAAACGTTCAGAACATTGCAAAAGGCCTTCGGTGATAATTGTATGTCGCGAGCAAGTGTTTTTGATTGGTACAAATTGTTCAAAGAGGGTCGAGAACGTATTGACGACGAACCACGTCTAGGACGGCCATCAACATCAACTGATGATCAACACGTTAATAAAATCAAAAAATTTGTGCTCGAGAATCGAACGATTAACAGTCAGAGACCTTACTAGTATCGTTGAATCGTTGAAATATCGGAAGGATCAGTGAAAACCATTTTGAAAGATCATTTGGGCCTAAGGAAAGTGAATGCACGATTGGTTCCAAAATCACTCAGTTTTTTGGAAAAACAGCGTCGCGTTGACGTCTGTGAAACAATGCTTTCCGACTACCAGGATGCCATGAAACGTATTATAACTGGCGATGAGTCTTGGATCTATGCTTACGACCCGGAAACATACGATCAATCGGCCGAATATCGTGCCAAAGGTGAGCCGAAGCCGAAAAAAACCCTTTCACGTGGTTTTCAAGTCAAAAATCATGGTGATGTTGACAGTTTTCTTCGATTATCGACCGGCCAAACTGTCAACAAGTAATACTATTTGAGTGTTATGCGTCGTTTGCGCGAAGCTATTCGTAAACAGAGGCCGGAATTATGGGTCGACAACTTTTGGTTTTTGCACCACGATAATGCACCTTCTCATACTGCATTGGTTTTACGTGATTTTCTCGCCAAAAATTCCACCCATATCGTTCCCCAACCACCGTATCCGCCTGATTTAGCTCCGTGTGACTTCTGGCTGTTCAGCAAACTCAAACGACCGCTGCGGGGAAACCGTTTTGAGTCAATTGAAGACATTAAACGTGAATCGTTACGCGCATTGGAGGCTATTCCGGAAATTGACTTTAACAACTGTTTCGAGGATTGGAAAAAACTTTGGCACAAGTGTATTGAGGTCGGGGGGGGGGGGATTACTTTGAGGGGAACGAAATAGATTTGGAGAAATAAATAAAGAATACAGACAGTATTATAGTGTCCACTTAATAGTTCGACGGGCGTAAATTTATTTGTTGAATGAATAAAGTTGTTGTAGGAGGGCAGCACGGTTCATTAATGCTTAGTTGGGGCGAATTTAGATATGCAATTATGATAAGTTCCTGAAGCGTTGAGTGCAATCTTTCAACAGGGGAGTTCCCAGTTGACGAATATAATGACGTATAGTGTAATTGGATGAAATGTTCGTCTAAGAACGCTTTAAACGAAGGTACGTGTTCATCTTTTCTTCATTGTCGATAATAATTTATGTGGGATTACCGTGTACACTAAAGAACCGATCGAGTTTTCTTTGAATTCTTTCATTAGTGCGGGTCTTCATGTAAAAGGCCCCGCGAAATTCGTGAATTTGTCGAGAAGTATGAGAAATACGTGATTTTGGAAGAAACAGAAATCCAATTTAGGTGGATGCCTGTCATATTTGGTTTGAAGACATATGGTACAGGTGTTGATTTACTTTGCGATGACGTCTTTCATATTCGGGAAATAGTTAAGTCCTTTTGATGAACTCTGGGATTTTCGACTATTCCTCGATGGTGATTTTCTTCATGCCGTTTCTTTGTTATAGCTCGTTGGTTCTCAGGATTGAACACATCCGTTAAGAGTATATGTGTTCGTATCTTACTAGATATGGTTTGTGGGAGTTCCCAAATTTCTCTCGGTGTGCTTCTGTAGCTATTTGGAAAACTATATCGTCACACAATATGCCTGTAACTCGATGTTTCGTTACTTGTGTTTCAATATTAAGGCGGATGGTCCTATGTTTGCCAAATGGGTCTTCATGTTGAATATTTAACCCTTGCATTCCGGGATCAACTGTTATGATCAATTGGGAACTAAAATGGTTTAGGGGTGTACTGGTAGTCGGTATGATAGTTTTTTCATAATTATTTGTGATTTGGGAATCCGTAGATCTGAAGTTTCGGAGGTGTTTAGATTGTTGTTAACGTTAAGTTTGGGTTGCATTCGTGAAAGTGCATTCGCGTTGGTACTCTTTGCACCTTTTTTGTATATTCGTAATCGATTTCCTCCAATTTTAATCTCCATCGAACCAATTTGGAATTTTGTTGTTTGAGATTGAAAAGCCATGTCATTGGCTTATGGTCTGTGACAATTTTAATCTTTTGGCCAAATAAGCACGGTCGAATGTACTTAGTTGCCCAGACGATAGCTATAGAAGTTCTTTCTCTATGGTTGAGTAGTTTTGTTCTGTGACCGGTAAGGTTCTGGATGCGTAGCAAATAGGCTTATCTTTTTCTATGGGCCATTGTGAAAGAACGGCCTCAATGGCTACATTGCTCGCATCCGTGGTAAGGATACATTCTTTAGAAAAATCTGCATACTGTAAGATGGGTTCCTTGCATAAAAACACTGGATATATCTAGTGTCAAGTGTGATCTTTTGAACTTTCTTAAGCATTCCGTTAAGGGATTGGTAATTTCGGAGAAGTTTCTGATGAACTTGCGACAGTATCCTAACAGGCCTAAAAAGCTTTTAATTTCTTTCTCTGTTTTAGGAATTGGAAACTCTTTATTTGCTTTTATCTTATCGGGATTTGGTTTGACCCCATCACTCGTAATGATATGGCCCAGGAAGGCAATTTCTCTTTGGAGAAATTCCGACTTATCCATTTGTACTTTTAGATTGGCTTTTCTGAGTTTGTTAAAAACGTGTTTTAAGCTTTCCATGTGCTCCTGGAGCGATGTGGAAAATACGATAATTTCGTCCAAAAAGCATTCTCACATATTCGTAGTGCCCATGGTCTACGGAGAAAACCGTTTTAGGTATATCCTCTTTTCTGACCTCAATCTGGTGATACCCCGATGCTAAATCCAACGTCGAAAAATACGTGATGTTCTGTAGCGGACACCGGTCATCTATCGTTTATTCATTCAATTTGCGATAGTCTATAACTAATCGCCACTTGACTTTGGCCCCTTGCGTCGGCCTTTCTCGGCACGATCCATATGGGCGATGACCAAGGAGAGAAGCTGAGACGGATGATTCCATCTTGTAGCATTTTGTCTATTTGCTTCTTTACTTCCTCTTTATGGACGAAAGTGGTAAATGACAATCGTTGTTCTGTTTTGAGAAATAGATCCTGGTATTGATGACAAAGTTCAGTGATGGCTACTTTTTCTTCAGCATTGAGGTGTTGAACTCTAATCAACTTTGAGATATCTTCATTTTGTGTTTCACCCAATTCTTGTACATAGCAATGGTGGAATTCGACTCGATAAGATTTTTTTAAAAGCTCGACTTTAATTGGTTGTTCGATAACCGATTCCCTCGGGGATAATTAGATTGCCATTGATTTACTTCTAGGTAATATGGAATAGGGTTTGGATGAATAATTTGGCTTCAACAGTAAAGAGATCTTTACTTTATCCGTTTTCAGGATTGAATTGGCTAAATTTAACGTAACACCAAGTTGTTGCATTATTTCAAGTCCCATTAAACCATCAAAGTATTCATGGAACTTGAACAAAACGAATTCCATGGTTTCCCTGGTTTTGAACTCCATAAGTGCTGGAACTACTACTTTTCGGTTTAGGACATCATTCGGATGAATTGATTGAGGTTGTTCTATCGTAATTATAGTTGTGTCATCCGTTTGTTCATCAGTAGTCCGACATCGTAACTGATCAACATGACGGCTCATTGATTGGCCCTGTTCGGTCTCTATAGTATATGAAACAGGTAATGTTGATCTGATAATGGAAGCCGGGATCCATTTCGGACCCGACAAATAGTTTCGCACCCAAACTGTGAAACCCTCACACAGTTTTCGTGGTTGGCCGACCACTGATTTGTTCTTGTGAACGCGAATATTGTCAGCATGAAGATGATCGAAAAAAGTTCGAATACGACGGTTAAATAGGAGTTCGGCGGGTGATTTGCCGGTTGTTGTTGATGCGGCGTTGCATAATGGTGGTGCAGGAACTTCGCAAACGATGTTGAATATCGCCAGAACTCTCTTTCGTCAGGAAATCTTTTGTTGTTTTGACCATTATCTCCGCCTGCCCATTTGATCGTGGATGCCATGGAGCCACGTACACTGAACGAATACCATTCGTATCACAGAACTGCCGGAATGCAACTGCAGAATCGAATGCTTTACCATTGTCACTCGCTATTATCTCTGGAATGCCATGAGTAGCAAATATCTTGCGAAGGGCCTGTATGCCACAAGCAGCTGTGGTAACTTGGACTACTTCCAACCACTTGGAATACGAATCGACCAGTATGAAATAAGTCTTACCGTGGTGAGGTTTGGCATAATCGACATGGATTCTCGACCAAGGGTTTGTCGTCTCCTCCCATGGGTGCACTGAAGCCTGTGCCACCTCTGGACGTACAAGGACGTACAACCCTTTCGATGTCCGCGTCTAGTTTGGGTCACCACATGTAATTTCGCGCCAGTGCCTTCATTCTCACAATACCTGGATGAGCCGTATGTAGAACGGACAATATTTGTGCACGGTGGCATGGTGGAATTATTACCCGGTAACCCCAAAGGACGCATCCGTTGAGTTTCAAATTGAATTGTTCAATGGGTTTACATACTGGCCATCCATTCAGTGTCCACTGAAGAATTTGCGAGAGAACTGGGTGTTTGACCGCATCTATAAGCAGCACTTCCTCTTCTTCTGTGACGATCGAAATGCCCGGAACTGGAAGTCTACTAAGACCGTTGGATATTCCCCACATCCTTCCCAGGCACGGTAGATGAGTTTGAAAGTGTATGCGTTAAGGAAGGTACTCCAACGAATCATTCTCGGCAATAGAATCTGTGGAGTTGGAACATCTGTGGTAAAACGTCCAAGTAGCGGCTTATGGTCCATCACAATAACGAACTCACGACCGTAGAGAAAATCATGGAACTACTTAACTCCTGCAATAATTGCCAGAGCCTCGCGATCACCTTGGCTGTATCGACGTTCCGTTTCGGTCTTTCGTTCCCACTTGATGTGATAGAATGACGCCAATTCCGCAGTTCCCCTGTATGTATCACATACTAGCAACAATGGGTACGTCTCACTAAATGGCATTTGGACGTTGCTGGACATCAATGCATCTTTAAGTGCATCGAACCTGTGCTGCTCGATAGGTCCCCATCTCCAGAGAACATTCTTGTGAAGCAACTAGTGCAAAGGTTCAGCAAGGGTTGCCTTATCTTGAATGAAAGAATGATACAAATTAATTAAGCCTAGGAAAACTTGAAGCTGTCCCTTACCCGTTGGTGGTGGGTGCTTCTAATGATGTCTAATGGGCCTTCGGAATCGATTCTATAACCGAGAAAATCGGTAGATGAACAACCAATTTGACATTTGTCTTGTTTCAGACGGAGACCAGCCTGACTAAATCGTTGGAAGATGTCAATCAACTTCTGGCGCAAATCGGTGTCGGACGATGCGATGGTATAACTCCTTGAATCCCTCGAAGTAGATTCTCCATGAAATTTTGGAAAATTCCTGGCGCGGTACTAATACCGAATGGGAGTCGGTTGACCTTAAACGCACCCTTGCGTGTAATAGTTGTTTGTACTAGCGCGGATGCATAGTCTACAATGAGCTGGTGGTACCCTTGAGCGAGGTCGAGTTTTGCAAACACGTATCCATTTGGTATCCTCGACAATAGGTGATTTGCTGATGGAACCGGGAAACAATGTAGTGTGAGAGCTTTATTCACTGTTGATTTATAATCGCCGCAAATTCTCACGCTGTCATCGGACATCGGAACAGGAACTATAGGCGTAGCCCAATCGCTGTATTCGACCGGCTCCAAAATTCCCCGATGAATTAATTTATCTACCTCTACTTCAACTGCTGCTCGCAGGGCAATAGGAATTTTCGGTGCTGGCAAACGAATCGGAATGACTTTTGGATCCACTTGTAGAACAACAGGAGGCCCACTGTACGAACCCAGCTCAGGTGAAAATAGGTGACTGTATGTCACCAGTGCATCGGAAATTTCTAAAGGCTCGAACCAATCGATGCCAAGAACACTGGTTTTGTTCCCGGTGGTGATGTATAATGGTAGACTGGAAACTGGTTTACCGTTGTACTGTACATCTATGTCCAACATCCCAAAATATATATTGGATTCCGTTGGAAATCAACCAGAAGGACTCGCCACATGTTTCACTTCACTGTAACGATGATTCGATCGCTTTTGGTTGTTTTTCGGTTTGTTGCGGTTGCTGCGGTTGCTTGCCATCGCACGACAAACCCGTTGGAGATGTCCCATTATACCACACAAGGAACACGTGGTAGTACGGTATTGGCAGGTGGATCGGTCTTGGTTCTCCCCGCAGCTGAAACATCCTTGTGATGTTGACGGTTTGTTCTGTTGATTAATTATGGCCGGGGCTACCTGATGTTTAGGCATGATTTGCTGTACTTGCTGTGTTCCAGCAATAACCTGTTGATTCTTCTCGATAGCTTTTGCGGCTACGCTGCGATCGATAGCGGTATCTAGCTGTAAATCCTTTTCGGCCAAACACATCTGCTGCAACTGAATATTGCGCAAACCAGGCGATCTCGTAGCATTCGATCAAGGCTGTATAATGGTGCTTCCTCTTCATGCTGTTCCGGTTGTTCTTCGAAATTAGTTTCAGGATTCAAAATTTCCAGAGCCCGGAACTTCGGAGGTCCATTTGATTGGAATTGATTGTTATTCGGTTGGTTAGACTTTATAAAATGCGTACTTGGTGTAACCGTTTGGATTGGATGCCGTATCCATTTTATCAACCTTCCTTGGTGGAACCATGGGTGGTTTGTGCACGAATCTGTTATTATTATAGTTCATGGGAGCATTTTGACTAACATTTCGTTGGGTAAAAGACCTATGGGTGTAATGCTGAGGTGGAGGTCTCTGATTAGCTTGCGGGTGAAAATTTATATTTTGAGGAATGGGTGGACCGCTTGAATAATTGTTTCGTTGAGGATTTATTGGTCTTGATATAATTGGCCTTTGTGGTTTGAAGTTTGCATTCATGGTTGTACCCTTTTTCATGTACGTCATGTTCTGCTCCTCAAGCAATGCGAGAATGCTTCTGCCAAAGATTATCTTAGCGAAATATTTCTCGATTGTATCATTTCCCTGTGTTATGCTGTACAAATCTCTCTCGAGATTTGTTTCATTTCTTTTATCCGCGTAGTGGGTAGTTAAATTATCTTTAATTGCTTCCCACTCGAACGGGGTTCCGTACATTGTAGCACGGCTGCCCGTCTATGTCATTACACAAACTTCTTCTACGAATTTCTTCTACGTTTTCGATAAATTCGAAGAGGGTATGTCCGCTTTCCTCATATCTTGGGAGGTCCTTGATCGCGCCAGGGATTCTAAGATTTTGGAACACGTCGTTGTCACCATTTCCACAATCTCTCACGTCATCAAAATCACAATTTACAGACATTTTGTTAGAGGTTGGGTTATGATTAACATTTTCAACTTCGAATTTTGTTTCTACTTTTAAATTTTCAAATTTATCTATTAATTTATCTATTTGAAATTGAAGTAACAGATTGATACTCTTACATACATAACATCTATGGAAAGACTGGAATACTTCACACCCGTGTACAAAACTCTAATATTCATAGCACATCAGCGCTTGAACTCTCACTATCAGCGGTGCGCGCTCTCTTGCACACACTCCAATTATCTCTATCAAAATATATGTTTCGCGCTTACTAGTTGGTTACAGAGCAGCGCAAATAAAAAACCGAACCGAATCGGTATGACGATATTGATGACGTATTTGCGTTTTGTAGACATTAGAGAGAAGTAGAAACCAAATTTCTTATTAATACACATCGATAGCATGTGTGTAGGTGGTTGTGTATCGATGTTGATCACCGAAGTGTATTTTCGAGATAAACAAAAAAAAACCTACGTTTTAGGGTGTTTTCTCTGTCGTCATTAAAACCACGCAAAACAAAAATTAATTTTCCATAATCAAAATATTTTCCTATTTCGTTTTTGCCATCCCCCAATTTTCTTTCGTATGTAAGAATCTTTCCTAAATCCTTTGATGTCGCATCGTAATAATCTTATTTTATGCGCGGATGGAAATTTATTTTTCGAATCGATTTTTGTTGATTCGTCGATGTCGAGAAAAATTGGAAATGAAATTCCAAATCGAGATACGAACGACTTACATACAGATTACATTCGTATGTCATGCTCGTATATACAAAAATGATTGCTTTCTAGGGGATTAATCTAAGATGACTATGTGCTTGATGACGAATATGAGGTTTTGGAAAATCGCTTTTGGATGGAATTTATTAGTTTATGATTTAATTGATTCGAGATTATGTAATCGTACGTATGTGTTACATGTAACATCTTATGTGTATGTTGAGTTGATGAACTGTAATCTTCTTATGTACGTCAGTGTAACATAAATAGCAACGTGAAGATTAGAATTACGTATAGAATTTTTTTACTTTGTTGCAGTTGGCCGGTTTGAAAGTGACTAATGAGAGCAAGAATTAGATTCGAGATGGTTAAAAATGCGAAAATGAGAAGACGCGACAGATGATAATCATCAGATTGTGGACATAATTTGTGGACCATCGATTTTGTTTAATTATTAAATAGTTGAGTTTGGCTTAAAATTTAAAACAGAAAAGCGCAATAAAACATTGCAGACTGTAAAATCAGTCACGTGAATACATTTTATTGAATTTTTGGTTAAGAAATGCGATTAAGAAGATTTTTTAAGATGTACATTTGATGCACTTTTATCAAAAATAAAATAAATTCATATACGCGGTTCATTTTTAAATCTTAAACGGCAAGCACGCGCTCAAATGCACATAGTATGACTTACGTGCCAAGTCAAATATTCAAATCTCAAACGGGAAGCGCGCGCTCGGGATCGCATGGTCACTTACGCGTTCAAACCGTTCTCAAACGGGAAGCGCGCGAGCTACATCATCCAACGACTTCACAACCTAAATGTGTTTCATGCCAACGTAATAAGAGTATTATTTGTGTCGTCTAATGATTTCACAATTTAGTAATAAAAAAAAATCAAAATGCATATTTCGCATTTCGCAGTTTAACAAGTACATTTTTATGCAAAATTCTCATTTTGCATTTTTTATACCTAAATGTAATAAAAAGTATCAGATTGTATTTGGAGTTGGAGCGAACAAAAAGCCAAAGTTACTAAAAAATAAATTTATTAAGTTTAAAAATTAAAGTGAAGTGTTTTTTTCCCACAACGGCCACTTCGTGAAATATAATTGGCGCAGTTTGGTAGCAGGATATTTTTAAATATCCCTAGCGTAGAATCAGTAATCTATCGAAAGTAAAGTCATAGCATTTGACATCGGTTATAACATAAGTTAGCATCAACGGCTTATTGGTGTATAGTGCCGTGTTAATACAAAGACAATATTGTGCGATAATAGATAAAAGTGAAATAATCCTGACGGTGATAGATATACTAGACCAATGTTGGTACCTAGCACAAATCATTTCTCAACCTAAAAAACATAAATCAACCTAGAACACATAAAAATCGATGACATCTACTCGTACAGCTGGAAGAAAAATTTTGTACGATAAACACATCACACACAATAAAAATTTGTCGCACGCAGAAGTGTAAAATAAATAAATAAATTAGTTTATAACCATTCACGAGTGCTTTATTGGTTGCTTTACGTGGAAATACACGCACAGTCATTAGAGGCCACCATTCTTCGGGGATTTGATACCATCGTCGACTGTGCTCCACCAACCTACGTAATGCAGCTTATACTTGTTCTTCTAATCTTCGGGTAAGTGATAAATTTATGTTCATTCTATCCATTGCCCCTCAGCCTAGGGTACTCAGAGGGCTTCTGCTGTCTCTGTGTACACCTAGGTAACACCAAGGTAGCCGCGTCCTCGTCGCGGGGGGCGGGTACTGCTTCGACAGTAGCAAAGCGCTACCGGGGACCAAATGCCAGTGGTATAAATTGGCTAAAACAAACAATGAGTACAACAAATACGGAATGTAATACCCCAGGTGGTACAGCAGCAGATATGCTGCCAAATCCACACTCTTCGGAGGCAGGCCCAACAGATTCTGGGGTGGGCCAATCATTGTTTAGCCCATTTGGACGAAGTTCCAAATTATCAAGATCACCAAAATCTTCAACTGGAAATATATTTCAGTACGAGAAGGAAAATGCCGAACTCCGTGAACAACTAAGAGAAATAAAAGAATTTACTACTAAACTGAAAGAAGAATTTACAATTTTAAAGAAAGAAAATGAAGAACTCAAAAAAGCAGTTGAAACACTTGCAGAACTTGGGACGACATCTAGCCCAACAGTCGATAATGGCATTAATTCATTCCATACGGATGTAGAAGAATTAGAAAGAGAAACAAATTGCATGTTGAACCGGAATAAAAGACCAAGTAAGAAAAGGAAAGCGCAACACTCACCAGAAATGGCGGTGACTTTACCATCAACTTCAAAAGAGGTTTCCAGAAATCAGTTAATCATCAAGAAACAACTAGCTCTAGAACAACAACCAGCTAAACCGAAAGAAAAATCACCTCCACCAATAAATGTCGTCGAGATATCAAATTTCTCCACTATACAATCGAGTATGAAAACGATTACGATAGCCGAGTACAAACTCGTATTTCTAAACAACGGCGTCTGGAAAATTAATGTTGTAGACTCTGAAACTTATACAGCTTTGGCTACAAAGCTTAATTCCGAGGGGCATCAGTGGTTTACCTATGGTTAAGGAGGTCTTCACCCAACCTGTGCAAAAGAGGAAATTATTGAGGATCTCAAGCAAAAGGGTTATCAAATAGAAAATGCCGTAAACATTAATAAGAAAGAAAAAATCGAAACTGAACAAGGAGTTCAAGTTAACAAAAGAGGACTTCCACTATTTATGCTCACTTTTAATAGCAAATAAAAAGTGGAAGATGTGTATAATATCAAGGCAATACTTAGCATGAGAGTTAAAATAGAGCCATTGAAAAAGAATAACGGATTAACCGCAGTGCAAAAAATGTCAAGATTTTAATCATACGCAGAAATATTGCCAAAGAGAGATTAGATAGTTCGGTTAGTAAAAATATTGCTGCAAAATGTGTCAATTGCAATAAGTCACATCCCGCAAACTACCGGGGATGTGAAATAGCTAAGGAGCTACAAAGAATAAGAAATAAAACGCGAAAATAAAGTCCAGGAGTATCGGTAAAAAATTATCAAACTTCCACCAAAGAGGTTTCCACTAAACCTCATGCTAGTAAAACGGGAGAGCCAAAACCAAAACTGTACTCGCAAGTAGTCACGACAAAACCAATTATTTTGGAGCACACTACTGAAGGTACAGCAGTGCTCCAAAAAATACTAAGAGGCATGGAAGCTCTTAACATTCGTCTAACTAAACAAGAGAAACGCCTTCAAGCTCTAAGCAACAGGTTAGATAAGCAAGACTCTCTAAATGAAATGAAATCCATGCTCTATTAAAATGATGCAAACAACAACAAATACAACATTAAGAATAGTAACCTGGAACGCAAATGGGCTAAGAGGAGAGGGGAGAGAGGATATATGCGTAGTATCGGAAACCCATTTTACTTCAACTTCATATCTTAAAATATATGGATAAAATTGTTACCACGCCATTCATCCAGCAGGAAGGGCAAGGGGAGGATCGTCGGTGGTTATAAAAGAAAACATCAAACACTTTATAGATCTTAAAATTGAAGAGGAATTTATGCAAGTAGTCACCTTAAAAGTATTTATAAATAACAACAAAGAATATAGTGTATCGTCAATATATTGCCCCCCAAGATATAATTTAACTAAACAAGACTATTGCACGTTATTTAAATCACTTGGATCAAGTTTCATAATCGGAGGTGATTTTAATGCAAAAAACATCTACTGGGGATCAAAAGTAACCTCTAAAAAAGGAAGAGAGCTGTTTGCAGCAGGAAGACTATGCAATTGCGATTTTCATTCTGGAGATCAACCAACTTATTGGCCTACGGATAGAAACAAAATACCCGATATCATTGATTTCTTTATCACCAAAGGTATAGACGAAAACTACATATACCTAGAAAGCAGCGAGGGGATTATGTCGGATCATAGGCCTGTTGTTATGACAATCATTGCAACGATTATTAAAAAAGTAGTCCACCTTCGCTAACGAACAAAAAAACCTGCTGGGAGAAATTCCAGAAACTTGTTGAGGATAATATTGATCTTCGGGTGCCAATTAAAAACCCGATACAGCTAGAAGAAGAACTAGAACAACTCAACAACAGTATACAAGAAGCGGCGTGGAGTAGTACCCCCTCAAGTTCAAAGGAAATGCGCCGAAATGCTATTTATCCTCTAGAAGTTAGGGAACTGGTTGCAGCAAAATGAAAAGCAAGAAAGATGGCAAAGAAGTCGAGCGCCAGAATATAAAACAACTCTAAATGTTTGATCCAATAAACTAAAGTTGCTAAAGAGAAGATGCCGAGTTTTCCCTTTGGAAAATCACAAAAGGTTCAAAACGACCTAATCTACAAATTAAACCAGTAAAAAATGAAGATGGCACATGAGCTAATGCAAAGCAAAAACCTTCGTTGTCTGCAACCCACCTCGAGAGCACGTTTCAGCCTCCACCTAGACAAACTGCAGAGGAAAACATACCACCAGTATATAAAATGGATAACTGCAATATATCTCCTGTCACACTACAAGAATTAAAAGAGGAAATCAATCTCAACCTAAATACAAAGAAATCTCCAGGATATGACTTAATTACAGGACAAATAGTAAAAGCTCTTCATGAAAAAGGTCTACGTAAACTACTCGAAATAATGCGCGTTCTGGGACCAACTTTATATGTTCTATACACCTCGGACCTGCCAACGATAGAGGAGACTAACATAGTGATGTTTGCAGATGGTACGGCCATCTTAGCAGTTGCTAATTGCATAGAACAATCTACAAGGACCTGGACCAAGAGATGGCGAATAAAACTTAATGAAACAAAATCTGTTCACGTAAACTTTACCAACAAGAAGGTCAACTGGATACCAGTAGAACTGAACTCCCAGCAAATTCCCTATGCAAACACGGTAAAATATCTAGGCATGACTCTATAGCCGCGAAGCTAAAATGGAAAGAGCATGTGAAAAAGAAAACAGAAGAGGGTTGGCTCTTAGGAAGAAATTCTGAGCTAACTCTACATAATAAATTGCTACTATACCGGCAAATTCTAAAACCTGTGTGGACTTACGGTATTCAGCTCTGAGGCTGTACAAAGAAAACCAATGTCAATATCATCTAGTCATTCCAAAGCAAAGTCCTTCGTGGAATAGTTAATGCACCGTGGTACATAAGAAATGACAACCTCCATAGAGATCTGAAGATGGATTTCGTTAGTGAAGCAATAAGCAAACACGCGAGAAAACACATCCAACGTATTAGTCTACACCAAAATGCTGAGATACGTCGTATGTTGGATGATTTAAACCCAGTAAGAGGGCTGCGAAGGAAGAAACCGCATGATCTACAAGATCCAATCAAGATCGACTAAAAATATAATAAAATTGTAAAGGGGACTAGCCTGGGACTCCATTAAAGACCTACCTCGATACGAAGGTAATCGTCACACGTTGTACGATATCATAGACAATGTCGATGAAATAATCGAACAATGTTACCAAATAATTGGGGATAATGAAATACCCAAATCATTTATCCGTGCTATTCGGAATAAAATTTCTATGGAAGCCGACGAAGTTCTGACAATGTACGATACCCCATTGTCCTGGGTAACAATAAAGGTAGTGATACGATCCAAAAGTATTTCTCAAAAGTGATTGACATACAGGCGACAATACTCACACAAAATCTACACAAAGAAATGTGTGTATCTACGTTCTTAGCTGGGTTGAGAGAATCCATGGGATCTATGATACGTGCATGGTAACCTAAGACTATAAACGATACATTTTCTCTTTGTATGAAAAGACAAAATATGCATTATATGAAACCCAAAGATTATGCTTTTCAAAAACCGCAATTACCGCCTAGAGCAATTCATTATCAACCACTATTGGCCAACCTAGATTACCAATTCCGCAAGCTTCGGTGAGACCAACTAACCAATACTATAATCACAAACCCTTCTCAAACCAAAATTTACCCTATCGAAATAATTTTCAACAACCAGCCCCTAATCGGTACAATCTCTCTCAAATTTTACCACCTAAACCTCAATATCACAAAACAGAAGCAATGGATACGACTTCAAATCCGAACAAATTCGCACAACCTACACGGTTCTCCAATTTAAATCTTGGATATAATAACCCATTTCCATCCCAACAAAATACAGCCCCTAAATTTCAAAGTCAGGAAGTATTTAATATGGAAGGAGCCACTCAAGTCGATTCTAGGCTGAATTATCCATATGAATTTGCTGATGACGAGAACTGCTTCCCAAACCTCGATTACGTAGTAGAGGAACCACAAGTTCAACTTCTAGAACACGAAATAAATTACTCCGAAATAGATGGAACGGTTTTTCAGGAACAAGCCTCGGAAACCCTATCGGATACGTAAATTTTAACTCACATCAATTTTTCCTTTTGCCGTATATTCATATAAAACTTAATCCGAAAGTAACACGAAAAATGTTGATCGACACTGGTGCCAATAGATCATTTACTGACCCCAAACATACAAAAAATTCCCACGGTGAAAGTTAGAACTCTTTTCCAAACGCATGAAATAACTGAATAAGTGACAGTAAATGGTCTCATTTAGTTAAAAACAAAAGAACCGATTCAGTTCTTAGTTTTTAAATTCCACAACTACTTCGATGGCCTAATTGGACTAGAGCTTATGCAAAAATTGAAATTAAAACTAGACTTCCAAAAATCCGTACTGGAAGTCAATAACACGACAATTCCATTATTGTTCAAACCGAACTTCATATCTAAAGACTATCGAATTCCACCTCGAACAAGAATTCCTGTCGACATACAAAATGGAGATGTTTATAAACAACCCGTACATGTACAAGAAAAACTTGTCATTCCCGAAGGAATTTAAAAAGTTCAAGATTGATACTCTCTCGTTGAAATCGTTAATTTTTCTAATGAGGAAAAACAATGTCTGATAGAACAACCTATTAAATCAACCACTCCTCAATCATGTTCGAAAGCTCAAATAAATCGCAAGACATATCTGAATCGATTAGGACATCTCATTTAAACCCGGAAGAAACAAAGGCAATCAAACAACTTTGCAAAAACCACGAACAAATATTCTTTAAATATTCACATAAACTCAGTTTTACCAATCAGGTGAAACATGAGATCAATCTATCAAACGAAAAACCTATCCGTTGCCAAATATAACGGAAATTCTTGATAAGTTGGGTAAGTGTATGTACTTTACTACACTTGATTTAGCCTCTGGATTTCATCAAATTGGGGTTAACCCCAGAGACATCCCAAAAACTGCCTTCACCGTCGACAATGGCTACTACGAATCCATTCGTATGTCCTTTGGATTGAAGAATGCAACATCCACATTCCAACGTGTGATGGATAATGTCCTCAAAGATTTGCAAGGCAAAATATGCCTTTGCTCATGGATGACATTATCATTTTTTCAACTTCAGTACAAGCCAATTGAAAATCCAGTTGGATAAATCAGAGTTCCTCCACAAGGAAGTAGCCTTCCTTGGACACTTACTGCGGAAGAGGTTAAACCCAATCCCGAAAATATTGAGACCATTAAAAAGCTTCCTATCCCAAAGACGGAAAAGCAAATAAAATCATTTCTCGGCCTATTAGGATATAATAGGACATTTTTCAAGAATATCGCTAACCTAACCAAGCCATTGACAGAGTTCCTTCGAAAAGATAGAAAGATCCTTCTCGATACAAAATATATTAACTGTTTCGAAGAATGCTAAAAGTTACTGTGTTGTGACTCAGTCTTGCAATACCCGGACTTCAGCCAACCTTTTGTGCTAATTACATACGCCAGTAATGTGGACCTCAGTGCTGTTTTGTCACAAGGTGCTATTTGTTTCGATAAACCAATCTGTTATGCTAGTAGAACACGGACACAGACAGAACAAAATTACTCGACTATCGAAAATGAATTATTAGCGATAGTGTGGACTGCAAAATACTTCCGCCCATATATGTTTGGTCGGAAATTTAAAATCGTAACGGACCATAAACCTCTGACGTGGTTGTTCTCATTAAAGAACCAAACTCGAAATTAGTCAGGTGGAGGTTAAAACTAGAAGAGTATGGTTACGAGATGGTGTACAAAAAGGCGCAAAAATACTAATGCCGACGCCCTATCTCGCATGGAACCAGAACAAATAGAAGCCAATGTCCATTCTAGCAACGAGTCTACGATGTCGGGAGAAACAGAATCTACCCTGGGTAATAATGCTGAAATAATACCAAATTTTCTGACGGTATTAAACGAATTCAATAGCCAGATCATATTACAATTGAATGACCAATTCGATAACTTGGAAACTACCCACAAAATTATTTTAGTATGCCGATGTAGACAACGTCAACAACCTAAGAAATTGATTGATTGATTGATTGATTTTGAATGTACGATCAAGTTCTTAGGCTTGAGTTTCCGGATGACACCGGGTCCACCGTACACCCTTTTTTACACATAACAAAACCGAAGGATTGGATAGGTTAGTTAAGTGGGACAGAATCGGCCCGGTTACGGACACCTAGGTATAGCCGATAGTTAGTAACACAAAGACAACACAATTCTAATCTACTAGATGAAGGATAAAGGCTTAATAGGTTAATGGATAACGATGGTATTGGTCTTCAACAATTGCTTCTTTAAAACGGCAACCTAAGAAAAAATATTATTATTTTACATGCATCTGGAATTTTCCTGAAATTTAATTCTATTAATACTTTTCGGCTTCCTAACCAAAATTGGTTGACTCGACCCGTTATTTCCTGAAACCAAAGTTATTTGAACTCTAAAATTCATTAGTATTTAACCGTTGAATTGGGCGAACACGAAATAGCAAAAAAAAAACCAGATTAACTACTGAACATTTTTTTTACCCAAGATACAAATATTGACATCAATTAATTCTCAAAAAATACAATCTCTTGAATTTTAAAATTTCGAATTTCGAACAACTATGCGAGCAACGTAGCTCATTTAATCATCAAAGTTGTAGAAGTGACTGGGAGTTTTTCGAACTCCACAAGTTCCTCATCCAATAATTTTTTTCCATGCCCGAGACTAAGTCCACAATAGCACCGAAAATTTATTAGGCGAAACCATTTATAGTTATATGAATTAGGTCTAGCTATGGAGGAACGTTCTAGTTTTACCGTTTGGTTTTTACTTTGAGTTAATTTTTAAACTTTGTAAAATATATGGGTTAATCTTAAGGATCGGCAACGACTAGGAGGTGAAACTTGGATCAATTATCTGTTTGTGTTTCTTTAAAAATCGATTTTATGAAATAGACATCTTGTTTGACCTTAGTGCTAGTTAAAAGTTAGTTTTATGGCATAATATAATTAAATTTTGTACTCGTTATTATTGTTCTAAATTTGTCATAATTATCAATTTCTCAAACGCGGTACTATTAAATAATTTAAAATTAAAGCACTGTAAGATCTTAAACATTGTTGAGAGCTAATAGTGAATCTAAATGAAATATTAAACATTTTCTTCGGTTTTCTTAATTGTGCAAGTGTAATGATCAAGTAAAATATTACGAGTACACAAGTTGAAAGCTTTGCTTGTTATGTGGAGAACTGATCCACTAGATGTTGTCAAATCTGACATTTGAAACGCTTGACGTCTATATCTGAAAATTGAGCTCTGCTTTTGCAGTAATCCACAGTACATCTTGTTTTAGGATATTTTACCCCTTAAGTCTTCTTTCTTCTAATATAAACTATTCAATCAATCTATTTATTTCCTACTTTAAACATTTAATTACAAATAATAAATTTATTTGTTTTGTTGTGGTGGTCTTCACATTTGTGGAAAGACAGGAGATAAAACTAAGCAAAAGTATATAGGTAGAAATGAAGACGATCGAGTAAAATATTCGGATATTTGACTTTACTGAAATAATATTTTAATTCCAAATAATTTAATATTCCATTGAAATAATTTTATTACTTATTTTTATCTTTACATCGCAAAATATCAAAAATTGCAGTTAATTATTAATACGAGTAATATCCAAGCCGTGAGTTATTCCACCATAGTCTTGAAAAAAATCTAGATCAAAAGTTATCACTTTGTAATTTATCTTAGTTTTTAGAGAATTGGAGCACTGATCAGTTAAACCTGCTATAAGCGTGACAATTTCCACCTCTTAGTGAAGGACCGGTTGAATGCTTGAGAGGCTCAGTGGTAAGTTTTGTTCTGCAAGCTTTTGTTGGATAATAGCCAAGGTAAAATCTGGGTTAGTTTCAACTGTCCGTTCAATTTTGGTTAATACTTCTGCGATTAGTTTTGTCGGTCGATTTCCTCATTTCATTTTTAATAATAATTCGCATTTTGTTTGTAACGACGAAGCACTGTTTTAGCAGAGTTAATATTTAGTCCGGCGATATTTTCCGCATTTTGAACTTGGTTTTAAATTATTTGCAAATTATTTCGTTTAATTTAGTAAAAAGTTTCATTCTAATTGTAAAATGTTTCACTTAGACAACGTCAACAACCTAAGAAATGATATTAAAATCTAAATTTTCTCACTATTCTTTTTAGATTTTGGTAGTTAGTCTAACAAACTGTTAAGCTAACAGGTAATCATCTTCTTATCCAAGGAGTGAAATAAGTTTTTATTGTGATATAGAAAGACGTAAATTATTAGCTGGTATAATTCATTCGAAATACATCAGCTAATTTATGCATGAATGAAATATTTGACAATTCGGTAAACAAAACATTGTTAGTTCAATTCAACTCCATATTTTTTAGTTCGGCCAAATCTCAGTAGAGGTCAACAAAATATACATGGTTCGAATTTGAACTTTAAATTCTTAATTATGATTTTCAAATGAACTTTTTTTTATGTTATGAGGCTTTTTTAATAAAAATTTGTATTTAGTCTGAAAATAACGTTCATACTATGTGCATCACGCCGATTTTTTGTTTAAATTTTCGACTACCTAAATTGATGGTTAGCTCATTCCAGCTGCTTAAAAATGACACAAAATATAAGGTTTAATTAAAATTTGCTAAATAAATTAAGATTAATAACTACTAAAATATTTGTATATGAAGATTGATAAATCTGAATTAATTTTGCAATTTAGAACTGCATATCCAACATAATTTGATTTCTGAATATAGACACATCTATCAATGACTAGCATGAACTAAACACAAATTTTGCTAAATTAAAAATTAAATGTTATTTTTTTTGTTAAAAACAGGGTGGGCCATTTGTTAGTCCTTTATTCATTTGTTAATAAAACACACAATTTGGGATGAAAAGTCAAAATTTTTTATTGATAAGGAAAGGTGGTTCTATCCTATTTATGTATGAAAAACAATACCGCTCATATGTCCACCACGGCTTCGTCTACAGGCCTGCATCCGAACATCAAAATTGCCGATGACTTTTTCCAATAAAAGCGGTTCAATGTCCTCAATTTCAGCTCGAATGTTGTTTTTAAATTGTTGAATTTCTTGAAATTATGCGATCAGCAAATTTCGTTAACAATAAATGGATTGTTGCACGACTTGCGTGGCATCTCGCTCCGTCTTGTTGAAACTAAAGGTCGTTGACACGAAATTCATTCAATTTGGGCCACAAAATACCAGTTAACATGTTGCGACAACGTTCCCCATTCACTGTAAGGACATTTTCCAGTTCGTTTTCAAAGATAAACGGCCCAATGAACTAGTCCATAAACCACACCAAACAGTGACTCTTGGAGGATGAACTTCTGCTTCGTGAATAACATGAGGACTCTCCGCTCCCCAAAATCGAAAAAATGATGATAATTTGCATATTTTTGAATTTTCATATGTCAAAGAATTTTATAGAACAGATAGATTTCTCAACAGTTCTGTATTATAACGGAACTGTATAGAACAAGAACATTACAATAACACCATCTAACTTTGTTGATGAATATTTTTTGTGATACGTAGAGGAATGTGTTATCTACCTTATGCTTTAAAAAGTGTTACTTACCTCTTCGCGAACTCGAAAAATTGAATTAAAAAGCCACGGCTTATGACAAAAATTCGACATCAGGCTCGCAGAATTAAAATATCTAATACTGTGTTATTTTTTCGGCTAAATTACTGACTTAAGCCGTGTGCGTGACACCGATTTTTTTTCTAAATTTTCGACTAACTAAACTGGTGGTTAGTTCCTAAAAATTATTGATTCGTGGCTCTAAGTTTCAGAAACCAAAACATGCTTGACATTTGAACCTGCAAACCTAGTTCACGTCTATCAATAGCCGATTCGAAACAATTTTTATAAATTGATAAATTTTACTTTATTAAGTAAATTTTAATTAAACATCAGACGTGATTTGCTTTATGTTATCTTTCAACGACTTGTATGGATTAACCATTAATTTAGTTAGTCGGAAATTTGGACAAAATAGTCTGCGTCAGGCTCAAAGTATAATCGAACTTCATATTAGTTCATACCACTTATCAATAGAAGGAGTAAAACACAAAGCACTGAAATTTTATGCTAATTCGCTAATTTAATTTGAGTATCAACTAGAAATAACTAGTAACTAGTAACGGCTATTTAGTTTAGTAAATCATTTAGACTGTCTCACGACAATTTTTTGTCTAGTTTTCCGACTAACAAAATTAAAGGTAGATTCAAGGATCATTCCTTCCTTCAAGGATGGCGCAAATAAATCGTGTCAGGGGTTCAATTAAATTTTGTTAACTTAATTAAAATTTACCAATTTCGACATCGGCTATTGTCACATCTGAATTAAGTTTAAAATTTAGATGTAAATATCTTGAATATTTTGGTTTAAAACAATTAGAGACAATTATCTGTTATGAACCCACCTCCATATTGGTTTATTGAAAGTTTAGACAAAAAATCGATGACGAGCACACATTAATAAAGAAAAAAAAGTGTGTGAGGTACAGAGTATAAGTAACACAATTTTTGGGGGAAAAATACTTATTCATCATCATAATTTCCTACTAGAGCACTACAATCAGTTCAACGCCTCTCTAACATTTTGATGCCTTTTTTGTAGAACGATTTAACTTTGTCTTCAATATAAGCTTTAGTTTCGGCAATCACTTCTTCATTGGAGCCAAATCACTTTCCCTCCAGCTTGGAGGGAATCACTTGTCCCTAATCACTTGGCCCTGGGGGTCAAATCTGGCGAATACGGTGGATGAGGAATCAATTCAATGTGCAATTCGTGAAATTTTGCCATTGTTGCAATCGACTTGTGACATGGTGCATTGTCTTGGTGAAAGAGCAATTTTTTTCGTGGACAATGTCAGCTATCTCATGGTACTTCACTTTACGGTTTTTCAAAACAATTTCGTGAATTTTTTTATTTTTTCTGGAGTCCCACCTAATTGGGCATCCAGAGCGTGGTGCATCATCGGTGGTTGCACGATCAAAGCCACTGCTTTGCTTGAACGGTATTTTTTCCCGTCAAAAACAGTGTTTAATCAACACACAAAATTTTTTTTTTCCATTGTTCTTAAATTAACAAAAGTAGCGTCACTAAAACAACTGTAACTTGTAAACTAATGGTCGGAATGTAATGCAATTTTCATACTTGTCGTTTAAAGGTTGGTAGAATTTAAAATTTTATGGATTTTAAATTTGTGTGTAACCCTATGTGTCAGACCGGCAACTTTTCAGGCGATGTAATATGTAACTTGGAAATATGTTAACGCAAGTTGAACATTTAATCACTAATGGCGGAATTACAAGTGGTTGTCGATGTTGTCTACGATTAGTTGACGTTTTCTACATTGTCGACAAGTTTTCTACGTTGTGTATATGACGTGAAATCGCCCATCTCTGCGCTGAAGTAAATGTGGTTTTTTCATAAGTTTTTTCCGTTTAAGATGCATACACTGTTTAATTACTCTGCGTACTGTCCAGATACTGGCTGAACTTCCAACTTTATCTTTTATTTTGCGAGCGGTGGCAGCAGAATTCGACAATCAAATGCTAGGGAGTCTACATACAACGGCTTACTTACTTCTTCCTGTGTCTTCACTTGCGCTTTAGTTTGGGCCTCACCCGTGGTAACCCAAACTAATCTTGTGAATCTACAAACCACAGAATTGAAGTGCTACAAAATATTTAACGACTCGGAAGCAATTTCGAAGCGTTAACACCACCTCCATCGAAAATTGACTCGCATCAAAATAGCGTTGCATTTCCGGAAATAAAATATTCAGGAAATTATTATTTTTTTCTTGTAACTCTAATTAAATAAAACAACTGAATAAATATTTTCGATTAAAATTCATTTTATTTCAATTTTTAATTATTTTTTGTTTGATTTCAGTTTTTCCTTTTTCAATTAAAATTTTTGTGTTTTTTTTTTGTTTTGCTTTTTAAATACATTTTTCGTGGTTTGCTTTATTTAATTTTAATTTAAATTCAATTCATATAATTATTTTAATTTATTCCAATGTTATATAATAAAATCGTAATAATAATTATATTTATGTATGTAGTACTGGCAGTGTTATTAATTTATTTAATTTATGTAAAAAAAAAAAAGAAAATTATTTCGGAACCATATTATAAAAAAATATTTATTAATTATTTATGTATTTAATATTTAATTAAATTATTGCATTTTTATGTAATATGTTTTATATACTCTGGAATGATGTGTACAAATATGAGGAACAAAATTATTATGTCTGTGTGTGTGGCGGATTTATTAATTTTATATAATAATTTTATAACAAATTGTGCCAAATAATATTTCTATTTATTTAATTATTTTATTAAACAGGAACTATTTTTGTTTTTAAATTAAATTAATAAAAAAAAAACTGAACAAAAATAAAATAAAATAATAATAATAATAATAATAAAATATATATAATTAAATAAATAAATCTTTGGTTTATTTCTATTTAAATAAATTTATTTTATTTATGATTTTTTTAAATTTTAATTTAATTTAAATCTTTGAATTAGAATGACTGGAATATGTTATTTATTTATTTTAATTCGTTTTTTATTGGAAATTTATAATTAAATATTTTATTTGTTTATGTATAGAATGTCGGTTTATTGTTTTTGATATTTTGATGAGTATTTTATTTTATTAATTATGTTTTGCTCTAATACACATATTTACATATTTAATATTAATTAACATATATAATTTATCGTGATTTAATATTAAATAATTTTTATTTTTTGCTTGACTAGGAAATTTTTAAATTTATAATTTTTTTTGCTTCTTAATTTTAATTAATTTTTAATTTTTTATTATTTTCTTTGGATATAAGAAAATATCGAATCGAAATTGATGGTGAATGAAGATGTGGTGTTTAGGTATGCGTGGTGGGGGAGACATATTTAGATATTTTCTTATATTTTTTATTAATTAAATTACTTTAATTTTTTTTTTTTTTCATTAATTTTCAGTCTTTGGTTTATTTCTGTTTTTTACTCGATTAATTTATAATTTAATTTTACGTTTAATTAAAATTAAATAAAATTACTTTATTTATATATTAAATGGTATAATTAATAATTTAAAATTATAAAAAGTTGTGTATTTTGGATTTTTGCTTATATTTTTAGATTTTTTTTAATTTTTTGACTCACATTTTGGTTTTAATATAAGGCCGTGGTTTTTGTCATGAGATTTTCTTCTTAATGATTTACATATTTTATTTACAAAATAAATAATAAATAATTTAATTAAATTAACATAATTAGAAAATTTATATACCTAAATCATGAAATAGATGGACTTTTAACACTTCACCCTGTTCTTCGAGCCGTTGCGCTGTCTCGGTATTTATTAGATTGAAGACGATCGCAAAGATGGTGCATGCCGCGTATATACCGAGCGCGATCCACCACAGCAGTTGTTCGTGTAATTTTTGTTCGAAATTTTTTAGCACTAATAACCCGATTGTTAGACCAGCTAGGGCACCGGTTAAATGGGCGACGTACGATATCGACGGTGCCGTTGTATTTTCGACCGCGTACCGCGAATATATCGCAAAACCAACATCACATGAGGCTGTAAATTAAAATAAAAAGTAATTAGCCTACGATCGTAATAAACGGTGGCCGAGGTGCGCTCAACTTACCAAAAATAAATATTGCTAATAGTCTTATGATACCATATTGCATGTTACTATAATTTAACATAACGTTAGCTAGGTGGGCCGCCAGCAATGCGTATACACCACCGCTCGCCCCCACCAAACACACATCCGGATCGAATACGCTTGTGCCTAGCGAACCGGCTAAAACTCCAGCTACATATACACAACCTATTCGTAGTGAGCCATGTACCATCTCTAATGGTAGACCAACTAGTAATTGTACAACTAGATTAAAACCTAGGTGAAACCATCTATAACGACATAAACATAAAAAAAATAATAATCTATTATCCGATTTTGGTGACATCTATATAAAATGCAAAACATTTAATCAATATATCAAATGTCCAAACCAAAGCCGGTACACAATGTATAACAGTTTTAGGTGACATCTATATATGGATAGGCCAAGTAAACTTACCCCGCATGTAACACCATGTAGAATAGAAATCGCCAAACTTCTTGTCGCTTGTCCGGCCTATAAATAAACATCGAATCGATGGGCACCGGGCCCGCTGGATCCGCCTGTCCCGACGTTAATGTGTGGTATGTAAAAAATCCCAACTATAAATAAAGGAGAAAAAAAAGAAATTATCCCACCTGTACACATCACATCGTACATCAATCACACTCCTAAACCATTAATAATAATCTTTCACCTATCCCTCCTTTATAATAAATAGTTACGTAGCACCCATGGGTATGAGGCCGTATTACTGTGCGACAACGTAAGACGACGACAAGTCCTTTTGTATGATTTATTACGACGATAATTTAAATACACGACACATAAATAAATAAAAATTTTAACCATGACCAAACCAAGCCAAGACGAACGAGAGCATCGATGGATACATTATTGTTGGTAAGAAGGTAAGAAGATAAGATGTTTGGTTTTCTTATATGCCATGCTATACATACACACGTCTATTCTATATGAAGACTATAAAGACGGTGAGAAAAACACCTACGCTTGATATTTAAATGATCTCAATATTTTAATGTTATTATTTCGAAGATGTTGTTGTTGTTGGAATTTTATTATTATTATTATAATTATATACATGGGTCGCGTCTTACAATAACATAACTTTATAGTTATTTGTTGTTTTTGTATAATATTATAATTTTAATAACAATAACAATAATAATAATAAAAAGGAGAATGAAAATGTTTCGTCTCTCGAACGATATGTGAACGCAACACAACGCAAGTATGTTAGGTTGGAAGACCACCCAAAAAATGTATTTGGTTAAAATATTCGTTAACTGGTTAGCCGAGGGTTTTATTCGATATCGATTGGGAGACTCATTATACGCGTGTTTTGTAATGTGCCTTTGGAAGGATTATTAAGAGGTCAATAAACTATGGATATTGATTTGGAATTGAAATGAAAAGTTTATGAGTGGATATGAATTGGCTGCGGTTACAAAGTGTTTAATGCTTAGTTTGATGTATGGCGAAATGTAATGAATATTGCCAATTAATTACAATGTTGCCAATTTATAGAAAATAGAATTAAAAATTGCTTGATAATTTATGACAGTTGTAGCTTTTATGGCTCAAGCTTTTTATAGGAGGGGGCCTTCGGAGTCATTTATTTACCACGTTACCACGATTGTCATTTATTTACAACCAATTTATCAAAAAAGTTTAAAACGACAATTCTCGCTGCTTAATTGTTTTGAAAAATAGCAATGTACGTGTAGATTGTGAATTAATTAGATTACTGAAAATTTACTTGAAATACATAATCAAAACCAAACCTCCCTCTGCTTGATTATATTGAACCAAGGCGATCTAGTCTTGCGTAACAGGCGGCCTAACGGCCAGTAGATTATGAATTAATTCCATTGTATCTAACTAAGGAACTTGAAAAATTAAACCATTCCTTTCTGGTTGATTATTTTGGAACAACATGACCTAAGTTTTGCGTAACATATTTGAAATAATTAAAAATAATCCTACCTACATGATCATTGCCATGGTGACCGCTTTTTGTGTAACAGAAGGCCTTCGGCCGCTAGATTGTGAATTAATTTCGTTATTGCCAATTTATTTGAAATAATCAAAAACAGGCCTTCTTGGTTGATTAGTTTGTAACCATGGAGACCAATTGTTGATTATCGGGCGGTCTTTTGGCCGCTAGATTATGAATTTCATTGTTGCCAATCTACTTGCAGTACATAAAAGCAATTGCTCCTGCTTTATTTGTTTGGATCATGGCGATCTAGTATTGCATGACAGGCGGGCGGTCTTTTGGCTCCTAGATTGCCAATCGATTCCATTGTTGCCAATTTATTTGAAATGTTCAAAAACAATCCCCATTGGTTCGTTATTTTGGAACATAGCGACCAAGTCTTGAACAACAAGCGGCCTTCGGCCGCTAGATTGTGAATTAATTTCGTTATTGCCAATTTATTTGGAATAATCAAAAACAGGCCTCCCTGGTTTATTCGTTTGTAACCATGGCGACCAATTTTTGATTATCAGGCGGCCTTTTGGCCGCTAGATTGTGAATTTCATTGTTGCCAGTCTACTTGCAGTACATAAAAGCAATTGCTCCTGCTTCATTTGTTTGGACCATGGCGATCTAGTACTGCGTGACAGGCGGTATTTTGGGTCCAAGATTGTCAATCGATTCCATTGTTGCCAATCTACTTGCAGTACATAAAAGCAATTGCTCCTGCTTCATTTGTTTGGATCATGGCGATCCAGTATTGCGCGTGACAGGCGGTCTATTAGCTCCAAGATTGCCAATCGATTCCACTGTTGCCAATTTATTTGAAATGTTCAAAAACAATCCCCATTCGTTCGTTATTTTGGAACATGGCGATCAAATCCTGTACAACAAGGATTGAAGATTGTGAATTAATTTCATTATTGCCAATCTATTTGAAATAATCAAGAACAGGCCTCCCTGGTTGATTAGTTTGTAACCATGGCGACCAATTTTTGATTATCGGGCGGCCTTTTGGCCGCTAGATTGTGAATTTCATTGTTGCCAATCTACTTGCAGTACATAAAAGCAATTGCTCCTGCTTTATTTGTTTGGATCATGGCGATCTAGTATTGCATGACAGGCGGGCGGTCTTTTGGCTCCTAGATTGCCAATCGATTCCATTGTTGCCAATTTATTTGAAATGTTCAAAAACAATCCCCATTGTTTCGTTATTTTGGAACATGGCGACCAAGTCTTGAACAACAAGCGGCCTTCGGCCGCTAGATTGTGAATTAATTTCGTTATTGCCAATTTATTTGGAATAATCAAAAACAGGCCTCCCTGGTTTATTCGTTTGTAACCATGGCGACCAATTTTTGATTATCATGCGGCCTTTTGGCCGCTAGATTGTGAATTTCATTGTTGCCAGTCTACTTGCAGTACATAAAATCAATTGCTCCTGCATCATTTGTTTGGATCATGGCGATCCAGTATTGCGCGTGACAGGCGGTCTATTAGCTCCAAGATTGCCAATCGATTCCACTGTTGCCAATTTATTTGAAATGTTCAAAAACAATCCCCATTCGTTCGTTATTTTGGAACATGGCGATCAAATCCTGTACAACAAGCGGCCTTTCGGCCGCTAGATTGTGAATTAATTTCATTATTGCCAATTTATTTGACATAATCAAAAACTGGCCTCCCTGGTTGATTAGTTTGTAACCATGGCGATCAATTTTTGATTATCGGGCGGCCTTTTGGCCGCTAGATTGTGAATTTCATTGTTGCCAGTCTACTTGCAGTACATTAAAGCAATTGCTCCTGCTTCATTTGTTTGGATCATGGCGATCTAATATTGCGTGACAAGCGGTCTTTTAGCTTCAAGATTGCCAATCGATTTTGGAACATGGCAACCAATTCTTGTACAACAAGCGGCCTTTCGGCCGCTAGATTGTGAATTAATTTCATTATTGCCAATTTATTTGAAATAATCAAAAACTGGCCTCCCTGGTTGATTAGTTTGTAACCATGGCGACCAATTTTTGATTATCGGGCGGCCTTTTGGCCGCTAGATTGTAAATTTCATTGTTGCCAGTCTACTTGCAGTACATAAAAGCAATTGCTCCTGCTTCATTTGTTTGGACCATGGCGATCTAGTATTGCGTGACAGGCGGTCTTTTGGGTCCAAGATTGTCAATCGATTCCATTGTTGCCAATTTATTTGAAATGTTCAAAAACAATCCCCATTGTTTCGTTATTTTGGAACATGGCAACCAAGTCTTGAACAACAAGCGGCCCTCGGCCGCTAGATTGTGAATTAATTTCGTTATTGCCAATTTATTTGGAATAATCAAAAACAGGCCTCCCTGGTTTATTAGTTTGTAACCATGGCGAACAATTTTTGATTATCAGGCGGCCTTTTGGCCGCTAGATTGTGAATTTCATTGTTGCCAGTCTATTTGAGGTCTCTTTGATCCTAATTGAGCAGTTTGGACCATTACGGTCTAGTGTTGCGTAACAGTCAGCTGTTTGCAACAATTCCAATATAACGGGTGTAGCCATTATAGGGCCGTAGTTCCAATATAACGGGCGTATAACAGGCGGCCGTTCGGCTGCTAAATTGTGAATTATTCCATTGTGTCTAATTTATTTGAAATGTTCAAAAAATATCAATAGTTACCTCAATAGTTTGTTATTTTGGTACACGGCGACCAGGGCTTGTTTGTTTAACAGGTGGCCTTTCGGCCGCTAGATTGTGAATTAATCCCAATGTTGCCAATTTATTTGACGCGAATAAATATAATCGTCCCTATCTAATAGGTTTGGACCATTCGGCCGCTGGATTGTGAATTAATTCCATTATTGCCAATTCATTTGAAATGTTCAAAAACACGCCTTTCCGGTTGATCAATTTGTAACATGACGACTAAGTTTTCCAAAACAGACGGCCTTTCGGCCGCTAGATTGTGGATTCCAATGTTGCAAGTTTATTTGAAGTATATAACAGCAATCGTCCCTGCTTGATTTGTTTGGACTAATGGCGATCTAATATTGCGTAACAGGCGGCCTTTCGGCCGCTAGATTGAGAATTAATTTCATTACTGCCAATTTATTTGAAATGAACAAAATTAAACCTCTCTGCTCGTTATTTTGGAACATGGCGACCAAGTCTTTTATAATTGGTGGCCATTCGGCCGCTAGATTGTAAATAAATCGCAGTGTTGCCAATTTAGTTGAAATAATCAAATCAAGCCTTGAAGATTGTTTATTTAGGAACATGACCTTCCAGCTGCTAGATTGTGAATTCATAAGAAAACATGAAAACCAACTCTCACTAATAATGTTGTAGAATAAAGGCTGAACTTTCGGCGGCTATATTGTGAATTTATTTTATTGATGACTATTTACTTGTAATAATGAAAAACAATCACTCCCTGCTTGATTATTTTGGATCATGCCCAGCTAGTTTTGTGTAACAGGCAGCCTAGATTCGGCAACTAGATAACGTAACGTTCGCTTCATTATTTAGAGAAATGATGGAATAAATTTTGCATATCAGGTCGGTCGCTAGACTCCGAATTATTTATAATTATTCCATTGTATTGATTGAAAATAAAGAAGATGGCAATTTAAATTTTATGTAACAAGAATTCTATTGGCACCTAGATTGTGAATTAATTGCATTGTTGTGAAAATTTTAAAAATCATTAAAACGCCGAACAAAGAAAGTAAAATTGTAACGACTACTTGATTAGTTCAGAATTTAAGAACTTTTCAAAATAGGCCGCATTTGGGCATTAGAGTATGATTTATTTCATTGTTGTCAATTTTTCATTATTTATTACAAAGTTGCCAATTTAACTACAAATATTATTTTAACTATTCCCTAACAGCAACTCAACATCTTCCTTAATGAATTTTTCAAAATATAAGATGAAGTTTCAGCCACTAACGTGCGAATCTTACAGCCCCTAGATTACGCTTTTGTAGGGTAAACTATTATTAATTCAATTTTACATTGCTACCAATTTGCTAAATAAAAGAAGTTTACGTTGTTGCCAATTTTATTACACGAACTAAATATTGGATTTCATGTTTAAGAAAATCGTAAATAAGTGTTTGATGTTAAGTGCCCGCAGTGAATTCTGGTTTACACCGTTGCCAATTTGAGGAGTCAGATTAAATATAACTTTTATAACATAATATAGCAGCCTAAAAATTAAGTACCATTTCGTAGGTCAACAATTCAATTCCAGATCTCAATGAGTGAATTAAATTTCACACAAACTAACTACAACCAGGTTCATGGCAACATGGTATTTCTTATCAAAGCTGTTGATAGGTTGTTGAATTAAAAAGGTCGCGGTTTTCTGAATTTCTAAATTATATACACACTGTTGCCAATTTGGTGGTACAAATTAAAAACTTTCTAAATAAGTTTGCAACCTAAAGGTTACTGAGCGTGTATTTAAGAAGGATGAGCCGAGTTAGTGGAAGCCGGTTACCTTTCCGCCTTCGTGAATTTTATTGTATATTGCTGTCAGTTAGCGTAAAAACAAATTAACAACAATGTAAAACTATTAAAGTGTCGGTGTTCTAAATACACAATTTAGCAGCCATTAGGCTGCCACATTATTTAGAATAATTCTTACTTGATTTGTCAGACTTAGGGACTCCGAGCTAATCATATTTTTAACTATTTCTAAACATAAGACAAGAATATTCTACTATGGTTTGGTTGATTATGTGTTTACAAAGGATGATACCTCGATGCCAACAAGGAACCTCCCAGCCTAGAGAGTTTCATATTGACATTACCAGTCCGCGTAAAATATTTCAAAATTGTCAAATTTTAGAGATAACTTACGCCATTATGAGAAACGACGTCATAAGACCGGGTTGCGTGCAGAACCGAATACCGAACTTTGTTTACATAGAACTCCAAATTCAAATTGGTTAAATTGGAAACAATACACAAAACAATAATATAAGAACTATCGGTTAAATAAAATGAGGGGTTCGAACCAGAATTGGTTTAAAATTTTTATAAAATTGGCAACAATGCAGGTGTATTATTTCAGGCCCATGTTTGCTAAAGGCCAATGACATAAACATAATTAGTTTATTTCTCACTTAATTACATATAAACACGCAACGATTTTATAAAATTCTGACAACACTGTGCTTTAATTTTATCAGAAAAAGAAAAATAAATATAATTTAAATTTGATAATTTTTCGAGTTAATTTTAGCAGTATTTAGAACGATAAAACAAAATATATAGAGTAGCAGCTTAAACTAGGTAGTAGCTATTGACCGTTTAAAGGAGTTCGTGATAGCTCACCACGAACTCCTTTAAACTGTCAATAAGCTACTACCTAGTTTAAGCTGCTATTCTATATATTTTGTTTTAGGCCTTTTGGAATATCCTTTAAATTTAAAAACTATTTCCAAACGACATCATAAAATTGGAAATAATGAAACCATACATAAAACAAAATTGGCAACAACGCATAGTTAAAATCGTTTGGAAAAAGTGGAAAAATTTGGAAAAAGATTTTTCAATAATCAATCGCTTGAAAAATGTTGGATCAGGCAATAATTTTAATAAAACCCATTTAGTTACTTTACAAATTTACCGTCCTGGCGCTGTTATAGGAAATATTATAAAGAATGTCACAAATTTAAATGAAGCTCCTTAATCGTAAATGTTTGTCACCACTGGGAATCCGCGACATTTAGTTAAAGCTTTCACGGAAATGGACCTTAGCTGTAAGTAAGGACCGAAAATATCTTGCCTTAAATAATTCGTTAGTATAGGCGGCGCCATAAATCGCAAGCACAATAATTATGGTCATCACTGTCATTAATTAACAGAAATATAAAATCTGCCATAACAATCAAACGGAATAATAAAATGTATTTTATTTTATTTTTTATAATAATTTACGTGACAATTATCGATGTTAAAAAAAAAAAAAAACAGGAAGTCAAAATTTTAATTCAAATGTTTTTGTATTTTTTTATTTTTTATTAAACAGGATACTTGGCTAGTGAATTTGAATGAATTGAAAATCGAACACAAAGATCAACCTCATCATGATCACCATAATGATTTAATGATTGGAATGTCCGGTGTTGTGTTCGGCATATTCTTTATTACTATGCGCGCTTGGTATGTTGTAATCGATTAGATGGATGTTGGTGTTAACGCGCGCGAAATCTAAAAAAATGTGTTTTCAATTACTTGCCACTTCTCACTTAGCGTTTAATAAATGAACCAACAAGAACAACGATAAAATAATTTTCATCAAAATTCCAACGGAAGTGGCTATAAATATTTCACCATTAATTAAATATTTTGATTTTAAGCAGCACATACACGAGTACCGACCGTCCCATCAGGCGGTCGATTATTATTATTTCTTGTATTATAATTTTTTTTGTTTTGTGTTTATTTGTCTTGAGATGAGATTTTTTTTTTCTTGTGTACCATCCGACTAACTAACTAACCAACAAGAGTATTAATATATAGTGAGACACAAAATGTAATCGGATTAAATATTTTTTTTTTATTAATTGTTGATTAAACACTGGGAGGTACCCAACCAACCGCATGTGATTATAATCTCCTCACATGCATGTGGTACCTACTATATAGTATGTTATATACGCAGAGAGAAGATTATCAGGTGTCTCTAATAATCTGAGATAAATGTGCATTTGGAATGAAAGTGTCAAACTATAAATCACATTTCTTAAGTACTGTTATATACGAGAGATTAACCTTCTCATATGTGTAATGTGTTGCCGTCTATAAATAAACATGCGCGCGGTTTCATATTTCTCCCGTCTTCCGTATAATTATTACATCATTATCGAGCAACAGGATAAAGGAAGTTGGGTTTCTTCTTGTACATGGCATATACACTTTCTTTTCATACACAAAAAAAAAATGTTTTAAATCGTAAAGGAAGAGATAAAAATTTGTTGAAATCGATTTTATGTATTTTCTGTATATACAAAAAACCACTTCCATATCCATCGTCGCGTAATTAAAATTTAATATTCAGCTCAAGTTTGTGAATTTTAATTTTAATTAATAAACAATTTTATTTATGGTTCTTTGTTTGCAAAATTCCTAATTATATATACCACAGGGCACATTATATAATTCCAGTTAAGTTCAATAACCAACATTTAAGGTGATTTGATCTTGAATTCAGTTTGTCGTCTTTGTGCGTACACATAAAAATAGATCCCCTTACTAAATTCCGATTTTATTTACAGAGGCACTTAACTGATCACAATTTCTTAATCTTTTAACTTAATCAAATCCACATGCGGTTCATTTCAATAAAATCCATACATATATGTTGTTGCTGTAGTTGTCGTGAATTTATATAAACCAGAAGGATCCGCGCGCGCCGACACCAAAATAAACAATTCATGCACCAACACAACAAACCCTGGAACGGGAAAAAAATCATAACAAAAATATTTAGATTAGCTCGAGGCGGCGATATCACCGACATTTTACAACTCTCGCCTAGCTAAACTACGAGTATTATGTTGTATATGTTACTCGTATTTGAGGTAGTAGATTACGACGAGTAGTTAATTAAAAATACAAACGGTTTTATGTAAACTAACAAATTTGTATTATTTACATTATTCCGAGTGTAGAGTAGTTTATATTTAAATTAATTTAACAAAAACAAAAAATAACAAAAATTAATTGTTTGTGTTTAATGTAAACAAATCAAAACTGTTGTGTGTAAATTTTCTTCATTCAGTAAAGTTTTATTTCATTTTGGCGGGCATTAGACGAGAAGCAGGTGTCGCGAATCGGGGCAACTGCATAATCGATACACGAAATATGTTAAAATCGCTGGATTTTCCTAAACTGCCAAAAACTAGGTTTATCTGTCAATCACTTGTATAATGAGCTGAACAGTAAATTTACAGTGTTGCCAATTAAAGATTTAAAATTAGTAATAAATCCCTGGTCTAATAATTCGGACTCTGCGACACGGGGCTTAATTTCGATACCTGCCAAATTCTGGAATAAAACGACAGTAACCAAATGAAATTATATTATTATGAAAATATATTTGAGGTAAGGATAATTTTACATTGTTGCCAATAATTTAAACTACTTTTAAAAAATTGGTCTCAACAGAATTTCATAATTTTCAAAAATTTACCACAATTGGCTATGTAAATGAAGTTTAGGCTTATTATCACAATCGTGAGACTTTACTACTTCAGCCCGAAAAATTTTTACTATCGCGACAGTAAAAAGTGTCATGATACACTATCATGACATTTGATATATTTTTAAGATATCCTCATTGGTAGCCTAGACAAACCTAAACTCATTTATACGAAGACATTGTTCGAAAAACCCGATAGCAACACTAAACTATCACTATCGGGAGTCTTATACACCAGCCAGAAAACATATCACTGTCGCGACAGTAAAAAGTGTCATGACATTTATAACATTTAACCAGAAATTTTAAAAGTTCGTTACTCAGCTGAAAAAGTCAATGCGAAAACTCAATTAGCACTACGTGACTGACCTCCATGTAATTACTAGCATAAATTTTCAGTCCGAAATTTTATTTTTTGGTTTATGGGTTAATCGTTTGTTGTTTTGACTACAATCTGAGAGATTTTCAGATAAATTGTATTTGGAATTATCGGGATGTTTGAATTCCACCCAAAAATTGGTCTCAACAGAACTTCATAATTTTCAAAATTGTACCACTCTTTGTTATGTATATGAAGCTTAGACTTGATTATCGCACTATCGTGAGAGTTTACTACCCCAGCCCGAAAAAATGTTACTATTGCGACAGTAAATTTGATGTATTGGGAGTCTTATATACCAGCCCGAAAAAATTACACTGTCGCGATAGTAAAAGTGTCATGATAACGTGTCATGACATTTATAAAATTTAACCAGAAATTTTAAAAATTCATTACTCAGCTGAAAAAGTCAATGCAAAAACTCAATTAGCACTACGTAACTGACTTCCATGAAATTACTAGCATGAATTTTCAGTCCGAAATTTTAATTTTTGGTTTATGGGTGTCGTTTGAAGTTTTGACTACAAACTGAAAGATTTTCAGATAAATTCTATCTGGAATTATCGGGATGTAGTCACAAACAAAGCTTAATAATTTTCAAAAATTTACGATTATTGGCTATGTAAATGAAAATGAAGTTTAAGCTTGATTATCACTATCGTTGGAGCTTACTACCCCAGCCCGAAACAATGTTAATATCGCGACAGTAAACAGTGTAATGATACACGATCACGCCTAGTCAAACCTAAACTCATTTATATGAAACTCGATATCGTTCGAAAAACCCGATAGCCACACTAAACTATCACTATCGGGAGTTTTATATACCAGCCCGAAAAAAATTTCACTGTCGCATTCTTCAGCTGAAAAAACAATGCGGAAACTCAATTAGCACTAACTGATTGATGGCTGATCTCCATGAAGCTACTAGCATGGATTTACGTTTCGTATAGTCGTTTGAAGTTTTTACTACAAACTGAGGGACTTTCAGATAAATTCTATCTGGAATTGTCGGGATATAGTCGTTTGAATCCCGCTCTACAGACGATTCACGGGTACTTGATACATACCACCAAAATTGAGTGTAGAATATGAGTATTACGAGTATTCTGAGTATTGTTAAGGGACTTTTATTTAATCCTTGTGTCTATAACCAAAAAATTCTTCGATGTTATATAACCGGCTACCTACCCGGGTAGCCATAGACGCATTTTCTCGTTTATAATGGAAATGTTTGCGTTACGCATGTTTCCTTTAATTTTGTGTTGCCATAATGGAAAAAACAAAACACGATGGGATAACAAAAGGAGTTCCCCGATTTTGATAATATTATTGAAGATGAAGATTTTGAGGCGGACTATTGATCTGACGAAGAATGGTTACCTGCACCACTGGACAGAAATAATGAAGATTCTGTTGTAGAAGATATACGTCAATACAGTTTACTCAGCAATGAATTGGAAGTGATTCTAGTGATTATGAACAGACAGAAATAACGATTTCCACTGCAAGATGATATTTTAAAAGGAAAATATAACAAACTATGGCGGCGAGAACCTATACAGGTACAAACCTTGAGATATAACTTATTAAGAAGTCAAGAAAGAGGTCCTCACCGATCAAAAAATAAAGGAATCCATTTTTTGTTTACGTATTTGTTGTTACGTTTTTTTCGGAATTAACTTTGAAAAACTTGGGAAATTTACGATGGAAAGACTCAGTATAGAACAAAGAACCAAAGTTGTTCAATTTTATTTTGAAAGTCAGCATTGGCAACAAGGGGTTGTCTGTGATCTTTCGTATACTGGAAGACCTCTTGCAGTTTGAAATAATGTGAACATTGCTCGTGTGCAAGCAAGTTTTGAGGAAAACCCCGAAACTTCCACTAGGCGATGTTCCCAGCTGTTGAAGATGTCTAGGCGGTCTTACACCGTTTCCCATGTAAGATTCAATTGGTTCATGAGTTAAAATCAAATGATGCACAAATACGCATTCAATATAGTCGCCGTTTTCAAGAATTGTGTCTAGAAAATAACGAGTTTATTCACAAACTCATAATGAGCGATGAGGCCCATTTTCACCTCAATGGTCACGTGAATTAACAAAATTGCAGAATATGGGGAACTTAAAATTCAAGAATAATTGTTGAAGATCAAATGCATCCACTTACCCTTCGGTGCATCTACAGTATGTTGTGGAATAACTTCAGATATGATGCGATTAATGTGAATGACATTCAATACCGAGCAATGATTAAAAATCATTTTAAGCCAGAGGTGCTGAGCAATCCAGAATTGTGGATCCAACTAAATGGAGCGACAGCTCACACAGCTCGTCCGAGATTTAACGGCTCCCGAGTTTCGTGATCCAATAGCTTAAGGTCATTATACGAGAAGAAGTGAGGGCGCTGGGACCTGAAATTCTAAGAAAAGTTATGGAAAATGCTCTGGAAACCCTACGTCGGGTCGAAGCAAACAATGGGCACCATTTGAAAATATTATCTTCAAAACATAATGTGAACACATTTCCAAACTACAATCTAAACATTAAATAAATCATAACGTTACTTATGTGCCACCCTGTATGTTGTCTGTAGCAAACACATTTAGGTGTATATTTTTTAACGTGATTGACATTGTCATACAAGAAACCAACAGGAAGGCTATGGCAACTTATGAAGAGTACAACAAAAATAATTGAAATAAACGAAGCGCGACAATAGAATTTATTAACCAAGGAGGAATTGAATGCCTACCTAGCAATTTTGATAAACGCAGGAGTCCACCAGCAAAACCATGAACACGTAAAAAATGTTGTGGACGAATCCTTTGTATCGCGCTAGTAATGGGGTTGAATCATTTCTGGCAAATAAGCAGGTTTTTGAGATTCGACAACAAAAACACAAGACAATATCACTTAGAAACAGATAAAGCTGCGGCAATCAAAGAACTGTTTGAAATGCTAAACTCGTATCTTCGAAGAAATTATCCGCTCGAAATACTGGATTAAAGTTTGGTGGGTTTGTGATGCGTCCAACTGCTATCCGATAACTGTACAAATTTATACGGGTAAACAAGCAAGGGTGAAACGAATCAAGATGAAAGAGCTTTAAGGGGTCGGGTAGAAATATTGTTACTGACAATTTTATTACGTCACTGCCTCTTGCAGGTGGATTGATGAGCTGGAGCTTATCAATTTTTGGTACATTAAAAAAACGCCATATGTTCCGAACGAGATGCTGCCGTCAAGATAGTGTGAAATCTACTCTTCTGTATTTGGGTTTAGTGACGACAATATCATAATTTGCTCTTGTTACTAGAAATAATAAAATTGTGATCTTGTTGTCAACGCAGCAGTACACAGAAAATATAATCGGCGAAAACAAATTATTTGCTATATGAGTAACAAAATTCACAAACGCTGAATTTTTTAACGGGATCTGGCATTGCAATTAACTTTACCACACATTAATTAGTTGCTCGAGCAACAGTCCCCAATATATAGCCGTTTAACCTCACGTTCCGGTATTAAATACGTTCTTGGCAAACCAATACTAGATCAAGTACCATCATCCTCAGCCGAAAAGATTCGCGATAGCGAAGAAACGAATCTCGCAAACTGGGAAAGGTTGAATTTGTTTGGCGGCGTTATGTAGTACATCAAGTATGTTTTATTTTGGGTACCTGAGTAGCTGGTTATAGAACAAGAGAGTAAGGCTATTGGAACTAAAAAGAACCCCCTTGAACAAATTTAGTGTCCAGTTTATATTTAAAAATCGATCCAAAATAGTCATTTTTAGGATGTCGCGGAACAAGAGACGGAAATTACAAAAACTAAAAATTTTACGAGCATTTTAAAACCAACTGGCTATGCAGCCGGTTATAGACACAAGGGTTAAACATATGAGAACTTTAAAAGGATTACAAACAATTTTACTAATCAGAGGAAATGTTGAAAATTAAACTTGACAAACAAAACAAAAACCCCAAAGTCGTGCATTATTAGCACTAGGTGGTTTAAGTTAGGTGACTTAATGACCAACTTTATGTACGATCTCCGGAAATGGCCAATAGCCATTTAAGTTTGAGTTGTAAGGTCATCAGTACACCTACAAGATCAAAATTCGTATCAAAAACCCAAAGTCGTGCATTATTAGCACTAAGCAGTTTAAGTTAGCATACTCAATGGCCAACTTTTTATGGTAGCTAGACCTGAATCATGATCTCCGAGAACGTCCGATAATGACATTCCAAATATAAGAAAAAATGCCATCCGTACACCTAGAGAATAAGAATTCGTAGTAGAAAACTCGAAATCGTGCAATCATTACCTCAATCTTGAGTGAAACTGGAGGTATACGCCAACTAATCGCCATGGCAGAAGTAGTATTGCTATAATTAAAAAATTAAAATTTGTTATGTTTTTATTCTCTTAGACGGAAAGAAATTGAAACAATGATTGTGATGTCACAATTAATTATTGCAAAATTGATTAGACTATCTACCAGCCACCTGGGTCATAAAACGTTTTCTATGACATTTCTACTAGAGGCCGAAATGTGGCGCCAGAAAAATGTATCATTATACTGAAGCTGCACAATCAATCTGTCTTTAAAGTGCTTTAAAAATTAAAAAGCTTTTATTTAATTAGCGGTCACCTAAACTACGTTGTCCTACATGCACTAAACTAGAGAACCAAACCGTCGGATTCCCGTCCCGAAAGATGGGAAGCAACTGAGTTATTAAAAAATTTCGTAAATTAAAAGAAATTTTAGCAGCGTCGACGAAATTATCCTCATTTACTGGGGGTATCAGCTGAACGATCAGGTTGTGACATTTCCAATTTTTGACACATAACAAATACCGAAAACATTGTCGTTCGTTTAGCGGCGACCGGTGATGCTACAGCTAGCCGTTAATTTTAAAAAGCAACCGTTGATTTAATTACGAAGTATGCAATATTGAATGATAGGTGACCCCTGATTACGTCGGGGTCACCAGTTTTAGAAATGTAACTCTTTCACTATTTTTATGCTTCATTCATTTCTTAATTTATGAACTCATTTAAAACACTAATACACAATAAATAATTTACTTATTAAATTACAAATACAGATACATCACCCATTAAACTGTATCTACACCAAAAATTGTTTTTTCAAAACTAACTCGACTTAAATCGAGCGAATAACTTCTCCATAATGGTACTGAGTTCACTAAATGTGCAAAGTATAAAATTTTAAAAGAAATGAAATTAGAAGAATGAATTTGTAATTTTAAATGGGAAACGCCATAAATTTAAATTGGCAACAATGTAAATTTATTTCGCAAGGTATCATCTTGAAGGTCGCTTAGAAACAAATCCCAACATTCAATACTACTGTATCGTTGGTAAAAATGTTCCTGCTAATTATAAATCATTTACAATAAATAAAATTTAAAAAAAACGTTGGCAACACTGCAAATCTCTTTACACTTTTGCGAGCTAATTAAACAATTGTAAATGTTACTTCTTTCTATATAACATGCAAAGTGTCATCGCAGCTTTAGTATTTCAAAGCTGATATTTAATCCTTTCAATTAAAGTGGCAACATTGCATGCCTTAGTTTAGTTCTTAACCAAAGACTAATTAGGTGTTCAGCCAGTTGCTGTTCATTTAAATAATTTCACAATCCCGCTATCTGGTTTTAATATTGGTAAGTTAAGTAACATTGGCAATTTCCACCATGGGTTTCGTGCAGAGCTGCTTTCGATTAACAATTTCTGTAATCTACACCAACAATTGTTTTTTCAAAACTAACTCGATTTAAATCGGGAAAATAACTTCTCCATAATGTTACTGAGTTTACTAAATGTGTAAAGTATAAAATTTAAAAAAAAATGAAATTATAAGATTAAATTTGTAATTTTAAATAGGAAACGCCATAAATTTAAATTGGCAACAATGTACATTTATTTCGCAAGCTATCATCTGGAAGGTCGCCCAGCGACAATTCCTAACATCCTATTCTACTGTATCGTTGGTAAAAGTGTTCCTGCTAATTATAAATCATTTACAATAAATAAAATGTAAAAAAACGTTGGCAACACTGCAAATCTCTTTACACTTGTGCGTGCTTTAGTATTTCAAAGCTGATATTTAATCATTTCAATTAAATTGGCAACATTGCATGTCTTAGTTCTTGACCAAAGCCTAAGTAGGTGATCAGCCTGGTAAGTTAGGTAACATTGCCAATTACCACCATGGGTTTCGTGCAGAGCTGCTTTCGATTACCAATTTACATTAAATAACCATTATTTGCCCTACATAAACCACCATATGATACGGATTTATTTTCAAAAGTAACAGTAATTGTGTTTCAATCCAAAACAACACAAATCGCGTATCCTACACACAACTCATTTCAATCGATCAAATAAGACTCCATTGAAATGTCGCGTACACACACACACACACATCTAAGATACTCTTGCATATAAATACAGAACTCGAACCAAAATAAACGTTTTGTGTAGGGGGCGGACAATGATTGTGTGCATGCAGCAAAATTCATATATTACACAACAACTATACATCCTAAATTAATTTGAGTTTTTTTTCTTACTTCAAGATCTCATTTCTTATTTATTGTATAAAAAGAAAATTTCATTCATAAAAATCGTATGTGTATGAATCATCATCATCAGCATCGTCATTATTATTATCATCATCATAATGAAGAGAAACCTATTTCAATTTATATAATTTTTTTATGAATGAATACGCGAGCACGAGAGATAATATGCATGTGTATAAAGAGAGGGAGAATTAAAATAAGGTCGCGTACTGTATATTAAAGGTGCACGATGTACAAATAAATTTTCTCGATATCATGATTTATACGTGGATGCAGCAACGACGACGGCGACGATGATGATGGTGATAATAAAATAAACTAAAATCATTTCCCATGGAAAATCGCGGCATCATACCCATATCGTGTTCCACCTTCAACATCTCGCGCAACTTATAATAAACAGACAATAACAACAACAAAAACACGCGTGCTGTATGCGCCTTCGCGAAATCAAGTTTTAAATATTTTTTTTTTTTTTGTTACTTGAGCTCTGTTAAGAAATAAAAAGTTTAACCTCACACAAAATCATAACAATAATAACAATAATAATCCAAAAGATGAAGATGAAGACGGGCATATTATCATTGTTATTATTGGCGCTTTGTACCATCCACATAAGACGACTTTACGATGGTGACGACGACAACGTATTATATGAACCTTGGGGGGATTAAGTGATTTAGATGCAGAGAGGCTGAGCCATGAAATCGACTTAGTCGATATGGTACGCAGACAGACGTGTGGTTCACATATAATGGTTGCGGTGTATGATGGATGACGGTTACGCAAAAGCAAAAAAAAAGTAAAATAATAAATCGCGCGCGAAATAAAAGGGATAATCAACCGCGAATTCTTTTATTATGATTGTTATGTGGGTGTTTTGAATTTTTTATTTTGTTTATGATAAATAACAATAACGAAACCATGAATAAGACCGACAGATGATGAAGAAGAAGAAGTGGAAAAAAATGATGATGAGATCTTACATATATCGCAAAGAAGATTATGACTCATGTGCAGGTTTGTTATTATTTTATGCAAATTTGTAATTTTGTATTGTTTTATTGTTATTTGTATGTAGCTCGCTCGCTATCTTTCAAGATTCTTGAGTGGTGAGAGCAGTTAAGAAAGTGAAATAATCACACAAATTGTTGAACTAGTGAACTAGGTTATGATGAAAGTTTTCCATATATACTACGCACGTAGGTAATCACCGATATGGAACAGTGATTCGTTACGTGACAACACATAATTAAATTACAGCGATATACAAAAGTGTCATCAATTCTGTTGTCTCGCGCATATAATTAATAATTGTCTTTTGTAATTGTCACGTGAACTAATTAAGTTCCATATAAATTAATTAAACCACTTGCCGCGTGTGTCTCATATTTCATTCATTTGATATACACGGATGACACGTGCTTTTATATCCTTCTGTTGTCCATCCGCATGTAAGCGACTCGACTCTTAAATGCTTTCTGCAATCGAATTGTGCTACCTCTCTCAAACTATAACCAAATATTTTCCGAACATCTGTTCACTTTTTATTATGTCTGGTTTATTATAGTATTTAGGTCTGTATGTATTTTTTTTTTTCATTTCTTTTTATCATTATTATCGCGTCTTATTATTTTACTACAGAAAATGTATAAGAGTGCACCGAGTAATAATTTGAGATGGGTAATTTTACCAAAAACAAAACTAAGAAATTCGAGATGAATATTTTCGGATTTACTTTATGTGAGGCAAGGTGTTCAATTTATAAGGTGGTTGAGCTCATATTAACAGTAAAGCGATATGATGGTATTGTAAACAATTGGCAACATTGCATTGTCCGCCTAAACTTAAAATCGCACCTTGCCACTGGCCACTAAGTAAACAATAAAAAGTATTGTTACATCGCCGTAGGCAATATCTTATCGAATATATTGGATAATTGTGGATTATTTTTGCATTGTTGCCAATCTAACGAACATTTTAATATCCTCGGCAACCTCAAAACTAGTTACAAATAAATCGAGTGGCGTTGCACTGTTGTCAATTTAATTCAAACTAATTATGCATTTTTAAAGTTTAATTAAAAATTTTCCATTACAAAAATATTATTTACAATTAATTTTTCCTATTGACAATTTCAAACCATTTCAACATAAATAAATGAAACTTTGCTGAACAAAACGTAAAGCACTGACAACACTGTATTAAAAGTGATTGATACATGGGTTTTAATTATCCCAGCTGATAAATCAATAAAGTAACACTGCAGTTTAGTTTATTCGTTTGAATATCGGCAACATTGTTTTAATTTTAGAATCTAGTCAAATCAGAAACCCGCCGAGAAAATGTTAAGAAAGTTTGCTTTGTAAGAGTACATGAGTAGAGCATAATCCTTCGCTCAATGTCAAGCTAATCAGTTCTGCCGTCTAAGCCATACTGGAAAGGTGGACATCAGGCCAAAATACCAATAAAAGGCGCAACTTGAAAACCTATTTGATGAAGTCATCGGAAATCACAACCACTGCCCCACCAAATGTGATGAAGATTTGCGTTACAGTCTGACCAAATGGCCCATGCTCAATAATACTAAACCCGTGTGCTCCTCCTAAGGTGAAAAAATGAGCAATTAGCTCGAGGTCGGGAAGTCGAGAGCCGAAATGAAAATTCAAACTCTGAGAGTTGCGTCAAAGCCCTTGTAATTTTTTTTTACCATTATCTAAGTTCAATCCAAAAACTACACCATTAAAAGAGGTAAGTTCCTGTTACGTTAATCAAAACAAACTTCTTGACTTAGAGTATTTTGAAGTAAATTTTTCGACGAAATATTTGGATTCATCAGACCAATATTAATGGAAACAAAACGTGAGAGGCTTCCACCCACAAAAAGATTACCACCGCACTCCAGAGGTTGTTATTTTTGTTTGTCCACACAGGAACAAATGCCGGTTCTGATTATCGCCTGGAAAATCTGCAACAATATGGTATGATATCCTAATCTAAATGAACTCAAGTAACGATTTTTGGCGGAAGCGCTTGAGACGATTTTTTTCAAGACAGAGAATTTTTCGTATACAAAAACATGATTTAAAATTTAATTTTACATTGTTGCCGATTTGGTGTCTAGTGCCAGGTGTTGTCTAGTGCTAGGAGGCATCATTAGCAATTTAATGACAAGAAATAAATATAAAAGAATCGTAAACTAAGTGATGTCAGAGGCGCGGCCTTTCGGTCACTAGAATATGAATTAAGTTAAACATGTTCGTCATTTTAATTGCAGGAATATTTACAAATAAATATTTATGAATAGTACCAGGAGCCAAGCTAGTTTCCGCCAGTTTATGTTTTTTACACTGTTGCCAATATCGTTTTAATCTTTTTAAATAATGTGCTTGTAAATCTTTTTCCAAAGGAAGCTTAATAATCGGAACTTTTAATGTTTAGAAAATCTATAGAGAACATTTTTAAAAACAGTGTTGCCAATTTGATTGGATGAATATAACCATCATAATTTAATGACCTTCAAAGTATCAAAACATTTTTCAAACGCATTTTCCGGAAGTTCTTGCCACAAATTCTTTTTTATGTCTTCTATCGACTGAAAACGTGTGTTCTCGAAGTGTTAATTTGAGTTTTGGAAAGAGAAAAAAATCAGCCGGGGCGATATCAGGTGAATACGGTGATTGATTATATTTGTTGAGTTTTTGGCCAGAAATTTGTTCACAATGATAGCCTTGTGAGAAATGCGAGAAATTCGCTCCCTCAAACGCCGCACAACTTCTGGCAAGAATTCCGAGTGCACAGCACTGCGATAATCAAAGAAAACAGTCCAAATTGCCTTGGCTTTTAATCGACTTTGACGTGGTTTTTTCGGTTTCGGCTCAGTTCGAAGGCGTTATTCTGAAGCTTGGTGTAAAACTCGTAAAACCATGTCATTTTTCGGAACTAGTCGAGCAGCAACGTGTTTCATGCCCAAACAATCGTGTACAATGGTATGAATTGATTCGTGAGACACAGAAATTTCAGCGGCTATCTCTCTCAAACCTAAATGACGATTTGCCATCACCATTTTCTTCACTTTATTGATGTTAACTTCAGTTGAAGACGTTGTTGGCCGACCAAAACGAGGCAAATCTTACACAACTATGCACGTGTTTTTGATAAAGTCGATTCACCGCATAGAAATTATGTCATACTCATACAATCCAATCTTATCGCTGATCTTAAGAGCGAATTTTCTGAGAATCAAAATTTCTAAGAAATTCCGTTCTTCACAAGAATGTCGTTTTAGATATGCGAGCTCCACTAGAATTTTAATCAGGTTGGAACGAGTAGAGTGCTCATATATGTCTACCAAAATATTAAAGTGACAAGTTTGTCGATCGGTGAAAATTTTGAGATGGGAATTTTCTGAGAATCAAAATTTCTAAGAAATTCCGTTCTTCACAAGAATGTCGTTTTAGATATGCGAGATCCACTAGAATTTTAATCGGGTTGGCGACATATGGGTCTAACGTATGGGTCTACCAAAATATTAAAGTTACAAGTTTGTCGATCGGTGAAAATTTTGAGTTGCAAATTTTCTGAGAATCAAAATTTCTAAGAAATTCCGCTCTTCACAAGAATGTCGTTTTAGATATGTGAGCTCCATTAGAATTTTAATCAGGTTGGAACGAGTAGAGTGCTCATATATGTCTACCAAAATATTAAAGTGACAAGTTTGTCGATCGGTGAAAATTTTGAGATACGAATTTTCTGAGAATCAAAATGTCTAAGAAATTCTGCTCGTCACAAGAATATCGTTTGAGATGTACGAGCTCCATTGGAATTTTAATCGGGTTGGCACGAGTAGAGTACACATATGGGTCTACCAAAATATTAAGGTGACAAGTTTGCCGATCGGTGAAAATTTTGAGATGGGAATTTTCTGAGAATCAAAATTTCTAAGAAAATCCATTTTCCACAAGAATGTCGTTTTAGACATACAAGTTCTATTAGAATTTTGATCAGGCTGGCACGAGTAGGGTGCACATGTGACTGTTTTCCGATCTTTTAAAATTCTGTGATTCGGGAAATATTTCGGCATATTTAATTAAACATAATTTAATTTAGAGTTAACTTGTTAGACACTTAATTAAATATTTAATTAAATAAATATGGGAATTAAATAAATATTTAAACAAAATTGAATTGAAATATTTGGTGCGTTCCAACTCCGCCTTAATATCTGCTATAAACCAATACTTTACAAATATACTTCAATTGGGTTGAAAACCACGTCGGGCGATAGAATCAAATTGCCAAGGGGCCGGAAAAGCATTCAGAAGAGCAATAAATGTAGAAAACCGAAAATTGGCAACATCGCAATATGTCCCGTCAAAATAACATCAAATACTTGTCAAAGCGATCGTATAAATTTGATTGATACTGTATTATATAAATTATAAAAATTGACTTACCTCAACCAATGTCACAAATATAACAAAGAGTGGCGGAGGACAGCATGAATAATTGTCTGCATAATATTTCCGGTCGCGTTCTTCCGGAAGCACTTCCATCGCTATTACGTGCACCATTCTATATTATACAATATAAAAAATAAATCAATTAACCCCAATAATAATTTTATTAAAATTACAAATGTTTTTTGTTACCTTTTAAATAACGGTGGCTCTTCAAACAAGATATGAAAATCGTTTTCTGAACAAATTTCACGATCACGATGATGTACAGCACACTTAAAACTTCGCGACCTTTTGCCGCTCATCTGTAAATAAAACAAAAAAAAAAAAATTTGATTGTTAAAAAGATGTATAGACAATATTCTGAAAATCACAGCCGCTTGTTAATATTAATTTAAACAACTAATTAAAGTTTATAAGTTTTCACACATTTCACTGAATATACATATAGACGTATAGATAGATGTACAGATAGATAGGTTCGGGGGAGTCAAAATAATAAAAATTAAATTCTAATTTTAATAATGTTTCACACATTCATCTTAAAGACGATCTCGCGCGCGCTCTCGAAGAAAAGAAAGAATTTGATTTTCTAAAATGTTTTAATTCTTTCTAATTTTACGGGCTCGGCCCGAATATTACAAATATACACATTATAATGTATCTACATATACCGTGCGCTACAAACAATTTTTTTTTTTTGTTAAATAATAAAAAAATTAATAATTTTATTTAAAGTGTTTTCTTCGTAGGATGTTCAAGAAAAAAAAAACTATATTTCGTTTGTCTTATGTTTTTTAATATTTCTTATTTCTTAAATATAATAAATTGTTTATTGAATTCATTCAAAAATAGTAGGATGATATTAAATATAAACTAAAAATATTGTTATGTATATATAATGACATCACACATATATACACAAGCACACGGACCAGTATAAAAAAATGTATCAATGAACTTAAGAATGTAGCTCTAATATCTATAAGAATATATATAGCAGAGATTATAAGACAATTTTGCTCGATATGGAAAAACTGGACCACATTCATTATATTATTTCATTGTTTTGTATTATTACTGTCATAATAAAAATGTGCAAGGGTTGGCAAAATACTTGCGTCGTGACTTAAGCTAGGGAATTTTAAATGTAAGCAATGTTGCCAATACGATTTGATTTGTTTTTAATTGGCAACACTGCAAACACCATTTTGAAGTTAGGACAGGGGTCCTAGCTATCTTAATAAAATTGACAACATTGCAAATTAGTATTAATTTCCAAAGTATAGCGGTTGGTATTCAACATTGTACCAATATTCGAATTTAAATTATAATATTGCTGCTCACCCACTATACGCACGCGACATATATAGAAATTTCCCAAATATATCGAAAATTTGTCCTTAACGACATTTTGTACACACACACACAAAACAAAACACAACAAGAAAGTAAGTAAATAAATTGAAGTGTGTGAAAAGACCAATGACCTTTAAAATTTTTAAAATTAGAAAACACGCAAAATATTTTGTGCGAAGATCAAAAAATTCGTCACTAAAATAATTAAATATTTATGTATGGTGAAACAGGCGCACACATATACACACACACACACGCACACGTCAATTATTATTAACAAAGAAGTTTATTGAACCGAATCAAAAAAAAAAAAAATCGCGGGCGCGAATTTTACAAGATCTCATCACATCTTCAGAGCGCTCTAAGAAAATTCTAATAAATTTCATTTTTTCAAATTAATTTTTTGGCACAGTAAATTAAAATTTTTAACAACTGTTTTTAATATTCGTTTTATGTTCAAGTTCAATGAAAATGAAATACATAAAATAAAATGTTATGTGTTCTTGCGTGGAGTTCCACTAAACAAATTTAACTTACGAGTACAAAAAAAAACGTTAGGCACTATCATACGTATCAATCACCAGGTGTCCGCTTTATAAATTTATATACGAATAAACTTTCCCTTCGCGAATATTCCTTGTCCTCTTACATAATTGTTGTGTGGTGTGTGGTATATAGATTCTGGCACTGTTTCATAATTTTTATTGTTTAATTCGGCGCCGGCATCATAAATTGTAAACTTATAATAATTGTTAGTGGTGGGGTTTGGATTGGGCAGCGAATAAAGTTTGGGCACATTTTGACAAAAAAGCACAAAACAAACAAAAAATATTTAATTGGCAATAAATGAGGTTTGTGGAGGTCTAGTATTATTGAAATCAAATACAATGCCAAAAGTTTTAATACATCGCGATAATTCGTTATGAAAATTTGGAAAGAGAAAGTGATTATGCACCGAGAACTATTTTTAACGAAAATATGGTGCTCAACTCTATTTACGGGGGAGTAGGAGACATAACTGTTTAATTGGCCAACATTTTCACATTGCTCAATTGTTCGTTATATTGCTTAAAGCATGAGCATAGCCATCTCAAAACCATATAGCCTCAATCCGACAATATTACTCGCATGTCCAATTAAAATGTAATTTTATATTAAAGGCCAGTTTTATTGATGTATCTGGGCCAAACAAAGGCCCAAATTTCCCTAAATAGAAACAGTACAATTTTATAGTAATTTTACTTAAAGCATAGCCACCTAAAAACCATAAAGCCTCAATACGACAAATTTATATTTTTTAAATGTCAAATTAAAGTGCAAGTGTCCAGGAACAAAGTTCGCTTAGTTGTAACAGTACGAGCCTTGCCAACATCACATAGCCTCAATCCAATAAATATTCAACACTAACATATCAGAAGCCCATTTGTTCTTGTGTGTGAAGTAAGATCGATAAAACTAAAATTAATTCGTCGAAACTAAAAATGTCTCGGATAGAGTTTCATGATTTTGAGATGTATAATAGCTAATTTTAGACCAAGCTAGAAAATATCGTTTTGTGACAAGCTCCTGAAGCTAGAAATTTCATTGATTTTTATTTAAATTTTAGCCTTACTCGAAAAGAGCCCTAACCTGAAACATTTCTAATTTTTGCGAAATAGCGGGACAAAAATTTAAAGAAAAATCAACGCAATTTCTAGCCCAGATATCGCCTATAATTTTCGATTAGTTATCGATCATCAGATGGCTCGATTTTTAATTTCTTTTGTGATATGACTGAAATCAAATCGAATTTAATAAATTTGATAATTTTCCGTTTTTTCATTAATTTTGATAAAATTCAAGAGGAAATTGATTGAGAATATTGATATATTAGTGTTGCCTGATTACAATTTTTAATTTGCTGAGATATAATCCTGGGATATCTTTTTGCATGTCAAATTTAAAAGTTATTTGAAAACAAAAACCAGTTATGTTGATTTATCTCATTTTCCTCTGCAGAAGCCACCACTTATTTTCAGAGCCTCTATCACTTTACGGTCCTCGAGATTCAATAGGTTATTCATTACGAATTACCAAAACTATTTGTGCCTTCTGTGTACTAATGTGGGACAATTCGATTCGCCACCCATCCAATTCAGCATTGGCCAAACTGATGGTGTTCGTAGTATATCTTCTATTTGCCGAGGCTTTCGCTCCTTTCCATAGTACTATTTGAAAGGACACAGTCTACTAGGTATTGAAATGCTTCCTCATCTCAAATAAAGACCAGTGGCACCTGACAAATCAACGCCACTCTAGACGCCAGAGCACTTGATTCCAGTGATTTGATCACCGTCCGACTGCTACTTAAATTATAATATCAATGGAGAAGAATATTATAATATATTTCAACCTCAGCTTGAGATACTCTTTAGTAATCTAGGAGTAAGAGGCAAACACCTACTCACACAATTACAGTATACCGCCTGCACATTATTTGCAATGGCACGCTCCATGTCAACCTGTACAATGCCATGGAATGTGGGTCGGCGCCGAATTATCCAACAGAGGGACTTGTTTGTGTTTATTAATATCACCGATCGTAATCGATGACGAAACTTCGCATTGCATCCTGCCTCTCGTGGGATTCGAACCCTCTGCACCACTTGTCCGCCCTTTTAGCTGATCAAAGAAGACAGCTCAGTAAAAAATTCTCGGGTCAGGCAAGCTGTCCGAAATATTTTATCGAAGGAACATTTAAAAAAGAAAAGTGTAAACAAAATCCGCTGTCTTAAATTACTGGTTGCCTACGGAAAACATCTAAGCGCCCGATAATAAGCATACACGCAGTTCTATGCATCTTCAGCATCATTTTCATATATGTTACTTTGTCAGGGGCTGGCCACAATACACTCATTTCGTATATAAGTACAGGTCGTATTACGGTGGTGTAGAGCCAGCGTATCGCCTTCGTTTTCAATCCAAAGTAAACAACTGTAGTAGCATTATACTCTTTCTAGAAAGCTCGGCTTCCAAATACATTTACTGTTTAATAGCACTAAATTAGGAATTTAGGTTTATCAGCAAAGACGAGTCTAGTGTTGCTTAAAGTAGGTGGGCAACATTTGGAATTTTGTATATTTCCTGGTAAATAGGACCAACTATGACGTGAACCGGTCGACCCCGAATAAGCTAGCTAAATATTTACCTCATTTCTAGGGAAAACCAGAATCGTATTATTTTGTATATGTCTAAGCCCTAGGATATTCCAATATCAAACAAATTATTTCAACTGATATGTACTTAACTCTAATATAAAAATGGCGGCCGCTAATTTAAAAATTAAATTTACAGCGTTGCCGGTTTTCTAGCTCTTGTGCAAATGGACATGTTTAAATTCACTGATTTCATAATCACGCAGCTTAACATTCAGGCGCTATTGAGAGAACAGGAAAACTACCAAAATCCACAAATATTATTTTTCCAAAAATTACGAAGTCGCCACGTTTATGATTGGTATTAAAATTGAGGACACGTCACGATACAGTCCTGATAGTTGGAAGCATGAACTAAAACGTAATAACAAAATTGCCTGTTGTGCTTATTAGGACGTGGCCACTTTAACACTTCGATTAATAAATTCGTAACATTTATTGCTACTATTTAAACTAATTTCTGATATCGGAGAGCCTTCCGGTCGCTACTAATGTGCAATGTTGCTAATATTTTGGAAATGTGTCATCCTTTTGACATTACAATTCCAAAATAATTATTTATTCTGAAAAAATAACGGAAATTAGGCAACTTAGAATATCTGTTAACTTTGATGAAGAGCGAATTATTCTCGCGATACTTCTAGAACCAAATTTGCAATGTTGCCAAATTTATGGATATTTTTTCCACATTCGTTATTTTTGGGGTTAGGGTCAATTGGGAAATTGTTTTGATTAAGTTTCTTTCTATTATTCTTAATATCACCTCGTTACAATTCGCAAATAAGAATTCGTGATGACGTGATGTACTTTGAAAAGTTCTGACAATCTCAATCTTTTGCTGGCAAATGCATTTTAGTCGAAACACCATAGAAATGTTTGTTTATTAGAATGATGTACGGCTTAAGTCTGAGTTATATATGAAATTTAAAATTATTAAACTTAAGTCACTATTATGTGAAATAACCTGTGCTTAAGTCACTGTTGCCTCTTTCCGTCATATGGGGATTTGATAAAGCTAATAAGATACAGATGTTTGGAAAAGTTAATTCAAATGAAAATTACAAAGCTTTAACCAATTTCGTAAATATATCTGCCAATTACATAAACCAGAGCAGCGCATGACGTTCATAAAAAACAAAATAAGAAAAAAATTTGGTACGCAGCCAATCGTTTGGGCGCAGCCAAATATTGAACATACACCGATGAATCAAGCTATTTGATAGAGGGAAAGGAGATGCAGGAAGACTGGCATACAATTCAGATGAGTGACCAAATGTATGTCTCCTTACTCTAATCGTATATCGATAGATCCATTGATTGGTGGCAATTGGTATAGCCCCGCCCACAAGACATAAACTAGTTGCTAAGCAAGCCAGATATGCATCCTGCCAAATTGTAATGAACAGTACAAATTTTCTTAATTTTTTAACAAATTGTAAGTTGTTTATCATTTTAAGAAAAACTGAGTGTTTTGCTAGCTAGTTATCCTCACCTTTAATGGGAAACACACCAAAAGCTAAAAAATAGTATGATTATGTGATGTAAAATGTAAATGGGATTTTATATGTCCGTCAGCCCATCAGCGAATCAGAACGCCTTCTACGTGGCTTAACCCAGATACAGGTTATTCATCAAGGCCTGATTTAAACGGAACTAAGTAATTGAAGGTTTGCGATTTAAGTTCGAACTACATGACTTAAGTCAAATTTTGGTTAAATCTTGGATTAACTTCTATGAAGACATCAATAGTCTTTCTGGAAATGCCAGGCTCAATATGGCATTGGTTAAAAATAAATCTTGCAAATTTGATGTGCTGCGGCTTTCAGATGGCAGACTTACCCCTTCCTAAAAAGAAATAATCGAATTACTGCTGTCCATGCATTTTCTCGATCGCAATGCTATCATATCTGATGATGTTGCTTATGAGCAATCTATTTCCGCCCGATTGGGACCTAGCCGGTAGACTTGTCACTCACTTCTACTCCACAATCTTGGAACAGCAGTAGAGTTGTTTTCATCCCGAAAGCTGGTAAGCCGAATTATACCGACCCCAGAGCATTTCGTCCTATTAGTCTTTCTTCAACTTTTCTTAAAGCTTTGGAAGGGACCGTTGAGATATATTAGACGTTTATTCTATCCTTGTTACAAAGGTTGAAAGATCGCTTAGTATTAAGGAGTTTATTGTGGGTACTTTTCTAGATATTGCGGGTGCCTTTGACCGTACCTCTCCTTCTGCCATCACTGAGGCCTGCACATATTAGGGCATCGATCAAACCACGGATTAGATTCATGCTTAGGTTTCGCATGGTTAGGTTTCACAATGCTGTGGCCGAGCTGGATTCTCTTTCTGTCTCTATTCAAATTAGAAAAGGCTTCCCCCAGGAAGATATCTTATCCCTCTCTCTTGCGGTTTTTGGTTATTGATGAAATACTACTATTACTTTACTGCTCAGCCTATTCTGATGGCTTTGTCGTTTTGGTTGCGGATAAACAACTTAATGTATTTATTATCTGACTTAATGCAATGTAATCTTCAGATTGTAGAAATTTGGCGCCTTGAGAAGAACTTGGACGCTAATGCATCTAAAACTAGTCTGCTAGTCTTTTCCAGAAGTAGTAACATTGGCGAACTGTCTGCTTGATCTCTTTTTGGGGAGACGATCGCCAGATCTGACCTAGACCATTCACTTTGCAAACAAACTTGAAAAAGCCACTGTTATTTTTTGACAATGTAGCAGAGGAATTTGGAAAAATGTTTAGGCTTGTTGGGGGTCATAACATCTACCCATGTTATCTTACGCTTCTGTTGTTTGGTAGCCTATGGTTAAATTAATCTGCATTATTACGAAACATAACAGTTTACAAACGGAATGGCGTGCCGCGCTGATACCGGTACTATGCCTTCGACTAATACACTTGCATTGAAGACAAACTTGTTTCTGGTCCCAATATAGTAAGAAAGCGAGTACGAACTACATTAATTACCAGGCTAAGCGTAATTGGCTTGCTTCCATTACCTGCTGAGTGGTAAAGTACTTCTTTTGTGCACCTAATCTTAGGTTTACAAATTTATCAGCCACGGCCGTTTTAAACTCTATTTAGCATGAATGGGGTTTGTTCAAGATTCCTTGTGTGACAACTGCCTTGAAGAGGACGATGTGATCCAGCTTTCGAGATAGCCCAATTCCGGTTTATTAGCTATAAATCTCTTAATGTAGGTCAGTTGCGTTCCCGGCCCTGGTTCCAGGTTATGCAGTTTGCCAGAGCTGCCGATCGGATTTGCGTGTTGTGATAGAATCCTTGGTTGGCAACATTAAAATTAACATGATTTGAAAATTTACAGCGGCGACTAAATTTAAAATGTGTGACTTAAGTATGGTATCCTTGACTAAATACTCATGAATAGATTTAGTGCGGAGACAAGCTATCAGAATCACTATCTTTAAAAAGTCATTTGATGACTTAAACGAGAAATTGTATGTGACTTAAGCTCTAAATAGCCGAGTAAAAGTATTAAACTGTGATATAGTCTTAAATATTTTTTGTCATAATTGTCTTAATTCATTAGTGCTAAAGTGATCTTTCAAGACGAAATAGACGTTTTCAGCTATTACTTAAGTTAATGTGCTTTTGGGACTCTTCAGAACTTTTGTAAAAACAGAGACTTAAAACAAAAATTACATGTGTTTAAATAAGATCAAGCACCCTAGCGCATTTTCTAATAATTGAATTTGTGTATAGACAACAATTCGTTTTCCTGTTAACATCGATCGTGGTCATTCCGATTATTTTTAATGTAAGTTTCTATATAATTTAAGCATGCGATCATCGGTTGTCATGCAAACCAAACAAACAAAATAAACGATCTATTGTTTCCCTCCCCAATATCGATTGTAATTATTATTTTTATATCACACGGTTACATGATCGCGATTCGGAAAAGAAGTAAAATTATTTTTTTTTTTAATTTTAATCAATATAATTATCGCGATCATCTACCATTAGGCACCACACTACGTATATAAAAATAATTGAAAATAGAAGATAATTGTCTCATTAAAAATCCCATAATATAATTATATTTAACATCATCGCGATCAATTGATTTCGATTTTTTTTTTTTTTTGTATTGAGGATCGGACTAGAGTTGCGGGATAGAGTAGAGTACAAAAGGCCGATATAGATCAAACGATTTTTTTTTTGTATTATTTTGGATAATTTTCTGTTAAAATTATTTATTATTTTTAAATCAACATGTTACATACACACACAATATTATAATTTCTTCTCATGAAATTGAAATTTAGTGTGGATCTTTTTCGTTTTGTTGAAGATCATCATCATCATCATCGTAAATTATAATAACATTAATACAAGTTATACAAATCAAACAAGGTGAATACGAGATGATGATTGAATGTTTTTTTTTATTATTATTTATTAATCAAATCACCCAAAAATAAATAAATATTTTGTTGTTCTATTCTCGGATACGCGCTTGTCAAAAACAAGTTATGATTTCTCACGATCGTGTCTATACATATTTATATATATATATATATATATATATAAAAACTACTGATCTCGATCGGCGATCAATCGATCGATTTTATATCTCTAAAAATTTAAATTTAATTTTAATTTCATTTTAATAAAAGTACCCCAGAAAAAAAATTGCGCGCAGAATTAGAAAGATCAATAGAGTAATCTCATTTTTTTTGTGTTTTGTGGACTTTGCATGAGAAACGATCGCGAGCTGATCATCATCATACACACACTGGAATTTTAATTGTGTACGATAGGTACGATCACATAAAGGAATGATCTTTTTGTATAAACCAAACGAACGATGTTCAGATATTTTGTGTTGTTTGTTTTTAATTCTTATGTTTTTTGTTTTGTTACACAAAAAAAACAAAAATATATTTAAAACCAGACGATAATTCGCCTACTCAGTTATTATTATATTTTTATGAACATTCTTCATTTGTTTCTCTCTTTAAATTTTTATTACATTTTTATGTGAGGTTAGATTTTTTTTGTATTAAATATTATATATTATTTTTGTTGTAGTCACATACCTGTCAATTATATGATCGATATTTTATTTCGCGATCCGACCAAATCCAATATATCGTATGCGGTATTTCTATTGTTCGTGTGTGTGTGTATTGTTGTGTCAGCGCCGCACGATCAAGAGTTTATTGATTCTTTAGCTATTTATGGTTCAATCGATGTATACGGCTAAGAAGACGATGCTGCTATTAATGGTATGCTATGTGTAGGTGTCTATTCTTCTCTATAGATACGATTCATAGCGCACAGAGACCGCGCGTATATCTCCAACAAAACACAAAAAAACTATTTATATTGACTTTTTTTTATAAATAAACCGAATATATTGTTACTTTACAATTAACGTTTTGTTGTCAAATTAACATTTACACTTATATTTAAATATTTTTTGTTTTGGTTGTTTACATTTTTTTTTTGTACGAACGAGATGTATATGAAAATTGTTAAGTCATTCATCACCTGTCGTCCGTCCCCCGGGCCTATATGGGGTGAAAATTTTTAAAATGTACTTTTTTTTGTTTTCCCCTTAAAACAAAATCTTTAATTTCGTGAGAACTGATAAAAGTTGAATAATCTAATTTCACCTGCTTTATTTTGCTCCCCCTACTTAGAGTGTGCACAATGTTATGTGCCTGTTGTTATGGTAAATTTGTTAACCCTCCTAGTAGTGTAAAAGGAATGTAATGTTGATGTTGTAGAGAAGGGGACTGAAAGACATAAACAAATGAATTTCATTTTAATTTAGTGAGTATTAATAAAATAGACACTTTAAAATTGTTATTAAAGAAGATGTACTCGTATTTGGCAAGTTTTTCGCGTGCGGCGAAAAAAAGGCGAATTCGCCGCAACATAAAAATACGTTTACCCGATTTAGAAGATTGGCCAAATCGTAAATGGGCCACTAAAAATTATAAATTATGGAAAAATTAGCTCATAGAGCTGCGGCGAATCATTCATAACACCGCACGGACAAAACCAAATTTAGAATAGTATTTTGCGATTATGTCTATATAGCGAATGAGATCCGGATTATCTATAAATGTTGTGAATATCTATATAACGTTGCTTTATTATACGTTTTATTAAACCAATAAAAGGAATGTCGAAGGTAAAATATAAGACAAAGACGCGCGAATATATTTTAGTTTGGTCTTCTCAATAAACCAAAAATAAAAATAAAATAAAAAAAACGTGTCAAACTAAATCCAAAACGTACCGACCAACAAAAAAAAAACTAAAAATGTTTAAATAACACACCGCGATCGTTTTAATGTATATGATTATTATTCTGCCAGTTTCGTTGTTGTGTATTTATACACGAGTGTTGTATATGTTCAATAGATCAAAAACATGTCTCGCGTTCGCGGATTCCTTCTTCTTATGCGCCGTTTTTCGCGTTACGTGTTTATAATCCTTGGTTGTACGTATAAATCCCAATTGTAATAAATATTTGTTTGCAAAAAAAAAAATTCCAGACTACAATGATAATGTATTTTTCGACGGTAATTTTTTTTTTGTGAGAGATAACCAATGGTGTCGATGTTGGCGCTATTGTCAATTCCATGTAAAGATTTATTATATATACGAACTGGCCGAATTATGCATCGATATTTTGGTAGTAGGTTGCCGTACACACAAAAACAACGAATAATTAAAAGTCGTAGGCTTGAGAACACCTTGGAATCTATACAGGTATTTACATAATGCGCTTTCATAATACACCGACTGACTTCATACACTAATTAAACAAAAAATTATTATTCTTTAATTTATAATCTAAGAATAAATATTGATAAGCGTATAAATAATTTAAATTGTTTAATAATTTTTTCACACACTTTTAGGTGATTTTTTTTGTGTTTATGTCTTTTTGTGTAATTAAGATAAAGAAAGAAACAACCTCGCGCGACACAAGACTATTGGGATTTTTTTTTTTCGTTTTGTTTTAAATTTTTCAAACCTTTATTTGATCTACACCAGGTTAATTTTATTATACAATATTGAATGTCTGCTATAGATTGATAATTATATATAAGGTGCAATCGGTTGCTCACAATGTGAACTGCTGATTTTTCTGGCATGTGGCGCATTGTTGCCAATTTTATATGCATTTGTGGAGTGCTCCCTAAATAACCTAATCGCTTACTGCTACCTTATATATTTTATTGGCAAAGCTGCCATAATATTGACAACATTAACAAATGGCCTCCTGGTGGCCAAAATTATAAATATGTTTTGCAATGTTGCTAGAAAGTGTTGATATGATATTACAGTATTTAAAAATGCTGCTAAATTTAGCAAAATTGATTCTTGTTGTATACTAATTTAAATATATTGAATGCGGTGTTGCCAATTTTAATATCTATTTAATAGATAACAATGGTACCAGTTTTCCGTTATTTCAATAAATTTTAGGTACTTACGACTACCATTGGGGTTAATTTCAAAATATGATTTCATTTGGAGATTGTTTGAAATCTGGTAACCCACTAACTACTGTCTTGTAAATTTAATTAGGAAGTTTATCATAGTGTGCTTTTATAAATTATTTTTGCAGTGTTGCTTTAAAGTGCAAATTTATGATATCACAAATATTTAAACTAAGGTTGCTATTATAATTTTGAGTATGAAATTATTTACAGTATTGTCAATTTTATTTAAATTTGTGCTCTCCACAACAATTTTATTTCCTAAATTTTAGAAACCTAACATCAACTAAATTTTTAGTTCGATTTGCAACGCCTTAAATTAAAGTGGGAAGTGGTATATCATTGGCGCGAATGGATTTACAGCACATTATTGATTCATCTGGACATTGAATATTGAATGTTTGCTATAAAAATAAGCATAATTCCTTGAAACATGAATTTGCTACATTGCCGATTTTATAATTTAATTTATTACAATCTGGTAGTAAACTAACCGTTGTCTTGTTAATTAAATCAATTCGCCCGCTAATTAAAATGAATTAAAATTAATTATTTGCGGTGTTGCCAATTTTGTTAAGATTTGGACACTTCACTACAAATGAAATTTTAGCCAGTTTTTTAGTTAAATTTACAATGCCTAATAGTTTCCACTTACTAATTCAAGATTAAAATATTGATTGTTGTCTGCTATACAGATGATATCTGGCATAATTCGGTTCCTAACTAAAGTGCACGGCCGATTATTTTAGCATGTTAAATAATTTGACATTAAAATTTGCCACGTTGTCGATTTTATAATTCAATTTATTATAATCTGGTAGTCCACTAACCGTTGTCTTGGTAATTAAATTGGCAACGTTTCTATAATGCTAACACATTAACAAATCGTCTTCTATCGGTCAAATTTATAAATAATTTTGTAATGTTGCTATAAAATGTAAATTTATGAAATCGCGTAAGCTCGCTAATTAAAATGAATTAAAATTGATTGCAGTGTTGCCAGTTTTGTTAAACTATTGGCTCCTCGCTACAAATAAAATTTTAAAAGTTAAGTAGTCTCTACTTACTCTCCCTACTTATTTAAGCTTAAAATATTGAATGTTGTCTGCTATACAGATGATATCTGTTATAATTCGGTTGCTAAATAAAGTGCACTGCCGATTATTATGCATGTCACATAACTTGACAGCTACAGTCTCGGTAATTAAATTGATAACTTTTGCCATAATATTAAAATCATTGACAAATCGCCCTCTTTCGGTCAAATTTATAATTATATTTGTAACGTTGCTATAAACTGTAAATTTATGAAACCACCTGTATGTTTACGCCTAGGCTGCTAAATTTAGGTAAATTTAATTCTTCTGGGCTATCGGTCGCTAATTAAAAAGAATTAAAATTGATTGTTTACGCTGTTGCTAATTTTGTTAAAATTTGGCTCCTCACTACAAGTAAAATTTTAAAAATTTGGTTAGTTTCTACCAATTTGAGCTTAAACTATTGAATGTTGTCTGCTATACAGATGATATCTGGCATAATGCGGTTGCCAAATAAAATGCACTGCCTGCTAATCTAGTAACCGTTGTCTTGTTAATTAAATTGTTAACGTTCCCATAATGTTAACAATATTAACAACTCGCCTCCTATCGGCAAAATTTATAAATAATTTTTGTAATGTTGCTATAAAAATAAAGTTTATGATAACACGTATATTTAGGCCAAGGCTGTTAAATTTAGGTAAATTAGATTCTTGTGGGCTATTGGTCGTAATTAAAATTGATTGTTTGCGATGTTGCCAACTTTGTTAAAATTTGGGCTGCTCACTACAAATAAAATTTTAAAAGTTCAGCTAATTTTTTAGTTAGATTTGTGATGGCTAATAGTTTCTAGTTGCTTCTAGCTGCAAATGTCAATCCCTTCGTAACTTCGGTTTTTATTGTATTTGACATGCGAAAAAACTATCTGGCTATTATCCAGAATAACCCAAACTTTCAGCAATCACGTATATATCCCGATTTTTGTATTTTATTGGACGTTAATTAAAATTGATTGTTTGCGGTGTTGCCAATTTTCGCTAAAAATAAAATTTAAAAGTTTAGCTAGTTTCTTAGTTAGATTAACAATATCTAATAGTCTCTACCTACTAATTGAAGCTTACAATGTTGCCAGTTTTGAATTATTTCAATAAATTTGAATTCGAAGTCGATTTCGATTGTCTGCTATATAGATGATATCTGACATAATTCGATTGCTAACTAAAGTGCACTACTGATTTTTGCTAGCATGTGACATAGGTTGATAATTAAATTTGTACAATATAGACTTTAAATAATCGGTATTTGGGAGAAACCTCAACCAAGTAAAACAATTCTGGCAGTTTCTTACAACATTTCGATGGTTCCAATTTTAGTAGCTTGATTTGCAATACCTAATGCCAGTTTTGGGTTATTTAAATAAATTATGGTTTCTAGCGTCATACTAGTGGTGCAAGTCTAAAACTATAAATAGTTAATTATATCAGGCGTGAATGGTAAATTTGCGGCATTGCCGATTTTATAAAATTAGTATTTTGAAGAAGATAATCGTTTCGTAAATTTCTCGCAACCCGGTTGTCCACTTACTGCTACTCCTTGTAAATTTAAATGGCGGTCCATAAAAATAACCTTCAAAAAGTGCTAATTATTATATAGTGTTGCGGTGTTGCCTATTTGATTTGAATTTGTACTACTTTCTACAATTTAAGTGGCATTAGTTAGATTTGCAATGCTCAATGGTTGCCAGTTTTGGGTTATAGAAATAGTGACATTCCACTGGCGCGAATAAATTTATAACCCACTATCGATTATCTACCAGATTAATATACAGACAGACTAATATCAAAAATATATATTGGATTTCATTTGGAGAATCCATAAAACATTTGTTTATACATAACGTAACATTTCACCTTACACGGTGTCAAAATATAATATGATATATACGTGCTGTAATTATATCGATCGGTATGTACATAGTAATATGGCGCCGTGGCATACGCACAACCGCACTTAAGACAATGATCTTGATAATGCAAATAAAAAACATTAACCCCATTTATCAATTCATAGAGATAAACGGAACATGCTTTACATCAATTTGTTGTTATGCGATTACGATCAATCGACATCATTTTGTTGCATCGATAAACGTATTAATTAGGGTTAAGTTCATTTGAATTAAATTCAATTAGGGTGGTTTAACATTATACATTTATAAATATCCTAATCCAAATCAATAATTGGATGAGACATAATGACGACGATCTAGTATCTGGTACAAAGATATAAGACAAAGTTTTAATTACAAAAATTACTTTATTGTATTACAACAATAATAAAATAAACAGTTCTTGCTGTAGATGAACGTTTTTGTATAGTCGATCCGCACTATATACCGCAAAGTGTTTTTCAATTAAAATTGTTTTGGTTTTTCATCGCGATGTATTGATATTGGCTTCAATATCTTAAGAATGGTATAAAGAAACACTGATCTAAACAAATCTAATTTAAAAATTATAAAATACTTCAATCATCTCTCATCCTCATCTCATGCTTTTTTATGTAATTTCATTAAGTTATAATAAAATCAACAACAAAAGAAAGAAAACGAGACAAAACCAATTAAGATGTTTTCTTTACCGTGTGTGCGCGCACACATCATCATCATCATCATATCATCATCGTTTCTTAAAGGTATTTATGATCGATTTACATATACTTATATAAATATGACTTATCAATCACAAAACGATGATGTTATTATGTTAAGAAAGCACAGACAAGCGTTAAATTATTTTTGTTTATTTGTCGCATACAATTAGACCACCAACCAATAGCGGATCGGAGTCCAATCAACTTGTTCCAAATCATAAAATTTTATTTTATGTTTTCTTGCAAATACAAACAATAATCATACTACCATCCTTAATCATTAATTATATTTTATATATAATATGTACATCTTACATTTTTTTTAATTACTGCATATACACACACACAAGTAACATGAAATTAGTCTGGTGGAAAATTTTACGCGCAGGCACGATACACAAAAAAAAATCATAAATTAAATTTAATAAGCATGATTGTTACGGATTTTGATTTAGAAATGGGTACACTCATGAAATTCGTAAAAAACAAAAAATATCAAATTATCGTTAAAACAATATCACGTCATATCACAATGATATTAAAAAATAAATTATATTTTGATGCATGTCGATTATGTAGTGTGACTGCGCGATGTAATTAGAAAAAAAAATGATATGAAAAAATATCAAGTTTATATTAAAACAATATCACGTCATATCACAATGATGTTAAAAAATAAATAATATTTTGATGCATGTCGATAATGTAGTGCGAGTAGTCGCATTACATAATCGCAACGCGTAGGCCTTGTAATTAGAGAAAAAAATTGATATGACAAAATATCAAGTTTCTATTAAAACAATATCACGTCATATCACAATCATATTAAAAAATAAATTACATTTTGATGCATGTCGATTATGCAGCGCGACTACGCGTTGAAATTAGAAAATAAATTTGATATAAAACAATATCACGTCATATCACAATGATTTTAAGAACTAAATTATATTTTGATGCATGTCGATTGCGTAGCGCGACCACGTGATGTAATTAGAAAAAAATTAGATGAAAAAATATCAAATTAACATTAAAACAATATCATGTCATATCATAATGATATTAAAACATAAATTATATGTTAATGCATGTCGATTATGTAAAAAGTTGATATCACAAAATATCAAGTTTAGATTAAAACACGTCATATCACAATGATATTAAAAAATAAATTATATTGATATGAAAAAATATCAAATTAACATTAAAGCAATATCACGTCATATCACAATATTAAAAATAAATTATATTTTGATGCATGTCGATTACACAGCGCGACAACACGATGTAATTAGAAAAAAATGATATGAAAAAGTCTCAAATTTACATTAAAACAATATCATGACATATCATAATGATATTAAAAAATAAATTATATTTTGATGCATGTCGATTATGTAAAAAATTGATATGACAAAATTTCAAGTTTACATTAAAACAATATCACGTCATATCACAATGATATTACAAAATAAATTACATTCTGATGCATGTCGATTACGTAGCGCGACTACGCGTTGTAATTAGAAAAAAAATTTGATATGACAAAATATCAAATTTACATTAAAACCATATCATGTCATATCACAATGATATTAAAAAATAAATTATATTTTGATGCATGTGATTATGGACTACGCGATGTAAATAAAATATCAAGTTTATATAAAAACAATATCACATCATATCACAATGATATAAAAAAATAAATTATATTTTGAATCATGTCGATTACGTAGCGCGACTACGCGAAGTAATTAGAAAAAATATCAAATTAACATTAAAACAATATCAGGTCATATCACAATGATATTAAAAAATAAATTATATTTTGATGCATGTCGATTATGTAGCGCGACTACGCGATGTAATTAGAAAAAAAAATTGATATGAAAAAATATCAAGTTTAGATTAAAACAACATCACGTCATATCACAATGATATTAAAAAATAAATTATATTGATATGAAAAAATATCAAATTAACATTAAAACAATATCACGTCATATCACAATATTAAAAATAAATTATATTTTGATGCATGTCGATTACACAGCGCGACAACAGGATGTAATTAGAAAAACATGATATGAAAAAATCTCAAATTTACATTAAAACAATATCATGACATATCATAATGATATTAAAAATTAAATTATATTTTGATGCATGTCGATTATGTAAAAAATTGATATGACAAAATATCAAGCTTACATTAAAACAATATCACGTCATATCACAATGATATTACAAAATAAATTACATTCTGATGCATGTCGATTACGTAGCGCGGCTACGCGTTTTAATTAGAAAAAAAATTTGATATGACAAAATATCAAATTTACATTAAAACCATATCATGTCATATCACAATGATATTAAAAAATAAATTATATTTTGATGCATGTGATTATGGACTACGCGATGTAAATAAAATATCAAGTTTATATAAAAACAATATCACATCATATCACAATGATATAAAAAAATAAATTATATTTTGAATCATATCGATTACGTAGCGCGACTACGCGAAGTAATTAGAAAAATATCAAAGTAACATTAAAACAATATCACGTCATATCACAATGATATTAAAAAATAAATTATATTTTGATGCATGTCGATTATGTAGCGCGAGTACGCGATGTAATTAGAAAAAAAAAATAATATGAAAAAATATCAAATTTACATTAAAATAATATCATGTCATATCACAATGATATTAAAAATAAATTATATTTTGATGCATGTCGATTACGTACCGCGACTCCGCGATGTAATTGAAAAAAGAGTTGATATGAAAAATATCAAATTTACATTAAAATAATATCATGCCATACCACAATGATATTAGAAATAAACTATATTTTGATGCATGTCGATTATGTAGTGCGACTACGCGTTGTAATTAGAAAAAAAAAATCAATCAATATCAATATCAAATTAATATTCAAACAACATCACGTCATATCACATTGATATTAAAAAATAAATTATGTTGATATGAAAAAATATCAAATTAACATTAAAACTATATCACGCCATATCACAATGATATTAAAAATAAATTATATTTTGATGCATGTCGATTATGTAGCGCGACTACGCGTTGTTATTCGATAAAAAACTTGATGTCACCAAATATCAAATTAACATTAAAACAATATCATGTCATATCACAATGATAATAAAAATAAATTATATTTTGATGCATGTCGATTATGTAGTGCGACTAAAAAAAAATTGATATGACAAAATATCAAGTTTACATTAAAACAATATCACGTCATATCACAATGATATTAAAAAATAAATTATATTTTGATGCATGTCGATTATGTAGCGCGACTACGCGTTGTAATTCGATAAAAAATTTGATATGTCAAAATATCAAATTATCAATAAAAAGAATATCATGTCATATCACAATGATATTAAAAAATAAACTATATTGATATGAAACAAAATCAAATTAACATTAAAACAATATCACGTCATATCACAATGATATTAAAAAATAAATTATATTTTGATGCATGTCGATTACATAGCGCGACAACACGATGTAATTAGAAAAAAATGATATGAAAAAATCTCAAATTTACATTAAAACAATATCATGTCATATCATAATGACATTAAAGCGTAAATTATAGTTTGATGCATATCGATTATGTAGCACGACTACGCGATGTAATTAGAAAAAAAAATTGATATGAAAAAATATCAAGCATGCATGTCGATTATGTAGCGCTACTACGCGATGTAATCAGAAAAAAAATTGATATGAAAAAATATCTAATTAACATTAAAACAATATCACGTCATATCACAATGCTGTTAAAAAATAAATTATATTTTGATGCATGTCGATTATGTAGTGCGACTACGGGATGTAACAGAAAAAGAAATTGATATGAAAAAATATCTAATTTACATTAAAACAATATCACGTCATATCACAATGCTGTTAAAAAATAAATTATATTTTGATGCATGTCGATTATGTAGTGCGACTACGGGATGTAAAAGAAAATGAAATTGATATGAAAAAATATCAAATTTACATTAAAACAATATCATGTCATATCATAATGATATTAAAAACTAAATCATATTTTGATGGATGTCGATTATGTAGTGCGACTACGCGATGTAATTAGAAAAAAAATTGACATGAAAAATATCAAATTAACATTAAAATCAATATCATACTATTTTATGACTATATTATGCTTGTGGCAAATTTTTAACCATTGTGCCTTCATATACATATTTATTATTATTATTACATACCACATGATGATGAAAACGATAATATTCTCATGTTAATCTTTATATGCTGTGTTCTTTTTTAATATTATATTATTTTTGCATGTACACACAAAACAATGAACTAATCTACAAAAAAAAATTCTTTTATATACACGAGTATTATATTAAGAACGATTATCTATATAGCTAATTTTTTATCTTTATATGTTAACAAAAAAAAAAAAAAAAAGAAAACTCGAGGTGTGTTCCATTTGAACGATTTGTACATATGTATGAAAGAAAGTTTCCATGAGAAAAATGAAAATCTAATTCGTATTCGTATAGTAAATTTCCGGTCTAAAAAAATATAAATTTTTGATTATCATAAATTTTAGTGTTTGCAAAATTACGTTTACAAATTATTATTATTATTATTGTTGTGTTACCGAGTCACACGAGAAATTTTAATTTCGTATAATGAGTCCATCTTAAAGATATGTTAGGATGATAAATTATGAAGCCAATTTGTAGGTCGTGCCGCAAAAAATTAAGTAGCATACAAAATGACATTGACCACGAAATTTCGTGCCACGCGTGCTATTCAACACAACGGCAGATTAAAATTCTTTGCATCACTTAGATCTAAAAATATATATATTTTTTCAAGTCGTTTCTTTTCTCCAATTTCCGGCGCTATTTTATTCTTTCCGTTGCCAAAAATAACTATGTACGAATGTGCACAAAGACCTACTTGCTAATTAATGTATTACACACATAAGTTTCGAATCTTGTCTCTTTACACAAAAATAAAAATTTCAAAAATTTAACTCTGATTATGGTTTGTTGGCAATTTTCCCTATATACTTAAAAAAAACGCATAAAACAAAAGAACAAATCGTATTGGAAAATGGTGAAAAACGAGAAGAAGAAAAAATAATAGTCTAGACTAGAAATTTTTTTTTTTTTAAATTTTTATTTAGCGACACTGAAATTCTATTTTTGGTTGAACTTAACACTTTTTTCGAGTGTGTGATATGTGTGTACAATGCAACGCGCGCTCTCTTACAATACACTTTGTACATTCGTAAGGAACATAATTCACTTAAAATTTAAATTATAATTTCCGGTCATAATTTAAATTATATAAAATAATAAATATTTAATTGAAACTAAAGAATTTTGTTCGTGAGTACGTAACGCCTCCATCTTCCTTATTAAGATTATAGTTAAGTATGTAGATGACAACGTGTTGATGGAAATCTTGCCTCAATTACAATCATCCGGGAAACCTGAAGAGTTTAAAAACAATAGATATTATAAATCAACCCTATATACTCTATTATACCATGTAGGGCTCTCTATAGATGTCAGTTACAGATTTAATTGTTGTGTACTTAACAAAACAAAAAAAATATATTCACATCGCAAAATGCTTTCTCAGATCGTATGCATGCGATAGAAAGGGAAATGTCAGTTGGGAAACAATATTATATACATCTTCTCTGACAAATGATATATGGCAGTTTGTTAATTATTGTTTTAACAACAACAACAAAACAAAATGATATTGAAATGAATATTTTTGGATTTTTTTTTAATTGGGTCTATATTATCCCTTGTTCCCCATTCCTATATTTACCTTTATGTATATCAGTTTGGTGTATGAGAATTATAAAGAGTTGTATAGTGGATGAATAATATGCGAACATTTTTAATGAAACCCAGATAAAGTTTAAGGTGTTTTATTCAGGACTGTTGCCGATTTTGACTGACCGAAAATTGCAGTGTTGCAAATTCTGAAGAGTGAAATTGCATAAGGTCCACTAGATAGTAAACTTTTGTTGATAAATGTACTGGACCGTAGTTTGCGATACAATATGCTATGTTGCCAATTTTCAATCAATCAATCAATCATATATCGATACAATTTTTGTAGTTAGTTATTCATTTTTAAAATTTAATTTGCAATGTTGCCATGACCTCAAGAGCCCCTTCTCGTTGTTTTAAAAAATTGAATGAAGCATTGTAATGTTACATGGTTTTGTAAACAAATTGTTTTTAAAATTTTTTAGAATACATAGACTGTTGAATTTTACCTACCGACCTTGGCCTATTGGTGCCACATCGGTTGCAACAAATGTGTGGTCAATGTATTTTTAAATGTTTTCTGGTCGTCAAAATTTAAGGATTTGGGCACTAAAATTCTTCAAAGATTTAAATTTATTTAGACGACATTGATTTCAGATCACTGGTAGCGCCTTAAGATATGACATCTATCTGGCAACGCTGGGCAAAAAAATTCACCAAACTTGATGCCAAACCCGAATTTTAGATTAGGCCAAGCCCGAAGCTTTTCGATGATGGTGAACTTCACCAACTTTCATGTATCGATTGTACACTTTCAAAGTCGCTTGTTGGTACTGTGCAATGTTGCCATTTTGAACTACTAAGCCCATTTGCTCAACTAAGTTGCGTTTAGACTACACTTGGATAATGCCTTTCAACATCTAACGTTATGTTGGTGTAAATTATGTGCTTGATTCAAGACCGAAATGTTGAAACAAACTGATTATTTCAACTGAAGCCAACATATCACAAATATAAACGGACATTTTATTAATTTCAATGTTGCCAATTTTGTGTAGTGGATAGTTGGGATTATCTAAATCACGTTTATCGCATTTTATATAAGAAATAGAAGTAATACTAACGATACGCCGCACGCTAGTTTAATAATGAAATTTGCAATGTTGTCGATTTTACTGCCTTTATAAAATTTTTCGAATAAAGGTTATTTATACGACAGCCCACTGTTCGCCACAGAACAGCAATTTAGACATTAAAAGGCAGAACCATTATTGTAAAAAACTCGTAAAAACGTAAAACGTTTAATATAAGCAGTGTTGCCAAATTTATAATATGATAACTAAATAAACTTGCGACATCATCAATTTTACGAATTTTTCTGTAATATATATCGTAATCCTTCTGTTTTTAGACACTAGAGTGCATAAACCAAATCAGCCTGAAATGCTTGCCAAAAATGTACGTAATAAATCCATTCCAAATCTAAAGTTAAAATCATCATGGTCAGATATTGGTTCAAAATTCTTGTGTGAGCCCTAGTTTAGTTCTAGATAATAAATTTGACCATACGCGTGGTTAAGAAATTGTGAGGATCCATTAATCATAGAATTCCCATCCAGATCTTTATTCTAAATAAGTTGCATTTAACATGGTCGAAAATCAAAATTTCAATCAATTCTACAAACCAAATTTGACCATAATTGGTTATAAGAAATGGCCAACCGAATTTAATTCAGCAAGGTAACATATCAGAACTATTCAAAATTCAGGTTGTAACAATATTTTTAAGTCATCTTAGATTTGCAAAAAAGCCTTTTTCGATCTGTGATAACATTGAGAAGCAAAAGCTAGATTCTTGGACGACTTCCTCCGGTTGTGAACAGGGACTCTCCACATTAAAGAGGAAAATGTATCAATGATCAAAATTTGATCCTATTGTTGAAACTATTTTAATAAAATCAAACTGAATCTGTTAGAGCAACGAATTAGGCTAATGCGACAGCACCGAACAAGATCTGTTTAACATAAACGAATGCCTCCATTTTGCCTCCAGACATTAGATCGAGAACGATAAAGGTCAACAGTGCAGTCTGAAAACAGATACTGCACAGCAAAACATTTTCTATTAAATTTTCGAAAGGCTGGACCTCCGGAATTAATTTGTCCCACACAAATTTTATTTGATTAAGCTTAAAATTTGTACGCGGTTAATCAGAATTCTCTAATCTGACCATGCGGAAACAAACTCGATGATTTTTTAACTAATCCTGATCATATTTAGGTTTATGTGTTGACATTCGTCATACATTCTCGACAAAGTTCTAAAATATAGCCATGCTGAATGGAATTTGATTGTTTTTTAATTAATTTAATCGTCTGGAGAATTTTGTATAAGTTAATCAGCAGTAAAGAGTAGTTGATTATTTAAAATTACAGTGTTGCAATTTTTTGTGATACTGTATAATGGTACACTATACGGTAAACTTTCGTTGACCATTATTAAAACTTGTCCGAAATAAAGTAGCCTACTGGTCAATTTTGAATGACTTTACAGGTCTGTAAAACATTGTATTTGAATTTGCCATGTTGCCATTTTCGCCTACTAAAAATATTTTAATACTAGTTTCTGAATTAAATTTGCTATGTTAAATATTTTTAAACTTGTTTTAATGTATTTAGTAACAAAACTGACTAAATAACCCTTCGACAAACCCCTTCGTCTGCTCAATCATTAAAATATAACCAAATTATTTTAACAAGGTTGTTAAATACACAAAATAGAACTAATACACATTTCAAAACAACGGCTAGCTTTAAATTTCAATGATTGATGATACGGATTGAGATTCTTACAAATTACAGTGTTGCCAAATATGTCATTAGCCAAAGTGTTATAACACACATACCACATAACCTGAAATTCTTGAAAATGAAACCAGCCTGACATTAATACAAATAAAATCTGCTGCGAAATCTCCATGGTTGCCAATTTTGTACTACGTTTAGTTATATATAATTATTTTATATATAATTCAACCACTTTAATACGAGCAGGCGGCCTACCAGCACCTAGTTTGTTAAATAAAAATTCAGTGTTACCAAAATTTAAACAAAAATTATAATATAATATTTATACAGTGTTGCCACTATTAAGTGGATTTAGCGGTAGTTGTTTTAAAATTATATATGACTGACTAATGACTCTGGCTGCTTCCTAATACGAGTATATAATTTTAGAAAATCTATCTGCCAGCCATTGAGTATTAATTCAAGAACTTTCGAATGCGTGTTGGCCGCCTACCATAATTTAGTTTCCTAAATTAAATTGCAGTTATGTCAATTTGTTATCATAAACCTTATAATACTTATAGGGATCGGTACGAAAGCTCGAATTACAAAATCCTGTTTTTCGATATACCGCTTTTTAGAATCCCGAAATGAATTGATTTTTTTTTTATTTTTCAAAAATATTTGAAATTTGGCCATCCTCAATGAAACTTGACCATTCCTTAACCAATAATTGTCAAATTTGGTATGCCGAATTGGATTTGGATTCTAATTAGAATTTTTAATGATGTTTCGGAACTCGGTCATGCTGAATGTGACTAGACCATTTCTTAACAAATTATGGTCAAATTTCGTATGTACAACTGAATTGGGATTTTAACGTTACGAAATTTTACGTCAATTTTGTCTGAAGGTTTTGGATTCGGCAAGAAATCGGAATTTTGAAAAACGAGCAAACGACCCCAACCCAGTACTAAATAATATTTCACACTCTTGACAGAACAGCCAGTTGGCCAATCTCGTTATAGAGAATTTGGCGGTTTTTCTGTAACATAAAAAGGCAGTGTTGCCACTTTACAGTAAACTTTGAGGTACAAATGTTTTAAATATAAATTTAACTGAGTGTTAAGTTTGACCAATTCACAATATGATTATATAATTTTAGAAAATTTACCGCCTGTTTGCTATTGAGTTAATTCTAGAACTTTCTAATACAAGCTGGCTCGTCTGACAGAAGTTAGTTTGTTACATAAAATTGCAGTGTTGCTAAATTTTTATCAGGTCCTGCTGTACGATATTTTTGAATCGTTGTCATTGGTTTGAGTGGATTTCGAGAGGTAATTGTTCTATACATGACTGGTAATACTTCTATGGTCACTTAAGACAATTATGTTGTAATTCAACAACTTTTTAATACGAGCTGGTGAGCTACCATAACTGTTTTTTTAAATAAAATCACAGTGTTGCCAATTGTTTAGATTTAAACAATCACTCAGCTGACCGTCAAGTTACACACTAATCCAATAATCCAATAAAATTCTAATATTTTCTCGGATTAGAAAGTTGTGGAATACACAGTGGAATGCTGATATTTACTAGAAAGTGGCAACACTGCAAATTTAATTTACCACATCGGTCAAATCGGCTAAATATAACAGTCAATAAGATTAGATTTTCAGTGTTGCCATTTTTAAGAATTAGTTTTTCGAAAATTAAATTTGCATGGTCACTTTTGAGTCTATTTTAGAATTAATTATTTTTAGTTATATTAGTTATACTGGGCACTATGTCAAATAGTGTGTGTCAAATTGCAGTGTTGTCTATTTTATTTTACATTATCTCATATTTGTCCTGTACATTGTGCAAACTTTAATGAGATTTTTGGCATCTTTTAAAATCCGCATTAAGTAAGATATGTTAATAATTGTTTTCCCATTTAAATTTACAGTGTTGCCGGTTGAAAGAGTGAATAACCATGTTGCCAGATGAAATAGCTGCATACATATTATCTTCTCTATGATACTCTGGGAATTACAAAATATGAACTTATATACCTTGGATGAATATGGTATGTGCACAAAATGAGATTATGGCTAGCCATCAACATTTTTAATTAAAAGTGTGGCGCCTTGTTTACTACCTAGTTAAATATTATATAGAGTTGCAACAATGTCCCGTGGCATAATCATCATGAAGTTCATCAATCGCGCGAATCGAATCAACCAGCACACGCATACAATAATCTTAATATATATTATGTACGTATCGCCGCATATAATCAAGTTTTTATCTATGGATTTTGTGTTTAGCAAGCAGCTTATACACAAGATATATCTCTTCTATATATGTTTTCTTCGTCATTTGCGCCTTCTTTATTTATAAATTTACAATCCTTTCATTTTCTTTTTAAATAATAATATAAAAAAATTGTATATAGCGTAAAAACTATAGCCTAAAGCGCCGACTTCTGAACTCCAAACACACATAAATACGATATATACCAACAACAACTTTATGCATATACGATATACGAAATGAATTTCACCTGGACCACTTATAACCAAAAAAAAACGAAATTAAATATATCAAAAAGAAGTAGAGATATAAGACAGTGCAAAATTGTTCGTGTACACTTTAATCTGTAGTGTAAGGTGAAATACCAACGAACCACATTACACATCACTGGATATACGGATGGGATATAAACAAGATTGCAATCGAAAGAATTATGCATTCCATTGCTTTATATATTTAAAATGAACACAAAAAATAAACTAAACGATGCGCTGCAGTTTGCTTATTAAAGAACGCATCCCCCCCTCTCTCCCCCAGCACAAAAAGATGATGCTTTAAAAATAAAGAATTTTTAATTAAAACCTTTAAAAAAATGTTACATATTTTAATAGGTATTTGGCGATCACAGCTCGCATACCTCACTCGATATATCTCAACATGGATAACCAAAACCTCCTAGTAAATTATACACCAAGTGATCTCCAACTGATCAATATTTATATTCAATTTTATTAAATGATATAATTTTTAAGGTGTGTTAAACTAGAGTGCAGCACTAAAATATAATTCAGTAATAAAACCAACAGTAATTTTTATTTTGTTCAACAATTTATCTGTCAATTTAATATAATATTCGATTTTAAAAATATATACATAAAATAAAATATATAAAACTAAAGAGGCCACCTAAGGCGGTCCGCTGATCAACTCTATATTATTCCAACAAATTTTTTTTTATGTTTTGGCACCTTGAACATACAACATATTTTTATACTTGTTGTTGTCGTTTTATACATTACACACCAGAATTTATTTCATATACGTTTTCTTGTGCATTCCCACGCCGGCCAGACTCGCGCGACTTACATATAATAATAAAAAGGTATTTTGTTATTTACGGTCACATAAGAAATGAAACAAGAAACACCATATATAATATCAGTATATATATGAAGGTTTTGTAGTGGTATTCTTATATTCATCCTCGCTATACAAACGAAGGAATGATTTAATTAAAATATACAAGAATTTTTTTTTATTTTTGGATTAAATTATCCAAAAGATTAAACATTAAGAAGAAATTCATTTTAATAAAGTCAATATATCTTGACTTAAGAATCGAATGAATAAAACACAAAAAATTAAAAATTTTGTGTAGGTGACACACCGGAGATAAAATTCTTATACGATTTTATATACGTATTTAACGTACGTTTTGTGATAAAGCGATAACGTACGTATAACTCGGGCCACACTCTACGAATTAATTTTTTTATTAATTTTATTATTTGGGTGTTTGCCCATGGGTTAATATACCTTGATAATCGTAACTTTTATGTTTATTGTGATCAGCGTGAGTTTTTGAATCGTTTGAATGGTTTTTTACGATGCGGCGAATTCGCCTCATTTTTCGCCGCACGCTTAAAACTCACCAAAAACGTGTGCTGTATTCAGTAAACGATTCTGAGTTTTTTTTAAATGTTTCACGGTGCAGCGAATTTCCCAATTTTTTCGCCGCACTTTGCGGTGCACGATTATGAGTAATTAGTTGAAAGATAATTATGAATTCTAGTTAATTTTCTGTGTTTGAGCTACCAAAAACGTATTTTTACAAGATTCTGTTAATTGGCGACCTGCAACCATTAGTGGTCGGTGGCATTAAACATGTTAATTTTACAAGTTTCTGAATGTAAGACTTATAGTTTGATTGGACATTAAGCAAATTATTTTGATCAAGTCTATAAAAATTTGACAACTTATACCATCTAATGTATAAGTTTTACTTGCGGTGTGGTTAAAATATGATTCTGAGTCATTTGATGGCGAACTGATGGTAATTTGGTAACCTTCAACTTCGATTTCGTAACTTTTGTGTTTTTTTATGATCAGCATGATTTTATTGTGATGCGGCGAATTCACCTTATTTCTCGTCGCACGCTTAAAACTCAAATTGCCTTGAAGTGTCATTATTATGTTCGGAGCGTTTAAAATTGTTTTTTACAATGTAGTGAACTCACCATACTTTTCGCCGTATATCGAACAATTCACACACAAACACTCAAAATTATTATTCTCTATGATTAGTATTTATTTGAATGATAATTTCAAGAATGACTAATTTAGAATGAGTCGAGTTTATTTGAATGAGGACGCCTAGAATAAACACAAAGTTTTAGCATGACGTGTAAGGCTATATTCAAACAAAGCGCTCATTTGTATATCAGATTTTGAGGGTTCTATAACCTAATGGATAGAGTGTTTTAGTCTACAAGCTGCAAAACCTAGCTCGTAACTTCTACGTTTATTGTGACAATTATATGTTTAAAATATACACGACACTTTGCGGTGTTTTCAGTATGGGATTCAGGGCCCTTTGAAAGGGTTTGTACAATGAGACGAATTTGTCAAATTTTCGCCGTACATCGAAAAATTTGATCAATTACTACTCATTATCATGAATATTTTTATAATTATCTAATTCTACTGCCAAATTTTGAAGTATTTCGAAGCCACCGGCCGGTATTTAAAAACTATTTCATTGACGACGACTTTAAAACCAACACGTTAATTTTACAAGTGTGAGACTTAATAATTTAACTTGACATTTGGCGAATTATTTTGGCCAAGTCTACAACAATTTTACAAATTTTACTATCTAGTGTATAATTGAGATACATGAGATTCTGAGTGAAATCAAATTTCAAAGAAAAAAAAATAAGAAATGATATATTTGGTCTATAATTTCAATTTTAATTATGGTTCTATATTCTAATATATAACTTCCATCTCGTAAATTTTGTGTTCATTATGATCGGCATGAGTTTTCGAAACGATTGAACGGATTTTTGTCATGCGGCGAATTCGCTTTATTTTTCGCCGCAAGCTTAAAATTTACTCCGCTTTGGGATGACTTAAGTATTAGGTTCTGAGTCATTTAAAAGTTATTTTTACGATGTAGCGAATTCGCCGTAAATAATTTAGAATTATATCAACTAACATTCTGCTTAACCATACGAGTTTTGATCCATTTCTGATGACATCTTTAAATCGACATTTTATTTCATTTTATGTTTTGTGAAGTTAGAGCTGGTTTATTTTTAGGTCTATAAAAATTAAAAGGGCGCACCAAATTTCTAGAATGGCTAATTTGGAAAGAGTGCTGCAAAAGGTGGGCTGCAAAAAAGGTATATACGTTTTTGCTCAATGTGTTTCGATGTCTAAGTTAACTGCTTATTTTGACCTTAAGCAGAATCACTTGGACAGATATACAAAAATTGTACAGCCTTTAAGCAAGGCAAAGACAACTCGAGCTAAGTTAGTTTGCATCACTCATACACAGAAAAACATAGCTCGCGTAGTTTAGTTTAGGTGTGCAGCTGTCTATTTAAACTCCATATATTACAGAAACATAGCTCACATCGCTTAGCTTAGCTTAGCTAAGGAGTGCTAACTCTTTAGTTCATAACTTCTGTGTTTATTGTGGCCAGTATGAATATTTGAATAAATAGAACGGTGTTTTGCAATGCGGTGAATTTACCTCATTTTCGCCACACGTTTAATAATCACTTGGCGTTTTGTGGTCGTTTTTTGTGATGCGGCGAATTCACTATTTTCTAATTTTTCCCAACAAAGAAAATCTAGTTTTGACTAATTTTGATTTAAATGGGGAAACCTGTAGGGAATGGTTCAATAATCTATTTTGTAGTGGTTTAGCACATAGAGTGATAAATTATTATATTATGCCAAGCGTCTAAAATGTTACGATCTGTAGTTTGATTCGTTGACTAAAATTAAAATCTTATTTTGAGATTTTGTGAATTATTTTGCTGGCATGAGTTTTTTAATCGACTGAACCGTTTTTTGGGATGCGGCGAATTTACGTCATTTTTAGCCGCGCTCTAAAAAAACCACGACACGAAAGATGCGGTTTGTGACGAGCTGAATTCGGTACACTTTGAATAATAATAATTTAGAATCCTATCATGAAGAAAATTGATTGTTTCTATAATCTATTGGGTAGAATAGTTTAGCCCATGGATTAACACTAAATTGTACGTTAATTTAGTTACTAAACCAAGTGACTAAAATGTTACCATGTCTAGTTCGATATACTGACTAAAACGCTTCACATCTTATTTTGATCCGTTCCACTCCGTAATTTTACAGCTTTATAGATTTGTACATAGCTCGTCGTGAGGTTGTAAGTTAAATTTACAGTGTTGCCGTTTTGATAAATTACCCGTGATACTAAAGGACTTAGTCCCGATACTACTAGTATCTAACCAAGCCTTAATCAGACCAAAAGTTACACACTATTTAAACCATTTGGGTAGCATTAACCGAAATGGTTCAAATAGAGTGTAACTTTTGATCTGATCGACGGCCAGAACTTAGAGAAGACGAATATTTATTACCAAACCCGAGCAGCTGGTCTATAAAACCATAACCATTGTTCTAACCATAAACGTTTGGTTCATCATGGTACTGGAATGACCTGTCGTAAGATGAGCAAAGATGAGTTAAAGCAAAAATTCAATCGCATTACTTAGGTTACAAATAATAGCACTGTAAATATATAAAATTTAGGTTTAGCTCGTTCGATCACGGATAGCTAATTAAAGAAATAAAAATCAACCAACCAGGAACGTTAATATGACGACCAAACAAAAAAACAAAAGACCTGAGGAACTTCCATATGTAATGAATTATTTGTAATAACAATACTACTAACTTTATGCCTAATCGATTAGCAGAATAATGTTACATAACATCAATAAGTTCTCTAAGACAGTATGTATTTAACCAAGAGGACCCGGTAATGAAATGATCCATTGATTTAATTGAAGTAGACTCCCTAATACTCTTAGGCATGGTAGGACTCTTTGAAAATCGAAAGAGGTCTTGAAATATTAAAGAACCTGTTATTACCCTAAGACGTTATTTTATCAGTTATTATGATAATTAGGTCAGGTTTCTCTTCTTGGGACCGAACACTAAAAATGTGGGCATAAGATCTATTCAATTTATTACTAAAATGCGTTAGCAAACATAAATTTGCATTTAACAAGTGAATGATTCTTTTGATATCAAAATCATATGAAAGATTCCACTATGCACGATCATTTCAGTAAACTCTTAATTCATTGTGTTTTTAATTACCATTGCACTTTTATTACCATATTTACCACACTCTAATAATAGTAACAAACTGAATCATTAATTAACAACAACTCTAAGTAGCATCCGCGGTAAACAAAAAACCCTGACACATTTTACGGCTGCTTAATTTCGCATTAAACGAAATACATTCATATAGGATTATCTATTTTGCACAATTCTCATCAAACACAAAAATGTACAAGTATTCCATCCATTATCTTACTCACTAAATTCTTTACATATGAAACGACAACGTAACCAAACTAATAAATAGTTGTAAAACTATTTTTTCACAAGAAAATCATAAAACCGCATAAGTACGTAACGTATTTAAATGTCGCGATCGAGTCGCCGTCGCCGCCGCCACCGATCGATGATTAAGACTTTTAAAAATATTAAATTCCCACCAAATCGAAATATTTATAGGCATAAAAATTGGAACACGATTGGGGGGAAAGTACCTCCTATACATAAATGTTATGCACCGGATCGAGAGTACATATTTACCTTGAATGCGTGTACGCTCGATCGATTTGTCATAATATATGCGGTTAATTACATTGTATTATGTAAATATTAGTCAGGTAAAGTATGGATTGGTATACGATCTACGTCAAATGGAATTCCAAATAATTGATCACGATTTATCATGTTCAACAGGATCGTTCGCGCGCACACACATCACTTCCGGATTCTATTGTGTCGTATTAAAAAATCCGGTGAATATATCCACATGTATGTATGTATATATACAAAAGATCATTGCGATCAGAATATAAATTTCATTCATAAAAAAAATAAAACATAAATGTATGTATTTTAATAATACAGACAAGGGACACCGGTGTCATTGGAACAAGTTTGAACATGTTTTATGTGCGTATATGTTGAAGCCTGAATATTTTTTTTTTGTATATTTGAAGATCGCGACGAGAGTAAAGTATACAAATATATAAGAACGATCATCGTAATAATTGCAGTGTTTTGTTTTTTGGAATATTAAAAATTATTTTCGGAATTCTTTATGCCTCTTGTGTCATCATCATCTGTCTCTTTTGCCTTATTTATATACACATACATATTCATAATTTTTGTCATTACATCAGCTGGTTTTTAGGTTTGTGCGATCTGTGATCGAGACAATAATGGCAACAACAACAAAATATAATGTATATATGAGTATATTGACAGTGAAGTAATTGTATAAAAAGGCGGATTAGTCATTTGAACAAAATCATAAAATTTAACTGACAAGTGTAAGTAAATGAAATTGATTTATAGCGTCGAGTAGGAAGCGCACTAGATAGATAGATCGTGTGGCGGATTATTGCACCAAATAGCGTAATAATATATAAAATATTTATTGTACTCACCCATTAATAGAAATCCAATCATTTACTGTTACGTTTCAAATATTATAACGAAAGCCTTGATTTATACGTGCTACTAGTATAAATATTTATAACTAAATGTCCTAGAGAAGTCACTTTGATCCTAAATTATTAGGTATGCCACTATATTATACAGAGATAAAATATTTCCACACAAATTTTATTCACCAAACTTTTGTATTATATTTCTTATTTTTTTTTTTTTTTGTATTTGTAATTAATTACAAAATTTACATTACAATAAAAAAAATTCACTATATACTAAAATAAACTAGTAAGCAGCACACAGTAGTTTAGTTATTTCTTATTTTATCGTGATATGGATTTTTTTATTGTAATATAAAATAATCAATATATGAACCACGAACGACATCCAACAAACCAAGAGGAAAAGAAAAACACTTTAAACACGCGAATTTTCCTATTTCATGTATGGAAATCTAAATCGATATATTTAAATTTTTGCGACTGCATAATAAAATATACAAAAATTGCACCAAACACAGTTATATAATAATGATTTGTAGTCTAACCGAACACACCGAATACTACGTACTGAATTAATCCCGTAGTGATTACAGTTTTATACAACTTTATTATTGTTATAAATTTTTTTCTACAACAAAATTCAAATTTACTTCCAAGCCGGTCGATTGACGAACCGCAACTAAACACAAAATAATAAATTCCTCAAACAAGAAGACAGACAAATCAAGAAAAAAAAATATATTTCTCGCAATCTCTCTTTTTAATGCTTGCACTCTTTACTCAAAACACTTTTTCCGAATTTTCTGTATAGTGTTGTTGTTGTTTACCATTCCAACATTATTCATTCATTACACAATATACGCGAGTCTCCCGTTGCGGCAGCCGTTTGTTTTACGGCTGCGAGAATAATATACATACAACAACAATATTAGTATATTTTTATTTACTCTCAAATCCACGTGGGTGGATTTTTTTTTGTACTAATGATCAATTGAGAGAGCATAAAATATAACAGAAAACGGAAATCAAGAATAATATTTATGCGAAAACGAGATAGTTATATAAATTTTTAACAGTTAATGAGAGAGAATTGTTTTTAGTTTTATTTAGTTTAAAGCCAGAAAATGTTTTTAATTTGGATTTTGAGGCACCGCCCATTTATTATTTTTTAGTATTTTTAATCTCTCTCGCTCTCATTTCGAATTATTATTTTTATTTTATAATGTCGTTTAACCCAATGAGGCGTGATGAATTTATGAGATGTATTGTTATTTGTTGAATGCGGTCGGATGATCGGACAAACCGTATCAAATTTATTTATTGCATTTTGTTGTGGTTTTGTGGAGTGAGAGATATTCGGTGAGAGGTTTGAATGAAAATTTGTATAATTATTTTCATTCAAGATGATATTGGTTCTAATTTATTGTGTGAATTTTTATGAAGTACGAGAAATTTAACTTATGTAAGTCAAAATTTAAACTTGTTCGAAATATTTTAGTTGTGCTCGTTAAACATCATGTCGCAGAAGCACAGCAGGTTTGAACCTTGGAACCGAACACTTAACTGAGACTGAGTTAAAGAAAATTGAGTGAAATTTGATTACAATTCTGATGGTGACGAGCATTTCATATAAATTGTATTTTGGTTTGGTATTGAGTAGAATTTAGATGAATTCTGAGTGATTAATAATTTCTAAGTAAAATTTAATTTGTGATTTAGTAAAGTTTTTAGAGTTACCGACAAAACACAAATAAGACATAGTGAGGGAGGCATTTGAGTGAGATTTCATAACTTAAATGAAGTTCATTTGTAACTTCTATATCCATTAAGTGTCCATACCTTTCGTTAAATTGTTAGTTTACTGGGGTCAATCTGACCCCAAATAAGTTTTAATACGTTTTGTACGAAAATAATATGAAGTTTTTTTGTTTGGTTTCTAATTTTTATAAAAAAAATTAATTCATCAACAATATTTGCATCAATTCATTTTAAAAATCACATTGAAAAATTAAAGAAAAATTTAATTAAAACAAAGTACAAAAATGATTTTCAGTCATAGTCTTCTTGGCCAGAATCCGTTTCCGGTTGTTTGGCGCATTCTGTGCTTAAAGACTTAGTGTGATTTGCACCAGATAGTTTATTACATGAATGACATCTGGAACTGGTCTTAGTATCAGTGGATCGTGGCCAGAGATAACATCTTGGGCGTTTAGCTATGCTGATGTCGCTATATGTAACACTTTATACCCTATCTGATTTATTGCAATTTTAACATTTTTTGTTAACGCTTTCGGATTGGATAGCCGCTTCAATATATTTGAATGTGCCAATTGCATGGCTGATTGCTTTAGAAATAGTTTATTTTCAGAGGCTTTCTTTTTTCGAATAACTGGCGATTGGCACACTTATACAAATTGAATGCTGCTATTCCCGCAAGGTCAATCATGTCTGGTTTTCCTTTCGCATGTGTACGCCCTCACTATAGCTTGTGCATCAACCCCGCCTTTTGTTTTGTTGTAGTCCATAATGATGTTTAGTTTCCCAGATTCAGTGTAAACGCTAGCATCATTGGCCAGAGTTGATAATAGACAGACGTTTTTGTTTGGCTTGAGTTTATAGCTGACTATAGTCAAATGATTGTCAAAACAAAACTTTGAAGAATTGAGTTCCCGGCGTTTTAATTCCAACTGTCCATAATGTTATTTTCTTAGGCCCGTTTTACACTTACAAATTGTGCCAATTATTGTGGTCTATTGTTGCAGTAATTGTTCTGCCAACACGCAACTGGTAAAAAAGTTGTCCATTGTAATTATGCGGCCTTTGTTTACATACGGAGCAGATATCCTATGAATAAGATTTAATGCATAATCTCTGGCACGTGGCTCATCCGGTCGTTTTCCAACATAAATTTCAGCGTTCAGAGGGCTTTCGAATCGCACAACCAAAATATTTTTATGTTGTATTTTCCAGGTTTCGTTGGAATATATTGTCTGAACGAGCATTTGCGACGCGTCAGTGCAAGCTGCTCATCAATGGTCAAATAGCCTGATGGTTTATACGGTTGTGTGAGGTTTGCCAAAAACATATTCCAGACATCATGAAACGGCGCTAATTTATCTAATTTTAACCGCTGTGCTCTCGTAACAACTGCTGCATACGCTTTAGGGACATAACAGATCGGTAAAATGGTCGATAATCTAAACAGTACAGCTCGTCCAACCGGTCATCCCAGTTACTGTGAACTCCCGCGTACATCAAAATACCAATTAATGCGTAAATCTCCACTGAATGGGTCTCATACTATATACAGTACACTTTTGTTGTTTGAAATTGGGTATTCTTGTCACAACTGAAGGTTTTACGCTCCATTTCCGTTTGAATTGTTTGTTCTGAGCGAAATACCAAGTGCTTTGAGCTGAAATTTCAGGCTCGAAATTATTCTCTGCTTGGATTTCGGTAGATAATTCAACGAGTTCTTCATCTACAAAACTATCTGAATCGTAATCGAGTTGCCCAGCTTGTGGATCTCTATCGCAGCAACTATCACAAACCATAAGTCTTTTAGAAAAATGATTCACTTTTATTTTGGTTAAATATCTGGAAATACATACATAAAAATCTATGATAATACTGCTGACGATATAATATTGCGCAAACACATAAATTACATGTTTTCTCTCCAAAATACATAACCAAAATCTGGGGTCATCCTGACCCCATTGGACAGAAATGCGTTTAGTTTCCTTTAAGCTGAGGCTAACCTTGTCGATTAAACGATTTCTATGGCGAAAAGTTGGATATTTTACACTTTAAAGTCGACTGCGGTCCATTTGACCCCAATGGGCAGAGTGAAGGATATATGTATGTCTGTGAAGTTAGCCCGAGTTATCGAGTGTGAAGTTTTTAACTAAAAACTAACAACAATATGTATACGAATCCGATACGATATCGAGTTTGGACCAAAATGACACTATTATCAAATGATTTCTAAAGGCTCAACCTTGCAAATAAAATAGGTTTGATTTCCAAACGGATTGGTCGCGATAGATTTTTCTGAGTAAAACTCGTTCATTGAATTCGTTGAGTGGCACATGTTGAATGACCAATGACAGGACATCATAGAGCTTGTACCAAAATTTCATTATATACTAATGACATCTATGGACTTGTCCTTTCAAATGATATCAGTAATATTCCAAAACGGACCGACATCGGAAGATTTTTGAGTAGAATTTTTTCAGTGCACTCATGGAGCCTGAGTGGAATAGGTTTAACGTCCAATAACAAGACATAGCAGAGTTTGTACCAAAATGCTACTATTATCGGATGATTGCAAAAAATTGAATTGAATGATCAAACACTCAACATATGAATCAGAACCTAGTATGAGTTAGATAATAAAGAGCGAGTGAGTTGAATATCATTAGAAAGAGACGAAATGAATTTTTAATATAGTTCTTAATTGAAAAACATGGCGAGTGTTTCATCTCTTTCTAATATCGTAGAGCTGTCTCTTTCAACAATGTGTTTAACAGTGTAGAAACTAACACATGCGATTTTCTAAAATATTCTTATTGGATTCGAGCACATTGTTGTTATTTTTTGGTTAAAAACTTCACACTCATAATTTAAATTAAATCTTCCCAACTTTCTTCAATTGATCAGTTCAGGTCAGTTTGATGATTTTATGAAGTTCTCATATTTTCTTCTAAAATTCAAAAACTAATTAGTTCTATGCCAATTTCAATGAAATCTATTTTAAATCTGTTTTAATTCACTCGAATTTTATTTTTTACTCCAGATTTTTTACTAAGTTCACTCAAATTTTACTCAATTTTTCGAAATTCTATTAAAGCCGAATTTTATTAAAGTTACCCAAAATCAAGAATGACAAGCAAAAATAGCATAATAGAGTATCTGTATTAGTCCCATATTAAAATATCGTTTTTATTTGAAAGGGTTTAGTAATGAAATAAAATAAAAACTATTTGATTTTTATAGTCAAAATAAATTTCACTCAATTTATACCAAAAATAATTCTAAAATTCTTAGGACTCAGGAGCTCCAATTTTCTTGAATTCTGCACTAAAAATGAGCAATCAGGAATGACTTAATCAAATTTCTCTAATGAAATTCCACTCAAATTTAATATAAATTCGAACTTCGAATAGTTACTGGAGATGAACGATGGATATGTTGCAAAAAATCTTGAGAGAAGCTTGGTGAAGCTAGGCCATCGCAACCAAAGGGAGATAGTCATTGAAATAAGGTTATGCTCTGTATCTGGTGGGATCAGAAAGGTATGGTATATTATGAACTGCTGGAATCAGGTGAAACTATCAATGGTAATGTCTACCGAAGATAACTAATACGTTTGAAGCTAGCTATAGAGGAAAAACGACCAGAATGAGTGAATAAACACAAGAAATACATTTTTCAGCACGACAATGCAAAATCACACATAGGACTGAGAAGTTCTACCCCACCCACCGTATTCACCGGACATAGCTCCTTCAGATTACTACTTATTCTGGTCGATGCAGTCGTCAAAGGTGGTCAGAAATACGTGATAAATTTATTGAAAATCAAAAATTGATTAACATTTCATAAATTTTGAATTCTATAATTTAAAAAAAATATGCGTGTCAGCTCCGATATACAATAGGCGCAAACGTTGTAAATAACCGCATTTCTTATAATGTCCCGAAAAGCAGATTTGGTTTGACTAACATGCTGGCAACTTCTGAAGTCTGCATCTTGTATATTTTGATAGATGCTACGTAAGTGACGAGCATGTACCCGGAGACTTTGGCAATTGAGTGAAAATATTGTCACATTCCCTCTAGTGATTTTTTCGAGTGTAATCCGATCAATTGTATGAAGATGTGCAGAGTAGAAAGCTGGGTAGACTCTTTTCGTAATGGAAGCATTATTTGATTTTCTCGTCTAGCATGGTATAAAAACGTTGAACCTCTTTAGTAGGTACTCCTTGAGTGCTTTTAGACCAAAAGTTGCGAATCGGTCTTACTGTATGCGATCTGTGAATTGTCAACGGGCAGGCTGGATTTAGTATAAAATGATTCCTTTTAACATGAATCGGTTTGTTTCGATTGAGGGGAACTGTTACGGATCTCCAATTTATAGAAACCGCTGCTCCACTAATTTGTTTTGCATTTGCATACCCAGCCATTTTTTCATCAGCAACGTCGATGTTTGTGGTTATCTTGTAGGGTTTATCTATAACGAAAATAATATTCATTATGGCAACCCTCCTGTGTCAATCGTGCTGAGTTTTTGAAGCTTCTCTCTAGCGACCCTTTCCTTTCCGCGATCTGCTCCACACCCGAGTATTTCGACATTTGCACTTTAATTCGATATTTATTCACTCAAGATTCTCAAATTATACGCATCGACTGAATGGTTATCATTGAACAATCGAATTCCATTAGGACAGCGTTCCTCCACTTCCGTCTCTGAGCAGAATCGCGGTTCAGTCAGATGATGATAATTCAGCACACTCCTGCCGTATAACTTCGTTCAATTAATAAAAAACAGTTTCCTTCCCTAACTGCTGACCAAGTGGGAGTGGTTTTAACCTATGGCAACTGCCTCAAATTACCAATAAAAATAATTTACATTTATTTATTTCAGTCTCAAATCTACGCGTTCTCACATTTCCGCCCTAATCATGCTGACTTTATCGATGAGTATCATCTTGACGTACTTGAATGAAGACCTATATAAACCCTTGACCTCGAAAGGGTGATTTTAAATGCAGTATGAACAGTCATGCCTCCTCTAGAAACCGTGGCTTTCCCTGTGGATGAACATGAAAGTTAGGCATTACAATAACCATCCGTATCTGTAAATCGATTACGAATGGTGAATTTGATTAGAAAAGTCTTCCCATATCTAGCAGGACCAGTGAAGAATAGTTGTAGCGGGCGTAGGTTTTATGAGGTAAACAACCATATAATATGTTGCATCAGCTCAAATTGCTTTGCATTTGCCTTCCTCACAAGCTCGAGAAACTCTGGAGTCTCCATATCAATTTGTCTTTCTTCTTCCATATTGCCCCGAGCTTATTCATCGTCGCTGCTATTACGTCATCGTTGATTCCTGAATTCGGATCTTGAAAAAGCTGTTGATACAGATCAGGAATTTCTTGAACATTCCGATTATTATTATCTGTGAATCGTTGGGCTCCACCTCTTCTCGGCATAATCGCGCGCAATTTTTCATTGTTTTAGCGGTATCTAAATTGGATTAGAATACTTTTCTCCGCTCCTTTATAAGGCCTTCCTTTTCTTCGAAAATACACAGAAATTTCATATCCGTCAGAACATCAGTTTCGTCAATCCTAAGGGGATATCTAAAGTAACCATTTCCTTCTTGAATTCCGTTAACTCTTTTCCCAGATCATAATTTCTGTATTTTATAATTTGTGGAATTTTCCGACCTTTCATCCGGGTTTTTATTTGGCAGAAATCGATTGCGATTGGTCCGAGGAACACTTCCAATTACCAAAAACCAATTGTGATGGGTCCGGATTTCGGGAAAATTCATTTAGGAGGTAGAAATTGGTATACGGGATATTCCAAATATCAGGAATCGATTTCGATGGAATTGATTGCGATAATTTCTCATTTTGGGGAAATCTGTTTAGGAGATCCATCGATAGGGCTCGAGTCTTATTTATTGTATTTCAAAAAAAATTTGGATTTAACTATTATGATAAAAAATGGTGAGGGGAGGTTTTCGGCTGCCATGAAACGAATCCGATGAGTCCTTATTCATGGTGGTTCTTAAGTTTGAAGCCGTCTTTCAACAAGTTATTTGGCTTGAACGATTTTGATGAAATTTGGCGGGACAGAGTTTTCGAAAGCAAGGAAACGATTAATTCATTTAGGAGTCCCCCGGAAGGGCCGGCATGCTGCACCATGTTGCGTGATGTTGCACTCTATCGTATGATGTTGCATCGTTTTTCGTCATATTGTACCATGTTGCGTGATGTTGGTGATGTTTCATTATGTAGGCTTGTGTTTGCTTTTGGCTTTGTTTTACAATTTTATTTGGCTTGAATAAAGTTTTATGAAATTTGGTGGGACAGGGTTTCTGAATGTAAGGAAATGATTAGAAGGAGTAATAATTTCTGGATAATTCAGTTGTTAGTCGTCCGGATGGGCCTTTGCACAATGTTGCAACATCTTGTGATACTCCAGAATGTTGCGCTATGTTGCTCCAAGTTGTGGGACGTTGCGCTAAGTTTTGGGATATTGCATATTGTTGCAGGTTATTGTTTGGTATTCCACTATGTTTCATCATATTACAGATAGTTGCATCTTGCATGACGGTTCACAATATTGCACGATTTTCTACCATGTTGCGTTATGTTGCTTCTGAAGTAATGTTCAGTGTTTTTTGCGTTACGTAAACGTTGTATGGTTGCACTAATCGCGTGCCTTTGTAAATGTTGGTTGTTATGAGTAACAATATTGATTTATAGCATTTGCTATCTACTTAACGTTTTGAACTTGGTGAATCACATTTTCATCCAACTCAAACGATTTTAAAGTCGTGTGTGGCCTTATTTTGATAAAAATTGATGAAGGGAAGGCTAAGCAATCAATCATTCAGGAAAATTTGTTTAGAGAGTCCTTTGGTGAGGTCCGGATCCAATTTTAAATTTTTTTGACTAAAATTTGTTTAGAAGTGCCTCAGCTTGCCGGTATGTTCACGGAACTCAGATTAATGATGAAAATTGGGAATTGGATGGAACGAAGACCTTTCTCAAATGAATAGTACTATGGTACTAAGAAAATATCCAATTTGATTGAAGCAAAACCGCGGGTCCTTTTATTCATACTCTGTTTTCTTTTTTAGATATTTTTGTATCTGTGGACGCGTTCTTTGAAATTCTGAAAGTTCTGTATCGTTGTTCCTCGAAAAATATCCAAATATAATGGCAATTGCTACTAATCTAAAATCGGCAGTGATAATTAAATAAATCGTGGCATAAAAGGCTTTATATGCCACATGTACGTCAATCTATTGACAACAGACATATTTCGACATATCTCTTCTGATAGTAGTAAAATGTAGCTTTCAAATCTGATGTTTTAACAACCTGGTTAAAGTTATCCGAAAGTGAAAAAATCGATAATGCAGATAGTGTCTTAACTAATTCAGCCAAAAGTTAAACAAACTATAAATTAAATTGAAATATCCGAAAGTGACTAACCTACAAAATCAGCCGAAAACATATGTATAGTATGTATGGCATAGTCGGATCGGTTTTCTCACAAACTCTCGAATAACGAACGATTGCATCTACAAAACTTGTGGAAAATTCGGAATTTGACCCCTCTAACCTCACCATACCCACCTAAAACCTATAACCAAAATCTTCTTAGTGTCGTAGGCTATCGAATAGGCATCGTCAGACCGGTGTTTGTCTGAATAATCGAACGGCGAATGATTTTATCGACAAAACATGGGGAACATAAAAATTCTACTCATAATCTTTCAGCCTAAACTTAGAATTTAAATCTTAGATCATATTTTATAGAGTTTTCATAGTGAGACAGACACTGGTTATTTGGCAAAATCTCGATATGTGAACAGTTTTATCGTCGAAACAATGGAAAATGGAACATTTCACCATTATAATCTCATCAAGCCCAAACATATAATCAAATTTTACTTAGGGTCATGATTCATCAAATTGGTACAGTCAGACCGGATCAAAATCTTTATATACAAACCTTTCATCAGAAAATTGATGATTCATTTGTTACTTTTAAATCTGTATTGCCGGCATTTTCCGGTTGAATATTGAAGTTAAACTTCTTTATCGACACAATCTGCATTATCGACATATTAGGAAACTTTCGGCTAACTTTAACAGTTTTAACAACTAATATATCAGTTGTCGTTCAAAATGAATAGACTGAGAATTTGAAATTTTAAAATACCTTCCACTGGCTGCCGGTTCAGTGTTCACATTAGAACAATTAAGGACCATTTCCACGTTAAAAACTTCATGTCTTCAACTGCCGAAGCTTTCTTTATCCATTGCTCTTTACGTATCTGGTAGCTTATTTGAAGTAAATTTTAATAGTACGGAAGCCATCCATTGCTCAATTGGCGGAGCCTCTACTGTTACATGTTTTCATGTCTAACCAGACACGTTGCTTAACGATCCACAATCGAGGTAGTCATACAGCTTAAATCAAAACAATGTCATGACTTTACAAAATGAGTCCGTACACATAAAATATGATGACGTTCACTATTATACCAGTACAATACAGCTAGATTACATAAACATCTTATTATCTTCCTACGTCAAATTAAACACACACACACACACAGAACAAAAAAAAAACACCTGTCGTTGTCGTACATAAAGTTTTGAGTTGGACGCGCATCACTGATCCTCAGTAACGTGGAAACGAACGAAATTGTCTGCACTCTCTGTGTTGTTTTAACCCATGTACATCGTAAATGTTGTGTAATGTAATATACGCGCATTCTCAAAGTCATCGGTACTATAACAACACTACAACTACAAGTTGTAGTGTAAGGGAGGCACAGGTAAGTAATGATTATGAGCCGTGTTGAAAGATTGCCTGAGAAAATAATAAACCGCGTGTTTATGTCACAGTTAATGATCCTTGGCTTCGGACGATAAAGGGTTATACATATAAAATAATTTTAATAGATTTTAGTTAGTTTGTATTTCGAAGGTAATTACACAGAACAATGTTTCGTGTATTTTGTGTTCGAAATAACAATAATTTTTTGTGTCTTGAATAAATCTTAACACCCTCCTCGTTCGGTACCGCGCTCCCCCCTATGCCTCGTATACATAATTTATAATTTTTTATTTCATTTTTATGTAGATTTAGAAAATTACGTACAGTAGGTAGATATTTTGACAGATGGGAACTAGGTATGGTTAGTGTTATAGTTCTGTATAGACCGATTTGATTTTGGGAAAATTCTTAGAATTTCTGCATAAAAGTGCACCAATCAATTTTATATTGATGTCATGCGGAACCTGTAAAAAGTGTAAATGGACAGGTACGTGACCGAATAAATATAATGCGATTGCCATTGTTATTGGGCACGTATTTATCTAGAAATTTTTGGGAATCTCGGTGCGTTTTTTCAACAATACATTTTAAAATTCGTATTTAGAAAGAATTGGAATCGGAAATACGTAATTTAAACATTTTTTTTTAAATTTTTTTCGACAAGTCGTAGTATTCTAAGCTCTTAACAATGCATAATTCTATATAATCGTGTGAAATTTATAATTCCGCTTTTTAGATTTTTGTCAAAAAAAATGTATATAAAAAAATAATTAGATGTTAGAAATTCCATATCGTTTGGATTGTTTAAAAATTTGTCAACCAAAACGTTTTGTTCGTAGCTCCGCGACATTAACTCGTAGAATTATTACGCTATTGTTGAATTTTCGATAGTTTGTAACATTTTTGCGGCACTGAACATAGTTTTGATGTTTTGTGCATAGGGTTTTCAACTTTGAACGGTTACAAGGACAGTTTGATGCGTGCTGATTAAGCATTAATTTAAGCGTAAAAACTTGGCTTAGTAATAAGACCCTATCGACCTATCGAATATTCGACCTATTTTCCGGCCGTAAAGACGAAAAAGCTCCTATGGGAGCTGCCACTTCCGATCAGTCGTTCCGTCTGATAAAGTAAGTCTGGGCTGTAAAGAGGAAACAAACTTTAAGTCTGCAGAAATCACACACACACATACACACCTACCGAGATTGTTCTAAAAACCGTAAATCTGCAAATATCTCGATATTGAAAATTTTCATTTTTTTTCACTTCGTAAAATAAAATAAAATCCGCTTAGAAGAATGAAAAACGTAAAAGAAAATAACAAAGCTTGATGCTAGTGAAGTTTATCCAAACTAATCCAAAAAATACAACAACAACATACTTATAGTAATAGTATTGGTGAAAGTAAACATTCAGGCGAATTTATATTAAATAATTAGAAGAGATGTGATTTTTTAATTGGCCTTAGGTACATTCCAAAATCATTCACTACTGAATGTACTGATTGTACCTAAGGCCCATTAAAATAATCACATTTTTAAAACTCAAGGAGCACCCTGTCAGACCTATTAGAAAATCGTAATACTTGCCTGAGACACTCCCTTTTGTTTCAGTAGTTCACCAGTATTACTGAAGTTTGTGCCAAATGCTTAGAAAATACTTAGAATGACTTTGGAATGTACCTAAGGCCCATTAAAATAATCACATTTTTAAAACTCATGAAACACCCTGTCAGACCCGTTAGAAAATCGTACTACTTGCTTGAGACACTCCTTTTTGTTTCAGTAGTCCACCAATATCACTGAAGTTCATGCTAAATGCTAAGAAAATACTTAGAATGACTTTGGAATGTACCTAAGGCCCATTAAAATAATTACATTTTTAAAACTCATGGAACACCCTGTCAGACCTATTAGAAAATCGTAATACTTGCCTGAGACACTCCCTTTTGTTTCAGTAGTCCACCAGTATTACTGAAGTTTGTGCCAAATGCTTAGAAAATACTTAGAATACCTTTGGAATGTACCTAAGGCCCATTAAAATAATCACATTTTTAAAACTCATGGAACACCCTGTCAGACCCGTTAGGAAATCGTACTACTTGCTTGGGACACTCCCTTTTGTTTCAGTAGTCCACCAGTATCACTGAAACACTGAACACCCTGTCAGACCCATTAGAAAATCGTACTACTTGCTTGGGACACTCCTTTTTGTTTCAGTAGTCCACCAGTATCACTGAAGTTCATGCTAAATGCTTAGAAAATACTTAGAATGACTTTGGAATGTACCTAAGGCCAATTAAAAAATCACATCTCCTCTAAATTACTTACTATAAATTCGCCTGAATGTTTTCTTTCACCAATACTATAACAATAAGTATGTTGTTGTTGTATTTTTTGGATTAGTTTGGATAAACTTCACTAGCATCCAAGCTCGAGGAAGTGCAGAAGGAAGATCTTGAAGAAGACACTCCACCGAGAGAGATCGTCGGCACCAGCTGCACCACAAGTTCAACTTGATCAAAACCGTAAGTCTACCTCCCTGGGCAGATATTTTGTAAATAATACCAGATCCTGGAACTTACTGGTCAAAACCAGGTCAAAGATCGACGGCGGTAAGCGCTAGGCACAAAGAAGCCGTATCAAACAAGCGCAGAAAAGGAAACCTTGTTAAAGTTAGCCGAAAGTTGCCAGCCGAAAGTGAAAAAATCGATAATGCAGATAGTGTCTTGACTACTAGAGCCGAAAGTTAAATAAATTATATATTAAATTGAAATATCGTAGTCGAAAGTGACTAATCTACTTAACCAGCCGCAAACATATATATCGGGACAAACAACTGAAGAAATTGTATTTTCCAATCTAAACGATATTAACTAATAGTTTCATGTGTTTATTATAGCAGCATACGGCCAACTTTCAAAAACTTATTTTATATAGATGTTATAGATTTAACCAGAAAGACACCAAAATGAATATGCTGATTCGATAGCCCATGACCATAGGTAGATTTCGATCATAGGTTAGGGGTAAGTCTGATGGGGTTATAGGGGTGAAATTTTTATTTTTCACAAATTCCGACGATAAAATCGTTCATCATTCCAGATTTTGGGACATGGACACCAATCTGACTATACTGATTCGATAGCCCATGACCATAGGTAGATTTCGATTATAGGTTAGGGGTAAGTCTGATGGGGTTATAGGGGTGAAATTTTTATTTTTCACATATTCCGACGATAAAATCGTTCATCATTCCAGATTTTGGGACATGGACACCAATCTGACTATGCTGATTTGATAGCCCATGACCATAGGTAGATTTTGATTATAGGTTAGGGGTAAGTCTGATGGGGTTATAGGGGTGAAATTTTTATTTTTCACAAATTCCGACGATAAAATCGTTCATCATTCCAGATTTTGGGACATGGACACCAATCTGACTATGCTGATTCGATAGCCCATGACCATAGGTAGATTTCGATTATAGGTTAGGGGTAAGTCTGATGGGGTTATAGGGGTGAAATTTTTATTTTTCACATATTCCGACGATAAAATCGTTCATCATTCCAGATTTTGGGACATGGACACCAATCTGACTATGCTGATTCGATAGCCCATGACCATAGGTAGATTTCGATCATAGGTTAGGGGTAAGTCTGATGGGGTTATAGGGGTGAAATTTTTATTTTTCACATATTCCGACGATAAAATCGTTCATCATTCCAGATTTTGGGACATGGACACCAATCTGACTATGCTGATTTGATAGCCCATGACCGTAGGTAGATTTCGATTATAGGTTAGGGGTAAGTCTGATGGGGTTATAGGGGTGAAATTTTTATTTTTCACATATTCCGACGATAAAATCGTTCATCATTCCAGATTTTGGGACATGGACACCAATCTGACTATGCTGATTCGATAGCCCATGACCATAGGTAGATTTCGATCATAGGTTAGGGGTAAGTCTGATGGGGTTATAGGGGTGAAATTTTTATTTTTCACATATTCCGACGATAAAATCGTTCATCATTCCAGATTTTGGGACATGGACACCAATCTGACTATGCTGATTTGATAGCCCATGACCATAGGTAGAGTTCGATTATAGGTTAGGGGTAAGTCTGATGGGGTTATAGGGGTGAAATTTTTATTTTTCACATATTCCGACGATAAAATCGTTCATCATTCCAGATTTTGGGACATGGACACCAATCTGACTATGCTGATTCGATAGCCCATGACCATAGGTAGATTTCGATCATAGGTTAGGGGTAAGTCTGATGGGGTTATAGGGGTGAAATTTTTATTTTTCACATATTCCGACGATAAAATCGTTCATCATTCCAGATTTTGGGACATGGACACCAATCTGACTATGCTGATTCGATAGCCCATGAGCATAGGTAGATTTCGATTATAGGTTAGGGGTAAGTCTGATGGGGTTATAGGGGTGAAATTTTTATTTTTCACATATTCCGACGATAAAATCGTTCATCATTGCAGATTTTGGGACATGGACACCAATCTGACTATGCTGATTCGATAGCCCATGACCATAGGTAGATTTCGATCATAGGTTAGGGGTAAGTCTGATGGGGTTATAGGGGTGAAATTTTTATTTTTCACATATTCCGACGATAAAATCGTTCATCATTGCAGATTTTGGGACATGGACACCAATCTGACTATGCTGATTCGATAGCCCATGACCATAGGTAGATTTCGATCATAGGTTAGGGGTAAGTCTGATGGGGTTATAGGGGTGAAATTTTTATTTTTCACATATTCCGACGATAAAATCGTTCATCATTCCAGATTTTGGGACATGGACACCAATCTGACTATGCTGATTCGATAGCCCATGACCATAGGTAGATTTCGATTATAGGTTAGGGGTAAGTCTGATGGGGTTATAGGGGTGAAATTTTTATTTTTCACATATTCCGACGATAAAATCGTTCATCATTCCAGATTTTGGGACATGGACACCAATCTGACTATACTGATTCGATAGCCCATGAGCATAGGTAGATTTCGATTATAGGTTAGGGGTAAGTCTGATGGGGTTATAGGGGTGAAATTTTTATTTTTCACATATTCCGACGATAAAATCGTTCATCATTCCAGATTTTGGGACATGGACACCAATCTGACTATGCTGATTCGATAGCCCATGACCATAGGTAGATTTCGATTATAGGTTAGGGGTAAGTCTGATGGGGTTATAGGGGTGAAATTTTTATTTTTCACATATTCCGACGATAAAATCGTTCATCATTCCAGATTTTGGGACATGGACACCAATCTGACTATGCTGATTCGATAGCCCATGACCATAGGTAGATTTCGATCATAGGTTAGGGGTAAGTCTGATGGGGTTATAGGGGTGAAATTTTTATTTTTCACATATTCCGACGATAAAATCGTTCATCATTCCAGATTTTGGGACATGGACACCAATCTGACTATGCTGATTCGATAGCCCATGAGCATAGGTAGATTTCGATTATAGGTTAGGGGTAAGTCTGATGGGGTTATAGGGGTGAAATTTTTATTTTTCACATATTCCGACGATAAAATCGTTCATCATTGCAGATTTTGGGACATGGACACCAATCTGACTATGCTGATTCGATAGCCCATGACCATAGGTAGATTTCGATCATAGGTTAGGGGTAAGTCTGATGGGGTTATAGGGGTGAAATTTTTATTTTTCACATATTCCGACGATAAAATCGTTCATCATTCCAGATTTTGGGACATGGACACCAATCTGACTATGCTGATTCGATAGCCCATGACCATAGGTAGATTTCGATTATAGGTTAGGGGTAAGTCTGATGGGGTTATAGGGGTGAAATTTTTATTTTTCACATATTCCGACGATAAAATCGTTCATCATTCCAGATTTTGGGACATGGACACCAATCTGACTATGCTGATTCGATAGCCCATGAGCATAGGTAGATTTCGATTATAGGTTAGGGGTAAGTCTGATGGGGTTATAGGGGTGAAATTTTTATTTTTCACATATTCCGACGATAAAATCGTTCATCATTGCAGATTTTGGGACATGGACACCAATCTGACTATGCTGATTCGATAGCCCATGACCATAGGTAGATTTCGATCATAGCTTAGGGGTAAGTCTGATGGGGTTATAGGGGTGAAATTTTTATTTTTCACATATTCCGACGATAAAATCGTTCATCATTCCAGATTTTGGGACATGGACACCAATCTGACTATGCTGATTCGATAGCCCATGACCATAGGTAGATTTCGATTATAGGTTAGGGGTAAGTCTGATGGGGTTATAGGGGTGAAATTTTTATTTTTCACATATTCCGACGATAAAATCGTTCATCATTCCAGATTTTGGGACATGGACACCAATCTGACTATGCTGATTCGATAGCCCATGACCATAGGTAGATTTCGATCATAGGTTAGGGGTAAGTCTGATGGGGTTATAGGGGTGAAATTTTTATTTTTCACATATTCCGACGATAAAATCGTTCATCATTCCAGATTTTGGGACATGGACACCAATCTGACTATGCTGATTCGATAGCCCATGACCATAGGTAGATTTCGATTATAGGTTAGGGGTAAGTCTGATGGGGTTATAGGGGTGAAATTTTTATTTTTCACATATTCCGACGATAAAATCGTTCATCATTCCAGATTTTGGGACATGGACACCAATCTGACTATGCTGATTCGATAGCCCATGACCATAGGTAGATTTCGATTATAGGTTAGGGGTAAGTCTGATGGGGTTATAGGGGTGAAATTTTTATTTTTCACATATTCCGACGATAAAATCGTTCATCATTCCAGATTTTGGGACATGGACACCAATCTGACTATGCTGATTCGATAGCACATGACCATAGGTAGATTTTGATTATAGGTTAGGGGTAAGTCTGATGGGGTTATAGGGGTGAAATTTTTATTTTTCACATATTCCGACGATAAAATCGTTCATAATTCCAGATTTTGGGACATGGACACCAATCTGACTATGCTGATTCGATAGCCCATGACCATAGGTAGATTTCGATTATAGGTTAGGGGTAAGTCTGATGGGGTTATAGGGGTGAAATTTTTATTTTTCACATATTCCGACGATAAAATCGTTCATCATTCCAGATTTTGGGACATGGACACCAATCTGACTATGCTGATTCGATAGCCCATGAGCATAGGTAGATTTTGATTATAGGTTAGGGGTAAGTCTGATGGGGTTATAGGGGTGAAATTTTTATTTTTCCTTTAATTTGACGATAAAAACGTTCATCATTCCAGATTTTGGGACATGGACACCAATCTGACTATGCTGATTCGATAGCCCATGACCATAGGTAGATCTAGATTATAGGTTAGGGGTAAGTCTGATGGGGTTATAGGAGTGAAATTTTTATTTTTCAAATATTCCGACGATAAAATCGTTCATCATTCCAGATTTTGGGACATGGACACCAATCTGACTATGCTGATTCGAAAGCCCATGACCATAGGTAGATTTGGATCATAGGTTAGGGGTAAGTCTGATGGGGTTATAGGGGTGAAAATTATATTTTTCCCTTATTCCGACGATAAAATCGTTCATCATAGTCAGATTGGTGTCCATGTCCCAAAATCTGGAATGATGAACGATTTTATCGTCGGAATGTGTGAAAAATAAAAATTTCACCCCTATAACCCCATCAGACTTACCCCTAACCTATGATCGAAATCTACCTATGGTCATGGGCTTTCGAATCAGCATAGTCAGATTGGTGTCCATGTGCTAAAATCTGGAATGATGAACGATTTTATCGTCGGAATATGTGAAAAATAAAAATTTCACCCCTATAACCCCATCAGACTTACCCCTAACCTATAATCAAAATCTACCTATGGTTATGGGCTATCGAATCAGCATAGTTAGATTGGTGTCCATGTCCCAAAATTTGGAATGATGAACGATTTTATCGTCGGAATATGTGAAAAATAAAAATTTCACCCCTATAACCCCATCAGACTTACCCCTAACCTATAATCAAAATCTACCTATGGTCATGGGCTAACGAATCGGCATAGTCAGATTGGTGTCCATGTCGCAAAATCGCGAATGATGGACGACTTTGCTTGAAGAACATTAAACTGCTTTATCGACATTTTTCGGCTGCATAAAACAAATATGGAATTTGACACCTATAACCCCATCAGACTTACCCCTAACCTATAACCGAAATCTACCTATGGTCATGGGCTATCGAATCAGCATAGTCAGATTGGTGTCCATGTCCCAAAATCTGGAATGATGAACGATTTTATCGTCGGAATTTGTGAAAAATAAAAATTTCACCCCTATAACCCCATCAGACTTACCCCTAACCTATAATCGAAATCTACCTATGGTCATGGGCTATCGAATCAGCATAGTCAGATTGGTGTCCATGTCTCAAAATCTGGAATGATGAACGATTTTATCGTCGGAATATGTGAAAAATAAAAATTTCACCCCTATAACCCCATCATACTTACCCCTAACCTATAATCAAAATCTACCTATGGTCATGGGCTAACGAATCAGCATAGTCAGATTGGTGTCCATGTCGCAAAATCGCGAATGATGAACGACTTTGCTTGAAGAACATTAAACTGCTTTATCGACATTTTTCGGCTGCATAAAACAAATATGGCATTTGACACCTATAACCCCATCAGACTTACCCCTAACCTATAATCGAAATCTACCTATGGTCATGGGCTATCGAATCAGCATAGTCAGATTGGTGTCCATGTCCCAAAATCTGGAATGATGAACGATTTTATCGTCGGAATTTGTGAAAAATAAAAATTTCACCCCTATAACCCCATCAGACTTACCCCTAACCTATAATCGAAATCTACCTATGGTCATGGAATATCAAATCAGCATAGTCAGATTGGTGTCCATGTCCCAAAATCTGGAATGATGAACGATTTTATCGTCGGAATATGTGAAAAATAAAAATTTCACCCCTATAACCTCATCAGACTTACCCCTAACCTATGATCGAAATCTACCTATGCTCATGGGCTATCGAATCAGCATAGTCAGATTGGTGTCCATGTCCCAAAATCTGGAATGATGAACGATTTTATCGTCGGAATATGTGAAAAATAAAAATTTCACCCCTATAACCCCATCAGACTTACCCCTAACCTATAATCGAAATCTACCTATGCTCATGGGCTATCGAATCAGCATAGTCAGATTGGTGTCCATGTCCCAAAATCTGGAATGATGAACGTTTTTAACGTCAAATTAAAGGAAAAATAAAAATTTCACCCCTATAACCCCATCAGACTTACCCCTAACCTATAATCAAACTCTACCTATGGTTATGGGCTATCGAATCAGCATAGTCAGATTGGTGTCCATGTCCCAAAATCTGGAATGATGAACGATTTTATCGTCGGAATATGTGAAAAATAAAAATTTCACCCCTATAACCCCATCAGACTTACCCCTAACCTATAATCGAAATCTACCTATGGTCATGGGCTATCGAATCAGCATAGTCAGATTGGTGTCCATGTCCCAAAATCTGGAATGATGAACGATTTTATCGTCGTAATATGTGAAAAATAAAAATTTCACCCCTATAACCCCATCAGACTTACCCCTAACCTATAATCGAAATCTACCTATGGTCATGGGCTATCGAATCAGCATAGTCAGATTGGTGTCCATGTCCCAAAATCTGGAATGATGAACGATTTTATCGTCGGAATATGTGAAAAATAAAAATTTCACCCCTATAACCCCATCAGACTTACCCCTAACCTATAATCGAAATCTACCTATGGTCATGGGCTATCGAATCAGCATAGTCAGATTGGTGTCCATGTCCCAAAATCTGGAATGATGAACGATTTTATCGTCGGAAAAATAAAAATAAAAATTTCACCCCTATAACCCCATCAGACTTACCCCTAACCTATGATCGAAATCTACCTATGGTCATGTGCTATCGAATCAGCATAGTCAGATTGGTGTCCATGTCCCAAAATCTGGACTGATGAACGATTTTATCGTCGGAATATGTGAAAAATAAAAATTTCACCCCTATAACCCCATCAGACTTACCCCTAACCTATGATCGAAATCTACCTATGGTCATGGGCTATCGAATCAGCATAGTCAGATTGGTGTCCATGTCCCAAAATCTGGAATGATGAACGATTTTATCGTCGGAATATGTGAAAAATAAACATTTCACCCCTATAACCCCATCAGACTTACCCCTAACCTATGATCGAAATCTACCTATGGTCATGGGCTATCGAATCAGCATAGTCAGATTGGTGTCCATGTGCTAAAATGTGGAATGATGAACGATTTTATCGTCGGAATATGTGAAAAATAAAAATTTCACCCCTATAACCCCATCAGACTTACCCCTAACCTATAATCGAAATCTACCTATGGTCATGGGCTATCGAATCAGCATAGTCAGATTGGTGTACATGTCCCAAAATCTGGAATGATGAACGATTTTATCGTCGGAATATGTGAAAAATAAAAATTTCACCCCTATAACCCCATCAGACTTACCCCTAACCTATGATCGAAATCTACCTATGGTCATGGGCTATCGAATCAGCATAGTCAGATTGGTGTCCATGTCCCAAAATCTGGAATGATGAACGATTTTATCGTCGGAATATGTGAAAAATAAAAATTTCACCCCTATAACCCCATCAGACTTACCCCTAACCTATAATCAAAATCTACCTATGGTCATGGGCTAACGAATCGGCATAGTCAGATTGGTGTCCATGTCGCAAAATCGCGAATGATGGACGACTTTGCTTGAAGAACATTAAACTGCTTTATCGACATTTTTCGGCTGCATAAAACAAATATGGAATTTGACACCTATAACCCCATCAGACTTACCCCTAACCTATAATCGAAATCTACCTATGGTCATGGGCTATCGAATCAGCATAGTCAGATTGGTGTCCATGTCCCAAAATCTGGAATGATGAACGATTTTATCGTCGGAATTTGTGAAAAATAAAAATTTCACCCCTATAACCCCATCAGACTTACCCCTAACCTATAATCAAAATCTACCTATGGTCATGGGCTATCAAATCAGCATAGTCAGATTGGTGTCCATGTCCCAAAATCTGGAATGATGAACGATTTTATCGTCGGAATATGTGAAAAATAAAAATTTCACCCCTATAACCCCATCAGACTTACCCCTAACCTATAATCGAAATCTACCTATGGTCATGGGCTATCGAATCAGTATAGTCAGATTGGTGTCCATGTCCCAAAATCTGGAATGATGAACGATTTTATCGTCGGAATATGTGAAAAATAAAAATTTCACCCCTATAACCCCATCAGACTTACCCCTAACCTATGATCGAAATCTACCTATGGTCATGGGCTATCGAATCAGCATAGTCAGATTGGTGTCCATGTCCCAAAATCTGGAATGATGAACGATTTTATCGTCGGAATATGTGAAAAATAAAAATTTCACCCCTATAACCCCATCAGACTTACCCCTAACCTATAATCAAAATCTACCTATGTTCATGGGCTATTGAATCAGCATAGTCAGATTGGTGTCCATGTCCCAAAATCTGGAATGATGAACGATTTTATCGTCGGAATTTGTGAAAAATAAAAATTTCACCCCTATAACCCCATCAGACTTACCCCTAACCTATGATCGAAATCTACCTATGGTCATGGGCTATCGAATCAACATAGTCAGATTGGTGTCCATGTCCCAAAATCTGGAATGATGAACGATTTTATCGTCGGAATTTGTGAAAAATAAAAATTTCACCCCTATAACCCCATCAGACTTACCCCTAACCTATAATCAAAATCTACCTATGGTCATGGGCTATCAAATCAGCATAGTCAGATTGGTGTCCATGTCCCAAAATCTGGAATGATGAACGATTTTATCGTCGGAATATGTGAAAAATAAAAATTTCACCCCTATAACCCCATCAGACTTACCCCTAACCTATGATCGAAATCTACCTATGGTCATGGGCTATCGAATCAGCATAGTCAGATTGGTGTCCATGTCCCAAAATCTGGAATGATGAACGATTTTATCGTCGGAATATGTGAAAAATAAAATTTTCACCCCTATAACCCCATCAGACTTACCCCTAACCTATAATCGAAATCTACCTATGGTCATGGGCTATCGAATCAGCGTAGTCAGGTTGGTGTCCATGTCTCAAAATCTGGAATGATGAACGATTTTATCGTCGGAATATGTGAAAAATAAAAATTTCACCCCTATAACCCCATCAGACTTACCCCTAACCTATGATCGAAATCTACCTATGGTCATGGGCTAACGAATCGGCATAGTCAGATTGGTGTCCATGTCGCAAAATCGCGAATGATGAACGACTTTGCTTGAAGAACATTAAACTGCTTTATCGACATTTTTCGGCTGCATAAAACAAATATGGCATTTGACACCTATAACCCCATCAGACTTACCCCTAACCTATAATCGAAATCTACCTATGGTCATGGGCTATCGAATCAGCATAGTCAGATTGGTGTCCATGTCCCAAAATCTGGAATGATGAACGATTTTATCGTCGGAATATGTGAAAAATAAAAATTTCACCCCTATAACCCCATCAGACTTACCCCTAATCTATAATCGAAATCTACCTATGGTCATGGGCTATCGAATCAGCATAGTCAGATTGGTGTCCATGTCCCAAAATCTGGAATGATGAACGATTTTATCGTCGGAATATGTGAAAAATAAAAATTTCACCCCTATAACCCCATCAGACTTACCCCTAACCTATAATCGAAATCTACCTATGGTCATGGGCTATCGAATCAGTATAGTCAGATTGGTGTCCATGTCCCAAAATCTGGAATGATGAACGATTTTATCGTCGGAATATGTGAAAAATAAAAATTTCACCCCTATAACCCCATCAGACTTACCCCTAACCTATGATCGAAATCTACCTATGGTCATGTGCTATCGAATCAGCATAGTCAGATTGGTGTCCATGTCCCAAAATCTGGAATTATGAACGATTTTATCGTCGGAATATGTGGAAAATAAAAATTTCACCCCTATAACCCCATCAGACTTACCCCTAACCTATAATCGAAATCTACCTATGGTCATGGGCTATCGAATAAGCATAGTCAGATTGGTGTCCATGTCCCAAAATCTGGACTGATGAACGATTTTATCGTCGGAATATGTGAAAAATAAAAATTTCACCCCTATAACCCCATCAGACTTACCCCTAACCTATGATCGAAATCTACCTATGGTCATGGGCTACCGAATCAGCATAGTCAGATTGGTGTCCATGTCCCAAAATCTGGAATGATGAACGATTTTATCGTCGGAATATGTGAAAAATAAAAATTTCACCCCTATAACCCCATCAGACTTACCCCTAACCTATAATCAAAATCTACCTATGTTCATGGGCTATCGAATCAGCATAGTCAGATTGGTGTCCATGTCCCAAAATCTGGAATGATGAACGATTTTATCGTCGGAATTTGTGAAAAATAAAAATTTCACCCCTATAACCCCATCAGACTTACCCCTAACCTATAATCGAAATCTACCTATGGTCATGGGCTATCGAATCAGCATAGTCAGATTGGTGTCCATGTCCCAAAATCTGGAATGATGAACGATTTTATCGTCGGAATATGTGAAAAATAAAAATTTCACCCCTATAACCCCATCAGACTTACCCCTAACCTATAATCGAAATCTACCTATGGTCATGGGCTATCGAATCAGCATAGTCGGATTGGTGTCCATGTGCCAACATCTGGAATGATGAACGATTTTATCGTCGGAATATGTGAAAAATAAAATTTTCACCCCTATAACCCCATCAGACTTACCCCTAACTTATAATCGAAATCTACCTATGGCCATGGGCTATCGAATCAGCATAGTCAAATTGATGTCCATGTCCCAAAATCTGGAATGATGAGCGATTTTATCGTCGGAATATTTGAAAAATAAAAATTTCACCCCTATAACCCCATCACTATAACCCCTAACTTATAATCAAAATCTACCTATGGTCATGGGCTATCGAATCAGCATAGTCAGATTGGTGTCCATGTCCCAAAATCTGGAATTATGAACGATTTTATCGTCGGAATATGTGAAAAATAAAAATTTCACCCCTATAACCCCATCAGACTTACCCCTAACCTATAATCAAAATCTACCTATGGTCATGGGCTATCGAATCAGCATTGTCAGATTGGTGTCCATGTCCCAAAATCTGGAATGATGAACGATTTTATCGTCGGAATAAGGGAAAAATAAAAATGTCACCCCTATAACCCCATCAGACTTACCCCTAACCTATGATCGAAATCTACCTATGGTCATGGGCTATCGAATCAGCATTGTCAGATTGGTGTCCATGTCCCAAAATCTGGAATGATGAACGATTTTATCGTCGGAATAAGGGAAAAATGAGATTTGATTGAGATTTTTCTTTTAAAAATTGATGTATTATTTGTTACTTTAAAATCTGTATTGGCGGGATTTTTTGATTGAATCTTGAAGTTAAACACAATCTGCATTATCGACATATTACGGCATTTCAACTTGGGGTGGAAATATCATAACTGCATTACCACCTTTCGGCTGGGTTATCAAAGACACTAACTGCATTACCATCTTTCGGCTGGAAACTTTCGGCTAACTTTAACAGTATGAAAAGGAAGCTATTTACGGCTAGTGACTATAGGGGCAAAGCGGCTATCGGTTTATGCGGTAGTCTAGGCGTTGAAAAACGCTCGCAGGGTTTCGTTGGATAAGTTTGGACAAAAGTCAATGGAAGCAATTCATCCATCTCGTGGGAGTTTTAGTTTTCATTGCAAGAGAGAATACACCTTGTTAAAGTTAGTCGCAAGTTGCCAGCCGAAAATGAAAAAATTCGATAGCCCATGACCAAAGGTAGATGTTGATCATAGGTAGATTTTGATTATAGGTTAGGGGTAAGTCTTATGGGGTTATAGGAGTGAAATCTTTATTTCTCCCTTATTCTGACGATAAAATCGTTCATCATTCCAAATTTTGGCACATGGACACCAATCTGACTAGGCCGATTCGATAGCCCATGACCATAGGTAGATTTTGATTATAGGTTAGGGGTAAGTCTCATGGGGTTATAGCGGTGAAATTTTTATTTTTCCCTTATTCTGACGATAAAATCGTTCATTATTCCAGATTTTGGCACATGGACACCAATCTGACTAGGCTGATTCGATAGCCCATGACCATAGGTAGATTTCGATTATAGGTTAGGGGTAAGTCTGGTGGGGTTATAGGGGTGAAATTTTTATTTTTCCCTTATTCCGACGATAAAATCGTTCATCATTCCAGATTTTGGCACATGGACACAAATCTGACTATGCCGATTCGATAGCCCATGACCATAGGTAGATTTCGATTATAGGTTAGGGGTAAGTCTGGTGGGGTTATAGGGGTGAAATTTTTATTTTTCCCTTATTCCGACGATAAAATCGTTCATCATTCCAGATTTTGGCACATGGACACCAATATGACTATGCCGATTCGATAGTCCATGACCATAGGTAGATTTTGATTATAGGTTAGGGGTAAGTCTGATGGGGTTATAGGTGTCAAATGCCATATCTGTTTCATGCAGCCGAAAAATGTCGATAAAGAAGTTTAATAATTTTCAAGCAAAGTCGTCCATCGATTCGATAGCCCCTGACCATAGGTAGTTTTCGATTATAGGTTTGAGGTAAGTCTGGTGGGGATATAGGGGTGAAATTTTTATTTTTCCTTTATTCAGACGATAAAATCGTTCATCATTCCAGATTTTGGCACATGGACACCAATCTGACTAGGCAGATTCGATAGCCCATGACCATAGGTAGATTTCTATTATAGGTTAGGGGTAAGTCTGGTGGGGTTATAGGGGTGAAATTTTTATTTTTCCCTTATTCCAACGATAAAATCGTTCATCATTCCAGATTTTGGCACTTGGACACAAATCTGAATATGCCGATTCGATAGCCCATGACCATAGGTAGATTTTGATTATAGGTTAAGGGTAAGTCTGATGGGGTTATAGGTGTCAAATGCCATATCTGTTTCATGCAGCCGAAAAATGTCGATAAAGCAGTTTAATGATTTTCAAGCAAAGTCGTCCATCAGTCCATGATCATAGGTTGATTTTGATTATAGGTTAGGAGTAAGCCTGATGGGGTTAAAGGGGAAAAAATTTTAATTTTCCTTTATTTTGACGATAAAATCGTTCATCATTCCAGATTTTGGCATATGGACACCAATCTGACTAGGCAGATTCGAAAGCCCATGCCCATAGGTAGATTTTGATTATAGGTTAGGGGTAAGCCTGATGGGGTTATAGGTGTCAAATGCCATGTATGTTGCATGCAGCCGAAAAATGTCGATAGAGAATACTCGCACAGTAATTTCCGAAGAGTTCAATGCTTGCAGTCTTCTAAGTAAGGTAGCACTCAAACAAATAGAAGAGCTCAAACTCTACTAAAGGCCGAAATTGACCAGGACATTTACATTTTTTAAAACACCAACATGACGGATATTAGCTGTTCACTAAAGCAACGCTTCCAGCGTAAATTGCATCATTGTGGAGAAGGTGTATTCGAGCTACACGGCCGGGAACGATCCTTGTGGTAGGCCAAGTGGGGTCCATCATGGTTCTGGACTCGGTCTAATACTTTGGAATATTAAGTCCGACGTTGTTCTCACATTCCAAGCCTAAAGGCTTCTTAACACAAGGACGTGTTGGAGAGTATTTGCAAAGATACTGTGGATATAATAAAATAATGGCTTCAATTTTTTCAATGGGTACAAACCGATATTAAAACCAGCGAATAATCTCTCTCGAATAATGCCGAACGTTAAAGAGTGATATGGACTACTAATTTAAGTCGCTATAATTCTTGATGCTTCCCATACTGAGTTTCTTCTCGCATTTACTGCGCCACTTGGTTATCTCCCCATTCCACCAGTAGCATGGTGGATGGCGAGTATCTACCACTCTTCTAGACATTGCTTAATTTATTTTACACCTCTCATCCAACATTGTGGTAAGTATGTCTACGTTAAAATTGTTAGCCTTCCATCACACCTATTCTATTGATCGTTTTTGCATATAGGCTTGAGCCCCCGTAACTCGTGTACATCTCCATGACCTTCGAATTGATTTCGGCTTTCATAAAGTTACAATTTTCATTATCTGGCCTATTCATTAAATCACCAGCAAACCCAATGATCAATGGCCTCTGATCGCTGACATCGCTGACTACACGGTTCAAAAAACTTTTAAAGTCATCAATCGATGCACTCGAAGGTGTACAACAGCTAAAGATATATAATATGCCGTCTATTTATTTACACCGTAGTAAACCCAGATTCATAATGTATTGGCCTCTCTTCGAAAGACTGACTGAAGCATGCCCAAATCACCGCTTTACATGTTGAATCCGTAGCTCCACCCATAGTTCTCAATGTATATCATTTACGAGACACACGATTATGTAATAAAAGATTCTAAATTAAATTTGCAACAATATCATTTCAGATCAGTTCTCTAAAATTTAAGCAGAAATGACGATTTTTGACAAATTTTTCTAGAAAAAACGGCGTCTTTACAACTCAGACAGATTGATTAAGCGAAATAAAGCGGGAGATCCGTGCGAAATTTGATGGATATCTTTGTACCCGAAATTAAAGGTTTCGTAGGAGCTTTTTGTATTTTAGCGGTTTCTTTCAAAAATCCGGTAGGCTCAATTTTTCGATTCATTTCGATTCTTCAATTTTGGCTACGTAGAAATCGTTATTTTGTTCAATAATCGGCTATATTTGATATCGTGCTAAACAGGACAACTTTATATGAACCAACTTCTGAAATGTGGCCAATTAGGGCGAGAAAGCTTTGCAGCTCTGGTAAAATGTATTGAAGCTTACACATGATCTCCACCGCGTATTATACCTAGCAACCATACTAGCCTTTGCAGCTGGAGTTGCTTTACGAAATTTTTAAAATTTAATAAAAAAAAATGTAAATTCAGCCAATTTTATTTTAATGACTTAATTTCTAGTTTTAATCAGTAATTGCATGCTACGCTGCATAATTCGCAAAAATAATTAATTGCAATACACCGTGTAGAAAATTGCAAAGCGTTTAAAACCCCATTAGCGTAATGCCCAAAATAAAAATTTGCAAACAATACCAGTGCTTAAACAGCAATAACAATGATCGGCAGCTTAGCCATAGTTATACTGAGTGCTAAAATTATTATTGTTGCACAGTTCACTTGTCGTAATGTTACACAATTTAGTATGAATGATGTTTACGGATGGACCGATCAACATGACTTATCCAGTGGCGTAGTCAATACTTATTCAATCGAAAATGTGTTTAATCCTATTGTGTTAACGGCGTGGAAATTTAAACAAAATCGTCAATCTTATGTATTATGTGGTAAGCCAGAGCCGAGCTGCGACAGCGCTGCTCTATTTCCATTTATTCGTACAAAACAAAAGTTGTTAAATAATGGAACGCAAGGAGGATTTGTGGTTGAACTCGATGCTGTACCAATTATAGCCAATGATCAGATACATATGACGTGTGGAATAGTTATGGATAATGCGGAAGCACTGGATATCGATGAGCGGAGTGTCACATTTTCGGGTAAAATTTATTTAACGATTTCACATGCAACCGTCAGTGGTGTACCACAACTCGCGAAAATTTTATATGTGGACAAATTTATACCCGCAACACATATATTTCATGTGCATGAATTTCCGATGAATATTACATTTTATTCGATGGCAGAAAATTCGGCGATTCACGCATCAACTCTTACTACCGAAGAATAATTCGGTGTGAATCGGAATGAAATTAAGGTTTTTAAATAAAGAATAATTTTAAATTGCAAAATTATGTTTTGTTACTTCTCTACCTGTAAGATCATTGCAATAATTTGCAAAATTGGAGTTTTCGTAAAATTTTTGGAAATGATTGTAAACCACCCATATTGATTAATTTTGCCTTTTTGCCATCAAGCATTTTGATTGGTTAAATCAGACATCAGTCTTGATAAATGATCAAATATAACCAATATGAAGTCTATTACCGCCGGCGGTGGTATCAATAGCAGGATAAAAACATCACCACCAGTAGTTCCAGACGAAAGTGAGAACAACTTTGGGAACATTCAAAACAACAATACCGCCAACATTCCGAGCATCTTGCGGTTATCACCTAAACCCAACTTCATATTCGCCTCTGATTTGATTGAGGCTATTGGGGCACGTCGGATATCGAAAGTATCTCTCAAATAAACTCACTCTGGTTCGGCATTTAATATCAACATTCACGCCGTAATGCGCACATAAAATCACAGTACCTCACACTATAATAGCTTGAATAACTTGCCCCTTACCCCCTCCAGTCCAGCTCTTTCATTTCCTATCCTAATAATAACAACTACAACAATGTATACCCACCATCTTGTCGTAGAAGATTTTAACCTTCCTGATCTTACTTGGTCACGATCACACGAGGACTACACTCATTATGTTGCTACTAACAAAAGAAGCCTTGGTCACAGATAATCTGTCTAATTATGGGTTGTCACAGATCAGTGACATCAAAATAATTTAAATAGATAACTTGATTTAGTAATTTCGTCTGAGACGAAAAATAAAATTTTATCTTTCTCTTAATGAGAAGGGTAATACCAGCATTAGTATGGTACCGCCAACCAGAAGAAATAAAATAAGACTTACTTTACTGAAAAATCTAAAGATAAAGAAGAAGATATAAAGAGATTCAAGCACTAAGAAAATCAAGGTTGATTCCACAATACGAAAGATATAAGTTATTGGGACACGCTCATAACTATTGCAATATAGACCCAGATGCGTGCGTAGCTAAACATTTTACAAAGGAATGTAAAAAATCTAGAGAAAGTCCAACAAAGTGTGTGACTGTGGCGAGCCATATCTCACAAGGCTGTATAGTTGCCAAAGACCGTATAGGGCCAACTCGAACGGAAACGGAAATCAAACCTATACAGACCAAAGACATCAAAGTACATGATTACCGTATTCCCGAAGTTGTGAAAATTAGAACACAACTAAATAACGGCTCTGACCGTTACAGTTAAATGTTCCAATCAATTTTAGACAGCATGGACGAACAAGAGCAGAAATAAGACAAAGCTATTGAATCAAACTCACAAAACTAGAAAACAGCGTCAGGAGAGCGGCTGCAATAAACTTGCAAATGCTCTTGAACATTCAAAAAATGTATGTTTGTCTTATATCCGAAACACACTTCACGCAAAGCAATCAGATTTACATTTTATATCACACAGTACACCCAGATAACGCTACAAGAGGAGGAAGCGCTATAATAATTAAAAACAAAAGAAAGACAATCAACCAGCATAAGACCAAAAATCACTCACTTTTTAGTCCACCACGGTGGACGACTTTATAAAGTTCCTAAAAAGACTAGTTTACACTAGAGGTCAAGAGCTTCCCGCAGCAGTGACAAAATGTGATACAACTATTGGCACTCAACTGGAAATCAAATTTCTGGTCCACAAATGTCAATAAATTACCCGATCTGCTCGATTTCGTTATAACTAGGAAATTACCGATAACACGTTAGCATTAAAGATAGTTTCGACTCAAGCACTGACCACTTGTCTATACCGCTCAGCAACAAAATAATAATCAATCCTACTGGAACAAATTCCTGTACAAATCAGTAAGGATTCAAAGAAGAACTACGTAACAGAATAAAGATGAATGTATAGGGTTTTCCAATAAGAGTGATATGATCCAAACTTTTATCGTAATAATTCAATTGTTGCACTTGCTGTGTGGCACGTAGCCCCGTCTTGTTGGAACCAAATGTTGTCAAGATCAACTTCTTCCAATTTCGGACATAATAAGTTGGTTATCATCGATCTATACCGATCTCCATTGACAGTAACGGTGTTACCAGCTTCATTTAAAAAAAAATTACGGACCGATGATTCCACCAGACCAAAAACCACACCAAACTGTCAATTTAGGTGAATGTAATGGTTTTTCATGAATAATTTGTGGATTTTCTTCGCACCAGAATCGACAGTTTTGTTCATTTACCGCACCACTCAGATGAAAGTGAACCTCATCGGAGAAGATGATTTTCTTAAAAAAAATCGTTATCGTTTATAATTGCAATTTGTAAACGTTGTTCTTGCGTATATCTCACCACGATGAAACTGTAAACATTACTGAATACAATGAAACAAAAAATGACAGGTCATGACATAATACAGATGGCCGAAACGTCACTTAAAAATCATATCATTCCTATTGGAAAACCCTATACTTCTGCAAAAAAGAACATTTGGAGGAAAAAGCGGAAAAGTTTGTACAATGGCCTTCGAATTCCGATATAGAAAATTTATGCTTGAACGGGTTGCATAATTATGTTGGCTTCCACAACAGATGCGGCATGGCCAGTTCTATAATATCGCATAGTTCGATTTATTTAGACATCTCTACGATGCCTTGTCAATTGCATTCGAATGGCCGAATTTTAAAATTTTTATGATTCTAACATAGAAAATGCATGCTAGGACGGGTCGCATAATTATGTTGGCTTCTATAAAATATGCAATAAGGTCAGTATTACACGATTGCATACTTCGATTTACTTAGACATCTTTACGATGCCTTGTCAATGGTCTTCGAATGGTCGAATTTTCGATTTTTTATGATTCCAACATAGAAAATTTATGCTTCCACGGGTCGCATAATCATATTGGCTTCTTCAAACGATTCAATAGGGTCAATAGGGTCAGCAAAAATTTATTATAACTATTGCAAGTATTTGTGACGTCATTCAAATGAGAAATGTTTTTCCGAAATTAAGGCCCTAAACGAATTTTCCCGAAGTCGTGCCCAATCTAAATCGTTTTTCGATACGATCGAAGATAGGCTCACAACCTTCTATGTAATAATAATAATAATAGAAATGGGGCTACATTATTTGGGTTCCAGATCGCCTGAACTATTTCTCGATGGTAGCCGAAGTCTCAGGCAATCCCTGAGACAATCGCCACAGAAGAAAATTTCTTAGTAAATTTTCTGTTGAAAATCGTTACATACTGAGACTGGCACGAACCTTCTTTCCACCTCGTACAGAAATGGGGCTACAGAAATGGGGCTTGCAGAATAAAATCTTCAGCCAATCTTTCCCAGAGACCTTTTGGATCTTCAGGACATCCAAAAATAATAATCTGAACGAAGAGTATTCGCATTACCGAAGGCATTTTGGACAGTGCTGATTCTTCTAGACCACCTACCCACTGTTTATCGTTGAAACCGAGGTCATGAGCTAGGCAAGCTTGTTTGTATGTCGCATAACGAATGTCATTCACAGTAAGGAGATCATCAAAACTTGTTGCGTCCATCACATGGTAAAGAAGTACTCGCAAATGGAAGCATTCTGGTTGAGCAACATAATTTACGTTGTGTATTCGACCGATGACACGCAATTAAAATGTTCGGGCATTTGCCAATAGTAGTAAAAATTCTGGCTTGTTTGCATTTGCTTCAATGCCTGCGGTTATGTCGAAAATACGCTTCTAACATTGAACCATTTTGTCCAATATCTGACAGATCTTCTTGGGCTTGGTCAATATCTTGCATTCGATATTGACCACGTAAATGAATATTCATGCGGTGAACGACATGACTCTTTCTTTGGATTTCGTGGCCAAATAATCGCCAGCATGCTTCAGGTGGTGTAATGCAGCGACCTTCCACATAAGTGCCTGCTTCATTATAAATCAAAGACAGTTGATTTTCGACAACCTATCCAGCCAACATATTCAACATTGATGTGACATTGGAATTTTTCAGCAAATAAGCATTATACGTGGCCACATGACGATTATCTCGTGTAACTCGGCGATTATCCTTATCTTTTCGATATACTGCAAGTTCAAGTGGAAATTTTTCTCGATTATTTTGGTCCAATTTGGGGTCATAGCGACGACGATACTTTGGTTTTTCATCACTCGTTACTTCTTTGAATTGCATTGGAAAACCGAAGCAGCACTGCAATTTTCCATTTTTATTGACCATACATGTAGCATCTAGATTTAACTCCACTCCGATCTTCAGGATTCATGATCAACAGCAAATGTTTATCGGGTAGTCCACGTTTTTAAAATTCGATCCACGTTTTTGTTTCCGATGCTAACTCCATTATCCGATATAATACGAGCTTCTTCTTTAATTTCTGGCCAATCGGGATTACAAGTCATTGTCATTGCATCTTCGAAACGTTCAGTATCGTAACGCCTTGATCCGGTGATTATTTTTCATCAACAACTACATTCTGTTTCGCAGCTAAGTCGTTGATAAGTCGGGTAACACCTGCGTACTGATCTCCTAAAATAGTTTTTTGATTAAATTTGATCCATTGGATGCGATCATTCATTCAACTCGAATGAAAGTATCGACGAGATATTGTTGAAAAGTCGTCCACCAAAATGTAAAGCGTTGAAAACTGTTTGACGCAGGACGGGTGTTAAATTAGTTTGCAAAGAAAGGAAATGAACACGCCGAAAGTTCAGTTCGAAAAGTGTTAGATGTGGACGATTTGCATAAGGTATTCGAAGTGGCATACCCACGGTATATCCTGACGCTCCGGACGACAACATCTTTGCCACGTTGTTTTTACAACCATTTCATTTGACGGGAAAATTTGATCAGCGTTAAGCGTAAGAACAACGCATACTTTATTACATGCAGGAGGGTTGAGCCGTCTATAACCCACACCATCTGGCACTGTAAAAATGAGCTGCACATTTGGAGGTGCCAGTGCAGCAGCACGTTGATTTATATCATCCTCCACTTCTCGCATCCTCATGTAGGTTAGGTTAGGTTAGGTTTCAGTGGTTGCTTACTGCACACTTAGGCCAATTTTTAGGCCCATTGTGATACCACTCATTCACTCCACATCATTAACCCACCTACTTCACCTACTCACACAACTACAGTATACCACCTGCACATTGCAAGCTGCATGTCAACCTGTACATTGACATGGAAGGTGGGTCGGCGCGTGACACGGAATTCTGCACTCCATCAGAGGGTCTTAGTTGTATTTATTAGCATCACCGATCGTAATCGATGCACCTCCCGGTCCAAGTGCCGAAGCTTTAACCACTGCACCACTTGTCCGGTATCCTCATGTAACTTTGGGCATAAATGTTTTGATCTGGTGGTTCGAAATCACCTTGAGTGTTTTGTGTCGGATGCGCCGCCATATTCATTTTGTGATAAACTTGTCCAGCTGCTTTGAACCTAAAAATGTTACGACTATTGATGTTTCGATCATCCCTTACGTTGAATGAAGCTAAAGCGAAACATGAGTTTAAGTTTCGGATTCGTTTGTGGAACTCATTAACGAGCGGCTGACGTCGTAAAAAAAGGCAAACCAATTCATTTGGAAACTGTGGAGGTGGCAACACAATTCAACCATGCAAGCAGCAATCTCCAAATGAATCACCTTTATTTGCTACTCTTTCTTCGTGGAAATGGAGGGCGCCGCAGTTAATAAATACAACGTTGAACGGCCCCAATGTTTTGTAATTAACACTGGCGTAGTTTACGGCATCTTTGTAGGTTCATACTGGATTCCGTGCCATAGCTCGTTGCCGTCGAACATTGCGCGTTGTTCTTCTAATCGTAGATTTCGTTGTGCGTCATGTTCGTTTGCGATTCGTTGTGAAGATCGGTTTCGGCCTTGCTCCAAGCAATGATTATGTTCTTCATCATTTTTGTTTGCGATACGATGTGCGTTTATTCATTGCAAGGTGTTCTTGGGATTGAGATTCATTAAGTATCATAATTACCTCATACATTTTTCCATGCGTTTTGCTTTAGCTGTTCGGATTGGTCTTGCCGCGTTGGATGGGCTAGGTTGTTGGACAAAAATTTCTTCTATTCGTTTTTGTACATTGAGATTGAATTCGATATCATTCGTGACGTTTGATTGTCCAGGTTGTTGTTCATCCAACGACGCATCATTTTGAATAATTGGGAATTTGCGTTTTTTGGGTCGTCCCCTAGGCATATTTCGAAGTTGATTTTTACCTTGATGGAAAATCAAAATATAAATAAAACTTTTTAATTTTACAACTTTCTGAATTTACTTCGTTCAATGCTGTATACGATAGCAGAAAATTCCCTAGCAGAAAAAAATGTGTGTTTGCTATTCACCGCTAGAGGCATCCCTATCATAAAAAGGAAATTTTTTCTGCTGATATTTTTTGAAACCAGCAGAAATTTTTTGAAATTTTTATGCAAATCAATCAGCAGAAAGTTTTATGAAAAATCAAAGCATTTATGAAACGGAAGAGAAAATATATGTTTAAACGTTTTGGAACGAAAAAAGTGAAATTTTCTTTAGAAAAAAGAAAGGCTGAGAGAAATATACTAAAAATATCTAATGTGAAATGTTTTCAGTTTTTTGCCAAACTGTTATAAAAAACCTCCTGTAACTACCTTGGGTATATGTTTTTATGGTAGCTGAAATCATAATCTACATACATGAGCAACATAAGAATCACAACCATTCTAAACCATTTGGGAAGCTATTCAATATTCAATTTCTTAAGAAAATCCTAACTTCTCAGGTTAGTAAAGATTAACAAAAAATTAATTTGATCGCGCAAAAATTATTAGCTTTTCAAATGGCTTGGAATATAGATTGTCCAAACCTTGACCTATCAGAAAAACATGATAACATTCGTGATAAACATATTAGGTTTCGAAATATTCAGATATTTAACTTCTTAAGAAAATATTAAATTCTTATATCCCATCCTAATAAATGTTAAACCTAATTATTTATTATAAATTGCAATTGGAATTAGTTCACAAATTCAATATTTCGCCTAAATGACATTCTTGTTTTACATTTTAACCAATCCATACAAATTTTCGTTTGTTTTTGTTGGTTAGGATTAAGTTAGGTCTAACTTCAAACGCGTTAAATATTATATTCTCTTCTGTTTCATAAATGCTTAGATTTTTTCATAAAACTTTCTGCTGAGAATTATTGATTTGCTTAAAAATTTCAAAACATTTCTGCTGGTTTCAAAAAGTATCAGCAGAAAAAAATTCCTTTTTGTGATAGGGATGCCTCTAGCGGTGAATAGCGAAAACACAGTTTTTCTGCTGGAAATTTTCTGCTATTATTTCTGAAATTAAGGCCCTAAACGAATTTTCCCAAAGTCGTGACCTATCTAGATCGTTTTTTCGATACGATCGGAGATAGGCTCACAATCTTCTATGTAGCGGTGGATAGGTTAACACAAAGATCTGTTCATTAATCTAACATTATTGAAATATTCTTTCGGGCACTAAACATCGTTTAGTATGATCAGTTTCTTTAAATAACATGGAAATAGCCTTATCGTTAATTGTCACTATACTTTAGGAGTGTTGATAATAATCCTCCAAAGCAAAATGTTATTTTAACTATAATTCAACTAATAGACTATACTTCTTTCCGAGTCGCAATGCTAACGGAATATATTAAGCCGTACGTATAAAAGATAAGATCAGATCAATAAATTCGAGCATTCATTAAGAGTAGTTGATAGTAGTTGATTGCTCCGTTTAAAAAGCTCAAACTACATTAGAAAACTCTCTAGCTGCAGATGCAAGAATCAAAATATTAAGCCCGAGTGATGAGGTTATGTATCGAAAAGTTATTAATCATGACGATTCTGAAGAATGTCCTGCATGCAAAAATTAATAAGACTATATGTTGAACATAAATTCTTTAAATGACCACAGTATGACATTAACTCGCAGAGAATTGTCTGATATTCTTATAGGTAGCACGAGAACTCAGAAAACCTTGTCATCGAATTAAATTAAACTGTCGTGAGTGTATATCGTATCAGAGTAGGCCGCCCGCAAAAGTAAACGCTCGCCGCCAAAAAGGAGGAATATGTAACATCCGAGCACAAGTAGCCAACAGGGTACAATACTCGGTGTGCACTCTTCTGTGGAAACTCTAATCCTCAAAACAGTACATGGATAATTACAGCGATCTAGAGGATGAAGGAGACGCTGAGGAAAGTATCTAGGTAAATTTTATAACGAATGCCTCTCAAGCATACCTTACCTAGAGTATCGCACAAAAATAACAAGATCCTAAGATTCCTCGTCGACACTGGGGTGAACAAGAATTTTATAAGACCTGAAATCGCCAAAAATGTCAAACCAGTGGTCAAGCAATTTAACATCAGATCAGCAGGAGGAGACATTAGAATCAAACAAAAATTATCAACGCAGTTTTTTAAAGACTTCGGCAATGATATTCTACTGGACTTCTATATAGTACCTGGGCTACAAACGTTCGTCTTGATCACAGGCGACAACACTCTAAAAAATTTAGAAGCGCTGATCGACCGGAAAAACAACATCCTCACCATAAGAACGGATATCAAGATTCCTTTGAAGGCTAAAACTTCCATCCAGGTGAACACCGTAGAAACGAGAAACGACCATCTGAAGGACGAAACGAGGTTAAAACTTAGAAGAATGTTAACTAAGTATCTGCCACTCTCTGGATCAATTGGAGATCGACCAGCCCATCTATACAAAATCCTATCCATACCCGATCAACATCAGAAACCTAGTGGATCGTCAAATAGAACAACTACTCAACGCCGGCATCATTAGACCATCGAAAAGTCCGTATAACTCTCCCATCTGGGTAGTAGAGAAAAAAAATGGACGCATCGGGGACAAAAAATATCGGATGGTTATAGATTATAAAAGGCTGAATACAGTTACCGTTTCAGACACCGACCCGATACCGGACATCTCTAATACTATTGCAAACCTAGGAGACTCAAAATTTTTCACAATATTGGACCTAACATCCGGATTTCACAATATTAAGATGTTAGAGAAAGATATACCGAAGACTGCGTTCTCCTATGAATGGGAAATATGAGCTTACCAGATTACCGTTCGGGCTAAAGAACGCGCCGGCCATTTTTCAAAGGATTATTGATGACGTGTTAAAAGAACACATCGGGAGAATGTGTTATGTTTATGTGGATGATATAATTATATGAAACACTTACAAAATGTCGACAAAATTCTAAGTAGACTATGGGAAGCCAATCTCCGAGTCAATCTAGATAAAACTGAGTTCCTAAAAGAAGAAACAGAATTCTTAGGATACTTAATAACAAACAAAGGAATAAGGACAGATCCAAAAAGGTTATGGCTGTCCAAAAGCTAAAGCCACCCGAGAATCTTAAAGAACTGAAGAGTTTTCTCGGATTAACATCTTACTACCGGAGATTCATCAAGGAATTCGCAAAGGTAGCAAAACCTTTGACAAATTTTACGAGGGGGGAGAATGCTCAAATAAAAGCGAACCAGTCTAGGAAAGTAAACATAAAATTAACGGGAGTTGAGTTGAAAGCATTCTACGACCTACGGTTACTATTGTCATCGGCGGATCTGTTGGTATTCCCCGACTTTGATAAGCCATTCATACTGACGACGGATGCTTCAAACCACAGCATCGGAGCAGTACTCTCGCAAGGCGAGATTGGTAAAGATAAACCCAAACCCATAACTTATATATCTAGATCCATCAACAAGACCGAGGAAAACTACGTTTGGGCTCTAGATAATCTAAGGAACTATCTATATGGGGCTAAGAAAATTCGGATTCTTACTGATCACCAGCCGCTGAAGGCCAGGCTAGAAGAGTACAACTACGAGATAGTGTATAAACACGGGGCTACTAACAAAGTATCGGATGCGTTATCAAGACTGAAACTGGAAGTCAACACTCTTGCCTCATCGAGTGATGAAACCCTAAACAGTGCGGAAGAAGATGGTACCCAACTCATTCCACATTGCGAAGCCCCAATAAACGTCTTCAAGAACCAATTGATCATAACCACACCAGAACGTTCATAGGCATTATATCTCCTTGTCAGAAGATCAGGCAAAGGAAGAACTCAACAAACATCTGAGGGAGAGACTACATCCAACATCTATAAATGGTATCAAAATTCCGGAAAAGTATCTTCAATTGCTTCAAGAAACCTACATAGAACATCTATGCAACACAAAATACGGATAACTCAGAGAGTAGTAGAAGACATCTGCAATGAAGACAATAAATTCTGCATTATACAAGAAGAGCATAGAAGAGCGCATCGGAATGCAAACGAAAACAAGGAACAAATAATAGGAAAGTATTATTTCCCGCAGATGGCCAGCCTAATAAAGAAATACACGCAGAACTGCGACATATGCAATCAAAATAAATATGATCGCCAACCGAATAAACCGCAACTTCAAGAGACACCAATTCCATCATATCCAGCGGAAATTCTACACATCGACCTGATCGACATAAAAGGCGAGAAATTTATAACGTGCAAATGCAAATTTTCAAAATTTGTGAAATTATTCCGTATCAAAGACAGAACATCAGTACACATGAGGGACAAAATTATAAAAACTCTGCATTATTTCACAACACCTAAGATAATGGTAATGGACAACGAGGCAAGCTTCGTCAGCCCTATCATAGCGGACTACCTGAGAACACTAGGAATCCAAACTTACTTAACACCTACAAATAAAAGTGAAGTAAACGGAACCGTGGAAAGGGTTCACTCCGCTATAATAGAAATAATTCGCTGTTTACCAAAGAATTGATCAATATAACAGTTGACAGATATAACAACTCCGTACACTCTGTTACTGGAAGGAAGCCTAGCGACGTATTTTTTGGACGAACTCAACGGATTAATGATCAAAATTTGTTCCATTTTAAAGAAAAAGTAAATGAGGATTTAATGCAACGAATTAGAAATAACCAAAGACTTAAGTTGCAAAGAGAAAACTTAAAAAAGAACGTGCCGAAACCATACGAAGTTGGAGAACCAGTATATACTGCTATCAAACAAATCCAAGAAAAAACCAAACCCAAATTTCGAAAGGAAATAAAGTGACCATAACAACAGTTTCCGGGAAAAGGATTCATAAGTCCAATATCAAAAACTCACCTACTTAACCCATTTTATACATTTCTTTCCAGCTGCTGCCTATGGATGATAACAACATCGCTGAGCATACACGAGTATGCTACACCAATAGTGTCTGTCAGACCAGGAAATGGAAACAAAATTAGCGGAGATTGACCTGCACATCTATGCGAACATATTGAACGATATCAAATTAGAATTGAAGGGAATCGATTCCACGAGCGGCATGAAATCCCAATTAATATACCAAATCGACGAAACGGAAAAGTTGCTGAGAGAATTTCATGGCCAACCACCAAGAACAAAAAGGTCAATCAACTGGATCGGCTCTGCCTGGAAATGGATCGCTGGATCACCTGACGCAACTGATAGCAGTATAAAATAAACACTGCCATAACAAATAAGATTCAAAAACTTCTTAACAAGCACAATGAAATACTACTACATCTGGAGGGCAACACAACTTGATGTTTCTTATGTGGAATAAGAATAAGAATCATTATGTTGCTCATGTATGTAGATTAGCATTTCAGCTACCATAAAAACATATACCCAGAGTGCTACCAATATGTATTTGCAATAACATGATTATGATAATTTTAGTATATTTTGAAAGCCTTTCGTTTTTCTAAAGAAAAGTTCAAACATATATTTTCTCTTCTGTTCCATAAATGCTTTGATTTTTCATAAAACTTTCTGCTGAGAATTATTGATTTGCATACAAATTTAAAAAAATTTCTGCTGGTTTCAAAAAGTAGCAGCAGAAAAATTTATTTTTTGTGATAGGAATGCCTCTAGCGGTGAATAGCAAAAACAGCATCTTCGTTCAGGCAAAAAAATGTTTTTCGATTTTTATTACTTGGCAAATTATTATTTATTTTTATTTCACAAAAGTTATTATATTTGGTTTTTGATACAATAATATTTAGCACAGACGACACTCATCTTCAGCAAAATTTATTATAACTATTCCAAGTATATGTGACGTCATTCATATGAAAAATGTTTTTCCGAAATTAAGGCCCTAAACGAATTTTCCTATCTAGATCGTTTTTCGATACGATCGGAGATGGGCTCACAATGTTCTATGTAGCGGTGGATAGGTTAACACATAGATCTGGACACTCGTTAAGTATGATCAGTTTCTTTAAATAACAAGGAAATAGCCTTATCGTTAATTGGCACTATACTTTAGGAGTGTTGATAATAATCCTCCAAAGCAAAATGCTATTTTAACTATAATTCAACTAATAGACTATGCTTCTTTCCAGGTCGCAATGCTAACGGAATACATTAAGCCGTACGTATAAAAGATAAGATCAGATCAATAAATTTGTGCATTCATTAAGAGCAGGTGATTGCCCAGTTTAAAAAGCTGATCTGTAAACTTATATTTAATCAATAATCGATGTGGGTTGATTTTATTTGTCTCGCAGATTAGAAGATGATTTCATGAGTGGCGGCGCATGTATAATGAGCCGCCTGTACACGTTACACTTTCAAATCTTTTCATTTATTCTTTAAATACTCTAAAATGTACACTTGTATGGCGAAAGTTGCTTAATCTGCGCACAACAATCATTCAAATCTCGATCGTTCCCACACAGATAACACAAAAATATTTTAACATAAACAACAAGAAACATTTTCATAATACGACAAATTGGTTTGTACACAAATATAAGACAATACTGGGAAGGGAAATACCATTTCATTTCTACTGAGACGGCAAATTGCATCTTACACATTTTTTTGTTGCTTTATATGAAATGCTGCGGTTGCATTCATTTTTTATAAAACATAAATAAATGTCTTGGAATTTGGAATGCTCTGTGTCTCTAGGGTCAATGATTGTTTGTGTTAGTGGCGCGTTCTTAATTATTATCGGATCGGAAATACTTTATGATAAAACTGCTTAATGTATAGGTAGAAGGCAGTAATTAATAATCCGGTCAACCTAAAACATGCTTGCACACCTTGCACCAAACTAGGTTAGCTCTACAATCAACCAACCAAATAATATAAATCATACAGAATTTTGTATTATCAAATACAATTATATTTTTGAATCAATATTTTATATCAAATTATAAAAATTTGCAAAATATGCAAAGTAGGAAATTATGTAAATTTCCTATTTACGAGTATGATTGTTGTTATACGAGTATATGATGTCGGGGGAATATACATAAAATAAATATCGGTAGTTGGTGATGTACTGAATCATTCGTTATACCGAAAACCTAATTAGTACGCTGTGTTGAGCGTGAAAAAAGCGCACCTAACAGCGTTTTTATGTACGTCGATATAGTTATTCTGCACTGTAAAATGTTGAATCCGCGGTTGAATGTACAACGAAACTACAAAATATGTATAGAAATTAATTAACAATAACGGGATGCACACTAAATTATAGTTTTATCTCTCTGTATACGGTGCGGTTTATGTGAATAATTTGGTTGTTATTTTCGGCTTGATTGCGCGAATTGTATCACCATTATCGGCGGCGCGCCACGCACTTGATCAAACGCTTGATAGTCGCGCATAAATTTCTATATAACATACAATGGAAGTTGCTTTAATGTAGTTGTAGAGTTATATTTGTACATAAATGAAAGTTGGATTACATAAATCATTGTTATATGGATTATTTTAATGGTGTTTTCTTTATTTTAATTGTGATGATGATGATGATGTTGATGATCATGATGTATACCAAAAATGTTGCTCTACTTTCATTGAAATTAAAAATTTAGTTTGATTTTACAACATTGCAGTTCTCACTAACAGAAGTTATAAGTTTAATTGTGATTCACTAACAGACAAGGTATTATAGTTGCGCCCTTCCATACGAGTATTGAGGCCTTGAACTTATCACCCGCCACCAGTGTTGTGCGTCTACGCATATTTCCGAATTGTCTACATGTTAGTGTCAACTGTGCCAACAGCGACTGCGTCCACAGTAACTGCAAAAGACGCGGTCTCTATTGAAAAAGGAACTTCATTACAAATGCCGAGTGCATCAACAAACATTATAAACAGCGAGGATCTGTTATCAAAGTTTCAGAAAATGGAGAAACTAATCGCGCAGCTGAGCAATGAAGTTGCTGAACTTAAGAGAGAAAACTCTACACAAAAAGAAAGGTTAAAAATAGCAAAGCTGAGAATTCAGCACGAGCTAACAATCTGCCTGTCAACCATATTCAGGCATCAACAAGTCAACATCATTCAAATAATTCCAACTGGTTGCTGCAGCAATTTCCAGTCTCTCAACAGAATAATAGATTTAATGCTCTGAGTAAAGAGGATTATTTCACAGATGAGGAAGAACTTGAAGAAGAACTTTCCAGAGCTAATAACAGAAATCCTAAGAAACGTAGGCGCACAAAAACGAAAACTCCCCCAAAAAATAATACACAAAGTGTGAACAGTAACACTGAACAGAAAAACCCAAAAATACCACTGCCTCCACCCATTAATGTGAGCAATATCAACAATTTCGAACTTTTTCGACAAAAAATAATAAAAACCACTAGTGAATCAACTAATTTTAAGGCGCTCTCAATAAGTGACATTAGGATTACCTTTCAAAATGAAAATGATTACAGAAATATCAAAAAATTACTGGAAGAATTAAAAAATGAATCTAGCAACCAACTAGAAAATATTCAATTTCACACCTACCAGCTGTAGAGTGAAAAGGCCTATAGAGTGGTTATCAGAGGCTTACCTTCTCCTATTAGTCACGATGAAATTAAAGCAGGCTTAGAAAAAATGGGACATGAAGTTGCAGGTATTACCAACATATACAAAATGGTCACAATTGATGGTGTAAAAGTCAGGAAACACTTTCCATTGTTTTACATCGACTTAAAACAAAAAGACAACAATAAAGAAGTATACAATATCAAGAAAGTTGCGTACTGTATAGTTAAAATTGAGCCACCTGACAAGACAAGGGGAATTCCACAATGTACGAATTGTCAACAACTTGAAAATACCAAGAGCTTTTGCTATCGTCAAACCAAATGCGTTAAATGCGCGGAAAATCACCACACGACAAAATGCAAGAAAACACCAGATATCGCGCCTTCTTGTGCTCTTTGTCAACAACAAGGGCATACTGCAAATTATAAAGGATGCCGTGTATATCAGAATAAAATTAAAAGTCAACAGAATAATAAAACAAGCGCAGTGCAGCGATTACAAACCAAGTTGCTAAACCACAAACAACAATCACACCATCCACAGTTGGATTATTCTATGCGCAAATCGCCAACGAGTCAAATAACACGGAAATTATTAAAATGCTTAGCCAAATTCAACAGTCACTTGGTCATCTAGCAGAGAGGGTGGCAAAACTGGAAACCTATATCTATCCACCAAGCAAAAAAGTCAGCATACTCACAAATGGTTAACTCGTTCCTACGCATTGTAGCTTGGAACGCTAATGGGCTCAACCAACGAGCCCACGAACTGGAAATATTTCTCCATACATACAACATTGATATTACGCTGATTTCTGAGACGCATTTCTCCAACAAAAGCCTTATCAGAATAAGGGGTTTTAATTCCTACTGGACAACCCATCCTAGTGAAAGAGCTAGGGGTGGTTCAGCTGTACTAATCAAAAATAATATCAAACACAATCGACAAGAGGATATTCGTGAAAACTATTTGCAAGTAACTGTTATCTCAATCCAATATAATGGCGCAGATCTAAATATTGCAGCAGCGTACTGTCCTCCACGGCATACACCAACGAAGTTACAATTTAATAACGTCTTCAATAAGCTCGGTCCAAGATTTATTATTGGAGGGGACTACAATATAAAACATACAGCTTGGGGTTCCAGGCTTATTTTTCCTGGGAAAGGTAACACCTTGTTCAATGCTATTCATGAAAACAAATGCGAATATCTGTCCCCAGGGGGGCCAACGTATTGGCCAACGGATGCAGGAAAAATACCAGATCTACTGGATTTCTTCATCATAAAAGGTATTCCTCTAAGTTACACTAGAGTCGAAGGAATTAACGACCTAACATCTGACCACATTCCTGTACTGTTGTCAGTAAGCGCTACAGTAATAAAGAAACAGAAAAAGCAAAACCTTACTAATAGATTCACGGATTGGGACATCTTCAGAGAAAAATTGGAAGAGCTGGTTGAATTAAAAGTTAGAATACACTCGAATGGCTGCCAGACTAGCTACTCCTGAATCAAAGGACAAAGCGGAGATTGAAGTCAAATACCCAGCTGAAATCAGGGAACAAATCAAGGCAAGAAGAAGGGCGAGGAGAATATGGCACCTAACCAGAAATCCCGCTGACAAGACAACTTTTAATCGAATAAGTAACAAAGTCAATAGACTAATCAAAAATTTCAAACAAAATTGCCTCGATAACTACTTAAGCGGGCTAGGTCCAGAAATGGATAAAGACTACTCGTTATGGAAAGCAACAGAAGATTTAAACGACCTGTAGTTCGAGTACCACCTTTAAGGAATGCTCAAGGCAGTTGGGCTCGACAATACAAAGAAAAAGCGGAACCCTTTGCTCAACACCTAGCAGCAGTGTTCCAACCCCATGACATTCAATCCAACATTGATGTAACATCTGTTTATCAACCAAATCAGGACTTTAAAAGGGTCACGCCAATGGAAATTGCTAAAGAAATCGACAAAAATCTTAATCATAAAAAGCACCAGGAATTGATGAAAGACCCACACAAGTTTATGCTTATCTCATAAGTACTAATGTCAACCTTACTAATGAATTAATAATGTTTAAGATTGTAGTAGCCAGCAATAAAGTTGTTAAAAAAAAAAAATGTTGGTGTCGACAACTGCGTAGACAATTGATTTTTGTGTATATTGTGTCGAGAATTTGTAGACAATGTAGATTATTACTTTTTTATTGTTTTGTCCATTGTTTATCTGTCATCTTCTAGTTTACCTGTTTGAATTGAGTTTTATCTATATTTTGGCAGTTAAAATTCAATTTTTGTTAAACAAATAGGTGAGATTGAAAATCTTAGTCATTCGATGTCTTCAATATTGGTACAACTATCAGCGAATTACGAGGCTAAATTCGGGTATGATTTCGCTGTGCCAAATATATACTAGTGAAGTATTTCCTAAACTTTCCTAAAAATTTAAATCCGCCCTTTTTGTTTCAATGTATGCGTAAAACTTCGTATAAACGAGTCAATTATAAATTAAATGAAAAAATGCAAATAAGTACGGTGATGAACTACTTGTAAAGTGGACAATTTGCAAAGCGTAGGGTTTTTTCGGAAAATTTTCCCAATTCCAGAAATACCGCTACCAAATACTAAGCGCACTTTTGAGTTGTTCTGGATCAAAACTAACAGATAAACACCATTCCATTGAAAAATCTAGGGGCCCCGGGTGCTTTAGGAAATCAAATTTGTAAAGAGGTCAATTTGCATATCATAGAGTCTTTCCGAGCAGTTTTCCAATTCCAGAAACACTGCTAATAAATACTAAGCGCACTTTTGAGTTGTTCTGAATCAAAACTAACAGATAAACATCATTCCATTGAAAAATCTACGGGGCCCCGGGTGTTTTAGGAAATCAAATTTGTAAAGAGGTCAATTTGCATATCGTTCACTCAACGAATGTTCACTCAAAGTCAAAGAAGCATTTGTTTCATTTGAAAACAAATAGAATGCAATTGCGTAAATGTTGCTAATCGACATCCATCTCTTAAAATCGATGCAAACGGAACGACAACTTGTACTAGATTGAAACTTATGTTTAAAAACAGCAATGACCAAGTTACATCTATCCAAAATGGCGGGCGATTTGGATGCGTTCAAGCATATTTTAATGCATTCATCTACAGCGCCGAGTTGCTACTTGCACACCTAAAATCCATTTTTTCATCTCCATTAACTTTTCGATAAAAAAACCCTTTTCTTTGCTTTCTTTGAAATTTCACGAATGGTTTTTTGACGTTCGAGGTTTCTTTCTTTTAATTCATGTGGAACCCAATTGTTAGCTTCTTGAATCATTCGGATTGTTTGTAAACGTTTTGCAACAGTTGATCGATCCACATTTAATGCTACAGCCAATTCTGATTGTGTTTGAGAAGAATCTTCAGCCAAATCAGCATCGAATTAAATCGTCGAAACCATTCTTTGCACGTTGTATTCGATGGAGCATGTCCACCGTAAATTTCTACAAGCAAACGATAAGTTACCGGTGCACTCCTGCAAATGATGTTTAGTTGGAAAGGGTTTTTCTATGAAGTGGTTTTTATCTGTTAGCGGATTAAATTTTTTAGGAAAGTTTAGAAAATACTTCGCTATTATGAGCAAACACGTGAAGTTTTTCCTAAATAATCCTCCCCATTCTATTTTTAGGATAGTTTTTAGGATAGTTTAGGAAATAGTTCCCACGAATCCAAATGTGACGTCTGTCATGAACATTTTCGAAATAAATTCTTCATTTCTGATTTTAACGTCCGTTTTTGAGCAACGTAGTTGGGGTTACTACAAAACTTATAGCGTAAATGAGTTTTATTGATTGTTTACTGTTGTTGGTTGTATTTTGATCAAAATTAGCGGCGATAATGATCTTTTGTTGAACAAGATTACAGGTGATACATTTTGCTCCAGTTAGCTCAGGACTACATTTGTCCCAGAGATTCACCAATTGATTATCAATCAACATCTGCGTTCCCTGGTCCTTTACACTTGAATTATCTTTCTTGAAATTGAGGGCGAGTGGCCGAGATAGATAAAACAACAACAGTCTTCTTCACCAATGTCAAGCAACCATAGCTTTGATAATTTTACAAGGTTGGGTGACCGCTTGGGAACATCATAGAAAAAAATTAATAATGAAGCAAAAGTAACCCCCCGCTGGCTAGTATACCGTATTGAGAAGCTTTTATGGCTTCGTTGGGCCGGCTAGAATTCAACAGATCAATCATTCATTGGGCCGTATTCAAAATGATTACAGAAACCAATACTAGAATAAATAATGCAACCCGGCAAATATCCGATACTCGGCTATCGTACACCGACACGAATCGGAAATTTAAACATCAAAACTCCAACAAAAACGTGAAGGCTTAGCAACAATTAGAAAACTAATAGAATCGAAATGAAACAAGTGGTGAAATAAAACGCAAGCGAAATTACTTTTTTGGAAGCGATTAATAAGGCGCGGGCCCACATATTAACAACAGCTAAAGCAAAGAAGGCATTAATTGGGTAGAAACCTGAAGAAAAATCGTAGCATTGAAACGTGATCCTATCCAAAAATACTACTACAGCCTTAAATACTAAGTGATACGATCCAACAAAAGACGTAGTTGGAGCAAAGGCACACAAGAAAATGTTCAAAATAATACAAGAAGGTGATTTCAACACAAAAATTTCACAAGATGTCAGAGCATCGAATGGTGCAGACATTTACAGTGACCAACAACTGGTAAAATATAATAATTCAAAATTAAAGTCGCTGTAAAACGCATCAAGACAAATCGGAAAAAATAAACACCGGCAGATTAAAATCTCCGAAAAATGCGATGGCAATACTAATTGTTGCTATCATGACACTTTTTACTCTTTGACCCGAAAATACTTGCTATCACGTTAGTAAAAAACTGTCATGACAGCTGAAATTTTCGGGGCTGAGAGTAAAAATGTAAGGATTTTATTGTATGAGCATCATAAAAACTCACACTTTACGTATTTATTTATAGCTCATAAATTGACACGTCACATCCGACATTGGAATATTTAATTTTTCCAATTCTAAAACAATTATTTATAAATACTTACACGTGTAAATTGAAAGTTCATAAATAGTTTCTAAATCTATAATACATTTAAAATTTATTCAAAACACTCTATTTCAATGATGGGGCGACTGAGTCCTTATTTAAATTCCCGCTCAACTGAACGAGCAACATATTTTATTTGTGGATTTCAACAGCTGACAAGTAGTTCATAACTTTATACTCATTATTTTTGCAATTTTACAAGGTGGTGGGAGCTAGTTGAATAGGGGTTGAAAGCACAGGCAGTAAACAAATTTTTAAAAAATCGAGGCTATGCAAAACTAATCATATTGATTTTAATCAATTTGTTACAAACTTCTAGTCAATAATAGTAAGCGCTTTATATACTCTCATGTTTATTTATTTATTTAGCCAACACTATTATTGTACATCTGGTATTTAAAAAAATCAATTCAATTTCATATATTCAAAATTTATATTATAAAATTTCTTATGACACTCTTAAACTCGTCTCTAGACAAATTAAAATCATGGATGGAAATCATCAAGCATGGACATGCAGATTGATCACGAAGCCTATAGGCGATCTCCCATCGCATAGGTGCAAGTATTGAATACAAGGACAGTAGTTGTGAACGTTGTTGCGCACGAAAGCTGCGCGATATACTGGTCTACAGACGGACATACATACTTAGGGGCGTTTACCTCTCGAAGGGCCGCCTTAAGGCAAACAGCAAAAATCACTTCCGAATTAAGTTAGAAGTTAGAAGTTCATAATTGTTAGAAGCGATGGGACAAAGCTAATTCAAGGGACACCATTCACAGAAAAAATTTAATTCCTGTTGTAGATTAAACACATCGCCATCATTTTGAAATTTCAAATCTTACAAAAGATGTTAACATCATCAGCATAAATCAAAAACTCAGCATAAATCAAATAAGAGAGGTCCAAGATGGCTATATTGTGGGAGGCTAGACAAAACATTTTTATCTCTAGATAAAATGTTATTTAAATAAAAAAAATTTTAAGAACATCACACTTGAGCTGTTCCACTTTCTTTACATGATTACAAGTTTTTTGTTTACAAAAATTTGAGAACAAAATAAGATTTGTCACAGTTAACCGACCGGGCTGAAACCGATGCTTGTTTACAGAGACGGAATTTTAATTAAGAAAAAGATACGGTCCTTGACCATCGGTTCATATAATTAGGGATAGCCCATAAGATAAAAATTCCACGGTAACTTTCGATATCCTTTCTCCGTTCGCACTCTGGAAAATTGGCTCAATGAAACTGGATTTTCAAATTAGAGGAAATACTCCACACGCAAAACTCAAATTGAAGAGGTAGGGCAGCAACTGATGTGAAGTTTTTAACAAAAAAATAATAAAAAAAACAAACTATATATGTATAATTGAGTGTGATTTATTACACTGTTAAATTATTCTCCGAATCAAGTATGTTTAAAAATAAAACTTATTCAAAAATACAAAATATTGATGAAATACAATAATTGTTAAAACAGATAAGCAAAAAAAACAAATTAAAATCAAGTATGAATTAGTTAACAACATTTCGATTAAAATAATGTGTATAAATCTGGGCTAATAACAAGCCACTTTCAGAGATTAGGGTAAGATATTATGGAGAACTTTTGTGGGTATAAAGTTTTTCCTAGCGGAGAAAATGCAATCTTGTTAATAGCAATTTTCCACCGGAAAATGTTCTTTAGAGATAGGATAATTCAACCTATATAGTGGAGTCTTGCCCTAATCTCTGGAAGTGGCTGGTTATTGGCCAAGATTGATAAATACTCAAAATTTACGGTGGAAAATTGCTATTAACAAGGTTGCATTTTCTCCGCTAAGAAAACCTTATACCGGAAAATGTTCTTTAGAGATAGGCCAATTTCCTCTATATAGTGGTATCTTGCCCTAATCTCTGGAAGTGGTTTCTTATTGGCCGATATTGATAAAATACTCAATATTTTGAGTGAAATTTTCAATAAACATATTTGATATTCTTTTTGTTGAAGCTTTAATTTTATTTATTTGTTAAGTTTTTTTAAGTTATTTAAATATTTATTTAATATCTTTTGTATTTATTATCCTTTTTATATAATAATTAAAAATTTTAATAATTTTTAATAATTTGTATTTATAAAATATTAACAGTACACATCACCAACACATCATTATTTTAATCCAATAAGAATTATGTTTCCGTCATGTTTTCCAATTGGAAACGTATTGTTATTTTTTGTTAGAAACTTCACGGGCTCGGTCAGCAGTTGAACCACATTTCCATTTACATTCAACAGAGCATGCAGAACGTCATCGGTAGAAAACTGAAATTGAATGCAAAATCGTCATTCTCTCTCGAAGAAGGGACACACACATTTTCAAAAAATGTCACTAGTACGGATCACTAACATTCAATGAATTGAGAGACGAGATTCGAGAGGTTTGCTTTTAATATTGGATTCAACCTCAACAATATATGAATTATACAAGAAACAATTTAAACGTTTAAATTGAGACTGGAGGGGATTGAATATTTCATAATTTACAACGGATGCCGACAAAGCGAGCGTGCCGACTAAACCACATTGACTTGCATTTTAGTAACTTGACTTTATAAGTTTGATAAATTCGTTGATGACCTTCTGAGGCAATATTATGAAATTCGTAAATTACAGTTTCAAATTGGTTTGTCAATTCAACGATATCTTTGTTAGCGGTATACATTAGCAACATAAGTTTGACGTAATTTTTCGGCTTTATGTACGATTTTAAATTGATATTGGTCTAGTTTTCGTTTTCGGATTCGTTGAACTGTATAACCAGATCAATGGTTTATGTTCAGTAACCACAATAAGATCTCTTCCATAATTAACGGCCCAAACCACAGAAGCCAGTTCCTTTTCAACTCGGCTGGAAAATGCAATTGGCATATCTATACCCCTACCTACCTCTTGTTACAATACGGAACCTATAGCAACATCGCTAGCATAACCCGGTCGAATTAATATTGGTGGAGAGTATAACGCTTTCTTCAATTTATTAAAACTTTCTTCACAAAAGGCATGGGAGTACGAAATTTACAGCCTCTACGGAGTATTCATAAATGGATTCGAGCGTACTCCGGGCATTGTTCCGTAGAAAGAATGGTTGTGGTATCCAATCCATTCGTAGTAGTAAAGCAAAATAGCTAATTAGTTAATCAAAACTATGCAATGGTACTAACAAATGGAAATAATACCCCAGGTGGTACACCAATATCAACATTGGTAAATCCGCTCTCTGTAGAGACTGGCCCTATGGATTCTGCGGAGGGCCGTCTATTGCATTACCAGGGAACATCAAATCCGTTTCAGAGAAGACCAAATTTACAAAGATCACCCATAAAGAAAAGTAGAAGCAACTCGGTAGCTGACCAAGCCGATGTTTTCTCTAACGTTAGAACTAGATGTACTGAACAAACATTACAAGAAATAAGTGATGCTGCCGGAAATTTTACTTTGCAAATAGCCGAGTCTAGTAAAACAACTATTGACCTAGAAAAGGAGAATGTGGATTTTTTGGCGAGACTAGTGGAGAAATAGAATATCTAAAGCGAGAAAATGAAAACCTAAAAACGAATCGGGATTTAAAAGAAGATTGCGATATATAGGAAGCATTGAACCAGACAAGCTCATCTATTCCACTCATGAAGATGAATTACAAAGAGAGACGGACTGGATCCTAAAGAAGAAAAAAAGTGCGGGAAGAGTAAGAAAAGAAATGCGGAATCTTCACCTGAGACTGAGCAATTAAATGGTAGGGAACATTTTAGTCCAGTTTCAAAAGATGTTCTACCCAAAGCCAATCAACCAAAAGATAGTAAATCTACCAATAAATATTGTGGGTGTAACCAGTCACCCAGAAATTCAGTCACTGGTGAAATCGGTTACTGATAAAGACTATAAGGTAACAGCGCTAAACAATGACGTTTGGAAAATTAATACTCTGGACTCAGATACTTATAGAACCTTATCTATGAAATTGTATGGTGGAAAGTATCAGTGGTTCACTTACGAGAACAAACAGGCTCGACCTATAAAAGTCATGGCAAGAGGATTGCATCACACTTGCTCAAGCAAAGAAATAATGGATGACTTACAAAATACTAGATGCCTCGAATATTGTTAAAAAAGAGAGAACAGAAATCCAGGAAGGAAACCAAATTGTCAGTAAAAGGGGACTTCCTCTTTTTAGGCTGGTAGTTGTTGCCAAGACACAAGTTGTAGACAATACATATGTTTTTCTCAACATCCATCAAGCTGGAAAGGATTCGTAGCTAATCGCTGTACAAATATTAGCGAATTAATACCAAATGTTTATTGGCAACATGTCAGGTCCAAGGATAACCCTGCAGATTGTGCGTCCAGAGGTTTAACGCCAAAGCAACTATTGGCTAATGAGTTATGATGGAGTGATCCGAAGTGGCTACAGAACAACAAAGAATAATGACCAACATACCTAAAAACTGCTGGTCTTGATGCTAGCCAAGAAGAATCGAAGCCTAGAGAAATTGGTTTGAGCCACGACTGCTCCATGCAAAGATTGACATTAAACGAAAAATATGTTGCCCACTAAATGCTATTGATTTGAGGAAGGCTGAGTTCACACTGCTAACCAATCTACAAAAAATTATCTATCATGAAGAGTTTGAGCAGTTAAGGTCCAAACAACATATACATAATAGTGACATTCTTCGGCTGAATCGATTTGTCTGTGAAAACAGTGGTAGATTGGAAAATGCTAATCTTCCATTTAGCCAAAAACATCCAATTATCATTCCTGGTCGTCATGCACTTATTGAGTTGCTCCTAAGGCATCTTCATTTTACGCACTTCCATGCTGGATCTGCATTACTAATCCACTTGAGCCGTCAACTGTATTGGATTACTAAGGTTAGAAAAGTTGCTCGTGATACTGTAACTAATTGTTCTATTTGTTGTAGATTCAATTCAAAGCCGCTGTAGCAGCAGATGGGAATCTTGCCAGCGTCACGAGTTACGCCTGCTAATCCGTTTTATTTCACAGGACTCGATTATGCTGGTCCAATTACAATCAACTCCAAGAAGAGGCGAGGTGCTAAGCCGATAAAGGCATATGTTGTGTTGTTCATTTGTATGTCCATAAAAACCATACATCTTGAGTTGGTTGCAGATGCAACTACCGACTCATTTATAAATGCGTTAGGGGTTTGCCAAAGGAAATATATAGCGACAACTGCACTGATTAATTGGGTGCTATGCGATACCTTGAGCGATAGGTATTATTTGGAAATGTATACCACCTGCTGCCCCGAATTTTGGTGGGCTCTGGGAGTCTGCGGTCAAGATGATGAAACGTCATCTTTACAAAAGCGTCGGTAATACGAAATTTTGCTTCGAAGATTTAAACACAATACTGTGTCAGATGGAGGCTGTACTTAACTCGCGGCCAATCACTCCTATTACTGAGAATCCAGAAGAACTACTTCTATCACCTGCTGGTTTTTTAAACATAACCAATCTAATGTTTCCACCAGCAGAAACTTTGATGGATGTGAAAGAAAATTACCTGAATCATTATCAACTTATTCAAAGAAGATTGGACATATTTTGGAAGCGATTCTCTAATGAATATTTAAACCATCTACATGAGAGGTTCAAGTGGCAGAAAAGATTTACTCAAAGTGTTCAAAGTGTGTGTTCATCCTTTTTTTTGTATTGAGTTGGATAAAAGGTGATAGAGAAACCAGGTATGGTGCAAAAATAACGAAATTTGGTTACGTATGAACTCAAGCCAAGAGACGTGAAACGCCGCTTTTCACGTGCGACACAATTGCTCCAAAGACAAAATCGGAAGAGTTTTTTGCATTGATTCGTGATGGGAGACGAAAAGTGAATTCACTACGACAACTCAAAGCGCAAAAAATTGTGGGGTAAGCTCAGTCATGTATCAACTTCAACCGTCAAATCGAATATTCATAGCAAGAAGCTAATGCTGTGCATCTGGTGGCAACAATTCGAAGATATCTGCTATGAGCTGCTCCAGCCTTACGAAGCCATCACTGGACAAGCTCAATCGCCCACAATATGCCAAATACAAGACAATGCCATTTTTCTAGCACGACAACGCTTGGCCTCATGTTGCAAGAGTCGTCAAAGAAACTTTGAAGGCGCTTAAATGGGATGTCTTACCTCACCCGCTGTATTCACCGCAGACATTGCTCCTTCCGATTACTACTTATTGCGGTCGATGACTCATGGCCTCGCCGAGCAGTACTTCACTGCTTACGAAGAAGTCATAAATTGGGTTGATTCTTGGGTCGCCTCAAAACACGAGGAATTTTTTCGATGCTGAATCCGTATGCTTCCTGATAGATGGGAAAAAGTAGTAGCTAACGATGGACAACACTAATAAATAATAAAGCTTTGAAGTTATAAAAAATCCTCCAAACATATTTGTATTCCCAATAGTATTCGTTGACCTTACTCGTATCAATCCCAAATGAAAAATAACGATAAATCAATAAACAAAAATTACAAAATGTCGGGGCAACGAATATAGTAATTAATTCTGGACTAGATGAATAAGGTAACCTCTTAGTCACATAACAGTCCGAGTGAACAGATTGAGACCATCACGAGGTGTGAGGTTAAATCACCATTAAATGGTAGAAGATAATCATCACCAGTAAGCCATTTTCCTCCGATGTGCGCAAAATACGCAGATTAATTAATTCAAATGGATTTTCAACCTGCTTGTAATTTACCATACCAATCTAAACAAGAATTGACGTCTTCACAATCACAAGTTCATGAATTTTGTAACAGATAATAATTTTGTTAAATAATTTGTTGGTTTTATATTGAATATATATTTGTCAGATTCTGTTAAGTGTCAAGTAACACGCAAAGCAACATGACAACAGTCGAACATCAACAAGTCGATAAAATCCATTTTCATGATAACCCTGGTACATGCAGTCTACGGCAATTTCTTAATTAGCGATTCGTAATTATCCAATAGGGTACCGATAGATACACGTCATACGATTATGTCTGATGGTAATTACGTATTTCTAATCGGGTAACAAATCTATAAAAATATTCGTCGATTATCTTCACGGTACATCTCTCCACACATAACATTCGGAATGTAGACAACGCAACCATATACGAAACTATAGAATAAAAATCGATTACCTACTCGGAATCGACGACGAAAATTTATTCATGTAATCCTGACGAAATACAACAAGATACACACCAACTACTTATATACAACAAATAGTAGTAAATCTAAATACAAGAGATAAGAGGGCTTGTTCAACCAAGAAAACAAGGAAAGAAAAACGTTGGCAAAAATTTTGAGGCGTATTTTGGGCGCCACTGAAAATTATATCTTATTATATTTTTTATTTTTTATTTTTTTTGGATATATACTTTATGTCTCGTTGTGTGTTTTCGACACATTCGTCGGGTTGTTAGTTAGGTGATTACAGTAAAATTTATAAATAACAAAATTTATAAGTGGTTTTGTCCAATTTGTTGTTGTTTTATTGTTTTTGTGTGGAGCGCGCATCTTTACTTTTATCTGTGTGACTTTCGATTTCAAAAATCGTTTGTATAATTCAAAGTCAAGGCGTTCCACATAACCATTGTTGATATTTTTAGTGTACATCGAGTCAGATTGATCGGTTATTAGACCTCTGTGAATTTTGCCCGAAAAAAAAATCCCGAAAAATGATTATAGTTTAATATGGCAACCCTGATATGTATAAATGAATTATCTACGAAAAGCACATAAAGCTGTGCTCGTTAATTGATATCGAAGTCAACTTCAGGGCACTATATCTGACAACCGGCTAACTGAATTTTTTTCTTACTTTGCCATTTCAAAGGTGGTTTCATTGCCTACGAAAAGCGCATAAATCTGTGCTCGTTAATTGATATCGAGGTCAACTTCATGGCACTATATCTGACAACCGGCTAACTGAATTTTTTCTTACTTTGCCATTTCAAAGGTGGTTTCATTACCTACGAAAAGCGCATAAAGCTGTGCTCGTTAATTGATATCGAGGTCAACTTCATGGCACTATATCTGACAACCGGCTAACTGAATTTTTTCTTACTTTGCCATTTCAAAGGTGGTTTCATTGCCTACGAAAAGCGCATAAAGCTGTGCTCGATAATTGATATCTAGGTCAAGTTCAGACCACTAGATCTGACAACCGGCTAACTGAATTTTTTCTTACTTTGCCATTTCAAAGGTGGTTTCATTGCCTACGAAAAGCGCATAAAGCTGTGCTCGTTAATTGATATCGAGGTCAACTTCATGGCACTATATCTGTCAACCGGCTAACTGAATTTTTTCTTACTTTGCCATTTCAAAGGTGGTTTCATTACCTACGAAAAGCGCATAAAGCTGTGCTCGATAATTGATATCTAGGTCAAGTTCAGACCACTAGATCTGACAACCGGCTAACTGAATTTTTTCTTACTTTGCCATTTCAAAGGTGGTTTCATTGCCTACGAAAAGCGCATAGATCTGTGCTCGTTAATTGATATCGAAGTCAACTTCATGGCACTATATCTGTCAACCGGCTAACTGAATTTTTTCTTACTTTGCCATTTCAAAGGTGGTTTCATTACCTACGAAAAGCGCATAAATCTGTGCTCGTTAATTGATATCTAGGTCAAGTTCAGGGCACTATATCTGACAACCGGCTAACTGAATTTTTTTCTTACTTTGCTATTTCAAAGGTGGTTTCATTGCCTACGAAAAGCGCATAAAGCTGTTCTCGTTAATTGATATCTAGGTCAAGTTCAGACCACTATATCTGTCAACCGGCTAACTGAATTTTGTTCTTACTTTGCCATTTCAAAGGTGGTTTCATTGCCTACGAAAAGCGCATAAAGCTGTGCTCGATAATTGATATCTAGGTCAAGTTCAGACCACTATATCTGACAATCGACTAACTGAATTTTTCCATGCTTTGCCATTTCAAAGGTGGTTTCATTACCTACGAAAAGCGCATAAATCTGTGCTCGTTAATTTGATATCTAGGTCAACTTCAGGGCACTATGTTTGACAACCGGCTAACTGAATTTTTTCTTACTTTGCTATTCCAAAGGTGGTTTCATTGCCTACGAAAAGCGCATAAATCTGTGCTCGTTAATTTGATATCTAGGTCAACTTCAGGGCACTATATCTGACAACCGGCTAACTGAATTTTTTCTTACTTTGCTATTTCGAAGGTGGTTTCATTACCTACGAAAAGCGCATAAAGCTGTGCTCGTTAATTGATATCTAGGTCAACTTCAGGGCACTATGTTTGACAACCGGCTAACTGAATTTTTTCTTACTTTGCTCTTTCAAAGGTGGTTTCATTACCTACGAAAAGCGCATAAAGCTGTGCTCGTTAGTTTGATATCGAAGTCAACTTCAGGGCACTATATCTGTCAACCGGCTAACTGAATTTTTTCTTACTTTGCTATTCCAAAGGTGGTTTCATTACCTACGAAAAGCGCATAAATCTGTGCTCGTTAATTGATATCAAGGTCAAGTTCAGAACACTACATCTGACAACCGGCGAACTGAATTTTTTTCTTACTTTGCTATTTCAAAGGTGGTTTCATTAACTACGAAAAGCGCATAAAGCTGTGCTCGTTAATTGATATCAAGGTCAAGTTCAGACCACTATATCTGTCAACCGGCTAACTGAATTTTTTCTTACTTTGCTATTCCAAAGGTGGTTTCATTACCTACGAAAAGCGCATAAATCTGTGCTCGTTAATTTGATATCTAGTTCAACTTCAGGGCACTATATCTGTCAACCGGCAAACTGAATTTTTTCTTACTTTGCTATTCCAAAGGTGGTTTCCTTGCCTACGAAAAGCGCATAAATCTGTGCTCGTTAATTTGATATCTAGGTCAACTTCAGGGCACTATATCTGACAACCGGCTAACTGAATTATTTTTTTACTTTTCTATTCCAAAGGTGATTTCATTGCCTACGAAAAGCGCATAAAGCTGTGCTCGTTAATTGATATCTAGGTCAACTTCAGGGCACTATATCTGACAACCGGCTAACTGAATTTTTTCTTACTTTGCCATTTCAAAGGTGGTTTCATTGCCTACGAAAAGCACATAAATCTGTGCTCGTTAATTTGATATCTAGTTCAACTTCAGGGCACTATATCTGACAACCGGCTAACTGAATTATTTTTTTACTTTTCTATTCCAAAGGTGATTTCATTGCCTACGAAAAGCGCATAAATCTGTGCTCGTTAATTGATATCTAGGTCAACTTCAGGGCACTATATCTGTCAACCGACTAACTGAATTTTTTCTTACTTTGCTATTCCAAAGGTGATTTCATTGCCTACGAAAAGCGCATAAAGCTGTGCTCGTTAATTGATATCTAGGTCAAGTTCAGACCACTAGATCTGACAACCGGCTAACTGAATTTTTTCTTACTTTGCCATTTCAAAGGTGGTTTCATTGCCTACGAAAAGCGCATAAAGCTGTGCTCGTTAATTGATATCTAGGTCAAGTTCAGGGCACTATATCTGACAACCGGCTAACTGAATTTTTTTCTTACTTGGCTATTTCAAAGGTGGTTTCATTGCCTACGAAAAGCGCATAAAGCTGTGCTCGTTAATTGATATCGAAGTCACATTCAGGGCACTATATCTGACAACCGGCTAACTGAATTTTTTTCTTACTTCGCTATTTCAAAGGTGGTTTCATTGCCTACGAAAAGCGCATAAATCTGTGCTCGTTAATTGATATCTAGGTCAACTTCAGGGCACTATATCTGTCAACCGGCTAACTGAATTTTTTTCTTACTTCGCTATTTCAAAGGTGGTTTCATTGCCTACGAAAAGCGCATAAATCTGTGCTCGTTAATTTATATCTAGGTCAACTTCAGGGCACTAGATCTGACAACCGGCTAACTGAATTTTTTTCTTACTTCGCTATTTCAAAGGTGGTTTCATTGCCTACGAAAAGCGCATAAATCTGTGCTCGTTAATTGATATCTAGGTCAAATTCAGACCACTAGATCTGACAACCGGCTAACTGAATTTTTTCTTACTTTGCCATTTCAAAGGTGGTTTCATTGCCTACGAAAAGCGCATAAATCTGGGCTCGTTAATTGATATCTAGGTCAACTTCAGGGCACTATATCTGACAGCCGGCTAACTGAATTTTTTTCTTACTTCGCTATTTCAAAGGTGGTTTCATTGCCTACGAAAAGCGCACAAATCTGTGCTCGTTAATTGATATCGAAGTCAACTTCAGGGCACTATATCTGACAACCGGCTAACTGAATTTTTTCTTACTTTGCCATTTCAAAGGTGGTTTCATTGCCTACGAAAAGCACATAAAGCTGTGCTCGATAATTGATATCTAGGTCAAGTTCAGACCACTAGATCTGACAACCGGCTAACTGAATTTTTTCTTACTTTGCCATTTCAAAGGTGGTTTCATTGCCTACGAAAAGCGCATAAAGCTGTGCTCGTTAATTGATATCTAGGTCAAGTTCAGGGCACTATATCTGACAACCGGCTAACTGAATTTTTTTCTTACTTTGCTATTTCAAAGGTGGTTTCATTACCTACGAAAAGCGCACAAATCTGTGCTCGTTAATTGATATCGAAGTCAACTTCAGGGCACTATATCTGACAACCGGCTAACTGAATTTTTTCTTACTTTGCCATTTCAAAGGTGGTTTCATTGCCTACGAAAAGCGCATAAAGCTGTGCTCGATAATTGATATCTAGGTCAAGTTCAGACCACTAGATCTGACAACCGGCTAACTGAATTTTTTCTTACTTTGCCATTTCAAAGGTGGTTTCATTGCCTACGAAAAGCGCATAAAGCTGTGCTCGTTAATTGATATCTAGGTCAAGTTCAGGGCACTATATCTGACAACCGGCTAACTGAATTTTTTTCTTACTTGGCTATTTCAAAGGTGGTTTCATTGCCTACGAAAAGCGCATAAAGCTGTGCTCGTTAATTGATATCGAAGTCACATTCAGGGCACTATATCTGACAACCGGCTAACTGAATTTTTTTCTTACTTCGCTATTTCAAAGGTGGTTTCATTGCCTACGAAAAGCGCATAAATCTGTGCTCGTTAATTGATATCTAGGTCAACTTCAGGGCACTATATCTGTCAACCGGCTAACTGAATTTTTTTCTTACTTCGCTATTTCAAAGGTGGTTTCATTGCCTACGAAAAGCGCATAAATCTGTGCTCGTTAATTTATATCTAGGTCAACTTCAGGGCACTATATCTGACAACCGGCTAACTGAATTTTTTCTTACTTTGCCATTTCAAAGGTGGTTTCATTGCCTACGAAAAGCGCATAAATCTGTGCTCGTTAATTGATATCTAGGTCAACTTCAGGGCACTATATCTGACAGCCGGCTAACTGAATTTTTTTCTTACTTTGCTATTTCAAAGGTGGTTTCATTACCTACGAAAAGCGCACAAATCTGTGCTCGTTAATTGATATCGAAGTCAACTTCAGGGCACTATATCTGACAACCGGCTAACTGAATTTTTTCTTACTTTGCCATTTCAAAGGTGGTTTCATTGCCTACGAAAAGCGCATAAAGCTGTGCTCGATAATTGATATCTAGGTGAAGTTCAGACCACTAGATCTGACAACCGGCTAACTGAATTTTTTCTTACTTTGCCATTTCAAAGGTGGTTTCATTGCCTACGAAAAGCGCATAAAGCTGTGCTCGTTAATTGATATCTAGGTCAAGTTCAGGGCACTATATCTGACAACCGGCTAACTGAATTTTTTTCTTACTTGGCTATTTCAAAGGTGGTTTCATTGCCTACGAAAAGCGCATAAAGCTGTGCTCGTTAATTGATATCGAAGTCACATTCAGGGCACTATATCTGACAACCGGCTAACTGAATTTTTTTCTTACTTCGCTATTTCAAAGGTGGTTTCATTGCCTACGAAAAGCGCATAAATCTGTGCTCGTTAATTGATATCTAGGTCAACTTCAGGGCACTATATCTGTCAACCGGCTAACTGAATTTTTTTCTTACTTCGCTATTTCAAAGGTGGTTTCATTGCCTACGAAAAGCGCATAAATCTGTGCTCGTTAATTGATATCTAGGTCAACTTCAGGGCACTATATCTGACAACCGGCTAACTGAATTTTTTTCTTACTTCGCTATTTCAAAGGTGGTTTCATTGCCTACGAAAAGCGCATAAAGCTGTGCTCGTTAATTGATATCTAGGTCAAGTTCAGACCACTAGATCTGACAACCGGCTAACTGAATTTTTTCTTACTTTGCCATTTCAAAGGTGGTTTCATTGCCTACGAAAAGCGCATAAAGCTGTGCTCGTTAATTGATATCTAGGTCAAGTTCAGGGCACTATATCTGACAACCGGCTAACTGAATTTTTTTCTTACTTGGCTATTTCAAAGGTGGTTTCATTGCCTACGAAAAGCGCATAAAGCTGTGCTCGTTAATTGATATCGAAGTCACATTCAGGGCACTATATCTGACAACCGGCTAACTGAATTTTTTTCTTACTTCGCTATTTCAAAGGTGGTTTCATTGCCTACGAAAAGCGCATAAATCTGTGCTCGTTAATTGATATCTAGGTCAACTTCAGGGCACTATATCTGTCAACCGGCTAACTGAATTTTTTTCTTACTTCGCTATTTCAAAGGTGGTTTCATTGCCTACGAAAAGCGCATAAATCTGTGCTCGTTAATTGATATCTAGGTCAAGTTCAGACCACTAGATCTGACAACCGGCTAACTGAATTTTTTCTTACTTTGCCATTTCAAAGGTGGTTTCATTGCCTACGAAAAGCGCATAAAGCTGTGCTCGTTAATTGATATCTAGGTCAAGTTCAGGGCACTATATCTGACAACCGGCTAACTGAATTTTTTTCTTACTTGGCTATTTCAAAGGTGGTTTCATTGCCTACGAAAAGCGCATAAAGCTGTGCTCGTTAATTGATATCGAAGTCACATTCAGGGCACTATATCTGACAACCGGCTAACTGAATTTTTTTCTTACTTCGCTATTTCAAAGGTGGTTTCATTGCCTACGAAAAGCGCATAAATCTGTGCTCGTTAATTGATATCTAGGTCAACTTCAGGGCACTATATCTGTCAACCGGCTAACTGAATTTTTTTCTTACTTCGCTATTTCAAAGGTGGTTTCATTGCCTACGAAAAGCGCATAAATCTGTGCTCGTTAATTTATATCTAGGTCAACTTCAGGGCACTATATCTGACAACCGACTAACTGAATTTTTTTCTTACTTCGCTATTTCAAAGGTGGTTTCATTGCCTACGAAAAGCGCATAAAGCTGTGCTCGATAATTGATATCTAGGTCAAGTTCAGACCACTAGATCTGACAACCGGCTAACTGAATTTTTTCTTACTTTGCCATTTCAATGGTGGTTTCATTGCCTACGAAAAGCGCATAAAGCTGTGCTCGTTAATTGATATCAAGGTCAAGTTCAGACCACTATATCTGTCAACCGGCTAACTGAATTTTTTCTTACTTTGCCATTTCAAAGGTGGTTTCATTGCCTACGAAAAGCGCATAAAGCTGTGCTCGTTAATTGATATCAAGGTCAAGTTCAGACCACTATATCTGTCAACCGGCTAACTGAATTTTTTCTTACTTTGCCATTTCAAAGGTGGTTTCATTGCCTACGAAAAGCGCATAAAGCTGTGCTCGTTAATTGATATCTAGGTCAAGTTCAGACCACTATATCTGTCAACCGGCTAACTGAATTTTTTCTTACTTTGCCATTTCAAAGATGGTTTCATTACCTACGAAAACCGCACAAATCTGTGCTCGCTAATTTGATATCAAAATCAACTTCAGGGCACTATATCTGTCAACCGGCTAACTGAATTGTTTCTTACTTTGCCATTTCAAAGGTGGTTTCATTACCTACGAAAAGCGCATAAATCTGTGCTCGTTAATTGATATCTAGGTCAACTTCAGGGCACTATATCTGACAACCGGCTAACTGAATTTTTTTCTTACTTCGCTATTTCAAAGGTGGTTTCATTGCCTACGAAAAGCGCATAAATCTGTGCTCGTTAATTGATATCTAGGTCAACTTCAGGGCACTATATCTGACAACCGGCTAACTGAATTTTTTTCTTACTTCGCTATTTCAAAGGTGGTTTCATTGCCTACGAAAAGCGCATAAAGCTGTGCTCGTTAATTGATATCTAGGTCAAGTTCAGACCACTATATCTGTCAACCGGCTAACTGAATTTTTTCTTACTTTGCCATTTCAAATGTAGTTTCATTGCCTACGAAAAGCGCATAAAGCTGTGCTCGTTAATTGATATCGAAGTCAACTTCAGGGCACTATATCTGTCAACCGGCTAACTGAATTTTTTTTTTACTTTTCTATTCCAAAGTTGATTTCATTACTTACGAAAAGCGCCTTTGTCGAGTTGTACGAAACCATCAATAACATTCCGCAATAATGTAAAGTTTTTGTTGTATCAAGTAAGTTTTTCCGACATAAGAAAATCCACAAAGTAACGTGGAGACCGAATGATGGAAGAACGGAAAATCGATCACGTCATGCTTTCTAAAAAACAGTCCACCAGCATATCCGACGTTAGATTTTACAGAGGTGTCGATATGGATAGTGATTATGTGCTTGTCATATTCTAATATAAGTGCATGCGCCATTATCATTCAAAGATGTCAATATTGTAAACGATCAAGCAGCACTGCACAGTTACCAATGAGCTGTCACTGACAATATAGACCAACAAAATAATAATAAGAACCTCTTTTTAACATCCAGCAGCAATGGCTAGCTATTCAGCCAGCCACCACGGGGCAACACAGTATCGGAAGAAGAAGATCCCACAATGATTGCTTCGATGATCATTGTCTCCCTGAGGCCTATTCCCAATATAGGGAATTGGGAAAAATATTTTCATAGCTTTTTTGTCTAAATATTATTTTTCTGGCCTATTGAGGGATTAAGTTTGGTGTAAATATTATCTCCAGTAGACCAGCAAACTACAATTTGATGGCTCGCAGATAGAATATCTCCATGCTAGAAAAGCTATGACTAAATACCTCCGCCAAAAGAACCACGAATATATGAGATCATGTATCGAAAGGATTAGTTTCCAAGTGGAACAAGGAAATTCAAGGAAATGTTTTACTAATGCCGTGAATCTCACTGAAGACTTTCACCCAGCAAGCAGTGTTGTGCCATATTGAATAATCCGCGTAGATAATTAGTTTTCTAAATGTGTGGAGAATGTAAATAGGCAATTTAAAAAATGGCACCGACAATGTAGAGAATGTAGACAATATGCAATATATTTGACCCCATGGCGCTTCCAACCTCACATTTGAAAAAAATTCAATTCAAGTTTTCATATGGCAATGACGTAATCAGTACTATCTCTACATCCCGCCATTTTGGTTAAGAAATGAATGTTAAACTTGGGTAACCAAGGTCGGTACAGTGTTCATTGTGCTAAAGACGATGTGCGTAACAGGCAGCACTGCACAGAGAATTTCTGGATGACGTCAAATTTAGCGACTACAATAAAAACTTCTAATTGCTTTAGTACAGTGCTGGATGCAGAAAAATTCTTTGAAGATACTTCTATTTCCCTGGTTCCTTCAGTACTCACTCGATGTGGATTACAACGATGACTGAGTAGTATCGATTCAACAAATAATATATCAAGAAATGTTACATGATCGTTGTGAATACCTGGGATAAAAATTAAGTGAGTTACCGGGGTACGCAACACATATGGAACATAAAGGACGAAGAAAAATTATTATTAGGAATTTATTGAACTACACTTCTTATTGCAAATGAGCATGTTGCTCAAAATGGGATTTGTAGATTCACAAAATTGTATAATGAATAAATAAATAAATAAATAAATAAATAAATAAATAAATACGCTCATATGCAAATACGCGCAGTTACTGACTCTAAGGCGTACGCTGATTTACCGAGTGATACACGAGAAATCATTTTTGAACCAAGCTTAACATTGACGCGATCACGTAAAAATTAATAGACACGGTCCGCCGAATATCCCACAGTAGAATTTGAAACACCTATTAGTATACTGAAAAATGAAAAGGCACCCGGTCACGACGAAATTTAAGTTCAGAAGCGCTGTCCTTGTAGAAAATTTATCCGATCTCATCGCCTCTATTTTGGACCAAGAAGAGCTGCCGAACGGGGCCTGGCTCTATTGATCACTGCCTATACAAAGTGTTGGCTAATATTGTTCTTGCCAGACTGGTTTTTTCCCCAATTAGTCGGCCACTGACGAGTGTTTTACTATGAGAATGATTTTGGAGAAATGTTGGCAGTACAATATAACCACCATACATCAACTATAAATAGACTTCCGGCAAGCATATGTCAGTATTAACCACGAGATATATCTTAGAATACGAGAAAAAATCAGTTCTCTGTGTAAATTGACAACCTCTGGGTCTATATGAAAAATCACAATCGAAGGGTTTGTGTTAGACTCCTTTGAAATAACATCATGAATTATGGGAAAAGCATGATCCACGTAAGAGAAATGACTGTTAACTAAATGGTTCTGTACATTGTCCAATGTAATAAAATACAAAAAAAAAATATTTTTATGTCCGGTTCCCTCCTTGGGTGCTATCGCCATTGGGAGCGGAGGCAAATGTTGGCCCATACATTTTATTATTGTTACTCGTATGCCGCGTAGGTGTGATGGCTCTCTGTGGTGTGCGGCTGTTAATACTCGTAAAATGCTCGCACTTAACATTTTTTTTTCCACAACACCGGGCAATTATAATTTTACTTTGTCTTACGCAAACCCGTTTGGTTACAAATTTAATTTAGAATTATTTTGTGTTCAATCGATTTTTTCACTTTTAAAACATTTGCAAATAACGTCAGAAATCGATAAAGCTGTATTTTCAATGAACCGATTTCCGCCAAATTTCTTTAGGACCTCCCTTTGAAGTATCGTCCAAATTAGTAAATCCGTCTGGACCGTAGAGAGTAAACAGACATACACCACCTCGAAAACCATTTTTTCTAAAACCACTCAATCAAGACTTAACTTAGGTTCATTTAAGTTCACATTTTTCCAGAGGCCTGTACAAAATTTATATTAGATTCCCATTTTCATCATTAATCTGAGTTCCACGATCTTCGATTGAGATGACATAGTTCTATTGTGGATAGAGACGCGACATGTTAGCTAAACCAGAGTACCTCTATACAAATTTCCCCAATCATGATCCAAGGCAGTGATTTCCTGACATTCGAAAATATCCTAATCTTCGTTCGACCTAGTCGGAAACCCATATCATCCATTTTTATTAAAAGCCGTTCAACCCGAAAAATCATAACATAATTTTCCAAAAATTAGGAGTCATCGAAATCCATTTCTGGTGTTAGAAGAACCTTATCACCGCAATTTTTTTGAAAATCGTTTGAACTGAAACTTGTTACAAGAATTTGGCACCCATCGAAATCCATTCCTGGCTTTTGATACCATGGCATTCAATTTACCAACTTTTATCAAAATCGTGCTACCCGAAGAAAAATAAATAAAGAAACCTGGGCCGCACCAAACGACATCAAAATCGTTTGAGGGCGATCAAAAGTGACAACAATAATCAGATAGCGAATGCTACAATCCAAAATTGTTACTCGTATAAACTAACATTTTCAAAAATACGCGGTTAGTGCAACCATATTATGATGACATAATAACTCAATCAACATAATAAGGTGCAACATTCCGTAAAATGATGGAACATAACGCAAGATATCTAATTAATGAAAAACATAAGACACAACATGAATTAACATAGTACAGAACTGCTCAATATTTAGTAACATGGTGCAACATCACGCAACATAGTACAATATGACACATCATACATCGCACAACATGGTAAAACATTAAACAACATGTTGCAACGTTGAGCAACATGGTGCAATATCATGCAACACGGTGCAACATTATGCAACATATCCTAAAATATTAAAATAAGGCCCCAAACCAACATGACACAACATATATGAACATCACACAACATACCTCAACGACATGCACCATCAAGCAATATGGTGCAACATCACGCAACATGGTGCAATATGACCAATCATGGCTCAAAATCCCACAACAAAGTGAGTGTAACAATCCACAACAACATACGTAACATGTTGTTTAAAGATGAGATAAGATTAAATATCCATAAATCAGAACACTTGTACTCGTTTGCTTGCATTCGAAAATCCTGCCCCCACCAATTTGTGTTCAAAATCGTGCAAGCCAAATAAATTGTTAAAAGGAGGCGTTAAGTTTGGAGCGGGGATGAGATCGGGTTGTTGGTAATGGAAAAGGATCTTTCAGACATTTTCTAAGAAAAATCATGTGAGCCGACAAAAATTAAAGAAAGAGACCCGGGCCCCACGGAACGACTCTCTGAACGGATTTTCCCGAAAATATCACACATCTCAATCGACTTCGGGCACTCGAAAATCCTCCAGGGGTACACACCGTTCAACCCTCAGAACGAATTTTTCCGAAATCTGAACCAATCGCAATCGATTGCATAATCAAAAACAAAACTACAAAACAGAACCCGGGTGGCCTCCTAAAATTCCTACAAAATCACTGGTACTCAAAAAACACCCTCAGCAATTTTCAGAGAACCCGTAAAATGAATCTTCTCCAAATCCGTACCCGTCACAATCGGTTTTTGGTGCTCGAAAACGCTCCTCTAAAAAAGTTAAAGAAAGGAAACCGGGTTCCACTAGACGACCCTCTACAGATTTTCCAGATGCTAGCAGCCAAATCGATTCCTGGCACTCGAAAACTCTCTCGGGGCCTTCTCTCTGAATAAATTTTCACGAAATCTGGAGCGATTGGTGCAGATTTCGGGAAAATTCATACGCAGAGGGTTGATCGATTAATGGCAAATTAAAATTCCTCCACCAAATTATTAATAAAATCGTGCGAATCAAAACAAAATTAAAAACGAAACCCGGGCCCCACAGGATGCCCCTAAACCAATTACTACAAAATCAGGAGCCATGGCAATCGACTCCTGGTACTGAAAAATCCCCTCAGCAATTTTCATCAAAGTCATTTGAGCTGGAAAAAATAAAAAAAGGGCCCCGAGACCCATGGTATTTTCCCCAAATCCGAGCACTTCACAATAGATTTTTGATACCCAAAAACGGTCCTCCAGCAATTTTTATAAAAATTGTACGAGATGAAACAAAATTATAAAAAGGGACCCGGGCCCAAACAAATGATTCTTTGAACAAATTTTCCAGAAATTAGCACCCATCGCAATTGTTTCCTGTCATTCGAAACCCTCCCTTACCAATTTTTATAAAAATGCGAGCGAATAAGTAAATTAAGGGACTTAGGGCCCACCGTTGGACCCTCTGTTAAATGAAAATCCCTCTTCACCAATTTTTATTAATTAACCAAACCAAAGTTTTTAACACCCCCTAAACCACTTTCTACAAAAGCAAGACCCATTTCAATCGACTCCTGAAACTCGAAAACCCTCTCAGAAATTTTTATCAAAGACGTTTGGGCTGAAAAAAATAAGAAATGCGAACCCGGGCTCCATCGGAGCAACCTCTGAACGGATTTTGCAAAAATTAGCGCCCATCACAATCGATGAAAAAAAATAAAATTAAGGACAAATTTCCCCGAAATTTGGAAAAATGCAATCGATTTTAGGCAAATGAAACCCCCCCCCCCCTCTTCACCAATTTCGAATAAAATCGTACGAACCTGAAAAAATATTAAAAAACGAGACCCGGGTTTCACCGGATGATCTCTAAATTATATACATATATAGAAAAACTACTAGCTATCTCTTGTGCTCGTACAGTTGGACTCATAAACTAGATTCGCTCTTCTTCAGATTCGATCATATGATTTACAAAAGCTCGTCTGTTCTAAGTTGATACGACCTGTTAAGATTGTCAGCTGTTGCTTGACAGTAAGAGACGGTGTATCAAGAGCTTATATTCTGAAAAACACCTCGCACACCATAACCTGTGGTCTCGAAATTGCAGAATTGTTACCAAATGTACGCAAAATTATTTAAGTTCCTGTACAAAACTAAAGGGTTCACGCTTGAACAAGATCGAGATGAAGCAAATATTTATAAGTCAGGATCGTGTCAAAAACATATAAGACAACAACAAACAGCATCTAAAAACAGATGCAATTTTTATATTTCTTGCATTTTCAATCATCGGCAGGTTGCTATTGTTGTTATTGTGCTGCTACAGGTTGCAGATTGGTCGTGGATGCTGTTTGAATACCTGTAATGTTAAATTTATTTATTTTTTGTTGTGCTTTTCTGCATTATGAATTGACGATCGTGAAATGAAATTGCTCGTATTTCTTTTAGTCTTTTTTTTTGGTTTGTTATGTACTGTTCGACATATGTATAAGATCTGTGGATATTCTTCAATTGAATTCCGTAACTTGAAGAAGTTAAACAAATCAAGTTGAATTACTTGTTTCCAGTATTATGAATTAGTATTTGGAATGGCAATGTATTCATACATGCCAATATAACTTTATAGGATGAGATTTCTATAAACGAGCGCCGATGCATTCCATCATCTTGTACTCGTATATGAAGGTCTTTGTGTTAAATTATCTGATTACTGAAAAATCGATTAGAGGGCGAATCTGAAAACTATTAACTGTCGGCCGGGTAACAATGATTTATCCACAACCAATTGCGATTATCGAGTCGAGTGTTACGTTTGGTGGGAATGGATTTTTTAATACGTTAAATTTTAATGATCTGAAAGGACAGTGTAGCAAAATTTATTATAACAAGTAACAAAATTTTGAATGTGTTAGATTACAGGAAATCAGTGTTGTGCGTCTACGCGTATTTCGCAATTGTTGAGAGGCAGAGTATGTGGAGAATTCTTTTTTCCCATTGTTTATAGTTTTCCAGTTCAAAATGAGGTTTTCGGAAGTAAAAATTAATTTTTTGATTCGTACGTTTAAAACAATTCGTCGATAATTCGTTTATCAATTTTTCTCCTACCAGAAAATTTAAATTTTTTACCACCGATGGCCATTTCTCTTCGTATATATAATAATTTCGAAGCTAAACTGTTAACAAGTTTATTTTTTGAAAATGTCAACTACCACCTGTCGACTACCACCGGTAATTGAAATTAAAACTTATTTGATTACGTCCATTGATTATGCACCTACAAGTTGAAATTATCAATGTTGCCGTGATTAAAATTATCGGGCGGGATTCGATTGCGGCTATCGCGACAATTTCTAGAATATGATTTCATAATGAGTACCTAAGCTAATTCCGTTAAATTTTCGGAATTTAATTACCCTCCAAATTCATGTTTATAAGCCCACGCAGTAATACTCAATCTAAATGCGTGGAATTGCGTTCCAAAAAATCCCAAATTTGCTGCATGCAACAAATGTTGCACTTTGAAATAAAAATAAATGGGTAGGTTTTATGATGCACATGATATGGCGTCCGTTAAGCTAGAGGAAACCATACAGCAGAACATTACAAGATAGTATGAATAATTATAGGCTAATAAAAGGCTAATTAAATGCTCTATTAACAAATGTTTGGCTCCACCCCTTCCAACCAAAACAATGGTCTCTGCTAGCTTTAGCAAAAGTTAGCAGAACTCATATCAAAAAATGATTTAAAAACAATTGGAAAATTAAAGGTTAATTTTAGGCTATTTAAATTTTTTCATTCTGCTCATTCTAGAAATGCATAACGCTTTTTCACTTCAAAAGCTGCTCATTATGGCCTAATCAAATGCCCCATTAACAATTTTTGAGCTGCACTTATTATTGACCAAACTCCAGATCATTTAATCTAAAGGTAGCAGAACCCAAATCGAAAATCGGACCAAAACCGAAATTAGAACCCAAAACAAGATCAATTGACATGTAAATAATTTTAGGCTCATTATGGCCTAATTAAATGTCCCTTTAAAAAATTTTGGATTCCACTTATTATTGACCAAACTCCAGGTCATTTAATCTAAAGCTAGCAGAACCCAAATCTAAAATCGGACAAAAACCGAAATTGGAACCCAAAACAAGATCAATTAACATACAAATAATTTTAGGCTCAAATGGCCTAATCAAATACCCATCAAACGTTTTGGCCTCCACTCGTTCTTGACTAAACTTCAGGTCGTTTAATCTAAAGCAAGCAGCATTATAAATGACTCCTTCCTTTAAATGACCAGAAGTTTGGTCAAGAACGAGTGGAGCCCAAAATTTTTTAATTGGTTTATTTGATTAGGCCATAATGAGCCTAAAATTATTCGTTTGTTAATTGATCTTGTTTTGGGTTCTAATTTCGGTTTTGGTCCGATTTGTTTGGTCAAGAATAAGTGGAGCCCAATTTTTTTTAACGAGACATTTGATTAGGTCATAATGAGCCTAAAATTATTTGTTTGTTAGTTGAACTTGTTTTGGGTTCTAATTTTCGAATTGGGTTCTGGTAGCTTTGAAGTGATAAAGCCTTATGCATTTCTAGATTGAGCAGAATATTAAAGTTTAAATAGGGCATTTAATTAACCTAAAACTAACCTTCAATTTTCCAATTGTTTTTAAATCATTTTTTGTTTTGGGTTCTGCTAACTTTATCGAAAGCTAGCAGAATCCATCGTTTTAGTTGGAAGAGGTGGAGCCCAACATTTCTTAATAGAGCATTTAATTAGCCTATTATTAGCCTAATTATTCATACGATCTTGTAATGTTCTGCTGTATGGGTTCTGCTGAAGTGACGTATGATATGACCACTTGCCGGGACAAACGAGGCGATGGGGTCCTGGGTTCGGCGAAAAAAATAACGGGTCTTTTACAAAGAGGTTGGTGCAACAAATTTCAAACGACATACATGTGGGTCAGTTTTCCGGCATGCTCGTGATACGTTCTCTTAACAGAACAAACGAATCGAACGATTCCTGAGGTCGATGATATAAATAACGGGTCTTTTACAAGGGGATTGTTGCAACAAATTTCAAATATCAAATCTGTTCAACAAATTTAAAAATTTCAAAAGATTGACGTATCACGAGCATTCCAGAAAACCTACCGACATGTCGATCTTTTGAAATTTGTTGAAGAAATTTGTTAATTGAAATTTGGTGCTCCTTTGTAAAAGACCCGTTATTTATATCACCGACCCAAAGAATCGTTCGATTCATTTGTCGCGTTAAGAGAACGTATCACGAGTATTCCAGAAAATCTACCCATTTGCCAATCTTTTGAAATTTCTTGAACATATTTCCTAATTGAACCTTGTTGCAAAGACCTGTTGCTTGTGCAACGTTTATTGCATGCAACAAATTTGAGACATTTTTGGGACAAATTTCACTTGGGTTCGGCCCTTTGGGTAACCGATATTAGGACAGCCATAAATAATCGTATTCCCATTATCCAATTAAATTTTTTTGCGTTGCAAATCCAAATTCTATAACATGAACCTTTAGTGAACAATTAACTTTCGCGCGCTCGGTGGAGTAAGATCATATGTTTTGTTTTCGCATCATACGGAAAATTACTGTGCATTAGTAGCTCTCGTAATTTTGATTCCAATGGTCTAAAACGATCTTGTAACATTTCCTAAAACGTTATTTGTATCGAGACTATCCATCGGTGTATTCCGCATCACGTAATCCTTCGTCAAGGAATCTGGAAAATAGAACCATAAACTATTTACAAATTTTTCTGCATTCATCGTTGATACTATTGAAAATAATAATCTCAGGGTTGCTCAGAAACGAGTTACCTTCTTAACTAAACCAAATAAAATTTGTATATGTAATGTCCTTTCATGGGTTTCATCGATTATCATAACGCTAAGTACACGAGACTAAATATAGCTATGAGAGAAATTCCCTGTATATTGACGTATAAATTGTACATCTTGGGGAGGAATACTATATCCACCCAACACGGTCAGCAAACGAATGTAGCGGAAACACATCGAAGTTGTGTATAACGGATTTGGTTTTGTCCAGCTTCATAGGGTAAAATGTTAAAATAAGGCCTCAAACCAACATGACGCAATATATATGAACATCGCACAACATCCCTCAACGAGATGATGGCACCAGCATGGTGCAATATGATCAAACACGGTGTATAACATCCCACAACATGCTGCGGCGCAAAATGATAGCCTGCCTGGGGAATCCTAAATGAATTAACCATAAATCAGAACTCCTTGTAGTCGTTTTAGTGCATTCAAAAATTCTGCCCACCAAATTTTATCAAAATCGTGCAAGCCAAATAAATCGTAAACAGAAGGTTTGAAGCTAGTTGAGGGGGGGGGGGGGTCGGTTCGAGATAGAGTTTTCCGAAACCATGACCCATCCCAATCGGTTTTTGGTCATCGAAAACGATCCTCAAGACATTTTTGATAAAAATCATGCGGCACTCGAAAACCGATCATCTTTTCCCGATTCTTGCCAACGAAGCACTCTGGAGAATATTTTCATTTGCGATTCATGAACGTCATCCGACTGTTGTGCATCTGGCAATTCATTTGGAGAATGGCCAAAGAGTGTATTTCAGCAGAGAATGCAGCACAGCGAGTGGAAAGACCGCAGCAACAACATTAACGAGTTTCTTTTCAAGCCGTGTGCAAGCCAAAAGTTTCGTAAACAGAAGGTTTGAAGCTAGTTGAGGGGGGGGGGCGGTTCGAGATAGAGTTTTCCGAAACCATGACCCATCCCAATCGGTTTTTGGTCATCGAAAACGATCCTCAAGACATTTTTGATAAAAATCATGCGGCACTCGAAAACCGATCATCTTTTCCCGATTCTTGCCAACGAAGCACTCTGGAGAATATTTTCATTTGCGATTCATGAACGTCATCCGACTGTTGTGCATCTGGCAATTCATTTGGAGAATGGCCAAAGAGTGTTTCAGCAGAGAACGCAGCACAGCGAGTAGAAAGACCGCGGCAACAACATTAACGAGTTTCTTTTTAACTTGCGCAAGTGATCCGTTTGCGAGAATAATGATTACACAGAAAGGAAGGCCAACCGCAGTAGATGAATACCCAAGTGTGTTTTCAACTGATGCATTGGGACGAATTTACACATTTCATCCAAAGAACGACGATTGCTTCTACTTTCAACGGTGACAATTGCTTGAACACGACAATCACTGGAATCAAACGCTAGACGATACAATAGCTTCTTCGCCTGCCAATCAAGTTCGTACTTTTACAAATGAAAGATGACATTTACAATGAAGCGTTAGTGATTGAAGATTTGTGTTTGCCTATGAGTGGCAAACTATTGACTGAAATTCATACGCCAGCGCCAAATCGTCAAACTAGAGATGTATTGAATCGTGAATTGGAACGCGAGCGTGCTTACGAAACGACAGCTTTGCAACAACAAGTACAAACAAATGTTCCACTGTTGAATGAACAGCAAAAGAGTGCGTGTGATCAATTGATGAAGACTGTCGATGATGGAAACGGTGGACTATTTTTCCTTGATGCACCCGGTGAAATTAGAAAAAACGTTCATGATATCATTGATATTATCAGCAATATGTGCTCAAAGTAGTATTGCATTAGCTCTATGATCTACCGGAACTGCTGCAACACTGTTGGGAAGAACGGCAAATTCAGCACTGAAGCTTCCGTTAAACCTGCAAATCAACAAAATTCCTGTTTGCAACATTTCAAAGCAATCAGCCATGGCAAAAGTGTTGAGTGCACGATGGCGCACAAACGATCATTAGAAGCACTCGATCGAACATTGAAAGATTTGCGCAGCAATAATCGTCGCTTTGGTAGCGTGATGATACAATTGGCGGGCGACTTCCGACAAACACTTCCCGTGATTCCGAAATCAACAGCGGCGGATGAATAAAATGCATGTCTCAAGTCATCTTATTTGTGGCGATACGTGAAAACCATTCCATTGAGTATGCGAATATTCCTGCAACATGACCTGCAGAAGTTTTCTCCAAAGAACTGCTGAGAATCGGAAATGGACAAATCCCGGTAGATACTTCCAATGGCTTAATATCGATTCCATCGATCTCATCACTAATAAGTATCCGAACATTGGTCAAAACTAGCGTTTTGACCGTTCTAGCAGCGTAAAATATTGATTGGACAATTCAAAATCAAATTCCGGGAGAATTGCGTTCATACAAATCGATCGATCGCGTGGAAAACGAAGACGAAGTCGTTAATTATCCAGTAGAATTTCTAAACTCTTTGGATTTGCCCGGCATACCGAATCATCATTTGCGTCTTAGGCATGTGACGAAGCCAATAAACAATGTGATAGTGGCAAGGATTTTGAAGGGCCGTTCAAGGGAGAAAAATGCCCAATTCAAACGCATTCAGTTCCCAGTGAAACTTGCATTTGCGATATAGAAGTCACAAGCGCAGTCACTGGAAGTGTGTGGCATAAATCTGGAAATGTCATGCTTTTCACACAGCCAGCTATATGTGGCCCGAGTTGAGAAACCATCCTAACTCTTCATTTACACTCTGGAGCAGAAAAACAAAAAATGTTGTGTATCATGCAGCCTTATTCTTCTTTATTCTATTTTCGCCAAATATGGATCGGAACGGAGCCTGTCGGGTCAGCTTTCCATATAAATATAGGATATTGGATTCAATTCAATTCGAAAAGTCTTTCATTCAATCTATGTATAATTGAAATTATACGAGTATTATTGCGTCATCAGTTAACTATCGATAGTTTTCGACCAAAAATCAAATTTCAGGTGGAATCGTGAATGCTCGAAATTAATTCAATCATAAAATCTTATTTGGGCAAAACGAAGTTTGCCGGGTCAGCTAGTGCTTTCATACAACTCGTTCAGAAATAATTAAATTATTCGAAATAGAAGATATGGTGGAACCGTTTCAAAAACACTAAGGTATTTACATTTGGCTGAGAGATTCATCATTTCTATTTTCTCACTGGAGTTTTATATTGCCCGAATATTTAGCAAACTTTCGGCCAAATTTTCGGGTTTATTAGGATTATGAATCGATGAACTTGTATGATCACATAGTCTTTCCTAGTCTGAAAAAATTGTTTACGTGAACCGGTGTGAAGTTTTTAACGAAAAGTGTAGCTACACAAATTAATGAAAAGTGTAGCTACACAAATTAACGAAAAATGTAACTTCTAAAAAGTGTAGCAATTAAAAGTGTAAATAGCACACCTACTAAAAAACAGAAATACCGGGATCAAATTTTATCATAATAATTTTAGTCTAAAAGTTGGAGTTATTACGAGTAAAAAAATGAATTCTTTAAATGTTTAAAATGATATCCGACACCATGGTCGATTAAAAAAAAACTCAGAGATGATACCAATTGTTGGCATATGTCGTCTAAGTAAACAACTTGAGCTGTTCAAAGCAGTTAACTAAATTAAAATAAAAAGATTTGGGTTTGCTTCACGACAACTGACATATCGGTAAATTTTATGAATATTCTAATGCTCATCAAAGCATCTGCTACACTATGGCCGATTCCAGAAATCTCAGAGATGTTACCAAGTGTGGGCATGTATTTTGTAAAATTTGATGAACGGTCCTATTCAACACAGTTAACCACATTAAAATAAAAAGATTTGGGGTTGCTTCACGACAACTGACATATCGGTAGATTTTATGAATATTCTAATGCTCATCAAAGCATCTGCTACACTATGGCCGATTCCAGAAAAATCAGAGATGTTACCAAGTGTGGGCATGTATTTTGTAAAATTTGATGAACCGTCCTATTCAACACAGTTAACCACATTAAAATAAAAAGATTTGGGGTTGCTTCACGACAACTGACATATCGGTAGATTTTATGAATATTCTAATGCTCATCAAAGCATCTGCTACACTATGGCCGATTCCAGAAAAATCAGAGATGTTACCAAGTGTGGGCATGTATTTTGTAAAATTTGATGAACCGTCCTATTCAACACAGTTAACCACATTAAAATAAAAAGATTTGGGGTTGCTTCACGACAACTGACATATCGGTAGATTTTATGAATATTCTAATGCTCATCAAAGCATCTGCTACACTATGGCCGATTCCAGAAAAATCAGAGATGTTACCAAGTGTGGGCATGTATTTTGTAAAATTTGATGAACCGTCCTATTCAACACAGTTAACCACATTAAAATAAAGAGATTTGGGGTTGCTTCACGACAACTGACATATCGGTAGATTTTATGAATATTCTAATGCTCATCAAAGCATCTGCTACACTATGGCCGATTCCAGAAATCTCAGAGATGTTACCAAGTGTGCGCATGTATCTTGTAAAATTGGATGAACCGTCCTGTTCAAAACAGTTAACCACATTAAAATAAAAAGATTTGGGGTTGCTTAACGACAACTGACATATCGGTAGATTTTATGAATATTCTAATGCTCATCAAAGCATCTGCTACACTATGGCCGATTCCAGAAAAATCAGAGATGTTACCAAGTGTGGGCATGTATTTTGTAAAATTTGATGAACCGTCCTATTCAACACAGTTAACCACATTAAAATAAAAAGATTTGGGGTTGCTTCACGACAACTGACATATCGGTAGATTTTATGAATATTCTAATGCTCATCAAAGCATCTGCTACACTATGGCCGATTCCAGAAAAATCAGAGATGTTACCAAGTGTGGGCATGTATTTTGTAAAATTTGATGAACCGTCCTATTCAACACAGTTAACCACATTAAAATAAAGAGATTTGGGGTTGCTTCACGACAACTGACATATCGGTAGATTTTATGAATATTCTAATGCTCATCAAAGCATCTGCTACACTATGGCCGATTCCAGAAATCTCAGAGATGTTACCAAGTGTGCGCATGTATCTTGTAAAATTGGATGAACCGTCCTGTTCAAAACAGTTAACCACATTAAAATAAAAAGATTTGGGGTTGCTTAACGACAACTGACATATCGGTAGATTTTATGAATATTCTAATGCTCATCAAAGCATCTGCTACACTATGGCCGATTCCAGAAATCTCAGAGATGTTACCAAGTGTGCGCATGTATCTTGTAAAATTTGATGAACCGTCCTATTCAACACAGTTAACCACATTAAAATAAAAAGATTTGGGGTTGCTTCACGACAACTGACATATCGGTAGATTTTATGAATATTCTAATGCTCATCAAAGCATCTGCTACACTATGGCCGATTCCAGAAAAATCAGAGATGTTACCAAGTGTGGGCATGTATTTTGTAAAATTTGATGAACCGTCCTATTCAACACAGTTAACCACATTAAAATAAAGAGATTTGGGGTTGCTTCACGACAACTGACATATCGGTAGATTTTATGAATATTCTAATGCTCATCAAAGCATCTGCTACACTATGGCCGATTCCAGAAATCTCAGAGATGTTACCAAGTGTGCGCATGTATCTTGTAAAATTGGATGAACCGTCCTGTTCAAAACAGTTAACCACATTAAAATAAAAAGATTTGGGGTTGCTTAACGACAACTGACATATCGGTAGATTTTATGAATATTCTAATGCTCATCAAAGCATCTGCTACACTATGGCCGATTCCAGAAAAATCAGAGATGTTACCAAGTGTGGGCATGTATTTTGTAAAATTTGATGAACCGTCCTATTCAACACAGTTAACCACATTAAAATAAAAAGATTTGGGGTTGCTTCACGACAACTGACATATCGGTAGATTTTATGAATATTCTAATGCTCATCAAAGCATCTGCTACACTATGGCCGATTCCAGAAAAATCAGAGATGTTACCAAGTGTGGGCATGTATTTTGTAAAATTTGATGAACCGTCCTATTCAACACAGTTAACCACATTAAAATAAAGAGATTTGGGGTTGCTTCACGACAACTGACATATCGGTAGATTTTATGAATATTCTAATGCTCATCAAAGCATCTGCTACACTATGGCCGATTCCAGAAATCTCAGAGATGTTACCAAGTGTGCGCATGTATCTTGTAAAATTGGATGAACCGTCCTGTTCAAAACAGTTAACCACATTAAAATAAAAAGATTTGGGGTTTTTATTTTAATGTGGTTAACTGTTTTGAATAGCTCAAGTTGTTTACTATTATTATTAACTACAACTACAACTTTTAGACTAAATTTATTATGATAAAATTTGATCCTGGTATTTCTTTTTTTTAGTAGGTGTACTATTTACATTTTTAAGTGCTACACTTTTAGCTACACTAATTTGTGTAGCTACACTTTTCATTAAGTTAGTAGCTACACTTTTCGTTAAAAATTTCACACCGGTTTTACGTGGTGATATTGATGTTCGTAGTACATTAACAGTTTGCTAGCTCTGTGTTTGGTTGTTGAGGCTGGCGTTTTCAGATTTTTTCGAAATTGTCCTAAAACGGCTACAGCACAAAAAAATTCCATTTTTCGGATCATTCCGTTTAACGACCATAATTAATAACACGTACGACATAGAAATCATAGAATTTGACTGCTAACAGAAACAATAATTTGGCATCTTTTTTACATTTTCTAGAAAATACGACCAACACTCGAATGAAATTTGATAAAAAGGTCAAGTTTGTTGCTAATCAACTAAGACGTCAATAAACTTATATGTTGAGCAGTATGAGCAAATCGAACAAGAAGTTTGGAAGGTTGAAACTTTTAAAAAATGCCCTACAAACAAATGGCCTATTCAAAATCTAAAGATCTATTAAGGTGACGAAGTACAAAAGATAACATAATTTTCAAGGTCATCGAGATCGCCATTGGAGGTGTACTAAACTGCAAAAATTCACGGTTTTTAGCTTTTCTAACATTTATAACATTCATTGCTTACACGGAAAACTGTTCCTAATAGACTCAACCAGAGTTGCCTTTAAAGTAACTTTAGAGTCTGTTATACGTGCAGCTTCGACATTTTTTGTTGATTGTTGAAAACAAATGCCATCCTCATGTACCATACCAACCACTATAATCATTTTGATTCCATACTGTGATCAAACTAAAAAAACATAATTTTCTTCAAAATAATGTCGTCCCCATCATAATCAGCGCAAACCATCCTCCATCATCTTTCCATAAAAATGTTTTTATTCCATTTTTCAATCATAATTTCATCATCATCATCATCATCACAGTCTTCTAGCTTTACTTACCGCGTCTTGTTGTTCATCGTCGTCTCCATATAAAATACTTTATACTGGAACTGTAATGTTTTTCAACAACTCATAAATTATGATCAGCTCTTATCCTTGAATTGCAAACAACACAAGGCACAATAAAAAATGTTATATTAAAAAACATTTACATTTTGTTGTGTGCGCTGGATGCCTCCGCAAGTCTCCAATAGCTTTGTGGTGCGATGATGGAATGAAAAACAAAAAAAAATTAAGAAATTGAAACAAGTTCTGTGTTGTGTTTATGAAAATCGAGATGAAAATCAATTTTTTTTTTCTGCCGTCGAATACTAGACATGTTTGGTTGCCTAAAGGGTTACCACAAATGCGCGCACGATCGAAATGATGTATTGTTACGTTTTACAAGCGCGAATTTGTTGTAATCGTTCGCCTATCATCCGTACATAAACAATTCAGGATGGGCGCGTTAATAAATACAGTGCGAACTATAATCCATCGAAGTTTGTGTAGTGCGCGCGCGCGTTATATTGCCTGGTGTACCGCACTTCTGCTATACTCCTTCTTCGTCTGTCGTGTTACTTCTGGTAAAAAAAATTATTTTTTCTGTCAAATGGAATGGAATTTCGTATTTACCTGACGTGCACAGAATAGAATTTCATTTTCTTATTAAAACAGAAATAAAACGATATAATTTGTTGTTGTTGTTGTTACATTTTATGCAATTCATTTCAGATGCATGTACATACAGAACAAAAAAGTTAAGCCAGCAGGTTGCATAAATATCTCATTGTTGTTTTTCATCGAAAACATTATTTTTATATGAATTTTTCATGTGCAGTATTCTGGTGTGATGTCTGCTTAAGGTGGCTGATATGAATATAAAACGGATAATTATTATTAGTTTTTGGGTCATTTTACAGGGGGTCGAATACTTCTAGTATCTCTATCCGGTCTACATTTAATTTTAATTGCAATTAGTAAATTTGAAGATCAGTGGTCGAAAACGTTTAGTTTAATTTTAGTTCGAGGTTTTAATAAGAATATCTGATTTCCGTTATATACAGGGTGAGTTTAAAAACAGGCTTTTATCTCGAGGACGGTGCTAAATAGGAGACAATTACTTATAATGAAATTTGTTAAGGGTCAACAATTAAAAGTAAATAATTTTTGCTCACACAAAATTTTTGTAAAGTGTATGATTTAAGCAAACGAATTTTCACTAAGTTCTACAATGTTTAAGGAATTGAAAAATGACCGCCATTTGGCTCAAAACATTTTTCTACTCGTCCTACAAAATTTACATGAACGGCTTCTAATTCTGCTTCTGAAATATGATTACGAAAAATATGTTTAATTCTTAAAAATATATCTCTCGGCTGTGGGCATAAAGGGGAGCATCGGCTGTAACTGTGTGCACCTCGGAAATTTTTGGTCCACGTTGCGGGGGATCAGCACTACTTGCAGTGGCTAAGCTTAGCCAGGGACCTAGTTTAGGGAGATATAATCTCACCAATTAAAGCATTTAATACAACAGAAACAGGAGAAAATACCCCAGGTGGTACACCAACTTCCCGGTTGGCTGATCCACCCTCTAACGAGGCTGGATCAATGGATTCTGGGGTTAACCAATCATTGCTATACCCATTCATAAGTAGTTGAAAGTTGTAAAGATCACCAACTAGACCAACTAACTCAGAAGAGAAGTAGAAATACTAAGTGAAGTAGAAATACTTATAACCCAACTAAGAAGCGAAGTTGACAAACTGAAAAAGGAAAATGAAGAATTAAAGAAGCCCATAGAAATGAAAATGGAAATTTCAGGCATATGAAGTTAGCCCAGTTTCTCGTCCCAGAAAAAATATTCCTTAAACAATACTATTCCATCTCATCCCAGTGTTTTCTATTTAAACTTGTATAAGACGGAACATGTGTACGTAGTAATTTAAAGTACAAAAACAACAATTAAATGGAATAATCTGGGATGGATATTTAGTTGTTTTTTACTCAAACTAAACAAAATTCCGTCTTATACAAGTTTAAATAGAAAACACTGAGATGAGATGAAATAGTATTGTTTAAGGAAATTTTATTTTTTCTGACGTGGAAAATTGGGCTAACTTCATATCCCTGAAATTTCTGAAAACCCTCTAACCAGTTATAACAAAGCAAGTACATACACCGGTCATAACACCGAGTTCCATACTGATGATGAGGAACTCGCGAGAAAAACAGATTAGGTACTGAAAAGGAAAAAAGACCTACCAAAAAACGAAGAGTAGAATTCTCGCCTGAAGTGGGCAAATAATCGCAAGCTACTGAAACTGGTATTACTAATACTAGTCCAGCACATCAGCAACAAAAACACGAAAGCAAGAAACAACGTAAGGTTGCACCGAGAGAAAAGGCTCCTCCGCCAATTAATGGATTCGGCATAACAGAATTTGCTAGTATACAAACTATAATGGAATCAGTGACCACTATGGAGTACAGCGTAGTGTCACTAAATAATAACGTGTGGAAAATCAATACACCAAAGGTGAATAAAAACAACCGTGCAAATTAAGGTTATGACCGGAGGCCTTCATCCAATGGGTAAGAAGGAGTTATATATTCAAGAGCTCCCATCCAGAGAGTTGTATTGACATCTCCATGAAAACCTCAGTAGGCCTAAGACATTTTATTTTTTTTGGTCATAATACAAAATTGTATGAAATGTCCTCTGCTCTGGATGGAGAGCTTCTGAATAAATTATCTCACTGAGAAGGCCTCCACCTAAAACCCAATATAGCTATGGTTGTGGTTAGGTCCCTAGGGATATCTCAACTAGCCTAGGAATTTTTATTATATTTTGTCATAATATAAAATTCTATAAGTTGTTCTCACCCCTGGATAAGGAGCTTTTGAATATATTTTCAATCTAATATGGTCCTCAACTAACACCCCATACACATGAAGTCGTGTTAAGATTTCTAGGGATAACTCAGTTGGAATTTTTATTATATTTGTTCATAATACAAAATTCTAAAATTGTCCCAACTCCTGAATGGGAAGCTCCTAATTATTTTTTCTAACTGACATAATCTCTCATTAACACTTCATATATCTGAGCTTGTGTTACGATCTCGAGGAATACGTCAATGTCCCTAATAAACATTATTATATTTGGTCATAATACTAAATTGAATAAATTGTCCCCAGCCCTAAATGTAGACTTCCCGATTATTTTTTCTAATTGACGAGGTCTCCAACTAACACCTCATGTACCTAAGGTAAGGTTAATATCTCTTAGAATATTATCCCAGTTGGTCTAAGAATTTTTATTATATTTAGTCATAATACAAAATTACGTAAATTGTTCCCACCCCTGGTTGGAGAGCTTCTCTGTTTTTGTCAAAACTGACATGATCTCCAACTAACACACCATATACCTTAGATTGTGTTAAAATCTTTATTTAATATCTTTATGTGTATTTGCTCATAATACAAAATTTTAAAACTGTCCCCACCCCTGGATGGGAAGCTTGTGACTTCAATCGGCACAACAAAACAATTGGTAAAAAAATTACGGCATGTGAGCTCGACTACAAAAGATTGTATAAAGCTTTCTTGAATGAATTTCTCGACAAGTGATAATCGAAAGCTCCGTAGACCTTGTTGAGTACCCGCGTTACCCTCGGAATTGGATCAGAAAGACCGTATTCCGTGACCGTAGTTCATTATCGCTCGGTCGATAAATAAAGCTCCATCGCGTTGACACATTCAACGTTCGGGAGCCTACAAGTAGATAAGTGCTAGTAACCCGATACAATCGACACGGGAATTGTTGATATCACGAACAGCGCGGAAGCTACATCTCGGCGATTATCTAGACGTTGCAGTGTCAAAAGATTTCATTGATTCTGATAAGGCGGAAGAACGTAGTCCACAGCACGCATGGATGGTAAACGTCAATGATAGGAGGGTGATCAAACAGGAGATGCATACTCCGAAATGAACCAAACAAAGCATAAGTCCTTGCAGTTTCGCTTAATGAAGTCAAGCATAATGTACGATTTTGAAATAATGTCGTTAACATGTCTGGTAAACAGGCGAGCGAGTACAGAAGAAAAAAAGATTTTTGCATTTACTCGTTTAAAGCCAGTAAGTTGTTAATTGACCAACTGCAAGTGTAAACTTCGCAGTCTAACAGCCTAGAGACCCGGGCAAAAATCGTTATGTCGTCTGCAAAGAGGAGGTAGTTGGCAAACTTAAATATTTTACAACGTCGTTAATAAATAATGAAAATAACAGTGGGCCGATATGGCTACCTTGAGGCACGCCGGATGGAGCCCGAAATAATGGGGAGAAAGAATTTAAAATCCTATTAGATTGCCAGTCTGTGGGAATCAAATCACAGTCGAGACTCTCTAACTTGGAATGATCTATCACATCGGAAGCCTTTGCGAAGTCTGTGTAGACAACGTCAAGCTGCTGTTTAGACTGTCAAATAGATTACTACAAAATGAGGACAAGTTAGACACGGTAGACCTACCGGGATAAAATCCATCCTGAAAAGGAGAAATAAGTCTCATGGTATGGAAGTGCAATACTCTGTGAACCATGGACTCAAACAAGTTTGGTACTTATCTCACTTCTATTACCCGCCTTAAAAATTGGATGAACACATGAGATTTTCCAGGGATCTGGAAAAATACCACGACGAAGGCTTTCGTTAAACAAGAAGGTATAACTGCAGGGGCCAGACTCACAGCACAACGTTTGAATAGGATCGGTGGAAGACCGTCATAATCCTCCCTTACTAACGTCGAGAAGGAGCAGTTGATCCAGAACCTCCATTTCGGCAAATTTGAAACGATCGAATACAATGGAGGTGGAAGTAGTAGGAGACCCGGTGTCTGTTGGCCGAAGTGGCTTGTAAACCGATGCAAAGAATTTTGCAAACAATTTGCAAATGTCGGATGGCTGACTGGCGGTGGAGGTCTGGTAAGACATATTCGACGGAAACCCAGATACCTTTTTCTTGCTGTTAATGAAGTTCCAAAATTTTTTGGGATTGGATGTCAAAGCTTAAGGATCTTAAATTCATTGCGGGCGTTAACGGAATCGGGATAGTATTCCACGCCGTTGACGCCGTCGACATCATTCCAAGATATACCGGGTAAGTTAAAGTCACCCACAGTAATAATTTAATCACAAGGGCGATCTGAAGGTATAACGGCTGAGTCGCTGAGACTGAGTAGTTGAAAAACGTGTTGTATAGATATCCGGGCCGGATCCGTAAGGAATATAAACGGCGACGGCAGCAATCGAGATATTGTAAGCTAGTCTGATGCGAACGAAAATGACGTGAAGGCAGGGATGGCAGGCAATCACATCATTAGAGACTGAATTCTTTACAGCAATTAAAACATCACCGTCTCTACAACTGGTGTCAAAATCATACCTGTCCTTTCTATGAACGGCATAGTCTGATGGAAAGTACTCTTCGGATATCATATTGATCGTAAGCCAGGTCTCGCTGATTATTATAACATCAAAATCATTGTCAAGTATGCCTAAGCGGAAATTCCTGGTTTTACCTCGGATACTATTGTCAGAATTGTTAAGCAGCTGTCTAAAACGCGGGCTTTGGGTAATAATAGCCTACAATTTACGTCCCTTGGCGAACAATTTTGAAGTTTATCGCAGACGTCGATACATTATGGATATTGGAGCTAGGCTTGACACCTTTTGCAGATGTTGTCGGGTTGGAATTATCATCAGCGAGTTTGTTTGTCAATGCGTTGATTAATTTACGGTTTTCAGCCACCTCCGATTCGATTTTCCTTAAGTCAAAATTGTCAGCGGCTTTGTCCACTATCACATCAATTTTCCTCAATATCTTGGACATGTTATTATTTGTGATCAATGATATACAGCAGTTGCCAAAAAAGCAAATGCTGGTGTACTTTTTAATTGAGTTAATCGCGGCACGGTCAAGCCCACTACAATCGTAACAAAAATGACAAGCGCAGACATTACATGAAACGATGTCCGTAAACGTAGCAGAAATCTTGTTTGCACGAGTTGCAAGACATTGTAATTGAATGTCAGCAAATAAACACAGTTTGACACAGATTGTTTGAATTACCAACTTTATCACAGTTTCTATTTTGTTATATGTATTGAAGTAGTACAATGATTAGAATTATGTTAATACGAAATTAACCTTGCTGCCAAATTGCTCGGCGGATTTAATGATAACATTTAAGAAAACTTGTGTCTACCATATTCCGTCTTACACAGGTTATATGTGGATATTAATACCTCTATAAAAAGGAATAATAAAATATATAAAATAAAATAAAATTATATGAAGTTTTAATTAATTAACATAATGTTAAAGATTTCGCAGAATAGTAACATACACTACACACTGAACCATATTAGGATGAATTATTGAAATCAAATAACCGAGATAACCGGAAACATCATAATTTAACCTCGCACAATATGGGTGGGGTTATAGAAAAATCGGAAAAAGTAATACCAAGGTCCAAATATAAATTAAAATTAGAAACAAATTTAATAAGAACTCTTACGGCTACAATAGATATCCATAGAGAGCTAAACTCAACCTGAAATATATTAAGAATTCTTAGATCAACTGAGATATCCTTAGATATCTAACCACAACCTCAGGCATATGGACTATTAGGGTAATATCATGTGACTGAAGGACATTCAGGAGTGGGGACAATTTATTTAATTTTCTATTACGACCACACACAATAAAATAATTTAAATATTTTACACACAATAAAATAATTTAAATAATATAAAATATTTTTTATATTATTTTTTAATTATTATTTTATATTTAAAATATTTTAAATAACCAAGAGCTCCCCATCCAGAGGGTTGTATTAAGATCTCCATGGAAATAGTAGTAGACCTAAGAAGGTCTAAGAAATTTTATTATAACGAAATTTTATTTCGTTATAATACAAAATGTTATGAATTGTCCCCTGCTCTGGGGGAGTGTAACTCAACCTACGAAATGATGGATTTGCAGTTTAATATACAAAAACGCGGTTCAATCAAGGGTACGGTAACGGTCATTACAAAATGGATTAACAGATTAATGGAAGAAATGACTTCTGAATAAATGCAAGCAATAAACCGTGAACAAATTGAAACACTTATGAATAAACTTGATGAGGCATGGCGTGACTTTCATGAGATCGACAATCAAATTGTATTGGCAGGGCAACCGTTTCAATTAGAGGAGTTCGAAGACAAGTATGAAGATTTGAAGCAAAATCTAGCTTTAAGAAAATATTAAATATTCGGTCGGTTAGTAATCGCATTCAAATAGAACCGGGCACGTTTGTCGATCAATTTACCTATGCATTTCATAACAACGATTCGTTATCACATGTTGCGCAACTTGATTATTTGAAAGGCTGAAGCTGCGAATTTGATTTGACATCTTCCAATATGTGAAGCCAGTTACAACGAAGCTTGGAGCAAGTGTTTATGATTCAACCAACAGTACAATTGTCTAATATCAAGTCATTACGAAGTATACATGACACTTTCGATGAAGTGTTAAGGGCAATTCGTGCAATGAGCAGCAAGTGGGAATCTAAGGATCCATGGCTCATTTTTATATTGTTGAGCAAACTTGATTTGGATACTCAACAAGCATGGGCGCAAGAGTTAAAGCCGAATGAAAAGGAAAATCTTACTATCGCTGAATTTTTAAATTTTTTGGATTTGAGGTGTCACATGTTCGAGTCCTGCACAGTTCCCAAAACCGTCCACACCCAAACATGCTGCGTTCAAGGGCAACAATAATAAGGCACATCTATATACCACCAGCTTTGCCCACAATTCATGTCCGTTGTGCTCCAATGACCACCTACTATACCGATGTAACCAGTTTCGAAATTTAGAAATAACATCAGGGAGAGATATCGTAAGACCTAACCATACTGGTATCAACTATTCATGAAAGACACGATGTTACATCTGTCAGCAAGCACTTGAACATATTACGGCAACTATTCCACATAAGGACGACTCCCATAATAAGAACAAATCTAGTTCTGCTTGTTGCTCTACTATTAATTCTTGAAGTAGTCAATTGCCGAATACACAAGCCACCAGCAGCAGTAATTCAGCAGTTAAATCAGACTCGATCAGGAAGCCATCTAATTTCGAACCACATATTTTACCGTCGAGTGCGAATCCCATATTGAGTCCGAAATCCAGGGAGTTAACAGCTGATCAACCAAATACACCATGTTTAAGTCATTTTAGTAGTTCATTACCGATGCAAACTTTATTATCAACGATTACCGTGTTGGTGGTTGTAGACATAGTCACATGCATAGAGTCAGGACACTCTTGGACAGTGGTTCACAATCCACGCTTATATCAGAAAATGCAGTGCAACGGATTGGCTTGCAGAGAACAGCTGCTACATATATCATTAATACACTTGGGCAATCAAAGGCAGGATACACCAAGGGCTGCACGACTCTTCGGTTGGTATCCATTCATAACCATGAAAATGCAACTATCACAGATGCATTGATCCTTAAAAACCTGACATCGAAATTACCAGTCGCGTCTTTCGAGTTATCTAAGTGGCCACAATTAAACCACTTAAAGTTAGCCGATCCATCTTTTAGCTCGCCAAATGATATTGACATCGTATTAGGAAACAAACCTTCTTCCAGAAAAAATGCAGCTCGATTACAACTTGATAGCAAAACACACAATTTTTGGATGGATCTTAGGTGGAGTAGTAGAAAGCAAAGAAACAATCCACAGCTTTCATACCACTACTGAAACAATTCAATCGGAAATGCAAATACCGGGTTTAACTAGTCAAAAGGCGGAAGTACATCCGTGCGAAAAATACTACGCTGATACTACCACAAGATCATCAGATGGATAGCGTCCTGGATGGATAGCGTACGATTACCATTCATAAAAGCATCTGATTCGCTTGGCTATTCATTGCACAACGTGACCAAGGGACTTTTCAGTATGGAACGTAAATTTGCTAAGAATGCAGAATTCGCAACCGAATACAAAACCTTTATGGAAGAGTACCATCAATTACGTTATATGGAAGTGGTACCTAAGGCTGACCTAACTCGTCACAATTTTTATTTACCACATCACGCCGTTGTAAAAGAAGCAAGCACTACCACTAAGCTTAGAGTGGTGTATGATGGATCATGTAAGGTAAGTCATGGGTTGCCTCTCAATAACATATTGGAATGTGGCCCAACGATCCAAGACAATCTAGCAACGATTATTTGTCGATTTCGTAACTCAAAATTTGCAATTGTAGCCAACATAGAGAAAATGCACAGGCAGGTAGTTTGGAGAAATGATACAGATCAAGACATAGAACATTACCGGTTGCTCACAGTTACATATGGTACATCGAGTTCCCCTTTCTTAGCTATACGTACATTACATCAGCTTGCTGTCAATTACAAGGTCAAGTTTCTCGAGGCATCAAAAATCTCAAAACGCGATTTTTATGTCGACGACATGATTACGGGACGTGACGATATTGAAAAGGCGAAAACTATTTACCACCAAATGTCAAGCTTAGTTGCAAAGGGTGGATTCACATTGAGGAATTTGTTGTCAAATTCAAGAGAGTTAATGCAAACCATTTATCCATGATTCACTATCAGTAAAAACGTTGGGGTTAATGTGGTGTCCGACAAGTGATCTTTACCAATTTAAGGTGCATCTTGATAATAGAACGTCCCACACAAACCGAAGTTTATGGTCAGGTAGTTTTGGTAATCAAAATGATATTTCAACGATTATGGGTCAGCAAAGTTCAATGGGATGCAGCATTACCTCCTTACATTAATGCCGATTGGAGTAAACTGAGATCACAGTTAGTCAAATTGAAAGATGTTGAAGTCCCCCGCTGTATAATACCACGATTGCCGAATACTAAGCATTGCTCAAAACAGCTTCATGTATTCACGGACGCGTCGGAAAAAGCTTATGGGGCGGTGGCATATTTAAGAACAGAGAATAAAACCAATTTCATTGGTATCCGGATTTTGGTAGCGAAATCTAAGATAGCACCCATCAAACAGCTCTCATTATCACGATTGGAGCTTTGTGCAGCTCTATTGGGGAGTCATCTAGTCAAATTCGTGAAACTCGACCGATTCAATGATAGTATTCTCGTGGCTTACGCCTTCATCTAGAAAGGAGATTAGTTCGGGCTTAAAACAACCAATTAATGGGAAATCTTCCTAAATTTCGAGTCCACGCATCTCGCCCATTTCAATTCACGGCTGTGGATTATGCTGGTCCCATTTTCATCCGTAGTCGTGAAGGTCGTGGTCAATGCAAGGTGGTCAAGGACTACCTTGCATTATTTATATGTATGGTCGTGAAGGCGGTCCATATTGAATTAGTCACCTATATGAGTACCACATAATTTTTTGCCACATTACGTCGTTTCATAACTATTTCGGCTATTTAGCAATGAAAACCATTTCAAATTAATTATTGAATTTCTTTCTCCACAGAAGATCTCGTTTCGTTTTATACCAGCTCGATCACCTCACTTTGGTGGCATTTGCGAGGCCAACATCAAATCTATGAAGCAGCATTTGAATAAGATAGTTGGTTCCATCACTCTAACCTACGAACAATTAAATACCTCACTAACGGAAATTGAAGCATTATTGAACTCTCGCCAATTATGTGCAGCTAGCGAAGATGTAAACTTTAATGCCTTAACCCCCGGGCATTTTTTGATTGGTGCCCCATTAGTAGCATTACCTGAGTCTGATTTGCAGTACCTAAAACAGTCAAGATTACAAATCATCACAATCATTTGTGATGCACAATCATTTTGGAAGCGATGGTAATTGACTACCTTACAACACTACAATACAGGCCGAAGTGGAAATATAAACAGTTAAACGTAGAAGTGGACCAGATAGTTTTGATTCGTGTGGCCAATTTACCTAAGTCAACAGCAATTCATAAATTACCTCAAAATAATCTGGTGAGAGTGACAATAGTTGTCCACGGCGAATACAAAAGGCCAATAGTAAAACTTGTTCCATTGCCTTTAGCCTATGAAGAGGTCGACGGAAGTTCCTGATCCAATACAACCAAGTTAAGAAGTCGCAAATCTACAAGAACGAATAACGTTTGATATTGTGAATATCAGTAGTACGAACTCAATTAAACTCCGAGTGTAACTCAACCTATAATATACTTGTTCAACCTATATATGCCGATCATCTGTGCATAACACCTTTGTACAAATAGAATTACGGAAAATTGATTGCAATGTTTTTATTTTGAATCGAGGTAAATTTTTTGGTATCTCTTAATTGAATTGACTGGTGTTTGTCTTGTGCGCAAACATAATACAAAATTGTATAAATTGTTCCCACCCCTGGATGAGAAGCCCTTAATTATTTTTTCTAACTGATATACTCTCCAACTAACATCTCATATATCTGAGCAGAAGAAAACTGTAATCTTCGGTAATTTTCCATCTTACGCAGGTCATATCACTAACACAAACACAATTAATGAAACTAGCAAAAGATTAGGTATCCATAGAGCGCTAAACACAACCTGAAATATATTAAGAATTCTTAGATCAACTGAGATATTCTTAGATATCTAACCACAACCTCAGGTATATGGACTGTTAGGGTAATATCATGTGACAGAAGGACATTCAGGACAATATAATAAAAAAAATTAGGTCAACTGAGATATGTCTAGAGATCTTAACACAACCTCAGGTATATGGAGTGATGGGAACCAACAGGAAACCATGTCAATTAGAAGAAATAACTAAGAGCTCCTCATCGAGAGCGTTGTGTTAAAAACTCCATGGAAATAGTAGTAGGCCTAAGAAGGCCTAAGAAATTTTATTATATGTGGTCATAATACAAAATTTTATGAATTGCCCCTGCTCTGGATGGAGGGCTTTTGAATAAATTATCTTACTGAGATGGTCTCCACCTAAAACCCAATATACCTGTGGTTGTATTTAAGTCTCTAGGGATATCTCAGCTAGCCTAAGAATTTTCATTATATTACGCATAATACAAAATTGTGTAAATTGTTCTTACCGCTGGTTGGGGAGCTCCTGTGGATTTTTCAAAACTGACATGGTCCACAACTAACATACCATATAACTTAGGTTGTGTTAAGATCTTTAGAGACATCTAAGTTGGCCTACGAATTTTTATTATATTTGCTCATAATACAAAATTTTACAACTGTCCCCACCCCTGGATGGGAAGCCCTTAATTATTTTTTCCATCTGATATAATCTCCAACTAAAATCGCATATATCTGAGTAGAAAAAAACTGTAATCTTCGATAGGTTTCCGTCTTACGCAGGTACTATCACTAACACAATTAATGAAACTAGCAAAAGATTAGCATTTTCTTCACATTCGTTTCTAAACAATTCTATCCACTGTTATATTGTGATTTATGCGAGAAACGGCATTTAGTCCCCAGCGGGTAACTCATTTCAATCCATTCTAAAGGATTTCGGATATCAGAAAATGTATAAAAGTATTCTTCCTTGCTCTGAAGAACCTGTAAATATATTCTGTCGTGAGCTCGGCGACCTTAAGCAAATATCAGTAGTTTTATAGAAGTTGATTAGTGGTGTGAGAGTGGAAAAAATTTAAATTGTAAACCAAAATTGGAGCATTAAAGGGTTGCAATTGCATTGTAATAAATTGAATCAATAGAACAGATCTTTCCATTATTTTTAAATACATTAATTTCTTACCACGAGTACCGTGATATCTTCCAGCAAAAAATATAAATTCTAAATGAAAATATGAAAAACTGAAGATGATCATGTTGTTATAATTTATGTTTTATTTTACTTTTAAATTGATTTTTATAGTTTACAATACAATATTGAATGAATGAAGAAAAAATTCTTAACAATACCAGCAACAGCAACAACAATAAACATTTTTTTTTTTTTGAAAGATAAGATTGCGAAGTGGTAATAAAAATATAAATCAGCTCAGCAGTAGAAATAATAAAATAAGTGGTAAGAAGCACATTATACCGATGTGTGTATACGTAAGGCAACAACAAGACGCGGCGGCGCAAGTGGAAAACGAAGAAATAACCAAAAGAGGTAACTACATAAATAATTCATGTTATATGAAAAATTTTTAATTATCAATAAAACTATCCCGAAATGATTGAACGAAGAAGCAACATCAACAGCAGCAGCAGCAGAGATAAGATGCGAGATTGTCTTTTTTTGTTGCGAACAACAAGTGGATAAGTTGCATCGCATACATATTTTATTATATGAAGCGTTAACCCTTACAGGGTTAATGAATAAACGTATAATAGCTTTTGTAATTGCAATAACATTTTGATTACCGCTTAAATACAAAAATAAAAGTAAAAACCAATAAACTTTATTGATCAATTTGTGCATCTTAAATCTTATAATTGCTCATCAAAATAATAAAAGATGTGTATTTCAGGTCTTAATTAAATATGTGATACATAGTGTGTATCGTGCCCGCGCACTTTGCTCTATATATCTGTCTCGAACCAAATTGTTCAAAATATACCTGATCGGCGGTTTTGTATACATGCATATGGCACACGTGCGTGCCACAAGTTTTGTGCAAAAACATCTCATGCCTTATTCATAAGCGCACGCACGTATCGCCGCGCGCTCAACGAAATCGATAACAGCACACAGAGCAACAATAAAATGTTTTATATTTTTTTTTTTTTTGTTCTTGTGTTTATCAGATCGACGCATTCAGAATCTTAATTATCCATCATTAAAAATCGTAAGTTTTATATTTAAAAAATTATATATATTATAACAACTTTAATAATAATTAACGGAGCAAACGTGCATGCATACAAAACCACATTTGATGCATAAAAAGTACAGTACGTTAAAAAAATATTTGCGTCTTTATAATTTCAGATTTCCTCTCGGCATTCGCAAATCTCTGTATGCACGATAAAGAAGAAAATGAAAAAGTTAAGACAATAGTTTATGCGGTACACGACCACCTGTCTCTCGCACGCGACTTACCCCCACTACCACCATAATTTTCATTCTTATTATTCGTTTTCGTTTTAATTCTGTTCTTACCGCATAAAGCTTGCAAGTCTAAAACTATTTTATGTCTAAGAAGTATTCTTCCTCAAGTTCTTGTATATGTACAACATGTCTTATTCAACAACATTTATAGTTTATTTAACAGCGTAATAGTGGTCAGTACCATTTTGTCTGTTGCATTTATCCAATTTAATGTTTTATTTATGTTTTCATGTCTTAAAATCAGCGGTCCAAGCTCCTTTAGTAACTAAGATCACTGATAACCAGCGTTGTGCCATATCGTCCACGCCGCGTAGATAATTAATACTCGAGACTTGTAGACAATGTCGAAAGTTATTATTTTTGTTAGCAATCATCAAAATTCAAGATGGAGTTCATTCTTTACTCACATTTAAAATTTGAACCCAAGGTTTTATATGTTACGATTAAAGTGCAAAATCGTTAAATGTGCCAAATAAACATTTTTTAAATGGCTTACATGATTAAAAATCGATTGTAAATGGTTCCTATGCTCCTGCCGTAGGGCTTCTGCCAATTTTGTTGGCACAAATTTAAACACCCTAATACACCAACCTACCTACAGTTGCAGATGTAAGATACCACTGTGTCTAGTGAATTTGTGCGTTCTACGTTGTATACAAAGATTGAGTCCTCAGATTGATATAATCACTCAACTCGTAACAATAGCTCGCACTTTGCATTCCCTTCATCATGTTACATGTCATCATTTTGTGCTGGCCACCACATATTGAGCCGTTACCTAAATACAGATTTCGCAACGTAAAGACCGTGTACCAGTTCAGTCCAAACCTTTTCAAATGTCAACCCTGTCCTAACCCTGGGTTTGACCTCCAATTTATCCTATACTGTCCAGGATAGTGCCCGGAAAATTTCGATGTATCAGTAAAAATAAGTTTAGTGCCTTTTAAAGTAAGAGGTCCATCGGTGAACACGGTGAAAAGTTCCAAGAATACTCAAAATAAAACTGTTCACTGTCCTGTATACCATCATTTTAAGGCCTCACAGAACCTTCCTTTTTATAACAGAAGAGCCTCCACTTTTTTGTATCTTCTTGTATATTAAGTCCACTTAATAGTTTTTTATTTGTTCCGAAACTTTTTTACAGTGCCAGGGACATCTAGAGAGCAGTTTCTGGCTTTTGTAACTGTAATCTTGTCTGATTCAATCACGCAACCCAGTTCCTCCAATTTCACCTTCAGCCTTTCCCCAGGCTTTAAAAGTTGTTTTCACAATTTCGTAATATATAATCAGGTTTCTTTTTAGGTCATTAAGGTCAAGTATCTTGTAGATCAGGAAAACTACAATCCATATCCATGTAAAGAATAAAATCTCCCGCTTGTTTTTGAAATGACATTGACATTGTGGCAACTCAATTATTCGCAAAATAATTGATACTACAATCAGCGACACATTCACCATTTTAATACGAGACATTCAACAGTGCGGCATTCAATTAGTAAGCGACATTTAATAACATTTAATAATCAACTTTCATAATCAACCGCGCACGAGCGCGCGACACTAATGAATTGGCCACATACACTGGCATTGACCAATAAATCCACTGAAGTTGAATACTCGATTTTTATTGTTCTCGAAAATGTCGGAAAGAAAAATAATAAAAACATGGCACATCTTTTTGAGCCTTCACAACACACCATTCGGTGCCACTACTATAATTTTGTAATAGTGAAATCCGAAATATCAAACGGTGCACATATTTGATGCACGTCTAAATAATATTAAACTTATTAATTACATTTTATCGAGTAACTGAATTGAATAACATCAACAACATTTTACTGTCGGCAACCTTTAAGTCGTTTTTATCAACATCGATTGCGGAAATAGAAAAATATTTGTTTAATTCAAATTTGGACATTTTTCAATGCTGTATAAGATAGCGGAAATTTGTCAGCGGAAAATAAGAGATTACGCTACTCGTCGCAAGTGGCAGCACAATCACAAAAGATAATTTATTTTGTTATATAATTACCAGCGGAAATTTTTTATTCATTTTTTATCTCTTTTCTCACTAAATAAAACATCCCAGCGGAATAAAATATTAAAAGTGATCCTTAAAATGACAAATTGATTGATATCCGAAGTAAAGGAACTTGGTAAATGAAATCTTGAAATTTAACAATATTCCGTCTTCCCGCCATTATAAAAGAATGACGTTGAAATTTGGATAAAAGTATTGGTCAGGGGTCCAAAACTTAGGAAAAAATTCTAGGATCTGTTCATGCTGAAAATTTTGGGAAAATTGATGGATTAGAATTTTCACTATAATTTATTGATTTTATGCGGCCATATAAGTTATTTTCAGTTTTTGGCCAATATCTCAAAAACTTCCACTAGTAACCAATACTTTCGATTGTTTTTCTAATAGCTTAGGTCATACTGAGACTACGAGGAAAATTTGGGGAAAATTGATGGATTAGAATTTTCACTATAGTTTTTTGATTTTCTGCGGCCATATAAGTTATTTTCAGTTTTTGGCCAATATCTCAAAAACTTCCACTAGTAACCAATACTTTCGATTGTTTTTCTAATAGCTTAGGTCATACTGAAACTACGAGGAAAATTCGGGGAAAATTGATGGATTAAAATTTTCACTATAATTTTTTGATTTTCTGCGGCCATATAAGTTATTTTCAGTTTTTGGCCAATATCTCAAAAACTTCCACTAGTAACCAATACTTTCGATTGTTTTTCTAATAGCTTAGGTCATACTGAAACTACGAGGAAAATTCGGGGAAAATTGATGGATTAAAATTTTCACTATAATTTTTTGATTTTCTGCGGCCATATAAGTTATTTTCAGTTTTTGGCCAATATCTCAAAAACTTCCACTAGTAACCAATACTTTCGATTGTTTTTCTAATAGCTTAGGCCATACTGAGACTACCAGGAAAATTCGGGGAAAATTGATGGATTAGAATTTTCACTATAATTTTTTATAGTAGAGACATTGGTTACTAGTGGAAGTTTTTGAGATATTGGCCAAAAACTGATAATAAATTTATAAAATTTTAAATTTTCAAAAGTATTGGTTATGAAATGGCCTAGTTTAGTCCAGCATGAACAGATCCTAGAATTTTTTCCTAAGTTTTGGACCACTGATCAATACCATTATCCAAATTTCATCGTCATTCTTTTAGAATGGCGGAAAGACGGAATGATGTTAAATTTCAAGATTTCATTTACCGAGTTCCTTTACTTCGGAGATCAATCAATTTTGCCATTTTAAGGATCACTTTTAATATTTTATTCCGCTGGGATGTTTTATTTAGTGAGAAAAGAGATACAAAATGAATAAAAAATCTCTTTTGTGATTGTGCTGCCACTTGCGGCGAGTAGCGAAATCTCTTATTTTCCGCTGACAAATTTCCGCTATCTTATACAGCATCTCCTAAAGGACAGTTGTGAAATTCCTTGATCACGTTAAGAATGTCAATATCATTATCTAGAAAAGTGACAAAATTTTGAGGAAATTCATTTGATGGTTGACTTGAGTTTTTGTTGTTATTTGATGTAGTATGGTTTAATGCTTGGTCAAGATTTGGTTTCGGTTCACCAGGTTTTGCTTGCGAACGAGTAACAACATTAATTTGGTTTCCTTGATCGGCAGATTTTAATTCGATTCTACTCACAGCGTCCGCGTTAAGGTTGTCTCTTCCTGGCTTATACATTATATCGAAATCGTATTCATCTAATTCGCTTCTCCAGCGCACTAAACGTGACGATAAATTTTTTGCTTTATTTAGCCACAATAGTGGTATCGTCTGTAATAATGGCAAATTTTACGCCATACAAATAAGGACGGAAACGTTTTATAACAAAAACTATGGCAAGCAATTCCTTCTCCACAGTAGAATAGTTTCACTCGGCTTTATTTAATACTCGGCTTGCATACGCCACAGGTAAGTCATCATCGTCTATTCTCTGTGAAAAAGCTGTGCCAAGTGCTACATCGCTAGTATCTGTTGTGACATAAAATTGTTTCTGGAAATTGGGATATTGTAAGATTGGGGGTTTGATTAATTTTTCTTTTAATTTCTGGAAACTCTCGAAACAGAAAGCATCCCAATTGAATCGTGCATCCTTTTTCAGTAATGCATTCAATGGTTGTGCTAGTTCTGAAAATGTATTTATAAATCTTCTATAATCCTAAAAATGATTTAATTTCATTTTGATTCTTAGGGATTGGAAAGTTTTGAATTACCTCGATCTTTGATGGGTCTGGTTTAATTCCGTTATTAGTTATGACGTGACCCAGATAGCAAATTTCTTTTCTAAGGAAATTATACTTTAGAGGTTGCAATTTTAAATTACATTTTCGAAATGATTGAAATACTTGCAATAATTTTTTGGTCAACGTCATCTAAATATACGAAACATTTCAAGCCATTTAATCCAGATAACACATTGTTCATAATTCGTTGAAATGTTGCTGGTCCTCCCTTTAAACCAAACGGCATTCTTGTGAAGTGATAGTGACCCATTTTGGTGCTAAAGGCAGTTGTATATTTATCTCCTTCACTTAGAGGGATTTGGTGATAGCCGTCTGCTAAGTCTAATGTCGTAAAATAAACTGCATCTCCTAATTGTTTTAAAATTTCTACGATATTGCTCGCCAACGTTTAGATTCACCGCTAGATTTTTTCGGGACAATTAGTAAAGGGGAGTTAAATGGGCTGTTATTGTTTTCAATTATGCCATTTTCAATCATTTTCTCAAGACGATAAGGTTTTATATTGACCGGCTGTGAATTAGCTCGGTGAATTTTGCTGTGATCATCAGGTAAGAACACTGTATCGTTAAATTCACGACAAATCTTAATGATGGATGATTTTTCTTCATTATTCAAGTGAGCTGTGCCGATTCGATTTTCCAAATTCTGCAATCTATCTTCTAGTGAATCTGGCCAATGTTTTAAAGTAAAAATTTGATAATGCTCTAAACTTTCTGGTTCTATGTACATGTCATCTAGTTTTACTGGAAAATCGTTGGTGTTTACAACGCTTACTGTTGCAAATGAGTTTATTAATATTGTGAGGGACATAAATATTCATTGTCACTTTTAGTATTAAACCTAATGTTAACGATCCTTTCTGAACGACTAGGAATAACGTTTGGAGGATTGTTGGAATTAAGAGTTAAACTTGTGTATTCAGTGTCATTAGGCTTATTAGGTATTTTAATTACGTTATGGAAATAGTCGATATTGCATTTATTGGTGTAATCGTTAACTCCACTATTTTAGACTAAATTTATTCTTAATACCATTAAGATTATTTTAGGGTTCAGTGTAAAATCCACTCTACTCCAAACGTATCGCTTCAACCCCTGATATCATGATTATTAAAATGGGAAGTCGTAAAGCGATTTTATATCTTTAGTGATTTACAAGAACTTTTGACAATCTAAGTTACTCGTAGATGTTGTTCAAGTACATTGCCATATCATTGGACTTTAGACTATTTAATTTAACTGTAAGAACAACACTATTGTAACACCAAGAGGTTGTCCCTAATCGCAATTGTGGCTGCTACTGATTGACAAATTACTCGGCAATTTGCATATTTTGAACAGCATCCGTGCTACTGAACTTTTACATTTATCAAAACTTATTTAAAAAATACAACAACAACAATTTACTATTGGTCAAATAATAAAGAAAACATTCAGGCGAATTTACGATGTAAAATTCAGAAGTATTTTATTGTCAATTGCCAGTAGCATAAAATTTTATGATATTTCTTGTCTGTTTACCGAAAGTAGTGCTACTATACAGTCATAAGATTTTCTAATGGTTCTGACAGGGTGTTCTGAAATCTTCTGATAATTATGTCACCACCCTTATACGTTAAAAGTAAGAAATACTGCTAAGCTTCGAGTACGATTCGATGAAATATCAAAAGTTGAGATCTCTGACAATGTTCGCTTGGCTGAATAAATTAATGCTTGTGACTTTTGCATTCAACAAATCTTGATTGATAGTTTGAAACTGCCATTAACTATTTTAATTTTAATTTGAACCAGGGTTTCGAACCGAACCCGAACCTGAACCGGAACCAGTTCTGCTTCAGAGATTTCTTCATAATTTTGTGAACCCGAACCCGAACCTGAACCAAATAAGAATTCGAGTTCGAGTTCAAATTAATTTTCTTTTCAAAAATATATTAAAAAAAATAAAAAGTAAAACGAAAAGAAGATAACAAAAAATGCTAATTGTAGATATATTGCTCTCTTTTTTACGTTTCTTTTCAAAATTCGGTTTACATTTGCTTTTTTTTAAATTTTTAAATGTTGCAGATGCTGGTGAAAAACGATAAATCTACGTAAATACGAATTTTTTTACATTTCGTATTTTATTATTTCGTTCAAAAATGGTTTGCTTGCCCATTTCACTTTGCAAAGTAAACAGAAAAGACGTGGGTAACTGCAGCAGGGAAACTTTCGAATTTCAAAATGAAACTTTGAAAGTCCAGGAGCCGAAAAAACAGGAAAAGAAAATTTCAAATTTCGCCTGAAAGACGGAATAAATAAAACCCGATTTCTAGAAAAAACCAGAAATAATTTAAGCCTAATTTTAAAACTTTCTAAAGGCCGCTAAACTGATGAAATTTGTGCTTATCATAGAAATATAATTTTCATAAATTTTCATTCATAAATCGAGAAAAATCAAAGCAGCCCCTGTAAGATACTATATTTAAAAAAAACGGAGATATATCGTTCAATAATATTTGTGTTGAACAACAAATTGAACAACAGAAATAAAATGTTCTAAAATCCAAGTCATAAGCAATTCAGATAGTATATTCCTGCCAGGTATGTTCATTGCCATCCGAAAAATATAGTGGCTGCATTTGTGCTAATCCAAAATTGGCCCAATTCCATTGAACAAAAACGACCGTTGAATGAACAATTTTCTGACTAAAAGTGTTCTAGAAACCAATGAAGTTGGCACTTCTGATTACATATTCCTATCAGGTATGTTGATTGCCATCCGAAAAATATAGTGGCTGAATTTGTGCTAATCCAGAATTGGCCCAATTCCATTGAACTACAACAACCGTTGAATGAACAATTTTTTGACTAAAAGTGTTCTGGAAACCAATGAAGTTGGCACTTCTGATTGCATATTCCTATTAGATAGGTTCATTACCATCCGAAAAATATAGTGGCTGAATTTGTGCTAATCCAGAATTGGCAATTTTCTGACAAAAAGTGTTCTAGAAACCAATGAAGTTGACACTTCTGATTGCATATTCCTATTAGATATGTTCATTGCCATCCGAAAAATATAGTGGCTGAATTTGTGCTAATTCAGAATTGGCCCAATTCCATTGAACAACAACAACCGTTGAATGAACAATTTTTTGACAAAAAGTGTTCTGGAAACCAATGAAGTTGGCAATTCTGATTACATATTCCTATCAGGTATGTTGATTACCATCCGAAAAATATAGTGGCTGAATTTGTGCTAATCCAGAATTGGCTCAATTCGATTGAACAACAACGAGCGTTGAATGAACAATTTTTTGACAAAAAGTGTTCTGGAAACCAATGAAGTTGGCAATTCTGATTACATATTCCTATCAGGTATGTTGATTACCATCCGAAAAATATAGTGGCTGAATTTGTGCTAATCCAGAATTGGCTCAATTCGATTGAACAACAACGAGCGTTGAATGAACAATTTTCTGACTAAAAGTGTTCTAGAGACCAATGAAGTTGGCACTTCTGATTGCATATTCCTATTAGGTATGTTCATTACCATCCGAAAAATATAGTGGCTGAATTTGTGCTAATCCAGAATTGGCAATTTTCTGACAAAAAGTGTTCTAGAGACCAATGAAGTTGGCACTTCTGATTGCATATTCCTATCAGGTATGTTGATTACCATCCGAAAAATATAGTGGCTGAATTTGTGCTAATCCAGAATTGGCTCAATTCGATTGAACAACAACGAGCGTTGAATGAACAATTTTCTGACTAAAAGTGTTCTAGAGACCAATGAAGTTGGCACTTCTGATTGCATATTCCTATCAGGTATGTTGATTGCCATCCGAAAAATATAGTGGCTGAATTTGTGCTAATTCAGAATTGGCCCAATTCCATTGAACAACAACAACCGTTGAATGAACAATTTTTTGACAAAAAGTGTTCTGGAAACCAATGAAGTTGGCAATTCTGATTACATATTCCTATCAGGTATGTTGATTACCATCCGAAAAATATAGTGGCTGAATTTGTGCTAATCCAGAATTGGCTCAATTCGATTGAACAACAACAACCGTTGAATGAACAATTTTCTGACTAAAAGTGTTCTAGAGACCAATGAAGTTGGCACTTCTGATTGCATATTCCTATTAGGTATGTTGATTGCCATCCGAAAAATGTAGTGGCTGGATTTGTGCTAATCCAGAATTGGCTTAATTCGATTGAACAACAACGAGCGTTGAATGAACAATTTTCTGACAAAAAGTGTTCTAGAAACCAATGAAGTTGGCACTTCTGATTGCATATTCCTATTAGATAGGTTCATTACCATCCGAAAAATATAGTGGCTGAATTTGTGCTAATCCAGAATTGGCTCAATTCGATTGAACAACAACGTGCGTTGAATGAACAATTTTCTGACTAAAAGTGTTCTGGAAATCAATGAAGTTGGCACTTCTGATTGCATATTCCTATCAGATATGTTGACTGCCATCCGAAAAATATAGTGGTTGAATTTGTGCTAATCCAGAATTGGCTCAATTCGATTGAACAACAACGAGCGTTGACTGAACAATTTTCTGACAAAAAAACTTGGCACTTCTGATTGCTTCTGATTCTGAAAGCTTTAAAGCTTTGGCGTTTGGATCGGGAGGTACCGGGGAGGCACAAGGATGCAAAAGGGAATTTACATCAACAGATTACGATCTGTGATGAAATGGAACACATCTATGACCCCCTGTCGGAGTGCTAAACTCATAGGCCGACCCATCTTCCATGCCAGTATAGGCTGGCATAGAGCTATGCAACGTGCAGATGGTCACAAAATCAACGGAAAAAGCTAACCGTGAAAGAGTTTGGAGAGCCTTGGCCCCAGAACAGATTGCAGAGATAATAAAAATAAAAAAAAATTAAACTAAGGACTTTGGAGATGCGTGAGGCAAATGATCATCAAACAGCAATTTATATCAAAAATGTCATAATTGATGTCCTAAATTCATTTGATATAAAGCTAAATCAAGTATATTCGATAAAATCGGACAATGGCAGAAATACGTTAAAATCGGCTGAACTTTTAAGAAACGAATTTGAAGAAGCTGAAGATGATGCGGAAGACGAAGAATATGAAAATGACGAAACAATAATTGTTAACGGAACAGCTGGGGTAGAAACATTAGCATTGATACTATTTCCTCAGTTGCTTTTATTAAACAGTCCATTGAAAAATGCAGAAGCATTGCGAAAAAGTTGAGAGCACCTAATAGAGCAACTTTAGCCAGAAAATTTGGCTTAAAGAAATCAATTCTTGATTGTTCAACACGATGGAACTCCACATACGACATGCTCTAACGCTTGCTTGATTATCGGACGTTTTGCTCAGATATAATGGATTCTGAACTATCCACGGATGCCAATACGTGGCCCTTTTGTTCAGATTTTGTGGAAGTTTTTGAGCCAGTAAAAAAATTTACGTTGCAATTACAAAACGAACAGTTTAATCTAGAGTATTTCTATGGACTTTGGGTAAAATTTAAACTGGATTTGGAAAATCATATAAAAAACCATTAGCTGCCGATTTATATAGTAAAATTATAAAGAGGGAAGCCAGCATTATTAATAACGAACTTCTAAGTGCTGCGATTTATTTGGAACCTAGATTCAAGCTATTATTAAACGAAGAAAATACCGGCAAAGCCAAAACACAGATTTTAAAAACCATAAAAAATTTAAAATCACTGCAAATGGATCGACAAACAATTGGGGAAAATATGGAAGTTTTTCGAATATTCCCCAGTTCATCGGATGATGAAAATGACCACGACGTGTTGGAAGAAATTTTGAAGACCAAAGAAAAGAGTTTGATGGCAGCTACAGAAAGTGAAGAAAATGACAAAGCCAACTGCGTTGATTTTAGTATTAAAAAAGAGTTTGCTCTATATCAAACTTTTCCTAGAGTTCCAAAAGAAAAGAATGTTTTGGAGTTCTGGGAGAACCATAAATTGGACACTCCGTTATTATACGAAGTTGGTCAGACTGTACTTGCTGTTCCACCCGAACCCTATATTTTCTTGTGCAAGAACCTCAACTCGAACCCGAGCCCGAGATTATCGGGGTTCGAGACCCTGCTTTGAACAGTAACAGTAAAGATGGTAGCTGAGCTAAAATTAGCCAGTTAGCTCAGTATTTGAAGAGCTTTTGTGAATGTATTAAAGTTTTCAGTTTTTTTAAGTTTTTCCAAAATTATTTAAAATGAAAAAGTATATTAAGAGTATGTTTTATTAAAAAGTGGACAAGTTTCATTATACCGGTACGAATCTATGATATTCACAATAACTTGGTTCGATTTTTGGCGGACATACTGGAACGTACCTTTGGTACGCGGTCCAATTAATTTACATACATTTCTCGCTCGCACCACATTACCACTAATATTCACCGATGTCCCTCTTTGACGTTGATATATTCGATCTATACAAAGAACGGTTTTAGTCAAGCGTTCCGCAGGCACGATAACATTCTCCAAGGGATTGTGACCAATTTCTAAACTGATCAGTTTTTGCATTATACGAATGTCCTGATTTTCAAAGGTAATATCCACAAATAAATTGTTTGATAAATCAAGACTAATAGAATCGATTACGTCGAACTGCGTTGGATAGGAGATCGTCGGTACGCTCGATAGACTTCTATTGTGACAATCAATGATAATTTCATCCAGCAAAGAATTGTGTTTACACGCACATAATTCGGGGCAATTTTCTTTATATGGGAAAAAGTACGTTGCCTCGAGTGCACTGGGCAAGTACAAATTGATCATTAAACTAGCCTCCTTGAAGTAAATATAAAAATTTGATTCTCTATATTCAAGGTATAAAAGAAAGATGTCAGAGTTAAAAACGATTTCGGGACACTGAATCCAGTTAGTGTTAAAATCCATCATCATTTCCGTATTCGATTGGTATTGCTCTGTCGATAATGAAGCCAGGGTTCCAAAACTTGACGCTTGTTGGCGCAGTTCTTTAATTGGAATCTGTAATGGTTCGTAATTGAATTTCACGAACATTTTACTAGAACGATTTTGAGGTTTAGTAAATTCCATTAGATCAAGGTTGATGAGGTTGCATTTCCGAAAATGTATTTGTTTTATATACGGATTCTGCAGAAGTGGTGAAAGCAATTCAAACTCAACGTTTGGCACATCAAATATACTTATCGTAACACGATCCGATACCAATTGTAGGTGTTGAGTCTCCCTGTAAATGAAATTTATCACCAAATATTTTTATTTTGCAAATTTTTTTAATAACTTACTCTGAATATAGAAACATTTCATTCCCAAAGCTTATTGAATATAATTTTAAATTGTTAATAAACGATGAGGCATCCAAACGTTTGATATCGTTATATTTTAATTCAATATCATGTAATTGAGGTAAATCATAAAATAGTTTCGGTGGCATTGTCTCCAAACGCAACTTATTTAATGAAATCGACGACAGATGATGTAAACCTCTAAAGACATCTTCATGCAAAGTGATTTTAGTATACGAATTTTCAAATTTTAGCAAGAACAAATTTTTGTTTAACTCAAACAAATTTGCAACGGTAAGCGCGTTGCTGTCGGCTAGCAAAAAATCTTGGAATACCAGTTGCTCGAGATCATGAAATTTGGCTAAATTATTTTTTGTGAAGTGTAAAATATTGTTTCCTCTTAGCTCCAACAAAGTGAGGGAGTTCACCGTGAACTCGTTAAAATCGACTGGACTTCCATTCTGTGTTTTGAATCGCTGAATGTATCCATTTATTTGTGGCAGAATTTCACTACTGTTAAAATCAACATTCACGATATCGATACTTTCATATTTGGTAAACATGAAATTGCCGAAAAATGTACTCGCATCCACAAAACCGTATTCGTGAAAGTGAATGACTATGCCATGAGTGGTTGAAGATTCATTGACCATTTTGTTTATAGCATCTTGTAGCACAAAATGTTGATAATTCCAGTGATCGGTCGCATTATTGAAACATCCAAAGAATTCGACACGAAACAATCGACTTTCGTATTTTTCGTCAAATTCAGAAAAATCGGCTAGTGCATCGTAATCCAAACATAAAATCTTGGCAGTTCGCTCAAGTTTCAACTTTGAATTTGAATTTGGTAAACTAGTTATTATTTGAGTAGTTTGAAGTTTATCACTCGACGTATCTGCATCATTTAACAAGACTAGACCAAGCAAAAGTGTACACGACAAATGCATTTTTGCGACTAAAGTATTGCAAATTCGCGTACTTCGATTATATTCGCATTATATTTTTTGGATGACCAACTCAGAACAATTACCTGCCTAATTCACTTTCTGGATCGTTAAGCGCCCTGAAATAAAATTGAAGTATGTGTTGTACCAAAATTATTATAATTATGGCGTGTGCAATGCCGCATACATTAACACGATGCGACGAATAAAAAATCAGGAACGCTCTTGGTGTACAATCGGTCTTGTAGCTATTTTTGTTTATTGCATGAGGACATAAAGCAATTGCAATGGCCATCCAGATTCAATAGACAAGCATTAAGAACATCGTCTGGAACAACGATCGGCTGGCTCTGATTATCTGGATCGGACCAGGGGTGATGAAGAACCTTCGCATCTCACATGCAATCTTTCTGACAGAAGAATCTAAGTGGAGTATGAACATCTTGCGTGAATGTTTAGCCATTGCCAGTAATCTCACTAAATGCTTTCACCTAAGCAGTAAAATTGGAATTGAGAGTTGAAAGGTAAAGTAGCTGATGTCTATGGGACCAAAATAAGACTTGGAGGCTCGAAGGCTCACTCATTCTCGTATGTCTGCCTCGCAAACAGGCAGATTGTCAATGAATCAACCACTGACGCCTACTATCTATCTTATCTATCAAAAGAACTGTATCCGGGGTGATTCAGGCCTAAAACAATGAATCTTGTACCTTCTTCTGGTAATCGTGTCATCTTCTCGTGATAATCACCAACCGACCAAGCGCCAGTATAAAATTTAGTTCACAATCCAATGGCAAATCCGAATATATTGCGGCCTTCAGGCTCCTTAGTCTCCACATGAACGAAACAATAACTCTAATAAAATGTTTCATATAATAAAAAATCACAGAGCCGACCGGGGCAAATAAATCTACCTATAGCCTAAAGGGGGTCATCTTCCCCTAATATAAGAGTGAGTGGGGCTCTTTAGGATACACAGGAAACGAGCACTTTAAGTGAAGTGCTTAAAGAGCAGAAGGTTGTATTTGACATGGCTCAGAAGGATGGGAGTCCAACGTGCTTTATATGAAGGAAGATGTGAGCTACTTCACATTTATGAGGAAAAATCTTGCTTCATTCCATCGAGAGGGAGGTGATTTCAGTGTCATGTTAAGTTTTATCGATTAAGGGTCGCTTAATTTATAAAACAGGTTAAGCTAGTTAAGATGAGGGTGTGGATCTAATCGATCAAAAGGGGATTTTTAAAATACTTCGAATTTTCAAACCAGACTGAAGCGTAATTATCTAAGCGTTCGGTGTGTTCACACTGAGCCTTAGAAAAAAATTGAGAGTGGATCTCGAGCTGACCAGGCTATTAGAGTTAATTGGTGGGCTCTAAAACCAAAATATTGCAGTGCTTGCAAGTTAACCTCTCTCATTTCAATGCAGCTTCCGTTGCACTTAACAACCAAAATAAGAAGAGATGAGATTCTTGATTTAAGAACCGGGTGTTCACAGAGGACTCATAACTATAATCCGTTATACACACAAAAGGTTATATTTGTTCTACGTTTTTGCTAAAATTGGATACAAAGCACAGCAATAAGCCTATCTATGAGAATAGAAGTAAAGCCAACTAAGTAAAATAACTCTTCTTGATAATTCATTAACACTACCGGTATTGGTTTAAAATATGTAACCTGGATCCACATACGAGCTTGATATCCTGGTAGAATATCTACGCAATCTTATTAGTAGGAATATATTTGGCGAGTCCTGTGAGGTACCCTTATTTATAAGATGAGCATACATGAGTAACCTGAAAAAACCACGTGATCGATCAACGTGTAAAGCGACCTGAGTCGATATCTGCCAGGAGGCCCATTTGGAATTGTCCAGTGGTACTCGGAGCTCTGTGGATACCTGGCGTCTTGTAAATAACTGAAGGAGAGTCCAAACGGAATTTTCCACGGCTACTCGTATACAAATCTCATTAGAATTTCATTCAATATGAAATTTATATATCCTGTCTCTTTTCAATAAAATAAAAATAATACTAAAAGACAAGGACAACAACGATATAAGATCGAAATATTTCACTATTTCGAGCACTACAAAAATGGATAAGTTCTCGTACAGATTTTAGCTAGAAGCCAATATCGTAATATTAATAGAGGCTAATTTAGCTCAACTATTACTGGACATTGTCGGCCATTCCCAGAGATGGTGATCCATGTTTGAGTTTCATTCAGGAACGCTACAAAAATTGACAAAGTTCTCGTACAGATTTTACATACAAACCGATTTCGCAATATTTATAGAAGCCATTTTTGCTCAATGTTGAATGTCACTATCGGCCATATCTGGAGATGGTGATTCAAGTTTGGTTAGTGATTGATATAGATCATTACATTATCTTTCAAGGTCATCAAAAAAAAAATGCGGAATGATAATTCCAGTTTCCTATTAGAATCTTTAATTTTTCTAATTCGAATTACTTTTAACAGTGTAATGCTCATGCGTTATAAAAATGTTGAAGCCTCGGACCAGGTGGATCTTCTCTTCTCCGACACTAGCAGAAACAAGAGAGAGATTTTAAAACCCGTGCTCACAACCCAATCAGTGACGAGTAACTATGATCTTAAAGTGAAGGCTCATCCAACTTCTTCACTACTTAAATTAAGGGGAAGATATTGATATGATGTAAACATAGTAAATAAGCAATACGATGTAAACGAACGCTGAATTCAGCCAGCACTCATGTAAAAGAAGGTTGGAAAAAGAAACAAGAAGAGAAACGTGACGCCAATCTTTTTACTGAAGTCGAGCGTTTTACTAACTTATTAATAATTGAATTGAGGAGGAAGTGAAAATGTTATACAACCTGTACGGAAAACAAATGTAAATTGTCCGAGGTTGCAAGGTTGCATTTTTATATTTTGAACGCAATTGTATTTATTTTGTTAAAACTAAATGACCTTACTTTACAATGTGGAAAACAAATAAATGGATCGACTTTTTCCGGTATATTTCACAACATTCCTCCCCTTTTGAGAGAAGTAAACTCTTCTGGAAGAATATTGAATATTCTAATAGCTGACTTTGGTAAATCGTACAAATATAATTTTTTATCTATCCTATTCCTCTCCTTTGGAGACAAGAGTCGTTTGGGTGACGTGTTTCAATTTAACGTGAGCATTTTACAGTAGAACAGTTTATCTTGGACACAATTTACCGTGGACACAATTTATCGTGTGGACAATTTATCGTATGCCAGTTTATCGTAGTTTGTAAAATTGACCGTATAACAAAATTGTGTGTAAGTAAAAAATTAAAGTGTCTTCGGATTATAAAATTATATTAAATTTGGCCTTTATTAATCGATTAAAATGGGATTGAATATGTGGGGTGGAATTGAGACACGTGGGATGGAACTCGACCATTTCTTAACCGATATTGATGGTATTTTGTATTTTGAATGGAAATGGGATTCTAAAACAGTTTTTGGACGAAGTTCTTGAATGTGACCATCTGGGGAGGAACTTGGCCATTTCTTAACCGATTATGATTAAATTGGTTATGTTGGATGCAAATGAGATTTTAGAATGATTTTTGGAAAAAGTTCTGGAATATGGCTGCCTGAGATGGAACTCGTTAATTAACCAATTATGATGGGATTAAGTATGTTTGAAATGGGATTCTTAAATGATGTTTGGAAGAAGTTCTGCAGTTTGGCCACCTGGGACGGAATTCGGTAATTTCTTAACCGATTATGTTGGGATTGGGTATGTTGGCTACCTGGGACGGTACTCGGCCATTTCTGAACCGATATTTATGGGATTGTATATTTTGAATGGAAGTGGGATTCTTAAATGATTTTTGGAAGAAGTTCTTGAATATGGCCATCTGGGAAGGTACTTGGCTTATTCCTAACCGATTATGATAAGATTGGGTATGTTGGATGGAAATGGGATTCTAGAATGATCTTTGGAGAAGTTCTGGAATATGGCCACCTTACCACTTCATTAATCTAACGGACAGTTTGAACGTATATGATGATGAAAGGGTTATTGCACGTTGTTTATATGTAGATAATACATGTTTTCGCAACTACTTGGCTCCACGTTTTTTACTGATATATATAGTTCTAGTGAAATGTCAATCATTTATGAATGCGTTTATATAGGAAATACGAGCCTGCAACCAACGGATTGAAAAACAAAATTAGACGAATGGTTCATGTCTCGTTGTTTAAAAACAGAACGTACGGAGTTCGAACTGATGGTGCCGCGATATATCTCGTGACGCCTCTGATTTAAACATTTAAATCATCCAATAATATTTTTACGCCGTATTGCAGTATTTTGCTCACGATACCATGATGTTGATTTAATCGAGTTTATCTTCACTTGGTGCTTGGATATTGATAAACGAAATATCAAAGTGAAGCCCAAGAAACCTGAGTACGCAAATATGATGGCTAACAGGTATGGAGTTAATTACGAATTGATGATGTTAGTTATGAGTAACCCAACTCCCATTTCGTCCTTGTTTGCTATTGCTTCCACCTTTCGTGGTTTCCGGTTATAATCGACGAAGCTATTGCCAATCTAACCTCTAGTGCCAAAATATCAAATTTTTATTGAAATACTTGTTCAATGAAGTTCGTTATGAAGTTTTCGTATTTTATTAAAAATGAGCATGTTTGATAGCAATCGCATTGGATTTCGCCAATTCTTTATTTTTGTAAAATTGTAAGATTTTCAGTTCTATATCGTCAGTCTATTTAAATTATATTTGAAGGTAATATGAGGGCGAAAATTCCTTGATTGATACGCTCGCTCGGTAACTCTAAATGAATTAGGTGGTCTATTGAAAACGATTCAAGAGAAATTCTGCTTTTGCTTATTGACACTACATGTCAGGGCAAGTTATTGATGCTACAAAACGTAAGCAGGTATCTATCGTGGGCTCATGATGTAACCCAGTTTCTGATAAGACTGGATGCCTTAACATCTATCACCGGCCGGACAATATTCCATTAGTTCTCCCAAAAATCATTTAAGAATCCTATTTCCATCCAACATACCCAATCTCATCATACTCGTGTAAGAAATGACCGAATTCCTTTACGAAATACATTATGAAAAAAGTTGTATGTGTTAAGATACTTCAAATCCAAGACATTAATTGTGATGTACGACAAACTGTCCTGACGATAAACTGTTCTACGATAAATTATTCTACGGTTAATTGTTCACAATAAATTGTTCACGATAAACTGACAGTAAATCGAGTCCTTTATGGTATTGCAGTAAAAATTTCTAATTTTCTTAAGATCGATGAGTGTATGTACTTATTCTTATTGGACTGTTAACTGAATCTAGTGATGGGGCGTCTTGATTCGTATGATTGTTTGTTATATTTGACAGCTGATTAATGTGTGTTATTTATGGGATTAAAAAAGTTTGGACTAATAAGATTTTTTGATGATGAAATTGGTTTTTGGTGTCTTGGCTCGTTTGCTTATGTACTAAATTTATTGATTTATCGTCTCGGGATAGTTGAACGATTTGGTTTCGTTTGGTTGATTCGTTGACACATGATTTCGGAGTTTTGGTTTTAAATTGTTGGTTTTCAATGATTTAGTTCTGGTTTGTAAATTTTGATCCTCGTTGCCACTGTAATGTTGTAGTGATTTGATCGGAGACAAATTAGTTTGAAGAATGTCTGGAATTGCTGATTTGTGTTTATGTTCTTTAATTGTTTGAACTGGGTGTTTCCGTTTATTAAAGAATTTCATCGCTCGGTTTCTCAATTACTAGGATTGATGGTTGGTTGTTATTACTGATTCGAGTGTCAATATTGAATTTTTTGCTGATTGAAATTAATTTACTTGTTTCTGGAATAGCAATTTGGGGTTGTTTGGATTTGTATGTGTCTTTCTGGCTCCTACTTGTTTAATTGTAGGAGGTAAAATTTGACGTTTCGTAGGAACTTCTTCGTTGCTCTGGAATAACAGGATTGCTGATGCACATACATGTTTTAGAGTAGTTGCATCTGATTTTATGACCTTGAATATACTTTTTGTCCTTCGATAGTTGGTCCTTGTTTTAATATTTGCACGGCTCGTAATTCTAGATGTTTGTTGTAAATCTTGCCAATATGTCCGTATTTGTTTTTACCGCTGGCCTTGTAATGGTCGAGTCCATCATAAAATCTTCATCCGTAGTTTCTGGTTGTCTTGCCATAATATTTTTTCGTTTCCAAAAACTTTCGTTCCAGTTGTGTTACTCAATATGTTGGTAAATAAATATCGATAAACGGTTTTCGCAATGTTGGATAGGCGTGTATCTCTCTGTGAGAAATTCTCGTGAATGCAACTTCTGTTAGTCGGAGTCTTATTGATTTGTCTAATAATGGTCAAAAACCAATGCACTTTAATATTTGTAGCTGGTTAGATTTTGTAATATTTTGGCGGGTCGAAGTTCGGTTTCGATTAACATGTACGTTATGCTGGCGATGGTTCAGTTTCCATTTTATTGTTTTTGATTGAAGTGCGCCTACAGTGGGTCGGAGCTAGTCCACTAATTCAAAACAATATATTTTAATAAATGAGAAGCGATGCCTTTACAGGTATTATAACTTCTAACTTTATTATAAAATTTTTACAGTTGATTCAAGTAAATGCTGTATGTCAGCACTTTATGTTTATAATTTTCTATTACCAGCTGAATTGGTAACATATTCCCTGGCCTAGTTATTGATTGGCTACGGATCTGGAAGTCGATCTGTTGTAGCAACTTAAGATGTTGTGTAGTGATGAACGTCATGCATGTTTACTTTGGTAGCTGATGCCCTTAGATTCCTTTGTTGATTTTGAATTGACACTTTAATGGCTTCAATATCTGAGTTAAATTGTGAGTTCCGATTTGCTCCGAAGGTGGGATCTAACACCATATCATCACTCAAATTAAATCGTGGCATGAACGAGAGTTTCACTCTACTGCTAAATGTTCTGTACACTGTCAAGGTGGATGCTTCTCCTTTTAGCACACAGCTTGGATCTAGTAACAGGATTCCCTCTCCTTGGATGAGAGTGGTTATTGTTTCGATCATTCCGCTGCTACTTTCGCAAATCATATTATAAAAAGTTGCATCTCACAGCTGCTTGTATCTGACTGATATGCATTCAGTGGTTGATGTATATCACAAAGATATTCATCATTGAGGTTGATACAAGCATTCAGTTCTTCGGAAGAGAGACGTATATATTGATTCTCATGTATCGCAATCAAAAAATAACTCGAGGATGGCTTGCTGATGGTATATGTTGTATCGAGTTATCTGTACCAGTGGAATTTTGATCTCGAATATGATTGTTACCTCAATTTTAATGGTTTTGACGGTGGCTATTTTATAGATGGCGGCTATATTTTCACTTCAGTATGGCATAGCCTGACTTGGTTTTAAGTTAGGAATGAATAATGATTTGTTTGACTTGCTCCTGAAGTTGGTGTGAAGTTAGGATCAAGGGATCGAGTGTGCCTTGTTGGACTTCCGTGATGGTGCTGATTATTGCGGTTTGAAACTTTTGTAGTTTCATCATCTCCAGCATAGTGTGTAATGCAAGGTTTTTATGGAATTGATGGTTGTTAGAATTTGCTTGTATGCCTCGAACTTCTGTGTTGTTTGGACATCAGGTTTTGTAATAATTTATTTTGATGCTGCTGGTTAGCATTTAAATTTTCTATGCTTTCCTTGTAGGTTTTCCTATATCTTTGGTCTAGTACACCGAATAGTTCGTTCGCAATTGTACCTACAAAATCGAAGGGCGCTCTTCTTCTGCGGGTGATTTTATTTCCGCCTAGAAGGCTGTCTAGTTGACGAGCAGCGTTCCCAAAGTGACTTAGTTCCGCTCAATAGGAAGTGAGGTTATAATAGGTAATAATCCTCCATTCTCCGTTGATTAGCCTTGCTTGACCAATTTTATCAAAGTATATCCCGGGATGAAAGGAGAATCTCGATATACTATATTTTGGTGGTGTTTCTGCTGCTACTAGTCCTAATGCACAGATTAATGCGATAGTGTAAAGTAGCAGCTTGGACTTGGTGCTTGCTCTTGTCACTCCTGTATGCTGTTTTGGGTGGTCGTTGGCCAACTGCGTTTTTTTTTCGTTTCCTCTGACGAAGGTACCTTCTTGCATTGTCCATCGTCCTCAAATGGCAAACAACTGATCTTTGTGATTGACCTTTTTAGTAATCCTCAGTTGGCGTTCTTTACTGTTACGGTTCTAACAAACCATCGTTCTCACTATGTACCTCATGGATCCTTCCTAGAGGTCACTTTCCTGTAGACAGATCATCATCCTTATAATGAGCACTAGCTCTCCTTTTGCCATATTTAGTTCCGGTTTGGTCCATTTGCTTCGCTTCTGTAACGATAGTATGAATTCGGTTAGCCAGATCTTCCAGAATTCTTGCGTTATTTTCTGCAGAAGTCTCCATCGTGCTAAATGGCAGTGCTCTAAACCTGCACCGACCAAATTAGCCCGCCTCAATGAAACATGTACCATATTTTGTTACTTCCGATTTTATTACAGTTACCGTTTTCGAGGAACGAGTGGTCGGTTTAGCTTACAATTAAACCTGCACCGCCAAAATTGTAACTTTTAATGTAGCTGTGATATCGGGATGGTTCTTGGACCATAATTTATTACAAATTAATTAAATTGAATAAGTTAGTTCAAGACCACCCCTATCCTATAACTTGCCTAAGGGTAAATGTCACCCCAAAACGATTATTTATTTTAAAAACGTTATTTTAACCAACTTTAATAATTTTTTTACACCAGACTGCCACCCGATTTTGGCGAAAATGTTGCAAGAAGTCTTGTCGAGAATAGGTCAGTCTTATCCAGGTGTGTAATAAATAATTTTTTGAGCCAGGTTAGACGGAACTGACTCCAAATGGTAAAATTTTCAAATGTATAGTTAAAAACTTCAACTTTACAGTTTGGAGCAAATTCCGTGGAAACTGACACAAAAAATAATTTATTACACACCTGCACAACGTTGACCCGCCCTTAACAACGACCACAGTGTAACATTAGACTCAATATCTGGTGGCGGTCTGATGTAATAAATTAATAAATTTTGCAAAATCGAGCTTTAAATTAAAAATTTCAAGCCTTTACCGTTCGGAGCCAATCCCGTCTAACCTAACACAAAAATAATTTATGACACAAGTGAATAAAGTTGACTTGCCCTTCACAACAACCACGGAATACCATTTGACTCAATATCTGGTGGCAGTCTGGTGCAATAAATTATTAAACCAGGTAAAATCGACCATTAAATTACCTTTTTGAAGCCTCTACCGTTCGGAGCCAATTCCGCGTATCCTGACACAAAACTAATTTATTACGCACCTGGAAAAGGTTGATCTGCCCACCGCAATGTCAATAGAGTATCATTCGACTCGATATCTTGTGGCGATCTGGTGTAATAAATTATTATAGGTGATGGTAAAATTTGAAGCCTTTACCGTTCGGAGCCAATTCCATCTATAACCTGACACAAACATAATTTATTACACAACGGAATAAAGTTGACCTGCCCTTCACAACGACCACGGAGTAACATTAGACAAAATTTCTGGTGGCGGTCTAGTGTAATCAGTTATTAAACGTGATAAAATCGACCCTTAAATTACCTTTTGAAGACTTTACAGTTTTGAGCCAATCCCGTGTAACCTTACACAAAAATAATTTATTGCACACCTGGATAAGACTGACCTACTCTCGACAAGACTTCTTGCAACATTTTCGCCAAAATCTTATTTGTAATAAATTCTGGTCCAAGAACCATCCCGATATCATAGCTACATCAAAAAGTACAATTTTGGCGGTGCAGATTTAATTGTAAGCTAAACCGACCACTCGTTCCTCGAAAACGGTAACTGTAATAAAATCGGATTAAAGTTTCTTGGTGCTGGCATCGTTGACGGATTTAACTGCCGCTTCTCATAGTCCACCCATGTGCGGGTCTCTTGGTTTTATATAATGTTACTGGGTGCCACCCTATGTTAGCTGTTCTGCAAGCTTTTCTGGTAGTTAGAGCTATAAAGTTAGAGCAACAGTCGCTGTAGAGGTCCAAACAATTACCTCGACGTGCTGTGAAACGTCTAAACGATGATAGAAAAGCTTCAGTTGATCTTGTATAGGATGGTTGTGAATTTTAACATTTCCTGCGTTTGAAGAGATGATAATAATGATTTTCTGGATCTGATCTTTTGTGTTATTTAGCCCATGATTTGCTCTCAATGACGATCTAGATTCATCTTTGATGTGTCCTGAGAAAAGTATACATTTGTTTGCCCGCAGGATCCTGTCCACAGCGCCAATGTTGTGCAGAGCGGTTTCAATGCGATTTCGAGGTATACAAAATACACTGTTAAATTCAATTATAATCGTTATCGTTGGTTTTAGGACAAATTATAATTTAAGACACTTGTTCAATCACGGGTTTGAACATGGCATAATGTATTATATTTAATGACAACTTGCACTTTTTATTATATATATGCAACGACCGTGGCATTAATTGCATTAACTATGTAAGCAATTTTTATATGTAACACTTAGTCTTAAACGCTTACTATGCAATTTAGTTGTATAAAAGAAAAACATATTTGTCTAATAAAGCAGAAGTTAATTAACAACGTAAAAACACTCTCATCATTACTATCTACTAGACCTCACCAGTGGTAATCTAGTAGGTAGCAAAAACATTAAATTATCCAAAGCCAAGTTTACGCCTTGGCCATACCTTGGAGATTTAACATTGGTCCTCCGACGCCAAAACAACAACCGCCGGCTATATAAATTTCGAGCCAATAACCAACAGGCATCGAATCTAACAACCACAAAAAACAAGCGGTATACAAAATACTTCGAGCTACTGGTCATAATCATTTCGAGCCACATTACAACAAAAATTTGGATGCTTTATATAAAAAGCAATGTACGCGTGTCGAACAACTGCAGCAGTTAAAATCCAATTACAGCAAGGATTCCGAAAGTAGACGAACAACTGTTTACTTAGAAAATAAACTGGGAAAACTAGATGACTGGTGGTCCAGTTACACGGATGCAGACAACGAAATGAAAGACCAACACTTCGACAACGATCCAACGCATAGTTACTGGGCTGAGCGGGACACAGTAAAACAAGGTACACATCGTTTAAACGTGAGATAGAAAGGAAACTCGAAATAGCAACACGAGAGGCAATTCCAATGGGATCACCAACAAAAAAACCATTAACAACCGACTATAGTAGTGCTACAAACGATAGTAGTACCAACAGCAAAAGCAGTACCACGAACATCTTCGCGCTTGAACCAGAACAAGCACATCGGTACAAAACACAAGATGTTAAAATGCGTCTTTGCTATAAGTTAATAGCCGATACAAATGAGCTATTAGGAAAGCAGGGCAATCATGTCCAACTACAACATAAGCTGCAACAGCTGAATGCAAGGATAACACAAATAGAACAACTACACGAAGACATATTGGTGCACGCAAATGCAGGCGAAGAAGAGTGTACAACTTACTTTACCGTCGATTATTACTCTGCATTGGTCAACGAAAGTGAAACCTTACGTTGTAAATTGGTTAAAAATGAACGCGAACAACAAACAAGTTGGCAGTGAAAAAAGCAAGATAAAATTAAAACGGATTGAGATACCGCAGTTTTACGGAGAAACTCTGAAATGGGCAGTTTTCTACGACTTATTTAGAAAGTTGGTTCACGAAAATGACGATTTAAGCGACACCGTCAAGATGCACCAACTAAAAACAACAGTCCAAGGTAGCGCAGCTAGAATCATTAGTCATCTGGAAGCAACAGGGGTGAATTACCAAGATGCTTGGAAGCTATTGGTAAATCGGTACCAAAATAAGCGGCAAATGGCAACAACACATATCAACCACATTTTGAATTTCCCCAGCATGCATGCAGAATCAGCAACAACTATGAAATCGTTATATGATACATTAACGGAAAGCATGCATGCCATCAAAAACTTGGGCGTAATAACCTTATCTTGGAATTACATAGTAATTCCAATTGTAATCAGAAAACTAGATAATGAAAGTTTGAGGCTGTTTGAGATGACCATTCCCGATCCTCGTGAGATGCCAACAATAGAGGAATTTCTGGCATTTTTGGAACGCAGATTCCAAACCGTAGAAGCCGCCAGACCAAAATCACTCACCTTTCGCAATTCCGGACCAACTCAACAACCAGGCACCACTCCACAATTACCAAGACTTAAAAATCTACACGTAAAAGCTCAACGGACATGCATTAATTGCAAGCAGACACATGAACTTCAAGACTGCTTGAATTTTCAACAAATGTCTACATTGGAACGTAACAGATTGATCAATCAACACAATCTGTGTAAAATATGTTTGGAAAAATTTCATCAACCGTGTTTAAAATCAACACGATGTTTAGTATGCAAAGGAGCCCACCACACTCTCCTACATTCTAATAATCACCCACAACGTACAATGCTTACCAAAAGGGTGGATGACAATCCGAAAAAGGAAGCAGACGAAACATGCATTGTGACTAATCACTTTGTAAACCAATTTGAACAACCATCCGGTACACTATTGGCCACAGCAATGGTTGAGGTACAAAATGGAACACAACAACCAACCCTGTTACGTATGTTAATAGATCCCGGTTCACAAATCTCATTTATCACCAACGAGGCATCGAAGAAAATCAAACAACCGGCGACAAAAACGCATGTGGAGATTAGTGGCTTAAATGATAGCGATATCACGACTGCCACAAAATTAGTCACTTTTCGAATAGGAGCACGATTTTCTTCAAACTTCTCCATGGAAATGGAAGCATTAGTATTGCCGAATATAACTCGGCCACTACCTGAACAACATTTCGAAAATCAAAGATGGGAACATTTAAATAATCTACTGTGGGCGGATCCAACTTACAACCAACCAAATAAAATTGACATTTTATTAGGTGCGGATTATTACCCAAATATCCTGATGAACCAAGTTGTAAAAGGAAATCAAGGCGAACCAATCGCCCAACAAACGGAGCTAGGATGGATCATATTTGGAAATATTGTAACCGAAAAATCCCCGAGCGTCCAATCCATGGTTACCTTGGTAGATATTGAAAACCAGTTAAAGCGGTTCTGGGAAGTGGAAGAGATATCACCCAAAAACTTTATGACAGAAGAAGAAAGGATGTGTGAAGAACATTATCAACAGAATCACTGTCGAACCACCGACGGCCGCTACATGGTACGTATTCCGTTTCAACAAAACATAACATCAATCGGTTCATCCAAACAGCGAGCACTGGCTAGGTTCATTCAACTAGAACGACGTTTGTCAGTAGTTAATGAATTTTCTACTAGATATCGAGAGTGTATAGAAGGGTATTTCAACCAGGGACACCTCATTGAAAGTAATGAACATACGCAGAACGAATATTACATTCCTCACCACGCAGTAGTCAAAACCACCAGCACTACAACAAAATTAAGAGTAGTATTTGACGCATCAGCTAAGACCGATAAAAACTTCAGCCTAAATGAAACTCAACTCGTGGGTCCAAAATTACAAGAAGATCTGATGTCAATTTTAATTCGATGGAGAAAATACAAGGTGGCGTACACAGCAGATATAGAACAAATGTATAGACAGGTAAAAGTACATCCTGATGATCAACAATATCAGAAAATATTATGGAGGAAGACGCGAGATGAAGTTATAAAATCATACCAGCTAACAACCGTAACTTTCGGTATGTCATCTGCGCCATATCTGGCTATCAAGACATTGCAGCAGTTAGCAACAGATGAAAAAGTGAAATTCCCGATTGCGGCCAACATAATAATGAGCGACTTCTACGTGGATGACGTATTATCAGGAGGTAACACCCTTGAAGAAGCTCAAAAAGCACAAAACCAACTTATCAGTGCACTTAAAACCGAAGGATTTAATCTAAGAAAATGGTCAGATGAACAACCAAACATGAAGATAGAGGACCTGGTTCTCATCAAAGAGGACAAAATTCCTCCATTAAAGTGGCTAACTGGTTGGGTGATGGAAATACATCCAGGCATAGACGAAAAGGTCCGAGTAGTTTCACTTCGTGGCCCGGGAGGGACTCTTATAAAAAGACCGATTCACAAACTTTCACGTCTACCAATAGAACATGAGAACGAAACCAACCAAACGAATACACATTCACCGGTCGAGCAACCTCAACAACCAACGATACCTTTACGTGTTCAACCTCCCCGAGAAGTTAAAAAGAAAAGACAAGTATATCACAATAAAGTAATATTCAAAAAAGGAGCAACGATGAGACTAATAATCTTGATGTTCGGCATGATGCAAGGGCTCTTCTCCCTTGGAACAACTGAAAGCACTGTGGAACCGCTACCAACGGACGCCGGCATATATTTTCACAACACCGGAACTGTTAACCTGATGGCATTGCGGTGGAAAATCATTGTAAACTACAACCTATCAGGATATTGGGACGACATCAGCTCTATAGAATACTACATCAGTCATCTAAATAACACTTGTCAAACGGGGTGGACGGGGGGGAAGAGACCAAAACTCTGTGATGTAGTGGTACACCAGTTAACTGAACAAATGCAGGAAATTACATCGCAAAATGCCCTACTTATGTCAACGAACAAGGACCACGCTCTGAAGAAACGTGACATAGGTGATACAATAGGATACATTCTCGGTGATGCGTTCGGCATCATGAATCAAAGAGATGCTTCACATATAGAGAATCAACTGGAAAAGGCAGAAGATAATGAGAAATATTTATTGGCATTAATCCAAAATCAAACGTCAATCATAGACTCAACAATCAATGTATTTAAACACGACAGAGAGACGACTGCTAATCATTTTAAAATTATCTCACAGCAGTTCTTATATCTCGATGGAAAAATCCAACAATTATCCATAGATGGTGATCATTATGACAGATTATCGATGTTATTATAAATGCCCATCAAGGACACATCCATCCAGCCCTGTTGGCCCCTCAACAATTGAAAGAGGAAATCAACCGAATTAAAGATTATATTTCACCAACCATGATGATCCCTGAAGGCGATGACGATAATAGTCTTGGGCACATTTACAACCTGCTAACCGTGCAGACAAGAGTCACGAATAATCATATCCTCTTTCTCATCCAGATGCCTTTAGCATATTCGGAGACGTATCAATTATTTCACATAGTACCAATCCCAAAAATCGAAAATGGTCAATTACACATAATAATGCGAACGACAGAATACCTCATAGTAAATATGCATCGAGAACGTTTCGCTCCTCTAACTAACGATGAACTACAACAATGCGTTGAAATTAAAAATAATGGATATTTATGTACCATTTCGCCAATTTACAACATACAATCAAATCAGTCACAATGTGAAATGAAATCCACCAACTGAACTATTGGATGCCATTAGACACAAACAAATGGCTATTTTCAGTAACAGCACCAAAAATCGTTGATCTAATATGTGATCGTCAGATAACCACAATGAAGCTGCAAAATTCTGGGATACTCAGTCTGGATCGGAAATGTACTTTAAAAAACGGGCATTTCTATCTCACAACTATCGACGAAAAATCCTATATGATTAATTCTTCTTTTGCTGCATCAATAAAGATTCAGAGTGAACTGAAAAATTCATCATATTTATCGGAGCAACCGACGATTCCATCAGAGGGAGGCACCAACAATTCAGCGGACCTCAGTTTAAATAAGGACATAATTAATCTTGAAACGGCCATTGCTAAACAAAAATTAAAGGAAACGGCCTTACCTAAATCAATGGACTCTTCTAATATCGGGCATCACATTCATCATTACGTGATGACTTACACCATGGTGATCATAGGAGTGGTCATGATTTTGTTATATCTCTGTAAACGCAAAACAAATCACCGGGTTTCCTCCGAAGACATGTCACCACCACAACGGCCGACGCCACGGCCAAGGTCTCTCAATTGTAGAGACCCGCAGTATGTTCAATCACGGGTTTGAACATGGCATAATGTATTATATTTAATGACAACTTGCACTTTTTATTATATATATGCAACGACCGTGGCATTAATTGCATTAACTATGTAAGCAATGTTTATATGTAATACGTATTCTTAACCGCTTACTATGCAATTTAGTTGTATAAAAGAAAAACATATTTGTCTAATAAAGCAGAAGTTAATTAACAACGTAAAAACACTCTCATCATTACTATCTACTAGACCTCACCAGTGGTAATCTAGTAGGTAGCAAAAACATTAAATTATCCAAAGCCAAGTTTACGCCTTGGCCATACCTTGGAGATTTAACAACACTTATAGGACAAACTTCAAATCCGTCCAAAATTGTGGCAACTATAGTCTCGCTCTGAAAAGTTTACTCGACATATTGTGTAGCTCAATGTATAGTGGAGTTGTCAGTGCAATCTTAGCCATGTACCATACGATTATGATAAAATGTTCACCTCAAACCAATTACACACATATCAAAAGTAATTTACGTTTAATTAAACGTGTAATCATTTTTTTGCTCTCTTAATTTGATGACTTGTTCAAATCCATCAAACTACACAAAAGTTTATAAACATTACACTATTAAATTTAATGTTTGATCAACTGATAATTTACAAAACATCACAAAAATTTACTGCGCGCAACCGCAGTGAACGCGGCACTGTGGCGGCGGCGGCTGCTTTGGCACTTGAGCAGAAGATTACAAAAATGATTGATTGGAAACTCTTTACACAAAGTAATTAAAGACGTACTATACGTAAATATATAATTACCGTGCGTAATATATCCATTTACGAGTAAATATAGTTGGTCTTGATTAGTTAGTACGTTTATACACCTGAAGAGTTGTTGGTAAGCGCGGGGAATTATAACAACAACAAAATCAAACACACAGAACTAATCCTAAATTACCTTTTTGTATTCGAGGGACGAGTCGGTAGCACAAACACACTCAAGTAACTCATTAAAGTCTCATTACTTAAGGTAATTATTGCAATAAATTTTTTTTTATTTTTTGACTTTTTTTTTGCGTGTGTATAGCACACTGTGCACGTTGCCTGCGCGAAAAGCGGCTTATGTTTTTGATGATGCGCGCGCTTTTAGTTGGAAGACATAAAGAAAAAATAATTATTTATCATATAAAAAGGTTATATATTCTTGAAGTCGCCATGCCTGTACCTTGGCGCGGACCGTGCAACGCTTACAAGAAAGGTGTCCTCCTTTTTAACGGCCTCAGTTATCATACACACATTTTTTTTTATTATCGCGCGGCATAATTTTTCAGATTTTTTTTTTATGTATCCTATACGCTGTTGAATGACATATATGTTTATGTGTACGTACACGATTATATGTTACATTACATTAATTTATGGTGAGTGGCATGCCAGGCGCAAAACAACATCACAAAAAAAAAAACATCGCAACACAATGGATGAGAGGATTTGTATAATTTTTTGTGCATCGGCATGATGTTTTATTGCGGATAATTTGATAATGATGACCTATCAAACGGATTTTATTGCTTTCGATCGCCGATACATTTTTCAACAACGTACAATTTTTATTTTTGCTTTTATGATTTATGTGCGTTCAGGCGGCTTCCATCAATTGAATTTCATAAAATTATGTTTTATGCCAGGATATTATGGACACATTATTTAATTGCGATTTGCGGCTAATAAATTCACTGGATTATTTATTATATCCAGCGTTATCAAGATAATCACATTCGTCTGCTAAATCTGTCTGTGATGGTATATAAGTGTGTGTAGGGCTGGCCTGGTCAAGCGGCCTCAAAAGTGTTTATTGGTTTTATTTACTGTCTTTACTAAGACCACAAAATTGTGACTCCCTTTATGTCGAAGCATTAAAACTATTCGTGAGGTCATAGAATGTTTTACAACAGTTTCTTGTTCGATGTGCCAGCCTTAAACAGCCCAAGCCACAAATTATTAAAATTATTGGAAAAAGGCTGGAAAATTAACGTATAAAAATTAGCATAGAGTTTTAGCCCATAAAATGGAAAAGTTGAATCAGGCAACTCTATTATATTAAAACCTTCACTTACTTTATGTGACGTTGTCTCAGCCCAAAAAAAATGATTTTACTATGAAATTAGTCTTAGGCCAGAAAATTTAAAATACATTACGAGTATTAATGAGAAGTTAGCCCAGCGCAGGAATATAAAAGCAATAAAAGGATCTTTCATTAAAATAACAAAACAAAAATTCTGTCAATCTACGAGGGCGGAGTGAGAAATCTGGTAAAAATGAAACAAGGAATAATATTTTCGGCCAAATTCATTTTTCAACGTAGTCGCCTTTTAGCTCGATACACTTAGTCCAATGTTTTTCCAATTTTTCGATCTCCTCATCAGAGCCGAATCTCTTTCCGACGAGCCATTTCTTCAAGTGTCCAATTTCGGAAACAGGAAATAGTCGCAGGGAGCTAAGTCTGGAGAATATGGCAGATGTGGAAGCAATTCGAAGCGTAATTCATGGAGTTTGGCCATGGCAACTACACACGTGTGCACCCGTGCATTGTCTTGATAGAAGAGAAATTTTTTCTTCGCAAAAGGCGGTCGTTTTTTTTCAAAACGTTGTTGAAACGGACCAATAAGTTCCAGTAATATTCGCCGTTGACTGTTCTCCCCTTTTGAAGGTAATCGATGTGGATTATGCCGCGTGCATCCCAAAAACTCGCCATGACCTTGTTGGCCGATAAAGCCGCCTTAGCCTTCTTCAGCGCAGATTCACCAGTAGAAATCCACTGTTTAGACTGTTCTTTGGTCTCCGGTATATAGTGATGGATCCATGTTTCTTCCACAGTTATGAAACGACGCAAAAACTCCCTTTTATTTCGCTTGAACATCGCCAAACCTGCCTCTGAAGTTGTCCACGCAAAAAATGATTTTTAATTAACACACGAAATTCACTTTTTTCCATGTTTGCAAAAAAATAATGGGTTGTCTGTTTTCACTGGCTGTCAAAGCTGAACTAAATTACAGATCTGACGTATGTGAAGTTATCCCCTAAGCCTAATTTCGTTAGGAAACAGCTAGGCCTACCAATACAGCAAACAACGGTTAGGATCTCAGGAGTTGGAGCTAATACAACTAATAAGGCAAATGCGAGAGTCCAGATTTACCTTCAACCTCATTTTGATGACTCATACAGATTGAAGGTCGAGGCATACGTGTTACCAATTTTTATCGCCCGGTACCAATTAGCCTACTGTTAAGGGCGGATGTTTACAGCTAATTCATCGGGAACCGAATAATTAGAGGCAGACCAAGCGCTATAAGCACAAGCTTGGGATGGATAATCTCTGGCCCTTCACAAAGCACAATCCAACAGCAGATCGTAGCAGCTCATAAGAAGAAAACATGGAGAAATTCTGGGAATTAGAAGAGGTTTCGAAAGACAGTAAAAGCTGGTCGGTAGAGAAATCTTCATGCGAAACACTGTTCAAACACACCACCAAGCGAGGAAAAAATGGCCGATATAGGGTAAAATTACCCTTCAAAGAGATCCAATTGGATCTACTCGGAAGTTCACGACAGCGAGCACTACAACGTTTCTACACCTGGAAACAAAATTCAGTAAAGATCCAGAATTGAGATCACATAAACTTCATACGAGAGTACATCCAGATGGGTCACATGAAACAGGTTGACCAAGGCAGAGGGAAATTTTATCTACCCCATCATGCAGTGGTTAAGAAAACAGCAGACGCTACCAAAATTTCGCTACCATTCTACAGAATGATCTATGGGCGGTCCTTCTTAGATGGAGAAAACATCAGATAGTGTTCTCTGCAGGCATCAAAAAAATGTACCGGCAAATACTGGTTCAAGAGGAGCGTCAGAAATATCAACGAATTTTATGGAGAGAAAGCAATCGTCATCCAATAGGTGGATATCAATTAACAACAGTAGCATATGGAACATCTGCCGCACCATATCTGGCGATTCGTACATTACATCACTCGCCGAAGATGAACACAGCAAGCACCCCAAGGCAAGCCATATCCTAAAGCACGACTTCTATGTTGATGACGTTTTGACCCGTGCAGATACATTGGAAGAAGTAGTACAAGTGAAAGCACAGCTTATCGCGCTACTTCATCACGGGGGAATGGAATTGAGTAAGTGGTCAAGCAATCATCCTAACATATTAAAGGGATTACACAAGGATGAGATCTTGAGCCATCGCCGATGAGCAAACAATCAAAACCTTAGGGTATAGCCTATCCCTTCGGCCGACTGCTTCATATTCCAATTTCCACCACCCAATGACAAGAAAATAACGAAACGCCAATTCTTGTCGGAAATATCGAAAATCTTCGATCCTTTGGGATGGCTGGCACCAGTAACCATCGGTTGTAAAATAATGTACCAAAGGCTAAGGAGTCTCAACCTAGGCTGGGACGAAGAGCTACCAGCAGAAACAGCTAGACGCTGGGATCAACTCAAGCTCGAGCTAAATTCCGCTGAACTGTTGGTACATTTGATTTACTAACCCCATCTGATCAATATAACGGGAATTTTATCTAACAAATCATTTTCTGGGGGAACCCGTAAAGCATTAATGTTCTTATGTTACAAGACTCATATTATCTGCATATTACCGCAGCCTCTAATAATCCTTCGAAATGTGGAGCGCTTAGAGGTATAAAGTGCCATGTAATTCTCTGCATTGAAAAACGACCCTGGATAATTGTTCCCAGTGCCGTTCTGTACGTTTACTTTGGAATCGGAAACAGATAATACATTTTTGAAAGTCATTCCTTACTCCTTCTGCTCCCCTTATTATCCAGAAAGTTTTCAGGAGAAATGCTAATGTTAATTAATGCATTAGTGCACAGGCTGGTAAGGTGTGATTTAGATGGTAGAATTAGAGGGTGTTTTTCTTCGAATGAGAGATCCGAATTTTTTAGTCTTTCTCCTATCCTTATAAGGCCGTCATCTTGAAAACACCTTGAAACACCTTGAAATTCCCTTACGATTGTGGTTAATGATGTCCTGAGTTCTATTGCCTGGATTTCATTTGAACACGCTACGTTTTTACTGATCTTAAATACGAATTGGAGAAAAAAAGCGCTCGTAGCGGTCAATGAGGTTTAATATGGCAATAATTATTGTGAACGTGAAGAATAGCTGTGGTCTGTGTTAGATCAATACTTGTGTTAAACTTTTCCATGGTTTCATTTGTTACAGGTTCATTGTTCCAGGGTACTTAATTTTGATATGTAAATCCAACAGGATGGTCCGCTGGGTTTTGGGTTGAGGCTATATGTGTTTCCGTCCCCCGATTTTAGTGGTGTTTTGAATTTGATACCCGATTAGAGACGACTGTTTTCCATTTTGTCGCTGGTTTCTGTAGCCAACCCAAAACAATAGATTCTCCCAACTCGGGTAGGTACTACCTTGATTTTAGCCGTGAGTTGCCGTGTGACAATTGTTTTATCTGACAATCCAATTCTGCTGAAGATATGGTTCCTATCCAACGTGGAATTGATAGGGTTTCAAGCAGTACTAGTTCGTTACGCAGCCTCACCAATTTTACTGTAATATCGTTAGGAACCTTGTCATCCTATTTTGTTACTGTGGTAAAAAGTTCTTGTAATATAGGTTTGGCTGTGATGGTAATTTGCGACAACCATCCTAATGGATCAAATCTCTGTTTGTAAGTTCAGTTTCTGATGATACTTGGTTTACCTTGAATCTAAAGAATTTGGAGATCGGATTCGACATAAAATTCCTCTATTAAGATTTTTCGAGCTATTGAATAGTTTTCACCTTCATCCATTGCTAGCTGTTATAATGTTCGTATTGCCAAGAACGGAGCTGCTGATGTGCCATATGTAACAGTAGTCAAGTTGTATTCCCGTAACGGTTGGTTTGAGTTCTCCCTCCAGCCGTGATGTTCCTTTCTCACTTCAACTTGTCGACACATTTTGATTATATCAACTCCGAGTACTATTCTGTGTTTTCTCTACCGTAGAATAAGTGTCCATAAATTGTTTTGCAGGGTAGTTCCGACATGCAGAGTATCATTCAAACTACAATAAGATGCTGAATTTATTGAGGCGAATTTTCCTGCAAAATTGCGGGATGTGCAATGTAAAATTGTCCCTTGCAATTGGATGATGGTGTCATATGTGCCATTTGAAGATACTCTCTCATGAGTCCTAGATACAGGCACAGTAGTCGTTCATTATTTTGAAACCTTTTCATAATTTGCAAGAACCGTTGCGTGGGTCTTTGTTTTGAAGCACCAAGGTTGCTGATATCATTTTCTTTGAACGGTTAGTTCAACCACGTACCATCCACTTGGATTCCACGTAACCGTTTGGCAGTAAATTGTTTCACACGCACATGAGCTTGTGCTAATTTTGCCTTGATACTGATGTTAACCATTAGAGTCTTGGGTTGGGCGGTTATTGCTGGACCTACTATAAGCCAACCCAAACTTGTTTTTATTGCATTTGGATTTCCTCGAATGATCTGTGATTCTGACATGTCCTTCAGGTGTTTTTGTTTTGCCTCCAATTCCGACCAAATACTCCTAACTGCTTACATGCGCTTTCAGTAGTCAAGGATACTTGAGATCCTAGGTCAATTAATGCCCGTAGGGTAACCGTTTTGTTTGTGGAGGTTTTGGTTATGATTTTAGCCGTTGAGAGCAGGATTGTGGTATTTCAGCACACAGTGTTTTGAGGCATGCTTCTGTTAAGCGTGTGATAGGCAGTTGGTACACAATTTTTTTCTATTGATGAAATCTATTCTCCGGCGTTAGGTGATTTGTCTAAAATGAATACAATTTGGAGTTATGTACCCTTTCCTTTTTCTCAGTAATTACAGAATTCACCACTGCAATCAGCTTTTTGTTGGCTTCCTCGATCTACCAAAATTTTTCTATGTGAATCAATCTTGGATTATTTACTTGAGGTGGCGCTTACACTCTGGAGTGGTTCAAGCCCATTCATTCTCTCCGTTTATGTTAAAATCGCTCCATTGTGGCAAAGTTACGACTACCATGAAATAATTTCTCGTATAGTGCTTTAGGCTGTTGTAATCCAACTTGTTGGCATAACATGAAAGAGGCTGGTGCTCCATTCGTCCACGTTGTAGCCCAAATTTCTTAAGCTTCTTTACACTGCTTCACTGTATCATTCTTTTTTCTAATATCATTCATTGGTTAGATGTTCTATTAAATTTCCTTAAAGTAGGTTAATTTTTGGAAGTCTGATACATGGCTGTTATCATGTATCAGATTGTTGAACGTATTTATGGAAGATATCCAGATTTTGAAGATTTTGCTTGATGTTTGGTGTTATTGTGATTTTGATGACTTTGGATTGTTTCATCACTGTGCCCAAGTAGTCATCTACGAAATACGGCAGAGTGGTTTCTTCGTCCTCGCTGCTTCGATGTATATTTTGTCATACAGCTTCTGGCTTCTTTTCCATTGTACTATTTGCTTCTCTTATCATGGCGTGGGATTGCCTCATTTTGAATTGTTGTGCTTTGCCACCGCTTGTCGAGCTTTCCAATATTTATGTGTTGGGAAGTTATTTGTATACACGTATGTGAAGTTATCCCACGATTCTATCACAGGAAATACAAAAACTCATCAGCAACACTAATCAATAAAAAAAACCCATTTGCTCTTCTGTGAAGCCCCGGAACCAGTCCAGAATTTGTTTAAATTGATTCAAAATAAACAGTAATTGGTGTATTTGGCCCAGCCCATAATTTATTAAAGCTCACATTAAATACAAAAATTAAATTCGTTACTTTCAAATTTTGCGAATTTTAGCCATGCAACCGTTATATCAATAGAACGAGCTAAAATTACATTAGACACGATAAAGGTACTTGACACGTTAAAAATATAAACTAATCGGTTTACGACTATGCAGTTTTGAGATGATCACACTTGTGTCTTACTTTTAGAAAAGTTAGAAATACTCGTTCAGTGGCAACTGACCGAAATTGGATCCTAGACCAGATGTATCCATAGACATACAACTCGTATTTGAACAAAATTGCATTTAAATTCTGCGCGTCAAAAGAATAAATCTGTCGGATTAAGACTATGTGGTTTTGAGATCGTCACACCTCCGCCTTACTTTAAAAAATGTTAGAAAAAAATCGTTTAGTCGCAACTTTGCGAAATTTGGTCCTGGACCAGATGTATCCACGCAACTCGTATTTGAACAAAAATTTAATCTAAATTTGGCACTTCAATAGTACAAATCCGTTGGATTAAGGCTATATGGTTTTGAGATCGTCATACCCCTGACTTTCTTTTAGAAAAGTTAGAAAATCTCTTTCCATGGAAACTTCACGAAATTGGGTCCTGGATCAGATGTATCCATGCAACTCGTATTTGAACAAAAATTACATTTAAATTTCGCACTTCAATAGTACAAATCTGTCGGATTAAGGCTATATGGTTTTGAGATCGTCATACCCCTGTGTTTAGTTCCTGAAAAACAAAGCTTTATTAAGAATGGAAAACAACATTACCGAAATTATACTCATCTTAAAACCCGCAGTATCTAGCAGTTTTTAATTTTCAACTGGAATCAAATCCCCATCTGAAAAAGATAAATCAATTATATTTTTTTTACAATTTAACTAAATAGCATAACTAATATATATATATAATTAAATAATCTTTAATTACCTTTTGAATATAAACACAAAATTATTATTATTTTCACTGAAATGTCACTTGTAAATATTGTTCAGTGAACATTATCCATAATTAGTACATTTATTCCATGTTCTATTAGTAATTAGTACTTCTACTTTAATTTTATAGCATGTTTAATATTTTGTAATTCTACCTTAATTTTATAGAACATTAAGTCTACAATTATTTTATATCGTTTAACTATAATTGAATTTAAAAATTATGTAATCAGGCAATCTTTTTTCATTCCTTAACTTGTAACAACTAACAAGTGGAAATTTTGAGTCACTTTATTCTGTAATCCCTTAAAGTGTATATTAAAAATAAAAGATTCATAAATAATATTTCTAGTAATATTTATTTAAACCATTTGTGAATTTCTTTAATATATAAAACGGGGAACGTGAAAACCATTCACACCTATACATTAACAAACAATACAACTCGGGATAAAAGTACAGCATTAAAACTCCTGAGGAATTTAATAAATCTAGCTGTACCCCGGCATAAATGGTCCTTCGAGCCGGATTGAGGCATCCGCATTATTTAGATCAACGCTATAGGAATCAACCAACGTGCTGCAGTTAATTTATATTAACCACCCGCATCACATCCAGTGAAATCTAGAAGTTACAAATCATCAAAATTTACGGCCATTTTGATGAAAAGGAACCACCTCGTGTTTAAGATAAGTAACCTTCTTTCTTCTTCAATTTCTATATTCCATTTGAAATTCATATTTAATAAAATCGAAGTATTCGTTCAAATAGAAACATTTTTTTTACTTTTATTCTATTTTCAATTCTCAATAATTTGATCGTAGTACGAATTTCTGCTTTTCCTTCTTATAAACTATCGTATTAAAGAAACAGTGATCCTTAAAAATCGAACGGTACGTTCAAATAAAGCGTGGTGAAATTACATATCTAGTGATAATACTCTTAGTGAACCATTTTGTGTACTAAATAAAATTTAATATGTCCGAGGTACTTATCGCTGGTCTTAAAAAGCAACGTAGCATTAATAAGTGTAAATTAACCAACCTCGTGAAATATGCTCGGCAAGATCATAAACTGACCGATTTAGGCGAACTAACCACGCGGTTACGTCGGGTTGAAAAACTCATGGAGGAGTTTACAGATATTGAGACGCGTATCTTCACAGCCGATCCTACCGAAGAAAGTAACCTTGCATATGAAGAAAATTATTATACCGCTATTACGACGCTAAATAATGTGATTCGATCCAAAAGTCTCCACCAAGGGGTGATAAGTTTGGATAACACGCACAACGAAACCTTAACCGGCGAACACTCTCAAGTTAAATTGCCAAAAATTCATATACCTCCGTTTACTGGGGATTACTCAGAATGGCAATCGTTTTATGATATGTACAGTACAATTATTCACGAGTCACCGAGCTTGAGCCCTGTCCAAAAATTTCAATATTTGAAAGGGCTTCTTAGAGGAGAAGCTGCAATACTTCTACGACACATATCTGTTACCGAGGGGAACTACATCGGTGCACTTAATAAACTGAAAGAGCGATACGACAGAAAGAAATACATCATCAGCACGTTTATCCGAACTTTTATTGAGCAGCCTGCAGCTTATCATCCCACGGTTGCTAACATCAAACGAATAATGGACACTTCTGATGAAGTGATTCGTGGATTGCAAGCCCTTGGAGATGTGGGGGAAACTCGAGATCCCTGGCTAATCCACATTCTACTCCAAAAATTGGATGATAAATCTAAAACAATGTGGGCCGAGCACTCGGCAGATATAGTTAACCCAGAATTCACTGAATTTCTTAAATTTTTAGGTCGTCGAATTGACACTTTAGAAACGCTTAGTTCAACCACCAAGCAGACCAATTCGAAGGCACAAATAAAGGGTCATGTCGCGTCAGAAAATACATTGAGTGAAATTGAAGGCCATGCGGCAGTCCGATCTTTCAGCTATAAATGTGCTATGTGCCAAGACACAAGTCATTCAATTTTCCAATGCAGCCAGTTCCAAGCATTAAACTCAAATGAACGGAAAGAGTTTGCCAAATCAACGAATCGGTGCTTCAATTGTTTGAGTAGTAGCCATCCGATTTTCAGATGCACCTCAAGACGTCGTTGCCAGAAATGCGGTAAAAAGCATAACACCCTGCTGCATTCAGAGGAAACTCCAGGTACTTCAGCACCAGAAATCCAAACCAAATTGACAAAGGAGATCACGACTCTGCATGTTCACGACACAGGCATGAACGCGATACTTCCAACAGCAATAGTATCCGCGGTTGATTATTCCGGCCGAACTATGTTGTGCAGGGCTTTGTTAGATTCCGGATCACAAGCCAGTTTTATCACAGAAGCTTTCGCGCAACGCTTACGCTTACAAAAACGAAACTCACGTATCTCAATAAGTGGTTTGGGACAGTCCAGTTCGGGAACTTCCAAAGGTATTGTGACAATAACGCTTAAACCAACTCTCTTTCCAGAATTTTCTGTAGAAGCACTCGTTATGTCCAGAATTACTAGCAAGCTGCCTCCTCGAAATATAAACATCGATATTACAGCCTATAACGGTATCAAATTAGCTGATCCTAAATTCAACAAATCCAAAGCCATAGATCTGCTTATCGGCGCTGACCACTTCTTCGATGTTGTTCAAGATGGGAAAATTAAACCAAATCCAAATGGGCCAGTTCTTCAAAATACGGTGTTCGGCTGGGTTATTTCAGGGTCCCCTGGACAGTTCGCAGTACCTGAAGTAGCATCGATGATGAGTCTACCGAGTAAAGATAATGATATAGTTAACGTGGATCGAACTCTTCGTAAATTTTGGGAATTGGAATCCCTCCATTATCAAGAGAATATTCTGTCGCCCGAGGAATCATTCTGTGAGCGTCACTTTGTCGAGAATTTAGAACGAAATTCCCAAGGTCGCTACGTCGTTAAACTTCCATTCAAGGAACCGCCAAGTAAACTGGGAGAATCATTACCAGCAGCGATACAAAGACTGAGAGGTGTGGAGCGTCGTTTCATTCGTGATCCATTATTTTCGAAACTCTATCAAGATTTCATGTCCGAATATCAGAGTCTAGGCCACATGGTAGAAATCACTCCACCAAAATCATCAGAAAATCAGTTCTTCTTGCCTCATCATGGTGTACTGAAACCATCCAGTAGCACGAGCAAATTGAGAGTTGTGTTCGATGGGTCTGCCAAGTCTAGCACGGGGTTTTCCTTGAATGATTGTTTAGCTGTTGGGCCAACCGTGCAATCAACGTTATACGCTATTATTCTTAGGTTCAGAGAATACAAGTACGCATTTTCTTCGGATATAGAAAAGATGTACCGTCAGGTTGTCATATCTCCAGAGGATTCAAAATTTCAGCAAATTTTGTGGCGGTGCAATCCTTCCGAGCCTCTTCGCTATTTTCGCCTGAAGACAATCACTTATGGTTTAGCTTCGTCATCATTTCTAGCCACCCTTGTCATCAATCAAATATCACAGGAAAATAAAAATTCCGAACCACACGCTTCCGGAGTGATAGCTAGAAATATCTATGTGGATGATCTTATGGCAGGAGCCGACAATGAAAATGAGGCTCTGCAACTAAAAGAAAAGGTTACCGGTATATTACAAGGCTACGGATTTCACCTTAGGAAGTGGAAAGCCAACAATCAAAAAATATTAAGCACAACTCCTCAAGAACTACAGGATTTAAACCACAAAGAAATTCATGATCCTAGTGAAACATCAGCAGAATCTATAAAGGTTTTGGGAATCGAGTGGAATCCGAAAACAGACAGTTTCACTTTCACGTCACGGTTACCAGCTTCCAAAAACTTCACCAAAAGAACAGTTCTGTCTGAAGCGAGCAGATTGTTTGATCCACTAGGTTGGCTGGCTCCAATTATTATTACTTTTAAAATCTTCTTACAGCTTCTCTGGGGCGACAATCTTCAATGGGACGATCCGCTACCACACGATAGACAAATTATGTGGGAGAAAATAAGAAACAATCTACAGGCCATAAACTACATTTCTATTCCAAGATTTATTAACACTGTTCGAGGGTCTATTACGGATATACACGGATTTTGTGATGCCAGTCAGTCTGCCTACGCGGCAGTAGTTTACTTCAAAACAATCACGTCCGATGGTCAAATTTCCATTCAACTTGTTTCCGCTAAGACTAAGGTAGCACCTATCAAGCAGCAAACGCTACCACGACTCGAATTATGCGCAGCAGTACTGTTAACAAAGCTAATCGAAATTGTCAAAAAGGAATCAAACGTAATTACAAACGAGACATTTGCCTGGACTGACTCCCAGATTGTTCTCGACTGGCTAACGGATCATCCAAGACGTTGGAGTACTTTTGTTGGTAACCGAACCGCGGAAATTCTTACCAGCCTATCAAGAAAACATTGGCTACATGTTCCTTCGGCCGACAACCCTGCCGATTGTACCTCTAGAGGCTTGTCACCTACTGAACTGAAATCTCATCCCTTGTGGTGGAATGGACCAAATTGGTTGTTGCAATCGTCTAATTCTTGGCCTCTACAGAAAAGCGACTATGGCCATCAAGAAGAACAGTCAAAAAGGATTACCACATTTACTATTATTTGCGCTCAGTCAACTGACTGGTTTGATGACCAAATCTCCAAATCCTCGTCATTTTACAAACTGCAAAGAGTTTTATGTTATGTATTGCGATATATTAACAACTCAACGAAACCCAAAGTCGCGAGAATTGATGGAATCCATTTAAGACGAGAAGAACTTTTCGAAGCTGTGCATATACTTTGCAAACATGAACAACGTCGATTCTACAAAGATGACATAAAGGCATTGCAATCCACAGGACAAATCAATAAGACAAGTCCACTTAAATCATTGGATCCGTTTATTGACGACTCGGGACTACTTCGAGTGGGAGGGAGACTCCATAATAGCTTGGCATCATATTCAACTAAGCATCCGGCAATCATTTCCCCAAAGTCAAGAATCGCGTTTCTAATCCTTCGTGATATGCATTTAGAACATAAGCATGCAGGTCCGACTCTTCTTTTATCAATATCACGACAACAATATTGGATACCAGGGGGTAAAATGAAGGCCAAAGAAGATGGGTAGGCTGCCTAAGTCACGGGTTCAATTTATTCGACCTTTCCTCGCAACAGGTGTAGACTACGCAGGACCCATTTCCATCCACTTAACTAAAGGGCGCGGTCAAAAAACTTACAAAGCATACATAGCTCTCTTTATATGCCTTAGTATAAAAGCAGTTCATCTGGAACTAGTCACTGATTTGTCAAGCGAGGCATTTCTAGGAGCTCTAAAAAGGTTTACAGCTCGACGTGGAGTTTGTTGTGAGTTGCTGAGTGACAATGGTACTAATTTTATTGGGGCCAACACTAAATTGCAGAAAGAATTCAACAAACTAGTTCAATCTTCTAATACCATTTCTAATTATCTTTCTAGCAATCGAATCACCTGGAAATTCATACCACCTAGTTCTCCTCACTTTGGTGGACTATGGGAGGCAGCAATAAAAGCAGCTAAGTTCCACATTAAAAGAGTCATTGGGAAGAATATATTAACCCTGGAGGAAATGAATACCTTGTTAGCCGAAGTAGAAGCCATCCTAAATTCGAGGCCGCTATGCGCAATTAACGACACAGAAATAGATGCGCTTACCCCAGCGCATTTCCTCACCCTGACTTTCTTTTAGAAAAGTTAGAAAATCTCTTTCCATGGAAACTTCACGAAATTGGGTTCTGGATCAGATGTATCCACGCAACTCGTATTTGAACAAAAATTTCATTTACATTTCCCACTTCAATAGTACAAATCTGTCGGATTAAGGCTATGTGGGTTTGAGATCATCACACTCCTGCCTTACTTTAAGAAAAGTTAGAAATTACTCGTTCCGTGGCAACTTTGCGAAATTGGGTCCTGGACCAGATGTATCTATACAACTCGTATTTGAACAAAAATTACATTCAAAATTCGCATGTTAAAAGTATAGATTTGTCGGATTATTTTTAAAAAAAATTTGAAATTTAAAATTCTTAATCAGGATGAAAAATTTTCTAATTTTTGTATACGGATTATGATTTTGAGGGAAAATTTTAAATGGCCCTTAACCTTCCATTTTCGATAACATCTGAAATAATACTGAAGATTTCAGCCATTTCATATATTAGAAAAAAGGTATTAAATGTATAAGACATTGAAACTAACGGCCAACATAAAAGATGTATTTTGGTAATGGTAAAGCTTCTGGTCCCCATTTAACACAAGCATTTCACAATGAGAGGTGCGTCGTTCGACGCCTCGAATCCGCGTGTACACTTTATGCTAATCACATACATCAATTATTCAAATTTCGAACCACCTCGTTGCTAATTAGTTCACTCAAGAATTTTTTTTACATTTTAATGTAGTAATTTACAAGCATTGCTATTTTAATGCGTCCATAAAATAAGAGAATGCCTTAATAAAAAAAATTATTATCTTCTTGTAGAGCCGTATACAGAAATGTATGTATATTGACGATCATAAAGCATTTTAATAAACAGCACCAACAAGAATAACAACAACCACAATGTTAATCTTAAAATCACGACTCTTAATAGTTATAAATTTATAACAAAAGAATAATTAGACAATTATATCTTTAAAATAATAATAATAATAATAAAAAAAATTCATAATTAAAAAATGGAAATAATTTATAAATCTAATTTTGATATAATTTTCGGTTTGAGTACCACGAATCGTGGGAACACGTTACGATGATGAATGGTGAATCCACAAAAATAGAAATTAATAAAAATTGTCGAAAACAATTCGTACTTTAATCCAAACTTCTTGGCAGTCTTTTACTTATTTCGTCTTCCGCAAGCAGTTTTCTATATGTAAATATAATATGGTTAGGGTTTGGCATTTTACCAATTACTCAAATCTACATTTGACTCAAATTGTGGGTCGATACAAATGCAAATCACAATAAGTGTAAACATGAGAGTCACAAGAAGTAAATTTTGTAAATTTACACTAATAAAATACTCCACTCTTAAAATCTCACTTAAAAATTCGAGCGCGATAAAAAAAATTGTCTTGGTATTGCCAAATGGAAGAGCGTATTGGCACATCGCAGACGAACAAATAAAGATGAATATAGTAACAGCGATGTTTAAGAATTTGGTCCGAAATTTCCATCCCGAGAAGGTTTTTTTTATGAAGAGTGTGTGTCTTTGCTAAATCACATAAAAATAATTCCATCCCGATAATTTTAGTGTTAAATTGAAGAAAAAGATTAGCCCGAAAAATTTCTAAAATTGTTCGCAGTAAAAACAGATTCACTTTAATCTACAGTTACAGTCCCATGATATCGTCAACCGAGATAAATGCTTCAATCTGTTTCCCATGGAAAGTGCTGATCGTTCAAAATACTTTATTCAATGGAATGCAATCAACTGCACATCAACGTGATCGAGGTGTCACATATCGTTCAACATCATGCGATGTAAAATGCTGAGTGGTTGAATCTGTAACTTTAGTTTTAAGAAAACCAAAATAGAATAGTTAGTTGTAAATTAGACTTTAAGCAAATAACATGTAATAAAAATTGAACGTAAATTAAATAAAATTGTTTTTTTTAAATTTACATGAAGTCACGACTCATAATTGGCGCAGCCTCGCGGTAAAGTGTTAGTGTTTTGTGAAGTGCTATAGTGCAAAGGATTGCCAAATAAAAAGTAATCCAAAGTGAATTCCGTTACGGAAGTGAATTGAATTTGTGTACGTTGTAAGAATTGTGTAGTCGGAGAAGCCTTTCGAAAGGGAGTAGAATATACTCGCTCTGAGCTATAATTAAAACAAGTGCCACATTCTTTTTACCCCGTAACATCTCCGGCTGAAGGTTCTAAACCGCCAAGAAGATTTGAGGATTCCGCCAAACACCAGGACATCAACACTACAACCCGCTCCCAACGACAGCAGTACGAGCAATCGTATAAAAAGGTAAGACTTTTGAATTTTCTTTCTTAGTGTTTAAAGTTTTAAAGTTTAAATCTTGCCAAAATTTGACCTTTTTTCTTTCGCGCACTACAAGATAGACGCGATAAGATAAAGTCTGGTCATTAATGTCCTACGTACACTACAAGATAGATACGTAGAACAAAAAATTAGGGCATATAGTAACCATCGTGCACTATCAGATAGACACGAAAAGCTAAAGTAAAAAATTTTACGTTAACCATCACTAAACGTGAACGACGAAAAATTTTGTCAAAGAGAATCACGATTTCGCGAATTAACGGAAATTTTTTTTTATATAATTGTTTAACTCGTTAACCGTCGAAACAGACATACGATTTGTAACAGATTCCATATTATCATATGAATAAGAAGAAGAATATTGAGACCTTCATTGCAAATAGAAATTTGGGCCCAATAGACACCTTAATTAATAGTAATATGGAGGAAATTACAGAACAATTAAAAGTCATTTCTGACCAACTAGCTAAGTTAGGTCAAAAACAAAACGAACACGACCTGGTATTGACATACCTAAATGGAAAAGTTGAAGCGACGGAACCCGCTCAACGTCAGGAAGTTAGGGAAAACCTAAATAATTTCGATCTATTTAAGATCCCCGACCCCATAAAATCCATCCCCCAGTTCGATGGAAATAGAAAGCAGTTGTCAGCATGGCTGACAACAGCAGAAGACACTCTAAGAGTGTTCGAGCCGTTAGTTACTCAACAAAAGTTTGGATTGTACATTCAGGCAGTTCATAATAAAATTGGGGGCAAAGCCAAAGACGTATTGTGCTTAGCCGGTAATCCCAGAACTTTTTTAGAAATAAAACAAACGCTTTTAGAGGCATTAGGTGATAGACAAGAGCTATCATTTTATAAATCTCAATTATGGGCCACAAAACAAGATGATTTGTCAGTGCACAACTATTTCAACAAGGTGAAAGAAATAGTGCAAAACATTAAATCACTGGCAAAACAGAACATCTTATATAATCAAGCTTGGCCAGCTATTACGACATTTATTGAGGAAGACGCCCTGGCAGCGTTCATCTCAGGGCTAAGGAAGCCATATTTTGGTTATGCGCAAGCCGCAAAACCCAAAAGCTTGGAGGAAGCTTACGCTTTCCTTTGCAAGTTCAGCTCGAACGAAACTATATCGAGTAACTCAAAAAGAGTACCGCCGAAATATAATCCCCAAACACGAAATTCAGAGCAAAGTAATTTTAAAAAGACACCTTGGTCCGACCAGGAAAAAAACGAAATCACACCAATGGATGTCGATCCATCTTTCAGATCTAGAAAAACATTCAACAAAAAAACTATAAATACCCACGAAATTGTCTCACAAAATAAAGACGCCGAAGCGGAAAACCCAATTCCTCTGGAATCTCAAGAAACTCCAGACATGGGAAATTTTTGGGAGGGTCAGAATTCCGATTCGGAAGACTAAACTTCCTCCCATATCTCAAGATAAAAAACACATTAACGAACCAAATAATAAAAATCCTAATCGACACAGGGGCTAATAAAAATATTATTAAACCCGGAATAATACCAAGTTACCTGCTAGTGCCAGAACGAGCATCAGTAAAAAATGTATTAGGAACACAAATTGTATCAAATAAAGGCAAAATTAATTTTTTCAGAAACAATTTGCCTGCTCAAACATATTACGAACTCAATTTTCATGAATACTTCAGTGGAATACTAGGTTCCCAGTCTATGGCACAAATGAATACCATTATCGATTATCAATCGAATACAATTTCTCTTAACAATAAAGTTCTAAAATTTCTCAGATATTACCCGTACAAAAATTTTTACAATCATACAACAACGTTCGATACAAAAACGGACGGCGACTGGTTAGTCACCGAACACACAAAATTAAATGATGCAATCGTAATTCAACCGGGGTTATATAGATCCAAGGACTACAAAACCACGGTGAATATCTTAACAAGTACCCCGGAACCACCAACCAAGTTACCTAAATTAGGTTTAAATGTAAATAATTTCGAAACAATTGAGCCAGTTCAGGCTTACGGTCATACACCCATATCCAAAACAATTATTAAAGATCTAATTCGCATGGACCACTTATGCGAAAATGAGAAAACCGCTCTATTAAATGCAATTTACGACCAACAGAAAGTCTTATTGAAAGCAAACGAGAAGCTTTCGGCAACAACAGTAATCAAGCATAAGATACTGACCAAAGACGAAACTCCTGTCTATACAAAGACATACAGGTATCCTCACCACTTTAAAAGTGACGTGGAGGACCACATACAGGAGATGTTGAATAGCGGGATCATTAGAAACTCTAGTAGCCCCTATTCATCACCCATTTGGGTCGTACCAAAAAAACCCGATGCTTCAGGTACACGCAAAATTAGGGTAGTTATTGACTACCGGAAACTAAATGACAAGACGATCGATGATAAATTTCCGATACCGCAAATAGAGGAAATTTTAGACAATCTGGGAAAATCCACTTATTTTACTACACTAGACCTAAAGTCAGGATTCCATCAAATCCCTATGGATAAAAGCTCTCAGGCAAAAACCGCATTCTCAACTGAAAAAGGACACTTTGAGTTTACTCGAATGCCGTTCGGGCTCAAAAATGGTCCAGCGACGTTTCAACGAGCTATGAACAATGTCCTTAACGGACTAATCGGTAAAATTTGCTACGTATACCTCGATGACATTATCATTGTAGGTTGCAATCTAGAAAATCACATTGCAAATCTTAAGGAGGTTCTTAAAAGACTATCCCATTTTAATCTCAAAATCCAGCTCGACAAATGTGAATTCCTTAAAAAGGAAACAGAATTCCTGGGACATGTAATCACACAAAACGGGGTAAAACCTAATCCAGACAAGATCGATAAAATCCTTGGGTGGCCATTACCAACCACCCAAAAACAAATTAAGCAATTCCTTGGGCTAGCAGGCTATTATCGTCGCTTTATCAAAGACTATTCCCAAATAACAAAGCCAATGACCAAATTTCTAAAAAAAGGAATGGCTATTAACATCAAAGATCCAAAATATAATAAGGCTTTCGAAACAGTAAAGAAAATTATATCCACTGATCAAATTCTAGCCTACCCAGACTTTTCAAAACCCTTCATTCTAACGACAGACGCATCCGAATTTGCACTAGGTGCTGTCCTTTCCCAGATACAAGACAATGTGGAAAGACCAATCGCTTTTTCGTCTAGGACGTTAAACACTACCGAAACGAAATACGCGACAAACGAAAGAGAAGCTTTAGCCATAATTTGGGCCGTAAAAAAATACAAACCTTACCTGTACGGTAACAAGTTTACACTTCTCACAGACCACAAACCCTTGACGTTCATCAAAACTTCAGAAAAAATTCAAAAATATTAAGATGGCGTTTAGAACTTGAAAACTTCGATTATGACGTCGTTTACAAACAAGGCAAAACAAACGTAGTTGCTGATGCCCTCAGCAGAATGCCAAAGACGGAATCAGGGGAAGTAAACTATCACAGGATTAATGATTCAGACAACGATTCAATCGTAAGGCAAACTCCAAGCGAATCGGAAACAATACACTCGACTGACACCTCTAACGATTATTACATACACTTCGCCAATCGCCCAATAAATTATTACCGAAACCAGATAATTTTTAGATTATCAAAAATCGACACGATAATAAACGAAGAAATGTTTCCCAATTTCAAACGAACCACTATTGTAAAAGAATCTTTTGAAAAAAGCGAAATTACAAAACATCTAAAGAATTTTCATAATCGCAAACAGTCAGCAATCTTGGCACCAGAAAATCTTTTTCAGAAGATTCAAGAAGCGTTCAGGGAAAATTTCTCCCAAAAGGGCCACTTCGTCCTTGTAACAATGATGGTAGAGGACGTAACGAGTGAAAAACGTCAAGACATAATAGTTATGAAAGAGCACGACAGGGCCCATAGAGGTATTAAAGAGGTCGAAAGTCAAATTCGGCGATCATATTTCTTTCCCAATATAACAAAAGAATAAGTTAAAAGTTACACAAATTCTTGCATAGTTTGCAATACACATAAATATGACAGAAAACCCTATAACGTAAAGGTATCACCAAGACCGAACACCAGTAAACCACTAGAGCGGGTACACATCGATATATTCAGCATCGATAAATCAAGCTATCTGTCAGTCGTCGACGCCTTTTCAAAACACCTTCAGATGATAAGACTCTAATCGAAAAATTTAATCGACACAACCTTTAAATCGATCCAATTTCAAGAATTTCTAAGTAAACTAAATATAAAAATAGAATACGCATCGTCGTCAGAATCCAACGGTCAAGTTGAAAGAACCCACAGTACCATAATCGAAATATTTAACCTGAACAAAAATAAATTCCCAGACACCACTACAACGGAGATTATAGAGTTGTCAGTAGCACTTTATAATAATTCAGTTCATTCGGCAACCGGTTTCACACCGAATGAAATTATTTTTAATCAGAACAATACCACGAACCCCGGCGAAATAGTAGAAAAGGCAAACTTAATATTCAATGAGATCAGTAGAAATTTGGAAAAATCGGTAAGCAGGATGCTAAAAGAAAATAACAATAAAGAGGAACCCCCGGAATTAACGGAAAATCAAGTAGTGTTTTTGAAACCCAATATAAGGTCAAAAACGAAACCAAGGGGAATTAAAGTTAGCGCAAGAAATATCGGACTTAGGACATTCATAATAAACAAAGACATTAAGAGAAATAAAAACAAAGTCAAAAGATTAAAAAAATATTAATTGTAATTTTTTTTTGTCATTTCAGAAATGTTTATTATACCATATTCAATAATTTTAATTTTTTTCAATCATATTAATGTTAATGCTCAAAGATTAGAGATCAAAAACTTAAATGAAGATCCAATATTAATACAAAAAATAAATGAATGTAGGATTCAAACAGGAATCATTAGAGTTATCCACCCAATAAATATAACCAATCTAGAATTTACCATAGAATTAATTATGAAAAATGTAGTAGATAAATTAGATAAAGATAAGTTAGAACTTTATACTATAGTCAAAGAAAAATGTAAAAGTTTACAGAACAACCTACTTCAAATAAAACCACCAAAACGACTCAGGCAAAGAAGATGGGACGCATTGGGATCAGGATGGAAATGGTTGGCAGGGAGCCCAGATGCGGACGATTTAAGGATAATCAACACCACATTGGATGGACTAATAAACGAGAACAACCAGCAATACCAAGTCAATGAACAAATCAACAACAGAATTAAACTTTTAACAAACACCATAATCGAAGTTTTAACCAACACGGCAGTCGCCAACAAAATTGTCCTTAACGAACTAGAGGTCATGATGGCAATTATACACATCGATACCATTAACAAAATTATAGAAGACATACAAGACGCAATCGTGAGAACAAAAATAGCATTACCAAGCAATAAAGTACTTTCGATAAAAGAAATCATCGGCCTGAAAAACCTATTGACAGAACAAGGTGTAAATATAACAGTTCCGGATGAAGCACTTAAATTTGTCAAGCCCAAAATCGCTATATGTAATGAAACACTTCTGTACATATTAGAGGTACCAAAATTGGAAAACGAAACATCAACAACAATAAGGATTACTCCACTAGTTGTCAACAACACCATTATCGATAACTACCCTCAATACATCATTAAAAATAAGCAGAAATTATTCATTACTACAAATTACGACAATTATGTCCAAAGATACTCGGACATAAAAGAATTCAAAGACCAATGCATACAGCCTCTAGTTATGGGAAAACAGAGCAACTGTAACGTTACATCAGAGACAAACACGGCAATACGATGGATCTCTGAGGGTAAAATACTAATCAACAATGGCAAGAACGTCAAACTGTCTACTGATTGTGGGCCGGACGATAGGAACGTGACGGGAAACCTTCTAATAACAATCGAAAACTGCACAGCTACGATTAACAGCGAAATATTCCAGGCTTTCGAAATAAAAACAGAAAATGAAGAAATACAAGGAGCCCTACATAGTATCCAGATAGTACGCAAGATGAAATCAATCCAGAACATGACAGCAATCGAGCAAGATACCATCAAAAACAGAAACCTGTTAGAAAAAGTCTCTTTGAAACAGTACCACCATCAGAAATGGATATGGTCACTCTCGGGAGGGCTGTCTTTCTCATCAATATGTGTACTCGTGGCACTGTCATACATATTCCTGGGGAAATGCTCAATAATAAAAAAAGTTCGCAGTCCAAGTAAGCTAGAGGACACAAAAGTGGCATACACCGACCTACTAAGAAAAGCTGGTGTAATATTAAAAGTCGAGGACGACTTTTCCCTACCCCAGGGAGGAGTTACAGTCTCATAATTGCCAACTTAGATAAACGATTCAATCACTTTCTCATGGAAAGCGCTGATCGTTCAAAATACTGTATTGAACCATATTCAAAGATAAACGCTTCAATCACATTCTCACGGAAAATGCTGATCATTCAAAATATTATATTCAATGGAATGCAATCAACCGCACATCAACGTGACCGAGGAGTCATGTATCGTTCAACATCATGCGATGTAAAATGCTGAGTGGTTGAATCTGTAACTTTAGTTTTAAGAAAACCAAAATAGAATAGTTAGTTGTAAATTAGACTTTAAGCAAATAACATGTAATAAAAATTGAACGTAAATTAAATAAAATTGTTTTTTTTAAATTTACATGAAGTCACGACTCATAATTATAGTTGTAAATTAGATTTAAGCGACATTGCGATATAAAATTAAAACTAAAAATTGTAACAGAATAAATTAAATAAATTTTTTATTTCGACTCAATAATTCAACAACTCATAATTGGCGCAGCCGCACAGAACGAAAGTTTAAGCACAAGTTAAGTGATTAAAAAAAATTCAAGTGTAGTGTGTAACAGTACTTGAGATAGTGAACAAAAACTATCTCTTCGTGATTCCGTGGTAACTAATTTAAAGTGTCTGTGTGGAAATTCTAAAGTTGCTTTGAGTTTTTTTTGAAAACGGAGTAGAATATTCTCGCCCAACCGAGAATCGTTTCGAAACGGAATAGAATATACTGGCTCAGTGGGAATCGCTTTTAAGAAACCTACTTGGACTACAATAGGAGAAACACACGCCACCCACACGACAATTGAATACTTTCGGAACCAACTCACGACAGCAAAAACAAGGTAAGATCTTTTTTATTTATTAATTTACTTCATAAATCTGTACATGCTAAAGTGAATTTATATAAAGGATCACTTCCCTTTAGGGCATATAATATAAAAAAAGAATTCACCAACTTCGGCAGACTCATTCAATACGAGATAAACGTGGACGTTCCGTTCTTCGCACTATTAGATTGACGCAGAAAAGCTAGTGACGAGAAAGACAGCACTAGGAAGAAAAAGCTATCGAGTTACTATACGACCGAAATAGAAGTATAGGGTTAGTAGCGGAAAAAAACACACCATAAAATGGATGTACATAGATCAAATAAACGCTCAATTGACCGCGATAGCGAACCAATTACCAAATCTAGTTCAGAAACAGACTGAACATGACCAGTTATTAACATACGTTGGTCAGAAAATCGAAACTCCTGTTCCTCCAAGAGAGCAAAACACCGATAACCGAAAGGTTGTCGACCTATTCAAGATCCCAGATCCTATTAAATCCATTACTGTTTTGACGGGAATAAAAAACAAGTTTCATTATGGTTGAAAACAGCAGAAGAAACCTTACGTATGTTCGAGGGATTAGTTTCAGAACAACAACTAAAAATGTATGTACACGCTGTTAAAACAAGGTGGAAGTGAAAACGAGGAATATTCTATATCTCGCAGGTGACTCCGAGTCCTTTTTAGACATTAAACAAATATTGCTCGAAGCGCTAGGTGATAAGCAAGAATTATCGTTTTATAAGTCCAAACTTTGGGCACACAAACAAACCGAAACAATGACAGTCCATAGTTACTACTACAGGACAAAAGAAATCGTCCAGAATATTAAAACTCTGCATTAGGCAATCTGCACTTTTATTGAGAAGGACGCTCTAGCGGCATTCATCTCAGGCTTGAGAAAGCCATACTTCGGATACACCCAGGCGGCAAAACCCAAAAATATCGTGGAAGCATACGCTTTTTTATACAAATTTAGTAGCAATGAAACAATTTCAAATAACTCAAAAAAAAAAATCAAATCAGGTCGGTACAGCTCAGTCAAAATTTAACCAATTCCAAACAAGGACAAACGATTTCAATCTGGTTAAAATTGTAAAATACATACAGGTAAAATTGTCCATTCATCTACTAGAGCTAAGTCTAACATGATTTTTAACAAAACTACTTAAACACGTACAAGGAGCTTTAAAAACAAATAATGTATGATATACGCTTGGTCAGACTCAACCATTGCGCTGTGTACCACCAGGTGAAAGCAGGTCACAATCCAGCGGATATAGATTCACGCGGCTCATCACCCTTCGCACTAATAAATTATAAGTTGTGTTGGGAAGGGCCAGATTTGCTACGACAAAATATATCTAGGGAAGGAAATTAACAGTTGAATGCCAAATAATACCCATAATCGTGAAAAGTTAGAGGAACACATTCCAAAGATAACGACAATTGGCAGAGATGACCACGTTTTAGTGAGTTATTTGAACGATGTTCAAACTATTCGTACAACATACCAAACATACAAGAAGAGATGGTCAGCAGCTAACAGGTTCAGATAACCAGGCTAAACAAATGAGTTGTGATAATTTTATCACTAAATCCAACACTAGACGTAAATGGATTTTTATGGACGACTTCAAAATTCGGCACTATTTAGCTGCATTAAAGCAAAAAACATATCATCCTGGAAAAGCGCAACCTAGTGCCGCAAAGAATTATAGAAGAGGCCCATAATGCAATATATGCCTTTCGCCATAAACAGCACCTTACAAAGCAACAAATGAGGAATTTTCGTTCTGCCAGAATGCGGCCCTAACACGGCAATCGATTATGTTGGTCCAATTCAAGTAAGAACAACCCAGCGAACAGGTGACTAAACTTACAAAGGCTATATCGCCATATTTATCTGCATGGTAACAAAAGCTGTTCATATTTAAATCGTAATATTTATAACTATATATATAAAATATATATAGTTATATATATTTTATATATATAGTTATAAATATTACGATTTAAATATGAACAGCTTTTGTAATAATAAATATTATGCACGTAACTGAGCAAATAACTTAATTAAAAAAGGTGACGACCGCGCACTAACCATATTACTGGACAAGATCACCGTTGCGTGATAGCTAACGACGAAATAAATTGGCATTTCATACCACCAATTACAGCCTATTTCGGTGGTATAAGGGCAGCAGCAGGGATTAAATCGACTTGTAACTGCACTTACTAGTGATCTAACAGATCTATCAACATTAAAACCAGAGCATTTTTTGATACAAAATTCTCTCAAGGCAGTGTCAGTCGCAGGTATAGACAACATTTCATTAAAAAATAAGGTGGCGCGTTGTGGCAAAAATGATGCAGAACTTCCGAATAGATGTTCCTCAGAATACCTCCACCAATTACAACAACGAGCTTAAGGTTAACGACTTGATATTTCTCAAGGACGACCAACGATCGACCACACGGTGGCAGCTAGGGAGAATTATCGGGACGCATGCAGGAATCAATGAGTTAGTTCAGGCAGCTACAGTGAAGTGCGGGAACGATACCTTTAAGCGACCAATTATGGATTTGGGTAAACTACAAATTGAGGAAAATTTAAAGAATCTAATGCCCACCACAGCCAGCCAGAATCAAGATGAGCTACAATTACCAAAAGATTCTGAGGGTGTTCCGAGGCAGCAACCTCATAGACAAGAAAAATCTAGGCCATCGTCTTGAATCGTCTGATGCTAGTAGCTACACATTGTCCGTACATTGTTTTTGGGACTTGTCCAGGCCATACGCTTTGAATCAATAGGCAGACTCGAGGTGGTAGCCATGAAATGGACGCTAATAGTTTATTACCACGAGAGTAATTTTTGCGAGGAAATTGAAGCATTCAAGACGGCTCAAAACCAACTGAAGGCGGCATGCATGCGTTGTTGGCGTTCAGTTAGATGAAATGTTTGGGATAAACCAACATAGTCAAGCTTATAAATCATAATTAAATTCTAACAACATTAACCAAACTGATAATAGACCATGGTACGCTGGAGGCGGAAATAGAAAAATTAAACGAATACTTTACACTGGAAAAATAAATTCGCTACTAATTTCAACCATTGAGCTGATATGAATAGAACGAACTATGAATATAGAACAGCAACTCGCATTCATTAGAATATACATACCGCAGCGATCGTCACCAAGCCTGTATAGTAAAGCCTGATAATACGCAGTAGAGTAACAAAAAGAACAACAGACTGTTAGCAGTTTTTCCAATTACTAATATTGAACACAATAATACACAGCGTGGGTTCAACACCAGGTGAGAATATTTAGCAGTTGATGCTCACCGAGAACAGTTTGCGTTACTGACCAAAGAAGCGAATAATTGTCAACTTTTCCAAGGAAACAGATTTCTATGTGAAGTATCGCCAATATATAACATTGTGAGTCACACAGTCCTTAACGTTTCAAGATACAATAAGATAAGAGCATGCTATAAAAACACTTAGCAAAATGGATGTCCAACTACATGAAGGGAAGAGTCATCATATTCATCATTATGCCACGACACACATAATCTTTTTCGGATCCGTTTAGTCTAAGGCGTCATTTGGAGCATCAAATACATAAGACTAAGGCAAGCTGGTCCTCGCCCATCACCTTCCTCATAAGTGAAGTGGTTTTTTAAGTGTACGATATTTAACAATTGGCGAAAAAATATATTTTTTAATTGGAGTGCTGACATCTGCATTACATTTTTAGAATCAAAATTTCCAAAATAAAACCAGAACTAATTCACACTACAACCAAGCAACTTACTCTGAGGTCTAAGGTGAGGTCTATAATCAACTAGTTTATTAAAAGTATAAACTATAAACATTTGCCGAGTTAATCTCCAAAGAAGTTAGCTTGCCACACTAAAGCGGAACTTCAGTCAAATTCTTGAATTTTTCGTAGAGAATTTACAGTGCACATCAGCGAGCGCTTTAAACGAGTTCATTAAGTCAACATCCAGAAATTCTGAGTTGTCGGACACTCGGGTAGCAAACAGGATGGGATACGAATCAATATGGTCGTCTCGGAGTTTAAAAATAAGTTTCTAATACTTGATGTGTTCAATAGAGTAACTTCCTTGCAAGGGCGAGGGGACATGCATTCCAATAACTCTTTCATAAGCTGTGAGGATCAGAAAAATCAAGAGAATGCACTTCATTTCCTTTGCTTCCTTTTCATTTACACTTCTCCCGAACTAGTATGTTCGTAAATTTCCAAAGTAACAGCATTTCGTAAAATCTATGCTAACGGAAGAATCAGTTGAGTTTACAATTTTATTTGTACCATTATTATCTAAGATTGACCTTCGACTTAGTTATTTTATGTACAGGTAAATCTTAGTGGTTGAAGTGCAGCGAAGTTTAACCGCAAAATCGTTGTTAGACCTAAGATTATGCTAAATTTTGTCTTAATCAAAATTTCTAAAATAAAAAAAAAACTTTCCCAATTTGTAAAGTTTGCCAATTCGAGCGAAATATCCTGACCTTAACAAATCGTTTCAAAAATAATTAATTTTGCTTTAGGAAACATTACGAACCAGCAACATAAATTGCTAAACTTTAGATAGTTTCGACAACAAAAACTTTATCTATTATTTCCCAAAATAAAGCATTTTGTGTTTAATACAATTAAGGCACTTTCTTTTATTTTGCAAAAGTTTTAATTAAACAAAAATTTCTTAAGACGTCTGTAACAGTTAGAAACACAAAACAATACGCAAATTATTTGTATTCTTTTAATTAAAATGCCCCAAAAAATATAAAAGCAACTCGACGGCGCTTTGTTCGCAAGATAAATACTCGTAAAAATAGAAAGTGAAATTTAATTTAATTTTCCTAAATTTTCTATTTTAAGCTCTAATTATTATTTTGAATCATTAATTAACTATTTTTATGTAAGCTGTATACAAAAAAAATCCGTTAATCTTAATATTTTGTAGAAATTGAATAAATTTTTATTGCGCCGCGTTCTTCGTGTTCATCCCAAGAGAAAAGAATTCTCATAACGCGCGTGCAAAGCTTTAAACGGTTTTTAAACGGAGATAATTAATTGTTTATCGGCCTCTTGAATCATTTATCTCCGCACTTAATTTTATTTGTTGAATAAATATTTTTGAACAGTTCATATCTATTGTTTATGTTAAACGTAACGTGTAAATAGATAACAATTAAATAGTTGATGTTTTCTACTTACGTGGTGGAATACATTAATTTCACTTAAGTCATCACATCTCAAGAATTTTTGCGACTTACCTGAAAATATAGAACAAAATGACAAAATTTAATTTTAAAATACGAAATATGTCATGAAAGACATTATTATAATTAATAATTCGCTAACGCATTGTGATTATACTTTGTATGAAAGTTCAAAGTAGTTTCAATATTTTTGAAATTATTTAGTTTGGTCACTGTAGTTTGATGAGATGATCAATTTTTTTAATTTAAAGAATTCAATGTTGCATTAGTTCGCAACCAAACTTCCAACGCCTCAGTAACCTCACCTCGATGTAAAAATAAGATTTGGCTACCACCCAGAATGACCCAAAATTTCATATAGAAATCGCATGTAAATGCGTTAAATATAATAAAGTTCGAGGTTACTAAGGGGTTGCCTATTGCAGTCATGTCATACAGAATTACGCACGTCGTCTCTATTTCTAATTTGACTGTGCATCCGTCGTTGTTGACAATATGGAAGAAAATAAAAAGAAAAATCTTGGCTTCCTTCATGCCACATTGTTTGTTGTTTTTTACTTTTGACACTAAATTTTGTCATTTTGATTTTTGTTTAACAGATTTGTTAAATAACAGAAAAAATTACAACACTCCGATTGATAGCTTGCTCTAACTTAAAAAAGAAAAATACGCGCACACAAGTGTCAAAAAATTAGGCTGTTGTGTTGTGCTGAGACGACCGATTTTTTTAATTTAATTAACCGAGTTTGTTCAAAATGTTTAAAGCATTACTCGATCGATTTCGACTTGTTAGGTCATCATCAGGAGTGATGTGTAGGTAAACATTCAGGCGAGTTTATATTGAGTAATTTAGAGGAAATGTGATTTTTTAATTGGCCTTAGGTACTCGTACATTCCAAAGTCGTTCTAAGTATTTTCTAAGCATTTAGCATGGACTTCATTGATACTGGTTTACTACTGAAATAAGGTGGAGTGTCCCAAGCAAGTTATATGATTTTCTAATGGGTCTAACAGAATGTTTCATTAGATTTAAAAATAGGATTTTTTTAATAATCCTTAGGTGCATTCCAAACTCATTCTAGGTATTTTCTAAGCATTTAGCAGAAACATCAGTAACATTGGTAGACTGTTTAAATCTAAAAGAATGTCCCAGGTAACCTATATGATTTTCTAATGGGTCTGACAGGGTGTTCCATGAGATTTAAATATGTCATTTTGAAATGCGTCTTAGGTACATTCCAAAGTCATTCTAAGTATTTACTAAGCATTTAGCAGTACATTCCCATAGTCTGCCAGACCCATTAGAATTTCATATAACTTTCTTTGGGCACTGTTTTTGGTCTAAGTAGTGCACTATAATAACTAGAGCTCATGCTAAATGCTTAGAAAGTACTTGGAATGACTTTGGAATGTACCTCAGGCCCATTTCAAAATCACATTTTTAAATCTCATGGAACATTCTGTCAGACCCATTAGAAAATCATATAACTTTCTTAAGACACTTCGTTTTGCTTCATAAGTCCACCAGTATCACTGAAGCTCATGCTAAATGCTTAGAAAATACTTAGAATAACTTTGGAATGTTAATTAAAAAATCACATCTCCTCTAAATTACTCAATATAAATTCGCCTGAATGTTTACCTACACCAACACTATTACAGTAAGTTTGTAAATACAACATTTTTTGGATTAGTTTGGATAAACTTCACTAACATTGGTAACTTCACTTCGTTGCAAAAATAAGATCTGGCTGACACCCAGAATAACCCAAAATTGCATATAGAAATCGCTTGTATGCGTTAAATACAATAAAATTCGAGGTTACTAACGGGTTGACAATTGCGTACCGAATTATAATAATTCGCTAAGGCATTGTGATTATACTTGTTATGAAATTTCAAAGCATTTTCAATATTTTTGTAGTTTGGTCACTGCGGTCTGAGTGATGAGACGACCGATTTTTTTAATTTAAAGAATTCAATGTTTCTTTAAGGTTCAATTAAGGTTCAATGACACCTCACCGCGCCGAGTCGTACCGCATCTATTCGTCATTATGGATTGTCAAACACAGTATCGTCACACCCTTCCAAAAAAGTGACAGTTTCTTTCAAAATATAAAATATTATCAAGAATAGTTTCAGACTTCACAGAATTTTGAATAAAATGAAAACGAAAGGCATAATAGGAGGTATATCAAATTTGATTACGCTGAATGAACAGTGAAGAATTTTTCTTACATACACGAATGATGAGGCCGGTTTATAATTTGCTGCTGCATTTAATAGAAAACGAACTTAGAAAACTGTCAGTTAGACAACTAACTGTCGTCCAATAAATTTTGAATGCAAATTGGCAGTTACGCTTTCGTAAGCATATAACAAAGTTTGAAGTTTAAAATTTGGAAATAAATGAGTTTTCTTCAATTCAGATATTTGCCGCAAGGTGTGTCTCTCCAGTTTCTTGCCTGGAGTTACAAAATGGACAAAACGACCGTCAGGACCATTATTTTGGATACGTGCGAGATAATATGGAAAGTTCTATCTCTAACTTATGTCGGAACTCCGGGTCCTTCTGACTACTCACAAATTGCTAACGAATTTGAAGGAATGTGGGATATGTCGTAGATGGCAAACGTATAGCAATTCAAAACCCACCAAATAGCTATACCAATTATTTTAATTATGGCAACCTGCAATGCAAATTACATTTTTACTAACGTTTGCATTGGAGCTTATCGTAGCCAAACCGATGGAGATATAAACATATTATACATAAAATACAATATAAATCAGAATTTAAAAATCCAAATATATTTTAGGTATCTTTAGTGAATTGCAGCTTGGGAAAACGATCCGTAATGAAAGTTTAAAAATCCCCAAGGAACGACGATTACCCAATTCAAATAAAGGGTGGTTAAATTTTTAGGGCCGATGTTGATTTTGAATAAAACACAAATTATTTAGGAAATTATTGTCAATTCTTTTTATTATGATAATATGGTATGGTTCAATTATGTATGGAACAAAATATCGGCCAAATGGTCGCCGCGACCTCGGCGGCACACCTCCACCCACCCGATGGTCCAAATTTTCGATGACGCTTAGGCATAATTGAGGTTCTATGCCGTTAATGTGCCGAATTATTCATCCTTTAGCTCTTGAATTGTTGCTGGCTTATCGACGTACACCTTTTCTTTCAAATAACCCCAAAGAAAGAAGTCCAACGGTGTCAAATCATATGGTCTTGGCGGACAATTGACATCGCCACCACGTGAGATAACACGGCCATTGAATTTGTCGCGCAAAAGTGCCATTGTTTCGTTAGCTGTGTGGCAAGTGACACCGTCCTGTTGAAACCACATATCGTCCACATCCATATCTTCCAATTCGCCCTCCCCCCCCCCCCCAAAGTTCGTTATCATCTCACGATAGCGAACACCATTCACAGTAACTGCCTGACCGGCCTCATTTTGGAAAACACGGCCCGGTGATGCCGCCAGCCCATAAACCGCACCAAACAGTCACTCTTTGTGGGTGCATTGGTTTTTCGACAATCACTTTTGGATTATGATTCGCCCAAATGCGGCAATTCTGCTTATTGACGAATCCCTTGAGGTGAAAATGTGCCTCATCACTGAAGATGATTTTCTTCGAAAATTGATCATCCACTGTTGCCATTTCTTACCACCATTCTGACCATTGACGACGTTTGGAATGGTCAAGAGGCTTTAGTTCTTGAGTCAATTGCACCTTATAAGCGTGTAAATGCAAGTCTTTATGCATAATGTTCATCAACGACGAACGTGAGAGGTGCAATTGTTGGGCACGACGACGAGTAGAGGTGGACGGCTCTTCAGCCACACTATCGCGAACAGCAGCAATATTTTCTGATGTACGAGCTGTACGAGCATGCACTGGTGTTTTAAATTCTCCTACAGACCCGGTTTGCTCAAATTTTTACACGATTTTTCCGATTGTACGCACATTTGGACGATTAAATTGACCGAAAAAATGACGAAGTGCACGATATGCATTTTGATTTGAACGCCCATTTTCATAATATGCCTGAATAACTTTAACGCGTTGCTCGATTGTGTATCTTTCCATGGTTCAAATTGAGTTAGTCCGAAATTGAGAAATGTCAAATTAAATGCAGAAAAAAACTTGACGTTTAGGTGTGGTCCACATTCAACGTCGGCCCTTAAAATTTAACCACCCTTTACATTGTTGCTCCATTTTTATGTAGTTGATGCCGCTGTTCCCTTGAGAACTAATATAATGAAGCCATTTCCTGGAAAATTTGTATCGTTACAGCAGCTAGTTTTTAACTATAGGCTGTCAAGAGCTCGATGTGTAATAGAAAATGCTTTTGGCATTTTAGTGGGTTGATGGCGAATTTTAAAGACAACCATAAATATGTTTCCGGAGAATGCCGAGAAGGTGGTCTTTGCAACTATTGCCCTTCACAATTTCGTAAAATTCAATGATTCCTTAATGAAATATTGCTCTTCAAAATATGTAGATTGGGAAGACAGTGATCATGTCCTTCTTACTGGGGAATGGCGAAATGAAATAACATAATTAAGATCAACTCGTTTGGGATCAAACAATTCAACTCGCGCAGCAATGACTATATGAGAAATCAACTGGCCGAATATTTCTGTGGAGAAGGCGCGGTTCCATTTCTGTACAAAATGTTGAATTACAAAATTTATTCCCAAACGTTGTGCAGGCTGTTTATTGTTTTGTGGCGTTTTCACACCTTGTATCGAAATTAATTTTGTAAATTAATTAAAATTGACTAACCACTTACAATGCCTTTTACATCATCACCGTGATGATCTTTGCATCGTCAGAGACCGAGGTGACTCGGTCTTCTAAGAAAATCTTTTAAGAAAAATTTCAAGGCGTTATATCCATTTTTTTCAGCTGAGAGCCGCATTATTATTATCAAAGCACATTGCCGGAAAATTTTTGTGTTCCCCATTTCCAGATGCCATTTTATTACGAAACTTTTACACCTGACACAACCTGTAGTTTTACATGTGGTACTTATTACTTACACAGGGGTGTATCACCTTTGTACTAAATTATATATTCAAGGGTGCATTCATGTTTACATTTATATTACAAATTCTACATTAAAATGCAAATTCCAATTTTGCTAGACCGAAAACACGTCAACTGACCTCATTCACACAAATCCGTAAACACTATAAAATTGAAGCGTTATATACGAATCATGATGCTATAAAGGTTTATAAATCTAACACCAATTTTATCATGAAACAGAAAGCATTCCAAAAATATTTCATGACATTTTATGAAATTAGCGTCTCAAATGCCAAATAAAACCAAAGAATTCATCCCATTTTAGCCAATCAATCAACTCACTTTCAAATAAGCCAGTTAGGATTAACCCATCGCAAAATATGTTTAGAGTGTCATTGCGAAATATTTAGGCAAATTTAATTTAGGTCGAAATGTCATACAATCTTGGTTTGATATATTGTGCAAATAATTTTTAGCTACTGTTGCAATATTATGCAAACGAATATTATTGTCCGAATTTGGTGCAATTTTCCTTACTCAGTTTTGTATTTACTCGTGCAGCTCTTTTGCTTACCTATCTTACTTCTATTTGAAATTTGGCTGTGTTTGAGGCTCATTGATCTGTGTCCATTTATCAAATTCAGTACTGAGTTGGATGAAGGGTGGTTCTCGGGGGCAGATTAAGGTTTTAACTACGATACTCCAAAAACATGAGATTTTTATCGCAGTGAACTCCATTTTAGATTAAAATCAAATACACATTTTCACCTCGAGGTTTTTGCAAATTTATCATTCACTATATCGCCGAAGTCAAAATGGTAGTTTTTCAAAACTCTGTGTGTGTGTATGTCGTATGTGTATATGTTGTTTCGGTAGCGTATATAGACCGATTGAATAGATCAGCATGACCAAATTGCTAAATTTTGTGAGCGAGCTAAGAATCGATAATGTTCAAGATATCGATCAGTTGAGAACAAGGGCAAAGCGAGCACAGGAAATCTTCGATCAATTGTCTCCTTTGAAGACAATTATTATACTGTGCTTTCGGTCCTCAATTCATGGATTCGAAAAAAGCGTAGCAGAAGGATTATCGCACCACATGCACAATGATACTGTAAACTTGTCCCAAAACAGTAACGCTGACGTCAAGCTGTCGAAAATCAATATTACTATCTTTAGTGGGGAATACAAAGAATGGCAAACATTTTTTGACCTATTTTCATCGACGATACACGAGAAAGAATATCTAACCTCATCTCAGAAGTTCCAGTATCTGAAAAGTTTTCTTAGAGGTGATGCAGAGCGGTTTCTTTGCAACACCAATGTAACTGAAGCCAACTGCAATGAAGCGTTGCAAAAGCTTATCAATCGATACGACAAAAAACGTCATACTATCACGTCACATATTGAAGCATTTTTAAAGCAGCCATCTATCAGTATGCCAACAACAGCAACTATTCGATCGCTACTTGACACGTCGGACTAAAGCCAGATGTCATCGTTGTCGTCGTAAGCATCATACCTTGCATCACAGAGAAGAAGTTGCGCCTCGCCCAGAAGACGTAAAAAATAGTTCGTCAGTAGTAAAATTACCCATTGAACCAAATCCCTCCAGTTCATCAAATAATTACCAGGTTGTGATGCCATCTCAAGTCATATTGCCAAAAGCGATCGTACGGCTGAAATGCAGCGATGGAAGTGAAACAAAGTGTAGAGCTCTACTGGATTCTTCGTCCCAAGAATCCTTCATTACCGTTGAAGCATTTGTCGTACCAAACATAGCATCGTCCATTCCATCCAGCTAAAGGGATTGACACTAGCCGATCCCCAGTTTAATAGAAAGGGTTCAATTGAGGTTCTACTTGGTACTGAAATATACTATGCCGTGACAGGAGGAAAAATATTACAGCTAAATAATCAATTGATAGCAGAGGAGACATCATTGGATTGGGTGGTAGTAGGAAGATTTGTTCATCAGCAGGAAACCGCCGCAGCTTGCTTCAGTATACTACTCGACATTGACGCATCATTACGCGCATTTTGGGAAGTCGAATCAGTGCCACTGAAACCTCAGTTGTCAGATTATGAGCAAATGTGTGAAGACTTATTTTGTGCAACGACCAGAAGAAGCTCAGAAGGAAGATTCATCGTTCAGTTACCATTTTCCGAGTCGCCTAGCACAGTTGGGTTTTCATTACACTTAGCAGAATGTCGATTGAGAGCAATGGAGCGGAGATTCGAGCGGCATAACATGTTTCGGGATTTATACGCCGACTTTATGAGGGAGTACGAAGGACTGGGTCACATAGAGGAAATAGCTAGCGACCAATTATCTCAGCAGCAGTACTATCTCCCACATCATGGTGTTGTCAGAATTTCTAGCTCAACGACTAAATTACGTGTCGTATTTGACGCCTCTGCGCTTTCGCCAGCACCAATTCGTGAACACGACATTGAAAAAATGTACCGCCAGGTGCTTGTCGATGCGGAGAGCGCAAAAATGCAAAACATTATCTGGCGAGCTAATAAAGGACAACCGATACGGCATTATCGATTGAAGGCGTTAACATATGGAACAGCATCAGCAGAGTTTTGATCAACAAGATGCCTACAAGAATTAGCTATATCGAGCCACGAACAGAACAAAGCAGCATCGATAGCAATAGAGCGTGATATTTATGTGGACTATTTGATGACGGAAATTCTTTATCCGGCAGGGTTTAACATGAGAAAATGGTCATCGAATAATGAAGAAATTAGGCGAAATATTTACGAGGCACATGTGAAAACAAACAGCTTGAAAATCGCAGAGCATCCCGAAGTAACTAAACTCTTGGGTCTGGAATGGAATCCCCAGACAGTTGAATTTTATTTTGCCACGAATTTTGAAAGCCGCACAAAACATACTAAAATATCGATATTATCCGAGTCGAGTAGAATTTTTGGCCCGCTGGGTTGGCTATCCCCTACGATTGTACGGGTAAAAATATTGTTACAAAGCAACGCGTAGCCATTGGGAAGAGGTACGTCAGGACTTGGAGAGCCTTCAACATGTACGAATTCCACGATGGCTTGGGTCCCATAAAGACGTTGAGGTGCTTGGATTCAGTGATGCTAGTCAGTGGGCATATGCTGCAGCAGTATATTGCCGCGCCGTCAGCGGAGCTGCAGTGGTCACGCATCTAATAACAGCCAAGACTAAAGTAGCACCAATCAACCAGCTGAGCATTCCTAGATTAGAGCTAAATGGTGCCTGTGTGCTCACTAAACTGATGTTGGTTCTTCAAAACGAGTTGAGCTTAAGTATCGAAAGTTTGACGCTATGAGCAGACTCAAAGATCGTTCTCGAGCGCGGATAATCCTGCGGACTGCGCCTCTCGTGGTATAGATGCCACCGAGTTAATAAACAATAGTCAGTGGTGGAATAGTCCCTCTTGGCTGATAAACCCCATCGAAAGTTGGCCACCACAGCGTGTCACATACGGCACAAATGAAGAAGAAAAAGTCGAGACGTTTTCTTTCAAAATAGTTATGGAGAACTGCGTCATTCAAGATATCATTGAAAAGTATTCCAGCTTCTACAAAATGTCAAAGGTATTAGCATTGGTGCTACGATTCTCGCGTAATTGTCAGGTGTCTAAAATACAGCAAAGCATTGGTTCATTACTACCGGCAGATGTCGACGAAGCAGCCGGGATAATAATTCGCATTCAGCAAGCTATATCATTTGATGAAGATATGAAAAATCTGACGAAGCAGCTGCCAATACATAAATCAAACAATCTAAAAACATTGAATCCATTTATCGACAAAACGGGTATCTTACGAGTTGGCGGCAGACTCAGTAAAGCAGCAGCCCCATATAATACAAAGCATCCAATCATCTTGCCTTGTAAATCTGTCGTTACCAAAGCAGTCGTCCGAGATTATCATAAGAAATTCTATCACGCCGGTATCAATCTAATCAGCAATTTATTACGTAGTAAATATTGGATTGTACGGGCCAAAGATGTCGTTCGTGGTATCATACATAAATGTGTGCAATGTGTGAAGCAGAAACCAATACTCTGATGCATTTGTAAATGTCGGCGTCGATTACGCCGGCCCATTTAGAGTGTCTCCCATGAGAAGAAGAGTACAACAGGCAGCCAAGGCATACATATGTATATTTGTGTGTCTTGCACGAGGGCTGTACATATTGAAATCGTGGGCGATTTAACTTCGACAAGATTTCTTGCGGCTCTAAGCCAGATGACCGCAAGACGAGGACTTTGCAAAAAAGATTTGTATACCAGTTTTTAAATACACACCAGTCTAATATCAGTTCTTCTCTTTTAGGGCTTGAAATTGTATGGCATTTTAATCCGCCAGGTTCTCCTCACATCAATGGGCTATGGGAAGCAGCCGTAAAGTCAGCGAAGACCCATCTCAAACGAGTCGTTGGCGATTCTATAATGTCACTTGAGGAATTTGGCACGCTTATGACCGGCATTGAAAGCATCCTCATCTCTCGTCCTCTATGCACAAATGTTTCATCATCCGATGATGTATATGACTTGAGCTTAACTCCAGCACACTTTACCATAGGTCGAGCTCTTCTTACACTACCAGAGGATGCTCTGTTAAACAAAAAACTGTCAGCAAACGCCAGATGGGAGCTAATTAAGAAGATGAAGCAAAATGTTTGGGTCCGTTGGCATCGAGATTACTTGACCACCTTACAGCGAAGAACCAAATGGTCTAAGAAGCATGAAAATGTCAAGCTCGACGACATTGTCATTATAAAGGATGAACATTCACCTTCAACGAGATGGACAATAGGGCGGGTAGTTCAGCTACATCCGGGAAGTGACGATATAGTGCGAGTAGTCACAATCAAAACAGCGAACGGCGCATATAAGCGCCCCATTCATAAACTGTGCGTACTCCCAGTAAAGCAAGCAGCAGCATGTCCTGATCAAATAATTATCACTACCCAAATTCTCATCTGTGACATTCCAAGTGGCTTGGCGCGCCAGCCCGCTAGCTATTAAAGTTAAATCTCGCCGTTCTAATCGACCCACCATCATTCAGGACTACGAGATCGGAATCCAGAATGAGGCGGGTCAACCAGATACCTCTAGTATCAGTTCTTTCACTTCCCCATATTCTCGAAGACGCATTCATATCACCCGCTAGAATTACGCCACTTTGGCTTTCCACCCATTCAAACAAAATTTGAAAATCTCGTTGGCTTCTCTCTCTGTCAGACGTAGACAACACTGGAGTTGTATAGATACTAACAAATAACAAGTTTCTGTTCAGATTCCAAGTTTTGGCTGCGATGACTTCGATGTGCTCAAAACGCGGTATGCCACACAGGACCAGGCTGATATTGACACGTGCCAATATCGCCATCCCGCCGAAGCCATCAGCCCTCGGTCTGAACAGATAATTGTATCCTTTCACACGAAACGTCTTACCCTCACGCTCCCAAGTTTCACACAAAATCATCACATTCACATCGTTATTGGTTAGATAATTCCGCAACATGTCGTAATTGGCATATAACTGGCCAATTTTCACGCATTCATTGGAAGAAACGAAGAAGGTTCTCTCTTACATGGTTAGTTCCAAATAGTGTTAATTCTTTTGGAGTTAAATTAGAATGCCTCTCTATCTCCATTGCTGTATTACAAGTTGTTTGTTAATTTGATTGCGGTTGTTGTTGTAGTTTGTTCGTTTCTAGTAGTTGTTCTGGTTGTTGCGGCAAGTGTAGTAGTGAATATATATTGTGTATTTTCGATTTTGGAAAGGCTGCTTTATACTCAACAACCAGCGAATCTTCAGACAGTCCATTCCTGATTTACGCTCCACTGAGACAAAAGTAAACCTCTAGAAAGAGTCAAGCGTGTATTTTTAGTTTAGGTAATTGATAAATTTTTTTACCAAATGTACAAGAGTAACGGTAAAACAATTAGTTCTCCGAGCGATTTTTGCATCCTTAAAACCGCCGATCGACCGATACGATTTTTTTTAAACCTTTCTGCTCTGTGTATTTCGTTGGGTCACGGTTAAACAAATCAAGTTCGATCAAAAATTAAATTTAGTACTCCCGCCCGTTCCGTTCGAAATTGTAAACATTTTTGTAAATTTTTAGTACATAAAAACTGTTACCGTTCATACCTACCAAAGGCAAATCGTTAAGCGCACCCAATGCATTTTTCTTCTTATTTATTTTCTACACACAAAAAGTTGATTTACGATTTCATAAAACATAAAAATTTGAAATCCATAAACATAAAAAAGTATGCTTCAAATGCATAGAATACCAACCACAAAAAATGATTAATAGAAAATTAGGCAAACGTGTCACGTCCCAAGTCAATTTTGATCAATTTCGCTTTTTGTTAATTATTTTATGTGATCTTGCATTGTCTTATGATTTCAATGATCTTCTTCTATATAGAATTCGGTTCGCCAATCTTCATCATCTTCTTCTTCTTGCCCTAATACTGTTTACAGTCAATTTTTGTCGTCGTTTTATAATGTTTACTTAGCGATTTAATTTTTTTTGTGCACTGTGCCATCGTTAGAAGAACAATCAAATTTATTTATGTATATCGCGATCGTGTATAAATAAGCGCACCAGAAGCAACAGTCTCAGATGAGGAAGATGAAAACAAAATGATACAACAAAAATCATCAAAAATCTTGAAACGGTAAATATTTTGACTGGCGGCATTTGTATTCTTCATTTATATTTTGATACCTTACTTACGTCTCTGCGCGCTACACACAATCGATCGTATTATCCTTCCTCTCGCAACATTATTTTTATGTGCGTTGTGTGTTTATTTGTATGCAGTATGTGGACGACAGGTTAAACGGAAAAACAAAAAATCGTAAGACTTTCAAATTTATTGATATATAAAAAAAGAAGACGCAACACGAGATGGTAAGAGTACATTAAACTGATCAGAATTTATTTGTCCTCTGTTTCGCGGGTCCTTGAACATTTACCGTAAGCCCAAAAATTTGTGTTTAAAAAGAAAATGTGGAATAGGGCAGAACAACATGACAGACATATACTGACCTATTATGTATACATATTTAGCTGTTGATTGGTAGTAGGTAGTACTCGTACCGCAGAAAGACGTTTAAAATTTATTAGACGCCTTGTTTGACAGACTAATTTGTTTTTTATGGCGTGCGCGGTAATTAACATGTTTTATATACGTTTTTGTCAATATTATACTTGGAATTTTATGTTGGTCTGTCTACACAGTTTTTGCACAATGTTGTATATTGACTATTTAATGTTAATGGGAAATTTATGTTCGTTATGTTGGTTTGGGGTTAATAATTTTTGTGAGGATTCAAGTAGCTTATGAGCCAACACATAACTTTGTGATTTATTGATCGAGACACTCTGTTCTCGACACATTGTTTGTGTCATTTGTTAACTTGGAGGTCAATGGTAAACAAATGTTGATTTGGTCAATACCAGATGGTTGACAATGTAGTCACCAAAGTCACCGTTTTACCACAGACCATTTTGGGAACGACTTGAAATCTCGGATTATCAAAATCCCGGAAATACAAAAAAAAACGGAAATCAACAATCCAGAGTATCAAAATTCTATAAATCTAAATCTAAGATTTCAATATCCCGGATTCTTTGAATTTACAAAAAAAACGTTGTTTGCCATTTACTACCGGGTGACTGACACAGGAAGTGTTACCAACTTCAGACTGTCATTTCTGTCAAACCAGTGATGACAGAGCTCTCAAATTTACACTAATGACAGTTCATTCCATTGTTTACAAGCGTACAAAAGCCTTTTAGTGGGAAATATTCAGAAAAAAGTTATCCGCAATGGAATTCAAGCGTAATAGTGTGATTGCACTATATTTGGCTGGAAAACTAAAGCCGCAGATTGTTAACCAGTTAAAACATCTTCAAATGAATAAAAAGTTTGTGTATCGCACCATAAATTGTTATAACGACACTGGTAGCATTGCAAAACGCCATGGTGGTGAACCGAAACGCACTGCAACATCGCTGGATATCATTCGGAAGGTGAAGGCCAAATTGGCTAGCGTACAAAAGCATGGCTAGTGAGGCGAACATTTCGCTCGAACGGATGCAGCACATATTGAAAGATCATCTTGGACTAAAGGCCTTGAATTTCCATAAAACGCATGGTCTTACCGATGGTCAAAAAAAGTTAGAATGGAAAGAGCAAAGGAGTTGTTACGATTGCACGAAAGAGTCACCGTTTGTTATTGAGCAATATGTGAACAAGCAACACGACCGGATGTACTTGCCCGACCGTTCTACTGAAAATGTGGACCAATGAATTACCACTCGAAACCAAGCTCCGCCGATGGTGATGGTTTGGGCCGCCGTGACGGCCGAAAGCCATCCACCGCTCGTTTTTTTGGACCGTGGCATCAATATAAATGCTCAAATTTATCGGTTAACGTGTTGGAGGCAGCGTTGAAGCTTTGAGCACAAAAACATTTCGGCCACAGAGCCTGGACATTTCAACAGGACTCAGCGTCGAACCAAAAAGCGCGCGTCAATCAAGATTGGCTGAGAAACAACGTTCCGCGGTTCATTTCCACTGCCCAGTGGCCACCAAATTCATCGGATGCAAATCTGCTAGATTTCTCGGTTTGGGGTATTTTGAAGAGCAAGGTTGGGACAAAAAAATACCAATGTGTCGATAATCTCAATCAAGCACTTCGCCGGGTCAAAATACCGCATAGCCACTTTCGTGCTGCATGCAGTAGCTTTGTCGGCCGTTTGAAGGCCATACTCGCGGCTAAATGTGGCTAAATCGAAAACTGCTAATGCAATTCGAAAATTTAAATATTTGTGAACATTTTTTACTTTTATTCAATAAAATTCAGCAAAAAATAAAAATTATGTGGCGTTTTGTTTTGGTAACACTTCGTGTCAGCCACCCTGTATATAAAGATTATTTCATTTAAATGTTAACGGCGGCTACGTTCTAAGTGGTCCATCCGAGATGTCCAATTTTTCATCATTTTTTCGAGCATTTCGACTGGCATCTCGTTAACGACACGAGTAATGTTGTCACTCAATTCTGCAATTGTTGTTGGTTTATTGGCATAGACGGGAGACTTTACGTTGCCTCATAAAAACTAGTCCAAAGGCGGTAAAAAACAAATTTTCCTCATGATGTTGTAATGTTCTAGGCCCAATCCCAATTGCTGTCATCTTCATCAACATTAGCTGCAATATTTTCCTCTGTACGTATTCTACGCATACGATTTGGTCGATTGATGTCCAATAACCTGAAATTGGTGCAAAATTTTGTCACAGTGACTTGAATTGCTTGCTCAGTAGGTCGATTATAACGACCACAAAATGGACGGAGTGCGCGAACTACATTTTTCACTGAACCCGAATTTTGATAATAAAATTCAATAATTTCTAAACGTTCTTTCGGTGTAAGCCATTCCATGAAGAAATGAAAATGCTAACTCAGAACAATTGAGTTTGGCAGATGTCGCTAATCATGCGTGATGTGTCAAAAACATATAGCCGGTCGGGAAGATTTTACAATGAAAATAAAATTTCAATATGAGTTCTGAGTGAGTCCCGAGTTCTGAGTGTGGTATCGAAAATTGGTTAATATGAACTAATCTATTTCACAGCAGACTAGAAAGAAACAAATTTTTTCTGATGCAAATAGACAATAAGAATAAAACTACAGGGTGGCTGACACGAAGTGTTACCAAAACAAAATGCCACATAATTTTTATTTGTTGATGAATTTTATTGAATCAAAGTAAAAAATGTTCACAAATATTTAAATTTTCGAATTGCATCAGCAGTTTTCGATTTAGCGATCCTTAGCCGCGATTATGGCCTTCAAACGGCCGACAAAGCTATTACATGCAGCACGAAAGTGGCTCTGCGGTATTTTGGCCCATTCCCGGCGATGCGCTTGCTTGAGATGATCGACACTTTGCTATTTTTTGTCCCAACCGTGCCCTTCAAAATACCCCAAACCGAGAAATCTAGCGAATTTGCATCCGATGAATTTGGTGGCCATTGGGCAGTGGAAATAAACCACGGGACGTTGTTGCTCAGCCAATCTTGATTGACGCGCGCTTTACAACTCCGCGCCGAGTCCTGTTGAAATGTCTAGACTCTGCTGCCGAATTTTTTTTGTGCCCAAGGATTCAACACTACCTCCAACATATGATCCCGATAAATTTGAGCATTTATCTTGATGCCACGGTCCAAGAATACGAGCGGTGGACAGGGTTCGGCCGTTACAGCGGCCCAAACCATCACCATCGGCGGCACCTGGTCTCGAGTGGCAATCCGTTGGTCCAAATATTCAGTAGAACGGCCAGGCAAGTAAATCCGGTCGTTTTGCTTGTTCACATATTGCTCAATAACGAACGGTGACTCATCGGAGAAAACCAAATTCGGCAAATCGACACCTTCGTGCAATCGTAACAACTCCTTTGCTCTTTCCACTCTAACTTTTTTTTGAGCATCGGTGAGACCATGCGTTTTATGGAATTCCAAGGCCTTTAGTCCAAGATGATCTTTCAATATGTGCTGCATCAGATTCCGAGCCAATTTGGCCTTCACCTTCCGAATGATATCCGGCGATATTGCAGTGCGGTTCGGTCCACCACCATAGCGTTTTGCAATGCTGCCAGTATCGTTATAATGGTTTATGGTGCGATACACAAACATTTTATTCACAAGCAGATATTTTAACTGATTAACAATCTGCGGCTGTTGTTTCGAAGCCAAATATAGAACAATCACACTATTACGCTTGAATTCCATTGCGGATAACTTTTTTTCAGAATATTTCCCACTAAAATGCGTTTGTACGCTTGTAAACAATGGAATGAACTGTCATTAGTGTAAATTTGAGCGCTCTGCCATCACTTGTTTGACAGCAATGACAGTCTGAAGTTCGTAACACTTCGTGTCAGTCACCCGGTAGACATAACATCTATAAAAAATCCAAATTTCAATTAAACTAAGCTAATTATGAACAAATTGAGGTGGAACTCTGTTTGTTTGATGAAACGGCGAAGCATTCATTCAGGCTCGAGTGTCTACTGTTTGATGGTTATAAAGGCAATGTTGCGGGAGCTCTAGGATTTACTGTTAATTGCGTGTGTATGATCGGCTAAAATATAATATTTTTGTCAACATTTCGAATATTGTCAGAGAAGCCCAACCCCTTTTATATGTACGTGCTATACTAATTTGAATAGGCTTGGGTGCCTGGACTGTTAATTTGATATGTATGATCGGCTCTCATGTAATTTTTTTGTAATTTCGAATATTGTCAGAAGAGTCCAACCGTTTTCTTATGTACGCACTATACTATTTTAAATAGGCTCAAGTGTTTTCTATTCGATGATAGTAAGGGCTCTTCTATCATGCGAAATCTCTAGGACGGAGTGTTAATTGGGTGTGTACGATCGGCTCTCATATAATGTTTCTGTCAACATTCAGAAATTGTCAAGAGAGCCCAACCCTTTTTATATGTACGGGCTATACAGATTTAAACGATTTCTAGTTTCTACTATTCGATGCTAGTAGTGGTTTAATTGTGGAAACTCTATGATGGACTGTTATTTAATTTTGTATGATCGTTTGTATTTGGGGGCTCATATATAGGAAAGACACTTTAGGAAAGACACACAATGTGACTTTACCAACAATTTTAAGTAACCGTTGCTTGGGGTAGTACTGCATTAAAAGTAATTGTAAAAAATGGAAGAAAAATGAGAACAGAGGTGTATGTTACAATTTTAGTTGATTTGTGTAGCCACACTTTTATTAGGTGTGCAAGTAGAAACTCTGCTTTGTTTGGTCAAATTCAACTTTATTCGCCATTACAATCTACGGTCTTTTGCCATTTATCAGGTAGATGATGAATGCCTTCGCGATATAGGCTTGGTGGTTTCGAAGCAAAATAGTCATCAAGCCATTTTTGCACATCTTCAACTTTCGTGAATCGCTGATCTTTCAAATATGATAACAACATCTGAATAAGCGGCAATCAGAGGGAGTCAAATCTCGAGAATACGCTGCGGGCTGTAAAACTCCCCAGCCTAAGGAGAAAATGAGTTCATGGGTTGATTTTGCTGTATGTAGATGAGCGGTGACATGCAACAATATCACCTACCGCCTTCTTTGGCCCGTAAATGGTCATTTTCCTCCAGAGCATCACTTAATTTGATCAATTAGAACTGGTAACGTTCAGCTGTAACAGTTTGACCAGGTTCCGGAAGATCGTTGTAAATGACTCCTTCCCAATCCTATCAGACACACAGTAACACTATCTTGGTATGAGTATTCGTTTTTGCAACTGATGTTGATTGCTGGCCTGGATCAACCCATGAAGTTTTCTGTGTTTAAAAATATCGTACAAAATCCACTTTTCGTCACCTATAATCATTTTGGTTAAAAATTCTTTTTTTTTGTACCGAGAAAGCAAATTCATGTAAATGTCAACTCTTCAGTTTTTGCTTTCTTCGTTCAGTTTATGAGGAACCTATTTTCTTTCTGTGAGTAACTCCTAACTATTCTGCAAGCTCCTTTTGAGTTTGACACGTATTTTCATCCAGAACATTCAAAACAGGATAGAATGCAATGACGTAAATGTTGCTTATTGACATTCATCTCTTAAAATTGATGCACACCGAACGACAGCTTGTAAATGAGAAGTGAATGATGATGAAAAGTGTAAAAGTGTAAGAGTGTAAAAGTGTAAAAGTGTCAAAGTGTAAAAGTGTAAAAGTGTAAAAGTGTAAAAGTGTAAAAGTGTAAAAGTGTCAAAGTGTAAAAGTGTAAAAGTGTAAAAGTGTAAAAGTGTAAAAGTGTAAAAGTGTAAAAGTGTAAAAGTGTAAAAGTGCAAAAGTGTAAAAGTGTAAAAGTGTAAAAGTGTAAAAGTGTAAAAGTGTAAAAGTGTAAAAGTGTAAAAGTGTAAAAGTGTAAAAGTGTAAAAGTGTAAAAGTGTAAAAGTGTAACAGTGTAAAAGTGTAAAACTGCAAAAGTGTAAAAGTGTAAAAGTGTAAAAGTGTAAACGTTTAAAAGTGTAAAAGTGTAAAAGTGTAAAAGTGTAAAAGTGTAAAAGTGTAAAAGTGTAAAAGTGTAAAAGTGTAAAAGTGTAAAAGTGTAAAAGTGTAAAAGTGTAAAAGTGTAAAAGTGTAAAAGTGTAAAAGTGTAAAAGTGTAAAAGTGTAAAAGTGTAAAAGTGTAAAAGTGTAAAAGTGTAAAAGTGTAAAAGTGTAAAAGTGTAAAAGTGTAAAAGTGTAAAAGTGTAAAAGCGTAAAAGTGTAAAAGTGTAAAAGTGTAAAAGTGTAAAAGTGTAAAAGTGTAAAAGTGTAAAAGTGTAAAAGTGTAAAAGTGTAAAAGTGTAAAAGTGTAAAAGTGTAAAAGTGTAAAAGTGTAAAAGTGTAAAAGTGTAAAAGTGTAAAAGTGTAAAAGTGTAAAAGTGTAAAAGTGTAAAAGTGTAAAAGTGTAAAAGTGTAAAAGTGTAAAAGTGTAAAAGTGTAAAAGTGTAAAAGTGTAAAAGTGTAAAAGTGTAAAAGTGTAAAAGTGTAAAAGTGTAAAAGTGTAAAAGTGTAAAAGTGTAAAAGTGTAAAAGTGTAAAAGTGTAAAAGTGTAAAAGTGTAAAAGTGTAAAAGTGTAAAAGTGTAAAAGTGTAAAAGTGTAAAAGTGTAAAAGTGTAAAAGTGTAAAAGCGTAAAAGCGTAAAAGTGTAAAAGTGTAAAAGTGTAAAAGTGTAAAAGTGTAAAAGTGTAAAAGTGTAAAAGTGTAAAAGTGTAAAAGTGTAAAGGTGTAAAAGTGTAAAAGTGTAAAAGCGTAAAAGTGTAAAAGTGTAAAAGTGTAAAAGTGTAAAAGTGTAAAAGTGTAAAAGTGTAAAAGTGTAAAACTGTAAAAGTGTAAAAGTGTAAAAGTGTAAAAGTGTAAAAGTGTAAAAGTGTAAAAGTGTAAAAGTGTAAAAGTGTAAAAGTGTAAAAGTGTAAAAGTGTAAAAGTGTAAAAGTGTAAAAGTGTAACAGTGTAAAAGTGTAAAAGTGTAAAAGTGTAAAAGTGTAAAAGTGTAAAAGTGTAAAAGTGTAAAAGTGTAAAAGTGTAAAAGTGTAAAAGTGTAAAAGTGTAAAAGTGTAAAAGTGTAAAAGTGTAAAAGTGTAAAAGTGTAAAAGTGTAAAAGTGTAAAAGTGTAAAAGTGTAAAAGTGTAAAAGTGTAAAAGTGTAAAAGTGTAAAAGTGTAACAGTGTAAAAGTGTAAAAGTGTAAGAGTGTAAAAGTGTAAAAGTGTAAAAGTGTAAAAAAGTAAAAGTGTAAAAGTGTGAATGTGTAAACGTGTAAAAGTGTAAAAATTTGTTATTAGATCATTAAACGGTACAATTCTTTCCTGAAATCTTGAGAGGTAAGGAGAGTAAAAGTTTACATTAATCACAGTAATCTGGCCGCACATCGATGAGAATGATGCCGTGGATTCGAATAAATTGTATTTCTTCCTCGTTACTTACGAAGTACCCTGCATTTCGTACAAAAACTTAAAATGCCAAATTGGAAGTTTACTATAACAAACATAAATTTATAATTTATACGGAAAAACGCCACAAATATTATTTCCAATGCATTTCGATTTATTAAAAGGCAGCAAAAAACGAGAAAATTATTTATGAAATTAAACACGATTTAATATTATATAGAAGAATTTCACATGTTCGCGTGTAGCTGCTTAAAATGTATAGCTTCTAAAAAACAGATAAGACAAAAACATATTTTCTGTGATGTATACACCACGTATCGCCAAAGTATGTACAGGTAGTAATCGCCAACAAGATGAGTATAACAAAAAATTATTGCAATTTGAGGTTTTCAAAATACTATATAACGCAAGACTTCAGCAGTCTCCAATCATTAGGAGAACGTTCATCGTATTTGCGAGATTTACACTCCACAAAAAAATAAATTCCATCATCAAAAATATAATAACTCTCGTGTTGTTGCTGGAATATTCACAAAACGAACTCAAAAAATCCGTCAGTCAAAATCCAGAGTAAAAAATAAATAAACGATTTTAATTGCTGCATTTTGATATTTGTTGTGTAGAGTGCACGGATTATGCATGCAGAATGGAATTGGAATTATGTACGCGATTCCTTGATCGCAAAACAACACACACACAAAAAGCATTAATTTATATATTTTTTGTTTGTGGATCTCGTATTCACCCATCGCGCATAACTTTAAGAAAATTTATAATTTGTTCAATTTGTTTTTCTGTATAAAGTTGTTAAATGTAAAATACCTTCTTGTCTTTTAACACTTGTGCACAAAAATATATAAGCGGTATGTAAATTAGGCGGCGTATTTTACCTTGTCGCGTGGTTTCATTGCATATAAATTAAACGAAAATTCCGATGCACAAATGAAAAATTAAATCTCATAATTTTCACCAAAACCATTTTCGCGTACACGTTCATCCATAAATGTTGCGGCATGCAATCGAATAAATTGTCGTTCGCGCGAAATTTTTCCAAAAAATCAATAAATTTTTATTGCTCGCACTGCGGAATTTTAACAAAATTATTTTTGTTTTGTGATTTCACCCAAAAAATTAATTTAATTAAAATCACGATTACATTTCAGGGAAATAAATGTAATATATGTAGAAAATATTTACGTTTCTTACAAGAATTTGCTACATTGTGAAATAATTTATAATCGCGCCGGTATAGTTGGATCTGGGCAAATTGGATAATTTGTATGGAAAACCGAAAAATGTCAAAAACATACAACAAATATGGAATTAATGTCACACCAATTTACATATTGAAATTATATGAAATTGGATTTGGTGCAATTACCTATATCAATTTGATTGTGGTCTCTGTTTGGTTTCGACAAGTTATGTCGTTTGATAGTTCCGATATTCAGCCTAGGGAAATCTCAAATGGCATTGGCGTCGTTACTCGTTCTCGAGGTTCGTATTTTTTCTGTATCGACAGCATGTTACACATTTGTGAATTACTTATCTTATTGCTGATCTTGCGCTTGTAATCCAATACCTTTGTCGTAAGAATGTGACAAGTAAAGTTGTTCCTCCATGTAGGGTAATACGGTGAGCATTCTTGATTATCAGGATGGTTAATTGGCTATTCTTCGGCAAGATCATTGGATGTCTCTGTTCATATGGGACTAATGACTTTTAGATTCTGCCGCCTACTCGCAGTATATTTTTGTCATCCAAGAAGGGATTCAATGATAATAACTTACTGTCCTTGTGCAACTGTTCTCCTGTTTGCAATCGTTTGATTTCTTCGTTGAGTTCCTCATTTTGCGTCATCTTAATAGCGATTTCATTTGCGTTCATCAGCGTATAAGCTATAACTCTAATTAATTTTCGATATTCTGATGTTCTCGAAAATAGTTGTAGAAATGGGTGCTCTCTTTTCACGTTTAATGGTGTTATCTGTTTCAACTCCGTTTTCGTTTCAGACACAATATCTTCAGGCCACCTTCCTTTATTTAAGCGTAAGAATGTTGGTCCACTCCACCAAAGCTCGCAACCTTTAAGTCTCCGTGGTGAAAATTCCTCTTGAGGCGACGTCGGCCGGGTTTTCTTCAGATGGTACGTGACGCCATACAGCTTGAGGAAGTAGCTTTCTCATTGTAGGCACTCTATTTGACACCCATGGTTTATAGTTTTTTATATTGCCCTTAATCCAACTTAACGCGATTATTGAATCTGTCCAACAATACACTTTTGCATCGGCATATTGTGTTGACTCACGAATATGATTTACAAGCTTCACTAGTAGTAAAGTCGCATTGAGTTGAAGCCTTGGGATAGTAATTTTATTCGTTATGGGTGAAACTTTGGTTTTGGCCGGTAATAAACTACCGCAGCTAATGCCCCTTCTCAGATGCATCCGCAAAACCATGAACTTCAACCTCTTTGCTTTTAATTGTGTTCACCCATATTGGTATGACGATGGAATCAATGTTGTTCAATTCATCTTTATATTTTGCCCATCGTTTGTCGATTTCTGTGGGCAATTTGTCATCCCAACCAATTTCACTTATCCAGACATCTTGCATTAAACTGTTGATTGTAATCGGAGAAAGCTAGCCCATTGGGTCAAAAATCTTTGATGAGTCCGATAGCACTGCTCTTTTAGTTGAGGCGTTTGAAGTAGAAAGCTGTAAACGTTGCGTGTTGAATTGAAAATTGTCATCTCTTGGATTGTATAAAATTCCCAACGTTTTAATTATGTCGTTCACCATTAAACTAATGGTGATTGTGCCATTGCTTTGTATTTCTTTTGGAATTTCGGCAAGGATTGTTGGATCGTTCGAAGTCCATTTCCGTAGCAAGAATCCTCCTCTGGCCATTATGCCGGTTAATTCATTATAAGCGTTGAGAACATCTGCTTTTGTGTCACCTCCGCTTAACATATCGCCTACGTAAAAGTCTTCCTTCAATATTTTAGACGCAACGGGGTAGCTTTCAGCTTCATCTTGCGCTAATTTGTGCATTGTTCTTATTGCTAGAAAATTAGCTGCCTTGGTTCCATAGGTGACTGTTTTTAAGATAAAATGTTGTATTGCAAGGTTAGAATCTTCTCTCCAAACAATTATCTGGTAGTTTTGCTGGTTTTCATCTATCCAAACTTGTCTAAGCATGTTCTCCACGTCTGCCGTTATAACATATCTATGTTCTCTCCATCTTAGAATCAGTTTATCCAGGTCATCTTGAATTTTTGGGCCGTTTAGCATTATATCATTTAAACTTATACCGTTTGTTGTTTTAGCTGATGCATCAAATACGACCCTCAGTTTGGTGGTGTTACTGTCCTCATTTACTACGCCATGATGTGGGATATAGTAGATTTTGCTGGATTCATTCTTGTGACACGGAGGCGGTTGGTTCACTGCTGCCATATGTTTTAATTTCAAGTATTCTCTCATGATTTCTACATATCTCTGTTTAAAGTTTACACCTCTGGCGAACCGTCTTTCTAATTGAATTAGCCTGGCAATGGCCGTTTTTCGTGATTCTCCTAGCGTCGGAACGTTTTCTTCTAAGGGTAAGTTTACAATATACTTTCCATTGGAATCACGTCGCACGGTTTTTATGAAATGTTCGTCAGCTCTCTCCTCTTCTTCCGTTCGTGTTGTCTGATCAGCTATGCCCTCGTTCTCTACGAGTAACTGTAATTGCTCACTGATCTCTTTTGTTGATACCAAGCTAGTTTTAGTTGTTTGATTAGCAGATCTCATGCATCCGATTATTATCCAACCAAGCTCGGCCTCTTGAGCCATGGGTTCTCGTTCATTCCCCTTTATTATGTTGTTCAACACAATTGCTGGATAATAGTCAGCTCAAATTATAATGTTGATTTGACTTGGTTCATTAAACATTGGATCTGCCAATTTTATATTTTGTAGGTGCTTAAATTTGTTTGTGTTAAATTTAGCTTCTGGCAGGTGATGCGTCAGTTGATCGAACACCATTGCTTCCATTTGAACCGAAAATTTACTGTCAAATCTCGGAGCTACATCGAATTATATTATGCTTTTACAAACTCCTGCTTTGAGTCCACCCATTCCTGATATGGCAATATTTATTTTCTTCTTCTTTACGTTGAGTAAATTTGCAGCACCTTTTATGATGAAGGTACCTTGCGAACCGGAATCGATCAAGACCCGCAAAGTTATTGGTTCTTGGTTATCCCTATGTGCTGTACTTAATGCCGTACCAAGCACAGTTTGAAGTGTCTCTTCATTGTTCGAATTATGAGAGAGCATGTTCACTTTAGTTGGGTTGATAACGTTATGCATGAGTGTGTTATGCTTCCCATTGCAAACATTACATTTCTCGCCACATTTGCAAGTTGTAGTGCTATGTTTCTCAAAGCAAATTCTACATAACGTTAGGAGTTGGATGAGCTGTGTTCTTTCGTGTACGCTAATGCTTTGAAATTCGCACATTGACTTAGTTTATGATTTCCATCGCAGTGTCTACAATTAGTTCTAATAGTGTTCTCCTTATTGATGTATAAGTTCTTAACAATTTCATGCTGTGTTGCACGCACTTCATAAGGTTTGTTTTTTGTGGCGAATTTTTTGTGTGTTTCAAGTGAGAGAAACCGTTGTTCCAAAAAACGAAGAAAATCTTTGAGATCCTCCACCTTTCTGGGATCTTCTAACTGCATTTCATACCGTCTACTGGTTTCTCTATCAACCTTATTTAGTAATATATGCGTTATGAAAAAGTCCCAGGTAGATGTATCGAATCCTAATCCTTTTAATGCATTTAGAACTTCCTTTGTTGTATCATGCAATTCTTTTAGGGATTCTCCTGATTCCTGGGATAGCTTAGGTAACCGTAAGAAAATGGCTAACTGCTTGTGAGCAAGTAGCCTTTTATTATCGTACCTTTCATTTAGCAGCTGCCATGCTATGTTGTAGTTGTCGTTTGTTACCTCCAGGTCACTTATAATTTTTGCCGCAGAGCCACCAATACATGTTTTTAAATACGAGATCTTAACTGCGTTCGGTATTTGTTTATTTTCGTGAACAATTTGGCAATAGAAATCTCGGAAATTTGACCATTTCGAATAGTCACCATAGAACTTTGGTAACTCTAATTTCGGTAGTCTCCTAGTGCAATGCATCGTTTGTTCTTGATGAAATGATGTGTTGATTTTAGCTTCATCTTTCGTGCCTTCCTGTATTCTATGTGTTACATCTTTATATGCTTTCCTTGACTTTACGTAATGATCGAAGGTGAAGTAATTTGATTTCCCAATTGCCTCATTTTAATAGAATTTACGCAAATCTCGTCATGAAGGTTTATGATTTCATCCATTAAAATGCGCAACTCCTCATGCGTAGTTTCCAGTGTGGCTTTTGATGAATGTTCTTCTAGCAATTCTTCAGCACTTGCTATCTCGTTATTCATTCTTCGGATTTTTACTATTTGCAGGTCTAGGATCTCATCTTCTTCAGGAACCTCAGGTTGTCGTTCTCCGGATGAGGATTGTTGATCATTCTCCTTCTGCCATGATGTATGCGGTGTTTTTGTTGAAAATGTAGGTGTCAGTGGTGGATTTTCATTTAATTTTCCACGAAATTCATTAATGTATTTCTTATAATTTTCGGCAACATTTGCTCTCAAAATCAGATACGGATGGTGGTCTTGTAATTTTGCTATATTTGGCTTTAAGTCTTCATCTGTTTTAACGAATTTGTTATAGAGTTCTTTTATTTGTGCAATTTTTTTCTCCAAATATATTTTGGTTTTCCTTTCCGGACCATCTTTTTTATAATTTATCCAGAGTATCTCTAACTGTTCTGCAATTTCTGCTTGGTTATGATATTCTTCCATTCTAACAGAATTCTTTTTGACACTTTACCACTAATTCACTGTGATCACTTTAAATTATTACGGCTGTTTTTATGACGGTAAGACTTTCTAAACGCACGTGAAATCTGTTTTTATGATTTCTATTACGTGTCATACGCGCGCGGCTGTTCTTTAAGCTCTTTCGTTCACTTTTTATGGTTTGTTCTAACACTTTTAAGTTTTTAGACTCGAAGGACCATTTGTTAGTTCCGCCTCTGCTTGAACTATAATATTCTTGCTTTTTATTCCGAACGGACCTCTGGTGGGAGCTAATACCGGAATAAACTAAGTAAAAGAATGTGAGTAAGGTTTTTGAGTACTAACTTTCTCAATTAATAGAATATCAACTTATATACAAAATTTTTTATACCAAACAAAAATGCAATGAGTGCATTTTTTATTACACGGCGTAATGAAATGATCAATGATCATTTGTAACACATCACTCAAGTTGTATCAGCATCAAACCAATCAACTTATTGAGCTCACCATCTATATTTAGTCTTCGTGAAAGTGATTTCAATTTAAGATGACATCAGTTAGACAAAGGCGCATTAAACACTGGGACCATTCAAGGTCATAATATAGGTATAATTGGAAATAGAGCCCTCTCCAACAATCAAACCATAATATACCAACCATACTTCAGATAAATAATAATTTGATCAAAAAACAATTCCGACTGCGTTAAATTGTATAAGTGTATTGTTCGGTGTACAAACAATGCAACAACAAAAATTCAAAACCGCAAGAAAAAACCGTCAATCGAAACGGAATACCGCGCAAAACGGGGTATACAATGCCGTCGGATTACACAAAAAATGTTCTCGTAATTTTGTAAATTATGAAAAAATTATTTAACAAACAAAAAAAAAAATAACGTAAGTATAAGAACAATACAATGTTCCATGTACGTAAGAAACCAATTTTCCAAATATTCATCCACACAAAACATCTGTCATTTTTATTTTATTATTAACAAATAATTTTTTTGATATGAAAAATATGTTCGCAGCATAAGACAGAGGTCGCGGAATTGTTGAAGAAAAATCCAAATAAGTCAATCGCGGTCGTCGTCAAATTACTGTTCAATTTTTTTTTTATTTTCAAATGACTGAACATCGCGTTGATTGAATTTACCACCGAATGCTTTAATGAATTTTTTTTTTACTCGCAGATCAATCATTAAACCCTAAATGTTATGTCTATAACATCTCAATCCATATCCATACCAAATTTTCCATATCAATAGGCATCATCGTACTCTCGTATAAAAACAAATTCGCTTGGGTTTATTGTGTTCCCTTCTTTAAGATACAAATAAGTTGATAAGCAAATATACTCTTTGGTATAACAATACATAAAAGACACAAACCCCGAAGTTCTTTCGATTTATTTACCATAACATGTTTGCTTGACAATCAGCAACTTTTACAAATAGACCAAAATCAAATGTTGGTAAACATGGAAGACAAAACAAAAAATAAAATGTGATCCCTAAATTTTCTTTTAATGATTTCATTTGTCGATTCCTTTTAAATGTTATTTATGTGTATAAGACGTCAGACAAGAACCCTCTAAGAACTTGAATAAATATTTAATGTATATTCGTATATTAGCAACATTTTTTGTTCAGGTTAATTTGTACGAGTGCATACAATAAAAAGATCGTATCGTTAATTGTAATTGACAAGGATCACAAATTAATTGCAAATTTTCAAAAAAAAAAAAAAAATCAAAATTTGTTTAAAGTCTATGGTTGGTAGTTATTGGCGGCTTCCGCAATCGTTTATTACCTGGGAGTTTAAGCAAAATAGTTTGATGCTAAATTTATTGTATCTGTACGAATGTGTTGTATACCACGAACTCCGCAACAGCGGTTTATTAGTTATCGTCTGCATTGACATAAGTATGTTCGACTTCGGCTGTAAGATATATCATCCCATTAAGGCTGAACATATCCCGAGTTGTAAGGTAAAAGTATAACGATTTCAAAAAGATATATAAATAATTGTTTACATATTTACGTAAATAATGATAAAATAGGTAAACAATTGTAATATTGTAAATAATGTAAACAAAGTAATAAATTTCATAATAGCAAAGAGATTTAATTGCAGCTGAGTTTGTACTGTACACACAAAATAACGAAGACTAGCTCTTATAGTTCTCTACTTGGCATGTTTACATATTTTACACGTATCTCGTATTGTAGCAATAAAATCATATCAATAATACAATTATTTGCATAGACATAATGATGTAAAAAAATGTTATGTGTTTATGCAACCCTGCCCGTGGCTACTTAATTATTCTCGTGACGTGATGAACACTTTCCAGGAAGTTGGTGTTTATTTACCTTACCAGTTCGTGTTTGTAAGGTTGCAGGTCTAACGTAAGACGGCACTATCACACAATCAGCAATATGTGAACAACACGTTGTGGAACTTGAAATACTTTCACAATCCAGCAAAATATAAAATTCCTTTCCCACATTATGGTTAAAGTAAATAAACAGAACATTGTAGTAAAGTAAGGTAGTCTCAGTCTAAGTGTAAGTTTGTAACAACTGGTATAAACATTTTTAAGTGCGTTAATAATAAACAATAAATGAATAATATAAACAGTACAAATGGCGTCTACAACTATCAACGCTCGTAGATAAAAGGCAATATCACGAGTGAACCGAAGCTACAAAAATCGACTGATTCGAGTCAAGTGCACGAGTCCCGGAAGTACGTTTGCAATACAATACCTAGGAGAAATTAAGGCTTCTAGAGATTAGACATCTAAAACTTAAGCTTAGTAAAATCAACTTCGTACAACTGAACCACGATAACTAATAAATCGTATTAATAATGGCCACACTGGAACAATTACATAACTCACTCGTGCAATTACCAGGGGACTTAACGCCCAGGCCGAATCATTAAAACAATATTTAAAAGAAAAACAATTGGAGGGCCATAGAAAACAGAATCTGGTAATCTAGATTTCGTAAAGGAACTTCATATATTCGACGGAAATCAACAAATTACGTTTACTGGTTTTATAGTGTTGAAAATATTTTTAAAAATTATGAAATCGTGATTGGAAGGCCAGCGTATTGTGCAATTCTGCAGAGCATACGATAAACAATTCGTAGAATAGCGGACTCAGCACTGATTTCTTATAACGTTTTTAATCAAAACTGGAGTGCCATAAAATCGTGCTTATACCTACACTACGCCAATAGAGAAATAGGGAATGTTAAACACCAGTTAACCTTAAATAACGAATATCAATAAAGTTAAAAAAAAATAATGTCAAGACACTATGACCGTACTCAGCGTAACCTACCGCAATTGTGCTTTGGGTGTATATATAAGAGGACTAAACGATGATACTGCTAAGACGCTAACATTACAACGACCATCAACTCCTACAGAAACATATTCGTCGTGCTAACAAATTCAAAATTTGAATTTCAGACACATCACCATTCCGGTAAATCAAATCAACACATCACGAATCTAACAAAATGAACCAAAAGTACTCCCGAGACAATCACTTTAGCAGAAGAATATGGAATATAACATACAGTGGCACCAAGATCATAGAACACCAATAGCAATAATTCCAATAGAAGACGACGAGTTTATACAAACAAAATTAATAAATTACATAAATCCCCCCACCAAAACGATAACTGTATTTCATATTGAAGAAGACAATTTCGAGATAAATTGTATGGCAATGAATTCAAGAATAAAAGCAAATTCCGGATCACCACTATTGGCACCACATAAGATTCCACAAAAATGTGAAAGTGGAAGCTGCCAGAACACCGAAGAGCAACGGAGTTCAAAATAACAACTAGCCCGACAAACATTTTCTAAATTTAAGACCATAAAATTACCGAGGAATTACCGATGACCGTGTCGGGCAATCACCGGCACAATACCGACAAAAGTACGTAATTTGTGGCTCTTTGGGCAGGTACAAAGTACCGCATCGGTAATATTGTGGTTCCAAATATCTTCAAAAATTCCAGGGAAATTTACTGAATCTTGAAATTATAGTTTAAGGAAATTTTACTTGGCGAATTTACTTCATCGAATTGGTAATTTTGACGGTAAAGTGTCCGTTTAGAATTCGAATGTGTTGTTGTAACAAAATCTAAATATTTATTCATTTTTAGATTGTCACAATTACTCTATCATAGCCGTAACTTTTAGGATTCCGTTTATTGAATAAAGTCAGTCTTTATTATTGGACGTGTACGGTTATATTTGCTTTAATTAATAATTAGATTTCTTTTCATTGATTCAATAATTAATTCGATTTAGTTTACCTAAAAATTAGCATGCATTTATAATACAATTATAGTATTTTTACTTAAAACATTTGTTTATGTATCGTTAATTTTGTTTGCTATTTTACTATAAAATTACGGTAATTGATGCGTTGTAGGTTAACGTGAAAAACTCGTGAAAGGTTATATTGACTTTAAAAATTTATCATTTGTTTGTAATATGGTATTACATAACGTCCGTCCAGTTACCACAAAATTTACTGCAAGATTTCGGATAATAATTTTGAATAGATACGTTGATTATTTAAAAATATGTGTTAATTGAAATTAGTTCTTTCGTTTTGACAATTGGCATTTTTATAGTTTAAATTTTACATACATGATTCAAACAAATTATTTACTTGAAAAACTTACTTATTTTCAAAAATTTACGTTCATATTGACTTTAAAAAATGTGAAAATTTAGGGTCCTATTGTAAAACTCAGTTCTTATTACTAATGACACTTAGTTCATTATTACTGACCTTCGTTGAATCAATGTTTTAGTGGTTTATGTTTACCTTCATTTATCGTTTTATTATCATGTATTTATTATTATTTTTCACAGAACAACACATTAAAGATAGACACATGTAACCAGGAAGGTTTGAAATCTATGCTAAATAGGGCCCACGATGTAAAAGAGAATAAAGGTAGACTAACTATATATAGTTATGATAATGGATTATAATTTAGAAATCAAAATTTTGTTTTCATATATATTTTATTTCAATAATTTCATAAAAATTTCTTAAAAATAGCTTAAAAAAATTATAAATTAATCTTAAATTAAATTCAATTCAATAATCTTCTTATTTAACATTATTTGTCAACAACTATATAAATTATTTATATTTTCTTTGAATTTCTTTCATTTTTATGGAAGATCTTTTTAGAAAAGTTTTTATCCCGTTTTTTATTTCCCGTTCTTCTATTGCATTCTCTTCATCCTTTTTGTAATTAAGAATTCTTATAATTAATGTAATAATGCCAACGTTCTCCATGAACACTAATTTTTGAATAGCTGTAGTAAAAGGAACATATGATCGATTAGTGCTCATCATATAATCGATTTGTGCTCTGTTATAATAGGCACCAGTATACCTCTTAATTAAACAACAAAATATTAAAATTAAAGACAAAAATATTTAAATATAATAGTCGGTTTACAACAGTGATATGAAGTAAAACGTATTATGGAAACTGGGAATTATAAAATAAACAATTCTGACTAACTATGTTTGTAAATTGGTGTTATATTGGACTACCCGAGATTATATTTATGAAGAACTTAAGTGACATTTTGCAATACATAATATATTGGTAAAAATTTAGAGGTACTTATCGTATATTTTATGTTTCTAGAAGAGCTAATTTATGAGCATAATAAATATCCGAAATTTGGATATATACCATATATATATATATATATATATATATATATATATATATATATATATATATATATATATATATATATATATATATATATATATATATATATATATATATATATATATATATATTAAATACTTACATTTTTGGAGGCCTGCCTGGCCGGTCCATGAGTATTGAGTTATAACTTTGTAATCGACCAAAGCTTCTAAGATTTGTTTCACTGACGTATTTAATTTGTCTGTGACATATTTATGTAGTCTTATAGTCTGAAAAAAAAAATTAAAATAAGTTGGTGTAAGATTGATATTCAGGAGTATTATTACCATTTGTTCCAAGTAGTCAATATTTGTTAATTTCGAATTCAATTGTACAAGCTTATCAATTTCGCGTATGGGTAACTCAGGCATTAAAAAGCTGTTATCTTTTTCGATGGTTAGAGTTTTCTTTTGCATTGACTTTTTCATCATCGCGGAAACGGACTGGAGCATCTCAAACACTGTGTCCAATTTATTCTCTATTCTGCCCTGTGATTCCTCTATTTTCCTTAAACGTTTTCCATTTTTTTTTTTATATTTCTCGAAGGTCTCACCAGTCTCATCATTATTAATAATATTTTCATTCTCCGGTGCCATATACTGGGCATTGCACCTGTAAACTGGCGTTCCAGTTATTATGAGGTTATCTTGATCTAAACATGTTGATGTTGTTGTTGTTTCAATTTTACGTTTTTTACAAACTGTTCGACTTGATTCGACTTTTTCGTTTTCTGCTGTAATTTCTATATCGCAAATAGTAGTGGTATTTAGTTGAGTGGAAGCTGTAGGTATGTCTGGTTGTTTATCGGCTTGAACCATCAAATAATTGAAATCCAAACCCGAAGTTTGATGGTTGATCCTTGCGATTTGAAGTTTTTCGGAATCTGAATTCGTGAACTGCGTATATATTTCCTCCGCCTTCAATGCCTGCTCGTAGGTTTCTGAAAATATAAATGTAAATTTGTATACATGAATTAGTGGTTTATTTGTGGTCAGATGCGAATATAAAAACAATACTTACGTATATCGTCTTTCAACATTTTATAATTGTGAGGGGTCCAGTCAGGTTCGACATCTGATAAATTTTTAATCGCTCTATTGTAATATTTAGGCCACATTAGATTTTCGTTAAAAAGCCATTTTTTACACACCGCGACACATTCAACCAGTCCATTGGGTTTCGTTGTTTCTACAATGCAGAACATGTTTTACCTGAACCAATAAAAAATTATATTAAAATACACATAAAAAAAATACATATAATCTAAAAGACTTAAATTAACAAGGGTCAAAGGACTAGAAACACTAGATACATATAACAAAATTCTTACATTTTACTATGCGATATTGGGAAAAAAACTCTAAATCCACTTCCTTCTGAGCACTCCATACAAAACAGTTTTTGAGATATATCGTCTAGTTTCCAATAAACTGGACTGGTTTCCACTGTGGTAGTTTTAAAAATCTTTAAATTACTTGATGCTACCGGGATATCATAAAAATTTTCTTTTTCCTTAGTTTCCGAGCCATAGACATATAATTCGTTATCAATTTTTTCTAAATATCGAAATGAGATAATATTGCCATGTTTAGTTAAAAGCCATTTATTTTTTCTGGTATGGTTGATTGTAAAATTGTCCATAATAACCGTCAAATAAACGATCTTTTGTTCATTTCGATCGTCAAGAAATGTTTGTTTTTTCAACTGGGGAAAATGTTCCTTGTTTTGCTTTGGCTTTAAACCATTCAAATTATTATTTTCCAAAATCCTGTTGCTTAATTGTGCAAGTGGTTGATTGTTTTTTCGTAGAAGCCGCTTTACAGTAGACATATAACTTTCAAATGGAAACGCACTATAATTATCAAGCGCCCCATAAATTTGTACATCATCTGCTAAATGTATCAGCGAATGTACATTATAAACTATATGCTGGTTTCCATAAATCTGAGAAAAGCCATTCACAAACGCTTTTAACATAGTTCTTGCGAGTTCAGTTTTTGTTCGTGATAAAGTCTTATCACATAATATTAAAATTGATGTGTGCAGTAAAAGAAAATTTATATACTTCTCAGACGGCAAAATATCTTTTAAGACAAAGGGTCCTGTATATAATAAAAATGTTCTAAACTCACTTCCTTTAAAAAAATGTAAATCAGAAAGACCTCTTATTTGTCTCTGAAACTCACACGGTTGGCATGAGGAAACGTGAAGTAGTTTTGATGAAATCTTTTGTATATCTCGATTAGGTAACACGTCTGGAGGTTTACCACTAACCCACATTCTTAGTAGTTTCTTCATAACTCCGAGGCAAACGACGTGAAGATAATCGAGTGGAAATTGCCTTACCATATCTATGTCTAACTCCTCTACAATTGAGGTAGTTATATGGTGATCCTCATCATTTCGATTTCTGAACGACTCATTTGTGCGTAATTGTGAATTATTGTCCGGAAAAGTCATTCTATTATGAGCGTAATCTCCTTCCTGCGTACATTTCCCGCAACCAAAGTATCCACTATGTGATTTTATACCTAACACACTGGATTTTGCGGGAGCATCACAAATAAAATAAATAATTTTAATAGGCTTATTAAGTACGTGTGTTGTACTTTTAATGTCATCTACAAGCGGACGCAAAAATTCATTAAAATTGGATGGTTTATTATATCCATGGTATATGCCAACGACAAAAATACTGCTTATCGGTATATTATTTATTTTACCCAAAATCAACCAAAAACTGCTTCTACTGCTTTTTGCAATAGGTACGCCATCAATATTAAAACTTAATTCTATTACATCCGGTATATTTTCAAGATTATTTAGTATTATTTTAATATTAGTCTCCAAACCAATATGCGTATACTTTCCTGGCGATATATCTAATACATCTCTGATTTTTGGGGTCTTAAACAAAGTTCGGCTATCTTTAGGAATATGAGGATATCCATTTTGTTTCATATAAACCAAAAGCTCGTTTAGTGCGTTCATTTTAATGTTATATTTTAAAGCCCATTTCACTATAAAATTTGAAAACTTTTCCTCCTCATTATTTATTACAAAATTTTCCCCTTCGTCCATTTGGTCACAATCGTCATTATCGATTAAATTTGCAACATTTTGTTGTATTGATTCATTTTGTTCTTCTATAAGATTAGTATTAACCACCCGAGTAACAATGCTCTGAGCATTAATTCGTAACCTGCTATTTGAGTGTATTCCTCTGTATCGACGATTTAGAGACTGTTTTGATAACATTAAAATGTCTTTGTATTTCGGCATATTACTATTGACAGCGAAAAAGAAAAAATAATAGCATATCAACAACAACAATTACCAAAAACAAACATAATCAACATAAAGAAATTACCGAATAATCGAAAAAACCCGTATCAATATCGAAGAAATTATTTTACCGTTTGAGTATTTTAAAAATGATTTATAAATCGAACGAAATTACCGAAAAAACCCGTATCAATACCGAAGAAATTATTTTACCATTTGAGTATTTTAAAAATGATTTAAAAATCGAACGAAATTACCGAAAAAACCCGTATCAATACCGAATAAATTATTTTACCATTTGAGTATTTTAAAAATGATGTATAAATCGAACGAAATTACCGAAAAAAACCCGTATCAATACCGAAGAAATTATTTTACCATTTGAGTATTTTAAAAATGATTTATAAATCGAACGAAATTACCGAAAAAACCCGTATCAATACCGAAGAAATTATTTTACCATTTGAGTATTTTAAAAATGATTTATAAATCGAACGAAATTACCGAAAAAACCCGTATCAATACCGAAGAAATTATTTTACCATTTGAGTATTTTAAAAATGATTTATAAATCGAACGAAATTACCGAAAAAACCGTATCAATACCGAAGAAATTATTTTACCATTTGAGTATTTTAAAAATTATTTATAAATCGAACGAAATTACCGAAAAAAACCCGTATCAATACCGAAGAAATTATTTTACCATTTGAGTATTTTAAAAATGATTTATAAATCGAACGAAATTACCGAAAAAACCCGTATCAATACCGAAGAAATTATTTTACCATTTGAGTATTTTAAAAATGATTTATAAATCGAACGAAATTACCGAAAAAACCCGTATCAATACCGAAGAAATTATTTTACCATTTGAGTATTTTAAAAATGATTTAAAAATCGAACGAAATTACCGAAAAAACCCGTATCAATACCGAATAAATTATTTTACCATTTGAGTATTTTAAAAATGATGTATAAATCGAACGAAATTACCGAAAAAAACCCGTATCAATACCGAAGAAATTATTTTACCATTTGAGTATTTTAAAAATGATTTATAAATCGAACGAAATTACCGAAAAAACCCGTATCAATACCGAAGAAATTATTTTACCATTTGAGTATTTTAAAAATGATTTATAAATCGAACGAAATTACCGAAAAAACCCGTATCAATACCGAAGAAATTATTTTACCATTTGAGTATTTTAAAAATGATTTATAAATCGAACGAAATTACCGAAAAAACCGTATCAATACCGAAGAAATTATTTTACCATTTGAGTATTTTAAAAATTATTTATAAATCGAACGAAATTACCGAAAAAAACCCGTATCAATACCGAAGAAATTATTTTACCATTTGAGTATTTTAAAAATGATTTATAAATCGAACGAAATTACCGAAAAAACCCGTATCAATACCGAAGAAATTATTTTACCATTTGAGTATTTTAAAAATGATTTATAAATCGAACGAAATTACCGAAAAAACCCGTATCAATACCGAAGAAATTATTTTACCATTTGAGTATTTTAAAAATGATTTATAAATCGAACGAAATTACCGAAAAAACCCGTATCAATACCGAAGAAATTATTTTACCATTTGAGTATTTTAAAAATGATTTATAAATCGAACGAAATTACCGAAAAAACCCGTATCAATACCGAAGAAATTATTTTACCATTTGAGTATTTTAAAAATGATTTATAAATCGAACGAAATTACCGAAAAAACCCGTATCAATACCGAAGAAATTATTTTACCATTTGAGTATTTTAAAAATGATTTATAAATCGAACGAAATTACCGAAAAAACCCGTATCAATACCGAAGAAATTATTTTACCATTTGAGTATTTTAAAAATGATTTATAAATCGAACGAAATTACCGAAAAAACCCGTATCAATACCGAAGAAATTATTTTACCATTTGAGTATTTTAAAAATGATTTATAAATCGAACGAAATTACCGAAAAAACCCGTATCAATACCGAAGAAATTATTTTACCATTTGAGTATTTTAAAAATGATTTATAAATCGAACGAAATTACCGAAAAAACCCGTATCAATACCGAAGAAATTATTTTACCATTTGAGTATTTTAAAAATGATTTATAAATCGAACGAAATTACCGAAAAAACCCGTATCAATACCGAAGAAATTATTTTACCATTTGAGTATTTTAAAAATGATTTATAAATCGAACGAAATTACCGAAAAAACCGTATCAATACCGAAGAAATTATTTTACCATTTGAGTATTTTAAAAATTATTTATAAATCGAACGAAATTACCGAAAAAAACCCGTATCAATACCGAAGAAATCATTTTACCATTTGAGTATTTTAAAAATGATTTATAAATCGAACGAAATTACCGATAAAAACCGTAGAAGTATTGAGGAAATTATTTTTGCATAATTTATTAAAAATGTTTGTAAGGTCGACTAAACGCCCAAAAAACTAAACAAAATAATTTTATTGCGAGAAACTATAAAATAAATAAACTTAAAATAAACAAAATACTTACCTAAATAAACAAAATACTTTACAGAAAAATATTACACAATATGCGTAGAAATATGTTGAAGTTCTCGTTTAAACACTAATTTGTCACGTCGTTAACTATTAAACTATTTTTACTATTCTAAATGGATAGCGATAAATAACTCAGAAAAATGATTTGTAAAAACGACATAGAACGAAAGGCGCCGCGGAAAGTAACGAGAAAATACTTATTGTCTTTTTTATTATAACAAACAAGTGAAATTGAGAGTATTTTGTATTTCTGCTTTGATCGAAAATTAATGTTTCAAATATTTTAGTTTTTATTGTTGTAATTGTAACCGACGATCGGTATTTTTGAACCTGATGTTTAATTACCAGGAATGAAATGTTTGTCGGGTAGTGATTGCCTATGCAACTATGTCAGCCAGTAAATTACGTCAAAAAATAGTACGGAATACGAATAAGTGCAAGATTAAATCCTAAACAAAGGAGTTAACAAGTTCGCTTACTATCTACGACTATGACATGCCAAATTCAATTCCAACTTAAACTTCAATTTATTTCAATTTCAATTTTAATTCCAATTCCAATTTCAATTTCAATTTCAATTTCAATTTCAATTTCAATTTCAATTTTAGTTCCAACTTCAAGTTTAATATCAATTTCTATTCCAATTCCAATTTCAATTTCAATTCCAGTTCCAATTTCACTTTTAAAACCAATTCCAATTTCAATTTCAATTTCCATTTCAATTTCAATTTCAATTTCAATTTCAATTTCAATTTCAATTTCAATTTCGATTTCAAATTCAATTTCAATTTCAATTTCAACTTCAATTCCAATTTCACTTTTAAAACCAATTCCAATTCCAATTTCCATTTCAATGTCAATTTCGATTTCAATTTCAATTTCAATTTCAATTTCAATTTCAATTTCAATTTCAATTTTAGTACCAATTCCAATTCCAATTTCAATTTTAATTTCAGTTCCAATTTCAAGTTTAATACCAATTCCAATTCGAATTCCAATTTCAATTTCAATTCCAATTTCAATTTCACTTTTAAAACCAATTCCAATTCCAATTTCAATTTCAATTTCAATTTCAATTTAAATTTCCATTTCAATTTCAATTTCAATTCCAATTTCAATTTCGATTTCAATTTCAATTCCAATTCCAATTCCAATTTCAAATTCAATTTCAATTTCAATTTCAATTTCAATTTCAATTTCAATTTCAATTTCAATTTCAATTCAATTTCAATTTTAATTTCAATTTCAATTTTAATTCCAATTTCAATTTCAATTTCAATTTCAATTTCAATTTCAATTTCAATTTCAATTTCAATTTCAATTTCAATTTCAATTTCAATTTCAATTTAAATTTCAATTTCAATTTCAATTTCAATTTCAATTTCAATTTCAAGCACATGTAACCTCAAATCGAAAATTAGAAATTTTGGGGTGGGAGGCTTTTTCTTAAAAAGCCCTTACAAAATTGTTACTCGAACCTCAACTACATTTCAACTACACCCAGTTAGATGGCTAGGTCTCGTTGAGAGCAAGAGAGAGAGAGAGAGAGAGAGAGAGAGTGGGGGAGAGCTGTTATGCGATTCTATTGTACGTACAACACTTTACTTTGTAAATTATTGTAACTAAAGATGTCCTTCACGCTAGAAGGAACCAAACCAACTACTCGTATATGGCACAAGTAGCACAATGACCGGTTTAAAATATTTAACATTTATCAAAAGTGCTACACAAATTAACAAATAACAAAAGTTTAGTTACACAAAAGATATGGCAGGGATGAATTTTTAATTTTTCCCCTTAAACACGAATTTATTCATAGAACTTTACACCCGGTCTCGTAGATATTTGATTACCATTTACACGCGATGCTAGAGATACTCGTATCTAATAAAATCTACATTTTCGATACTTTCGAGAATTTTTGTGATTTGCGGTATCGATGTGACCCTCGGAGATGTCTACGCAAATCTGGTTATACCGGCATTTTGGGAATACTTTTGAGAATTTTTCAATGATATTCGGTGTATTTTTAGAATTATAATGGTTATAATGGTCACCAAACATCCACAAGAATGTACGTACACTTTTCGTAATTTTCTTTTCTTGTAAATTCGATAAAAAATTCTCCGAGGGTCACATCGACACCAAAAATCACAAAAATTCTCGAAAGTAATCAAATATCTACGAGACCGTGTAAAGTTCTATAATGTTCAATGAATAAAAACCAATTGTTTTTCATTTTCTTGTAAAAATCTGTTTTTAAGGAGAAAAATTGAAAATTCAACCCTGCCATATTTTTTGCTACACTTTTTATTTTATTCTGTAACTACACTTTTATTATTTGTTAAATTGTGTAGCTACACTTTTGATAAATGTTAAATACTTCACACCGGTATATGTACTTCGTCGTGTACTATTTAAATGTTGGCAGCCGGAACCATACAAAGAAAACTGGAACAGTATTTTACCAACCGGAACCATTTAGAGATTGTACGGTATCGTTGTGTAACGAACAAATTATCAGCCGGAACATAACAACATTAAATGGGTTGACGGAACCACTATAATGATAGCTGGAACCAGCAAAAACTTATATATTGCACAATTATTGCAAAAGTCATATGTATAGGGTTCCGGTTAGTCGAACTGTGTTCTGGCCGGCTTCGTAAGGTTCCTACTGTGAAAGTTCTGTCAGGTGAAAATTTATAGATAGAACAAAATAATATAAAATTGTGCTACGTGTGCCATAAGTGGTTTAGTTCTGGTTGGTTCAGTATGGTAGTATCAAAAATATCTTGTATGGTGAACTTTGGTTCCATAACGCTTTATAAGGTTCGGCTTACACAGTATTGGTTCCGGCTGGAATTTTAGATATTTTACAGGGACCTTGTGGCATTTTACTGAGTGAGTTAATATGGTTCCGGATGGCCTTTGCGGATACTGTAATAGTTCCGACTGACGTTATAATAGTTTTGGTTCAAAGTTTATGTATTTAATCATTTCATCTAAAATACATTATACTCAGTGTGCAAAATTCAAATGATTCCTGCTCGTAAAAATTCGGATCTGAAGCATGTAAAGTTATCCCAGTTTTTAATCCCAGAATTTCTTTTCATTATTTACACGAGACTAGTCTATTCCATCCGAGTTTTTTCATTTTATACCTCTACAAGACGATTAAAATTATTAACACAACAACAAAATATCTCATCCCAGTTTTTTTTTCGAAATAATAATGCGGTATATTATTAGTTTAAAATGGTAAGAGTAACTTATAGCTCCCCAGTGCCAGAAGTATGTTAGCATTGGCCCAATCTTCCAGCTTCGATATGGCCCCATATAAATTTATATGATAATCGTATATAACTTCCAAACCCGTACTGGGCCGGAAATAGCAAATACCAAAAATGTACACTGTTAAATTCAAAAATATTCCAATTGGATTTGTTTTGTCTCACCTATATGGCTGAATAGCTAAGTCAAAATCTCACGTGTGTGGTGAATGAGATTTAGATATGATGATTTGTAACCAATAGTGGTTTTTGATTTCATTCTATCTTCAAATTTTTCTGTTACCGTTCCTTGAGATGTTCATAATTTTTTTAATGTATTTTAGGATAGCATAGACAAAATTCTAACATTGAAATGAACATGGTTAATTTATGAAAATATTTACTGTGCCATACAGGCTACTTAGGAGTTCCATGAATTTAAATTAACTTTCAAACTTTATTTTACCGATTCTAGAGATGTTCACGAGGTTTCACCTACATGGTCAGATAGATTAGTCAAAACCCTAGGAGGGCAATTAACGGGATCTAATTATGATGATTTTTAACTTGTCCAGAGACATTTTTACGTTTACTATTATATCGCGTATCCCTATCGATTATACCGTCTATCAATATTGTGAAAATTGGACACGAATGATGATTTTCTTCATGTTTTCCAAAATTTGTAACTTCTTCATTTTCAATTTTACTATAAATTGGAAATTTTGGTATTTTCTCCAATAGGATTTTTACCCAATTGACATTCCCAAATAAGCTACGAACCCGATTTATTATAAAAACAGTCAAATAACAAAAACCCTATGGATGTTCACAGGGACACGTTTATACTTTTGGATAGCTCAAAGATTCGACTTTCGATAGTTCCGAACAGGGTCGAATTGACTGATTGATTGATTAGAATGTACTGCCAAGACTAGTACACGTCTTTACATATAACAAGATAGGTAGGGATAAGAAAGATTATTAGATATGAGAGACTTGACCCGGTTACAGACACCTAAGTAGTTAATAGTTAGTAAAGCACAAGAAGGCACAATAATTTTTGTTTTCTGGGTATAAATAATCAGCAATCACGATCCTAAAAAATTTTTAATTGGTAAATTTCCTGAAATAAAACTTCATTATTACGAGTGATTAACCATTTCCTCCACCCATAAGATGACTATTTATCCAACTTAGAACAAGATAACCAAAACCTTTAACAATTTACAGCAGATTGTTCGGGAACCTAGAAAATAATTCAATTAAAGAAGTGCCATGAACCCCAAAATACAACAAATATCTAAGTACAGCAATATTTGTCTGCAATTAAATTTTATTCTGTAGTCTCCAAGCCATCTATAATTTAAAAATTCAAACATCCGCTGAAATGTCAAATTTATTAGCAAACCCGGTTATAGCCATTGTGATTCCTACCTTGTCTGCTTCCATAAAAAATCATGAAAATTTGTAAGGTTCCTAAAAAATATTAATTAGAATTAAAAGTTTATTTAAACAGGAATCGGGCAACACCACTGTTATGTAACTTTATAAAATTTCCCTCCTTCGATACTTCAATTTTCCATACAATCATATTCGTTTGATCTATTAAAATAATTTTATTAAACCCATTGACGTAATCTTAAATTTCCAAATAATCTAAACTATTAATTAAACTATTAATTACTCGAGCGTCAAATTAAATAGCACAGTCTCGATTGCATCTCCCTGTTGTACACCACACTATTTCGAAGGGGTCAGATACTCTCCCTTTCTTCACGGTTCTACACATAGAGCAGCATACACTAAGAATAGGCTCCCCTGGAATTCAAAAACATATGAACATACGAGTAGTGTAGATCCGCCATTGATTGATATGCCTGTTGAAAGTCTACGTAGAGTTGGTGGACGGCTATTTTGTATTCCCAACATTTTTCCAAAAACAACTATAGCGTGAAAAACTGTTCGTTAGTTGATCGGTTTGGAGGCGAAAATCGCAGAAAAATTATTCTGGCAATTAGAACATTAACAAGCACTTTGTAGGCGGTCTTTAACGGAGCTCTACAACGGTAATTTTGACATTTGAGACAATAACCTTTTTATGCAGCAGACATATGAGAGAGGTTTTCCAGTTCTCAAGCAACTCCTCCTGGGTCAAGAACATTAAAATGAGGTCATAAAGATTAGATGTAAGAAAACTTATCCATATATTGATAAATCTGGGGATTCGCATTTCATTATATGAATTCATATTTGAATTACACTGTTCATACCAGAACGCACACTTCCGTAAATTTAAAATTTGTTAGAAAAATTACCAAATGTGTTCGTAGAAGACGTAGTAGAAACTAATTTGTATAATTTCGTAGGATGTGAGAAACCGTTTCACTTCTAACTATTAATGATTAATATTGAAAAGTTTTTCCGGTATTTTTATACAAATACTTACTTTTGTCTTGGTTCATCGTTGTTTGCTAACTGCAAAAGGATTGAATCCGGGTTTCCAGGAGGCAGGCTTCCACATAGTAATTCATTAAAATATTAAATGTTGATGCTTCGCCTTGCTTAGGTCATGTATCAATTTAAATTCTGTCCATGATAGAAAATATTCGTAAGCCTCCAAATAAAACGCGTGCTACATGGAGGCCTACTGTATACGGAATAATATTTTATTCAATTAAATCGCACTCACTCACAAAACCACATTATTAGTTTCGGCGTAGAAACGACACTATCACTTATTGCATATTTTAACTTAAAAATTATTTTAACACACTCAAACACTAACCACTTGGCACAAAATTTCGATAGTTCCGAACAGGGTCCAATTGTGATGATATTTACTGTGCCACATACGGGTCTCACTGATATAGAAATCATAATTTCAAAAATATATTCATACTTTTATATCTATGCTGTTCGTATTGAACATCTAAAAGAGTTTTGTGAGAGTTCAAACGTAGAGTATCAAAAGATGCTTGGGTGCAGTAAAACAAGATGGTTAGCTTTGTTGCCTGCGGTTGAACGAATTTTGAAAATGTACGAGCCTTTAAAATCGTACTTCCTCTCCCAAGACAAGTGTCCACAGTCAGGCACCTTTATTTCATAATGCTGTTAAATTTATTGAAGGCGATAAAATTTCAATAATCGAGGTTTCCGAATACATCAACGACTTCAAAGTAAAATGCCGTGAAAGATTCGAAAATAATTTTATTCCACTAACGATTTCGAAATGACATTACTGTATTAGAAGAAGCTGGTCTAATTAAACGGGTGGAGCTACTAAGTCGATTTAAAAATTTCTACAACAACTGTTTGGATTATCTAGATGAATGGACATCAGGTACTGTTAAAGTTAGCCGAAAGTTTCCAGCCGAAAGGTAATGCAGATAGTGTCTTCGCTATCACAGCCTAAAGATGATAATGCAGATATTGTTTTTGCTATCCAAGCCGAAATAATATTTTATAGCCGAAAGATATATTACCTGATAAACTAAGTTCTAATACCACCTCCAAATATCCAGAATACAGCAAACAAATATTATAGAAATGCAAATTACAATAAACATACATACGTTTTGTAAACGTTCCTCTATCACCTTATGTAAGCTACTAGTCCGGCCAGCGAATAATTTCTGAGTTCAACAGACTATATCTGGAATACTAACATACAAAAATTCCCAAAAAATTATTTCAAATGCGTTAAACGTTCTTCTTTCACATTATGCAACGTTTCCAGCCGAAAGATAAAAAAACGATAATGCAGATAGTGTCTTCGCTTTTTCAGCCGAAAGTAAACAAATACGTCACCGTTGATCAACATTCTTCAACCGAAAGTTATCAGCCGAAAATTTATTTCAACAACACATCAACCGAGACTAATTTGAACGTATTATTAGGCAAAGTTGATGATTTGATAAGCAATATTGTTAACCTTGCTTCAAAAGAACGCAACGTTTGGTAGGAATGCCGCTGTGGTTATTTGATAGGCCATAATGTTGGTCAACTTCGACCTAATTGTGGAGAAATTCTGAAGGGGATGCAGTACACCCATTTAGCACAATTTCGCTAATTCATCGCTAATTAAATATATCGAAAACGCATTGAATGGCCTGTCGTTCAAGATTAACGTTTTCAAAATAAAACCGAAGTTGACTTATGTTATGGCCTATCAAATGACCATAGTGGCATCAATGAAGAAGCAAGTAAATCTTGACAGACGGGCCATTTCGTGCATTTTCGAAATATTGAATTAGCGAAATTGTGCTAAATTACACCTCTGCATCCCCTTCCGAATTTCTCCACAATAAGGTCGAAGTTGACCAACATTATGGCCTACCAAATATCCATAGTGGCATCAATGACAAAGCACGATAATCTTGAACGACACGCCATTCAATGCATTTTCGATATATTGAATTAGCAAATTTTTGCAAAATTAAACCCCTGCATCCCCTTCAGAATTTCTCACCAAAATGGATGCTAAATGGATGCAAATTGGATAGCAATGGATGCATTGCATGGATAGCAAAAATAATATCTGCATTATCATCTTTCGGCTGGGCTAGCGAAGACACTATATTCATTACCTTTCTCCTGGGATAGTAAAGACACTATGTGCATTACCTTTCGGCTGGAAACTTTCGGCTAACTTTAATAAGGTCATATAAAATAAATTTTTGAGGAGAAACTGGAGAAAGCAAAGGTTGCTAGACTTATTTTGGTTTTAAACTAAATCATATCCACCAAGAAATATTTTTTATATAGTTTTGTATTTTGGCCACCCAGTAAACTCAAAGGCCTGCTACAATCTTATGTGGCATTTTATGGATATTTGATTGATATTTTGAATCGATGAAATTTGCGCTTGGTTCCTTCCCAGATTTGCACCATAGATATTTGTAATTATAATTTGACTTTATATTTTTAGCTTCACGGTAGAGCTGCGCTTGGTACTCCGTCAGTTGCTGCATGATATAAATTCGCTGCTTGGCATGGTTTTGCGGAAGAAAGTAATCCAGATCCGTAGTGTTTAGTGTTTTATATTTTAATAGTAATATTAGGCTTTAATAGGCTTTAATAGTTGTAGTTTTTAATTTGACAGTTTAATTTGATGCGCATTGAATGTTCTGTGAACCGGCTCTATACTTTCGTGGAATAAGGCTTTTCTCTCTGCTATACTGATTGAGATAACATATAAAATAGCAAGCTTTCGTTCACCGACTTTTTGATCATTCTTCTATAAATAGGCACGACTATTACACTTCCAAGTGCACAGCGCAACCTTGGATTGCTTGACTTTGTTTAACCACGAACTCATTCACAAAATTAGTAATCGCCATTGTTTATATAAAAAAAAATCATAAATCGTAAAATTAACATTAGAAAGCACTTAGAAGGTGGAAAATCCGGGGCTATATAAAACTAAATTCACACAATAAATCATCTTAAGAGCACACGTAAGCGCTACCGCTTGGCTACAAATAAATATACATCGTAATCTCATTACAATCGAACCATTATTTCATATATCGTCATATAAAACCCAAAAATGATATATAATTGATAAGACCAAGAGATGCGTTCAAGTTTAAGATCAAGGCAAACGAAAAATTAAATATCTTTAAATGAATCACGAGATGAATGAAAACGTATACATGTTGAGTGAAGATTCGAGTGCGGTATTTAAGTCTCGCATAATAACGATTTGAAGTTCATTATTTTTGGTACGTAAGAAATCTGCTTGGTTTTTTCCATCATCGCAATTTTCTTTATATTTTCTTGGATGTAACATATCAACCTTATTGGACCACCTGTTATCCAATTTTTTTTTTTTTTTTAATTTTATCGTCTTTTTCGTCTGTTTTCTGCGTTTACAGTTAGACTTTATCTTGTGGCATATAACGTATACAGTTTAGTTCGATTGTCTGTCTGTCTGTCTCGTTGCGTTTTGCGGAAAAATTTATTTTTATGATAAAATTGGCAAAACAAAAAAAAATCTGAAAATCTAAATAAAATTCTTCGCCTAATCTCGTCTCAAGAATTATTATTTTATTTTTTTTATGTATGGAAATTAAAATACATAAATGTATTTTCTTAACTCTTAATCATCTTACCATTATGTCTGGTAAGTTTTGCTAAATATTTTTACGAGGATATATAATATTGATAAGACGATAAAAAATATTTTATTTAAACAAGTTCTCATCTCTCGGGCGGAAAGCAAAGCTAAGAAGTTAACAAAACAAAAAAGAATCTCAACAAATACTTTACAAGATGTTTTTTCAAATCTGTTCTTTGAGAAGCAACAAAAAAAAATTTTATTGTTATTCTTTTTAATGATTTTTATCATATTTACGAGGCAGTAGTACCTCGACATACATAAACGAAATGTTTGAGAAATAATTATGAATAAATGTATTTGAAAGCAACAATTTCATGTGCCTTAGTTCATCTTGATTGCATAAAGCTTTTATTGTTTTTACGTCAAATCAAGCGGTAATTTAGAGTCATTACAGTTATCTAATGTTCCTGTAACAATTCCGAAAAGTATTAGGCAATACAAATTTCAATTAGGTTTACAGGGAGAAATGTGATTAATGTGTAATTGGAATAATTATTTAATTTAATTAATTTTGTTTTATTGCCCTAAACGAATTTACGAGTAAATCGGAATGCACACTTGTTTTTAATCGTAATTGGATTACAATTGCTTTATGGGGGAACCGGTATATTACAAGTTGCAACCACACACAGCGATCGTAAAATTTGATCGAATTTAAATTTTAATTGATTGATGGTTGTAATCAAAATAAACGAGTAATATGATTACAAATCTGGACTGGATCAGCATTACGCCACACTCTTGAAGATAGAACTCCTCTCTGTGAATAGTCTTCCAAAGTAACCACACCACTTTGTAATAGTGAGTTTCGTGCCAATTGAGATAACCTTGGACTTGTACTACAAGTGTGTGTAAACGACTTGGCGATTACTCGTTTGAGATGAAATTTGACACTTTTTACCGCCGCTTGCGCCACTATCACGACCGCCTCCAGGTTCTCATTCTTGAAAACAAGAATGGGTGAAATAAGTAACCTAGGTGTGGAGCAGATCACGCTAAATGGTGGCGAATGGGCCGGATCAATAAGTGTTATGCGAACCGTGCCGATGTTCAGCCAGGCTGGGGACGCATCTAAAAATAATTGCCCAGTCCTGAACGGAGCCTTCTGGATACGTGGCGACCTCCAGTTGTATGTAGCCTTACCTGTGAATACGGATCTCTGCACGGGCGGACCATCATTTTATTCGATACTCGTAGGATCAATTATGGAATCTAACAAAAATAAATTTAAAATAGTTAAAGTGGCTATGCTGGTGAAGACGGAGGTCTGTGACTCTAGCCATCAGTGTTGCTAAGTCTGGGTCCGAGGCTTGCAAGCCAGGAACTAGTGGTAGCGGTTAACAGGAAAAAAGTCATTACTCCTTCGGATCGGAGAACAGGAGGTTCGGCCTTCAGTGTCTTGGACAGACTGGCTACAGTTCCGGATGTGCAATGGACGGAAGAACAGAGGAAATCTGTTAATTGGGCAAAGAGTTTATGACTGAGGTCTAGCGAGGAGGAGCATGGAGGTCTGGACGCCTAGAGGAAACGGGTCAAGCTCCATGTGGGACAGTCGTCAAACGGGCATAAGCTCTTCAGCGATATTGTGAAGGAAGGAGAGGTGGTGCTAGGAGGAAATGGAGGTTGGTTGGCACTTAACCTAGTTTTTCTTAAAGTCCTTGGATAACATCCGGAACCCCCGCCAATTTGTACAGGAAGGCGATCAAGGAGTTAGGCGAGGTATGGCCAGGAGCTAAACTCAGGGCAGTTCCGAAGGAAGAAATACCAACTAGTCCTCGCGGGCAATGGTCTGGATTCCCACGGAGACGGTTAACCTGGATGAATCCTTGTGGATTGTCCAGGTTTGCAATCCAGATCTTCCGATGGAGAACTGAAGGATTGTTAAGCAGGAGGAGCTCAAGGGCAGATACAGATTATCCATTATGAAAATCAATAAGGAATCCCTGGCTCCCATGTCAAAAAACAATGGGGTTATAAACTTCGGCTTCGGCTAAGTTACTCTTAAGGTGTTTAGGAAGGACGAGGTCGGGGTAAAACCGAGCACCGCGCTGCTCGAGAATGGGGAGCAAGAGATTCAGGGGGGGAGAAGAGATGTGAGCCTCCTTAAGTTTAGGGACTGCGGAGGGAGTGAGACGTAGGATACTGTCGACTCCGTCGAGTCCAACTAACCGACATAGCACGGATGTCGTAATAAGGTGAGTAAATACTGTTACCAATGAACCAAGGCTGATTCGGCGGCGCTACTTCTCAAACTTGCTAAGTCAGAGAAGGAGATAGTTCTGATCCAAGAACCTTGGATCAAAAACAACAAGATCTGTGGCCTGCGAGCGAAGGGGTACACCCTTTTTTACGATTGTGGGAAGGAAAAGACCAGGTCATGTATCCTGGTGGAAAATAATATAAATGTTTTCCTACTTCCGCAGTATTGCAATGGGGACATCAGTGCCGCCGGATTTACAGGGAACGGTTACGATTAGGGTTTACGGTTTGATGCAGATCAACTTTTGCTCATATCTCTGAAACCATACATTTTACGAAAAATGTTGAATGAAGAAAAATAATTTATTTACTTAGTTTTAACTATTTAATCAAAAAGTGCCCTCAAAAATATAGGTTCTAATTTAAAAAATTAATTTTTTTTTCAATATCTTCAAAACTAATAAGTTTCAAGGTCATTCAAGATCTCCACTAAACGTTCCCCTCAAGACTGAACAATTTGTATTATGAGCAATTTTCTCCTATTTTGCAACGTTTATGAGAATAAAGCCTGGCATTTATTAAAAATTTCATCCTGTATATCTCCATTATCGATATATGGTTTACTGCTTTCAGCTGTTATAACCGAAGCTGCATTACCGACATATTACAACTGAATAATATTTGGCTAACTTTACAATTACAATTTCCCATTTAACCAACTTTAAAAGTGCTATGGAGGCAATACACACGTTCCGCATCACCGTCCAGTTGCACTATTCTGGCAAATCCCCCGTAATAGGGAACTGAGGAAAAAATGTATATGTAATTATAAATTGGGAATAATTTCCCCTTATCTAAATTGACAGGGAAAGTTACTCCCCATTTGATTTTGTTTTCAAAAAAAATTAACACTAACTTTTACCTCAGTATGCCTGAAAAAAATTATTTAAATAAAAATTACATAAAGGGTGTTTTTTTGGAGGTTCACAATTTTATATGAAAATAGAACAAGACAGGTAACTTAACATATCCCCAAAGAAAATAATCTAATGGAGTTAGATCACACGATCTCGGTGGCCAATTAACAGAACCATTACGTGAAATTAGTCTTTCATCAAATGTTTCTTTGAGTAAATTAATTGTATCCGGCGCTGTGTGGCATGTGATACCGCGTCCGGTTGGAACCACATATCAGCAAAATGTATGCCAGCCAATTGAGGTACAAAAAGTTATAAATCATGTCTCTATACCGTTCACCGATGACTGTAACATTCCGCCATTCATCGTTTCTGAAGACATATGGACCAATGATTCCGCCAGACCAATGATTCCGCCGGTCCATAAAACGCATTAAACAGTGATTTTCGCTGGACCTAATGGTGTTTCGGCAAAGTCTTGTGGATTATCTTCATTCCAAATCCGACAATTCTGTATACTATCATATCCTTTCAGCCAAAAGTAAGCTTCAACACAGAACAAAATTTTGTTTGGAAAATCAGCATTAATATCCATATGTACTTCAGCCCATTGGCCGAATTGGCAGCGTGGGCGATGGTCGGATGGCTTTAACTCCTGCACAAACCAAGATCCTTAGATAAAATCGTCCATAAAGTGGATGGACACATCTCCAGTTGCTGAGAACGACGTCGAACTGATTATCTTACTGGATGCGTATTATCAGTTAGAGTATATGTGGTGCGAAAACGATTATGACGACCGTTAAATGTACGTAATGCACGATGAGTTTGGCATGAGTCTATTCATTATGAAATGGTAAATCAAACTAGCAAATGTCAGCTGTCAAATCGGTTGTCAAACAAAACAGTGTTGCCAACTTAAAGATACGAATCTCTAAAAAAACAACCTTTACAAATCCTTTCCTCAATTCCCTATTCCCGCGGAATTACCAGAATAGTACCACAGCTCGTTCGAAGAAAAATATTTCTGCTGTAGCTGTAAGTGTCCGTCAACATCCGAATACTTCAACCCACCACTGTTCACAAGAATTGAACATCAGCGATATGACTTTACAACGAATTTTACACAAAGACCTAGGCATACTCATCAAGTGCTAAATGACATTTTTTTTGTGGCGTTCTACTAAAATTGTAACTGCTATAAAATGACAATTTAGTTGTGAGTTCTAACAACCAACTGTAACTACTAAAAACTGCTGCAAATGTCATAAATCATTTTATTAGAATCGGAAATTATCTATGACAATAATTTGTTCTAATAAAAAAAGTCATGAAAAACTGTAATTTTATTAGAATCTACAGCCTGGGTATAAAGGCCTACAAAACCCAATTGTTTGAAGGCAGTTGACCATCCATTGCGTTTTCACTTCACTTTCACTGTTCCGGCGAAGCTCATTTTCACCTCGGCGGTTATGTGAAGGGTTGAATTAGCACTGAAAATAAAGAGGCCAATACGCCCAAATTGAGCAACTGTTTGGTGTGGAATATGGTCCAAAGGCTTAGTAGGGTAATTTTTCTTCGAAAATGATGTTAACTAACTTTTTTTTCCCTATGATTCACGAGGAAGACTTGGCCGACATTTGGAAGTAAAGTGAATATTGGTGAAGTAGAGGTCCAAACGATTGAAAATGTGCTGAAAAATTGGGTTGTCAGAACGGGGTACTGCAGATCCAGCCGAGACAGTCATTTGAATGAAAGAGAATCGGCCCGTAAAGTATTCGATAGATTTTTCCAATTGGATTTCTGCTAATTCCAATTTTAAAGCCTTTCTAAGTAGTTGTGTGAAGTACACTGTTATGATTTTTAATTTGCGAAATTGCCAAAGAAAAGTTAAATATTATGTTTGATTTTACAAAATTTGTACATAATTTTAATTCAACGAATAAAATAAAAGTGAGATAGAAACAAGAGACAGATATATATTCATTGAATTGACGATATTTAAAAAACAAGCACATCAAGACGAGTTTAACGAAATCGAGCAAATTTTATCAGTATATTTATTAGACGTATATCAAATTGTCTAAATTAAAATGGCAGAAAAATATTAAAACTTATAATTAAAGTAAAAATTAAAATTTTAATTGATAAATAACGATGATAAAAATATTATAGTAACATAACCATACTTTTTCAACCAAAATTTTGTACTAAAACAGTCGGGATGCAAACCAAATATACTGAACTCTACCCATTTATGAGTTTCTCACTAATTTTACGAATTAACAAAAATTCCAGAGGTTTTTCCAGAGAATAAAAAAAATATACCGAATCAACTTAAGAATTTTCAACTTTTAGAAGCAAATAAGAATGTCCTTTTACAGCAGTAAAACTTGACTATAAAAATTCGTACCAATAAACCTGAAGCAGTGCATTATTAAAACTAGAGGTAGTTGCTTAATCAACTACTTCACGAATTAGCGATAATTGAATCACAATCTCCGGATATGATCGTCAATGACCATCAAAATTTAGTATAAGAACCAAAAATTCTCGTGACTACTGATAGGTGACACTGACCTGAATAACAAACTTTGGCTAATATTCGCCATCAAAATTTGAGTAAAAATGAAATCAGTACAACGAGAATTTCAGAAATCGTAGCAATAAACCGGAAGTCGTGCATTATTAGCACTAGGTGGTTTTAAAAAAGGTGATTCAATGGCCAACTTCAAAATCTAGAAAGACCTAAATCACGATCTCTGGGAATGGTCGATAATGGCCATCCAAATTTGAGCAAAAATGACTTCAGTACACCGAGAATATCAGAATTCGTAGAAATAAGCCCGAAGTCGGGCTTTATTAGCACTAGGTGGTTTTAGTTAGGTGACTCAATGACAAACTTCATATATTAGAAAGACCTGAACCACGATCTCTGGGAATGGCCGGTAAAGACCATCCAAATTTGAGTAAAAATGACTTCAGTACACAAAAATATCAAAATTCGTAGCAATAAACCGGAACTCGTGCATTATTAGCACTATCTGGTATTAGTTAGGTGACTCGATGACCAACTTCATATACTACCAGACCTAAATCATAATCTCTGGACATGGGACCATCAAAATTTGAGTAAAAATGACATCAGTACATCTAGAATATCAGAATTTGTAGCAATAAACCAAAAGTCGTGCATTATAAGCACTAGGTGGTTTTAAAAAAGTGATTCAATGACCAAATTCATATACTAGAAAGACCTAAAACCCGGTCTCTCGGAATGGCCGATAATGGCCATCCAAATTTGAGTAAAAATGACAAAAGTCGTGCATTATTAGCACAAGATGGTTCTGTTTAGGTGGTTTAATGACCAACTTCATATACTAGCCAGACCTGAATTACGATCTCTAGAAATGGCCGCTCTAGAAATGGCCATCAAAATTTGAGTAAAAATGACTTCAGCACACCGAGAGTATCAGAGTTTGTAGCAACAAACCGGAAGTCGTGCATTAATAGCACTAGGTGGTTTTGAAAAGGTAATTTAATGACCAACTTGATATACTAGAAAGAGCTAAATCACGGTCCCTGGGAATGGCTGATAATGGCCATCCAAATTTGAGTAAAAATGACATCAGTACTTGTAGAATATCAAAATTCGTAGCCATAAACCCGAAATCGCGCATTATTAGCACTAGGTGGTTTTGTTTAGGTGACTCAATCAACTTCATGTATTCGCCAGACCTAAATCACGATCTCCGGGATTGGCCATCCAAGTTTGAGTAAAAATGACATTGCATGTCATTTTTACTCAAATGGGAGTGGTCATTATCGACCATTCCCAGAGATCGTGATTCAGCTCTGGCTAGTATATGAAGTTGGTCATTGGTCATCTAAACAAAACCACCTAGTGCTAATAATGCTCGATTTCGGGTTTATGGCTACGAATTTTGATATTCTACAAGTACTGATGTCATTTTTACTCAAATTTGGATGGCCATTAACGGAAAATCCGGCCCATAGTATATGAAATTGGTTGTTCAGTCACCTAAATAAACCATTTGGTGCTTACAATGCTTGACTTCGAGTTATTTGATACAAAGTTGTATATTCTAGGTCTTATGTCATTTTAACTCAAGTTTGAATTTAAACATTTTTCTTGTTTTATTAAAATATTTATTCTAATCGTTTTAAAGTTCTAATCTGTTTTAATAAAAATCTCGATAATTTCTGCACAAAACGTGGTTGAGTTTGTTTACAAATTTTTATTTTAAGTAAATTTTATATATTTTTTATTTAAACGGACGTTTGAGTCATTTTCTAAAAAAAACTCATACTTATATACCGGGTGACTGCTCAAATTTACACAAATGACAGTTCATTCCATTGTTTACAAGCATTTTAGTGGGAAATATTCAGAAAAAAAGTTATCCGCAATGGAATTCAAGCGTAATAGTGTGATTGCTCTATATTTGGCTGGAAAACCACAGCCGCAGATTGTTAACCAGTTAAAACATCTGCATGTGAATAAAATGTTTGTGTATAGCGCCATAAATCGTTATAACGATACTGGCAGCATTGCAAAACGCCATGATGGTGGACCGAAACGCACTGCGACATCGAAGGATATCATTCGGAAGATGAAGGCCAAATTGGCTCGAAATCCGCGCCGTAGCGGCAGAAAATGACTTGTGAGGCGAACACTTCACTCGAACAGTTGCAGAACATATTGAAAGATCATCTTGGACTAAAGGCCTTGAAATTCCATAAAACGCATGGTCAAGGACTTGTTACCCTTGCACGAAAGTGGCGATTTGCCGAATTTAGTTTTCTCCGATGAGTCACCGTTCGTTATTGAGCAATATGTGAACAAGCAAAGCGACCGGATTTACTTACCCTACCGTTCTACTAAAAATTTGGACCAACCGATTGCCACTCTAAACCAAGTGCCGCCGATGGTGATGGTTTGGGCCGCCGTGACGGCCGAAAGCCGTTCACCGCTCGTTTTTGAGTTGGAGGGAGCGTTGAAGCCTTGGGCACAAAAAAATTTCGGCCGCAGAGTCTGGACATTTCAACTGGACTCGGCGCCGAGTCATAAAGCACGCGTCAACCAAGATTGGCTGAGAAACAACGTTCCGCGGTTCATTTCCACTGCCCAGTGGCCACCAAATTCACCGGATGCAAATCCGCTAGATTTCTCGGTTTGGGGTATTTTGAAAAGCAAGGTTGGGACAAAAAAAATACCAAAGTGTCGATCATCTCAAGCAAGCGCTTCGCCGGGAATGGGCCAAAATACCGCAGAGCCACTTTCGTGATGCATGCAACAGCTTTGTCGGCTGTTTGAAGGCCATAATTGCGGCTAAGGGTAGCCACATCGAAAACTGCTAATGCAATTCGAAAAGTTAAATATTTGTGAACATTTTTAAATTTGATTAAATAAAATTCATCAAAAAATAAAAATTCTGTGGCGTTTTGTTTTGGTAACACTTCGTGTCAGTCACCCTGTATATGAGTGTACTAAAATTTCCAATACGATTCATTTTTTTTCCTATTTGAATTTAAAAGATGTTGCACCCTGTATAAACCTCTAATGTTCTAAAGATCTAAATTTGTCACGTTCCAAATTTTTTATTACCCGATGCGATTTTTATACAAAAACATTCACATACATTATTTTTGACTAATTTTTATCGCCCCTCATACCGTATGTGTACATACGAGTATAATACAAAATAAAATTCCAGTGTAGAGAAACTGAAAGAAAAATTTAAACCAAAAATCATTTTCCGACATTAAATATTTATGTTTAAATAGCTTAAAAAAAATTAAATAAATAAAACACTATACCACCACTACTCGCGTAGCCAGAATTTTCCCCGAAATAAAATAAGAACATCTGGTGCTAATTTAGTGGAATCTCGCATTTCACTTCGAAATACTTAATGAACGTCGTTAGATTAGTAGTCCCACTTTTAGAAAATAAAAAAATAAAAATACGTCGAGTGTTTATTTTCATTGTAAGTAGATGATGATAGTGCGATAATAATTTTCGTCTTTATAAAAACATACAAATCTCAAGTTAATAAAAATCTCGTATTTTCTTCTTATTCCTCATCATCATCATTATGATCAGTGCAGCATACCGTCGTCGTCGTTGTCGTATTTTTCATTAAACGAGTGTTTATTATTTTAAGATTCAATTTTTTTTTTTTTGTGTACCTTCTTAAGTACATATACCAGTCGTGTGAACTAACTACTTATGAACTGAAGATTACATTTAATTGCAAATCAACACCTTGTTGAATTTTCTTGTTTTGCCTCGGCGTATTTTTCTCATTTGCGCACGGCATACACGCGGCTTTTAATAACTTAATAATGTATTTATAAAAAAAATATGATTAATTTGATGACGGACTAAAGCGCGGTGCCGATAATTTGATTTTTTTGTGCCAATGACACTATAAAACTCGTATCTATCTCTCAGCATGGTTCATTTTGAAATACTTCCGCCACTCAAAGTCGTAAAATCGCGATATAATATTAAGTACTGTGTAAGCTCATTAGCGGCTCGCAAATAATTAGAAATTACATTAAATTGGTTTGATAAGATATTGCATTTCCTACGTATGGGAATTAACGTGTTCAATTTCACATTTTATAGCTGATGCTTTTACACATCACACATGACAAGGTTATCAAATTAGAAAATTGTATTGACATTGAAATAAGGTGGGTGACTTAACATGGGTGTAGGTACGTAAGGTGTATCATATACCATTTAAACTAAGAAAATCAAGAAGTCTTATATACCAGGAAGGTATTGTATTGTGAAACCTTATCGCAATATTTTTCATTTATTGATCGATTTGTTAGCAACTGTTTTGTTCGAGGGTAATGACAGACAAAAATATTTTTAACTGAAAATTTGTATACTTGATGAAAGAGTGGTAACACTTTTCGTGTAACGACAAACAAGCTTGCCAAATTTTTCTTTCTTTTACCACCATATCTATGTGTGTGGTGCCGAACGATAGGTTCGAACGTAAACGTTGTAACCTACCTGAACTATTTTCGTAAGCTTGTAATGAATAACAGCTAATTTTGGTGGTAAAGGTAACATAATTTCACCTTCGGAGATATTTTCAAGCTGTCGCAGTAAATAATAATCGCTTCCTTGATTGATCCGGTGTGGTAGCCAAAAAGCAAAAAAGTGCAGAGAATTTTTCAGTGTCATGGACTCCGTTTCTCATTTTGTGTATCTATCTTACTTTAATAAACGAACCGATTGCGCATATAATGGAACGGTTCACTCGAACCGGCTACCATTGTAAGAGTGAATTTTTTTCTGGTATACCATACACAGAAAGATCGTGTTTGATGTACTCCGCAATTTGTTGTGCTGTTGCTTTACTTAACGCTTTTAGAAAAACAAATTTAGTTAGATGGTCTAATACAGTTAGTATTACGGGTTTGCCTTGTCTAGTGATGGAGCAGCCACTTTCTGAAAAACTCCAATAAAAATGGGCAAGATAGTCGCGTAATTCCCACGGTTCCAGCGAGATTTATTTTAATGAACAAATAAATTCAAAACACAACTTATAAACTGTATTATTCTTGTTCACCCGTTGAAACTTATAAAAGGGATGAGCAATGATGGCTGCAATTTTCGTGTTGACCGAAGGTAAAGCAAAAAATGCCAACTCATCAAAAAATTACAGTCATGTGATGTTAGTAATACTTCTTGATGCATTAAATGAGAGGTGCAGTGGATTATGAATTGTCGATCATGCAGTTCGATCTACAGTGTAGGTAACACAAATTTTAAATACTGGAATTCATCTTCGACTTGACATTGAAGTTAGTAAACAAGAATTGGTCACAAATATTTTAAAGCTAATTAATTATTCTATTGGCAGAGATGTAAAATGTTAAAAGATATGCAAACAGGTTGAAATTTAACAGTGTAAACCTGTTATAGATTTTAATTCTACTTTTTTTTCAGGTGATGTTCCGATCATTGAGATGTTGATAAACATATCGCCGGCTTTTACCAATCTAAATCAACAGGTAGACGCACAATTTTTGTAATTGGTCTCTTCAACTCGCCATGGCCAGTCCTCAGAGAACATCAGATCCGGAATGGAGTGTTGTGATTTTTCCCAATAGCCACTTGTTCACGGGTAAATTTTCATCTTTAACAATGACGATATCTTTTATCTTTATAGAAGATTTTGCTCTGAACCACTTCGATTTTTGTTGGAGAGAAGTGAGGTATTCGAGATGCCACCGCTTCCAGAAATGTTGGCTCATATATTATAGCATATGCCAACGTGATCAGGTTCGGTCTGATGATAACACACATAATGGCCGGGAATTCAGGATGCTCTCTATTTCGGTAAGCAGGGTGTTCATCTCCTTGATGGTCAATATTGAATCACCAACTACAGGACGAAGATGAAATTGTTTAGACTTGATGGCTGATTCCCAAATGCCACCAAAATGAGGTGCATTTGGAGGTTTGAAATACCAGGTGATTGCGTTTCTAGAAATAAAGTGGGAAATATCATGTGTAGTTGATTATTAGCCCCGATAAAATTTGATCCGTTGTCACTATATAGATCTTGATAGCATCCACGGCGTGCTATGAACCGCTTTTAGGCAGCTTGAAAGGCATCACAGCTCAGGTCAGTAACGAATAAAGTTACGTACAGAAAAGGCCGACTTAGCTCTAGACGGTAGCCAGATAGATTCCCCATCAGGTGTGTCTCGCATGCAGCTTTATGTTGCATTTACGGATGAGTTGTCGTTATTGCAATATTGCTGTCTTGACAACGCTAGGAATAACGATGGTCCAGCGTGCTTATAGTGTCTAGAAGAAGATAGAATAATGAGATGCCTTGTAGAAAATGAGGCATCGTAGTTCTCCAATCTTCCGCCGACGCGTAATACTCCTTGGTCATCGATAAATGGACTAAGCGATTTCAGGCTGCTCGTTGGTTTAACTAGCTTTGATAATTCGATGTTTTGAATTTCTTGTTGAAAATAATTCATCTGATCGTATTTACAGATTTTGAATAATACTTCTTACAATTCTTCTCTGGTTAAAAATAGTTAGTTTGTTTGGTAAGGAATTGTCTCTTTGATCTTGCAATAAATCTTAGACAATAAGCTATTGCGTTAAAGTTTATGGAAGGATGAACATTTAGCGATTAAACTCCCGAATATGTTATACTCAATTGTAGTAATATGAAGCAAAGTTTCTGGAGTGGCATACACATTTGAATAATTCCTTTGTTGGTTAGGCCAATAATCATTTATTTCTAAGAACCAAGTAGGCCCGTTCCACCATAAGGTGTTGGATTTGATTTCGTGTGGGTAATGGCCTCTTGGAGCGAGGTCTGCTGAATTTTGAGATGAAGGTACATGCTGCCAGTGCTTTCTACCAAATGAAGTAAGTATTTGCTCTGTTCGATTGGCTTTGTAGTAGATTACTGCAGCATAAGCAAGAGTGCTGGCATCACAGAAACCATGGAATTTCACTGTGGAATATGTGTCCGTCTGCACAAACAGTAGAATGGAAATTTTTTCTATGTCTCGGAGTGTCGTACGAATGAGCTCCCAGTCATTAACAGCTTTCTGCGGCAGTAGATCATCCCAATTAAAATTTAAGAGCCAAAGTTGTTGGATAAAAACCTTAATTTTAATGTTTAGTGGAGCGATCCAACCCATCGGATCGAAAACACGTCCTGCCTCCGAGAGTGGGGTTTTCTTGGTAATCTTTTGATTTATTGGTGGCGCAACGAAATATAAATACATTTTCAGTTGGATGGTATTGCAAGCCCAAAATATTCACTGTTTCGCCCGTGTATCCTTCTTCAATTGACTTGATATGGTGTTTCCTGTCGTCAGGAGGGATTTCTGCTAACACATCAGGAGAATTAGACACCCACTTTCGCAGGTTAAAACCATAATTGGACAAAATTGATCTTAATGCGCATTTCAGCCGTTGTACTTTTGCTACCGTATCTCCCCCTGTCATAAGGTCATCTATGTATATATCTTTCTCGATGGTTTTCTAAGCAATAGGATTTGATTGATGTGTATCTTCGGCAACTGGTTTGAGAGCCCGTGTTGCTAAATATGGAGCTGAAGCCAGTCCATAGGTTACAGTGCATAATTTAAAATATTTGATGGGACGTGAAGGATCATCTCTTCATACAATCTTTTAGAACTGAGTGTCGTCATCGTGAAACGAATTTGCCGATTTATTTTCTCAATGTCAGCCGAAAATATTATACGATGTAGGCAGCACAGTAGTACCAACTGCTACACAATCATTCAGCGGTATATCAGAGCTAGTTTTCGCAAAACTATCAAATACAACCCGATGTTTAGGTGTTGCACTGTCTGACTTGAAGACTCCATGGTGTGGCAGAAAGAACCTTTCGTCGGTGACCGTTGCTTGCGGAATTTCTGCCATATGGTCCAAGGATAAATACTCATTCATGAACTTGGTATATAGATTGTGGTACTCCTTGTCTCGACTGAACTTTCGCTCTATACCCTTCAATCTTTGAATAGCCATACCAAGTGAGTTGCCTAGTCTTGTTGTACATTTGGTAAACAGTAATGGAACTTGTAACCGCCCATCTGACTGTCTTTGGAGATTTTCGCTGAAGTGATTTTCACACATCTCTTCCTCTATGGAGAGCTAATTGCTGCTTCGTTGGGAATTGCTTCAAGCTACCAAAAGCAAGTAATGTTTCATCGATATCGAACTGATGCAGACTGCTAGTTTTACACAAGATGGTACTGTCTTCATGTGTCCGTCGATTTAAAATTGTGCCGGCGACAATCCAACCAAAAATTGTATTGTGCAGAATAGGGATAAGGGATATTGAGAAACTGATCAATAGCAATAAGCAAATCTATCTCATTTCATTTGTAAAATTCTGGATCCGCTAACTGCAAGTTATTGGACGTCAATATTTGGATTTTTTGTGATTCGCCTTAAAACGTACGCTTTCAATGGTAGGTTTGAACCTGACAGCGGTTTAATGTTGGGGCTTACAATCCCCTTAGTGTTGCTGGCTTACCACCTTTAATACATCCTTAATGGAAGTTTGTCCGTTTTGTCGTGATAGTCCAAGACGCTGGAGACACGATTCATCATTATTTTCCGATGATTGAATTTCAGTCAAATGAACGAGAGTCTGATGTTTCTCTCTCCACACAGAATATCGACGACTTGATGGGCATCTGAATACTGGATGTTTGTCACTCAAACAATTAAAACACAGTCTGTTGCTCTTGGTCAATTCTCTTCGTTTGTTAACGTCCATTCCGTGACACTTGACTTCTGATTGCTGGTGGTTTATTATTTGAATTAGAATTGCAGCGTTTTTTGATGGTTTTAATGAATATAAAGCGTCACTCCGACATAATACAAAATCAAAGAGATCTTTAATAGTTAAAAAATCTGAAACAGCCGTCTCGTGGTCCCATCGTCCCTTGGATTCTTCGTCCAATTTGTTGGTGAGTGTGTACAAAGATGACTGTGTCGAGTCACTTTTTGATATTTACGTTGTTAGCCGTTGTTGGTCTCTTTAACCAGTATCACCAGCGAACTCCAAGAGCTCTTACTAATCTCAATCACATATAAGGCCAGCATACGGTCTATCTCGTCATTCAAGCCCTTTTGGATTGCGGGGAAAATCGAGTAATGACGTTGCTTAATTGGTTTGGTGCCATTAACTATGTCGATCTCACGTTCGTGTAAATTTGTCTTTCCCAGGCCATCCTTACTATAGGAAGGAAATCGTGCGACTAGGTATATCGTCGAGTTTTTGTTTATCCGTCGTATTTAATGTATGATCATTCAGATTCGATTGATCTGAACTTTCTTGTATTTTGTTGGTGGATATATTTGGGAAAATATATCACTTTGCCAGAAATCTATTCCTAAATATAATGAAGACCGGAGACTTTGTACTATACACAATTTTATTACAGCACTTTTTTTTGCTAAACGTTATAAGAAGCCTGATATAGCCAACAATTTTATTCAATGTACCTTCCGCAGTGATGATACTACAAAAAATCTAATGAATCTTTTCCTACAACACTCATGATGTTCCACTGTCTAGAAGACCAAGCAATTTTACTGATGCTATTTCTAATTCTGCCTGGAGTGGGTCAGTTACAGACACATTTTTAATTATAGACGAAATACAGTGCTTTAGGCTTTCGTACGTTGGACTCTTCACAACCGAAACAAAAAATGTTGAGGAATGGTTTTGCACAGTCTTGATATGTCTGACCTATGGTCTTACAGTTCCAGCAAATCAAGTTGTTTGCTGTATCTGTGACGTAATTTCGTGACAATGAAATGCTTGTTCACTGGTTTGATTCAAATTGAATCGATTTATCGGTTGAACTAGATCATACGGAAGTGATACTTCATTTACAAATTGTCTTCGTTTTGGAGTAGAATGATCACTCAAGTGCCTTGGATCATATCCAGTTTGTTGCCAAATCTTCTCATACCGCCGACATAATACTCAAATTTGATAACGTCACATTTTTTAAAGACGGACTCATATTCTGGCGATAAATTAATTTGCCTTCCATTAGACGATTCTGGAGACGGGCGTTTAGATTTTGGATACTCAACGCAAAGTCCGAACATGATTCTTGTCGTTGGTGTTTGCGGAGTATCTGTACCCTTATTTCATCTTCAAAATCATTCGAACTAAAGTAGGCTAACATGGCCGACTTAAAAGTTCCGAACGGGTGATAATGGAATTTACCACAGAATCACTAAATTACATAGAGCTAAGAAAATAAATATAAATGTGATGTTAATATCAACCTGTGATTGTTGTAAACTGTTCTGGGTAGAATTCAGATCGAGTCTAAAGGAGGAACTCCGTGCATCAACATCTGTTGAATCGATTCTGTGTTCAATACATAAGCTTAAAACATCAAAAGATTAAGCATAATAAAATAAAATATTTTGGAAATGAAGTACTTGGTAACTAGCCCAAAATGGATGACCATTGGATGACTGATTAGGTCGACCAACAAAATAAATGAAACTGTTATTACACGATAACCTGTCAGTATTGTGCCGTATTGTCTACACCGCGTAGATAATTAATATCTTACACGTGTAGACAATGTGTGTAGAAAACTAAGAACTTGATGTCGACAATGTAGAGAATGTAGACAATGTCGAAAATTATTATTTTTGTTGGCAATTATCAAAATTCTATTGTTTCTTTGTAATTCAAACCATTTCAAGATGGAGTTCATTCTTTCTTCACATTGAAAAATATGATTCAAAGCTTTTATATGGTAATGAAGCACATTTATGTTTATGGTACGGTTAAAGTACCAAGAGCAAAGCTAAAATGTTTTAAAATCGTTTACACGATAAAAAATCGGTTGTAAATAGGGCCTATGTTGGCAGGATTAAATGGTGGAAGGGAGGTGCAGAAACTTGCCGCATACTCGTGAAATTTGTGTGTTGCCATACACTACTGAACAATTCACAATAGGTTTGACATCATCTAACAACATGTCCACTATAACCTAACAAATTTTGAGCGTCCCTATGGAAAGACTCTTTACAATATTCAACATTATTACGCGCATTAAAATGGCAAAACATAAAAAAATTTGAATCAAGTAATACCATAACACCATACGAGTACAAGTTCCTCGGGTTCATAATCATAATTTTTTTTTTGCTCAGTTTTATTTCTCTGATTTCTTTACAATAGAACATTACTAACGGTGAGGTTACTTGTGGGTTCCATTTCAGAGGCCTGTTTATTATTTAATTATGCTACTTCCGTGGCCTTCCCTGGCCTTTGGGTAGAAGCACCTCGGTACTCTCCTAAGGCAATTATTTACAAACACATGCAGCTTATTGTTGATCGTATGTGTACGCTTCCAGGTTTCACAATACTGGTTTCACATACGAATTAAACATTCTTAGTTTATTTTGAGGCCAACTTCTTTTGCAAGATCTGAGCAGGTGCAGTGATAAATTCCAATCACTGCTACATTGGTGTAACTTGACCCTGGTCTGAAGCTAGCTTGTTACGTTCCTAATTTCGGGTTGACTGTCGGTGAAATTTTATAGAGGATGACCATTGGTAATATCTTTATGGTTAAGTTGAAGAGGGGGGGGGGGGGATATGTATCCTGTCAATTTATACATTCAGTTAGGTCATATTTCTTGAGAATCATTATTGATTATTGCACACGCATTGATTGATGTAGTACGCGCATGATTGATTCCAGGAGGTTTTGAATTATGGTATTTTACCGGTTGGTGGTCAATGTAAATGTCTGCACCACTCGTTGCCCTGACGTCTTGAAATGATTTGAAAAATCTCTTGTTGATCATTACGTGAACTATTTGCGTGATCTATTTGGTTCGTTATTCTACTTCAGATGATGTCCATGTATATTTTTGTGTAGAAATGTACTGCCTGTTTTGTGACGCAGTAGTCGATGAGTCGTTCTCCATTATTATTACGCACAGACTCTATATTGCTTGTTTACCCATAAGATGGTTTATCAGGTCGGTTTTATATGTTCCAATTTTTGGATTGAAGACTCTCTTTTTTGTATTATTTTGATCATTTTATTGTGTCTTCTTTGCTATTGTGGCTTATAGGTTCATAGAACTTACAACCTTGGTTGTTTCATCTACGTCTTTTGTTGGATGGTTTCAATATTAAAGGTTGTGTTTGCATTTTTGAATGGAATCTTGAAACTACGCTACCATTATTCTGCAGGTTTATATTCCATTAATGCGTCTTCTTTGCTTTAGCTGTTGTTAATATGTGGACACACGCCTTAGTCATCACATCCTATAGGTCTGATTTACGTAGAACCATTTGCACATTGCATAGCTCCATGCCAGCTGTTTGGTCGGTCACCACTGTTTGTAACACTACACTGAGGCCGAGAATTTCGTTTGTCATCTTTTTCGAATTGTTGCAAGGCCTTCACGTTTCTGTTAGAGTTTTGATTTTCCAATTTACAATCATGAACCGTGTACGATAGCCAAGTATTTATTCTAGTAATTGGTTTCTGTGATCATTTTGAATACGGATCAATGAATGAATGATCCATTAAATCCTAGCCTGTTTCCAGGGCTTCTGAGTAAGGTATACTGGCCAGGGAAGGGGAAGAAGTGGAGGTTTCATCGCATTTGATTATTCACTTTTTTCTATTATATTCACAAGTGGTCACTCAACCTTGTAATAATCCAAGCAATGGTATAGCTTAACGCTAGTGACGAATTTAGAGTTGTTGTATCTATCTCTGCCACTCGCTTCCAACTTCAATAAAGATAACTTCAGTGAAAAGGGACCAGGACAAGCGTCTATTGATAATCAATTTGCGAATCTCTCTTACAAATGTAATCCTGAGATAACCTGAGAAAAATGGATATCGCTTACATTAAAAAAACCCACATTGGATTCTTGTTCAAAACAAGATCATCAACAGCTATCAGACAATTTTAGTCTGGAAAACAACATTATCTGTAAGAAACGCCTTTCTTTTTTGTATTTAATTTGGATCAAAATCCAACCACCTTGTAGTAACCCCAACTACGTTGCTCAAAAATGATAGCATCAATGGAGAAAACAACAAAAAAGTAATAATCAACATTGTCTACGAATTGTCTACATATTCTACAAATTCTCATCAATGTCTACTCACAAATGTAAACTGTATCTCACATGATTAATCAACCATGCATTTTCAAAACTCAAACAACGCGATTTTGACCTCGATTTACCGTATCGATGTACAGAATTTATCTCGCAGTATAACCACGCCGGAAAATAAAATAATTAGCCAACACTGTAGATTTTAGTGTTGTGCAGATTAATTAAGTTACATTAATTACGCTATTATTTACACGTAAATAATTGTATTAATTACGCGAAATGTTTTACGTTACATGACGTATCAATTGTAAAAAATGTATATAATTAGCGACATCTGTATAAAAATACTTAAATTAGTAAACTAATATAAAATATGTTATCTAGTCGATAATAACGGGTGATTTTTTAAGAGCTTGAGAACTTTTTTTTAAAAAAAAACGCATAAAATTTGCAAAATCTCATCGGTTCTTTATTTGAAACGTTAGATTGGTCCATGACATTTACTTTTTGAAGATAATTTCATTTAAATGTTGACCGCGGCTGCGTCTTAGGTGGTCCATTCGGAAAGTCCAATTTTGGGCAACTTTTTCGAGCATTTCGGCCGGAATAGCCCGAATTTCTTCGGAAATGTTGTCTTCCAAAACTGGAATAGTTGCTGGCTTATTTCTGTAGACTTTAGACTTGACGTAGCCCCACAAAAAATAGTCTAAAGGCGTCAAATCGCATGATCTTGGTGCCCAACTTACCGGGCCATTTCTTGAGATGAATTGTTCTCCGAAGTTTTCCCTCAAAATGGCCATAGAATCGCGAGCTGTGTGGCATGTAGCGCCATCTTGTTGAAACCACATGTCAACTAAGTTCAGTTCTTCCATTTTTGGCAACAAAAAGTTTGTTAGCATCGAACGATAGCGATCGCCATTCACCGTAACGTTGCGTCCAACAGCATCTTTGAAAAAATACGGTCCAATGATTCCACCAGCGTACAAACCACACCAAACAGTGCATTTTTCGGGATGCATGGGCAGTTCTTGAACGGCTTCTGGTTGCTCTTCACTCCAAATGCGGCAATTTTGCTTATTTACGTAGCCATTCAACCAGAAATGAGCCTCATCGCTGAACAAAATTTGTCGATAAAAAAGCGGATTTTCTGCCAACTTTTCTAGGGCCCATTCACTGAAAATTCGACGTTGTGGCAGATCGGCCGTTCGGCTTCAGTTCTTGCAGGAGCTGTATTTTATACGGTTTTACACCAAGATCTTTGCGTAAAATCTTCCATGTCGTCGAATAACACAAACCCAATTGCTGCGAACGGCGACGAATCGACATTTCACGGTCTTCAGCAACACTCTCAGAAACAGACGCAATATTCTCTTCTGTACGCACTGTACGCATTCGTGTGGTTGGTTTAATGTCCAATAAAGTAAACTGAGTGCGAAACTTGGTCACAATCGCATTAATTGTTTGCTCACTTGGTCGATTATGTAGACCATAAATCGGACGTAAATCGCGAAACACTTTTCGAACCGAACACTGATTTTTGTAATATAATTCAATTATTTGCAAGCGTTGCTCGTTAGTAAGTCTATTCATTATGAAATGTCAAAGCATACTGAGCATCTTTCTCTTTGACACCTTGTCTGAAATCCCGCGTGATCTGTCAAATACTAATGCATGAAAATCCTAACCACAAAAAAATCACCCTTTACAACCATTACATGCAACTACATCTATTACTACTAATTTTGACTTTTGAATTTGAATTTTATTTCTATTGCTGGCTAAAATAATTTTTTGTGTTTCTAATTTACTTTGCATACTAATACTTGAAAATCCGGGTTTTTCGAATTTTTTAAGTACATGTATTTAGTGTGAAACTGTAGACACAAACACGCTAAATTTCTAATTGGGTGATTCCTATTTTTTTTAATTCGAAAAACAGTCGTAAATAATTAATGAATTCAGCTAAAAACTATTTCTTACTTTAAATCATAGATGGATCTGCTATTAGTATGTCTTTCCTTATCTAAATTCCAAGTGAATTGCGCTTTTAAATAGTAAAGTAACGCAACCTTAAAGAAAAGTGCAATGATATTTATTAAAAATATTGATATTAATGAATATTTATGTAATAATTTATACATCAAAATATTGTGGTAGCGCCATTAAATAGCAGATGTCAGGCCCACAAAATAATCTATAAAATATTAATTGTCTACCAATTATCGACATTTTCTACGCCACAATAGATTGTCTACGCTATTTTCGACACCAACATGTAGATAATTCCGAAATACGCGTAAACCCATAACACTACAACCAGTTATTTCAAAATTACAAGGTACTCGTATGTGTAACGACGAATTCTAAAAGATAGCGGTCTGTATGAGTAATCCAGAAACTTCATGAGGTATTCGAGAGATTGGGTCACATTAGAGAAATATGGCCCAAAGAAAGTATCAGTTTTGGTGTTTACTTATCACATCCCGGAGTCCTGAAGCATTCTAGCATAACATCTAAATTTCGGGTCATGTTCGACATTTACTTAAATCTTACTACTCGTAAAGCTGTATATTCTTTTGGCACTTACAGTGTCTGGGCCAAAGACCGCAATAAAGAAAATCGCATTACATACACGCATCTAAGTTTACATTAGCACTAATCGCGATTAAATATTTTGCCAATAGCTCGTTTTACATTTCGAATATACATTTAAATTGTTTGATGGTTTTTATTGGCCAACTCTATTAGGAAATTTGGAACTGCCATTATTACATCATCGTTAAGGCTCACTCACAAATGATCAATTAATGCTGCTTAAGGAAACGCATGACCGGTCAAATCATTTGATAAAGCCGCGGACGGGTCTTTTGATGCTACCCGCCGACCGATTTCTTGATCAACCCATAATTTCTTCCTTATATACTGCAGAGTTAAGATTTAATCCGCGCGTACATCTTTATCAATTTGTATAACACAATCATATTTATAAACCAAACCAACAAAAAAAAATTTTGATATAATTGGTATTAAATTTGGGTGGTCGCGACCCCGTAAATCATAAAATTTAACAAACATGCCCAAAACACACACACACACGCACAGAATAAAGAGCAAACAAATAATTCCGACATATTTCGATTTCGACAGTTTTTTTTGGTGTTCTTATGGTTATATGCTAAAACCATATCATTAATTCTTGGGCTAATCATATATTTGTGATAATTTGTTGTTGTTATTGTTATATGTTTCTTTAATCTTATTGTAAATACACCACATCAACAAGATGTATCTATAAAGGTGAAGGTGATTCTTTGTTTTACATTTTTATAACCGGCAAAGAAACAGAATAAGAAAACATCAAATACGTAATTTGCGAATGATGTTTACCAAAAAAAAAATAAAAATTGGTGTTTTATATAACTTGCCGACATTACATAAAGGTAGTTAGTCATCTCACACAATTATTATGATCTAAATCTTGTCGATATAATATAAGATGAGGAGAACGCATTCATGAAGGGATACAAATAAGGAAACAAAATTTTTACCTTTCCTCTTTACACCACAAAATTAAATAAATATTTTGAATTTACCCATCTTAACCTTTAATTGTATCCCTATATGCGTGGTTTTATCATTTTTTACTCGCCCGTCTTCCGATCCAATTACCGACCGTACTTCAAACGATTTATACCGAGATTTGTTTGGTGTGTTGAAATATAATGGTTTTGGAATAATATATTTGGCTGTTGGCTTTATGATATATGATGAGGCGAGCGCATTTACCGCATTTTAATGATTTTATGATCGAATGTACTATAATTCTAATCACTATTTGGCTGTTACGAGGTTTGATTGTACAAAGCAGCTTTAAAACCCCCAAAATGGTCAAGAACACATAAAGGGAATACTAAAGGATCCAAATGTATATTATAAATATTTTTGATCACCACTTTTTGAAAGATAGCTGATTTAAGTGAGAATTTTTAATTTTTAATGATTTTTATATGATTTCTTGAAACAAGAATTTTATTCTCGATTTAAACATTAAATTAAATTTAATTTGATATTTTATCTCCTGCGTTTATTATTGCTGTAGCTGTCTATTTGGAGAAAAATAAAGGTTAATTCAAGAAACATATTAATATGAAATCGTAAAATTTTCTCGATTCAAGAAAAATTATTTCTTTATTCAAGAAATAACCTTTAAACCTGTTATAAAGAAAATTATTTTTGATTTACATTTTTATCATTTTGAATTTAAAAAAACATTTTAATAAAATAATATAGTGGGTAGAACGGCAAAGTGAAACTGACAATTCACCGAAAAGCAATTCACTGAAAACGACAATTTATTAAAGGGCAAATCACCGAAACAACAATTAACTGAAAACGACAATACGGCCGCACACCGAAGAAACAATAAACTGGAAATGAAAGTTCACCGAAAACGATAATTCACCGAGAACGACAATTAACCGAAAACGATAATTCACCGAAAAAACAATTAACCGAAAACGATAATTGACCGAAAACGACAATTCACCCCAAACAAGTCTTTACCCAAAACGACTATTCACCAAAAAACAACAATTCACCGAGTGAACGACCGATAAAATTAGAATATTTTCTCGATTCAAGAAAAATGATTTCTTTATTCAAGAAATAACATTTTCTGTTATAAAGAAAATTATTTTTGATTTACATTTTTATCATTTTGAATTTAAAAAAAACATTTTAATAAAATAATGTAGTGGGTAGAACGACGAAGTGAAAGTGACATTCACGGCAAAGTGAAAGTGACAATTCACTGAAAAGTAATTCACTGAAAACGACAATTTATTAAAAAGCAAATCACCGAAACAGCAATTAACTGAAGACGAGAGTACGACAGTACACCGCAAAAACAATTAACTGAAAACGAAAGTTCACCGAAAACCACAATTCACCGAAAACGACAATTCACCGAAAACAACAATTCACCGAAAATGTTGTTTTCAGACATTTACCGAAAACGACCATTTTTTATGCAACCTTCCGGTTGTTCCTTTAAAATGCGGTATTTAACTGATTACGAGGGCGTAGTGAGAAGTTTGGTAAAATTGCAACAGAGGGCGCCACAATCGCAAATCTCAGATGTCATGTGTCAATACTTTGGTTACGAGACCAAATTAAAATTTTCAGACAGATCTAGCATTTAGTTCAGTTTTGACAGCCATTGAAAACAGACAACCCATTATTTTTCTTTCGCAAACATGGAAAAAAGTGAATTTCGTGTGTTAATTAAACTTTTTTTTTTGCATAGAAAAACCATTACGCAAACCAAAACAAAGCTTGATAAATATTATGGGGACTCTGCACCATCAATTAAAATGATTCACAAATGGTTTACTGATTTTCGTTGTGGTCGTACAAGCACAACTGATGCCGAACGATCAGGACGCCCAAATGAAATCACCACACCAAAAATGGTTGACAAAATCCATGATACGGTATTGCAAGACCGCAGAGTGAAAGTGTGCGAGATAGCTGAGATAGCACGCATCACGGATGCATGTGTGCGCAATATATTACACGAACATTTGAATTTGAAAAGGCTATCCGCGTGTTGGGTGTCGCGTTTACTTACAATCGACCAAAAACCCACACGTGTGACAACTTCAGAGGCAGGTTTGGCGATATTCAAGCGAACTAAAAACGATTGTTGGCGTCGTTTCACAACTGTGGATGAAACGTGGATCTATCACTATACACCGGAGATCAAAGAACAGTCTAAACAGTGGATTTCTACTAGCGAATATGCGCCGAAGAAGGCTAAGCCGGTTTTATCGACCAACTTGACGGCCACTGTTTTTTCGGATGCACGCGCCACAATCCACATCGATTATCTTCAAAAGAGGAGAACAGTCAACGGCGAATATTACTACAACTTATTGGACCATTTCAACGATGTTTTGAAAGAAAAACAACCGCATTTGTCGAAGAAAGAAGTTCTCTTCCATCAAGACACAACCTACGCCCAAAGCTGTCTCGGCAGCTCTCGTTCTCAGACTGACTAAGTCAGATGAGGATTTGGTGTTAATCCAAGGAGGTATAAATTATTATACTCAAGTAACTCGGAGAACATCAGATCGTGTATTTTAGTAAAAAGTAATTTGAATAATTTTCTTCTTCCTCAATTTAGTAGCGGGGCTGTTACAGCGGTGAGCGTTGACGTTGGCCATTAAAAATTATGGCTAGCCACAGTCTATATGGATCGCGAGAAGGAGGTTCCGCTGGATAACCTGACGGAACTGATCCGGGAAGCAGGTCAAAGAAAGGTAGGTGTTATACTTGGATGTGATGCAAACGAACATCACACAATCTAGGGAAGCACAGACATTAACCAGAGGGGTGAGTTATTTTTTGATTACTATTTAAATACTAACCTTTTAGTTTGCAATATTGGGCGAAAACCAATATTTGTTGTTAAAAATCGACAGGAGGTTTCAGATGTAACTTTTGCGTCAGAATCAATTTTTCATATGATGAAGGGACGGAGAGTGGCGTGGGAGCACTCATTCTCTGATCACCGATAAGTAACATTTAACCTCAACGTTAAACCTGTTATTCGGAAAGCCTTCAGGAATCCCAGAAGGACAAACTGAAACAAATATGAGGAATTTATTGCCGCTGGAGGTCCCTGGACTTCCGGCGACAGTAGAAGAATTAGATTACATGGTTGATGTTGTCACAAATGCTTGCAATCTTGGACCGGTTGACCACGGAGGTGGCAACGTATCGGAGGGCGTGAAGGACAGCCTTTAATAAAGCCAAGAACACAAGGTTAGGTTTTAGGTGGACACGGAGAACCTAAGAAAGTACAAAAAATAGTTGACGAAGGCACAAAGGGGTCTTGGAGACTCTTCTTTTGTAGAGTGGAGGAGGTCCCTGAGACTTCTCGCTTTAGGAAAATTCTATCTACTAACCCAGCCAATCCTAGTTATTTAATTAGACCGGACGTGTCATGGACAGCTTCAAGTGCGGAATCATTTGAGCTTCTCATGAAGACCCATTTTTCGGGAAGCTTTGATGTCACGATGGAGCCTGGAGCTCAGCGAGGAACACGTTCAATAGATATGGAGGGCATCGTGGACAGGGAATGAATCCTGTGGGCGCAGAACGATTTTAAGGCTTATAAATCGGCGACCCCGGTCCAGATTATACCAGCAGAGATCCAAAGGAACTCGGCAGTCATCCTCCCCTGGCTGAAGGTTATCTTCGGGGGATGTTTGAAACTGGTCTATATTCCTAAGAAATGAAAGGAAGTCAGAGTAGTCTTTATCTCAAAATCGGGTAAGGGCTCACATGCTTCTCCAAAGGACCTGAGGCCTTTAACAATATCATCCGTTTTTGTTGAAAACCTTGGAAAGGCTGGTAGATGTAGTTATTCGAACAAAAATTGAGCCAAGAAATTGGGGCAATGTTGCAGCATGCGTACTGTAAGGGAAAGTCGGTGGACCCAGCTTTGCACGATCTAGTACGCACGATTGAGAAGTCAATTTACTCGCAAGAGTTTTTTATGGTAGCATTTCTGGACATTGAGGGTGCCTTTAATAATGTAAAAACGGAGGCTATCATTGAAGAATGGTCGTTTTTGAAGGTGGACTACCCTATAAGTAACTGACTGGGGGAGTCCACCATTAGAAGACGGATGGTTAGGGAGGTGTAATGCCCCGCTTTTTGGAGTGTAGTGATGAATGGATTGCTGTTGGAACTGGAGAGATGGGACAGGGGTGGTGTCGTATGCAGATTATGTAGCGATAGCTGTCTCAGGAAAATATTTGGAAACGATTAACAAATGTGCATTAAGGGACAACCCTTCAAAGACGGAGCTGGTACTATTTAGTAAGAAATATAAAGTTTCGGTAGTTAGCCCTCCTACCATGAACGGCATTAGACTGGCTTTTGCTGAAAGAGCGAGATTTTTGGGCATAATCTTGGACAGTAAGCTCAGCTGGAATCCTAACATTATGGGAAGGGTGAATACGGCTAATGTAGCCATTTACTCGCATAGGAACGCCACAGGTAACAGATGGGGTCTGTAACCAGAGGGCGTGTGCTGGTCAGCTCTGGATAAGGTAACATATATAGGGATGATGGAGAAGAAGGAAAGAATGGTCTGCATGCTTATAAGCGGGCGCTTAGGTCAACACCTACACGTGCTTTAGAGGTTCTATTCCACCTTATTCCAATCAAATTTTGTGGTAAGCAGATGGCAGCCAATATGGCTACAAGACTCTCGGCTGTCTCTCAGTGGAAGTGTCTTCAAGCGGGGCACTTGGCGATATGTAGATCGCTAAGGGCAGAACTGGCAAATTATATTAAACCAACGTTGTGCTTCCGGACCATCTGTCCTTCAAGGGAATCCTGGAGGAACGGAGCAATACTGGAAAACTAGGCAGTGCAATTTTTCACGGACGGCTCTAAGCTAGACGGCAAGATAGGAGCCGGAGTCTTCTGTGAGAAGCTTAATGTTAATATATCTGTTCGTGTCCCTGACTACTGCAGCGTGTACCAGGCTGTAGCGATGGCGATCGGGGAAATCGTGACATGGTTGAAGCATAACATAGTATCCGCGAGGGATATCGAAATTTGTATGAAAAGTCACGGGTAGCACTGGATTGCCGATCATCTCTTAATGAGATGAGCGAGTATTTCAGAATACAGATATGCTGGGTCCCTGGTCACTCGGACATCACGAGAAACTGCAGGGCAGACGAACTACTTAGGTACGGTACGACTCTCCAGATGCAGCCGGAAAGGGCAGGTCTGGCGAGACCTATAGCAGCGCTCAAATTGGCGCTTAGTAAAAAGGCAATTGCCTCGACAAATGAGAGGTGAACCAACACTCTCACGTGCAGGGTAGCAAAACATGTTTGGCCAAAACTGGAATTGCAGTGCTCCAAGGCACTAGTATCCCTAGGAAAACGAGAGGTAGAATTGGTCGTAGGGATACTGACAGGACACTGCCTTTTTGGGGAACATGCGAGAAGGCTGGGTCTACATACGAATGACTTTTGTAGAAGTTTTATGAACGGAGAGGAGGAAGAGACTTTAGATCACTTCCTATGCTCATGTCCGGCACTATCGGACAGAAGGCATAAGTAATTAGGTGTGTACGGTATGGAGAGTCTTTTTGAACTCGCGGACTGCGGAGTGCGAGATATTTTACGCTAAATAAAGCTACATAAGTAGCTCTGGATGGTTTCAACGGAATAGTAAAGATGATTTAGAATCACAATGGGCCACTATTGGCTTGAGTGTGCGATAGCAGCCTTCTAACCTAACCTAACCTAATCGATTTACCGCTACTGCTTGATCATTAACAACTTACATCTTTTAGTTTTAATTTAACTAAATTTTGTTAAAAGTGTGTTTTACACGTTTTTTGCTAATGTATCAGTTTACCAAAATTTACCTGCTAACCATCTTGATGACAAGAAAGCTCTCTTTGAAATTTTAAAAGAACCGATTTCGAGGTTGAAGGTGAATCTACAGCTTGGAACTACTCTGCTCGTGCGTAAAAACATCACTGCACCTGAATTTATGGTCGAATTTCGACTAAGTCGCTGTTAAGGCTATTTTGTAATGGCATTAGGTGATTTAATTTCTATAATGTATGCCCTTTCTAACCTACATAGCCATGATGGGGGCCAATTTCTGAGATTTGTGTAATTTACACTTTTTAGAAATATACACGTGGGCATATATCTGCCTAAAATCTATATTTTGCCCAAAAAAATAATTTTGGATACCCGCATATATTTCTGTCCAAAATTTTAAAAGTGTTATCATTTAAAAGAGTGCTGAAACTTCACACCGGTGCAATAGAGATTAAAGCGGGCATCCTTTTGAATCCTTTTGTGGATCCTAAAACCGAAGTCGATAATTTCTCGTGTGTTTGCAAAATGAGGAGATGAAGATCGTATTGATCACCATAGTGGAATTTCTGGAACCCCTTATCTTCCCACTGCTTGACCATCACCAAATTGTTGGGCGGATCATTCCGCTTGCTGCGTTGAACATTGCTTTGGTTATAAGTTAACGATAGATACAAGAAGTAAACACTAATTGACTTAGCCAATTATATTGAACACTTTGTAATGTCGAATTCTTGTAATTAACGCATTTCTGATAAAAAAAAAATTCTTGGAAAGATCAATAGTTTTGTATTATTTATACCTGCTTAATGTACCTATAATTGGGGTAGACATTTTCCTGTAAATCATCACTATTAACTGTACAAATATAAGGTGTGCAAAGAAAGTACCCCCCGTACACTAAAAAGCTGTAGATATTGCAATTTTGCAATAAAAATTTATAACACCTTGCAATCGTCGCATGTGCCCTCCTATACACATTGACACATCCTGAATGCTGTCTAAATCAAACAGCATCCCTATTATATGCCTACCCTATATACCCAAATCCAGCTGTTTAATAATTTTATACGCAAACAATCGGCACACCACTTACTTACATGTTTATATGAGGTACACACAAATCCTTATCCTCTTGTTTAACTTCCTGCTAACTACTCGTATTTAAATTGTGCCCCGATCAAACAATAAAATCGCGCGTGTCGTCGTCTCAAATATTTTATTAAGAGAGATCCTCGTTATTCGTTGGGTAGGTATTATTGTATTACGTCCTCTTGATTATTATTTATGTATAATACGTACTCTTGAATCATAATTTGGTTCTGCATGTAAGTAATATAAGAAAACGAAGAAACCGGAACACACCACATAAGTATGTTAATAAGAGGAAGATGGCACGACGAAGAAGTATTATTAAAGAAAAAATTCTTCAGTGGATTTCCGTTTTAAAACATGTCTTGTAATTTAATCCACCCCATCCATCTCTTATGTGCTCGATGATTATGAATATTTATTTATTTATTATTAAATATTTATGCGTCTCTCAATCCAAATGAATGCAATTCCGTTCCATTGAACAAGAAAACATCATAAGATGAAGCGGCGCGACGACGACGACGTGTAGTACACGCTTTATCATATCGTTTATGCTAAACGATTTGAAATTTGATTGAAATATTTATGTTTGAATCATATTATAAATTATTTTTTATACATAATGTACTGCCAACCGGAACAAGATGTTTAATAATTCATTCTTGGATATATTTCATGATTTGAAATTCAAAGAAAATTTACCATACCATCATGCCCTCGTGTTCGAGCACAAAAGAAATGCACACACATTCATCGTCTATCGCGCGACTCAATGAAAATGTAATAGAGCGTGGTGGCACGAGCTACACACTCCACTACAGAAGGATTATCATAGATGGAATTTAATATACACCATGTGCGTTCATGTACATATTGGTACAAGTGCCGGATGATATGTGTTTACAATTCATATAGATTTAGTCAGTGCGCGACTAGATCAGATGCGTAACAGATGATTAACTGCGCTTAGTGTTTAATCGTAAATTAAATATTGTTTTGTAACATGAGATGGTTGTGTACTTAAGATTTAAATAACTTTTAGACGGTCTGATTTATTGTTTGTAACATGCCGATAACGCGAGCACTTAATAATGAATGTATCATATTTCATTGTACATACAACTCAGTTGGACATATTATGTCGATTGAGTGCGGCTAAGGTTAATTTGTTAATTAATTAGCATATTTTTTAACCTATCTTGAAACTGTCGTTATTAGGCTTCAAATATATGTAGGTTTGATATTCATTATTCGATGTGAGATACTCATAAAAATTTATGCTACTGAAGTTAGTCGAAAATTTCAATCGGAACTGCATTATCGACACATTTAGATTATGTCGATATGGGCAGAAAACTCCAGTATAAACTGCATTATCGACACACTTTATATACATTAGTAGAAAAGGTCAGCAGATATTTTTTGCTGCCTTAGGGTTTAAAAAATTCGCAAATTTGGATACTGTTAAAGTTAGCCGAAAGTTCCCAGCCGAAAGGTAATGCAGATATTGTATTTGCTATCCCAGCCGAAAGGTAATGCAGATAGTGTATTCGCTATCCCAGCCGAAAGATGAGAATGTAGATATTGTTTTTCCTATCTAAGCAATGCATTCATTGCTATCCAATCTGCATCCATTTAGCATCCATTTTGTTGAGCAATTCTGAAGGGGATGCAGGGGTGTAATTTTGCAAAAATTCGTTGATTCAATAAATCGAAAATGCATTAGCGCATTGAGTTATCGATGAATTAACAAAATTGTGCTAAATTACACCCCTGTATCCCCTTCAGAATTTCTCCACAATTAAGCCAATGCTGACCAACATTATGGCCTATCAAATATCCATAGTTATGGCCTATCAAATATCCATCAATATGCATCCATCAATGACAAAGCACGTTAATCTTGAACGACAGGCCATTCAATGAATTTTTGAAATGTTGAATTACCGAATTTTTGCAAAATTACACTCCTGCATCCCCATCAGAATTTCTCGACAATTTGGTCGAAGTTGACCAACATTATGGCCTATCAAATAACGATAGTGGCATCAATGACAAATCACGATAATCTTGAACGACAGGCCATTCAATGCATTTTCGATATATTGATTCAGCGAATTTTTGCAAAATTACATCCCTGCATCCCCTTCAGAATTTCTCAATAAAATGGATGCTAAATGAATGGAAATTGGATGGCAATGGATGCATTGCTTGGATAGCAAAATCAATATCTGCATTCTCATTTTTCGGCTGGGCTAGCGAAGACACTATCTGCATTACCTTTCGGCTGGAAACTTTCGCCTAACTTTAATAAGGTCAAATTTGGTGATTTATATAAATTCTGGATCCTTATAGCTATCTACCGAGCGAGTTTGACGACCCGCTGATCGTGGGAATTCCCGATATTTAATGTTGAGCGCGCGTTTTTTGATATTTTATGAATTTAAGCAACGAAAATTAGTGTGGGATGGGCCCTTCTATTAAAAGGTCGACCGATTTATCATTGCCGATAGTTTCTGTACCTTATGTTAGCCAGTTTATGACGATGAAATAAAATTCCGCCGATCGTGGGAATTCCCACTATTCAAATATACGTGACACGGGAAATCTATTGGTTCCGTTGAAAAAAGAAAAATACTATAGCCTTAAAGACATTTCATCTCATCCCAGTTTTTTCTATTTAAACTTGTATAAGACGGAAAATTTTTTAAGTTGTTAAATCGTGCCATTTTCCTAGAAATATCATTTGCCGGAAATGATTCTTTATGTTTTGACTAACTTATAGAACGAACTAAGTGTGACCAGTCGGACAGTACCAGCCGTATGGTAGGATTGGCGCAATCGGCCTTCCTTATGGCCCAATATAAAAATTCTCGAATTTGTCTAAATCATTTAGAAAAATATTTAGCAACTTTTCTGACCTTGACGATGACATTCAAGCGCATGGCTCAGCATCTGGATTGAAGGAATTTGAGCAACGTTACTTTAATGCTAAAGATAATTTGACGGAGCATCAAAGGGAATTAATAGATGAATTATGTACATAATATCGCAGTGTCCATCAAAAATTGAAGGATGATGTAAAATTAACAGTAACCCAAGATTAACAACATTCAACCATTTTCGGGCGATTTCGCACAATTTCCTACATTTAAGGATCTTTACGAATTATCAATACACAATACTGGACTTCCAGATGTTCATAAATTTAAATATTTAAGAGGTTTATTGACTGGAGAAGCCGCATCTCTAATAACCAATATCCCAATAACCAGTGCTAACTACAAAGATGCTTGGGAGCAAATATGCAAGAGATACGACAATGTGGCTCATATTCCAAACACATTATTGAACAAATTGTTTGCACAACCTAATTCGAAAGTCGATCATTAAAGGCTGCGCATGCTAGCGGATGTTATGGAAGAAATTTTACGGGCTTAAAGGCATTAGGCGCAGAGGCAGCGAAAAAGGACGTGTGGCTCATGTATATCCTGTTAGATCGATGTGATAATAAAACTCGACAGACTTGGGCACTGGAAACATCTGATGAGTCCTTCCCAACAATTGAACGATTTTTGCATTTTTTAACCAACCTCGCAGTGACGCCGGATCATCTGCAAAGCAAAGGAAAACCACTGAGTTTGCAAATCAGTAGAGAAGAGTCGAACAATAGTATCAGTTGTCCCTATTGTTCGTCTGACCATTCTTTATTTAACTGTAGCAAATTTATAGAGATCGTCAGACCCTTGTAGCTGAGAAAAAGTTATGTTTCGTATGTAGGAAGTCATGTCATAGTGCAAAAAAAGACAACACGTTACTACATTTAATTGAGAGCACAACAAAAAATAAAGAAGGAAGAAGCAGCCTAGAGGAAACCAATCAAAATGCCGAAGTAAAAATTTGTAATACGAAACTTGATGGTGATCCGCATGATATTTCTGAAGAGACAACAAGTGTGTGCGTTATGTTGCCTACAATATTAGTCTATATGTATAAGAGATAGTTTTGGGACATTTTATAAATGCAAGGCATTGTTGGATTCCGGGTCAGAAGCTTCATTTATTGATGAAATGGTGGTGAGAAAACTAAATATACGTAGGACGGCTGCTCGAGTGGTAATAAGTGGACTTGCCACTGCCAATATAGTGACAAACGGCATTACTGCTCTTACATTGTTCTCTAGAGACGAAAACAAGGTTATGTCCACAAACGCACTTATTTTATCGAAACTGCCAATTCAACTGCAGCCAATAAAGTTTACTCCTTATGAGCTCAACGCAATATAGAAATTAGAATTAGCCGATCCAACGTTCAGTGAAAGTGGGAATATTGAAATTTTACTGGGAGCAGATGCATTCTTCAACATTTCGCAAGATGGTCGGACACAATGTCCTAACTTTGTAGCTCAACAACAACCGAGGATGTGAGCTTCGAAATTTGAATGTAACTCTTGCTGAAAATATAGATTCACAGCTCAAGAAATTTTGGGAACTCGCGGAAATTAAGGGAGAAGAAACTCAAATTGAATGCCATTTTCAAGATACATTCAAAAGAAACGATGATGGGCGATTCATTACCAAATTACCAATGAAGATACGGGCAGTGATGATGAGAGATTCATTAAATTCGGCTTAATTCTATTGAAAGAAGATTTGTGTCTAACAATTACCTAAAAGATGAATATATACCAATTTTCTTCAGGAATATGAGCAATTAGGGCACATGCATAAGGTTAAGCCCAGTTTTGAAAATTCGTATGGTTTTTATTTGTCTCATCACGCTGTGGTAAAGAAAAGCAGCACCACTACGAAGGTTCGTGTTGTCTTCGATGTACTAACTCGCGTGGAATTTCATTAAACATCATATTGATGGTTGGGCCTACCAACCATTCAACCACCACTGTGGGAGAAAGAAGGAAGAAGATAGAAGGTATCAGCGTATTGTTTGGCGGCATCATCCAACTCAAACTATCCAACCATATGCATTAGCTACCGTCACGTATGGTACTGCCTCTGCTCCATTTTTAGCTACAAGGTGTTTAAATCAACTTGGATATGGTATACGAGAGGAGGAACCGACAATTGCAAAACTAATTACAAAGAATTTTTATGTGGATGATCTCTTAATTGGGGCGGAAACCGTTCGTGAATTGCTATATATCAAAACTCTTGTTGATGCCGTATTGTTATCGGCTGGGTTTGTGTTAAGAAAATGGGTATCAAATGGTGTATTAGCAAACGACATTGAAGAGGTAAAAATTGGTTCATCGGATCAAATAATTAAAATTCTAGGAATACAATGGGTTCCAGTTTCTGATAGTTTTGGGTTTAAGGTGCATAGAGAGTCAGTTCAAGAAACCACTAAACGGATAATGCTATCAGAAATAGCTCGAATATTTGATCCACTGCGATGGTTAGCTCCTTCAAATATTATTCGTAAAATTCTGTTAAGAAAACTACAGAAACTATCATGGGACGATCCAGTAACCTCAGATATATCAACTATATGGAAGTAATTGAGAAATGAACTGAGGTTATTTTAAAAATTAAAAATCTCACGTTGGGTTCCTCATGATGGAGTTTTGAAACTACGTGGCTTTACCAACGCCAGTGAACAAACTTACTCTGCAGTTGTTTACCTACGTAGGGTACACATACGTAGAGTACAATTAAATGGAATAATCTGTTGTGTTTTACTCAACTTAAAACAAAATTCCGTCTTATACAAGTTTAAATAGAAAAAACTGGGACGAGATGAAATAGTATTGCGTGAGGTAAATTTATTTTTTTTTCTGGGATGAAAAACGGCTAACTTCATATGCCTTAGCCTTAGGGAATAAAATGTCCGCAAATTTGCAGACTTATATATGTTCTGGATCCCTTTGTTTATCTACCGAGCAGGTATCACGACCTGATCGTGGGAATTCCCGCTATTTAATTTTGAGCTCGCGTTTACGAATATATTTTACGAAGTTGAGCAACGAAAATTATTCTGGTATGGGTACTTCTATTAAAAGGTCCAATATGGTTAAATAAAAAGCTTAAAAGGTTAAATATGGGATTCAGCTATTTACGAATTGGTTTAACTTCAACCAGTTCATATGATCTTTAAACTTTCGAATTATGTGATATTGATTTTTTTTAAAAAATTATCCGAAACATCAACGAATTTTATGCTACCACTCTACACAAAATATGTCGTTAATGCAGGTTTTTCGGCTGAAATTTTCTTCAGTAGCATTAAAAATTTGGATCCCAGAAAAATATACTTAACAAATTTCCTCGAAGGTCAAACGAATGCACATAATTATAATACAGAGAGTAGAGATAAGATAGCAAAAAACGTCCACCAGAGAATACCATTTTCTGCGACTAACAGTTAGGCTGCTCCTAAAAAACAACCGGAAGTGGAAGTTTATGAAATATTGGCCTAAAACTGAAAATAAATTAAAGAACATTTTTAAATTTTCAAAAGGATTGGTTATGAAATGGCCAAGTTTAGTCCAGCATGAACAGATCCTACAATTTTGTCCAAAACTTACTTTAAAATCCCTGGTCAATACTACTACCCAAATTTTATCGTTATTCTCTTAGAATGGCGGAAAGACGGAAAATTGTTAAATTTGAAGATTTCATTTACCGAGTTCCTTTACTTCGGAGATCAATCAATTTGTCATTTTAAGGATCACTTTTAATATTTTTATTTCGCTGGGATGTTTTATTTAGTGAAAAAAGAGATTCAAAATGAATAAAAAATTTCCGCTGGTAATTATGTAACAAAAAAATTCTCTTTTGTGATTGTGCTGCCACATGCGGCGAGTAGCGAAACCTCTCTTCCGCACATTTTCCAATTGAAATTAAAGAATTATACATTGGTACTGATCGCAAAAGCCGAAATTTCCGTGAGTTCATTAGGTAATACAACAACTCTAACGCTTTTGCTTCAATGGGAGCCAATATACATGCATGGCAGTGTTTATTGCTTTAAAATTTCTGGTGAAGCCTACCACAAAACTGCTGATAACATTACAATTGACTTAAATTTGAATATGGGAAACGTTCACACTGCCGATGTCGATATTTTGTATGCTGAACTATTTCTTTATGATACTGATACCGTTGTCAATATTCGGATGAATAATCATTATAACTCAGCCTTCCTAAAAGAAATCATGACAACAATTGGTAATGTTTTACATAACATATCACCATACGCTAGAAATTATCAAAAGAATCAGCATATGCTGCACAAAATATTTGCGAGATAAATAAAGTGCCCTTAGATTTTTATAGAAATTTGCAGGATGATCAAAATGTGTATAATGCACCTACAAATGCTAATGATGTTGCGCATCATTTATGTTCCCGATCGTGATGGCAACGTCAAACATTTGGAGTCAATGGTTTTTCCTCTTTTTTACCCCATTGGAGATTTCGGATGGGCTACCAATATACCTCATAATACAACGAACTCTACGGCTGTACGAAATACTACCCCCATCCTACAATTTTACGCGCACTTTTATATTGTGTATGCTTATGCGCGTGTAGAAACCAATCACTTAATGTATATTCGATCCAATCAAAAATCTCTTCGTGTTGATTCGTTCAAAGGTGTTTTAGATCATTTGAATAGCTTTAGTAATGATAGCAATGTAAGGATTGGTAATTTATTTATACTTCCATCTTCATGCGGTGGGCCACGCTTTATGTCAAAACTTTATCAGGACAATATGGCTATGGTGAGGAAATTTGGATGCCCCGATCTATTTATCACGTTTACGTGTAATCCAGCGTGGCCAAAAATTAAATCGCAACTTCAGATCGCCCTGATTTAGTTACACGAGTGGGCAATCTCAAACTAAAGGAATTTTTGAACGATATTACCAAATCCCATGTGTTTGGACAAACATGCAGTTACTTTTATGTCATTGAGCACCAAAAGCGTGGCATTCCACGTGCTCATTGTTTTTTTACTCTCTGTAAGGAGGATACGTTATAATCAGCTACAGATGTGGATAAAAGCTTTTCAGCTGAAATTCCAAATAAAATTACACATCCGCAACTATACGATATGGTAATGAAACATAATATACATGGGCGGTTGATGGTAAATGTTCTGAACAGTTTCCGAAACCATTCTACGAAGAAACCGATACATCTAAAGAAACTTATCCTAAATATAGGCGACGTCTAAATATAACTTCTGAAGTTATGCCCTCAAATCTTTATGTAGATAATCGTTTCACAGTTCCCTACAATCCGTTTTTGACCTCAAAATATAATGCTCATATAACTGTTGAGCTTTGTTCAACAGTCCAAAGGACATGATTGTGCTAGAATTGGTGTACAAGTTGATTCTAATAATGAGCGGTATGTTATTACTTTAAGTTAAAGGAAGAGAAGCTGTTTCCTTCGAAAGAAAGAAAACGTTGATAAACGATTCTGCGGAATGGCTTTTTTGTCTTTCTGAAGCTTCGAATTATATGCTTCCAAAATCATTACGCTCTCTTTTTGTTACAATTATTTGTCATGGCAATCCTTCACACCCATCACCCAAACCCCAGTATAAATTCACAGAAATATTTCTACTTAGATGACCCTGGAGGTAGCGGAAAGACATTTTTGTACCGAGCATTAATACAAAAACTCAGCACAATTAATAAAACAACATTATGTATGGACTGGAATTGCGGAAAATCTGCTGCCACATGGTATGACTTACCCTTCTGCCTCTGCACTGCCTTTAAACTTGACTGCGTTAAATTTACTCAGTTATCAAAAAAAAGGAAGTTACTAACATCAATTGACTGCCTTATATGGGACGAGGCACCAATAGCACCTGCAGTTGCTCTTGAAATTATTCACTTAGTATTTGGTGACTTAATGAAAAATAATTTACCTTTCGGTGGAAAATAATTAGGCGACGAAGGCAAGTTATTCCTGTTATCCGAGGAGGAAACCGTGTCAGAGTTGTAAATGCAATAAAAAAGTCACCACTATGGAAACTTTTTTCAAATATTTTTTGTCCAAACAATGATGATGTTCGTCATATAAATGACACAGTATTGAACAATTTAATGGCCGAAGAAGTGTCAGTAGATTCCGTTAAAAACGAAGATGGTACCGATGACAGTAATTTACAAGTGAATTTCCGAACAGAATTTTTGAATTCGTTAAATCCTTCTGGTCTTCCTCCACATATTTTAAAATTAAAAAAGGGCTCCATCGCAATGCTTATGCGACACCTATCTATTAAAAACGGTTTGTGTAATGGAACAAGATCAGCAGTCACAGATTTACAGAGGAACGTAATAAAAGTTGAAATTTTAACTGGCACAGAAAAAGGGAGTACACATTTCATTCCAAAAATATTTTTAGATACATCGAACGATCCGGCATTACCTTTCAATTTAATAAGACATCAATTTCCAGTACGTCTTGCATATGCAGTGACAATAAACAAAGCACAAAGACAAACATTTAAAAAAATCGGCATTTATCTTCCTGAACCTATTTTTACCCATCATGGGAGCAACACAATCTTCTGCTCTAAAAATTTAAATTATTGAAGGAACAAAACCAGGAAGTACTGCTGATGAGGTCACAGTAACCGACAATGTGGTATATCAGGAGGTTTTCCCTTAATTATGTAAGTATATTCTATTTAATACATTTAATGTCGAGAATTGGTAGAATATGTAGACAATTCGTAGACAATGTAGATTATTGCTTTTTGTTGTCGTTTCCATTGTGTTTATGTTCCAGTTCGTCATTTTATAGTTTTCCAGTTAAAGCTGTACCTATACTTTTTGGTGGTAGCTTCCGCAATCCTTCGAAAATGAATCCGGAAAATGGGAGAATCTTCTAAAATTTTAGAATTTGGCTTTAGAGAAAAAATTAATAATTTTCATTCTGGTTCAAATCGAGTTAGTGTTGTAACGAGACCAAATAAAATGTTGGTTTGCAATGTACTTTTCCGAGCATAATCGATTATCATACCGCTATACGAGGCTAAATTCGGCTATATGGTTTAAAAGAAATTCGCTGTGCCAAACTTGACGTCTGTCATGAACATTTTCGTTTATTGAGCAAGGAAGGTGGGGTTACTAAAAAACTTATAGGGTATACGAGTTTTGCGATAGATTTTACGTTTTTGGTTGTATTTTAACCCAAATTAAATTTAAACAAATGTAGCGTACGGAAAATGTGATCTGTCAGCCAAAAATTGGGTCAGGTTAGGATTTTTTAATGTACGCGATATCCATTTTGTTCAGGTTAGCTCAGCATTACATTTGTCCGGGACTGGTGTGGACACCGCTTATGAACATGCCAGTACGTCTTGTGCAGAAGGCCTGCGAGCTGGCCAGGATTCAATGGAAAAATCATTCATCAATCCGAACTCAAAATGATAACAGGAACGAATACTACAGTAAATAATGCAAACCGGAAAATATCGACCTTCGGCTATCCTAAACGAATACGAATCGGAAATTGGAACAGCAAAACAAACATAAACATCAAGGCTAGCACTAGCACATGAAATTTTCGGTCTCAGTGAAGTGATTCGAAAAAATTGTTTGAAAACACAAGCAAAGGAAATTACCTGATTAAATACTCTGGACGCGATGAATGCGTGGGCGTATTAACAACAGCTAAAGCAAATAATGCACTAGTGGAATAGAAACCAGTGAATAGCAGAACAATCATAGAAACGTAACAAGATTCCATTTAAAATTACGAAACACAACCACATAATATTCGGTGTTATGCCCTTGAACTATATTCGGCAAAAGCACATAGATCACGCCCATAACATAGCAGCAAATCTAAACATTTCAGTAGGTGTTCCTGTAATCGTTCCATCATCCTTTAAGTGGATCAAATCGCAATATGCAAGAACAGAAAACAGTTCCCAAAAGAGTTTCTGAACGACACAGTAAAGTTGCTACTGGCACCGGTGCCAAAATGGACAGTCATTATGTTGTGCCATACAGTTCATACCTGTTGCTCAAATACAATACAAATATCAAAGAAGAGGTGTGCCCTGCACTACTACACCCCCTGGATGGAAATGAAGAGGCGGTATTTTTAGTGGCCCATACCAAATGTACAAATTGGAGTCTTATTGATGCTCAACGGCAATAAGTCCACGAGATGAGAAGCGCTTCTATATATGCACTTGGTTGCTTCAGATACGAGGCGCTGAAATTTTTGAGCAATCGCGTATCTTCGAGAATACTTTCCATCCCTCTTTTCTTGCTGGAATTTGGCTTCGAGTAGGTTCGATGTTTAGAGGAAGCAATCACTTATCAAACGTTCCAACAAATACGGGACACCTTTGCTTTCATAATTTGCCTGTGGTCCGCCTTTGCTTTCGACAATGCACTATATGCTATTGAAAACAGTCATAAGCAGCACGGCTTAAAATGTGCATTTTCGGCTGACTACTCCACTAACAAAATCCACCAGCAGAAAGTGATCTGCGTAGCTGATGATTTAATTATTCGATACCACTACTTGGACGGCCCTGGTGGATCTGGCAAAACGTTCCTCTACAAAACTCGCATGTCTTTCGTTGGAGAACGAAAACAATTATTCCCCGACCCCCCCCCCCCCTTTCACAATAACACGAATTGCTGTAATGCTTCACAAAAGAAGAACAACTGTTCAGTGTTGCATCATCTTTATGGCGATCCTTCAAAAAAATAACGCTAACGGCTAACATGTGATGGGAATTGGAGCAACTGATTGTGTATCAAGGGCCCTTAAGGCTTAATGAGGGAAGACTGCAAAAATTTCCTATAACGTGACCCAGAAATCATTCAAATTCCTCCAGAAATTATTGAGAATTATCCAACCGAGTAATCGTCACTGTAACAAACGCTCATACCTTAGAAATATGAATAAAGTGAAAATATGTTCTTGCAAGACGAGCCCTCAATCTTCTACAGTGCCGATAGCGGCGATTCCGATGATCCTAAACGATGTACTCAATTTTCCGTTGCAATTTCTACATGAGCAAAATCCTGCAGGAATGCCTCGTCACACTCTAATGCTCAAAAAAGGTACAATCATTAATGTTGCTACGCAATTTGAACCCGAAAAAATGCTTGTGCAACGGCGCACGATTGAGGGTAGAGCTCATGTCACGAAACACAATAACTGTTCGATTTCTATCGGAATGCGCCGAGGAGAGAGGTCGCTCCCCCAGGCTCAACCCAAAACTGCCATTTTTCTTGTGCCGTCGACAATTTCTTGTTATCCCTGCATTATGGATCAAATGAACAAATTTCAAGGACAAACGTATTGAAGAGATTTAACAATAAATAATCGAGCAAACATAGTGTGAAATAATTTATTGACGGAGGATTTAATCTTGAAAATTCAGCAATCGACAAAAGTACTAGTTCTTTCGATAGAAGCACAAAGTAATCACCTTTCTCGTTCTTTGCAAGTTTACAGTACATCTCGCTACATAGCTTTCCAAACCCTCTAGCGATAGTTTAACGGCTTCCACATCTGCCGGCAGACGTCATTGAGAAAAGGATGCGATCATTAAGTGTGTTCGGACCATCGTGTCTTTTTTGAAGGAACGATTCAACTCTTTCCGTCACACTTTTATATCTTTCTGTCCCATAGATAGGGGAAGATGAACGTGTTGCTTTGGTTTTTACTAGTCGATGCACCGCGAGGCACCATACCTTAAGTACTGGCATAGTGTCATAGCATCATTTTAATGCTTCTCAAATCTGGAAAATATTTGTGCCTACTCCATATACGAGTAGATAGTCAGACGTTCCAGTTAAATAAACAATTGGAATGACATAAATAAAATTCCCAAGCCAAATATTTGTAGTCTGTGCGTACACATCAAAAGCTATGAACGTAACAATAAACAAAAATCTCGCGATAACTTCAAGTAGAGTTAAAAATTTGTTCAGGTGGATAAACACCCCACATCAAACAAATACCAAAAATTTCTGGTTCAATAACTATTTCATTTTATTGTTAAATTTTTTTGTATAGTTGATTGACAATAATTTTAAGTTTTCGTTCGCTGGATAATTTAGAATTTTTATGGGAAATTATTGTTTTATATGGGATTTAAATTGAAATTTCATAGGTTTGATTTACATAGAAGTGCAAATGCGTATCCTGATGGTTAATGACAGGTGTTTACATGGGAATAATGAAGAATGGAAATGTTAATTATCGGGTTGCGGAAATTGATAATTTCGGTAGAACTACCAGTCACTTCTGGGAAAAGGCTTAACGGTATGTAAACGTCATGGATAAAGATCCATGGGAAGTGCGCTTGTTTGCATACTTTATCGTAAGGCTGTCAAGAGCAAATGCTTAATTTCTGTTTACGTTTCATTGCGTTAGACATAGTCGCGTAACACAATAAGCACATGTTGGTGGATGTAGTGAAGCAGTTCTCACCTGAATCGTTTTCTTGTAACGTTAAGCAACCTTTTTAAGGAACATAGTTAGGTAGGTTTAAAGTAAGACACTAACTCAAAGAATAGTTGATAAATGTTTCCTTGGCTGAGATTATCTTTATTGTCGAGATGAGAAAAGCTTCTTAAAGCGTGTACCATCGGTTACATAACATTTCCTCATTATTAGTACGTGTCCACGAATTAAAGAAACGAGCATGACTAAAACTAAGACTCTATTACTCTATTAGGTCTTAAATTTGTTTTTTGTATAACTTGCCAATCGGTTTGAGCGCTTATCAGTGATTATTAGATTTCGTAGCTTACTCAAATTATATTGAGACCCTACTTGCAGTAAATATCATTTAGTGTCACTTTAGTTCTGTAATGTGTAATGAGATCTCACAGAAAATATTGAGGATCTCTTTAGGCCCAATATACCTTAACAAAATAATAGAGGAACCATTTTTGTAAGGCAGTTGCATAACGTTTCAAAAGAATTATCGCACTTGGTGTGGCAATATCGCATATATTAACAATTAACACAAACTTTATTTCTGCCAATTTTCACCACAAGAAAACGAACAACAATTATCCACCCAATACATATTTAGTTTGTCATTCTGACGAATAAGGTTGGTACAAGAAGTCGATCGTTAATGCAGTGCACTAAGAATATGAGTAATGTCAAGAGTATTGATTAGTTTCACTATCGAACGCAAGATGTCGCTAATAAGATCAAAGAGGTTTTGTAATTACGTTGCACTGTACGATGGAATTTATTTGAATTTGATATTCAAATAAATTGATCGCTACTGAATATTATCATTGGAAGCAATAAACAAGGCGACTAGGAAAGATAGAGCTGTGTATCCGATAAGTACATCATGCCAGGTGAATTAAAAATAAATCTGAGTAATATCGCCACAACCTAGTACTCCTGAATAGTGAATACATAATGCAACTGTTTCGCGTTTTTTCATCAATTCAGCATGGATTGGTCGGTTGCGTTTGGTGTCGATTCAACGCGAGTCAATCAAATATTGAAAATTTAATAACATTTATTAAATAGTGACATCTAGATTTTAGCATGAGAAGTAGTTTTATAGCAGATTAGTCTAGAACAGAACCGTTGCGAATGTTTGTGGCTGGAATATTCAGCGGGCTACCCGTATTTGAACACAGTAGTTAATCATTGAGAAGGTTCGATACGCGACAATTTACAAGTGAAAGTGAACAGAGCGAACAATTATTAGTGGAGTTGTTGTGTTTTAAGTATTTTAACTTCATAAGTTGGTAAATTTCTGTCAATTTAAGATTACTTTTATGAAGCAGACCCCTGTGCCAAACTTTATTGAATGCTTTTTTCTCTTCGTGAGCAGACCTTATTTCTGTAGCTACTCGATGCACTTACTCAATGGTTCCGTGCTCAGCTCTGAAGCCAAATTGATGATTAGGCATGACATTTCGTAGTTCCGGTTTAATATTTTCGATAATAGATTTCGAGATGGGCAAAGGCTTTAGCTTTTCCTCGTCACCCTTGTCGGGTTCGGTTGCTGAGGCCGTTTAAGATATTTAGTGACCTTCCATAATGTACAGTTTCAATTTAACAGATCCCGCATATCATTTCCTGATGTTATTACTGACCCGAGGTATTTAAAATTGTCTGCGTTATCAAAATTCGCCAATTCCGAGATATACCAGGGATATACTCTTAGGTATTGATAACAATTTAGTTTTGCGGCTGTTCAGATAAGTGCATCTCACTTTCGAACTCGATATGTTATTTCAAAGTGGTCTGATACGGATCCCTCGATTACGATTATACGTATAGACCCAGACGTTGTTAATTTACAGAGGTTCTCGTGGTTGAAACTGTCATATGACTACAAGAAGTCTATATATAGTTGATGTATGATCATTTTGTACACTCAACATTTTTCCAAAACGCAGATTGAAATGTCCAATATTTAGACTATAGTGAAGTCAACCACATATTCAACCATTCGAATTCATCAATCGATCGATGGTAAATTCCAATGCTGACGAAATCACGGTCACAAATTCAACCATTCGAATTCATCATTCAACCGTTTGAATTCATTATCGGTGGAAAATTCAAATTCCGACGAAATCACGGCCGCATATTCAACCATTCGAATTCATCATCCAACTACGTGAATTCATTATCGATGGTAAATTCAATTTCCAACGAAATCACGGCCGCATATTCAACCATTCGAATTCATCATCCAACCGTTTAAATTCATTATCGAGGTTAAATTCAAATGCTGATGAAATCACGGCCGCATATTCAACCATTCGAATTCATCATCCAACCGTTTGAATTCATTATCGACGGTAAATTCAAATGCTGACGAAATCACGGCCGCATATTCAACCATTCGAATTCATCATCCAACCACGTGATTTCATTATCGGCGGTAAATTCAAATGCTGACAAAATCACGGTCACGTATTCAACCATTCGAATTCATCATCCAACCACGTGAACTCTTTATCGATGGTAAATTCAAATGCTGAGCAAATCAGGGCCGCATATTCAACCATTCGAATTCATCATCCAACCACGTGATTTCATTATCGGTGGTAAATTCAAATGCTGACGAAATCACGGCCGCATATTCAACCATTCGAATTCATCATCCAACCACGTGAATTCATTATCGGTGGTAAATTCAAATGCTGGCGAAATCACGGCCGCATATTCAACCATTCGAATTCATTATCCAACCGTTTAAATTCATTATCGATGGTAAATTCAAATGCTGACAAAATCACGGTCACATATTCAACCATTCGAATTCATCAACCAACCACGTGAATTCATTATCGGTGGTAAATTCAAATGCTGACCATATCAGGGCCGCATATTCAACCATTCGAATTCATCATCCAACCACGTGATTTCATTATCGGTGGTAAATTCAAATGCTGACGAAATCACGGCCGCATATTCAACCATTCGAATTCATCATCCAACCATTTGAGTTCATTGTAGATGGTAAATTCAAATGTTAACGAAATCATGGTCGCATATTCAACCATTCGAATTCATCATCCAACCACGTGAATTCATTATCGGTGGTAAATTCAAATGCTGACGAAATCACGGTCGCATATTCAACCATTCGAATTCATCATCCAACCGTTTGAATTCATTATCGACGGTAAATTCAAATGCTGACGAAATCACGGCCGCATATTCAACCATTCGAATTCATCATCCAACCACGTGATTTCATTATCGGCGGTAAATTCAAATGCTGACAAAATCACGGTCACGTATTCAACCATTCGAATTCATCATCCAACCACGTGAACTCTTTATCGATGGTAAATTCAAATGCTGACGAAATCACGGCCGCATATTCAACCATTCGAATTCATCATCCAACCATTTGAGTTCATTGTAGATGGTAAATTCAAATGTTAACGAAATCATGGTCGCATATTCAACCATTCGAATTCATCATCCAACCACGTGAATTCATTATCGGTGGTAAATTCAAATGCTGGCGAAATCACGGCCGCATATTCAACCATTCGAATTCATTATCCAACCGTTTAAATTCATTATCGGTGGTAAATTCAAATGCTGACAAAATCACGGTCACATATTCAACCATTCGAATTCATCATCCAACTACGTGAATTCATTATCGGTGGTAAATTCAAATGCTGACGAAATCACGGCCGCATATTCATCCATTCGAATTCATCATCCAACCACGTGAATTCATTATTGATGGTAAATTCAAATGCTGATGAAATCACGGCCACATATTCAACCATTCGAATTCATCATTCAACCACGTGAATTCATTATCGGTGGTAAATTCAAATGCTGACGAAATCACGGTCGCATATTCCACCATTCGAATTCATCATCCAACCACGAGAATTCATTATCGGTGGTAAATTCAAATGCTGACGAAATCACGGCCGCATATTCAACCATTCGAATTCATCATCCAACCACGTGAATTCATTATTGAAATTCAAATGCTGACGAAATCACGGCCGCATATTCAACCATTCGAATTCATCATTCATCAGTTTGAGTTCATAGATGGTTAATTCAAATGTTAACGAAATCATGGTCGCATATTCAACCATTCGAATTCATCATCCAACTACGTGAATTCTTTATTGTTGGGAAATTCAAATGTTGACGAAATCACGGCCGCATATTCAACCATTCGAATTCATCATCCAACCACGTGAATTCATTACCGGTGGTAAATTCAAATGCTGGCGAAATCACGGCCGCATATTCAACCATTCGAATTCATCATCAAACCGTTTAAATTCATTATCGGTGGTAAATTCAAATGCTGACAAAATCACGGTCACATATTCAACCATTCGAATTCATCATCCAACTACGTGAATTCATTATCGGTGGTAAATTCAAATGCTGACGAAATCACGGCCGCATATTCATCCATTCGAATTCATCATCCAACCACGTGAATTCATTATTGATGGTAAATTCAAATGCTGATGAAATCACGGCCACATATTCAACCATTCGAATTCATCATCCAACCACGTGAATTCATTATCGGTGGTAAATTCAAATGCTGACGAAATCACGGCCGCATATTCAACCATTCGAATTCATTATCCAACCGTTTGAATTCATTATTGATGGTAAATTCAAATGCTGACGAAATCACGGCCGCATATTCAACCATTCGAATTCATCATCCAACCACGTGAATTCATTATCGGTGGTAAATTCAAATGCTGACGAAATCACGGCCGCATATTCAACCATTCGAATTCATCATTCAACCACGTGAATTCATTATCGGTGGTTAATTCAAATGCTGACGAAATCACGGCCGCATATTCAACCATTCGAATTCATCATCCAACCACGAGAATTTATTATCGGTGGTAAATTCAAATGCTGACGAAATCACGGCCGCATATTCAACCATTCGAATTCATCATCCAACCACATGAATTCATTATTGAAATTCAAATGCTGACAAAATCACGGCCGCATATTCAACCATTCGAATTCATCATTCATCAGTTTGAGTTCATAGATGGTAAATTCAAATGTTAACGAAATCATGGTCGCATATTCAACCATTCGAATTCATCATCCAACTACGTGAATTCTTTATTGATGGGAAATTCAAACGCTGACGAAATCACGGCCGCATATTCAACCATTCGAATTCATCATCCAACCACGTGAATTCATTATCGGTGGTAAATTCAAATGCTGGCGAAATCACGGCCGCATATTCAACCATTCGAATTCATCATTCAACCGTTTAAATTCATTATCGGTGGTAAATTCAAATGCTGACAAAATCACGGTCGCATATTCCACCATTCGAATTCATCATCCAACTACGTGAATTCTTTATTGATGGGAAATTCAAACGTTGACGAAATCACGGCCGCATATTCAACCATTCGAATTCATCATCCAACTACGTGAATTCATTATCGGTGGTAAATTCAAATGCTGACGAAATCACGGCCGCATATTCATCCATTCGAACTCATCATCCAACCACGTGAATTCATTATTGATGGTAAATTCAAATGCTGACGAAATCACGGCCGCATATTCAACCATTCGAATTCATTATCCAACCGTTTGAATTCTTTATTGATGGTAAATTCAAATGCTGACGAAATCACGGCCGCATATTCAACCATTCGAATTCATCATCCAACCACGTGAATTCATTATCGGTGGTAAATTCAAATGCTGACGAAATCACGGCCGCATATTCAACCATTCGAATTCATCATTCAACCACGTGAATTCATTATCGGTGGTAAATTCAAATGCTGACGAAATCACGGTCGCATATTCCACCATTCGAATTCATCATCCAACCACGAGAATTCATTATCGGTGGTAAATTCAAATGCTGACGAAATCACGGCCGCATATTCAACCATTCGAATTCATCATCCAACCACGTGAATTCATTATCGGTGGAAAATTCAAATGCTGACGAAATCACGGCCGCATATTCAACCATTCGAATTCATCATTCATCAGTTTGAGTTCATAGATGGTAAATTCAAATGGTAGCGAAATCATGGTCGCATATTCAACCATTCGAATTCATCATCCAACTACGTGAATTCTTCATTGATGGGAAATTCAAACGTTGACGAAATCACGGCCGCATATTCAACCATTCGAATTCATCATCCAACCACGTGAACTCTTTATCGATGGTAAATTCAAATGCTGAGCAAATCACGGCCGCATATTCAACCATTCGAATTCATCATCCAACCACGTGAATTCTTTATCGGTGGTAAATTCAAATGCTCACGAAATCTCGGCCGCATATTCAACCATTCGAATTCATATTCCAACCGTTTGAATTCATTATGGGTGGTAAATTCAAATCCTGACGAAGTCACGACCGCATATTCAACCATTCGAATTCATCATCCAACCACGTGAATTCATTATCGGTGGTAAATTCAAATGCTGACGAAATCTCGGCCGCATATTCAACCATTCGAATTCATCATCCAACCACGTGAGTTCATTATCGGCGGTAAATTCAAATATTCAACCATTCGAATTCATCATCCAACCACGTGAATTCTTTATCGGTGGTAAATTCAAATGCTGACGAAATCACGGCCACTTATTCAACCATTCGCATTCATCATTCAACCGTTTAAATTCATTATCGGTGGTAAATTCAAATGCTGACAAAATCACGGTCACGTATTCAACCATTCGAATTCATCATCCAACAACGTGAACTCTTTATCGATGGTAAATTCAAATGCTGACGAAATCACGGTCGCATATTCAACCATTCGAATTCATCATCCAACCACGTGATTTCATTATCGACGGTAAATTCAAATGCTGACGAAATCACGGCTGCATATTCAACCATTCGAATTCATCATCCAACCACGTGATTTCATTATCGGTGGTAAATTCAAATGCTGACGAAATCACGGCCGCATATTCAACCATTCGAATTCATCATCTAACGACGTGAATTCATTATCGGTGGAAAATTCAAATGCTGACGAAATCACGGTCGCATATTCAACCATTCGAATTCATCTCCAACCACGTGAACTCATTATCGGTGGTAAATTCAAATGCTGATGAAATCACGGCCGCATATTCAACCATTCGAATTCATCATCCAACGACGTGAATTCATTATCGGTGGAAAATTCAAATGCTGACGAAATCACGGCCGCATATTCAACCATTCGAATTCATCTCCAACCACGTGAATTCATTATCGGTGGTAAATTCAAATGCTGATGAAATCACGGCCGCATATTCAACCATTCGAATTCATCATCCAACGACGTGAATTCATTATCGATGGTAAATTCAAATGCTGACGAAATCACGGCCGCATATTCAACCATTCGAATTCATCATCCAACCACGTGAATTCGAATGTTTGATTTTTTATAATTTTTCGATTATTTATGATCCCAACGGGTCGCATAAATATGTTAGCTTCTACAAAAAATGTAATAGGGTCAGTACTACACGATTACAGACTTCGATTTACTTAGACATCTCTACGATGCCTTGTCAATGGCCTTCGAATCGTTGAATTTTTCTAATTTTTCGATTATTTAAGATTCCAACATAGAAAATTTATGCTTCGACGGATCACATAAATATGTTGGCTTCTAAAAAACATGCAATGAGGTTAGTACTACACGGTAGCATACTTCGATTTACTTAGACATCTCTATTTATGATTTGAATTATGATTTTAGATACATTTTAACCGCACCACCTTGCTGCGGGTCATGGCTGAAAGGGTGTGACGTTGTCAGTGACAATTTATATGAACCCAATCTAACTCACGCGTGTGTATGTTTCAAACTATGTCAATTGCCATTTGTATTTGTTAAAAAGCAGCTTATCTGTAATTTTAATTTTATTTTCATACCAAAAATACCTTGGATTTTTGCAAAAATTCAAAAATATTAACATAACATTTGCAAACAAATTAAATCCTCCATCATCAAAGATTATACGGATCAAAAAAGAGATCAACAGTGCGTTACAACTAAATTCCAATATAAAGTGAATTAATCCGTAAAACATTTTATTACAAACATCTTAACAAACAAATTCCGATTCTTAAGAAAATGCACAACAAAGGAAGGAAATATGAGACTCAACACGTTGCAAGAATTTTCTTTATATCCAACAAATGCAACAACAATACGAATAAATTCTATAAATATCTACCCATTTTCAACGTTATAATAGCAACTAATTTTCATTATACTCGTAAGTGTGCCAGCAACAGTAGGTCTCAACCTAAGATAAAAATCAAACAAATTGGTATTGCTGTTGTTGTCAATTCGATTTGTTAGAAAATAAAAATTAGTATTACCATATCCACATACAGTGATCGTAAATACTCCCAAACAGCGACACAATTATACAGAATTTTAATGATGATGACAACTGTTCGCATATACCTATATAGTTTTGTACATAGTAATGGTATTTGACATCTGTCAACTACATGTCATCTACTCTATGCGCGCATACGTATCCTATCGCGTTATCAAGATCAAAGTCAGAATGAAACATTTTCTGATCGCATCATAATTATCATTCGTGTTCATCATCGAAAGTAAAAAACTACTCGTACCCCGGTGTAAAATACACAAAAACTATAATAACTGACAACAACAACAAGATAATATGGCATCTGATCAATTTACTATTAATATTTCGTTTAAGTGATTGATTCCAAAGATTGTGTTTTACACGCGTTTCTTAAACATAACGAAGAGTATTTTACGTGTATAGGCTTGGAGCTATTAAATTCGATTTTACGAGAAGTTGTAGAATATTTCGTTGATTGTTGTTTTTGTATTTGATTAGATTAGTGCTGATTGCATGCATGATTTTAGTTTTACGTTTTGAATTCATTCCAAAATTGATTGATTATCGCCGAAATTTTGTGTGGCAGATTTTCATTTTTTTTTTATTTTAATGTCTAACGTCTGCCTAATCATTGAGGATAAATTATGTAGATGGACTCTAATAAATGATATGTATAAAATATGATAGACTCCGGCCCATTAACGATCCCATCGTTAATCATCATCTTGATCTGGAAGCTTGCAGAGTTTAACTGCTGGTCGTTTTAATATTGTTGTTGCACTTTTTAGTGTTTCGACTCTAACTAAGCCGCGATCTTCAGGACGTTGTTTTGTCTTCTTTGATTAGAACAATGTCTCCGATTTTGAGGTTACATTCCGCCTTTCGCCATTTTACCCTTTGCTGAAGGTTGTGAAAATATTCTGCGCTGAATTTCTTCCAAAATGATTGGAGAGACTGCCAACATGAATGTTTTCGTTTATGTCCTCGTCAGGTACATACAAATTCGCTGAGCCGATTAAAAAGTGAGCTGACGATAGAACGTGAAAAAATTCATCATCATCTGCTGCTGCGTAAAGTGGTCGTGAATTCAAAATAGCCTCGATTTGACTCAGTAACGTTGCCATCTCCCCAAAAGTAAGGTGAGTATTTGCGGAGCATTTTGAAAGGTGTGTCTTCACGGACTTAACAGCAGCCTCCCATAAACCCCCAAAATGTGGAGATACTGGTGGATTGAAATGCCCTCTTCGACACAAATCTCTTTAAAGCAGCGATAAAAGCATCAGTGGATAAGTCACTCACAACCTCCAGGTGTATAGCATTTGTGATCATACAGATAAATATCGCAATGTAGCCCTTGGTGAATCTAGCTGCTCTCCCTTTTTTCGACGCAAGCTGCATTGGTCCTGCATAGTCGCCACCGCACGATGTGAATGTCTTGCTGCTTTCGATCTTGGTATTGGCAAGTCCCCCATCAGCTGCTTAGAAGTTTTCTACCTCCAATTACCCAAAATTGCTGCCTTATTAGATGGAACGTCAGTGATAAACCAGGGTGCAGATTCTGTACATGTATGTGACATAATCATTTTACTGAATGAGATGCTTATAATCATATTGACAATCCAAATGCTTCAGTCTGCCTCCGATTCTGAAATACCATTCTCATTTAGAAATGGCGCCAAAGATAGCATATCGCTGTCTTTTCTAATTTCTCTACCTTAAATGAATCTCGCTGCACATGTCGTATAATGGTGCTTCTGGCGGCTCGCATCTCCTCTACAATTAGGTAATCTAAAATTCTTCCAGCTTTAGGTAATATTGTGTTTCTCAAAAATCGTTGAACATAAACGAGGCTTCGAACAAGCTTGTTATACGATGCAGAAACACATCAATAATATCTTCTTGTTTTTCGGCATTAAAAGCGAGAAGATTTTCTTTGCTTCGCTGTTCTTCCAGATAATCTGAATTGATATTTTCATCACCTTTAATATTATTAATTAATTCAGGAGCTTGAAGCCATGCGGGACGGTGCCACCATTGCCGCAAACTTACTAATTTGGATGGAAATACTCCCCGAGATGCGTGATCAGCTGAAAAGATGGAAGCATCACAACACATCTATTGACCGCAAAAACGAAAGTGGCACCGCGACTAGAATTATGTGCTGCCCATTTATTAGCGAAACTGATGTCTAAAGTAAGAGAAACAATAAAGATAGATGCAGAATATGTTGCCTGGACTTACTCGGCTATCGTATTGGCCTGGCTCTCCACATACCCTATGCATTGGAAGACGTTCATCGCCAATCGGAGCCAATCTAGTCAAATTTTGGAACATTTTCCCAAACGTCATTGGGCTCACATCAAATTGTCAAAACAAAACATTTTCATTTTACGAGCGGGATGGTAGTCCAATTATTAAAGTCATAGGACAACCAAAGTGCAGGTTGAGACTGTAGACACGATCTAACAAATGGTTTAGGTTTTTTACCGCTGCATTGGCTTATAAACGTGAATTGAAACGTAATAGTAGTTCCATAGACTCAAAGGATAAACTTAGGCAATGCAACTGTCTTTGCAATCATTAATTATTGATCCTGGCCAGCGAGAAGTATACCAACGATCAAATCAACGGTGATCGTTTGAGCTTGTTCCAGGTGCATTTTTAATAGACAGAAATAAATTCGGATACATAGTTATGAATCCCTGCTCTCACTGTGCACAACACGGTCATGGATATAAAGGATGTCCAAATAAAGACAAACCTGCCAGTTGCGCAAGCTTCAAGGAAATGCCAAAACCACATTACCACCAAGTAGGTTGCGTTTCATGTAACGCATAAAGTGCTGTGCAACGCCCGAGATTAAACATATACCAGATATTGTAACAGCAACCTACGTATCGCCCACCTCAACAAGCAGGGCGCTAAAATAGTTGGATCAGGGATATGTAAAGGTATCTCCATCCACGACATAGATATCTTATGTATGCAAGAACCACACTCGGTCAATGGTCAAATCAGCGGCATGCCTGCTATAGCCAGCCACTGCAATTAGTATTCATAGTGTTGGCATGAACATGGTGAGGCTAAATCAGTTCTGTGATAGCTACTGCACATGTGTTGATATGCCATCGGAAGTTGGTTCATTCCACATATTTTCAATATATGGCCAATACAGTGAACCGATCGAGTACCATCTGCACAAAAACGATCGTAGAAGTAAAGTTTAACCGATGAAAACGGAAGAAAAGTAAAAGACTTCGTGTCCAGGAGTGACCTTTTCATAATGAACTTGCAGGGAAACCCAACGACGTTCTCGTCTAATGGGAACTCAAACATTGACTTAACAATGGTCAACGGAGCCTTGCTGGGCTCGATAGTTGGGTGGTATGTAAGAGAAAGTTCGGCATCTAGTGACCGCAGAGCCATCACATTTGAATTATCAAACGCGCCACAGAATACTCCGCTTGCAAGTAGCAAAACTCTGAGATTTGCCATTAAGATAGCTGACTGAGGTTTATTTGCTAGACACTTGGTTGGCTCTTGGGACAGTGTATACAAGCACTTCCAGAAGTTAATTCAATAGATGAAATTGATGCTCGTGTGGAACTGATCTCAACAGACGACAGTTAACCAGTGTTTGCAACAAATCAATTTCTATGAAGAGATTAACTAAGAAACGAAATAGTTGGTGGAACTCTAATCTAAGGAAACTTAGATGTTCTATGCATAAGCTTAGAAGAGCAAACCAGGCAGAAAGGGACCAAAGACCAAAAGAGTTGAAATTGTCTCTCTTCAGATGGGCTTCTTGAAGTTTTGAATACCATTAAGAAGACAAATGGAGTCGTCACTGAAACATGGCATGACACACGCTTGAACTCACTTCTGCACATCGCCACCAACAGCAGTTGGACATCCACAGATGCTGAAGATCCCCATTCTCGTGGGAAGAGGTCACCAGTGCTCTTACGTGCTTTAAGCGTAACAAGTCACCAGGACTTGACAACTTAAACGCTGAAATAATCCAGCTGGTATGGCCCATCATAGGGCCTAGCATAGTAAAATTTTTAAACAGCTGCTTAAAATTGGGTTACTTCCATAAAGTTTGGAAAATGGGTGAAATGGTTGTAATCAGGAAACCTGGCGATAGAGATTCACTTTTTTCGAAATCTTATAGACGCAAGATATTGCTACCGGTTATGGAGAAACTCCTAGAAAAGTTACTAGCCATTCGCATTACACCGCAAATTGAAGAGAGCGGACTGTTCCCGGACTAACAATTCAATTTCGAACATAGCATGTCTACTGAAGATGCGATGGTTCGCCTAATCAACACTGTCAAAACCCAAAGTTCGGAATATATTATGAATATAATATTCTTGGATATCAACGGATCATTTGATAATCTTACGTGGTCTAGTGTTATAGTAAGTATAGTCAGTAACCGATCCGTCTTCTAGTCTGGAATATCGTGCTTAACACAAGCATGATTGATGACTTGGACGAAATGGCATTCGCGAATGACAAAGTCATTCTGATGCATAGCAACTTGAGACTCGCCAGCGTCAGGGTCAGATCGCAATTAACAAAATGATTCAATGGTGTGACAAAAATAAAATGTCACTATTCGCAGAGAAAACAATGGTGCTGCAGCTAAAAAGCAAATTTGACTCTTGTCTATGAGATATCTAGGAGTTGACCTAGATGAACGTATGGGCTTAATTTCTCACATTCTAAAAGTCTGTGAAAACGCTAAGAAGCTATTTCACTCTTTGGCGGGAGTGGCAAGAGAGGAATGGAGTTGAATCACAAAACACTTCTAGTAATTTATCAAGGTGTGGCGGAGCGCTATTCTTGTATGCCGCAGCTGGTTGGTTTGACAGGTTAAATTGTCACCACGTCAGATCATTGGAAAGTGCTCAGAGGAATGTCTTGCTAGGAGTAAGAAAAGCCTACCAAACAGTTTCTAAATATGTTATTGTGATTCTGGACGGCGCACTCCCGGCAGATATTCTCATCAAAAAGCGAGGTCACTAGTACTACCTAAGAAGACGTGCCCATGTGCATGCTACAGATAGTAGACATAATCAATATAGCAACAAAATTGAAATAGAAGAGATGGCGATTGAGTTATGGCAAAGAAGGTAGAATGAATCAGCCAATGGTAGGCATACATTTGGCTTCTACTACGCCAAGGTATTTCGGGACATGGTAAGTTTAAAGCCTACCTGCAGAGACTTAAAATAATATACCAATGTTAATGTTTATGCGGATCGGGTATAGAAGACGTTAAACACCTACTTTTCGAATGAAACGAGGTGACTGTTATGTCACTAAAACATAAGTGGCTGAGTAATACAGTCATACAAGAATTACCAGAGCCAGGATTACTTTGCGACGAAGTTCTTTCTCAGTTCCGACCATATTGTGCTGAGCAGATCAAAGTCTTAAAAGAACGGAATAGTGCGATATAGTAGATCGGAATCCCGGACTGTCAGGTATCCACGCGACTACCAAAACATTTGAGAGCTTAGGTGAATAAGAAATTGGCAAGAATTTTAGGCAGATCTAAGCCGACGTGCATACCAATGACACACATAACAATACCAGGTATTCCGCATTTTTAAACAAATATAACCGTACCTCATTTTGTTCATCTTCGGTCATTTTTAGCGACATTCATTTAGGACATAAACTGGTTTACAAAATATCAAGCACTTCCGATAGTACGACCGAAACTGTTGGTTGTGCCATGACAACAAAATGATCCTGACCAACACCGTTCTGGAGGGTTGTCCCAAAGAAAGCGGATGCATCGGGAAAACGGAAAATTAGAGTTGTAATCGACTACCGTAAACTAAATGAGAAAACGGTGGACGATAAGTTTCCAATTCGCCAGGTCGAAGAAATATATTGGATAGTTTAGGAAAGTCGGTATATTTTTCAACGTTGGATTGAAAGACCGGATTTCACCAAATTCCAATGGACGAGAAATCTAAAGAAAAAACTGCATTTTGAACTCCTCAGAATGCCTTTTGGCATAAAAAATAGTCCCGCCACGGTTTAGCGTGCAATGAACAACGTATTGCAAGGTTTTATCAGAAGTATTTGTCATGTCTATTTGGACGACATCGTTGTTGTCGGACACAATTTTAAAAACCATATTCAAAATCTAAGTATGGTACTCAAAAGATTAACTCATTTTAATCTTAAAATTCAATTAGACAAATGCAAGTTTCTGAAAAAAGAAACTGAATCCCTTGGCCATATAATAACGCAAGACGGCGTTATACCTAACACAGAAAAAATCCAAAAAATACTGGACTGGCCACTACCTAAAACACCGAAAGAAATTAAACAATTTCTGGGACTTTCGGGTTTTCATAGACGGTTTATAAAGGATTACTTAAAAAAGGAGAGAGATCTCAATATCAAAGATAGTGACTATATAAGGGCATTCGAGACTCTTAAGAGGATATTGGCTACGAACCAAATACTAGAATACCCTGACTTCGCAAAACAACTTGTTCTGACAACGGGCGCATCAGATTTCGCGCTGGGTGCAATTCTCTCCAAAATTCAGAATAATATCGAAAGACCAATTGCGTTTACGAACACTTAATTCTACGGAGTTAAACTACGCGACGATTGAAAAAGAGGCGTTGGCCATAATATGGGCCGTACCAACCGTACCTATACGATAACAAATTCACGTTGGAAAAATGACCATAAGCCTCTAACCTTCATTAAATCATCAGAGAAAAATTCCAAAATCCTACGCTAGAGGCTCGAACTAGAGAACTACGATTATGACGTAGTCTATATGGAGAGTAGAGCAAACGTAGTGGCCTACGTACTTAGCAGAATATCCACAATAAATAACGAATTGCATTTCAATGAAGGAACAGATAACACTTCACGTGAATCTGGAGAAATACCATCCTATCGACGATGATGATATCGAAACAGTTCATTCGGCGGACATATCCAACGACTATTTTATCCATTTCTCAGACCGCCCTATAAACTATTATAGGAATCAACTAATTTTAAAAATTTTCTAATCTGGATATGACATTTTTGGAAAATATATTTCCAAACTTTAAAAGAATTTTGTCAAACAATTCAGGGAGCATTTCGGAAGAACTTTTCTCAAAGCGGCCATTTCGTTTTCGTTACGAAAATGGTCGAACACGTAACCAATGAAGGGCGTCAAGATACGATTGTCATCAAAGAATCCGACAGAGCTTATAGAGCGACAAGAAAAGTGGAAAGCTAGATAAATCGTTCCTACGTTTTCCCAAGAATGGCTCATAAAATAAAAGCACATATACATGCTTGTAGGATTTGTAACATGCACAAATACGATCGGAAGCCATATAATATTACGATATCCCCCAGACCAATCACCGAAAGGCCACTAGAAAAAGTGCATATTATTGACGGTTTTCAAATTAACAAAACCACCTTTTTGTCGATAATAGACTCATTTTCCAAACACTTATAGATGATCCCAATTGGAACAAATAATCTTCCAGACACAAGAAGTGCTTTAACAAAATATTTCATGTGTCTCGGGATCCCTAATACCATTTTTCGACCACGAGACAACTTTTCAATCATTGCAATTTAAAGAGTGCTTGAGCAAATTCAAACACTCATCCACTGGCTCCACTCCGAACGAAATCATCTTTCATCAAACCAACCTAATAAACCCCCGCAAAAAACAAGACCAATCTAATATGATTTTCAAACAGGTAAACAGTAATCTAGAAAAAACAAGAGATAGAATGATAAAACAAAATAGCAGTAAAGAAGAACCCCCGAACTTAAGGGAGGGTCAAATAGTTTATATCAAACCAAATCACTCCCTAGAGGGGTCGAAACAAAAATAAAAAACGTAAATTATAAAACTTTCGAAACAACTAGAAATATAAAAAGAAATAAGAGCAAAATTAAAAGATTAAAGTAAAGATAATATTGTAACTCCTTCTCTGTTCCAGAAAATTGTTTGTCTTAACAGTCCTGTTCTACGGTTGTAACGCTCAAAGATTAGAAATAAAGGCCCCGTACTGCTTATAAAAACAAATCAATGTAAATTCCAGATAGAGAGTATCAAAATTATACATCCTATGATGATAAGTTGGAACTGGACAGTATAGTAAGACAAAAGTTGAACAAATTGCACAACAATCTCCGTCAAATAAAACCCATGCATAATAATAGACACAAACGATGGGACACATTAGGGTCTGCATGGAAGTGGCTGGTAGGAAATCCAGACGCCGACAACCTACGCATGATCAACAGTACGATAAACCAACTAATAGGGGCGAATAATCAACAATTTGACGGACAAACAAACACATCAACAAAAGAATCCAAACCATCGCGGTAAACAGAGTGATAAGTAACAATACAATAGACAACAAAGTTTTCTTAACCGAAATAGAAATTCTAACAACTATAATTAACATAGACACCGTTAACACAATATTAGAGGACATTCAGGATGCAATAATCCGAACGAAAGTAGAACTACCAAGATACTATTAAAGTTAGCCGATAATTTCCAGCTTAAAGTTAAAAAGGTCGATAATGCAGATAGTGTCTTTGCTATCTCAGCCAATATGTTTCAGTCGAAAGTGTATTTTTATACCAAAAATATTTGTTTTCTACAACAACAACAAAATTTAATATTTCAATATTTTTAATAGCATTTTTAGTTGTTCGGAAAAATTCATTTTACTATTGGGAAATTGCAAATAAATATATGAAAAAAAACATTTGAAAATTTCTAAATATTGACCGTTTAAAGTGTCATGGTTGGAAATAGATTCAAATGAAAGGTCTTAATGATGCTCGTACCTAAAAATAATTTCAGGTCAATTTTCATGTGGGGTGTTTGGGAAAATTCGATTGAATATATCGCACACACAAAATTTGAAAATTTCTAAATATTGACCGTTTAAAGTGTCATGGTTGGAAATAGATTCAAATGAAAGGTCTTAATGATGCTCGTACCTAAAAATAATTTCAGGTCAATTTTCATGTGGGGTGTTTGGGAAAATTCGATTGAATATATCGCACACACAAAATTTGAAAATTTCTAAATATTGACCGTTTAAAGTGTCATGGTTGGAAATAGATTCAAATGAAAGGTCTTAATGATGTTCGTACCTGGAAAAAGATGCAGGTGAATTTTCTTGTGGGGAGCCCGGGAAAACTCAATTGAATATATCGCACACACAAAATTTTAAAATTTCTAAATATTGACCGTTTAAAGTGTCATGGTTGGAAATAGATTCAAATGAAAGGTCTTAATGATGTTCGTACCTGGAAAAAGATGCAGGTCAATTTTCTTGTGGGGAGCCCGGGAAAACTCAATTGAATATATCGCACACACAAAATTTGAAAATTTCTAAATATTGACCGTTTAAAGTGTCATGGTTGGAAATAGATTCAAATGAAAGGTCTTAATGATGGTCGTACCTGAAAATAATTTCAGGTCAATTTTCATGTGGGGTGTTTGGGAAAATTCGATTGAATATATCGCACACACAAAATTTGAAAATTTCTAAATATTGACCGTTTAAAGTGTCATGGTTGGAAATAGATTCAAATGAAAGGTCTTAATAATATTCGTACCTGGAAAAAGCTGCAGGTCAATTTTCTTGTGGAAAGTCCGGGAAATCTCAATTGAATATATCGCACACACAAAATTTGAAAATTTCTAAATATTGACCGTTTAAAGTGTCATGGTTGGAAATAGATTCATATGAAAGGTCTTAATGATGCTCGCACCTGGAAAAGGTTTCAGGTCAGTTTTCTTGTGGGGTGTTTGGGAAAATTCGATTGAATATATCGCACACACAAAATTTTAAAATTTCTAAATATTGACCGTTTAAAGTGTCATGGTTGGAAATAAATTCATATAAAAGGTCTTAATGATGCTCGCACCTGGAAAAAGATGCAGGTCAATTTTCTTGTGGGGAGTCCGGGAAAACTCAATTGAATATATCGCACACACAAAATTTGAAAATTTCTAAATATTGACCGTTTAAAGTGTCATGGTTGGAAATAGATTCAAATGAAAGGTCTTAATGATGCTCGCACCTGGAAAAAGTTTCAGGTCAGTTTTCTTGTGGGGAGTCCGGGAAAACTCAATTGAATATATCGCACACTCAAAATTTGAAAATTTCTTAATATTGACCGTTTAAAGTGTCATGGTTGGATATAGATTCAAATGAAAGGTCTTAATGATGTTCGTACCTGGAAAAAGATGCAGGTGAATTTTCTTGTGGGGAGCCCGGGAAAACTCAATTGAATATATCGCACACACAAAATTTTAAAATTTCTAAATATTGACCGTTTAAAGTGTCATGGTTGGAAATAGATTCAAATGAAAGGTCTTAATGATGTTCGTACCTGGAAAAAGATGCAGGTCAATTTTCTTGTGGGGAGCCCGGGAAAACTCAATTGAATATATCGCACACACAAAATTTGAAAATTTCTAAATATTGACCGTTTAAAGTGTCATGGTTGGAAATAGATTCAAATGAAAGGTCTTAATGATGGTCGTACCTGAAAATAATTTCAGGTCAATTTTCATGTGGGGTGTTTGGGAAAATTCGATTGAATATATCGCACACACAAAATTTGAAAATTTCTAAATATTGACCGTTTACAGTGTCATGGTTGGAAATAGATTCAAATGAAAGGTCTTAATGATGTCCGCACCTGGAAAAAGCTGCAGGTCAATTTTCTTGTGGAAAGTCCGGGAAATCTCAATTGAATATATCGCACACACAAAATTTGAAAATTTCTAAATATTGACCGTTTAAAGTGTCATGGTTGGAAATAGATTCATATGAAAGGTCTTAATGATGCTCGCACCTGGAAAAGGTTTGAGGTCAGTTTTCTTGTGGGGTGTTTGGGAAAATTCGATTGAATATATCGCACACACAAAATTTTTAAATTTCTAAATATTGACCGTTTAAAGTGTCATGGTTGGAAATAGATTCAAATGAAAGGTCTTAATGATGCTCGTACCTAAAAATAATTTCAGGTCAATTTTCATGTGGGGTGTTTGGGAAAATTCGATTGAATATATCGCACACACAAAATTTGAAAATTTCTAAATATTGACCGTTTAAAGTGTCATGGTTGGAAATAGATTCAAATGAAAGGTCTTAATGATGCTCGTACCTAAAAATAATTTCAGGTCAATTTTCATGTGGGGTGTTTGGGAAAATTCGATTGAATATATCGCACACACATAATTTGAAAATTTCTAAATATTGACCTTTTAAAGTGTCATGGTTGGAAATAGATTCAAATGAAAGGTCTTAATGATGTTCGTACCTGGAAAAAGATGCAGGTCAATTTTCTTGTGGGGAGTCCGGGAAAACTCAATTGAATATATCGCACACACAAAATTTGAAAATTTCTAAATATTGACCGTTTAAAGTGTCATGGTTGGAAATAGATTCAAATGAAAGGTCTTAATGATGTTCGTACCTGAAAATAATTTCAGGTCAATTTTCATGTGGGGTGTTTGGGAAAATTCGATTGAATATATCGCACACACAAAATTTGAAAATTTCTAAATATTGACCGTTTAAAGTGTCATGGTTGGATATAGATTCAAATGAAAGATCTTATTGATGCTCGCACCTGGAAAAAATTTCAGGTTTGTTTACATATAGGGAGTCCGGGAAATCTTGATTGAATATATCGGTCGCACACACAAAATTTGAAAATTTCTAAATATCGACCGTTTAAAGTGTCATGGTTGAAAATTGATTCAAATTATAAGTTTTAATGATGCTCGCACCTGTAATCTATTTCCAGCCACGACATTTTATACGGCCAATATTTATAAATTTTCAAATGTTTTTTTTCATATATTTATTTGCAATTTCCCAATAGGAAAATGAATTTTACCGACAACTCAAAATGCTATTAAAAATATTGATTAGTGTTTTATTTTTAACGGTTTGGATTTGTTTTTTGTTGTTGTAGAAAACAAATATTTTTGGTATAAAAAACATTTTCGGCTGAAAAATATCGGCTGAGAAATGTCAACTGAAGTATATTAATATTTTGACATAGCAAAGACACTATCTACATTATCGATATTTTTACTTTCGGCTGGAAGCTATCGGCTAACTTTAACATGGTGCTACCATGTTAAAGGGTGTCAGTATCACGTTGCCGGACGAAGCTCTGAAATTTGTGATCCCAAAAATTGCAGTAAATGATGAGACTCTCCTGTATATGCTTAAAGTGCCAAAGTTAGACAAAGAAGATACGACAGTAATGATAATATTGCCATTAATCATAAACGACGCCATCATAAAAAATCACTCTAAACACCACATCAAATGCAACCAACAATTGTTCACAAGTGCAAAGACATTTGGATATCCAAGAATTCAATGATGGTTGTGAACCATTAGTTATGGGGACCGAAAGCTACTGTAACAGAAAAAGAAACAACTATACGATTCATCTCCGAGTGTAAAATATTAATAAACAACGCAAAAAACGAGATGTTGTCATCTGATTGCGGACCCATCGATCGAATATTGGCAGGAAACTTCCTAAAAACATTTTGGAACTGTACCATAAACTTCAATAACTGGAAGTTCTAATCATATGAGATTACAGGTGAAATGCAGCAAATACAGGGAGCACTGCATAATATCCAAGCAACTCGTAACTTAATAAAAACGCTGGACAACGAGTTAATTAACAATGAAAACATCCAGAATAGGCGAAACAGGCGGATCACCAGAGTTGGATCTGGAGATTGTCTGGAGGTGTGCCTTTCTCATCAGTCGGATTGCTAATGTTAACCGGTTTTATTGACAACAATAGGCGAACTACCACAATAAAAATAAAGAAATCCAAACCACATCATATTCGGAGTTGTTGACGAAAGTGGCATAAACAAACGACGTGGACGCCCTGTCTTCACCCCGGGAGGAGTTATACTCGTGTGATCCGCTGAATCAACATAACACATTACCGCACGCGTAAGGTGCCAAGTAATATCGTTGAATAGCAAGTCCCAAAAACTGAAATAAGATCAATCAAGAATATTGATAACAACCAACAAAACGTGGGAAACAAGTTTGTTCCAACTTTTAGCATAGTAGGCATTTTATTATTTTGGAATAGTTAAGAGATAATTTTTGTTTTTAGTTTAAGTTAAAACTCTGTTATAGCGAGATGTAATAAAACAAATTGTTTCAATTAAGTCGAAATCTATAACTCTATATGTACAGTGGAATACAGTACGCGAAACAACGATATAAGCAATACTATACTGATGGGAAACAGACCACACAAATGATAGAATATTTTTATTTTGAATTCCTACCCCATTAACGAGGGACGGTTGCCTGAATTTAAGGAATCCGTCTTAGAAAACAAAGATATCATCGCCCCGTTCCAAAACACTTTTAATTAATTAATTTTCATCGGATTTGGATTTTTCTTTTTTAAATATAAAGTAAATATTTAAGAAGATGCGAGATAATTTAAATTTTTATGGTAATATGAATTAATTGTGTTTCTCATCTTTTCGGTATTGTGGTATATTTAGATGCGCGATACGGGATTATGGCATGTGGCGTGACGATTGAATTGCTGCTCTATTTGTGTGACGGTTAATTATTGCGTTGCTCTTCTAGGTACGTAACAATGTTAGTGACACGAATAAATTCGCAAATTTACGGAAATAAATATATGTACGACCGGCCCCTGGCGTGTCGATTTATTTAGATGGTTTTGCAGTCGTAGCCTTAGAAATTACTTAATGTGTTAACATATCAAGGGAAAAAAAATCTCCTCAGGTGGTTATTTTTTTTTTATAAATCTGTACATTTCTGTGGTTTGTTTGTGAATAGTGCGATAATTTGAGAATTAGTAATAAACCAGGTGACCACCATGTAGCTCGCGGAATTTGAGTATTACGTATATGAGATACGTAATTATAATTTATTGTTGTGTGCGCGGTATTTAAAGAATTTTGTTTTGATTGTTTAACTAATTGGCCCTAACTTATTACGATTTTTTTGTTTGTTTGTTTGTTGGTTGGTTGGTTGGAAAATTCATTAATTATATTCCATAAAATTTACATCAATCAATATAAAAATATTAATTACAATCAGAAAAGCATTAATTAAAACAAAACGAACGAACGAACGAACGTTATTCAAAATTATTTCGATTCATAGAATTTATTAGCGCACACAAATTAACGTAAATTCCGTGGCTGATTGAACACAGCACAGCATTTAACAGACACACAAGAACGATGCGAAGAAACAAATAATATACAAAACAGAGAAATAAGGCATCATCAAATCAGTATTTTACCTCTTGTTGCTTGGATTATTATATTAAACCATTTCATCTTGGTACGGTCTTCTTCTCCGCGCGCACAATGAATTATTTTGCATTTGTGTATTATATAAACCATACGACGAGGGACCACCATCAATGCACGTTGATCATCTTCATGAGATCGCACAAACACAGAGTCTCATCTTAATTTAGAATAAAGAAAGTCGATGGAAACAAAACAAAACATTTAGATAAATCTTTGGCGAATTTTATAAATACGAAGGCGAATATTTTAATTTACTCTCCGCGCACTCGTACTCCGTACACACCACAATACCACAAGATCGTCTGTCTTATTATTTTGTTATATGCGCGAGATTTGTGCGGAGATTCGAAACGTATTGTCAGTTTTACTGCATAGATAGCTATGTATATATAGCGAATAGATTGAAATCAATTTGATTGAATTCAATTTTATTATTATTATTATTGTTAAACGACCAAGATAAGAAGAATGTTGATTTCGTTTATACCTACATAAAAAAAAATCCGTTTGTCTCTCAAGATATTATAATTTATGCCGCGTATCGATACAATTTGTGGTTGCGGCGATCGCGGACTCAGATATTATACATAAAAAAAAATTTGTTACATTTGAATTTATATATCGACTGGTAGATCGATTCGAAAGACATGACAGAATTCACAGAAATTTAAAAATATTAAATTTTTTAAAAGATGAAATGACGACCATCTTATCAGATGATCTACCAAATTATGTATGTAATATTATCAAAATTTATTGTACGAACACAGTCGCGTTCAAATTGAGAGCCGCGAACAGCCGCTATTCCGAAATGATGCCCTCAATGTCCGCATAGTATTTACGTATATCCAGGGCCCTTATTTCTGAATACGATACGAATATTATACACGATACGATTAAAAATTGCGGTATTTCTGAATACGATCGTACGGGAATTTTTGGTTTGACTCAGTGCTCTAAACCTGCACCGACCAAATTAGCCCGCCTCAATGAAACCTGTACCATAATTTGTTACTTCCGATTTTATTACAGTTACCGTTTTCGAGGAACGAGTGGCCGGTTTAGCTTACAATTAAACCTGCACCACCAAAATTGTAACTTTTGATGTTGCTATGATATCGGGATGGTTCTTCTCTAACACGATTATTTATTTCAAGAACGTTAATTTAACCAACTTTAATATTTTTTGTACACCAGATTTTGGGCCAAATGTTGCTCTAGAAGTCTTGTCGAGGGTAGGTCAATCTTATCCAGGTGTGTAATAAATTATTTTTGCATATTATTAGACGGATGGGCATCAAAGGTTTCAAATTACGATATATACGAGTAGGATGGTTTTGCCACATTTAAGAATTTATTACACCAGACCGCCGCGTACTAAATTACCTTTTTGAGGCCTTTACCGATTGGAGCCAACTCTGTGTAACCTGACACAAAAATAATTTATTACACACCTGGATAAGGTTGTCCTATCCTTTACAAGGTATATGGAGTAACATTTGGCCCTACATCTGGTGGCGATCTGGTGTAATAATTTTTTAATGGTGGTAAAATCGAACTATAAAATAAAAAATTGGAAGCCTTTGCCGTTTGAAACCAACTCCGTGTAACCTGACACAAAAATAATTTATTACACACCTGCGGATAAGGTTGATCTGCCCTCCCTAGGTCCATTGAGTAACATTCGACTCAATGTCTCAATATCTGGTGTAATAAATTATTAAATGTATTAAAATCGGCCTTTAAGTTACAAATGTGAGGAGCAAATTCCATGTAACCTGACCAAAAAATAATTTATTACACGCCTGAGTAAAGTAGGCCTGCAATCACAATGATCAAGGAGTAACCTTTGTTCCAATATCTGCTGGCGGTGAAATAATTTTTTTGAATGTGGTAAAATCGACCTTTTTATTACATAAAGGGTGTTTTTTTAGAGATTCACATCTTTAAGTTGGCAACACTGTTTTGTTTGACAAGCGATTTGACACCGGTGTGAAGTACTTAACGTTAATGAAAAGTGTAGCTACACATTTTAATGAAAAGTGTAGTCTCGAAAAGTGTAGATACACAAATTATTAAAAAGTGTAGCTGCAAAAGAAAAAAGTTTGGAATTCGAAATGCGTGGTTTAATTAAAATTATTAAAAATAAACAAAAGCTATTGAGAATCACAGTGCAGCAATAATAAGTTTACTCGGTGGGCAAAAAGTAGTAAGACTTTTTAATTTAAAATTCGCGCGGAAAACCATTGGTCGAAATATTTTTTTTTTCTATGTTGGTATGACTGTCAGTGGCATCTGTACCAACAAAGAAGTTCCATTAAATTTTGTTGGCGGAATCAATTTTGTGGTGCCTAAACGTTCAGTTTCGGTTATTCGGTGATAATTGTATATCGCGAGCAAGTGTTTTTGATTGGTACAAATTGTTCAAAGTGGATCGAGAACGTGTTGACGACGAACGTGTTGACGAGAATCGACGATTAACAGCCAGAGATCTTACTGGCATCGTTGAAATATCAGAAGGATCAGTGAAAGAGATTGGTTCCAAAATCACTCAATTTTTTGAAAAAACAGCGTCGCGATGACGTCTGTGAAACAATGCTTTCCGACTACCAGGATGTCATGAAACGTATTATAACTGGCGATGAGTCTTGGATCTATGCTTACGACCCGGAAACAGACAATCAATCGGCCGAATATCGTGCCAAAGCTCAGCCGAAAAAACCACGTCAAAGCAAGTCAAAAATCAAGATTATGTTGACAGTTTTCCTCGATTATCGAGGTGTGGTGCACTCCGAATTCCTTCCGACCGGCCAAACTGTCAACAAGGAATACTATTTGAGTGTTATGCGTCGTTTGCGCGAAGCTATTCGTAAAAAGAGGCCGGAATTATGGGTCGACAACTCTTGGTTTTTGCACCACGATAATGCACCTTCTCATACTGCATTGGTTTTACGTGATTTTTTCGCCAAAAATTCAAACCATATCATTCCGCAACCACCGTATTCGCCTGATTTTGCTCCGTGTGACTTCTGGCTGTTCAGCAAACTCAAACGACCGCTCCGGGGAAACCGTTTTGAGTCAATTGAAGACATTAAACGTGTATCGCTACGCGCATTGGAGGCTATTCCGAAAATTGACTTTAACAACTGTTTCGAGGATTGGGAAAAACGTTGGCATAAGTGTATTGAGGCCGGGGGGGATTACTTTGAGGGGGACGAAATAGATTTGGAGAAATAAATAAAGAATTTTAAAATTATGAACAAAGTTTTACTATTTGTTTGCCCACAGTATTATACATTTAGTTTAAACAATGTGACTGGAACACTACGACATTTTCTTACATAGTCGACCTACTTCAACAGATTTCTGTACATAACGAACGTAAATGGGCAGATACAGCCGATCTGGGAAAAATCCTGACCAATTCTGGAGGAGAACTAAAATGTTTCTGGAATGCAAAGTTGGGGATTTCTGGTGCGATAATCACGCCAGAAACTCCAAATTATCTCCCAAAATGCATTATGCACCAATTTTAACGTTAGGCGCACAAAATTGCACAATAAAATACTACGCGACAAAGCAAGGAAACCTTGTGACTTCCAAAATGAGGTTTCTGGCGTAATCGACACAAATTATTGCTGCAAATACAAAAACACGGCACATTCGTCATGTCGCTTTTTGGTTCCGTTTTTAATGTTCGTCGTTTTGTTTCCGTCTTGTTGATGAACATTTACTCTGTTTGCCCGTACAGAGCGATGAGTGATGAGTTAGCGATGAGACTGAAATGATGTACAGTAAACGCTCGATTTAACTGACGCTCGATTTAACGGACAATTTTTTATTTTCCATTTTTCGGTTACCGATTCCATTTATGATGGGATTTTGTTTGTTGAATGGAACTGAGATTCATAAACTGGTTTTGGAAGAAGTTCTGAAATATGGCCATCTGGGACGGAACTTAGGCATTTATTAGCCGATAACGATGGGATTGGGTATGTTGGATGGGAGTGGGATACTTAAATGATTTTTGCAATAAATTCTGGAATATGGCCACCTGGGACGGAACTCAGCCATTTCTTAACCGATTATGATGGGATTGGGTATGTTGGATGGAAATAGGATTCTTAATTGATTTTGGAAAGAAATTCTGGAATATGGCCATCCCTGACGGAACTCGATCAATTTTTAACTGATTATGTTCGGATTGGGTATGTTGGATGGGAATGGAATTTTTAAATGATTTTTGGAAGAAGTCTTGGAATATGACCACTTGGGGCGGTACTCAGCCATTTCTTAACCGATTATGATCGGATTGAGTATGTTGGATGAAAGTGGGATTCTTAAACGACTTTTTTAAGAAATTCTGGAATATGGCCACGAAACTCGGTATTAAGCAGGCATTTTTCTTGAAGCAAGCGGGTCGTAATGCTAACAAGTTTCTGGTAATGCTGAACATCTATCACCAGTACGTAATCACTCGAACACCCACCACTCATGGAATTGGAAGGTTGAGCGGCAGGCCAACTTCTTACTCTCACATAAAACTACGTTATGAATCCTACACAAGGAGCTCCGATAAATTTATAGTGTTCTTATCAACAACGACCTCGAAAACTGTTCACGGGAACATGGAATATGATGCCTTCTAAGACCATGAAATCTTCAGAACCTTTCGAACCAAGCAAAAATTTACACCTTTGAGCTACTTGCAATACAAGAACGTAATTCATATAGCCATATTCCAGAACTTATTCCAAAAATTATTTAGTAAACTCATTTCACCCACAATGTCCAATTTCTGTCCTACTTTGACATATTTCAGAACTTCTTCCAAAAAACATTTAAAAATCCCATTTCCATCAAGCATACCCAATCCCATCATTATCGGCTACCAAATGCCCAAGTTCCGTCCCAGATGGCCATATATCAGAACTTTTTCCAAAACCTGTTTATGAATCTCAGTTCCATCCAAGAAACAAAATCCCATCATAGTCGGCTGTCGGCTTCCAGGTGGTCTAATTCCAGAACTTCTTCCAATTAAGAATCCCATTTCCATCCAGCATACCCAATCACATTACAATCTGTTAAGAATTGATCGAGTTCCGCCCCAGGTGGCCTTATTCCAGAACTTCTTCCCAAATTCAATTAAGAATCCCATTTCCATCCAGTATAAACAATCCCAACATAATCAGCTAAGAAATGCCTGACTTTCCCAGATTAAATTCGATCGAATCGATTAAATTAAAAAACATTCGGATTTAACGGACATTGCTGTAATGAACGGTATGGTTGGTTGGTAGCGCGTCTAATGAAATAGTCTTGATCTGTGAACGAGTGATTATACACTCATCTATAAGGCTTGGTCAGTACAAGGACTGAATTGTTAAAGCCCCGTTTGCTTGTAGACATAACTACATAGTTGGAGTCAGAGTCGGGTAGTCGAAGTCTAAGCCGAATTTGTATATTATCGTGCTGCCCTAGATACAATCAAAAATATCATTTTGGGAGGGAATTTTTCACAATTTTTCATAAGCCTATAAGCAACAAATGTCTTAGCAATTAACGTAATTTGTGTTATATTTTTAAAATCTAAATTCATATGATTTCTAGAACCACCAGAATTCTGTTCAGAATTCCAACGTTTGGCCATAATTGGTTAAAAAAATTCAAAATTCGTCATGAATGGCGAAAGAAACAGGTTAACAAGAACCGTTAGAGAACTGGAAAATTATTTACCAAGTATCCATGTCCCAACATTTACTGTTATTGGCCATAAATCTATATGTCGTCCTTTAACCGTTGTGGCGATATATACGTGTCAAAGCATAAAAATCATTTTTTTGTCAATGAATGTTCCTTATGATGATTTTCAAGCGGTCGACTGGGCTTGGGAATATTTGTTCTTTTTGCCACCCATTAAAATGTAAGGATACTAAGGCAAATCTTTGTTCTGATTTAAAAATTTCAACAAATTATCTTTCCATCGTAAGCAACTGCGGTACAGTCTGGTCTAGTGCGGCCACACTTAAGGGAAATATAAATGGTTAACAGAATTTTATTAAATGTGACTTTGTCATTTTCTGTTGTAATAGAAGATGAATCAGTTTTCCTAGACAACTTTCCAAACATCAAAATAATTGAAGTGTTGACTCTTGTCCTACTTCAGCAGCAGTAATTTCGAAGAAGAAACCAGCGAGCAGATACAAAGGAAGTTTCAAAATCACAAAACATTTTCCGCATTTGCTTTAGACATACAACAATTAAATTCCAGGCTCTAACATCGTCTAACAGAGCCGCAATTGTTTTATAGATTATTCCAGAATATGCAACCCGCGCTTTAAAAAATGTAACCCTGCCATACCACCATGCAATAAAATCCGTGGAAGAGTTACGCATTTTGTGCCAGAGCTACGAGAAGATGTGGGCACAAACAGGGTATGATCCAAGACGTTTCACTAGCAACCCAATACGAAGAAATCTAAATGTTAACGAAATTGAAGCAAACTTTCAAAATATGGTTATAACTGAAAACTCACAAGTGATACAGCACAACAATCAAAGCGAAGGTATTATTCGAAACCTTGATGCTATCGATGCATTCAGTCAGAATCGGTTAGATTATCGCAATTTCACTAACGATCCGTCAATAAATCTGATATGTTGGAATTGCGAAAATATTGGACATCGGTTTCAAGATTGCTAAGAATCATATTTGAATATTTTCTGTTTTGGCTGTGGAGCTGATAATGTGCGCAAACCTTCTTGTCCTAAGTGTAGCTCTGAGGGAATCGCGCGTCAACATGAATTTGAAAACACATATGGAGAAAGATCAGGCAAGTTCAAGACCCTTGGAGAAGGAAACAACTCATTGAATAATGAAGACATTTGATAAGATTCACAGACTGCAAGATAATAACGATAATCCTAGATTGTGCATAAAAAGACATAAACGGTACCGGTCGATTCGCTGTTTTAGAGCTAGACGGCAGTTAATAAAAAAATGTACTGCGTCAATAATCTCTTCCATTTCCGGTACAGATCCCCGTCCATATGTAGAGGTTCAAAAACAATGTTTGGTCTGTTCGGTATTCACTGATATGCACGGAAAAAAATCACTCACATAACTATTTGTAATAAATATATCTCGTGGCAACAAAAATGCTCACAAAACAAAAATCTAGAAAATAAACACGTGGTTCTCCTGACAATGGAGTTTTGGTAATGTATTTCGGTAACAGTTTTCTACTGCCGCCAGCTGCTCGGTCTACGCGTTGGTGGGCGGGGCCTGGAATTAGGAGAAAGTCTTTTTGTATACTTACACAGAAGCTTTTTGAGCGTTGGGAGAAAAGTGAAAGGCCGCTCGGCAAATTTCATATTTCTAGCCGGAGATTACTCTCGTAATTCTCCTCGCTCTATTCAAACTCAGTGTTTTGAGTTTTACAGGACTGGATTAACTTTTTCGAGGATCCCAGGCGAGAGTTACACATCAATGAATGTGTGAAATTATCAGATGATTTTCGGTTAGTCTTTTTCGATTGTGTTTGGGTGGTGGGAGGGTCGTTTTCGACGTGAAATTCTGATTACGCGCCTCAAAAAACACGCTTCCAATAATGTTCGGGTTGTTTTTGTCGATATTGTCAAGAAAATTCTCGGGGATGACGTCCACGTCCAGGTTCGGGTGCACTAGGTGTCCGGAGGGTGCTCGCCGATGCCATATTTGAATTCAGCGACCCGAAAAACCCCCGGGCGCCGAATTTTTTTCGTTCCCCGCGTGATTTTCTGGAGAGTCCCACGGAGATGAGGTTCATCGGCGTTCCTGAGCTCCAGGTGTTCGGGGGTCAATTTGAGCTTCATAATAGTGATCAGCGACCTTGAAAACCCCCGAGTACCCGATTTGAGCCAGTTTTGACTCTTATTTACAAAGTTTTTACATTTTCCAAAAGGCGTCTCAAAAGATGTATTTTTTGAATGCATTTTTGGCTGCAGCAATGCAATTTCCGATTTGTCAGAGGTACAAAGTAGGTACATTTTTTACAAATAATTTTTGGAAGCGAATGCAAAAAACCACATTCTGATCCGTCTTTATGGCAAAAATTCCGAACTTTTGTGCTTCATCGCCTCGACTAGTACGATATGTGTGGCTTCCAGTTACTTTGCGTAACAAGACGGAAAGAATTAGATTGTGCATAGTTCCAACCTTACAGTCGCCCTTATACGTGGGAATAGACTTCTGGCAGAAATTTAACATTGTTCCAAAAATACTGATAAACGAATTATCGGTTTTAACTGTTAAAAATAACAAAAACAAGCATACACTTAGCAACAAAGATCAACTAGAATTAGATAGGGTTATCGCATTATTTCCTTCTTTCTCGAAAGGCGGATTAGGCAAAACCACTTTGCATCATCATGACATAGAATTGGTAAAGGGGACAAAGCCTATCTGATAAAGGTATTATCCGGTTCCACCAGCAAAACAAAAGAAACTGTATACGGAGAAAGATCGGATGTTGCAACTCGGAGGTATTGAATTCAGCAGAAGTGCGTGGAGTTCTCCAGTAACAATAGTTAAAAAAGCAAATGGAAAAGTTAGGTTATGTTTAGATTCGTCTTTAATCGACGGACTCCTAAGTAGACTTTGACAGCCAAACTACATAACTGCACTGGATCTAAACGATGCGTTCTGGCAGATTCCACTGGTGGAGTCTACTAGGGACAAAACTGCCTTCACTATTCCTGGAAGACCGCTATATCAATTCAAAGTCATGCCGTTTCGGCTGTGTAACGCAGCTCAATCAATGTGTCGTTTAATGCATAAGGCAATCCCTCACGATTTACATGATAAAATCATCGTTTATCTCGATGATTTACTAATCGTTAGCGGCACATTGGAGGAGCATCTGGAGTTGGTAGAGTTGGTTAGATATTTAGGCTACTTGGTAGGTGAGAACGGTTTAAGGCCAGATCCCCAAAAAATTGAAGCAATAAAAAACCTGAAACCACCTACTAGTGTTAAACAAACAAGGCGCTTACTTGGCATGACCGGCTGGTACCGCCGGTTTATCGGAAACTTTGCTGCCCTTACTGCTCCCATTACTGACTGCCTTAAGAAAGATTGCGTTTAGTAAGCTCAAAACAATACTCACTACCGCACCTGTATTGATAACACCTTGTTACGATAAACAGTTCTTTATAAGGCGCGCTGCAAGCACGGAAGGAGTTTGAGCAGTTGTCTTCCAGAAAGATACCAATGCGAACGAGCGACCGATTGCATTTATGTCTCAGAAGTTGAATAGTGCACAAAAAAAACTATTCAATAACAGAACTGGAATGTCTGGCAGCCCTTTTAGCGATAAAAAAAATTTCGGGCTTACATTGAGGGACACGAATTTACCCTTATTACAGACTACGCAAGCCTTAAATGACTCATGGCTCAGCGTGATTTAAGTGGGAGATTGGCGCGTTGGAACCTGAAGCTTCAAGGGTTCAAGTGTTCTCTCGAGCACTAGTGGGGGAAAGAAAATGTTGTGCCGGATACGCTGTCACGTACTTGGTGCAATGAACTATGCGAGTTAAAGGCTAGCGTTTCAAAGGTATTTAACAGAACCAAGTTTAACCTTTCACATTTTCAGGAAGAAGAGTACACGATGCTACGTGAACAAATATTAAAAGAACCCTATAAGTACCCAGCTTTAGCAGTAAATGATAACTATGTTTCATAAGGTTGGAACCAACTAAAAAAATTTAACTTTCAGACCTTTCAAAAGCTTCGAATAAATGCTTACGACCACCAATGGGGAATCCGTACTCAATAGAAAGACCTTGGCAACGTGTTTATGTGGACTTGCTAGGGCCCTATCCTCGTTCGAGCCAAGCATCTTACTAAATTTGTTTTATTAAAACCACTTAGTAAGGGAACTTCTCAGCAGATCACTGAATTTCTAAAAAAAAAACGATTTGTTCTGTGTGTACGGAGTACCCGGAACCATATTCATTCAGACAATGGTACCCAATTTAAAAGCAATGAGTTTAAAGAACTACTCAAGAATTTTGGTATATCTGATTCAAAAACCGCTCTTTACTCCCCCCCCCCGTATGTAGCGGAAAAACACAGTTCATGGGATCAATATCTTCCGGAAATTGCGTCAGCCTTGCGAAATGGTTGAAAATGGTAAAAAATTCGCCTCATTTTCTACTTTTTGGTTACCACAAGATCAATCATGGTGATGACTACAAATTGCTGAGGCAGTTAGGTAACATCAGTGAAGGTGAAATTATGCTACGTCTACCGTCTAGGTTAGCATAATTTATGTGACCCAGTATTCGAAATCTAAAATGTTAAATTTATTTTTATGTCGTTGATCCAATAGCATCGTAAAGTTTTAACCTGCTGAGATTAGCTCTTTCTACACCACCATGTTATACAGGTATTCCGTATACCTGTGTTTTTCTCCAGCACGTATCTATGTAAATAAGGAATTCTAGTCAACACCTTGAGAAACATATGTAAATACGTAATTCCAGGTAAATTTGTTCATTTTTTTTGTTAATGTTCATGTCGCACGTTATCACAATTTCTACTGTTTAATGAAAACGCATATACGATGATGATACGACCCGCGCGATAATAATCTAAATTCATCTGGGTATATCCGTGTTGTTAAACCAAAAATTTCTTCGAATTACAACGCATACGATAAAAATTTCACGTTTTACCAATAAAAAGGCAACAAAAACAAAAAATTTACATCCGATTCGGTGCGACCACATTACGTATGCGATATACAAAATCAGGTACACATATAGGTTCGATGTTTTTTTATGTCCCCGTGAGATGACTTATACGAGTATATGGCCGTACACATTTAGTTTACACAGGTATATAATGATTTTGTGATGGCCCTTTCTTTAATTAATTTTTTTAAATTCAAGATTATTCAATGCCAATGGTTGGGCGCGCGAGCGGTACAAGACAAAAGAAAATTGCGCGCACATAAAAAATCGCTGCATAATTTATGATAAATATGCGCGGAGTGCAACCCAACATTTTTGCATGTCTGGACTTAACATAAAAGCAAAAAAATAAATAAAAAATTATAAAAAATTAAATCGCCAAGTCTAATTATTATTAAATCAACCGCACAACAATTCGCGAATGCAATTTATTCGGTCGGTAACCCAAATTCATGCACACAAATCCACCGTTTATATATTAAAACCCAACAACAACAACAGCATCAACAAAATGCAAGAAATCGATCGAAATTAAGACGATTCAAGGAGTTAAAATTGTAAAATGCGCGAGCTCAACAGCTACAACGATAAGACGACAAGACTCGCACAAAGAACTTAATTTTTTTATGATCAATCATCCTAATTCGTATGATAAAGTGCAGCCATTTATCTCGTACCTCAGCGCATATTACAATAATTATCGCTGGCTACGTTTTCACATCTTTTCGATCATCTCATCTCTAATCGTTTTCGTTTGCTCGAGTATGGTGGATAAAATAAAAACTTAAATTTGAGTTGACCGTGCAGCTGATGCTGCGCGCAACATTGAATAGAGATTAAACTTAATGACGGCTATCTAGCCAATTGAAATTGCAGCATTTTTAACAGCAGCGAATATTGGTTTGATTTAATGCGTTGAAGTTGATCAATGTTTTGCTACTGCCTTAACCCTAACGTGTAACTTTCTAGTTCGCTAACGTTACGTAATTGCATTTCGAAGATGATTACGTTGATTATGTCATTCAGACTGCCTTGTGAATATGTTGATTAGCACAAAATTTTTAATAGTCGCAACGTCTCCTAGAATTATACTACCAATTCTGTAGACGATAGTTCGCAGCACAAACATATAGGTTTGTTAAAATTTAAGTTAACCAAATCAGGCAAAAGTGATTGCGGGCTGAGAATGTAATAGGTAGCAGTTGTTAACGAGATTCCAGACCAATAATAAAGATAGAGGATTGTTCTACAACGGTTTAAATATTACAAACGAACGGCTCTAATATTAAAAATAACATCCAGCTTTTTTTTATAAAACAAACTGATTTTGAATTTTAACAATTTTTGATTTAATTCGCACTCGACCTTAATCTGATTAAAATTTATGGATCTAATTAAGACTTGAACTTGATAATAAATTCAAGAAACGTAAATAAACTTTATATAGCCCAATAGCGAACAGCCATACAGCAATTATGGTTTTACACAAGCATTTAACGTCAGTAGGTTTGGTTTTCTTGGCAGCACGTATAGATTCCGGTTGCCAAATGGCACAGTGGTTAAAACATTGGCGTTTGGATCGGGAGGTACCGGGTTCGAATCCCGATAGGGGCAGGATGCAAAGGGAATTTTCATCAACAAATTACGATTTGTGATGAAATGGAACACATCTATGACCCCCTCTATGACCCCCTTGTCGACCCATCTTCCATACCAGTATAGGCTGGCATGGAGCTGTGTAATGTGCAAGATGGTGATAAAATTGGACCTATAACCGTACGTCCTCGAATTGGCCAACACTGGCGTAAAAGTTAGGACGGAAAAATCAAACCGCGAAAAGATTTGGGAGAGCCTTGGCTCCAGAACAGATTGCAGGGATAAAAATAAAAAATAAAAAAAAGATTCCGGTTGAGCCCTCTCTTTCTAATTTTCCATTTTTTAATTCAGACATTCCATTTACGATTCACACGTAAGCACGTTAGCTATTTTCCTTTATCTCCAATTTAGGGGAATAGGGTTTCTACTAGGCTAAACAATCTAAGTCCGTTAGGTGCTATTGATTTTAATTACCCCACGACTTGCACAGTTGTTTCGCTTCTGCTAGTGAGTTCTACTCCAGAGCTCTTCGGCGGCTTCCTCAGTGTGTGACTAATCTAGCTCCACTTTCACTTTCTTATTTCGGTTTCAATGAATGCTTGATTCGTTTGTGTTAGGAATTCAAAATTTATTATTTTGTTGGGCGAGAAGCGCCTCATTATTCTCCTAAAGCATATATTTACAAACACCTCTACAGGCCTCACAACCGTACAACAATACTAATTTGACGCACGATTTACTCATTCTTAGCTTAGTATTGCACAATAAGACAAATGTGTTACAGACTTTGTGAAAATGTTGAATGTTGTTCTGGCTTTGTTGATTCGCCTATTTATTGCCTCATCTGCTCCACCTTGTTTCGCTAGTATACCAACTATGGAATACAAATTCATTGACCTAGTCTATTTCTTGTTGGTTTCGTTCGCATGATCCTTTCTAATACTACTAGGAACAGAAGTGGTGAAATTCATATGCTTGTTTTACTCCTTGGCTATTATCCCGAACAGGATATATTACCTGTATATATCCTGTATAAGTTCGATTACTTTCTTTGTGATGCCCACTTCACAAAGTGTCTTCCATATTGCATTCCTCTGTATTGTGTCGAATGCACGCTCGAAGTCCACGAAGAGTATATGTATAGTGGTGAACCCCATTCGTTAGTCTGCTCAATGATGATACGTGTTGTGTTGATATGATCACTGCAACTTCGCAGTGGTCTGAAGCCAGCTGGTTCCTTTCTTAATATCATGTTAATTATGATATTCTATCTAGGATGAACATTGCTTATATCTTTATGCTTGTATTGATGAGGGATATACCCCGCCAGTTTTTGCTTCTTTCAGGTCACCTTCCTTCCATATTATCCATTATTAGAGCTTTTTCAGTTGCCAATATTCTCCATTGAATATTACAGCTGGTCCGTTTCAGAGGCCTTATTATTATTTATTTTAGTAATAACACTTCTAACTTGCTGCTCCATTGGTCGACAAGTTAAAAGTTTCATTTTGAGATTTGAGTATTGTTGGTGATGTTCTCCTCGAAATATTCCTCCATCTCATCAATTATACTTCAATTGTTGTTAAAATTTGATCGGACATCCCTTATTGGGGGAGTACTTTTGAAGCTTCCAGTGGCCCGTTGTATGCATTAAAGTAGTGCGCGCATGTACCGGGTTGTTGCAGCCTCTTCTACTGGTTTGAGAATGTATTCAGTGTGTTGTATACCATCACTCTTTGCATTGTCATTACAGCTCCACCGTGATTTGTTGGCACATTTTCAACTAGAGTTCTCGGCGTTCTTCAACATATAATGCCTAAGAAGAAATTTGTTATGTATTGTGAGCTCAGAATTTCAACCCATGGCCCAGATTTTTTTTTTTTTTGATATTTAACTCTTCATTTTACTTTCTTTTACGTAGCGTCATGTGAAATTTTCACCTCGAAAAAATTGGCCCATCGGAACCTACCTGACATACTTAAAAAATATATCATTTAAAAGCAAAACGATCACAAAGTACGAACTAAAAGACTCTAAATTAATTTTGCAACAATATCGGCCCTTACCAGTTTTCCAAAGTTTAAGCGGAAATGACCAAGCACAAACGGATTGATTGATCGGGATGATACTTCATAATAAGCTTTTTCTACACGTTGGAAGATCCCAATGATTTGTGGTCGAAATTGGTCCGTCGGAAGTGAAAGCTTTCATAGGAGCTTTTTTCATTTTTCCACCGGAAATGGCAGCTTCAATAAGAGCTTTTTCTTTTTTTGCAAATATGTATTTAGAAAAGTATTTTGGAAAGTAACAATTGGCAGCCTTTGGCGGCCATGTTGTTTTTGTGGGCTGGCTCATCTGGTGTTTTTTGTCCGGTTTTTTTTTCAGCATGTCCAAATAATAAAACTTTATTATCAAAATGAGTGTTTATTAGCACAAACGCCTTTCACAGACTACGATTTGGGCATACATCCGTACAAGATCCAACTGACCCAAGAGCTCAAAGTTAATGACCATAGACAACGCCGTTTGTTCGCTGACTGGATTTCAAAGCGTTTGAAAGAGGACCCCAATTCTGGCCGAAAAATCATCTTTAGCGACGAGGCGCCTTTTTGGATGAATGGCTATGTTAACAAACAAAATTGCCGTATATGGGACGACGCCAACTCACATGAGCTTCACCAGGTGGCAATGTATCCATTACCAGGTGGTAACGTTGGTGGGGCCATCACCATCAGCGGCGAGTGATACAGCACGATACTAACCGATTTGCTTTGGCCCAAATTGAACGATATGGAGATAGACGGCATATGTTTGTAGCAGGAAGGGGCTTCGTGCCACACATCAGACACAACTATGGACATTTTGCATGTACGATTTGAGGGTAGGGTTATCTCTCGCAGAGGTGACGTGAATAGAATTGGCCACCAAGATGGTGCGATTTGACCCCGCTAGACTTTTTTTAAAACCCACATAACCAATACCATCCCCAAATTCAGCCGGATCGATGCGGCAGAGTCATTGAAAATTGTACCACTTTTATATTTCATAAATAATGGCATACATGGGCGTTTGAAATAAAAAAAACATTTCGATGTTATTGTAGTGCCTTGAATATTTACAATTTGTCTTGATACGTCTTATTGCAACGGGCTTAATTTGGAACTGTGATATTACCAGCTGATGGTCACTGTGAATGTATACATCGCTCATTGCTCCAACATCTTGTAATGAAGAGAGAAATTTCTTGAACACTACGTGATCTTCGGTTCTTTTCTGTGCCGTCAGATGATATCCACATGAATTTGTGTATATTTTTGAATGGAAATCTACCTCCTCCTGTGAATGACGGTTTGTGATGCAGAGTCTAATATGCTTGTTTACCCATGATGTTTCTTTTGTGTAGTTATCAGTTCCAATTTTTATTTTAGAGTATATCAGGTAGTTTCCTTCGCTCGTGTTTATTTTACCACTGTTGTTCATCTCACTTCTGTGCTACTTAGCCTAGATGCTTATTTAGAGTTCTGATATCATCACATGGTCGCGAAAATAATGTCGCCTCTTCGTATTGCTGTCACTTTATATATTCGTGATTTATTGTTTTCATCACATTATACAAGTTGCATCGTAGTTTATCATTAGTTATCAAAATGACACCGACAAGGGAGGATGTGCGCAAAAAAATTTTAGTACAATTCGCTAGTGATTCCACATTGAGCACAAAAAAACTTGCAAAAATTAATAATACAAGTATAAGGGAAGCCCAAAGAAACTTGAAAAAATATCGTGAGAAAGTCACCGTTAATCAAAAATCGAGATCTGGTCGTCCGAGTGGTGTGATGAAAAAATGGCTGCCAATAAAGTTGTTCGACTTTATACGAATAATCCGTCACTATCGACGGAGTGCGGTTATAAAAATCAAAAAAATCTAAATTTAGGAACCAGAAAGTAGAAAAACTTACCTCTTCGTGATGAGAAGCAACATAAAACAGCAAACCTAAGGGCCTGAAAGAAACAACAAGTGAAAAAAGGACCCGGCCATACTTCACACAGGGTACAATGAATGGGGATTTCTACGAAGGACCATGAAAATAACAATATTCGAATCGTACTTAAAACTCACAACTCACTCAACTGTCCACAAGTTCTGCCAATTGATACATATTGTGCAAAAATAAAAGGAATTTTACGGAAGAAAGGTAGAATAACTATAACAAAAGAAGAATTCTCCAAAATGTGAATGTCGTCCCAAAAAAATGACTGAAGGTGGCGTGCAGACTTTAATGCGGAGAGTTTCGAAAAAAGTGTACAAAGACTGAATTAAATTTGTTTTTTAAAATCACAATTAACTGTTTTATTTATTTTCGAACTGGCTTTTCGCGACCACGTGATATGTTATTTGGGTTATCGAGCTCTGACCCTCGCCTCCCAACCGGGTGCAAAAACAAACAAATTGTTTCTTGACAGAAGACCTCATTGATTGCCACAACGGTTCATACTCGTATGACGTTTAAACATGTGCCCAGTTTTAAAATTAGTTGACCTGGTCCCCACAAAAAATATGGCTTGTGCCTTTTACAGAAAGTAACTACGAGTAACTTGGATGAGGACTTATTTGATGGTGTTTTTGTGATAGATAAGAAAGCGGGTAAATAAAAAGTTACAGAACATTTTATTAATTTAGTTTCGGAAATTTCAAAATTTCTTGTAATTTATGCCCCGCGGAATAAGAACCAATCTGGTAAAATTATATAGCTTCTGACAGAGTTTTGGGATAGTCTTTTTATTGGGAGGTGATAATACATTATCACCTCCAGCCGATATATCGAGTACTATCTCTTTCAGTCATAAAATATTTTTCCACTGGGGTAGCAAAGACACTATCTGCATTACCACTTTTATTTTTATTTTGCTTAAGCTTTCGGCTACCTTTAATATGGTTATTGTGTCAAATTTACATTATTTACGACCGTAAAAACAATCATTGAAAAGAATTATGAAACCGTAAACTAGAATCTGTAGTTCTAGTAGTAACTAGAATCGTTTGTCGGGTAATTTTTGTTGCAATGCTGTAAAACCATTCTTGTTACTACAAATTTTGGTTCCTCGGATACAACATTTCTCTCCGTAATAACTTAATTTGTATTTTGTTTGTTTGTTTTCGCATTACGTTAGAGACATATAAAAACAAATTAAGATTTCCAATAAGCCAAAATTTTGCAGAAAGTTGTAGAAGTAGTAAACAACAATTCGGCGCACAACTAGCATTTTATTTCTTTTTTTTTATCTTTGGAATTTGGTTTGCCAAAGCACTCCCAACTCTTTCGTGGTTCGCTTTTCACATCGTACCTTACACCATCGTCAGCCAATTCAAGAAAGTACGCCTATAAGTCGAATTTTCGTAGAACCATCTGCACATTGCATAGCTCCATGCCAGCCTATAGTACTGACATGGAAGATGGTAAAAAATAACGTCCAAATTTTAGAAGCAGTTAAGGAATTGGCATCTTTGAAGTCAATAATTATTACCAAAAACAGGCAAGGACCTCTATAAAAAGCAAATTCCTGTGAGCCTCGCAATCATTTAAACAAAAGCACTCAGTCTTTTCGAATTGTTAAAACTAAAGGAAGCCAACGACTATGATCAGGCTATTACTGAAAGCCATGGATGGTTTCAAAAACTGCGGAAGATTTTCTTGCGAAATTCGACGAGAGGTTAAAAAAACGAGTATTATTTGAAAAAGATACCTAAACGTACGTACATTCATAAGGAAGCGAAGTTTATGTCGGGGTTTAAGGCTTTTAAGGATAGAATAACTATTTTATTAGGTCGTTCGTCGATCTAAAAATCAAAGTTTAAAGAAGTAAAATCATTACGATACCAGCGCATTATCCCTCAACCAAAAAGGCTTAGATGACACAAAATTACTTTTTGAGGATTGGTTTATGAAAGTGTTCGGCCCTCAATTAAAAGAATATTGCAATCGACAGGATATTCCATTTAAAATACTTTTACTACTGGTTAATGCACCTGGGCATCCACCCCACTTAAGTGATGTACACCTCAATATTAAAATTATGTACTTACCTCCAAAAATATAGTAAATGGATGACAAGAAGTCACGTCTGCTTGTATGAGCTGAATATGAGAATAAACTACTAAACGATTTAAACAAAATACTAGTTCTGTAATTGAGATTGATCAAATTACAGATCTGATCGTAGAGCTTGGCCAGCAGACCTTATTAAAGTTAGCCGAAAGTTGCCAGCCGAAAATGCAGATAGTGTCTTTGCTATCCCCGCCGAAAGGTAATGCATATAGTGTCTTCGCTAGCCCAGCCGAAAGATGGTAATGCAGATATTGATTTTGCTATCCAAGCAATGCATCCATTGCCATCCAATTTGCATCCATTTAGCATCCATTTTATCGAGAAATTCTGAAGAGGATGCAGGGGTGTAATTTTGCAACAATTCGCTGATTCATCGCTAATTCAATATATCGGAAATTCATTGAATGGCGTCGTTCAAGATTAACGTGCTTTGTCATTGATGCCATTATGGTTATTTGATAGGCCATAATGTTGGTCAACTTCGGCCTAATTGTGTAGAAATTCTCAAGGGGATACAGGGGTTGGGAAGTTGACCAACATTATGGCGTATCAAATAACCATAGTGGCATGAATGACAAAGCACGATAATCTTGAACGACAGGCCATTCAATGCATTTTCAATATATTGAAACAGAGAAATTTTGCTAAATTACACCCCTGCATCCCCATCAGAATTTCTCCATGATTTGGCCGAAGTTTACTAACATTATGGCCTATCAAATAACGATAGTGCCATCAATGTCAAAGCACGATAATCTTGAACGACAGACCATTCAATGAATTTCCGATATATTGAATTAGCGATGAATCAGCGAATTTTTGCAAAATTACACCCCTGCATCCTCTTCAGAATTTCTCAACAAAATGGATGCTAAATGGATGCAAATTGGATAGCAATGGATGCATTGCTTGGATAGGAAAAACAATATCTGCATTCTCATCTTTTTGCTGGGATATCGAATACACTATCTGCATTACCTTTCGACTGTGTTAGCAAAGACACTATCTGCATTATCTTTCGGCTGGAAACTTTCGGCTAACTTTAACTGTATGGCCAGCAGCTTAATCTCGAAGTTGACGTAGATGATATTAACCAACTCATAGCATTCGAAGCGGATAATCGTACGAATGAAGACTTACAGGAAATTGAAGTAACCCAAATAATGAAGATAATCCAATATTAGATCAATTTTTGAAAAATACTAACAAAACGTGTTCTGTTGCTGGAGGCAGCTCAATGGCATTTTAGAAATTTAATAATACTCGTAGTTACGTTCTTATATTTTTTTTTTAATGAAATTCGACTTACGAATAAATCGTCTTACGGACGATGTCTAGAAACCTATCTAGGCCAAATCGCGGACCAACATGGAACACTCAATTAACAGTTTTCCATGTGCATAAACGTTGATCCCTCAAACACAAGGAGGTGCTGAAATAGAACACATGCATTTACAACCGGATTTCTCGGCGTCAATGTGAAAATTTTTATACTCGTATTTATGTTAATGAAAATTGTGGTAAAAAAATATTTAGAAAAATACACTGTTAAATTTGTTATTTTTCAACAATTCAATTAAATTCTATTTTATTCAGTTTTTCACTAACCTGTTTAATAGTTTCGTACATTTGGAGATTGATAATTTTTTGAAAATAGTTTGTTAACAACTGTCTGTGGAATATCCTAGGTCCGCTACTTGTACGTCGTTTACCAATTTTGAATTTCAGAACGATTTGGCTAATGGTTTTACCGATTCGTGGAGAGGGAATTCAGTTGCCCTGGTCCTTATATTGTACCCCTTTGATCTTGTATTCTGAATCGTTTCCATCTCTCGTAGCCGATTGGGAACAGCTTCTTGACTAACGCCCAATTGCAAATCATTGCCTTCTATTCCATATCTTCGTATTTTTTAGGAGGTTTTCCACGTTCCTTGTCTGCAACATCGAAGTCACCACTTCGAAACGCTGAAACCATCGTTCACACGTATCTTGCGATGGAGCTTGTTCAGCAGCTTTCTTCAAATGAAAACAAAATATTAATGCTGTTCGCGAATGCTCCTTGTTCGGTAAAAATTTCAACATATTGAACACAACAACACAACACTATGCACACACTTTTCCAATTTATCACTCGTGCGCGTCTGATATTTGTTGATGACACAACAAAATAGGGCAGTGTCAAATTTTTATAGCACAAACTGCATTGGCGCACCATCTGTTGTCTGAAATCCGTATTTGATACTTGTACACCTGGTATATTGGTATCAAACCCATGCTTCATGCATTTTTTAGGGTATGAGTGGCCTATTTGCTGTCTTTTTTATAAAACAGAAATGTAGTATAAAAACAGTATGGTTCCCTAAACACATCCACCACACCACGAAAAACTAACATATAGCTCGTATCTTCAAAATTTTAATAATTCAAAAATTTTATATTTTTAGTTGGAAATTATAAAACCAAAAAAAAATCTAAATTCAGCAAACTTTTAAATCAACAAATTTTTGTTTGTTGTAAAAAATTACAAAATTAAATATTTGAGTTTCCTTTTTATGTACTCTCGTGGTTCATCTGTACATACGAAGATAGTTTTTACATACAGATTTCTATTCCTAGTTAAACACACGGTTTTGAATAATTTTTGGCATATGTTTCTGGTTTTGCATTGTGGTTAGCAAACATCCCATAAAATAGTTTGTTCTACTTTACCAACAAACTACACAGAGTTTTTATGTTTGTTTGTTTCAAAACATTCAAAACATATGCGTGGTGTGGTACATTGTTTGCGATGGTCGTATAGATAGTTTTTTATGGTTGATTTATTTAATTTGAGTTAAATAAATAAAAAAACTTACTTTATGATTAGCCGTCCTGCACACGTCTTATAAAAATTCAACTTACCTGAAATTGTAAATAAAATAAAAAAATTAATTAGCACAAAATTGGAATCTTATGCTCTCTATACGTAAACAGGGGGTTAATAATATGATTACGTGAAATCTGTAGACTATGAAATTAATTAAAAGGTAAATGTGGATTGCATATAAGTAATAAATAAGTTACACTTGGCTGGACTAAGTAGAGAAGATGTTGACTTTAATTATTTATGAATGGAAATAACGCGACATTAAGGCGCGAAGTTCTCTTTACAGCTCGACGTTGATTTTAAATTTCTGAAAAATTGGTGACGTTTCGCTTTCGCTTTTGGGCCGAGTTAGATATTCTACAGAGTATTCTGAATTTCAAATACTTTTTTGGCTTTTATAGACTTTTACATTTTTAAAACCGCAACACTATTGCAAAACACTGCTCCTCTTAGAAATTAGTTTTCTTAAGCTTTGGATAAGTGTCGATAATGTAGATAAATTACTTTTTCTTTGATTACCATTGTTATTTTAAAATTTTGCAGTTGAAGGTGGATAAGTAAAAGGAAGTGTTGTGCCGTATTAACTACTAGATTGTAGACAATATGTCGAAAATTAATGTTTATGTTGGCAATAGACAAAATTCTATGATTTCTTTGTTAATGAAAGTATTTCAAGGGGAGGGCTTCATTCTTACTCCACATTTCATAAACCTGTAGCTGTTTAGGGCAATTTCGAAAAAATCGAAAAACAAAAGACATGTTTGTTAAAAACTAGAACTTGATACACAGTTTTAAACCAAACACAGAGCTGCCAAACTGTTAATGTACTACAATGAACAAGAAAGTTAAAAAAAATTAGGACATTAAAGGTTGTTCAGACAAAGATACCTTAAATGATCATACAAGTTTATTGGTTAATAATCCACATCACTGAATTGTTGTAGTGTCAAGACCCCGGTCTACACACTATCACACCATTTTCGACTATAAATTCGCTTAGCTGTTCTTGCAAAAATAGCTTTACTTTGTGCCTCTTTGTACTTCATGTCTCTTTGTGCTATGTTTGTGCTTTAAAAACCGAGATCAGTCAATCAACTGACCCCCCCCCCCCCCCCCAACTGTCTTCATGCACAGAAACATTGAAAAATGATAAAATCAGATCCTAGTACTTACTGTGCTGCAAATACAGGAGTCGGCACGCGGTAGTACCAACCTCTCGATGTGCGGCAAGATTGAAACGTATACCGATGGTAAACCACTTGCCGTTCCAAACTTGAGGTTTGGCTTATCGATGAAGCCCTAACAAAGGAGGAAGTCTATATCAAAATGACCATATAACTTTTAGAACAGAAAAACCTCGATAATGTTTTAGACCTGCGCACAGAAAATTGATGATAGCGGTTGTTAAAGTACCAAAGATCGTAGGCCAAAAAATTCCAGATCTACAGTTGTTCTGCTTTTCCATACGAGCCACTTGAACAATTCACCCACTTAGGTTGTTTGGTTTTCAATGCGACTACTAAGTGAAGTAAACGTTAATGAAATAGAAAAAATTCTAACCAGTTTTTAGATATACTTCTGCGCAAGGGACGAGGAAATTTATAGATTCATGCTTCAAACCTCAACCTGAGCGGCACCCTTAATTCTAAGGCAACCCAGCTGAAAGGCAGCGTCGCCAAACCATGTAATCTTATAATGCCTAAAACAATTATAACGCACACCGTCGGCCGACTTACTGGTTGAATGAGGAGGTTATTACAGCATTGCAGCGGAGGTGCAATCAAGCTAGACCCTACTCCCAACGTGGAAGAAAGAGCAATTTATCTTAACAAAAATCTGCTCCCCTGCCTAAAAATTACATTTAAACTAGTTGGACGATCAATTTAACATTCTATCTCAGATGCTATTAGAATCTCTGGAAAATCGTGTTAAAGGCCGTTGACCATTTTCGTTCAAACTCATAATTTAAACACAAAAATTTGTAAAAGGCGTATTAGTGGCCGTTTTACATTTTTTGCTGCTCAGAGCCCAATTAGAAATTCAAAAATTCTTGACAAATTTGTGGTCCTGGTTAGGAAGTTTCAATCAAAATGGCTGGTTGGGCAATTTAGAAACCTATTTGAGACACTCACGGAACCTGAGTCCAAATCTCTGGGAAGGCGTGTTAATGGCCGTTTACCATTTTCGCTCAAACTAATAATTGAAATACAAAAATTCGTAGGAAATTTTCTGTTCTGATTAGTACGTTCCAATCAGGCTAGCTGGATGAGGAACTTAGAAACCTATTTGAAATGCTCACGGAATCTGAGTACAAATTTCTGGAAAGGAACTTCCAAATAGTCTGGCTATATAGGCAATTTAGCTACATATTTGAGACTTTCACGGAATCTGAGTTCAAATCTCTAGGAAGGGGTGATATGGCCGTTTGCCATTTTCTAACATCAATATGCGTGCCGTTAAGAAATATCGGAAAACTCGGAAAAACGTTCGTTTTTAATGTATCGTAAATGTGACCAAATATCCTTAATCCTAACTACCAGAAAGCCTACTTTTTGAAAATTGTTTATGATTTTTCAATTAGTCAGACTGAGACATACTCAAAACAGTTTTCCTCTAAGATGTGCGTCGTTTAGAACATCAATTCGGAATCCACCAAATTATTGACGACGATGAACGATTCGCATACACTCTCGGCGCGATGCCACAAGAGACGGTTCAATTCATAACGGACATTTTTAGAAACCCGCAGCCAGGCACGAAATACAAAAGACTAAAATCCGCGTTGACCAACCGCTACACTATTAGCAACGACTTGACGAGTTGCTCTCCGGTTTCCAACAAATGGGAGACCTTAGACCGTTCCACTTTTATCGCCTTCTGGAATAAAAAGCAGGCGATTCGAAATTAGTAAACAACGATTTACTCAAAAATCTATGGCTAAAACGTTTGCCAGACGACTTACGAGCGATAATGGCGCGGGATATCAAAAATGACATCGAGGAAATCTTGCCGGTCGCCGACAATATCTGGATTTACGTTCAATCCAGAGCACCCAAACCAATTGCTGCTGTCAGCCAGCCATCCACAAGCAAGACAGCTGCTGACGGTGAATCAGCCCTTGCTTCAATGCAATAACAACTGGACAAGACGCAACAACAACAGACCGATCTACAGCGAACACTAGCCAATATGAACATTGGTTCACGTGGAAGTTCGCCAAACAACAGGGCGAATTTCAATTCCGACACAGGGCAAGATCGAGATCGTCATCTCGATCCGGACTCTGCTACTACCACCGTCGTTTCGGCTCACGCGCATGCAATTGTAATAAGCCGTGCAGTTTCCGACCGGTAGCTCATGGAGAGGCTACTTCCAAACATTACAAGTCTTCGGAAAACCACTAAATGCTGCTGAGATCACGAAAATCACTTGCTGAAGACACCGTTTGCATTCTTACCGCAGCAAACTGATCCCCAATTTCCACTTACGGCACAAAACTTTTCAAGGTTAATCTCGGTCTCAGGCGTTCGTTCACACATCCCTTCATCGACGCGGCAGTAGACAGTTCTATTATAGATGCTGACTTTCTGTCCAAGTATGGTCTCGTGGTCGATTTGAAGAACAGAAGACTCTCCGATTCATTTACTACCCTCACTGTGAACGCAATCATCGCCCAAGTTGATACGCCATCTCCAAAACATTTCAGCATTAACAACGATTACGGCGCTCTTTTAAAGAAATACCCCTCGCTCAGTGAGGCTCCGAATTACAATCTCCCAGTGAAGCATAACGTAGTCCACTACGTCGTCACGCACGGTAGGTTACCTTGTGGTAAACCGCGACAACTCGATGCAACGAAACTAAAAGATGCAAAAACTGAATTTCAGTTTATGACAGACATCGGAATATGCCACCCCTCATCATCACCAGTCTCCTCACCATTACATATGGTGCAAAAGAAAGACAAGGACTGGCGCCCAGCTAAACAAGCTAAACACTGTCACTGACCCAGATAGATATCTTATCCCCCACATACACAGTTTCTCATTGAAACTCGCCGGTGCCACTATTTTCCCAAAAATAGATTTGGTTAGGGCATATCATTAAATTCGCATGGCTCTCGAGGATATTCACAAAACAGCGATTACTACTCCTTTTGCACTTTTCGAGTTCACCCGAATGCCATATGGTCTTCGTAACTCAGCCCAGACATTCCAGCGATTCCTTAACGAAGTGTTAAAAGGGCTGGACTTCGTCTACTCTTATATCGACGATATCCTCGTTGCGAGCAGGTCCGAGATGGAACACAGTGAACATTTCGAGACAGTATTTAAACGTCTCTCCGCATACGGAATTAATATTAAAGCTTCGAAATGTATTTTCAGCGTGAAGTCACTCGACTCCTTGAGCCACATAATTTCGAGAGAGGGCATCCTTCCGTCGAAAGACAGAGTTGATGTCATTTCAAACTTTCCAGAACCAACATCAATCCGCCAAATACAGCAGTTCGTCGGTATGGTGAACTATTACCACCGCTTTATACCAGATAAGCCGAACCGTTATCGCCTATTCACAGGCATTTGGCAACCTTACTCAAGAAAGGCAAAAACAGAAGAAACTTCTCTTGGCCCGAAGATTGCACAGAAGCTTTCGAAACGGTCAAGCGTTCTCTTGCCGCTGTCACTCTTTTTTCACATCCGTTGAACGACGCGGTGTTCAACATAGCTTTCAATGTAGCAGTTGGAGCTGTCTTACAACAACGTAACAAAGGATGTTAGCAACCATTAGCGTTCTTTTCAAAGAAGCTTTCTCCTGCGGAAATTAAATACTCTACCTTCGATAGAGAATTTCTTGCTATGTATTTAGCAATCAAACACTTTCACCATTTCGTCAAAGGCCAAAATTTCTCTATATTTACCGACAATAAACCACTTACAACAGCTATTGCATCAAAGGCAGAACGGAGTCCCCGGCAATTACGACATCTCGATTACATTGCCCAGTTCACTACCGACATCCATCACATCAAAGGTAAACACAATGTGGTGAGCGACTGTTTGTGTTGTTCTGGTGAAACACTTCTCACAGAACTCAGCGTCTTCCCCTTCGACACGAAGGAATTACTTGTACAGCAACAACGCGACGACGAATTGCAGAAATTGATTTCAGCACGCACACCGAAATCAAGACAAGCAGCAAATTTGGTATGAGACTTCTACAAGTAAAAATCGACCCTACGTTCTTCTTAACATGCGACAGACAATCTTCGATAGTCTACATGGCTTATCACATCCCGGCATCCGTGCTACGCGAAAACTGATAGCTTAAAAATACTTCTGGCCAAGAATGAATACTGATACAAGCAATTGGGCTAAATCTTGTATCCCATGCCAAAAGTCCAAAATTCACCGCCACACAAAATCAGCGCTTGGTAAATTCGAGCTACCAAGTGGCAGGTTCGAACACATCCACATGGACCTGGTTGGTCCACTGCCCCAATCGAATGGCTATCATTATATTTTAACGATGGTCGACCGATTTGCCCGTTTTCCAGAAGCTTATCCAATCCGAGAAATGACCGCTAAAACCGTAAGTAAGATCTTCTACAATGAGTATATCTGTAGATATGGTGTCCCACTCTTCATCACGACAGAACAAGGAACACAATTCGAATCAACGTTGTTCACCGAGCTCACGAAGCTCCTAGGTTCCCACCACATTCGGACAACTGCATACAACCCAAAATCGAATGGTCTTGTCGAACGGTTCCACAGGCAATTAAAATCCGCCTTAACAGCTCGATGTAATACATCCCACTGGAGTCCAGAACTTCCAACTAACCTATTGGGTATTCGAACCTCTGTCAAGGAAGACCTAGACTGCATACCAGCAGAGCTAGTTAGTATATGGTGAAAATATCAAAGTTCCCGGTGAATTCTTCATCAACGATCAAAATTCGAACCCAAACACAGATACTTCAGATTTCGTGAAGCAGCTTCGTACCACCATGAGAGCCTTAGTTCCTACGGACACACGACATCCAAACGAACAGGTAACGTACATTCCCAAAAATCTGGAAACCTGTTCACACGTATTCGTGCGTGTGGATAGAGTCAGAGGTCCTTTGAGTACACCCTATTCTGGGCCGTATCCAGTGACCCGCAAATTGCGCAAATTCTGTGTTGTGGATATAGATGGAAAATCAACAACAATTAGCATCGACAGGCTTAAGCCAGCATACGGAATACTTGTGGTAAACCCAGTCGAAAAACGCAGTGTTCGAAAAACGGTTAAATTTAATTTAAACCACTACGGTTTTCGATCCAGGAGGGGAGTGATGTAGCGGCTCAAAATCCTTCGGGTTTTGAAGTTCAAGAGACACAGTGTCATATACGCACACGCGAGTGTAAGTGAAGGAAAAAAAGTAAAAACCAGAAGTGCCAAACAATCGTCCACCATTGAAGTCGTGGACTTGTGTGTAAAATTTAATAAACAATAAATGAATAAAGATTTAATAAATAATAAATTAATATTTATAATAATACAAATAAAGTGAGTGTTATTAATCAATATATAAAACCCGATAACACCGCTATATCCTAATTACCAGAAAGCCTACCTTTTGAAAATTGTGTATGGTTTTCCATTTAGTCAGACTGAGACTTACAGACTGATGCCCATTAAGTACTACTATTGAATTATTATTTATTTATTTGTTTTACCAACAGTATTAATTTACATCTGGTATTTTTAAAATTAGGTTTATTTATATAAATCAAATTTGAATAAAAAAAGTTTTTAGAATTCTTTTAAATTCATCTCTGGACAAATTAAAATCGAACACGGTAGATACATTATTAAATACACGGCTAGAATTACAAACCGGGTCCGACATACCAAAATTAGACCCATGGAAGTGCAGATTAATCACTAAGCCTCGGTGTCTGAGTGATCTCACTGGGGCACGTATTGAAAACAAGGAAAGTAGTTGTGAACAATCAATTCGGCCCATTATAACGTCGCGCACAAACATTGCGGAAGAAATTTGTCTTCGAACGAACAATGGTTCAATATTCAATATCAAACAACGGCCTAGATACGGCGGAAGCACATACTTAGGAGCGTTTACCTCTCGAGGAAGTCGCCTTAAGGCAAACAGCATAAATCGCTTCTGGATTGATTCTATACGGTTAGAGGAATTGATATAGTACGGATTCCAGATAATTGACGCATACTCCAAGTGCGATCGAACAAATGAAGCAAAGAGGACTTTTAGAGTATATGGATCATGAAAGTCTTTGGAGAAACGGATTAAAAACCCTAACATTGAATTAGCCTTATTAATACATCTGTCAATATGGTCCTTAAACGATAAATCTCGTGAAAACAAAACCCCTAAATCTAGAAAAGAATGAACTCGCTCTATCATAACGCCATTTAAGAATAAACTATTATCATGTCCATTACGTCCATAACGTCTTCTAGAAAAGTTCATAACTTTACATTTCGAAACGTTCAGGCAAAGCTTATTCAAGCTACACCAGTCGCAGAAAACGTTTAATTCCTGTTGTAGATTTAGCAGATCGCGATCATTTCTAATCTTACAAAAGATTTTTACATCATCAGCGTAAATCAGAAACTTACAATGTTTGAAGCACCGCTTCACATCATCTATGAATGCAATAAATAATAGAGGTCCAATGTGGCTACCTTGTGGGACGCCAGACAAAACATTGATGTCTCGAGATAAAATATTATTTAAAAAAACTTTTTGAGTTCTGTTCGTCAAATATGAAAAAATCCACTTTAAAGGAAGGGCATCACACTTGTTGAGCTGTCCCAGTTTCTTTACCAATAAAACATGATCAATTTTATCAAAAGCTTTGCTAAAATCAGTAAACACTACCTCAACACCATCACCACCTTCTAATGCTAGCGTCAAAAAATTTGTAAACAAAGCAAGATTTGTCACAGTTGACCGTCCGGGGTAAAACCCATGCTGGTTTACTGAGATGGAATTTTTAATTAAGAAAAAGATGCGGTCCTTGACCATCGATTCAAATAATTTAGGAATAGCCGATAAGATAGAAATAGCGCGGTAATTTTCGATATCCGTTCTCCGTCCACTCTTGAAAATTGGTTTAATGAAACTGGATTTCCAAATTGAAGGGAAAACCCCACTTTTCAAACTCAAATTGAAGATGTTCGTCAGCGGCTGAACTAAGACCGAAGCACACTTTTTCAACACAAGCGGGTGAATTTTGTCCGGGCCACAACTCATATTCACATTTACATTCAAAAGAGCGTGCAGAACGTCATCGGTAGTAAATTGAAATTGAATGTTTGGATTATTATTAAAAACAAGATCGTCATTCCCTCTCGAAGACGGGACATACACATTTTCAAAAAATGCTACAAACATGTCAGTGATAATTTGTGGATCACTAGCCGTCAAAGAATTGAAAGACATTTGCGGAACTAACATTAACTCCAGAAACATTTAGGGTTGTTTCTAATATTCGATTCGATCTCGACAATATATAAATTATACAAGAAACGATTTAAAATTTTAAATTGAGATCTGAGAGCGCTAAATATTTCATAATTTACGGCGGATGGGTTTAATTTATATTTTTTATGAGCTTTAGATTTCCGATTTTTTAATCCTGAGCGGCGACTATTAAACCATGGCTCGCGCATCGACGAAACTACAGGTGAACGGGGAATAAATTGTTCAATTGCCAAGTTCATTATTTTATAAAACTGATCAATATAAGCGTCTAAACTACCCGTTATATATTGATCCCAATTAATATTGTCCAGAAACTCATTTAAAGCATTATAATTTCCCTTATTAAAATTGAAAGACTCACTAGAATTAAAATTTACGTTAACATTAACACAATTTTCAAATATTAATTGGATATGTAGTGGTATGTGAAAAATACTTGAAGAACCGCCGAGATCATTACAAGCAATGATTGTGCCATGTACTTCTACTGGAACGAACACCAGATCGAGGATATTGCTGCACTGGTTCTCGATGTTATTAATCTGTCTTAGCCCGAGTGAACAGATTGAGTCCATCACCAGATCTGAAGTTAGATCACCATTGAATGGCAGAAGTTCTTCATCTACTGTAAGCCATTTTATTTTCGGTAAGTTAAGATCTCCCAAAATCATCACACAATCAAAATCAGGAGATGCAGCTGCTAGTTGGTTTGAGAAAAATAAAGATAGCTCACCATATATATTAACTGAGGATCCGTATGGTATGTAAACAGCAACTATCAACACCAGCTTTCCATTGAAAGCAAGTTTAACAGCCAAAATTTCCAACTCGTTACTCCCAAGGTCAATAATATCCGCACGTATATCTTTCGTGACCGCTAGCAGAACTCCGCCACCTCTCGCTGTCGATTCAAGATCCGTATAACGATCGCGTTTGAAAACATAGTAGTCTGGAGGGAAGTACTCTGCAGAATTGTGCGAGCTTGTTAGCCATGTTTCCGTGATGCAGATGACATCATATTCATTTTCCAACACTGATAGGTACGTTTCACGCGTTTTTGATCGTATTCCGCTAGCGTTGTGATAATAAATAGACAATGTGTTGGTTTCATCTGAGAGTGGCATTGTCAGTTGAGCGATAGGTGCAGACAGCGGCATCGGATTTGAAGAAGGTATAAAATCAGTTGAGGTCGCAGTAGATATTGTTACAACGTCGTTAGAGCTGAGCGTGGGACTAAAAAATTATTATTCATTGATTTCCGATGTGAATTTAAAAATTCTTTAATCAACACTCCAGAAGGCCACGCCGATGAATCCAGCATTTGGTTAAATTTGCTTACAGGAATATCGATTTTAAATGATACATAATCGCGCTCACCATTACGTCGAAAGCAATATAATACAGGTTTCTCGACTTCAAATTTGTTTTTGATATACATCATAAGATCATCATCAGTAACGTCCTTGCATAATCGAGAAATAAAAATCCATCGTAGCGGTTCAACGGTACGCAAAGTAGAGTTCAAGTCACCACTACCAATAAAAATTTTTTTAGGCGAGTAATTTTTAACTCGTTAATATGCAGCTATTTTATTTATTCGATAATACAAGTTTTTACACATGCATAGACATTTTGTTTTGTTGTTGTTGGTTTTAGGAATACTTTGTATTTAGGAAAATATTCACAACCGTCCGTCCTTACATGCATCATACCAATTCAATCCCTCGGAGTCTAAACACAAAGAAACATAACTAATTACACACAAATCCATTACAATTTATCTCATTCAAGTGGTTATTTACTTAAGGGGGTTTTTAACTCTTAAGTCGATATGAAGAAGTACAACAACGATAAAAAAAACCTTCCATTAACATTTTGACATATTCTAATACCGTGTAATTGACTGTGCTTAAAGGAAAATCAACAATTACACTGTGTCGTCTCTATATAACACGACAGCAACAACAACAACAGCAACAACATCTAAATTATATTTCCTTCTTCTTAATTCTGGTATAAAGATTTTGGTACACACAAGGTTTTTGTATTATAGGAGCATGCAAGTATGTGCTACCAATATAAGGATTGGGTCACGCGCCAGGTGCCATATGTGTAAAATGAAATATAAAATAATTTTTAATGGATTTTAAAATAGAAAAGGATCCTTTTTACTGGATATGATTGTTGTTGTTGTTGTTGTTCTAACATGTCTGATTTGAAAAATAAGAAGAAATTTTTCAAATTAAGCAGATCTAGACAGGAAGAAATAAGATATGTGTGATGTTCGTATATACATAGGTACGTACATCCAGAGTACAGGAGTGGTCTACCATTATTAGTCGGATTTGTTACACAGCCGCTCATTGGTATCACGTAATACTTTGATACGTTTTCGATCCCTGATTACGTGTGTGTATGTGTATGTTTTTCACAATTTTTCAAACTAGAAAGTAAAAAAAAAAATACCAAAAGGGAATTTGGGAAAGATTTATTTACGATAATTTTTCTTATTTTACTGATGTACTCGTATTATATCGGGGGGGTGTGGATTCGAGATGCGGCAAAGTAACGAGAGTATAGCATTTATTATAATACAAATGGATCACTGGAATTTTGCTGCTGTGCTGCTGTTTGCTACTTATAAATTATGTATTATGATTATTTTTTAAATAACAAAACATTTAAAATAATTAGAGGGTTCTTATAATACAGAGAACGTACGTACGTTGTGAGGGCAAAAGGTCCTGTATTTTGGGTGCACAATTAAAATTATTAAAACTCGTGCTATTCAAATCAGACTTTTTGTATGTTTGGGTCGGTATATACGGACGGATGTCTGCGTAATTTGATACCATGGTGAAAAAATATGCAGGATTTTGATTTAATGTGAATATGAGGGATTGCGGGTGGGGTACATATAAAAAATTTAGTTTTCGATTAATCAAATAATTACGTTACACGTCACATGAACGAAATCGGTAACACCATACGGTTACTTTATATCGTCGTGGGTGGAGTGCAACCACTTATAGCGGAAATGTATATACCTGTAAACCTTTTGTTTAGGAAACTGTTACGGTTATTAATAAAATTGTTGCTTCTTCATCAGGATATTATAACACACATACGCACACACCCAGTTGGTTAAGGTGAAGCGAATTTATTATTAAAAAAATTATTTTCAAATCCTCCGCCACCACAAGCTACTGTGCTTTGTTTATACAAATTATAATTTGATTGGATCAAAACATTTAACCAAAAATTGTTAATATTTCTGGAAGCGAGCATATGGCAAATGATTTTTTTTATATTTATTGTGTCTGCGATTTAGATATAAGATGAGAAATCAACTTAACAATAAACTAAAAAAAATTTGCTGTGTTGTGTGGAACGTGCCTTGAACGAATGGGAAAAAAGGTTTTTCCAATAAAAATTAGAACCTTATGTGATGGGAGATCAAGATAATACGTTAGACAGATAAAAAATTGATACTATTGTGTGTTTTTGTATTGCCAGCAGTTTCTAATTTACAAAAAAAAACAAATAAAATAAAAATCCCGATTGTAATGGGAATTGTGTAAGGATATTAATGGGATCTAGTGTTAGAAATGGTGGTGCACGTATCGCGCGAATATAAAATTAGACGAAGAAATATTATCTCGTTCACAGATTGGATTTATGGAGTGCATATGGCGATTCTAATTTATTAATGATTCATAGGCTAAATCGTTTAATTTCATTATTTTCAGAATTGTGTAGAGTTGTCGGTTCATGCTCATCCGGACCTCTTTTTAGCCACAATAATCAAGGTTCATGAAAATAGGTTTTGCTATTTTCATCAACTGTTTTGCAGGTAGACCAAACTTTGCTGCACTTGGTTGCTTAATCTTGGCATCGACAACTTTACTACTACAACTACTTTAGTTCCAATCTTTAAAAAGAAAACTATATAGAGGGGAGATATTTCAGAAGAGCTCTTAAAATCATAAACAGGCCACCAGAGTTCTCTCAAAAATGGTGGGCGAAATATAAATTGCAGAAAGAAAACTCACATTTTACAATCGAATAGTTTGACGTTCTTGGCCAATTTCCAAATAATTGTTTCAAATGTGATTCTAAGATGCGAAACTGTGAAATCCAACCATGAATGAATTTGTTTAATTAATGAGATCGGATGTAACCGGTCCTCAAAAAAAATTTAACCTTACATATAGTAGTGAGAATCGACAGGATCGAGAAATGACGGACCAGCAAGACGGACCTCACTAACAATACAGGAAAATATATTGAGTAAAAATGGTTAGTTTGAAGGAATATCAACAATGGTCAACGAATAATGCATCGAAATGAGCTCACCACTATAAAGTGAGTATGCTGTGAGTGTCCCAATCAAAGATGATAATATCAAACCAGGGGAATCCAGAAAAAGCCAGCACCAGCACCACCACGTAGTAAAATAAAGTATCGGAACCATAAAAAATCTCGACCTCGAGCTTTTTGCAGATTTACCATTTGCTATATCGCCGAATAAGCTTCTCTACAGCTTCGTTTCAAGACGTATTGACTGATCGGAATGAAACTCCATATACTTAAGCCGTTTTCATAAATTGAGAGATCCCACTGATTTAGGCCGAAATCGAAGGAGTGGCGCTTTTCCAAGGAGCTTTTTCGTTTTTTGCAACTATTTTGAAAATCAAACCAGTTACAATAAAAACGATTATGAACTAAAAGATGCTAACTGAATATTGCAGCAAAATCATTCCATTTCATTTTTCCAAATTTAAGCGGATATGACGATTTTTGTGAAAAATCCGTTTTTCAACAAAAATTTGTTCCCTTTACAGGTGGTAATACGGATTGATTGATCGGAATGAATTTCATACTTAGCTATTAGATCCCCGAGATCGGTCCATCGACAGTGGCAGTTTCCATAGAAGCTTCTGCGTTTTTTGCAAATATTTTATAGGCAAATATAGCATTTGCAAAAAACCAATTAAAATTCCAAACAAAATTAGTTCAGGTTCACGTTAAAAAAAATTTTCACCAACTCTTTTTTCCATAAAATGAGGGATCCATACGAAATGTGGTGGACATCCGTGTACCAAAAGTGGTACAGGTAGGTTCCGTAGGAGCTTTTTCAATTTGTTTAATGAAAATTAAGTACAAGATAATTTTTATCATAAAACCGATAATGTGACGTGTCAGAAATTAATTGCGTCCCTTTGCCCATGTTAGTTGTATGCCCCCATGAAGTGTTGTAGTCGAGCTTTCTTTTGGTAAGATAAAGGGCCGTTTTTGATTCATTGGTTGTTTGCGAATTTTGTAAACGTCCGTGCAATCGTAATATCCGATCCTTGCTGATGACTGGGTTTAAAGCAGATAGTTTGGATGTTTTATTCAATAAAATCCTACTCATCAACGCCTGAAGTTCTTTACGGAAGTATCGATGTTCTTCAATCCTAATTATTTGGAAATATACGCTTCAACTTATGAATGTTTGAAATTTTATCAATCAATCCATGTAGCGTGTTTGCTTTGGATTCAGCGATTATTCTGAGACAAGTGATATCGTCTGCGCTGTCCGGATTGTCGTCAGTTTACTGCAAAAATGTGGGCCCCGGCCACCCCAGATCGAGCCTTGTGAGGTGATGGTAGACGCTGCTAATCCTCTTGTTGCTAAATCAGCTGGGTTTTTGTTTGTTGGTACGTAACTCCATTGTAGCTGAGGTAAAGTACCTTTAAACTGAGATACCCGATTGACTACAAAGACTAGATAACAGACGTGCTGCATTTAGTTCCGACTTTGCAACTGTCAGTATTGTTTTGATTGGAGCAACTCTTGTTGCGAAGCATCTGCAAATCCATGTAATTCCGATTTTTGCGTTGTCGTTGTTTTAACACATCTTGGTGCCTTTATTCTGCTTAATTCATCTAACTCGATCTTATACTTTTTCGATTTTTTAACAATTGCTTCTGGTAGCTTGTCATACCACTGTGTATCAGCTCTCCAGATGTCCTGCATTAACAGCTTTGCTGTTATCGTTATTGGTAATAACCAGCCGACAGGATCAAATAATTTTGAAGAGTCAGACAACAGTAGACGTTTCGTTGATTCTTCAAATGTGTCAACTTCAAATGTGTCATCTTCAAGATTATAGAGAATCAATAGTGTTTTTAGTATGTGATTGATTTTTAAATTAATCAATTCAATGGAAATCCTCCGCTCCGTGGAAGTCTTGCCATCTGTTGTTGAATGGTTACAACCTTCTCGACGCTGTCAGCTCCAGTCAGTATATCATCCACGTAAAAATATATTTCCATGGTCTTTACAGCTGTCGGATAGTTGTTCTTTTCATCTTCTGCCAATTGAATTAATGTTCTTACAGCAAGAAACGTCGCTGCCGTTGTTCTATAGGTAACCGTTTTTGGTTTGTATTCTCCTATTGGTTGTGATGGATTACTTCGCCACCTCAAGATGATGTCAATTAGGTCACTTTGAATTTTGGGGCCGTTCATCATTATGTCGTTCAACGATAGTCCAAAGAGGTTTTGCTCGATGCATCGAATACTACTACTCTTAGCTTCGTGGTGGTATTTTCGTGGTTGATCACTCCTTGATGTAGTACATAGTATGCTGGAATGTCACCTGAACCATCTTTCACCAATTGCAAATTGGTTTTATTGGTTAAAATGATTTATCTTACAGAAATTTTCTTTCGATTTGCAGTAATCGTGCTGCCGTTTTCCTGGATTCTTCTAGCATAGATGGTTCTATTTTGAACGGTAAATATACCATGTATTTCCCATCTGGTAGTCGGGTTGTCGTTTCTGCATATAGTTTTTCTGTGATTCTTTCCTCCTGGGTATGTGTTTTTTCTTGCGGAATGGCATCATTTTCTATTAATAAATCTAGTTGCTGCTTAATTGTTTTGGTGGTGGCCATTGCACATTTTTTGATGTACACCTTCGTACACATAAAAATTTTGACAGCTCAGTGCAAAATTCCTTTTTAATTTGATAAGAAGTTAATTTAAGTGTTTCTGGTTTTTCATTAAGTTAAAATAGTTTTATAGTGGTGTAAGAACAATTTTATAGTTTTTAAAAAAAGGTGGTGGACGCAAATAGTGTTTTAAGTGAATTATTGTTTGGTGGCAACAACAACAAGTGTTTGTTTATATTTAAGCGGTGTGATTTTAGACAGCAAGCAAAGTCAGGTGTTCGCAAAAGGAGGGCTTCGGTCCCAAAAATGGGCGATGTTTGAAAGCCCAAATAGATTCGCACCGTTGGGGATGTTGGGAAATAATACCCAACCCTCCAAAAGGAATGGATTACAGTGGAGTGAATGAAAAATATAGAAGTAGAAATAGTGAAAATTAAAACTGTAGATAGATTAACATTTCCCGAGGCGAAAGCCAAATATTTTCGATTAAATGCAAACACTACACCAGCTAACCAGACAACTTATGCAGATACACTAAAAACCGCCTTTAACCCACCAAACACACCACAAAAGCCGCAAAACAAAGAAAACCAACTAGAACAGACAAAACCACAATCATATCAAAAAGCCATTTCAACTTCAAGGCAACAACAGACACAATTAAACCAACCACAACAACAACAGCAACAAACAGATCAAGTACAACAACAACAAAATCAACAACAGCCGCAACAACCAAAACAACTACTAGAAACGAACAAACTACAACAACAAATACAGCAAGTACAACGACAACAAGAAAGATTACAACAACAACCGCAATCAAATCAACAAACAACTTGTAATACAGCAATGGACAATAGAGACAATCAAAAAAAATGAAGCATGGCTAGCAATGAGACATTCTAATTTAACTCCCAAAGAATTAACACTATTTGGAACTAACCATGTAAGTATGATTGATGATGAATGAGGGAAGGAGGAGGGAGAACGGTTTATCGTTTATAAATGCCCTCTCCCCTCTTCAATTCTTTGAATGGTAGAGCGAATGCTGAGATCCAATGAATGCGTGAAAATTGGCCAGATAAATATTCGCAGTATATATGCCAATGGTGATATGTTGCGGAATTATCGGAGCAATAACGATGTGAATGTGATGATTTTGTGTGAAACTGGGGAGACCGAGAGCTGATGGCTTCGGCGGGGTGGCGATATTGGCACGTGCCAATATCAAGCTGGTCCTGTGCGACATCGCGATTCGAGCACATCGAAGTTATCGCAGCCAAAACTCGGAATCTGGACAGAAACTTGTTATTTGTTAGTATCTATGCAACTTCAGTGTTGTCTACGTCTGACAGAGAGAGAAGCCAGTGATATTTTCAAATTTTGTTTGAATGAGTGAAATGCAAAAGTGACGTGATTCTAGCGGGTGATATGAATTCGAGAATATGGGGAAGTGAAATAACTGATGCTAGAGGTAACTGGTTGACCCGCCTCATTCTGGATTCCGATCTCGTAGTCCTGAATGATGGTGGGTCGGCTAAAATTGTGAGAGTGGGGTCGACAACCAGCGCGATAGATTTAACTTTAATAGCTAGCGGGCTGGTGGGCCAAGTTACTTGGAATGTCACAGATGAGAATTTGGATAGTGATCGTTATTTGATCAGGACAAGCTTAGGTGGTATAAATGTTGACATAGACCGTAAGGTCATTATGAATGGTACGAAATGGGTCGAACGTATGAATGAGACTCTCATAATGAAAGATGCAAATGAGGTTAGCCAACTAGAGGAGGAGAGTGAGTGGATATGATGAATGGTCGTATAGATAAATTTTTGAATGAGGGAAATTTATTGCCGGAAACCGCCTCTGGGTTTCGTCACAACCACTCTGCTAATGAATGTGTAGAAAAGTTTGTGTGGGAAGTACAAAAGGAAAATAAGTATGTTGTGGCGGTATCGTTGGATATAGAAAGGGCATATGATTACGTGGTTCCAGGGCAACTTTAACAGACCCTTGGACTTGGGGTTTCCTTGCAAAATTTCCAAATGAGTGTATGAGTTCATGGCTGGGAGAAAGTTAGTTTTGCGTGGTAGAGGGTTATGGGTCTCCCCCAAGTAAGTAAAATCTCACCGACTCACTTCAACCTATACACGAGCTCGATACATAGGTGTAACTACTCGTGCAAAGACATTTTGCAATTTGCAGATCCGGGTGTGACTGATATGTTACGAAAAGCGCTAGTGTCAACTAAAATTGCGTATGGAATGAGCATATATGGTGATGGGTCCAAGATTTGGTTTAAAAAGTTGATGCTTTGAATGAGAATGCGTGTCGGAGAATTGGTGAATGAAATGAAAGAGAGATTGCAAAGAGGGACGGTTTACAAAACGACAACAAGATCACTGGTAATCTTGGAAAATATTAACATATTTTCCAAGATTCGTCCGGCAAATTCGAAAGTTCTTTCGAGCAATCTAATAGTGCGGTTGAAGTTTGGTGACACAACAAAAGCAATGATGAATGAGTTATTGGTTAAGAGTGGTTTTTACAAAATGCGAATAAATTATGTTGCACATGCGGAAGTGTATACTGAAGCAAGTGTAAATAATGATCGCGTTTGACAGTATCTGTATAATGAATGCAGAATTGATAGGGATTATGGAAGAAATCAATTAGGGTGGGTTGGAATTAATTAGTACGGGTGGGGGAACTCATGGCAATGTGTATGTGGAAATGCTATATAAGTATCTTCAATCTTGTGGGAAGAAGGTCATCCTTCAATGGATACCTTCACACCAACAGATTTAAGGTAATGAAAGAGCCGATATGCTTGCGAAACGGAGCTGTTTGTTGAAGATGTAAATGAATATGAATTCATGGATGCCAGAGACGTCCTTCGCATGTTTCAGGTGAATCTGTGGAGAAAATGGGAGAAAGAGTTTGTTTAAAAATGTCAGGTGAAAGGTAAAAAGTACTTTGAGTTGGTTAGTTCTTCGTTGAATAAACCTTTCTTTATGGTACTCAAGGGAGATACTAGAATGACAAGAACAATGGAACGAGTGAGATTGAATCATGGAAATTGGAAAGAATGTTTGAAGAAACGCAATTTGGTTGTGTGTGAATTATATGAAAGCTGTTTGGTTGTGGAGGACATCGAACATTTGATTCTTAAATGTTCTGCATTTAACCAGAGCAGACGAATGTACGATGTTCTATTGAGTGCAAGTAGTTTGAATGAATTATTACGAATGGGAATGAACGTATATAAGAATGTGTATGAATTTATTAGAACAAATCAGATAGAAGTGTGAAAGGGGATCGATGTGTGCTAGGTGGATGAAAAAAATTAAAATTGTAAATTTTGAAACGGGCCATATGGCACCAAATTTTTGGAGCTAGTGCCAAAATAAAAAAATATTTTATCTGCCTGGTTATAGCCTGGCCTGCCCATTATGATCCAATCAAGTTCGGTTTCTTGGGCAATTGGATCTTGTTGGTGTCCTCTAATGATGGTACTGTTTTATTATTGTGATAAACTGTGTATTCTAAAATAACTGTGTGGTGTTAAACGTTTTTGTGATTACAAATGGAAAAACGATGCCATGATTGCGGTTCTACTGCTAAAGATTATTATTTTTGTTGTGTTGCGTGTGACAAATCAATCGATTTTAAATGTCTTGGCATTAAAAGCAGGACAACATTTGATGATTGTGATGATTGTGATGACCTATTGAAGTCTCAAATTGGACTATTGTCAAATGCATCTAAGTCTGTCGATCTGACTAAAAACACCATGATTAATCTACAGGAAGATTTCAAGGTTATATCTTCGAATTTACATAAAATTAATAATCGTCATTTTATTGATCAATCAGTGGTACCGGTAACAAATACAATAACTCCGGTGATGACGAATGACGATCGAAGTTATAACTTAATCGATAACAGTACCGATAACAGATAATAACATTAATTGTGAAGATAAGTATGATAATAATAAGAATAAAATTAATGACGACGTTAATGCCGTTATTTCTGATCAAAACGAACAAGTACCTACACACAAAAATAAACATAAACGTAAATGCAACAAAAAGAATGCTGATAATACACCAAAGCAATAATGACGAAGGCGCTACTTTGCAAAACAAACCCATAACGTTTACAAATAAGGCTTTCCAAAATAATGGAAAGATGCAAGTTGGGAAAGATGTTATAATTGGTACAGCTACAGAGGGCATTGGTTCTATTGGAGCCATTACACCGCGAAAATGGATCTTCGTGTCCCGTTTACAGCCAACCGTTACTGACATTGAATTTAAAAATTTCGTAAAAAATAATCTTCGTATTGTGGATGCAAATTGCACACGTTTTGAAAAGAACGCTGGATATGTTTCATATAATGAAGGCCGAGGCATGGCCCGAACATCTCCTCATTAAGGAATATAACTTCAATCAGAAGACAAATTTTCGCGGAGTTCGCCAGCAGCCTCGATTGCGTATATAACCTTATCTGATAGTAATGTCGATGTTGATATTAACTCAAATTTCATCTATTTCCAAAACGTTCGTGGCATCGCTTCAAAATCGTCTGAGGTTTATCGTTTTGTTTGTGCATCTAGGTATCCGGTATATGTACTGGTCGAAACTAATTTGAATGCTGATATTTACAATGCGGAGTACTTTCCTGCGGAATACATTGTCTATAGACGGGATCGATCTGAAAATCAAAAGGTGGTGGGATACTCATAGCTGTCCACTCTACTATCGTAAGTGATACAGTTGATTGCGACCCAACTATAGAACTATTATGTGTAAAGCTGAACATCTGTAAGAAATCAATAAATGTCATTGATTTATATATTCCACCGAATTCGGAAACTGAGGTGTATACTAAATATACACAGTGTTTGTTTAAAATTTCATCTTCAACCAACATAGACGACAACGTGCTAATTCTGGGAGACTTTAATTTACCTAATGTCAAATGGGTATATGATGTGGATGTAAATTATATCATACCTTGTAACGTGACATCGACTGTTGAAACTTCATGTATTGACTCCATCTTATCTTATGGTTTTATCCAGATTAATGATGTTCCTAACTACATTGGTAGGTTTTTGGATTTATTCTTTACGAATTCGATTAATTTATATACGGTAATCGAAGCACCCGTTCCATATATTGTTAATGATATTAACCATAAGTCGATGGAGGTCAATCTGAACCAATCAGAACTTTTATTGTCTAACTCAATTAAGAATAATTTTATATCTAAATTTTATGATTTTAAACGTGCAGATTTTGATAGCCTGATTTCATTTTTCTCATCAATTGACTGGAACGCGCGCTTCTCATTTAATGACTTAGATCATGATGTGCAACTATTTTATAATATTTTGTTTAGTGGTATCGACAGATTCGTTCCAATTTCTGTTTTTAAGAATAATCCTCCGTGGTTTAATAAATGCTTGATTAATTTAGGTAATCGCAAGAAGCAATTATATCGGAAATGGAAAAGATCCAACAATGCTTCTGTTAAATTGGCCTTTTCTTCTGTATCTAATGAATTTGATTCCATGCATAAAATAGCTTATAGAAACTATATCAACAAGGTTCAAAATGATTTGATATTAAATCCGAAATCGTTTTGGAATTTCGTTCAGTCTAGAAGGAAAACATGTGGTTTTCCGTCGACAATGTCTTACAATAATGTTTCGGGCAATAACTCTATAGACGTAGCCAACTTATTTGGTTCTTTCTTCCAAAATACTTATAGACTAGATAATGTTAATAAGGGAACACTTGCGGATACAACACATAATAGTACAAACACCACCTTGTATATACCTCATATCACCCCGGAGGATATTATCAAATCACTCACTCAGTTTAAAGATGGCTGTGGCCCAGATGGTGTTCCTTCAAGTTTCCTAAAAAAACTTGGTCATGAGCTAGCATTTCCTCTATCAATATTATTCAATGGATCACTTTCGTCGGGAATTTTTCCAGTTGTTTGGAAATCCTCACATATTGTTCCAATCTTCAAATCCGGTAATAGGAATGATGTCTCTAATTATAGGGGCATTTCTATACTATCAGCGATCCCTAAATTGTTCGAATCAATTGTTTGTGACCACATGTATTTCGGTCTGAAGTCATTTATAGTTGACGAACAACATGGGTTTGTCCGTGGAAGATCTACCGTGTCGAATTTAATGGAATTTTCAAAACGTGCCTTGGAGGTGATTGAGGCTAAGGCGCAACTTGACGTCATTTATACTGACTTTAGTAAGGCGTTTGACTCAATCAACCATGTTATTGTATTGGAAAAATTAAAATCTTTTGGCATTTCTAATAATTTGTTAAAATGGATTGAATCATACCTTACTGAACGCATACAGTTTGTAAAAATAAATGACAGATTTTCTAATCCGATAAAAGTGCATTCGGGAGTTCCACAGGGTTCCCATCTTGGACCCCTTATCTTCATTTTATTCTTGAACTATATCACCAAATGTGTCAAATTCGCTCGTTGTCTAATTTATGCTGATGATCTGAAAATATTTTCCCCTATAAATAATACGCAAGACTCATTTAATCTGCAGAAGGACATTGATGCAATTAGCCATGGTGTGAAAATAATTTATTATTTTTGAATACCAAGAAATGTAAAACTATGTCATTTACCCGCTCATCGTCATATGTAATACATGATTACTGTATTAATAATGATAAGTTATCAAGAATAACTGAAGTAAGAGATCTTGGGGTTATGTTTACACAAACCTTATCAGTGAATCGGCATATTGATTTGATAATTGCAAATGCTTGTTCTATGTTAGGATTTCTTAAACGAATTATGAAAGAGTTTAATAACCCGAAAGCTTTGATCTCGCTATATCAATCTCTTGTCCGTTCACAACTTGAATATGCGTCATGTGTTTGGTGTCCAAGTTACAGTAATCCTGTCAAGAGAATTGAGGCGGTTCAGAAATCATTCTTAATTGTCTATGCCTGGAAAACTATTGGGTTTGATAATCGTAGAATGTGCTGGGAGAATGTTTTAGGCCTCCCTCCATATACCGAGCGATGTAAATCTCTAAAACTCGAGCCACTTGATATTCGTCGGCAGCATGCTGGGGCTATTTTCATTTCCAATTTACTAAATGGCGAAATTGTAAGCCCGTATTTATTATTTAACCTTAACTTGTATGCCCCTGTGAGGAATCTACGTACTCGAACCCTTCTGAAATTAGATTTTCATAAAACTAATTATGGATGTGACGAACCTTTGAATTTAATGTCGAAGTTTTATAATCAATTAAGTATGTTTTGTGATTTTAATATGACGAAATCTGGAATCAGACTATCTTTAAAGGAAAACTATTTTAAATAATTTATTTTAATAACCAGAATTATGTATTTCCTTTGATATATTTTTTATTGCTAAAATTGTACTGTAATTTATATTACGAATTAATTCACTAAAATAAAAATAAAATAAAATAAAATTTATAATAAGAGGATAGTAGTCAACCCCGATTATTACATCATTGCTATTGAACTTTTTGTATTGTGGATCTGCAAGTTATAAATGCTGCAAATGTGCCCATTTGTTGGTATCAACGTCGATGTCTGAAATATTATCAGTTAATTTTTTAAACACTATCGCTTCAAACTTAATTCAAAAGGAAGTGCACACTCCGGCTCCCTGTCCTCTATGAAGCATTGCAATTTGCGATCTTTCACTGGAATTTAATTTCCTAAATCCTCCACATTCTTTAATTTGATGTCCCCCTCGGCAGTAGGCACAGATATTCGTTGTTGTTAAGAAGGTCCGTTTAACTATTTATTGCTGGTATAATTTTTTCGGTTTCTTCTGTGCTCGATATTATTTGAAGGATTGATGTTTGACACTTGCTATCAATGTCGAGTACTTGCTCGAAGTACTGTTCAGTGATATAAATTTCGATATTTTATAAAATCCAAAAGTGCAGAAGTAAATATATGTAAAAAATTAATTATTTTATTTATAGCTAAATCAATATTCTGCAAAACTGCATATTATATTGTAGTTAAATGACCCAACAGTCAAGTAATTGCAATTCTTTATTGATAAGTGTTTCATGAATAATGTCTGCAAAAAACAGTTCAATTCAATTGGTCTATCTTTTATTTCAGCTCCGCTGAATTCTGAAATATGAACGATGCACTTAATATTTGTAGCAGATTCATTTTGTGATATTTTACGAGTTCGAGGTTGATGCTCCAATTTTCTGGAGTTTTTACTTTTGACGTTGAAACCGATAAGGCTCGTTCTGTAATGTTGACATCTTAGTTTTTCTATAGCGTGGTTACATTCTTCTTTCGCATGATAGTGTTATGACTTGATCACTTGCAAATTATGTTTTATTCAGAAACTAGAGAGATTTGAAAGTTTACCGTTTCTACCAGTCCGCTGAACAACCACTCCAACTCAACCTATAGCTATAACCTAACTGGAGGCCACGTAATGATACCTTATAGTTAACTATTTTCAGTTGACATATTTACATCGTTGACCCACATTTAATCTAATCAATAGTAGTAAAAGGAGTTCAAAAAAGGTGTTTCCTTCAAAAAGCTAAATAAATTTAAATTAACAACGAAATTGATTGGCAGCACGCGGTACCCGTCGAAATTAAATTAAAAAAATTTTTACTGCAGTTCAATCTGCGACTTAATCGTTTTTAATGTAGTCTGAGGTCTTTCCGAATTACCCGAAAAATATCAAAATATTGGCATCTGTTAAAATTTTGTGATGTGTGGTTTTTGTTGTACGTGCAGTCTGCGCCGATTGTTGCGGAGCTGAAGTTGCAGTTATATAAAGGAATCGGGATCCTTTTTTTATATTCAACATAATTATGTAACACTTTATGTGTTATGTTGTATTTCGAATCCAAATGTTTTGATGATTAATTATGTTGCCACACGTTTACTTTACATCGAAATATGATGAGCAATTTTTTTTGTGTTGTGTTTTCGATTCATCCGCAGCAGAAGAGAATCATCATTGTTTAAAAACCCCGAAATATGTTTTAAATTTTGATATATTTCGTTGATATATTTGTCATATGCCATTTTTTGGTTATACAGTCTACCAAACCTATATCCACCTTTTTGTATATCGCATCGTACCTATATTGATTTGTTTGGTTTTAAATTTAATATGTGTAAATAATATTTGATATAAAAAATGTGTTCACCCTTTGAAAATAATATATTTTAGGTTTGTGTAGCACGAACAACAGCCAAAATCTAATGAAACAGTTTTTTGCTCATATGTTAAGTCAACGTACGCCAAATAAATATTAGCGAGCGACGCATACCAGCTTGCAAATTTTTTTTTTTTTTTTTGGGCACTATCATGTTTCAAAACGAAATAAATCGTCGATACTTTATAACAAAAATTTGTATATTAATTGGAAAGGGTTCGAGAACTATCGTACATATATCGATATACATAAGTATATCGTAATGAGTATAGAGGAAACACAAGGATGTCTCTTGAGTCTAGCACCGTAAACCGGATATAAATGTGAAAGACTTATGATTATTAATAAGGATCGTAAGGCGAGACCCCGAAACCTTCTCTCCGTGCGCTTTGATTTCGTACAACTACACACACATATATTATAGAAAACTGGTCAATAAAACAGATGCAATTTTAAGGGAAAAAGGATCAAATTTCATCCAGGAATAAATATACATAAAGGATGTTCGTAAATGTTGCATAAGAAAAACAGGAAAACAACGTTATGTTTTAACATTATGTGCGAAGAGCTAAAATGTTTATGTTTATCTTCTTCGTTTTCATTTGAAGACATTATGAAAGGAGAAAAAAAAATTTGGCGTGTGCCCTTTATACACTTAGCCGGGTATAGGAACGTAAAGCAACAGTTGGTTTTAAACAGCACATGACAAAAAAAAATATTCGTTAACTTCTGTTCGGGGTGATTGATACAGATAAAGTTTAAAGATTATCGAATTTGTATAAATAGTCTTGTACCAAATGGTCTAGAGACCTTTTATGGTATGTACGTATGCGGTGTTTATTAGTCGTATCCAAATGTATAACAGAGATATTTTATTACAAGATGACACTATTTGGTAATTGGAGTACAGAATTCTTTTTACTTTTTTAATACACATTTTGTTGTAGACTGAGGTAGGCATAAAACCTGTGCTCGGAGTGCAGCTTGAGTTGATTAATAAAATTTAGCACGCGTATGATGATTAAGTAATTTTTGAATTTTGGTTTCCAATTACAACCCTTATGCCCCCTTCCTTGTGGAAAACTCCTTACTTATAAATAATGTGTCTACCTCCGATGAGCTCTAAACATTAAGAATTTCTGATTCATAGTCGAAATTGAAATAAATTTAGATTTTAACGCAATTTTTAATACACGGTTTTTGCGGATTTATTGGAGTTTGAAACAGGGGTTTTCTGAGGAGGAAAACTACGTATAGCAAAGATCACGGTATACCTTTTATATAGGTATATTTATGATTTCAGATAACTTAATTTAAAACACAAAAATTAAAAAATAATCCTTTAGGATATTTTTGAAGTTGTCCTTTGATAAATTAAAGTCAAATAGGTCGTCGACGATGTTGAATGATTCAGACCAGAGTTCCCTCCAGAGTTTGTGGAATGGTGTTCTAGTGCTAAGAACTCATGGTTTCGAAAAGTTCTGCAAGGTACATGGATTGATATGTTTTCCAAAATGTAAGCTGAATCAGTGTGACAAAGCAAAACGTTACCAGTAAAAGCCGCGCCTAAGAGAAGTCGTCTATTTGCAAGCGTGCATATTTTGTAATCCGCATTTTGTTGAATATGGAGGTAACCGAGCCACATTTTCATGGAATGGTATCGGCCGTAAGCGAAATAGAGTTACCATAAGATTTGAATATCTTTGAATTCACCTGTCCATCTTTTAACAAATCCAAACATTGCATTCGCTTTCGCAATACAATTTTCAACATACCTATTGAAACTGGCATTTTCGACAAATGTAACACCTAAATCCATAATCTCGTTGACTCTTTGCAATACTTCGTTGTTGATTTTGTATGAAGTAATTAACGAATTTCTTTTACGATGGTTAGACATAATTTTGCATTTCTTAATATTTAAGTAAAGCGAGTTTCGATCACACCACTCACTTAATCTATCGATGTCTTCTTGAAGTTTCTTCGTATCTAGCATTCCATTAACAGTTCGAAAAAATTTCACGTCATCAGCAAATATGAGCACGTGAAATCAAATTCAACAATAAATATTCGCGGTCCGATGTGAGATCCTTGGGGAACACCAGACGTAACTTTAATAACGTTTGATTTCTCATTTCCCATTATTACAAATTGTCGCCGGTTTGATAGATAAGACTTGAACCAATTTATGTAATCGAGTGAAAACTCAAATGCGAATAAACTGCGGAGTGCTTTTTGATAGCAGATGGAATCAAATGTTTTACTGAAATCCGTGTACGCTACATCAACTTGAAAATGGTTTTCTATCTCATTAATTATTTTACTGGTGAATTCAACCAGATTAGTTGATGTGGATCGGCCAGGCATAAACCCATGCTGGTTTATTGATATATGACGTGCAAGTATGGATTTAAAGTTGTTGCATAAAACTAATTCGAACAATTGCAGTAGCAAGTAACGTCGTCTCGTTTGCCCGATTTAAAAAGTGGTGTAATTTTTGAAATTTTCCATTTTTCGGGAAACACGGGTTGAATAGGTAACATAATGGAATTGCTAAAATGTCAGCGTACTCCTTCAGAATAAAAGGGGGTATATTGCCAAGACCACAACCGTCTCTAAATCTCTTTAAAGCCAATAAAATGTTATCCTCAAAAATAACAGGAGGAGTTATTGATACGTTGTTATTCTGGGTTGTTCGTACAGTCCACTAGTAATGCCTGGTTCCTAGACTTCATTGAAAAAACGTCGCAAACATATGGCTAATGGCCATGGTGGCTAATTTATACCACTAGTAGTATTCGTAGTGGTATAATGCAAACATTTGCGTGCGACTCCATATTTGTTATTTACGCCGATTATAGAATCCGCGTGAGCGAATCGATTGCGGATGGAAAAGTGCATATAAAAAAATATAAAACAAAATGTTAAATCATAGTAGCATAGAAAAAAGTAGTAGCATAGTAAAATTTGTTAGAATCATAAAAATTTATTTTCGTGCAAATACTACTTTGATTTCTAGCAATTGTTTTTCATTTTTTTATGCATTTTAAAATGCACATTAGATTCGCTCCCATGGATTCTATAATCGACCTGATTAATTCGATAGGTTTGGTTTGGGTTTGACATTTCACAGGAAGTATCGGTAAAATCGTATCGTTGAAATATTTGAAAATATTAGTGTGATTATTTAAACTTATGTACAGGGTGGCGCACGAATCGTGCTACAAAAACAAAACGTAATAACTATTTTTCTGTGTGACTAATCTGTTTTTTATTTTTTTTATTTTGCAGATTATTATTTAAATTTACTAAAATGGATGCTTGGAATACCGAAACGAGGATTTGGATAGTGCAGCGCTACCATGCTTTGCAGTCCATCATTTCCGTCCAGAGGGAATTTAGGCGGGAGTTTGGCGGCACTCCCCCGAGTAGATGGACCATTATGAGGTTGGTACGCATGTTTGCTGAATCTGGAAGCATCGCACGTAGACCGTACAATCGAGATCCCTATGTTCGGGTCGAAGCCACAATCGCAGCTGTAGCATCATCAATTCAGGCAAATCCAAGTGTTTCGACTCGAGAGTTATCGGCGCAAATTGGAGTTAGCAGACGGTCATTACAACGGATAATTCATGATGACTTAAACTTGTTTCCGTACAAAATCCAAATTACAAGCAAATTAAAACCTCTGGATTTGCCTATTCGCCTGGAATTTTGCCGGAAAATTATTGAAATGGCCGAAGAAGACAACAACTTCATAAATTGCTTGTTTATGTCTGATGAGGCCCATTTTGATCTAAACGGCAATGTAAACAAGCAAAATTGTCGTATATGGAGTGAAACTAATCCAGAAATACTCCATGAGACGGAACTGCACCCAGAACGAGTGACAGTGTGGTGCGCAGTTTCATCAAGATGCATTGTCGGGCCATACTTCTTTGAAGTAAACGGTGAAACAGTAACTGTAAATGGGGACCGTTATTTAAACATGTTGAAAGATTTTTTTTACCCAGAACTGCGGCGAAGACGTATCCCTTTTAACAGCATTTGGTTCCAGCAAGATGGAGCAACTGCACATATAGCCAGACCGGTTATGGAGGAGCTCCAACGAAAATTTCCAAATAAATTAATATCCAGAAACTCCACTTTCCGCTGGCCCCCAAGGTCACCTGACCTCACTGCACCAGATTTTTTTTTATGGGGTTATGTCAAACAAGAGGTGTTTAAAACGAAACCAAGGAATTTGACTGAATTGAAGCAGTCCATTACAACAATAATTGAGGCGATCCCGACTTCAACCCTTCAGTGCGCAATGAATAATTTTCTGATCAGGTGTCGCACATGCGTGAATGAGCATGGAGGTCATTTACGGTCTATCATTTTCAAAACTAATTAGTTAAATAAAAATAAAATTGAATTATCTATACAATAAAAAAAAATAAAGCCGATTAGTCACACAGAAAAAAAGTTATTACGTTTTGTTTTTGTAGCACGATTCGTGCGCCACCCTGTATTTCAGATTGTTTGGGATACTATATTTAGTAGAAAAAAATCAGGTAAGTACCCACATGCTAGGGTTGCCAGATGTACTTATTTAATACGTACAGTACGTAATTTTTATAATCAAATTTATGATGAACATAATTTTTGGAGCAGGCGAATGCGTACCAAAATGTACGTATTTTCTGTTATTAAAAATAAAAAACTAGGCAGAACCATGCAAAACAGAAGAAACTGATCCAGGCCAATGAATAACACTAAACATCTATTTGCCTTTTAAGTGCCGATAGCCACGGCTCTCCCACGAGAAAAAGATGGTCAAAATTTATTTCTTACTGAAATCTAAATATGAAGTTACAACCCATTTCTTAATATAAAAAAGTCACTAGATGTTAGACAGTTTGCCTTAATAGGCAAAGAGGCAGCTCTACGCATACTTAAGCGTTTATACAAACATATTAACACATCCTAACAATTAAGTAAATTAGTTAAAAGGTTTTGTATACTACTGGACTAACCCATTTATGGAAGGCTTGGGAATCATGATTACCGCACGGCTATTTTAGACGGTAGTAAAATTTATACGGAAATTCAACAACAATTTACCGATTTCACAACAGAATTCAAATATAGCAATGGAACCAATTTCTAAAGCCCTTCCACACCACGCGATTTGCTTGAACCATGAGATATTTGTAGTATTTCTTTCTAATTAGAAATCATGACATACTTGAACATTATTACACTATGCAATTTGAAATGAACTTGTGTTTACAACATTTTTGTCTCACTGGAAAACTTGACCTACTTGGATCTATGAATTTCTCAAATTCGGGTGTTTTACAAAACATTTTCATACAACGTATTTTTGGGATACCTGATTTAAGTATGCCGAGAATTCCAATCGAAAAAATATACTACAACAAATATTACAAGCAAATTGCATAATAAAAATAAACTCCTGAGTAAATGCGGAGAATTTTATTTTGTGTTTCAATACTATTTACTACTAGATTTTTTATTTTATCCGTTTCGCTGAAGCATCCAATATAAAATGAAAATAGTTGTACACATACATAGACAAGTGCCACCCTTAAGTTTTGCGTGGAGATGCAAGTGCTGCTTTATTTTTGCTCGAAAGTGCAGTGTGTAAACCGGCTAATTAGATGCTGACTCTGAAGAATAAAAATTTAAAGCTTGTCGTACGGATTAAAAAGTAAAATGTTCAAGAAACCCAGAAGTTTAATCAGAAAACACATTATATAGAGACCAGTTTTGGAATTAGCACTGGTTGTTTCTGAATTTGCAAAAGAAAATTCTTGATCATAACTATTATTTATGTAAATCGAATTTGAATCATAATCACTACTGATTAAGAACAACAACTTCGAAAAATTTGTTTCTTCTGCTATGATAAATTCAGAAACCAACACTGCTAATAAAATAGCCTCTAATATTTCATTTCTCAACAAAGTAGACATAATATGAACAGCAAATCACGTGGTTGCAATCACCTTAAGATTTCTTTAAAAGCAAAATAAAACCAGACAAATTATTGTTTCTTCTCCAAATAAAAAATCAATACCTTCTGCAAACTACGTATTATGATCATGATCCCGCCCCTGATTCCTCAAAATGTGTGATATTTCGTATTGGCATGGTTGCGCTGCTTTGCGAAAAGCTCCACGAGTAAATTTCTATTAGAAATTTTATGAGGTGTACGCATTTTAAACAAGTTTTATCTGGCAACCCTACCACATGCACTTAAAGAAAACTCAATAGAAGCTGGTTTTTTAATTATGCAAATAATAAATTATGTTAAGGTATGCCGAAAGTGGAGCAATCTGTCGCAAATAAATTAAAAAGTTATGTAGCTGCATATCCAGATTTTAAGACGGAAGAAAAATTTGTTAGTCAGAGTTTGCAAGAGAATGGTGACAGCAGATACCACTTTCATGGTTAAACAGCAATTAGCCACAGCTAAATATATAGAACTCAAGGAGCGAGATGGTGTAAAGAAAGCTTATCAGCAGTTTCTAGATTAAAGTTCCAGCTTACCAGCACGAAATGAACAACTTGCGCAAATTTATGCAGTGCATTCATTGCAGCTGATATCCCTTTGTATAAAATACGACGTATACATACGATCATTTTTAGACAAATATTCAGATCATAAAGTTCTATTGGAAACTACTTTACGCCACCATCGACCATCGACAATACATAATGTATTGATGAAACTACCGATTCAGCTGGAAGGTACGTGGCCAATGTTATCGTTGGCATTATGGATTCTGACGAGACAGTCGCTAAACGTAAATATTTGTTAAACACTGCACAACTACAAAAAGCTAATCACAACTTTGGTATTTGTATTAGACGCAGCACCATACATGATGAAAGCCAACCGGATGAGATGTAGGAAGATATTTTTTGTTGTGTGATTTCTCGGTGTGCGATTGATGCATGGGGAGAATGGTTAGGGGAGTGACCCGCACAAAAAAACAAAACTAAAAACATGTCAACGGAAATCTTTTTCAAGATTGTTTTTCAGCCTTTTCGTTGTGGCTGGGCATGGGCCTCTAGCGGTCGATGGGTCATTTGGGGAGGTCTCTTAAACAGACTCAATACTTGTCGTTCGGGGAGCTCGGTCGTTCCTGAGTGAGCACAGTCTCCTCGGTTATAATTATTTTTTGTTTTGTTCCTCCAGTAACTAATTGTTAAACAGCGCACAACTATAGAAAGCTAATCACTATCATACTTTCCCCGACACATCCATCACAAAATTGGAAAGTTCTGGGTTGCCGCTTGCTGCCATTATACTTAAAATAATGGACGATGCTGCAAAATAAATAAATTGTGTGCAAGATGAGGTAGCTGATGCTATTAAAGCTAAACTTGCCTGCGTGATTGAAAAAAATCCTAGATTCGCAGTATATTGTCCGACCTTTCACATATAACATGACGGAAACATCCAAGAGTATATACTAAAAGAAGCACCGACCAGAGTTTTGAAATAAATCAGTAATATTTGAATACTTGCACATTTATTTAATTTTTTTTCTAGGCGGTGGTCTGTTTGGTACGGGGGCCCATCTATTGACTTGTTTTTAAATCACAGGCTATGGCAAAACTTTTTTGAAATAATCATAGTTTTCGCTTGAAGAGCGTTTCAAAATATTGAAAATTTATTTTTAAAGTCAGTGTTGTGTAACCGAAACCGAGCGAATTTTGAAAAAAAAATATTGGTGGTGAAAGAGCGCCAAGCGGAACCGCTGTAGAGAAACTAGTGAAGAAATTTCGTGAGAAAGGCTTGCTATTGGATGACAAAAGTGATCGCCGAGCTCGGACAGTGCACACGTCCAAGAATATTGCGGCTGTGGTCCATATTGTATGAAAGAATCTTGCGCCATTAGTCGCACGAGCATGATGAGAATATTGCACAAAGACCACGGATTATTCGCCTACAGGGTCGAGATGACTCAGCAGCTGAAAACAAATAACCATCCGCTTCAAAATCAGTTCTCTGCGTGAGCCATAGACCAGTTTCGTAATGGCGTCGATTTTGGTCGAAAAATTTTCTTTTCAGACAAAGCGCATTTCCATCTCGGGGCTACGTAAACAATCAGAACTATAACAAATTTGAGGTTTAGAATAGCCACACATAATCGTAGAGAAGCCAAATCATCCACCAAGAGTGGTTGTTTTATGTGGATTTTGGAGTAGTGGCATGGTGACCGTTACACAGCCATGCTGACCAACTTTTTATGGCCTCAAATCGACGCTGTGAATGTGAACAACCTTTGGTTTCAACAAGATGTTGCCACATGCCATATAAACCGACAGAAGATCGATCTTTTGCGCATCAAGTTTGACAATCGAATACTCAGCTGTTATGGAGATGTCAATTGGGATGCGCCGCGGAGCTGTGATTGCCGCCGTTTGACTATTTTCTATGGGGTTTCGTTAAGGACTGGACTCACAGGATGGCTTACTGTAAAGCCAGCAGAGGGAGCCACACGAATGAAATTGTTTTTCATTCTTAAATCGGAGACATCAACCTGCACAATAAATCTTTTGTCATGCTGTGGGCGCTTAGTTTGCTTGTTTCTTCCCTGTTCTGTTTTTAAGAGCATGTTTTAAATGCATAATTTAACATTTCTAAAGCATATTTTCGAGCTTAAAATCGATTTTTTAGACAGCAGTGAAGTTCCAATTGGATTATTAAACTTTTGTGTATTAATGTTACACAGAACATATTTTTAATGAGACAAATATATAATATCTGAAAGAGATAAGAAATGCTATCCCTTTCTAAATAATTATCCGTTTCCGATATTTTTCAAGTTGGAATTTTATAAAAAAGTAGTAAAAAAATTCACGTAAGACAAATTTATTACAATGAGTAATTTCTTGTAATGGCATGAATTATTTTAACAACCAGTAACTTCAATTATCTTTAGATTACAGTTGTTTAACTAATTTAAATTTCGACTATTAACAAAAAGATACCAAGGATTGTTCTAAGATGTGACAAACAAGACAAAAAGCGATAGTATTAAACTGTTCATTTGTCATGTCCCTGCGGTCTCCCCAATTTTCAATTTTTTATTTAATTTGTATGGCATAACGCTTACATCTGCTTGAGGAGTTTATATGTCGACTAAGATTATGAGGATCACAGGGATTCTGCTAAGACATCATCAGGAAGTTACAATAGCTCCATATACTATAAGGAATAAACAGTTTATATGATGCCCCAGCATACAAATTAAATAAAAAACTTAAAATTGGGGAGACCGCCGGAACATGACATATAGACTGTTTATTACTTAGTACATGGAGCTATTATAACCTCCTGATGACATCTTAATAGAATCCCTGTGATTCTCATAATCTTAGTCGACATAAAAACTACTCAAACAGGTGAAAGCTTTGTGCCATACAAATTAAATAAAAAATTGAAAATCGGGGAGATCTAGTATCAACTCCTTGACTTTATTAACGTGTTGATCATCAGTTGATGTTGATGGCCGTCCTAGACGTAGTTCGTCCTCAACACGTTCTCGACCCACTTTGAACAATTTGTACCAATGAAAAACACTTGCTCGTGACATACAATTATCACCGAAGGCCTTTTGCAACATTCTGAACGTTTCGGCACCACAAAATTGATTCCGCACACAAACTTTAATGGAACTTCTTTGTGGAATAATTTCACTCATTGTAAAAATCGCCGAATGCACTTTTTGTATTTCAGAAAGACAAGTGTATACTAAACAATAATGATTATTTTGATGTGACATTTGGCACAGATGTCACTGACAGTCATACCAACATAGAAAAAAAAATATTTCGACGAATGGTTTTCCGCGCGAAATTTAAATTAAAATGTCTTACTACTTTTTGCCCACAGTAGTAGAAAATAGTTAGGTGTAGGAAACACGATTATATTTAAAATCAAAGTTCCCTTGGTCCAGAGAACGAGATTTATCATTCATGATAAAATATCAATTCCAACAATGTGCCAACAGGAATATGTATATAAAAAAACTAACTATGAACTATTTGATGACCGCCATACAATAAAATCTGTATATGATGATGTCCGCTGATGACTGTAACAGCGACATAAAAACTACCATTGTATGACTATAACACAACCAAGGGTTACCAACAAGCTGTCAAATAAGCAAGATGGACATCACAACAATATGGATTCCATTACGCAGATATAATGCATGGATCTTCGCGACAAAATCTAGGACAAGCTGCAACCTAATATGTGAAGATCGTGAGACTGAAAGGACCGAAACAGCATCCATATCCATTGAAGGAGAGGGAGTTCTAGAAATACATTCAAGGTGCACCCTGGGCGGAAATACGTTCACAGTATCAGGTCACAGATCATCTAGCAGTAAATTAGAGATCTCGTTTCTACCACAATTCAAGCTTAGCGACATGATAAATGACAATCATACAGTGTGGCTGAACCAAATGTCAGAAACAACTTTTTCCGAAATTAAGGCTATTGAGGTGACCATTCAATGACACAAGGAACAGCAGGATCTATCGACAGTTGATGTAACCGTGCACGACTATCATCATTATCTTGCAATATACTTGCTATACTCACAACTATCTTTGTTTCGGTTACCTGGTATTTGGTGAGAAAAATAAGAAGTCATAATGCTGCTCCTCAGAACTTAGGCCCTCTTCTGCAGGCTTGAGGGCCGGAGAATATGTTGAGAACAACACAACATGCCAAATAATCAGTCTACAATATTTCCGGACACTCGACACTATCGCAAACAATTTAGTTTCAATATCTCACATATAGTTATCGACCAAATGGCACAGCGGTTAAAGCTTTGGCGTTTGGATTGGGACGTACCAGGTTCGAATACCGATAGGAGCAGGATGCAAAAGGTAATTTTCATCGACAGATTACGATCTGTGTCTTCCATGTCCAGTACTATTATAGGCTGGCATGGAGCTATGCAATGCTCGGATGGTACTCTAAATCGGCCCCGTAACCATACGTCTTCGATTTTGCAGCAATTGCGTAAAGTAAGACGGGAAAATGAACCGTGAAAGAGCAGGGTGTGCTTCGGCCCCAGAAAAGATGGAATGGATCAAAAAGAAAATCTCACATAGAATAAAGTAAACAGTCAAGTTAACAACGTGTTCTTTATTGTTAGACGCCACCAGTGGTAATCTAACAGAAATTAAATTAAAACACTTTTAGGCTGATCAAATATTCCTGCTAGCTGTTTAAACCCATAACTTTAAGGACTGGTTATTGAAGCAGACACCAACCTAACCAGTGAAGTTGGCAGTGGGTCAGTGAAGAGAACTTCATTTGCTTGGTTCTCGGTGTTCGGTTATCCCACCGTTTCTCGGTAACCACGTGCAGGTAAGGACGACGTTTTGGCTGGTATATTGACCTTCTAGACCGACATGATCCGTTTGATGATGATTTGATCCGTCCCCCACATTTCTTATATTAAAAGGCGTGTTCCTAAACATTCTTATGGTTGCATTAACACTTCTTTTATTATGCAGATATACTTTCCATTTAAATGTGCAGTTACCCGTCGATACCAAATAAAATAAGGCACTTTTGATGTCTCGATACCATATAATTAAATGTTAATGCACCTGGCTAACACACATCAATCGAGTTTTATAGTCCTATGCCCATTTATACGTACCAAAATGAAATAAAAATAAAACCGGTAATAAATTTCACTTTTAGGGCTACCTCGCGCATCAAAAAAAGGAAAAGTGACCACTTCAATTATCGCTTTCAAAAATTAATAATTCATTAACCTTTTGATTGACAGCAGGTTAAACTCAATTTTGTTTTAAAAACCTACTCGTATTTTGTAATTGAAATAACTTCAAGCACTTTTTATGTAAACTCGCGTTCGGTCGAAAGAATGTTGTCGATCCTAATAAATTTTTTCCTTTTTTTAAATTAGTATCGACAACTGTGTCAATGTCAGTCGCATGTGACATGCGTCTCATCTTAAATACGAAAACGCACATAAAAAAATGTTATGTTAATAAAAATTACATCGGAGACAAATCATCATACCGTCGTAAAGTCGTAAAGTAATTACTTTATACTTTTATGCATGCGTTTGTTTGTGTAACGATTCTCGTTCGTGTATGTCGCTGGGTTCAACATTAAAAAAAAAAGGTTAAACATTTATGTTGTTTTTTTTGATCTATTTTTACGGTTGCCCATAAAATTCTTAATTTTATCTAAACACAACAAATCTTTAATCAAATTAAAATGTGTTACTGTGCACGCACGTTTCCGAATAATGCGGGAATCTCTTAGGTACTATTGAAAGAGTTACACACACACATCAGATCATCGAAACCAATATGGTTTGATTGCGTCCCGATGTTTGTTGTTACCTATCAATAAAATCGATTTGGATTTTGTTTACTTAACTTTCTGGATTTAATCATTTTATTGGTTTTTATGTATTTTGTGTGTGATGCTTGCTTGCGTCTTGTGATTTTCTTTAAGAAAAATAAACGCAGATTACGAGATGAAACGGAAATTAAACTCGATATAAACACTAATTAAAATCGAAATTAAGGTTAACAATTTTATTTATTTATTTATGTATTTATTTGTGTAAGACGGTCGAGTCTGCGTTAAACGAAAGGGTTAAATTTTTTTTATATTCTTCTGGTAAAAGTCATTAGTCATGTGATTAATTAATTATAGCGCTGCAGCGATTTTGTGTTGAAATCGAATTAAATTTAATTATCGATCGTTTTTTGTTGGTTGGCTTGGTTTATTAACAAAAATCTACTCGTATACGTATAAAGTTTATTTTGGTTATTTATTAACAAATGCACGAAATTAAAATCAATTAAGATGTTAATGACTCGAGATTTTTTGTTGGTTTAATTAAAGTTCGCGCAAAAATTATTGCATACAGGCGAATCAGGACGTGTATTTGGAGGACGTTTTACGTTTGCGGGTTAATGCAAAGTGAATGCGAGCTGATTACAATACTAACTATAGGGCAACCAAAAATATGTACTAAAAAACGGGCGTGAAGTTTTTAACAAATATGTTAAATTATTGTAATAGTGATACACTGTTAAATTAATTCCTAATAAGAATTTTGAGTTAACATTTTTTGAAAAAAAAACATGGTTTGGTCTAAAGGATTGTTATAATATGCCATCAAATCAATAAAATAGTTTCAAGTGATAAAAGCTTACAGGCCCATATGCAATCTAGTGGGAAAAAGGAGTAACACTTTTTAATTTAAATTTCGCGCGGAAAACCATTCGTCGAAATATTTTTTTTCTATGTTGGTATGACTGTCAGTGACATCTGTGCCAAATGTCACATCATAATAATCATGAGTGTTTAGTATACGCTTGTCTTTCTGAAATACAAAAAGCGCATTCGGCGATTTTTACAATGAGTGAAATTATTCAACAAAGAAGTTTCACTAAATTTTGTGTGCGGAATCAATTTTGTGGTGCCGAAACGTTAGTGAACAGTGAAAACCATTTTAAAAGATCATTTGGGCCAAGAAAAGTGAAAACACGATTGGTTCCAAAATCACTCAATTTTTTGGGAAAACAGCGTCACGTTGACTTCTGTGAAACAATGCTTTCCGACTACCCGGATGTCATGAAACGTATTATAACTGGCTATGAGTCTTGGATCTATGCTTACGACCCGGAAACAGACGATCAATCGGCCGAATATCGTGCCAAAGGTGAGTCGAAGCCGAAAAAAACACTTCAAAGCTAGTCAAAAATCATGATGTTGGCAGTTTTCTTCGATTATCGAGGTGTGGTGCACTCCGAGTTCCTTCCGACCGGCCAAACTGTCAACAAGGAATACTATTTGAGTGTTATGCGTCGTTTGCGCGAAGCTATTCGTAAAAAGAGGCCGGAATTAGGGGACGACAACTCTTGGTTTTTTCACCACGATAATGCACCTTCTCATACTGCATTGGTTTTACGTGATGTTTTCGCCAAAAATTCCACCCATATCGTTCCGCAACCATCGTATTCGCCTGATTTAGCTCCGTGTGACTTCTGGCTGTTCAGCAAACTCAAACGGTCGCTGCGGGGAGACCGTTTTGAGTCAATCGGAGGCTATTCCGGAAATTGATTTTAACAACTGTTTCGAGGATTGGAAAAAACGTTGCACAACAAGTGTATTGAGGCCGGGGGGATTACTTTGAGGGGGACGAAATAGATTTGGAGAAATAAATAAAGAATTTTAAAATTATGAACAAAGTCTTACTATTTTTTGCCCACAGTATTACATGGTTGTTATGTCCTTATTTCGGCAGAGTATATCTTGGTTCGGGTTTAGTTGACGAACGATCTGACGAATCTGCTCCTGAAGTTGCCATGGTGTTAATATGAGTGGATCTAGCCTGCCTTGATGAACCTCTGTAATGGTATTGATTATTGCAGATTGAAAACTTCGTAGACTCGTCTATATGAATGTCTCAATCTTTTGGCTAGTTTCTTCGAAGTTGTGTTTTATTAAATTGATCGTGGATTCCAAGATTGTCCTTTGTTGTAGAATTTTCTGTTGGTATTGTTGGTTGAAACTTAGCTTATTAATGTTTCCTTTGTAAGCAATATTCTAACGCGTTCAATATCTCATTCTGATCCTTTATATCGAGGTAAGATTATTTTATTTGGGAAATTATATGTGCAATGATTGTGTAGTTGCAGTACTTAGTGTTACATTTGAGCATAACTTGTCTAGTTGTTGAGTAGAATACGTTACGTGATCAAAATCTGTCCAGTAGCGAGTAAGATTGTAATACGTGATGATTTTCCACTCTCCGTTGATTAAACTTCCTTGTCCGATTTTGTCAAAATAAATGCCAGGATACCTCGCACCCATTTCGAGGGAGATAAGTTTTGTAGTCTCCGAAGATATTCGTTACTGCATCTTTCCCAAAAGTTTTGTTTAATTTTTTCTAGCAATTGCCATATTGAAAGTCTGTGAATGGTTGTATCTGAGAAATGTCCTTGGGTACGAGAACTTCCAGATTGGTTATATCAGCGGAATATTGGGCATAACGATCTCGAGTTTAGCATGGCTTCTATTTAGCTTAAAATTGTTGTTAATTCTTCATACGTGAGTATCGTATGACCCAATACTGCCTCTCATAGACCACCAAAATGAGATGATGCTGGTAGCTAAAAATGATGTCTTTTCCATCTATAGGGAGTTGTGAGGCCACAGGGCCTAGATGGTTGCACTCGTGGAGAAGGTAAGTTTCTATTTAGTTGATTACACCGTTGTCTGGTTCGGTATCTATGGCAAGTAACACATTTTAAAATTATTACTTTGGTCGCGAATTTTGCGTTTATGATCCTGTAGTTCTTGCGTACGTATGACATCGTAGGTAGGACTCATCTATATGATATTTTCTGATGTGCATGGTCTATTAATGCTTTAGTTTTGCGAGGGCAGTATTGCGGAATGCTTTTCATTATAATTTAATAAAGGGTTTTGAAGTCTTCCACCTACTCGCATGATTCCTTGTTGGTCTAGGAATGGGCTTACCTGTATAGTAGCTTACTTTTCTTGTCTACTGACCCAATCTTTAGGAGCTGCGTTAGTTCATCTTTAAAGTAGGTTCGCAGTGTATGCTTTATTATGATTGCTTCTGCTTCGTAAATATGATTTACAATATTTTTCTGAATTTTCTTTTTTGCTCCTTTTGATGAAATTGCTTACTATCTTGACAATTCTCTTCAAGTTTACAAAACTAGATGTTTTGTTAATTAAGTTCATAATTCTATTAACTGACTTCTCAGTTTGCGCGTTAAATTACTAGTTTGTGTTGTTTCGTAGCCATTCCGGATTTGTCCACCAGAGATTGTGGCTTAAGAGTTCTTTAGTTGTTACTCCTCGACTTGCGCAGTGAGGTGAATTATCACTTGATTTGATGTGATGCCATTGATTTGGTTCAGTCAGATTCCTGATTTCCGACACTCTGTTTGCAACATATGATTTGTACTTTTGTATGTCGCCTTTAATCTATAAGAGTGCTACGGTAGAATCGGTCAATGCTTGTTGTATTCTTAATGCTTTTTGATCTTGTTGAAGCAGCTTAGCTACTAGACGGGATCCGATTAGCTCTAAGTATGGTATTGTCACTATCAATTTCGTGGACGCTACTTTGGTTTTAGCTGCTACAAGTGATTACTTTTAGATAAACACAAGCGGCATTATGCTTGCCGTGAACCTCCACCATGCAATTTTAAGATCGTTGAGCAAGACTAATTCGTTGATCTAATTGACCCATTGTTCCTGTAATTCTTCTAAGATAAGTTCGTCCCATCCTAGCCCTAGAATCCAGAATTTTTGTAGCATGATTTTTGGAGTTATCACGTAGCTTGGGTGTCATAGAGAGAACATTCCGCTTTGTTATTAGGCCAATATGTATCCGAAGTTGTTTGGTAAATTCGAAGGTGTCAAGTTTGGGTTTCCAATAAAGCCCCAAAGCTTTGATTGTTTCCTTAATTTCTTCTTCTATTTACTCTGCATATCATCGGTTAGTAATTTTTCTTTGTTGCTTGCTTCAGATTAAAATCGCAACGTCAGAGTATTTCGGTTAATTGATTCCGAATTTATAATGCTTGATTCAACGCATCGCACCCCGTTATCAAATCTTCATCTTCGCTAAATATGTGGCAGCAGCTGTTCCGTAGGTTATCGTTTTCAGTTGATATCCCTGATATCAACGGTTTCTCGGTGAGTTACGAAACAGTATATGTTGGAGCTATCTGTTCTCTTCGGTAACCCATATTTGCCGAAAAATTCGATTTTTCGATATCTGTTTCAGTCCGATGTGCATTATGTCATTTAACGATTTTTCATTGATTGATTTCGCAGAGGCGTCAACTACCACTCTCAACTTTGTCATAGTGCTGGCCGGTTTTAAAATAGCGTGATGTTGCATATAGTAAGTGTTATTGGTTTCTAAAGTATGTTCCTTTGTTACCTACAACACTAAGTGTTTGGTAACCAAATTAATTATTGTATCTAATTTTTAAGTAAATAAAGTAAAAAAAAAAATAAAAAAAAAAGCTTGTGTCCGAGATCTTCATAATTTTTCATAAATTCGCTGTATTGGGTCGCCAATTCATTGTTTCCTGTGAGTTGCTTCTCTAGTAGCAGAAATCTTGATGTTGCCATTTTTTTCGTATCCCCTACGTACTGTTGATCGGTATTTTCACAATGTACCTGCCATCTGTTAGTCGTTTGAAAGTGTTTTTGATCTCCCAAAACTTTTTGAGAGTTTTCTCGATTTTATATAAAGAGTTTTCCTGAGTATCAAATTCAGTTGTTTTTACTGCAGCTTATTTAACCCACAGCTATCTTTTATTTTTCCCACATTATCCAACCTAGCCTGGAGCGTTGGGCAATTGGTTGTTTGTTGCCTTGCGTTAATATATCAGGTAGATAGATATCCGCGTAATAATCTGCTCCTAGCAGTAAATCGATTGGGGCTGGAATATTAAACCCAGGATCGGTCAGTGGTGATATTTGATTGCTCCATTTTTGAACCGTTAGTGGCTTCTGTGGATGTTTTTGTGTTAGTTTATTTACTACCAACGCTTTTATGGGTAGTTCGAATTTCAAATTGAAGTGTTGCGTTTGATCATTTACTTTCCACTTCCGGCAATTCTCATAATTCTCACCTCTGCTTTAGTTATTTTTAATTTTAAGTTATCAGTTGCCTTTGATGTGATAAAGCTTGCTTGTGATTGGTTGTAATGTTAACCAGCGCCGTTAGTAAGTAGTCTTCACCTCCCTCATCTGCTTCATTTATTGTTCTCACATTACCATCATCATTTTTATTGTTGTGTAGCAATTAATGATGTCGTCCTCCACATTGCTTGCAGGATTGATTGAGCGTGCTATTCATTGTCGAGTGGCTGCGTTAAAGACCGATTATCGTATCTATCTTTGATAATCCTCCATGCAGTTTCGTAGTTCTCGCCAGTGGCATGAAGATGTTTGATTAATTAGGCTGCCTGTTAGTATCTGTTAGTATTTTGTTGTTGTGAATCCTCTGTATTATGTTTTAAACGGTTCAGTGATGTTTGAACAGCTATCACTGTTTTGTCAAACAATTCTCATATATCGTCGTAAGTTCTCTCAGAACAGGGAGAGTTGTTTCTTCTTCGTCTGAGATTTGTGATTTAGTTCATTAATCTCTCCATGTGAGTGAGCGCTAATGTTAAAAGGTGTTCAGATTTCTCTTCATTGATAAGTTTCTGGGTGCCATCCGTCTCTTTCAATAGATTCATTTGTTACGTGTCGTATCATCTCCTGGGTTATATGGTGGAGATTTGAACTAATTCCCTTGTCCATCACCAATGGGTGTTTGTTCTGCACCAGGGTTGAGGCGAACACGCATGTCTTCCGAAAAAGTGGGGTCTGTGTTGACCACTTTCCTTCTTTCACCGTGGTAATGGTGTGTTGGCTCTAGTGTTGGTGTAGTAGCTCGAATCTTGTTGTCGTTAGTCACCATACAATGATTTTAAGCCGCTTCTTAAATTCGAGTTAGATTCGAGATATTTTACGGTTTTTCTTCAGTCTCCATCCATTTTGTAGTTGCTGTTAAGTTGAAACAACTTTCAGCTATTTCTTGCTGTTGTTTTCGAAGATTATCCATCGCTCTGTTGTTATTCGATGTTACTGTAATGCTGTAGTCAATTTGTTATCGCTATTTTCGGCTCGAGTTGTTATATTAGGCCTGCCAGTTGTTGTGGTGACTTGAGTTTTTGAATTTTCCACCGGTTGTTGTTCTTGGCTCGAAGGACCAATGTTATGGATTTAGACAGATAGCTGGTATATTTGCTCAGCTATGCCTAAATGATGTATGTTAGATTATCACTGGTGGTGTCTAACAATAAAGAACACGTTGTTAACTTGACTGTTTGCTTTATTCTAATTTCTATTTACGAAAACAGTTAATTTATTCAAAATAATTAGCTGTCTAAGCAGTTTATATGGAATATATAAAAAATGTATAACTCGATGGTGTTGAGAAGACCTAGTGAAATAGAAAAAATGGCATCACAACTTAGCAATGAAATTGCTAAGTTAAAGAAAGAAGATGAGGAGCTGAAGAAGTCCAGCCTGATAGAAGGAACAATTACCTGCATCAATGCTGATTGCAAGTCTAACCAAAAGAAAAGACCTACAAAAAAAACGGACAGAATTCAAGCCATAAGTTGGAAAACATTCACAAGCAAAATTTAATGAAACTACCGAACCAGTGCCTGTACCTCAACAACGCCAGCTACAAGAACAACACAAGTTTGCAATGAAGCCAAAGATGCCACCGCCCTTTAATGTAATTGGCATTCACAAGTGACTAAAGCTCACTGAAGAAGGTAAAGAGTGGCAGACCAACGAAGATAAACATAACAAACAAATTAAGGTTATGACCAGTGTTCTTCATCCCCCTTCCGCAAAAAGGAGGGGATATAATAGAAGCCCTCAAGATAAAAGAATAATTAAAGACGCATCCTTAAACGTGAGAAAATTGAAAATAGTCAAGGAACTAAAATCATTAAAAGAAGGCTATGAGGGTTAAAATAGAACCATTAAAAAAGAGCAAGAGCTTAATACCTCAATGTCTAGAAACGATAAGGCTTTAACCACACCCAAAGATATTGCGGGCGAGATAATAGGTGTGTAAAATGTGCCGGAAGACAAGGTACAAACTGCAAAGATTAAGAAATGAAACGCGCCAATCGACTAAAAGTCTAACGTTCCAAGTGAGAGGATTTTGGAATCCTACAACTAGAGTGCCGTTAAATCCATAGTCTAGCGAAACAAGAGGTTGTCTAGAAGCTATATATGCAACTAGAATGACAAGAAGCCACAAATAAGCTAACATCAATGCCATACATAATTTTCAAAATATTTGCAAAAAACAAGAAAACTTCTTTGGAAGCTGCCACTTCCGGTGAACCGATCTTGACCAAATCTCACTGGATTCTTCCATTGAAAAAAGCTGAAGTATGAAGTTTCATCCCGATCAATCAATCCATATGGGCTGTACAAGGACCAAATGTTTACTGAAAAACGAATTTTAACAATAATCGTCATCTACGCTTAAATTTTAGAAAATTGATCTGGACCGGTATTGTTGCAAAATCAATGTGGAATCTTGTAAATGGTTTACTTTTCACAATAAAAGAGATCATAGACGATAATCAGCAGCTAGGGGATTATGTCGGATCACACGCCTGTTATTATGACAATCAGTGCAACGATTGTTAAAAAAACTAGTCCACCTTTGCTAACGAACAAAAAAACGTGCTGGGAGAAATTCCAGAAACGTGTTGAGGATAATATTGATCTTCAGGTGCCAATTAAAAACCCGATAGAGCTAGAAGAAGAACTAGAACAACTCAACAACAATATACAAGAAGCGGCGTGGAGTAGTACCCCCTCAAGTTCCAACGAAATGCGCCGAAATGCTATTTATCCTCTGGAAGTTAGGGAATTGGTTACAGCAAAACGAAAAGCAAGAAAGGCCTGACAAAGAAGTCGAGCGCCAGAATATAAAACAACTTTAAATTTTTTATCCAATAAACTAAAGTTGCTAATTAAAGAAATCAAAAACGAATCCATTAATAAATACTTGAGTGGCCTTACTGGGGAAAAATATACCGGGCACTCCCTTTGGAAAGCGACAAAAAGTGTAAAACGACCTAAACTACAAATTACACCAGTACAAAAGAAGATGAAGAACACGTTCCACCCTCTACCTAGACAAACTGCAGAGGAAAATATACCACCAGTATATAAAATGGATAACTGCAATATATCTCCTGTCACATTACAAGAATTAAAAGAGGAAATCAATCTTAACCTAAATACAAAGAAATTTCCAGGATATGACTTAATTACAGGACAAATAGTAAAAGCTCTTCCTGAAAAAGGAATACGTAAACTACTCCAAATAATTAACGCAGTGTTCAGACTTAAACACGTTCCAAATCAATGGAAAGTAGCTGAAGTAATCATGATACCTAAACCCTACAAACCACTAAATAACAAAAATTCGTATAGGCCGATTTCCTTACACCCAATAATTTCAAAATTATTCGAGAAACTACTCCTAAAGAGACTAAAACCAATAAGAGCAGAAAGAAATCTTGTTCCCCCACACCAATTTGGCTTCAGAGAAAACCATTCAACAATAGAACAAGTACACCGAATTACAAACATAATTGAAGACTTACTTGAAAAAAAGAAAGTATGTTCAAGCGTCTTCTTGGATGTAGCACAAGCCTTTGACAGAGTATGGCATAAAGGCTTGGAATATAAATTACAAAGAGACTTACCAAAGCAGTTTTATGAAATTCTAAAATCTTACATATCTAACCGACACTTTCGAGTTAAATTAGCTGGCGAATGCTCAGAAATTAAGAAAATATCAGCAGGAGTACCACAAGGTAGCGCTCTGGGATCAACTTTATATGATCTATACGCCTCGGACCTGCCAACGATAGATGAGACTAACATAGCGTTAGTTTGCGGATGATACGGCCATCTTAGCAGTTGCTAATAGCATAGAAGAATCTACAAGCAAATTGCAAAGAGCTACTAATATTGTCAGTACAAGAAACAAAATCTGTTCACGTAAACTTTACCAACAAGAAGGTCAACTGGATACCAGTAGAACTGAACTCTCAGCAAATTCCCTATGCAAACACGGCAAAATATCTAGGCATAACCCTAGGCTCGAAACTAAAATGGAAAGAGCATGTGGAAAAGAAAAAAGAGAGTTAAACATCAAATACAGAAAGATGGATTGGCTGTTAGGAAGAAATTATGCTCTACATAATAAATTGCTACTATACCGGCAAATCCTAAAACCTGTGGGGCTGTACAAAGAAAACCAATGTCAATATCATCCAGTCATTCCAAAGCAAAGTTCTACGTGGAATAGTTAATGCACCGTGGTACATAAGAAATGACAACCTCCATAGAGATCTGAAGATGGATTTCGTCAGTGAAGAAATAAAATGCTGAGATACATCGTATGTTGGATGATTCAAACCAAGTAAAACGGCTGCGAAGTAAGAAACCGCATGATCTACAAGATCCAATCAGGAGCGACTAAAAATATAATAAAATTATATAGCCAAAGGGCTACAACCCTCCAAACAAGAATATATGTAAATTATGAAAGATGAATTACTAGAAAAAAAAACACTTCCCGGAGCTTAAGAATGAAGTTTTATCTCGATCAGTCAATCCGTCTGGACTGTAGAGAACCAACAGACTTAGGCGGACTTTTTAAAAACTATTTTTTTGACTTCGGTGATTTAGGGAATGGTAAATCTGTAAAAATCGCGAGTTCAATATTTTTCATGATTATTAAACTTTAATTTGTAGAGAAAATAACTAATCTAGCTTTGGTCTAGAGGTCTAACAAGCTTTGTATTTAACTTCTGGGATTACAATATGATTAGTGATAAGATTCGTTATCATAACTTATACAAATATAAATTAATTGTAAATTGTCAAATGTTATAAACTCCAGAAGACTGTTATAACCAGCAACCTGCCAATAAAATATATTGATTCAGATTATTACCATCTGGAATCTGAATCTAGTTCTTACGGATTAAAATATTGTTGAAATAAATTATATAGCAAAGCGCCTTTAAACCTACCAAAAAATGATTGATCGATTTGATTGCAATTTGTCGGCACTACTGAGTAGTCGATCCAAATGACCACCGAAACGAAAAAAAAAAACTAAATTCTCCAGAATCGGGCAGGTGTTAAAAAATGTTTGCAAATTATAAACAGTAACTATGTAAGACCAGTGGTAAAAAAAATGTACACATTTCAAATTAAATTATCTAGAAAACCAAATATACGGAACTCTAGGTACGCTAAAACCAAATATAAAAAAAAAATGTTTTGTTCAAAATCGTATTCAGACATGTCCATTATGATCAAATATTTTATTATCCGTTTAACATAATTCTGCTGTATAGACAACACACAGTTTTTAAACAGATTCTTTCACGGGTATTAAGCCTCTATTGAAAAACATCGAACAATACAAAACTAAGGGTTCAAATCCAAACTTTATACGGTCATACGTATTTCGAATACACAAAACCCATTTAACAATGCGGTTTAAAATTTATTGCGATGACATAAATCATTCAATCAGTGAGCGAGTCCCATTATGATAATAATCACACCCTCCTCAACTCATCACTGCATGTAGCACTAAAATCTCATGTGTCCATAATATAAATGGCATGTCCCAGCCGTAATTAATAATAATTATAATTAATAAATACAGAAAATAGGTTCGGTGGTACCCATCCATTCCACTCCATTATATAATTTCGGTGTATACGTCCATACTATATATACGAGTATATATAGACGAGCCTAGAGTCGAGAGTTACAGAATTTTTATTTTTTAATCCGTATTTTCAAGTGACTTAATCTGATTAAATTTAATAAAGATTAATACTTGTTTATGGCTTGTTACAATAAATATATACGCGTTGCTGCTATAAGGGACACCAGCAACACAATAATCAAATTTATTGATTTTTGTATGTGATTTATTAGGTTCCCACAAAACTTTTACTGCTGCGTGTCATCTAGACATACGACTTAATCTTGTACTTTGAGTATTTTTGTCTATATGCCGAGATCTTACAACAAGATTATAAAAATTTGGTGATGATGTTTTAATTGCGTCAAAGTAGTGTGTTTATGATGTGCTATGGGACAATAATTCAGAATTATACGATGGTTCTTATTATTTAATTAAGACGGCATTAATTATCGTTGCTGGTCTAGCCGTATAGAATAGATGTGCACAGCTCGGAAACTGTTGGGATCCTCGCGAAAACCTCTAATGACCGTATAGGTAATCTGAAGATATACAAATAATTAGAGCAGCATAACCATCCTATGACACGGTAGATAGGTTGCTATAATATGGCGTGTTATGTGAAACAGTGTTATAAGAGATTAGAAGCTCGTATAAAAAGGGAGGTTAGGTTCTAAAATAAACTAAAACGTTTAATTGGTTGAACGACCTCATCTGCACTTTCTGAGTTTTGTGTATTTAGCTTTTCAGAAGTTGTGCTGCAATCTTTAAATAATCTGTAATTTTGCTTTGTTTCTGTGTCTTTAGAAGGCCGTTGTAATTTCATGTATGGTGATAAACACTTTTGGAGTTCCGATTTGAATTTTTGGCTTCTTTCTGTGGAAGGGTCTGTATTTAAGCAAAAATTATTTCAACTTTTCGACTAAGTTTAAACCTTGTAGTTTTTTAGTAAACAATTGTTAACACCACTCGATTTGATTTACATGGGTTATGGATACCATTTCTACCAAATCTTCATCGACTTTTTTTTCCACTAGTATATCTTGAACGTCCTCATTAGCCATATCCACAAAACCTTCTCCTCCGACCGACCTAACAAGTTTTAATATGCAACCAATTTCATTTTCTGCTGATTTTAGCACGTTTTCTATTTCATCTGATGGTGGCCATAACTTTTTCCAACATACATTTAATGTTGTAATTTTTAGGTCTTTTAGCGATAAGGATAGAATTTCGATAAAGTGATTAATTGAAAATTGCTCCCAAGCTACAGCTACATCAATAGATTTTAGTCATGTATAAAATCCATTATAATGATCTTTTGATGTAATAAATCTTAAAGGTATAGATAATACTTTGATCCAATGACTGGAGCAATGAAGTCGTGTTAGGAGTTAGAAACACTATTTGGACGTTAGGATAATTTAAGTTATGTGGATGATCTGGCTTATTATCTATTAATAATAGCGGTTTGAAGATGCTGTATAAGATAGCGGAAATTTCTCAGCGGAAAATAAGATGTGTTGCTACTCGCCGCAAGTGGCAGCACAATCACAAAAGAGAATTTATTTTGTTATATAATTACCAGCGGCAATTTTTTATTCATTTTGTATCTCTTTTTTCACTAAATAAAACATCCCAGCGGAATAAAATATTAAAAGTGATCCTTAAAATGACAAATTGATCGATCTCCGAAGTAAAGGAACTCGGTAAATGAAACCTTGAAATTTAACAATATTCCGACTTTCCGCCATTCTAAAAGAATGACGATGAAATTTGGATAAAAGTATTGATCAGGAGTCCAAAACTTAGGACAAAATTCTAGGATCTGTTCATGCTGGACTAAACTAGGCCATTTCATAACCAATCCTTTTGAAAATTTAAATTTTTTTATAAATTTATTATCAGTTTTTGGCCAATATCTCAAAAACTTCCACTAGTAATCAATACTTTTGGTTGTTTTTCTAATAGCTTAGGTCATACTGAGACTACCAGGAAAATTTGGGGAAAATTGATGGATTAGAATTTTCACTATAATTTTTTGATTTTCTGCGGCCATATAAGTTATTTTCAGTTTTTGGCCAATATCTCAAAAACTTCCACTAGTAATCAATACTTTCGATTGTTTTTCTAATAGCTTAGGTCATACTGACACCACCCGGAAATTTTGGGGAAAATTGATGGATTAGAATTTTCACTATAATTTTTTGATTTTCTGCAGCCATATAAGTTATTTTCAGTTTTTGGCCAATATCTCAAAAACTTCCACTAGTAACCAATACTTTCGGTTGTTTTTCTAATAGCTTAGGTCATACTGACACTACCAGGAAAAGCTGGGGAAAATTGATGGATTAGAATTTTCACTATAATTTTTTGATTTTCTGCGGCCATATAAGTTATTTTCAGTTTTTGGCCAATATCTCAAAAACTTCCACTAGTAATCAATACTTTTGGTTGTTTTTCTAATAGCTTAGGTCATACTGAGACTACCAGGAAAATTTGGGGAAAATTGATGGATTAGAATTTTCACTATAATTTTTTGATTTTCTGCGGCCATATAAGTTATTTTCAGGTTTTGGCCAATATCTCAAAAACTTCCACTAGTAATCAATACTTTCGATTGTTTTTCTAATAGCTTAGGTCATACTGACACCACCAGGAAATTTTGGGGAAAATTGATGGATTAGAATTTTCACTATAATTTTTTGATTTTCTGCAGCCATATAAGTTATTTTCAGTTTTTGGCCAATATCTCAAAAACTTCCACTAGTAATCAATACTTTCGATTGTTTTTCTAATAGCTTAGGTCATACTGACACCACCAGGAAATTTTGGGGAAAATTGATGGATTAGAATTTTCACTATAAGTTTTTGATTTTCTGCGGCCATATAAGTTATTTTCAGTTTTTGGCCAATATCTCAGTGTCAGTATGACCTAAGCTATTAGAAAAACAACCGAAAGTATTGGTTACTAGTGGAAGTTTTTGAGATATTGGGCAGAAACTGAAAATAACTTATATGGCCGCAGAAAATCAAAAAATTATAGTGAAAATTCTAATCCATAAATTTTCTCCAAATTTTCCTGGTAGTCTCAGTATGACCTAAGCTATTAGAAAAACAACCGAAAGTATTAGTTACTAGTGGAAGTTTTTGAGATATTGGCCAAAAACTGAAAATAACTTATATGGCCGCAGAAAATCAAAAAATTATAGTGAAAATTCTAATCCATCAATTTTCCCCAAATTTTCCTGGTAGTCTCAGTATGACCTAAGCTATTAGAAAAACAATAGAAAGTATTGGTTACTAGTGGAAGTTTTTGAGATATTGGCCAAAAATCAAAAATAACTTATATGGCCGCAGAAAATCAAACAATTATAGTGAAAATTCTAATCCATCAATTTTCCCCAAATTTTCCTGGTAGTGTCAGTATGACCTAAGCTATTAGAAAAACAACCGAAAGTATTGATTACTAGTGGAAGTTTTTGAGATATTGGCCAATAATCGAAAATAACTTATATGGCCGCAGAAAATCAAAAAATTATAGTGAAAATTCTAATCCATCAATTTTCCACAAATTTTCCTGGTAGTCTCAGTATGACCTAAGCTATTAGAAAAACAATCGAAAGTATTGGTTACTAGTTTTTTGAGATATTGGCCAAAAACTGAAATAATAAAAAAATTTAAATTTTCAAAAGTATTGGTTATGAAATGGCCTAGTGTAGTCCAGCATGAACAGATCCTAGAATTTTGTCCTAAGTTTTGGACCCCTGATCAATACTTTTATCCAAATTTCATCGTCATTCTTTTAGAATGGTGGAAAAACGGAATATTGTTAAATTTCAAGATTTCATTTACCGAGTTCCTTTACTTCGGAGATCAATCAATTTGTCATTTTAAGGACCACTTTTAATATTTTATTCCGCTGGGATGTTTTATTTAGTGAAAAAAGAAATACAAAATGAATAAAAAACTGCCACTGGCAATTTTATAACAAAATAAATTCTCTTTTGTGATTGTGCTGCCACTTGCGGCTAGTAGCGAAATATCTTATTTTCCGCTGAGAAATTTCCGCTATCTTATTCAGCATGGTTTGAAGTCTAAATTTGTCTGCTTTAAAAAGTTTCCACCTCTGGCACAAAACAATTTAGAATCAAATTTCTAAATAAATCAGCAGTTACCCAATGAATTCGCTGCCCAATATACCGTAATATGTTTTTATTTACGCCTTTTAGTGCAAGGGGATTCAAATATTTATAAATTATCATGGGTTTTGTTAAACATTCCCCCGAAGTATTGTAATACTACACAAAAGTAAAGTTAAACGATCTTTTGATACCTTGAATCCGGGTGCAGTTTTTTCATTTTTTGATAAGAATGTTCGGTTGGGCATTTTTTTCCACCAAAGCCCGATTTAATCAGCATTGAAAACTTGAAACGCCGTGTATCCTTGATGATGGCAGCTTCATGATCTGCCGTTGGAATTCTTGAATTTTTATGTTACGAAGTGAAAAACGTTTTTTGAACTTCTCGAATCAGCCTTTACTTGCTAGAAAACCTGGTTGCACAGATGATTCACCATTTTCTTTAAGGTAGTTATAAATGTTAAGCGATTTGCGAGGGAACGAGCTGCATAATTTGCGGATATCAAAGAACCTGCAACAACAGCACTTCTAATTTCATTTTCACTTTTTTTAATGGTGCGGACTGTTGCCTAAATTTGTAGAAAAGAAATAAAACTTGCGTGATGTAGGATACCGTGTTGTAAGATACCGTGTTGTATAAGAGGATTACTGTACTCAAACAAAATGTAGCTATATAGAAAAGTGTAGCTACACAAAAATGTGTAGTGTACTCAAAAAATTTTAATTTAATTTAAACTAAATTTAAAAATAATATAAATCAAAATACATACATATAATATACTCGTATGTCCAGATTTGAAGTAAATGTTATGGTTACAAAAGACAATTGGATTCTAGCGACATAAGAGTATTTGTTGAAGTTGTTATACGCCGGAGCCGGCTTGGTTTCCATTTCAATTAGTTATAAATGTTAATGTCAATTCGGTTGCACATGAACCATATTGAAATCACGTTAAAATTCACTAAAAAAATGGTGGAAATTTTGCAGTCACAGTTGGCAAAACTAAAGCACCTTTGGGTCGTCGTGAAGCATCTTCTCGGCCGGCAATAGTGAAACTGGTGGAAAAATTTGAGCTGTTGGGACAAGTTAGTGATGTGAAGAATCGAAACCGTGTGCGTCGCGCAAGAACAACTGAGAATATTGCTGCTGTATCCCGTAGTGTTGGCGAAAACCCAGGGTTGTAAAGACTTAGGTCTTAAGGCTTTTAAAGTTTTCGTTAACACAAGAACTCAAGCCGGTCAATCACCATAAAGGTCGTATTTTCGCTGATTGGGTCAGAAAATTCAAGAATGATTGTTGAAAAGCCTCTCCATCCTCAATGTGTCACTGTTTGGTGCGGTTTTTGGGCTGGCGGTGTGATTGGACCTAACTTATTCGAAAATGAGGCTGGTGCAACTGTTACGGTGAATGGATTGCGCTACCTAGCTATGATTAATGATTTTGTATGACCGGAGTTGAAAGATATTGATGTGGACGACGTTTATTTTCCGCAAAACGTGCCACACAAGCAATGAAACAATCGCAATTTTGCAAGAAAAGTTTCCTGACCGAGTTATTTCTCGAAAAGATGATCACAATTGGCCACCGAGATCTTATGATTTAACACCTTTAGACTTTTTTCTTTGAGGCCACGTGAATGACAATGCTCCACAATCGAATCAAGACCGTAAAGATGGAATTCGTGAAGTTATTGAGGACATACAGCCACAAATGTGCGAATTGGACATGGAAAATTTCATGGCGTAGCCGTGGCGGCCATTTGGCTGATATCGTTTTCAAATGTTAATGGCATACCTTCCGCTTTACAATGAAATAAACATTCATTGATTTCGCGTAAAAATACTCTTTTTTTTAATATCAAAATGAAACCTCTTATTGGAAAACCCTTTACATACATTGAAAGGTGTTATTTTTATTTATTATTAACTGCTTTTAATGTTTATTTAATTGGTTTATAATTTATTTAATTTAATTAATTTTCTCTCTAATTATTAATAATGCACGGTGAAAATTTGTACTTAATTTTTAATTTCAAACAATATAAATAAAACATATTTTTGTAGACTGGTTTAAAGGGGTGAGACTCCTTTTCTTTTTCGTTTGTAACGACAAGATTGCTTACTGCTGGCACTATTTTCTATGAAAAAATGTATCTGGCTCTACAATATTTCTCGAAACAGGGTCGCAATTGCATGGCAATGTCAGACACGAATATCGATTGATTTGAGTTCTAAATCCTATTCAACGATTTGCTCATGCACCTCTTTTGATTGACTTAGTTATGCGGAATGGCCTCAGTATTCTGTTTTTAGGCAGTATACTACGGAAGATGTATAAATTAATGTTTGGGTACGAATTGGTCTGAATTTGAATTCTAACAAATTTTAGTTTTGAGAAAGCTGAATATGACTGGGTTATCTCTTAGCGGGTTAAGGTCAAGTTTAGTTCGGCTATGGTGAATGGAGGAACTGAATAATTATTTGAAGTTTATTTTCAAATTCATTTTGTAGAAAAATCCAGAACTTCAACCGGAATTTATATTGGAATCTCGATTCACCTCAACATACCAGATTCGTGCATAATTAGTTAAGAAATTGCCTAGCACGGCCGAACTCCAGGACTTCTCTAAAATACATTTTTAAATCACCACCCAATTCAAAATGCCTGATTTGACAATTTTTTTTTTTTTTTTGATATGGCCAAGTTTCATTCAAAATGATCGAAGTTCTACACTTCAGCGAAAAGACACGTTAAAATCCCAATACAAGCTGACCTTTTTATTAGAATACTACATCAGCTCTGCAAACTAAGTTGGAAAGTTATCGATTGAGGAACGGCCTGGTTCCATTCATTATAGCCGAACACCAAAATTTTGTCAGATTCGGCTTTGCACACCGAATTTGATCATCGTTTCTTGATAGATGGCCTAAAAATTATACTTGGTAATAAAACGAATATTCTTTGGTGACCAAGACTAATAAAACATTTGAAGTTTTGGCGAATTAAGCTAAATTTATTTGAAATAACCAATCCGATAGTTACTCCGATAGTTTTCCGGGAACCATTGCCTTTGGGATGCCTCACATATTTTTGCAATTTAAATAATAAATGTTTTTATTATTTAGGAAGTCGGAAAATATTAATTTAGAATTAAATTTCAGGAAATTTACAGATGTTGTGCGAAGAAGCAATTGTTGAAGACCAATACCATCGTTATCCATTAAACCTATTAAGCCTTTTTCCTTCCTCTAGCAGATTAGAAGTAGATTAGGATTGTGTTGTGCCGTACGATCGCTAGGTGTCTGAAACCGGGTCGCTCTGTCCCAAAAAAAAAACTTTCCTATCCTTCCTATTGTTATGTGTAAACGCAGGCTGTAGGAATACGCCCGGCGTTATGCGGGACACTTGTCCAGTACTTGGTCCTACAGTCCAATCAATCATTACCAAAGGTTGATGAGAATAATGTCAATAATACTGGTCGTGTAGGGTTTCCGTCATTAATTTTTTACATCATTTCAGCTGGTTGTTGCTCTTGGACACATTATAAGTCACTTTTTAAAATTTATTCAAAAATTGCTTTTTTTTCATTGGGGCGTTTACATTAGGCATTTTATTCGAAATTTTTAGCATTAAAAAACCGAATTTTTTTATTAATTTCATTTCTTAAAGGTGTTTAGTAAAAGTGTTGTAAATTGATTTAAAAATCAAAATGGATAACGACTGGGTTACTGAAAATATTGAGGTAACCTATTTATCTGACGATGTAGGATATCTTGTTGAATCAAATAGTCAAGACTTATCAGTATCTGAATTAAATACTGATACAGATTCCAACTTGGAAGTGAATAATGATTTGGAAAACCTAATACAGGTTTATGAAACCCTTCCGCAGTTATGGAACCCCACACACGTGGGGTATATGAAAAAGGTTGTAACGGATAGTGCGTTGGATAAACTTCTCCCTATAGATAGGAAAATGTAAGATGGAGCAAATCGGGGGGATGTGCGGCGGAAAATAAATACGCTGCGGTCAAATTATCGAAAAGAATTAAGAAAAATAATGGATTCGAAGAGATCGGGGTGCGGTACTAATGAAGTATTCAAACCTACTTCATGGGTTTTTATGGTGCTATTCCACTAGGAAAGAGACAAATTTTACAAAAATTTTGCCGAAAACATGACAAAGGCAAGAACTAAAATTTGCATTAGCGCGACTGAGATAAAACATTTTTATTTTATGGTATAAAAAGTTGGAGAAATTTTGCCATCAACAAAAACTAACCTATAAATTATTTACAAAATATGAAAAATCTTTATTTTTAATGTTTGACAATAATTTTATGTCCCAAAAATTCCAAAAAAAAATTATTATTATTTTTTCGATGAAATAAAATATGCCTTTTAATTATTTTTGAGTGATGTGGAAGTGGATGATTTGGATTCTGAAGAAAAGGATAATACGATTACATTAATCATTTGAGTGCTATCGAACGGACATTGAAATTTTGATAATGTTGAATGATGCCGATCTTATACAATTTGTCTCAGGTAACCGATCAATTTCTATTTGACTGTTTCTGAATGTAGAATGGAAAATAACAGAATCATTCTGACTGTGTAAGCAAATGTAGGTACCAAATTGGTATTTTATATTTTTACTTTCAGTTCGAGAACAATTAAAAGATTTAACGAAACAGTTCGATAAATTAGGCAACAAACGGACCACGATATTTTGTTGGATGTCGACGTCAGACAAGACAAAATTGAAGGCTGGAACTAGGGTAGCTTTAGATATAAAGTGCTTGTTTAATAACTGAAGTGTTTAATTACACTCGTGATCATCAACCGTGCATTATATTACTGGATGAAATGCAATTGGAAGTCGTCGTTTTTCCGAAGCTACATCAGTCGATCGTAAAATTTAACGTCTCTAATGGAATTGCTTAATCAAATGGATGGTTTCGATTCGTTGGGTTAGGTTAAAATGATTATGGCTACAAACCGTCCGGATACGCTAGATCCGGCATTACTACGGCCCGGACGTTTAGATCGTAAAATCGAAATTCTGCTTCCTAATGAACAGTCACGTTCGGAAATTAAAAAAATGCATGAAATTTATTATGAAACCATTGTTAAATGGTCGGATAGTTATTTAACAAATGTTTCGAATGGCGGTTTATGAATACAAGTAAGTCTTTCAATAAAAAAATGGTAAAGTATTAATTAACAACAATTTCGTTTTACTTTAGATTACTATATGTTGGCGTTCAAGCCATCTTTCATCAAAACATTGTGGTTTAATCTCACTCGTTTTGGCCAAAATTAATTTTCGTCTCCAATCTCGATGCTGTTAATTTCATTGAGTACAACGCTGAAATAGATTTGTTTGGGTTTTGCCTAACTAGCATTTCCAGAGACTCGTTCATTTAACTGTGGTGCTAGCAGTTCACAAGGCAGATGTGGTGGTATGCAACGAGGCCCACGACGATTTCAACCTATTCAAGATTTTACCCGCGAAGATATTGAGGTTAGGCCACCATTATCGATCAAACAAATTTGATCGATTACGATATTTGGACGAATATTGGATACGAAAATTTTCTCGTTGAGCTTCCATTGGCCGGGTTCATCTTATCGAAATTGGCCGGTAAGCATTCGGATTTCGATAGACATCAACTGACATCACTGGATCCCGTATTGCATAGACATTTACTATCTCAAATCATATGAGGACGATGTATCAGAATTAGATTTATATTTTACTATTGTCTGCCGTGTGTTTGTGGTGATTTAGGAATATCGCGAGTTGAAGAGCTGCGACAAAACGGTTCTAATATAATGGTCAACTCATCCAATCGCATTGAATATATCCAATTAATGGTCGACTTTATATTAAATAAACAAATTCAAATAAATTTTAATAAATAAATTTTAATTTTAATGATAATTAAACACAAAGGAACTATTCTGGCCTAGTTACCTAGTTCAAAGAACGATGTCAAAATACAGCGGGATGAAGACGGGTAATATGAGCAGTCGGTATTAGTTTTAAATTTTGATTTGACAATTTTTTAATAGAAAAATAACGTAAAAAAATTAAATGCAAAGAGAAATTTCAAGAAGGCGAAAAAATATTATATAAAATGTAGTGTGAATTCATCCAATATTTTTTCAAGTTTTTCCAAAAAAAAAAATTGTTTATTGTGTCGACACACCAAGCACAAAAAATTTATGTTTCTACCATAAACAAATCAAAATAATAAAAGTTTGCTGAGAGTGGGGGATTTTTTTTCATTTTGGTTGCCATAAAAAATACTTTGTTTGATATTTTTTATTTATAATTATGGCAACCAACTCAACAACAACAAAACATTTTAGAAAAAAAAAAAAATACTGATGTACGGGTCATACACAGAGAGAATCTATATTTTTATCTCGTTCTAGTTTTCTGCAAAATAAAACGCTGTTGTAGTGGGATAGGCCCATTATGCTTTAAATTTTTTAGACAGGTATGAAAAACCTGTAAGTTCTACTCATCAATTAAAAAAGGTAAGTACATATATATGTGCGATTATTTGGGACAGTCCAATAGTAAGGCGGGATGAAGCGCTCACGACTTTAGAGCCACAACAAAGAATCTTTGCTGAGCGTGCAATAAATGAAGTGCTATTCGAGGCTCGACTAGGGAAACTAAATGAGGACCCTTGGAGAACAACAGCAACCCCGTCCAGCAGTACCTCAAAAACACACCAGTCATCATCATCAAGAAATTCATCATCTACGAGTTTTGAATTAGAATCACCTCAACAGTCAACATCAGATCAACCTCAGAGCCCAATTTCCTTGTTTTTTCAAATATTTGAACCAAACCATATAAATGAAAATAAATAATTTTAATTTTATAATATAATTGTATTTTATTTTAATAATTATAAATAATGGGATACATGATTAAAAATTTAATGACACAATTGATCTCGGTTCTGTTTTGCTATTGATGAACGGTTTCTGCTTTGAGTGCTTTGAACCTGAACCAAATTGTTTGCATTTTCTTCATTTGAATGCATATACAAATGATTATTTTGCTTAGCTAAAAAGTTGTGCAAATAACAACACGCCATGGTTATGGTTTCAGCCTGTTTTGGTTCAAGGTTCATCACTTTTTGGAACACGCCAAATCTGGATGCCAATATGCCAAACGCGTTTTCTACAACAACTCGGGCTCTTGACCACCGTTTGTTGAACTCGTGTCGCTCCTGGTTTAATGTCTTTTGCCAATAAGGTTTAATTAAATTGATATTTAAGGCAAATGCCGCGTCCGCGACAAACGCTTATGTGTAAACATCATTCGTATTTGGTAAAGCAACAGGTTTTGTAAATTTTAATTTTAATTTTGCATTAATTCACCAAATTTGGAATAATACAAAACTCCTCCTCCATCCGATATTTTTCCATTAATTCCGGCATCTACCATGATGAACTCTTTCCTTGCATTCACAACCGCCAACAAAACTATACTCTAAAATCGCTTATAGTTATAGTACAAGGAACCCGAATTTGCCGGTTTTTTTGAGTCCAATGTATTATAAAAATGACGAAATTTACAGAAGTCTTCGGAAATTTTAGTCCAATCATCTGGTGTTGTGGGAAACTGAAAATTTAACATCAATTAAAAATAAAATATTATATGTATGTCTATTTAGACTTACTTTCATGTATGCTCGTAGTACATATATAAACACTTCACATATTTCAAGAATAATCTGACTAATTGCTGTGGGTAATATAACAGCTGAAAATTTTATATGTTCAAAACTCCTTCCTGTCTCCAAGTATGCTAACATTTCATTAGCTGATATGCTCTCCCGTATATTTGTGTCTTGCCTTCGAATGTATGGTCCAACCATCCCTAGTAACTCTCGAAAAGTTTCACCGTCCATCCGGAAGTAGTTGTTAAAATCTACTGCCTCAGTTGTTCCAATTTCTTTTAATAATAAAACGTCAGAATATTTGTTACGTTTCTGTAGCCATCCTTTTACACAGCGTCGACGCCGGACATTTTTATTTACAGAAAGAGCTAATATAATAGCAATACAAGCTTTCTTCTTAGCACTCATCATTCAGGAACAAAAACAATTTAATTAAATATAACTAAATAATTTAATATGTTTTTATTTAACTTTTGCACACAGTAATTTAAACACGCAAAATAATACGCTTCTTATCAACTTGAGGGACACCCACAAACAAAAAGTACGACGCAAGTACGTCAATTCTGCATAGTAATGATGAAAATAATGATGGTTTGGAATGATCGTATAATGTTAAAAAATACTGACGGAATAATGATGGCGGTAATGACATTATTATTGATCGTGGGAGATTATGATTATTCCCCATATTGATAAAGTAGATTTTGATAAAAATTAAAAAAACAAATAAAATTTACAAGATACCACGTATAAAAATACATAAACGTATAAATTAGTGTAATAATATAAAGACAAATATATAAATATCCCTCGAGTTCTGGGGCAGCAGCTGGTCTGTTAAATTTTCGACTAACTCACATATTTCAGGTGGCGTGCCGATTAAATCATTATTCTCCATTTTTTTTTAGTTGAATGCCAATTTGACTCAACCAAATTAAAACTTCAAATAACAAAACAAAATAAATAAATTTACGCTTACTACAATTCAGTAAAAAAATTCGGGCTACTTCGCCTTAGTTAATATTATTTTACATAGAGCAAGTGTTTCCCGTATCAAATTAATTTTCTTATCAACAAAAAATCTTAACGGTTGGTGTGCCTTCTACGACTAGTAGTAGAAAAAATAGTGTATACGCCACGCTTGAGAAGTGCTATTATAGCCCTCGCTTACTATAACCCTCGACGTTCCGGGTCTCGGGCTATAATAACATACTTCTTTAAAAGGAGCTCCACCAATTTTTCTAATTCAAAATTATCAATCTTAAAACCGCCACCCACTTGGTAAAATTTCCAAAGTGAAAGAACCATTAGATCAACTTAGAATACCGGGTGCTATCGAAGATGTACCACAATTCGGCGGTAATAGTCGAACGCTATTCGATTTTATAGAAAATGTCTAAGAAATTATAACATTAGTAAAAGATCTAGTTGGAATGAAGAACTAAATATGTATGGCATTCCACTAATGCAGGAAAACATAAGAACTAATTTAGGACACCATTATAGTGAGAAGAGAAATGAAACTAGTTTGGTAAGGGATCAACAACTAATCCCAAAAATACCATAATGATCCCGTATCCAATATTGTAGTGATGAACATTGTGTTAAAAGAAGTCCTTAAATGGACAGTTGGTTCAAATCCGAGAGTATGTCACTGAATTCGTTAGGTATGGGCATTCTATTGGTGGTAGTCTGGGACGTTTCATTTTGTGCTTGAATAAGTAGACTGCTAAAATTTATCGTTGGTTGATAAAATACTTCTGATTTTGTGTTAAAGTTGAGAATGGAATGTATAGTTGTTATTCCGTCCGTAATTGTGCAGGCCTTGTGTATCGCTATGGCTCTCGTTCCTCTTATATTTGTGGTTGTTGAAAGGAAGCTCAGATATAAAAATCCAGGTGCATGGATCGAATGTACACACCACATATTTCGTGGTGTTATACATCGAACCTCACAATCAGCGGTAGATGTAATCTGCATTCTTTATGGATTTGCAGGCAGCAACCGAATTTCCGCGCGCCACTGTTTGCCGATTTTTTCAATTAAATTTTTTTGTAAAAACTGAAAACATATCCTGAAAACTTCACTTCGGTTCAAAGGTCAATGACAAGCCATCGTAGAGATGTCTACCTTTAACGGTATATGAAATCATGTTAATTAGACAATTCTTAATGTTTTCTAGAAGCCAACATATTTATGCGTTGGGGCAGTCAAAGACTTTTGTCATTTTTAAAATTTTGCTACAGTAAAAAGTGTAGTGGAGGTTCGAAGGTCGATCACAAGGCATCGTAGAGATGTCTACCCTTAACGGTATATGAAATCATGTTAATTAGACAATTCTTAATGTTTTCTAGAAGCCAATATATTTATGCGTTGGGGCAGTCATAGACTTTTGTCATTTTTAAAATTTTGCTGTAGTAAAAAGTGTAGTGGAGGTTCGAAGGTCAATGACAAGGCATCGCAGAGATGTCTACCCTTAACGGTATATAAAATCATGTTAATTAGACAATTCTTTATCTTTTCTAGAAGCCGTGGTGGGGCAGTCATAGATTTTTTTCATTTTTAAAATTTTTCTATAGTAAAAAGTGTAGTGACGGTTCGAAGACTAATGACAAGGTATTGTAGAGATGTCTACCCTTAACGGTATATGAAATCATGTTAATTAGACAATTCTTAATATTTTCTAGAAGCCAAGATATTTATGCGTTGGGGCAGTCATAGACTTTTTTCATTTTTAAAATTTTGCTACAGTAAAAAGTGTAGTGACGGTTCGAAGGTCAATCACAAGGCATCGTAGAGATGTCTACCCTTAACGGTATATGAAATCATGTTAATTAGACAATTCTTAATGTTTTCTAGAAGCCAACATATTTATGCGTTGGGGCAGTCATAGACTTTTGTCATTTTTAAAATTTTGCTATAGTAAAAAGTGTAGTGGAGGTTCGAAGGTCAATGACAAGGCATCGTAGAGAAGTCTACCCTTAACGGTATATGAAATCATGTTAATTAGACAATTCTTAATGTTTTCTAGAAGCCAACATATTTATGCGGTTGGGCAGTCATCGATTTTTTTACATTTTTAAAATTTTGCTATGGTAGAAAGTGCAGTGGCGGTTCGATGGTTAATGGCAAGGCATTGTAGAGATGTCTACCCTTAACGATGTATGAAATCATGTTAATTAGACAATTCTTAATGTTTTCTAGAAGCCAACATATATATGCGGTAGCGCAGTCATCGATTTTTTTACATTTTTAAAATTTTGCTGTAGTAAAAAGTGTAGTGACGGTTCGAAGGTCAATGACAAGGCATCGTAGAGATGTCTGCCCTTAACGGTATATGAAATCATGTTAATTAGACAATTCTTAATGTTTTCTAGAAGCCAACATATTTATGCGGTTGGGCAGTCATAGATTTTTTTCATTTTTAAAATGTTGCTGTAGTAGAAAGTGTAGTGGAGGTTCGAAGGTCAATGACAAGGCATCGAATAGATGTCTACCCTTAACGGTATATGAAATCATGTTAATTAGACAATTCTTAATGTTTTCTAGAAGCCAACATATTTATGCGTTGGTGCAGTCATAGACTTTAGTCATTTTTAAAATTTTGCTGTAGTAAAAAGAGTAGTGGAGGTTCGAAGGTCAATCACAAGGCATCGTAGAGATGTCTACCCTTAACGGTATATGAAATCATGTTAATTAGACAATTCTTAATGTTTTCTAGAAGCCAACATATTTATGCGGTTGGGCAGTCATACACTTTTGTCATTTTTAAAATTTTGCTACAGTAAAAAGTGTAGTGACGGTTCGAAGGTCAATCACAAGGCTTCGTAGAGATGTCTACCCTTAACGGTATATGAAATCATGTTAATTAGACAATTCTTAATGTTTTCTAGAAGCCAACATATTTATGCGGTTGGGCAGTCATACACTTTTGTCGTTTTTAAAATTTTGCTACAGTAAAAAGTGTAGTGACGGTTCGAAGGTCAATCACAAGGCTTCGTAGAGATGTCTACCCTTAACGGTATATGAAATCATGTTTATTAGACAATTCTTAATGTTTTCTAGAAGCCAACATATTTATGCGTTGGAGCAGTCATAGACTTTTGTCATTTTTCAAATTTCGCCTTAGCAAAAGGTTTAGTGGAGGTTCGAAGGTCAATGACAAGGCATCGAATAGATGTCTACCCTTAACGATATATGAAATCATGTTTACTAGACAATTCTTAATGTTTTCTAGAAGCCAACATATTTATGCGTTGGGGCAGTCATAGACTTTTGTCATTTTTAAAATTTTGCTGTAGTAAAAAGTGTAGTGGCGGTTCGAAGGTCAATGACAAGGCATCGAATAGATGTCTACCCTTAACGGTATATGAAATCATGTTAATTAGACAATTCTTAATGTTTTCTAGAAGCCAACATATTTATGCGTTGGTGCAGTCATAGACTTTTGTCATTTTTAAAATTTTGCTGTAGTGAAAAGTGTAGTGGCGGTTCGAAGGTCAATGACAAGGCATCGTAGAGATGTCTACCCTTAACGGTATACGAAATCATGTTAATTCGGCAATTCTTAATGTTTTCTAGAAGCCAAGATGTTTATGCGGTAGAGCAGTCATAGATTTTTTTCATTTTTAAAATTTTGCTATAGTAAAAAGTGCAGTGGCGGTTTGAAGGCCAATGACAAGACGTCATTGATTAACTATTGATCCTTACTACACTGAATAGTGTAGGTAAAATTTAATCAGGATATTTGTTTATATACACTTTAAAGCTTTTGTAAGGTTTTTTGTCAGTTTGTCGGAAACTTTACGCTACTAAAACTGCGCATAACGTCGTGATACATTGTAGGTAATTCTTAATTTGAAAAATAATATTCGACAGCGAGTGAACTACAAATTATGTTGCTTTGATACATCAGTTCTTGACACGCACAAATCCTCTTTATCTCAACTGGGTTTCCGGTACAATTTGTTTAAACAATACACTTCGATTTCGCAGAAAAACCTTTTGCCTCCAAAACAAGTGTGAAAAAATTGCAATCTATATGCAAATTTGTTAATTACGGATTTAAAAACCTTTAATTCCCAGAATGCGTAAAATTTGAAATAAAAATTCTCACCGTTATTATATTTTGCAATATTCTACACGAACATGTACATGCGATGGATGTTCCCAGCATCCAAACAAAAAAATGCTAATAGTTTCTGGACAATTTGTGAACCATATCGTGTATTCCCATTGTCCTGCGTATTATTATGATGTCGTCCCCAAATTCCATTCAAATTCCCACAGATTTGACATTTTTATTTTATTTATTATAATTTAATTTAATAATTTATTGTAAAATGAAAACACACGCAGCCCGAAAGAGACTAAAAGATTTAGATTTAAACGTAGGTAGTCTTTCTTGTTGTACTCGTACCTACAAGAAGAAAAGGATCGCAACCAGATAAAGAAACATTTAATCTCTCTGTTTAAATTTTTAAAGTAATCGGTTTAAATAATTTTGGAATAAAATACTAAATATTGTTACAATAATAAAGATTTAAAAAAATTTGTTGGTTCCTATTTCTTAAAGAATTACAAAGTCCATTATTTTATTTATTATACCGTAAAAATTTACTCGCACACCGATACATGAGAGAAGTTTAAAATGTTACGGTAAACAGACAAATGTGGGTAGGAATCCACCAATTTTACCATCCAGACCTTTTCAAATCACCATCGTACACGTGTAGGAATTCAATTTCGGATTTTTTTTTATTTAAATGAGAGCATTAACATATCTTAACCATTGTTCGTGGATGTTGGATGCTGCACACTGCATATAGAGATCATAAAACTGACCTATACGATTCAGTTATTAAACACAAAAATATAAAAGCACATTAAATATGTAAGAAGGAATGAAAGGAGTTTGACACAATCCCAATCCAAACCGTACATACCGACATAAATTTACCATGTTTATGTTGTAAAACTCATAATTGAAATCCCGCACAGATGTTAGTTTACCGGAGATAAATATTGAAAATTAACTGAACCCAAAATTTATTTAGATTTACTAACGAAATGAGAGCTGCGGCTGTGTGTCCATCGCATATAATTTAGAACACGGGAAAATACACAAATGCTGTCTGCAATCAGTAACTCGGTATACCCTCCAAACGTGTATTAAGTTATTAACTCTAAAAATAGAGTCATTGGATTTTGATTTTATGCGGTGAACATTTTTTCAGAGGGAGGTTTAAGGATTTTTATCGATAATTTATTTTTAGACCAGAGTTATTTTAGAGAGGGCTCAGTTCATTACGTAATTTATTTACACATAAAGTAATTTTATTTACTTGGAATTTAGGTCCCCTTCTTAAAATTTATATCGTGGCGATTATTAAACCAGGTTAATTGAATTTTTGGGAAAAATAGTTAAGCTATTTTTGGTTTGTGTCTTATATGTGGGGTGGCAACTGTAGCCGTTTTGATCGTTGGTTCCTATAATAGCACAGAGTTAAACTTTGAATTCATAAGATGGAAGCTTCTGAGTCACATTTAAGAATGGACAACGAGCAAAATATGTTTTAAATACAGTCTAATCGAACTCTTCAGTGCCATCCGTCTAGTACATAAAGTTTATCCAGTCTAAGCTCATCCGGTAATCATTTATTATCAACTTTAACACCACAGTTCATCAACGTGTGTCACACGAAAATGCCATTAAATGTGCCTATTGTATTAAGAACTGTAAAATAAAACGGGCACGTAAAGCACATAAGGCACATGGACCCAACCGACCCCACAGATGCAAAATCTGTGATAAGATGTTCATATTTTCTCACCACCTCAAGAATCACGAAGAAATTCTTGATATTGTCAAAGAGTTGTCCTGCCCCGAATGTCAAAGACGTTTACCACTAAGGATCTCTACATTAACTTATAACTACTGGAAAGGGGCAGCATTTGTTAACGCGTCAATTTTGAAAGGCATATTTAGTGCCACAAAGTAAGAATGATCCAGCCAAATCATAGGAAGACGATAAGTTTCAAAAATCGTAAATATTGTCCAACATGAATTTTCAGAACAAACAATTTGGATACACAAATCCCTAAATGTAGCTATGACAGAGGAGCAAGCAACAAGAACAAACCGAAAAAGACGAAATTCGAAACGAAATTCGCTGTGTTGGTATGGATATATGCGTTCTGATTGTACCGATCCTGTTGTAGTAATGTCTTCAATACTAGAATAAATATTGAACGAAATGAGAGATTTGCCTGATGTGCAACTATTTATGCTCCCTGTTAACGCAAAACTCGTTCCCAATTACTATCGCGTTGTTCTATGCTAAATGGAATTGCAAACAATTCTCGTAAATTTACGACAAAAGCAATATCAAAGTCGGGAAGAATTTTTGGTCGACGTAAAGCACATAAATATCGTTCACGTGCTGAGTTCTTAGGGAGGATAGAACTGATTGAGAAAAATTGTGAGTAGAATAATGGCATAGATTCCAATTTTTCAAAATATCGCGTTGGTTCAGAGTCGAGCTCGCAATGAGGTCGAATTATATGCAACGTGGGCTCACAACGAACATGAAGGTTTTGGCCCCCACGAAAATGATTTACAAATTAAGTCGGATCAGCAATTTATACAATGTAAAGTACACTATACTAGTATTACATAGGATGCCGTAAAAGTTTTTAGAAAATTGTGGTCAGTGTATGTCAGTCAAAAAGTGTTTTGGAGGTTATGTTTCTCAGAAGTCATCTATCAATTCGCATCGAAAATTTTCGTGTGATGGTTTTTTACGATTTTTGAAAGGGGCTAATTCAATAAAACTGTGCTTCGAATCACTTCATTCGACTTTTGACGACGAAGCACCATCCTTGGCTAATGTTTATAATTGGTACTTAAACGTGAATTTAAACGTGAACGACGTTCACTCTAAGATGAGCCTCGTTAAAGTTGTCCAAAAACAGCTGTTGTGCCAGAAAACATCGATGCTGTGAGAAAACTGATTGAAGAGTATCGTCATGTGACTTATCGTGTAATTGAGGCATGCCTAGGCATTAGTAACACCAGCGTACGATCTTACATGAACGTTTAAAGGTGCGGAAGCTATGTGCACGTTGGATTCCACATTTGTTGACAGACGCATAAAATGGTTCGTTTCGATTGGAGATATACAAAATCGTGACAGTGACGAGTCATGGATATATGCGTATGAGCCGGGCAGAAAAGAGCAATCGACTGTTTGTGTCTTTCAATTCGAAGAAAAACCAACAAAAGTTGTGTAAGCTCGGAGCGTTGGGAAGCAAATGGTAGCGTGTTTCTTCTCGAAAGATGGTCATATGGCTACTGTGGCTTTTGAAAATCAAAAGACAGTCAATTCAGCTTGGTATACGATCATTTGTTTGTCCGAGGTTTTCATCAAATTGAGAGAAAACAACCCAATTCGGCGGATCATTTTGCATCACGATAATGCATTATGAACTCGAGGAACTTGTACTCGTATGGTCATTATTTACCTCAAAATTGTTTATGCTTTACCATTTTATTGTGTGATAATGATGTTGGACATTGTAAAGAATTTCTTAATAGGGACGTTCGAAATTTGTTGGGTTATAGCACCCAAGTTGTTATATGTTGTCAAATCTGTTATGAATTGTTCAGTAGTATTTGGCAAATTACCAAGGATGGTTATAGCATTGTCTAGTCGACAGGAATTGTATTATTTATCGGCCGACATAAGTTTCGCGGTAAGTTTCAGCATCTTCTTTCTACCATTTAATCCACCTAACATAGGCCCTATTTACAACCAAATTTTTATCGTGTAAACGATTTTAAAAAATTTTAACTTTGTTCATTTAACGATGTCACACAACATAAACATAAATGTGCTTCATTACCATATAAAAGCTTTGGGTCAAATTTTTCAATATGGAAAATAATTGAACTTCATCTTGAAATGGTTTGAATTGCCAAGAAACGGACATATGATGGCGGACATATATGGGATAATGAGTGTAAAATACCGGATCACAAACAATAAAATCGTGTTCCTAGAAGCCCTTCAACTTTACAACCAGCTTGCAGTTCCTGCAAGTATCTACTAAGTGTCTGACCGTCGACAAATGGAGAGAACGACATGCTCCCTCCATTTAACATTTACAAACAATGAGCCAAACTTCATAAAACTTCAAGAAAACTATGCAGAACAGCCACAGGAAGTTCTAGCACTGGCAGATCTAAAAAGCAAAATTCAATTACTCGTTACTTAATGAACACCTTCCAGTAGAAATAATCGCCATTATCGTCAACCTAAGGCACCAGTTTCACTACCTCGGTCGAGCATAGCAACTGAAGTTTGAAATGGCTGCACATTAACCTCGAGGCCTCGGAATGTGTTAAACCCAGTTTAAGATGGGTTAATATGTATCCCGTTCAGGTGTACTTAGATATATGCCCTAAGTACAAGATTTAGAAATTTCTTAGATTATAAGGCGCGACCATCGGTAACCTTACACCTTCAGAAATTTTCCGAGATCTGACTTGGACTATTACAACCGAGCCAACTAAAAGTAAAATGGACCTCCGATTATTTATTCACTTCCAGAAGTGAAGCAAAGCCGCAAAAAAATTAAATCTAACAAAAACAAAATATTAATTCGAGAACATTCTTAATGTTTTACCTGGCAGAATCGCTAATAGTTTTTGTAGTTGGCTCCATCTGTGTGCTTCCAGCATCACGTATTAAACAGATGTTTAAATTATCAAGAAGTGCCTGACGTATAGTTCTTAATTGGCAGTTCAATTCTCAAGTCGGCATACACGATAATCTGGCACACCAAGGCTGTTCATGTTAACTTTTCTAAATATTCCTATATTTCAAACTGGGCGTCACTGCCCAAGTATTTCGGTGCTTAACAATTATTGCATCTATAGGACATGACTTAGAACGTGACAAACTAAATAGCTCAAATTTACTACTCAGTATATTATTGAAAATTATTACCTGCATTATTTCTATACCCAAGCGACAATGAAATTTAGGAACACAAAACCCAAATTAACAACAATAACAGTTGGTCATCAAAGACAAAACGGATTAGTCGTACAACAATCAGCTTTGTCGTATTGTCCTACAATTTCTTATTTATACAATTTAGATTACATTTGTGAGTACAAAGAAACTATACAAACCTAATAACCGTGTTGAATGTGATTTGACCAATTTAGTGCACTACAAAATTTATAATTTAACGTAATTATCTGCATAAATCGAACAAATCCCTTCAATGCTATTTTAAAAAATTTGATCTATTGTTGTTCGAGCGGCCACAAATTACAAATATTAACGACATAATCGCACCGCAAAATGCGATGGGATCGATTATTACGCTCTAATGGGCTTTGCATTGTGATTGTGCATCAGTAATTTATTTTTAATGCGATTTATTTTCTAGACCGATTGTGCGACATCGTACATGTTATTTTGGTTGTGAGAGAAACAGGACACAGCACATGTCGGTGCTAAATAATAAATCTGCATATACCATTCAACACGAAATTATCCGTACTGACAAATTCTTGAAGACTAATTGATCCATAAAAAAAAATATGTCCGGTGGTAGGTACATAAATCTCGAATACACCACACTTGATTTCTAAATCGAAAAGTTGAACATACTGGATTTTTGGTAAAAGCTGTCATAAATTTCAGAAAACCAACAAGGTCAACCCTATTGTTGAAACTTTAATCTGTTATCTGGCCGAAGCCCTCCCAACTCTTTCGCGGTTCGCTTTTCACGTCCTACCTTACGCAGTTGCCAGCCAAATCGAGGATGTACGGCTATAGGCCGATAGATAATTTTATTCCATTAATGCTTGAATATGATTTCGACCATGTGGTCGGCGCAGCTGGCGCGTACATAGCGTAATCTGGAGGTTCAATTTTCGATGATTCTTCGCAGCAATTGCGGCCGTATCCCGCTAATGACTCGCCAAATGTTGTGTTTCTTTGAGTGAATTAATTGTATCCCGCGCTGGGTGGCATGTGGCACCGTCCTGTTGGAACCACATATCAGCAAGATTTATGCCATCCAATTGGGGTGCAAAAACGTTAGAAATCATGTCTCCATGCCATTCACCGTTGACTGACTAACATTCCGCCCATTATCGTTTTGAGAATGGTGTTTCGGCAAAGACTTGTGGATTATCTTCACTCCAAATCCGACGATTCTGTCTATTAACGTACTCATTTAACCAAAAGTGAGCTTCATCGTTGAACAAAATTTTGTATGGAAAATCGACATCAATATCATTTTGTGCTTCAGCTCATTGGCCGAATTGGCGGCGTGTGCGATGGTCGGAAGGCTTTAATTCCTGCACAAGTTGAATTTTGTAAGCACTTAAACCAAGATTCTTAGATAAAATCTTCCACAAAGTGGATGAACACATCTCCAGTTGCTGAGATCGACGTTGAATTGTTTGATTTGGGTCTTCCTCAATGCTACGCTGTACAGCGTCTACCGCTTGTTCGGTACACACTGTTTGACGTCTTAGTGGATGTGTATTATCATTGAGAGTATACATGGTGCGAAAACGGTCCATAGTTAACCGAATTACCCGCTCTGATGGACGATTATGACGACCCTAAAATCGACGAAATGTACGATGAGTTTGCCGAACAGAACCATTATTTTGATAAAAAAAAATTCAACAATTCACAAGAGTTGCTCTAGCGTGAGTCCATTCATTATGCATAATAACGGGGACGGATTTAGAAAAAACGGCAAATCTCTCACAAAAACAATTCGAGCACTCGCATATATTTGGCGTTTCTATTGAAATAACCACCATAAAGATGAAAACCGGAACAGGCCTCTAACAATTAAAGAGTTAGAAGCAGCTAAAATTAAGATTATAAAGGTGGCACAAGCTTCTTCATTTAAAGACAATATAAGAAAATTAAAGGAAAAGGGATCAGTGGGCTTCAAGAGTAAAATTCTCTCCTTACATCCACTTCAGGATAAAAATGGAGTACCTTGAATAGGTGGACGATTGCAACATTAAATTTTGAAGTCTAACGAAAAACATCCGATCATCCTACCACCTAAATGTCATCTCGTGAGTTTGATCATAAGTACTCGGCATGGAGGTTTGAACTTAACGCTAGCATTTATAAGGAAGCAATTTTGGATTCTCCAATACAAAAGAGCAACAAACAACACACCGAATCGCCAATGTCACATGTGTTTTAGGTTCTACCTCCTCCAAGAGTAACAACCTCAAGCGAATAGGCTATGCTGGGCCTAGTAATTTTCGAATACCCAAGGGCCGCAGAACAAAGAGTAAGAAGTGGCACATCGCCATTTTCATCTGTTTAACAACGGAAGAGATGCATATAAAACTGAGAACAGATATTTACAATCTATTCTTCTTGCAACCGATATTTCAAGATATTAGCAAACAAAGGGAAACAATGACATTTCATTCCTCCAGGCTCACCACATTTCGACGGTATGTGAAAAGCAGGAGTGAAATCGGTAATGCAACATTTGTACCACTAACATATGAAGAATTAACAACTTTGTTGTGCCAGATTGAAGCAACATTAAGTTCTAAACCGCTATGTCCACTATCAGAGCAACCTAATAAAGTTGAATGTCTAACACTCGGGCAGTTTTTAATGAGTGATTCTAGGCTCGCCCCGCAAGACTTCTGGAAAATGTGGGACAAAAATTATCTCCACCTGCTATGCTCGAAAAACCCCTGATATTCAAAAGTCTTTTTTTTCTATCATGCAGTTGGAGAGCGAAGTCCTAGATTCATACCTCCTCGCGGTACTCACTGGGTAACTCTAAATGAATCAAGCGGTGTAGTGGAGACGAGCAGTGGAAATACAGGGTGGCTGAGACCAAATGTTACTGACTTCACTCTGCTGTCATTTGTGTAGTTGTCATTTTCGCGCGTCAATTTTTTGGCAGTTTAAAGTTTGGTTAGTTGTTTACATGTGGTCAACAAATAATTGTTCTAAATTAATATCTTCATAAAAAAATCGTAATGGAATTCAAACGTAATAGTGTAATTGCACTGTAGTTGGGTGGAAATTCACAAACAGCAATAGTTCGTCAGCTCCAGCATTTGAATGTGAATAAAATATTTGTGTATCGAATCATAACTCGATACAACGAAACTGGTAGCATCGCTAAACGCAACAGAGGTTGTCCTAAAAAGACAGCAACATCTAAAGAAATGATTCGAAATGTGAAGAAATGAATCCAACGAAATCCTCGTCAAAGTGCCAATCAATTAGCCGCACGTCTACATGAAAAATGAACTACACTTGAAGCCCTGCAAGATACAAAAAGTTCAAGATCTTACGGAGGCACAAATAAGTTAGGCTTGAAAGAACACGAGCATTGAAGGCCTTGGCCGAACGTGATTAGATTCCAAAAATTTTCTTTTCTGATGAGAAAATTTTCACCATTCAACAGTATGTGAATAAACAAAATGATCGTGTTTGGTTAGAGCACAAGTCCAACGATAATTTGGACACAAGAGTTGCCATGCGCAAGCAATCACCAGCTTATGTTATGGGTTGGGCTGCAGTGACTGCAGATGGACGCACTCCTCTGGTTTTCATCGAACATGGAGTCAAGGTAAACCAAAAGGTGTACCGCCAAAAGATCCTAAACGATGCTTTGCTACCTTGGGCACGTAAACACTTTGGTACGAACCGTTGGACATTCCAACAGGACTCGGCACCGTCACACAAAGCTCGAGAGATACAACAATTTTTACAAAATTGCGTTCCGCGGCTGATTTCGTCGAAAGAATGGCCACCATATTCACCGGACTTGAATCCCATGGGTTTCTCCAAATGGCCCATTTTGGAGAGTAAGGTGCCCAATAAAAAATACGAAAGTGTTGATGCATTGAAGTCAGCTCTTGTTCGAGAATGGAATAAAATTCCGCAAGCTCACGTTCGGTCAGCATGCAATGCTTTCTATGGAAGACTGAATCAAATAATCAGAGCCAAAGGAGGTCATATCGAGCAGTCACGTGTTTTTCATAAAATGTAATATGTTTACAACATATTCCACGAAATTTCAATCAAAATTAAAAAAATTACAGCGTTTTCATTTGGTAACACTTGGTCGCAGCCACCCTGTATGTTTATAGTTCGGGACACTACATGTCAGGGCGAGTCATTGGCGCCCCAAAACCAATACCAAATCAAATACCAATACTAGGTAGGTTAGAAGCGACTGAAGCAGGCGTCCGTCTTGTTGTACAGGGTGTCCACCGGGAAGGTATACTACTTTGTTTTGCCGCCATTTAGGCGAATATTAGTATTGACAGTTCATACTTGACAGTCATGAACCCTAATCAAAGCCCTCGAATTACCACATCGGATTCATCACAAATTCGACCTCGAAAATTGTACACGGACAACGCTTTAAAAAAATGGTGACATGGAACCTGCTTAATCTATTAAGACCTGGAGATCTCCAGAATCTTTCGAATCAAGCAGTGAGTTACACATTGGACATACTTGCACTGCAAGAGCTTAGATGGCCGGAAGTGGGCCTCTATGACACCACCAATGGTGACACTTTTCATTACAGCGGCTATCAGAATGGAGGAGAATTTGGAATTAACTTCTTCATCCATCGGCGCGTACCATATCATCAACTTCCGGTCAGACAACGCACTAAGAAATTTAACAGCACAACCGCTAATGTACATGCACCCACCGAAGATAAATCAGATGACATCAAAGATATATTCTTTGTCGAGCTGGAGGATGTATGCTAGTGAAGTTTATCCAAACTAATTCAAAAAATACAACAACAACACACTTATTGTAATAGTATTGGTGAAAGTAAACATTCAGGCGAATTTATATTAAGTAATTTAGAGGAGATGTGATTTTTTAATTGGCCTTAGCTACATTCCAAAGTCATTCTAAGTATTCTCTAAGCATTTAGCATGAACTTCAGTGATACTAGTGGACTACTGAAACAAGAAGGAGTTTCTAATGTGCCCGACAGGGTATTCCAAATGTAATTATTTTAATGGGCCCATTAAAATAATTACATTATTAAAACTCATGGAACACCCTGTCAGACCCATTAGAAAATCGTATAATATGCTCGGGACACTCATTTTTGTTTCAGTAGTCCACCAGTATTACTGAAGTTCATGCTAAATGCTTAGAAAATACTTAGAATGACTTTGGAATGTAGCTAAGGCCAATTAAAAAATCACATCTCCTCTAAATTACTTAATATAAATTCGCCTGAATGTTTACTTTCACCAATACTATTACAATAAGTGTGTTGTTGTTGTATTTTTTGGATTAGTTTGGACAAACTTCACTAGCATGAGGAAGTCATCAATAAAATCCCGCACCACGACTTTAAAATCATCGTGGGCGACTTTAATGCAAAAATCGGTTGGAGTGCAGAAAATACATCAAACATCGGTCCTAACAGTCTGCACCTAACTAGTAACCTAACCGACCTGGCAATAATGTACAATTTAGTTGTATCAAGTACGTTTTTCCCACATAAGAAAATCCACAAAGTAACGTGTAGATCGAATGATGGAAATAAGTGCAAACTGTCATCTACGTTCAATAGACAAGCACAAAAGACCGTTCGTTGAATGTCGATGCTTTAAAAACCAAGCGTCACTGCATAGTTACCAGTCAGCTGTCACAGTAACAACGAAGAAGCTTCTCTAACATCCAGGAGCAGTGGCACGCTATACAAATACGGCACGCAGTGAAAAATGGTTGGCTCACAACACTAAAAGCACTCTAGCTTTAGCAGAATATCTCCGCGCTAGGAAAGCCACGAATAAATGCTTTCGACAAAAGAAACGCGATCATTTGAGATCATGCATCGAAAAAATCAGCTTCCAAGAGGAACAAGAAAATTCAATGCACTATTTTGCTAACGCCAGGAATCTCATTAAAGACTTCCACACAAGAAGTACAGCCATCGAAGACGCGAATAGTGGGCTGAGAACAAGCATGGCTAATGTTCTCTCATCATAGCAAACCTACTTTCAAAATTTGATAAATCGAAATGACAAAGTGACCCTCATTAGAGCAATTGCTCCTCCAGATGAACAGAGTCTTTGTCGAATATCCCACAGTGGAGGAAGTAGACGCAGCTTCGAAAGGATCCCCGCAGAATTGATAAGCTCGGAGGTGCTACTCTTACATCAAATCTATTCTAATTTATTTGAGAACAAGTAGAGCTGCCGTAATCAAAAAACCGAAACAACATTGGCGACTATCAATGTGGTTTTCGTTCGAGCCGATTGACCACTGACTAGTGTTTTACCATGAGGATGATTTTGATGTGTGTTGAAATGTTGGAAGTACAACATAACCATATGTACGTCAACTATATATAGACTTCTGACAGGCTCGAACTCGAATCTCTGTGTAAATTAACAACGTCTGGGTCTGTATGTAGAATCGTAATTGAAGGAACTGTATCCTTGAAATAACATCTGGTGTTCGACAGGGAGATGCACTCGCGCCTGTGCTGTTCAATTTGGCGCTTGAGTATAAGGAGTGAGGAAAAGCAACATTGAAACTTCGTGCTTCATATTTAATAAATCAGAACAAATCCTTGGATATGCAGATGATATCGTGCTTTTTGGCCGAAGGCCTAGCGATAAGAACAGTTTCATACCGCCCGATTGCTGCGCAGGTAAACTTGGTTTGGAGGTGCACAGTAGTAAAACCAAATGTTTAGCAATACCCAGGAACATGGCAAATCTCTGAATTGGGGCCATAATTTTGATGCACCGAAAACTTTAAATACTTCGAATCAGTTATAATATCGTTGAATGATATGCAGGCAGAAATAAAAGTCCGAATCGCTGCCAGACAACGATTTTTCTACGCGTTCACAAAATTATTGTGAACTAAACATTTATCGCAGTCGTGCAGGCTCCCACTTTATAAAACACTCATAACAGATGTGCTGGATTTCGGAAGCGGGAGCTGGACCATGACCTCTAACAATTGTAGATTGGTAATTACCTTCGAAGGTCATTCAGTCAATGGTGGTCAAATTAAAGTTGCGAACAACGAATTTCGGATTCGTATGAACCAGGAAATAAACCAACTTCTCGGTGGTAGTGATATCATCGGATTCATCAAATCGAATTGAGTTAGATGGCTTAATAAAGTGTTCCATCAACAACCAGCCGGTGTGCCTAGTATAGGTAGACCCGAATGCGCTGGCGTGTCGCGTGACGACGTCGAACAAGACCTACACAAATTAGGATGTCGAAACTGGAGGACGAGAGCGATTGATCGAGACGGATTTAGGATCATAGTGCAGGCGGTAATATCCCTTCATGGGATGAGAAATGGGATGAAAGCTAAAGAGGGAGAGAGAGAAAGGTATGCAGTTAAAAGATGTCATTGTCTTAATCTTAGGCTCTACAAACCCTTATGCATCCTTTTTTGTCACAAGACCTATGTGCCAGAGTTGCGCGTGCCACTAAATAAAAACAATTATCCTTCGGTTTATACAACAAACAAATTAGTGAAATTCTGCTTAAAGTTCCTGTCCCAACTCATATGCAAGTTTCGGTTAGGATGACCAAATAACAAAAAATTTTGCTAGCAATTCATGGTAGAATACTTAATACCAACATATAAACCAAAATTGGCAATAATCAGTTCAGTTCTGATCGCAATCACTTTCTAAACGTGGCTAAATTTCATTACGCTTAGCCTTATTCTACAAAACCAGGAATTTGAAAATACAAAATTTAGACAAACTAGGATTTACAATTCATTAAAATCGATTCGGGATTTCAAGAGTAACTGCAACACTTGTTGAACCCTGAACAAGAAAAAAATTTCGAAGAACATTTTATCGTTGTTAGAAGATGATGTCATAATATGTACCAACAACAGTGAACCAAACTAATCTCTCCTGAACAGAATATTGAAGTTATCGACAAATCATAATATGTTCAAGGCCAACATGAAGCATGTAGGTAGCCCTAAAGGTACACTCAAAAGATTCAGATTTGATGTACAAGGTGAGACAGCTAATCAGCCCGTTCGAAATGGATCACTACACGAAGGCCGGTGAGCCAAGTCCCACCAATATTTATAACGGCGAAATCATTTTGAACAACAAAGAGTCGAAATGTGTATTCGTGTAGTTGATGGAACGTCTAAGGTTTCACCGTAAACCTTATCAGCGACCACACTGCTTGCACTTGCATATAACCCGTCGTTTAAGATGGCCGTAAATAGTTTTGTTGTTTGTGTCCTAAACGAAAATACGATTATATATCTGTTATATGCCGTCTAATTCATTATCACATATTTTCAAAATATTTAAACTAAAAATTTTCCACCTTGTTATCACCGGCAAGTCTTTACATTATATCGAGACACATAATCAATTGAAATTTACAACCCACCTTTTTCGGTGCCTTTTATCCCACATGATGATACACTTCGTATATACAGGACAAATTGAGACCTACACCAATGTTTTCTTTTCATTACGTAGGTTTAATTGACAAAAAATAGTGATTTGTTAACGATATGCAACTCCCAGATATATTGACACCCTTGGCGATCGTGTTTGTGTAACAGATCGAGTTCAAACAAAATCTACCGAAACGAATTGTTATCGAAGAATTATAATTCGACTCCCTAGGTGTAACAAAGAACGTCATCTTCTCTGTTTGGGTAAAATGTGTATACATATAAGGTAGGTTGACAACTGTGATAAACAAAAAGTAAAACATAATGCAGGTATGATGACTTTTGTCCAAAAATATGCGATAAAACAGGAGGGCGATATTTTTTATACGATGCTCCATACACAATGACAAGAAGAATTCTAAACTCTGGTGGTCGGGTAAACAATTTTGACGACATTCCGGTCCAAAAATGTGTAGATGTACAGCGCGTACGGCAATTAATAATGTTGGACACATTTTAGCAATCGATGAAAATTGACATTTCTTCAGGTCTTGTTTACGTTTTAACATAAACACTCTGGGTAGTCTGTCTTGACGTAGACAAAACGATATTTTTTTTTGTTGTTCTTCATTATCATCCCCCGATTTGTTTGTAGTTTGTAATCTTACCGCCTTATTTAAAGAAAACACCGTAAAAATTATTTAGGTAATTTATTTGTTGTTGCGATTTTAGGTGAATAAAGTTGTCTCAAAAGGTGAAGAGAACATATAAGATTTTTTTGTGTGCGTCTGTGACTTTATTTGATTAAGGTTCTGTGGGCATTGTGTATATTTAAAAATCCCAAAATGTAAAAAAGGTACAGAAATTATAGATCGTTCCTTTTTATCAATTCGCATTCATCCAATCCACCCGCCTTATTATTTACTCAGTGCGGTGGTAAGATTATTTGTGAAACATTTGGTCTAATTATCTCTGCGTGTCGCTTTATCGGTTTGTTTGGCTAACTAAATAGGCGGCATAATTATATCTGTCTATCCACAATCGATCATAAATTTATTCAATTATCCAAATATCCTTATTCAGCTGTGGACAGCCAAAAAATTTTGATTCTGTGCCTGAACAGGTAACAGTACGTAAAAGCTAAGTTTTGATTACTCTCAGTGATGTTAATAAACACAACTCTGATCCTCTGGTGTAGTGCAGATCACAGCGCCAACCCATCATCCTTATCAATCTACAGGCTAACATGGAGCTTGAAATGATGGTTCCCCACCAAGCCGTAACTTCTAGTGTTTGGTAGAAATTATAATCACCGCTTAATCAACCTGTAATTATTCATCCGCCTCTCTCATTCAGAACAACAATAAATTTTCTCAATTCTGTCGTCATCCATTGTTCCCGAACAATGATAGCCATGCAGTTCACGATTGGAGTCATAGCATGTTAGTCATGAATGAATTATTTTCAGAAAGACTTTTGTTTTACGACAAGTAAAAGTAACAGCATACATTATCTGGACGAAACATTTTGGCTTTGAGGATAAAAAAATTCGACGCACTTCTTCTCTACCTTACGCCGTCGCCTGCCAGTTCGTCTGCACATTGACAAGGGGTCATAGTTCAGTTCACTTATAGATCGTAATCTGATGATAAAAAGTCTCTTTTGCATCCTGCCCCTATCAAACGCCATAGCTTTGACCACTGTGCCCAGTTTTGCTGAACCAGATGTAAAATTTGTTAATCAATCAAAGAACACAGAATTTTCCAGCGTCGTTTCGTGCCTACGACCACAAAGAAAATTTTGGAATCGATACGTCATACAGTATAAACCGTTAGATGAAATCGATAAAAGTTTGACAGAATATTTCACCAAATCTGTTCATGTATTATAATCCGGGTTCAAGGTCTGGTAGTTGAAAATGATAAGTGCAAAATGTGGCTGCAAAGTGTGAGTTCAAATGGACAGCTTGTAAGAAATTTAATTCTGATAAAAGAGCTAGGTAACCCTAGCTTGGGTAACGTCATTTTCATTGCCCAAGCTCACGAAAGAAATTCATTAGAACATGAATTGAAAACGAGGTAGACAAAATCGTGCTCAGTCGTTCCGCCTCAATCGAAACGAGCGTGTCAGATAAAAATGCTTTAAAGTCAGATGTCGGAAATGTCTTTTCATCGAGATTAGTTAAGTCGATCTCAAAAGGGTGGTTCGAAAATTTTTAAAATCCCATGACGAATTGTTCAAAATTTCGAAAACTTGTTGAACCAATCAGAGGTGAAAGATCGAGCCAACAGTTTTCGTGTGAGAAAAGCATTAGCGTTGTATGAAGTTGCTCAGCAGTCAAATTGGACTGAGCATTGTAGTAAGAAATTAGCTAAAAAAGTTCGCTCTCGCTAGTTCAATAATTACCAGCCTAAAGTCGCGATTGGGAACAGAACCTTGAGTGTCTTTGGTAATGTTCGGGTGCCAGTGCGAGGTCAATTTGACGTTAGTGTGTAATTTTTGAAAGTTTAGACGTCATTGCCACTACTTGTGACTGCAGCCGACAAAGCTATTTCGTGCAATTAGGAAAAATACTCGAGCATTTTCGAACCTGGTTTGGATCACTGTAATCAATTCAAAGTCTACTTAACTTTAAAGCCTGATGTTACGCTGAATTGTTTGAACAGATGGATGAAGTCCAAGAGTCATTATGATAGATTGGTTTCACTTGGCGTTCTTCAACCAATCCAATTCAATCGATAGGCCGCACATCGTTATTGTCGGTAAAGGTGTCAAAAAGTAACTGAAAATCTGCGGAGATTTTAAAGTCACGGTACACTCTCAACCCCGAGGAATACGATTTTCGAAGATTGGCCTTCGAAGCGAGGCATATTTGCAATTAGAACTTGGCAGTAAATCGAAAGATCTGGTGGCATTTTCGACTTCATTAGGACTATACCAGTACCGTTTGGATTAGCTAGCGCGCCAGCAATATTTCAATAAGTCATTGAGGGATGACAGCGAAAAGGTCGATGCACTTTTATGACGTTTTTCCGGATGTGAAATTTGATCGTAAAGAGTGCGCGTATTAAGTGAACGAAGAGTAGTTGGAAATGTGAAGAGTTTCCTCTGCGAACAGTAAAAAAATTACTGCACAAACAGCTAGAGATAAGGACGGAGTTTGTGCGTCCAGTCCTATGTGAAGGAAGGATGGCCAAACTCTGACCAAAACCGAAATGATCTGAGATTTCATGTAAGAAAAAATTACATTTTCAATAGCGTTTCTCATTTCCAAACTGGGTTTACTCGAGTCATAGTTCATCTCAGTATGCGGAAGAAAATGTTGATCACTTTACAACTGCGCGTTTCCATCTCTCGTCAAATGGAGAGGCAGAAAGGCTTGTGAGATATTGCCAACAACATCAAATGGTATGCAGGCAGAAATAAAAGTCCAAATTTCTACCGGACTGCTCTCGCAGTCGTGCAAGCTCACAGTTTATAAATCATTCATAAAACCTGTGCTGTAAACAATTACAGAGGAACCAATATACACAGAATCCAACCCCTATCCAGACAGTGTGAGAAACATGATAAAGGAACAAATTGGTTAACTTCTGGAAAATGGAGTCATACAACCTTCAAAGAGGCCTATAACTCCTCAATCTGAATTGTGAATGAAAAACCGGACGCCTCGATACACACAAATGCAGGATGGACTTTGGTAATGCAAAGGGCTATCCCAGAATCGATCTGACATCGGGATTTTGGGCCTATTTTTCTCTAAACTTCAAAAAACCAACGTTATCAACCTGTATAAGACCTGTATAAGACGGAATTCTTGAAATGATAACCGAATTCCTAAGTTACATCATCACAAACCAACGCATTAGAGCTGACCCAAAGAATATGGCGGATCGTGGCATTCCACGACCTAGCATCATGCTAAGGTAGCGAACCAATTGACAAACCTTAAATTAAATCCAACGACGATCAATGGAAAGAAAATTGCTTGAGAAATACATACAAATTCTACATTAGGTGGTTAAAGAAAATTCCTAGTTACAAAATTCGTCTAACCCAGAGAATGTTACGGATATCTGCAATAAATAAAAAACATTCTCAATCATAAAAGAGGAACACAAAATGCTATCTAATAAAAAATTATACGCAAGCCTGCGACACCGGCATTATCTATAAATATAATAAAGATCCTAACCGCCCGTGAAGAAATCTTGGAAACACCCATTCCGACGTATCCAGCAGAGATTCTCCATCTTGGAGAAACCGTACCAAAACTGCTGATAATGGACAACGAGAGAACCCTCGTTAGTCCTATAATTACAGAGTATCTAAAAACTTTGGGAGTAAAGATTTACCTAACGCCGTCGCAAAGAAGTGAGGTAAATTAGACTGTTGAATGAACTCTTTTCATTCGATAGCAATTGAAATAGTCAGATGTCTACAAAATGAATATACAACATTAACAGTGAAGGAATTAATCAATAACAGTAGATCGCTATAATAATTCTATACACTACCACGGATTTACTGCCAGAATATAGCCGACGATATAATTGGAAAAATTAGGAAGGCCCAGGAAACCAAAATCGCAAGAGAAAAAAACTAAGAGACAAAGAAATAAAACCTTCAAAACCGAGGATACCATCTTCACCCTGCAGGTAACGAATTCATTAAGCCCAGATAAAAAATTTCATGTCTATTTCCTGACCATGGCCTACTCAGCTTTAAACATTTACTGAGCTAATTCACGTAATTAATGTATACGGCTGTGAAGAACTAATCGACCAACTAACACCAATGATCAACAGCATACATCAAGGAAGCAAACTTTGACCTCACCTGACCCATCAAACGAAACAAATCTCGCAGTTGATTCCTGAACTCAAGAATCAAAAACTAAGAACCAATTGGATCGGCAGCGCATGGAAATGGATCGCAGATCTGTAGCGTCAACTGGATGACTGAGATTAAATAGTAAAAAGCCAAAACTAACAATTATAAATCAATAAAGCCTTAATGAACGGGTCATCAAATGCACAGCGAATACAATAAAATTGTTGAAATTTAAATAAAGATGAGAATGATAAAATGCACCAAATACTGTTCAACCGCATTATGCATATCAAAGAGGAAAAAAAAGGAATAATTTGAGCTACGCCGAACCAATGAAGATGGTTATTAATTCTACAATCCTATATGTCATATCGATACCTGACAAGTAAACAGAACGAAGGTCAAGAGTTAATCGGAACAAACAAATATAATTGGAACTCAAAGAAATTCTGCTAAACCAAATCGAACTATATGAAAATAGCCAGAAATGTAACCATTTCCGAGATATCACGATATATTAAACGAGTTTGTTGAAAGAACTAAATTAAGACCACCATTAAGACCAATCAACTTCGAAGAGGGTTAAATGCCAGCTGCGATTATCAGTTCAATAAAAACCAAATTGTTAAAACCCTGAGAAATACTCAGAAGGAAGCTTTTTGACACAATACCATAATGAAACAGTAAGGATCAACGATTCAACCTTTAAAACAAGGAAATAGGAACGTTCTAGATTCTACCACCAATATTTCGGACAAACATAACAGAAAAACGCATCAGAATTGACTCGGCATACCTACGTAAATTGAACAAATCTCTCGTTCGAACGTTTAGCCATCGCTATTTTCTTAATCATCGTCATTGTCATCAAAAGAGTAAGAGAAAAACGCCAAAGGAGTATGCTGTTTGTAGACAAACCAATCCACCAAGAAGCAATTACCAATGCCAGGAAATCAAGGGAAGAGTTAACCATAACATGAGAAATGTCGAGTCTACAGAATTAGCAGACAAGCACATTCAATCTACAGCCTGTATTTTAAACAATAGTTTAATTTTATTTTGTAAGCAAAACGAATATAAGAAAAAAATGGGGTGAAAGGGTGAATAAGTGATGGCCAACACCCGCCTTTCTTTTATCACGAATGTAAACATAGATCTCGAAAACTCCACACTTGATTTCTAAAACGGAAAATTAAGAAGGTCAAGTCTTGTTGAAAATTTAATCTTTAACATTATTTGAATCTTTTCATTATTTGTAATTTTTTTTAAATGTAAAGTTAAAATTGAAAATGCTTCAACTGAAGCTACCACTTCCGGTACACAAATGTTTACCAAAATTCGCAAGGATCTCCCAATTAATGAAAAAAGTTTAAGTTTGAAATTTTATTTGGAATAGTCAATCCACCTTTTGGGTAAATTTTTTTATCAAAACACGTCATTTCCGGTAAAATTTGACGATTTGAACACAATATTGCAAAAAACGAAAAAGCTCCTATGGAAGCATGTACGTGAAGATAGACGGAAAAGTAGCCCGAAATAAAAACCATTGTGTTTTAGCTAAATCTATATAGTATTTTCGGGCTGACTCGAAATAATTAGAAAAACTGCCTTACCTATACTTCTTATCCCGAAATTATTTTTTTATTACAAAAACGAATTTCAACAAAAGATTTACTAATAAATTTTCTTCTATAACAGGTTTTACACAGAGAATACCTGAGACTTCAATCTCCGCCCCAAAACAATGTAGGCCATCTGGATAAAAAAAAATTTAGCTGCATTTTTATACGAGCTGGGAAGAAGGTTGGTGCCAAACTTAGTATGTAACGATTTTCAGCTAAAAATAAACGTTACACACTGAGCTTGGCACTAAACTTCTTTCCAGCTCTTATAGTAATAAAGCTACAGCTTTTGGATTGCAGATGGCCTACACTACTTCGTGACAGTAACCCGAATCAAAAGTAATATCTATGGAAACCGCCACAGGAGAAAATTTCTTAGTAAATTTTTGATTCAAAATTGTTAAATACTGGGTGTGGCCCGAACCTTCTTTCCAGCTCGTATAGAAATTGAGTTACATTTAGATTTCTGATGACCTATACTACTCATACTAGAATCATTTTCATGCTCATATAGTGATCAGGCTATATATTGTGAATTTATGGTCTTTACTACTTCGTTGCAGTGGCCGAAAAATCAGGTAATTCCTGTGAAACAAAACACTGAAGAAAAATACTGAGTATGACACGAACCATATTTCCAGCTCGTTTAGAAATCGGACTACTTTTTTTGGATTCCAGATGGCTTACACTACTTCGCTACAGTGGCCGAACTCCTGTGGCCAATTCCTGCGACAACCGTCACACGTGAAAATTTCTAAGTAAATTGTTTATTGAAAATCGTTAACTACTGAGTCTGGCACGAACCTTCTTTCCAGCTCGTATAGAAATAGGACTACGTTTTTTGGATTCCAGATGGCTTACACTACTTTGATACAGTGGCCGAACTCCTGTGGCCAATTGCTGTGACAACCGTCACTTCTAAGTAAATTGTTTATTGAACCTTCTTTCCAGCTCGTTTAGAAATCGGACTACGTTTTTTGGATTCCAGATGGCTTACACTACTTCGCTACAGTGGCCGAACTCCTGTGGCCAATTCCTGTGACAACCGTCACACGAGAACATTTCTAAGTAAATTGTTTATTGAAAATCGTTAACTACTGAGTCTGGCACGAACCTTCTTTCCAGCTCGTATAGAAATAGGGCTTCATTTTTGGATTCCAGATGGCCTAATCCACCACTGACGAGAATGAGTTGATATTTTTTTTTAAATTTCACGAAGTATCAATATATTTTTAAAGCACACAAAATTGGCTGTTTTATTGCTTCGAAATCTATAAAATGATAGTTCTATATTCTCGAAATGAATCACGATTCACCCCACAGAGTATTTGTATGGTAGTAGTGCAAATTGGAATTTGGAACAGTAGGGACTAATGGCTTTACTAACTCTCACGGGCTCGCGGGAGCTAATTGTGCCCCTCATGACGCTTAGCGCCCTGATGGGGAATAAAAAAAACTACATGGATGAAGGACAACAAAAAAGTCCCTAAAGCTGTCACTTCCAGTGAATCGATTTCGGCCAAAATCAATTTATGGTCGATCAGACATTTAGTCTGCACGAAATCACGCACACACATAGAGATTTATTAAAACTATTTTGTTTTAAAATACGAATACGTCGTCAAATTTAGTTATCAATCTCTGGAATCGACGAAACAAGGTTTCTACAACACAGTAACGTATTTGAAATTTACTTCAAATCAAAATACAGGTCGTATCTCGATCAAATTAGAGGACAAATCAAAGTACAGTACGTGACAAAATAAACCGAACGACGCTCATCAAAATACAATTTTTAGCATAACATTTCAGCAGATTTCTTTTTGAGCCTTATTAATTGAAAAATAATTTAATTTTATAAATTGGACTATTTTTGCTGCGACAAAATGCAACAAACAGTTCGATGTAAAATTTCAATGGCTTTATTCATTTCACTAAACAATCTAACTACTAATTTCAAAGGATTTAAGCATTAATATTTTGTTGGTCCTCCTTTAGCGTTTTTAACTGCTTGCAACCTATTTGGCATGCTATCAACTAGCTTTGCTATGTTTTCCCATGTCTCCTTAATTAAGTTGACAAATTCTCTTTTGTTTGTTCTTTTAGTGGTCGGGATATTATGATCGATGATCGACCACAAATTCTCAATCGGATTGAGATTTGGGCTTTGTGGGGGCCACTCAGGCAGTTTAATTTTTTTTTTGTTTTGAAAAATGTCGATGCAACTTTCGAAGTGTGCTTGGGGTCGTTACCCCGTTGAAAAGTGTAACGTCGCTCAAGATTTAATTTACGCACAGATTTTGTTAAATTTTGATTTAATATTTGCACATAGTCATCCCCCTTAATTATCCCGCCAACCAATACGAGCTCACAGACTCCGTTAGGTGAGAAGCACCCCCACATCATAATACTACCTCAACCGTGTTTCACAGTCTTCTTTAAAAATCTATCTTTGAGTCCCTCACCCCGATCTCGCCAAACTCTTTCACGCCTCTTTGACCCAAATAGTTCAAATTTGGACTAGATTGGTCTTATTGATTATGAAATACATCCAATAAGCACTTGGAAGTGGAACAACGCAATCGAATAAAGATTGAAAAGTCTACGCGATAATTTAGACTTCACCCATCTTAACGATGAAGAATATTCTGCTCTTTTAAAAATAATTCGTGAATTTAATGATGTTTTCCATTTACCTGGGGATCAACTAACAACCATTAATGCTTTGCATACTATAAATTTAAAACCTAATGTAAACCCTACAAATGTAGAGCCATATAGACTGCCTGAAGCAACAAAACGAGAAATAGATACTCAAATTAACGAAATGTTTGCAAATAATATTATTGAACCGAGCAAAAGCGGATGGAATTCCCCTTTACTCGTAGTTCCCAAAAAGTCAAACGGAGAAAAGAAATGGCGCGTACTCATCGACTATAGAAAATTGAATGAGAAAACGGAAGACAAATTCTTTCCATTACCCAATATTACCGACATCTTGGAACAACTTGAGAAATCTTGTTCCAATGGATATCATCAGGTACTAATGGATGAAAAATACAAGGATAAGACTGCCTTCTCTTCGTCAACCGGACACTATCATTTCCTTCGGATGCCTTTCGGGTTAAAGGGTGCCCCGGCTACATTCCAAAGGTTAATGAACCATGTTTTGACCGGTTTAAACGGCATAAAATGCTTAGTTTATTTGGACGACATAGCCATTTATGGATCAAGTTTAAATGACCATAATTCCAAGCTTAGGGAAATTCTTTGATGTTTGAGAAAATTTAATTTGAAGTTAAACCCAACAAAATGTGTATTTCTAAAACCAGAAATCAGTTATCTGGGTCATATTATATCAGCGACCGGTATCACACCTGATCCAAGGAAAATCGAAAGCATAAAAAATGTTCCAGCTCCTAAGACACCGATGGAATTGAAATCATTTTTAGGCTTGGTAGGCTATTATCGAAAATTTATCTATGACTTCGCAAAATCTTCGTCCCCATTAACAAATCTGCTAAAAAAAGATGCTTCGTACGAGTGGACACCATTTTGTGATGAAGCATTTCATAAATTAAAATCAAAAATCATTGATTCTCCAGCTTTACTACAATTTCCAGATTTTAATAAAACTTTCTACCTTACTTGCGACGCTACTGACTATGCAATTGGTTCAGTTTTATCACAATATACGGAATCAAAAGATCAGCCTGTTGGTTTTGCAAGTAGAAAATTAAACAAGAGTGAACGTGACTATGCTGTTATTGAGAAAGAGTTGTTGGCTATAGTGTGGAGTATAGAACATTTCCGTCCATACCTGTATTGTAGATACTTCACTATAAGAACTGATCATAGACCATTGACATGGTTAAGCAATATTTGAAGATTTCAATTATTCTGTTGAATATAAACCTGGAAAACAAAATGTAGTAGCCGATTGTTTAACTCGTGCACCAAATGTGTCGTGCACCGACTTAAGGAATTTTTCTATTTTCCCAACATGTAGAAAACTATAATCAAATATGTTCAAACTTGCGCTGAATGTCAAAGAAATAAAAGCACATTATGCAAAACTGCGCAAATTTGCACATGTGCAAAACTACCTATGAAAATATCTACTACTTCATTTAAGCCTTTCCAAAAGATATTTCTGGACATAGTCGGACCAATGATACCTACCTACAACCATAATAAATCCATACTTACCATTCAGGACGATTTGTCCAAATATTCATTAGCGATACCAATAAAAAGCCAGGAAGCGGAACTGGTAGCCCGAGCATTTGTGAAAAAGTTTATATGTATATTTGCTTGTCCCGAAACGATTCTAACTGATCAGGGATCAAATTTTATGGGCCAATTATTAGAACATACTTGAAAATTTCTGCAAATAACTAAACTTATTACAACCGCTTATCATCCTCAGACGAATGGCGCGCTAGTACGATCGCACAAAACACTTATCGAATATTTAAGACAGAAAGTGATCCTCTATCCTGGGATGAATGGCTGCCATATACAATGCTTATCTATAACACAACACCCCACACCTCAACTGAAAGAATGCCTTATGAACTTATATTTGGACATAAGCCAAAACTACCGAGTTCTTTATTTTAAGATCTTGATACATCTAGTAGATATTATGAGGATTATCTTAGTGAGCTTAAATTCAAATTACAAACAGCTCATCAATTAGCTAGGACCCGATTGTTAGAAGTAAAACAGAAAAGCAAAGAAATTTATGATAAAAAAATTAGAGATCGGTCAATTTTAAACCAAACAATTTAGTGATGCTAAAACATGAGGCACGTCCTAATAAATTATCAGCTTTATGGAATGGTCCTTATAAAATTATCGAAACTCCAACCCCAGAGAATTCCATAATAAAAGTCGGTCGATCAAATAGACAAGTACATAACAATCGATTGAAAATGTATTATAATTGAATTCCTTGTTGAACGAAATTAACTAGTTATTCCGATCTAGGTACCCCTTTGTTCAGGATTCCTTATTATGTGTAAAATAAAATTTAAAAAAATATGAAAATTTTTTTTTTAAAGTTTAAACATATTATGTAATTCTAAAATTAAAATTATTGTGCTGTATTGGGAAAAAGAAACACGTATAAATAAATAAATAAAAATATAATGTTATGCAAATTAAATTAAGCTTAAAGCAAATAAAATACCATACTGATATTAATAAAATAAAAATGTATGAATTCCATTGTCAAATGTCAATCCATGTTTATTTGTGTTAATGAAATATTGACGGAAAAATATTTCATTTCTTTAGGAGGGACGTGTTGTATATTTATCATCTAACCATGGTTCGCCATCCCTGAAACTTTTGTAATAAAATTATGAACTAATAAAATTATTATAACAGCAACTGTAAACTCCATAAAATTAAAAGTTGAAAAATAGATTGGATTTCAACCTGATAAGTTAATAGTATCGAACGACTACGAAATATTTAATCGGCATAAACCACACCACATTAGATACAAAACTCAGCCTCTTTTTTGTTGGTTTTGCTAATGAAAGACTTACGCCGTTGGTAGCAATTGATCAATCCACTTTCTTTTAGCCGCCGTTGAATAGTTCGAGTTGAATCAGAGCCCGTGAAGTTTCTAACAAAAAATAACACGTATACGTATACGATTCCAATGGGAAAACATGGCGGAACCATAATTCTTATTGGATTCAGATAGATACCAATAGCCGCCATATTGAATTGTTTTAGTGTTGGTGAATTGCACTGTTAACATTTTAAAAATGCAAATTAGTAAAAGTTTTATTAAAAATTATTATCATATTAAATAAATTCAAAATTTACGCAATAAAATAGAAAGAGGATAATGAATACAAAAGATATTAAAGAAATATTTAAATTACTTAAAAAAACTTAACAAATAAATAAAATTAAAGCTTTAACAACAAAAAAATATCAAATATGTTTATAGAAAATTTTTATTCAAAATATTGAATATTTTATCAATCTGGGCCTATAACAAGCCACTTCCAGAGATTAGGGCAGTTGAATTATCCTATCTCTAAAGAACATTTTCCGGTACAAGGTTTTTCCTAGCGGAGAAAATGTAACCTTGTTAATAGCAATTTTCCACCGGAAAATGTTCTTTAGAGATATGCCAATTCAACCTATATAGTGGTATCTTGCCCTAATCTCTGGAAGTGGCTTGTTATTGGCCCAGATTGATAAATACTCAAAATTTACGGTGGTAAATTGATATTAACAAGGTTGCATTTTCTCCGCTTGGGAAAACCTTATACCGGAAAATGTTCTTTAGAGATAGGCCAATTCAACCTATATAGTGGTATCTTGCCCTAATATCTGGAAGTAGCTTGTTATTGGCCCAGATTGATAAATACTCAAAATTTACGGTGGAAAATTGCTATTAACAAGGTTGCATTTTCTCCGCTTGGGAAAACCTTATACCGGAAAATGTTCTTTAGAGATAGGCCAATTCAACCTATATAATGGTATCTTGCCCTAATCTCTGGAAGTGGCTTGTTATTGGCCCAGATTGATAAATACTCAAAATTTACGGTGGAAAATTGCTATTAACAAGGTTGCATTTTCTCCGCTTGGGAAAACCTTGTACCGGAAAATGTTCTTTAGAGATAGGCCAATTCAACCTATATAGTGGTATCTCGCCCTAATCTCTGGAAGTGGCTTGTTATTGGCCCAGATTGATAAATACTCAAAATTTACGTTGGAAAATTGCTATTAACAAGGTTGCATTTTCTCCGCTTGGGAAAACCTTATACCGGAAAATGTTCTTTAGAGATAGGCCAATTCAACCTCTTGCCCTAATCTCTGGAAGTGGCTTGTTATTGGCCCAGATTGATAAATACTCAAAATTTACGGTGGAAAATTGCTATTAACAAGGTTGCATTTTCTCCGCTTGGGAAAACCTTATACCGGAAAATGTTCTTTAGAGATAGGCCAATTCAACCTATATAGTGGTATCTTGCCCTAATCTCTGGAAGTGGCTTGTTATTGGCCCAGATTGATAAATACTCAAAATTTACGGTGGAAAATTGCTATTAACAAGGTTGCATTTTCTCCGCTTGGGAAAACCTTATACCGGAAAATGTTCTTTAGAGATAGGCCAATTCAACCTATATAGTGGTATCTTGCCCTAATCTCTGGAAGTGGCTTGTTATTGGCCCAGATTGATAGATACTCAAAATTTACGGTGGAAAATTGCTATTAACAAGGTTGCATTTTCTCCGCTTGGGAAAACCTTATACCGGAAAATGTTCTTTAGAGATAGGCCAATTCAACCTATATAGTGGTATCTTGCTCTAATCTCTGGAAGTGGCTTGTTATTGGCCCAGATTGATAAATACTCAAAATTTACGTTGGAAAATTGCTATTAACAAGGTTGCATTTTCTCCGCTTGGGAAAACCTTATACCGGAAAATGTTCTTTAGAGATAGGCCAATTCAACCTATATAGTGGTATCTTGCCCTAATATCTGGAAGTGGCTTGTTATTGGCCCAGATTGATAAATACTCAAAATTTACGGTGGAAAATTGCTATTAACAAAGTTGCATTTTCTCCGCTTGGGAAAACCTTATACCGGAAAATGTTCTTTAGAGATAGGCCAATTCAACCTATATAGTGGTATCTTGCCCTAATATCTGGAAGTGGCTTGTTATTGGCCCAGATTGATAAATACTCAAAATTTACGGTGGAAAATTGCTATTAACAAGGTTGCATTTTCTCCGCTTGGGAAAACCTTATACCGGAAAATGTTCTTTAGAGATAGGCCAATTCAACCTATATAGTGGTATCTTGCCCTAATCTCTGGAAGTGGCTTGGTATTTTCCCAGATTGATAAATACTCAAAATTTACGGTGGAAAATTGCTATTAACAAGGTTGCATTTTCTCCGCTTGGGAAAACCTTATACCGGAAAATGTTCTTTAGAGATAGGCCAATTCAACCTATATAGTGGTATCTTGCCCTAATCTCTGGAAGTGGCTTGTTATTGGCCCAGATTGATAAATACTCAAAATTTACGGTGGAAAATTTAGTATTGAGTGGTGAAAAGATCGACTGCTCGTCGTAGAGGAAAGACGTGTTTTTGTCTATCCTTTAAATAAATTATTATTAATATTTTAATTCAAATCAGTTTAGGAATGTGTAGTGTGAGAGTGATGTGCTATTTTTGAGTGAGTTTTGTTCGTTAGAAGTTCACCTATTAATACAGGTGAATTGAGACAGTTATTATGAAAATTACGTTCAACACATATACAATCAGAGAAGTAACTTTTTATTCTAATTTTCATTCTAATTATATAAAAGTTAACTATTTATTATTGTTATTGTTATTATAACTATTTACATATATGTGAACGGTCATTTACAATCGTCTACATAGAAACTGACATTTCAAGGGAATTCCCTTTGTATGCACTTAAGTACATAAAATATTGGTACCCGAGAAACCAAAATTTGAAATTACAACAGATTGAATTGTAACTTACCCAATAAGCGAAAATTTGTATACTCAAAATGGGTTGCCACCGTATTGTGACAAAAATGACTTTTTGTGGAATAATATAAATTGATAAATATATAAAATGTTAATGAAAGGAGGAAACAGTTTTCTGCCACGGGAAATTTATCATTTGAGCTGAAATATGTTGGATTGTGTTATCCATTTGGGTTTTATTTAAATTTAATTACATTTTCATAACTTATTTTACTAATTTTCACTTACTTTAAACAATTCTATAAATTGAAATTTTGTCGAAAGTCCTGATTTAAAACAATAAAGTTGTCGGCAAATATAATTCAATTTATTTTTATTATTATTTAAAATTTATTATTTATTTATTTTTTTTTTTACATACCGGAATGGAGTAGGGGGTCTATTTAATTACTTACGCTTTGAGCATAAACTCAATACAATCAAATATGTTAACGATCCAAAGACTTTTTGCTATGGAATGTTGTTTTTCGACGATCTTTCTGGTTGAATTCAGGTTATGTTTTAGTAAAGTTGTGTGAATGTTAGATATAAATTAACCCTGCTTTTAGTTGGATGAATTTAAATATAGGTAGCTGAATGACAATACCGAATCTAAATTTTTTTTTTTGTTTTTTTTGTTTTTATTTTTCTTTCTTTTCTTTTGACATTATTTTGACATCATTTTTTGTTGTGAAGTCCCTCGGTTAGATGGTGTTGGATGGGAAGATAGGGCAAAATAAGGTTACAAGCAAGGTAAGGTTTGTGATGAGATGACCCATAGATGTGAATTAAATAACCTAACCAGTCTAGTAGGACTGATGCCGAATACATATGATGAATATTAGTATCCTTTACCTCAAACACAACTAAATTACATTAATTAACGAACAAACTCTAATCTAGAATGTGAATTTAATTGAGACTAACATTCTAATATATTTAAGTAGTTAGAACATGACTTTGCTGCGGTTTGCCCTAGTTGTTTCTGTGACTAACATCCTTTCCTCCTTTGTACGCGTCTATCATATCATATCATATCATAAGAATTTAGTATTGAGTGGTACCAACACATATATAATTTGGTTGTTTTGTTATTTTTTGTTAGAAACTTCACACCGGTGTTGAAACATTCAAATTGTATTGCTCCTTTAATTCTCTAGCAGACCTTGTTGTGGTTTTCTTAACCTCTCTTACGAGCATCACATCATCTCTTTTAGAGGTTTTCCGTTCACGGCCACCAGCACGGTTTAACAACGAGCCGGTTTGCTCAAATTTCACCCATAGTTCCCTTACAGTAGATTTCGCCACTGTAAGTTTGTTAGCAAGTTGTTGGTACGATAATCTGATGTTTCTATCCGCAACAATTCGATCTCGGAGGTCCCTAGATAATTGAGGCATTGTCTTATCTAATAAATTAATTAACATTTTTTTTTTAAATGTTTGTACACCAAAATACATCTATCATAAAACATAAAGATTTATGCTTAAAAAATATCACAACCAAAGCGATATACCCTCTTCTATTCTGAAGGAGTACGCTGACATTTTAGCAATTTCATTATGTTACCTATTCAACCACTCCTTAAGCAACGGGGTGTTTCCCGAAAAATGGAAAATTTCAAAAATTACACCAATTTTTAAATCGGGCAAACGAAGATGACGTTACCTGCTACAGAGGAATATCAACTACATCATAAATTCCAAAATTGTTCGAATTAGTATTATGCAACAACTTTAAATCCACAACTGCACGTTATCTATCAATAAACCAGCATGGGTTTATGCCTGGCCGATCCACATCAACTAATCTGGTTGAATTCACCAATAAAATAATTAATGAGATAGACCAGCAACATCAAGTTGATGTAGCGTACACGGATTTCAGTAAAGCATTTGATTCCATCTGCCATCAAAAAGCACTCCAGAGTTTATTCGCATCGAGTACATAAATTGGTTCAAGTCTTATCTATCAAACCGGCGATAATTTGTAATAATGGGAAATGAGAAATCAAACGTTATTAAAGTTACGTCTGGTGTTCCCCAAGGATTTCACATCGTGCCGTGGATATTTATTGTTGTCATAGATCAAATAACCGAGATAATAAAAAACTCAAACGAGCTGATATTTGCTGATGACGTGAAAATTTTTCGACCTATTAATGGAATGCTAGATACGAAGAAACTTCAAGAAGACATCGATAGATTAAGTGAGTGGTGTGATCGAAACTCGCTTTACTTAAATATCAAGAAATGCAAAATTATATCTTTTCATCGTAAAATAAGTCCGTTAATTACTTCATACAAAATCAACAATGAAGTATTGCAAAGAGTCAATGAGATCATAGATTTAGGTGTTACATTTGTCGAAAATGTCAGTTTCAATAGGCATAAGTATTGAAAATTGTATTGCGAAAGCGAATGCCATGTTTGCATGTGTTGAAAGATGGACAGGTGACTTTAAAGATATTCAAACCTTATGGTCACTCTATTTCGCTTACGTTCGATTTCCATTCCATGAAAATGTGGCTCGATTACCTCCGTACTCAAGAAGGTGCATGGATTACAAAATATGCACGCTTGAAAATAGACGACTTCTCTTAGGTGCGGCTTTCATTGGTAACGTTTTGCTCGATCACATTGATTCAGCTTACATTTTGGAAAACATATCAGTTCATGTGCCTTGCACTAGCACACCATTCCACACACTATGGAGAAAATAACCCCATTAATAGGTCGTCTAAATCGTTCAACATCGTCGACGACCTATTTGACTTTAATTTATCAAAGGACAACTTCAAAAATATACTTAAGAATTATTTTTAAAATTTTTAATTGTCAAATCACGATTTGGTTTATATTTTTGTTTTAATTTAAATTCTGAAATCATACATGTAAATCACAGAATAGATTTCTTTAAATAAATAAATCTCTCCAATAATTTATCCTCCCACCAAGATCCTTCAATTGTCGGATCAAATTGATTATAATACCTTACAAGGTATTATGATTCGACGATTCAGGGACACTAAAAAGTTTTGAAGAGTTCTCAAACATATCATTCATTAATTCTCAACCCCAATCCGCCCGCCAACAATAAATAAAATCCCAAGAGGTGCTAACTCTTCAGAACCTAAACAAAATATTTCAGGCACAAATAAATTCGTTAATATGGTTGCCCATTAGAATAACAGGCAAAACACATAAATAATAAATCACCGGTAGTCGAGACATATTATTTTGTCTATCCCATATTGTGATTCGTAAGCGCCTCTCAAACCATAAAAATCGCCACCTGTTTGGACTCTTAATATTTAATAAATAAAAATTCATTCAAACACAAAAAACCGTAATAAAATAAAATCCGAGATCCTAATTTGATAAGTCCAATATCGATGTACGGGAACCGGAGGAGACACTACCCGTTTATATCATTTTCATAATTTTATGGGTTTTGTACCACCGATGGATGCCTAACATTTTTTTTATGTACACACTGGTGTACCATAATCCTGTTCACACTAAATTTTGGTAATTCCTTTTTTGTATGGTGTGTGTCTTATTTACGATCCTTTTTATGGTATTTTAATTCCTAGATTAGAGATAAAGAGAAATTTTGTGTTTGAATTTACGTTTCTATATTTCAATCACGATTATCATTTCTATAATTCTATATCATCATTTCTAAATCTATATGGGAACAATATACAGCCACACAAACCTATTATCCTGCTCACGTCCTTTTTTACGATTTTATTACTAAAATTTTGGTTGGTGTGTTCATTCGGAGCGCAGCCAACAATCATAATTTCCCAAAGCAAAATTTCTTATTCTTTTGTGTATGTCATATATGGACGTGCTTTTACCATTTAGCAGTCGATTTATGACTTAATTTTTTGTTTGTTGTGTTTTGGGCAGAACAATAAAACTGCATGAAGTCGTCAATATTGTCAATAGGCTATGGGTAAAATAAATAATACACAAGACGAAAAGAGTAACAAAAAATGGTTTTACGTGACTTTTTGATGTAAGAACTGATATACGACACATAACCTTATTTGCCGATACGATACACCGTATAATCGATCAGACTGAGAGATCTGTGTAATTTTTATAATCATCCAGGCTCTTTGATGTCGTCGTCGCGTTGACTTAACAAAAAATGGTGTAAATTGAATAAAGATCGTATTTGTACTGTTTAACCATATTTGGATATTATGTAAGACATAGATGCTATAACAATAAAATAATGTTATTACTGTTCAATGGAATCGTATTAAAACAGAAATCCCGAAGAAGTAAAACATGGAAATATTTTAATTTGTTCTTCTTGTTTTGGTTCGACAAATTGGATCACGTTTTATTCTTGGAATTTTTTACAAATCGGTTTACATAAATGGTTTATTGGAATTGTGCTTTGTGAATTTCATTCATAAAGATTATAGTACCGGCGATTTGATCAAGTCCAAACAAGAAGATTGTACGATGTCGACCATTCGACCATTCATTAATTATAGTCTTACTCGTCAGTTACAAATCTTTGTAAAGAGGCACACATTTGACTAATGGGTGTGCAAATCCTACTTTTATAATCATCGACTCCAACATTTTAGCTAAAATTCATTATCCAGAAATCCAGAATTTATTATTATTTATTTTATTTAATTTTAGTAAACACTTCATTGCCCTATCTACAAAGCCGAAATTTCTACTAAACCACACTAATATTAATTTAAATAATTTGCTACTTAAATGCATCGATTCAGGGGCAAATTTGAATTATATTCTTTAGTGTGGATAACTGCAGCAGGGAAACATTCGAATATCAAAATGAAACTTTGTATACCGATTAACTCTATTTTGTGGTAGTTAGTGCTTACGGGAAAAAATTAGTGCTAGTCCAGGAGTCGATAAACCAGGAAAAGAAAATTTCAAACTTCGCCTGAAAGACGAAACAAATAAAACCCGATTTCTAGAAAAAACCAGAAATAATTTAAGCCTAATTTTAAACTTTCTAAAGGCGGCTAAACTGATGAAACTTGTGCTTATCATAGAAATATGATTTTCATAAATTTTTTTTTAAATTGATGAGAAACAAACTAGCCCCTAAAAGATACTATATTAAACAAACAAAATTCAGAGGTTCAATACCAATTAAAATACAATGTAAATTTTCTCTGTGCAGTAAGTTAATGTACAGTGAGTTCATAATAGTAATGGTTTTATTAATATTAATCTTCTGGTAATGGTTCTATGTTTTTTATGATTATTTTCTTATTCTTCTTATGGTTATAAGTTTAAATTATTATTGTGGTTATGAGCTTTAAGTCATTAAAATATAAACTTCAAATCAAAATTTGGGGTATGAACGATCTAACTAAATTCGATAAGTTATTACTTTTTATAGAGAGTCTCAAAACGGATATACATATTGTAGTAGTTTCGGAAACATCTGTTCAAAGTTCTAATAAATTTTCTTATACTATTAGAGATTACGTAAGTATTTTCTCTTGTAGGGATGATAGATCGGGTGGTGGTATTGCTATATTCATTAGGAATGATATTCCATTCACCATGAAAATTATGGATGACGGGTCTTTAACATTCCAATACATATGCATTCAACTTTTGCAGTTTGATCTAACGAAGGTATGCGGAATATATGGGCCTCCTAATTCTGACCCAGCATCGTTTCTTGATTTTATAGAACAACTTCTCAGAAACTATAAATCTACACACGATTTTATTTTAGTTGGTGACATTAACATACCCTAAATTTTAACTTAATCTCAGACTGTAACGCAACCTTGCTCTCTCATGTCATGGTGTGATTGTACAAATACTTTCTTTACCAGACCACTGGGCCGTAATATTTTAGACCACTCTATTAGTAGTTTTCATAATATTGAGCAAGTTCGGAATTTTTGCTAGTTCGGTTTTGTACTCTCAAAATTTTGCTTCAAGCCTAAATATTGTACTCGGACACTAACGAAGAGATACGTTAATTACAAAAAGGTTAATGAGTCCTTTGAATATTTTTTAATGATTACCGTATTTGACGTCAGAAACTCTGAGTCTATTCTTGAACGGATTTTTGATATGTATTATAAACTTGTTCTACAGTTTTCAGTATTGAAGGAAGTAAATGTAAAAATTAAAAATGCAAGTGTTTGCCCTTGGATGACTCTTGATCTCTGGGATTTAATTAAGCTTAAAAACCGGATGTTGAAGCGTTTTAAAAGGAACAGTACTAATTTAGAATTAAAACATAAATTAGATTTGCTAAATAGGAAGGTCGAAAACGGAAAATACTTTGCAAAGAAGCATTATTTTGACAATTTATTTAATAATTTGAGCCAAAAAGAGATCTGGAGCATCCACTCCGTTCAGGCTCAGATGATTTAAATAAATTTCATACTATGGTGCCTGTTATTAATTCGACTCAAATCTCAGTATTACAAAGAGTTATGATAACATTCGTAATGTGGTTCTGAAGAATTATTCGCCATTTTTTTCACAATTAGTAACTGATCTATTTAACGTGGTTTTGGAAACCGGTGTTTACCCCGATTGAATCGAACTTTTGACAGGCAGAATTATATCTCTGGCTTATTTCTTGATCTTCATAAAGCTTTTGATTGTATAGATCACAGTTTACTTCTTCAAAAATTACAAATGTATGGCTTCCGTGGCCTATCATACAAACTGTTAGCAAGCACCTTAGTAATCGAAAGCAGTTTGTAATTCTAAATGGTGTAGAAAAGCTCCAGTTTAGGTGTGAACTGTGGTGTTCCACAAGGGAGTGTCCTTGGCCCTTTATTATTTTTAATCAACGTAAATGATATGGCTAATTTACTGCTCACGGGCCATGTTAGAATGTTTGCTGACGATACGGCCCTGTTCTATGAATCCACAGATTGTCAGGTAACAATATCACATATGAGGGATGATATCCACTTCAAGTAGCAAATTGCACCATAGAGCGTGTGGACAAATTCAAGTACCTTGGAGTAATATTCGACAAGCATATGACGTGGAAGTTTGTTCCAGTACATGTGTTAAAAAAAATTTATTTCTCATTTATTCATACTCGATTCTCATACGCTTCGTCTACCTTTGGTTCAGCTGTTAAAGAGAAACTGAATAAATTGCAGATTTTACAAAATAGGTGCTGTTACGCAATGTGTAAACTACCTCACCTATTTTCTATTGTGGAGCTCTATCGAATTGTTGCTATAGGCATTCTCCCAATCAAAGCAATTTTTGAGATGTATGTGTCGATCTACATGTTTAAGTCTCTACACATCCCATCAGTAATTTCATTAACATTTATTGGGCCATACATTTATATTAACTTACCTGAAAATATTAAGAGCGCTGTACATACTTTTATGTTTAAACGAATGATAAAATCTCATCTGTTGTCATCAGTTAAAGATTATTTGTGGTTTATAATGCCATTCACTCTTAATTAATTAAATTAAATTATATTAATTGTTATGTATTTGAATTTTATTTTTTATTATGCGTAATGTAGTTTTAGTCACTATGACACTACAGGGTGGGCCATCTAACTTTTTTTTAACTTGTGGTTATTTTGAGTATGGTAAGGATTATGTCACTTCTGATTTGATAGAAAGTTAGTTTTATCTTGCCGCTGAACGAAAATGGTGGTGTATTTGCTTGAACAACGCCGGGAATTATGGTAATGTTGCAGAATGTGTGCGAAAATTGAGTGTGGTTTTCGGAAGAAACGAAGCGTCGGGAGCCCCATATGTGCGTTATTTTGTGAATAAAGTTAAAAAAACAGGCTTGCTAATTAATAAACCAACACGAACCAAGCAGCCAACCAAGCGTACACTCGAAAATGTTGATGTTGTAGCCGAGAATGTGCGTGAGTCGCCGGGAACATCAACTCGTCATCGTGCTCAAGAATTGAACATTTCACGCACAACATTGCGACGAATTCTACATAAAGACCTTGGTATGACACTATAAAGTTCAATTGGTTCAGGAATTGAAGCAAAGAGATCACCCATTGCGTTTTCGGTTCGCTGAGTGGGTTTGCGATCGACTTGAAAAAGATGCCGATTTTGGCAAAAAAAAATCATATTTTCGGATGAGGCGCATTTCCATCTTGGGGCTATGTAAACAAGCGGAATTATTGCATTTGTGGCACGGAGAACCCGCACGTGATCGTAGAGAAGCCGATGCATCCTCAACGAGTGACTGTTTGGTGCGGATTTTGATCCGGTGGCATCATTGGGCCATTTTTCTTTGAAAATGTGCATGGCACTTGAAGAGAAGGACATAGACAACATTTGGTTTCAACAAAACGGCGCTCCGTGCCACACAGCACACGTTTCAATTGATCTTTTGCGCACTGTTTTCGAAGATCGAATTATCAGCCGAAATGCTGATGTGATTTGGCCGCCTCGGAGCTGTGATTTGACGCCGTTGGACTATTATCTTTGGAGTGCCGTCAAAGATAAGTGTTATGCCGATAAACCAGCAACGATTGACGCTCTCAAGAACAATATTTGCATTGCCATTGAAGACATAATGCCGCATACCATCGAAAATGTGCTCAAAAATTGCACCAACCGTATGGGGTACGTCAAGGCCAGCCGATGTAGTCATATGAATGAAATAGTATTCCATAATTAATCGGAAGGATTATTCTTTACAATGAAAAAATAAATTTGAAAAAATATTGAGAACTTTTTGTTTTATTGCATTTAAAAAAAAATATTTTGGCCCACCCTATATATGCTGTATATGTTTTGTACATATAAGTGTGAATGGTGAACTTTTAAAGGACATTAAATACACTAGTAGTCATTCTCACTTTAATGATTATTATATATAAAAATTAATGTTAAAATTAAAAGTTAAAAATTAAAATTAAAATTAATTAATACGTTCAATAATATTTTATATGAATAACAAATTAGAAAATAGAAATAAAATATTCTAAAGTCATAAGCAATTCAGATAGCATATTCCTGTTAGGCATGTTCATTGTCTTCCGAAAGTGACCCAATTCCATTGGCTAATCCAGAATTGACCCAATTCCATTGAACAACAACGACCGTGGAATGAACGACTTTCTAACAAAAAGTGTTCTACACAATAATGAAATTGGCACTTCTGATTGAATATTCCTTTCAGGCGTGTTCATTGCCATCCGAAAAACACAGTGGCTGGATTTGTGCTAATCCAGAATTGACCCAATTCTATTAAACAACTTTATTGGTTTTTAGAACACTTTTTGTTAGAAAGTCGCTCATTCGACGGTCGTTGTTGTTCAATGGAATTGGACTAATTCTGGATTAGCACAAATTCCTAGCACCTGATAGGAATATGCAATCAGAAGTGAGAGTTTTGGTCGACATGAACGTCCTACTGAGCATGCAATTGGCAAAATTATTGATCGTTTTGAAGAAACTGGTTCAGTGGAAGGTCGTATACCGTATCAACATGTTCATCCAGTTCGTACTCCTAATGCAGTGACAGCTGTTAGTGAAAGTGTTCGTCATGAAACAAGCACATCAACCAAACATCGTTCACAAGAACTAAACATTTCACGAACCACATTACGACGCATTTTGCATGTTGATCTTCATTTGCATCCATACAAAATTCACCTAGTTAAAGTTAGCCGAAAGTTGCCAGCCGAAAGTGAAAAAACGATAATGCAGATAGTGTATTGACTACTTCAGCCGAAAGTTAAACTAACTACATATTAAATTGAAATATCCACGTCGAAAGTGACTAACCTACTTAACCAGCCGAAAACATTTGTATCATAACAAACAACAAATACAATTTGCAATTTAACCGATGTTAATTTATTGTTTCATGTGTATATAGCAGCATACAGCCAACTTTCAAAAATTTATTATGACTTAACGTTAAAAGCATTATGTTTGAAAAAGTCTCATTTAAAAAGGTTTGTAAGGGTAATAAATTGAGAAAGTATCGTAATAAAAAAAATGCCATATCAGTTTCGTACAGCCGAAAAATGTCGATAAAGAAGTTTAATAATTATCAAGCAAAGTCGTCCATCATTTGAGATTTTGCAACATGGAGTAGGTATATTCGACGATTCGATAGCCCATGACCATAGGTAGATTTTGATCATAGGTTAGGGTTAGGGGCCAGGCTGATGGGTTTATAGAGGTGAAATTTTTATTTTTTCCAGCTTCTGACGATGAAATCGGCCATCATTCGAGATTTTGCAACATGCACACCAATCTGACTAGGCCGATTCGATAGCCTATGACCATAGGTAGATTTTGATCATAGGTAGAGGCCAGTCTGATCGAGTTATAAGGGTGAAATTTTTATTTTTCCTTTCTTCTAACGATAAAATCGTCCATCATTCGCGATTTTGCAACATGGACACCAATCTGACTAGGCCGATTCGATAGCCTATGACCATAAGCAGATTTTGATCATAGGTAGACGCCAGTCTGATCGGGTTATAAGGGTGAAATTTTTATTTTTCCTTTCTTCTAACGATAAAATCGTTCATCATTCGAGATTTTGCAACATGGACACCAATCTGACTAGGCCGATTCGATAGCCTATGACCATAGGTAGATTTTGATTATAGGTTAGGGGTAAGTCTGGTGGGGTTATAAGGGTGAAATTTTTATTTTTCCTTTCTTCTAACGATAAAATCGTCCATTATTCGAGATTTTGCAACATGGACACCAATCTGAATAAGCCGATACGATAGTCCATGACCATAGGTAGATTTTGATTATAGGTTAGGGTTAGGGGCCAGTCTGATCGGGTTATAAGGGTAAAAAAAATTATTTTTCCTTTCTTCTAACGATAAAATCGTTCATCATTTGAGATTTTGCAACATGAACACCAATCTGACTAGGCCGATTCGATAGCCCATGACCATAGGTAGATTTTGATCATAGGTAGAGGCCAGTCTGATCGGGTTGGCCGATAGGCCGATTCGATAGCCTATGACCATAGGTAGATTTTGATTATAGGTTAGGGGTAAGTCTGGTGGGGTTATAAGGTTGAAATTTTTATTTTTCCTTTCTTCTAACGATAAAATCGTCCATCATTCGGGATTTTGCAACAAGGACCTCAATTTGACTAGACCGATTCGATAGCCCATGACCATAGGTAGATTTTGATTATAGGTTAGGGTTAGAGGCCAGTCTGATCGGGTTATAAGGGTGAAATTTTTATTTTTCCTTTCTTCTAACGATAAAATCGTCCATCATTCGCGATTTTGCAACATGGACACCAATCTGACTATGGTGATTCAATAGCCCATGATAGGTTAGCGGTAAGTCTGATGAGGTTATAGGGGTGAAATTTTTATTTTCCCTTCTTCTCCATCATTCGAGATTTTCAACTAACTAACAAAATTCAACTAAACAATTGAAGCCACCAGACCTAAATCAGCCTCGTTTTGTTAATTGGATGTTTGAACGAAATGAAGGTTTTTCATCAAAAATCATTTTCAGCGATGAAGCACATTTTCATTTTAATAGGTACGTCAATCAACAAAATCGTCGAATTTTGGGAGCGGAGAATCCTCATGTCACTGTTTGGTGTGATTTATGGGCTGGTGGTATCATTGGCCGTTTTTCTTTGAAAACGAACAGCAAAATGCCCTTACAGTGAATGGGAAACGTTATCGCAACAACCAACAACTGGTTTTTTGTGGCCCAAATTGGATGAATTTCGTGTCAACGGCCTTTGGTTCGTGCAACAATCCATTTATCGGTCGTATAATTTCAAGGAATTGTGAAGTTCCTTGGCCACCAAGAAGCCCAGATTTAACGCCACTTGATTATTTTTTGTGCGGTTATTTAAAAGGTAATGTGTATACTAATCATCCACAAACAACTTAAAATTAACATTCGAGCTGAAATTGAGGATTGAGGTCACTGATATGCTTTTATTGGAAAAAGTCATCGACAATTTTGATGGTCGGATGCAGGCCTGTAGACGAAGCCATAGTGGGCATATGAACGATATTGTTTTTCATATTCTACTTTTCCAAACTTTCAACGCGGTCGGTCTGACTTTCTTTATAAATTCTAAATTAGTTTGTATTATTTGTATTTATCGTCTTGGATATACAGATATCTCCAGTTTTATTGATGAATTCAGTGGGCTTTTGGAAGGTCTATCCCACTCTAACTTAATTATCATGGGTGATTTTAATATCGACTTCCTCAAGCAGAACGCATTGCTTGATAGGCTGCTAATTTTATTATCGGAACATGGTTTGGATAATATTCTTGAACCAACACGAATTACAAATACCACAGCTACTTGTATTGATAATGTACTCCATAGATTTGATCAAAGGTGTTTTCCGGTAGTTTCTTACAGTGTATTAGACCTAAAAATTTCAGATCACTGTTTAATTGAAATTAAAATAACAGGAACCTTTAACATTAAATCTAATTCTCGGCGAACCTTTGAAGTTTTACAGATTGATTTCAATAAGCTAAAGGAACTACTATTGTATGAAGTATGGACTGATGTTTATTCTTGCCTAGATGCTTCTAAGGCCTACGATAATTTTATTAAAATCTTTAAAGGTCATATTAAAAAAAGCACTTCCATTAAGTTGTTTGCCAATAGATCAACGAAGCTAAAGCCATGGATGTCTGATGATCTATTGAGACTTATACGTAAAAGAAATAATATTTGTCGCCTTGCAAAAAAACATAACAGCAACCGTAGATTGAAACAATATAGTTTGACGCTGTGTGACTCTGTTAACCTACAAATTGATATAGCCAAAAAAAGCTTTTATTCTCAAAAGTTCAGCAACAATGGTAGTGATGCTCGTAAAAATTGGAAAACAGTCAATGAAATAATTAACGGTCAGCCTGATTCAGTTGAAATTAAAGAAATTGTTAATCAAAGAGGCTGCAAAATATCTGGTCCAGTGCAGATTGCAAATGAATTTAACGAGTTCTTTACTAGTGTTGGTGATGCAAATGCTGCCAGTCTCCTCTTGAATGATGACAAAAATAGATTAATATGTCAATATTACCAATCTATAGATAGTTGCGTTTTTTCGGAAATTTCATCTGAAGAAGTGTATTTTACAATTCTTTCGCTAAAAAATAATTCAACTCCTGGTTTGGATGGGATTTCAAATAATGTTGTTAAAAAAATGTCCTGGTTCTTAGTTGATGTCTTATCTTTTATTTTCAATTTAAGCTTGGTAACTGGAATTTTTCCATCATCGTTAAAGCGAGCCTTAGTTGTTCCGATCTTTAAAAATAATGATAAAACAAGTATGAACAACTATAGACCAATCTCTCTACTTTCGGTCTTCTCGAAAATATTTGAAAAAGCCATAAAAAGTAGAATCGTTTTCTTCCTAGAAAAAAGAGACTTTTTCTCTCCTGACCAATATGGTTTTAGGAAAAATAAAAATACTGAACAAGCTATTGTATCTTTCCTAGAACAAGTAACTGAACATATTGATAAAGGGTCCAAGGTATCTACTCTATTTATAGACTTAACAAAGGCTTTTGACAGAGTTCAACATAGCACATTGTTAAAAAAGCTATATTGTTGTGGATTCAGAGGGATAACCCGGGATTGGTTGTCCTCGTATTTGCATGGGCGAGCGCAATTGGTTAGAGTAAATGGACAATTAAGTAAAGAGTTACCGATAAATGTGGGAGTCCCACAGGGTTCTGTCTTAGGACCTTTATTATTTTTAGTGTATGTAAACGGTATCTTTCGACAACAATTTCGAGGGTCTCCAACTGCTTTTGCTGACGATTTCTCGTTTACATATGCTAGTCCAAGTTATCAAGATAATATCATGCTCATAGATCATGATTTAAAAAGTTTGTCTATTTGGTTGGAAGCACATAATTTTGTTTTGAGTCACAAAACGAAATTATTACATTTTAGGGATACCTCATCGTTGTATCTTGAGACAACGTATCATACTTTCAAATGCAGCAGAAACAATAACACGCAATGCCCTCCTAATGACTGCTTCTTAGTGAACACTGTTGATGAATTTCGATATCTAGGTATTATTATTGATCGAGATTTAAATTGGAAAGCGCACACACAAGGACTGAAAACTAGACTATCATTGGTCTCCAGAAAAATGTATGTCTTACGGCTATTTTGTCCGCAATATTTACTTAGGACGATTTACTTTGCATTAGCGGACTCAATACTGCAATATGGTTTATCATGTTGGGGTAGTGCTTGCAATGCTACACTACGTCCTATCTACGTGCGTCAAAAGCAGTTAATCAGAATAATGTGCTTTAAACCATCTTTTTCGCCTTCGTGGCCATTATTTGAAAATCTCAGCATACTTCCTCTACGTCACATATTCGTCTTCAAGGTACTTAGAATATTCTATGTTAAAAGTGGGAATAATTTTGTGACTCATGCAGGGTATAATCTCAGATCAAATCATACTTTCTTGAAACATATTCCTAAGTTTAGATTAGATCTACGGAGAAACTTTATTAATATCGTTGCACCAATCATTTTTAACAATTTACCGTTTGATATTCGTAAGTGCGGCAACTTCTCTAGTTTTTCAATATACCTTAAAGAATGGCTTCATCAAACTAAAAATATTGACCATCTTTTTCAACTATTAGTTTAAAATATTATTGTTTTTGTTTTTATTGGTTTTAAAATTATATATGTTAAAATTAAATGGTGTAGTTTAAGAGGTTTTAATATATTCATGTGTAGTAATTAAGATGTAGTTATAATTTTATTATACAATTTTTGTTTCTCTCAATTTTAACTGTAAAATAATTTGATTTTAAATTGATTTTAATTTTGTAAATAGATTTCAAATATTTTTTTGTGGCTTAGAATCAGGGGACCAGTCACGTGATCTATTTGATCCAATGGTTCTCTTATCTTACCTTCTTAATCTTGTTAGTTTTAATAATGTTTTACACACAATGTATTTTATTTATAATGATTAAGCTGGTAATGAAATAAAAAATAAAAAAAAATAAAAAAATATATAAATGGCATAGAACCACCTTTCCTTGTATACAACATCCCGCCGCAGGGGTGAGTCTGGTCTTAAAATATTACAGAAATTGCATTTATGCATCAGTTCAAATCCAGAATGGTAAATTTTAATACTTTTAATCAGATATGCATGAAAATTCTTTTAAATCCGTTTAAATTTTCCGGCCTGCTTAAACTTTCAGAATTTTCTTATTCGTTCTTCCGATTGGTTAGTTCGTTATAATGTGTTAGTTGCTTTCCAATCGACCACCGCAAGTACCTATAAGCACTTAAGGTTTTTGTCTTTGCTAAATTAGCTACTCACAACTGTTCTACCTTTTTATTAAGAGTAGTTGAAAGCGGTTACGATACATTTGTTGTCCGCTAGCGCTCATAAAATTCTGGTATAGATATTTTGATATTTTTTTATTAAAAAGTTAATAATCCACTGGAACAAATGAACTACACATTTGTAGGTTATGTTTTGATTTTATAATTTTTTGTGCTTTCTAATCGACACTTTATCCAATACACATTTTTTGCACTTACTTGCAGTACTTGCGGTGGTCGATTGGAAAGCAACTAATGTGTTATAGTGTGATACTGTTTGAAATTTACTTTACTACTGTTTGACTACGTGATACTGTTTGAAATTTTGATGGTTTTAAAGTGAGTGTATTGCCGAATTGTAACCGTTTTCATTCTGGACTAGTATTTTCCTACATAAGTACATTTCCCGTTTATTAGCAGATGCAGTAGTACACGACCTAAAACATTTATCAGATGACTTTTCGGATGTCATCGATATTGGTACAACCGTAAGTGATTTCATTTACGTTCGGAAAATAAAAATAATTTCTTTTATACATCCAGGATCAATAGTTGGTTTGCTTTAGCAATATTTGGGTTATCATAAGCTCTCGCACACTCAGTGCCCTGCTTATCACTCAGTAAATTATCGTACACTGGTAGTCCCCGTAACTTTCATACGAAAAATGGGAGTATTTTCATAGAATTTATGCCTCGTAACGAGATTAAATAGAACCTCGTAACCTGCGACTCTAAACCGGCTATAGGTTTAAAAAAGAAATTCACTGTGCAATTTGCCGCTTGTCATGAACATTTTCGGAATGAATGCTTCATTGACATTTTTAAAGTCATTTCTAGTATTTCTGGATGTGTTTTTGGTAAAGCTACGGCGGCCATCCGACGAGTTTGTGCACAATTGATTGTTTTTGGTCGTACTATCAGATTGAATTTGTACGATAGCTGTGATTAATCTTTTCATGAACAAGTATACAGGTGTTTAAGCGAATTCTCTTTTGTTCAGGTCAGGAGATTTACATTTGATTCGAGATTCATCAATTTATCAATCGACACTTGTTTTTCCTGGACCTTTTTAACTGGCTTAAAATATCCAGTGAACCTTCGGTCATGTTTTATTATTTGTCTGAATTTTTTTCTTTACCATATTGTTGCGTGGAGATGATGTTGTCTATTGCAGTAGGGATATTGCCATTTTGATAACTCAGTGTTTGGTTTAAACATTTAACTGTTTATAAAGTTATATTTATTAACAAAGGGATCTGTGAAATGTTTTTTAGAATGAACCGAATAAATAGGAAAAATTTGAGCCTGCAAGGATTGCAAGCATCTAATACATCTAATCGGCAAATCGCCGATCTGATTCTTCAATCATTTTATGAATGAAAACGAGAATTGTTAAAAAAAAATCGAAAACGTCACAAATACTAAGAATTGCGATTAAAGTGGAATCAACTGCCACAAAAATTCTATCGGAACTTGATCTGCCAGTTGGTACCCGCCGTGTGGTATGAGTGAATTGAAGTGACATTCATTAAACCACACTTAAATGGGTCAAAAGTTTAATAAAAACCAGTTTTAACGGAAGCACATAAAATCAATAGATTAGATTTTGCCGTTACCATACATGGAACCAATTTAGAAAAATGTTATCTTTTCGGACGAGAAGAAGTGTAATTTAGGCAGAACTGATGGACTCGGATAAGAAAGTATCAATGAGCTGAAATTTCGGTAATGATTTAGGCCGAATTTCCCTATTTTGGGAAAACCCCAATGTGTAAAATTTTGACTCGAATGAAATCCAATAGAATAGATATTGGTGAGATATTGGCTCCCATTCACAAATCGAATGAAAAGATCGGTTGGTTGGGAGAGTTTATGACGCAATGTAGCACGAAAAGTCTATGACAATGGGAAGCCGTACAACAACTTAGTTGAGTTGCATACAGGCATGGGAGCAAATTGTCAAAATGAAATTGCAAGGATTGGTTAATTCCATGGCGAGCAAAATTTGTGAGGTAAATAATAAAAATGGGGGTTATACTGACTATTAATTACATGATTTGATATTATTTTATTTTAAAATTACTGACTTTAATAGAATTTTGCTGTGTAAAATCTATTTATTATTATAAATTAGCAAAAAAATACAAATAAAATTAGGTTTTCAATTCAAAACGTGCATATTGACAGCCCAATTAAAACCTGATAATAGATCAAGTTCAAACTTTAAGCCTTACTTTCATATCAAAAAATTAAGGGTGGCTTTAATTGGATTTCGCGGAGTGCATTAAAATTGTAAATATTTTTTAACTTTCTCAAACTGTTTTTAGTTCTCAACTTTGAAAGTAAAATGCCTGAAGACAATCCCTTGAAATGCACTAATAATTACTGATAAAAGCGATAACATACTAAGCTTAATCGTCCTCGAAATTATAGTAAGGGTGGTTTGGCAAAATTGCCTTCGGTCTCAGTCTACTTTTGTGTTAGCTTATAAGTTAAAAATTTCAAGACAATCCATTAAACTTTACTGCCCTGCTTAAAATGTCTGCTCATTTTCTTAATTAGTTTGTATAGATCCCCCTACCAAACGAATTCAGAAACCATGACTTTCTTCGATGGTTTGTCGGACAAATGTGCTGACTTTCGCAACCAATACTCTTACTCCGTATTGTGGTCGCCTATTAACATCTGGATCCTATTAACATCTCGGAAGAAATTCTCTTATGAAGCCTAAAGGCAATGAACGTAAATAAGGCCACAGAACCCGACGGAATTCTATTTCGAATATTGAAGGAATTTGGCACCAATATTTTAAAATGTTTCTCCTTTCCTAAAACAAGGTAAATACCCGAAAGCCTGGAAAAGTGCGTTGATGTCGTCTGCTTGATGTGTGAATTAACAACAATTTAAAACGGAATGAACACATTATTGCACTAGCCAAGCCAGCTTCAAGGAAACTACCGTTCCTTTATCAGTTCGTAGTTGTAAAATCCCAATTAAACATTTCTTTCTACACCTGTAAGGCAGCAACAGTGGAACACAACCGGCTGTCATAGAACGAAACAATTTATTGCTGAACCGAATTCTCTTTTAACCAAATACGCGAATACCTTGAAACAGGATAATCTATGAATTCTCGTTACGATTCTGACTGGGCATGGTCGTTTGGAAGCACACCTTCGTATATATGATGACTGCTTAGAGGCTATAGCGATGATAACAATCATTATGTATCGCTGTCCTGTTTTAACAGGATCTGATTACGTTTTTAATTCCAACTGGATTGTGGTAAATTAATTGACATCCTTACCCTGGTCTAAACTGATTCAGTTTGCCAAGAATGTAGTGTGCACATGGCAAACGAGGGTTTTCGACACATAAATAATGATTTAATTGGACCACCGTCTCAGTAATAGACAGTTTCACTCGATCGTCTACTGCGACCATAATTGTTGATATGACGGCAGAAACGATTACTACCAATTTTATATCAAGGTGTATACAAAACTTTGGAGGACCAAAAAAAATTTCGAGTGATTTTTGGAAAGCTAATGGAAGAGTGTCATTGAAAGAAGATATTGGTGCGCCTGCCGGAACAACTCTTCGAATACTAGGAGAATTCTTCACTCCTGAGAAAACAAAGTTATCCGAAACTGAATTCATCAAGGTGTATTCTTACCCACGGTATTTGAGTCAAATTAGTCCAACAGTTACAGCTCATCATAATACCAGTAATATGTTGGTTTGAGGAGGGTTGGGAGATTGTACAAATGTGTTCATCAAAGTCGTCAGCCTACAAACACATTGCAAAGAGTAATGGAGCGACAGGATAAGTACCTCGTGATAAATATCAACGGCACAATTTTTAAAGAAATCCATTGACAGACTAAACACTGCATTCTTGCCTACAACACTAGGCAATGCCATGTGTTCTGTTTAAGAACGCTAACGACAAAACTTACTAGAACTGGCAGAAGAATTCGGAATGGTGTGGCGACAGTGTATGTGAGGTTTAACTGTAATTATTTAGTTTTTCGTTAATCTCATTTTCAGTGATCGGTGATCTAATCGTTTGACTCCAAATACAATCCATGCGGACATATTCATCAGATACATTTATAGAAAGGGTTGCTAAAAAATTTAAGCATAATTAAGTTTAGGACTTACCACATTAACAAAATCCTGGAATGATATAATTCCTGGGCCACCCGGTTCTTTTACTTTTATTGCAAGTTCATAAAGTATTTCTCGTTTATTTAAAGGCACTTGAGATTGTAAATCCGATAATTTTAATGATTCAATAAAATCATCAGCCGGTATTTCACCAAAACCTTCCGGATCAATCTAAAATTAGAAAATTAATTATTACCCTGTGGCTGCTGTTTAGCATTCGACCACTGAACCACCGGTGCTGAAAAATTGCCATATTTACCGAATCAAAAACTGTTCGCCATTTCTAAAAGCAATTAATAATCATTCGTTTTTGTAATAATATTTATAAATTAATATCAATATTTACATCATTTAATAATTCACGTCGTAATTCCGCCTCATCAAAATCTGAATTTAAATCGGTATGATCGGTGTCATAAACCGGTTCATCAATTCCCTATAAAAAACCAACAATATATTCAGGTACATCAATTAGCCAACATTTAGGGGAATTATGAATATACCTGCGATAATGTGATCGATGCTAATGAACCCGCAATTGTTGAAATATTTTGTTCACCCTCCGCTAATGTTTCATGTTGACTATTCGTATCTAATCTCGTACTGGATCGATCCAGATTACTACTAGGCCACATGATTTTGTGTATATAAGAGTAATCACAATTTAAGGTTGATCACCAATATGGTGACGTCATGGTGATTTGGTTAAATTTAAGCAGTGATCGCGGTGCCATAATAATGAAATTACGAAATTTCCCTCCATAAATATTGTTGTTGTTGTTGTCATAAAATAAAATCACTAAAAATTGGTGTAGGGTGGAAAAATCTCATCCCTCTTCAAATCAAAAAATTATTTGGTTGCTGTGTTTTATATCGTATTTTATATCCCTTATAGTAAGGGATGAATGTACGACACTATGTGAAGTTCACGTGTCGCTATAGTAACCGAAAATTGTGTGTACCAAATTATAGTAAAAATACTGTTGTATACAAAATATTGTTTTGGAAATTTCATTAAACCACTATAAAAATTTGGCCGCACATTTACAAATCTTTTGTTTCCGCGACAACGGCACCATAACACTATTTATTAGAGAGAACAGCTGTGTTTTATACACTACACCATTCATTCATAATCCCGATATGTAGCTACGCGCGCGAGCCATAACAACAAAAGCTAACAAAAATCTACTCCATTACCACAAAAACAACAATCCGACGCACATGTTTATCCTTTCAGAAACGTTTTGTATACACAAACACTTTTCTTCAATTACGAATCGATTTCGTCACAAACGTCTTAGAATTTTAACCGGTCCGCCCGGAATTTAACGCAAAATTTACAAACCTAAATACAAAATTATTTAAGATTTTTACTGGGAAAAACTCAAGTAAAACAGGAAAAATAACACGACTTGAAAGTGAAAATGAAAATGTTTATGTGGTGCTCGTAAGTTGGCAAAAAAATACTTGATTCGTGCGAAGGGGGAAGCGAGAACATGCGCAGATATTTTTATGCGAGTATAAATTTTATGTGTGATAATATTTGTAGAATAGAGAAATGCACGCGAGTTACGGAGATATTGGTGAGATGACTGAATTCCTAAAGATATTCGAACAGTTTTTATACCAATAGAGGGTTAATTTGAGCGTTCATATATGAAAATATGTACTCCAATACTGAGCACATGTAACTGGGCAAATTTCGTAATTCAGAAGAAAAAGCTAAATCCTTAATCAGATTGAGATAAATTAAAGGTTCAATCGTTTAAATTTTAATAAAATTCATAAGTAGTTTATTTGTAGTGCTGAATATCTGGTTATCATCATACGGTTGTCACTTAAGCTATTTGGAAGGTAAGGAGTGTTCGTATATACCTTTACAACTTCAAATTGGGACTAAATATTTTATTCAACAAGTATTATAACAATTTTAAATTTGAGCAGGCTTTTGAAAAATAAAAGACAGCATTTTTTATTAAGAGTTTCATTCTTAATTAACTCATCTCTAAACATGTCTTACATCAAGAAAGTTGAAGCAGGTAATATAGGGTTTTCCAATAGGAATGATATGATTTTTAAGTGACGTTTCGGCCATTTGTAATATGTCATGATCTGTCATTTTTTGTTTCATTGTATTCAGTAATGTTTACAATTTCATCATGGTGAGATATACGCAAGAACAACGTTCACAAATTGTTCAGCTTTATTATCAAAATAATCGTTCTCCAATTGCAACATTTCGTGTGCTTTTGCCATTTTAAAGTCGTAATAATCGCTCAAGTGTGCTCGCTATTCGTCGAATTGTTGAAAATTTTGAGCATACATTATCTTTACATAATGTTGAAGTGCCAATAAGACAAAGATTCGCTCGAAGTAATGCAAATATTGCTGCCGTTCAGGCAAGTGTTGCTGAAGACCGCAATTTGTCGATTCCAAGACGTTCTCAAGAATTGGGACTGTCTCAAACCACAACCTGGCGGATTTTGAGAAAGGATTTGGGTTCGCATCCGTATAAAATTGTTCTCACTCAAGAACTGAAGCCATTGGACCACCGTAAACATCGTGAATTTTCTGATTTTGCATTGGAACAACTTGAAAATCTTCTCCGATGAGGCGAACTTTGCGAACTTTGTCTATTCGTACGAAAACATAGTCATAGGTTTGCAGTGACTTTGGTACGAATACGTCAGTTTGATTTGATTTGCGTGTGTCCGTTGGGATAAGTTTATTCATCGTGAAGCACAGTTGATGTATCACTGTGTCAGTAGTAACTTGGAGTGTAACTGGATGTTCCACAAAGAATTCCCCAGGTAATTTGATCGTTTGACCGTACACCAGTTCTGCTGGTGAATATTTTAGGTCATCTTTGACTGTTGCTCGGATTCCCAACAATATGATTGGGATCTCTGGCTCCAGTTGACGGTGTTTGCACGAGCTTTGAGAGCTGTTTTAAGTTGGCGGTGGAAGCGCTCAACCATACCGTTTGCTTGTGGATGATAGGCAGTTGTCCGTATTCGATGTGAGCCTAAGAATTGCATAAGCTCAGCGAATAGTTTGGATTCAAACTGTGTGCCTTGATCGGTCGTAATGTTGACCGGAACGCCGAATCTAGAAATGTAGTTTTTTTAGGCTTCTGGCCAACGCATAAAACGATCAACGCAGGTCCAACAATGTCTAAATGTATATGTTCAAATCTACCTAGTGGAATTTCGAAATTCCAACGTTTGCGAGTTGCTCGTACGCTTGGGTGGAAAATACTATGCAGAGTGTCGAAGATAGTTCGACGCAGTGACTCTGGAATGTACGGGCGATTGTTACTAGAGAGTAAGTCTTGTAGTTCTTGATCGCTAGGTTGTGCCTTCGCGATTGTTGTGATGTCGTAGCGTGTTGCTACGGTGGCAAGTTCGTGGTCGGAAGTCCGAGATAGTGTGTCGGCAACCACATTTTCTTTGCTTTGAATGTGTTGGATGTCTGTCGTGAATTGAGAGACAAAATCTAAGTGGCGTGCTTGCCGTGGGTTTCGTTCCGCTTTAGAGGTAATTGCTCTAGTAAGCGGTTTGTGGTCGGTGAATATTGTGAATTCCCTACCTTCGGCTAAGTATCGAAAATGTTTAATTGCTTGGAAAATTGCAAGCAATTCGCGATCAAATGCAGAATATTTTCTTTCTGCATCTGATAATTTCTTGGAGAAAAATCCAAGGGGCTCCCAGGTCTTATTATTGAGTTGTTGCAAGACCGCGCCTATTGCTGTGTTGGATGCATCCGTGGTGATGCTATATTTAGTTGCATTTAGCGGATGCGCTAAAAGGGCAACATTTTCCAAGCTGTTCTTGAGCTGAAGGAATGCGTTTTGACACTCTTCAAGACTTGCCAAATGCGTGTGAATTGGGGCAAGTACTTCTGCAAGCTTTGGTAGAAATCGGTGGTAGTAATTTACCATGCCGATGAATTGTTGGATTTGTTTCACATTTTGTGGTGCTGGGAAATCTCTAATTGCATTAATTCGTCCTTCGGACGGCAGAATGCCATTAGATGTAATCTTGTGACTGAGAAAGTCAAGATTGTTTGTCCCAAGCACGCATTTTGCCGTGTTGATATTGACACCATAATTAGCTAATTTTTGGAAAAGTTCCTCGAAATGTTGTAGTTGTTGCTTCTCGTCTTTAGATGCTACGAGAAGGTCATCAATGTATATGAAAGCGAAATCGAGATCTCTCACGATTTCGTTGATGAAACGCTGAAATGTTTGCGCAGCATTTCTGAGTCCAAATGGCATTCGGGTGAATTCGAATAAGCCAAATGGAGTGGTGATAGCAGTTTTGTGAATGTCGTCAGGAGCAATTGGAATTAGGTGGTATGCTCTGACGAGATCGATTTTCAAGAAAATCGTGCAACCATGTAATTGCATGGACAAATTTTGTATGTGCGGGGGATAGGATAACGGTCAGGAATTGTGACTGCGTTAAGCCTTCTGTAGTCCCCACATGGTATCCAGTCGTTGTCCTTCTTCTTCACCATGTGTAACGGACATGATACTGCTGAAGAAGATGGTCGGCAGATTATTAGTTCTACCATGTGTTGGAATTCTAGGAAAGCTGCTTTGTGGCGAATTGGATCAAGCCTTCTTGGTCTTGAAAATGGTAAATGCCCTGTAGTCACAATGTGGTGTACTACGTTATGCATTACCGGGGCATTGTAGTTTGGTGGAGCTGTTAAAGAAGAGAATTTCTTTAGCAGTGCTCCATAGCCATTGTTAATTGTGTAATGCAATGGTGATGGTGTATCAACGCGTGCTGATGTTGCGTTGATTGAAAGTTTAGTGGATGGACCAATCAGTTTGTGATTTTTTAGATCCACTAAAAGACCGAATTTCTTTAGGAAATCCGCGCCTATAATGGGGCAGTTGACATTGGCGAGAATGAAGGCGTGTTTAAATAAACGTCTTAATCCGATGTCAACGTCTAGTAATTTTGTACCATGTTTGTTTTCTAACTGGGGATGGTGTTCGTCTGCATGGTAATTGTGAACGCGAGGGTTGTCGCTGAGTGTGTGCATCGTTCTCTAGCTTCTCAAGCCCTGAGTCCGCGTGCCAATGATGTCGTGAAGTTTATCGGCGATTGCAGCAACATCCTCTTCTGGTTTGTCTTATTGAGGGATCAATGCTGTTTGTATGAAATCAGGGAGGTGCCTGATCCACAGTCTTGTAATGACGTTGGCAGTGAAGTTTTTCCGGCCAACGTTTTGATTCGGTGTAATACATCCGAAGGTTTCAGATCACCATACTTGACTTGACTAAAGATGGTTTCTAATCTACGCTCCTCAGAAATTGAGTAGCGATTGATTAGGCTTTTCTTGAGCACGTCGTACTTGTTGTTAGCTGGAGGGTCTTGTAGAATGTACTCGACCTTCACCGCTTGTGCTTCCAATAGGGACAACACTGTGTGCGCAAACTTGTGTCTGTCGCTGGTGATCTTGTTCGTGTCGAACAAAATCTCGGCTGATATGAACCAAGTCTTCGGGTTATTCTCCCAGAATGCTGGTAGCCGCGTCAAATGTTTTGACGTGGCTAATTCAGGCTGGAGTGGCACCTGTTGCTGACGATTTGCGTCATCATGTGCATCGTCTTTGTTGTTCCCGTTATTTTCCATGTTTTAAATATTTCGAACAAAAATGAAACGGGATTTTTATGTTATTTTGATTAACTAAAATTTTCACACAAAAATTTTTTGTCGCACTTGTAAAAAAAATTTTGCTTAAACACGCGGTTTTTGACAATAGAAGAATTATTTTTTTAAAATTAGTGTCGAAAAGGACACGTGTTTTCTAAAAAAAAACGACCAGGGGATTGCGACGATTTGTGAATATAGCGCGCTTACCACGGGTGGGGGCTTGGGCAAGCCGGAGAACCTAGCAAATGATGTTCTCTTCATTGATCCACTACTAATCTCACGAGTGAGGTTGGTAGCTGCTGCAATAACCAGTCGTTAAAGCAATAAGTAGTACAAAACGAAATTTTTAGCCCAGGAGGTATGCCAACTGCAAAGTTGGCCAATCCATTCTCACACGAGGTAGGCGGAGTGAGACAACCATTGCGAAACCCATTCATGTTAAGCTCAAGAATCTCTAGATCACCACCTAAACAAATGCATTCCGCGACTCAGCAGGAGAACGAAAATGCTGAACGCAGGAAGAACGTAAACCAAGAAAACCACCACGATGTCGCTATAGAAATTTAAAGAAATCGTTAGAACATGAAAAATGAGAATCAAGCCAAAGGAAACTACTATAGCTACCTATGAAACAGATGAATTGGTGTATGAAATGAGTTTTATACGAAGGCAAATTAAATTTAAACACCAAAACAAAAAAATAACATGAGAATATTCGCCTGAGGTGGAACAATCAGCACAGAGCGTAACAACACTACAACCCCAAAGACCTGATCAGTAATCAACCACGGAAAAATGCAGTAAAATCAATCAATACATAAAGAGATACCACCTGCACCCTTGATGTTATCAAATGCAATCACCGCTCAAAACATCGAATGGTTCACCTATGAAAACAAAGCTAAGCAACCAATTAAAGTCATTGCCAGAGGGCTACAGCATACATGCCCAAATAAGAAATAATTGGGGAACTTAGCTAGAAAGAATTCAAAATCTTAAATGCTGTGAACATACTAAAGAAACGGTCACTAAAAACGGAAACGGTGAAAGAGAAACAACCAAAGTTGTTCTCCCCCTTTTCATGCGAACATTTCACAACACTGAGAGCATTGATAGGGTATATGGAATCAAAGAAACCATTAATATGAAAGTTAAGATTGAGACATTAAAAAATACTAGCAGAGTGCCACAATGATACAAATGTCAGGAGTACAACCACACATGCAAATACTGTGATAGGGAGTCCAGATGCGTAAAGTGCGATGGGAAACATCCATCAAAAGACTGCAACAAAAATAAAAACGAACCAGTGAAATGCATACACTGTGGTAATCATCACCCAACAAATTACAGAGGCTGCGAGGTAAAGACAAAGAGCTGCAAAGAATGAGAGACAACAAGAGAAATCAAACAAGTTAGAATTTTCAACCTATAATGCAATCCTACCCAAAACAAATCTCTCCAACCCTCCAAATCAGAAAAGCACTGAGTCAGGAAAACCATGTCCTGCAAGAAATACCTCAGAAGCTAAACGCTATCAATTCACATCTGGTTGCGCGGGACCAAAGATTAGCATCTATGGGCGAGCCACTGAAAAAAAACAACAACAGGGATTAAGAACACTGGAAAATACATCGATGAGCCAAGATAACAGAATAACGGATGCATCAAGTAAAACTAGAAAAGTCATTGACTACCTTCATTCTGATTCTAGTCCATACAAACTTAACAAGAAAAAAAACGACAGACTATTTAAGGATTGCTACCTGGGATGGAAATGGCCTTGCGCAACACATTTTAGAATTAGAAGTATTTTTGAATACAAAAAAAAATTGATATTGCCTAATATCAGAAAGTCATTTTACCAGAACCTCGTATGCCCAAATACGTGAACACCAGTGCGGGACAGCAATCTTTATTAAGGATAATATTAAACACCACGAAGAATTAAAAATAGAGGAGAAAGCTATGCAAGTGGCTACTGTATCTATTGAAACCAAAAATGAAAAGTCCTATATTATATCAGCAATCTACTGTGCACCCAGATATAACCTAAAAAAAGAAGAACACACCCAACTTCTTAAATCGCTTGGTAGTAATTTTGTTATTGCAGGCGACAGTCAGGATATCGGAATGTGAGTTTCACTACAGTGGAAAGCCAGTCTACTAGCCTTCGGACCCAAATAAAATTCCTGACCTTCTGGATTTCTATACATCAAGAGGTATCTCCGAAAATTACTTAGCAGTCGAAAATGAAGAAGGGCTATCGTCAGACCATTCTCCAGATTTAATGAAAATAAATGACACAGTAATAAGGAAAACAAGCTTTTTAAGACATACAAATAACAAATAAAAACTGGGAATACTTTTGGCAGCTAGTCTAAGAAAGAGTCAATCTACAGATGCAGATCTCAAATGCTTACATGTTAGAAGAAGAAATCGAAAGCGGAGAGTTGTTCAACGAAAAAAGCAGAGCTCGTAAGGCTAGGCAGAGAACTAGAGCCCCTGAAAACAAAACAATCCTAAACAACTTGTGCAACAAACTTAAACTACTTATAAAGAGGATTAAGAATGAGGCAGTTGCTAGCTTCCTGAGTAAACTGACAGATAAACCTGACACGGACTATTCCCTGTGGAAAGCCACCAAAGGTTTAGAAAGACTTAAAATGCAAGCGCCACCCATAAAAATGTTTGATGGAACCTAGACTCGCATCAAAAACAAAAAAGCTGATCTGTTTGCCGAACACCTACAAAAACCTGCAAACCGCCAACTGGACAAGCGTATAATGAATATTTAACTCCTTTAAGCAAAATAGGCGAGGTATCTACGCTACCAGTTACTCTGAAAGAAATCAAACAAGAAGTTAAAAATCTCAAAGATATAATAAAGCCCCTGGATACGACTTGATAACGGGGCAAATAATCAAAGGCCTGCCCGAAAAATCACTAAGGAAACTACAGCACATAATCAATGCTACCTTTTGACTAAGTTATGTACTAAACAGTGGAAAAAAGCGGAAATCATAATGATTCCAAAGCCTAATAAACCGCTAAACGACCAAACATCGTATATAAGCCAATTTCTTTACTAAAAGCCAATTATGGAGAGCAGAAATCTTATACCAGCACATGAATTTGGGTTTCGAGAAAGGCACTTAACGATAGAACAGGTACATAGATCACTGATACAATTGGGGAGGCGCTGGCAAAAAAGAAAATATGTTCAGCAATATTCTGAAAAACAATATTTTGAATTTCTAAAGTCAATTTCGGTCAGCAACGACTGTTACTTCCGGGTGAGACAGGAAGAGAAATACTCAAAACTAAAGAAAATATTGGCAGGGGTTCCACAAGGTAGTGTTCTGGGCCCTGTAATATACCTCCTGTCTTGTTGAGTCCACAAGGAAACTAAATACAAAATGCTGTTAATTTAGTAACTGGACAAAAAAATGGAGAATAACAATAAACGAATCGAAATCAACACATATAAACTTTACAAATAGGAAATTAGAATATATCCCGATTAGACTGAATTCACAACATATTCCATATTCTAATGGAAATGGATTCTTAGAACTGTATTTAAAATTCAGAAAAATGCACTGGCTTGCAAGAAACTCTGAACTGACAACGCACAAAAAACTGCTGTTATATAAACAAATCCTAAAACTTATCTGGACGTATGGTATTCAGCTTTGGGGCTGCGCAAGGAAAACTACAGTTAAGAGAGACTACGTAGCATTGTGGATGCGCCTTGGTACATTAGATAAGACAATCTCCATCGAGACTTAAACATGGAATACGTCAGCCATGAAATACAAAAATTTGCAAGAAATCATGAGGAACTGCGGAACCTACTGAGGAACTACCTATTAGGAAACCTCAACATAAGCCACGGGTAAATTTGGAACAACACAGTTTAAGAACTATGACTAATCAGTAATAATATGGATACCCTCTTTGTACAAGCAACAATACCAGCAAACACGTATTTGAAGTTGGTTTTCCGGCCAGCAACCGATATCGCCCATTCGTTACTTATTTGATACCTCTTCCGGTTTCACAGGCGTCATTTTAACGTTTCGTTCGTAAACATTCATGTCCCAAGCGTTTTTAATAAAATTCCTCAGCATGATATCAAATCATTTGCAATGATTTGATTGAAATCCAAATGCAATGAAACCAAGTTTGGGTTGGCTGACAGTAGGTCCAGTAACAACTGCTCAACCAAGGGCTCTAATGGCTAACATCAGTGACAAAGAAGAATTAGCACAAGCTCAAGAGCTTCACAAGTTTTGGGAGTTAGAAGAGGTACAGATTAAATCTCTACCGACAAAATCTGATAGGCAGTGTGAAACAATTTACCGCCAAATGGTTACGCAGGATCCAAGTGGACGGTACATGGTTAAATTACCGTTCAAAGAAAATGATACCAGCATCCGGGGTGCTTCAAAACAAAGAGCCACGCAACGGTTCTTGCAAATTGAGAAAAGGTTCCAAAATAACGAACCACTACGGCACCTGTATCTAGGATTCGTGAGAGAGTATCTTCAAATGGGACATATGACACCATCATCCAATTGCAAGGGACAATTTTACATTGCACATCACGCAATTTTACCGGAAAATTCAAAGGAAACAACCTCAATGAAGTCAACATCTGGTTGTAGTTTAACAGATACTCTGCAACTCAGAGCTACCCTGCAAAACAATTTATGGTCACAGAATAGTATTCGGAGCTGACATAATCAAAATGAACCGACAAATTTAAGTGACAAAGGAATATCCTTATGATCAAAGAATAATATGGAAGAAGAACCCAAGCCAACCATTACGGGAATACAACTTGACCACTGTTACATATGGCACATCAGCAGCTCCGTTCTTGGCAATAAGAACATTACATCACCATGAAATGGATGAAGATATAAACTATACAATGGCTCGGAAAATCTTAATAGAGGACCCTATATGCCGATGAAGTTCTAATTGGTGCTGATAACCTACAAGATGCACAACTTCTACAAGAACAGCTATCACATTACTTTAAAAGGGTCAATCTCAACTAAGCAAGTGGTCGAGCAGCCTCCCAAAAATATTGAAGTTTTTACAAGGGTAAAACATATTAATTGGAAACTTGGAATTGGCAGAAGATGAAACTTGAATAAATATCTAGTTCGCCCTATAACACGACAGTTTACCTAAAATGAAGTTCACGCAAAGCCCAACAGTTCGCCAAATCTGACGGATATTTAGATATAGTGGAGATTCTTTTCTTTTTGCTTTTTTATTGTTGTATGACTGGTGTTTTTAATAGGATTTAAAAGTGTAAGTGATAACAGACAAATTGATTGAATTTATCAATATCCCAACCGGTTTGGAAAAAACTCTGTTGAAACTGGGATGTCTCGGATGTAGTGCTTGAAAATCGCCAGTTTGATTATCATTCCTCAGCCGTTTGGGAGTAATCGAAAGTTGATAAAGGACCACTTAAATGAAACTGCTATTTTTGAGCCCATTATGATTGGACAGGTTTGTATAATAGAATTGGAATTTTAATAAGCGTTCCGGATAGGATTCTGGAAAACGACGAATTTGAATAGAACTTCTAAGATAAAAATTAAAATGAGACTCCAAAAAAAAGTTCTAGAGAGAGAACATCACTTAAATTGTTCAAATTCCATTCAGGAGCATTAGAGGTGCACGTTATTCGACTTGTCCATGCACAAAGCACAAAGCATTGAGTTTATTAATATCGTCGGTCCAAAACTTGGTCCAGGCAAGAAATACCCAATTTATAAGAAGCGAGACAACGACGTATCAGAATAAGAAACACTAAGGAGCTATCATCCCTGAAACTTTTCTGTACAACGTTTTAACCGAACCTCGTTGTCTGGTAAAATTTCAGCAATGAATCTAAACATTTTAACTTAAATAATTAATTACGTAGGTTGATCATTGAAACAAGTTGTAAGAAATGGTTTTGAATGACTTTTCCACTTTCCTCTAATTTTTGTTGCGTTATTTGATGTGTTTATCCCTTACGCAGACCCCGGCAATGTTGATCGTTTTATATAAAGGGACAAACAAAATCTGATCTTGTTAACATAATAATCACATCTCTAATATGCGATTATTCTGGTTTCAATTACAGCTATCTGATGGTTAAACCCACAGTATCGGTAATTCCCAGTAAAGATTGTGTTCGGATGACTTATTTAGTCAGGTGATTTGGTTGGAGTTTTTATTTTAATTGTCACTAATTTACCTTATCAGCTAAGAATTTTGGAGGCAATAAAAATGTAATTGAGTTTCCCCAGAATATAAATGAACAACAAATTACAACAGTTTATTGGAAATATTGCTAGATATATGGTAGCTCATCTTATTCATTCGGCCGGATGATATGAATCGGCTTTCGTATCATATAAAATTTTGCTAATTCTGTAAATTGAAATTTTATTTTGAAATCATTTATCATGTAATTTATAATTATACATTATTATAGTAAACGATTCGATTAATAAAATAATAAATATACAACAAAATTAATTAATTAAAATTGCAGAGTTGGTACATCGCGTAACATCTAAGTAATTCTTTTACAATTCACACAACTAAAATACATTTTGTGTGTTTTCTGTTTATTTTTGGTAAATTGGAATAAAAACAAACCAAATGTTTAGGCTCTAAAAAACCGTACTACCCTTACAATATATTGTCGACATATGGGACATTCATTTAAAACTTTACCACAATTTGTACACGTGACCATGTGGCCACATTCTAAAATAACACACTCAATTGGCGCATCCATGCAAATTTTACATAAATCATCGGATGATAATTTTTCAACGGCGGGCGTTGATTTGTGATCCCGCCACAAACGATAAACCCGCTCAAGGAGTTCTGTTTTCTCGCAGCATCCCTTGAAATCCACCCGATTCAACATTAAAATTTCTTTGAGTTGTTTCACCGATAAATCCTTTAGTTCAGATTTTGATGTAATATCGGTTAACTTCATACGATAGCTAGGCCTAGTGCCTTGAAATTTTTTATTATTGGAATGTTCATCAAACATGAAATGAATTGTTGGATAAATATAAATCCCTTCATCGTCATTATCGTTTGCGGCATTGTTAAGCGGATTGGATGGACTACGTGGTATGGCAACTTGATTGTCTTGGTTACTGGATAGCACAGGCATGGTGGCAGGATTTTGTGGTTCTGTAAACTCTACATCTGTTAGATTAAATGAACAGTGATTCTCGATCGATCGAATAAACTCATTCATTTGTATTGCTTTTTCGTGATCGCTTAGCGTATTCACTCGGCTACCGTGCATCTGCTGCCGAAAATTACGAATAATTTTTTTTAGATTATTTCTCGCTTGCGAACATTCTACACAGCAACCTCTCTTAAGTCGTTTATGATTTTGGCTTAAATAATTATTATCAATCCCATGATTATTTAGATTCACCTCCGAATCCGAATGTCGCCGAAATAGATTAGTTTTATTACTTAACGTTAACAATGTATCACTTTTGTCATCACTATTTGATGTGGTTGGAAGGTTTATGGTGGAATTAATTATCCGACTAGACTTTTGTATAAATTGCCAATTATCTGTTATATCACTACTGTTCGAGGTGTTTCCACCCGCAATACTACCGCCACGATCCCGTCCACTGCCATCATCATTACCACCCGCTTCGATTGAGATAGCCGCACCTAAATCTTCAAACGACGATGTTGAACTGGATACATCATTTGGATTAAAATCATTTCGATTATTGGTTCCGCCCGTATTTTGTCCACTAGGGCCGGGTTGCTGGTTATCAATCGTACTGCTCCTTTCGACATTGGTAGCATCATCCGATTTAAATGATCCGGTTGAATTACTTGTTGTAGTTTTAAGAACAGGCTCTAAATGTGTCTCTCTAAATGTTGATCGATCTGCTGATGGAGAACCTGAAGTTCTTCGGCCAATATTATTACGATTATTGGTCGCACTACTATTGAGTTCGTTTATTTTATCAGTAAACGATGAAAATATATTTTGGCATGTTAGTTTAATCGTATCGAACGGATCCTGTTGGCTTGTTGGATTTGTACAATTATTCGTGGCGTTTTGATTATGCGAAAAACTGTACGTGCTTGAATTTGAACTGGAATATATCGGACTGTTTAAATTGCTATCAGTTGAATTTACATGGGCTATCACTAAGTTAACTAATTCTTCTTTTTCTGAAAATATCAATTTATATTAAGCATGATTATTTATACGTGTATACGTGGGCAGCACATTTGGCAAACGAACTCACCGACACATCCCGTAGTCGAAATATGTTTTGATTGTAGGAAAAATATTAAATCTTTTGGTTTCAATTTTAGTAGCTCGATTTTCGAGACGGGCCTACGTCTAAATATAACGCATCGCTGACATAATATACAATTATCTTTGCGTTTTATAAGACAGTTACTGCAATACAATCGCCTTGAAATAGAAGCAAACACAGCCAAAATAAGTCTGAGATGAGGATACATTTTAATTTGTCTTACCTGCATTCTGTACATGATTTTTTCCGTTTAAATACTGTAAATTGTGCATTACAATTTTCGCAAGGCATTACATTTGATTGTTATTATTATGCAATTATTAAACTACAATTATTTATAACACTAAACAACAAGATTACAAGAAACATTCCACAAAAAATTTGTCATGACAAGATAACACAAAAATTTTGACGTTTAAATGTCAATAGCTACAATGAATCATTTCATTGCTTTTGATGACATCTTATAACCGATTTCGCAATTAATCAAAATTTACTTAAATTTGCAAATCACAGAGGCTGTTGTTAATCAGAGCCACCTGTTTAAGCGAGATAAGCCTTTTTTAGTGGGTGCTTGATTGTGATATGTAATTCAAAATTAAATTAGTATTTCGTACATTGCATTCCTAAGAAAGTGAGTTATTTCGTGATTTACTACTTATAGTAGCATTTTTGTCTGAATTGTTTTTTTTCTTGCATACCAAAAAGTTTGGTGTAAATTTTTCTGAAGGTGTAAATTTTTTTCTTGTAATTCCCCCCCGGGAATAAGGAATTGGGAATCATTTTTTTTCTAGCTATACTTTCTGCCTATACTGAGGTAGAAACCTAGTGTTAATTTTTTCCCCAAACAAAATTAAATTGGGAATAATTGTCCATGCCAATTTAGATATGGAACAATTAAATTTTTCAAACTTTTCTCCTCAGTAGGCCGGAAAACAATATTTGAACCGAAATTGCATAAAAATTCTTTCTCAGAGTACAGATTGAACAGATTTTGTTTGAAAACTGAGACTTGAGAGTTGGAAGTTTTGCTGCTGTTTCACTAAGCTACTATAGATGCACAAAATTAATATTATTGTTGATTAATCTAAATAATGGTTAAATATTATATTAACATTTAGTGTGCTGATGAAACAACAGAAGAAATCCCAACTCTCAAGTAGCGGTTTTTGAACAAAATTCGTATACAGGAATTAGATTGGAAACTTTTGTTACAAGAAATTTTCTAACCAAATTGAAAGAGAAAATAGGTAACGAGTATGAAGTGAGGCTTTCAAAATATAGGCTCATTGTAAATGAGATAAGTTTAATAAACGCTAAAGTTTATATCAGCGGTGATATGAATATTGTCTGACTTGCAACTAATAGAAATAACGAATGAATCCGTTAAATTATTGATGATCGTGGATTTAAACAAATTATTATTGTCCCTACCAGAATAGAAAACATATCGAATACTTTAATTGATTATGTGATAGTTAGTGATTGTTATAATATTAGTATGAAAATACAGGATAATTTAAAAATAAGTGATCATGAATCAATTGAAATATTTAAAGTTGAAAATTAGTAGTAAATAAAGGAGATAGTAAAGTCCTACGAATTATGAAATACAATTCAGCCCGTTTTCGGAGCTTGTTAAACAAGCGTGACATCGGAACAATTTATTTTCGTGATAGTAAAGTTTAGATAGTCTTGATAGTTCTTTGTTTGAAAAAAAAACAAATATGTTTTGATTGGACACCTAGCGTTATGGTGCGAGTTTAATTCTCTGAGTCTCAACATTGAAAAGTGCAAATCTCTATCATTTCACCGAAAATTCAACCCTGTTACACAAGACTATAAGATAATTGGTGTATTTCTTCAGGTAGTACTCGAAACTAAAAACCTATGGGTTACTTTTGTTGAAAACATGAACTTTACTAAACACATGGACACACGAAGTATGGATTGCTAGCTCCATGCTCGGTTTTATCGCACGTTCGACGGATGACATTTTTGATTTGGAGACAATTAAGATCCTGTATTGTACTTACGTTCGATTCCAGCTGGATTATGCTGTAAATGTGTGGTGCTCGTTCTACGAAGAACGTATACACATAGTATTTAGAAAATTCTAAAGAAATTTATAGGCTACTTGACCTGGACAAAAGAATGGATTTATGAACATGATCTACTAATAGCGACAACCACCATGTTTAACTGGCCTAGGCCTAATCGACGCACTAAGGTTCCTAGTAGTCAACTACGGGGTCATGTCTTCCTCCACTTAGATAAACACAGGACCAATAATGGCGATAAGCAACCAGTGAAGATAATGTGGAAGAGTTTCAATAAAATTAACTATTTATTTGATTTTTGCTTAACTAAAGATAATTGTAAAAGTAGATTAAGGCAATTTTATGCCTCTCAGTAATTTTTACTTACTTGTTATTTTACTTTTATATTTTAAAGTTTCCAATCCAAAGCGGATTTATTATATTTTGTATTTTTACATTTATATTTTTCAAGTCAAATTTGTAGACTTATTTCATTTGCAAATAAATAAATTACCATCTTTTCGTATATGTAGAATTTATAGTGGTACGTAAGGTACATTTCATGTAATTAAAATTTGTGAAAACGTAGCTAACTGTAATGAATTCTCGACCATAAACTTTGTGGGAAAATTGGTTATGTAACAATAGTTGATCACTATAATTTTAAGAAATTGAGTTATGTATTTATATGGGCATATAAAGCAAATTTAATAATTTAAAATAATGGGATCGCATTGGCCAGTTACTTGGATTGAGGAAAGACTATATTTAGCAGAAAAATGGTAATAAAATGAACGCAACTAGGAATTGTTGGTTTCGGCAGTATGACTGTCGGCCTTATGGTTGTTATACATCATTGTCGATAATAAAGCATCGGTCTCAGCAATAAATTGGTGTGATTCTTGGCTGTTTCGGTTGGGATATTGGCTTTGGGAGCTTTTTGGAAAAGAAGTTTCGTATCTGCGCGACCGGGATTTTCACATTGCACATTTGCCGCTCTGCTCTAAAACATTTGAAACTGAAACTGTAGGTAGGGCAAACAAAAAAGAACTAATATTTATTTGTAACTTTGAAAGTTTTGTGACAGTTATTAAAGTTTAATGTTTAAAACAATCACAAACAATTATACTGTTAAATTTTAATAGCATACAATGAGGATTTATGAATAAAATAAAAAAATACAATTTTATTTTAATGATTTGTTCATCGAGCGGATTTTTTGGCCAGCACTTTTCTTGCGTAGCTAGGAGGCCAACAATTAAAACACATTAACTGATACACTAAAAAAATTGATTTAATTATTTAATAATTAACGAAATGCTTTAATGAAAACAATGAAACTTTCTTCTGTAAATTTCCAATTGCAAAATATTTTCCACCTGGCGAAAAACTTACTATATTTGAATTGCCTATGCGCGATTCCTGGTCTGGGAAATTCATGTACGCTGTCATCGTTGGAAAATGAATTAATTTAACCGAATTTTCCACTTCATTCGAACAAATCGCTAGAATTTCTGATGACGGATGAAATTTCGTACACGAAACTGAAGTGGTTAAATTAAATACTCGCTTGAGTGGCTCAGGGGTCTTTGATTTCAAAACATCTTGGTAGTTGTAAATGTTAACAACGCCCTGCTGATTACCGGACACAAAGAACTGCCCATTCGGACTTATATCGATATTGGATCCATTTAGACAGCCATCATCATAAAATTTGTGAGAAATTTTGTTGGCACGAATATCATAAACGGTTATCTCATTATTGTCACTATGCGAGAATATCTTCGTTGAATCGGGCGAGAATGCAATCGACGTCGTCTCATACTCTTGTTTGTATGTTGATATAAGTTCTTTCGTCTTCGGATGCAGTAAATGTATGTAACCCATTTTTTCTCCGGCGGCGATATATTTTTCACAGGATGACACTGTAAATTGTCTAAGGGCCGATTTAAAAGCTTTTGACAAAAAAATTCGTTCGGTTGCTGCGGATAATAAATCGAATACGTAGATATACTTCTCGATCCCACCAAAAATTATTTCTTGACCTTGTCGATTAAATTTAGCTGTATGCAACCTAAAATTTTTGAACAACATCGAATGGAGTTTATCATTTTTTTGCCCATCGATTGAAAATAGTGATGCAACACCATTATATCCAGCAACCAGCGCAATCATTGATGAAGGATGAAATTCAACGGCGGTCACTCTAGGTCCCTCGCAGTACGAAGCACGATTTAGATCTTTTAAATATTTTATCTGCAGTACTCCTTTGCGTAGAAACTTTTGCGATCCACCCGTTTTTAAGTGCCCTACTGTTTGATTAATCTCGTCATCGGAATCTGGTTCCTCCTTACGGTCCAATTCGGCCCACAACGGTTTTCCCACAATTTTATCGAATTTCTTTTCGAGATGTTCCTTTTTCGTATTAAACTTATCCACTACACTTTCATCGTCCGAATCATGCCACACCGGCACACGATCTTTTCGCTCCTCAATATCATCTTGGTCTTTCTTAGTATGTTTTGGGTGCACCGTGTCAAGATTGTTGATTAATCGATCGCGATCTCCGAATAATAAACTAGCTAATTGCTGTTCTTTTTCCGATACTTTCCATGCTTTTTCAGCGCTGCTATCGCCTGTCTCTAGCCGAGATTTCTTACTTTTGGTCGGAGAATCCTCATCACTACTACTATTTACTGCAGCTTTGGCCTCGTCCTCATCTTCTTCTGAGCTAGTATTTTTATTGTTCTCAAATTTTGGTAGACCGACTAATGCTAGAATTTCACTCTCACTCAGATCAGAATTGTCATCACTCATTTTAATTAATTATTTATAATAAAATGTTCTCGTGTTTACGTTTTGAATGTTAACCTTAAAAGCTTTGACTGACAGATGATAATAACAATTAAACATGCTGTTCATAATGTTTAGTGTGAAGTTGGCTTCAATTTTAAAAATGTTTTTTCTAGTTTAACGCCATCTCTTCGAAAAATAAATATATGCAGTGGATGATGAATCTAGAGAAATAGAAACGCCGCACAAGGAAAAATTAACTCACTTTAGCCTCCCTCTAACACTTCATTTTTGATTATTTTAATATTAATTGTAAATAATTTACTTTTTATATTTCAATGAAACATACAAATATTATTAAAATTGCAAGACCACTTTACATAGATAGTTCATCAGAAAGTCTGACTAAACTCTGTTTCGAGTAATAAATTTGACGTAAAAAGGAAAAACATAAAATTTTAGTTGAAATACATTTATTTTATATTTCAATTATAGATATAACGTTCTACACGAAAGAACAAAACATTATTTTAATCTTCCTCCTCTTCTTCGGCTACGCCTGAGCCACCTTGTCCCTTTTTAAGGTTCTTCCTCTTAACACGGCCTGGACGTCCACCACCCAAAGGCGATTTCAATGAGAAATCGATGTATTTTTGTGAATCAAGTCGAACAATAAATGATGGAATGTTAACAACTTGTTTACGAACTCTATGATAAAAATAAAACAAAATTAAGCCAAATTCAGTTTTTTAAATAAATCATACTTACGACAGGGAATTCCTGTCTTTATAATAAAGGCGTTAAATGCAAATTCATTACATTTAAGTGGCCTTTAAGTTACTTATAAATATGGAAATCAATCAAGACGTTAAGCGCGAGTTTCGTGCTTAAGTGGCCTTGAGAATTTATCCGTTCAAAACCTTTAATTTTAAACTAAAAATAAAATTCAAAATTTACCGGATATGTCTTTGGCGGATGAGTACACGAGCATGATGGATTGACTTGGCAAGTCCCAATTTAAATACTTGTGTTTGTAGACGACGTTGCAAGAAATCTTCAATTTTCAAACCCAAAACGTAATCGAGTTTCATTCGGGATTCGTCCAATACACCAATACGGACTAAACGACGTAAAAGTGCATTACCTTTAGGAATACAAAATTCATTAGATTCTATAGCCAAATTATTTTATAACTTATTCGACATTAATTAAGAGCATTCAGTTAATTTCAAACATATTAATCTTTATCAACACTGGTAATTCTGACAAGAGGTGTCAGTTAGTAGATTAGTTTTTGTCATCACACATAAAACGGGGTCAAACCAAGCAATAATAATTAAAAATTAACTATATTCATTACCTTGGAACAATCTCTTGTCATCTTTCTCATCTAGCGTGAGTAATTCACGAGCAGCTTTACGGATTTTAGCTAGGGTGTATTTAACACGCCACACCTCACGCTTATTTCTCAAACCATATTCACCGATTATTTTCAACTCTTGATCCAAGCGTGCCTTTTCGTATGGGCGACGTGGAGTTACATACGTCTTTGAAAAGACTGATGGAGTTCGACCGTTTACCATTTTGCGGAACAATTTTTATCCTGTAACATAAAAAATCACGTATTATTATAATCATCCATCACAAAATAATTAAAATGCATTTATTTACGTATTACAAAACTATTTTAAATATTAAATATAGAACAATTTCAAATGAATATATACATATTTTATTTTTTTTAATGCAATAATTATACCTAATCTTGGACAATACGTGCACACTCTGTGACAACTTGTTCAAAAAAGAACAAATAAATAGATAATACAAGATTTGTCAAACCAATTTCCGGTGTGTGGAATTTATATTGCCAGTACCACTGAACTATAATGTGACCGCGTTCACAAGTAAATTTCTGGTTTTAGGGCATACAACGAAAATTCAAATGTTTTTAACTAAAAAAAATCAGTTGGAGAATAGAGTTTGTTGTTTGGTAAAGTAAGAAAAAGTAATTTTAAATTAATACGATTAAACCATATTATAATAAACTAGTAAAAAATATTATAAACTAATAAAAAATATAATATCTACATATAACATGGAGCAAAATACAAAATTCAATTTGTCGTGTGGTTTTACACAATATGGATTCAATATGGACGAGATCATCTCGAAATCAAAAGTGGTGGCCTCGTTTAAAAAATCAAGCGGTGAAATTAACAGTGCTCAAACTGTAGAATTACAGAAAATTGATGAAATTGTAACAAACGAAAATAGAAATTTAATAGAATTAACTCAAAAATGTGAAAATGTTTATTTACGCAGCAATTCTAAATTACAAGTAGCCTTTAATTGGTATGTATTTTACAATTATCTGCATATATTTAGTATAGCATAAATAAAAAATCCGTAGAAGCAAGTTAGCTATAGTCTGTAATATTCCAGGTGAATACATTTAGGTAACGTGTGATTGATGATGCGTAGTCTAGTTGTATTCATCGATATGGTGTGCCCCCACCACATTCTAAACTCCCACATTCTAATACTGTACCCAGTAACCAAAAGTGAAAATAATCGCACTACCTAGCCAGTTCACACATTAGGTGCGCAAACAAAAATTCATTCGTCTCTTGTCTCGCAAAACTCTTGTACCTATATCAAGCTCATGCCTATGAAATTTCTTAGTAGTCGTTTTCCAATTGCACATTTCAAGTATGTAATTCTTCTGTTTTTTCTAAGTGTTCTTAAGTTTTATAAAATTAGTTTGAAATTTTTGCTCATAAGTACTGGCCGGTGTGCATAGTAACGAGAACGATATGATTATTTTTCAAAATAGTGAAAGTAGTCAGATGAAAGACATCTTATAAATTTTACAAATTATTTTAACAACATATTTAATTTTAAAACTTTTCTACCAAAATTTTAATTGTAACTAATTGAAAATCGACGAAAAATAAAAAGTTTATATGAAAACGATTAAAATTATATATTTTGTATGAAGTAAATGTTAAATGTTCAACTAATCATTCCATTAAAATTTTCTGCTTGCACAATTTTATATATGTATTTTCATATAGGGCTGGTTATTTAACCGAATCGGTAATGTTTTGACGTTTAATTATTTATTACACTTATTGAACCTGCTTAGACGAGTATACACTACAATCATGATGTATTTTCCTCGTCTCTTACCTCTTTACCTATAAAATAATTTTAGAGAGGATATTTGTGTTGCATTTTTTCCTCTAAAATTTCTATTGCGGAACGAGTTGTTATACACTAATACAATGAAAAAGCAATAAAAAAATGTTGGTTCGAATTTTTTGTTTTTGTTTCTCGCTGTTCAATTGTAATTTGACTATTCGTCCCTTAACAACATACCAAATAAAAATAATTGTACGCATACAAACACAAGTTGCAATTGGTATCAACAGTTTTATAGTTTACGTCTAAACGCGAATGATGTGATGATGTCATGCACTGGAAATGTCATGGCACTGTCATGGTGTGGAAAGCCTCATTAGACTTATGTATGTATTACACTTAATGGTTTCAAATAACATTTCGTAAATTGAGTTTTTAATTTCATTTCACCATTTTAACTAACATTTTAAAATGAAACACTTGTTTTATATTTCGAAAAATTTAAATAAATTTTATTTATTTTACTCGAACGATTTTGACTTGTTAGGTCATCCTCAAAATTTAGGCCATTTTCACCGTTTTCAAGTTTGGAAAAGATTCACGAATGATACGGTGTGTTCTAACGGAAAATGATTTAATTGACTAAACGCTATGTTTTGAATATTTTATTAAATTTGTTTATAGTTTTCTTAATATTTTAAAAAATTGGTTTATTAAATTTAAATTAGGAGTTTCCAAATTAATAATGTGATATTGAAAAAAAAAATTAAATTAAATTTTCCATAATGATAAATTACAGAAAATATGTACTTCTTTTTGGAAAATTTAAATTTGTTAAGGAATTCTAAATAAAATTAAGTAGTTATTTTGATTAATTTGTGTGATGCTCTGCTTAAATGTGGCATCCTCATCTTTGACATTCGTTAATTATAGACGTATTTTCTTCCAACGTTACAACAACAATTCGGTTGGGTAAAGCATTGCGTTAAATTATAAATTAAATTTTTCTTTAGACTAGATGTATGTAAATGTTTTTAAATTTATATTTCATTCCGAATTAGAATTCCGAATTTCTTTGTTTTTCTATAATATGATTAATATATGAATAAGTTTAAATATAAAGCGTATAACATAATTATTTTTATAATATGCATATATAAAATATAATTATTGTATAATACGAATACACAAATATAATTTTATAAAATTATTCAATAGATTTTTTAATGACTTTTGTAGCGCAACATATAAAAAAATATTAAATCATTGGTTATTTTCTTGTTACAAATATAAAGCAAATCAAAATTAAATTAAATTTTTCTCAACAAAATACGCTCTATAACCAAATAACATAATAGCCCGTTTACATGCGACCAACTATTTTTTTCTGCAAAATGAAGAGTAAAGAATATTTGCTTTTTATACGTGAGAGACAAGAAAAGAAATAAAACATGTAAAACTTTTATTTTTTGATAAAAAAATGTTTTTTAAAAATTATGTGTTCAAGTATTTTTTATGTATGTACGAGTATGTGTGAAAAACATGTGCCGAAAAATCGTCGAATATGTAAATCATCGATAAGACAGCGTTCGCCGAATTTCCCACGGCAAGCAGCGTCGCCGAAAAATTGTCGAATATGTAAATCCACCTTAAACTTAAAATTATTTTCACGTGAAAATAATGTCTCGGAACATTATTTTCACGCAAAATTTTGACATTTGTTTGTGTTTGGTAATAATCAAATTTTTTAAATACTATATAAATCTATAAATTTTACATAAAATCAATTTAATTTAAATTATGTACGTAAAATAAAGAAATTCATCTATGTATGCCTACAAATGTATACATGAAAAATAAAAATTCTCCAAATAAAATTTCATTTCTATTTCACGCGAAAATAAATAGATTTTTGGAGACCGCGGTAAAATTTAATTTCACTTTGAACTGATTTCTAAACTTTAAAATGGTTAATCTTTCTCTTTAATGTACGCAATTTTTATATTTGTTGTTTTCTACGTTTGGTTTAACTCAGTTTCCCTTAACGTTCGATGATTTCGAGAATAAAGGTCTTTTCGAACCACCAACTTATTTCAAACTTGTTGGCTTATTTGACGTCATCTTGAATAACTCGGTTAAGCTGTTTCAACTGCTTTTAAAATAAATAAATAGGACGACGAAACCAGGGAAGGCGAAACTTTGCTCCGTATTTCTATACAAGAAATATAACCCGGAGTATGGTAGATAATTATATTTATGACAATATCTTTGAATTAAATTTGATAACTTACTTTTAATTGTTTATTTGGAAGATCTTTTCGTTTTAACATAAATAATAAACGGCGATTAAAAATTAAATTTAAATATATATTTTTTACTGTATTTTTATTACTTATGATTATATTAACACTTCATAATTCTAGGAAAGATCGTAGTTGCAACATTTTTAATCAAGAGGTCTCTTTATTTGCAATTTTATCAATTAATGGGCCTATTTAGACGTGTATGCACTACATGATGTATTTTCCTCGCCTCTTACCGCTCCGCAACACAAATGTCACAACTCCAAAATAAGTTTATAGGCGAAGAGGTAAGAGGCGAGGAAAATACATCATGTAGTGCATACACGTCTAAATAGGCCCAATTGGACTCACATCAAAGAACTTTTGCAATAGAATGTTGTTTTCCATGTTCTTTCTAATTGAATTAAAGTGTATTTAATTTCTGTTATTACGAAGACATGAATGTTGTACTATAAATTCGAGTGTTTTTAATGATTGGTAATTAGTAAGGCAGCTAACGTATGATGAAATTTGGATATCCTATTTCTAATCACAACTAACACAAATTAATCAATTAACATATCTTATCCACAGACAACGTGTGTATGTGTAAATAATTAGTAGATCGTATAAATAGTTTATGACTTTGATACGTGGCGCCCTAGTAATTTCTGCGATTAACTAATCCTTTCTTTCTATTACCTTTAATGTGAGCATGGAGGTAGGGTCTGGGCCCACATAATATTGGAGTACGATTCCTTTTTCAAATATACTTTTGATTTTCGATTACGCTTACACCTGGAAAGACGTATACATGCATAGGGTCGCCCTTTACGTCTCATCATATCATATCATATCATATCATAAATAATTGTCTGGCGCGACATTGTGGTCATGTGCTTTACCTTTCCTATATACGTGCAAAAATAGCTTGAAATTAAAAAGATTTAACAATTGACAAGTAAAAAATTGTTTAATAAAAATAATTTAGACATCTTATTTTTAAGGTTATATAGGAAAATTTCCCTCTTACATATTTTATAGCAGAGCACTTTTTATATTTTATTCGCTATTGATAATATTTTCTTTCTCAATACAGTCGATGAATAAAATACCTTGCGCAATCCAAAATACGGAAGCTAAAATTTTACTGGCCAACATTTTTTCCATTTTTGGTTACTTCGAATGGCTTTCATCGGCTGCTCCACTCAGCTGAGGACTTTTTGATTCTGGAGTGTAGTGATGGATCCATGTTTGCTCCATTGTCACTTATCGATGCAAAAAACCCTGTTTATTACGATCAAATAGCTCTAAATCATTGACACGTTGCAGTTTTTGGTCCAATGTGAGTAAGTGCAGCACCCACTTTCAACACAACTTTTTCATGAACAAATTTTCGGCCTTCTGATATCCTTCAGGTGCCAGCTATTTCACGCATCTCCAGTTTACGGTCTTCCAAAATGATTTTGTGTACTTTTTTTATTTTTTCTGGAATAGCTGCCGAATTCGGGCGTGTAGAGCGATTAGCATCATCGGTGTTGTTATGGCCAAGTTTAAACTTAGCAAGCGAACGTTCGTTCAACGGTTGTTTTCGCCGGATCAGACTATAGATACTGTCGGTGTATGGTAACAAGTAAGAAGTAGAAAAATCTGCCTCGACAGTGTGCAGATGTTATTCATGGTCTTAAATGATTTATTTTCCCGTAAATGTATTCCCCAATTAATAGAATTAACTTTTGGAACACGGGGAATTGGGGAATAGGTGCTACAAAAAAAGTATTCCCTATTCCTGGGAAATTACCAGAATAAGGCCACCGTTGTTAAATTATAGCTTTTTTATTATTAGTTTAAATTCATTGCTAGTCAACATGAGACAAGTGACTGCTTCTTGTACGAACTTGAAGAAAACCATTGATGAGTTAGATGCCCATAAATGTGTTGTTGAACAAAGAAATGGCGAAATTAACAATTTATGGGAAGCAGTTAGTGTTATTCAACACGAGAAAATCCTCGAAATGAATAGAAAAGGTAAAAATTTTGTTATCATTTATTTTTAGAAAGCCATTTTTTATATAAATATTAATTATTTATAGTTCATGTTTTCCAAGAAGATATCCACAATATCCAATTAAGCATCAAACTGGTCTTGGAGGCAAATAGCGGTTTGGAATCCGAACAAAATGAATTGTCCACAAAAATAACCGGATTAAATGAAAAGTTAGTTCACTTAGAAAACGATTTAGGCGAATTACAAGATGAGTTAGTACTCGAAACGAACAAAAATTCTATAAATAAGGAAAAAAGCGATAAGCTACAAAGTGTATTTTTAAACAAATCAACAGATTTGGTTGAAAAGAAAACAAAATTTGAACATTTCTACAATGATTCTCTTTTGAAACTTAGAGACGAATTAGAAAATGAGTTAGACAAGGAGATTTTGATTAAAACGAACAATGAACAAAAAATTGCTATCGAACGTGCCTCGATTGAAGCGGAATTACAAAAAATAGACGAGCAAATAGTTGATGTTGAAAGTTTACGACCACAAATTGAAATTTTAAAAAATAAGTGCGATGAAATGCGCGAAAAAGTTGATTTGATAAAAAATGAACGTATTAAAGAGGAAAGTTTATTGATGGAGAAAACTCGAAGAGTTGAAGCACTTCGTGAAAGAAATTTAGAAAAGATCCAATTATTACACCAAAATAAATTAGAGAATAATAAACTCGATAAGATTCATCAAGCCGAAGAAATGGATGTTAATATTGAAGCAAGAAATGAATCACAATTATTACGCGAAAAAAAGGCAGCGCTCATTTCTAAAATTGGGGCAATTCGCCAAGAGATTAGGCGATCACAGACACCGGTTGCACGAGAAATATTTTCAAAAAGAGTATCACTTTCGCGCCAATCTCAAATAGCAGAAAGAGATGAGGCACCTGTTTCACTTTCTTTTGCATCACAACCGGGTCTGGCAACGCCGAGATTTACAACAAAACGGTCATTTTCCAGTCGATTAATTTCTGAAAATAAACAAGTTCGGAGCCGTTCAACAGATGAAATGTCATTTCTGTCCAATATATCAAACGGATCTGACATAAATGCTGCAACGGTTTCATCATTTAAGTTACCGGTAAATTATCTTTTGATTATCAATTCGGTCGCAAGTTAATTTATATACATGAATTTTCAGAACAATTTTTTAGCGCCAGTTCCGCGCAGAAAACCAGTGGACATCCTCAAACCCAGACCAGCTACCAACGATGAACTTTCCAGTGATACATTTTAAATTTAAATTTTATTAGAACTTTTTAAAATATTTTTTATGGAATACTATTTGAAGCGAATTATAACAATAACTTGACCCTTTTATTTTTATTGCTTTATTTATTTGTCTTACCGAAATGTTTTGTAAATATCCAAATACAGAAATCACATCCTCCAAATATATCAATGGCATCCTATGAAATTTGTAATGAGCGAGTCTGCTGTCAAGAATCCAAATAATTATAAGTGACTGGGTGAATTTATTTAAAAAAGGAAAATCGACATACATAATAAAAGGAATATAACAACAGATCATTTTATACCATATACCAACAATTCATTTTATTAATTAAATTTACAAATGATTCGAACAATAGCAGTTTTCGGAAACAGTTACCCAAAAGTTACCACAAAAGTTAGATAGATGAAAAAGTTAGATAGATGGTTAAAATGCCATTAAGAGCGAAATAGAAAGAATTTTACTATTTTATATAGATGGCATGTTAAAACCATAGAAATAGATTATATATAGAATGAATGTAAGCAACTGTCAAGCGTCACAAATTCGGAGATAAAAAGAGAAAGCTTATAAATCAACAGGGCCGTATTTAGAATTTTTTTAGACCGAATGCAATGAAGTTAGGAAATTACAATTAAAAAATTTATGTAAATTGAATTAGATTTTTACTCATCCAGGACAACAAATTAAGTGTTTTTTCCTTAAATACAATATTATTATAGATTTAAACCTGTGTATATCCAAATAGTTATTGGTCCTATTTAACTTATTATTATTTTCTTTGCCGTCAAATTTGAAACTGAAAACAAAACCACGTAGTACATGCAACAATCAACACCATCTTTTCGAACCATAGTAAAACGAAAAATGCGGCACTGGTAATAAAACAAGTTTACAAAAAGAAAAAATCCAACAACTAAAATTCGATTTTTAGTTTTTTCCGATTTATAACTTAAAATAAGGATAATTTTACCACAAATCACATTCCTCTTATTATAATTTACATTTTATTTTATATAGACACTTCGTAAACTTACCGATCGTAAGAAATCCCATTCTATAATTTTTAGGCGTGTTGTAGCAGCTTTTCACAAGACACTTAATTTTAATTACAATTTTCAAATTTTTGATACCAAATGATGCACTACTACACTATCCACTAACTATTTTATAATATTTTAATCACTTTAATTAATAATTTTAAGATTTTTTAAGAGCGCAACATTTCGCTGTCACTTTGTACAAAAAACAAAAAATGGTTTGGTTGGTTTTTTCTTTGAGATATGAGACCGCTATATGCATTTTTTATGTAACCATCCTGCTCTAGCTTGTGAAACATGAAATAACAAATTTTATATGGGAAAAAGTTTTCATTCCTTCTATATATAGTATATAATTCTATGGTTAAAACATCAAAAATGTTAAGAATGAAGCAAATTAAAAATTAAAATATAGAATGGCGCTGATAGTCGTGAAAGTCGCGATAATCGAGTTTTAGTGTGCTCAAAGTAAAACAAGCATTTTGTGTTTCTAATATAGAGTGAATTGGTTAAAAAACTAAAATGTTATATATTGAGGTAAATACTAAACTAAAAATTTAACTAAAAAATTAAAATGTTATATATTGAGGTATATAAAAAAATTTTGTATCTGCTTCAAGAGCTGATAATATTTTTACAAGAGAAACATTTGGTCGACACAAAATATTTATTTACACACAAATATTTGTCATGTAAAAGTTTTGTAATTGAAAGATATATATTTGAAATATTATTAATTTTACATATACGTTTACAATAACGTAAAATAAGCAATCATACATCTGTTAAAAAGCTTTAACCGACTGAAACACATAAAAAGTTAAAACAATTACCAAATTTTTTTTTAATTTTTTAACGTTTTATGCGGCATTTTAACCAATTGAAACACACACTCACATTTGTATCAGCTCTTGAAGCAGCTAGACAGTTTGACATTTTTATTTACCTCAATTTTAAACTTCACAATTTTATTTACGGATTGAAATACTCTCACGAAGTAATTTTTAATAGCACACTGGCTGCTCGGGTCGATTTAAAAAACAAACCCCATTTTAATCGCAGATAGGGTTATATATTTGCTTCATATTGAGAAATAAAATGTATTGACATTTGATAAATATTTTGTCACATTGTTTTGAAATTGAACAAGATAGTGAAGTAGAGAACGCGTGTTCCCGGTAGTTTTTAATATAAAAATTAAATATAATTAGATTTGTAATTAGTGTGCAACAATAATTTATGTTGTAAGTCATAATTCTTAACAAGTATAAATATGGTTAAAGTAAATAAATCGAGAAGAACCAAATCCAAACTGAATTTGGTTGTAAATAAATCACTAACGCGTAATAAAATTGCCAAACCAAATAAAAATAAATTTGCGAGCCACGTTCAATTAACGATTAATAATGTAAGTGATTTGGCTTTAACTGCGAGCTCGACTAACAACAAACTTGCTAACCCTAAAAATAACCATGTGGCCCTTGAGGATGGAAATTCTAATAAAACTGCTAAACCGTTACAGAACAACACTAATAAATCATTTAGCAAGTTATTTAGAAAAAGTAGAGCACAGCGAGAACTTATTCAAAATATAGAAAACCCTGTCGAATCTAAAATTCAAGAGAAAACAAACGAGAAAATAACCTCAATTGATTTGCCGGTTAAATCATTTCCACCAAAAAACAATACAAAGAAAAATGTAGATAAAGCTGCAAAATTTGTCACGAGAATCCCCAGTGACAAACCAATAGCACTTGGTACAAATAACGTCAGTATTACTAACGGAACACATGAAACTCAAACCAGTTCAGTAGCCATTCCTAAATCGAAACGAAAAACTTATGAAAATGGATGGATCGTTGAGGAAATGAGTGAACATGATAATAAAGTTGATGGCGATTCATCCGATAGTGATAGAGATTCGTATCTCGATAAATTTTTTGAAGATGATATGGAAATCGAGTGCGAACCTGAACCTAAAGCGAGAAAAAAACCCATAAAAGGAAAAAACACGAAATCTATGTTTCTATTTTCACAGTCACCCGATGGTCCGAAATCACAGAAGTCTATGCTACTAATTAGTAATGCGCCAGATCCGACTGAAACTACCGATGTTTCGGCGGATGAAAAACAAAATTTTATAAAATTAAAAAGGAAATCTAAACGAGCTATATTAGAGGATCAACCCAGCAATGAAATGGTACGTTTTGTTGGCGACACGAATGGAAATGATACGACCACAGATTCGGAATACGATCCATCATGGAATTCTACTTCAGACGATTACGAAGGTATGGAAGATAATGAGTATATTGAATATTCTGCCGAAGAAGTAGAAACTGAGAGTGACGGAAATAGCACCGAATATGAATCGACTGAGTCTGAAAATTCTGAAAGCGATGAGGATGATTTCAGTTATGATGATTGCATGTCTGATGAGGGAACTTATAATTCAGAAGACGATGAGGATTATGATCCGGGAGTCAACGATGATTTATATATTCGGCGTGGTGATGCAAACATTTACGATGTTAATGACAATAACATTTCATTTAATAGTGATGAAGGGGCACAAATCTTTGAAATAGCCCCTACAGAACATGAGGCAACAACAGATAATGAAAGCTGCCCAGAATTAGTTCCGATCAGTCCAGTGTCCCAAATCGCTAAAGTCAATTTGAATTATTCGATAGTTGATGATTTACTAAAGGATTCGGAGAATGAGGAAATGAATAGTGAAAGCGATAATGACATTTTTTGCAAAATTTCATCTCGGAAAACCCATGTGATTCCGTTACCAATGAACGTTACCACAGCTAATGAAATTGATGAAGAATTTTGTGAATCTGGTGAAAAATTCAAATTTTATAATTCACTTGTCTCATCACATTTAGTACTTTTGCATTTAAAAGAAGTCATTTACATCCACGGAAACTTTAAAGCTACTCTAATTCACGGATCGGCCAAATCGTTTGGTTACGATTTCAAATTAAACAAATCGAGTGAATTATATTCGCCCGCGTGTGATAGCCTCATATATATAGAGCCGGGTGAATCTCATAAATCGGTTAAGTTTAATTCAAAAAATATAAAAGAATATTTCGGCCAAGATGTAATTAATGAAATTATCAAACGATTAGAACATTCGACTAGAGATGCCATAATGCTGCTAGAATATCATGAATCAAAACGTGTCGAATCAATTCGGCTCTATATGCGTGATGAAATTTTCCCCGTACTAAAGGAATGTAAAGTTTCAAGACCATACTACTTATCTGAAAAACGGCTACGTACTAATTTTATATTTCCCGATAGTGTTGATTATTCCGGATATCGCAAATTGGTAACAGAAGCCACATGGGATACAATTTCGGTGCAATCAAATTCGAAAATAATGGTAATTGGTGGTAAAAATGTTGGCAAATCGTCGCTCCTCAAATATTTGATCAATTCCAACATAAATCGATTTTCGAAAATGTTATTTATAGATTTTGATATTGGTCAGCCGGAAATGTATATTCCGCAAACAATTACTGCCACCATAATAGATTTCCCAATCCTTGGTTCAGGCTGTTTTCATAAAGTTCGACCAATAAAAATCGTCTTATTTGGTGATATTTCGGTTACATCCGAGCCAATTAAATACATTCAAGCATGCAACAAACTTATTCAATATTGTAAATCGAACGAGGAGTTGGCCGGAATACCGTGGGTCATAAATACAATGGGATACAATAAGGGATTAGGCGATGAAATAGTAGCAGCTTTTATCAAATTTATAAAACCAACGGATGTCGTGCAAATAAATTCGCCGCGAAACGCCGACAATTTTAATAATATGTTTACGCCTGAGTACACGAATCAGTATCAGTTTAATATATTTACCCAAGAATTGAAAGATTATACAGAAGACTGCAATTACAACTTGATAGCGATAGAAGCGTTTTCCCAACTCTTTGAACGGAACGTGAAGGGATTGTTATCGGCCAAAGATAAACGTCTTTTAATGGTCTTAGCACATTTGGGTGATATTTTGGATGTAAGTGATGCGAAATGGTTAACTGATGCCGAGGTGAAACAGTAAGTTAAATAGATTTAGAAATATTTAAGGCACCAAATAAACATTTCCTTATTTTTTTTTAAGGATTCAATTAAACGATCTGCATGTTTTCACTACGTACAGTTTAGATAAATTTGAATGCACGATCAGTCAACAGCTTAAAATGGTTTTGGATATGACATTCGTTTATTTATGCAACAAAAGCAATGATATGTTAACAGATGCAACAGCGGACTGTGTTGGTGTTGGTTTAGTCCGCCACTTGAATAATGACTTGGAGAATTTATATTTAATTACGGCCGTTTCAGACGACGATTTAGAACTAGTAAATGCATTGGCGCTAACTAATATTACAATTGCCAAGGCTTTATTAGAAAAACAAAGTATTTTGGTAAAGGGCGAAATAAAAAATTTAGGCTTTTCAAATAATTTTGCATTCTCACGTCAAGTAAAGCCCCAAACCTATCGTCCGGATACGACCATAAATACACGCAGTAATTTTAGTAAGGAATAAATATATTTATTAAGTTTTTTTCTGTGAATTCGAATTGTTTTATTTTAACTTAACGGAGTATTCACTCTGCTTTGTCGCAAAAATGATCAAAGTCAGTGCCACACATCCTCATTCAAATAATGCCAATAATTGGCCTCCGTTGTTGGCACCATGACTACGTAGTTAAACATCCATGATTTGGCCAATAAGTATCAGTAAAATAAAAAAATCGCTGTTCTCTTTTTTGTTGAATTCAACTTAGTCATTGAGCATCTCATTAACGTCAAATAACGTATGATTTGTTTAATGGTTTTACAATAGGCATTTCTGGGGCCTAATTTGGGTCGAAAACTGGGAGTAATGAGTTAGCCGTTCTATATTTGTTTCGCATACGTACGAGATGTAAATATTACATTTTTCCGCTGTTTGAATCAAACAATATTACGATTTTTACACATTTAGTACGTACATAAAATAGTAGAAAAATTCTAACTTTTCAGTCCAATCCTGTGCACGGGTTATTTGTATTGTTGATCGACCAGTCGAATGCCATTCTTACTAGTTCGACCGGTTAGAACCTAGACATGTAATAATTCTCTGTTCAATTTTATATTCCATATTCGGGTTACCACTTTGCTGATTGTGTAACCTTCCAGCGTCATGTAAATCTCCTTATCGAGGGCCTCTTGTAGAAACGCCGCCAGATGATACATTTCATGTAAAATCGGCTTTCTATTCGTTGAAAAATTAACTGCATATGCTATTTTATTGTAGCGAACTGTACTCGTTTCGATACATTAAGCCAATTTAAAACTGCGGAGGGAGGAAGTTAATGTAAAACATCAGTAAATATGATCCATCAAGAACAAATACTGATCAATCGAAGTCTTTGACCTGTAAGTAACGCTGGGCTACTACAATTTGCATTTGTAAATACCCAAGCACTTTTAGACTCTGGAAGTTTAGCCTTAATTATCACCGACTCGTTTGTTCAAAACGAATGACGGAACTTCTAGAGGACGTGTGAATTTAAATAAATTTTCATGGGCAAGGAAGACCATCGATACAAAACGATCCTTCTGTTCTATCATCGATTACCTTACGACATGCGCAGATAAACAAACGGAACATGAGGCGGAGTCATGAAATACAGCCGTGAAACTTAAACGGATGGAAAGCTATTTTCAAACATACCTACTTGATAAAATTGATTAATATTAGCCTTAGTATTATATTTACATGTGATGTGATATTTTTAGAGCTATAACTAATCTGCTAGATTTTCGAAATTTCCACCTGTAGTACATTTCCGTTCAAAATAATGCAATGGTTGTCGAATAAAATTTTATTGCCGTTAAACTTTGATTTATTTGTGTTTTTAAACAAAATATCTAGGCCAACTTTGACCATGTTTCGAACATTTTCCTGTCTGTCCATTAAAATGTTTTAGAATAACTGATTTTTTCGGCCCCACAAATTTCACGAGTTATTAAATCTATTTGATTACTTTGAGAGTGATACATCAAATATGACAAGAACCGGAATTACGGTGTGTTGCAAATTTCTGTAAAGTTCAATCCGTGGAACATAGGATTTCTAGAGATTTCGACCAGAAAAAGGAATAGGTATAATAAGAGAGTAGGAGAAATTGAAATACATGGAACATAGGCTGGTAACCAAAATACATATTCTATGGGCCAGCCTTATTACTGTTAGCATCCAGTCCGCATGACGACAAACACTACAATCAAATTACGTGTCGTCCTTGATGTGTCAGCCAAAACAAAGATCGACAGATCTCTGAACGAAACTGTATGCTAGGCTATTAGTTCAGCAAACTCTAAAAAACTACAACAAATATGTCTACGCTTCCAACAGCAGACCTGAAAATATGTCTAGACAAATATTATTTACTGAGCTAGCTAAAGGAGAAGAAGATTTTCGTATATTTATCGTAACACATGAGTCCGATTGCTTATAGCAGCAAACAAATATTTCGAAAAGCGGTAACTATCATCGTATAGATGTTCAATCCAACATACAGAATAGATAGTCCTGCAGCATCTCGCCTTCGACCGAAAATGAAAAACACTCACAATCAATCATGGCAAGGAGTGCCGTATAGTACTTCTTATAAATTTGATGAACACTTTGAGGAATAAAAGTTCATATCGGAGCTTTTCCATAATTGTCCTCTCATGCCTAAGAAAATTACCTCGCTTACATCACGTTTTTGTGGACAACCGTGTTTCTCAAATTATAATCACGTATCCAAGGAAATATTGACACCAACCACAAGTCAAAATCCAGCCGATTTTGCTTCCAAGGGCATACTACCACCATCTTTGGTGGAGTACATATGTACCTATAATATATCTTTATACTCTCGGTCCTTGTTGATTGGATATCTGCGCATTATGGTATAAGAATTATGGCAAGACGGCGACTAATAATGTACCATCAATCGAGAAATTGAAATGTCGTGAGAATTACGCAGTTCCTATTTAGAGCTGGAAGAACTGTTCGATTGTGTTTTGGTAATCGGAGAAGATAAAATAAAAGATTTGAATTCAAAATCGAATATTATTATTAACGATTGAAACTTCAAATTTTGTCATTTATGTGTCACGCATAAAAAAGTAAACAATCTACATCATTTGCGATAATTTATTCGATTTACCGTACTAGCTTTGGTTTAATTTTGTTTTAATATATAAATTAAAGAATGATTTAGGGTTTATATAATTAGTAATTTTGCATATGTCATTTGTAGTTGTAGTTTAGCAATCTCATCTACCAGCGGCGCTTTTACAATCGTCAATTGAGGTAGTTTACTTCGCGAAAAAATTTAGTGGACTGACCTACATACTGACCTAATTTAATCCACTTGGAAACCGGTTACATCGCATTATAGGTCACATTTGGGTCACTTAATAAAATTTATTTGGCACCATCTATTGTATAATACTAAAACTATTGCTTATGTTCTCATCGCAGTTATATTTTTCTCATAAATAATTCCAGTAACATTTTCGAAATTAAATTCATTCATCAATTTTTCATCGACCTAAGGTGGGTCAGTCCACACAAAAAAATTACCCAACCTTATTTGGGTAACTAGCGTTTACATCATGTTACCTATCCAGTTTAGGTTACATTTAGTGTATAGTCCGTGGACTAAATATGACGATGTAAACTACTTCAATAGAACCAATCAACTATGAAGATAGCAGCACTCGTCAAAAAAAGTGGGGAGAATTTTTGAGTGTGCGTAGAATGGTACTCACCGAAATATCAGCGATTTCAGCCGCTTACTTGTTGTTTAACAATCGTTTGAGTAAGTCAATGTGCGTGTTTTTCTGAAAATGGAAAAAACGAGTATCGAGCTGTGAATAAATATTTATTTTTGAAAGGCATTAAGCCTACACAAATCAAAGGCGAGTTAGAGGGTGTATACGAGGACTCTGCACCTCATTTATCACCGTAAAATTTTGGGTGGATCAATTTAAACGTGGCCGTACCAGCTTGGATGACAATGAACGTTAGGGACGTCCAAAAACTGCAACCACTGACGATAACATCGCAAAATAAATGTTAGCCAAGAAAGAACGAATGCACTAAGTTTGTATAGTGATGTTGTGGTAGCAAATAATTCAATGTTGAAAGTATCTTCAGTTGGATGTGCTGAGGTTGATAGTACAAGGCAAGATTCAGAAAGTAAATATTAAAAACATTTTGTACATCAAATATTTAATTGCAAATCTCTTGTCCGTACGGGATGTGAAATTTTCAATAAATGTGGCGATTTTGGTTGCAACGCAAGTCTATAGTGGAAAATAGTTAAAAGAATTCCCAAAATTGATTTATGGCACCAAAGACTTGGCCACTTAAGTTCCAGTGGCTTGAAAATATTTAGTGGTATTGCATCTAGGTCATTCTTAATCATTCTGACAGCAAGTGTTTGACATGCATAAGAGTAAGCAGACACGTCAACCATTTTAAGAATCCGAAACACATACCAAAGAAGTTCGGGAACTTGTCCATTCATATTTGTGTGGTCCTATGAAGATATTCTCGATCGGAATAAATCGTTATTTTCTAACATTTATTGACGATTTCTCTCACAAATTGTTCGTTTTTATAAAAATAAAGATCGGAACCGTCAGCAAAGTTCGAGGAATTCCATAATCTGGTGGAGAACCAAATGGGGAAGATTATAAAATGTTTGCGAAACCCACAATGGGGTCGAATACATTAATCAGATTTATGTCAACATTTTGCGAAAAGTTGGAATATGTCACCAGACAACACTACTATATGCGCTAGAACAAAAATGAATCCCCGAAAGAATGAATCGAGCAATTCTTTAGAAAGTATTAAAGGCCACGTAACATCCGATGAATCCTGTATGGGGCGAAAATCCAACTTTAAAATTTTTTGAAATGGTTCATGTGCTGAAGCAAATATGAATGAGTCCAAATCAAATAGGTGCATATTTGCTTGTTACTGTGAAAACTCGACAGGATAACGTTTACATCAACCACAATCAAATAACGTAATGGTAAGTCGTGATGTTATCTTCCTTGAAGACCAACATTTACCTAGAGCAGATTACACAGAGTGACCCGAACAAATGAAGTCAGTGATGTACCTTCAGACAATACAATCGTTTCAAGTAATATAGAATACAAGCAGAGCAACATTGACAGATGAAATATCTGTAAATACAGTGCCGAGAAAATCGTCACGACAGCATAAACCGAAACAAAATTAAGATTTTGCCTCATGTCTCACTACAGTGAATTATATGAGCCAACAACCATCAAAGAAGCTTTGGCAATGACTGATGCGTTAATGTGGGAAAATGCAATCCAAGAAGAATTTGTATCGCTTATTGAACATGAGACGTATAAACTTACGAATCTGCCACCCAACATAAAGAACCTATCGACCCCAAATGAATTTTTAAAATGATACGTAGCGCTGTAGGAGAAATATATATATATATATAGTTATATATATATATATATATATATATATATATATATATATATATATATATATATATATATATATATATATATATATATATATATATATATATGTGTGTAGATGAAACCGATGAAACCTACGCACCAGTGTTGAGGTTTACCTACGTAAGATATTTAATATCACTTGCAGCGAAATACAATTTGGGCATTGAACAGATGAACACTGTAAACTCTTTTCTTCATGGTGAAGCAATTTACATGCATCAACCCGAAAAGTTCAATATTGGCGTTAAAGTATGTCAATTTAAGAAATCCTTTTATGAATTAAGCAGTCCAGTCGTGTTTGGAATCAACAACTTGATAAACTATTACGGCACCTTAAGACTATTACAATCTACAGTTGTTCCTTGTATATACTACAAAATAGAAGGGGACAAGATGGGATTGGATCGAAATGAAAAATATAGATCACAAATGTGAAACTCTCCAGATCAGCTTGTCCTAAAATGAGGAATGTTTCACCAGAAAGCAGGTGGAAAATATTCTGTTCGTGCCTCTAGTTCCTCAACCAGAGATTAACTTGCAGTCAGCAAAGTCAGCAGATTGAATAATGATCCCGGAAGAGCACAATGATTGGCGGTATAGGGAATTTTGCGGTATTTAAAGGAAACTGCTAGCGCAAAGTTATAGCACAGAAAAATAAGTTTACCATAGATTTCTCATTTTTATAAATCGAGAGATAAAACTAAAAACTACAACAACAGTCGCGTTATATACAATGGAAGCAGAATACAATGCAGCATCATCTGAAATTCAGGAAGTTCTCTGGCTTAAATCACTCGAAAATAAAATTTTGACAAGTAACGGTCATGTATTGCGTTAACAAAAATGCAATTTATCCGGCCTCAACAAACTTTATTCATGCCAGAGCAGTGAAATTCATACAGTGAAATTCACTTAAATCGACCGCGAGGGGACCGGAAAAAGTTCGTCGTTATAGCAGAATGTCGTTATATCCGGATGGGATGCAATTCTAGATTGTTTGACAAAGCAGCGAAAATTACTTTGAGCTACATATTTTTTCATCCATTTCAAATATTTGTTTAATAAAATATATATATTCAATTTCAATTAATACAATATTTACATATTACATGCATTCATATGTGATTGTACTGTACATAATTAATTGTTTTTGTTAATTCAAGTATAGTTATAATTAAACTTAAAACTAAAAAACTAATAAGAACACAAAATGTTAGAAACTTAAACTTATGAATGTTTAAAAAAATCAACAATTGATGTTTGCTTTGTGCATTTTTCATTTAGAAGCATTTTATTCAGCTGTTTATCAATTATTCCAGTTGCATTTTTTAAATAGCCATCTGACAAATCGCGTGCCCACAACACGTTTTTACAGTTGATGTAGCCCGAATCGCATCGGCAATGGTATAAATATTGCCTCCTTTTTCTACTTCAACTAGATATTCGTCGTCACTAGCGAGTTCACCGTATATTATATCGTTAACAATGTCATCATCAGTTGAAAATTCGACGGTTATAAGAGCGTCATTCACAAATTCGAATAATGCCATTCTTTGGGAGTAGTAAGCTTCTATGTAGTGCATCATTATCTTGGACTAATTGTGCTATCGGTATGTCAACTTGGTTCATATTGTAGACATTAATGTTTCCGAATAGCTGTGCGAGAAGCAAGCCATCTTCTGCATTAAATTCAGAATTAACCAGACTGTATGTATGAAGCAGTTTTTGATTGTGTTAGCTGCTACATTATCCCAAGCTTCTGCTACTATAACGATCGCATCCAAATTGTTTAGGTTTAGTGGAACCACATTCATCAACTAGCCGATGGTGTTTGAGATTATTTAAAATTCCTTGGTCAATTGCTTGGAAGATCGAAGTGGTATTAGGTGGCAAAAATTCCAATTGTATTGCTTGTTGCTGAATATTTGTATGTGATGGACTATTATCAGGCAGTAAAAAGATTATCTTCTTCTGCTTTAATAATTCGGCATTCCACAGACGAAGTTCTTTTTCAATCAAAGCAGAAGTCATCCAAGCATTAGAATCTGCCTCATAACGTGTCGGCAATGTGTGCAGGTTTTTGAAGCATCGTGGTTTTTTAAACTTCTCAATAACCATTAATTTTCGTTCAACGGGTCCGTCCATCTTAGCTGGTACCAATTCTGTTATTCAATCTTTTGCCATTTTTCTACATTTCTCACCCTTAAATTTCAGAGTCTTGTTTAGAGTCAATCGAAAAGAAGAGGCCAGTCTCATCCGCATTAAACATTTTATCATCAGTTTATCCAACAAGGAAAGTTGGTTAAACCTACTTTATACAATCTTCTGCGATTGCTATTGGTGCCGAATTTGATTCCCCTGATATTTGGGAAACACTATTCCATGCCGCATAGTCTTAATCGGTAAATCAAGCCTTCGGAGCAATTCTAGTTCGATTTTTTTGAATAATTTGCTCTTTGCTGAAGCATTGGTCTATTTATCAGTACATTTTGACTCCGTTGTAATTTAATCCACTCTAACAGAGCTTGATCAATATCGCCATGCGAAACGGTCTTGTTCCTCTTAATTTTTATTGGTTGAGACTCAAAGCACTTTCGCATAGATTCACGATTTCTCCATATCGTAGATTAGAGTGCGCCACTCCAAATTCAGACGCCAGTTTGGTATTCGATTCTCCAACTTCTATGGGAAGTTCACATGGGAAGAATAGCAAAATCAAACGGGACTTTGAAATTTCGTCGCTATAGCCGGATGATCGTTATATCCGAGGTCGCTTTAAGTGAATTTCACTGTAGTAATAATAAATTATAATATAAATTTATACAAAATATATAATAATAAAAATAGTGAAATTAGCGAACTATAAAAAATTCAACATGAATTCCATTAACGGTTTAAACAACTTAACGGTAACGAATTTCGAATATTCGTAGTAGTACATATTTTTTACTCAGATTTGAGTGCTCCTTCATCTCCTTCAAGCAACACTTTTATTTACTTAGAAGTTAAACATCTGTATAAATAATCTGTGGTACTGCGGTAAAAGGAAATTCACAAGCGCAGGCGCATATTGTTATTTTTTGTTGTTTCATTTTTAAAATCATCCGCTGTTAGCTCAATCCAAAATTTCAAATGTATCAGTCATTTTTGATCGTTATATGTGGTAAGCTCGATTGCTTGACCAGAACACAAAACGTTAAAATATTTAGCAATTTCAATTCATTGTGAAAGTGGTAATTCTGTTTAGAAATTAAAGTGAAATAGTGTAAAGTTTAATAAAATATTTTTTTTTTAAATTCACGGTAAACTTAAATTTCACAGTAAGTTATAAATGTGAGATTTTACAAATTTAGTGTGAATGATGATTTATGTGTTAGATAAGAAGTAAGATATTATAGATTTATTATTTTCCTTTTATTTTGCAATACGAGTAGTTAAGCTAACAATAAAATATTCTTCTTATTTTCAGATTCCGGTATCACATAATTTATGAGACATGGCTTCTGTGAATCAAAATAAGGTAAGAGAAAACAAATATACGAGTGTGTATGATATTTGGAATAGTGTAGGGATGTTGGTTGAACAATTTTAACAAAAAGTGAAATTTAATTTATTATTTGGGCGTTGTGCCGGAAGGGAATTGCGCAATCCGAAGAGAGTCCGTCGCTTCGTTCGAGTTTTGAACAAAATAACCCTTAATTTGTAGTAATATCCAATTTATTATATTTAGAATCCCAATTCCCCGGATTTGGACTCGAACTGGTCTATAAAAGTTTCATTTTACAAATTCTTTCAATTTTGGAAATATTCAAATAAATATTTATTTGATCAAAATCGGTTATGGTTGACCGCGTTTCATTCAGCTTTGCAAAATTCCATCATGTTAAAAGCATTTTAGAATCTCAGCATTTTAAATCTTTGAATTTTTTCTAAAATTAATTTTATAAACTCAATGTCATTGATTGCCAGCCATATGAACAGTTGTTTTCGTATTTACTGCATTCGAAAGACGAGTATTGAAAGTATTAGGTAAGGGTATCGAGGTAGACTTTCGTTGCTCGAGAAAATTAAATGAAAAGTTGAACCTCAACATTGCGGTCTAATTGTTTTTGATTATAACCTAGATATTAACGTAATGTTCATATGACATGAACTATTATAGTTGACCTTTCTCAGTCACGGGTGGTTAGTTTAACTAATAATTATTCTTATTTATATCGCCAATAATTCTTGGCGATTTGCAAAAGGGTAAATTTTACAATAAAACTATAAAATTTGAACTAGGAAATTTGTTAAAGTTTAACATGGAACAATCAGCTTGGTCCAGCTGTATATAAAGAATTTTAGGTAATGTCGAAATACATACATCTAGATTAATTTGTTGAGTTGCGTAACAGATTAAATTTTCGTTAAATTAGATAAAATGGACTCCGAAACGTGTTGTAATATTCAATATTGCATGTTAACCTTATCCAGGTTTAGAATAGATTCTTTAACTTTAAATGTGATTAATGGCTGCTTTTGCACTAAAGGATTCGACGCAACTGAATCAAAAAGTTGAACTATATTTGTATATCTAAAATTGTAAGTTTGGAAAAATAGGGAAATTCAGAGGTATTAGTTTGAAGTTTTTGATTTTGAGTCTGTCGCCACTAACCGTTTTTTGTCGAAAATGTTATCGGGTTTTACTAAATAACGATTATTTTTTATTATTGCCAAAGGTTTAATTACAAAAGATTTATGGGATCGGATTTCAAAATCCCGTATTTTAAAATCCAACTTCAATCAATTGAATTTAAAAAACTAACTCAATACAAATATACTCTCATACAAATATTTTTGCGTTTACCTTTTTATAGTATTAAAAGTAGTTAATTTTGAAATATCAACTTACAAACTAGACAAACGTTGGTCCAAACTAAGTTCCGTGATTTGTTTTTTTGCTGATCGCAGGAGATTCCTTCTTTGTAGATTGGTTTTTTATAAACAGCATTCTCCTTTGATGTCTAACTTTTGGCTTGTTGATGAAGAAAATAACGACTAAGCATATGACAATGGTTATGATGCTAAGATCGATAGCAACACCTTTTTGATGTCCGTTAAAGAGTTCTTGGAGTTGTTCAATATTGTTTAGATATAGCTTATGTAGGTAGCCTTGGTCAATTTTGATGCGTTTTTGCGAAATATTTGTTCTAAGCACCGGTGGCAGTATTTGGGATGCTTGTATTTCTTTATTCGTAAAGGTTAATTTACCTATCTTTATTGTCTCGTTATGATATTGAACCAAATAATTGCCTCCAAGTGTTTACTTCTGTTGTTATAAGAGATGTTTTCATTAAAGTAGTTCACTATTTAGAGCCTTCAGCTGACTCATTTTGCAGATGGTGATTGTAGTTTTGTATGGTTGTCTTAGGGATAGATATGACATAACATTGTAGACTTTTTGACCGCACCATCATGGGTTCCGCATATTGAAGCTTCTATTTCTTTGGAATATGGCAAAGTTTCGATTTCTGTAACTAGGTGGGCTAATTTCTGTTTTATCTAATAAATTTGTGTTTACTATTTTCTCTTTTGCTAAATGTACTGACCGAATTATTTCTTTTACTTTCTGCTTTTGATGACTGTGATTCGGTTGAACAACATTTGTTGTATTTTATCATCTTGATCTTCATTTAAATATTCGACAATTTTGTTAAATTCACTAAGCATAACTGAGCTGAGTTCAATAATGTTTTGTTAAATTTGTACTGATGCAGGTTGATTCTGGCTTTCCCTAGGAAACAGGGATTAGGAAAAATATTTACATAACGTTTTTGACAAAATTATCATTTTCTGGTCTACTGAGAAATCATGTTTGATCTAATTTTTTATAATTTAGGCAATATTGTTTCCGTATCGAAATTGGATAGGAAAAATATTCCCAATTTAATTTTGTTTTTGAGAAAATTTGTACCAACCATAGTACGCCAGAAACAAAATGTTTGCGACCAAAATACTGTGTAAATATTTTTCCTATTTCCTTTCTCCTAGGGGAAAGCCAAAATCACCCTGCAAATCCTGTACTTCCAATCCAATTGATTGATCTTCTGGATCTTAATTTCTCGGCTTTAAGTTCTGATATCAATTATGAGATTTGTTTAACTTGGTGAATCAGTTGTGGTTGAATTTTGTTGGTTTAACGAATATTGCTGGTATTAATCGGCCAATTAGTTCTTCATATTCAGCTAGGTTTTGATTCAATCAATATTCTTTGAAAATTTGTTTTTTATTCAAATAAAAACCTACCCTTTCTAATTTTATATATTGGTCTCAATAAATTTTGTATTTTTACTGTGCAACAGAAATCTTCGAAATTCCTATTGGAATATTAAATTTGATTGCTACATTTATTACGTCTACAAAAAGAATATTTATTTTTATTTTTAAATTTTAAATTCATCAAATACACGACTTCCACTCTTTCGCTATCTTCCGCATGAGATTTGCGAGTCTGTAGCTAAGTAAGATTGGTTTCTTATATCAAATGCTAATTCAAAACCATTTCGATCTCATTAGTGAGATCCGTAGGGGCCCAGATACAATTTTTTATGTTTAAAAATCTGGTATAACACAAAGATATTCTCTCTCGAATAACAAAGTGGCTAAGTACGTTTGGTTTCTTTCTTACATCAAATATTAATTCAGTACCACTTTAATCACTCCTATACCATTCTTAGTGTATTTTGTTTTAAAGAACTTCATTTCATAACTTCGACTCATTATTATGGATCAATTTTTGAGTGCTTTCATAATTTTAAGTGATTATTGATCACGTGTATGTTTTGTTATTTTACTCCGATAATCTGTGGAATAGTTTGCACGACTATCAGTTGCTATTTTTAATATATCAACCAAATATTTACACGTTTTGCATGTCGTACTGTTAATGAGACATACGAGTACAAAGGATTTTAGCAGTCTTTATTTTATAGAAAATGCAGATTTCGGTAATCATTCATGTGCATCCCTAAAATAAATTTTTTATAAGTTTTCAAAATTTGTTCTGTCGCTCCGGCAATTATTTTCAAAGAACAGCCAAGCAGATGTAAACTTAAGGCGTGGTGTATTATTATTAATTATTCATTTTTAATTTTATTAAACGGTCTGGAATCATAAATTTCTGTATTCAAATAAAGTCACGTACGGAAAGTTTTATGTTTTCATGCTTTTAATGATTTACAGCCGTACATATGTTTGGTGTGGCTAAATTTAAATTATAACAAAAGTCGTATATTGTATGTCTGGTGTATAGAAATTAAGAGCGCATTGGTGGTAATTAATGAGGCCGTCGCAAATTTTTATTTGATTCATTTTCATCCGTGAACTCAATTGGCGGTTATATAGGAAATTTTATTACTGTGTGTCCATGAACAAATATTGTAGATGCTTGAAAGCTTGAATTTCTTTTGCAGTTCATAATCAATTTCTGTAATTGGATATTCTAAGTGTTTATTGTTTTAGCAGACGCAATATTATATTATGATAAATGTGGAAATATTAAATTTTATAATCTAATATTTATAAATCGTAAATATCGTCAGAATATTTTATTGTTTTAACATTTTGGCGTCAGTAAAATAATTCTGCCAGATATGCATAATTGTTTAATATACGAGAATAGATTTCAAATTGGTTATAGTGCGTTACTAGGAAATTTGCCTATGAGTCATCGACAACGTAACTGAGCTGATAAATAAAACTAACCATAAACTATCAATTTCACAGCTAATTTAAGTTAGATTGATAGACATATATCGCATAAATCGTACGCATGCACCGTACACCTAAAGTTTACGACAAATTAAAAATCACAAAATCTTTGCAACAGCCCAAAAAGTGTAAATGTAAAGAACTTAAAATGCAAAACGAAATAAATTGTTAAAATATAAGTTCATAAAGGCAAGCTAATTAAGCCATAACCATGTGCCATAACGTTTCTTTATGTTTGCCAAAGATTTAAAAAAAAAAAAATTGAATTTCGCTATAGTAAAAAGTGTAGTCACGATTCGATGTTCAATGACAAGGCATCGTAACCCTTGTGGAGTTAGCCCAGAATTTCATCCAAGAAAAATAAAAAATATCATCGGATAACACCAAAATTGCAATGATATCCCAGCCCAGAAATTAATATAGAAATTTCGTTCAATCTCAAAATTTTATTCTAGCCTAGAAATGGAATTCAAATTTTAAATATTAACATATTAAAGTAAAAATAAAAAATTACGCACTGAGTAACTAGTAGATTCGCGGTAATAAATAAAGTTTTCTACTCATCATAACAGTGACTGGATTTATCACAAATTTCAGAACAATTTCCGTTTTAGAACGGTTAATTTTAGTCTAGTCTGTCCAGATTTTCGGAGGCCACTAACGGAATGTATTCTATTCAAAACAAGGTTGCACTAACTAGCTGTGATTGTTTGGATCAGTATGCTATTGAGTTTTTATAATATCCCACAGGGATTCGGTCTGGTATATTTTGCTGCATCGTAGGCCAGTAACGAAATGTGCTCTATTAGACATGAAGCCGTATTGATTAGCTCTAGTTTTATTTTCAAATTAGTGTGCATATGTGGACCGAGCTATGATGATTTGGGTCAGTATGATTCAAGGTTTATATTCGGACTGTGCTCTAATTCTCTAAGCAGTAAGATAATTTGTAAACGTGTAAACGATAATTTATATTGCCTTTTTACAATATTGGCATTCTCTAATTGCACTCCAAGATAAAATTTAAAACAATTACGATAAATAAATGTCAAAACTTAACAGACTCTTATGATTTATGTATAGGGTGGGCCAAATAATTTTTTTTTAAATGCAATAAAACAAAAAGTTCTCAATATTTTGTCAAATTTATTTTTTCATTGTAAAGAACAATCCTTCCGGTTAATTATGGAATACTATTTCATTCATATGACTGGCCTTGACGTACCCCATACGGTCGGTCCAATTTTTGAGCACCTTTTTCGATGGTATGCATCATTATGTCTTCAATGGCATTGCGATAATTGTTCTTGAGAGCGTCAATCGTTGCTGGTTTATCGGCGTAACACTTATCTTTGACGGCACCCCAAGATAATAGTCCAACGGCGTCAAATCACAGCTCCGAGGCGGCCAAATCACATCAGCATTTCGGCTGATAATTCGATATTCGAAGACAGTGCGCAAAATAATATAAATCTTGGTTTTTAGATAGTTAGAGCACTGCGGCATGGCTTGATTTACCGGAGGCCAGTAAGAAATTTTAATCGAAAACCGATTTTCAAGTTGTGAACAGAGCTATGATGGTTTGGGTCAATGTGATATCAATTTTCTATAATTTCTAAAATGGCTGGGTTTGGTATGTCTTGCTGCATCGAAGGCTAGAAACGAGAAGTAGTTATTTTACTCGAAAAGAAATCGAATTAAATAGCACTACCGGCTTAAGTGGCACCAAGAAATACCAGGGCAAATCCGTTTGGATATTGTATAGACTCGATATCACACTCACCCAACCATCATAGCTCTGTTCACATTATGCAAATTGGTTTGAAGTTCAAACTTGAGCTAGTTAATGCGACACTGTAACGAATATAATGCTTTTGGTTACTCTTCGGTCCACATATGCACACCAATTAGAAAATAAAACTAGAGCTAGTCAATACGACTTCATGCCTAATAGAGCACATTTCGTCACTCTAAACCTTCATAGCTCTGTTCACAACATGCAAGTCGGTTGGAAATTAGAACTAAAGCTAGTTAGTGCAACCTTGTTTTGAATAGAATACATTACGTCACTGGCCTCTGATATATCTGGACTGGCCAGGCCGGTTCTTTTTGATTCCCTTACAAAACTAGAGCTTATCAATACGACCTGGTATCGCATAGAATAAATGCCGTCAATAGCCTTTCATTGAGCATGTTTTTAGAGCACAACGAATCGAGCATGTTTTTATAGCACGACAAATAGTTCTTCGTTATTTTAGAAAATCGATACAACCGTTCTAAAACGGAAACTGTTCAGAAAATTGTGATACATCCAGTCACTGTTATGGTGAGTAGAAAACTTTATTTTTCACTTTGCTACTCAGTGGTAAATCAATTCAATTCTTTTAATTTAAAATTTTATTATTTTTACATAATTTTTATTTTAATATTTTATTGTAATATTTAAAATTTGAATTCCATTTCTGGGCTAGAGTAGAATTTCGAGATTGAACGAAATTTCTATATTAAATTCTAGGCTGGAATATTATTGCAGTTTTTGTGTTACCCGATGATTTTTATTTTTATTTTTCTGGGATGAAATTCTGCGCTAACTTTACAAGGGTTACACTTCCATGTCGTTGATCATCCAATCGCTACTACACTTTTAACTATCGCAAAAATTTCAAATTATCAAGTCTCCGACTGCACCCCCCGCATCTGTTGGGTTCTAGAAAACAGAAAGAACGTTTCAAATAACATGATTTCATAAACCGTTAAGCGTAGAACATCTTTACGATGCCTTGTCATTAACTGTTGATCCTTACTACACTACTACTATGCCTCCTACACTTCATTAGTGTAGATCACATTTAACGACGACATACCCGTTTCGGCTTTTGTTAGGTTTTTCGTCAATTTGTCGGAAACTTCTTGCTACCACAGTATTTTACTCAAAATATTTATAGACAACAATATAGTAAATGAAAATGTTACAAATAATTAAATTTTGTTAATAATTAATTGAAAATCATTACAACACAAAATACTTTTTCTTCAGGGTTAAAAAGCAAATTTTACAAATGTGAGGGACCCACTGTGCTACACCGATCCAATTATTTGATACATGCTGGAAAGTCAACGAGGGAAAATGAGGCTTTGATTAAAACGCGACGGTAATTAATGCGCTGGGACACAGACATTTTGAATTTTAAATAATTCATAGAAGAAACTCCGTTGAACGATCAGGTAAAACTTTATTAATGTTAATTTATAATGTTTTAATATTTTATTATTCTAGAGATACCTAATTTCAATTAACGAATTATAATATGGACACACTAAACGGTAACGGTAGTATAGCTGTTATCGAGATATAAGAGAAGACGATTTGATTATTAATGCATCTTGGGTATATCAGACCGGCATGTATCATCCCGCCTCCTTTATGGCCTAAAATAATTGGTTTTAATATGCCAGAACTTCATTTAACACTTTCACTTGAAGTAAATCTAATAAATAATTTAAATTCTACGTCGCGAGAAGTCAGTGCAAAGCTGGGAAGGAAAGAAATGCAAGTACATTGCATTGCAGTACTTCTAAAAAACATTTACAGGTAAGAATATTTTTAATATTTAACTGTCAATCAAAGCCTAGTGAAATTAATTTAGGGACTTCTTTGCTTAATTTTGACCAAACTGTCTTCCGAATGGGATGTAGTAACTAGTAGATGGGGCGTTTTGATTGCTTGTAAACACATAATGGAACTAAAATGTATTTAAAGCTAAATTACAACACTTCTTTATACACAACATTGGAAGTTTTTCCGGAAGGAGAGTATACACAGAGACACAGCTTACCATGAGAGTAGCAGTCAATGTTTGAAACATCGTAAAACTTAATCTTACCGGAAATTGTAGGCGTTTAAACTTAATTGGTTTCTCTAATGTTAGTAGAGGTATTTTAGGAATGCAAATAATTTCATCCTTGCCACACCCAGTTTGTATTTGTGCTTCAATAATATTCCTTACTCTCAAGCCTACACTACTAATGTCCAGGGATCCCACGTTTGGTTCCATATTGTCGAATTGCAATTTTCCCTTGGTAAAATCAATACAGAAATCATGTTCTCAGCGCATTAAACAGCCGAATAACTAATGACGTTAGCAATATCATTATAGGTCCCAAATCCAATACTCTATATACCGATCCTAAAAATGATATTCCAGAAGACTTGTGTGATTCCAAACAAATGCAATTCCATAGATTATTGCGGGGTCTTGAGCTAGTTGTTATAAATCCATCACAGCTACCCGTCGAATGAAAACCAATGGCGGTTAAAACTCGGCGGACATTCTGATTCAGAAAAAAGATCATATGCTATTTCCATCAGCGGTTTAAGGACAAAGTCAAAAATTATAAAACAAATTGCTCTTGATGGAGTGAATTTAAAGTAAAAAACTAAACAAAACTTTTCAAGGCAGAAAAAGATCATAGACATTAATCTCAAGCTTTTCGCATCTAATGGATCAAAGACGATTCACTTGGACATTCATTTTAGCAGATGTACGAGTAACAATGGCTATTGTAGGAGCTGATTTCCTCAAACACTCAGGTTTGTTTGATATCCAAAACAACTGTTTAGTCGACTTACTAACCTCAACAACAACACTGGCTCTATTGATGTTGGAGTGTTGCCGTTATTAGAGGAACTCAAGGAGATTACATGCGACCTTCTTGCGGGAATAACTGCACTTGGGGCCATCCAATCACATGCAAAACTAGACGTTTATCCATGGAGAAATTAGCTATAGCAAAAAAAAAAGAATTCAGGTTTATGGTTACGTATATGGTATTTAACTTACCTTCTGAATGTTACTCATCAGTTACGGGGATGTACAGTGTTTTCCGCCATCGACTTACTGCTTGCCTCCCACCAAATTCCGATTGAAGATGCAGATGTTCCAAAAACCGCAATATCAACACCGTTCGGAATTCGTTCGAATGACATTTGGTCTGAGAATTGAACAAAACACATCCACTGAGCATGTTAACGATATATTCAAATTCAACGGAACTGAAAGTGTTAAACAGCTTAGACGATTAGCGGGAATGTTGAATTTCGATCGTTCAGTTATATCGAATACCTGTGGGAAACAAGCAATCCTCTGCAATTATCTTAAAGGGAGCAACAAAGAGAAAAGATTTTCAAGTGATCAAGCTTGCAGTAATGGTAGATGCATTCGACAAAGCCATATTATTTATTAACATTACCCGAGGCCATAAACCACGAAAATATCGTAGAAGCACAACAATCAGATAAGGAAATAAGAAATCTCTTGGAGATATTGAATTCATGAGGGTCCCATTAGCTTTCAATTCAAATTTGAGCATATTGTGACGTCTCGACGGGAAAAAATGGACCATTTATACCACTGAATTTTCCCGGAGGTTAGTTTTTCAATCTATACATAATCTATCTCATTCAGTTATTCAAACGACCGTTAACCTCATGTCTGAACAATTTATTTGGGCCAGTTCCAAGAGTGATGCTAAAAAATGGCCCAATGCTGTCTGGCCTGCCAAAAAGCAAAAGTTAATCGACATACCGTAAACAGAATGGGAAATTACACCCCAGTCATGAGAACATTCATCGGTTCTTAACCAGGGTCCGAGGGACAGCAGACGTCAAAGCAGAAACTGAAACGTTTTCGTCTCTCACGTTCTGGTGTACCGTATTGAAATAATTCTCAAAAATTATGGGATTCAAACGTAAGAGAAGAACTTTTTATAACCACAAATGCAATGGATTCATCGACAGTTGGCACCGTACAATGCTGCCATCATGTGCCATAAAACCAAATAATGGACACGTATTCTACCAGCAGTTCTATTAGGTCTTCGTACTACGTATCCAATCAGAATTGGTCAATCAACTTAGGGTGCACCTTGAATTTATCCGACCTAACTGAGTTGAAAAAATGGTATTTTGAAAATTCGTGTCAGGAAAAAAATAAAATTCGTGAGATTATACGAAAGTCTCACACGAATTCGGTGCTAAGTTGAGTCTGTGTGACATATTTAGAGTTTGGTTCTAACTTTGAGTATCTGTCACTTTGGGTTGGATAGTATACCTCAGTAGAACCGAATAACATTCGTATGATAAATTGCCACTTTCGCTTAATTGGTTTCCACTGACAGCTCCGGTACCAAATAAGCTAAGGATTTGTAAAATCGAAAATTCGTCTAAGTAAACTGCTATTTCCGTTTGGTTGATAACCATCGGAAGCCGCTGTAATTAAAAATGCACATAAAAAGCTTGAAATAATTTTCACTTTAATATCAGATATTTACAAAAATCGGAAAATGTGTTTTAATTTTCTTGAACAACTTAAATATGAAGTTTCACATCGATCAATTAAATTCACTCCGGATATAGTTTCACTCCGTTTAGATAATCGATTTCACTTGTGATCCTTTAGCCATTCTGGCCTATGCTTGCGTATTTCTGTTCAAGATATCATAATGAAGATATCATCTGGTGCAAGGGCGGCTGTTATTCTGGAACTACTTTGACTTTACAAAATAACTCTCAAACCTAGTGTCTTTCGTAAAGTCGAATAACAATTTTTCCTATGACTCCTTCGCTGTTAGCAAGACCTATGACTTGTCTGTCCGATTAATTAAATTACTTTTTAGAGCGTAACGTGAACTGAAAAATTAATTACATAATTTTATATTTTCAGATAATTCTATTCAACTTAAACACTTTGAATTAGTTGATACTGTTACAATTTAAAAATGGGGAGGATGAAGAACGCCGTTTGGAAGTATACCTGGCAAAGTTCATATAGATATCTGCTTCCGCTTAACTCGTAAGTAACATATAAATTCTTTTTTATAAATTACATATTATTATTAGAGCCTATATTTGCTTTTTAAAATGCTACGATGACGAGGGAAATTTGATTTAGTCATTAGAGACACGGCTGAATAGTGCCAGTCGAGTCTGATAACTTCATGTTTACTATAAATTAAATCTCGAATTTGAAGTCCATGTTCACCATCGCTGTAGCCGCTTAGTCCTGAAAACAGTTTGTTCTTGTGATGAATAATGAAACGTCATCCTAAACAAATGCTTAGAGAGACAGTGTCCGATGCGAATGCGGCCATAATATTATCAAGATGCATCTATCATAGTTTAAAAGAATTGTTTTTTCCCGATCTTTGAATCTAAGAAAAATTTATTTATACGACAGGTAGGAAAGTTGTTTCATCTCGTTTGATGTACTTTTATAGCACGACGTCATCAACTCGAGAGCTGGTCCAATTACCACGTATGTGGCCGATGCACACACCCTCACTAGCTAATTTATAGGTCTTCTAAAATCCACGAAAATTCATCGATGGTCTATGATCGAGCGCCCAAAGAAGAATAGTTCCATTTGGTCTGACAAATTCAATTCAGGATCAGATATGTGTAGTCCGGTACCAGCTACACCAACTTTAACTGGTCTATCGAAACACAATGTTTCCACTCATATCATATCATTCCACTCATAATGCGTGCAAGCCTGTTTAAACTCTAGGGTTTTACACAAATGCAACAAAGGAACAATTCGTCGCAGTATTTACCAACAAGTATTGTGGCGATGCCATTGACAGACCCCTGATAGTAAAACCGATTGACGTTTAACTGAACTGATAATGATTTAAACACAACGCCCTACGGTAGAGGATACAGTACTTCGACTTTATAGGCATCCCTTGTTAGTCATAGCATAGGTGGAGCGCTATCCAAGCTAGCGCTTATTTTCTTTGACTTAAGAATGGGACAATACTATGCCATGTTTTGAACTGGATGAATATGAAAGAGTTATCTTTCAAATACCTACCCACTAGATATTCTAAACATATAATGAGAAGGAGGGCAAGCTTATAGGTGAGAATTTTGTAGTGGTTTCATACCTCGACTGTCCATCCTTAGGAATAAAACCACATTTACTATTGAAAGTGAGATGGTGAACATTGAATTTATAAAGCACCCAGTTTGTATTTCTGAGGTTTCTATAGTCTTGAATTTCGGATTTATTCTAATATGTATAAGGAAAAGGAATTATAACGGTGGTTGGAAACAGTTATTATATATCTTTGATCTTCCAGTGTCAACCTTCTTACTTATTCTCCGTGAGATAATGTTAGAAAGAATGGTCTGTTACTCACATTTAGTATGACTAAATCATTCATGAGTTGAAGAAAGATGCTCCGAGTCATGTGGATAGTAAACGTCACTTAAAACCTCACGCCTTATTATCATTTTCCTTTTAGCTCAATTACCACTGCTATAAGGTTGCTGTAATAAGTAGATTTTCATGGACCATTCGAAAATTACTGAACATTAGCCGTTATTATGAAGGAAGTGTAGATTTCCTTTTACTCTTTCCTCTATTTTTGAAACACTTTTACACTTTTACTGACTCGATTAATACTGGAAAAATGTTTAAAACCACGAAGTTCTAGCTTTGGGTTTTAGCAGGTGTAACGATGGCTATTATAGGAGCTGATTTCCTCAAACACTCAGGTTTGTTGGTTGATATCCAAATCAACCGTTTAGTCAACCCACTAACCTCAACATACGAAATTCCAAAATTAAAAGTAACCAACACCAACACCTTTCGGATTATTTTGAATTCGTTCGAATGACATTTGGTCTGAGAAATGCAGACAAGACAGGTTAAATACCTCATCAAGCCCAATATGCAGAAGTACATCTTTCGATTGAAGTAAAATGATCCATATGGTCTATCAGTTTTTAGCACGCCTGCGTATAGTAGGATTGTATTAATTCCAGTTCAACACAGTTTTTTTGAACTCCGAAGCCCTAAAATTCCAATGGTTCACCAGAAACGCATGGTATATTTATCACTTTTCTACCAATTATTTCGAATAGTGGAGAACGGGGTCCATAATCGAAATTACGGTTTCTGTCGATGATTGAAACCCGATATTCGTGATTAAAAATCTCGTTATATATTAGTTTTGGGATGGATCGGAATCCATTGAGCCTGTGGCTCAGAACCAGAAGTGTTTAGACTTTGTTCTTTTCGGAACACCACTTGTTTCGGCAGAGGTTTGTTTGGCAAGTTTTCGGACGCTCATTTTGTTTTTCTGAGGGCCAGATGATTTATGTTTTGTTTTATTTAAGATACTACTAGTTTACAGCCCATATACAATATCGCGTTGTACACTGATGGCGTTTGTACTATAAGTCGGTATAACATCGTTCCCCGGTTTCATTGCTTATTTGTTGTTGTCTCTTTAAATTGAGAAATGGTTTGATCTGCAGGAAAACAATACAGACTTGATAAAGATATTTAGTCTCGTCTACTCTCGGGATCTTTTCCCCTTCCCCTCTTTTCATTCATGTAAATCCATAATGTTCAACAAAAATACAGCCACCTCGAGTAGGATCTGGTGTTACGCTACGTATGATCGTCTGCCGTCTCCGACCCAATGAGTTACTCCGAGAACGAAGTTTGTAACTGATTCTGAGTCAACTTTGGTTTCTTAAATTTAATCTTGAGCCTAAATACCGTGCGTTTATAGAGTTTATGAAAATCTTGATAATTGTATCGACAACTCGGCAAAATCACCCAATAGTGCACATGATGCAACATACAACATCCCGCAACACTATGCCACATTATGCAACATTGTGACAAATGACGCAACACAGTAGATTATCACAATTATCCCTCACAAGATGCAACGTCAAGAAACATACATAACACAAAATTGGGCAACATCACGCAATGTGGCCTAACAATGTGCAACATTATGCAATATGGTGCAACATGCTGCCACATCACGCAACATGAAATTTATTGCAATATGATGCAACCTTGTAATCATTTTCTTGTAATCGAAAATCCTATTTTCAAAGCCCAAGCCTTACCTAGAACCTTGATGAATAAAGACCCATCAGAATCGATTTCGGCCACTGGAAACCCTCCTCACCATCAAAATCTTTCGAGCCAACCGCAATCGATTCCTGGTACTATAAAACCAGGCTAAACCTCTTAAACGAATTTTCACGAAATTAGCGTCCATCGAAATCGATTCCTGGCATTTGAAATCTTTCCTTCACCACTTTTGGGCAAGAAATTAAATAATGGGACCCGGCCCCCACTGGAATCGCAATCGGTTTCTTGTAATCAAAAATGCTTCCTCAAAAAAATGAACTCGGGCCCTACCAATGCACAACCGTCCCCTCGCACTCATCACAATCGATCCCTAGCACTCGAAAAACCCCTTCACCAATTTATGTCAAAATCGTGGGAGACAAAAAAAAATTTAAAATGGGATCTGAGCTAAGCTAATTTTTCTGAAATCAGCGTCGTTTAAGCTGAGAAAAAATGAGTAAAAGGAACCCGGGCCTCAACGGGAACCCTACTATACAAATTTTTCTGAAATCAACACCCATGTCAATCGATTTTTCAAGAATCTTTCGGGGTGAAATTTTCATGAAAATTTTAAATTCGTTTATACAGTTCAATAGAGTTGCGATGAAAACGAAATGTTTGCTGACCTTCCACACTAATCCTCGTACTTTAGTTTATTCTCCACCAGTGGGCTAAGCGACATGAGAGGCGCAATTGGTTGCCCTTAAGATTTATTAATGCCGTTAGTCTCTACTATTCCAAATGACTTTGCACTAATGCCATAAAAAGTAGTTCGTCGGATTGAGAATGGAAAATCATTTCGGAAATATAGGACTCTCATTTCATAGGTTTTGGAACAATAATTAGGAGCAACAATAATTCTGTTAGGGGCCCCGATTTCTTTTTTCATTTCTATATTTCTCAGCTCAAACGCCTTTAACGAAAATTGTCAGAAAGGTGGTTTTCGAATACCACGTGGAATTGATTGCGATGGGTCCCAATTTCGGGAAAATAAATTTAGGATGCCTTCTGGTGCGGCCCGGCTTACTTTCCTGATTCTGATTTCCTCAGCTTATCGAGTACCTTCCGTTGCTGATTTCGGAAAAATTCATATACGGGATCCATCGGTGGGGTCCAATTGCTGGAAGGGAGATTTTCTAGTACCACGAATCGATTGCTATGGATCTCGTTTTCAGGGAAAAAAATATTTTGTGTGCCCTACGGTTGCTGCCGGGGGAGGGTTTCGAATGCCAGAGATCGCTTGCGGTGAGTTCGTATCTCAACAAAATTCGTTTATGGAGTCCTGCGGTTGGGGCCGCATTTCGGTTTTTAGGTTTTCCCCCTCCAATGATTTTGATAAAAATTGGTCAGAAAGATGAGGTCCTCCTGCGGTGCTGTTATATTGAGTCAGGTCGTAACATGTTGCACCATAATGTTGCAACATGCTGCGTCATCTTGCAGCTTTATGTTGCAATATGTTTTATAACTTTGTGTCATGTTGTCTTTGCTGCGTTATCTAATTAAAAAGTTGTTCAGTAATTTATCAATCTACTCGATCATGTCGAAACGCCATAATATAGTACATGTTTTTGCCGAAGGACTCACAAATGTTTTTTTTTTCGATTGCTAGCAATCAGTGCCGAGAAATTCGAATTTTGAAAAAATTCATTTAAGGGGTTCTCCGGTTGAGCCTTTTCCTCTTTTTACATTTTGATCGGGTTGAACGATTTTGATAAAAATGGGTAAGAGTGGTTTTTAAGTACCAGGAATTGGTTACTACTAGTCCTAATTCGGGAAACTTTATTTAGTGATCCTCAAACGGGGTCAATTCGGAGAGAGGGGATTGAGGCCGGATGCTTAGTCTTTTTCCACAATAGAACTAAGTCATGTCTGAATCGATTCGGGAATGAAACTCAGATTATAGCATGATCGATTCCTATCGATTATAAATTTTTAACATTAATTAATTGGAGCACCTTATGTTCAATTACAGTTGTTTAATATTTTAGATTTAGTTGTCATTGGCTGCTTTTACGTTATTCGGTTGAGCAGCGTGTAATTCGAACTAAGATAGCGTTCTAATGCTTTGGTGATTTTCTGTTTTGGTACATACGAGTGCAATAGAAGAAGTGTTGATCAGTCGTATTCAGGCCTGGAATGTCGGCTCTAACGTATTAGTTCAGAAACTGAGTCGATAACGAAGAAAACTTTTTCATATCCGAAACTGCATGTTTTCCGTTTTTATTGTTAACAATTATTTTTTATTTTTGGTGATGGCGAGTAATAATTCGCCGACATAATTTTTAAGTGTTATGAATACGTTTGCTATTATTTAAACTAAAAATTTTTTTAAATATTTTTGCAGAATTCGAGAGACGAACAACACATTTTTTGTGCACGCTGCTTAAGTAGTAAGCTCTAGTTATTAAGTAATTTATTTAAGAATTTGAAATTATAATGTATAAAAATTTTAAGATTATAAGATTCGGCGTTGACTTTTTAACATGTCTAAAATTTTCGTTAAAATTCGCGGGAAATAGAATAAAAGAGTAAACATTGTTAAGTACATTTCTATGTACATCCAAAATTCTTGCTAATCGATATTGCATATACATACTTAGTTGCGGGCCACTATTCGAGTAAAAGATGATTTTACCTTAATTTATGAAACCTTGGTTTTTCCAATCACTTGTGAAAAATTTATACGAGCACTTGTAAAAAATGTGATAGCGATATAATGGTTCTAGTCCTTAATCCGATTTTTTACTATTCAGTTATAGATTCTGCTGATCGATATAACTAAATCACTTTACATTGTATATAAGATAATCATTTCTTGTTTTTTTATATATGAACTCTCATATTTTTCTCGAAATATTTTAACTTGAGAAACTGTGCTCTCAATTCAAGAACCACGTTCTCAAATTATGCATTTTTGCATGTATTCTCTTTTATTATTCAATCTTATGACCTCTTAGGGAGTTTCTAAGTCTGTACCTGCATTTTATTCCCTCGAACTTTTTTGACAAACTCCCAACATGAAACTTGACCTGCAAAATTGTTCGACGAACCGATTCAAATGAAACCTTTTCCAAACATAACGCTTTAAGCGCCAAGTTTTAACAATTTTTTTTAAGTTTGCACGTCCATTTAACTCCCCTGCGAAGCTTGAGCCGGAAAAATTATCAGCGATTACACGTTAAACGTTAAGTTTTTACAAATTTTTGAAGTTTGCACGTGTATTGTACTCTGTATATCACTCACTGCATTATCGATTTGTTGGCAGCTTGCAACTTTCGGTTAACTTTAACAAATTGGAGAAAAGTGACCAATGCTAACTGCAACTAACCAATTGTATATTTTGGCAATTATTTTGTGTATTACGACGATTGGAATGTGTATTTGAATTCCGTTGCGTTGGCTTTGGTTTTCATTTGAGAAATCGTGTTCTCAATTCAAGAAACATGTTCTTATAAGTTATTAACTTGTATTCTCTCTGTATTTCTCAACCTTACATTGTACGTTTAAGGTAATTTTAGTTTTGATTTTGTAACTTGAGAAATTCTGTTCTCAATTCCAGCAACATTCTTTAATTGTAAGCTATTGTTTTAATTTTTTTTTATTGCTTAATAATAGGAAATATATTCTCACATAAGCGTAGACATCTCTACGATGTACTTTTAACACTATGCGTCGTAGGTACTTGGCGAAACACATTAACACTTAATAAACACATTATAACACTTGTTTAATTATTTCGCAAAAAAAATCTCTACGATGCCTTGTCATTAACTATTGATCCTTACTACACATGAATAGTTTAGGTAAAATTTAATTAGGATATTTGTGTATATACACTTTTAAGCTTTTGTAGGGTTTTTTGCCAATTTGTCGGAAACTTCACGCTACCCTTAATTTGCTGGTTCTCACGTTTTGTATGCAATGAAGTAATACTAAAGTGCATAAAGGATATATTAATTAGAATGCGTATTGGTACACGATTGGAATGAGAATAATGTTATATGTATTCCATTTCGTTGGTTTTGGTTGTCACATGGGGAACCGTGTTCTCAATTCAAGAAACATGTTTTTATGAGTTATTAGCTTGTATTCTCTCTGAATTTCTCAAACCTTACAATTTATGACTAATTTTGGTTTTGACTGAACCTTGAGAAATTTTGATCTCAATTCAAGAAATGTTCTCAAATTGTAAGCTATTTGCTTTATTCTCTTTTTATTGTTTAAATATTAGAAAATATTTTCTCACATTTTGATTTGTGAAAAATTTTGGTAGTTTTGATCTTTATTTTTGAGGTTTTGTTCACTTTATAAAAAATGATATATTATGATATGTTCTTCTCTACATTTGTTTTGGTTATCACAATGAGAAACTCTGTTCTAATTTAAAGACACACGTTTTCAAAGTAAGGATTAGTTGCTTGTACTCTTTCTTGTTGCTCAAAGTTTTTGAAATATTTACTCACGTTTTGATTTGTGAGTAATTTTGGCTTTGGTTGCAAGTTAATACTGTATTCTCAATTCAAGAAATATATTCTCAAATTATAAATTATTTGCTTAAACTTGTTCTAAATGGTAAAAATAGCTTTTCGAAATCTTTGATAACTGCAAAATCGAATTTGCAAGGCGATAAATGACAATTATTTTTATTTTTCGTGCATTGAAACACTTAAATGTTTGTGGGACGGCTGAATAGCATGTTCGATAGTTTAGTCGTAATTTTTAGTTTAATTGTGGGTAAATCGATTGTTTCTTTCGCTTATTTAATGAAGTTAATCAATTCTTACATCTATTATCATAGTATTGTAGAACTATCAACATCGAAGAACTGCATCCCGATTATTGAGCAATTCGAAAGATGAAGAGGCGAGTAGTTATATCATGTCTCAGTCATCTGATCTAGCAACTGGATTATTTATGTTTATTATGTCTATTACGCGAGAGTCTTGTAGAAAGAATATATTTTCATCTGAAAATAAAATTTATCACCATCGCGCCCAGTAATTGCAATCCTAGCTTTCTTTTAAGTGCGATCCTTGGTGAGTATGCGATACATTAATGAAAGCCCACGTTCAGTTCAAAACTGGAAGGTAGCTTTTTCATATGTACCACAAGATATGTTCGAATTCGTTCTGGAACAATCTGATTTTTGTTTTAGTTGTACCGTACCTGTATTGCTTAATTTGTTTTAATGTCCGGTATATGAATTTGCGCTTTATACCAATGGGCTGCAGCCTTTTAAAAATATCACTTTTTATAAAACCTTGTCGATGCAATTTTAAAACATTACTTCCATTTATCATCATGTTAATTTATTTCATAGGCTACTAAGATTGAATAATTAAAAAAAAGAATTTTGAAACATCAGGATTACTTTACTCCAATGATGTGACAATTAGTGTGAAAAACATTTGTACATTTTGGTTTGTTTTCACAAACCGTTCCAAAATCAACTAGTGCCGAAAAATTATTTTAAAATATTTATTGGCGCTATCTCTACTTGTTTCAGCGTCTGTTGCCAGGGCAGTCTTATCCTTGCCCTGTTTTTATTTCACGGTGAATAAATATTCGTTCTTTTATGAAAGATTATTATTTTGTACCTTTAACTTTGCAGCATGGCATGCTTTATACTTACATTATTTTCTCGTCGATTTTTCTGCCACAAGTCAACATGGTTTAAATCCACTTTGGTACATTTTGTAATGATAACCTTAATTTTAAGAAGTTTCGAGCTGAAAATGAAAAACTAATTTTAATTTTCACTTTTTCATTTTCGTTACACAAATTTTGATAGTTCCCACTTTATCGCTTTATCGCGCCCACAGATTTTCAAAACACGAATTTAGAAATGGTTTAAATAGTAGAGACTACACCATAAAGCAGCAAAATAGAGATATCTACAATGCGAAGTCTTCAATAAATTGTACCTTTTAATCAGAACCTTGGCAAATTATAGCTTTTCCACAAGCACTTAGATAGGGGACTTAGATTATGGCTTCATTTATTTTTAGAATAAATTTATCCTTGTATATTCTATAATAAACAAACAATTAGCTACCAGCGCCAAAACAGTAGTTTTGTAAACTAAGGGCTGATAACAAGATTGTTGCTTTTCCAAGAACTTCCAAACCGAAACTACTTCCAGCACCACGACGGTAGATTTGAGTACTGCGGTGCTTTAACTAAAACGGTTTACTATCTACGGTACTTCTGTGTTCGATTTGCATAATAAAATTGGAATTTTGAATTAATTTTTAAAGCACTGGAATATGGCCAGCAAGGCCTCTGCTAAACAAAATTCGGCCGTTTCTTCCGACGTGATTAAATTTAATTTTTTTGCTTAAGTGATTTTGTTTTAAAATCTATAATTGATTTTTTTTGGAAATTAAGTTTTGCCATTGTAAATCTGATAGAGTTAATAGTAGATGTTAAATGCTCTACCTAGATTTTTTGTGATTTGGTGAAAACTAAATAAACTTGTCACTGGTGTGGGAATATTAGGCTTCTTATATTGAGAACGACGCCTTACTTTTACGTTTGCATCAATTCCGTTGAATGTTTATGTCATATATACACTTTACATCCGATCAACTACTTATATACATAAAATATATAAAAATATGCAATTTGCATATGTCATGATTATGGGCGCACATGTTTGAACCAACATGACCGCGTGGCGTGTTCTGTTGAACAGCTATTTCTTCCCAACTTAGATATAATTTGATTTTTATGAGAATTCTTATCTAACAGAGCCGGACAAGTTTCTTGCTAAATCTGATATTGTTTACGGCATTAGCCCAACCGTTGCATTATAATGATCGTATTTACCGAGTGAAACAATCGTTTAAAAATCCACTCGAGGTAGAAGCTACTCTTGGCCGCTTCAGACAATACATTCAGCTGTTAGAACGATTTATGAAGGTTGAGTTAGAAGGCTTAGGTAGTCATGAAGAAAAAACGAGTGTTTACTAAGCCTATAGAAACGCTGGTACGCCTTTTACCACGGTTGTTTCAACGTTGCCACTTTAGTTTCACAACATACATTAACTGTTCTAGTTATATTATTTACGAGCTATTTGAAGCAAAAACCTTTCTGTTATGAGACAATTTGGAGTCACACAGGAGCGACGAAAACTCAAAATTCGGTTAAATCAAACGAACATTCGAAAGTCGAATTTGAATTTTTAACCTAAGGAAGACCATCTACCACACAAATGGATTATATTGAAACTCGTTAGTTTCGAGAAAGCCGCAAGCTCAAAGATGTGACAATTCTGGTTATTTTCGCTCCCAAAATTGGTCCAACAAGCCATTTTTCGAGTATAACCATGCTAGGGATTAAACTTCGTTGCATAAAGCTACTACTACTACTACTACTACTACTACATTGCTACAATCGAACGGGAATTGAAAATATGGCACTGCTTAATTGATTTCCGGTCACATCGGGGCGATTTTAGTGGACCGAATGTTTTGTGTTGGTTGTGGCAAGGAAGGAGTCATCAAACCAGCTTGTGGTACGTGTAAAGGAATAAACTAGTCGCTAATCCAACGTCCAAGTGCGTCTATCCCTGAAACCAAACACTCGGGAAATAAAAGTTTAGCTGTCATATTACATTAAATTGAGAATGAAGATTACGACCCCGACCTTCCATCATAATTAAAATAAATAATATTCCGGTTAAAGGTATAATCTACAGAGGAGCAACGATCAGTGTGTTAGGCAGTAACGCAGTATACGATTAGTCTACAAATTAGAAGTTAATTTTTAATAAAATAAATTTCACAGTCAGATGGGATACCAAAAACTCGAAATGCGATATCATTAACGTGGCCCCAGTGTGTTTAAGAAGAAGGTTGTTTTCGCTATTGGCATTTTCCCAGATTTACTGGAAATTATCGACACTAGAGATTGTAGCTTAAAGTAATATATTTCCCAGGTTTGAAGAGAAAGGGCTGGGTAACTTTGACGTAGAGCAAACACGCATACTAAACAAAGACATTAGCTCAGTGTCACCAGCGATAAATCGGATATGAACAATTCGATAGAGGATATGTTAATGAAGGATGTCAAGAGAAAACATTGAGTGTTTGGAGTTCACCAATGGTGCTGGAGAAGAAAGCAAATATAAAAACTCGTATAAGCTTAGATTCTAGGAAATTAAATAACATCAAGAAGCCTGTTCTGCCGTAATATCGAAGGGTTATTGCGGGAAGACTTGGAAGAAAGCTCTATCAATTCAAGGTCATGCCTTTAAAACTGTGTAATACGGCTTCTTGTGTGTGGTACAAGGGTCATCGTCATCGTACACGAGTTGAGGTAGAAAATTATTACTTATTTCCGATACGGGTTTAACCATAAAATGGAAAATAGAAGATTCGCATTAAAAAGGAGGGGTGGGGTGTCTTGGCTTAACTACCGCTCCATCTAAGATTTCGGGCTGGGTGGTACCGAAGATTCGTACGAAATATTTCCGAGATCACAGCCCCTAACACAGTGCTATTGAATAAAGTTACGACGTTTAACTGTACTGATGAGTTAGTGTCAAGAGGTTTTTTCTTAAATTAAGCAAACGTAGACGAGCAGATGAACGAATGAGAAAAATTACACTATTCCGAATTTAAGTGTCTGACTGTCCTGAAAGCTATATGCAAATTTAGACCTAACATAGAAGGCTTGGAAGTTCAAATTGATAACGGACCATGAGGCTTTGCGATGGAAAGATTTGACGGGGAGACTAGCGTATTGAAGTTTAACACTTCAACAATATGACTTGAATTGAACACCATATTGGAAAATTCAACTATCCGGATGCGCTATCTCGAGAGCATTGTGATACGTTAGCAATACGGAATAGATTTAAATTCTGGAAAATTAGAAAGCGGAGATTATTTGAAATTTAGGATTCAGATCGAAGGAACTTCAGAGTGCTTTCCAAATTTAAGGATTATAAATCAAGAAGGTGTATATTCGTATAGAGCCGAGGAATAATCAAAGTCAATTGGACTTATCGGCGTGGAAATTTTACGTGCGATCTACCTTAGATACGAAAGACCTTATTAGATCGACTACGATGGTACTACTCGAGACTGTGTAGTAAAGTTTGTGACCTCCTGTGAAATATGCAAGAATACTAAGTCGATCATTAACTTAGTTCGACCCTTAATGGGATATAGAAAAATCCCGGAGATCCTTTTCGGTGACCAAATTTTTCCACAAGCTAAGAGTTTTAAACCAGCTGACAAAGTTTGTGCTACTTAAAACTTTACCAAAAGCGAATACCTTTTGTATATGCCGTTATATTGTATCCTCGAACAATTCGAGCTAATCGCTCGATAGTAGCCGCCACGCCATCCAAGCTTACATTAAGTCAAGGTACATGTCCTTGTTGTTCATTTTCGGTAGGTTCTGGCTGTTCCGTAACTTGAACTATCGCTTCTCATACATCGCTTCTTATTGTAGAACAACATAAACTGGTGATATTGGGAACTCGCGGATGATGGTTAGATTCTCTAGACTCTCAGTAACAACAACAATACCTGCAATACCTTTTCTGGCGATGGAGGTAGCATGTTAGGAGGTTTTTGGCTTACCTTGAATATTTCGAGGGCTGCTTCGCGAAAACATCTTGACCAATTCATCGTCACTTAAGAGTATTTAGAATTTGTATGATCTAAACGTCACGTATTTTATAAACGTCACTCTGTTTGCCTTAGGACTATAAATGCATGTTGAATTTTGCGAGAAATTATTGAAATGGGCTTTCGATGGAGATGTCGTTTTGTTGCTGACTACATGTGAGGTATATCGAAACCATAGTGAGAAACTTGGTTTAGTTTCTAGTTTCAGCTGAAGGCACGACGATGCTGGTTCATTTTATCAAACGCTATTGTTAATTTGGTTTGGGTAACTACACTTAGTACAGATCTAACAGATAAATCTATAGAATGAGTTCTTCGCTTTTTCATATGAGGCGTTGTGCCCAATGTTGGCGGTCACGCTGTAATCGAGCTTCTTGTTTCTGAGGTATATTCAAGTTCTCTGTTGTGGCATGCTTGTTCAAACTCTTTCCTTTTCGTATAAGCTTCATTTGAATTGGACATTATACCTTCTCCTTGATGCAAAGATGCGAATTTTGGTCAATAATCATTCATCTATGAAGCGAATGTAAGAGAAAGTTTTGTTTCGATTTTTAAAAGTGGTTCAAATGGAAGAGAAAATACCATAAATTTAGAATCTCTTCTCTTTTCGGTTTCTTTTGATTGTTTAGTTACCTATTCCTCTCTACGTTATGATAAACTATTGATGAACTATCTTTTATATTATACAATAGATTTAAGGGAAGTTTCTTTAAATAGTTTTTAATAGCCTCAATTATCTTTATGTAATTTTTAGTAGTTGATGTCAACGTGTATCACCTAACCTAACTTTTTAATATTACCCACATAATTTATTATCTTCTCTGTTAGGTTATTAGAAACAAGTAAATAGTATATGTGAAACTGTTCTGAAACGATACCGGACGAATTTCCGAACGAGCAAGCGGTGGGTGTTTTTTTATGGTTTTTACCATATGGTAACGCTGTACACGTTGTTGCGCATACTCGATGGCCATTTGCTCGTTTTGTAGTCGTTGGACATGATTTTTGTCACGATATCTATTACTTTGTCATGTTTCAATTAAAAATATGAATTATTCGAAAATAACAAAATATTTTCTCATTTTCTAAAATTAAGAAAATGTATTCTCACTTTGATCTGTAATTTATGACCATAAGATATTATGATTTACTTTGTTTGATATATTCTCGTTGTTTAAGATTAAAAACTCATTTTCATTATCGAAATCGAAACGCATTCTCACTTTTGCAAGTATTTTCTTATATGAAGAATTGTTTCCTATATATTGCTTCTTAAAATTCAATTAAATAATAATAATAATAATAATAATAATAATAATAATAATAATAATAATAATAATAATAATAATAATAATAATAATAATAATAATAATAATAATAATAATAATAATAATAATAATAATAATAATAATAATAATAATAATAATAATAATAATAATAATAATAATAATAATAATAATAATAATAATATGAGAGGTTGTCATTAAATTTTTGAGTAAAGTTTTATTGTACGTGAGATAACTTTAATAAAATATTTTCTCCCTTTACATGGGTTTTCTTTTGTCAACATTTAGGAAAAACTCATTCTCTCTTTTAAACTGCATTTTCTCATTATGAGAAATTATTTATTACTTCATAAGCTATATTCTCATTTTTTGAATTTTCGTTCGGATTTGATTTGTATCAAATATAACATGAATAGCTCATCTACACTTATTAAGCTGGTACTCTATGGAGGGCCTTTATAATCCGAGTATAAGAAACTTTGGTTGAAACCTTTAGTAATATATTTCCTTTTGCGGTTAAGATAAACTGATGGTTATAATCCATTCAAAACCTGAATAATTGTCCAGCTCTCACTTCTGAATCTCAATAATTTGATAAATTTCATAAGCACGGTTCAACTAGAATGAACCAAATTCTTTTTTTTACAAACAAAAATTGAAAAGTTCATTTTCAATTATGACCGCAGCACTGTCATAATAGTAGCTGCATTTTTTTTTAGAAACTATGACACTCTACTTTAATACCAATTTATTAAATGAGGCAAATTGTCTGATGCCTAAACGGCCTCTTGACAAGAACAATAATTTTACATTTGATTTGCTATGACTATGCGGTCAAAACTTGATTCCTGCTCTTTTTCGTAATATTTTGTGAGTATTTGTTTCATACGGGGCTGTAACATGAAGTTTTTTTTTTAGAGTTTTGAAAATATCTACTAGTGTAAGCAAATTAAGGGATCGGAAATATTTAGACGGTATCTAATCAAATTCATTGTTTTTTACTTGGATAACAGGAAAGTCATTTCTGTTTTCATTTTTACTTCTACTCATTTATAAATTTTTTTTTACCGTTAGATGCATTTTCCCAGATATATTCTCATTTTATAATATTCTCAGTTTCTTATATTATGAGGTTTATATTCTTTCTTCATTTGAGAAAACTCATTCTCACTGTTTAACTGCCTTTTATAATCATGAGAAATTATTTATTACATTATAAGGTATTTCCTCATTTTATAAGATCCGTTCTCATTTCATGGTTGTTTCCTTACTAAATAAGATTTAATATAAATTTTATTGAATTTAATGTAAATAACTCAACAACATCTTAGAGTTTTAGAAACTTGGATTAATGCTCCTTTATGAAGCTAGTCAATTAATTGGTTCCGTAATTGCATATTTCCATTTAGGGTTAAAATAAACTCATGATTGTATTACTTTGAACACTTTATTTTGGGCTGTATGACATTACTTTGGAGTTGTTTTTTGCTATTTAAAAGCGATCGAATTTCTCGCTGTCGAATAGCTGGCGGAAAGCTATTGTTTTTATGATTATTATTTTATGAACAAATTCACGAGGTAAAAATACGGTGGGTGTTGCACACAAGAGGAAAGCGACAGTTGACATGGTTGTGACTTTCACTTCATCATGCTCGTCACTTCACCATGTGTGTTCACCATGCGCGTTTTTATCACGATTGACGCTATAAAACGAGAGTATACATGGTGGTGACCATCGAAGTTGCTTGCCCATGATCGTTACGTATGCCAGAAGAAACGAGTGTGGACAAGGCGGTCTTGTTTACGACGCGTTCTTATGGGTGCGACGGCTTACATATTCCAATGCTCAAAACTTCTTTATTCTACTTTTTACTCTACTTTACTCTAAGCTTCGTCTACAGCGTTATATTGTTTAATTATTTATATTTTAGTTCTTCTTTTAAGAAAGTGAACTTCTTTAGTAGCATACCTAAGTCATTGGTTGATAAATGAGTCGCTCAATCTAGCCTCTTTCGCTTATAAGATCTTACTTAAAAAAAATATTTTCTCATTTTCTTCATTTAAGAAAATCCATTCTCACTTTGATCTGTAATTTATAACCCACAGATATTCAGTGGCGAAATACTTTTCTAAAATTGAACACTTTATATAGTTTATATTTTTACGACGTTTTAGAGAAACCATTCTTTCTTTTAAACTACATTTTCTCATTTTGAGAAATTATTTAATTCTTCACTTCTGATATCTTTGATATATTCTCATTTTTATGAATTTTTGTTTTGATAAAATCAAATCTAACCTGTTACTTTTAGAGGGCCTTAAAACTATATCAATCTTAATCTCTTTTTAAAGCCTTTAGTTAGAAACGTCCTTTTACGGTTAAGGTCCTTTACCGTTATGATTATAATCCTTTGTGAGTCTCTTTCGTGGTTTCCAATCGGATTCTTTGTTTTTTACTGAGCATAACGAGCAATAGATTGAAGGGCGGCAAATCATTGAAATGTTTGTTCAGTAAACTATAGTTTACTAGTCATTAGTTGATAACTGGGTCAGCCGATAAAACTGGTGAATCATCTGACGCCGAGTTTGAGTATTTCTTTACATTTTTCGTATTATTTTGTAATGGCCACACAGTTGGTACATTTGTGGGAATATTGTCCTAAACTGTCCTAAAAAATTAAGATAGTTTAGGATAACCTCCACATGTTTGAGTAAAATTGAAAAGTTTTTCCTGATTAATCGATAAAGTCTACAATTTATCCAATTTTTAGTAAAATTAACTGATATAAAATTTTTCATATTATATACCATACATATTTTATATGCAGCGGCCTTGGGCTTTAGTGTGTAGAATTTCGCAATATCATAGTAGCGCTAGCGGTAAGCAAAATTACTATCGAGTTTTTCGTGATAGTTTCTCAAAGCTCAGAAACACGAGAAATGGTCAAATCTGATCGAAAATATCTTTATAATGAAATTTATTGGAGCCTAAAAGATTAATAAGTGGAAGTTTATGAACTTATGTGTGAAATGTTTATGCACTTATGAGTGAAATGAGCTTGCTTGCATAAGCATTTTTCAAGCATTGGGAGGTCCCAGTGAGTTTTTGAGCCGAAAACGGTTCAATGAAAAATGATTATGAACTAGAAGATTCTAAATTAATTTTGCAACAATACTGGTTCAGATCAGTATTCCAAAATTTAACTGGGTGATTTTTGCCGATATCGGTCCACCGGAAGTGGCAGATTATATAGGAGCTTTTACGTTTTTTGTAAATATTTTGAAATTCGTTTTATAATCGTTTGATATAATTTTGGCGCGCTTTTCTCTTTTTTGTTACTATACGGTAACTTTTTTAATTGAATAAGTGCTATTCGTCTAGGTAGATTGATTTTATCTGATACAAAAAAGGTCTGCACTGATAATAATCAATTTCAATCACTGACAACAAAAATGTCAAAAACATAAATCCTAGTCTGCTTAAATAGAACTAGCGGGCATAAATTTCCCCAACGCAAAGGTAAAAACTTTGCTTTAAATGATCGATGCCTCCGTTCTAAACTAAATTTTATTGGATCAGGCATCTTTCATTATTTTTCGTATAAATTATTAAATCTGCAGTGGATCGCAATTGCAGAATATTTTATTCATTATTAAATATCTAATTTAGTAAATATTTATTATAATGTTCTTTTACATTGTTTAGTTTTTTAACACTATTTAAACAAATAGTTTATTTTTTGGACGATTTTTTAATAATGTATGTTTCCACGGCATACCCTGGTTTAATGGTAGCTGAACTATCTACCTTAATGTATTCCAAACATAAAATGTATTTTCTCAAATATTAAATTTGAGAAAATATATTCTCACTTTAAAACAGTATTTTCTGACCATGAGAAATTATTTATTACTCTAGAGATATATTCTCATTTTATAAAATTCGTTCAGCCGATTAATTCGCAAGAACCCTTTTATAGTTAAAGTAAACTCATGATCGCCATTCTTTGAAAACTTAATCAGTTTTACTTAATTTAAAATGGTTAAAGTGTAATATTTATAAACCTATCATCGTCTGAACTTGAATCGCTTATAATCAGGATTTGGTTTAGTTTTTGCATATATATAAAGATTTTCCAGATATGTTGCAATGCTAATCGGTATTCTTTGGATAAGTTACAACTGTCAAAATATGTTACATTTCTCCGTTGTCAGTACGTCCAATTCACTTAAATTATTGACATTTGAATTATTGACACGCAATATACTCAGTATTATAAGAAATAATCGAACTTTTTAAATAAAAAAATTATTTTCTTATTTTCTTACAATATTATATATTCTCATTTAAAGAAATGTGTTCTCACAATTTTTTTAATCAGGCAACACTAACATATATTCCGGCCTAGATTTCGTTTCATTTCGTTCAAATATATTATATTTGTGTAGTTATAAAAAATTTTGTCCCGTTCGATAAAATCCCTAGCCCAGAGTTCTTTTTCGGGAGTTTGTTACGTAACCGGTTTCTTCTAATTTGGCTTATGATAGCTGGGATAACTTCATATATATAATTCTCATTGTCTACGACTTAATAAATCTTTTTATCAATTTGAATTTGGTAATTATCTTCATTGATGAGAACACGCCGCCGCGTACTCACATTATGATTGCCATATCCATCCAATGGTTTTACTCTTAATTAAAGGAAATATGTTCACATTATTCGTGAAATTCTTAATTTATGCCATTTATTCTCACTTCAAGAAATGTTTCTTACATGCTAAGTTTTGTTTTGTGTGATTTGTTGTAGCTGGTGTAGTATCATTTTACTTGCTTGTACATATTTTAATAACCAAGCGATTTCGAGAAATCTTTTGTTATTTAGCTTCTCAACTTAAAAAAATATTTCCTCACTTTAGGAGTGTTCGTTCTACATTTGAGGAAATGTGTATGTCTCACTATAAAACTATATTTTCTGACCTTGAGATATAATTTATTACTTTATACGATATATTATCATTTTATAAGATCAATTTTCAATATACAGGATCTAATAAAATTTTTATTATTTTAAATTTGCGTTCTCACTTTATGATTGCCATATCCATGCAGTCTTTTTACTTTGGAGATTTAATCTCCGTTTGAAGATACTCTCTTAATTGAAGGAAATCTGTTTCTATTTTTTAAATTCATTTTCCATTGTTTGAATGTGTTTTCTTAAATTTAGATGTACCGTTCTCATTTTAAGAAATATTTTCTTACTTTATTCTGATGTATCATTAACATTTTAACAACACTTTGTTTTTTTATTAATTAAAATTGTTTTTTAATTATTAGTTATATTTTCTCATATAAGTTCTCTCTTTAAAATCACACTTTATAAAGTTTATAAAGTTATTTATTACTTTTACAATATTTTTTAAGTTTATATTTGGATCGATGACTTGCCTTCTACTTCTACAGCATGATTCAATGTGGTGCTTGTATTTACAAATATTACATATTTACTGTTAATGATCCAGTGCCGAATAACATCCTTTTTCAAACACATGACCACTTGTATTATTCCAGAAAATCGACTTTTCTCAAATTCTGGTTTGGCACTTTCTCTTATGTGTTTGACATTTTATTCACAGCAACTCGACATAATTCGATCTCTCTCGAGCAACTCATCTGACATATTTACTGGTTAATCATACAATTTAATGAGTCTGTTTTTTACGAATAAAATTTGTATCGAGACTTTCATTCTCCGTTTGATTAGCCGTGTTAACGTTAGAATTTGCAACCAAATACTTTTATATTGCTGCCAAAGCCAATATACCCGATATTTTATCCTCGTCTGTCAAATCAAAATCGTTATATTTTTCTCTGGCTTTTACTCCAATTGCGGAAATCATAATGCTAATGTTCAGCTTATTTCTCGATGCCGGCCAGAGATTTATACTGGTGGCTATGGTATAGTCGTTTCAGTTTGACTTGAAACTTGGGTTCGACGGTCATCTTTTATAAATAAGGCATTTTCTCCATAATCTCATACTGCTTTTCAATGAGCTCGGTTAAATGTTTTTCCATTTTATAAGTTTTAACCTTACTTACAACATCGCACGGTCGGCTATTGAACTAGTCAATTTATGATTTTTTTTTTTTTTTTAGGATTAAAATTATTTTTCGATAATTTTAGCCACTACAATATCCCTCACGCAGTTGAACGGCCATGCGAAAAGTGATCTAGTCATTGGTTCGGACTGATTTTGCTTTTTGTGTAGACAATAAGCTGCGGGCCACCGAGTATATTCATTGGACGGTGGGATGAACTCTTATCAACAGTTATTCAAGAAATTATTTCCTACATAATTTTGTTATAAATTTCGGTTGGCCCATTTTCGATTTCCATATCATGTGGCGAATCTTCATCTTCTGTTTCGCTCCACTCATCGTGCTCATCAATAGAAATATTATGTAATACACAGCTGACAACGGTAAGGTTTACCACTGTTCTTAAATTTGTATGTTCTGTAAACTGAGTAGTCGACGAAATCTGGTTTTGAGTAAACTAAAAGCATTTTCTACCACAATCCGAGTTGCTTTTTCTCTGCCTCCATGATTATGATTAGGATACAATGGCGACGACTTATAAGAATATGAAATTATAAAATACGTGTATATTAATTATCGTATACTGAATAATCCACTATTAGATATAATTCTTCCCAAACACACGCGTCTAAGCAATTGCCAATGCGGTATGTCGCGATAAACGGAAGTGTTTCTTAAAGTCCACCTCGTCATACAAATGTTTTTGTCTCCATAAACATTTTTGTTGTTATGATGCTGACCCAATTCTGCCTCTCTACTGCTGCAGTCAGATGATTCATCAAAGTCAGACGAACTGGATTCATTGTTTTCGATAATTTTCTCAAAATAAAAAATGCTTACCTTAACCAGAAATCTTTCATTGGCATTTTTTAAAAGCCGACATTTTTTTTTCAAAAAAATCGATTAAAATATTAAAATTCTCAACAAATTGTCAATTACTCTCAGAATGACAACTTATAAAAATAAAATTATTATATATATAATTAACGGGGTGGTGAACATTTGAACTACACAAAGAATGGACTAATTCTAATCCTACTTTTAGGTGGAATGAAATTATTCATTCCGGATTGAAATTTATATGGAATTGTTGTTGTAAAATTCCCAAAGTAAGACGCTTATGGATTGTACATTTTTTTGTCGTTATGTTGGCACAACTGTCCTCTTCTATCGTTGTTATAAAGCTCATTTGTTATTATACCCATAATCTGCGTTACTTCTTCTGGAACTTTTCCTCTTTCCGTATAATTGGTTTTACTATTTCAAACAGAGACTTGAAGTGATATAGTATTTTTTGGCAAGGTTATCGGTACTCAACTTGTTGTAATTCCTCATATCCTATGTCTATGTCCACTTGTTCAATTTCTAATATCTCACTTTTTTAGCCTTCTTCGGCGCAGATTCGCCAGTAGAAATCCACTGTTTAGATTGTTCTTTGGTCTCCGGTGTATAATGATGGATCCATGTTTCATCCATAGTTATGAAACGACGCAAAAACTCCTTTTTATTTCGCTTGAACATCGCCAAACCTGCCTCTGAAGTGGTCACACGTGTGCGTTTTGGTCGATTGTAAGCAAACGCAGCACCCAACGCGCGGATGGCCTTTTCATATTCAAATGTTCGTGTAATATATTTCGAAAACATTCATCTGAGATGTCTACTATCTCAGCTATCTCGCGCACGCTCACTCTGCGGTCTTGCAATACCGTATCATGGATTTTAATAGATGTGAGGTGAAGAATCCCCATATTACTTATCAAGTTTTGTTTTGGTTTGCCCCCCCAATGGGTTTTCCAAGCAAAAATTAAAGTTTAATTAACAACATGAAATTCTTTTTTTCCATGTTTGCAAAATAACAATGGGTGGTCTGTTTTCAATGGCTATCAGAACTGAACTAAATGACACATCAGTCTGAAAATTTTAATTTGGTTTAGTGTGTCTAGTGTAATATTGACACATGAAATCTGGGATTTGCGATTGCGGCGCCCTCTGTTGTAATTTTACCAGACTTCTCACTACACACTCGTAAGAAGGATTCTATTATTTCTTTTTGTTTTCGTCGTTCGTTTTTGTTTTCTTTCTTATCATACTCGGCGTACCGAGCGCTGCGAGTATCGATATGGGAGTCGTTTCGTAATGCATATATCAAAAGCCATATATGCACGGCCAGCGGTATTACTTATATATATATAGTATTAAACGCACGGTCGATTTTTGAACTAATAAATTTGTAAATTTATTTTTTGTAGGATTAAATTTTTTTTTTTCAATAATTTTAACCATTACAAACGCTTAGAGTCGGCATGATGTCAGATGGCACAAGTAAGTTATAATTATTGTAAAATTCTTAAGACTTTTTTTTATGAATTTTTGCCAACGTTTATTGCTTAAAGTGCAAAGTGTGCGCAACTCATTATTGTACCATGGCGGAATGTTTTTATGGTGGGCAAAGGGAAGCTGCAGAGTAAAAATTATTTTAATGGTTGCCAGCAATTTATAGAATACAAGAACTAGTGGCCTGATTCAAACTCGACAGTGTCTATAAGAAGCTGGTATATCTCAAATAAACTACCTCTTTATCGTTAATTTTCATACAAATAAGGTCAATATTCACGTTGTTTGAAATAGCGATGCCGAACTGTCAAAATTATTGCGCACTGCAACAGGAACCAGATGAATCCAGGTCTAGAGTGTAAATGGCTTAAATAAATATAATTTTCAGCCACTTGAAGATGCCCAAGAACATAATAATTTAAATCGTTTAAAATATTAATGTTTACATCGGTAGCGGCTGACGTTACTAGAGGTTGACTCACTATTACATTGTTCTGGAAGTGTTGCAAAGAGTGCTATGACAAGCCAGAATGTTCTTCCAATGGAAATGTTCTACCAATTTCTATAATCGGTGGCACCAGGACTACATAACAATATTGTTAAATTGGAAAAAAATAACCAGTGACGTCATACGAAAAGTCAATTTCCATCGGCCAATACACATGAAGTGTATGACATCATCATCATTATCATAACCATCAAATATAAAATATTTGGTCACTTTGTTCATTGCATTTGAATTTTTTTTGTCTTAAATACAAATCATCTATTCATTACGAGATGTCACTAGACACACGTTATTCACAGCAAATATCAAATGTTATGATTACTATTCAGGGATGTCCACTTTCAATTCCGAAGCGATTTGAGATATAAACTGTTTTGATCGTAAAATAATAGGAATGCGATGTCACTTTTGCAGGTATTTTCTTAATTATAGAGAAATCAAGCTTGTTTAGATTTAACAGAAAGCGTTTTAATTCAAAATTTTTTTAGAAATGGTACAAAGTTGATAGTGCCGATATCTGCACAACTAACTGAAAAGCTGCCTCGATATAATTTTTTACAATAACATAACCACACTTATTATGTCGGTACTGAAGACAAGATCTTAAATTTATACTAACTAACTTCTATGAACAGTAAACTTTCTCCAGTAACTTACTTCAGTATTCTGAAGTATTCGTTACGTTCTTCGTATTATTTTTTAATAGTGATCACTAATTAATATTATGATTTTTTGATTAGATGTATTTTCTCACTTTATTAAACATTTTATGAAAATGCATTAAAAAAATTATTTTCTCATTTTAATACTTTCTAAATTCTAGAAAACTTATTCTCACTTCAACCGTCCATTTGCTTTCCATTAGATTTAATTTGGTTTTTAAAGCGGTTTATTCTAGCGGTTTTTCCTAATTAAAAATTAATTTAATTCATTTCGCTATTTTAATTCATACACGTAAACACTTCGACTACTGTTAAGATCTTCAATCTAAAATTGTTTGTAACATAAATAAGGAAATCGCCAGCGAATAATTCATCGACAGACTTATAACAAACCCATCCAGCTAATCATAGATCATGTCGACAGTACAAACATCTTTGAGCAAATTTTTTATTTAATAATATCGCTAGTTGCCGCTAGATGTCTTTTCACTGCCAAAATTGACATATTATTTTATTGTTTTAAATGTTGTCGATTAGTGCTGCCTTCCATGTCAACATTTGGTACTATTGTATATAAATCGTGTGACCTGAGCATGAATGCCCAGGGTCATTCCTGGGTATGAAAAATACTTTGTATTTTTATCATTCATTTAGTTTGAATTTTTCAAATATTTATATTTCCGGTCCTGTAAGGTAAACTTCAATAGCCTGATTAAAGAAGCAAAATTATTTGAAAACTAAGGCAGGAATTACCAATAAATAATTAAATTATTACTCAATGTCATTTATCATTAAACCGGAATTTGCGCCCCGATGTTTATCGGAAACCAAGATCTAACGCAAGATTCGATTTGCCATCAGACATCATAAGAAAATAGAAATGAACTTCTCGTGGCTGACGCGCATGGTGTGCCAGTTACCATTGGTATGTTGGTATCATTATCATCATCACCACATCAAACGTTAAATGTTTTGACTAACTTCCTTTTTTCTATATTAATTTAGTAAGTCAATTTTCAAATAGGTGTCTTAAATAAATTCAAGTCATCTATTCATTACAAGATGTCACTAGTCCTACACTATTTGCGATTATTTTATCTGCTTTGACTCGATTATTTAAAACTCATCGACTGATGCGACTACATGGAATTTGTGGTGTACGTTGAGTTCATTGTTTAATAGTCGTGACAAGATTAGAGATTATTTAGTTTTTATCGTTCCACTTCCTAATGGAGGAGAATTGTGAGCGTCTAGGCTTGTGTGCTTATTAACTAAATTTATTAAAGAAGCGCTTGGGTTTGTCAAATAGTTTGGTTGATTGAACAGGAGTAGAATCCATTTGTAGAGAATATCATTTTGCGTTATTATGGTTTGAATATGATCCGGTGGCAGTGACTCTCCTATAACTGGTCGGGTCTGTTAGAGATTTCCTGCTGCGAGTGTCGTGTTGCTATAGAGGCATTTTGTGCTGGCTGAGGTAATGTTGTGTTAATGCGCATACTTTTCTGGTAGGTCACTTGCACCGGGGGGTGCAGCTGGATTACTATGCTTGTGTTGATTAACATTTGCTTATATTATGCTTGTTAAGAAGTTAGTGCATATTGGTTGTGGTGCTGTTGTTGATTGTTATTGTGTTGCAGGTTTTTCAAGAGATTAGGTGCTGTTATTGATGGGTGTTGTCTACGGAATGAGTTTGGATTAGTTGAGTTGTAGTTAGTATGTATTTGGTAATTGATCTGTTCCGTTAGGGTTCCTTTGAAATTGTGAGTTGTAGGGTTGTATTTGTACCAAGTGTGATTTGGTCGTTGACAGTTGTTACATGTGAATGCGATTAGTACTTTTAGATAATAATTATCCTTTGGTGGAATCGTTTTTGCCGGTCCTTTACTATGCTATTGTTACACCCGGATTTGAATGATTGTACTGATGTTTTATTTTGTTTTATACTCGGCTTTGAAGCGTCCGAGGTCTCAAAGGTTTGCGTAGTTGACAACGTTTCTATGTGAAATTTCTTATGTATACGTCTCCTGTGAGTCATAGTTTAATTAGTCTGTCAAATGTTTTTCTTTTGTCTTCTGCTGGATCTGTTGACTCTGTCCTCTCTGTTGAATTCTGATACGAAACTCGCAATGCTTTCTTGAATCTGTTGTTGGTTCATCTTTGGTGTGATTATGTGAGTGATTCTTGTTTCTGTTACTTGCTTGCGTTGCGGTTCGTTGGGTTCGGCTATTTATGCTGCTTTTGTTATTTGTAGTATCTGCACGATTTCTGTTTCTGTTGATACTTCTGTGATTTGAAGTTTTGTTGGTTAGATGATATAATTTTGTTGAGTTCAGTTTCTTGGAGAGTTGGTTACAGCTTGTTCTGTTCACACTTGGTTTTTTATTTGTTTTTATAATGTTAGTGTTGTTTCGATATGTTTCACTTGAACTTAATTGTTTTTTAATTTTTTATTTTTAATTCGCGATAATTCGAATTCCTCAGTCGAAAGAAGGCCTGAAGAGAAGGCCTTAAAATTATATTAACTAACTTTTATGAACTTAGATACTAGCATTTTCGCAAAACTGTGTGTTCTGTATGCGTTACGTTCTTTGTATTATTTTTTAGTAGCACGGCCAATCGACATTCTCGCTCTAAATTGAATAAATTCAATCTTAAGTTCCCTTAAACATATTCAGATTTTGACTTAAAAAAAATATTTTATCATTTTATAAAGTTTTTATTTTTTCTACATTCGAGAAAACGTATTCTCAATTCTAACCTGCAATTTCTATCCGTATAAGATTTAATTTATTACTTAATACCATATATTCTCGTTTTTTATACTTCTTAACTTGTTGTTTTATTCTTCTGATTGTGTATATGGTCACAGACAAGAATATACAGATAACGATATTTCCTACAATTTTCATGCATATGAAATAAAAAAGTTTTGATTGACACCATCCCGTTATAATTGGGTTCGATTGAATCTAGAATAGACTAATTTCAAAACTTTAGCTATTTAATACGGGACCTGCCCAAAAGACTTTGTCAAATTAAGATTAATGAAGAATTTATAGTAAAACTAGTTGACAAAAATTATCACTATAGTCACTATATTTAATTTCGGTATTAGCTTTCTAACATGAATTTATAACTTCGAAATTTTAAACGTTAAAACTCGCAAATAGAGCGCGAACTCGCCACCTCCTTTCAACCTGATTTTGATTTCAAGTGATAAATTCTAAAAATTAACTAAAATTTTTAATATTTCCGGTACATTTATGAAAAGTACGCGATAATTTGTGAAGAGCACGCGTTAAGATGTTTACACTCCAATATCGCAGTCTTTTTCCAAAAATAAATAATGTAACAGACTTTAAATTTACTTTATGCAGGAAGAATTATCAATCGACACTATATAAAATGTTACATTCTGTTTGAATAAGTGGCCGTAGATTAGAGACCGTTTTATCAAGGCTGCCTCATCTAGATCTGTTATATTTTGTTAGACAAGGTCACCTCGTCTAGAATGGGATTTTTTATGCCGTATAACAGTCCTGGAACGAGAGAGGCTGTATGTTGTGCATCGTTTGGTTTATTTTATTTTAGCCAACTGTCTTTGCAGAGTGCTGATGTTACGGTTTTCCTTATTTGTGATATCTTGGCTAGAATGGTGCTTATCTCTTCGACCGTGAAATGTGAATGTCTAATTACTTGGAAATAGTACCTTGTAAGATTTCCTTTTTCTTGGAGAGTTGGTTAACCCCGACCAAACAACTGTCGAATCAGTCCATAGATTTACTGATGCATTTGCTAGCAGATGAGTTAGCAGATGAATATCACATAGTAATAATCTAGATCTAGATAACAAACAATCTAATAGCGACCGATAAGATACTGCACTTAGTGCACTAAACTTCGGCAGTCATTTGATTCGCTCGCATCCCATATTAATGCGAAATTCGATTTCCACTTTCTTAACACGAATCCACTTTGATGATTTCTAAGGGATTATAGTGATTTGAGAGATTATTTTAATTTGGCATTGTGCCAAGGCATCATTGTGAGATGTTTGTTTAAATATATTAACGTTATTATTTATTTAGTACTGTCATTTTATCGAACCGGGATGTAACTTTATTTCGGCAATTGATCTTTCTATGGAAGTACTTCCTATCTTTAAAGTAGAGGTTTTAGGTTCGTTATTTCTATTTTGTCGTAGTCTTTTCTATATTTATCGTCTAGATATTTACATTTTTTGGGAGTAGACTCAGGAATTGTAATTCCTTGAAAATAATGGCTATTCTTCAGTTTTATTGGTGTCGTGTGTGTAGCATTAGTCATCAGTGTTTCGGGATCGTCTTTAGTCTACTTTGAAAACTCTGTAAATTTCTATTATTATGTAGTGGAATTTATCTACAGTCGAATATCTAGCAGAAGTAAAATATGGTTTTACTTTGTGGAGATGGTATGGATGGTCATGTGTGTGGAAATTTCTTACTTTGTACCACGTTGATACGTTTAAGAGCCAAAGCCATATAAGTGGCTTATGGTTAGTTATAATTTGAAATTTACGCCCAAATAGATAACACTAAAAACATTTTATAAACCAAACAAGGGCTTAAAGTTCCTCTTCAATTATGGAGTAGTAGTCTCGATTATTTTGGTTCTAGAGGCAAACATATTGGTAAATCGTGGTCAATCATACTTTGGAATAATTCACTGCCTATAGGTACACTACTAGCATCGATGGTTACTACTTTATATCTTGAGTCGGTGATTTTTTTTTTAATTGGACGTTTTACCTCGGAGATCTTATAAGACATTATCCATCACGTGTTAGAATTTTGATGGCGCATTTTTAACGTCGAACGACATTTTGACATATTCATGATTACCAAGAACGACTGTGAATGACATTTTTCCTATGTCTTTCGGGTTTACTTTCTCTTGATAAAACGAAGTGTAGTGAAGTATAAGTTTTTACTGAGTAGTTTATGCCAGTGGCTTATTCTTTATTTAGATGGGAGATTTTAATTAAATTTCGTACGTCTTGAGTATATATCGCGAAGTCAGAGCTCATTGACAAATGATTAATCTGGAAGTGTTAGTTTTTGAAATATTTAACCTTAAACCCGTTCGAATATAGCATGCAAATGAGATTTATATACGCCAAATGGACAGTGGTTTCAGGCTCCCGAATCACAGCAAAATTTTATTACGATATTAAAAGGCTGGTAGAAATAATTTATTTTGTCACTTCAGCACTTTAATTTTATAAACGACACTTTTTTATTGAAACTTGCTCCCGCGGAAAAAATTATTACAACGATAAAGAGTTTAAACTGCCTCGCCTATGAATTTTCTATGAAACGTGATCTTCTAAAATTTAATGATATATTTATATTGGATTAAAATACAAATACTTTATATTTATTTATCATTAATAATAAAACTGTCAACTTAAAAATAAAATGAGTGTCGTGGGTGTATCTGAAGAGCTTCATTTTTTACCACCCGTGGCGCTTTCTATACAAACATTTTTTACAATTACAAACATTTTTTTTTATATTTATAAAGTTATCATACGTCACTATTTTATTTTATTTTATTTACTTATTTTACTGGTACTACATCCCAAAGAGGGATTTACCCGCCTCATATTTGAGGTTAAATAATCAGATATCTTTGAATTAATGTCGGTTCATTGAATCCTATCATACGTCACTACTCTACGTAACTTGGTTTTTTTATAAATCACGCATATTCATTAATTTTTCTTTCTATATTTACTATTTAATCCATCTTTCTAGTTATTTAATATTCATTTTATTGCAAACATGCATGTCTCCATTTTGATATTGCGTGTTTTTAAACAAACTACTCGTAACCTATGCTTACAATTATTTTTTAATTAAATGAAACGAATTAATAATTCTGTGAACCACGCTGCTTACTTAGTTATTTCTATCTGGTGGTATAGTCGCTCTCTCGATCTTTGCTAGTTAATCTCGGGAGATATAATTAGTACTCCTGAAAAATGTGTTTTAACAGCATCTGTCGATTGTGGCCCTCTGCAGATTTACAAATGAACTAGTGTGTCGTTTTGGTAGTAATCGGTTTTTATAAGTGTATAATAAATACGATATTTAAATAATAATATATTATGGAATACCTTATGGAGCAATAGTACTCATCTCTTACTATTTCCTGTTTTTGCTTGACAATCATATGATGTTTTTCTTTAAACTATTAGTACTGGAACGCACTTGAGATTAAATTGAAGATGCCATTTTGGTTATTAGACAGTTGTTCAAAATCATCCATGTTGTGTTTGAACTGAATATATTTATTCTTTTAGCTTTAATTCCTGGCTCATGTTCTTGTTATTATTTTATTATAAAAAAGCACTTTGGTTTAGTTAAACCTAAATTTTATTTTTAACTTTTTAGAGTAGTAAAATATATTACTACATTACAATTTCAACATTATTATTAATTGCATCGATAAACTTGTGTAGCGGCCAATACACAAGTTGTGCAGCTTCCAGTTCAATCTGATGACTCAAGTAATTGACGGCCGGCGTGATGTTGATGATATCACTATCATCATCGCCATAAAATCATCACCATCAAATATCAAATGTTTTGACGTTCTGTTCACTGCATTTAAAACCTTTTAGAATGATTTATTAATTTGGCAACTTATTTATCAAATATGTAAATAAGTATATTTTAAGTTTGTCCTGGCTGACGTCCTTATACAGGGTGTCCATTCGAAAAATTTACATTTTTTGCCGACATTTAGGCGAATATTAATGTTGACAGTTCATATTTGACAGTCGTGAAGTACTCTCGTGGCAAATTAATCATGGAGAAATATTCGATTGATACGCGTTGATTAATAGTGAATACCTTTTATACTTGACCCGAATGCTGCACCAGCACTTGTAGCACAATCCAAGGAAAACAAATGTTACAACATTTTTTACACGTCTCGTTAAGCTACAATTTGTGTGTGGACTGGCATTAGTACTGGGGGTAGTACAGGAATTTTTTATAACTTAATTATAACATATCAACATAGTTGAACCACCCAAAAAACTACCTCAAAAGTAAGCAACCGTTTAAAATCATTCTATCGTACTGGGAGCGATACAAGAAGCATTTACAAAATAAATTACAATATATTGGAATTGTTCAATCCCAAAAATCTGCCTCTAAGTAGACAAGCTCTTTAAAACCATATTTCTCTGTATTGGTAATAGACTTGCTTACATGTATCAGCTCATTGTGTTCAAGAAATGAAAACGCATGCATTTATTTCAAACACCCATATCCACAAAAATCGATCATGATGCATCGAACTCCTTCTTGTGCAAGAAATAGGTATCCCAAATTTGTTAAAACTGCCCACACCCAGAAAAATCGAGCAGGAGGCTTCGAATTAACTTCCTTTCTCGTGCAAATGTTTTTCGCAAATTTTCTGCTTAAAAATACCAATATTGCGCCATTTTTGCCAAACTCACGTAGAGCCATGTAAGCCTTAAAATTGGTTGTTCCGGCAGAGTAAACACACGCGCTCCTACCCATAGCCTTCGTCACTGTAAGAAAAAGAGCACTCATTAGGAGCATGCACCTTTTTTTTACAGGAAATGTTAGAATGTGTGGGTTGCTGTAATAAATTCAGGGATACCTATTTCTTGTACAGAAAGGCAATTGGCTACATTATGATCGATTTTTGTGGGTGTGGACTGTTGTAATAAATTCATACGTATCCATTTCTCATACACAATGAGCTGTTTAATTTTATTTGGGGGTAGGTTGTGATATTTATAGCAAGTCTATAACCTACACAGAGAAATATGGTTTTAAAGCGAGTCACTCCTTAGGGGTATATTTTTGGGATTGAACTGTTGATAGAACCAATATATTGTAATTTATTTTGTAAACACTTTTTGTATCGCCCCCAGTATGATACAATGATTTTAAACGGTTGCCTCCTTTTGGGGTAGTTTTTGGAGGTTAAACTATGTCAATATAGTACCATTTCATTGGATTGTGTTATATGGCCGGAAATTATTTTCTATACCACAACTCAACTTCACCTATTAAGTCGGTATTGTGGAGAAAGTTTTAAAATTATACCAATTGACTTTTAGAATGTTTTAATGCTTTAACACTTAGTCAGGCAGTTCACTTATTTCCCTTGACTTTTACGGCAAACTGTGCATTCTGTATGCCTTACGTTCTTTGTATTATCTGTAGTAGTGGAGCACCAAATTTTATTGGTTCCCATTTCCAGGTCTACATCATTTTTATCTTTGAGTTTTCGTCCAATTTTATGGTATGTTTTATAAGACAACTTAAATATTCACGGATTCTCTTTCATATCGAATGGATCAGAAAATATGTCAGATCAATTTGTGAACACGAGGCACAATGATGAGTTTCACTATGGTTTCCAAAATTCATAAATACATTATTTTTTTATTTTTTGAATATGTTTTAGGGCCGGGCAGTCTCAATTCTTGCGCAGTTCGCTTTTCCTGTCCTTACCTTACGCAGTCACCTGTCAAATCGAGGACCTTCGGCTATAGGTCCGATTTTTATCACCATCTGCACATTGCATAACTCCGACAGAGGTTCATAGTTGTGTTCCATTTCATCGCAGATCGTAATCTATTGATAGAAATTCCCTTTTGCGCTTTTCTCCTGTCTCTATCGGGATTCAAACCCGGTACCCCCCGATCCAAACGCCAAAGCTTTATCCACTGTGCTGTTTGGTCGGTCATTAACTTTCAATTTTATCCTCAATTGGAAATTTTGGTATTTTCGCCAATTGGAATTTTACCCAATTATTGACAGGGTCATGTGTATACTTCTGAATAGTTAAAAGGTTCGACCATCGATAATTCGGGACAGGTTTCGGCTATAACGATATTTACCGCGTCATACACGACTTAGAAGTTTCATCTCTCTAGGATCTAGGATCGGTAAAATAAAATTTGGAAATTTATTCTTATCCATGGAACCACTCGTTCTTTTAAATGTTTAAACCTTGTCTAGGCTATTGTAAAATATATCTAGGAACATCTGTATAAAAGTTAAGAAAATACGTTTAAAATACGATGAATAAGTTAAAAACTTTCATATCGTTAGGTAATTGTTTGATCTTTACAACGACACCATTATGGACTCAGGGACTTCTCTAATAGTTAAATAAAATCTAAAAAAAGTTCGACTTCACTACAACACAAATCTAATTGGAATTTTTTTTAATTTAACAATTCACAATCATTATTTGCTTAGCAGTCTGCATCCCTTAAATTCTCCGTAATATTTTGTTGAACCTACAACGATAGTAGGTTTCAACCCACTTAATTTTTATTAATATTTACTCACTAGGTCACCTAGTCGGTTTTTGGTAATCGGTTCCAAAGTTTTACGATCAACCTAGAGTCTTGAAACCGATTGTCAACTAGGTGGCCATTGCAAAATAATACGATGAACGTAAGGATGCAAAATTTTTAAATTTCGTACTTGGTACTTGCATATTGCAATGTCCGTTATTATTATTTTATTGTTTAATGGATTTTTCTCACTATATGATCTATTCATTGTCATTACTCGTATATATTAGAGATGATATTCTTTCTACATTTGAGAAAATGCATTCTCAATTTTAACTGCGTTCTTATACGATTCGTTCTCACATATGTCATGTTTATTGAAATTAATCTGGAATTAATCTTTAATATCGAGAATGAAACGAGCTTGTTGATCGATCGATGGTCGGTCGGTTGTAGTCTCACTTTCGGATGTTTTTTCTTAATTGAAGTACAGATTTTTCAAAATGTTAATGAAGTTACTTTTGATTATTCTGCACAGATCTTCAGTGAAGTAGTAAATAAAAGTACAGACAAATTGAAGGATCGATTCTGTACAAATCTCGACGCCACTGGAATACAACCATTGTTTGATATTTTTGTTGAAAAAAAACGCGCAATTTTGTAGTTTTATGTTTCTAATTATTTGATTAAATTTAATAAATCTATTGTGATCCAGTTGCAATTAAATAATGAGAAATACAATACAAAATACATGTTAATTCTAACCTCAAAAATCGACAAGGGGCACGAGAATTGTCAAATCCAATGTTTTAACAATGTGTTTTTCAGCAGATGGCATCTACTTAAAGAAAATTGAAAATTCGAAAGATTAAAATCTTTTTCTGTACTTTAGTACGGCGAATGGGTATTTCTTATAAAACTCCCAAACTTCAAGCAAAGGTAAAAACTTTGCTAAACATGATGGATCACTTTGATCTCTTTAATTTAATCGAATGATGAACTCGATTTTATTGGACAGGTAATCCATTATTGTAAAACTGATTAAGTTTTCAAAGGATTATGATCGAAGTTTACTAATTTTATTTTTTCTATTATTTATTAATGTCTTCAATCCTCCATACTTTTGTTTTAATATAGCTTCTCCTTAAAATTCTCCAGCTTTATTTTTCCAGTATTTTATTCAAAGTATTCCCCATTATTAATTAATTATACAATTTTCCCATCGCTCAGGCAATGCGTGGATGTCATGGCAAAACAACTGTTCTTCTTTTAAGGCAAACCGATCAATTTATGCGGAGCCCAATTTTCCAGCTTTTGGATCCTTACCATGGCTTTTAAACCAACGGAGACGGCTTCTCTTGACACAATCAATTGATCCACGAATTACTTTTGCGTTTGAGCGTCATTCTCATCTAACAATGCTTGCAATTAATTGTCTTCAAACTTTTTTGGTGGTCATCCACGTTCTTTAAACCGTCCGGAAACATTGTAGACTGATTATTTTGCATGTTGTGTTGCTCTCAACAGTAAGGGTATGATTATCGGAGCCATCTAGATACATCAAGCTCTAATTTAACTATAATATTTGTAACAAAGAAAATAATTTATTTTCTCAAAATAGATGTTCTAAGTTTCATTGGGGAATGGGCTTTGGCCGAACCTTTAAGTTACTTTATTTATGAACTGAAATAAGCCCCCTTCATCTATTTATCATTAATTCTAGAGGCGGCAATTTTTTCAACAGCGAGTACTGTTATTCAGCTTCCTTGCCTCTTCACTTACTTTTGTTGAGTTTTGCTATTTTGTATATTGAATAATCTGATCCTCTTTTGCTGGAGATTATCAATTTTGATCGTTCTTTGATTTTATGGGTGACTCGAATGTCTAATAGATTAATGTTAGATTGTGGTCCACTGCAGATTTAAGGATCATTATAACTATTTTCATGTTCCATTATACGTATTATTGATTATTATTCGCCATTTAGGCGAAAATTTTATTTGGTTTTTAAACTTGAAGTGTTCGAAATGTGTTTCAAAACTTCGCTATAACTATTTCCCCTTGTATATTGCAATTATCGTGGCTTGAGTATCTCAAGTAATAAATCTTCTTGCAAAATACTGGAAGCTTTGATTTTATTCCAATGTAAACTAATTCTTAACTAGGCACTGTTGATATCATCACTTCTTTTTCTGCTGGTAAGACTTTAAAATATTTCGCTTTACATTTTTGGAGGATCAACTATATTAAGTAGCTTTAATACTTATTGTTACTTTAAAACTGACAAATTTATTATAAATTCGATCTTTACAGAAACTCGAATTAAAATTACTTTTGGGTACTTTTTACTAAAATACTTGACATTTTAATGTTAATTCAACTATCATGAATTTTATTATTTATTTTCCGTTTGCTTCATTGGAGTCCCCTGCAGATTTAAGCATTTTACCGATTTCAAATATGAACTTAAAAGGAAAACTAAAACACTTATATGTAAATATATGTTAATTACGTTCGCACAACATTTCAATCCATTTAAATATTTTCTTATTTTACTCACACGTATTTTAATCTAAGTGATTCAGTTTGCTTGAGAATGGCTATTTTTACACTTTTAGATTTAAAGAAATATAATTCGAGCAGAACCCTCTAAATAAATAGAGCCCTTAATTATAAATAATTTCTTTACAGTATTTTATGAAGGGAAACAAATTTTTACTCCGCTAAATATCGAAATATAAGTTCATAAACCTTTGGTAAGTGGTCTTCAACCAGACCGTTCGCATTACCTTACATAACACCCTTGTAATCGTTTTCATAGCTTTTAAATATTCTGTTATTCTGGTTTTCCGAAAAATAAAATTTTTTGTAACTTTTTCGAAACAATTTTCCGATAATCTTTACACGATTAAAGATAATCTCTCCACGATACTTAAATTTACTCATGATTCAATACTTTTACATAAGTCCCTACACGTTTAGGTGATCGATTGTAATCCTTTGAATACTTACTATTCATTGCTCGTGCAATGGACAACATCATCTCCACGCAAAATAATTGAATTACGCTAAAGGCGATACTTGAGAGTGATTTGATGTCATTTTTGTGTAATTCGAACCCTACTATATTCGATAGATTCACAAGATCACTTTTTAATTTTACCGCTGTTTCTAAACTGAGCCAAAACATTGTCGACGTAAAAATCGTGCTTCAGTACTTTCGAGGCGTCTGGGAAATTGTATTGCTCATTGCTCTTTCTTCGGGCCAGCTGAAACAATGTTCGTACACGACACATTATAACACTCAGGCGTGAAAAACCACCCGGTGTTAACAATGTAATATTTCAGGTTTATTACTACGATTTTTTCTTATAGATGTTCTGCCAACTAAATCTTTTAATTCAAATTAGTATTTAGATTATAATAAATCTCTATGAAATATCTGGGATTTACATATAATTTCGTATACAACTAATCTAGTTGACTATTTATTTGAACACTTATTAAAAATGAAATGGAAAAATATTATGATTGATTGCAGTCAACGATGCTCGTTGCCGTTGTTCTCCAAGAACTTTGTGTCGGGAAATCTAAAAAGTTTTATTCCAGAATTCTTAATTCCTCCCGATCGGCATTTAAACACAGAATATGTCACAGGAATTTTAACGCAATTAAGAATATTTTATAAATAAATTTATTTAGAAAAATAATAAACTATTTCACTTTATAAAAAAATAAACAGTAAATATCACTTAAAATTTTAGCGTTCGTTGCCATACACGCTCGTTTGACATTTAAAACGTCACTGAATTTGGTAAATCCGCCGTTCCACACTTTGATTTCTTCGTCATTAGCTCATATACCATCCTCCGGGTCCCAAAGTGGTCACGAATTTTGTATTTATTAGTTACAGACTTGCTTAAATGTATCAGCTCATTGTGTTCAAGAAATAAAATCGCATGAATTTATTTCAAACATCCATATCCACAAAAATCGATCATAATGCATCGAATTACCTTCCTCTCTCGTGCAAGTGTTTCTCGTCAATTTTCTGGTTAAAAATACCAATATCAAACCCACATAGAGCCATGTGAGCCTTAAACTTTTACTAGTTCCGGCAGAGTAAGTACACGCGCGTCTATCCATAGCCTCCCTCGCTGTAAGAAAAAGAGCATGAACCTTTTTTCTACAGGAAATGTAACAATGGATTCAAGATGCAAAACCATCAATTTTACATGAAAGATAATCATTGTCTTAATTCTCCGTTATCAGATTCAACGCATTATGATCGATTTTTGTGGGTAGGTTGTGATATTTATATCAAGTCTATAATCTATACAGAGTAATATGGTTTTAAAGCGAGTCACTCCTTAGGGGTATATTTTTGGGATTGAACTGTAGATAGAACCAATATATTGTAATTTATTTTGTAAAAACTGTTAGTATCGCTCCCAGTATGATACAATGACTTTCAACGGTTTCTCCCTTTTGGTGTAGTTTTTGGAGGTTAAACTATGTCAATATGTTGTAATTAATTTGTAAAAAATTCAAGTAACACCCCAGTACTATACAATAAATATTAACAAAAATACGAAAATTGTGGTGTAGCTTCTTTGTATAATGCCAGCCCACACACGAACTGCAGCTTAACGGCACTTCTTTTTTTTAACTATGTAACTAATTCGTAATTAATTTGTAAGCAATTCTAGTACCATTTCATTGGATTGTCGTCTATGGCCGGATTATATTTTCTATAACACAACTCAGCTTCACCTATTAAGTCGGTATTGTGGAGAAAGTTTTAAAACTATACCAATTGACTTTTAGAATGTTTTAATGCTTTAACACTTAGTCAGGCAGTTCACTTATTTCCCTTGACTTTTACGGCAAACTGTGCATTCTGTATGCCTTACGTTCTTCGTATTATCTGTAGTAGTGGAGCACCAAATTTTATTGGTTCCCATTTCCAGGTCTACATCATTTTTATCTTTGAGTTTTCGTCCAATTTTATGGTATGTTTTATAAGACAACTTAAATATTCACGGATTCTCTTTCGTATCGAATGGATCAGAAAATATCAGATCAATTTGTGAACACGAGGCACAATGATGAGTTTCATTATGGTTTCCAAAATTCATAAATACATTATTTTTTTATTTTTTCAATATGTTTTAGGGCCGGGCAGTCCCAACTCTTTCACAGTCGCTTTTTCCGTCCTTATCTTACGCAGTCGCCTGCCAAATCGAGGACGTACGGCTATAGGTCCGATGTTTATCACCACATTGCATTTTTATTATCCTTTGAATATGTTTTGGTGCAGGGCACTCCCAACTCTTGCGCAGTTCGCTTTTCCTGTCCTTACCTTACGCAGTCGCCTGTCAAATCGAGGACGTACGGCTATAGGTCCGATTTTTATCACCACATTGCATTTTTATTATCCTTTGAATATGTTTTGGGGCCGGGTACTCCCAACTCTTGCGCAATCCGCTGTTCCCGTCCTTACCTTACGCAGTCGCCTGTCAAATCGAGGACGTACGGCTATAGGTCCGGTTTTTATCACCACATTGCATTTTTATTATCTTTCGAGTATGTTTTGGGGCCGGGCACTTCCAACTCTTGTGCAGTTCGCTTTTCCTGTCCTTACCTTACGCAGTCACCTAATAAACCGAGGACGTACGGCTATAGGTCCGATTTTTATCACCACATTGCATTTTTATTATTTAAGCTTTCCAGTCTGTTGTGGGGCCGAGCACTCCTAACTCTTTCGCAGTTCGCTTTTCCCGCCCTCACCTGACGCAGTCGCCTGCGAAATCGAAGGCGTGTGGCTATAGGTCCGATTTTTATCACCGTCTGCACATGGCATAGCTCCATGCCAGCCTATACTAGCATAGAAGATGGGTCGGCCCATGAGTTTTGCACTCCGACAGAGGGTTATAGTTGTGTTCCATTTCATTACAGATCGTAATCTGTTGGTGAAAGTTCTCTTTTGCATCCTGCCTCTATCGAACCCGGTACTTCCCGATCCAAACGGTAGTTAACTTTTAATTTTATCCTCAATTGGAAATTTTGGTATTTTCGCCAATTGGAATTTTACCCAATTGTTCACAGGATTAGCAATTTTGATCGTTCTTTGATTTTATGGGTGACTCGAATGTCTAATAGATTAATGACAGATTGTGGTCCACTGCAGATTTAAGGATCATTATAACTATTTTCATGTTCGATAATACGTTTTATTGATTTTATTCGCCATTTAGGCGTTAATTGTATTTGGTTTTTAAATTTGAAGTATTCGAAATGTGTTTCAAAACTTCGCTATAACTATTTCCCCTTGTATATTACAATTATCGTGGCTTGAGTATCTCAAGTAATAAATCTTCTTGAAAAATACTGGAAGCTTGATTTTATTCCAATGTAAACTAATTTTTAACTAGGCACTGTTGATATCGCCACTTCTTTTTCTGCTGGTAAGACTTTAAAATATTTCGCTTTAAACTTTTGAAGGATCAACTATATTAAGTGCTTTAATATTTATTGTTACTTTAAAACTGACAAATTTATTATAAATTCGATCTTTACAGAAACTCGAATTAAAATTATTTTTGGGTACTTTTTACTAAAATACTTGACATTTTAATGTTAATTCAACTATCATGAATTTTATTATTTATTTTCCGTTTGCTTCATTGGGGTCCCCTGCAGATTTAAGCATTTATACGAAATACAATTCAGTCAGAACCCTCTAAATAAATAGAGCCGAAATACTGTAATTTCATTTTACAAGAACACTTGTAACCGGTTTCTTCGATTTGAAATGTTCTTTTCTTCCTGATTTTTGAAAACGGAAATTATCGACTTTTTTAAAAATGACATTTAGTAAATATTTACTTGTTTTGTACAACACAGTAGACATTTTATAATTTCTATTTACTTAAATAATTATTTTCTTTAAGAGGGTTGTCTTTTATATTTCGGGATTAGTGAACAAAACCAAATATTTTTTTATCACAAATGACTTTATTGTTTTTCAAAATATTCTCGATAAAGATCAATGTATTACTTTTGCATGCGTTTGAACAATTTTCGAAGCACTTTTCCACAACTATTTTGATTCCTCCAAAATATGCATTTCGAACGCACCATCTTCAGGTGTCGAGAAATGTTGACCTTACAATTTCTTGTCGTCGTGTCAATTTTTTGTCGTTTTTTGTAAATGCTATACCTTTCAGCATCATTGCAAAAATATAAAAATGGAGGGATAATTATGTTGTGGAAAATACCCGAATTTCTATCACCACGAATGCCCGAGGCTGTCTCAATCTCACGATAACTTAAATGACGACCTTGCAGTATCAGTTCATACACAGCATCAATGTTTTTCGTAACACAACCGATTCAACAATCTTATCCTTTTTTAGTTTTAATGTATCCAGGATTTCATATATTTGTTTGTTGTTATTTGTTTCCGACTTTATTTTTTGTTGTACCGCATAATAAAAAAACTAACCTCACTTTAATTTTTTTAACCGCGTGGTTTTTCACCAATTTTGTTTTATTTATAAAATATTGTTACTTATAAAATATTATTACCAGATGGTCGCTGTGTCGTTATGTCCAAACGACCGTTCTATTATGATATTAATTATTATAAAGACTTTTATTTAGTTTTCATTTAATTTAATTATGTTTATTTAGCTTATAATAAACTACGAGACATTTATGTGTCTTGTGAGGTTTGTGTGCGACTCTCTTGTCAACTTTTACTACTACCTAATACAATGTTATTAGTGTTACCATACTTACAAAATATAATACAGTAACGCCATCTATTGTTGAATTGGGCAACTGTTGACCGGCGTCTTATATATAATATGAAATTTGTTATCGTTCGTTTTATTTGGTCGTCGTTTCGCTTTGTGTTTTCGGTTTTACTCTGTTTGCACGTACAGAGTGATAAGTTATGAGTTTCTTGGAGTTCATTAAATTATGAAAATGCATTTTCATTGAATAATGATTTAAAGCTAATTAAACTTCTTTTATAAACACTCTTATATTCTATGTTTAATTAAAACACTATTGATTTATAGAAAAACAACGAATAAACTCTTCTGTTATGAAATGCTGCGTTTTAATTTATTCCTGACGCTGAATACTTAAATGGAATTGACACCATTCATTGTTTGACCAATAATGCCGTTGGACGAATCAATATTGAGTTTCTAAAATAAAGTGGATCATTCCCCAAAATATAATTATCGAGTTATTCTATAGGAACTCTGGATATCCACATTGCTTTTACTGCTGGTCAGCTTTAAAATTTTGCTTTCCATTTTTGAAGGGTCCAGTACTGACAGATTTATTATAAATTCGATCTTTACAGAAATTTGTACTGAGATTTTAACATTTAGTGACAGTATATTAGCAATATTAACTAAGGAGATTCTCACTTGGTTGACGTATTTTTGGACACTTTAACAATCATTTTGGCGGTCCACAAATACTTGATATTTTAATATTAATCCAATTAACACGAACCATTTTTATTATTATTGTTTTTCTCAGGCTTCATTGGGGTCCCCTGCAGATTTAAGCATTTCTACGAAATTAGGTCACTTAATACGTTTTGCTTCGTTAAAAGTAAAAATAAGAAATTTATACATACATACGAGTATATGTTATGTAGTCTCTGTAACACGTTCCCACCTTGTTTCAATCCATTTAAATATTTTCTTATTTCACTCACACGTATTTTAATCTAAATGATTCAGTTTGCTTGAGAATGGCTATTTTTACCCTTTTAGATTTAAAGAAATACAATTCGAGCAGAACCCTCTAAATAAATAGAGCCCTTAAATTTAAATAATTTCTTCAGAGTATTTTATGAAGGGAATCAATTTTTTACTCCGCTAAATATCGAAATATAATTTCATAAACCTTTGGTAAGTGGTTTTGAACCTGACCGTTTGCATTACCTTTCATAACACTCTTGTAATCGTTTCCTATCTTTTAAATATTCTGTTATTCTGGTTTTCCGAAAAATAAAAAATTTTGTAACTTTTTCGAAATAATTTACCGATAATCTTTACACGATTAAAGATAATCTCTCCACGATACTTAAATTTACTCATGATTCAATACTTTTACATAAATCCCTACACGTTTAGGTAAACTCTCGATTGTAATCCTTTGAATACTTACTACTCATTGCTCGTGCAATGGACAACATCATCTCCACGCAAAATAATTGAATTACGCTAAAGGCGATACTTGAGAGTGATTTGATGTCATTTTTGTGTAATTCAAGCCCTACTATATTCGATAGATTCACAAGATGAACCAAAACATTGTCGACGTAAAAATCGTGCTTCAGTACTTTCGAGGCGTCTGGGAAATTGTATTGCTCATTGCTCTTTCTTCAGGCCAGCTGAAACAATGTTCGTACACGACACATTATAACACTCAGGCGTGAAAAACCACCCGGTGTTAACAATGTAATATTTCAGGTTTATTACTACGATTTTATCTTTTAGATGTTCTGCCAACTAAATCTTTTAATTCAAATTAGTATTTAGATTATAATAAATAAAATATTATAATAAATCTCTATCAAATATCTGGGATTTACATAATTTCGTATGTATACAACTAATCTTGAAACTGATTGAACTTTATCCGCCGCTGAAGTCAACCCAGTTTCACAGATTTGCCACTATCTGTTCAGTATCTCACGCGGCATCGATTCATTGGTTCACAGGTTATACTGATGGCTTGACCTGGCATATGCTCGCTAGAGGTGGTCTAAAAGCTCCTATCAGCTCCCGTGCCATCGTGCGCCGGTCTTTTTTACCGCGCACCGTGTAGGTACCAGGTTGCGCACCTCGAATTCGATGCACAATTCCTCATCAGATAATTTGTCAATGCCAAATTCCATTTTAGCCAGTTATTATTAATGTTTTACCATCTTAGAGAGGAAAAAAATAATTTAAAAAAACTATATACTTCTAACCTCAAACTAAAATTATATATAATTATTTATATATATAATTATATATAACTATATAACTATATATAACTATATAACTATATATTGCCTATAAACAAAATAACTCTACTTCACAAATAACTTGATTCAAAAAAAAATTTGATACAACCACGGTCAACTTCACCCCCGCAACGAGGTGACAGATAAGATTTCCGCTACTTGGGTCTAACGAGGATAGGAAAAGGGAAAATGAAAACCGAATTGAACTGATAAAATATGAAGTATTAACCCAATCCAGCAATGGCATTCGTAACTCCGTATATAACGAGAGTGAGACTCATTGCCCTGGTGAAAATATTCCCATACTTCATTAAATTACCCAGTTAAGTAAGACACTTCTCTTGCCCTCATATTTCACAATCATCATTCAATTCTACCTTAGAAGATGACCGACTGTGTGAGTGGCAAGTCGAACCGCTTACTTCACTGGGAACAACAACTCACCGGTTGCTGCTGCTGTAAATTTCCATGATTTTACGATGCAAACTTATTTGGCTTATGGTCACCTCGTATTCAAATGCTCATCCACTAGCAGACAACAGAGTTTGACCAACCGAATAAATTGTATCCTGGATGTACCTAACCTAACAATGGGAAGACTGGCAGCCCCATCCCGAGGGATGATATTTAAATTTAAAAGCTGAGGTAGAAAATGACGCGATTCTTAACTATAAAAACATTTTTGAAAATTCCATTTTTTTCTCCTAAATTGTTGCCACTAAACGGAGGATGGTTAGGGGTTCAATTTTACAATTGCAGCTGGGATACGGAATGATGGGTCAACTTACCTGAAAATGAGCAGCCCTTTATACCACCCAAGATCATCGCTTGGCAGGGAAGGGATATGCTCATTACATCAGGGATTGCATCACTCACCCTTGCCAGTGTAGAATTGCAAAATTGTACGTTGTACAAGGTACACGAAAACCGCACAAAATTTTTGCTGGTGCTTAGAATGAACCGTTGTAAAAAAATGGATCGCCGAGTTCCATATACCACCACAAATACCAGTTCACTCCCCGGAGTGCGGGTTGGGACTTGCCACAGGCGAACTTAATATTCGGAGATCCGGTACAGAAAAACGACAATTTAAGAAACTCATCTGTGTGTGTACAACCCACCCAGTATTAGGTCAAACACACCGAAAATGCATGTCTGCAGCCATACTCACACAAAAAAAAATCTTATTTTCTTCACTAAGTATTCATTACACTGTTTAACACTTAAAATAATTAATTTGGCCGATTTCCGGTCACACTTAAAACTGTCTTGAAATGGTGAAATTTAATTTAAACTTGTAGATTTGAATTCTCAAGGAGAATTTAAATTTCTTAATTTAACTAATGAATTTAAATATTTTGGCTATTGCCGACAAAGGTTGGGCGCCACTTGAAACGGTGGTGCCTACATCTAATACAATATAAGAAATTTCGGGAGAAATCCTCAATAAAAGTTGGGATTCATAAATGATTCCAGAATCTATTGGCAACTTATACCAATAATTTGGGCCAATTTTGGACCCCATTTTGGGCGCCGCTTCAAACAACGCTAAAGTCAACCCAGTTTCACAGATTTGCCACTATTTGTTCAATACCCCACGCGGCATCGATTGCCGCAACTCAGTCGGGTAGAGGGAGTGTTGTGGGCTTAGGGGTACCTCAGATTGTGGCCTAGGTTACCGCATTAAATAAAGATACCAAAAAGAAAAACTGGGGAAAGGTAGGAGTTGGGGTATCGGACCCCGAAGTAGATTAGCTCATCAGCCCATTGCTTGGGCAAAACCGACCGCGGTTGTATTTGTAAAATGTTTAAACAAACATTTTACCCTAACCTAACTCTAACTTGGTTTGGCCCATAGGCACTAATGAGGAATGGGATACTGTCCGTCAGTATCAACCCACTATCGTTATTTTATGGTTAATCTTAACGCCTTTCACTTCAATACTTACCAAAGAAAAAAACTGCCCGCAAAAAAAACTACAAACACAGTTTATTAATTTCACTAACACTATCTTTATTTTATTTAAAATCACCCCAAAAAAAAATAGAAACACTAAGAAAACCAAATTTTACTCGTTGGTCTAACTAAACACTCACTGCCCCGAATGGCTAACCATCTCTCCAAAAAAAAAAACCAAACGCGGTTTTGTAATTGTTCCCATCAGCAAATTGGTTGAGAGAGGGAAATATTTTTTGTACATGAACTTGAAAATTCACTCTCAACCAATTTAAAAAAAAAAATGGATAACAATTACCGCGCGTGTAAAAGTTTTGCATTATCGGTAAATTGACCATGACAACAAATGCAATATTTCCAATTTTTGCATCGGTCATTATCATTTACCTATGCACATGTAACATAATCACATTACGTTCATGAACATATTTGAGTTCATTTAACCGCGGCACATAAAATATTCTAGTGTGAATGAATCATGTAATCGTTAAGTAGATGAACTCTAAACAAAAATGTAAGAATGAAAACATGACGGCATTACTTTAGAATTAGACAATTTTATTCCAAAATTCTTAATTCCCCTCGATTGAAACTTAAACACAGAATATGTCAAAGGAATTTTAAGACACTGAAGAATATTTTATAAATAAATTTATTTAGAATAATAATAAATTATTTCACTTTATAAAAAAATAAATAGTAAATATCACTTAACATTTTAGCGTTCGTTGCCATACACGCTCGTTTGACATTTAAAACGTTACTGAATTTGGTAAATCCGCCGTTCCACACGTTGATTCGCCATGATTCTTTCCTTCCCCTTCACCTAGAAACTAATTTTGTGGCGGGGAACTTTGTAATTCATTTTTTAACAAAATTGTTTTTGATTCTACTGATTTCGCCGTTCCACACTTTGATTTCTTCGTCGTTATTCTTTCTCGTGTCCTTCCCCTTGACCTACAAACTGTTGTTAGTTTGTAGTTGAAGAGAAAGGAAACAACGAAAGAATCACGACGAAAGAATCAAAGTGTGGAGAGAGGCAATAACAGCGCATCCCCAATAGAAAACTTATGACTTTTGCCTTACAGAAAATTATGAAAAATATTTTGAGAAACAAAACAAATTTTGTTCGTTAGGTTGGTGGTTTTCTTATGAAAAAAGTTTTAACTTGTATGTGTTGTGTTGTGTTTAACTTGTATATAGAAATAATACGATTTAAATACAATTTAAACTGAAAATTTAACAAACCCGCGAATATTTTTACAATATATTTTGAAGTTTTTAGAGGGTGCAAGGTGTATAGTGATTCAATAATACAGATAAACACATTACAAATAAAATGGAACTCGGTCCTTTCTTCCTTGGTTTCTTGAGCATCATGAAAATCGAGATTTATCAACTTCAATTTGATGTGGTGGAATGGGTACAACTCAAATAGTGATACCACGGAAGCATTGTGTAATTACTGTGTTTAGGGATGTACCTTTATGATTCAAACGGAACGACATCCAAATCAATATTTCTTGACATATATGAAAATATAAAATTCTGACTAGCAACAATTTTTTGTTGCGTAATATAATTTTGTAAAACCATATTTGAATTGTATTTGATTTTTAATGCATTTGGTGTTTTAATATTGATTTATTGATTGATTGACATAACAATTTTAGTAGAGGAAAAGCGCATATGGAAGCATTATAAATGAACAACAGCAGCAGAAAATGCTTCCATTAGGCACAAAAACTTCAGATTTTTTCGAAAAACAAATCCACTCCATGCTAATACCCTGTTAATATCTAATGGAATGGAATTCCAAAGAGAAATACCTCTAACAGAAAACGAAGTAGTTAGAGACCTACACAGGTTTACAGGGGGAAGTAAGCGTAAATTTGAAGAATGGGACCTATTAAATAAATAGAGAGAGTGCTTAGTCCTGAGAAGCTTAAAAATAAAAAGACAAACGCGAAGTTCATAAAAGTCAACTAAATTACGAGTACACACATTGAAACATCTTTGGAGAACATTCATACTCTCCTGAAGCATACCAAACAAAACAACGTCCCCAAACAGAAAATGTGGTAGAAGGTGCGAGTGGAACATACGCTTCTTAAAATTACTATCAGTGAACCCAACAACTTTATACAAACAACTAAGCATTCCAAAAACCGATTTGCTAACCTTAATCAAATGATCACCACAAGTAAGAGTTTTATTGAAAATTAACCCTAAATTTCTAACTGTATTAGAGAATGAAATTAAAGAATCATCGAGAAAAATTCCAGAAAAAGAGGAAGTATCTATAGATTTTTTATAAATTATAATAGACTGAGATTTACTAGCATTAAGAGCGAGCCGGTTAGATAGTGACCAATTATAAATTCTTACCAAATCTTCACTAATAAGAGAAATATTGGAGTTAATGGAATCACTATCTAAGCGACTACTCCTATAAATTTGTACATTGTCAGCAAAAATATGAAAAGAAGAATGGCGAATCGAACATGCAACGTCATTAATGTACATTGAGAATAGTAAAGGACCAAGAACCGACCCCTGAGGAACGCCAGAAGAGACAGGTAAGAAGTCAGAAAACGAATTGTCAAAAAAGACTGCCTGAAAGCGACCCAAAATATAGTCTAAACTCAATTTAGCAGCAGAGAGAGAAAAATTAAAGTTCGAAATAAGCTTATTAAACAAAATTTGGTGATTAATTGAACCGAACGCTTTAGAAAAATCCAACAAAGTAATGCAAGTCATTTCTCTTTTACACATACTACGACGAATATCATCACAAACATTCAGTAAAGCAGTGATAGTACCGTGGAATCTTCTAAAACCCGATTGAAAAATACAAAGCAAATGAGGTTGAATTTGGTTTTTTACTACCAATTCAAACGCCTTGGACAGAGAACTTAAAATACTAATAGGTCGGAAATGGGAAAGCTCAGAAGGATTGCTAGTTTTAGGAACAGGAATAATTTTACTCAACTTCCACTGAGTGGGATATAAAGAGACCGTTAAAATAAAATTAAAAATATTCCACGCGGATTCCACGGATACTAAATCAATATTGGAAATATCATGGGTGGAACTAGAGTTACTTATAGGTAATGGTTAAAATCATTAGCTGTGAAATCTACCGAAGCACCCCTTTTGCCACTACCAAGGCCCAAATTGCGTACGTAACGTCAAAATATCTTAGAGGGAAGTGAGGGATCTAACTTATCTTTGAAAAAATTTTGCTCAGCGATACGAATTAAACTTACCATTCTATTTCGAGATTGCTTATAAGTTAGATAAGACCAAGAATTAGGGCTCATTTTCCAAAGACGATATTTGGAAAAACGAACAGAGATAGCATTCGAAATCTCTTGCGTCATCCAAGGGGGGGATCTAGGTCTAAAATAAACAGTAGTGAGAGGAACACAAATATTAAATACATAATTAATAGAGGAATTAAAATAGGTAATTTGGTCGGTAGAAGCACTAAGAGAAAAAATATTGCCCCAACAAATAGAGCCACAAATTGATGAAAGGTGAGATTCATCAATTTTTGAAAAATTCCTAAAGCTGAAATTTTTAGGTTTAGGACGAGAGTAATAATTAACAGAAAAAACAAGAACATCAAGATGAGAGCCAATACCAAGAGACAATTGATTGAAAAAACAAATAGAATTATCAGTTGAAGCGACAACGTGATCAATGAGAGAATAAGAACCACCACTTGCGGTTGCGTAAGAGTAAGTGGGCGCTTCAGTTTTATAAACTGAAAGGTTAATGCTATTTAAGATATTTAAATAGCTACGAGAAAATAAAGTCTCTTGAGAAATATCAAAATTTAAATCACCCGAAATGAAAACCTTATCATACCGACAGGAAAAATTGCGCATACGACCTCTTGTTCGTTTTAGGAGGATTATAAACCACACCAAAAGAGAATTTTAGCTTATTCATGAAGACATTTAGAAAAATAAACTCAAAGTCAGAAACAAGCCTTTGAGAAATTGAGAGGGGTACCGATACTATATTGCATTTAATATGCTCGTTAACATGCAAGCATGCTCCACCATAATTAACCGGTGGATTAGCCCTATCACGCCTGAACAAATTATAACCACTAATGGCCAACGCGGAATCGGGAGTATCGGACGATAAAAACGTTTCCGATAAGCAAATTACATCAATTGGGACCCCATTAAAAGTATGACGCAGTTCGTCAATATTTAAAATCAGACTCTGGACGTTTAAACTAAGCACATTAAGCAAATTGAACCTAGTCCGAAGCATGGATTTTAATAACACGGAGCGTAAAGAAATACTGACATCGCGAATCGTGGCGCACTTCAACAACAATACTTACATGCAAATTTTTTAAAATAAATAATTAGTTTTTTCTTCCAAAGGCAGATTAACGTCAAATATCAAAATCTGAAACAAAACAAATAAAGCCAAATAATACCAGCAATATAAACGGTATTAGAGGAACGATACTTATCTAATAATAGAATTCTTCAAACTATAATCAAGCAGCAAACCCCCAAAATTTATATATAAAAAATTTAATGAAACAAAATTTAATTTGCTGGTAGTCGCAAAAAAACAAACACGCGCGTCACCTAGACATGCTAGTTTAAAATACAAAAAAAAAATTTGGAGGTTAAAAATTAATATGTCAAAATTTGGGTATGCTATTCATAAGGTAAAAGTAAAAGGCAAAAGTCATAAAGAAAAGTTTTTGCATTGGGGATGGGTTGCAAGAACAGATAGGGAAATGGTTTATTGGGTTAAAAATTATTTGGTTGGTGCCCCGACTATTTTAGTACATAATTTAGTATAAAATGTAAGGTTAGGTTACTTAGTAAAAATGTTAAAAATAATCTACTTTCATTATTTATAAAATTTTATTTTAAATTAATTTTTATTATAAAATAAATTTATTTATTAATAATCCGCCATATGGCGAATAGCGTGCGGCTTGTGATACCATGCGGCTGATATATTTGCGATCTGTGCGATTAGAATATTTTGATTGCAATATTCTAACCGCTACAAGTGTGAATTAGTAATATTTCAATTGAAATGTATTTATTTAAAATCTCTGCCATAAATTATAATCCCTCTATATATTAATTTTTGTTTTCGATCAGTTGATTGAAAAATGACAATCTGTCATTCGTCGCTATTATGTTTATTATTATTTGTTTTAATACTCAATTAAAACTGATTCTGAGCATTTTAAAAGAAACATAAAACAATATTTGCTTAATTTATTGTGTATTTCTCATTCTCATGGGCTACTATGTAGACTACTTACTTACTATTTACAGCAAGGCAATGGTTTCTTGAAGTTTATTGATTTCTGAAAATGCATTTTCATTGAATAATGATTTGTACGCGCCTTACTGGTTTCCTCCTGCCGAAATAAATCGTTGTGCCCTAAATATTACAACTCCATAGACTGGCTTATTGAGAAAATTATACCGTTTTTCTCTAATTTTAAACTTTTGAATTGATTTTCCGGCACGTATGTCACGTAAAAAAATCACTTCAACATACTTATATGTATTTACTTATTGCTAGGTTTATTTTTAGATATGCTTCCGATTGTGATCCTTTGAGAGCCTAATCCGAATCCAAGCCATTCATTGTTAGGTCAATAATGTGCTCAACTCATTGAGTAGAGAAGAAATTGATTTCTTTTTTTTTCTCTTTGTGTTGTTTCCTCTGATTATATCACCGTAAAACTATTGGCAAATAGAAGGCAAATTGTATCAGTTTGCCTTTTAATATTCATTTTTGTTTTGTACGCCATATTTATGGTTATTTTTTAAATATTTGCTTGGTTCTCCCAAATGATGATATAGTAGTTATTACTTTTGCACGTTTGCATCGTTTATTTGTATAAATGTCTTCCTGGTCATTAGTATGTCATTTAGGTGGAAAACGGCGTTAACAATAATATAGTTTTGAAAAAAGAATTATTTTTGTTCCGCGTTATATTGCTTTGTGGTTCTCATCTGGAAAATTCTTATGATAATTATTGCAGTACAACTGTTACTGTACAACCTTAAACGATAATTCTGCATTTATACCATGCGGCTTTGATTGAGATCCCCTGCAGATTTAAGCAATTTTCAACAACTTAGTTGGTTATATGTATCTCAATTGGATATGTAACTTTAAACTATTTCTAATACCTTAAGCAAATATCCCACTAGTGTCTGGGTAAAACCTTGAAACGTGCAGCCAAAATATATGCAACTTTATATTTGCAGATGGCGCATTAGTCTATTCGACATCGGATATCAATCATATGTGGTTGATTCCAAAATTCGCTTTGTTATTGTTAGATATAAATCCGTTTCCATTTCTCCTTATACTTAATAGCTCTTTCGTACTCGTATAGTCGAATATCTCTCTTGTTTAAAGATGCTGCTGTCGTTTGGACTCACGCAGAATTCTGGATAAATCAGAAAGTACAAACAAATGAACTCCTTTATTACACTCCAACATTTGTGTAGCCCTCTAATTAATATTTTAAACGTTAGTTAAAAAGTCAACCGATTCTAGATTTGGAGGATCCATTTCACACAGGCTTAAAGTTTAATATAGTCTTGAGACTAAAGCATTTGAGTTAAACAAGGCTCAAAATAGTATTGTGAAATTGGTCCTTTAATATTATTTGGATTAATATTATTATTTAAATGTTGTTAGGTTTAAGTTAAAATATTAAATCAACACATTACATTTTGTGTTGCCATCTTGACAAACTCAAAATAATAAAGATAACTTCCTATAATAAAATGCCTTAATTTGTTGAGATTAGCACTTTGAGACTTTGTCAAGTCATATAAATATTTATAAAAATTATTTTTTGTAAACGAATAAAATGTTAAAACTATAAATCTTTTTAGTTTTTAAATATTAGAATAAAATATAAAATGTATTTTGCTTTAAAATATCAAACGACTTTTATTAATAAAAATATTCGTGAGAATAATTGAATTTAAAAGCAGTGATCGCCACTTTAATACGGTACGGTAAGTTTGTTTACAGGGATTCTAAATTATACATTTTTTCGAAAGTTTTTGTTGGCTATAGTTTTTTAAAATAACTTTTAAGCACTTACTAACCCTTGACCAATGAGACCAATTTTACCAATGAGAATTGTGTTTCGACAATGAGCATTCATTTATATAGTCACTTCGGCTTATTTTCAATAGATGGCGTTGGTGGCGGACCTATCGTTTGACAGCTGTGCCATGCATTACACATTTCTGATTCGATTATTCGCACCGTGCGGTTTTGCTCAAACATTTCAGCGAGAATTTGTGAAATCTAATAGATTTAAAATTGATTTTTCGTAAAAACAGGTATTGGATTTTGAGAAGAGATTTGGTTAAAGCGAATTTAATTACATTTTGCGAACAATCATTTTGATCAGCTATTCTATTAAATTAAATTGACTTTGCAGGCTTAGACATAACCACAAATTCATTCTAATGTTTTTTACCGAGGCTCGATTAGTTTTGATATACGAGGATCTCAAGATTGTAAAGTTCTCAGTGAAAGTAGCAAGGTAATTTCTACAGATTAGGTTCATGTACATGTGATGTCCATTACAATACAATGCCTAACGCTAACATAGGTCGTCGTGCGAACCACACTATACGACAAGCGCATATCTTCAGAATACAACAAGCAGCTCGTGCACATCAGACACAACGCCAGCGAGCACAACACAATTACCATGACCGATTGCGCCGACGTGGTGCTTCTATAAACCTAAAGCGAGCGGCATCAGTAACGATTGTCGAAATGTCAGTCGTTTGTCTACATTGCAAGGCGTTGAAATTCAGTGGTGAAACTCCTGGGTTGTGTAGCGCAGATGGGAAAGTGAAATTGTCGCAATTGATCCCACCACCAGAGCCATTACGCTCATACGTTTCTGGAACAGGAAGTGACCCATTTCCTGGCCAACATACAAAAACACAACAGTTGCTTCCAAATGACGTCGTTTGGCGCATCGCATATTGTACGGGACGATTTCATGCCCACTTATTCACCGTTGCATCAGAAAACACAGTCAATGATAAATCATTTAACACAGTCAATTTCACATCACCATTGCAGATTCAAGATCAAATTTATAGTTTAGTAGGAGCGCTGTTGCCATCACCGGATGCAGACCTAAATTCTTACATATTTATTACATGGCAATTCGGAAGCTGAAGCTACATAGCGTTGTGCTCACAATCCGACAACGAAGAGAGCCATTATCGGATAATTTCAAACGCTTCTTCATCAGAACAATGAAATGATCAAATTGTTTAAAATTGCGTTGGATTGGATGCCATCCGACAGCCATAACATCGTTATCAGGGCCGACAAAACGCCAGCGAGTGAGTACGCAAGAAGTTTCAATTCACCGAAGAATGACAATTTTACCGGCCACTACGCTTACATACCTGTTCTTAACACTCATCTGTAACCCTCAATGAATCGAATTCATGAAGGAACTGCTACCCAGCAAACACCGGTTGATAGACATGACATCCCTGCCCGAGTTTTTAAACAAAAATTAAAATTTCTCCGTTGAATAGCAAAAACGTGGTCTATCTCATGTGTACATTTTGGTTTGGTTCGTTCAAAAAATCAGATCGGGTGAAATCGATTCCATCATCTCAGCCGAAATCCAGGATGAAGCTGTTGATCCGAAATTGCATGCAGTGGTGACTAATAATATGATCCATGATCCACCAGTGAAGGTCAAAGGGCAAGATGTTGATGTCGACAATCGGATGTGGACTGTGCCATATTCGCCAATATTGTTCAAGGCTTTTGAGGCTCACAACAATGTGGAATTCAGTAACTCCGTTGATAAAGTACATACATATGTAAGACACTCTACACACTCGACACTCGAAAGACACTCTACAGTTGTACATTTAGCAGTGCATTTGGAAAACGGGTAACGAGTGTATTTTAATCCAGAGAAAGGAGCGGACAGACCGGCACCGCCAACAACATTGACACGCTTCTTCTAAATAGGCAGGATTTTTTGCTAATCAAAAAGTAGAAAATTTATTTTCGAGTTGCTTCCAACTTTTCAATTTGGGCGGGCCGATGTTGGCGACCTGTGGCGGCCATGTTGTTTTGGTGGCGTCTGTCTAATCTTGTTTTTTTTTCAGTCACTGATTTTTTCAAAATGATAAAACTTTATTATCAAAATGAGTGTTGATTAGTACAAATGTCGTTGGTGAGGCCATCACCATCAACGGCGAGCTGAATGAATTCGCAGTTTGGCCCAAATTGAACGATATTACGGTAGACGACGTGTCTCCAGCAGGACGGGGCTACGTGCCATACAGCAGATGCAACGATGGACATTCTGCATGAAACACTTGAGAGTAGGATTATCTCTAGCAGAGGTGACGTAAATTGGCCTAGACTTTTTCTTGTGGGATTTCCTCAAGTCGCAGGTCTATGCCTATAATCCGCAATCGAACGACGCTCTTAAAGCATACCATAGCATAAAACTCAGCCGGATCCGTGCCACCCTGAGAAGCCGTGGCGGACATTTGAACGATGTTATATTCCATAAATAATGGCATAAGTGGACCTTTCAAATAAAAAAACATCTCGTTAATACCCCACTCACAGCTTCTTTTATTCCATTTCAACATCGACCAGCCCAAATTCAAAAACCCTATAGTTGAATTTTTTTCTAGTTCCCGTTTTATAGAAATGTTTTGCACAATCGTATTTGCTCTATGTTCGTCGCATACTCTCACTATCATGGGCCAATCTTGTGTGTATAACTTCAAAGTTACACATGTTTAAACAAACTTCACTCCGCAAAAAGAGCTTCCTTTATAACAGTCACCATTTTGGATTAATTTTTAAATATATGCATTTTGATTTTTAGTCAATGAGTTTTATATCTTTGTCACCTGATTTAAATCATCCGATTTAAATTAACTGATTTAAACCAAACAAACCTTGTCGTCGACAACTAACCTGATAGCCATACATATCGCCTATAAGAATTTTGAACGGCCATCGCACATAGCACATACCTCACCCATATCGCCGATATAACCGCATCAACGACACTCACACCACCAACACCCACATTGCCGAAAACCAATTACCGATATGGGTGTTAATAACCTTCACTCACAGAACCTGACAAGTGAATGAACTTTACACAAAAAATTCCAATTACCATAACGGTTGGATCACAAACAGGGCTAAAATTATAAACCAACACCGCTTAACATGAATCTTATCCTGTTTAGACTTCCACACCTCCCAAACCCTTGAATCATGCCTTACACATAAAATGCTTCAATGGTCTGGGACAATAATCTTCTGACATTGCTGGGCTTGTGGATTTTGTTAAAATTAACAGGACCATTACGTGAAATTAGTCTTTCATCAAATGTTTTTTTGAGTAAATTGATTCTATCTCGCGCTGTGTGGCATGTGGCACCGTCCTGTTGGAACCACATAACAGCAATATTTATGCCAGCCAATTGGGGTACAAAAAAGAGAGAAATCATGTCTCTGTATACCGTTCACCGTTGACTGTAACATTCCGCCCATCGTCGTTTTTTAAGATATATGGACCAATGATTCTGCCAGCCCATAGCGCACCAAACAGTGATTTTCTCTAGATATAATGATGTTTCTGCAAAGGCTTATGGATTATCCTCACTCGGAAAATCAACATCAATATCAATTTGTACTTCAGCCCATATGGCTTTAATTCCTGCACAAGTTGAATTTTGTAAGCATGTAACTCAAGATCCTTAGATAAAATTTTCCATAAAGTGGATGGACACATCTCCAGTTGCTGAGAACGACTTTGAATGGATTGATTTGAGTCTTCCTCAATGCTACGCTGCACAGCAGATTTTTTTGTGTCGGCTAAGTGGAGTTGTCGACCAAAGCACCTGTCGGCGATGTGGTTGTCGGTTATCTGGCCGGTCGGCGATGTAACCCATACCCGAATTCGTTAACTAATACGCTGTTGCTTGATTTCTTGTTGTTAGGCCTAAACCTCTAAATATGCGTTGACTGGTATCTAGGCATAGCCGAGCTATACAAAGTGAAGATCTAGCCATTTAAGCAACGATCTATGGTACGGCAGTAAAAAACAGCGCCTCTCTTTATTAGAAGAGATATAGAAAATCCAGGTTTACTGAAATGGCAAAACACTTTGGAAAAGGTATACAAGCTCAGTAAACTCTAGTTTACGGTTTATTCGTCATAACATGAAGTGGCCGAGAATCAAATCTGTACCCAACTGGTACTTGATTGTAATTCATCGATAAAAGTTGTATTGAAGAACTATCAAATGTTTATTATTATTGTTATTCCTCTACCATGATTAATCCACAAATAGTTTAAATATAATTTTAACCCTAAATTCATCTTTATACATGGTCACATTTAAATTTGGGACGTATTTCGAAAATTTCTGAAATCGAAATTGATTTGTTACAGCAAAAAAGGTCATTAAAAATAAAAAAAATCCAATTTTGTTAGCCAAGCATTTTTAAAGCACAAACATAAAAATATCAAATTTTCGAAATACTCGTATCTTTCAGATGGGGTTCTTATTACAATTGAATTCCTTTTATGTATATGTGCTCGACGCTCGTATGCGATCATAAAATTTATTTTTTCTAAAATAAGCGAAAATCCAAATTTAATGGTCATAAACTAAATTAAAAATTAATTGTTTTTGAATATAATCCTAAACTATACAACTACAAATATATGCATACGGGAATTTATGTTTTCAAACTCCGTTTCTAATTTGGTGTGAAAAAAAAGGTTTTTGTGTGGTGCGATGTGTTGCATGTCAGTTTATAGACAGACGAATGGCTTTTGAGTGTTTTATATGCCGCAAGTTCGTTCATCTTCTCATTTAATCGTATAATCGTTTTGATTTAAAACTATTCTGCTTTTAGGTACAAATACATATCTCACCCTGAGATATACGGTTGAATCACTCTAAGATGGTTAGCTGTTGATGATAATGTTTGACACATTTAGATTAATTTTTAATCTATGTACACCTCTTCTCTGGGGGTGGGTCATGACAAGTGTTTTTAGTTGAAAATGGTCCACCGGAAGCTTCGATAGGAGCATTTTCTATCGATAAACTCAAGAACTACAGCACCGATTTCAATAAAAACTTATTTACCAGGTGTACAGGTATGAAATGCGATTTTTTTTTACTAAAAAATATGTTAAATTCGGAAGAATGGCAAAAAGTGCTTTATTGAAAGTATGCTCCACCGCTTGCTAAATATTTTTCCCATCTTTCGGGCAATTTGTGAATACCACGCCAGTAAAAATCTTCCCCTTTTGCTGCGAACCATCCATCGAGCCATTTTTTGACATCTTCGTACAAACCAAAGCGCTGCTCAGCAAGTGCGTGACCCATCAATACAAACAACTGGTAATCGGAAGGAACCACCGGTGTGAAGTTTCTAAAGTTAATAAAAAGTGTAGCTACACAAATTAACAAAAAAGAGTAGCGTACACAAAAAACATTTTTAAAAGTGTATGAAAATAATCTATATTTAAAATACAATTAATTTATACGAAAAAAAACGTTAACTAATATTCAGTTAATATTTCTAATTAAAACCAAACAAAAAATATACTGATATGAAAATATTAATGTTTTCAAAGATTTACCTATTTACCGACCACTATTATTGTGGAGTAGTAGACATTTAAACCTATTCAAATTAGTATAGCCCGTTCATATAAAAAGGGTTGGGCTTCTCTGACAAAATTTGATATGTTGACAAAAATATGATATGAGAGCTGATCATACTCACCCAATTAACAGTCCATCATAGAGTTTCCGCAATATAGCCATTACTATTATCGAATAGTAGACATAGGTGATTTTTATATTTTAAAAATATAAAATTTTCGAAGTAACTTACGCAGGCACGGTGCTTATTACAATTGAATTCCTTATATATGTGCTCGATACTCGTATGCGATCATAAAATATTGGTTTCTATAATATGCGATAATCCAAATTTAATAGCCATAAACTAAATTAAAAATTAATTATTTTTCCATGAATTGTTACGAAGATCATAAAACGTTCTATATAATCCTAAACTATTTAAGAACTCAACCATACGAGTATCATATGCATATTGTAATTTATGCTTTCAAAGTCTGTTTTTAATTTCATGTGAAAATAAGATTTTTTCGGCATGAGTTTACAGACGGACGAATTGTTTTTGAGTGTTTTATATGCCGCAAGTTCGATAAAGAACCCAATATTGCCTGTAGGTTCATATTTCTATTGTTTCGGTTTAAAACGTTCTAATTTTATGTACAAATACATATCTCATACTGAGTCACTTTAAGATGGTTAGTTGTTGATGATTATGTTTGAAAAATTTAGATTAATTTTTAATTACTTAAATAGCTGAGTAAATTAAATTCTTTTATTTCTCTGGGCTTGAAGCAATAGTATTATCAATAGTTATATATTAAAAACATGTCAAGAAGTCATAAACTATCATGCTATAGCGCTCCTTTGCACAGCGTACTTGTTGAAGGCGGCTTCCAACCCGAATGATGTGATTTTCATCCTAGAATAATGAAAGCGATCGTAGAAGCTCCGTACAGTCGTACTCAACCAGAAAATATTACTTCTCTGCCAGTCTGATAATGTTATGATGAGTATAATTCTTCTAGCTTAAGCGTGCCACTCATTGTAAAATTTTATATCGGTTAAGATATTAGAAGATTTAGTTGATACGACAGTGATTTTATCGGTTTACTCATTTCATACATATTATCAGGCAGTAGTAACTCTGCATGCAATATCGGCCAAAACGATTTGCCAGTATGTGTGTGTGGTTTTATGTTAATGAGTGACCTCAATCCAGCTTCAATTTCTATAATGATTGAATCAGCAGTTTTCCCAAGTCAACCACTGGTGCCAATAGTCCAAGAGGATCATAAATACGGGCCATATCGGAAAATAGGGTTCGTATAGTGATCAGTTTATTCTATTTAAATTTAACGCTATATAGTACTGAGAAAACAAATTTCTTTTTAGTATCGATATTTACATGCCCTGTAATGTATGCAAACGGTTTATTTCTTTAATAAATTTGAGTACCGAAATTTTGTATAATTTGTTTACTAAACTTTATTAATATTATTTGTATGTGTAAAACTAATTAATAAATATTTAATTTTCATTATTTCTGATCTAAACATTGCATATTATAATAAATTAAACCACTTCTTATCTTGGACACATTAATTATTATGTGATTTGCCATCTAGCGGACAATGTAAAAAATTACCAATATGCGTCGTCATTGCGGCGTAAAAACAAAAAAATTCTCATTTGAAGTAATTTTTCGATCGATACAAATCCAAAATTTTTAATATTCCTGAACTAAATTTTATATTTTCTACTTCGTTTCAACACTAATCTTGATAATCATGTATTTATACTTGGAGATTTTTTGTTTTCAAAATTTGATTCTTAGCACACATCTGTTTTGATAAGTTGAGTCGGACGACGGATTCCAAAACTACCCGAGCGTTTTTACCGAATCATTCTCATCAATTTTTAAACAAAGAATATTTGAAGAAGTGAAGATGTACATTTTCAGCTCACCTTTACAAGCTTCTAATTGGAGTGGTTGAACAAGAGCAGAAACATTTACAGGAATTGCAAATGCTCTTGGACATCCAAAAAATGATGTTTGAGTCATATACAAAAAACACTTCACAAAACAACAACATATAAAATTTAGAGGATTTCAAGTCAATCACACAAAACACCCAGATAACACTGCAAGAGTAGGAAGTGCTGTAATAGTTAAAAACAACATTAAAATTTTGAAGCGCTAAGTAAACATCAAAAGAAATACAATCAACCAGCATCGGCATCAAGACAAACAATCATTCACTAACCGTTTCTGCAGTATATTGCCCACCACGATATAACCTAAACACAGAAGATTTTATAAAGGTCTAGAAGCTTAGGAGAAAAGTTCATTGTTGGAGGAGAGTTCAATACAAAACATACAAATTGGGGATCAAGACTACTATAGTTTCCACTAGAGGTAAAGAGCTCCTCGGAGCAATGACAAAATGTGGATGTGATTTTTACTCTACTGGAAAACGAACTTTCTCGAGCTCGACCACCCGCCCATACTGCTCACTAACAGCGACAAAATAATATTAAAATCAAGCATTCCTGCCCTGACAAATACATGTACAGATTGGGAAGGATTCAAAGAAGAACTAAGTAATAGAATAAAATGGAAGTACTTCTTAAAACGGAGGAACAATTGGTTGAAGAATTTCAAAAGTTTATAATAGACATAATACACGCAAAATTAAAAGAATAATAAAAGGTATAAATGACCCAAATGAAAGTAGAGACATAGTAGCAGAAAAACAAAAATTCATTCAAGCTACGAACTTGACAACAAAACGAATAAAAATCCCAATAAGAGATTCCACCTATAAGAACAAGCAATGGAAGTTGGAACCAATGAACAAAAATCAGAAGCCTTTGCTGATCATTGGAGGGTATACTTCAGCTTAATGAGGTGCAGGAGAACGAACAAATATAAGAAACTGAAGCTTGACCTCTATTGCGAAAGTGATCAAAGAAATAAAATAAATAAATCTTAGAAAAGCGTCGGGCATTGGCCTTATAAAAATTGACCATCCTAGTCAACGCAGCCTGCAGATTCAAATATGTACCAAAGGTATGGAAATTTGCAAGAGTGATTGTGATACCAAAGCCAGGAAAGCCATCCAACAAAAGAACGTCTCATAGGTCGATATCACTATTATCTATTATGTCAAAATTATTTGAAAAACTCTTGTTAAAACGAATAAAACATCTAATTGAAAATAAAGAATACACCGCACTCAAGTTAATAGGATATCGGACATCATAGAAAAAGCACTTGAAAAAATGAGGATCTGCTCAGGAAAGTTTTACCACCACAATTCTGTCACCTACTTAAATCGTACATTACAGACCGACATTTTCGTGTTAAATAGGAACAAGCATACTCACAAATTAAAGGGATCAAAGCTGGAGTACCATAAGGGAATGTCTTAAGGTGTACTCCTATTCACAAGCGATATTCAACTAACTGATAATACAACAACGGGTAATTTGCTGATGACACTGCTATCATATCACTAGGTGATACCATAGCAAGCTACTAATAAACTTCAAAGTGCGATAGACAGAATTATCGTATGAACGAAGCGATGGTGCATCATATTGAAAGGAACAAGATCCGTACGTGTTGGCTACACCAACAGCTTGTGGTACTAAACAATGTCCTATTACCACATGTTAACTCAGCTTTAAAATAAAAGTGAAAATCTCAGACTCAAACACAGACAAATGCTGGCTTTGGACAGCAATTCCTAATTGTCAACACATAATAAACTGATACTGATGCCATATTAGCAGATATTTAAGTATGGTATTCCGCTGTGCGGTTGAACTAAACCTAGTAACCTGAACATCATGCAAAGATTGCACATTCAACAACAAAGTTCTGAGGGATATTGTTAATGCTCTTTGGTGCGTACATAATAGTGATCTCCATAGGAACCTTGCAGTGGAAATAGTCGCTAATCAGGTAAGCAAAGTAGCACTGAAGCATGAAGAGAAGCTCCACAATCAACAACGCGTCGAAGCCAGAAAGCTGTTTGACTAACGAGAAATAATAAGAAGGCTCTAAAGGTTAAAACCGGTTGAGTTAGATTCACAGCCAGCGTAAGGCAGAACCAATACTAGGTAATATTTAGGAAAAACCAATGTGGCCATCATAAACATGAACATATGCACAAACAAAATTTTAAAAAAATAGTTTGGACCTCCGCTATGATCGTATTCCACCAATCCACACTTTTCATTTTTCCAGTTTTATAGGTAAAGGTGAAAAAATGGGAATGAGTCCTGACTCAAAAGACCTAGTGTAGATTGGTGGATTGATATAATTCCGTATGAAACGTTAATAGTTTTTGTTCAGTGCATAATTGAGTAATATGAAAATTTGAACTTCAAGAAAATGCCGATAAAAATTAACTATACCTAGAAAAGCTTAACTTGCCGCCCTGATCGTGGGCATTTCCAAAAAATGTATATTTTCTAGAATGGCAAATCTACATTATTGTTAACGTTAATTATTAAGCCATTATCCGATAGTCGTTAAAAGTCTGAAAATTCATTCCATTAAATTCGTATAAACCGAATGGTTTGGTTCACCTTCTGCGGTAGAAATCTGATGATAAGCGCATTTCAGATCGAGAGTATCGCAAATGTTGCACCCTGTAAATGGACATTAAAATTCCTAAAATATGGATTTGAATGTCGGCCGCATGATGGTTTTGTCTAAGCCAAGGTCCTAATTGGAGTGAACTAGACGAACAACTTTTACTAGGTTAACGATGTTCTATACGTGATTGACGGACCAATAGTTTCTAGATGATGATGTACTGAATGGTTGAAATCCACTACATAAACTGTATTTTGTGGGAGCGATGCATTGCTAAATTAGGTAGTTCGATAATTTTGGGCTGATAGTGCCGCTGTCTCGATAATAGATAATAACGAATTTTGAAATTGGGGCATGCACCTAGGTATGTTATTTGATTATGTATGTCAATTATAAGTCAGTGGTTTCTTTCAAACATCCCAGCCTATGGTAAAGAACGTTCAGACAAAATTTGGATAAACCTCGAAATCCAGATTCACGTTTCTTGAACCGTATCGATTCAAATTTATGTAAGATTATTCGTTGATAGATCATAAGACGACTGGAATTATTCACTTAAATGTTAGCCGTCCATAATTGATTCGCATCGTTTGGTATTTTGACGTCTTCCGATACGGATGATGCTTTTGCGTCCTGCTGCTGGTCTGTATTACTGTGGGTTCTGTTAGCACAAATATCTAAGTTAAAGTTAAATTTGGGTGTGAATTTATTCGGGAATCTATGGATATTTGTAATTGACTTTCGGTTATAGTTTCTTGTGGAGTACGTGTGACTGAAATGGATTGGTTTGAATTAGAGGAGCCTGGCCTACTAAATGACAAGCTTAGATTCCTATAATAACAAATCCTAATATGTAATACTTACAATTTTGATTCCTACATTGATAGAGATGTAGAGTCGCTCCCTCATACTGATTTTACTTTTATTCCGAGCTTATCAATAATCGAGTCGGTCCAGCGAGGTACATGGTGAAAAGTGATTTATTAAGGTTTGTCCGGGAAAATCTACTAATTGTTGTGGTTTTCTAAATATTCAATGATTCATTAAATCCTACTGAGCGGCTTCAGGTCTGGAAAGAATAGTGTATGTCTAAGACGGTTCATCGATATAAATGTTGTCATTTCATGGCTCGAGCTTGATAAAACCGCTCATTTCCTTTTCTATTAGTCGTTTATTGCTTAAAGAAAGGGAATAGGAACGATTTAACTGAGAATATTCGAATTCAAACTAAACCATCGTTAGGTTGAATTTTCAACTTAGAATAAATGGTTGTCACAGAGCAAATATTTTCACATTCACCTGTAACTTGAGGTAGATCACCACCGGAAAACACGTTTTGTGGCAACTCTTTCCTCAGCATTCCTGTGGTTGGTTTATCTGAAGCACCTTTTGCATATAAAAAGACCCACCACAGAAATAAGCATAAAATCATCTTCCTGTTAATACAATTACGCTTCTTAAATTCAGAAAGGACGATTCACATCAAATCTAATCAAGCATGCAGGAATATATTTTTAGTCATTCGAAATTTAAAAATAGTCGCTACGATACATCGTCACAGACTAACTTTTGAAAGCAAAATTTTTTACCCACGCTCGCTTGGAATGTGATTATATCTCACCAGTCAAAACAATGCCAACGATATACTTACATACATAAACCGAAATCATGCTAATTATATTAAATTCATCGGTAGAGTATAGATAGTATTGTGTCGAAGCCTAAGTAAATAGTTAACGTGTTTAATTAATTCATTTACAAATTTTTTAAATTTTTTTTTAAAGATGTACTTCATAAATACTTTAGGTCGCTTATTTATAAAAATACGAAATGTTGAAAGTACAAAAATATATAAATGCTTGTGTCACATCACATCAACATCTTATAACAATTAATATGTACTTGTGAATTCTTAAAAATTATTATTTTTTGCTTAATAAATCTTTACGAATTTTTCTAAAAAATTGGATAACTTAAATTTAAAAACTAAATTCAGTCTTGTTTTGTATATACAAATCATAAATTATATAAAATAGAAATTTGAGTTTGTAAAAAGGACTCGTTTGAAAATTATATAAAATTATACGAAATTAAATAGGTAAATAATTTTTAATTTAGTAACATTATTTAAATGAGTATTAAAATTATTTTTTATATAATCAAGCACGATCAAAATACATATTTGTTTTTTAAAGTCTAAGATAAATAAATTAATTTTTATAAAAAATTAATTTATGTGAGGAATTATAAATATAAAATTTTCTATTTAATTTAATTAAAATCAAATCACAGCCTTATCTGATTTTTAATTTAATTGTTTGTTTGTTTGCAAACAAGGAGATCAGTCCAATAAAATAATGTGTGTATGTATACAAGTTAAAAAAATGGGATATGTAAAAAAAATTATGTTATAAAATAATTAAAATAAATAAATAAGAATATTTACATATTAGAAAAAATAAATAAATATAATAAACAAATTTTAATAATAAAATACAAATAAAAATGATTTTTTATCGATTTTTTTTCTTTTTACTTTTATATTTTTAATTTTAAATACAATCTTCTTTCTGGCCATTGTAGAGTACGCCTGCCTTTCTGTATGTTGCGCCCATCGCCGCCTCGTCTTCATGATACATTTGCTGGTGGAGGGTTCAGTCGTTTAAAATTTCCGCCAAATTTGTTTAACAATTAAAATTACAATATAATATAATATATATTTTGTTTAAATTAGTTTTATCTAACTTTTAACAGCAGACCTCAGGATAAAAATCAAAAATTTATCGGTTATCCATATTATATGATAATAAAACATCTGGATATTAAAAAAAATACGCGAATCTGCTTTATACTTAAAACGATTTCAAATTTTACGCTTAAAATTAAAATGAAATTAAAAGTTAATTCATTAATTAAAAAAAAAAAGATAAAACATAAAATTTTAATGCCGCGAACGATGTTCCTCCCGCCGTTCACGATCTCGGTCGCGATCTCTTTCACGATCAGACGACCGATATCGATCATCGTAGTAACCGCGTTTCGATGGTTCGGCCGGCGGCTCAGCTGCTGGTTCTGGCGATTTTCGGGGACGTGAACGACTACTACTACATTAAAAACGTAAGAAAAATAATAAAAATTCTTATTATCACATTTATGTACGAATTACCTTTCATCGCGATAATGTTCCGCCGCTGCACCCCGATCACGTTCACGACTACGCGATCGATCTCGACCACCACCACCACCGCCGCCACCACCATCCCGACCACTTTCACGATAATTTTCACTGTAGTAACGACTTTTGATAATTAAATGAGAAATAGAAAAAAAGTTGAAATTAATTAAAATCTTAAAGTGTTTATATCTACCTATCTCTATCACGTTCCCGATCTCTGTCGGATCGTTCACGATCACGTTCTCGTGACCTTTCTCTATACCTTGACGATGAACGCTCACGTCTAGGTCGCCGGTGTGATCGCTCTCTCGATCTAGACCTTTCACGTCGACTGTAACTTTTACTTTCGATGCCGTGCAGAGTATCTTGAAGCGAACTGATCAAAATTTTACAACGTTCATCATGCGCCACTTTAGACTGTTTAATAAGTGAAATAGCCGTTACGAGAGTTTCAATAGCACTTGCGTATTCTCCGGCAGCAGCGTCCGATACCGCCCTAAATTAACAGTAAAAAAAATTACGATTTTGATCTATCGATATAATGTTTAAATATTACCTAGCTATTGCTGAACTGCTTACTGTACGATTCCTTGTCATAATCTCTTCGAATTCAACTTCGCTCAATTGAGGTGTTAATCCTTGTTCCGGGAAATTTTGTCCGCTTGGTTTGCCTGGCACACCAGGCCATGGGACTCGCGGGGCGCCCTGTTGATTAAAATGAGGTGGTGGTCCGTGCGGCGAAATATTCTGTTGTGGTCCCCCTCCATGCGGTCCCATTGGAGGATTTGGATGAGAATTTCCTTGATTAAAGAATGCAGGATTTACATGTGGTGCCGGTCCTTGTGGTGGGCCATGATTTGGTCCAGGTGGTCCACCCATTTGGGGAGGTGGTCCTCTTGGCGGGCCTTGTAAATGCGGTGGAGCCTGTGGCGGACATGGTGGTGCTTGTGGAAATCCTTGAGGGTGCATTGGCGGGCGACTCCAATCCGGTCTTGGTCCTCGAGGCATACCGCCTGGTGGTCCCTGAAACTGTAAATTACAGTTTAGTTTGCGAAATCTTGTGAAAATTGGAGGTTTTACCATTTGAGGGCGTTGCGGTGGCCCCGACGGTTGACCTGGTGGCATTCCAGGCCTTGGTGGTCCATTGGGACGTGGAGGACCATTCCATTGACCTTGATTTTGAAATCTAGGCGGTCCCTGTTGTAGTGGGGGCCCACCTTGATGCATAGGTGGACCTTGCATTCTTGGCGGGCCTTGACCTGGTCCTTGCGGTCCACCAGGCATGTGCTGTGGTTGCCCACCCATATTAGGGTGCATTGGCCTCATGTGATTAGGCATATTCGGATTCATCATTCTCGGTTGATGGCCTGGCGGTGGACCCTGATGTTGAGGTGGCCCACCCATATTTGGCGGGGGTGGTCTAGGACCATTTTGTGTCGGTGGTACCGGTCTAGTTTTCTGTTGACTTTCAAATTGATTGAGCGCTTGTTTAGTCGGCAGCGTCACTACCGGTAATTGACCATGTAACTCTTTCTTGGGTAATCTCTCTAAAACCATTCTCATACTGGATTCGGAACCCAACGATATTACACAAAATCCTTTTGATTGACCATTTGACCGATTCTCAAAAAATTTAACTTCCTGAAAATCCATCACACCAACATCACGTACTGTGTCCGTTATATCTTGATCGGTTGTCCACCATGTTAAATTGCCTACATACAACTGATGACGTCTCCCAATATGCGCTGGTGCCAAATTATTACCAACATGATGATAAGTACCATTTGTATCAGCCGAATCATTTCGATCGATGGATGCGTCGCCAGCAGGCCCGTCGACACCACGAGGCCCATCTGTAACCGGCTCCGCAATTACATCATCGTATAAATCGACACCATCACCGCCAAAATCGTCCTAACAAAAAATTAAAAATACACTTATCGTAGCATTATTCTTATAAATTTATATTTCCAACACACTAGTATATTATATTAGCGATTAGATTACCCGATTTAATTTACGTACATTAACTTGAGCAAAATCTTGCTCCAAATCATCCGCGTATAAATCAATATCCACGCCGTCAGCCATTTTTAATAAAATTTTGAGTTTTTCTCACAAATCACCGGCAGAATAAAATCAAATCACTTTAAACGCAATAAATTTAATTTTAAAAACATTTCTTTTCACTTGATACGATTGATACAATTAGTTTATTGTATAAATTTTCTAAGAAAACACTATTAATTAAAAAAAAGCTTAATTTTTTTAATGAAGCACTGTTTTCATGCACTTTTCTTTAATGAACTTAACAGATTATTATGGAAGCGACAAGATGTTGTAGAAGAATTCTGTAAGCGCTCTTCCACTATATGTTGATTTGATTTTCGTTCAACATTTTTGTTTGTGGATGTTGTTCGTAAATGTCAAAATTAACTCAGCACAATGCATGTACACAGTAAATTTCAAAATCAAAAATCCGTTTTATTTCATAAAATTTACTCCGGCCGAAAGCCATATAAATACTCAACTACAAACATTTCTTTATTATTTTCTGTGTCATTTGGAACCTCCATTATTTTATCCAATGCTGGCGCTCGATGTTTCTTCTGGTGAATTTTCAGCACTGATTTGCTGGGACATTTTCGATTACATATGTCACAAACGTATGGATCCTTTTTGTGCGATTTTATATGAATTTCTAAATGACGATTCGAAATAAACGATTTTGAACATTTTTCGCATTTGAAATAACGTGAATCCTTTACCATCGATATCATATTTTGCTCCGTCGATACGGGTTGCTTGTCTAAAGCTTGATGCGGTGGATCTGGTGAGATGCGACGTTTTCGTTCTTCAATTTTATTCACTGTCGTTATTGGGCTGGCCTGAGCCGCCAGTTCATCTTCTGGTTCAGTTTCGAATTCACTCTGTTCATTAACTTCTTGTTTAAACACGAATGTGGTGTCTTTTGGTGATGCTGGTGGCGACGGTGAAGTATTTTTGCCAACAAGTATCTTACTTTTCTGTACCAAAAATAAACTAACCGACTCAACACACTGTCTTTGGAAATGGAAAGCAGCCATCAAATTGGATTCACACATGATACAGATCATTTTTGGAAGCTTATCGTTTTCGCGTACTTCGAGATTTACACAAATTTCGTAACACTTTGATAATGGGAGACCATCATCCGTGAGTGTTTCGAAAAGGTTACGTAACCTTGAACAGGTTCTTAAACACGAACGGCACGTTTTTAGTATATCTGATTCCATGTTTTTGTTAATATGATTATTAAATAGTTTTTAGTTGTATATTATGCAAAGCAAAGCTGTTTTGTTTATGAAATTTGACAGCTGCAAATATGGAATTTATGGTGATTAAAAATTTGATAGGGTTGAACCAGCTTTAAGTGGCATTTAAATGGTATAAAGAGGGTTTTAGGGTCTTATAGCCATTAAAAGACGAGTTTTTTTATTAATTCGGAGCGACGAGCGTGCAAAAAAACTCTTAAAAAATATTTTCATTTGGTTTTGCTTGTTATATGTGCTTTAAAGTTTCTGAACGCATAATGAAATTATTCTGCAGGAATTTTTAGTTTGTAATTAATTTTTGTAGGGAAGCTTGACATTTTTATTCACCTCAATTTATAAGTTTTTAACTTGATATGCGGTATTTAAACTAATTGAAACACACTGTTAATGTCCTTTGAAAGTCAATTAATACCTCTTTTCCTTTCACGCACACACCACCCATTCAGTCAATTACAGTATGCGTGCAGGTACGCACAGTGCAAGCTCCATGTCAACCTGTACCCTGTACTTTGACATGAACGATGGGTCGGCGCTCAGTTCTTAGGGTCTTAGTTGTGTTTATTAACATCACCGATCGTAATCGATGACAAAAATTCGCTTTGCATCCAGCCTCTGGTGGGATTCGAACCCAGTACCTCGCGGTCCAAGTGCTGAAGCTTTAACTGAATTGTGATTTATTTCTTTGTGCTGCAACACTTGGCCGGTAAAATTTACTGAGGATTATTTGACGTGGATTATTTTATTCCTGGGTATTTTAAAAATCCACCGATTTCGATGGTTTCTATTTTTGTTTATTCTATTGAAATAATTTTGTTAAAATTTAATTTTGAATTTTTGATTTGTCCATGTAAAAATTCCTTTTATTAGCCAATCTCAAAAACGCTGGAGCTGAGCAGTTCTAATTAGAATAAGAAACAATAGTTACTAATCATAAACCGAGAAACTAATTTCTAGATAGAAGATCTCTGAATCAGTATTAATATTGAATAAAAAAAATGTCAAAACATTTAATAAATATAAAATTGATAGATTTGTTTTAAATAAAATGTATGATCTAGAATTGCCTTTATTTTGTTTACTTGACTTGGGTATTTTTATTTGGAATCTCGTCTAGAGAATGTTAATAATTTTGTATTTAAATACATTTCAAGTACATATTCGTGAATTCAATTTCAAATCAACAAAAAGCAGTTTTTAGGTTAAATATTAATTTAGATGTAGATATAGGTACATTCCCATACAATATGTAAACGCCTACTTAAAAAAATTAAAAAACGTTAATATAAAGTAAATCTAAAACAACTTCCCAATAAAATAACCCAACAAAAATAACAAAAACAATTGAGCCTCTCAAAATCAATCGATGTCCACTATTATTTGTTTTTTGATTTATTCGTACAGTCAAAAACTTTACTTTTTACTGCGTAGACTTGGTTAAAAAATTATATTTTTCCACTCGGAGCAAACACTAACCTAAAATTCAAAAACGATAAATAGACAAAATGGTCTTGAAATATTTTATCTTTGGATTAGTGTGAGAATCAGTAAAACTAAATTGTTGAAAAACTAATTAAATTTCCCCTCCGCAAAATTAGTTTGTGGACGAAGTGGAACGAAATGAGGACAGAATCACGACGACAAAGTGTGAAACGGCGGATTGACATATGTTTATATGTAAAATAGAAAAAGCAATTTGATAATTTTGTTATTTTTTCAAACATCGGTTCGAAACTTACAAAATTCGGTTAGACTTACCAATTTTAACCATTAGCATAATTGTAAATTGGTAAATTGAAATAATGAATGGCTGCGTAAATTAAAGTAATTCTTGAAATCGTTAATTTTATAGTATGTATTACATATTGACAACCAACAATGGCCTCAAGTTTTAAGTATGGCTGATAAATTAAATTAAAATTTAACTCTCCCTTTCAATGTTATTTTCCGCCACATTTGTTTTTGCGAATCATCTGTCATTATTCATTATGTAAAAAAAAATTATTCAATATTAATTAAATCATCGTACATAGAGATTTATTTATTAACGTTGTAAACAAACGGTTATGCACGACCGATGAATAAGATTGAATAGCTTAGCTTCGTAAAGGTCTGGTGGAAGGACCTCACTTATAAACTTGACGGCATCTTTCTTAATCGTATCGATTTGTTCGACGAATTAAAAGTCTCTCCTTATTATCTATTTACTAGTATACAATTTTGCTAATTATGCCTAGTTATATAGCCGAAAACCAAACGAAAACGAAACGGACCGAAACAAAACTTATGAATTGAATGCATGGAAATGTATTAGGACAGTTATATAGACGAACCGAAACGAAATCGAACTGATAGATTAATTAATTTCAATTTTTTTTCGTTTCGTTTTCGGTCGAAGTTCACAATGATTGATAGTATTTGTTGTAATTTTCATAAATTGTGAATATATTTTGCGATTTTGTTTACTGGGGCTTGTTTTTTTTTATCAACCGTCAAACACAAAAAAATTAAAATGGCGGAGATACCTAATAATGAAATTGAATCGGAGATTTTAATAGAAAATGTTAGAAAATACGAAGATTTATATGACAAAAAACATAAATTATTTAAAAACAATATACATAAGGGTCGTCTATGGTCAAAAATAGCTAATTCAAAATCCATTTTATTTCCTTGTATTTCTCACAATTCACAGAACAGAAAATGTAAAACCTCAAAAACCGATTCAGCTATATAACCTAACCATCACAAATTTGCGTACAAATTCGTTTCGGTCCGTTTCGTTTTCGTTTCGTTTTCGGCTATATAACTAGGCCTTTAAACTACCAAAAAATCTGTTAAAATTATATTTGTCATCCCAAAAACTGACTGTAATTAAATTTTTTGCTATTTGGTTTCCTGACGCAAAATAATTTATTTTATGTTTTTTTGCAAGCAAAATTTTGTAGTAATTGTTTCTTGTAGTAATTTTTAGCTATCAAATTTGTTAATCTTGTTTCGAGAATGTTACAATACTTCTGGAATATTACCTATAATAATTTTACTAATAGAAATTTAACACTGAAAACACATCAACAACAAGTGTCACAATTATTTATTGTTTCACTTGACATAATTTACAATAAACTATCAATTTTCCACTCTGTTTGTCGCTTTAAAACTATCGTATACTGAATCTCTGGAAATGCTGCTCATTTTTTGTATATTCCAGTTTGTAACTCTAAAATTTGTTTTTTGAACGGATAATGCGGCACAAATAGTTAAAGCTCGTTTGCCGTAGACTCCGTTTCGTTCAATACAAAAAAAGTCCAATAACGATAGAAAACCGCTCAACAATCATTGAAATGGCTTAAATAAATAACTCTTAAAAATGATTTATTGTTCTAAGAAAACTGGAAACCACTTAGCAGTGGCAATATCGAACCGCGTAAAACAATGATTCAACTATTATTTATATTAGATTATTTTTGTACATCATATCAAACAAAATCTATACTTTGGAGCATATTTGGGACTAATAAATCTAAGAGTGTGTGTGTAAAAAACCGTACAAACAAATTGAAAATTAACAATGCAGATGAATAAAAATGTCCAACTTTTTATTTGAATCATACATTAGCCGTTTTCGGAAATTAACCATGGTAACTTTTGGGTAACTTGCTGACAAAAAATTACCAAATCTATTTTCGAACGTGTAGAGTAGCTTTAGAGTAATTCAGTTTTTGTTGTTTTTTGTTTTTGTATTTGTATTAAACTACAAACTTTTAAAGTACAAATTGTACAAAAAGAAGCAACAAAAATGTTGTATCTGCCAAAAATACAATAATGAATTTTGCTGCTAGTCCTTTTACTGTAAACATAATCTTACTTTTTGTATAGACCTAAGATGAGTAACTTCGTTACCAACGTTAAAAAAATTAAAATTACCCAAAAGTTACCATGGGTTAATTTCCAAAAACGGCTGTTATAAAGTAAATATATACGCTACTAAGTGAACCCGTGACTTTACCCTTATTGAGTGTAAAAAGTCGCCTTTCGCCGCCGCGAAATTATGTCCCACACCACGCGGCCAAAAGTATTCGTCCATTGCCGCTGAACATAACCTAGAAATAATGATACTTCATTTGTTGTTCATTTCTCATTCGTCATTCACGTATGTATTCATATTAATTACCAATATTAAAGATTAACAAAACAAAAGCTCAAAATTAATCAAACCAAAAACTCGTGGCGCCGCTCTTGGTGTGGACAGTTATGCGCGTCGAGAAGTATGGATCATTTAGGATTTGACGCATTTGGAATGGAATTCGGCATTTGGTGTGTCTAGCCTTTTAAAGATGAAACACACCAAACTCGCTGAGAGCAGCAAATTTAAATATTAGCTTATTCGCTTCAAATCAAATATTTTGTAATTTTCATAAAAAAGTTTAAGTTTAAAGAAATTATATTAACTGACTTTGCTTCTATCGCGGCATCAATAGGTTCCACGGTTTTATTTCTAAAACAAATCAAACACAGCCAATAGTGTGGGTCACATTCACTTGGGACACGTTGCGCTGCTCTTGGTGTTGTCTGTTCATTATTGAATGCGTTATAGACGAAACTAGTAAAATAATTTAAATTAAATTTCATGAAAACGAGCAAATAGAACCAAAATGTATTTCTTACGTAACATGTTTTGAAATGAAACCTCCGGAACGGCTTCGTAACATTTTATCTAGTTGTATCTCTAATATACTCGTATATTGAAAATTCAAAATTGAAAAACGTCTTTGCAAAAAGCGAAAGGAAGGAAATTGAATTGCTCCCAGTTCATGCAAAGAAATGATACCGCTCTCTAAGTAACAAGAGGTAGCCATAGTATTTAAGAAAATACATAGAGCCCGACGTAGTGATTGAAGGGTCTAGCTGTGTGTATTGGTTTGGTTCAGGCAATGGTTTTCACGAAAAGATTCCGTGTGGTAATTAAACAACATCATTAAAACGAGAAGGATATATTTATCTGTAATATTAGCGAACTTTTGACTGTTGAGGCAACAATAATAATTTAATAAAAGAAAGGAAACTAAAATGAATACTGTAAAATTACATCCAAAAAAAGGTATTGTTGGAATCATGTTAAGATCAACGGAAATTGTTAGATTCGGCTGGGTTCTAGAAACTATGTCTAATCATCATCATGACGAGAAAAACACTATTTCATCCACAGTCAGACGGAATGTTAGTGCGATTTAATAGACTAGGCCAGGAATGCAGATGTTCTTGAAAATTCACCAGTTCCGCAAAAGCGCTCAATTTTATGATGAACTGATGGTTATCTATAATAATCCGTTAAAGGCATACTAATAAGATAGCGCACTCAGATAATAGTATACATCGATGCCGGCATTGTTGAGGATCGCTTTATGGTAACGAAACATTTTTAATCCACTCAAGTCACACTAATGAGAGGACATAATGAAACCATTTGTTATAAGAAAAGTTTTTTGATAGCGTATTATATGTTTCGGGCTAATGCCTTTTAGCATTAAGGCTCAAACACAATCAGCAAGTACCAAAATTCAAAGATTAAAGACCCCATTTCAATAAATTTAAAGAAAAAATCAGGCAAGACCCTGCAGGTAAAATTGAAGAAGTGGAGAACAAGTTAAGATCGTCTATTGAAATAACTGGAACTAAAAAAGAAGTAACGAAATTGAAAGTAACTCGTCAAGCTTACAGTTATGTGCCTGCAGGTGGGCTGAGCGGTAAACAGATGAATGCATCCACCAGTACTGCCAAATACGACAATGTGAAACTTATTGAGCGATTACAAATTGTGCACAACAATGCAGATTTAATATGTAAATTGAGAAGGCCTAGTGCAGTTCAGCCACAGTTGTTGTACGAATCAAGTTTAAAATTACACACGGGTGGAATTGACCGACAGAAGGCAGACAGCCTTAAAAGATGTTCAGTACTCGCTGAGGATAGGTGGCGGGTTGCTAGTAAGAAGCTGGGAGTTCGATGGAAACAAGAACAAACAGCAAATCATGCGACTATCCATTCGGAGAAGAAAGATTCTACAAGGAATATATAAGACACCGGTTTTATTAAGTCAATTGCCGAAGAAACTTACAAATCCATATTTGTGTACACGCAGAGCGCGTAACGTATGTGTTGCAAGTAAGGCACTATAAATTCGAACAAAAGAAACCTGCAGCAATACAATGTTGGAGCGCCGTTTGGACAAATGGAGATGAACGTCAACGGCCCATTTTCAGAAAAACAAGAGGCAGAGATCGTAGTCGACACATTTGAGAATAATTAAGTTTGCAGAGTTTGAGACCGTTCGAGCTACAATCGGATCAAGTTAGACATTGCGTGTCATCCGTTTTCCAAAAACTGTGCTAAATTTCTAACACAGAGAAGACGTGCAACCCCATTACATCCACAGTCAGAACGAATGGTAAGAACGTTTAACTGGATATTGCAGGAACGTCAAAGGTTGCTATCAATTTAGCTGGTAACAGATAATTATAATACAAACTTATAAAAGTGCTAGAAAATGCTTATAAATATTTTTTGTAAAAATGTTGATTTATGTGTTCGATTATTTATTTTTTGCAAATTACAAAAATGCTGATACAGCATGTACGAGTATTTTGTCTTTTTGTAATTGTCTAAAGCACATATTTATGTTGCTATTTCCTTAGTATCACTCATAAGTGATAGATTTTTTTGTGAAGATAAATTTTTGAATAAAGAACGGAATTTAAAAATTTAGCAAAGCATCACATCTCCATTTATTAAATCATTTGTTTAGAATTAGTGGCCTAGCTCCGACCTACGGTATAGGCGCACTAATCTCTAAGCAAAAACTTAAATTTTCCAGTTCAAGCAGAGTCTGAACTGACATGGCCTCTCGAGTCTATCGTGTTAAAGTGACGGAACAAACTAAATCAGAATGGAGGAACATTAAAAGAAATCGCAAATCGTAGGTCAAATCGAGAAACTCTGGATAAATTACAAAAAGGAGAATGGTGTAGTGGGACACTTGATTAGGCCATAATGAGCCTAAAATTAATCATCATTTAATTAGCCTAAATTGATTTTAAATCATTTTTTGATATTGGTTCTGCTAACTTTTTCTAAAACTAGCAGAACTCATCGTTTGGAATGGATGGAGCCCAAAATGTTTTAAAACAGCGTTTAATTAGTCACGAAAATACCAGTTTGTCCGGTTGAAACTCGTTATCGTGTGGCTTGGCTGAAACTCTTGTATGCAACTTTCGTGCCAATTTCAAAGACTCGTAAAGCTTTATAATAGGAACCGTAGTATTACATCATCGATACGTACATTAAGCAACCACATATCATAAAGCCTTCCGTCGAAACAGTAAGTCAAATGTAAGATACTTGTGACGAAATTATTCGCGGGCTGAAAGCGCTTGGATCAAATGCAGAGTCGAGAGATTGTTGGTTAGATTATCTTGCAGAAAAAGTAACTAGAGCTAGGGGCAAGACTATCCAACAATCGACGAAATTTTAGAGTTCTTGAGAACTCTAAACTAACAAACTGAACGAAATGAAACGAATGAGCTCTCTCCAACGCTTGAGGCAGCAAACAAATAAAGCCCAAAATAAACATGTGACGCCTGCGAAAACTTCCCAACATCGTTTATGCGGTTCTCCCAAGTTCATTGGGATGAATTTAGAACATCGTAGACAATAAATACATAAACTAGACTTCCAGATGTTATAATTGTGTAGCGAAGGGCTTGACGAGCATAGCAAGAGGTTGATACCACCAATGCTGAGGACGACATCATACATTAGTTCTAGGCATATCTTCATAATTGATTAGAACCAGTATCATCCATAAATTCACCATCGATATCACTTATGTGATATCACAAATAACGTCTAACTTACCTGCTGAACCTGTTGACCGCAACGAGCTGAAATACTTAAATAAGCTGCCGCTGCTGATCCAGATTTCCATGTTCCTGGCACCATATCCCTTTCGATTGAGTGCGATAGATTCCCAGTGCTCCTGTCGAATGGTGAAACAATAAATAGAGCCATCCTATCTGTTGCCAAAATACAAAACTGGGCTAGATCGTACCATGCAGATTCCGCAGAGAACAACACCATAATCTGTCTGTCTACCGCTGAAGAACTTAGCGTTGACCGATCGGTACGTACATTTTCTGAAATGAAAGAACTGCCAGCTGTCGACCAGTACACAGTAGAGGAAAAGCTTTGTATTGTGCACTTCAACAAATCATTTATAATCGAAATTTTGGGCAAATTTACGGTGCCACTACCATTTAAACCTAATAGACGCAAGTTAGGGAACTCACTCATCCAAGCACTTAGGCGATTTAGCTCTTTGGAGCAAAAACAGGCAAACAATTCTGACCTCCACAAGGCTTACGGCAAATTCATGGACGCTGGGGCATATGAAGCTGATTACTTCAGAGCAAATCGATGCGCCAAACCAAGAGAAATTTTCCACACCATCTTGCAATTAATTAATTCATAACATCTAATTTGATGCTTCGGCGAAATCAACCTCTGGAGTATCTCTAAACGACGTGTGATGGTCGGGCCGACTATACAACAAACACTCCTCAAGATATTAATTTGATTCCGAAAGCACTGATACATTTTCACATTTTGAAGCATCAAGGATTTTCGACCCAATGGAAAGGCTATCACCCATGACCGTCGCAATAAAGATCTTATTGCAAGGCTTGTGGCTATGAAAACTCGACTGGGATAATCAACTCCCTACCATCGTCGAAAACCAATGGGTGGCTGTTAGAAGCAGTTTAAAACTCATAGAATAGATTAAAGTACCAAGATGGCGAATACGGATTCAACTTTACAACTGTGTGATTTTGCGGACGCTTCGATGTGCAATGCGTATGCGTTGTATATCACCACAGCAAGATTGGAGCTTTATGCGGCTTTATTGCTCACGAATGCTTTCACTGACCATAAAATCGTTATGTAGTACTACTGACGCCAGTTATGATTCTTATGTTGCTCATGTATCTCTAGCTATCATAAAAACTTAAACTTAGTTGCAGGGGGGTTTTTCAAACACTTTTGTTAAAAAACTTAAAATATTTCACATCAAAATGATATTAAAAATTAAGGGATTAAAAGACTGCTACCGACACATGCGTTTTTTTGTTTTGCGATGTATTTGCACTATGACGATTATGGTAATTTCAGTAAATTTTGAGAGTTCTCATATACGCGCAAATCGTTTTTTATAGAAAAACTAACTTTGTTCGTTTCAATACGTTTAAAAATTTCATAAATTGATCAAAAAATATCGGCAACTGATTTTTTTATGATAGTAGGCAACACTACACTGCAACATGTTTTCTCTTCGGTTTCATAAATTTTTTGATTTTTCATAAAACTTTTGCTGAGAATTATTGATTTGCTTAAAAATTTCCTAAATTTTCTGCTGAAAAATATTGATTTGAATTTAAATAGTGCTGCTCCTAATGGTGAATAGCAAAACCATGTTTTTTTCAGCTGGAAATTTTCTTCTATCTTACACAGCAAAAATCGGACAAGTGGTGCAGTGGTTAGAGCTTCGGCACTTGGACCGGGAGGTGCTGGGTTCGAATCCCGTCAGAGGCTAGATGCAAATCGAATTTTCATCATCGATTACGATCGGTGATGCTAATAAATACAACTAAGACCCACCCTCTGATGGAGTGCAGAATTCCGTGTCACGCGCCGACCCACCTTCCATGTCAATGTACAGGTTGACATGGAGCTTGCAATGTGCAGGTGGTATACTGTAGTTGTGTGAGTAGGTGAAGTAGGTGGGTTAATGATGTGGAGTGAATGAGTGGTATCACAATGGGCCTAAAAATTGGCCTAAGTGTGCAGTAAGCAACCACTGAAACCTAAAAAAAAAAACCTACCTACCTACACAGCAAAATAATTTGACTAGAAATAAAGTCTCACCCCGATCAATCAATCCATCTGGGCTGCACAGGAACTATTGTTGAAAAACAGTTTATTGTGATAATCGCAAATAAAATAAATAAATCGCGATAAAACTGATATGGACCGGGTAATATTGAAAATTTAATTTAGAATATTTTAGTTCATAGTCGTTTTTCTACCTTTAACATAATTTGTAAAAAACGAGAAACCTCCTTTGAAAGCGCCTACCACATCGGGTGGAGCGATTTCGGTCAAAAATCACTGAGATCTCCCAATTTATTGTCTACACGCCCATGAGGAAGTTTTTGAATTTAGAGCAGATTTGTCTAAGAAAAGAACACGTTATAAATCGCTTAAATTATTTTTATCTAGTTCCTGTAAATATTTTAAATTCGGGCTTTTGATTTCTCGGTTTTATTTCGATATTTTAAGATAAAAATATTAGAGTTGAAATGTCGAACGTCGTACGATTGTAATAAAATGTTTAATAAATTAAACGAACCTTAAGACTGTATGGCACTCAAATGGTCAAAAACGTTGTGCACTAGAAATCACAAGTTAAACACAAAAAACTACCAATTGACATAATTCGTGTTTTAGGATGAAGTTAAATAAATAAATGAGGTATTAATACATGATTATCGAAATAAAATGTTTCGTTTGTTTATGGTTGATCGTTTTTCAGAAACGTAAAAATCTGTTTTCTTAAACTAGGTAAAATACTCCAAACCAATCCAAATAAAATCGAAGTATTAATACACGATTATCAAGGTTCGTATTGACATGACAATTTAGTTCAAAAATATTTAAAATTTCAATCTAAAGTTACGTCAAACGATAAGTTTTTTGTTTTACGCCGCAATGGCGATTAAATATGAGTATTTTTTATAGTCCCTAGATGGCAAATTAATAAATAATGAATGTGTCCAAGATAAGTGATTTAAATTTATTATAATATGCAATGTTTAGAAGCAAAAATTAATGAAAATTAAGAAATTAGTTTACTAATTTTACACATAAGATCAATATAAATAAAGTAAATTAAATTAATTGCACGAAATTTGGGTATTCAAATTTGTTAAAGATACAAACCAGTTTCGACACATTATTTGAGCATTTAAATCTCGACAACGTCATTTGAGCATTGTATGGAAAACGTTACGACAGGAATCGTAATACTGCATTTTGATTTCTATTTTAAATTTTCATTTTATTAAATTCGTTTAAATATAAAACAAAACTCCATATTTGATTTATTGTTTTTCTAATTTAATTAATTAGAAAATTCTATATTTAAACTTCAATTATTAGCGAAGCATGAAATACAATTTTTTCCACGGTGCATTATGAAATCTAATAATTATTAATTTAATAACCTTTAAGATTGCGTTTAGTTTTTATTTTATTGTAATCGTTTAAAAATTAATTTAATTAATTGATTAATCCTTGAGGTTTCCCTTTATTTCGTTTATACACACGTTACCTGTGTATACGTTTTATAAAGGGTGATTTTTTTGTGGTTAGGATTTTCATGCATTAGTATTTGACAGATCACGCGGGATTTCAGACAAGGTGTCAAAGAGAAAGATGCTCAGTATGCTTTGACATTTCATAATGAATAGACTTACTAACGAGCAACGCTTGCAAATAATTGAATTATATTACAAAAATCAGTGTTCTGTTCGAAAAGTGTTTCGCGATTTACGTCCGATTTATGGTCTACATAATCGACCAAGTGAGCAAACAATTAATGCGATTGTGACCAAGTTTCGCACTCAGTTTACTTTATTGGACATTAAACCAACCACACGAATGCGTACAGTGCGTACAGAAGAGAATATTGCGTCTGTTTCTGAGAGTGTTGCTGAAGACCGTGAAATGTCGATTCGTCGCCGTTCGCAGCAATTGGGTTTGTGTTATTCGACGACATGGAAGATTTTACGCAAAGATCTTGGTGTAAAACCGTATAAAATACAGCTCCTGCAAGAACTGAAGCCGAACGATCTGCCACAACGTCGAATTTTCAGTGAATGGGCCCTAGAAAAGTTGGCAGAAAATCCGCTTTTTTATCGACAAATTTTGTTCAGCGATGAGGCTCATTTCTGGTTGAATGGCTACGTAAATAAGCAAAATTGCCGCATTTGGAGTGAAGAGCAACCAGAAGCCGTTCAAGAACTGCCCATGCATCCCGAAAAATGCACTGTTTGGTGTGGTTTGTACGCTGGTGGAATCATTGGACCGTATTTTTTCAAAGATGCTGTTGGACGCAACGTTACGGTGAATGGCGATCGCTATCGTTCGATGCTAACAAACTTTTTGTTGCCAAAAATGGAAGAACTGAACTTAGTTGACATGTGGTTTCAACAAGATGGCGCTACATGCCACACAGCTCGCGATTCTATGGCCATTTTGAGGGAAAACTTCGGAGAACAATTCATCTCAAGAAATGGCCCGGTAAGTTGGGCACCAAGATCATGCGATTTGACGCCTTTAGACTATTTTTTGTGGGGCTACGTCAAGTCTAAAGTCTACAGAAATAAGCCAGCAACTATTCCAGTTTTGGAAGACAACATTTCCGAAGAAATTCGGGCTATTCCGGCCGAAATGCTCGAAAAAGTTGCCCAAAATTGGACTTTCCGAATGGACCACCTAAGACGCAGCCGCGGTCAACATTTAAATGAAATTATCTTCAAAAAGTAAATGTCATGGACCAATCTAACGTTTCAAATAAAGAACCGATGAGATTTTGCAAATTTTATGCGTTTTTTTTTTTAAAAAAAGTTCTCAAGCTCTTAAAAAATCACCCGTTATTAAAAAATTAATAAATATATTTTATGCAAAGTGTATTTTGATTATATTGTCATTTATTTACGCTGTCTGCACATCGGAAAATGCGCACTTATTGGTGTCGAAGCAGCATCGTGCGCGTAATAATTATGCATATTACAGAATGAAGTTGCATGTTATTCGCACCTCATTGAGTTCAATAAATATAGGAACGCGATAACACGTTTGGAAGTCAATCAAATTCAAACTTCAAGGGAACTCTCGCTGCTTTTATTGTTTCCGAATTCGAACTCATTTTACTTTAATGGTTGGTTAGTGGACGAAACGGTAGTTATATAGGTACGATGTTGACAGGGAGACCTATCTACGTTATTCTTGCGTTAGAGCAATTAATTATAAATTGCAGAAAACCAGCGCAACCTACATGTACACTAATACAATTACTAGAAATATAAATTACATTAGGCACAAATTGGTATGCTTCGAGCGAACGATTTGATCATGAAAAACTGAAATTATGAGAAATGAATAAAATCAAACACCTGAGCGCATTTATTACATGCGCTTGGCATTTGTTGCTTTATATCTAGGCATTTAGTAACTCAGTAAAGCGATTAATACACATTTTATGCTATATACATCAATTAAATCGTAAGTATACGCGAGTACTTATAAGTATGTAATCTTACAAAATGGATTTTTATTAAAATGCAAAAAGAAAAAAATCAATGCCAAGAGAAACTAAATTATTTAATTGTTGGTTTGTCGTTTCTGTGTACGCGTTACAATTCTACGCCGTGTACCATGTGTGGTATTAGTTAGCGAGTCGCAGCGTAACAAGTTACAAGTTTGCAAATTGCAATATGCGAGTACAACGCTACATTGACCTCAAAAGAAATAGAAATATATGTAGTTAATTTATAGACAGACAGCATCATCTAATTATTTTTTTATATTCTATTATTTTAGTAATGAACTTGTTGTTATCCATTAAAATGATAGCTGGTTATTGCATAACCGCGTATTGAATTAACGCACCGATTACTCTTTACAGAAGTTGTTTCATTGGTTTGATTATGTAATACTCATTGCTATTTAACAGAATGCATTTCAGTTAAATGCGAGCAGTTCATGGTGGTGCTAGTTTACAGTATGGCTAGTCTTAAAATTATATATATGAATTAAATGGAGCCGTGCTTGTTAGCTAGCCTATAAGGACATTTGTTTTGTGCTTGCAGATTTTTTGCCTATAAGTAATCAGAAAATCGATCATGTGGTCGATTATACAAATATTGCGAGTTCGAGTAACAAATTTTATCAAACTTTCTATGAAAACATTAAAATGTTTAAATCTTGATATGCCTCTATCAATTTTAGCTTAGTGCTATTTAGCTGTGCATGAGTAACTTTGTTTGAGATAAGAACCACGGGAATCCCAAAGAATGGTATTCCAGCTGGGATTATCACCAAATGTTTGTGATGAAATAGCTGAAGAATGGGTTTATTTACTCTTTCTCAGAAGTTCACTTTTCACCTTAGTTAGCTCAAGATAGTGCCCAGAAACCTAGAATTAGAAAAATGAGTCTAGTGCCATTTAAAGTAGCAGAAGCAATTAAAATTTTGTATTTTCTAGTAAATAGGACCACTTCTGTTTTATTTATTTATTTATATTGAAATAAGTCTACAAATTTGACTTGAAAAAATACAAAATAAAATAAATCCGCGTTGGATTGGAAAATTTGAAATATAAAAGTAAAACCGACTGCACGAGTGCGGGCGAAAATTTATAATTTTTGATCCGCACGCTAAACCAATAAAAACGCTTGAAAATATTTTTCCATCATTTTTTTCCATACAAAAATTCCCCTGCGAGTTCAAATATTTTTATCTTTGCGCTACTTGGTCTGCAGACGACCAACCTATAGATATAAAAAATTTTGCTCAAAAAAGAAACTGAGCAAGCGTTTTGCTATTTTATGACAAGTATTTGTCATTGAATTTTGTTTTTAATAAATAATAAAAATATTGTATCGTCTAGACCGACTTCGGTACTGTACACATTTTTAACGCAGTCGAAATTTTCAGAATCCCGTTCGCGGCGTCTGTATTTCTAATATTTACGATGTATACTCATAATTGTGTGTATCTGCAAAAAGGTTTCCTTCAGCAGTCGATACGTTAAAAGCTTTGCCTTTTTATATTTCTGTTGTTTAACATCTCGAAAGATATGAGCAGCTTTTAATACAGACCCATGTTAATTGTTCAAATCCCGCTTTCATGTCGACGATTTATTGACTGCGCCCACTATGTCCGGCTTTATTAAGAAAATTCAACGGGTCTTCCATAATAATCGATATTCTCTCGATCGCTTGATCATAATGGAATCCCGAAACTCTTGATGCAAGCGTTCAAAATTAACATACCAATAGATTTCAGGATTACCGGGGGGGGGTGGGTAGGTATAAGGACCCACTTTCGGATCTTCATGTTTCTGCAGTTGGAATAATACAAGGACCTCAATCGTGGACAGAATAAACAAGAAAATGTTAACAAAAACACAATCACAACAATTTCAATCGAATGAAGGAAACGTCAATAATGTAGACGAATTTTATTAAGCAAAAATCATTAGTTAATAACTTCAGACTGTGAGAGCGGGTAAAATCTCACAGTCGTGCAGCAGCCTTTAAGTAACAAGAAAAATCACTGAGGGGCATAAAATGGCCTTAACCTGCTTTTAAAATTATCTTTAGTAAAACAAAAATCAAATAAATAGTTAATTCTATTGAAACTCCTACACACCACTTTCACTGGTTCATTATCGCCAAAGTTGGTTCTGTGTCTATCTAAGTGGAAGAAGTCATGATCTGATCGGAACAATAGTTAATTAAAATAAAGTTAATTGACTTTAGCACATCCGGTGCGTCGATTAGGCCCAGTAGGAGATTACCAATAATTGTACTTTTTAGCAATTCGCATCTATTTACTAGAGTTGTTAAGTTGTATGTTTTGCACCCGGTTAAATATGGTGGTTGTCGCTGTATGTTTACGTGGTATGGTAGATCATGATCATAAATCCATCCGTCTTTCCAGGTCAAGTAGCGTATACACTTCTTTTGAACTTTCTCAACACTTTGGATATGTCGTCTTTGGTATTCGTAGAACGGACACCACATATATACAGCATATTCTTGCTGGGATCGAACATAAGCACAATACAGGTGTGCAACGTTTGACAAAACCGAGCATGGAGTTTGCTCTATAGCGATGCACAGCTCAATGTGCTTAGTTAAGCTCATGTTTTCAACGAAAGTAACCTCTAGGTCTTTACTTTCAACTACTACCTGATGGAGTACACAATTTATCTTGTAGCCTTGTGTAACAGGGTTGGCTTTTTGGTGAAATGATAGAGATTTGCACTTTCCAATATTGAGACTCAGAGAATTAAACTCGCACCATAACGCTAGGTTGTCCACATCTTCCTGTAGTTTATTGGCATCGTCGACTGACTCGATGGCTTTGGAATGCCTTATTACTTCAGTAATATCATTAATGAAGATTGTGAAAATTAATGGGCCAACGTGAGAGCCTTGTGGTACACCAGAGGTTGCTTGTATTCTATTCAACGTTTTACCTGCTATTTCAATATATTGGATTCGAATTCACAAATAAGATTTGAACCAGGCTACAAACTGGCTGGAAAATCCGAACTTGAATATGTGTTTCAAAGTTTTACAACGACTGATGGAGCCGAAAGATTTTGCAAAGTCGGTGAATATTACGTTTTGGGTGGGTTCACCTCAAATATACACCTGCTTCTCTATTTTCTGTCGAGTTTAAAGATGCCGAGATCATTTTAAAAATGAAGTATAAAACTAATTTAAAATATTGTTTCTTAATTTATTTGAAATGAATTAGAATTGAATTAGGATAAACTGAAATAAAATTTGCAATTTTTAAGTTAAAAAACTATTTTAGGTACACGGCATTTTGCACAACCTCTTTAATGGTATCTTACACAGCTATCACTATATCACGCGCATATACAAACGCTTTCACTCTCCTCTCCGGTTCCAACAGTATTCCGCTGATTACCATGTTCAGAAGAGCATGGGTAGCACGTACCTTGCGGTGTACCTCTACTCATCCGTCTTGAAATGGCGAATAGCCGCCCGAGCTAATCCTTACATGACTACCTCAGTTTTCATATGGTTAAAGGCACTTTGTATATTGAGAAATCCAAAATGAAGGAGAAAGAAAGTACAATAAAGTTATGGGTCTTAGGTCTTTTGGGTAGCTATTTAAACGTTCGATGGGCTTGATAAATACCACCTAAATCTTTGTCCACTTCCTAGGAATATGTAACAGATTTAAACACTCAGTGTAGGTGTTATGATGTAAACATAGTGAATGCTAAATACAGCACTCCTGTAAAAGAAGATTATAAAAAGGAAAAGAGGAAATAAATGTGATTCCAATCTTTGTACTGAAGTCAAGCGTTTTGTTAACTTTGGTGAGGCAGATTAAAAGAAACTAAAAAAAAGCAAAAGAAATAAAGAGGTAAATACAGCTAATTAGCTTTAAAAGAAAAGAAAACACAGTGAAAACGGATGATGATAAACGTGTTTTCTATCTACGAGAGTTTCCTATCGACTGGTACTATTCACAATTTCAGTAGAGGTGTGTATATTGGTGAGAAACATCGGCTCTCCGGAGACCTCGAAAACAAATCATATCAATATGGAATGAAAAGCGCGTATTGTTTAAAGCTAAATAATTGCCGGGAGAGAAAATATTAGACTTCTATAATTGAATCAAATCCTTGGCAGTGGGTTGTGAGTTCGGAGGCCAAATACAGTAAACGGTGTTTGAGGCCGCCCACATGTTTTTATTGCGGATAAGCGTAATAATTGCGGAAAGTGCCATGCAAAGTAGATTATGTGAGGTAGAACATAAAAAGCTCACAATCCAGGACGCAGTACAGTTGGTAACATAACCAGGGAGATGTTAGTAGGAACAAGCGAAGCTGTTCACAAAATTTACAGTCCCCAGAAAAGGGACACAGAAAACAGAAAAGCAAGTTCAGCAGGATGCACAAATGCAACCAATGTGGTGCCAAAACTCGGCGTAAACAATCATTTCAGGGATGACGAGGAGGATCCCGAAGAAGACGAAAAATTATTAGACGATGTCGGAGTCAATAGCTTATCCATATTTAACCATTTGTATTATGTGGAAAATCAGAGCAGTAACGACAAATAGAGTATCGATTCGTTTATTAATCAGTTAAATCTTTTCAGTTTCTTACGTTTGAAATCGATACCAGTTCATTCAAAAAATGCATGCAACATAAAATGGAGCCTTTCAAAACGTTATTGAAAGTGACTAACCAACTATTAATCCATGTGGCGGGATACATTCGAGTGTCGATGTTGCACAATGGTGAGTCGATAATGCTTATTTCCGCTTATTGGTCGAGCCCGGTTTAAGGCGCTAAAACTGAAGATCAACATGAACAGTATTAACGATAATTGTATTAATTTGTCAACTTTGCTTCAGAATTATAAAGTATTCCAATGAAATTCCGGACCGTTCCGTTTGTCTACAGGGAGAAAGTTGAGAAGGAATTGGACACATTATAAACCATAGGAGCAATTTGTAAAGTAGACACTTTAGAGTGGGGCACACTCGGTTTTAGAAAAGATGGTATTTTACGGTTGTGTGGAGACTATACGGCAATGGTCAATACATTTTTGGAGAGCGTCAATCACCCGCTACCAAGTGTTGAAGAATTGTTTGATGCGCTTCAAGGCTGCAAAACATTTTCTAAACTGACCCTATCACGGCCTACCATCAATTAGAAGTAGCAAGTAGACCAAGAACCGCAAAAAGTACTGGCGTGGTCTATCCATTACTAATTACGGGACAAAGAGAGCGGAAACATTTGATAAATTTATTCGGGGTTTTCGAAGAGATCTAATAAGGCCGGATTTAAGAGGCGATGGGGCAAGTGCCAATTTTTTCAAAAAAAGATTAAATTTTAGAAGAAGAATCTGGCCAAAGCCCTTTGTAGATTAATTAATTATTATTAATTAATTATAACCTAGGCACTATTTCACCCAGCATCAAAAGGTTCAGCAGAAAAAAGAGAATTTCTATATGCATAGAAACACAGTTCATTCGGTGACAGCGAAAACTCCGTTTGAGATTCACTAGGAAAGCCAGATTGCGGTGGGAAGCCCTATTACCCAAGAAGAGAGGGAGCAGACTAAAATAACGGAACAAAGGAAAGTAAAAAAATAAATTTCAATAGAAAGTAGAAACTTTGCTTCAGGAAACTATGATGTAGGTTGGGTGGCAGAAGTATTGGGGCTGAGATGCTAACCAAATACATACTAACCACATAACAATCTATTTGGAAAGCTAGTATGAAAATTCAAAGATGGAAGAGAAATTTAATGTAAATAGGGTTAACGGTAAAAAAGGAATAGGAGTGAGGGGCTTCGAGATGTCGTAAGGCAGAAAGCGAGACCAGTGCCGATCCAAGGTTTGCGAGCATCCCCCAAATCAGACATATTAGATTTATAGATTAGGTGTATCATTAGGTAATTTAAAGTCGGACGTTCTTACGATAAATAAGATAAAAATGTTAAGAAATGTAAAAACAACAAACATAATCAAAGCACAACCTGGTTGGGCCGGAGGATTTAAATGGTTTGAAGCCGTTCATCGCCTACAGAATTCGTTGTTTGTCAATAAGTGCTGTGCCCTATCGATCCCTCAAAGTTTCCTCCAAAGTGATTTTCGATACGAAGCTTCAAGGGTTACGCACTTGAAAATGTTCATGAAACATGTAGTCTAATTTAATAACTGCTAGTGATTGTATTAGTAGAGATAATCTTCATAAAGCGTGAGGACTTGGATCCATACATTTATAGCTACGGTGCTCACCTCTAGACAAGTCGCAGTTGTGTTGCTCTCGCTACACTGTAAGGGTAGAATTTTGTTTTGAATTATTTTTCGGAAGAATGTTGGTTCTAATGTTCTCCGGTTTACCTGAGAGTATGATTCAATACCCGGTCGCTAAGGCCACAAATTCTGTTAATATTTACCAAAGGTTCTTGAATAATGAACTAAGTCTTACCTCGATTTTGCCAATCGAAAAGGCAGAGCGTCCCAATTGGCTTTGGTGTTGTGATGCGGGTGGCCCTGAATTAATTGGAGCATCTTTAAGAGCTTAATACCCAATTCTGCATACTGCCCGGTATTGGGGGCAAATTGGTCACGTTACTCACTGCAGGAACCATCTTAATTGGGTAGCTTTACCACTTCTTCAGATTGTTCTTCTATATTATTTACGGCTCCTTTGCTTTCATGTACTCTAAGAGTTATTGACAAAAACCGAATTTGTTAACAAAGCTTGTAAGAGGGGTATTTGGAAGAGGGGTTAGCGGTTAGTTATTTATAATTATAGTGGAAATTCAAGAGTCCGCTTTCGTCTCCTCTGTTTGACGGTTTTCTAATTATTCGCAGGAACATTAACATTGCTTGGTTCAATAATGTCCTGAATTTGATCCTAATTTGGCACGGTCGTAGCACGGCATTAATATGTCCACAAGTGTCGTACCTCAACAACTTACTTATTCTTGTAGAGGTCCGCAAATCGATGGTCGCATGCTGCGCGCGTAGTCTTAGATGAGCACCGCAGTAACGTTGCGTCCGAATTACCTCTATGATTGGCATTAATTTTACCCAGCATTGATTTTGGTGAGCGCCGGTGGTTTCGGTTAGTTTGAATATTTATTTTACATCATAGTTCCAAGAGGGTTCACTTGGGCAGTGATCCTGATATACAGGTAAGGTTATATAGGCTTTGCCAATGGACCCTAGTCTGAGTCTACTTGAAAAGTAAAAATGAAAGAATATCCAAGCGAATTTTCATGACGTTTAGGTCATTTTTAGAAAATGGTCATTTGTATGTACTTGCAAAATCACGAGAAAAATATCTCAGCTGTTCCCATAATGTTTATGCGAATTACGCATCACAGGTTTACAATTTTTTGCGACATATAGTGTGTTATAGGGTAAGATATAGCTTTCCTACCAGAACTCGAATCCGTCAAAATCAATAATTAACAAAAAAAATTTACTCCTGGGCCTGACTAAATGGTTTACTGTCCGATAATCAGGTAGTTTTTTGCAAGTTTGTGTAAACTTAGATATTTACCGATTTCTGACTTTCACCGTAACATATACAATGCAAATGTTTTGTATTAAGGCCAGAATATGTTGAGAATTCTTAGGCCAACTGAGATATCCCTACGGACCCAAACGCATCTCTGGTATATGGAAAAAAGCATGTGCTCTCCCAGGCTAAAATATATTCAAATTTTATATCTTTGTTGTTTATGATTGTGCATACTTTGCATCGGCCACAGAAAACCCTTATTTCTATCTCAATTTTTAAACTTAGCTTCTCAACAATTTAGTATTGGTGATTGGGTTATGATGGCAGTGGTTCAGTAGATCGTTTGACTGATTTCACTGATACAACGTGGTATGTCCAGAAATTAGGGTTGAAATAGGGATTTCGGTGCCTGATTCTGAACTACTAGGGGTATGCGCAATCATGGGCAGTATATTAAAACATCTTAATCAAGTAATTTTTGTGAAAATTGGGAGATTTTCGTCAAAGAACGCAACTTAATAACAATTTTAGCCAAATCGGCTAAAACGGCAAGACTTGAGGTAAATATCTAAAAAAAAAAACTTATCCGGATCTATTTGCAAGCTGAAAGAACATTGAACCATAAACTCATAAAACCACAGCGTTTAAGATGTTAAAACATTACATAGCACATTATATTTAATTTTACATATATATACAGTTAATTTATATATGATGCGGCACGACTGCACGATCCGGATTTACGCTTGTTCGATCCTCTCGAATTTCGACGTTTCCGTTTACCTACATTAATGTGGGATGATGAACGACGTCGTTTACGAGCACGAAACGCTTCTACAATATACGGCCATTTATCTTGATCAGTCATTGCATTCCAACTTTTAGCACCGTCGATCGCGATTTGTATCATTGAGAGGCCACAATGGGTTTTACGAAAGTGACGTAAATAATTTAGGAATGGATTGCGGGTTGTAGGACCTTCTTTTGCACATTTACCTTGCGGTTGGCCTGCTTTGTTTTGGGCCGATGACTCCGCATTGTGGCATGGTGGTGGTGCTTTTGGTGAAATCTTAGGTGTTGGTGCTGCTGCAGGTGGCTTACCCGATGCTGGGCTTTTTGGGCACGATACTGGTGGACTATGTGCTTTTCTAGTTACTGTTGATGGAGATTTTTTACATGGGTTGGCGGCCGCTACCGGTTTAGTCTGTTGACAACTGGCAAAGCACATACTACATATTTTCTCCAGTATATTTTCCTGCTTTTTATTTTTGTCTGGTGATTTCGGACATATTTTTGGGGCTTCTTTCGGAGGTGGCGTACAATATTTACCGGGTTTTGTTTTTGATTGGATCTTGACTCGCTTTGACATTGGCGCTTCCTTTTTTATATAACAAACGAACAAATAATTTTGAAAACTTTAATATTTTTACAATTCAGAAAATTGGAAAATACAGAATTTTGATGTTATTTTTGCAAATGTTTTTCGTTAAATTTTAAATACTAAACAAACTTTTGTCCTGGAATACTGTGATTTGATACATCCATTATTTTATATAGTTAACTAGATTAGACTGTTAGCTGACATCCAAACCGGCCAGCCTTTCAAATCACCATGTTTGCACGCACATGTATCATGTTTTCATGAACCAGGTTAGAGTTAGGTGTTGAGTTGAAATTAGGGTTTCGTTAATTCTAAAACGGCGTTGATCATCCCGAGGGCCGGTATAAAACCGGTTCTCTGAAAATCGGTTTGGGGAGGGGAAAACCCGAAGAATAAAAGCCGTCTTTTGCGACCTCGTGTGGACTTCGGCCCATGGAGTAGAGTTACGTAGGTTGAGTTAAAATTGTGAAACGCCCTTAGTAAATTTAATTTTATTCGTGCCTGTCCTGAAAAATATTTTTAAATATTGTTTTTTATTTTAAATATACATATTTGTAGTTTGTTGTCCGTCGTTTTGAGATCACACATTTTTAACTTTGTTATGTTGAGCCAAGTTCGTAGAGCATTTTCATGCGGCAGCCATCAATCCCATTCATTTAGTCGAGTTCAAATTAACTTAACGAAATTCAAACCCTACTCTGTTTCCATTACCATTACCATGTTTCCATGAACCGAGTTAAATTGGGTTTAAGTTTCGTTGAGTTAAAAACATGGCGGCGTTAACCCATACCGTTTCCATGAACATCGTAAATCGAGTTAATTTGACAGCTGCGTCTAATGTGTAAAATAAAATTTTTTCAAAAATTACAAATACAATTTTGCTTTCGTCGTCATTCCAATGCACCCTAGACGACATTTTGTTTTAATGAATGGATGTTAACGAGTTTATGTATAAAAAAAATTAAAAAAATGTTGACAGATAGAATCTAATCCAACCACACTAGTTTCGTTGAATTTATTTGGGTTTAACGAAACTCAACCCTAATCTGTGTTTCCAAGCACGTAAACCTGAGTTAACCTAGGTTAACTCTGTCATGGAAACATGGTATATGTTTCCATGTACCGAGTTAAAATAGGTTTAGGTTTCGTTGAGTTGAAAATTTGTTGGTGTTAACTCGTACCGATGCCAAGAAACCGAGTTAAGTTGACAGCTATGATAATATTTATTTCGATAGTTTACTCATTTTCAAGGTTAATTTTAAAATATTTTTACTCAAAATCTGTATTTTAAAAGTTTACAATGAGCGTCATTTTAAAATACACGTAAAAAACGTTGACAGATAGAACCTAACCCAACCGTTCATGGACTAGTTTCATGGACTTAAAACAGATTTAACGAAACTCAACCTTAACCTGTGTTTCCATACGAACGCTAACTCCAACTTAAGCCACTTTCAACACTGCATGGAAACAACATAATGGATATTAATAATTTCGTTGAGTTATAAAGGGTTATCCAATTCGAGTTTGATACAGTAGAAATCTGTATACCGACATTTGTCAAAGATAAACGTCAAGTACGCTGTCATTTATTTAGTTGGCATTCTGCCATTTAAGAATATGGAGCATTTAACATACGCAAATTGGGTGTTGGAAAAACAGGCCGTCGATGCTGATTTTTCGAACAAAATTTTCTTCAGTGATGAAGCTCATTTTTCGCTTGGTGGATGTCAATTGGCCAATTAACATGGCGGCGCTAATCCGTGTCGACTCCATTGATACAAATTAAAGTACTCAATTTGTTTTGAACTATGTTTTTCTCGCCCATACAGATTTTTTAAGCAAGAATGCGACCATAAGAATATGTTTGTTACTGACCAGCAAAACTTCAAGAACTTTTCGTTCAGTTTCGTTATATTTGAATTGTCACTTAATATTTTTTGACAAGAGCGAAATTTTTGCCCCAACTGAAGGAAACATCAAAACTCACATTCAAATGTCACGTTCAAAATTTTAGTGTCTGATTTCCGTAACTACATACTTTCGTTAAAATTCCGGAAGGTACATCTTACGGTCTCTTAAAAGACTCCCAGGTCAATGGTAAACATATTATATTTTTATATTTTGGAAGATGGGATCTTTTCTAACCCAACTAACTTCGTTGAGTTAACTACACCATAGAAGCTTAGTAAATAATATGAAAATTATTGTAAACGGAAGTTGTTTCATAGTTGAAATTGATTCCTAGTGCATATTGTATACCTCCAACACTAAATTAAAAAAGGGATTCAAGATTAATGGAACTAATAACTTATAAACTGATTTTGGATTTTGTTACATTTTATTTAAGCGCCATACAATTTACGAAAAAATGTTAATAGAACAGATAAATGACACCAAAACGGGTTCACATTACCAAGGTGGTATGTTAGCACCTAGACGATCTTCTCGGACCTGGTGGTCCGGGTGATTTTATGGGGGACCCAATATGCGGTTCACAAAATACTTCATCTTGTGGCATTCTTCCTCCTGATCGCTGCGGCGAAAAGGGACAAGGTGGTTGTGATGCACGTTGGTGTCCTTGTAGGGATGCACGTTGTGGGTGAAGTTGAACCGGGGATCCCATACCAGCTTCTTCAATTTGTGACCTTATACGTTCATTTTGCCTTTGTGCTGCCGTAAGACCTTGATTAGCACCAATTGGAGATAGTATACAACCACCTGGTAATGGGTAAACTAATAATCTTTCTCCTCTCACACCTTCCACACGAGGTTCGTGAAGGTTTTCCGTGGCCGCATGTTGTCTGCCTCGCATTAAAGATCCTCCTCCCTCTCTAGAAGATGTCGATTCACGTTGGGATGAATGCCTTGGGGCTGTTCCTCGTCTTCCAGCCGGATGTGGTGGACCTCTTCTGCAAGGCGCCGAGACATTCATCGGGATATTATCATATGCCTGTTCCATTTCTCGACAGGGTTCTGTAACATTTAATGGTCCTGGAGAGCTTGCTGATAGCGAGAATCGATCTTCATCAGGACCAACTAACATATTTCTCAAATCCATCAACTCTTGTCGTAATCTTGTTTTTGTATTTCTATTTTTTTTTCGCATCGCGTTGGCCCACAGACATGCTAATGCTGTAACGCATCCCGACAGACCAATATATAATTCTTTATTCGGTATAAAAGCCATGTTTACCCCAGGATTAATTAGTTCAATAATTTTAAATAAAACAGCATTAAATATTAAATATAATTATTAGTATGATAAATAATTACAACAATTTAATTTCGATTTGAATAACAGCAAAATTTTGTGATTTATAAAAAATAAACAAATTCAGGTTCAAGCAGTATGGCAATGATGATATGATTTTATTAAAAGGGGTCCCGACCAAGTAGAAACAGATTTACGTCAGATTATAACCCGCTCACATGAGCTTTCTTTCAATGCGTTTCTCGCGGCTGATTGATTCTGGCATTAACATGCGATACGAGTAGAGCGAAACAGCTACAAGAAATGGATCCTCGTCATTTTCAAATTGACTAGAAACCAGTGCGGACACGTTTCATCTGCCACTGTTCAGTAAATAATATATAAGAGTTATAGTTAATGGAAATTGTGCGTCTCTTGGATATACTACCTATTATAACTGCTAAGCCAGGCTCAACAGGTATATGTATAACTTACCATACTAACGTATAATAATTAAAATACTAGTACGTCAATGAACCTATACAGTAAAAAATGGTTTTGTATTTCCTGACTTATATGCACAGCAGAAGTGCAGTTAAATTTATAAGATCAGCAAAATTATTACTTAGCAGTTTTTACAACAACACACAGTAGCAGCTCTACCTTAACGTCATTTATTGAAAGCAGTTTGTGTCCATAAACAACAGAGATTAAATCGCAACTAATCGCACCAGTTTTCATCTGTTACTCATCACCCTCGAAACAGAGGAACTCATCAAACAACAAGAGATCATCGCCGACAAGATATCCACCATGAGGCGGAACTATGTAAAACACGGCGACCATTGCAAAGTCACAGTTATCTAGAAGACTGTATATTGCAAAATTGAAGAAGCTGTATGCAAAATTCATCTCAGCCGACGACACAATCATCGAGATGTCGCCGCTAATTGATAACCATTCTTAACTTAAAGATAGGAAGCAGGCATCAGAAAATTACGAAGTATCTGATCAATTACAATCGTCATCATTTAGTGCCAGCAAGCCAGACAACAATACTAATGATCAAAACAGGTTAGAGCCACGTCGGATTGAATCGTCGGAGCAGCTTGACAACCCGCTGTTCAAAAAACAAGAATTACTCGTGCGTCAACTATATCAACATATACATGAAATCGAGTCAATCAACATATACATCAACGGATGATCAAGATCGATTAGTTGCATATAACGATCTTGATAGAAACAGATGAGAAAGATCGGAGAATTAACTACTTCCTCAGGAATTACTACGGCACCTTAGTGGGTACGGGTGGTCAAAGGGGTCAAAAGCCAAATACAGCTCCGCAACAGGTGCGCAGCATCATACTACAGAAAGTGGATATACCAACATTCACTAGAGATTATGAAACCCGGAGCTCGTTCAACGATTTATTCACGGCCGATACAGTCAATATCATGAAGCATGGGATTTGCTACTGGCCAGGTACAATAATCCCCGGCTCGTTGCGAACAAAAATTTCAAGAAGCAATGGGCACCGCTAAATCAACATCACGGAAAACACAAGGCAATTCATCGACTGTACAACTTTTAAAGCAGATCAACGCTGCTACTGTTAATTCTGTTTGTTGGGTTAAAGCATGCTCCAAACGTCACCCGCTCGACCAAGTCGGCAAATTCGACAAAAATGACGAGGTTGGAGAGAGCTAGCTTGATGAACACCTCAAACCTCTGTGAAAGATGTCTCAAGCAACAAAGTGGCTCGTGCAAGGCGAACCTGCATTGCAACTATGCGGCGTCTTCTCTGCCAAACAATCCCTATTGGTAAACCCACAGGCACCTGTATTGTGGCCTACTGCAATAATTAAGGCGGTGTCGGGTAATGGTCGGCCAATCACCTTAAGGGCTCTGATAGACGTGCCATACCAAGCCACATTAATCACCTTCAAGGCGGCTAACATGCTTAATCTCAAGTTCGATGATGAATTCCGTCTAAACATTGATGCGTTGGTTTTCGAGAAATGCGCTCAAAGGTACCCCGAAATCAGCATCAACACAAAATTAACTGAAAACACTTGGAAAATCTACAACTCGCCGACCCACTTTACAAGCAACCTCAATCAATTCATATACTGTTAGACGCCGATTATTATATCCGTTCATCTCCACTAATGGTTTAATAAAGGGCGGGCAACCTTAACCAATAGCTCAAAACACTGAGCTCGGATGGATTATCATTGGGAGTCCTAGACCTATCGAGAATCAGAACATAACAACCATGATAACCACCAAGGCAATATAAGTACAACTCAAGTTATTTATCGAGAACGACTCCATTCCAAAGAAAATAAATCGTACTGAAGAAGAAATAAGAATAGTAGAATACTTCCAGACAAATTTAGAACATAGCCCTGATAGTAAATATACAGTAAAGATTGCCTTTAAATCGGATACTTCTAACTTACGCGATTATAAGAAGGTGGCTGCAGCCAGACTAATACAACTGGAAAGAAATTTTACGTTTCCGGATCCATTGTTTAAACAAAAAAACAACAAACCGGTGCAAAAATGACAACCGGCGTATCTTAGAACGATTTAATTTTGACTGGCCCTAAGCTGCAGCCTTGCCTACATCCTCCTTCAATGACGGAAGCACAAGTTTGTCGTAACCGCCGACATTGAAATAATGTACAGACAAGTATGGGTACATAAAGATGATCGGGATTTTACTAGCAGTAAGAACTCTGTTACAACTAACACAAGAAAAACACGGCAACTACCCAACAGCATCAAGAATTTTATCATCGGACGTCTGCGTAGATGGCATGCTGCCGGGACCGACGCCTTAGAAGAAGCTGTAGCGGCCGTGAATGAATTAATAACAACTAAATTTATGATGCAAGATCTGGGGATTGGATGGGACGATGCACTACAACCGAATATCTACAATAAGAAGCATTTTGTCCGAAACCACATGGTGGTATGTGAAATCTTCTAAAAACCCAGCAGATTTGGCTACCACAGATACTACGCCATTAACCCTGGGTAATAATAACTTGTGGTGGAATGGACCAGACTTCTTGTAACTCGAAACAACGTACGACAGTTTCGATGCAGCCAACGCTGAATGCATCGTAGGATAACTACAACAAGAATAATTAAAAGATAAGACGCTATCAGTTAATTTAGTTACATCAAATGATAACACGTTTAACAAATTATTCGAAAGACACCCAAGCTTTATTTAGCACAAATCGCACAAGGACAGACGTACAAATCGTACAACGAAACGCTATCCAGTCACGAGTTCCAATAAGCAGAATGGGCAATAGTCAAAGTCATACAACATCAAGATTTTACTAGCGAAATCGAGCATCAAACACCTTGAAATGGAAAAGCCGACTGTTGCCTCTGAATCCAGTGATCGACGTACACAGCCTGTTGAGTGAGAATGGTCGACTACAAAATTCAGATCTATCATTTGCCGCACAAATTCCTCTAATATTAAACAGGAACAACTTACCTTACAGATCATGTAGGATGCTATAACCGCAATTCGTTGCATGGGGACATGCAATTGACAAAAAGGGCTGTACGGCAAGATAATTCAGAAATTCTTCAAATGCTTCCGTCACAAACAATACAAAGCAGAGCAACTTACCCGCAGCCACGATTCAACTGCGAAGATTATTTGCTAACATTGGCATCGATTAGGCTGGTCAAATCCAACTAAGGACAACTGGAAGAAGGGGCTTCAAGGCATATAAAAGCTATATAGCAATATTTGTATGTATTGTTACAAAAGCCATACATATTGAGTAGTGAGCTGACAAACAACTGAGGCTTTCATTTCAGCATACACATGGTTCGTTTCAAGGAGAGGGTTATGCTCAAACATTTACCCCGATAACGGAACTAACTTCGTAGGGGCTGATACGGTCTTAATAAGAACTGCGATAACGCCATGACAACACTACCAACTGGCATAGCGAGTACATGTTGGCGACGGATGGAACCAATTGTCATTTCATTCCACCTCACACTCCTCACTTCGGGGGTATTTGGGAGGGAGGTATCAAATCAATCAAGTTTCATCTCAAGAGAACAAAAGGAGTGACTGACAACACTGACTGAATGACCTTCAAGGAATTATATACTGTCACGGCCCAAATTGAAGCATGTCTCAATTCTCGACATCATCACTGGTTCATTATCGCCATAGTTCTGTGCGTCTATCTAAGTGAAAGAAGTCTTTTAGTTGTCATCTAGGAACCTTCTTTTCAATTGTAGGGGATTACCAATAAATGCACAATTCGCGCCTATTTTCTAGCGTTGCCAAGTTGACATACAACTATATTCACTTAAATATGGTGGTTGGCGCATTTTCATTTTTCAATGTTGAGACTCAGAGAATTAAACGAGCACCATATCGCTTCAATTTGTTCTTGTAGTTTATTGGCATCGTCCACTGTCTCTGTAGATTTTGAGCTGATCTGCGAACATCAGGATTTTGGATGCTTTATTACTTCAGTAATACCATTAATGAAGATTTATGGGCCAACGTGAGAGCCTTGTGGTGCGTCAGAGGTTGCTTGTATTGTAATCAATCTTTTATCTCCTATGCAAATATATTGGATGCTATTACTCAAACTATATTTGAACTAGGGTACGAACTGGTTTGGAAAATCCGAATTTGAAAATGTTATTAGTAACAGGAAAACACTTCGTCAAGCTACTTGGGAATTCCAAGAGCCAACTACTTTTACCAGAAACAATAAATGTATTCCATTGACCATAGCAAAAATCCCACAAGGTCCCCGCATACCCAAAAAAAATCAAGCACAGTCAGAATTGTCGAGCGTTGAGCATTCCGTCCGACGCTTTTGGGAATCTGACTCCTCAATTCTAGTAGCCTAATGATGAAAATACATTTTTCCAAGATTACGTTAACATATCAATAAAATCGTTTGGGTAGCTAGCACAAATCATTACGAACTTAGATTCTGTACTTAAGGAAACCTTTCGTGAGGTTTTGGTTGATTGGAACTTTTACCAGAAACAATAAATTTTTTCACCTCGACTTATTTAAATGCCCCATCATCCGGTTTATCAGCCCTCCAGTACTACCACCAAGGTTGTGTTTCATGCGCCATTAAAACAGCGTATCTAGAAAGATCCGATTCAAATAGCACCAATACATAATTTTTACAGACGCCGATATTGGGAACTTGTTTAAGCAAATTCTGATCCAACACAAAGACAGCGTATACCAAACTATTTTCCGGCCTGAAAGTCCAATGTAAACTACACCACTTTCGGTTATACCCCGCACATATGGTACCTCTCCAGCACTATTTTTAGCCACCCAATTACTCCATTATAATGCTGATAAATTTGTTGTCAAGTTGTCGATTGGTTCAAAACTCCTAAAATCCCATTTTTACTTGTTTGAGTTAGAAGAATAAGAATAATAAGAATGATAAGAATGATAATATTGATAAGAATGATAACAATGATAAGACTGATAAGAATGATCAGAATGATACGAATGGTCAGAATGATACGACTGATAAGAACGATAAGAATGATAAGAATGATAAGAATGATAAGAATGATATGAATGATAAGAATGATAAGAATGATAAGAATGATAAGAATGATAAGAATGATAAGAATGATAAGAATGATAAGATTGGTAAGAATGATAAGAATGATAAGAATGATAAGAATGATAAGAATGATAAGATTGGTAAGAATGATAAGAATGATAAGAATAATACGAATGATAAGAACGATAAGACTGATAGGAATGTTAGAATGATAAGAATGATAAGAATGATAAGAATGATAAGATTGATAAGAATGATAACAATGATAAGGACTAATCGAACTCTGATTTACCTTTATGGCCCCTTTTCTATCACTTCCGGGTCCAAATTAGATTTTTTTTCGTACCGATCGGGTTGGATAGTTTAAAATAAATTAAAACACTGTGCAAGTATGAATATAATCACATTTTAATTTCAATTAACCGTGAACACAGCTCTTGCTGCGGAAAATGGAGACAATTTTTACTTTTAGAAATGGCCGTGCACCATTGCATAGGCTTATATTGTATTGGTTGTACTACTTTTGGCTTTGGTTCGCACGCAGAAGACTGGGTAGAAAATACTTTTTTTGGTAAGCATCTAGGCTGATGTTCTCCTAGGTTTTGTTGCGCTTTTGCAATCGGCTTTAATGATGAACGATTTTGGCAAGTACATGATAATTTTCTGTTAGGTAATGTGCTGTTAGGCTGAAGTGCACGTTTATTTATTTGAGCCTTTGACACATTTTGCTGGATCTGTGGTATGACATTTTTCACTGGCAATGAAGCGTTTAGCGTTTGTTTTTGTTGATACTGGCACGGGCCGCCGGCCACTTGTGTCGTTTTTTGTATCGGGCTTTTAGGCTGCGGTCGTTGTTCGTTTGTATAAGTTTTACTATGATATTGTTGCAAGACCTTAGATAGTGATGAAAGTGATGATTTTAAGCAAGGGCATGGCGGTAGGGGCCGAGGTGGCGATTGAATTTTCTGAAAATTTCCCTGATTCTGTGATGAAGTTTTCCGTTGTGGTGCATTGTGGCAAGCACACAAAGAATTTGATTTGTCATTGCTTTCTTCATTCGTCGGGCCCAAAGAATGTCTCATTTGTCTATCGCGTTTCTTTTCCTCGTACCGCTTTATTTTCACATTTAATTGTTCAAGTTGGGTTTTCAGTCCTTTCATAGCTACTTTATGAACATTATTACAACTAAGATTACCATTATATTTTTCGGACGTTTGGTTTTTTACAGGTGGCGTCTTACTAGATTTCTCCCCAACTAGCAGTGGCAAACATTTTTTTCTTTCTTGCAAAGTAGATGACTGATTAGAGACTACAGAAAAGGTAAGTGGTATTTCCGTTAGATTTTTTTTATTTTCAGGTACTATTGAGTCAGGCCCATTCAACATTTCTTCCCGATTTAACAATTCCTGTCTCAGTATATTTTTTGTGGATGTGTCTTTCCTTTTCAATGAATTCGCCCACAGGCATGCTAAAGCTGTCATACATCCCGTTGTTCCAGTAAACAATTCTCTATTATTTATATATGTCATTTTTATATCAGATTCCAAATATTAAGAAAATTTAAATTATTAAATTACTAAATAATTATATAGATAAATAAATTTTTTTAAATAGTTACAAAAAAAATTTAAGTTTGACCACGAAAAACAAAATTACTAATTTGTAAAATGTCGAAATAAATTAGTTTTGGTAGGGTTAGCCTACTTAATTCCAGCCGTCTTTCCAGCCAAGAATAGGAACGAGGTATTTGTTGAAAATACTAGCATTTTCAACAAATCTAGAAGTGTTCAGAAATTTTTAAATCGGGACTGGATACGCGCCATAATGTAGCACCTACAGATAAACTGGATTAGAGTTTTATAGTTCGGGATTGGTAAGCATCTTTACCATAAATTTCGAAATAATGATTCAGCAATTTAGAAATAGCAATTTAAGAAGCTTTCTGTAAATTATTGGAAAATGAGCTTTTGAAGAGTTCAGATCCCGTTTTCATACCATTGCGAAACAAATAAATATCCGGCACTATTTATTGCGTACGAATGTGAAGTCTGGCAGGGTGCTGTCGAAGTCGTTATAGCGGCGTCATGTGCATCTCGAAAATGAGCTCTTGACGATTCCAGGTAACAGTGTTAGATAACATGACTGTGGGCTGTTTGTTAGAATTTCAACATATCGCGGTGATGGATTTGCGTTTGCCTTCATCATCACTCTAATGAGCATCGCAGTAACCAATTATAAAGGGTGGTTAAATTTTAAGGGCCGACGTTGAATGTGAACCACACCTAAACGTCAAGTTTTTTTCTGCATTTAATTTGACATTTCTCAATTTCAGACTAACTCAATTTGAACCATGGAAAGATACACAATCGAGCAACGCGTTAAAGTTATTCAGGCATATTATGAAAATGGGCGTTCAATTCAAAATGCATATCGTGCACTTCGTGATTTTTTCGGTCAATTTAATCGTCCAAATGTGCGTACAATCGGAAAAATCGTGCAAAAATTAGAGCAAACCGGGTCTGTAGGAGATTTTAAAACACCAGTGCATGCTCGTACAGCTCGTACAGCAGAAAATATTGCTGCTGTTCGCGATAGTGTGGCTGAAGAGCCGTCCACCTCAACTCGTCGTCGTGCCCAACAATTGCACCTCTCACGCTCGTCGTTGATGAACATTATGCATAAAGACTTGCATTTACACGCTTATAAGGTGCAATTGACTCAAGAACTAAAGCCTCTTGACCATTCCAAACGTCGTCAATGGTCAGAATGGTGGCAAGAAATGGCAACAGTGGATGATCAATTTTCGAAGAAAATCATCTTCAGTGATGAAGCACATTTTCACCTCAGTGGATTCGCCAATAAGCAGAATTGCCGCATTTGGGCGAATCATAATCCAAGAGTGATTGTCGAAAAACCAATGCACCCACAAAGAGTGACTGTTTGGTGCGGTTTATGGGCTGGCGGCATCATCGGGCCGTATTTTTTCCAAAATGAGGCCGGTTAGGCAGTTACTCTGTATGGTGTTCGCTATCGTGAGATGATAACGAACTTTTTATGGCCCGAATTGGAAGATATGGTTGTGGACGATATGTGGTTTCAACAGGACGGTGCCACTTGCCACACAGCTAACGAAACAATGGCTCTTTTGCGCGACAAATTCAATGGCCGTGTTATCTCACGTGGTGGCGATGTCAATTGGCCGCCAAGATCATGTGATTTGACACCGTAGGACTTCTTTCTTTGGGGTTATTTGAAAGAAAAGGTGTACGTCGATAAGCCGGTAACAATTCAAGAGCTAAAGGATCAGATAATTCGGCACATTAACGGCATAGAACCTCAATTTTGCCTAAGCGTCATCGAAAATTTGGACCATCGGGTCGAGGTGTGCCACCGAGGTCGCGGCAGCCATTTGGCCGATATTTTGTTCCATACATAATTGAACCATACCATATTATATTATATTATGATGGTTTAGAAATCCTGAGTAATTTTTTAAATTTTGCTCCCGGTAATTCATAGGCGTTACTCACATCTCTAAGATGCCTCAATTCAAGAGTGTGACTTGGTCTAAAAAAATTAATTTATATTATCATTTGCTCCTTGTTTTTAGAAACAGTATTGTAACCTTCTTCTTCTCTCTTCTCGGGCCAACAAAATTACATGTAAATAATTTGGCATTTTGATTGTTTAAATTTCTTTCAAAATAAAAATTCAAAACATATTTTTTTCCACATAAAATTCGATAAAATCACTAAACTTGGTAATTTTATTTTTGACGTGTATAACATAAAAAATGTTTAGTCGTCAGAATACAAAATCACGATTTTATTACATAAAATAACATAAAATGATAAAAAGTATGTCCGAGAATCGGCCCCATTAGACTTTCATCATTTTCTAAATGTGGCGTTCCGATATGCCTTTAGTGATGTAGAAATCTATAAGGTCTGGGATTTTGTTAGGATCAGATGGCCAGTACGTTGGTTTCGCTCCTGAGTACAATTCACAGTTTGAGTATTGGACAGCTGCAAGTAATTCGTTGCCTTTTGGAGAGGTTAATCTTGAACCCCAGAAAATATGTTTTGCATTAAAGTCACCTCCGATAATGAAGTTACTTGCTAATTTCTGGAACAGGTTAATGTAGTCTTCTTTTTTTAGGTTATCCGTGGGGGACAATATATTGCAGATATATTACAGGTGTTGTGATAATCATATCTTCATGATGATTAATATTATCACTAATAAATATTGCTGACCCTCCTCTTGCCCGTTCTGCTGGATGTGTGGTATATGGTAACAAGTATATTTGCGGATTGATCTGCTAGATCTTGTGTTAATCCGTTTGCATTCCATATGGCTATTCTTAATGAGTAGTTCTGATGTCTGGTTTCTGCTCCGGAATTATAAATTGAACTATGTATTGCAGACATTATTTAATTTTAGCTATTTTGCAAATTTTCGGTATCGTTGGTGTCATTTTCTTTCGAATTTGAAGGGGCCTGTGCATATATATAATTCTCCCTACGCATAGGTACTTCATTTCTTGCTCGATCCTTATTTGAATGACTTAGAGGGGGTTTCCTTGTCTGATCCTTCATTTTCTGTAGCTCCGTAGCAACCTCACTTCCTCGGTAGCTGACTGGATGCTGCGCGTTACAATTTATACATTTTGCTGGTTCTTCTTTAGATAGTTTGTAAGCTTGTGTTGGGTGTTTTCCAGCACATTTGACACATCTTGGTTCGCGCGCGCAATATTGTTGCGTATGGTTACAGCCGATCTTTACTCGCATGTTGAGTATGCCAGTTATATTGTAAACCTTTTCTACTTGCTCGAATTTATTAAGCGTTAGCATGAACAGGGAAAGTCCTCTTTTTGATACGGATTCTAGTTGGATCTCTCAGCTATGTTTCTCTTTTTTGGGACGATATGGGTGATTTTTCCTTATTCAGTTTCATTAACAAGTTTCTGTATGCGTTTGGGTTTGAGTTAAACTTCCATACATTATTGATGCAGTGATCTCACTCATTACACTTTTGATTTCTGATTAGTTGGTTACTCCTACTATAAAAATCGGCGGAAAGGCATTTACTGTTCGGGTGATTTTTCTACCTCCAGTGAGGACTCAGCTTTTCTTTTTTTAATATTCTTGTTTTGTTAAGCGTTTTCCTTCTTCAGCATCTTATTTATTTTATTTATTTTTCTCAACCAAAAATCATACATCAACAGTTAACAATAAAAATGTAACAAAACAGACAGGCTAAGAAATTAGGTTAATCTATGTCAAAGACAGTAGCGATTAACCTATTACAGTCATCAAAAACAAATTAATTGTAATGTGGGGATATAAAATAATTCAATCATATCATTATAACTATTAAGTAAAAAATTAACAAAAATTAAAAAAGTACAAATTTAATTTAATATAAAAGCATTAAAAATTGAAAACATTCATATGCAATAAAAACTTATCTAGCAAACATAAATTCAACATCTCTATTATTCAGCAACCAAACCTTCACATGACTATTAAACTTATTGGTAGATATCATCAATCGTAAGTACAACGGCAAACGATTAAAAAATGTAGGCGCAGATACTAGATAAAACTTACGAAATAATTCTGTAGCAAATCTAGGGATTGTAAATAAGCTTCGGTAGTTGCTGCGCACATTATAACAAGCTATTAATCTCAACAACCGTTGTCCACTTCTTGAATAAAATAATTTTAAAACTCTAAAAATGTAAAGGTGTTTAACTGGTAATATCTTGCATTCCAAAAAAATAGGCCAAGTACTTTACTCTTAAAAAACATGACACGTAAAATATACTTTTGTAAAATGAAAAGAGGTCCCAAGGTATTCATATAACTCCCTCCCCAACATGGTAAACCATAGCTCAAGCGGGATTCAACGCAGGCATAATAAACATTTTTCAATATTTGAGATGAACAAAATTTGCGTAATAAATAAATAGCTCTCAGAGCACAATTAAGTTGTTCCTTAATCTTCTGACAATGAAGTTTCCAATTTAAATTAGTGTCAAGATTTAATCCTAAGTATTTATATGAATTCACTGTTTCAATTTTATTGCACGTGACACCACAATTACTTAAATCACAATTATCTATATGATAGAAAATCAATGGAATATAACTCCGATATGGATCACCAAGCAATTTAAAAAACATAACCTTACTTTTTTCACTTAGTAGCATGGAGTGGGCATCAAACCACAAACGTAAGACTTTCATGTCAGAATTAATCTTGCTTGTAACTGCATCTGAACTCAAATCACTATAACTTAGAGCTACATCATCAGCAAATGCAGTTATTTTACCATTTAAGTTTAACAAGAACAGGGAATTAATATAAATTAAAAATAACAGAGGTCCCAAAATAGAGCCCTGGGGTACTCCATATTCAATTCTGTGAGGAACACTGTAACAGTTACCCACTTTAACCATAAAGTTCCTGTTGCTTAAGTAAGAGCTGAACCATCTCAGCGAAACACCTCGAACACCAATCGACTGAAGTTTAAGCAATAGAAGTTTATGATCAACCATATCAAAAGCTCTTTTAATATCAATAAACACTGCAGCCACACATTTCTTATTATTTAGATTAATGTGAATGTCACTTAAAAAATGTGTTAACAATGATTCAGTGTTTTTCCCAGCTGTAAACCCGTGTTGATTATCATTTAATACTTTATGTTTTTTTAAAAATGACTCCACTCGGGATTTCATTGCTTTCTCCATAATTTTTAAAATTGTAGGCTGAAGAGCAATTGGACGGTAGTTATCCATGATGTCTTTTTTTCCTTTCTTAAATACTGGAGCAACGATTGCTGTTTTTAAAGAATCAGGAATAACACCAAAACTAAAACATTGATTAATAAAATTCACTAAAATGGGGGTAACGCAGTTAGCAGTAAGTTTAATCATATTATAATTGAACCCTGAAACATCATAACTACTACTACATTTTAAATTATTGATAATTGAAACAACTTCAAAATCCACCGCAGGATGAATAAAAAAACTTTCCTTGACATAATCAAAAACACAACAGTTAAAAGAAGATGACTTAAGAGATGCTCTTAAATTATGAATAATGCGTGAGAAATATTTACCAAACCCATCAGCAATAGTTTTCGAGCCAGACAGAATTACCGAATCAATAGATATTACTTCAACAATCCTGTGACAAGATCTATTCCCTAAAATGTCATTAACCAGAGACCAAGTCCTTTTACTATCACCATTACAGCTATTAAATTTAAAGCTATAGTAACTGTGCTTATTAGAAACAACATTGTCATTAACTTTTCTGCAAAGTTTAACATAATATTTACGGAGTTTAACGTTTTCTGGATGTTTCTTACATTTTCTTTCAATTTTTTTCTTTTTACTCATTAAACATAATAAATTATCAGAAATCCATGGCTTAAGCTTAACCTTAGAACTGTGTTTAGTAACATTAATACAACAGGATTCAGCTATACGACTAAAAATTGAACTAAAATTAGTTAGAATTAATTCAGGATCGTTAATGAAAAGCCACGGTGAAAAGTCATATTCAGAGATATTAGCTATAAACTTTATTTTATCAAATTTTTTCCAAATTAAAGATTTATTTGAAGGCAATTTAGAACAAAGAGCAATGTCAATTTTAAGTAAATGGTGATCCGAAATATGAAAGTTATGCAGAGAAGCATTGCAATTGGTTAAGTTACTAACTCGAGCAAAACAGTGATCAATACAAGTTGCAGTGCTACTAGTAATTCTAGTAGGTGAATTAATTAATGATTGAAATCCAAATGAAGACAGCATAAATAAATATTCATCACTCTGTGGAGGTAAATCCAAAATATCAATATTCATATCACCCACAATAATAATATTTTGATTATTAAACCTAGATAAAAATTCCGTAAAATCAGAAACGAAATTTGTAACTGAAATGAATTGCAACCTATAAACACAAACAAAAATATATGTCATGTTATTTAATGTCACCGATAATTTAATTATATCAGCCGAATTCAAAGATATCGATTCATACACACAATTCAAATGACAATCGTAAAACGCACATACACCACCAGCTCTATAATTGTTATTACAACAACCAACGGTATAGTAATCAGGAATTTTATAGAAGTCTAACTCATGATCATAAATCCAAATTTCAGTTAAAAAAATTATTGAAGGTAATTCAACATGTGTATCGAAATTATCACGCAAACTGCGAATATTTTGATGTAAAACTGAAAAATTAGAGATGTTGAAATTAGAAAAATTACAAATATTAGTATTAATGGATGAATTGGAATTATCTGTTTGAGAATTATATAAGTGACATTGAAAGGAACCAAATGAATCATTCATAATTACAAGTTAATATAAATTTGAAAATCTAGTTAGTTTCCCTGTCTAACTCTTCCTCGTCCGTTGAATATTCAGTCTTTTGCGACTTATCTCTTTTAGGTTGTACTTTGTTGTCTGACGCTTCTTTATTTATGGGTTTGTTTTCCGTTTTTGAGTTTGTTTTATCTGTTTTCAGGCAGATTAACTCGCGTTGAAGATTGAAGATTAGAAGCTCCATGTCTTCAATTTTTTGTTGTAGTGCTTGATTTTTTTTCTAGATTACAATGTCCATCATTTGCATTGCTACCGACGTTGAAGATATCGGTTGCAGTTCTTACTGTGTTGAATTGGAATGGATTCGCTGTTTCAAAATTGATTCCACTAACATGCAATAAGTGGTTCCTCCCAGAATCCATGGAACCGGAATCCGAAGAGTGTGGATTAGCCAATTTGAAAAATAAATCCTTTTGTATTTTGGTTCATTGCATTGTGTTGACGAAGTGTTTGGTTACCACAATCGTTCGTGTTACAATACATTACCCAGGCTCGAGGCTGTCGAACATCTGCACTCCACTGTTTGTCAAATGATGACACAAACAATTTTACAGTTAGTCGAAGAGAGAGAATTTATTTGTACACTTCTAAAATTTTTTAATGTTTACAACGTATTTTTTTTCTAAATTAGAGCCATCTATTAGCGTAAGTAGGAACTACTTTAGGGGTATTGTCAAAAAAGCTAAGGTTTCTAACTGTCGCTTCTGTAGTATATTCTGTGGTAACAACTTCAACTATTAAATAAATATATAAATTGTACACCGGTAAACTAATGAGCGTAACGACAAAGCTGTGATGTGAGTGTGATAAAGACGAATAAAAAAAACGATCATCGTTATTTTGATTGATCGCAACTATTGCACATCGCAGTATTTTAATCCACTGTAACATTTATCGTAAATAATTTTTTTTCATTTGACACACGATTAACATATAGAAAACGAAACAAAAACAAAAGAATAAGAAAAAATCAAGATCTTGTTTAACACTTTTAATATTTTACACACAGACATACAAATATATATAATTTAACATTTTTTTTAAACATTTATCAACTTTTACGTAATTTTTTTTTCAGTTATTTAATAGTTTTAAGAAACATTTAATAGTTTTGCGGTAATTATTTGATGTTGCGGTAATAAATAAAATAAAAATAATTTAAAGTTTAAAATATTTATTTAAAATAAAATAAAATAAAATAATATAAATATAATAAAATAATAGTAGGTAGGTATATAATATATAATTATATATAATAATATATAAGTGTCAAGACATTGGAATTAAGATTACAGTATAATGTGGAGGTGAGTGTGTGTGTGTGTGGAAAATTGGAAAATTTAATAACATAGAGTGTTTTAATATTAAATACATAAATTCTTAATTGCTATAAATATAATTTTTGGTCCATAAAAATAATAATAATATAAATTATAAATAAATTTTGATAACATATATATAAATATATAAATGCCTTGGTAGGTGTGTGTGTGTGTGTGATTGGGGGTGTGTTTATACATATTATAAATTTTAAAAATATTTTAAATTTTAAATTATTTAACTTTTTTGAAATTTAGCAATTGCATTTGTTAAATGTAGTATTTCTGTATTTAATTGTTGTATTAAGGTTTCCAATTTGTCCACCGAATCTAATACTTCGACACGTTCTGTATGTGGATTAAAACGTAATTCGAATGGTCTTGACATTGTTGATACCCATCGACGGAATTTATCTTTTGCATCTTGAAAACTTTCTGCTACATAGTATATTGGTTGGTATTCTTGATCTTGGTACGGTTGGACGGCTGTTTTGGCTGGTTCGAATGGACGATGTTCTGGTTTGTCACTAATTGCGTGCAATAGTTCACCGTAGGCGGATAGGAGTCCAGCACCGTATGCTTTAATGCTACCATTTTCTTTGCATAGACCAAATTCTACTGTAAACCAGTACACCTGTAATGTTAATGGCATAACAATTATATTATTAGTATTTTATTACGAAATGTATATAGATAATAATCGAAACAAGTCGTCATCTCATTAATTTCGAAATCGAAATGTAGCGGGGACGACCTTGTTCAAATTATTTATTAAAAATTATATTCTGAAATCGTATATTGATGACCAACAACCGCATAATTTTTAATCAGACCTACTTGGCAATCACTCGCATTTCCATTGTTGTATATGAAAGTGAAAATTTCATAACGTGTAGTACACGGTTATATATAAATATTTTGAACAAGTGCAGGTTTATAGAAATTATGCATGTTACAGTGTTGAGGTCAACCAACATAAAATTATGTCACAATGTAATAAACATAAATATTTTAATAATATACTCGTATGTACTTACAGTGGAAAGCTTTTCAATTTCGTCGTCGGAGGCGCCCAATGATGCGAGTCCAATTTCTTGTGAAAATTGGGCAAAACTGGGATCGGCCATCAATGGCATATGTCCTAAAATTTCATGTATACAATCTGGTTCGGGTGTATGATACGGTGAGTTAATGTGACGGACGTACTGTGTACTCTGGAATATTCTGAAGGCGAGCGATGCTAAGAAATCGCGGGCCGTTAATAAACCAGCAGCGGGCCGTAATGTGAATCCAGTATTTTTACGTAAAAATGCGCTTAAATCTTCTAGTTGTGGGATGCGATCCTCAATAAAGAGTCCTTCCTTTTGTAGGCGCGCAAATACTTGTCGGTATTCCATGCAGGCGTGTTTTGGTACCAAATCCAATACGGTACGGAATACTGAACGCCATGTTTTATTCTCGGTTTCACTGTATTCAATGTGTGGAATTGGATCACCGTATTTGTAGCTGAATGCGATTTCGGCAATAATTTTACGACGTTCACGGTATACTTTATCGGCGAAACCGGGATGATTCATGTCCAAATCGGGTTCATATTTTGTCATTAAATGGTTACAATTGTCCAATTCGGATGCGTGTTTTGGGAACCATGGTGTTGTTATATTTACATTGGTGTCGTCGGCTAATAGCGTTACACCACCAAACGAATTCGATTGGCGTAGTGATCGGATCAATTGTAGTAAATTGGCACGGGTCATGTCGACCTTGACGAGCACATCAAATTGTACGTTCTCGGTACGTGAGGGACGCGATTCAAGATGTATTATGGTGCCGTGATATGTTTCCATGGCGCGGAGTACACGTCCAATTTGGGACATACCATCGCGTAACAAGACGACGAGGGCGGCGCGTTGAATAGCCATTTCGGCTTCTGGTGATTCGAGTACAGCATTACCAAGTACAACTTCTTCTTCGGTTAGGCCAGCATCTACATAAACAGCATAAATATATATATATAAATATAAAATAGCAAAAGACTTTGTTATAGTTTTCAAAATTTTTTTTGTTCATGGTCGATTTTCTATTACAAACACGTCTCGAATAAAATTTTGATGAAAAATGCTAAATTGAATCACATCATAATATAATAACACTTTTAACAACAAAAGAAATGTAAAGTGCTTTTAAATCAAATTTTGTTCGCTTTGTAATGAATATATATAGACGCAACTAGTGTTACACAGTACACGATTTTCTTATACTTTTAAAGGTCGTAAAGAGACGGAATTAAATTAAATGAAGTGGAAAAAATCGGTAAGTGGTGTAAAATACAATAAAAAAAAAAATATTTTCACTTACCGTCATGTTGCTCTTGTTGTTGCTGTTCAGCATTTTCGATAGGTTGAGTTTCATCTACAATCTCATCATCAACAATATCTATATAATACACACATGCAACATAAATAAAAACATAAATCATAAAATCATAATAAGCGCTAATAATAATAAATTACCGTTAATATTATCATCTTGGAATTCATCTTGAATCTCCTCATTATTTTCAGGATAATCAATTTGGGTATCATTATCGGTACAAGAATCTAATGCAACATAAAATTTAAAACATAAAAACATGCCACAACGTATAAAACAAAAAAATTCTAAATAACATACCATTTGCTCTTTGACGTGCTTCCTCAAGTACAGATTGTTTTGTTTGCTTTACGACCAATGTCTCAAATCTTGCGTCATCAACAAGTGAACGGCGTCGTGATGGATAGCCATTCTATATATAACGATAAATATATAAAAAAAAATTAAAATTATTAACCTCGATCGACCTTTGTGATTATTAATACGTCGCATGAAAATAATTAGACCAAGGATTTTGTTTTATTGCCGTGACCTTCAGAACATTTCCTTAAACCACCGTGATAAGCGCGCGATACGTGACTACGTGATCAAAATGAACAAAAAAAACGTAATATTCGCGATCTGATCAGTAATTCGCGTATTTTACTACTTTACGATATATATATAACGTACGGATTTATAAACGATATGAGATGAGAGAGAAAGTGTATCTGATCGTGCGCTACGTAACAATTTTTATTGTTAAGGTAAATAAACGCGATCGCAGCGGCGTGGGAATTTTATTATAATTTTTGTTTTGGTTTTATGCTTTTATTTAAAAATAATTTGTCCCGGCTACTTATGTGCATTGTGATTTAGATCATTTTACATAACGAATAAATAAATAACATTGTGATCTAGTTGACCGTGATCGATTTAAAAAAAATAAAAATAAAATCAAATAAAATATCACTCAATTTTTTGAGTGATTTATATTTTTGACTCAAAATCTAATACTTGTATTCAAGGTTTAAAGATCGAATTTGATGCCATTGGCAAGGTTTTGTACTTTCAATTATTGTTGTTAATAGTTATTGATATAATATACGCGATCGCACTGTTATTTTTTTTTTATATAAGACTCACCTCAATGCTGTAAGATTTTTTGATAGCGAACATTTCGCGATTTTTTTGTGCTGCTGCTACGGCCATCATTTTGATATAGCTGATAATTTATTTTTTGGTTGTTTGGGAACTTTTTTAAAAAACACTTAACACACTTTATATAAAAATATTCACAAAATCGCGATATTTTTCACTCAATATTATGGTTTATCACTAATGATTATTTATTAAATTTGATAACAATAGAATTTAACGTCTTAGTTGCTTTTTTGGATGGATACTTTTATTTATTTATATGACCACTGACTATATATTTAGCCCGTTTGTCCACTTTTTTTTTTTAATTAGATAATTTAAATTAAATTAAAAAAAATAAAAAACAAAGCAATTAATTACAACTAAATTCTACTGCTGCGTATAGTATATGAAGTTCTTCGCAAGAGTGCAAGCAAACCAATGCATGCCACAATAAGTTGGCAATCACTTTAAATAGTCAACTTGTTGTGGGTCTAATACACTGTGAGATGACCCCTACTACTTTTTTCATAAACTACAAAAAAACAAAAACAAAACGAATCGATGGCGAAAAAGCACACAGCAAATAGCGAGTTCCTTTCGATAAAAATTTTATTTTTTCTTTATTTTTTTTTTGTACATACTCAGTATTCGCTTTGCTTTGTTGTTGTACATACAAGAAAATTTTTGTGTTTTTTATTTTTTTTTAGTGTGTAAAAAATTGCGACATACATAGGTGGATGGTGATGATGATAATGTGATGTCACGCGTGCGTCACAAATTAGCTGAATGCCGATTGGTTGGGAAAATAGGGGTCGCCCCACACCACCACCCAGAAAATCAAGTTTTTCGGTTTTTACCAAAGTTTAAAATTTTATTTTATTTTTTGTTTTGATATCGTTTTGTGTCTATACAGTGTACGATGGAAATTATGAAGTTCTAAAAAATTTAATTAAGTCATACGCAGATAATTTGCTACAAGTAAAAAGTATACGCGAGAAAGCGCGATTTGAATTTCCGTTATTCATTTGGTGAATTTTGCACATTTTGTCGTTGATACTTTGGTGATTCGGATTAATAAAGTGGATTTAGGTAAAAATTGGGAGTTGAGTGTTTTTTTATAATATTATAAGAAGTGTGGATTTAGTGTTAAGAAAATATTGTAAATTATAATTATTATTAAATGAATAAAATAAAGTGATATGAATATGAAATTGAGTGGCTTTTTTGTTGTAATTAGAGATGAGATTTTGAGTATTTTATTGATCTTTGGAATAAGCCGGTTTATCTTTTCTATATTATATCGAGTGTAAGTAGAAGTGCTTTTTGAATTGCAGAGAGATTACGCTACTTGTTGTACATATGTGAAATTTGATTGTTTATGAATATTTCACGTAATCACACGTTATTAGAAATAGTATTTTGTATGTGCTTGTTAAAATTATGTATTAGTGTCGGTATATAGTGGAAATTACTTTTAATGTTTGATTACATAAAATTTGATGTGTAGGATTTTTTTTACTAGAGACTTAAAATATTTCATCGCCAAATTTTTTTATTGTTATTAATATTTTGATGGCCTAAATCAAAACATTTATTAAGTTATTTCATTTTAACATCGTGTATACGATGTTGAGTTATAATTTATGTTTTATTTTGGTATACAATATTAAGGAATGATGTTTGATGACATGATCTTTTGAAATCAACAAATCGCGAAAGTAGAAAGATGGTGCGTTATTTGGAGATCGCAATGCGTAGAAGATGAACTGACTGGATTTTTATATTCATATTATATATTGAATTGGCTAAAGATACCAAGGATCAAAATTTGTTGCAATTATGTGCTATATTAAATAATTTTCAAAGGAATGATCACTGGAGGTAATAAATTTAGCAGAATGGTTGGAGGTATTACGCGGATCTTTTTCTTTCAATTTACAACGTAAACCATTCTATGATTTATTTATAAAGCTCCTAAAAGTATTTTGGGTGATAATTTAATTAAGACTTCCGGAAGCAGATCGGTGTAAAGATTTTGTTTAAAATTGAGAAAAATCAAAGCTAACTGAAATGTTTAAGCCTTCATATTCTTTCATAATTTAGCACGACGACTATCTTATTAGTCTATGGGGCGTTATTCCGATAGGTCAGGACTAACGCTCATCAAATTTGAATACCCGTAAAGTTTATCCTACTTTGTCCTAAAACTACAAAAATAAAATTTAGGAGACATTTAGTGAAAAAGCAGCAATTTTGTAAATGATTTTGTACGCATGAGGTACGAATGTGACTATATCCTGATATGTGCCTAAAGTAGGGTTAAAAAATTGATGCAAAGACAAATACTAACAGATCTAACTAAGTTAAAAAATAAATGTGCTATGTACATTATGTTGTTGCTAATATCAAACTTACTTTTATTATGACTCTACTCGTTTACGTAAATCACGAATACAACCCATTCGATTTATGAAAGAAAAAAAAACCCACTAAAATGGAACTTTCTGCTTAAATATCAGAAACCAAGCAGGGACTACTTTCGTGAAATTTTAATTTAGAATCTTTTTATTCTTATTTCTTTTCTGAGTAAATGTTGTACAAAAAACCGCTGAAACCTCCATGTTATGGAAAAACCCTAATCCTGAAGTTTAAATTCGATCAGTTAATCGGTCTGGAATTAGAGAGGCCTAAAACATTTAGAGTCTGACAAACTCACGAACTAATCGTAAAATGGTATTCACAATGCTTTTGTGATTTACGACAGGAAACGTAAAGTTACATTTCTTGGTTTTGACTTAGTATAAAGGCCAAATTAACAACTGATGTTACTTTGCACCGTTCCTGGTAGCATCTGAACACCTGTAAAATTTAAATTTAATATATTTTGACTAACTTTATTTTTATTAAAATATTTTCTATATATTTTTATGTAATTTTGGGACGCATGTTACAAATCATTTATGTTGAAGAAAAATTTTAAACTATTCAAAGATTGATTCACAAACTTAATAATATTTTCATCATAAGATAAACTAATACAGCAATAATTACTTCTCAAAAGGCAGATCTCATAGACCAATCCATCTTCCTTCTTAATACTAGGGGGTCAGGACACGCCTTTATTGAAAACTTTCCTCATTACTACTTACTAATAAAGACGATTACTAAATTTAAAATTTTTTTCAAATACCCATAACAATCTGATACGACAACAATCTGCCGGGGGGATTAGAACATTTTGAAATTTTTTTTTACTCAAGTAAAGATCGTCTAAATAAATTTTTGTGTAAACTTTTCTTAATTGTAATTAAGATGCTGTTATTAATTTCCAACATTTCTTGATTTTTTTAAAGCTACGCGGCCGCTCTCCTTTTCTCTTTTTCTCAAGCCTAAAGTGAATTTTGTTGTTGCTTCAGTTGTTGCAAACAATAATTTTTTAAATTTAGTAAATAGTTTCACACGTCTAATCTCAATCGGAACCTCATTCCAAATTGTAAAAGAGGTAAACAGAGGCGATTTGTTGTAAATATTTGAACGGTTAACAGGCAATATTACTTTACCATTTCGATTAGACCCAAATTTTATTTTCTCATCAATATGAAGTGACACGATTATTAATGACTTTATATAAAAGTAATAATGCTCTAAAGCAAAAGAATTGAATCATAGCGCAACGAAAAAATTCTTTAAACTTACCGATATGTGGTCAAATTTTCTCAGTCCATTAACATATCATGCGGTGCATGCATGTCACTTGAGGTAGAATCACATCTTAAAAAACGAAATTCGCAATATAGTACGTGGGGAATTACTAATGATCTAACCAACAAAATTCGAACATTTTTAGGACAGATATTTTTATGAAGCTTCAAACCTTATAAAGTAGAGTTGATCTTACCACAAACATTAACAACTTGTGATACAAATTCCCAGATTATTAACGGCCAATAAGGTCAACGGTTTCCAATATATTTTCACTAGTACCACCAAGATAAATTTGACAATCATCAGCATACATGTGATATTTGGAGTATTTTATTGCTTGTGGCTTTAAGCCATTAATAAAAAGGGAAAACAGAGTTGGGCCAAGTATTGTTCCTTGAAATACACCTACAGGTATACGCTCAGGAACTGATTCTTTTCCATTTACAATGATTTTTTGATATCTATCTGTTAAGTAGGTAAACATAAGTTTAAGTGGTCTGTAGTAACAAAACATGGTCAAAGAGTTGAATGCTTTGGAGTAATCCAACAGTATTAGAACAGCAAACGAGTTTTTTCCGTCAAGATGACAGGCTAGATCGTTTACAACATGAAGCATGGCCTTCGTTGTACTGTGGTTATTACGAAATTCGGATTGCAATTTATTTAAATAATTACAATTAGCCAAATTCTGGTTGATTTGATCACGACGAATGATCTCGAATACTTTAGATAAAATGGAATCTAAACTAAGCGGTCTACTATTATCCAAAAAATCGATACCCATCTTTTTTAGAATCGGAATCACAGTGGTCATTTTCCAGATTTGAAATTTTGCGTGACACAACTGTTAATCAGGTATGTCAAACGTGATACAATATATGGTAAAATATTTTTTAGAAATTTTAAGTTTATTTTATCGTTACCGGATGAATTTGATTTAATAAGATACACGGCTTTGGAAACATCTAGTTCACTTATGTTGCGAAAGGAGAGAGAAGTATGCATGCCTGTGCGCTTCATTGCAAAAATAAGTGTTGATAATTGAAGGGTCAAAGTTAGTAGAAACCCTAGACCTACTAGCCGCCCCAATCCAATATGGTAAAAATTACTCCAAATTCGTTTCATGATTAATTTACTATTTCCAAAAAAATAATTTTGTTTGGAAATCCTTATCAAGCTATAGTTACCCTATTGTGTTCTTTACGATATAATTCTAGATTCCTTATAGCGCCTGTTCTTTATACTTTTAGCAATATTACAATTAAACTGACTATAGTCATGGATAAGCTTGTCGTGCAGTTTAACACGCTTTGATCTGACTTTATAAGAAATGGTCAGAAGATCATAGTCAGAGATGTCAGGCAAAGTGTGTTGACTAGACGTCAATACCCTAAAGTAATCTGACTCTGGGACTTATCAAGCATATTACAGTTTATACAGCAAGCAATTATAAAATGATTATAATTTAAAATATACGAGGATTGGAATTCTTGAAAATCATCTAAATCGGATTGCACGGGGGTTGATTGATTGTAGCAAACTACAATCAGTACAGTCATAAATGGTGATATCATTTCAACCATCAAAACTTCAGTTTTACCACGTCCGGACGAATAAATAGCCTTAAGTTTAAGACATTTTTTTTATAGAAAATGCAAACTCAATTTAGTTTTTGTAATTTTAAAACTGTACAATTTTCAATTGGAAAAGGATGACGTACGTTTTCGATTTGGCTATAGCAACGAAGAAAGGTAGACGGGTTAGGCGAACCGCGAAAGTTTCTGAAATTCCTTTCAATAGTTCTTAGCGTATAAATATAGGGTGTCCCAATAAGAAGTTCAGATTTTAAAATTTAAAAAAACACAAACTGCTTAATATAATTCCAAATTTATTTTTTTTGTTTGAAAGTGCAATCCGCTTGGTTATTTATGGAAAATGATTTCATTCAAATGGGAGCCGCCGCTGGCCTTGGCGTACTCCATTCGGTCGGCTCAATTTCTGAGCACATTTTGGATAAAGTGTGGACGAGGCGCATTTCCATCTCGGTGGGTTCGTAAACAAACAAAATTGTCGAAATTTGGGGATCGGAAAATCTACAAGGATATGTGGAGAAGCCAATGCATCCATTGCGTGTTACTGTTTGGTACGGCTTCTGGCGTGGCGGCATTATTGGGCCGTATTTCTTCGATGATGTTTCCGGTGCGACCTATGCAATGCGCAGATGATAATTTAAATCGGTCCTATAGCTATACGTCTTCGATTTGGCAGATATTGCGTAAGGTAAGACGGGAAAATGAACCGTGAAAGAGCATGGAGTGCTTCGGCCCTAGAAAAGATGTAGTATACCGTCACAGCCGACGAAAGAGTTCAGAAATTGAAGTAGGCTTTTTCTGATAGTTGTTGATCGGATTGCCTTATCTCGTCAATGAAATGAGTTTCTTGAACCAGCTTGACTCAGAATTCGATGGCCAATTTAGCTCAGGTACAATGATGAAGCCTCTCGTACGCTTTGCGATGCTGGGGCGTTGATGTTGGTTGAAGCGGCTGCAGAAAGCTGTGAAACGAAGTAGTATTCCGAATGATAAACATCGAGCCAATAGGTGGTATAAGCCGTTGTGAGACGTCACGGTTTTTGCATGTGTTGCGATCATTAACTTTGTTTTTTGTTCGTCAATATTAGTGTAGGCCTTGCTAGTTCTTTCGCGTGACCAGTGACTGGGATCTGCTCGTAAACAAATAGGACCTGCAGCGGGATTGTGCTTAGTGTAGACATAATTCCAATTGGCAGGTTGAAGGGAATCCAGGGTATGTGAAACCCGATTTGTCACAAACGTTTTCCAGCGAGTTGGCGAGTGGCGTAGCCAACCAAGTACTACCTAGAAGTCGGTCCATGCGTACATTTGAACTTGTGATACGTTCACAGGTTGAACTATGTTATGTATGAGTTTGGCAAGGAGTGTGCTGGCACATGGCTCTAGATGTGGTACGCTGATTGTTTTCAGTAGTGGGACCTTGGTCTTGATGTCGCTCGGGCCGTGAATTTCAGGATTACAGTGATTTGTCGAATAATTTATCGAGCTGTTTAGAGCTATATTGCGCTTTTGATTTTGGGAACGCTTCATCTCACGATATGCAATTCTTGAAGTACGATTTTAGCGATAATTGAAGTAGCAGATACCCAGCCTATCGGTTAGAATATCTTGAATGCCTGGTTGTTCGAGGACCAATTCCGCAGTTTTCATCTGAGCCGGTCATTAAACCGTCGACGTAGAAGTCTATCGACGCGACTTTGGCTGCAATTTGGAATTTCTTCTGTTTATCTCGTGCTATAGCTAATGAATGGTTCGAATTGGTTCATCTCGAGAAGGTCGCCATACGATTCACTGATTGTTTTTGTGTTCGGGCACCCTTAAGATCTGTCGATACCTCTGTTTGAAATCTGTAACGAAAACGGGTTAGTATTTCAAAGATGTTGTGTTGAAGCTTGGCACCAGTGCGAAGCCTCTGGTTTTGCAATACGACGATCGTTGTTTTGTGCGATGTGCGAATACCATGTGCAGCTTGCGTTGCATTACACCGTGATGAGGAAGATAGCACGTCTGTTTCGGTGAGATGTTGTGTCTGTTCCTCCATATGACCGAATATCAGGCAGTCTTGCATGAACTTGTTGTATTCAAAGCGGAGTTGATCGCTCTCTGAAAACTTCATATGTTATGTAGTCGAAGAACTGCATTCTCTCGTGACCTTCCAAGGAGTGAAAAGTTGTGTCGGTTCGAAAAACTGTGTCGGTTCGAAAAATCCTCGATTTCCCAGAATGACCTGAGTTTGTACCATCTTGCTGAAGAGAGTATACCCCTGTTTCGTATTTTGGGTGTAAGATGAACCTCTGGCAGCGCTGATGCAACTATCCTTTTGGAGCATCCCGATGGTATTAGTTCCGAGTAAAATGTATATCTATGTGACCACATTGATGGGTATCAATTGGTTGGAATAGCCGCGTGTCTGTGATGTTCTTGATGACGAGGGCTGTAACCAAGAAGACGAATGTTGAATTGATTAGAGATAGGCGCCCCAGATTTCACTGACTTCGACTGTGGCTAGTCTTCTCGTTAATCCGATTTGCTGTACTCGATATATGAAACTGACTTCAATTACGAATCCAAGAGAACAGATTGGCAATTCGGTACTAGGATTCAATGCTTGGATTGATCGTACTGGAATAGGTTGGGATTTCCAACACGAACTGGATGAGAGAGCCTGAAATTACAACAAGCGAACGAAGTAATTGTGTGTCAGATTTGCGACGAAAACAATGATGACGTCCCTTTGCGACTGCGATGAATTCGATTTTATTCTGGCCAAGGAAACCATCTCCAGTGATTATCATTGGGTGTTCCGGAAATCGAAAAGATTCTGTAATGCTGAATACTGTGCTTGGGTTAATGACATACGCTAGATCAGCGATGATATTAATTAAAATGATGTCCCAGGTGGTGTCCGGCACTCCTAAACCTTTCAGACAGCGAATGACGTAGGTCGTTGTAGCAAGGATCTAGGGCAATCGCGAAAAATGTACCTTGCTTCCCCGTAATTATCGTTGGTGATGATCACAGACTTGATCAACAACGCTGGGTTTCCAGTTAAATTAGCCTTTAGGTAGCCTAGCTTCTGTTAGTTGGTCAGGTGTTTGTTATTGTGGACGAGGTCGACGAATAGATTCTCGATTTCAGCAAAATTAGTGTATTCGCGGTTGAAACTGAAGTCTTGATTCGAGGCTGGGGGATAGGTTTTCGACAGTGGCTAAGTTCCTCATCACCGCACACGGCCTCAATCTGGTTTTGTACCTCGCAAAATTTCTTGTAACGAGACGCTACGTGGTCAATCTGCATCTGTACGAATTCGTCGTTTACTCTTGGCGTGTTACTTCTGAGCTCCTTTTTCTTACGCAATGCGACACTTACTTTTCGCGAGTTGTCATTATATTATCTCTGATTACCACTGTTTTGGCACTGTATCATTATTTTCGCTGATGAAGATCCTTAGCCTCGAGGTTGTTTTGTTGAGGAACGACACGAAGATCTAGCTTGAAATACCAACAAATTGCGCGAATTGCCAATGAATGATACGATGGTTGGGAAATGCGAGTAATATGGTTTATTAAGTTTTGATTTTTTGTTTTGTTGAACTGTTCGTTAGGGTTGCCCGATGTTTGGTTATAGGGTGGCCATCGCTAGGTGTCTTCTCCTACTATCGTGGAGACGTTTGGTGTCGTCTCTAATACTCCTCCCTCAATTTTTTTTTATCAAACTCGTTCGAGCCGATTTTTTTAAATAGGAACCCGGATCCCTTCTGAGAACCCTCTAAACCCTCTATACACATCAGTTTTATCATTCGCTATATCGCCAAGATCACAAAAATTCATTTGGAAAAAATCTCTATCTCAGAATTAACAAGGTTGGCTCGTGAGACATTATTTCCCGAATTTCTGTCTTACTGTTGTTTACTTTTAAACCAAGCATTCGCATGCTTTGGTCTAGCGGCACAAAACTATCCGCTATACCACTTGGTTGTCGGCCAATGAACACATTATTGCATATCCAAGTAATGGGCCTGCAATTTCATAGTAATGTGGCTCTACCTTATCATGCTCGAGCACCAGATTAAATAGTACTGGTGTGAATTTCATTCATTTGCTTGTTCGAAGTCGTTGTAAAGTTGACGATTGTTCATGTGTTCTACAATCAATAGTGAGGTCTTGCAATCTTCTGGTAGTTACTACTGATTGAAGATTACAATGGTTCGATTGTGCAAATTGAATGCAAATGATAGCTTTTTTCCCGATAGTAGTTTACCCATTGTTCCTGTATGTTATAGGTCTGGTCGTGATCATTAATAATGGCAATGGTCCAACGACAAACATGTGATGCTGATATGCTGGAAGAATGTAATTTTGGTATCATGAGAATGATTTAATTTTCTGTTGTTTCAATATTTTGCTTCGTCAATTTGGATAGGATCGGTCAATGTTGCCTTCTCGACCCACTACCGATTTCTACATAATAATCGCCGAGGTTGTTTTGTATAAATCGGGATTGGGCAACCCTAGTGCTGCCATCTGATAACTGGTGTCTTTAAAGTAAAGTTTGACGTGTTATACACACAGAACATTTTCTTATACCGTCCCTGTTTTTTTTTGTTATAAAGGTTCGTTTCTTTGTTTTTGATTGTAATTAGCGCCATCTGTCAAAGTCAATTGTTCTCAGTTAGCATTGAAGTTTCATCACGGAATGACTTACACCCGAACAAAATTTACAAATTATTGAATTTTATGATCAAAATTCGTGTTCATTGAAAAATGTGCTTCGCGCACTTCTTCCATTTTATGGTCGTCGCAATCAACCGACTGTGCAAGTGATTCAAGCTATTGGACGCTTTCAGGACACCAAACAGTTGGCAACATGTTGGGTAAAATCGCGGCCAACCTTATTCAAATGTTTAGCACTAATCATGATACGGGACCTGAAAGCGCCCGTTGTAACAAAATTTCGCACCAATTTCACTTTATTGAATATCAATACACCAAATCGTATGCGTAGAGTACGTACAGAGGAAAATATTGCTGCTGTAACAGCTAAGCCTAACGACTTGCCACAGCGTCGAAGTTTTTGGTGAGTGAGCCTTACAAAATCTTGAGGGAATCTGTTTTTTATCGAAATCTGTTTTTTGCAATTTGACGCCTCTTGGTTATTTTTAAGGGGGCTACGTGAAGTCTCTCGTCTATGCCAATAAACCAACAACAATTTCAGAATTGGAAGACAACATTAAACGTGTCATTAGCGAGATACCAGCCGAAATGCTAAGAAAAGTGGTGAACAATTGGATATCTCGCATGGACCACTTAAAACGTAGCCGTGGCCATCATTTACATGAAATAATATTTAAATAATTAGAAAATTATAAACTAAGCGCTTAAAATATCTGACATTAGAGACTTCATAATTTCATTTCAGTGCAAACATGGAGCTAAATCGTGAACATTTTCGTGCGATAATTTTTTACAACAATGTTTATCGATGGTTTACAGAATTCAATGGTAGCACTGCTCGCTCAACGACGAATTTCATAACGGTAGTCCAAAATCGGTGGTTGTTACGAGAAACATAGATGCTGTGCATGAACTGATACTCGTGAGATTGAGACATCCTTGAATATTTGGCCATCAAACAAATTTGTTCGCGTTGGATCTCACATGGGTGCTTCAAAACATATCTATAACATCGTGTCAGGTGATTAATTTTGAATCTATGTGTATGAGCCCGAAACCAAACAGCAGTCGACGATATTGGTGTTCCAATATGGGGCAAATACAACAAAATCTGTTCGCGCTCGCAGCAACCGCCGACGACGGATCATTGACCACAATAATGCGATCTCTCATACATCGGTACAAACAACTGAATATTTGAGCGGCCAAAACATCGAGTTAATGGGTCCGTATAGTCTGATTTGACACCCAACTTCTTTTTATTCCCGCAAATCAAAAATAAATTGCGAGGTCAACGTTTTTAGATATCTGAAGAAGCGGTTGATGTGTTGAAGCGGGTTTTAGAGCCACCTCAATCGGAGTGGAACAAGTACTTCATAAATTGGTTCAAACGCATGCAAAAGGCCCTCATCTGCGACAATCTTAATGCCATGGTGAGGATAGTACTAATGACGTTCTTCAACTCATCAAACTCTACACGTGCGTGTTTAAAGTTCGTTACGTTAAATTTTTTAGTCAGATTCTTATCATGCATGTCGGCATTCACATAAGCTGTCTTATACACGTGTGCCTAAAATGTCTCCTACTTTCTGATGGCCAGTTTAATAGAGAGCATACCCGGTGGTGTGATCGTGGATGCCCCTCGCGGACCACTTAAGCTCTTGCAGCACTAACATTTATAGTTTGCATATTCGTGTTTGGTTTGGAAATTTATTTAATAAATTATAAATGACAAATAAATTCTTACAACAACCACTTTTATAAAAATATTCCATTAAGTCAAAGTTGCCTTCTGAAAGAATGCGCGAATAAACATAAAAAATATAAAAAACAAATTTTGCCGGTATATTTCCTATAATCAACAATCAGCAGCTGTGTCATCCCAAAGACAGGGTACTTTTGCAAATTTCTCTGAATAATTTAAACATATGTAGGTGAAGTGTATTGTGTGTTTTCATTGACGCACACTCTGGGCAAATCCAAATAAAAACGAAAATTCGCAAGTAATTCACTAGTCGCAAGTGATACATATAAATGAGGTTTGTTACGGAAAAGATGTAATTGATCAAGTTGTAAACCGCAACCTCCAATTAGACTTAATTTACTATCTGCGGTTAACTGTGCACACCTCCAAACAATTTTTTGTGTTCTTACAATTTTTTAAGGTTATAATTAAAATGACCGTCCGTGGTTTTTCTTCGACTTAAGCGGTGGATTATCAATTTATACCAACCATAACCATAAATACTCGCGACAATTGAACCAAAATTATTTTACATCATTTTCAATGTCAACCGTTCACGTGATCATCTTAAGGCGCTTTTGATGGACTTTATTGATTCGCTTACACCACCACCGGGATCAATATCTTGTATAAGAGTAAACAAACATAAAATGAATCATGATACAGATTAAGACTTGGGGAAAAGACCTTACGAGTATAATACAACAGACGTACACACAAAATACCTTTTGATTCTTGAAAATTTGGTTTTTTATTAGTTGGATTTCGATCAACCGGTTTCCGACGCATTACGTTAATATAGTTTTTTTTAGCATTCAAAGTAAACACAAAAATAGTTTTTTTTTTCTTGTATTTTGTTGAATTCTAGAAATGTATGAATTAAATTGGATTGGCAGTTTGTTGTGACTACACTCGTAATAATACGCAAGCGTATGGGACGCGTATTTATTTATATTGTTGATTAACAGGTTGTATTGTGTTATGGATGGCAGCAACATATTTGTTGACAATTATTTTTTAAAAACGATCGTTAGGCGTGATCATTTATTTGTATAATCATCAGCTATTTGGAGTTTTATAATTCAAAGTCATGATTTTCGATCAGCGTGTGCGATTAGTGAAATTTATGGGACTTGTGTATTTGATATGGAACACCATTTAGTATAGAGTATAAATTATAAAGTAGGTTTCTCGTGACGATTTGGACTTTGGTGGAAGTACTTGGAGCTGATCAAATTTTAGTTTTATTACGGTTTTGTAATTGGAATTACGTTTTTTCGTAATTTGGCGTCAGCGTAATTTTGATTTCACAAGTTTAGCTTGATAAATAAAGCATAACAACTCCTGCGCTAAACTCAACATTGTTTGATCCATGCAGCATTTTTAAGCCAGCCCAAGTAACAATTTTTGGTTTCAATACGGTTTCAATGCTTGTTCGTAACTGCGGCTTCAAAACTAAAAAGTTTCAAAAACATTTTCAAATCCTTTACTGACACCTTACGAAACCAACCTGGTAACCTTGTTGTTTGATCTTGGTTTTTGAAACTTTTAGATAAACCCAAAGAACAGTGTACACACCTCATAAATAATGGAATTAATGCTAATCAGAGCAGGAAACTTGAAAATGAAACACGGATAATTCTAAATTAATTTAATTATAAAACATTTTTTATTTTACTTTATGATGTTTTTCGCGTGTTACTTGATTGATGGTTAGTACAGAAGTGAAGTTAGCTACAAAAGTCAAATACTCCTCCTCATTTGAATCATCAGTTAACTCCACATGCATCCCGCAGAACACTGACACGAGGTCCCGCCAATGGTTTTGTCAATAAATCTGCCACCATAGTTTCCGTAGGACAATATTGGCATGTAACAATACATTTGTCGATGTAATCCTTGAAAAATGCCTCTCGAACATCAATATGTTTGGTGCGCGACGACAATTTCTCCTCCTTAATGAATTTCAAACAACTTTGATTGTCTTCAAAAATTGTCGTCGGTTTCCTGATGCGCTGATGGAAATCGTTGAGTCTGCTTCCGTTGATGATAATGCAATGCAATCCTGTCTTCGACTGCACCAACTGAGAATACCGTTACAATACTTGAATATGTAACCAGATTGTGACTTTCGACTTGCGCGATCATCAGCCTAACTTGCATCTGCATATCCGATTAACTGATCCGAACCATCACTCTTTCCAAGTGACAATCGCAAACCGGCAGTTCCCGTGAGATACTTTAATACTCGTTTCAATTCATTCCAATCCTCCTGGTTTGGACTGGACATCTTTTGTGCGAGAATTGAAACCGCTGCCGATATGTCAGGTCTCGTGTTGGCTGATATGTACAGTAAGCAACGAAGCAACTTTTGATATTTGCCGTTGCCTAACAACAAATTCGTATCTCCTCCTTTACCATATCCAACTGATAATGGAACTGAGGACTCCTTCGCATCAGACATTTGGAAACCCTTTAGTATGGCCATCTTTTATGGCCATCTTGTTCCTTCTTGACTTGAAGACTGAATAAATCCTTAATCTCTCCCAAGTTCTTAATCTTGAATTTCGAACTTAAAAATGTTTCGTACTTGGAGCTTATCTCGTTGTTTTCATCAGCAATGACCGCATCGTCAACGTAGATTATTTTTCCATCATCCAACAAAACCGAAATCGATGAGAATTTGATGAATTGGCTTGTTCCAATTGCGTGCTGATTGCTTTAGACCATATAAACTCCTTTTTAGTAGACACACTAAATCTTTGCCGCCTTCAACTTTGAATGCTGGAGGTTGTCTCATGTAAATTGTTTCAGATAATTCACTGTTGAGAAAAGCCATTTTCGCATCTAGTTTGTAAATCTACTTGCAACCAACTAGATTTGCAGCTTCTGGAATTTTCACAAGCTCCTATGTTTGATTCTCCATCAATGACGTCATCTCATCTGTCATTGCTTGAATCCACAGCCTCTTTTGTTCACACTTGTAGCATCTTCGTAACACTTTGGTTCTTGAATGACTGAATTCACCACGTTCATTTCTTCAATAATTCTCTTTGGTGGAATTTCTTTGTTAGCGCATTGTGATCGTCTAACAGCTTGCTCTTCATCTTCATTCTGAACATGATCCTGTATTGGATTCTCTTCCAGAAACTTCCTTATCGACTAATTCCTCTTGTACTGGATCGTTTTCTGCATCTTCAAAGTTGTTCAACCCTGAATTGTCGATAATTTGTTCCTGTTGGAAATTTTGCTGGACTTGATAGGTAACAAATTGCCCCTTTCGACGAACTGAACATCTCGACTAACTGTGACTCGATCGGTTTCCGAAATATAACAACGATATGCCTTTGATTCGTAATCATAACCGACCAGCACTGCTTTCACACCCTTTGAATCGAATTTGCGCCTTGTTTGCATTGGTACATACACATAGCATTCTGATCCGAATTTACTGAAGTATTGCACATTCGGACTTTTCTGGAACCAGCCTTCGTATGGCTTTGTTTCTGTACCTTCTGTACCCATGCAGTGATCCATTTATACCAACGTTCTGTTTTTGCGTTCCGCTGTTCCGTTTTGTTGAGGTGTATACGCAGTAGTTCACTGGATTTGAATTCTGCTGGACTTTAGATAATTCACGAATTCATTACTGAGGTACTCTCTTCCTCGATCTGTACGGATGCACTTAGGTTTCTTTCCGAATTGAACCTTTACCATCGCAATATATTCCTTGAATTTGCTGTAAACTGATTTATTTGCGATTAGGTAGCTGACTGTAAATTTTGAGTAATCGTCTATGAATGTCACAATATAACGATTACCTGATGGTGTGGTCGTTTGCATCGGACCACAAACATCCGAATGAACCAGATCCATAACTGCAACTACTTTATTACTCGACTTGACCGGAAACTTGATTCGAGTAATTTTGCTTCGAGACACACTCTGCACTTGGAGTTGATTTCGCAATCCGCTGGACACTCGCTGAAGTTGATGTCTTTAACCGAATTTCGATTCGCCAATGATTTCACAACTGCGATGTCTCTATGGCCTAGATCCTTATGCCAATAATGTATGCATCCATTGGATTTCTTTTCGACCGAGTAAACTTTGTGAGGTTGGCCAACTGCAATTTGACGACTGATTTCCATTATTTCACACTTGTTGTCCTTGAAATTTACTTGAAAACCTTTTCCGTTAGCTTTTTGACTGAAAGCAAATTTCCCTTGATGTCTGATATTACAAACCCGTCTGTGATTCTTACTGGAACACTTTGATTTTCCTCGTTCAGAAAATCGACCATTGTTGACCACTTGCAACGCTTACTTTATCACTACAATTCATGTCGATATTGACGAAAGTATCCTTAGAACTGGCAATATGAAACGTGGTACCTGAATCGACAATCCAGCCATCACCTACTTGATGTGTCACAAACAGTTTTTTGTTTCATCTTTCGCTAGATACGCCTTCTGATCACTTCCTTCCTTCATAAAGTGTTCGCCGCTATCAAAGTTATGGTCGCCAATGCCGATGTTTGTTCTGTTCACCTCCAAACCAAATCTTATTGCGCAGCAATTGAGCGGTATGAAACTGTCCTTGATTTCGTTAGGTCTTTGGCCAAGAAGCACGATATCATCTGCATATCCAAGAATTTGGCCTGATTTATTAAATATACAGCGCGAAGTTTCAATATTGATTATCCTCACTACGCATACTCAAGCACCAAATTGAACAGCACAGGCACGAGAACATCTCCCTATCGAACACCAGATGCTATTTGAAAGGAGTCTGATAGTTCCTTCAATTACGATTCTACATACAGACCCAGACGTTGTTAATTTAAGGCATATGAGCGCGGCCCATAGGTATTCGCAGCTTATACTGTCATATGTCTGTCGGAAGTCTATATATTGTTGATGTATCATCCTCATGGTAAAACACTGGTCTGTGGTCGATCGGTCGAGACGAAAACCACATTGATAGCCGCCAATGATGTTTTCGGGGAAATGAAGCCACAATATCTGCTTTACTTATATCCGAAACTAAGCTGCGAAGATTCTGACGCTCCAAAAATAAACCAACTGGCTCTATAATTTCTGGCATTTGACGATCGATAGGTTTTAATGGAAGGTGAAACGACTTCACGTCCTCACTGCCTGCAAATTTCTTCGTTTTTACCCAGCCCGTACAAATTATAATGTGATGAAATTGTGTTATGCCAACTAATGACATAGAATGGTTTAAGATAGCTGTCCCATTCATACCAAACCACTTTTTCGGCCGATACAGCTTTAATATAAACACTAGGTGACGATTCCACAACGCACTGCAGTAAATCTTCATACACTCGCCATTGCAGATACGACAGCGGAACATTATTATTATTTTGCCCAACACAATTGTCGCAGAAAAGAACCAAAGTTTCGATGACTTAGACCAAGATAGTGCAAGATGCTCACAACGCAAATCCGCCCTTTGCTCACATCACCTTTTCGTCAATCAAGTAGTTATACTGCAAACAAAATAAAAGTTAGATCCTAAAGCAAGATATTTGAGTGCGTACGATACAGTTTGAAAGCTTGACCTGAACTTTTTGTATTTCATCCGTAATTCCAAAGACTGCGCAATTTTTCGTTGCTTTGAGGTAAGCCATACCAGGTTGTTGTGGATTAAGAGGGTAATGAACTGTTTGGGCGAAATCGAACGTCAGAACCGTTGCTGTATCTTCAGTATTTCTACACCAAGGTTGATAGTACGCTCGTTGAATTCGGGCTTTGTGGAGATGATTGAGAAATTGATTCAGCTTCTGTGTGTATCCTATTGAAAACGCAGACTCAATTCGAGATATCAAACGTAATACCAAACGCAGAGTCTGCGTTTGATACAACCTTGGAATAAGCAACATATGACCTACTTACCACGACAGATATCGCAGAGATTGTCCGCAGGTTTCATTAAAACTGCGATTACTCTTCTTCGGTTCGTCATCATTGAGGGAAGAAATGTATTTTCGATAAATGGAGGACTTTGTCTTATTCGATGGCAATTTCGTGACGCGATAGTTCTTAAATTTTGGAAGTCGTCCCTGCAATGGAAGAGCCACTAGATCGGCTGTATACTGATGAATTTAACAGCTTTTTGGCTGTCAGTCGGTTTGAACGCTTTCGGATTTGTAGATGATTAATTCGCTAGTCCATGTACTCGTACTATTGCAGCGTGTGCTTGAAAATGATGCATTAAGTGTTCGTAGCACTGTTTGTAGCCCATTTGCATGTACAAAAAGCAAAAACGGACAACAAACAGGTACGTTGTAGAAGGTAAAATCGCTCTTATGCTTCGTCACTTCTCTATCCTTTCTCTCCATACTTCGTCCGTTCGGCAAGCTGCATTCTTTGCTACTCTAAACAATTGATTCTCGTATTCTCGATCATTTTTCGTAGCTTAATGTTTGGCATTTGTTGCCAGCTCCTCTTCCTCTTCATCTACAGCAGATAAGTCCATCCTAACGAAACTTTGTTCCATTTCATCTTCTGCCTGAGACAAATGTAGCTCATAATCATCGCCATTTGAACTAACATCATCATCAGACCCGTCATTGTCTTCATCAGTTTCAAGAAAATATTGACTGTAGCCGGCACTAAACTCCTCATCAACAGTCATTTTTCTCAAAAAACCAACAGAAACGATCACATGTTTTGTCACATATGTACAATTTGCGTATGTTAAAACAAACAACATCATGCATTATGTGTTTAGTGTTAAATGCCGGAAGGCCTAAATACAGAAAATATATAAAGACATGCATTTTGCATATATCATGACATGGCTTTATGCCCTTGAATTATACACGAGTGATGGTTGTGGATTATGTCGTCTGGCCTTTAAGCTCCGGATAAATAGAAAGAGCCCAAGGACGAGGAGTGCCCAGAAGACAAGATGGATCAACAAGTAGTGGTGAACGTGGTGTTAATCCATGGATATTGATTCTTAGAATTGTTCACTATCAACAAGCGGCGTCAATTCCAAAGTGTTAAACGCAGGGATATATGACCGACTTCTCTCGCTGTTGGTGGTGCTGACTGCATAGAGATGCACCACATTGCTTCTAAGAATACAACCTGCCTGTGGTTTTATGAAGTCATAATGTTTTAATGCGTTGGTTTATATTCTGGATTTGAAAATTTCATTGATTTCTCGGTGCTGCAGCTTGGAGTGGAATTGTCGCCTTGAGAAGTTTTGATATCTCACATTGATTCTGCTCGCTTTGTTGCGTATACAACGTCGCTACGTCACATACCAATAATCCGTCAGGTAGTTCCTGAACTTGGTTAATTCCTGGACCGTGATGGGTGTAAAGCGCCCCCAATACGGATCGACAAGTATGTACTTTGTGGTGGAATTTATTTTTATCTGTGGGCCGTGGAGGAAAATTGAGACAGGGGTGACCTCGCGATATGGCATTGGCACTAGTGCAGGTAATAGTGCAGGTGTTCGGATGATGTTTAAGTATAGTGGACTTCCCTTGCTCCAGCTGCATTGAGAAGTGCTAACTGACGTCAAACTGCCGTTTTGCCTCTCTTTGTGACAATATCTCGAACATGTGCCCATTATGTTCCCCATTGTATCACCTAATCAACGTCTCGTCCTACGTTGGCTAAAGTCTTTATGCATTATTATTTCTTTGCCTTGAATATTGGTGTTACCTTACTATTGGAGCAATCGTATGATGAGATCACATTTGATTGGTAGTACAGCTTTGCAGGCTCTGCCAAGAAAGCTCAAGCCCTTCTCCACGTTACATATTTCTTACCAATAACTAGACAAGTTGTACCGAATTACTCGATCCCATTTAGTCGAAAGAAGTTCTATTTTGGCAAAATTGTCAAAGTACACGCCCGAGTTGTTCCATGTAGTGTCGGCGATGAATGGATTGCTTTCGGCCTTCTTTGATTCTTCAGAACATCTAACGTGTTCTAAATTAATATCTTCATAAAAAAATCATAATGGAATTCAAACGTAATAGTGTAATGGCACTGTATTTGGGTGGAAATTCACAAACAGCAATAGTTCGTCAGCTCCAGCATTTGAATGTGAATAAAATGTTTGTGTATCGAACCATAGCTCGATACAACGAAACTGGTAGCATCGCTAAACGCAACAGAGGCGGTCCTAAAAAGACAGCAACATCAAAGGAAATGATACGAAATGTGAAGAAACGAATCCAACGAAATCCTCGTCAAAGTGCCAATCAATTAGCCACACGTCTACATGTTTCACGATACAGCATTCAAACCATATGGAAAAATGAATTACACTTGAAGCCCTACAAGATACAAAAAGTTCAAGATCTTACGGAGGCACAAAAAAGTTAGGCTTGAAAGAACACGAGCATTGAAGGCCTTGCCCGATCGTGATGAGATTCCAAAAATTGTCTTTTCTGATGAGAAAATTTTCACCATTCAACAGTATGTGAATAAACAAAATGCTCGTGTTTAGTTAGAGCACAAGTCCAACGATAATTTGGACACAAAAGTTGCCACGCGCAAGCAATCACCAGCTTATGCTATGGTTTGGGCTGCAGTGACTGCAGATGGACGCACTACTCTGGTTTTCATCGAACATGGTGTCAAGGTAAACCAAGAGGTGTACCGCCAAAAGATCCTAAACGATGCTTTGCTACCTTGGGCACGTAAACACTTTGGTACGAACCATTGGACATTCCAACAGGACTCGGCACCGTCACACAAAGCTCGAGCGACACAGCAATTTTTACAAAATTGCGTTCCGCGGCTGATTTCGTCGAAAGAATGGCCACCATATTCACCAGACTTGAATCCCATGGATTTCTCGATATGGTCCATTTTTGAGAGTAAGGTGTCCACTAAAAAATACGAAAGTATTGATGCATTGAAGTTAGCTCTTGTTCGAGAATGGAATAAAACTCCCCAAGTTCACGTTCGGTCAGCATGCAATGCTTTCTATGGAAAACTGAATCAAATAATCAGAGCCAAAGGAGGTCATATCGAGCAGTAACATGTTTTTCATAAAATGTAATATGTTTTCAACATATTCCACAAAATTTCAATCAAAAATAATCAAAATTAAAAAAATTACTGCGTTTTCATTTGGTAACACTTGGTCTCAGCCACCCTGTATACTCAGTCTTGTAGGCAGGTATGGTGAATAACTTCATTTGAAATTGAGGCTTGTTTCGCCTTTTGACTGGGTTGATCTTCGTATATCTCGATGGCCACTTGTTACTTCATCTTCTATCTTGCTGCATCTGAGTTTACTTAAGCTTGTTGGTGATAAGCTCAAACAAGCCGACTTTATGCCAGATATGAAGTATTTGGGGTTTATTGTAGGCAATGGTGGTTTGAAAAGAGATCCAGAAAAGGTAGAGGCAATACGCAGTTTCCCAACACCGATCTCCCTTAAACAGACTTGTCAGCTATTAGAAATGATAGGATGGTATCATAGACTCATTCCTAACTATGCCGAAATCACTGCACCGATTACGAACCTTCTAAAAAGGAGCACAAAGTTTACTTGTGCTCACGAAGCGCAACTCACTCTTGAAAAATTAAAATACTTACTAACTACCGCTCCGATTCTCCCTAGGAAGTATATTGTATCAACTGGATGAAAATGGAAATGAAAGAACTATTCCGTTCGTATCGAAAACGTTAAATCATGTTCAAATTAACTATTCAAACACTGAGCTAGAGTGTTTAGCTGCGGTTTTGTTAGTAATCAAATTTCGACCTTATATCGGAGACTGTCACTTTACTATCATAACTGGCCACTCTAGTCTCAAGTGGTTAATGGCACAGACGGATTTGAATGGAAGATTAGCTCATTGGAGCCTGAAACTCTAAGCTTATGATTTTGAGATTCAGCACCACTTTTGAAAATTGTTGCATCCAATACTTTTGAAATGATATGCCACATGATTATATTGGAATAATAAAAGTTGTAACTGATTTCAGCACCACAACGGTAGTTTTGAGTATTACTGATCAGAAAAATTAACAACATTGTATTGGCACAATGGCATTGAGTGATATTTTGGGAGATTTCCTAAGTACTCGACCCTTTTGAGGTAGAGACCAGAGACCCCAAAAGCTTTTCTATTCTCCGAATATCATCGGTACAGATATTCATCCAGACATCCAAACGGAACAAACTCTTAACATCGGTCCTGATAAAAATCATGAAAATGACCCTGGTCCAAAACCACTTTTATGGGCGTTTAAAAGATCCATGATCCAAAAAACGTAAAAAAGTGGGTCTATCGATGTTTTTTTAACCTTTTGGGATATCTACTTCAAGAAGGTCGGGTATCTGCCATAGTAAATCACCACGAAAAACACCAAATACCATGCTATTATACTTTACATTATTCTAACATACTGGTGTAGTATATCGTTTGAGAGACCATAGATCAGACAACAATTTCGACGATACCGCTTTAGTTCTTAAATCTGCCGGTTTTGCGCTGGTAACTGATTTTTAATTTATTATACAATATATTCTTGTCGTATTTCGTTGAAAAGGTCTTGAAGAATGTCGTAAATTTTGCCGAAGCACCTTAGTACTCCAAACTACCGTTGTGGCGCTGACGCAGTTAAACCACTTTCTCGGCCGATACAACTTTATTATAAACACTAGGTGACGATTCCACAACGCACTGCAGTAAATCTTCATACGTGTCTTCGTTCATTCCGAAGTAGCGATTCGGGGCGAACTTCGTATGACCCGTAAGGAGGAAATTGAATAAAATCGTTTAAGCCACTCGCCATTGTAGATACGACAGCGGAACATTATTATTATTTTGCCCAACACAATTGTCGCAGAAAAGAACCAAAGTTTCGATGTCTTAGAGCAAGATACTGCAAGATGCTCACAACGCAAATCCGTCCTTTGCTCACATCACCTTTTCGTCAATCAAGTAGTTATACTGTAAAAAAAATAAAAGTTAGATCCTAAAGCAAGATATTTGAGTGCGTACGATACAGTTTGAAAGCTTGACCTGAACTTTTTGTATTTCATCCGTAATTCCAAAGACTGCGCAATTTTTCGTTGCTTTGAGGTAAGCCATACCAGGTTGTGGTGGATTAACCACCATGCTATTATACTTTACATTATTCTAACATACTGGTGTAGTATATCGTTTGAGAGACCATAGATCAGACAACAATTTCGACGATACCGCTTTAGTTCTTAAATCTGCCGGTTTTGCGCTGGTAACTGATTTTTAATTTATTATACAATATATTCTTGTCGTATTTCGTTGAAAAGGTCTTGAAGAATGTCGTAAATTTTGCCGAAGCACCTTAGTACTCCAAACTACCGTTGTGGCGCTGACGCAGTTACGATATGCCTCATTCTTCTATAACCATATGGCATATTATTTGAAAAGACTTGGTAAAGCAATAATTTTGTATTCAGCTTTTTAGTTCTCAAATCCACCTTATCGGCGCTGATAGCTAATTATTCAATTATTATACAATATATTCGTATTGTGTGTCTCAAAAGGTGTTGAATAATGTCATAAATTTAGGTAATGCAACTTAGTACTCAAAGCTATACATATAATCATGTGGCATATCATTTGAAAGGCTTGGAAAACGTAACATTTTTGAACACTCTTGAGGTAGAAATCTAAAAACCTTTTAAATTCCGAATTATAAATTAAAGAAGATTGGTGGAAATAAATTCGAATCGCATAAGCCATTCTTGTGATAACATCGGTACAGACAAACTTTTTTTAAATTTTTGGGATCGGCGACATTCAAAACACGGAGAAAAGTGGTTTTGGACCAGGGTATTTTCTTCAGTTTTCTTAGGATGAAGTTAAAAGAAGTAAATCCTGTGTCAGTAAAATATTCTCAGATCACCTTAAAAACTTAAATTGTGATTCGGAATTTACTGTAACCCATTAATTAGTAGATTACATCTCGAAGAGGTAAGCTAAGTGAATATTTGGAACAGGCCGCACATATACGGGGATTCCTCAGAGGCAAAATACGGTTCAATCAAAGAAAAGAAAAATTTCATTTCATTGTACTCGTACCGACAGATTCTTCGTCTTATACAAGTAGAACCTCTTAACATGTAAATTTTTCTCTGAACTGAGTATTTTACACAGGGAGGGGGACATAATTAGGTTATAAAAATATCAATTTTATGCTAAATTAAAAATATTGAGCGTATCACAATATAAAAGTCTTAAATCAATAAAAATTAAATTAAAATGAAAATTATGTGAAACGGCACTAGGGACAACAACAAAATCATACAAAATCTGAAGAGCTTTCAATATAAAGCAATCTCGTATACATGTCAGATTCAGATAAATTTTTTTTGTGTTTATCGAATTATTATGTTCAATCTCGACATATATAAATACATTCGTACATCGGTAATAGGATTAAATATATTTTTATGTCGGTAATTTATCGGTACTAGCTATAACTACGTCTGCAACAACTCGGCATTTATACCAAGTGGTTGTAAGTCAATTAGTTTGAGAGGATCTTGGTATGGAGGCAGGTTGAACATGTCCACGAAGAAATCTTGAACTGCCTCAATCCTCTTTATGTGAACCTCATGACAAAGCGACCACACCTGGCTAGCGTGATGTCTGAAGTTCAATTCGTTGTTACAAGTGACACGCAAATCATTGCTCTGGTAACGCCATCGTTGTTAATATAACAGTCACAAGAAATGGACTGTGCACGTTTTCGAGAGTAGGTGATTGTTTGGCATTTGTCCATGCTCAACTCAAGGTTGTTTTTTGTACACCATGTGGAGAACTTATTGAGGTCGGGTTGTAATAGGCTCTTGTCGGTGGCATTTGAAAATCGTTTATAAATCTTCATGTCATCGGCGTATATAGATATGGATGAATTTTTAATTAAACTTGATAGGGCGTTGGTGCCTCGAGGCACTCCAGATGTTACTGAAAAATGAGCTGATATTGCTGACCTGAACAAAATGAGCCTGCCTCACATGATATATACGGTGTTTTAGAGCCCAACCAATGGAGAATTTGCGGTGGAAAGGCACGATATCCCTAAGCTTAAACAAAAGAACTTCACGAGCAATTCTGTCAAGCGGCTTACTAAAATCGGTGAAAATAACATCAACATCATTCCCTGCCTCATCATATTTATTGTGTGTAAAGTGAATTCAATAAGATTTGTGGTCGTTGACCGTGCCTTAAGAAAACCATGCTGATTGTCAGAAAACAATGGTTTACAATAAAAGTACAGTAAATCATATACAATACTTTCAAACAGCTTAGAAATACAAGACAATTTTACAATCCGTCCGTGGAAAAAATCTAAGCGCCGTCAGCGAATGAGCAAGAATGTCATTGCAGTTTTTTAAGATGATGGATGGTATAGCGTCAGTTAAGTTTGGAAATCTTTTGTACCAGCGATTTGTAATCGATTTGAATGAAAGTCAAGGTTGTTTGAACGCAGTTATTCATGTACATGAAGTAATCTTCATCGGGTTGAAAATCGCTGTTTGTAAAAGCCAGACGGAAAAGGTTAACAAAAAGACTTGTTATGACTTTAAGATCATTAGAGGAGTGATTTTTATACTTCACAGTGGAAGGGTATTCATCGGATTTTTTCTTCAAATTAATAAATCGCCAGAAAAGTTAACAGTTTGGGTTTTTATGTCTTTCGAAAATTGAATCGTGGTGAAGTTCCAGAGTCGACATTAAGACTACCTTGTTCCAGACAAAAGGTGATTAAAATGGCAGGATAGTATACATCTATGGGACAGAGGATTAGATTGGTTTCAGAAGCGACGCTATTGTTGATAACAGACGAAAACCCCAAATCGAGCCATTTCAGGTCGGGGAGATTGAAATCACCTTCTACAAAGAGGTCATCTTGAGTATCCATCAGAACAAAGACGAAGTTAACAGCATTAGTAAGAAGCTGATTAGCTTACGGTCCGACATAGAGGGCGAATATAGCAGAAACTAAAAATTTTATTTTCATAATTTTTAATTTTGACACATATTAGCTCGATATTATCAGTGTTGGGAATGGTAAAAATATAACTAGCAAAATTGATGTGTACTGTAACAAGTCCCTCTCTACCAGTAAAATTTGTGTCTGAACCATAAAAACCATCTTTCCGGAAACGAACGGGGTAAAAAACTTGTTACTGTTGAAATCATTATTCAAATTAGTCTGGGTGAGTGCCAAAATATCAAAAGGAAGTGATTGAATTGCTGAGAAAACCTTGCGAGATTTAGTTCTTAGGCCCCTTACATTCTGATGAGAGTGAAGCGTTTAAGTTTTTTGGTACTGCCATGTTATTTGTTAATGCCATGATTATGGGGAGAGTAATAGGTCAAATATAGCTTCATCGTTAGGTTAAATGACGCAGCTTGTTTATTGAAGGGGGCTATATTTTACATTTAACAGTTTGTCCTTAGATGTTGTGCCGATTCAATATAAAATGGCCCTAAGGATACATGGAAGACTAATATTGCTGTTGCTGCTGTGTTGAGAGTTACTGGTGTTGGTATCAATATTAGCCGGAATTATTTGAGATGAAGGAGTTAGGCTGTTATTTGAATGGTTGGTAGCTGTGGCAGCAGAACTGACGATTTTTCGTTTTTGCTGGGTAAACTATCCAATTGTGAGCCTCTACTCCAATAATAAGCACACAATATGCAAAAAAAAACCATTCTAAGTGAACAGAAACAGTAATGTTTGTACGATACAGCCCACTCTCTTCAACCATAGTTGTGTTTCTTAATGCGTAATCTGACCCGGGTCTTCAAATCAAAATTTATGATTGTCCCTTGGATGATGGCACACAAGGGGCTTCGGCTGTAACTGTGTGCCCCTCGGCAATTCTTGGTAGACGCGTCCACGTCGCAGGGGATGGATACAGTGTCTAAGTTCTGCCAGGGACATAGTGTTGGGAGATATAACCTGACCAATTAAAGCAATGAATACAACGGAAATAGGAGAAAATAGCTCAGGTGGTACACCAACTACCCAGTTGGCTAATCCACTATCTAACGAGGCTGGCTCAATGGATTCTGGGGTGAGCCAATTATTGCTATACCCATTCCTAAGTAGTTCAAAGTTGTCAAGATCATCAACTAGACAAACTAACTCAGCAAATCAGCTGAAATATGAAAACGCTAAACTCTGTTGGAAACTAAGTGAAGTACAACTATGCAATTAAAGTTATGGCCACAGGCCTTCATCCAACGTGTAAGTAGAAGATGTAATGGAGAACCTAAAGGCAAAAGATCTACAAATAGAAGATGCAGTAAATATCCTAAAATGAGAGAGAGTTGAGAACAATAAAGTAAAAAAAAGAGAGCCACTCTTTAATAAAAAGGAGAAATTTGAAAACAATTTCAACATCAAAGCAATTCTAAGTATGAGGATTAAAATAGAACTCCTAAAGAAAAACACGAGGCTAATAACTCATTGCAAAAAATGCCAAGGTTTCAACCACACTTATAAATATTGAGGTCGACGCCTAGGTGCGTAAAATGTGCTGGAAAACACAACGCAAAAGAGTGAAAGGAAAGTAGAAAAAACCCTGCAAAATGCATAAACTGTAAAGGGCATTATCCTGCGAACTACAGAGGATGTGATGTAACCAAAGAACTCCAAAGGCTAAGAAACAATATGTATCAGTCTCCTCAAAACTCTAAGGTTACCAGAGATAAATCAAGTAAAATCCAAGCGGAGCCAAATCCACCAGTTTTAGGTACAGGGCGGAAAACCTATTCGCAAATTGTACAACAATCATCTAATGCTATTACTGATGTCATGTTAGGCTAGCAAAGCAAGATCGTGGTCTAGAAGCTTTATACACGAACCCCCTCTTATATTAAAATGAGCAGAACATTAAGAATTGTTACCTGGAACCCGAGTGGACTAGCGCAACATGTTCCAGAGTTACAATTTTTTCTGAATTTAGAAAAAATAGATATATGTCTTATATCGGAAAGCCATATGGCAGAAACATCATTTATTAAAATACGTGATTATGAATGTTATCATGCTGTCCACCCAGGAGCGAAGGGAGCGAAGAATTATCAGTAATAGTGAAAAATATGTCAAACACTATGAAGAACCTGATATCGAAGAAAGTATGCAAGTTAAAACCATAAAAGTATTCCTCTATCTACTGCCTTCCACGCTATAAATAAGTTCGGGTAAACAAATACGAATTCGATTCTAGAGGTAAACCAAGCAGAATTTTCGAGAACTACATGTGTCTCCAAAATAGCGAGGGGCTATATTCTGACCATTCACCTGTTATCATGCCCCTCAGCACAATGATAACTAATAAGAATAACTTGCCTAAGCTAACAAATAATAAAACTGACTGGGACCTATTCCAAGAACTAATAGAAGATCAAATAAACAATAAGTAAGTGCCAAATAAAACATCGGTACACTTGGAGGACGAACTGGGGGTACTTAACAAAAATTATCCTCTTGAAGTCAGGGAATTAGTTAGAGTGAAACGGAAGGCACGAAAGGCACCTGGCAAAGGATACGTGCCCTGGAAAAATTCTCAATTATGTGTGCAATAAACTGAAACAACTTATAAAAGAAATTAAGAACGAAACTATTGACAAGTACTAAGTGGTCTCACCGAATATAAAGACACTGAATACACTGAAAAAGGACCAAAATGCATGTGCCGCAGCCGATTTCACTACTTTCAGTCATTTCACATTTATTTGAAAAATTACTGCTCAAGAGGCTCAAGCCAATAATATTTATAAGAACGAATTTAATTCCACCACATCAATTTGGATTTAGGGAAAATCACTTTACGATAGAACAACTTCACAAAATAACGGACATAATAGAAGACGCACTTGAGAAAAAGAAAATATGATCCAGTATCTTCTTAGATGTAGCAGAAGCTTTCGAATTTAAATTTATCCCCAAGCTCGAATCACCAAGCTTTATCATCGTTCGATTTTATTACCAAGCTCTTGAATTTAAATTTCATCGAGATCTACCTAAGCAGTTCTATCAAATTCTTAAATCTTAATCGGCATTTTCGTGTAAAATATAACGGAGAGTACTCTGAACTAAAGATTTTAGCAGCATAGGCATACTCGTACCACAAGGTAGCGTACTGGGTCCTATATTGTATATATATCCTATACACCAGAGATATGCCAAATACAGAACTTGCTACCGTAGCAACATTTGCAGACGATACAGCTATTCTGGCAACTGGAAAGAGTTTATCAAAAGCAACGACAAAACTTCAACAAGCAACCAACTCAGTGAGTAGCTGGACAAAGAAATGGCGCATTACGCATAGGGACTTAAACAAGGAATTGGTCAGTATTTGTCTCCGAATCCTTTCAGTATCTTCCACTTTGGGAATGACCGATAATGGCCATTCAACATTGACTAAAATTTACCTCTAAAAAACCAAGGAAAATGGCTTGTAGCTAAAAAACTGTCAGAGATACCGATCAATTTGTTTAGTTTTCCTAAAAGGTAAGTGCGAAATTATCACTCAAACTTTCGGTTAGAATCTTAATTTTTCTTATTAGATTTTGGTTTAGCAGTGTAACACACATACATACAGACCGACGTGGAATACTTCACACCCCCTTTGACCATGTGAAATATAAACGAAATGTTTGTGATACGTCCGATTAGAATATTTTTGGCCGAAACATTCTGACCACTACATGGCATTAAGGCTTGTTAAATGGCCATAGTGACATGAATGTAGTTTAGGTTAGTCTAGTCTAGAGCACCACCCTATTCAATGAATTTGATTGAAATGTATCTAAATGTTCTGTTCAATGAATTTGCAAAAAATTGAACTGAGATTTTGTCAAATCACTGAATTTCTTCACAATTAGGCTAAAATTAACAGGCATTAAGGCCTATCAAATGGCCAGAATGCATCAATGTGGATTAAGGTTAACCTAGAGTGCAGTACCATTCAATGAATTTGCAAGAAATTGAACTATCGAAATTTTCTCAAATTACACTCCCTCATCCCCGTCAAATTGAACTGCAATTTGTTTCTACTTTCAGCTAACTTAAACTATGATAGTAGTTTCTGGTACCCAAAGAACTGACCCAACGATCAAATTTGCGACTACCTTAAACGACCATTTCCGTATAATATTGATGTTGAAATTGGACCTTCAATAAAGCATCAATTCCAAGCGTTAAGAATTTAATTAATTCAAAATAGCCAAGTTCAGTAAATGATTGTGTTGAAAATGCTATATGCTTCCCATCGAAATTTCTGTTAATATGCACAGGCACAACACGAGTCACTGTTTATAAACTTCTGTGCTTTGACCAAAGTTCGATTTAGTAATCTCTATTTTATTCTTCAAACACAATTTTCTCGCAACCAAATATCTTGTCATCAATCTGATTGAATTGCTAAAAAATCTCTAGACGCCTTTAATACGGATATTTATTAGTTTTATAACTCCAATACCTTTACTAAAATCAAATTTGGTAGTACTAACTAGAGAACATACTCGTAATGCGCTTAAGAATCCCAAACTCAACCGGCAAAGCGAACTTAATCAGAATCATTAAACGAAGGCGCTCGTTTACTCGACAAAGGAAATTTAACCAAGGTTTTCATATTAGATAACCAGTTGATTAATATGTACATGGACTATTCCATTGATTAAAAACTCTATCGACATCTGATTATGATCAAACACCAATTAAAATTATTTTAATCGTGGACATGGAATTTACATTTGTACTACTTAAATTAATCTTTTTTTTACTATACCTGTGTCTTTAAATACACTTATCTGAAATTTGATCAGCACCACAACACCATACCATTGATCATGATTTTTATTTATCAAGCAATTGATCGCGATCTCCATGCTATTAATGTATATGATCAGGATCACGATTCTTATTTGACGTCATACTTGTATAACGTTGTTATCCGGGTAGAACTAATTACTTTATATACATTTAGGTAATAAATTATTTTTTGTCAATTTGGATTTTGTGCAAATCGAATAATTTATTCACTTTGTAGGTTAGATCGTTCAAAAGTAATAAAGGAATTTGCTGCTTTCTATAATTAAAGTGAACCCTGAACCTAGACATTTTATTATACGAGAACAATGTATTGAGCCATGCAAAGGAAGTATTGAACTATAAACATCGAATTCACCATTAATAACGAAACATATACCGCACAAAGAAGTATATGAATTACCTTGAAAGCACTTACTCGGGTTTATTTACCTCTAGATCATGCGGCACCTCATCGTATAGACAATTTTCTAAACGTTGCGCTCGCACTCAAAATTTTATTGTAATTTCAAGTTTAAATACTTTCATCAAATCAGATTAAGGTTGTAACCTTATCCGTCACGATCGCAATGTTTACTTAATACGTTATGTAAAGTTATTACTTTGCTTAACTGTAAGTAAATATTATAGTGTAACCTTCGTGGTGGTACAACCGTATTATTGTTAGGCTAGGTAATTACGTTGAGAAAGTTTTATTTTCGGCCCATACACGTACCGTAACATAGTAATGAATTGAATTTAAAATATTTTAAATTATGAGATATGGTGAATGGTATATCGTTAAGTGCAATACGGGTCAATAGTAAAGCTCAATAACAATGAAAAGTAATTCTAGAATGTATTTTTCTTACTCGTTACAAAAGAATTACCATAGCTGTGAGTGAAAAGTCGGAAACGAATAAATTTTAAACTTCTTGCTAATTTAAATTAATATTTATGGATTGAGACATTTCGAACTGTCATTTAGAGTACGCCCCTGAAGTAACATTGTATGTAATTCACAGAAATAATACCAGAATATGGAAACTCCGGTAAAATAAAAGCACCTTACACGTTTTATGGAATTACACTTATGAATCACTAAACATGAATAAAAAATGATATACTCGTACGATACAATCATTTTATTGATAGTCCAGGGACAAATGCAACGTAGAATTTGTTGATTCGTGTTTTCTTTCCTTATCTAGACTAATATTGTAAAGAGAGAGAGTATGAGTTTATTAGTTCGAAGTAATCTCAGAAACTGCTCAATGAATTTGGATGATTCTCCCACCAACCAAAACTATCTTCTTTTTTGGCTATACAATTTTTTTAAATAAAAGAAAAAAGATTTAATGTTTACAGATCGTTAATCTAATGTTTGGAATTATGTATGAAAACCTATGTCTGCAAAAATATCCGCCTCTATTGGCCTTACACATGCGGACTCTTTTGATTACATTTTGCATCACTTTTACAAACATTTCACCCACCTGGTTTATTTTCAAAAACCTTACTTTTAAGATAACCCCCCCCCCCAAAAAAAACAGAAGTCGGTCGCAGTTAAATCGGGTGACCGAGGAGGCAAATCCACATCTCTCGTAAAAATTCCATGGTTTCTCTAGCAGTTCCTTATCATATCACGATAACGTTCGCCAGTGACTGTAATAGCTGAACTATTCGGATTTTCGTAGAACTATGATCCAACGACCCCCAGCTCAAATTGCGCACTATACCGCCACTTTCAAAATGAGCGTAGTGACTCATAATTAATTTTCCAAAAAATCCCGATTATTATTGTCAAGGACCAGCATCTTATTTGCATACTCAGCAGCTCTTGTGTTAATTAAATTTTATGTGGGAATAAATCTAAATTTTTTTTATAAAGTTCTTGAACACGGTGTTTGATTGATGTTGTTGGATTATCTCGTACACTTTCACGTACAGCAGCAATATTTTCTGGTGTTCTGACTATACTTTGTCGCACACACTTTGGCTTATTTACTACAGCCCTCTTTCTTCAAATTCTTTGATAATCCGTTAAATTGCAACATTTGATGGCACCATATTCCTTCCGATACTTTCACGTAATTTTCTTAATGTTAATGTAATTGATGAATGATCTGTGTAAAAGATTTTCACTATTAAAACTCGTTGTTCGTTCAAACGAATATTTATTTTTCCATGATTTATTTGAAAGAACCTGAAGACTGACTACAGAAATGATCCTGTGAAGTATAGTCTTCAAATAGAAATAGAAGCATCAAAACAACCGGGCCGCTCCATATACTCTTCGGATTTTAGTACCATAGATTCTGGGGGGAACCAACCCTTGGAAAATACAACTTTCCTAAGAGCATGAAAATGTTGAGATCACCACCTCCAAATGTAAGTAGACGTATACTACAATTAAAGACAACTGTGCCAACAGCGACGGCGTCCACAGTAACTGCAAGAGACGCGGTCTCTACTGAAAAAGGAACATCATTACAAATGCCGAGTGCATCACCAAACATTATAAACAGCGAGGATCTGTTATCCAAGTTTCAGAAAATGGAGAAACTAATCGCGCAGCTGAGCAATGAAGTTGCTGAACTTAAGAGAGAAAACTCTACACTAAAAGAAAAGGTTAAAAATAGTAAAGCTGAGAATTCAGCACGAGCTAACAACCTGCCTGTCAACCATATTCAGGCATCAACAAGTCAACATCATTCAAATAATTCCAACAGGTTGCTGCAGCAATTTCCAGTCTCTCAACAGAATAATAGATTTAATGCTCTGAGTATAGAGGATTATTTCACAGATGAGGAAGAACTTGAAGAAGAACTTTCCAGAGCTAATAACAGAAATCCTAAGAAACGTAGGCGCACAAAAACGAAAACTCCCCCAAAAAATAATACACAAAGTGTGAACGGTAACACTGAACAGAAAAACCCAAAAATACCACTGCCTCGCTCCACCCATTAATGTGAGCAATATCAACAATTTCGAACTTTTTCGACAAAAAATAATAAAAACCACTAGTGAATCAACTAATTTTAAGGCGCTCTCAAATAGTGACATTAGGATTACCTTTCAAAATGAAAATGATTACAGAAATGTCAAAAAATTACTGGAAGAATTAAAAAATGAATCTAGCAACCAACTAGAAAATATTCAATATCACACCTACCAGCTGAAGAGTGAAAAGGCCTATAGAATGGTTATCAGAGGCTTACCTTCTTCTATTAGTCACGATGAAATTAAAGCAGACTTAGAAAAAATGGGACATGAAGTTGCAGGTATTACCAACATATACAAAATGGTCACAATTGATGGTGTAAAAGTCAGGAAACACTTTCCATTGTTTTACATCGACTTAAAACAAAAAGACAACAATAAAGAAGTATACAACATCAAGAAAGTTGCGTACTGTATAGTTAAAATTGAGCCACATAACAAGACAAGGGGAATTCCACAATGTACGTATTGTCAACAACTTGGACATACCAAGAGCTTTTGCTATCGTCAAACCAAATGCGTTAAATGCGCGGAAAATCACTACACGACAAAATGCAAGAAAACACCAGATATCGCGCCTTCTTGTGCTCTTTGTCAACAACAAGGGCATACTGCAAATTATAAAGGATGCCGTGTATATCAGAACAAAATTAAAAGTCAACAGAATAACAGAACAAGCGCAGTGCAGCGATTACAAACCAAAGTTGCTAAACCACAAACAACAATCACACCATCCACAGTTGGATTATTCTATGCGCAAATCGCCAACGAGTCAAATAACACGGAAATTATTAAAATGCTTAGCCAAATTCAACAGTCACTTGGTCATCTAGCAGAGAGGGTGGCAAAACTGGAAACCTATATCTATCCACCAAGCGAAAAAGTCAGCATACTCACAAATGGTTAACTCGTTCCTACGCATTGTAGCTTGGAACGCTAATGGGCTCAACCAATGAGCCCACGAACTGGAAATATTTCTCCATACAAACAACATTGATATTGCGCTGATTTCAGAGACGCACTTCTCCAACAAAAGCTTTATCAGAATAAGGGGTTTTAATTCCTACTGGACAACCCATCCTAGTGAAAGAGCTAGAGGTGGTTCAGCTGTACTAATCAAAAATAATATCAAACACAATCGACAAGAGGATATTCGTGAAAACTATTTGCAAGCAACTGTTATCTCAATCCAATATAATGGCGCAGATCTAAATATTGCAGCAGCGTACTGTCCTCCACGGCATACACCAACGAAGTTACAATTTAATAACGTCTTCAATAAGCTCGGTCCAAGATTTATTATTGGAAGGGACTACATTATAAAACATACAGCTTGGGGTTCCAGGCTTATTTCTCCTGGGAAAGGTAACACCTTGTTCAATGCCATTCATGAAAACAAATGCGAATATCTGTCCCCAGGGGGGCCAACGTATTGGCCAACGGATGCAGGAAAAATACCAGATCTACCGGATTTCTTCATCATAAAAGGTATTCCTCTAAGTTACACTAGAGTCGAAGGAATTAACGACCTAACATCTGACCACATTCCTGTACTGCTGTCAGTAAGCGCTACAGTAATAAAGAAACAGAAAAAGCAAAACCTTACTAATAGATTCACGGATTGGGACATCTTCAGAGAAAAATTGGAAGAGCTGGTTGAATTAAAAGTTAGTATCAAAAGCAATGAAGAATTGGAACAACAAACAAACAATTTTATTGAATACACTCGAATGGCTGCCAGACTAGCTACTCCTGAATCAAAGGACAAAGCGGAAATTGAAGTCAAATACCCGGCTGAAATCAGGGAACAAATCAAGGCAAGAAGAAGGGCGAGGAGAATATGGCACCTCACCAGAAATCCCGTTGATAAGACAACTTTTAATCGAATAAGTAACAAAGTCAATAGACTAGTCAAAAATTTCAAACAGAATTGCTTCGATAACTACTTATGCGGGCTAGTTCCAGAAATGGATAAAGACTACTCGTTATGGAAAGCAACCAGAAGATTTAAACGACCTGTAGTTCGAGTACCACCTTTAAGGAATGCTCAAGGCAGTTGGGTTCGACAAGACAAATTAAAAGTGGAACTCTTTGCTCAACACCTAGCAGCAGTGTTCCAACCCCATGACATTCAATCCAACATTGATGTAACACCTGTTTGTCAACCAAATCAGGACTTTGAAAGGGTCACGCCAATGGAAATTGCTAAAGAAATCGACAAAAATCTTAATCATAAAAAAGCACCAGGAATTGATGAAATACCACCGGGTCTATTCAAGGAACTTCCACGTAAAGCAATTATCTTGATCACATACTTATTTATGCCTGTATGAGATTGAAGTATGTACCAAAATGCTTCAAAATGGCCCAAATAATTATGCTAAAGAAACCAGGTAAACCAGATGAAGAAGTAACATCATACAGACCAATCTCACTGCTTCCGACCTTATCAAAGCTGTTCGAGAAACTGCTACTAAAACGTCTAAAGCCAATGGTAAACGTTCCTGATTTTCAATTTGGATTCAGGAAAAACCACTCCACCATAGATCAAGTCCATCGAATAACTTCGGTAATAGAGCAAGCGTTAGAAGAAAAGAAATATTGCCCCGCCGTATTTCTGGATGTATCCCAGGCCTTTAATAGGGTTTGGCATGAGGGATTGACATTCAAAATGAGCAAAATTCTGCCACAAAACTATTGCCAGCTGCTTGAATCATACCTCTCTGATCGCCAATTCAGAGTCGTTCATGAAGAAACATGTTCTGACTTTTGTCCAGCGATTGCGGGAGTTCTGCAGGGAAGCGTATTGGGTCCCCTCCTCTACCTTCTTTATACTGCGCACATACCTACAACGAATAAAACATTTATCGGCCCGTTCGCTGACGACACTGTAATTATGTCAGTAGACGAATCTCAACCAAGAGCAGTGGAAAATCTTCAACGAGCAATGGACAACGTTACTAAATGGACAATTGACTGGAAAATCGCACTGAATAAGCTCAAATCAACATACGTGACATTTACGCTCCGACATAAAAATAACACTCTTCATATGCACCTCAAAGGAGTGCAAGTGCCGCAGGCTGAATCGGCAAAATACCTTGGTCTACATTTAGATTCCAGGCTCAACTGGAAACATGACGTGAGACAAAAAGCTGAACAGATACGATTGGAACAACGTCAAATGTACTGGTTAATTGGACATCATTCCAAAATGAACCTGTATTGCAAAAGACTGGTATACCAGACTATCTTCAAACCAATATGGATGTATGGTGCGCAGCTATGGGGTTGTACACATAAATCCAATAGAGACATTATACAACGAAGCCAAAATAAATTTCTTCGAATGGTCACCAACGCCTACCGATTTGTGACTAACAAGGAAATCCACAATGATTTAGAAATACAATTGATAGACGACGTTATTCGCGAATGTGCCATAAAACATGAGAAGAGACTTCTTACCCACACCAATCTTGAGGCCGGACAACTACTGGACAGTACAAACGAAGTAGGGCGGCTCAAACGAATCAAACCACATGAGCTAACCGTATGAAAATTATAAACCAAGGGAACTGGACACTGGTCCAGCAGACCCACACAAGTTTATGCTTATCTCATAAGTACTAATGTCAACCTTACTAATGAATTAATAATGTTTAAGATTGTAGTAGCCATTTGAATAAAGTTGTTAAAAAAAATGATTTATTTGCCAATATTAATATACGCCCAAATGGCGGCAAAAAATGTTTAGTTTCCGTCACCCTGTATTTAGAAAAAATTGCATATTTTACGTAGCTGGTAGTAGCTTATCTGTAGAATGAGTGTTTCTTGTGTTGAAGGCCACGAGCTCAAATCATGAATATGTAATCCGTAATTTACATATTTTGTAAAGTGATTTTTAATTTTTAGGGGTTTTTCGGTTACTTCCCAAGCCGCTCCAAAATAAAGCCGGCAGGTAAACAATTTATGTAGATGTAAAAGACAAAATTTAACTTATTTTCATTTAATTTGTATGAAACTGTATACTCTACCAAAAATCGCTCTACGTACCAAAACAATCGGGTTGCAAAATAAGCACACTAGAAACTTTTAAAACCTATGAATTAAAAATAAATATTTCACTCATAGATTCTCTGCTGAAAAATAAAACCAAATTTAGTTCATCTATTTTTAGCAATAATTTAAATTTTGAGGGCAATAAAATAAATGCAAACAGAAATCAGTCTTGCATTTACAGTATCAATTCGTAATTATCCATTGCATATCCTAAATTTAGTTTATATTTAATACTTAACTATTCGATTCTAGATGTCGCCATACATCACCAAAAATATATTACATCGAAACTGTTTATTTTTGTAATTTTTTATTTTTTGGTATAGTTTAAAAGAAATATAATAAAATAAAACAAAATATTTTTCGGCTTGACAATAGAGAATTCAAGGAAGCAAAGCCTTCACAGTAATCTTTTAAGTTTAAACAGATGCCGCCAAACGCATTTAAATTCTTCTTTTGCACAATCCGATTGTTTTTATTGGGGGTACAAATATGTTTTGAGGGATTTACAAAAGATGGTGTAACTAGTATTTAATCGCATAGGTGCAAGACTCATGCCAAACTTAAGAGGAATTTGATGCAACTTTAGGAGTGGCTCATCAAGCGATTTAAAATCGTCTCAAGATCATGGGTCTGATGCAAAACCAAGGAATTTGGGTACCGTATGAACTCAAGCTAATAGACGTCGAACAGCGTTTTTTTACGTGCGAACAACTGCGAATCGTGACGGAGGACGAAAAGTGGATCCACTACGACAACCCAAACCGCATAAAACCGTGGGGTAAGCTCGGTCATGCAACAACTTCAACCGTCAAACCGAATATTCATGGCTAGAAGCTAATGCTGTCGGAGTTATCTACTATGAGCTACTCCAGCCTAACCATCACTGGAGAAAGTTATCAACAACAATTGATGCAATTAATCTGTAATTTGAGGTTTTATGCCTTATGGAAGTATTTTTGTTGTTGTTATTGTTCATTTATAATGCTTCAAATCAATAAACAATTAAGCCGAGCATGAAACACCCACAATATGCCAAAAGACATGACAAAGTGATCTTTCAGCACGACAATGCTCGGCCACATGTTGCAATAGCCGTAAGGGAAACTTTGGAGGCGCTTCAATTGAATGCCCTACGCCACCTGCCATATTCACCAGACATTGCTCCTTCCGACTACCTCTTGTTCCGGTCGATGACTGGCCGAGCAGCACTTCATTGCTTACGAAGAAGCTATTAATTGATTCGATTTTTGAATCGCCTCAAAACACGAAGAATTTTTTCGTCACGGAATTCGTTTGCTGGCTGAAAGATGGGTTCAAGACGTAGATAAAGGGACAATACTTTGAATAAAATACGTTGTACCAATTTCGCCGAATAGGGCTATGAAGTTATAATGAAAAGTTATAAAATGAAGTTATAAAAAGAACCTCAAAACTTATTTGTGTCCCTGATAAATTGTGAATTTTCTGAAAGACTTACCGTTCAAAATATTCGAACATTACAAATTCGTGTTAGAGAATCGAGTTTCAAATGGTCTGAAAGGTGTTCAGGCATAATGCTCACATGAAAGAAATCAGATCTAGAACTCTACGACGGAGACCAGATATCAAAAATGAAGCCGCATCAGTATTCTCAACACACTGGATTCCGATTAGGAAAAATGAACGAACAAATGCAATGCAACAAAATGAGTTTTGCTGCCGGCAAAGTAGTTTTACCTGAGGTTCTTGAGCCAACAATTTATTAAAAATTTGTTAGCAGGCAATAATCCACAATAAGGAAATGTCATGTCTACGTTTTAGATAAAAGGCCAAATATACGATCTCATCAGCAGTTTATTGTCTCCTACAGGCAACAGTCCTTTGTGTACAAACTGATTTTTCAGCGGAACCAATATTAAGCAAACCCATTACCAGAGTTTTAACAGGCTTAACCATTGGGATCATATAAGCTTTCAGCAGAAACCATAACAAGGTAAGTCGGAACCACTACAATAGCCATATAAAGTTAACCGGAACTATATAAAGCCAGCCAGAATCATGCCGGCCGGAACCACACCATTGTGTACTCTCTGATTTTATGAGGAGTAATCATAAAGAGTTTATATGATGAGTACAATGCGCTTAAATTATCATGTAACGTATAAACTTTCAGCATTAACCACACTAAAATCAGCCAGAACCACTAAAAGCTCAGCCGGAACCATATAAAGCGAGCCGGAACCTAACGAACTATGGCACAAGTGACAAAATGTCTTTTGCATCATTGTGCACTACCTGATTTTTCAGCCGGAAAAAAATTTGGACGAGCCGGAACCTTATAGATCCAGCTGGTACAAACAAACTATGATACAAGTAGCACAATGCATTGTGTATTATTGTGCACTATTTGATTTATTGTCCAGAACCTATATTAAGCCAGCCGAAACCAGAGTTTTATCAGTCGAAACCATTTGCGTGGTTGGCGCAATGGTCGTGCAACATAAAAGCTTTCTGTTAGAAACATAACAATGTCAGCCGGAACCACTACAGTATCAGTTGGAACCATATGAGGCCAGCCGAAATCAAACCAATTATGGGACAAATAGCAAAATTAATTGTGCAAAATTATGTGCACCCTCATTTTATGTGCAGCCGGAACCAATTAAAGCCAACCGGAACTATAGTTATACCAGACGGATCCATTAGGAGTCGTGGAACATATAAGCTTCTATTCGGAACCATAGCAATACTAACTGGTATAAGTACAATGTCACTCAAAAATAGAAAATATAAATCAGAACAATATAAATTCATTAGGAATCTTCAGCTGGATCATTGCCCAATGAGCATGAAGTGTTTTTGATCATTGTGTACTGCCAGCAACTATAGTCGGCCTCAAACTACCGCCAGCCGAAACCATAGAAATCCAGTCGAAATAAAATATTTACAAGAATAATTTTGGCGTGTGAAGTTTCAGTCGGAACGATGGAAACGTCATCCACTACAATGCCAACCAAACCAGAACCATTCGGAACACTGCACAATAAGCATTATAATTCCTGATACGTTGAAGTGCGCAAAATAAAGTGTGATAGTTGTTTTGATTCCGATTGGTATCAGGCATGACGGAGCCGATCTCTAATCTGAAACTCATCGACCAGAAAAAATGAAGCAAATTAATCTTGTTCACAACAACATACAATACTTAGCTTGAAGTGACCCAACTCCTGTTAATGATTTAACACGATCACATTTCATTATTCAGTCTGATTATTTTTATTTATTGTTCCGTTTGAATAAATCAATTTACCACAATTTGATCTTGAAAAATTGTGTAATCCACGAATGTGGTTAAAACCCACCGCCTACACGCAGCTAGAAATAATTTTAGATTTTCCGAAAAAGGAACGGAAATCGCATTATCTTATCACATCTTAATCGCGAATAGGTCCTGTTACAGAAATAGGTGTGCACCCATTAAATCCGTTATGTTTAGATTATAATTAAGTCACCAAGCGCAAACGCGTATGTGTCCGGCGCGATGCCGCATTATAACCATATTTGGTGTACGTAAAGTGTGCGTTAAATGTGTAATATATATCAAGGTTTCGAGATCACGTGACTACAATTTTATATGAGAAATTTAAGTTAATCATAAATTTTACTAGTAACACTTTGAATTATTTAAATTTATGCTAATCACAATTATTATCAAGATTTTTGATATCTCCGGGACATGCAAGATTGAGGGATTTACCGCAACCCGCAACATACCAATAATCTACACAATAATGCGTACGTTTAAGGAAATTGGTTTACATAAAGAATTCGTAACGAGATAAAACCGATTTCTATACGTTTATGGCTTTTTGCTAAACAAACAGGATTTTCAATTGGATTCTGATTAAAAAGGAGGTCAACAGCATTTCCATTTCAAATCAACATTATAAATATTTAAGTGTTTTACACTGTACATGACAATAATGATAAATTTGCATTCATAAAATTGCTATTTATAGGATTATTTGTATTGCTGGATTTTTGTTGTAATTAGGCGGATTCGTAGCCAGCAACCAGATATGGTACATGACGATGACACACCTCTTTAAATTAATAAAATCGATATAAATCTTGGTTTGTGTTTACGCAAGTGTGGCAGCACGCCTTCCACGTATCAATTGTATGGGGAAGCACGTTTGTAACAAAAATTCCGGATTACGAGTAATTTACCAGTGTTGTGGGTTAAACGGTTAATAGTTATTTATTATTTACTTACACCTCGTTCACGGAGCGTACATGAGTAATGCAATAATTTGTACACTATATAGAAATTAATTGCCATGGTTTGGGGATTTTAAGAGTTTACGATTTGTGTATAGTTCCGAGAACATATTTTGTAGAAAAAAAAGCGATATGACTAAGCCAGTACAATTATTCCATTACTTTCGCGCTGAAGGCCAAATGAAAGTGTAGGTAAATGTCGTGGTAAATGTTCTGGTAAATACCAGCTAAAGTTTTATTAATTATGAATATTCAACAATATATTAAATATATTCCAACTACAGGCGATCTATTTTTTCTAATGAAACATACTCGTATTGTGTCTTGAATAACTTTGGTCAAGACAATATGGTGAGCGGTAAATAATAAAAAATGCTAAAATTATTTGAACCAAGTACCAAGTCATCTGCTTTTAATTTTCCTCATGTTGAACTGATTTGGCAGCTCGTTTAGGGTATCCAACGGTGTGAAATGAAAGAGAATCGTTATGGCTTGTGTGATGCACAAGGAAGCAAGAACAGGTTCAACAGGAATAGGTTTGCGAGCACATTTAGTGGCGGTCACCAGTAGTACTTCCGTAAGTAAGGATAACGTAACAGTACTTCCGTAAGTAAGGAGCAGGTGTATTAATGTTATTTTTATTTGTTTTAGTGCTTTGGGATTCTAGCTTAGTTTATTGCCCAAAATGAGACCAAGGTATCGCTTTATATGTGAAGGTCAAGTCATTTCGATATTACTTTCTCATTTAACTAACGAAATTAGCTGAAGAATATTATACTTTCTAGGAAATGAAATCAAATCAGTGTTATTTGCTAACTGTTAAAAATTGCAATGGCAGAGTGCTAAAATATTTAACAATACGTGTGAGAATCCGAGGGATGCTCCCGGTCCAACGTTGATAAAGGTTCTCTCTATGTCTAGGGAAGTTATCAGTTTAGAAATTAGGAGTTATCATTTAGAGCAGTTTAAACCGATTTCTCCTTGCCTGTTTAGATAACCCCCCTGCAGGGATGAAGTAATTCGATCCATTCGACTTATATGGCTAAAACCGGTTTATAGACTACAAGATGTATTCGACCTGCTTATTATTTGGCTTGAAATAGTCAAGTGTTCTTGTCCATTCGATTATTGAATGTAGTTCGAAGTGACATAGTACCATTTCATCTCAATAGCCGCGTCCTAAGCAGATGAGACTGTGGTGTAGCGATGAAAGTTGATTTGAAAGAATTCAAATATTTTATTAGCTTGACCTTGGTTCACCATGGTCCTACCTAACCCTTTGTTTGACTTTTGGAACTCGGAAAGTCTAGCTAGTGACCCAATTATACTAAAGATCGGTTGAGACTATTTTATATATCAGCGGGAGGCATAGCGCTTAAGGTACCTTATCTCGATAATTTGACATCGATGAACTTTCTTTATTTTTTTGTTTGTATCTTTTTCCAGAGCTGGCCACAACATACTCACTCCGCATACGCAAATATTGTTATGATCATACCAGTTGCCAGGTTTCGTTTTAATCCCCAACTGGAATTCCTTTAATTAGAATTTATGTACGAATAGAAAATTGTAGTAGCCTTGTATTACCCATTTTAGAATGTTCGGCTTTCATTTGTTAAACTCTGAAACAGAGGACAAACGAGTTAACGTCTTATTCGGCCGATTTACGCGGCTTCAAACCTTGAGACTGACTGTTTAGAGCCTAGCTAGGGTTTCTCAAAAAAGAGCTCCATCAAGTCCTCAAACGTTCAAGCAAGGTGAATTTCGATGTGGAGCTGTTAGTTAACAACTTAAAGCTGACCATGACGCGACCGATCTAATCAAGTAACTAAAAGTGGCTGGATTTTTAGGGAGTGTTATGAAGATACTCTCTATAAACCAGAATAGCAGGATGAAATACTGGATTCAGGCTAATGACTTTAGCCATATGAAAAATAGCGGGAGAGAACGCTACAACGTTACACATTAAGAAGTTAGTGTTTAGTAAGTAGTCAAAAACTGACTTGGGTACACCTTGCATTGATGTTCGCCCTTCCCAAAATAGTGTGTGACTTGCGTACGCTTCTCATCCTAGTATCGCAGTTATATTCGTCTTTGCATCAATAACAAACTGTTTCAGGTTATATATTTATTAGATTTTTCTTATTTTGGAACGCATCAGTCAGACATAGCTCAAAATTAATTTTTCAAGGCTATTCTAAGGCTATTTACCTGCGCTTCATGAATAAGAGCTAAATCCTCTCCGGATTTGATCACCTTGATTAGTCTCAGTTATGATATTTGAATTTACGAAAACATGCTTCTGAAGGTGTTGGAGAATAAAAGCCTGGGACTAAAAACTGACAGATTGAATTATCTTTGGTTAAAAGAGATACCCGAAAAGTACTTCTGCATATTCCAGAAGAGGCATCTGTCAAAGATAGAAGCTTGTGATTTTAACCCATGTTCTATCCTTCAATAATCCATCTTGATTGGAACTGTTGAAAGTCGCGATATCAAAAATATTGAAGTTGGCGTAATTGCGTCGATTTCTTTGATCTCTTTATAGCTATGAAGAAAAATACCTTCAGCATCTTCCGGTTAGTTGATATACCAAAAATCAATGTATCATGTGTAGCATCTGCGTGTTTATGTTTTGTAATCTCATAATCTCAAACCGTGTTCGACAACAAATTTTTCTAGAAATTAAACGAAAACTTTGGTAAAAACAGCTCATTTTGATAAAACTTACTAAAACCGTTTGGACCAACCTTTTGGGCTTTAACAGTTCTTTTCTTATATTCTAACGTATTCAAAATATTTGCATAAAACGAAAAGTTCTTATCAAAAAGGATTTTATCAAAAATTGTTTTTCCGTTTAAATTTTTGGAAAATGATCTGGAGCGGTTTTATCGCAAATTTAATTTAGAATCCTTTTGATCTTAATCGTTTTTTGCAGATGCTATACTTTTAAAATATTTGCAAGAAATATCAAAAAATGAAAAAGCTCCGTTTCCGGTGATCCGATTTCCGCCAAATTTCATTGCCTCAACATTTATGAAAAGTTTAAATTTGAAGTTTCATCCAAATCAGTAAATCCGTCTAGAGGACACAGACAGACAGACAAACACTACCGCGAAAACAAGTTTTTCGGGCCTCGGCAGGATAGCGAATGGAAAATCTGCAAAAATATCGAGATTAAAAATTTTCATGATTTCTATACTTCTAATTTAAAGAACCCGCGGTTTTGTTTCAATCACATTGGATATTTTCATAATACCAACTGAGCTATACATTCCTTTGAAAACGATCGTCGCTCCATCCGATTTACTCATTTTTCAAAATCACATATGGAACTCATTTTGGAATCCTATCCTATGTTTAACACAAAAAAAAACTGAATTCCATGTCATAGGTTCATTTAAACAGACAAATTTCAGAGGCATGTCAAAAATTTATATTAGACTCCCATTTTCATTATTAATCTGAATTCTACCCCCTTTGATTAAGATGACATAGTTTTATTGAAGGACTAGACGCAACATAGTGGTTAAACCGGAGCACCTCCATACAAATTTCCCAAAATCATTATCCATTACAGGCATTTTCTGATATTCGAAAATATTCTCTCCCATTTTTTTATCGAAATCATCCGGTTTGATTTTCTTTTTAAATGTGCCTGTATCCTATTTGAGAACATTAAACTAATTTTCTCGAATTTAGAACTTATCACAAACCATTCCTAGATCTCGAAAACCAACTAACTCATTTTTATTAAAAGTCGTGCGAGCCGAAAACCCGTAAATCAATATTCCTTAAATTAGGACTCATCGCATTCCATTCTTGGAATTATAAAACTCTTATCACCGCAATTTCGATGTAACAGCGTCCCGTGCCCCACCGAAAGGTCCCCTGAATGAATTTTCACGAAATTAGCACTCATCGAAATTGATTCCAGGTATTTGATTCCTGTCGGACCAGACGACATAAAAATCGTTTGAAGTGGAACAAAATATGAAAAAGGGATCAATGTCAAAATATTAATTAGATAGCGAATGCTACAAATCTAATTGTTACTCATAATAATCAATGTCACCGTAACGCATCCAACAAAACATGGTGCAACATTATGCAATGTGATGAAACATAAGGTTCGATATCTAATTAACGAAAAGCACAAGACCCAACACGAAAAACATGATGCAACATAGTACAAATTTGCGCCACATGACGCAACATTGTGCAACATAACGCAACATAGTGTAATATGACTTGACATTGCAAAATCTCACAACATGGCACAACGTCCCACTACATGGTGCAACATCATAAACATGGTGCTACATCATACAATATGCTCCAATCTGGCGCAACATGGTGCAACATGACAGGTAATACGGATCACTCCTAAATGAATTATCCAGAAATCAGAACACTTTGTGTTTCCTTGCATTAAAAACCCCTGTCCCACAACATTTTATCAAAATCGTACAATCCAAATAAAATGTTAAAAGTGGGCTCCAAGGCAACATAGAGGACCTTCACACAACAGCCCTCACCAAGATGCAACATATTTGGAATATAACACCTCTCTTGTACTTTAGCAAGCGTTTCAAAGTGATTCTCAACGCTAAGAAGGATTGGAAGAATAGTTTCATGGTAGAGAATGCTCGATGGTAGAGTGGGAGCTAGTGTGTTCTGTGGGGAATTAAATGTATGTTTATCTTTTCGTCTACCTGATTACTGCAGCGTGTACCAGGCGGAAGTTATAGCGATTAAAGAGGCCATAAACTGGTTGAAGCACAGTGTAATATCGTTGGCGGATATCACTATCTGTGTGGACAGTCGGGTGGCCATTCTTTCGCTGGATTCAGTTTCCCTGGCGTCGAGGGTGGCGTTATATTGAACACATCTCTTAACGAGATGAGTGAATACTTCAATATCCAGTTGGTCTGTGTTCCGGGCCACTCTGACGTTAAGGAAAAGTGCAGGGCAGACGAATTAGCAAGGTACGGTTCGACTCTCGTGCTGAAAGCAGCGAGTCATAGGAAAGCAGTTGCTTGGGCAAATGCTAGATGGCTCGACAGTCCGACTGGTAGGGTAGCGAAGCAAGTATGGCCTAAGCTGAGGTTGAAGCGATCCAAGATGTTGATCACACTAACGAAGCGTCATTTAGGTAAAATTATAAGAATACTTACCGGACATTGCCTTTTCGGAGATCATGCGAGCAGGCCGGTCTAAATGGAAATGACTTTTGCAGAAGCTGCAAGGCCGAGAAGGAGAAGGAGACTCTTTAGTCTAATGATGTCGGATCCAATGGGCCAAAACTGGCCTAAGTGTACGATAGCAACCACTGAAACCTAACCTAACCTAACCTAAGATGCAACATCCAGCAACATGGTAGAACCTTACGTAACATGGTGTAATATGACCGAACAAGATGCACCATCCCACAACATGATGCAACATAATGCAACAACGTACAACATTAGGCAGCATCCGGGAATCATAAATGAATTATTCAGAAATCAGAACTCCTTGTAATCGTTTCATTGCATACAAAAACCCTGTTCCGCTAAATTTTATCAAAATCGTACAAGCCAAATAAAATTTTAAAAGAAGGCTCCAAGCTCCCCAGCTCCCACCGAGTGACCCTCTAATTGAGTTTTCCCGAAATGTAGGAATTAATTGACTAATTGACTTTACCATTGCAAGACGGACTCTAACTGAGAACTAACTGACCTCCTCTGATCATCGCTGTATTTAATTTTTTTAATTTAGGATAATTACAAAATTAAGAGGATTAAGAAACCTCAGATATACAAACTTGGTGCTTTATAGACCCATTCTTCATCACTTCGACCTTCAGCAATGAAGAACAAAAACTTTGATGAAGTGGTGAAGACAGTTGAGGTGATTTAAAAAGCAATAATCAGCTCCTATAAGAAGAGCTCCCTATTAGCAAACCCAAACAAACTGGAACACCCTGACGGATTAGTGAGTTGAGTAGATTAAGGAAACAGACTTCTCAATGAAGGCATAAACACTGGTTATTTGGAGTTTTAGAATTTCTTTAGATCTACCCAAAGGGAACATAAAAATGTATTCAAAAGTAAGAACCGTTGAAATGGAGTTCTTTCTTGTTCATAAGTTCAAATGTCTGGTCGTAAAATTACTAAGGGACTCTAGAGAAACTACATGAGTCTCAGACGACAATAAATCATGAAACTCTAGATGTTTTATTGAACAAGGAGTATTAGAAGAAAATCAACCGATCGACGAGAAACCAAATCTCAAAGACTGATAATTACGATGGAGCATCAACTCTTTCTCCTAGTTCTAAGCACCAAGTCCAGAGAGTATTTTTCCTGCTGCAGAATACGTCCCACAACCATGGAGGAAAGTAACGGTGCTCTTATCGGCGGCCGATAAGTCTGTCTTCGTTCTTTCTTAAATTAGTCCTAAGTAACATGCCTACCAAACGGGTAAAACCGTTGATACTACAATTCATGAAGTCGTAACGAATAAATCCTTCAATGATGTGACCTGAGCATGTGCTATTGATCTTTGAATTATGAGGTGTGCAGTATTCACAAATTCTCGCCTACGACATTTAACAACTACTGTCTGGTAGATAATGTTATTGGGCACTCAGTCATTTTGAGTGTTTTTTTTACTGGAGGTATGAATGAGAACATCATATTCCATCTCACATTTTCAAAAGAGATTTGATGAAGTTCTCCGATGGATTAGTTAGGGTGGTCTAGTTGATGTAGGACTGTGCGTATCTGGCATTGAGGTGAATTTGTTATATTTAATAGTACACCATTGTCTTTCTGACAGAAGTTTTGGCAAGAAAGGATGCGTCTCGGCTTGATGATGTGCTATAAAAATAAACATAAAGTTATTTGACGGAAAATACCAAATAAGGTGGGTTAACACTTCCATTTCTTGTTTATCTAAGATTTTAATTCGATTGAAGAACTGGCAAAAATTCAGGTGCTTTTAATCTATAAAATACTATGGACATTTCTCATATTCGTGACCATTTTACTCTTCTCAAGCATTACATTAGTTATTTATTTATTTATTTATACATAAATGGGGCCTACAGTGACTATAATCGGCACAACAAAACAATTGGTAAAAAAAAAAAATTACGAGCTCGACTACAAAAGATTATATAAAGCTTTCTTGAATGAATTTCTCAACAAGTGATAATCGAAAGCTGTTGATCACCCGCGATACCCTAGGAATTGGATCCAAAAGACCGTAGTTCATTACAGCTCAATCGATGAATTAAGCTCCATCGTGTTGACAAATTCGACGTTCGGGAGCGTACAAGTTGATACGTGCTAGTAACTCGATACAATCGACACGGTAATTGATGATATCACGCACAAACGTTGTCTAGACGTTGCAGTTTCAAAAGATTGCATCGATTCTGATAAGGCGGAAGAACGTAGTCCACGGCACGACTGGATGGTAAACGTCGTAGCACGAACAAAATAAACTGTTTCTGGATACTCTCAATCCTCTCAGAACGACAGTGGTAGGAGGGTGACGTTTAATGAAGCCAAGCACAACATGTCTGGTAAATGTAGCATCAGATTCAAAGATCACACCAAGATCCGAAATGAACTCAACCCGATCAATGGTTTCATTGTACAGTTGATATTGATAAAAAACTGGCGAGCGGATACGGAAGAAAGAAATGGTTTTGCATTTACTCACGTTTAAAGCCAGTAAGTTGTTAATTGACCAAAAGTTGTTGTTAAGTCGTCTTGTAACATTTCGCAGTCTAACACGCTAGAGACCCGGGTGAAAATCTTTATGGCATCTGCGAAGAGGAGACAATTGGCAAACTTAAAACATTTTACCGTCGTTAATAAATAATGAAAATAACAGTGGGCCGATATGGCTTCCCTGAGGCACGCCGGATGGTGCTCGAAATAATAGGGAGAAAGAATCCAGAATCCTAACAGATTGCCAACGATCTGAGAGATAAGAACGCAACCAGTCGATGGAAATGAAATCACAGTCGAGACTCTCCAACTTGCTGTCTACAACGTCAAGCTGTTGCTTGGAGTTTAGGCTGTCAAATAGATGACCACAAAATGAGGACAAATTAGACACGGTAGACCTACCGGGATAAAACCCTTGCTGAAAAGGAGAAATTAGTCTCTTGGTATGGAAGTGAAATACTCTGTGAACCATGGACTCAAACAGTTTGGGTAAGACAGAGAGAATGGCGGTCCCACGATAATTACTTACCTCACTTCTATTACCCGCCTTGAAAATTAGATGAACGCATGATATTTTCCAGGGATCTGGAAAATACCACGACGAAGGCTTTTGTTAAACAAGAAGGTAACTGCAGGAGCCAGACTTACGGGCCAACGTTTGAAAAGAATCGGTGGAAGACCGTCGTAACCCGCTCTCTTGCTAACATCGAGAAGGAGCAGTTGATCCAGAACCTCCTGTTTGGTAAGTTTGAAATATTCGAGTACAATGGAGGTGGATGTAGTAGGAGACCCGGTGTCTGTTGACCGATGTGGCTTGTAAACTGATGCAAAGAATTTGGCAAACAAATTGCAAATGCTGGATGGCTGACTAGCGGTGGAGGTCTGGTAAGACATATTCGACGGAAAACCAGATACCCTTTTCTTGCTGTTAATGAAGTTCCAAAATTTTTTGGGATTGGATGTCAAAAATTGCTCGAATTGCACTACGTAAGTATTAAAACGGAACCAATTAAGTGTCTTAAATTCATTGCGGACATTAACGAAATCGGGATAGTATTCTTTGCCATAGAGCCTGTAAAGAGAATGAAACTTGTTGCGTCGTTTCTCGAGCAGCATCAACTCGGTATTATACCATGGCTCCCGAAAGCCGGATTTATTATTGATAACCCGCGGAACGTGTCTCTCGATACCACTTCCGAGAAGCTCGATGAATCTGTGCACCGGCAGTGCTGAGAAACTCTTTTCAAGGATGCGTAGTCGGCCATCCTAAAATTAAAGTGAAAATCGTTTGAAAAATAATTAGTTGAACATTTAGTAAAAATAATATTTATCGTCGTGTGTGATAAATGCTCTCGCGTCCAGTGAAGTCCAAGTAGCAGGTCCAGGAATTTCCCTCGACTGTTGCTGAAGCGGTTAAGCTGCGTTGTGGATATGGAAGCGAAGTAATCGATGATAGTCAATGCTTTTTCGTCGGTTGAGGATGAAGAGAACACACCGTCGACATCGTTCCAAGATATACCGGGTAAGTTAAAGTCACCCACGATGTTAATTTGATCACAAGGACGAACTGAAGGTATAACGGCTGGGTCAATGTAATTGATAAACGTGTTGCAGACATCCCAGTCGGATCCGTACTGAATGTAAACGGCGACGGCGACAATCGAGGTATTGTATGATAGTCTGATGCGAACGGCGATGACATCAAAGGCATGGAGACTGAATTCTTTACAGCAATTAAAACACCACCGCCTCTACAACTGGTGTCAAAATCGTATCTGTCCTTTCTATGAACGACATAGTCTTATGGAAATTACTCTTCCGATAACATCAAGTATGCCTAAGCGGAAATACCTGGTTTTACCGCGGATACTGGAGGCATTGTGATAGTAGATATAAGTGAAGGCGTTGGTGGTATTGGAAGAAGCGGCGGTCGTTGATAAATTAAACTGGCTGGTTAACGCGGTAGTTACTTCGGCTGTTAAAACGTGGCCATGGTCCGGTTTGATATGCGTGGATAATTTGTAAATGGGCGGATTAAACCACCAGCAGGCCAAACGTCAGAATTGCTAAGTAGGTTAAAATCAGCCACCTTCAAATCAATTTTAAATGAGACGAACGTCAGTGAGCTGTCCAAAACGCGGTCTTTGGGTAATAATAGCCTACAATTTACGTCACCTGGCGAACAATTTTGAAGTTTATCGCAGACTTACCTAACAATCTGATCGGTTGAGACGGATGGATCAATACGACTGATACATAAATATTTTTTTACAGGCACTGAGACAGTTTTGATAGAGTTGATGGGAGGCCCCGATCCTACAATAGCTTGCGCCGACGTCGATACATCATGGATATTGGAGCTAGGCTTGACACTTTTTGCAGATGTTGTCGGGTTGGAATTATCATCAGCGAGTTTGTTAGTCAATGTGTTGATTAATTTACGGTTTTCAGCCACCTCCGATTCAATTTTCCTTAAGTCCAAATTGTCAGCGACTTTGTCCACTTAGTCGGTTACTAATATGTCGGTTGCTCACCAATAACATACCAATTGTTTGAAAATTAATTAGTTCCATTCAAATCGGCGAATTTTTCAATTCACACTCGGGAATTTTATTTGAATCTAATTTGAAATATAAAATTTGTGCTTTTAGAACCATTTAGAGATGTCAATTTGGAACTCCACTCAGCCTTCTTAATTTGTTTCGGCATCTACATTTTATGTATGCCAATCTTACAAACCAAATCTGAATAAATAATTGAATTTCTCCCCGAGTAGAACGTTCTTCAACTTTGCCTTTGTACTTTGTGTTCATATTTACAAACCAGGATGTTAATAATTTCCTTAATTTCCTCAGCATCAAAAACAAAGAAAAGTTTTAAATTGTTATGACATTTTTCAAAAAATCTCCTCGTCCACATCAATTAAACAACAATTTACATACTTTTTGTATGTTGAGTTACGTACGACATGCCAAAGTTACAGAAATCAGATAATGAAGGCGATAATGATAAAAAAAACGGAATGGGTATATGAAAAGGAAAATAAGTGGGTGTGAATGTGCTGTAAGAACCAACAATGTGTTATAAATATTTCTTCATTTAGCGGATCAAATCATGTGTGAACACATTTTTCACTTCGATTGTTCTTTTATTCTTTTGGTGCATACACACATCAAGTGTTTATACAAAAAAGATACTTTTGTCGGCTTTCTTAACCGCACTGGATGTGCTATTTTTAGATTTCATACACAAATGTTAAATGTGGCGGACGTGTTCACCAGTGGTATTTACAGACTTTTTCATTCACCAAGTAAGAAAATCGTCAAACCATAGTAACATCGATTTTCCGTTATAAATCCCTTCTACACGTTTATATGTATAGGAAGAAACGTATAAGAAGAAAATCTGTACAATAATTTTTTTGTCTTATTTCAATTTTCTTATTTCATTCATAATCTCCCTCATGAGTATTGTTCATAATTCACTTAACTTTTCTCTGTTGTAATAAATAAAAAGCAAGTGTATGCGGGCGTGGGAGTGTAGGAACGTGAGAAATTTTTTAAATTTCCAATTACATGGTCGGAAAAGTATTGTGATCACAATGTGCTGTAATCCCATGCTATATATGAAGAGCAATTGCAGAGTCATGTGCTGGCCGAACAGATTTACATTTTTTATTGTTGACATTTATATAGCGCAAATATACTCGTAAAGAATAAGTAAAGCACTTTAAGCAGTCAATGCAAAAAAATTGATGAGGCTTTTTACATTTTTATTTTATTTTTATGCTCGTAATTATGATATATTAGTGTACATGTTGGTGTATACATAATTTTATGTGGGGTAAAACGAAGGAAGACATTCTTGGTTTCCATCCATTGGAATTCCATGAAAACAATTAATTAGTGTTTTTAACTTATATCTCAGGGGAATGTGTATAAAGTAGGAAGCAATGATTAAACATAACCTCGAAATATTTAAAATATTTTTATCACTGTAAATTGTAAAATCTGGACGGGCAGAGATGCTTACGTGACAGAAATATAATTCGCTATAATAAAGTTATCTATGTCGTTATAAGAAACTAAACTACTTTTTTAGTATAGTTCGTGATATTTTAGGGGAATATAGTGATTAAATATTGTATTTATGTTTTATAAGAAATGTTTTCATGTCTAATGCATATATTGGAATATCGTTGATTTAACCTTGCGTTTAATTGTTCTTCGAATTTCTAGATCAATGATAAATCATTGTACTTATACAATTTTAAATGCTAAATATTTCATCTTGGGAAATCTTAGAAGCTATTCGATTTTAATTGTTTTCATTAATTTAGAGGTGTAATTATTCTTAATCTTTGGTGTTCATTGGAAAGTCAATGTTTAAGAATAAATCCAAGTATTCATACATAAAATCTGTATATGCAACGTGAACCCACCTTTACGCGAGTATAGTTGTTTTATTCATCTATGCAGTCCTCATAGAGTGATATATATTAGTACTGGTGCATTACTCTGACGGGGAAGCCACAAATAGCTTATTTTGTGATGATGAATAAAGTCGTTGGTTTTCTCAAAGTATAGGATGTGAGGTTAGATCAGGCCAACGATTGCATGTAAAGTCTACTTTCACTACATTTTTTATAATTTTTAAGGTTACTATTCTTTGTGCCGACATACATGCCAATTTAGATAATATGAATGCTTCGTGGGACCTACTCGCCCTTTGCGTGAGTGCCGTTGGATAAACTCAAATTTGTTAAGGAACCGAGTATCAACTCTAAGCAATATAATTCCAAAAAGGCTGGTGCTAACTTTGTGAAGCAAATGGAGTTTCACTTCTCTCTATGTTAGTATACAAGAGAAGAATTCATTTCATGATACCCAGTATTCCATTGTACCCGGCGTAACGGGCGCGAAAATGACTTCGTCCGAAGAAGATCCAAAATAATTTTAGTCGACGGCCCAGCTAATGTGAAAACATAATTGAAACGGGCTTTTTGTGAATCCAGCAATATAGCAATACTGGAATACTGTCTTTTATAAAATACATATTAGTTCCACTATTTAAAGTGGGCGAAAAATTCGAGCTGGCGCGAAAGAAAAGCAGTGTTGTGCGTCTACGCGTATTTCCGAATTGACTACATGTTGGTGTCAAAAATATCGGACATTTGATTTTTGAGTAAATAATGTCTTGTCTATCTTGTCTAGAACAAGAATTCAGGTGGGGATTTTTTAATGTAAGAGTTATACATTTTATTTAGGTTAGTTCAGAATTACATTTGTCCGAGACATTCACCAATTGATCATCACTCGACGTTTGTTTGTCCTGACCCTTTTTCTCAAGAGTTATCTTGATTGAAATGGAGGGGGGGGGCGAGTAGAGATAGATAAGACAACAACAGCTTTATCACTAACGCAACGATTGCTTGGATTAGTATAAGTTTGGGTCACCACTTGGAATCGAACGAAACATCCCCTGGTATGCCAGTATACCTTGTTCGGAAGCCCTGAGAGCTTGCTAGGATTGGACCAATCATTCATTAATCTGAATTCAAAATGATTACAGAAACGAATATTAGAATAAATAATGCAAATCGGCAAATATCGATCCTCGGCTTCCGTACACGAACACGAATGGGAAACTGGAACAGCAAACAGTTGTGAAATGAACATAAGTCAAGGAAATTACCAGATCATATATTCTGGACGTGATGAATATGGCGTGGACATATTTACAACAGCTAAAGCAAAGAAGGCAGTAGTGGAATAGAAACTAGTTAATAGCAGAATAATTGTAGACGTAACAAGATTCCATTCAAAATTACGAAACACAACCATAATATTAAGTGACATGCCCCAAACAATGGCTATGCACAATTGTAATGTACTATGCACAACTACAAGCCAGGAAGGAAATTTCACAAACCAACTATTCATATGAGTCAGTAAATTTCAACTCAAAAAGATATTCAAATGCACATGGACATCACCTGATGACAGAACTATGAACCAAATATATCACGTAATGATCAACAAGAAATTTCTCCCGTCATTACCAGATGCCAGGGCAATGAGTGGTGCAGACATTTAAAGTGACCACCAACTGGTAATATCACAATCCAAAATTAAGCCTGTCGCTGTTAAACGGATCAAGGAAAAAAAAAATCGAACACTGACAGATTAAAAAATTCCGACGCAAAAAAAGTATTCTGCGAGGCGCTCAAGCTTAGCCTCCAAAACAATGAAGAAGCAGCATCAGTGTAGAGCAATGGTGGAAACAAATCGAAGAAGCTTATATCGAAACAGCTACCAACACACAAGGACGGGTATCAAGAATTCAGACGCAAACTCTGGATCAACCGACCAAATGGCATAGTGGTTAAAGCTTTGGCGTTTGGATCGGGAGGTACCGGGTTCGAATCCCGATAGGGCCAGGATGCAAAGGGAATTTTCATCAACAAATTACGATTTGGGATGAGAAGGAACACATCTATGACCCACTGTCGGAGTGCGGGGCTCACGGGCCGACACATCTTACATGCCAGTATAGGCTGGCATGGAGGTATGCAATGTGCAGATGGTAATAAAATCGGACCTATATCTGTACGTCCTCGAATTGGCCAATACAGGCGTAAAAGTAAAGACGTAAATAAGCGAACCGCGAAAGAGTAGGGAGTGCTTCGGCCCTAGAACAGATCAGGGAAAATAAAAAATAAAAAAAAACTCTGGATCAGTGATACAATTTGGAAAATTGAAGAACGCCGGCAACTTATGTTGCAAATGAGAAATCAAGAAAATGGCAAGGAGTGGACATCCCCAAGGCATGAGAAAAGGTTGAGCCTCAAAAGTTCTCAATATTTTTTCAAATTTATTTTTTCATTGTAAAGAACAATCCTTCCGATTAATTATGGAATGCTATTTCATTCATATGACTGCCTCGGTTGGCCTTGACGTACCCCATACGGTCGGCCCAATTTTTGAGCACATTTTCGATGGTATGCGGCATTATGTCTTCAATGGCAATGCGAATATTGTTCTTCTTATAGAGCGTCAATCGTTGCTGGTTTATCGGCGTAACACTTATCTTTGAAGGCACCCCAAAGATAATAGTCCAACGGCGTTAAATCAAAGCGGCGAGGCGGCCAAATCATATCAGCATTTCGGCTGATAACTCGATCTTCGAAGACAGTGCGCAAAAGATCAATTGAAACGTGTGCTGTGTGGCATGGAGCACCGTCATGTTGCAACCAAATGTTGCCCATGTCCTCCTCTTCAAGTGCCGGGAACAAAAACTCGTTTATCATGGCGCGGTAGCGCTCACCATTGAGAACGGCGGCTCCTTGCACATTTTCAAAGAAAAATGGCCCAATGATGCCACCGGACCAAAATCCGCACCAAACAGTCACTCGATGAGGATGCATCGGCTTCTTTACGATCAAGTGCGGGTTATCCGTACCCCAAATGCGACAATTCTGCTTGTTTACATAGCCGCCAAGATGGAAATGCGCCTCAACCGAAAATATGATTTTTTTGCCAAAATTTTCGAATTAATGTTTCAATATGTCCCAGCATTGTTCAAGCGAATTCACAACCATTTTCGTTCAGCGGAAGGATAAAACTAACTTTCTGTCGAATCAGAAGTGACATAACCCTTACCATACTCAAAAAAACCGCTAGTTCAAAAAAAAAAATTATTTGGTCCACCCTATATTATCCCAGATCACCCTTGATCTTTGTGTCTTTTCGTGATCTGTCCCTCTTTGCAGTCTCTCTTTCATTTCATTCACCAATTTATTGTCCTTAGTTAACATCCGCACAGTCTATCGCACGGTGATCCATTCCGTCTTATAATTGAGAGGTGAGTCACCTAATTCAGACCACAGAGTGTGTATTGGGGTTGAATTAATCGCCCCCAATACCACTCTGGCACAAGCATTCTCGACAGTCATTCACTTCGTAAACTCGACCTTGGACTCATCACCGTAAACACTCATTCCATAAGCAATTTTTGATGACACTAGCGCCTTTCGCAACACATCAGTCACACTAGGTTGAGCTCCCCATTTCGGTCTGCCCACCCTTTTAATCACATTCAATTTGTTTTTGCAATTATCGGCTAATTTATCCATATGCACTCTTAAATTCAATCGCTTATCTATCCAGATCCCCAAATACCTAGTCAAATTTACACACTCAATTCTCTCACTATAAACTTGCACATCTACCTTATGATTTGTTCGAAAAGTCATACAACAACATTTTCTTGAATTTAAACACAAATTCAATTCAGTCAAACATTCTGTTACCTGATTCACACATTCTTGAGCCCGACTCAAGGCCTCCTCGATGGTCCTCCCCTTGAACATCCGGACAAAGTCATCTGCAAATTGCAAAATGACCTTGTCCGAGGAGTTAAACCTATGTACCGAGCTCGGGTATAGGTTGAAAAGAGTCGGTGAGATTTTACTGCCTTGGAGGAGGCTAATATTCAACTCTCCCTCCAACCTATACCCTCCCTCTACCACACAACACTAACTTCCTTTCATTCATGAACTCATACACCCAAAAATACTTCTTTTCCTTTCTTACTTCCCACACAAACTTTTCTACACATTCATTAGCTGAGTGGTTACGACGGATCCCAAAGGTGGTTTCCGGCAACAAATTACCCTCATTCACCAATTTATCCAATCGACCTTTCATCATACCATTCTCAATTTTGACAAATACATTCAACATACAAATTCCCTTGTAATTTGTTGCCAGATTCTGGTCCCGATCTCTTTTTAGAATGGGTACCACTCTGCTTTCCTTTCATTTTTCCGGTATTTTAATACTCATCCATACTTGATTAAGAATTCGAAGCAAGGCCACCTTGGCTTCGAATTCCAATCTACCAATTGTTTTATAACTGACTCTGTTAGCTCCGGGGGTAGTAGATTTGAAAGTATTTACAACCCCACGGAACCCATCCCATTCAAACTCCTTACACATGTCATTCATTAATTCACTTTCATGAACTCACATGAACTCCTCTCACTTTGTTAAACTTATCCCATACTTCCTTAGTTGTGCTCCTATGTGCCGTTTTGGACACATAGTCCCGCCAACGTTTCCTCTTCACTCTACGAATAGCCTTTTTTAATCTTGCATTCATTCTTCCATAATTTACTCTACATTCATGACATATAATACTGTGGGCAAAAAATAGTAAGTCTTTGTTCATAATTTTAAAATATGATTATTTATTTCTTCAACTCTATTTCGTCCCCCTCAAAGTAATCCCCCCGGCCTCAATACACTTGTGCCAACGTTTTTTCCAATCCTCGAAACAGTTGTTAAAGTGAATTTCCGGAATAGCCTCCAATGCGCGCAAAGATTCACGTTTGACTCAAAACGGTTTCCCCGGAGCGGTCGTTTGAGTTTGTTGAATAGCAAGAAAAAGTGTCACACGGAGCTAAATCAGGCGAATACGGTGGTTGTGGAACGATATTGGTGGAATTTTTGGTGAAAAAATTACGTAAAACCAATGCAGTATGAGAAGGTGCATTATCGTGGTGCAAAAACCAAGAGTTGTCGACCCATAATTCCGGCCTCTTTTTACGAATAGTTTCGCGCAAACGACGCATAACACTCAACTAGTATTCCTTGTTGACAGTTTGGCCGGTCGGAAGGAATTCGGAGTGCACCACACCTCGATAACCGAAGAAAACTGTCAACATCACCTTGATTTTGACTTGCTTTGACGTGGTTTTTTCGGTTTCGGCCACTTTTGGCACGATATTCGGCCGATTGGTCGTCTGTTTCCGGGTCGTAAGCATAGATTCAAGACTCATCGCCAGTTATAATTAGTTTCATGACATCCTGTTTGTCGGGAAGTATTGTTTCACAGACGTCAACGGGACGCTGTTTTTCCAAAAAATTGAGTGATTTTGGAACCAATCGTGCTTTCACTTTTCTTAGGCCCAAATGATCTTTCAAATTGGTTTTCACTGATCCTTCCGATATTTCAACGATGCCAGTAAGGTTTCTGATTGTTAATCGTCGATTCTCGAGCACCAATTCCTTGATTTTATTAACGTGTTGATCATCAGTTGTTGTTGAGGGCCGTCCTAGACGTGGCTCGTCTTCAACACGTTCTCGACCCTCTTTGAACAATTTGTACCAATCAAAAACACTTGCTCGCGACATACACTTATCGCCGAAGGCCTTTTGCAACATTCTGAACGTTTCGGCACCACAAAATTGATTCCGCACACAAAATTTAATGGAACTTCTTTGTTGGATAATTTCACTCATTGTAAAAACGCCGAATGCACTTTTTGTACTACAGAAAGACAAGCGTATACTAAACACTAATGATTGTTTTGATGTGACATTTGGCACAGATGTCACTGACAGTCATACCAACATTCCGCGTGAAATTTAAATTATAAAGTCTTACTACTTTTTGCCCACAGTAGTACACCTATTGAACTCTCTCAATGCTACCCGTTTCCTTTCATACCAATACTGGATTTCATTATTCCACCATCCATTCACCTTACATTCATTCCCTGTTACATGGGTTACATCCCTGTACTCTCTCCACCTCTTCCTCAAGTTGGTATTTACTATACCTGGATTCTTATAAAAAAAAAGTAGGAAGGCTGAGTCAATAAGCAGAACACAACCATGAACGATATTTAGGGAAAACCTAAATCTATAACTGAGGCATAATTATAGTGACTTACTGCGGAAGCGACAAATGTCTAGAATGGTTGTAATATTGTTTTACAAAACGTTTAAATTGCCCTTTGTCTCAACTTAAAATCATTTAACAAATTTATTACTAATCATGAAACTTCAGATTATAGTATGTCAGTTTACAATCAAAAGGGCCAAAGCTTGATTGATGCGGTGAATTAATTATAAAAATGTTAAATCATTCTCATTTGAAATTCGGCATTTTAAATACTCAAAAAGGATATAAGCAATCAATTAATCTAAAATTCCACACTCACACATTTCAGAAATAGATCCGCAAAAGATTCAAAATATGAAAAAATTGGTTGGTGTGTAAAAATGATACGCTCGCGAATTTATCACCCGCCAAAATCAAATATCCGTGATTGTATTAACCTGAAACGCCTTAGTGATACTGAATAGCATTTGCCTTCTTATAATTACGATTGTAATACAAAGTACGCTGTGTACAGGAACTACATATAGTAGAGACGGCCTTGAGGTACCACATTCAGTCGATAGCGTCAAAATTTCTCATAATTTTTGTGTTCAATCATTCGGTCGTTGTGTATAGTGTGCATTATTATAACAGATCAAGTACCTGAACAAAACCAAAAAAAAATTACCACCTACATAATAACCGATTACCTGCTCGACCAAAAATCACATTCTAAATTTATTCTAAATCGAAAGTACCAATTTAACGAATTTTTCAATTTTTATTGGCAAGCTTTACATACATTAAATGATTAATAAAACGAAAAAACGTGATTTTATAATTTTATATCGTTTTTATCGATACTTACATGTTTGAAATTAAATTAAATGTCCATACTCGTACATAAAATAACAACAACAAAAGTGTTCGTAGTATTATGAAATGTATCTGGAATGTTAAACATTTTTCGCGGTTTTTTTCGTCGATTTATCTATAAAGTATAAAGTCGCCCTAACAGTGCAATATATTTTTGGCGGATGGTTTGTAACCGGAAGTAATCGCGTATGGGATATTAATAAGTGCAAGTTTATTATTTTAACACATAAACATATGTTCATAGGTGCGATATCGCGATCAAACTCCAATCAAGGTAAATTATAAAAATGACTCACATTTTCGTGTCTATCAAAAGTCTAATTATTCCGTTTCGTAAGAGTCGTGCTTGCAGAGTGCAATTTTTTTTGTTTTGATTTGCATAATGACATAATTGAGGTTAGACGGCACATAAGCTGAACTCCTCCCACCTAATAATGAGACCAGACCAATGGTAACAAAATAAATGATAAAAAGAATTCATGGAACAAGTTCAAAGAGTGGACCATTTAAAAGTCATCTTTATTTTGCGGAAACTTTTTTTTATTGTGTAGGTTGGAATCTCCTCTTCTCTTGGAAGAAGGGAAAACAATTTCGTTCATGTGGCTCCCTCTGCTGACCTTAATGAAGCCATCCTGTAAGTTCAGTTTTAAAGAACTTTCTCGATGATTTCCGCGCCTATTTCGCAAATATCTGGTGCAATGGTATATTTTAAAGCTGGTTTTGAATTGTCTCTGGATTATCCGCATAACATCTTACCTTATCGAAATCTTATAAAAAAGTCCAACGGCGTCAAATAGAAGCTCCGCGCTTGCCAATTAACATCTCAAAAATGACTGCTTGTTTGGTTGTCAAATTTGGCGGCCAAGAGATCGATTGTTGGTGGGTCGGTTTCTTGTTGAAACCAAATGTTGTTCACATTCATAGCGTCGTTTTGGGGCTATAAAAAGTTGGTCAGCATGGCTATGTAATGGTCGTCATTGACGGTAACGGCGTTTCCAGTAGCGTTTTCGAAGAAAGCTGGGCTAATTATGCCACCACTCCAAAATTCACACCAAACAGTCACTCTTGGTGGATGCATTGGTTCCTCTACGATTACGTGTGGCTGTTCCGAACTCCAAATTCTGCTTCTTTATATAACTCTCGAGATGGAAATACGCTTTGTCTGAAAATATAATTTCTCGACCAAAATCGATATCATTGGGAAGCTGGTCTATGGCCCACGCAGAGAACTGATCGAAGCGGTTGGTCATTTGCTTTCATCCGCTGAATCATTTGGAACCTCTACCAACTTAAAATTAGTCGAAAATTTTTAGCCAGAAATAAAATAGTGGTTAATGCAAAATTTACCAGACCTCCCCATACAATACTATGAAATTTTTTGATTTATGACCAACTGGCAAAATGCTGAACGCAAAGTTAAAATTTACTTTAGAGCTACGACATTATTTCGTGCCTGTTAAAGCAGAATCTTTACAGCTGAAAATAAACAATTTGATAATGCGGCAAACACACAATAATTTGAGGTGCTCGAGAAACCCGGGTAACTGGAATACTTTTTATTTAATAAATATTGACAACCCGACAATTATCACTAAACGACATTAAGTGTCAAGCAAACCCTATTTGCCTAATATTATTAAAGTTGGTTGGAACCCAAGAAGAACTCGTACTTAATTTTACAATGGGTTCATGGTGTAAATGTAAGATTCTATCCTAAATTGCAACTGCGTTCCGCTATATTGGCAAAATGATCAACATTCAAAGATCTGTAATAATGAACCCAGGAGCTAACTAACTCGAATGTTGAACAACAGCAAATAATTTGAACGCTGTTGTCGTTTTCTTTCAGACAGTCAGTCATCACACAAGGAGTTATGGGCATGCCCCATTATTTGAAAATGGAGTATACAACGGCCATGACTAGTCGAAAAAGCGAACAAAAGTCGTTGTTGTTCTTTATTCAGAGTCAGAGCATACTTAGTTAACCTCAAATTAGATTCACAAATAAAGTATTTCACCTTCTGGCCGGTAGAGGAAGCAAGCCAATTGCGCCTAGTTTCTCAGAGAATATAGTTCTTAATAGCGTTCTTGTTATTATTAATGCTCAGCGGAGCTACAGGCTCCGATAAAATCTAGAGGCGAACCAATCCCTGCCAAAGAATCAGTCAGTAAATTTCCCTTAATACCACAATGCGGCGCCCACATGACCTTGACAATATTGTAACAACACAGGGGGCTAATAAAATGTTTACAGTCCTTAACCAAATTGGAAGTGGTCAAAGACTCTGAAATGCATTGAACATATCTTTACTATCCGTACATAAAATAATACGGCGTGGAACACTATGCAGGTAATTGAAGTTCTGAAAAAAACCAAAACTCTCGCGATGGATAAACCACTGAGTAGGAATAATCGATGTCGAATTCCGGTAACAGTTTATCATATTGATCATAATGTTTTCTGGTACAGATGAACTAAAGAGAAGTATGTGAAGATATCCCAATTTTTATTTGCGAAAAATGAGGTGGCAACACTAATTATTAATATCATGACATTCTTGACTAGTTTCGAAAATATTTACTGTCATGACAGCTAAAACTATCATAATACAAACATTATTCGGGGGCTGAGAGTAAAAATGTGGCATTTTATTGATACTATGACGACAGAAAATTTTTCGAAAAATTGGAAGTTGGGTATAGATTTTCGCCGTTCATTGTTAGTGGTGGGAGGGGGATTGATTTGGTTGGATGAATTGTGGCTCAATTAGATAGACCAGTTGGTAGTGGGTGGCGGTCGCGCTTATCAGTGTATGTATTTACAATACATACATATTTACAATAATGTGTGTGTTGTGGGTATATGCATTGATGAGTGTGATTGTTATTTATTGTTGGCTGGTTTGTTTGATTGAGTTATGGTTTGTTTAATTAGATTGATTTTCTCTCTTGTTATTGGTGGTGCGCGGTGGGAGTTTGTACTTGATTTCTAATTTCGAATAATACAAATAAAACATATTTTTTGTAGACTAATTTAAACAGGTGCAACTTTATATATGTTACGGCATGGCAAAGTGAAAATGGTTTTACTTTTTATTTTCGTTTGTAATGACTAAATCTTTAATGTGATATTCCTTGTACTATTTTTTTAGATTGCTACTGCTGGCCTTACTTTCTATGAAAGAATTAATCTGGCTCAACAACATCTCCCGAAACTGGTTTGCAATTGCATGGGAACATGAGACACGAATATCAATTGATTTGAGTTCTAAACCCTATTCAACGACTTGCTCATGCACTATCATGTAAGGAGCCTTCCGCATGTTTCTTTTGATTTTTTTTTTTTCTTGAATAACTGAGATGTACGGAATTGTCTCAGTAATCTGTTGCTAGACAGTATACTGCGGAAGACGCATAAAACAATTTTTGAGTAGGAATTGGGCTGAATTGGAATTCTAACAAATTTTAGTTTTGGGGAAGCGGGACTTGACTGGACCACCTCTAGTGGGTTAAAGCCAGGTTTGGTTTGGCTATGGTGAATGAAGATTCGAGCATAATTAGTTAAAAATTTCCTAGCACGGCCGAACTCCAGAAAAATAAATTTTTAATCACCACCCAATTCTGAATACCTGATTTGATATTTTTTTTGTTTTGTTTGGGATATGGCTATAAGTTCCATTCAAAATGGTCGGATTGTAGAACTACATCAAAAAGACACGTTATAATCCCAATACAAGCTGATCATTTTATTGGAATCCTGGACCAGCTCTGCAAAGTAATTTGAAAGGTTATCGGTTGGGAGACGGCGGATCCATTCATTAAACCTGGTTTCAAAATTTCGTTGAATTCGGCTTTGCACACTGAATTTCACCATCATTTGTTGAGAGATGGCCTAGTTCCATTGCATTATGTTAGAGTGCCAATCCAATTCTCCACATATTTGACAGTAATTGTTTGAGGAACGGTAAAGCTCCATTGTGCATGCTATACTATGTACTGTGTAGTATAATTATATTTGGTGATTAAACGAATTCTTTGGTGACCAAAATTATTAAAACATACGAAATTTTTGCGAATTCTAAATTTATTTAGGATATTTTAAGGGATATTTAAATGCAATCCGGTAGTTCATCTAGTTAATCTGGCATTGATTAACATTGATAGTTTCCCAAGAACCATTGCCTTTGGAATGCCTCACATATTTTTTGCAACTTTTTTTTTTTTTTGCTATTTCGTGTTCGCCCAATTCAACGGTTAAATACTAATGAATTTTAGAGTTATTTTGAATATAGTTCAAATAACTTTGGTTTCAGGAAATTCTACTGTAAGTTGCGGAGTTGCAGAATGATTAAATTAATAAATGTTTCAATGATTTAGGAAGCCGGAAAATATGAATTTAGAATTAAATTTCAGGAAAATTCCAGATACATGTGAAATAATAATATTTTTTCTTAGGTTGCCGTTTTAAAGAAGCAATTGTTGAAGACCAATACCATCGTTATCCATTAACCTATTAAGCCTTTATCCTTCATCTAGTAGATTCGAATTGTGTTGTCTTTGTGTTACTAACTATCGGCTATACCTAGGTGTCTGTAACCGGGCCGATTCTGTCCCACTTAACTAACCTATCCAATCCTTCGGTTTTGTTATGTGTAAAAAGGGTGTACGGTGGACCCGGCGTCATCCGGGAACTCAAGCCTAAGAACTTGGTCGTACATTCAAAATCAATCAATCAATCAACTATGACGACAGAAAAATTTTCGGGACCCCGATTTTTCGCCTAATCGTCCTGTGTTTAGTGATGGCGGAAGATTTAAGGTAATTTTTTTTCTAGCAAAAAAATAACAGCGATTTGTATACGAATCCAATAAGAATATTTTAGAAAATTGCATGTGTCAGTTTTTACACTGTTAAACACATTGTTGAAAGAGGTAAAACGCTCGCCATGTTTTTTCAAATAAGAACTAAATTAAAAATTCATTTCGCCTCTTCCTAAGGATTCTCAATTCACTTTCTCTTTAATGTATAACTCTTATTGGATTCCGATTTATATCTTGAGTGTTTGATTATTCAAATCAACTCAGTTACCGAGATATAAATAATAATTTGGATGAACAAATTAAATTTTCCATCTTCAATAACAAGAAACCACAGCGTTTCCACGCAAATGCCATTATTATCGAATGATTCCTATAGCCTTAACCTTTTAAATGAAATAGGTTTCATTTCCAAACTGATTGGTCGCGATAACTTTTTTGGAGTAAAACTCGTTCATTGAATTCGTTGAGTGGCATACGCTGAATAACAGGACACCGTAGTATTTGAACCAAAATTTCATTATATACAGATGATACCTATGGACTTAACCTTTCAAATGCTATCAGTCACATTCCAAAACGGATTGACGTCGGCAGATTTTTGAGTAGAATTTATTAAGGGCGTCATGGAGTCTGAGTGGAATAGTTTTAAGCTCCAATAACAAAACATCGCAGAGTTTGTACCAAAATGCCACTATTATCGGATGATTCCTATAGACTTAACCTTTCAAATGCTATTGTTCCATCAATATTGTTATCAGTCGAACATATCTCACCGAATAAAACATCAGAGGTACCAGCTCCTGAGAAAACTCCCACTTCATTAGCTTCCTATTATGATAAAGTTTAAGACTATAGATATTTTAATGATTATGTTAAAAGAGAAGCACGCGAAATCTGAGGTGGGAATGGCATCAGTCACTTTCCAACTGAAAATCAATTCGAAAATAGACATAGAGTATAAACCAATATTATAATCACTTCTGTAGTTACAGAATTGATTAGAGTTGACTTCTAGCCTTTGTTAAAAAATGCTTGACCAGAGATGTGCCCCTTCACCGCTAATAATAACGGCACAATAATCGGTAAAACCAATCATTAAATGTTAGGTCATGAACACAACAAATAGCTCATAGCGATCAGGGGATTTATTGGATTCGCTGAAGCGACAGCTGTTCAGTTGTGACTTAAAAAATTTCCACAAACGATGATGTGGCATTGGATGATGAATAAATTCTAGAAACACGAGCAAAATTCATGATCTATTAAATTCATGATCAAAATAAAACTTTATTCTATCTTAAACTTGAATTGTGTAATGCATGACCATGACGAACTGAATGTACTTAAACATACTTGTGTATTGCATTTATAAGAAAAATGGCGCATCTCTTCATAAACATCATTTTCGGCTTTGAACTTGAACTCGTGCATGCGAAACAAGATGAAAAGCATTAAAGAATAAAACATAAGGTTTCTTTCGAAAGTTAAGAATTTACTTCTTTTAACTTAAGCTATAAAAATCCATTCGAAACTTGTTCATGTAGCATAGTCTCTTGTTCTTGTATCAAAAGACAGTAGAATAGGAACGAGGTGTAATTGTTTACCATTCACTTTTCGATCATTATATGGTTGGTGTTTATTGCACACAAGTACGGGTAGTACGCTCCAAAACAAACTATAAATGCCGTGCAAGGGTGTGAAATGCAAATCGTTAATCAGCTGCATATACACTTACCTAAATATAAAACATTTTTGCTGTATTCTTAAAATTGTTTTAATAAGTTCTGATAAGATACGCACCGCGAAATTCCATTCCATATTAGCATATCGCAGATAAACGTGAGACAATGTAAAAAAATAATGCTACGATTACAATTCAAAAGTCCATTTTCATGTGGGCATTGCGTGATGAATTTTCCAAATCTTTATGTATATAATATCAAACTCAATTTTGGCAAATAGTGTGTTAAACCCAAATTTGTAACCTTCGCAAGTGCATCAGGATTGTCCAAACCTCAGTAATCAATTCCATATGAGCAGTTACATAGCAAATTTAAAAAAAATTGATAGTAAAGTTTAAAATGATACGCACATTGCATTAGCGTTAATTATTTTATGCCTCCGTAATAAAATCCTTCCTAGATTGAAGATCCTAGTTGACTGCAAGCACAATGAAATCCATGGGCTACCATCATAATAATGAATAAGATTTTAAGCATATCACCGGAAGAATCGAGATTACCTTTGGTCAAAAATTTAATTCTTAACTCGATATAATAATGACTAATAAATTCAAGTCCGACGTTCGTGTTCTCAACAGGAACTTGGTACAGACTAATCTGATGAAATATATTTGAAACCCTGAAGCCTCTCAAATAATGGGGACGATTCGGGGATCTAATATTTTATGTTAAGTTATGTTATTTGCGTGTTTCCAATACAAAGAGACCAATAGAGAATCAACCCGGAAAATATTTCTTATAATCGAAATACCGGCGAATTACTACGCATTGAGGTAAAAAATCGATTTAATTATGGTTGTGGAAAATAGTCAATTAGAATTCCAATATTGCATTGGATTACAATTCTGATGAATACTAAAAAGAATGGTCCATAATTATGTTCTAAAGTGATTCTAGAAAAATTACAAATTTGGATGCTCTAATGGAGCTAAATCAATTTATTGGAATGAAACTCGAATTGTGTGATGAAAATGTGAAAGAAAAGCACGTGACTGGTCAGGTAAGGCTCAACCACACGAAGTTTTGGGTTTATATTTTAAATAATGCTTACTGGTAAGTAAACGATGAAACTGGATTTGTTTTAAATCGCGATAAATCCGTAAATGGGGAGCTAGAAGTTAAACTTGCCATTATGTCGCTGACTGGCTGACGTCTTTTATAAAATGAAGATATTTGGTTTGTTTTGTAAAAACCTTGACAAACATGAATTCTGCCGCAGTGAATTTTAGTGAACCATACACATGAGTGATTCTTACGGTAGCTGTAGCCTTGGAAGCTCTAGGGGAATGAAACCATCACCAAATTGCTCATTGGTTTTGAAAATAATGACCCGCTGTCTTGTCCTTGAGCATTGCTTCGTCTATTCTGAATTTATTCGTAAACAAATTTTTTTTTCTGGTTTTCTAAAGAGAGTTTTTGCATAATAATTAGAACCGTCGTTATATAATTGGCACATAATTGGCTGTAAGTCCTTGCATTTGGCCAACCTGAATGGAAATCCGTCACTTATCTAACAAATTTGATTTATATGATTGAATTATGAGATTCCTTTTGGACAATCTGGATTTTGGCAGTGCAGAATGAAATTCGATCATTACTCTTCATCGATTATGCTTAAATTTAGTTCACAGAATGGGGTTTGGTACTAGTTCATATTTTGGTAGGTTCAGTGAATGAAACTCATATAGGGAACCTATATCCGTAAGGTAGGACGTGAAAAGCGAACCGCGAAAGAGTTGGGGATACTTCGGCCCCAGAACAGATTGCATTTTCGTCTATTCAAATTCAATGAATAAATTGAAGCGAATAATCTGAACTCTAAATAGAAACTTGGTAAATTCCAATCCTATTGAATAGCGCTTTTCTATAAACTGATGTTATTTTCCATAAAACTCGGATAAAACGAAGGTCTTTCTTCAGCCTGACCCGAATTTACTATAGTTGCCGGTTCCTGTAGACATGTAAGTTCTGATAAATTGAAGGTTATTATTTATTTTTTTATCATACTAATAGACTAATAGGGAGCAATGTGGTGTAAACTCAATGATCAGACACAAATTTTAAAGCTTATTATGGCCAAGGTATGGTATAATTCGAGAGAAACTTTTGCCTAAACCATAAACGTAGGGAGGTAATTTGAAGCTGTCCAACCAAGGAAGTCCATGCAACGCAAACCGAAGAAATCTTCATTGCACTGTCTCAATGCAATCTATGTGAATACTAGGAAACAGAGCATATTTGAGTAGTTGACATATTTGGCTGGCATATTTGAGTAGTTGACGAGCGAAGATCATATAACGCGCTTTAGGCACATACGAGTATGTATCTAGGAATTCCTTAGGCCAGCGTTTAACAAAGCCAAGTGCAGAGTTTATTCTCTTGATCGTACTTCTAAAATGGTTACTATTCATCAGAATCTGTGTGATATTTGTTTGAAAGTTTTCATATCGTCAGCGAAGAAAGGATCTTTTTAAAAGACGGTTAAGGGAAATTAAATTTATGAATCAGCGATTATTAATTTTTCATTTAAGCGATATACATACGAGTAAACAAAATGATCCAAATTTTTTGATAATTTTGCCATTTTGCTCGTTTGGGCTATTCTTATTGTGACGTACATTCTACCAAACTCAAAACTATTAAACGTCGAATAATTTTAGTTTCAACTTTTGGGTAATCGTTTATTTTCAAAATTATAAGGATTGAATTTTAGATAATTATTCATAGCGTCATATAAATATTACAATAAACATTGAACAAAAGCGGTTCGTTTTTGTTGGATGGTTCCATCAGTCCAAGAAGTCGAAAATAGAAAAAGAGGAAATTGTTTAATTTTGTTTTCTTGACGTTGACACAAATTGATATGTTTGGTTCCCATATTCGCTGCTAGGTGGACATATTAATAGCAGCCGTGGTCCTTATTCCAATTATATTATTAAAATAACTGGAATATTCGCTTTTAAAGCAAAGTAGCTGACATCTGCCGAATATCTTTTTAACTAGAGGCAATGGTGGTATAAATTTAATTGTATGTCAAACTGCATAGTAAAATAACGTCTAACATCAGTAATTTACAAATTAAATTAATTTGATAAAAAAAAATATTTCTACCAAAACAGTTAGTGTTAGTTGCATTATAGCCCAAATAGTACAAACATAAAATATTTCGACCAAGTTTTTTAAATGTTCCCGTGGTACTTATTAGAGTATGGCAACCAAAAGTAAAAGAATGTGTTTGTGGCTGAGTGTCATAATTATGCTGACAAAATAAACAATATTACATTACACCAGTTCCAGAAGAATGCCCGTTTAAGAAAAATATGGGATCATGTCGCACTAATCCCTAAATCCATCACTAAGAATTATTTTATTTATTCGAGTCATTTCGTCAACAGCAATCACAAAAGTAAGTTTCTTATTTAGCCAAATTTTAGGCACACACATTATTTGACGAACGCGGCCGACACAAAATTTACCCATGCATAAATTTACAAAAGGACCACCAAAACAGAGAAGCTTGTGGCTGGAAAGAGTTGTAAGTGTTACGAAAACGGACGACCTAGCCATCGTACCAGTTCTTTGTGATGTGGAAATTTACAATGAGCAGGAAACAGGTCAAGCAGAAACACTCATTTCCGACGGTGATGTAGAGAAACAAAGGGTAGATGCAGAGGTTCTCAAGTGAGCATCGTGTTAGATTCAGTAATCAAGACCAGCGCCCAATTAAATTTATTTAGTCAATTGATCGAGAATAGTATTAAACATATTGAACTCGAGCCTGACCTCTATAATAATATATTTCACAGTCAAACTCCAGTCAAGTTAAAATTTTTGCTAATGTTAATTAAACTCAAGCAGAACTCTGATTTTTCTGTTTTGTCGGTTTTATTTGGACTGTCTATACCAACTTGTATAAAATATTTTAGACAAATGCTACCCTCAATGAGAGCTGGATTAAAATCATTGCTATGCTGACCATCAGAACAGGAAGTAGAGATGAATATACCCAACTGTTTTAAATCATTTTCGGATATGCGCGCTGTACTGGATTGTACAGAAATTGAGATCAGCCAAACCAACTGCCTTAAATACAAAATCACTACATATTCAAGGGAAGAAGTACAATAAAATTTTCGGTTGCTGTAAGTCCAGCGGGACTAATTACCTACATCAGCAAAGGATATGTGGAAAAGGCAACACATTTTAAATAAGGAAAATCTGATAAAATTATTTGGGCGGGATGATGCCGTAATGGTTGATAAAGGCTTTGCCATTGAAAATGAGCTAACATTGAAGCGGATTAAGTTGTATCGTCCATAAACTGTATTCTGAGCGACAATTTAATAAGAATGAGACGATTTTGAATACATCGATAGCTGTAAAAATTCAATACATAATTCTCTCAGTTTTCTCCAATTCTTTTTTAAAACTTGTTGGAGATAATCTGCCCAAGGTGGAATTCCTGCAAAGCGAATGAAAGTTTTCCAGTATTAGTCTCCATACGTGATCGTGTAATAGTTTGTCTGATTTAAATATAGAAGGCTTCCAACAATGTGTTTACTCGCTACACCTGCTGAACATTTGCAAGTGACGCTATTTATCCATTGCTTGTTTAAATGGATGAAATGATTTACTTCCCATGGCTTGTTTTTGGGGTTCGACGATAGCAAACAAATACTCACAATTTTGAACATGTTTTGAGTAATTCCTTCAACACTACATACAATATTATGTTTCTAGCCAGGTAGACTTTCCCGCCTTCGACGAAACAACGTTTCGCATGGCCACCGCAAAAGTCAATAATGACGGATATTGAAATATCAAATTTTTCATCATACATCATAGAACAATTACAATTACAAAAATAAATCGGCACTTTCAAGGTGATTTTCGTAATTAATTCTGGATTGATTTCCTAAAATTAATATATATTTATATTTTATGTGCTATTATTATTAATTTATTACATTCTTTGGAGTGTAATACATTGCGAAATAATAATAAATTCAAATTGAAACTTACCTTGCACCATTTTCCTATGCGATTTGACATAAATGACGATTTGACATTACTTTTACTGCCATCTACTATCTAGTAGATGTACCATCGTTTTACAATTTTAAATGTTATTTGTGCATTTCAAATGAATTTTAATTTGCGGAACCAAAAATATAATTTTAATTCATTTGCATATTTCTAAATGATCGGATTGAGAGGTCAAATGAAAGAAATTTTTGTGAAATCAAAATATAATTTTTCGAAGTTGTTGGTAGTGAAATAAATTTTCCGCTACATCAGTCCCCCTGTAGTGGGAGCTTTCTGTTGGTTTCTTGTCCACCGACAATTCTGGATGGAGTTTGGGAGTTGTATCATTAGGATGATGTAATAGCTAATGATGTATAGTTGTCCACCAGCGATTGTGGTTGGAGTTTTAAGAATAGTATTTGAGTTCAGTAAAACATGTTATTCTGTTAAACGATTATGCGGACAATTCCTTTCATTCTCGATACTGGATCGGGCGAACTCAGAATACCATAGCCAATCAGTTCATCGACATATACTGATTGTTGCTTGTCTTTGATTTGCAACACAAAGTGCCTACTACGGCGTATCACTTTGTAAGAGAGAATTTTGTTGTCAGTGATCTGGTTACGAACATGTCGTTTTGGTTTTACGCGTGTCCATTGGAATGAGTTTGTTCATCGTGCATCGCAGTTGGTTAGTCACTCTTTTAGTAGTAGCTAGGGTATAAGTGGGTGTTCCATAAAGAATTCCCCAGGTAGTTCACTCGTTTGATCGTACATTAGTTCAGCTGGTGATCATTGTAGCGTCATCATTAGCGGATGCGCTAAGCTGCGGTCTATAATTTTCTTTGAAAGAATGCGTTTTGTCATTCTTCAGACCAAAAAAAGTTCTTAGGCGTTTTCGGTTTCTTGCGAAGTATTCCAATTGCTTGTGAATTGGAATAACTATATATCTATGAGTTTTGGAATAAATTGACGGCATTACTTTAGCAACCCGACAAATTGCCAAATTTGCTTGATGCTTTCCGGTGCTGGGAATTCCCTAATCACATTAATTTTCTTCGGATCATAGAGTGCCAGCAGGAGTAATCTTGTGACTGAGAACATCAAGATTGGTTGTGCCAAACACGCAATTCGCGGTATTTATATTCACGCCAAATTTGGATAATCTATGGAAGAGTATTTTTTCTATTCGAGTTGGTGCTGCTTCTCATCTGATGATGCTACGAAAATGTTTTCCTTCCAATTCAATGGAGAAATTTTGCTCGATATTGGGTAAGGGTCAGAAACTAGGACAACGTTAAAAATTTTGTAGTCCCCTGAGGGTCTCCAGTCGTTGTCTCTCTTCTTTACCTTGTGGAATGGACATTGAAGCTGTATTGTGGTAATGTGGATCAAATCTACGAGGTAAAGAAGGAAGTTTTGTGGAAATTGGAATTCGGTCGTACGTGAGTTGCTATTGTATACCTTCCCTGAGTAGGTGGGGATTGTGTTTTTTATTATGGAGATTAAGATCGCGAGGGTGTGTGTTGCGTGTGTGAATATTCTAGCCTTGTTGGTCGATTGTGTATCCGTTATTTAAGGGGCTGAATTATGTCATGTAGCTAGTCAGCGAGATCCCCTTCAGGTTTGTTCTATTGCGGGATCAAAGCTGTTAGTATCTAATCAGTTGCTTGATCTATAGTTTTATTCAGACGTTGACCGCGAAATTCTGATGGTTGTCGATCAACCATTTCAATTTTACTGAGTGTTACTTCTAATTTACGCTCCTTGGAAATGGAGTTGCGTGAGTACTCGTTTGATGGGTTCGTACTTTTCCAAGTCCAAAATTGACAAGAAAGAAAAATTGTATATTTTGCTTTCTAACTTCCACACAAAATGATAGCTTTGGTTCCCATATTTGTTGCTAGATGGCCACATTAATAATACCCGAGGACCTTATACAAGATTATAGTATTAAAATATATTCGAATATAATTTACTATTGCTTTTACTGCTGAAGGTGCCATCTACTATATAGTAGATGCACTGCCATCTTTTACATAGTAGATCTATCATTGTTTTGACTGTGTGTCTAAATGATATTTGTGCGTTTCAAATTAATTTTAATTTGCTAGACCACATTTATGATTTTGGATAAATTGTATGAACTTCTACAACAATTTCGTGTATATTGAAATAATTTTTTTGTGTGTGTGTTCCATGTAGTCGAACAAGTGGCGTCAACGCTGTAACTCACTCGAAATCACACATCTGCTCAATTACAGTGAAACATTTTTGAATTGCACGTTCCAAATAAGCTCGTATAATAACTTAGAAGATGGGTCGACGCTGAGATTTGCACTCAATTTGAGGGTTAAACTTTGTGTCAAGTTGTTCAATCACCGATTATTATAAAATTAGAAAATTTCAGGTTCACATTCTTCCACTGGTGAGATTCATACCCAGCACTTTCCGGTATAAGTGTCAAATTTTTAAGCACTGTACCTATTTTCCAGTCAAGAACGTGTCGGTCGTTAAATGTACATTTTTTCTCATCGTTAATTAATTGATGTTCCACTTTCATAACATCTATTAAAAAATTGCAAGTTTTGAAAACCTTCTTTAATTCTTAGAAATTAAAAAAAATTAAGTCTTAAGAACTCGATCTTATATCGATGCTGGTACCCGATGGATTCAGACACATTAACGACTATTTTAGGAAGCGTTTCGAGACTCTTGATCTACAAAAAGATGTTTAAAATTATCTAACTACGAGTATCAAAACGATGAACGTTTTTTTTTAAATTTTGCAAACTTTCTACACGTGATGTAAAATGCAAAAAGTGAAGGTCTCTGTATATTTTACGCGAGCTTTAATATGGTTCTTCTTCTTTTTTTGGATTCTGTGATTTATCTTCTTGGTCTTTTCTCATTAGTGCTGCACGAGTAAATAATCAATTTTTTGTTTTAATCTCAAACTATAACTTAATGAACTTTGATGGTAAAAAATAATTAGCGCGCGGAATTCATGGAATTTGCCGGTAGCTCATTAAATATTAATTAACTTTTATTGGTTAAATGATAGACCAATACAATGCAATTCGAGTTTTATAGTTTATGGAGTAGATAGTTAATGTTTATTTAAAGATGAAATATGTGGTTTACGGGAAGTGCACTACAATGTGCGATAGTTTCAGTTTATGAATAAAGTTTATAATTTTGTAACTACTGATTTATGCAGTCAAAATAGGGAAATGGCATTACCGTCAAATTTATTTTAAACTCACGTACAATATTAAAGTTTTAGGAAGTAAATTAAATTATAATTTTTTTAATGTTATTGTTGATAGTGTTATCGCACTTAGTCATACAAATTGCGCATGTCTATGGTATAAGTAAAACAATGTTCGCAGACATTGCGATATTATGTTGAATTATTATAGGCCGAACTCTTATCAACAGTTATCCAAGAAATTATTTCCTACATAATTGCGTTACACAATTGTTTACATTCTTGCAAACTACTTTTTCTTGAAATCATCACAATTTGTATCGTTACAAATTATTTGATATGGTAATTTTTGCGCATTATGGAAATTGTTGAATAGGTTTGAAGATATGACACTAGCACATCCGAATATAGGAATTTGAAAAATTGAGCTACGTTCTAGTTTTCACCACATTTTTCTCGGTAGTATGATCTTCGAATGGTGTGTCAATAATGCAGTAAACATTCGATCTGACGATGCAATTCTCGATTACGATGCGCTTTGATTCAATATTAGATGATTCGGCTCGATGGGCCAAAATGTTAGCGATGTTTAGCGATAACGTAGGAATCCGCTTACCTAAATTTAGACATTGCCCGATAATAGTGCCGAACTATTAATTTTAAACCCGTTAGCAATGAGAAATTTTCGAAAGTCTAATTAAATTATGCCAACTCATTATAAAGAATATTGTCAGGTAACACTCAATTAGAACATTCTATAAAAAGAATTGAAATCGTGAACAAATAAACAAATCGGTGTCATTGGAAAACCAAGTATGAAAACATTTCCGCTACTGAAGATATACATAGTTCCTTCCGCATTTGACGAGTCTCAGCTTATTTGTTGTTATTACTTTTTAACTCGGTTAATTAAAATTTTTAATTTAATTTAAGCGTGCATAATTAGTGTTGTTTCTGAATTTAGAGTAAACAGATTATTATATGTAGGTACGAGCACTTAAGTGTGTATTTCTTAAGGTGAACCGCACGCGCATATTAAGAGTACATATTATATGTCGTATGTTTGTTTTTTATTTAAGTAATTAAAGTATGTTAATTAAAAATGCAAATCAATATCAGTGGGAGTGTAATAATTTATTAGCCGACTTTATACAAATTAAAGAAAACAACGAAAAGGTGATTGCACAGTGCGTGTAAAGGACAAGGTGCAATTAACAAGAATTTTTCGTTAATGGGTGTGAATCGAGGGTAGCTCTACTGGTAAAATAATTAATGGTGACAAGTAATACACTTGGTCTTACATGGCATGGTCACCCAATTTTAAATTTAACTGTATTCAAATAGAGTAAGCGATTTAATTAACATTTATTTAATGACATTAAACTACGAGACGTAACGACTTCTGAAAGTTCACACAACATTTCAGAGATCTTGTAGTGGTATATGTTTTAATTGTAAGTATATAAAGTATAACTTAAAATTAGTCTTAATGTTAAAGGTAAAAAGGTAGTTTTAATGTTGACTCTGGAGCTCCACCACAATTCAATTTTCGTAAAGCCGACTTTGTAAAGCTAAGTGATTTATTGGCAAAAATCGACTTTGATACCATTTTAAATGACAACAATGACATGAAACAGTCCATACCGTACTCACCAAAAAACTAAAGAGCTTTCAGCGGCATATTCAGCGATTAAACACTTCAAAAATTTTATCGAAGAAAGAGAATTTGTTTTATTTACCGATCACACACCTCTAACCTTTTCATTATACCAAAATTTAGATAAAGCTTCACCCAGGCAACAACGTCATTTGGCTTTATTGCACAGTTCACATCCGATATACGACATATTACGGGTAGTTCCAACGTTGTGGCTGATTCCTTATCGCGCATCCAACAAATAGATATAGGAACATCAATCGATTGTGTAGTCTTGGCGGAAGCACATACACACGCTTCAGATCTTATGGCACTTTCTGAGGAAAGTTCAAATTTAAAGTTCGAAAAAATCCCAATTTTTGGGACTGATCAATTTATTACGTGCGAAGTATCAAATGGTAATCAACGACCATTTGTGCCAAAGCTATTTTGAAAGCCGGTTTTCAATGCCTATCACAATATGTCCCATCCAAGCATTCGATCAACAGTAAAGCAAATCACTAAAAAATTGATTTGGTCATCAATGTTGAACGAAATACGTAGTTGGGCAAAAAGTTGCATCGAGTGTCAGAAATGTAAAGTGACCAAATATGTAACAAGTAGAATTGGTTTATATGGGGTAACAAACGGTTGTTTCGAGCAACTTCACAGCGACGTCATTGGTTCTTTACCACCTTCGGTAAATACAATTTATTGTTTGACCATGATCGATAGACATACCCGCATACCCGTTGGGCCGAATCAATTCCAATTGCGGATATTCACACTGAAACTATGGCCAACGCTTTAATTAAAAACTGGATTAGTAGATTTGGCGTTCCTATAAAGATAGTAACTGACAAAGGTATTCAATTTGAGTCAGCACTCTTTGATGAAATTTGTAAAATTTTGGAATTCCAACATAAACGCATCACAGCTTATATTCCGGCATGCAATGGAATGATAGAGCGATGGCATCGAAAGTTGAAAAGTGCAAACGTTTTATTGGAGTTAAGAACGGTATTCGTGAAGATTTCACAAGATCTTCAGCAGAGTTAGTTTACGGACGAAACTTACGAATACCCGCTGTTTTCATTATCACGGGTACACATGTAAATTATCCGAATTCCGCCTCAAATCTTTAAAACGTACAAATTTTAAATGAGGCCACAAAGATTCTATTAACGGATTTAGGCACTAGTAAAATTTCCAGCAATGTACCTCGCAAACGGGTAACATTTGTTTCGGACATTGATGAGCAGGTCAGATCAAGGACTGGTCGCGTTATAAATAAACCAGCTCGATTTAAATGAAAAGTATCGCTTACTACCGATTCACTGGGGATAGGATAGTGCGGCGGTTAGCCAATTTTATTCGAAAATCGACTTTAAATATAAACCAACTTTAAATTACTCACGTCGAATTTCAAAATGTGTATACGATTTCTCGTGTCAAGGATATGCAGTACCGAAATTGAATCGCTAGTCATAATTTTCTTTTATCGGCTGGTATAAAAACAACGAGAAAAAATAATACACGATTATTGTCCGTTGAACCCAACTCGTGTATTCATCAAGCTGTTAGTGTGGATATATGATTTCTATGTCGAGTTAACCGCTGTACGTGTTTCCTTCCTTGTTTCTTTATTTCATCGTAGACATATTCCATCTTTAAGTCACTATGAAGGTGGTCGTTCCTAGTGTACCATGGGACACTCACAATCCCTCGCAGCACTTTATTTTGGAAGCATTGTATCATTTGTACATTTAATTTCTTGGCACAACCCCAAAGTTGGATACCATAGGTTCATATACTGGTTTTAGCATTTGCCTGTCTAGAAGCAACTTGTTGTGTATTAAAAGCCCAGAATTTCTATCCATGAGCCAGTACATTTTCCTGTATTTGATGTCTAAAGGCGGTTTTATGGTTGGTGTTCTTTTCTTCGTTCGTTCGTTCTGACAATTTTTTCGAGATTTTTCAAATTTGGTTTGAGTTGAGAACCACGAGAATACAGTTTACATGATTTGTAAAGTTGACGTGTACTGATGTGGCGTCATTTAATAAGATGGGCCATTTGTTAGTCCAGTTGCTCACGGTGTTATTTTCATTTTGAAGTTTGCTTGTTGCTTCGGAAATATCTTTCCAACCGCAAGGATAGCTGTATCGTCTGCAAATCAAATGTTGCTACTGTAGTACCTTGCATATTAGGTAAGTCTCTCGTATAAAGTATATAAACGGAATAAGTTCAAGTACGCTACCTTGTAATATTCTAAAGTTTCGATCTGCTATGCAGGATTTAAGAATTTGATAAAATTGGTGCCGAACTTTGTCGAAAGCTTGAGCTACATCCAAGAAAATACTGGAGCGTATCTTCTTATTCTCAAGTGCATCCCCAATGACATCCGTTATTTAACTGCGTAGAGTGATTCTCTCTAAACCCAAATTGGTGTGGTGGAATTAAGCATCTCTCATCTATGATAGGTTTGTGTCTCTTCAGTTTTTCAAATATTTTTGATATGACCAGAAGTAGTAATATTGGTTTATATGATTTTTATTGTTTCCTGGTTTATATGGTGTAGGAATCATAATTCCATCGACGTGGCACATATTTCAATCTGAAGGCTGCGTTAACTCTAATTTACGCAAACCTTTCTCGGGAAAGGCTTTCACAATTTCCCCCAGTAATTAAGTCATATCCTCGAGCTTTTCTGATACTTAAGTTATTATTGATTTTAGTTTTAAGTTCCAATAAGGTCACATTTCTTATGTTAAGATCATCTACTTTCTTTACGATCGTTTCATTTGCTGTTTGTCTCGGCAACGATTGAAAAGTCTGTTCTAAATAAATTGTAAATAGAGAAACTTTCTGTTTGTCACTTTTAGCCTTAGAACCATTTTAGTTCTTTTTAGCCCCTTCGTTGCTTTCCAAAGCGAGTAATCGTCATCCTTTAGTTCAGAGAGACCTCGAAGTCGCTTATTTATGCTTTCGTTCTGTATTCCCATTGTTAGCTGTTTTAATTTGTTGCACAGAAAGTTTAGGATATTTTAGTATTGCGGAGCACGAGTCTGCCCCCAGATTCTACGAGCTTTCCGTTTCTCTTTAACTAGTTCTCTGACCTCAAGAGGATAGTTGTGTTTCCTTGTGGTGTTGGTATGATAAAACAGAGAATTTTCCCAAGCAGCTTGTTGCATAGTAACTATTTTTAAATGCTTTTAGTTCATCTTCCAGCTGCATCTTCGTTCTAATGGGTTCGTCGTGATATGTTCGCTCTTCCACTAATCTCTTGAATAGAACACCCAATTGGTTTTATTGTTTGTTAATTAGGTGAATTATCTTCTTTTATCATCATTGTACTCAGAGTCATGATCGCGTGTTAGTGGTCAGATGATAGTCCTTCACTATTTTCAATGCACGTGTAGTCCTCTAAAACTCCTTTTGTTACAAAGAAGTCAAAAGATCTGGTATTTTATGTATGTCAGCAGGCCATTATGTTGGTTTATCACCAGAGAGAAATTGTCAGTTGTTCTCGCGAGCTTCATTAAATAACTCTTTTCCTTTAGAGGTTGTAAGTCTAAATTCCCAATAGGTATGCTTTGCATTAAAATCACCGCCTATGATAAAATTTGGTCCTAGTGATTTAAAAAGTTCACTGTAATCTTCTTTTTTTAGCTGATGGTGTGGGGGACTGTAAACAGAGGAGACACTGAGATCTATAATATTGATTTTATGGTTTTAACTTGCATAATTTCTTCTTCAATACCAGGCACTTCAAAATGTTTAATATCATTTTTAATAATTACGGTAGATCCACCTCTAGCATTTTCTCCTTAATGAATAGCGTGGTAGCATTCATAGTCACGTATTTTAATAAATGAAGTTTCTGTTAAATGAGTTTCCGATACAAGACATATATCTATTTTTTCTAGGTTTAGAAAAATTTCTAGCTCTGGCACATGCTGTGGTAATCCATTCGCGTACCAAATAACAATTAATTCTAAGTGTTCCGATCCAACCGCTTATATATGGCTTCTAGACTACGTTTTTGTTTTGCTATGTGTGCATTTATAGTGCTGCGTTATCTCCTCTTTGGTCTTATGGACACTGGTTGCCGACACTCTAGTTGTAGCTGGAATCCTTTCTTTTATAACGTTGTGTTTTGAGTCGAATGGCGTGTTTTATTTCTTAATCTTTGCAGTTGTACCGCTACTTAGCATTCTCTGTAGTTCGCTGGGTGTTGTCATTTACAGTTTATACACCTTGCAGGTTGGGTTCCGCTAACAAAACAGTCTTTCGCGTTGTGTCTGCCAGCATATCTTACGCACCTTATGTCTCGCCCGCAATATCTTTGGGTGTGGTTATAAACTTGGCATTTCTTGCACTGAGGTATTAATCTCGTGTTCTTCTTCAGTGGTTTTATTTTAACCCTCATATTGAAATTCGATTTAAAACGACGCGTGGTACGGACGTAAAATCCATGAGTGCTGTAAAAATAAATAAAATATTAATAATTAGAAGTGCATTGCTTTCAAAATAATTTTTTGTCCGTGTGTTACATTACAAGTGAAAATTAAAAAATAAACTTTAAGTGCAGGACGTGTGGAAAGTGACAATGGGTTTAATTTCTCCAAGCAAAATAAAACAACAACGATCTCAATCCGTCACACATTTAAGTGCAACAAATCAATCTAATGTTCTAGTGCCATCGACCTTTGGTATAAATAAAAATGCAATTCATAAAAGTGTAAGCGGCTCACAAACATTGAAAAGTGCTACAACATCAAATATTTCGGTAGGTAACAATATTGTACCATGCAACATCGCTATAATGGATAAAAGCAATGCCAATGAAACGGATACTGTTTTGCATTCATCAATGCAAACGGGTGCGGAACGTTACATAACCATAACATCCAAACGTATACGAAACCCCAAATCTCCAGTGCAAACTGCAACAAAATCTCTAAAACTAGGAGCAGGCATAACAACTGGTAACCAATGTTCAAAGTTAAGCTGGACCTGAAACAGCAAAAACCAAAGGGACATACGAAATCTACAACATGAGATATCTGCTGTATAGAAGGGTGGTAGTGGTAGAGCCATACAAACGTAAGTCAGTCTTACAATGCACCAATTGCCAAGAATTTGGGCATTCTCGAAGCTATTGCAAACTGCCAGCTGGATGCGTGATATGCGTCAAGATACACAACACTAGCGAGTGTGATTTAGACAAAACCAAACCTGAAGTCAAGAAGTGCAGCAATTATGGGGAAAACCATACCGCTAATTACAGAGGATGCATTGTGTATAAGGAGTTAAGGATAAAAACGATATCAAGGCAATGAATTGAGCAACGAGCTATCAATCAAATACATAAACGCTCAAACAATGAGAAAATTATTTCTGCAACCATTAACACAGAAACATCATACTCAGAGGTGGCTACGAGTAAAGCGGGAAATAAAGAAAATAAACCTCAGAATGATGATCAGGGAATCTACAAAATGATAACAATAAACACATTTATACAAATTATGGAAACTACCCTGACGCAATTGTTAACGAACAATCAAAATATAAGATGATTGAATTTAAATTAGCCTTATGGATTGCCAATGGACTAGCGCAATATAAATTAGAAGTACAGCATTTTATTAATGAACACAACATTGACATCATGATGGCCTCTGAGACACATTTTAATACCCAGCACCCTAACGGGAAACCTTGTGGGGGATCAGCAATTATTATTAGAGATAGAATGTCTTATTCTATCTCTAGAAACCGGTCCGGTACATGCACCATATCAGCAGCTTACTGTCCACCGAAATATTCAATTAAAAAGCAGCAATTTGCAAATTATTTCAAAACCTTGGGAAATAAATTCCTTGCAGGAATAGATTTTAACTCCAAACACATCCAATGAGGCTCTCGATTAACATCACCAAAAGGCAAGTAGCTGTAGGAAAATGTATGCAGGAAGGAAAACTATATCATGTTTCTGGCGGCAAACCAACACATTGGCCAACCGATAGACGAAAAATTCCCGATTTAATTGAACTATCATCTAACTACTCCTCGGTTTTAAAAACATTAAGCACACAAGTTTTAAATTCAGAATCAAATATTCTTTTAACGAACCGACACACTAATTGGTCTCAATTCAAATCTGCAGTGACAAGAGAATGCTCATTAAGTATACCACTTAAAACGAAATGTGAGATTGATGAAGTAGTATAACACCTGACGAGGACATTAGCTACAGCTGCTAAAGTGAAAATGCCCCAAGCGTCACAGAATATTGAACAGCTCTTAAAGAGCAAACGCATACTGCGCAGGCAATCAAAAACCTGAGAGCAGCGAACATATAAACTTTTGGAGTTAGGCACCTAGTCATGATCTTATTAGTGGTAAAATACTTACTGAACTTCCAGGTATATGTATCAAATTAATAATATACATTTTCAATGCTGTAATGAAAAATGAGTATTTTCCTGAAACTTGGAACATTTCACAGATCAAAATGATACATAAACCAGGTAAAGATGAAACAAAAGTAGGCTCGTATCGTCCAATCAGTTTAGTGCCAACTCTGTCAAAGCTCTTTGAAAAAATGCCTCTTAAAAAGCTTAAACTAATTCTGCAAGAGCAAAGTATTATACCGCATCACCAGTTTGGATTTAGAGAAAATCATGGAACCATAGAAAAGTGCATATGATCGTATCAGAAATCAGAAACACATTTGAACAAAAAAAGTATCGCCCAAGCTTTCGATAAAGTATGGCATGAAGGCCTTGTACATACAATTAAGTCCCAGCTACCAACAAATAATCATGCGATCATTAAAAATTACCTGCTAAATCGGAAATTCTTGCTGAAATATAATAGTGCATCTTCCAATTTAAATGAAATACGCGCAGGGGTTCCACAAGGCAGTGTACTGGGTCCAGCTTTATATCTAATTTACACAACGAACCTTCCAACTTCAAATTATCTAACAGTTTCAACATTTGCAGGTTATACAGCGTTATTAGCGACACATGAAACCCCTCAAATAGCATCAACAATCCTGCAAGAACACTTAGAAGAAATCACTAAGTGGCTTTCCAAATGGAGAATAAAAGCAAACGAGCAGAAAGCAGCACACATAACATTCACTCTCTGTAGATAAACCTGCCCTCCGGTGAAGTTAAATAACATCAATCTACCTCAATGCGAAATCATTAAATACCTAGGTCTAGGTAGGCCTAGGTATCAGCACCTTAAAAGAAAGAATCCCTTAGATCTAGCTAACTAATTCAAATAAACAACAAACCAAATAGTGCATATTAACATTAAGAATTAAAATAGGTTAAGACTTAAAATTTTTTTCTCGCTTAATTAGCTTGTAAGATTTGAAAACAACTTGTGAGTTTCCCAAGATAGGAAAGATTCAAGAATAAAGCCAAAGGCAGATATGTAGCTTATAATTACAAAAAATATTGAAATTAAAACTTTTGAAGTAAAAAAGTAAAAGGAAGTGATAAATAATTGTATCCGGAAAATAAGGAGGAAATGTGATCGCTCTCACAATTTAAAAAGCTTGGAGGAGCTATAATCCTCCACATTGTTACAATGCGAATTTCATATTATGATTTTCATTTAAAAATCTTGATATTGACAAAGAAATCAAAGAATTGTGTTGATTGTCACAATGAAATATTTACGTTCGTTATCTTCACGACATTATTCGTTTCATTTTTTAATTGTCTATATACACTGGGTGGAACCTTAGATAATAACACGGTGTAGAAAATATGTAGATAATATGGCACAGCTCTGACTTTGACCCAAATATCCGATTATCACCTAACACATGATGAGATGTAACTTTGTTCAAATAAATCGAACTGTAAAAATTGTTCTTGTTCGCAGCCCCTGTCTCTTAACACTTTAACTAACCTTTTGTCACATATATTGAACCTGTTAAAGAATCCATAACACCCATGTACTCTTGTGTAACAATGCACAGCATTTATCGCATACTCGCAAAATTTGCTTATGCAATTTTAGTCTATACTAAATAATTATGACAAAAAGCAAAAATATGCAGAAAAAAAACGTTAAAATTAGCTGTGTTAGTCACGCGAATATCATAATATGCATTATCCATGGCACTATTATTCCATTTACACAAAATTAATTATGTTGTGTATATGAGTGGAGTGCAGGCTGAGTTTATCAGATTGTAAATTGATTCACTTGGTCGGACTACACACACTCATCGTTCATAATCTAAAGTATCAAAAGAATCAGCGGTAATTAAAAATGTTCGTATTTACATAAAAGAAATTAACAAGGTTAATTTATTAATTTATAATTTGTTTAGATTTTTATCTCGGATTATAACATATAATTCTGCTTGCCTATACCTGCCTGTTGTACAAACAGGCTTTTAAAATGTGTTGATTATAAGTTGAAATTAATTAAGGTAAAAATGTATGCGCGGCGAACCATACTTAACACTCATTATAAAGAATTTTTTTATTTTATGTTGCAATAATGACATAGTAAATGTCACATTTAATAAGAAAATTTGATATATGGCAATACTTCTTTTTGTTTTAGTTTAGTGTGACTTTGAATTGTGACCGGTAAGAACTGGTAACTGTTTACAAGAAATAGCTTGGTCAAACATCACATCGTACTGATTGATTTGGATTTATCTGTTTGAAAAAATGATGCAAATAATAAAATTTGAGAGAAGGTGTATCAGCCAGGATGCATATGAAAAGTGATGCACAATATAATTTTACATTCGTTTACAGGAGTACGGGAGCCTCCACGAAGTATTCATAAATGGATACGGGCGTACTCTGGGCAATGTTCTGTAGAACGAACGGTTGTGGTACTCAATCCCATCGTAGTAGTGAAGCAGAATAGCTAATTAGTCAATCAAAACTATGCAATGGTACAAACAAAAGGAAATAATACCCCAGGTGGTACACCAATATCAACATTGGTAAATATACTCTCTGTGGAGACTGGCCCTATGGATTCTGGGGAGGGCCATCTATTGCATTATCAGGGAACATCAAATCCGTTCCAGAGAAGATCAAATTTACAAAGATCACCGATAAAGAAAAATAGAAGCAACTCGGTAGCTAATCAAATCTAGTAAAACAACTATTGACCTAGAAAGGAGAATATGAATCTCTTGGCGAGGCTAGAGCATATCGAGCAATTATTTGCCAAGCTAAGCGAAGACATTGAGTATCTAAAGCAAGAAAATGAACATCCAAAAATGAATCGGGATTCAAAAGAAGATTGCGATATAGGAAGCATTGAACCAGACAAACTCATCTATTCCACTGATGAAGATGAATTACAAAAAGAGACAGACTGGATCCTAAAGAAGAAAAAACAGTCCAGGAAGTGTAAGAAAAGAAAAGCTGAATTGTCATCTGAGGCTGATCAATTAAATGGTAGGGGACAATCTAGTCCAGATTCAAACGATGCTCTACCCAAAGCCAACCAACCAAAGGTAGTAAATCTACCAAATTTGGTGCAACCGAAAGAAAAATCACCCCCACCAATAAATATTGTGGGTGTAACCAGTTACCCAGAAATGCAGTCACTGATGGAATCGGTTACTGACAAAGATTATAGGGCAACAACATTAAATAATGACGTTTGGAAAATTAATACTCTGGACTCAGATACTTATAGAACATTATCGATGAAATTGAATGCTGAAAAGTATCAGTGGTTCACTTTCAAAAACAAACAAGCCCGACCTATAAAAGTCATGGCAAGAGGTTTGCATCACACTTGCTGAAGCAAAGAATTAATGGAAGACTTACAAAATAAAGGTCTTAAAATACTAGATGCTGTGAATATTGTTAAAAAAGAGAACAGAAATTCAGGAAGGAAACCAAATTATCAGTACAAGAGGACTCCCTCTTTTTGCTGGTATTTGACAACAAAGAGAATGTTCAAAACATTTGTGGAATAAAAGGAATTTTTCACATGAAGGGGAAAATCGAACCTCATTGGAGAACCACAACACGCATACTCTAATGCAAGAAATTACATTCACATTGAAGACAGCAATTCTCTAGTATCGGATCATTCCCCGGTTATCATGGCCGTCAGTGAAATGGTAATTCAAAGGGCGAGAGTGCACCCAGATTAACTAATTCAAAAACAAACTGGGATCTCTTTCGTGAAGTATTGGAGGAAAAAATCAATCTTCAGATACCGATAAGAAATTCTGAGCAGTAAAAAGTTGAATTAGAACAACTCAATGAAACAATTCACTATGCTGCTTTGGCAAGTACCCCCATTATACAAAATAAGAAGAAGCTTAACATACCCTACCCAATGGAAGTTAGAGAGTTGGTGAGAGAAAAACGACGGGCACGTAAAACCTGACAAATAACTAGAACACCGGAGAACAAAATAATTATTAACAAGTTAGGTCTACAGTCTCAAATCTCTTCTTAAAGAAGTTATAAATGCATTAATCAACAGATATCTAGCTAGCATAACCGATGAAAAAAATTATGATTATTTACTACGAAAGGCGACGAAGGGACTCAAAATAATCAAGTGCCTCCACTTGAAAAGGAGGATGGAATCGAGGGCCCGAGATCCTAAAGAGAAGGCCTAATACCTTCAAACCACTACCAAGGCAAACGGCCAATGAAAATATAATGTCAATCCACAAGCTAGATGGTTTTGATATATGCACAGTAACTCTCAAAGAATTAAAAGAAGAAGTAAAAAGCAACATGAATGTTAAAAAAGCCCCACGATATGACTTGATTACTTGCAAAATAATCAAGGCTCTACCAGATAAGGGACTTCGTAAACTATTATCAATAATCAATGCAAGCTTTCGGTTAAAATATGTTCCGTGGCAATGGAAAGTAGCAGAAGTAATCATGATAGCAAAACCTGGTAAACCACCTAACAATAAAAAATCATACACTCCAATTTCATTGCTGCCAATTATGTCAAAACTCTTTGAAAAATTCTTTCTAAAATGACTTAAACCAATAATTGAGGACCGACCACTACTTCCCCCACATCAATTTGGATTCAGTGGAAAGCACTCTACAATTGAACAGGTACATAGAATCACCAACGTTATTGAAAGAACGTTAGAACGTAAAAAAGTATGCTCCAGCATATTTCTGGACGTCGCCCAAGCATTCGATAAAGTCTGGCACAGTAGACATTTTCATGTGAAATATGAGAATGAATACTCCGAACTAAAGAAAATCTCTACCGGTGTCCCACAGGGGAGTGTCTTAGGATCAATCTTGTATTTATTACATACAAGGGATATTCCAACAACAGATGGAGGAACCATAGCCATCTTTGCAGATGACACAGCAATCATGGCGATTTGAAGTCAAAAAAAGCAAGCCTAGCTGACGCACGTGTTTGTTTTTTTGCGACTACCAGCAAATTAATTTTTTTTTTCATTAAATTTTTTATATATACATTTTGGGGGTTTTGGGGCTTGATTATAGTTTGAAGAATTCTATTATTAGATAAGTATCGTTCCTCTAATACCGTTTATATTGCTGGTATTATTTGGCTTTATTTGTTTTGTTTCAGATTTTGATATTTGACGTTAACCTGGCTTTTGAAGAAAAAACTAATTATTTATTTAAAAATTTTTGCATGTAAGTATTGTTGTTAAAGTGCGCCACGATTCGCGATGTCCACCGGGTGTATTTCTTTACCCTCCCCGTTTTATTAAAATCCATGTTTCGCACTAGGTCCAATTTGCTTAATGTGGTTAGTTTAAACGTCCAGAGTCTGATTTTAAATATTTACGAACTTCGTCATACTTTTAATGGGGTCCCAATTGATGTCATTTACTTATCGGAAACATTTCTATCGTCCGATATTCCCGATTCCGCGTTGGTTGGGTTGGATTAGTGGTTATAATTTGTTCAGGCGTGGAAGAGCTAATCCACCGGTTAATTATGGTGGAGTATACCTGTATGTTAACGAGCATATTAAATGCAATGTTGTATCGGTACCCCTCTCAATTTCTCAAAAGCTCGTTTCTGACTTTGATTTGCTTTTTCTAATACTGCTGCATGCCCAATATCCTAACACTGTGAACGTATCTCCACTTAAGATACAGTGGAACGCAATTCCAGGATTACTTTAATTGATATGATTGTCGTTTCAATTGCCCGACTATTATCATCTTCACGTAGTAGATTACACAAGGTTCAAGATTTTACCACAAAGATCCAGGCAGTTTCCTTGAATAGTTACACTCATAATTACTTGTATTTGTGTTATACTCATCTAATGGTTGGAGTATGTTGCAGAGGTACTCTCCATGAATGTATACGCATCCCAGTTGATAAATAGTAGGAACTGAACATGATATAAATTAAATCGTGCTCCCTGAACTAGTGAGATTTTTATTGCGAATGTGAATATTTGTTCTAATTTTATAGTTTGAATTGCGAACATCCAATACATTTTTGTTCCGTTTTAGTACACGCATAATTGTTTATTGATCTATTGAGCTGGTAGTTACAAGGAAGTATCATAGGATGTTTTACTTCATAATGAGTTATAACACCTTCCGCTTATTCGAATATTTTTTTGTTGAACTATAAAGAGATTTAATTGTCGTAACTTGCTTCTCTTGTCTACCGAGAATACTCTGACAAATTATTCTATGTGGGCTTACGTCAATTCACGTTTTATCGGTCTGATATCGTTCATTTCTCATTCCTCGTGCAAATCGATGAAGTTGGTCATGTTTGCTACGAATCTGATTAATTTTATACAACTGGATGTTTTTACTATTAACTGTAACTATCAGTAATTTTCTTCAGTAGCGGGTGTTAAATTGGGTTCAGTTCAGCTGCTGTCTGCTCCTCAGACTCTTTGCATCTCTCTATTGAACGATAATGTTTGTTGGCTTTAACCATTGCAGTCCTGGTGACTGGGTGTGATCCATGAATTTTCAGCTGGGTTTTCATTTGTTTTAATGTTCTGTCATTAATGTGGTTCAGTAGAGCTTCGGATCTCAGACACTCTGTTGGAAACGTAAAATTTGAACTTTGAATATCATGAAAATATTATCGTGAAGTCATTCCATGCATGAGTTGGTGAGATGTTTAGGTCTAGTGATTGCATGACTTCTTGCAGTATAGTATCGCTACTAGGAGGCCTCGTTTGACTCTAAGTGTGGCAGTGTTACTTTTTTTTTGTTGGTGCCATTCTCGTTTTAGATTAATTCGATAGCCAGAGGTTTTACAGCACAGTTGTTGAAATGATAATTACTTACTTGTGCAGTGTGCTAGCCACTCTAGCGGATTAGTTGTCGTATAATGAATGTTTCGATTCGCCACTTATCCAGTGTGAGCCGGAAAATCTATCAATGTCAAATTCAAAAATATTTGTTAGAAAGCCTCAGTGCTTTGAAGGTTTCATCAACATCAAAATATTTTCGTAGCATTTTTGTTTAAATTTTATTTTACTGGTCTACTTGGTCTAATGCTATGACAATATTTTTCCCAATTTCCTATTCCCATGGGAAAGCTAGAATAGTGAATAGTGCCGCCGAAGGCAAACGGAAATCACGTTGATCGTGCTCCACCAGTTGTGGTAAAGTTATGTATGTTACTGTTTTTAATTGATACTGCTTAAGTTTCTCAGCTGATGAGTTATGCCACAGTATGCGTTGGAAATTGCTGTCCTTTTCGGTGATCGATATTTGCCAAAAAGAAGTGATGAAGCTTATTTGTGAGCAAGGATCGATAATTTCTCGTGTATATTGGTATAGTCTCTATCACTGATTAGTATTTTGACAAGTGTTGCTGGTAAGACCATATAATCATGATTTCTATGTTCCTGGCGAGTTCCAGAATTTCTTCCCAAAATCAATTAAGAATCTCATTTCCATCCAGTATACCCAATCCCATCATAATCGGTAACCGAAAAATAGAATATAAAAAATGTCCGTCAGCTGATTTGGCATCAAGCAGATGTTTCCATGCAAGCTTATAAAAATGCGACAGTGGTTCCATGAACCGATTTGGTGAGATAAATAGTGATAATTAGCCTATCTGCGATTATAAATGAGGTAATACAAATTTAGAAAAGCGAAACTAAAAATCTGCTGAGTCACATGTGTTGCACTTGCATCATTTTCTTTCAGTAAATTAATAAGAACTTTAAATCGTTCTCACAAATGCGTGAGCTAAAACAACCGAAAGGTAACTTCACCCTTTATAGCAAAAGAACTTGAACACTCAATCACTAGGGAATAAATTATATACATGCAGAACATTTAATTTATTTTAAAAATTAATTTAAGTCGGAATGCAATTTACTTCCGCCCAATAATATTCTCAGTGTTGACGGGAATCCAAAAATATTTTTTGAATATAACTTGTAAATTGGAAGGAAAACGAGATCATTCCGCCTCCATTGGCGCGCCAGTATGTCACATCAAGCAGTGTACATTTTCCAGCAATCCTGGGACCTGGCTAGTATTCAATGGTATAATCACACATTAATCCGAAATTGAAACAGATTATGTGACCTCAATAATGACGTAGCCAAATCCCTTAATGAGATGTAATGCCAGCAAAAAAATGAGGGTTTATTATTCTATTTAGGATATATTTTGAGTCATATTAATTCAAAACATTTTTAATCTCCCACGAACGATGGGAATATTATTTTCATCAATGAACGAAGTGGGCAGAGGTAGATAACATTTCGACTTAGATCCATTGTTTACTCTCAATTCTCTTATTGCATTATGCAATTTAATGTTCTTTAGCTCTAAGGACGATAGGGATACAATTTTCTTTCGGTTGCTTTAACTAATGCATTGGCATATCTGTTAATAAAGCATAAAGGTGTTATTAATACCGAAAGAAATTGTTCGGTCAATTAGTTCATTTATCACCGTGTTTATATTGTGGTAGTGCAGCACATGAGTCCCAGCAAATTTTCGGTTTCGCTTTCCTAAGTTTGTGTTATCGCATTCATAATCGCAGATTGAAGAAATATTCAATATTCATTTCTAACCAAATTGGTTCATTCAACCATTGTCTCATTTTGAAAGTTTAGACGGAAACACTCATACATCAAAAATCATCTGAATTTTGGCCATACTTTTCGTGGTTTCAGTGTTTTCTTAGCACTAAGCTCAATATTTTATTTGACGGAATGATCTGATTAAAAACTAATACTATTGTTGATTCTGTTCATGTAAATAATTTAGTCGATGATGGCATAGTATTTTCTACTGCAATGAGCAATTTTGTTAAAATTTAATGGAATTTAAACTGCTGCATCTGCAGTTTATTATCTGATAAGAAAAAACGGATTCATGGTACCGCAATTTTTCCACATCATGACCCTTCACATAGCTACATTTCTAAAAACAAAACTTTGCTCTGAAAGGCTAAATAATATCGTTCTAGGATATTGAGACGAAATTAGAACATATCGCAACAGAACGTCAAAAAAGAATGACAAAACAAAGCCGATTCAAAGTTAACGACTTTGGGTTTGCTTATACAAAAGGGTTTTAACCCTGTTTGAGCGTATGGTACACAATTGTGGGGCTTTGAAGGATTTTGCAACGTCTTGTGTCTCCTAGAAGCGATAGATTCTAGAATAATACCTATAGGATCGTACAAATGCGAAATAAATGTGAATAGTTCTAGATTTGTAATACAAAGCATTATGTCGACAGGTGTAAACTTTGTTATTACTCTAATTACATATATTTGATGACTCAATCCGCATATAAGAAAAACCGCCTCATAATTAATTTTAAAATATAAGCTTACAAATATGAGGAAGTAAACATTGTAAGTGATACATACAATTTTTGGCCAATCTCTTACCTTCGGCTATATTATACAATTTAATAATTAATTTGTCTAATTATATCAAACCACACAGTGTATACGTGACCCAAGCCATGAGTAGGTTATTTTATATAAAAGATTTCAATTTCGTTTGAAATAATGATTTAAGTATCTATTTATCTAAATTACCAGTTAACACATTTTTTGGAACTGGTAATTTCCAGTTTATCAAAATGCCACGCAACATGCATGATACGAAAGACACCTGTAATTATTTTAAATTACTCTAATTACACTATAATTTGAAATAAATTGGGTTTTCTCAGATGATCTAATGCGGGTAGCAGACGGTAATTTGTTTGATTAATTGTTAATTTTATGTATCGTTACGCTTGGTCTCGGTAAATCACACTTCAGCAATTAATCAATAAATAATCCCGTGGTAACCATTGTTTAGATCTTCTTGTTTGGTTAAAAATAAGATGCATCAGAGAGATTGTATTATGAATACCAATGATAAATTGAGCAGGTAACACATTTTGATAAATGGTCAAGTGGGCATTAATAACCTGATACTTATTTGTTGCGCTACTTTTTTTTACTGTCAATTACGATACATATACATTTATCGCAATTTTGCCAATGATAATTACTTGTCAACTATGACTGAAAAATTATTCATAACATTGACCAAACATTTGAACGTTGATAAAATATGTAACCAGTGTTAATGGGTGTAGGCCAAAACGCAACCGGAAGAACATCACCGAGATAACAGCAATCACTATAGTTCCTTCCTCGCGAATGGTTCTGAAAGCAAAGAGTAAAGGGGTGAGCACTATTTGAACACTTATTGAACACTAAAATCGTAGTTTGCAATAACGAATTGCTATAAAAACACAACCGAAGAACACAATCGATAACATCTTCAACTCACCATTCTGCTTGCTAAGGGTGTCTAAAACGTATGTATTCCTAGAAAGTAGGTGGCGGTTTAGGAACCCTTTATTTCCAAATCAAGAATACAAAAGATGCTAGGGCGCAAGGACTTTCATCAAGGAATTTGAGTTTCCAAACGAGTGGTTTTGGAATACAAGAAACAACTGCCAAATGATTTAAAAACCTGCATGGCGGGCGTCTCAACATGTAACTTCACCAATGGTTTTAATATATACGTGCTACGGATGAGGTTGCTGATGTCAATCGAGATTTAATTGATTTTGCGCGCTCCGAAAACCTCATCAAGACAGCAAGAGATAATATCATCAAAATCAGAGTTGCAGTGTGCGAATCAAAGCCCCCAGCTTATTATTCATGGGGGCTTATTTTGCATCTTCAGAAAATTAATCAAAGACTCCAAGGCCGATATGTGCATTGTGAAAATCATACAGAAATCGATATTAAAGCAACACATTACAAATCAATCAATATTATGTGAACGAGAGGTTCAAATACCAACCACCTAAAGACTATTTTAATGGAAATGAGTTTGTTAAAGATATCCCATCTTAAAAATTCCTGCTTTTTGAATCTCATATTTAAACCTGGATAAGTGGCAAACACTTAGCAACTTCATCTATTTTAATTTGTGTGTCTTAGTTGATAAATTGGATAAATTGGACGTAAATACGTCATTAGGGTTACTCATCAATCAAAAATTCATTGCAGTGTCACAATCTACGCTCTAGAAACTTTAACATCTTACATGAAACAATAAAAAGATGAGCCTTTCATAATTACTTTGGATGTTAACCACCATGTCAATGTCGGTGTTGGATTATATTACATCAGTATGAAGGAGTGTTTGTTATCTTCTTTCATCTACATCGCCGACGTTTTACAATGTGTTGTCTGCAAAGTCCAGCTATAATGGAAATAATCTTTTACATGAAACACTCAAACAGCCTGATTAAAAGCCACTTAAAGGGTTATTACAACAAAGACATTCATTCTCTACCTCTTCCGACCACCAAACATGAGTTTGTCTTTAATGTGACTAATCTGGCCCAATTGTGTGAAGACACTAACACATTTATTACTCCAAAACGTTATATTTTTTGTTCATCGGGTACGGAAATTACGTTAGATCACCAGACTTACAGCTCGAGAAACAATCTATCTATCTCAAGTAAAACATTAAGATGCCTGATATTAAAAAAATTCACGGTGTACCTATGTGGCAAATCAACCTGGATTACAAACAACCGCATACACTGGGTAGCGATTTTGTTCTATGTGTTACAAAAGAAGGACATTAATAAAATAATAATAATCCCTTACACCCAATTATTTCTCCCTGACCGCACGCGGGGAAAACCCATTCGGCTATAAAGTGAGTCCAACCTCCTAATCAAAAGCATACTCGAAACTTCAGTATTACCGCAAACCAACCTTCCCTACACCAGTTTCTATCTCGGACAATTTTGCGGTCATTTTCGATCGACTGGCGCCACAACTAATACCGACAGATCAGATGTCCACAGAGAAGGATTTCCTTCGGTATCTTAACAACTAGCCACGATCGATAAGTTAACAAATAAACTGGGAAACAATCACTCGTAATCGGCAAACTCTTAGTTACACACCGAAAATTATAGGGTGGGCCATTTAAAAGTTAATTTTTTAAAACCATTTCCGTTTTCTTAAAAGACATTTAAAAGTGGAATTTTTTTTATTGTGTAGGTTGGAGTCTACGATTTAAGAATGAAAAGCAATTTCGTTCAAGTGAGTTCTGCTTGCCCTACCGTAAGCCATCCTGTGAGTCTAGGTTTTAAGAACTTTTTCGATAATTTCGGCACCGCGACATAGGTGTCGAATAACTGTCGCAATGTTATGTTTTAAAGCTGGCATTGTCTCTAAATTATCCCCATAATATCTATCCTTAACGAAACTTCATAAGAGAAGTCCAACGGCGTCAAATATCAGTTCCGCGCTTGACAATTGACATCTCCAAAACATCTGATTATTCGGTTATTAAATTTGGCGTGCAAAAGATCGAGTGTCGGTCGATTTATATGGCATGTGGCGCCATCTTTTTAAAACCAATGGTTGTCCACATTCATAACGTCGATTTGAGGCCATAAAAAGTTTGCCAGCATGGTTCTATAACGGTCGTAATGGACGGTAACGGCGTTTCCATTAGCGTTTTGGAAGAAAACTGGGCCAATTATGCCATCTTAAAAGTCCACACGAAGCAGCCAAATTTGGCAGTTCTACTTGTTTATATAGCCCCCGAAATGGAAATGCGCTTCGGCTGAAAAGATGACGTTTCGACCTAAATCGACGTCATTATAGAACTGATATCGAAGCGGATGATCATTTGCTTTCAACTACTGAGTCATCTGGACCTTGTAGGCGAGTAATCCGAAGTCTTTGTGCAGTATTCTCCTCAGGTTGGTGTACCTAATGGCCAGTTGCTGCGTTGCGCGTGGAGTTAAGATCGATGGATTCTGTTCTACAATATGGAGCCGCAATATGGGGCGTATGCATTTGAATATGTTTTTCAAAATTCGCACGGTTTCGGCTCCACGACACTGACTTTGAAAATAAGTTCGCAACATTTCGAAACGCTCCTCAAGCGAAAAAATGATTGTTTCGTGACGCAGAATATCAGACTGACGAGCTATTAAAATTTCCAGTAAATCGTTCAAAAAAGTGTTGCCATAGCCTATGATTTAAAGACAAACCAATAGATGGTGTGCCCTGTACATTTTAACTTACGCACCCTTAAGTTCATATTGAATACAAACTGCTGCATTGGCACAATTCAAAGCTATGGACTGAGCTCAAGCATTTTTCATGCTCACATTGAATACGAGCTACTATCTCATGTTGTTTACCACAATTTTTGATAACTCGTTTCCAGAGATGAACAAACATGAAGACAACGAGAACAATACGACGAGTTGTTCCAAATCAAAAACAAAAGGCGATAAGACGAATATTTGGATAATCTTTCCCTCCGACTCCAAAAGTATCGTACATTTGCCCTACTGTTTTTATGGAAGGCTTAATGATCTGTGGTTGCTTAATCTATGTATCGATGATTTAACACAAGATCTATTGACATACACATTATTTTAGGCTCATTATAGCCTAATCAAATGCCTCACTACAAAAGTGTCTTTTTGTAATTTATTCAGGGTTGCTCGATTTGGATCGACGATTTCCGCCTTCTTTTGATGCTCCTCCATTCTGATTTAAATTGTTCTAGCACTTTAACACTTTAGACTCAAAGCACCATGCCAGTCCTCAGCCTGAATTGGAAAATTTAAGTTTTTGCTTTGAGCTAGTCCACTAACTCTAAACATATGACTTAATAAATTGAGAAGCGATAGCTTTACTTGTTTTTTTAGCTACCATTCTTCCTGTTGTTGTCTTTTAAATCAAGCTACGAGAACATATACACTTACGAGAGTATGTATTGGATTAGCACTCCAGGCTGATTTTGCACTCAGACTATTTTTAGCTCATCCTTAATCCCAACAACAACGTCTTTATAATTTTAGGACCCTACCTCTTAAACACGAAAATGGACAAGATCGATCGAATTAAGAGCTTACAATCTAAATGAATTTGAATTTTTGAACTGCAATTCCTTGATAAGAAAACCAAATTGTACCAAATTCAACGAAATTGAACGAAATAAGTGCGGTAAGATTTTTGAAATTCAAGCCTTTGGCAAAAAACATCCCAAATTTATTCAGAAAAATTAACAAGTGAATTGTTTGAATTTATCGTGTCCACTTGATAAATTTAGGTTCGTTGTCATGCGAACGAGTTAATGTCTGCTCTGCAATTCATTTATATTTCGATCAAACTTATCGAGCTCAATTTTTTTGTGTAAAATAAATGGCCAAAAAATATTATTATCCAAGTTTTATATAACCGAATAATCCGTGAGAATACGTGTCACTTTCAATCATGGCAACAAAATACTTGTGGAATATCGTCAGAACTTTTCTCAGAAAACTTTACTCAGAACTTTTGAGGAATGGACTGAAATTTAGTGACAAATTTGTTTTTACAAAATCGTTCTTTTCGTTGTGTTCGCCACCGAATTCATTGTTCTCAGTATTAAAGTTTAGAGCATAAACGTTAACCATACTTATAGCACCGCGTAATGCAATATACCGGCAGTTAGTTACGATGATCAGCTTCTTAAGCCTTCAATTACGGCGGCCTCAAATATTGTGAGAAAATAGTCATGTAACGTTTTACACCCACATTAAAACTACCCAGTCGTACAGTCACAACCAATAATGGAATCCAGGCCCCGAACAACAGAGCATGTGTTCTACTCATTCTGCTAACGAGAACAATAAATGTGACTTGGCCGGTTCGGATTAAACAGACCCGAACATCCATTCGACGAACAGATTCAGCTAAAAATTGCTACAAAAAATATTTCCGTTCAAGTACAAAAATGTTAATTGTTTAGTACAAAAACACAATAAATGCACAATTATCATATTCACATTATTCATCGCTAACCTAAATCTTATTGTACGAATCTTTTATTTACGTTTGAAGATCAATTCATTCTGTTTTAATATGAGATCGCAATCTCATCGTGTTGATGCATCGGAAATATGATACGAAAATCAAAAATCATTACAAGCACGCGATTTCACATTATAATTTATAATTCAGTCATTGTTCATTTTACTTAGTATGCACTTTTGAATAATAAATAAAACTCTTGTAAACAAAACTCAGCTGATCCATTCATAATCATTTATATGCTAATTAAAGTGGAAAACTCAAAATTACGTACGGTCTACAGGAGACGGGAGGAATGCAAGTATAGTGTGCGGTGAAAAATTAGTGTATGAATCACTATAGCGGCATTTGAGTTTAGGTAAATTAAAATAAATATTGTACTTGTAAAATTACAGAGGTGCGAGTAAATTATTCAAATCGAGAAGGTGGGGCCGGTTGCCGCGTTGCTATTGATTTCTTTAAAATATTCAGCTTGTCAATAATATTTGCACAGTGTGCGATTAATTTATCATTTTAATTGGAGAAAAATATTTTTGCATAATTTTATATGAATGTGACGATTTAGTACAATAATCTAGAAATTCTGTAATTTTTTGTTTTTGTTTTTGTTGTCAGACTCTGAGGAAAAGAAGTTATGTCTTGTGTTGAAGGCTTGGCTTAGTATGCAATTGTAACATTCTGTAACATACTGTTACGTATGTGCGTCTCAATGCGTGCGTCTCATGCTGTAAACAAGGGCAGTTCACGGGAATGTCTTTGATTCATTTATTGGTATTTTTAGGTTACTTTACCAATCCGAATTTGGCAGGAATAATTCTGATAATAATATTCCACATCCTTAATTATTCTACAAATTGTTTGTGTACCATTATACCAAACTTACCACATTACATTTCTGAAGGTATTGCAAGTAGTATTGCAAGCAATATTCAGCCAAGTTGTAGTACGCATAATCATCAACTGTCGTCTAAAAACTTAGTTCAACAAAATCAAATGGATTGCGTGAATAATAGCGAGAATGATGACTACTTTGATGATTGTGATTTAGATCCAACGTATGAGAATGAGAACGAAACTCTGGAATCATCATCAGATTCAGACGATAATCTATTGCTAAATCAAATTGGTTCGCAAATTGAACAAAATATTTTAGATTTTGAAATGAATAGCTCTTTAATTTCCGAAAAACATAACCAACAATTTAGGAAACTGAAACGAAGTTCTTGTGAACCATATATAACTAGAAAAGGTATTTGAATATAGGAGGTAGAGAATGTACACCAAAGTTGTCGCAAAGGAGTATAATTTACGTGCCAGCTTTGTTGGAGGCTTGACCGATATTATCGATACAAAATATAAAAAAATCGATTCTCGGAAAACCCGGAGATTTTCATGTAAATACTTTTTAAAGAAAAATGGACAAAGATTGAAGTATGGCAAAATAGTTTCAGACTAACCTTAGGGGAAACAGAAAAGTTTATTCGGGTGGTGACACAAAAGCTTTTTAACGAACCAGGATCCATCTGATTACAATATTTGCGGGGAAAACGATCAGGTGAACACAGAAGACTTCCGGAAACCACAATTATGGCTGTTAAAGCACATATTAATCGTTTTCTAGCGTACGAGTCACATTATACCCGGCGCGATACGAACAAAAAATATTTACATGGCGACTTAACCATTTCTCTGATGTATAAGATGTATCGTCAGATTAACGAAAACCAAATATTTATTTGGAAATATACACAAATTTTCAACGATATGAATCTTAAATTTAAGCCCAAAACCGATACATGTCACACATGTGATACGTTGAAAAAAAATAGATTTGTGTGATGGAGTTGAAAAGGAGCAATAATTTCGCAGCAAAGTCTCCATCATCAACTTGCAGTTGATGCTTACAAATTGAAAGAAAAGGACAAATTGGCTGCAAAATTAGATGAATCCAGTCGTTTTTATACAAGTTGACTTACAAAAATGTTTACCAACGAAAAATCTGGAAATGTCTCAATCATTTCATAAACGGTTCCTATGGACCTACAACCTCACAATACATGATGGTGCAACGGGTCAGCCATATAATTACATGTGGCATGAAGCATTAGCGAAAAGAGGATCTATCGTCACCGCAAAATGTTACCACAAACTGTAAAACACGTCACTTTTTATAGCGACTCGTGCGTAGGACAAAATAAGAATTCCTACGTAGCCGCAATGTTCATGATGTTCTTGCAAAATGGATCACATAATATTAAACATATAGACCATACATTTTTGGTAGTTTGTACACACCCACTTGGAGTGTGACACAGTCCACGCGACAATTGAGAAGCAGAAGAAAAGAACGACGTTTAACATTGAGGTTCCAAGGGATTGGTATCAATTCGTTCGATCTATACGATCCGAAAAACAATTTGGTCTTCGAAATGTCGCAAAATGACGTATATGACTTCAGTCAAATAGCGAAATCTAAGTTTTGGTACGATGCCTTAGCTCTCCAGTACCAATTAATTCAAACAAAAAAAAACGGACTTGCTTTCTTTATTGCCGTTAATTTCTCCTGAATTTCACGCATTTTATCAAAACTTGCAAACAGAAGGTGGCCCAGATTTCCACCCAGACCTCACTGAAGACTCAGGAGAAAATTTTATAACTGACTAACCAACAGCGGATAAACGGATCTTTACTTTTCTTTTTAATTTATTAAAACGAATTTATTGTACAACTGAATTAAAAATATTTGTACTTTTATAAGAAATAAAGTATGTTATAATTTAATTTTTATTTGTTTTACTCGTATGTAAAAGTTGCGTTTTATTTGCGACCCACATTCCTGTTCCAAGCAAGTCTTATTGGGTATACCTATTTCATAATGGCCAATAAGACACTTCTCCAATTTAATATTGTTTTAAAAAGACGTAGCTTGGCTAAAATTGTTATGTCAATCTATCAATTAATAAATCTAATCAATCTAATCTAATCAATACACACTTTAGGAATCAATAAAACCATTTCTTAAAAGGGCCTAACTGAGTTATGTTTAAGCATTCTAGTGAATGAAATAAAGTGAAAAGGACATAACTTACTAGTTGCCTTATAACTCACAGGAACATAAAGTTGAAAGCTCAAAATTTGCAGAAAAAATTAGTAAGAAGCGTAAGAATCGGAGAATTTGAAATTATCCTAACTTTTGTTACCTATTATGTAACAAAAGTTAGGATATTTTCAAATTCTCCGATTTCCCAGAGAAATTTGAATTTTATTTTCGCTCTTCTGAAAACTACACATTTTAGACTTACACCCTTTTAAGTATACCACAGATATAAGTTATTCCACACATTCGTACAAACTGGAAAATATTTATAATTTTAAAATTTTACAGTTGAATATAAGTTAAATTAAATGTAATAATATTATTTTTTGGCTAAGTAATTGTTTTGCTCGGTTGACAATTGCTTTTGACAGTTAACGACACACCAAATTCTAATTAGTTCACAAAATTTCCGCTACTTATAGAAAGAAATATACACTTTTAAATTTTTTCTCCAAATAAGTTCAATTCAAATGTAGCTAGATCTCAGTAGACATTTATGTTATCATAAATATTTTGGAGCTTGTTCAAGATGAAAACAGATGGCATTGTAAAAGGATAGATGATTATTGTTTTCTAAATGTAGATGACTAAATACACTTTTGTATTAAACATCCAATATTTTTAATTATTTTTGAGAGTTTTCAAGTTATATTTTAGGTATATTTTACATATTTTTGTGAAATACACAAATGTTTTTGCATTTTAAGTTTTTACGTGTAAAATTCCGTAACCGAAAGTGACAGCTTCCATAGAGCTTTTATGTTTTAGATGAGTTTTTTCATTTTTAGCATGTATTTTGAAAAGTATATCATTGAGAAAAACAATTATGAACTAACAGATTATTAACTAATATTGCAACAATACCGATCTAGATCAGTATTCCAAAGTTTAAGTGGGAATGACGACTTTTATAAAAAACTGTTTTTACAAAAGTCGTCATACGGATTGATTAATTGGGTTGAAACATGATATTTAAGCTGTTCCCATATATTGGGAGATCGCAGTGATATTAGGTTGGGATCGGTCCATAGGAATGGACAGCTTCGATAGGAGCTTTTTCCTTATTTGCGAATATTTTGAAAAGTATATAGCATTTACGAAAGACGATTAAATTACAGATGTTGTAAATTATATTTCAAACAAAATTAAATCAGATCGACTTCGTATTAAAGCTTTTTCCATAAATTGGGAGGTACATGCGAAATGTGGTGGACCTCTGTATTTGTACCAGAATTGGCAGCTTCCGGAATTGTGTAGCAGATTAATAAAGCAGGAATAATGATTTTTGATTATACAAGAAAATTTGTATCACGAATCCGATACATTAAATTATTCGCTTTAGAAATTAAGTATGGTGTATTCGAGAGTCAGGTGTTGACCACAACAGTTGCATCCCTCAATTTTTCAAAATGGCTTCATCCAAACGACCGGATGTAAACTTTAATAACTATAAAGGGGGGAATAAAAATTAAAAAACTTGATCCAAATCTATCCAGTAGATTTTGTGTGATGCGCGGAAATCGACGGGCCCCGCAATCATTTTATTTACATAAATTCTTAGAATAGGTAAGCGACTAAGGTGAGATTCCCATTACCAGTCAGTACATTAAAAAAAAAACTCCTCACATGTAAATAATTGTATTATTTATTTATTTATTTACCATACGACATGTGCATGCAATTGACATAAATATATAAAATAATAATAATTAAAACAACAAAAGTAAAATAAGCCGTATAAATTAAGAATTAAAATTCTAACAAAAGGAAACAAAAAATGACACTAAAATCAAACCATTAACAACAATTAATAATTATAAATTACAATTTCTAATTATATTCATTTATTTATTAAGACGAGCAGGAACAAATAATGGTGGCACCAAGTCAAAACTCCAGAGCAGCGATTGCCCTCTTAAAAGCATTGCGAGAAATGTGAAAATCAAAATACCCAGCAATGGTGTTGGTTGAGGCCATGGTTGGTTGAGGTTCAGAAAATCCAAGAATGGTTGTTGAAAAGCCTCTCCATCCTCAACGTGTCACTGTTTGGTGCGATATTTGGGCTAGCGGTGTGATTGGACCTTACTTATTCGAAAATGAGGCTGGTGCAACTATTACGGTGAATGGATTGTGCTAATGAGCTATGATTAATGATATTTTATGGCCGGAATTGGAAGATATTGATGTGGACGACGTTTATTTTGAGCAATACGGCGCTACGTACCACACAAGCAACGAAAAAATCGCAATTTTGCAAGAAAAGTTTCCTGACCGTGTTATTTCTCCAAGAGGTGATCACAATTGCCAATACTCTACAATCGATTCAAGACCTTAAAGATGGAATTCGGAAAGTTATCGAGGACATACAGCCCCAAATGTACGAATTGGTCATGGAAAATTTCATAAAAAGGATATGGTGCTGGAAGCGTAGCTGTGGCGGCCATTTGGCTGATATCGTTTTTAAATGTTAATGGCATACCTTCCTCTTTACAATGAAATAAACATTCATTGATTTATCTTAAAAAATACTCGTTTTTTTAAATATCAAAATGAAAACTCTGATTGGAAACCTCCCCCCTCCCATCAAGGAAAACGCCTTGTCTGAGACTCCATTTACATGACAATTTTAAAAATTAGGTGAACTAAACTTTTTAATTTTTATTCCGCACAAGTGAGACATTTTAAATATTGACAAAATTGCCATTGGCATTACATTTGCGTATTTATCGTAAAAATCGTGAAAAATCTAAAAAATAATTTTTACACCGATTTGCATAATATTGGATACTTTTTCCTAAACCATTCCTAGAAAATAAAAAACAAAAATTAGGAATAGTTTAGCAAAAATTTCACAGGCCTATATAGAAATGTGAAGTTTTTCCTAAAAGTAAAAATACAACTACACAAAATGATCCAAAGCTTGTTCAACAAATCTAATCAAATTATTTATCTTGCTGAAAATTTGCCATTCTCCGCCTAGAACAACTTGATAATAAGCATATCCGAGCTAGCACAGCTTCCTTTTAATTGTCTACGATAACTTTGAATTCTAAAGGGGTAAGATTTGATCAAAGCGATGTAGTCGAGTTGCTTGACAATAACAGTACCGCTCGAGTTCCGACTGCCTAGGAGGGATTATTACGTGAGAAAAACGTGGTAGCGGCTACCACCAGGTTGAAAGTACATTGACAAGCTAGTTCAGTGATACGCGTTCAGTTTTTGTTTGATGCAAGGAAGGTGATGCTGATTCGATGGTACCACGATGAATACTATCTGCGTTACCGATTTGTGCAGCGCAGCCACCCAAAACATATTGTATTTCGTGTACGGGAATTCTGTTTAAAACAATTTCGAGGTGATGCGCGGAAAATGTCTTTAGCATGATCTGATTCCGGCTCTGTTAGGGCATATTGAAGTGACGTGAATGTAATATGAATACGCGAATCTGGAGTATATTATGGAAAAATGCGATTTCGCCGTTTATCGCAATTTTGAATTTTAAAATTACGAAACACCTTGTTTTTGAGAAAACATGACAAATGTGAATGCTCAATGTCGGATATCGATTTGCAATGTTCAGTTAAATTCAAATATGGCCGGCACGTTCAATTGTTCTCGTATAAGATAAATAAAACAGCTCATTGATGCCTTCGTAGTTTAGGAAAGCAAAATTATGAATGCAAAACGATTCAATTGATCTACAATTCCATTCTTGGGGTTTTCGTCAAATCTTACTCCCAAATCCCCAAAAGATTTGGGGAAGTTCTGATAAGTTACGATTTTCTTAATTAATGGATGTATGTGGGTCCATATCGAGGGTGCACTTAATAAAAGTGAGACTCGTAATACCAAATTATACTTCCGCTGAGTCGGGTGCCACAGTAATCCCCGCTTGTATTTAATCAATTTCAAAGCTCACTTATCTCCATAAAATTCTAATACTTATTTTTCCTAAGCCAACGATCGAATTCCTATCAAGAATATTCTCAAGAATTAATTTAACACAAAATATATTTTGCCAAACCAATAAATCAAAATGTCAATCTTTAAATAAAAAGTTACATAATCTCTTACCAAAAAAAAAAAAAATTCCAAACCGCTAAATTTTTTTTACCGGTGTAAGTATGTAAATCAAACGTATGTGTATATTTTTTATTTGCTTTAATTTATGATCTGTGTAAAGATATATAGATACATAATTTGGCACAATCATTTTACAACAACAATACCGCAAACTTGTTTTCTATTTAAGCAACAACAAGTCATAATAATAGTAGTAATAATAAAATAAAAATATATTCATCTATCCGGTTAGTTTGAATTAAAAAAAATATTTTTGCTAAATCACATATGACTTCTAATATACCTATAACCGAGAAAGCTTCGTCATACAAATGAAAAGTTTAACACGCGATTGTAAATTTATTGGTATTGCGAGAGTCATGTTATAAAAACGATACAAAGATTTGTTTTTGTATTACCCAAGACCTGTTTCTTTGGTTATATGTCTGACATAGACTGTTTCCAAGGCTTAGGCTTTAATTCTAAGTTTAAATTCTTGTATACTAAAAAAATTTTTCTCGTTCGAAATGCTATAAGAAAAAAATCGTATACTTTGTGTTATGTTTTATATACTTTGGCTTGACGTTCGCATTCTAAAATCTCGGTTTTTTTGCTTTTTAATGGTTGCTTGTTGCTGATTGGTCGGTTGGGTTTAGTTTTTATACAAACATCCTTGAAATCAAATTGCATGAACTTATTTTTGTTTTGTTTAATGTTTTTACTTGTTCTTTGGTTTTTTATTTTTAATTAGGTATTTTTTATTTCGATTCGATGTAAAAACTACATACATTTATTTCTGAGCACTTACCCAATACATGGCATGACATGATCGCTTTGGGAACAAACCAACAGCAACAATATCGATAGATACACAACCCGTTGCCGGTGTGTTACTCTTTCGCCTGATCAAAATATTGACAGTTCGATCCGTGATCAAACTACCACGATTCGATCGATAAGTATCGCGCGAAAGTCCGGCTAGCATTTTTATTGTTATTCGTTATGAACAATAAACGGTTGATTTGGCAAATATTCGTTTTGTACGTTTAAAAAGTCACGTATACAGTAAATTTATAGCCTTGATCTTAAATCATATTGTGCTAATTTAACACTGTGACACTTCATCAAAATTATCCAGTAATCTTTTTAACGCAACATTAGTTTATGGTGGGTCGCGATGCGCTCAACCATACATAAAAATTTTTGTAGTTCGTTAAGTTTTGCTTTATTAGGAATAAAGTCTTTAGAGTTTTTGAGATAGCATTAACCAGCGTTTTGTCAGCAGAAATTTTTTTTTTGTTGTATTTTCTTTTCATTATCTCAACTTGTTTACTTTATTAGTTTATAACGGTAACGGTAGCAAAAAAGTTTTGTTTTTGAAATATCGCAGTTTTGTATGGTGAGTCATATACCGTCTGGGAAGGTGTAGGCAATAGCCGGGGTTTCCTCATTATTCATACGTCACTATATTGTGTTCATAATATTATGAATGTTAGTGTGTTTATTCACCATCATTTATTGTATAGTAAATTAATTGGTATTTAGTGATTAATGAGATCACATTGGTGGCACTTTAGTTTATTTAATGTCAATATGTCATACCATCAAATTTAATGATGTCATTTAGAAACAATATAGTTTATATTTGTAGAAATTCCAGTGTGATATGGAATAACTTAGTTATGGTAAACAAAATTATTTTTGGTTGGTGGTGGTTTCAAAGCTTGAGGTAATAGATTATAAATACATATTTACACCACAAAAACACAAAAAGATTCAAAATACAAAAGATATCAACAACCATATTTGTTATGCTTATTAATTAATTAAAAAATCCAGTATGATATAACGCGAAAAACGGTTGATGTATCCGCGATAGCAAATGCGCCTAAAGATATAATTAGTCGATTAATGGCGTTTCAAATAAACTTATATTAATTATGATGGTCACTTTCGATATTGTTTAATATGGCTTCAATGATCCCCGGAATTCTGTAGGAGATAAGACTTATAAATGAGTCAGACTAGAGCAGGGAAGAAATTCTCAAATCAAAGCAGCTGTTTGAGATTTCAACCAAAATCACTTTAAAGAAAGACCAAATTCAGTGGTGAGTTTCGAAAACCCAATCACCTTCTTTAAACCTATTTACCTCCGCAGGAGGTGGTGGTAGTGAGATGATAATACGACAATAATAACGTAAACATACAGTTTCTTGAGTTAGTACAAATTAACCGTTTACTTGCGCCCAAAAACAGATCTGTTGAAAGATCCGCTACGTAGTAGGATACATAAACCGTAGAATATACGCATACATACACCTTTTTGATCCTTCGATAATAAGTTGTAAATGACCCAACATAATCCTCACCCTCTATTATAAACGCGTTCGAAAATCTGAAATATCAATTTTCCTGGCAATCTCAGACTTGTTGGACAATATCGTTATACGTTATGGTCAACTAAGAGATTTGTTTTTGATATTTAAATACTATATGAGTATCTTTTAATAGGTGTAGGCTCCAATACACTTAAAAAATTCTGATTTTGAACATAATATGTATGTACTTGAAAATAATATATTCAAGTTTGTATGTCAGCGATGTTGATGACATAAGTACGATTTACCTTCGGCATCTTTACTTCCTAGCCTAATTATGGAATACGTCTGACGGTTTTAACAATTCTCGAACAAATCACGCAATTTATTTCACTTTAAACTACAGCGCACTGTAACTTCTGAATGACTTTTGCGTTCAACCCCTTCTGTATTCATACACTGCAATGAACAACCTTGGCTATCCCGCGTTGTAGATTGCAAAGTTAAACCAGTTGTCCTTGTTTGAAACTTGGTTTGCTTCAACGTATATGTCATAACAAGAACACCTCGAAACTTTATATCTGCCGGGAATCGTGTAGATTACCCTCGAAATTTGTTCAGGCTAGTGTAACTCTGGTAGCGTCGGGTACAGCTGATCCATAAGCCATCAGGACCAATTGTTTATGTCACTCCCAGTCGTATTGTTTTTATTGTCAACCTTTGCTGAATATTTCTGCAGTGTACCATTATTTCTTTCCACCATACCATCTGATTGAGGATGCAAAGGCGTTGTTCTGGTTATTTTTATGCCGCACAACGGACAATTTTCTGAAATATGACCGATTCAAAATTTCTTATTGGGTCCTCAGTAAATTTTCATTGTCACTAAAGAGCATCTGTAGCATTCTCCGGCCGTTTTTATTTTCGTAACTTAGCTTTATTTAATTAGTGTCTGATATTGAATTGCGTATTTGGAAAAAATTTACGTGCGTAATACACCATGCAGAAAATTATATTCTGAAAATAATCTCCGCTAATAAATCACGTGTAAAGCTATTAAAATCCCATTATGGTTATGTCAGAACAAAAATTCGTTAGTAATATTAGGGCAACAAGAATGATCGGCTGCCTAGCTATAGTTATATTAAGTGTTAATATTATTATTGTTGCAACATTCAATTGTTGTAATGTAACAAAATTTAGTATGGATGACGTTTACCAACTGAAAAATCTACACGAGTTAACCAGTGGTGTAGTTAATACATATGCAATACAAAATGTTTTTAATCCAATTACGTTAATGGCAACCAAATATAAACATAACCGTAGTCTTTACGTATTATGTGGTGTTCCACATCCGTACTGCAACAGTATCAGTCTATTTCCGTTTATTCGTACAAAACAGAAATTGTTGAATGATGGAATAGGTGGAGGATTTGTAATTGAACTTGATGATGTACCAATTATAGCCAACGATCGGATAAATATTACATGCACAATAACTATGAATTATCCGATAGTAAGTCATATCGATGAGAGGAGCGTCACATTTTCGGGTAATATGTACTTTTCGAATAAATATTTAGGCGAGATTGAATTTGACAGTGCTCTACCCCGACAAAACGCTAAATTCTCTTACGTGGAAAAGTTTATACCACTAGAGAATACATTCCACGTGCCTGAATTTCCGATAAATATCACGTTATATTCGATGGCCGAAAATTTAGAGTTTCATGCATCAAGCACTCACTACCAATGATTCAATGTTATTTGCAATAAAAGAGATTTTTCAATAAAGCAGACATTTGGGGAGAGATTTTTATTTTTGTACCTTACTTTTATATTTATAGCGCTGTATCTAAGAGCTCTTCCTTTTTGCTTCATGGGATTATACAGCCACATTAAATTACCTCGTCAAGCAAATGTCATACCTTCGTGTTGCTTAACGTTTTCTGCCTTCTTTTAATCCCTGAGACTCGTGATGTTGCTCTCCCTTGCGGCTTTAGTTACTCGATTAATACATCGTTTGGATATGCCTTTCGCAAGATGCTGCTTGTTCTTGATCCCATATCTATACCTCGTTACATACCAGTGCCCCATTACACAAACGAAAACTTTTATACTATTTATTCCTGTTGTTCTCGAACATCAATAAATTTATAAACTGCTTTGGAATTCCGCTTGTAGTGAATCTGAATACCGTTTTCTCGCGATGTGTTTGAACTTTTATCTTATCAACCGATTTGTAGCTACGACGCCCGATAATTTGTTAATGAGTCAATGATTCTTGGTAACGGATCGCAATACTTTTCCGTAACATCATTAAATTTTCAACAATCTATACAACATCTCATGCAGCCATCCTTCTTTCGACCAAAACTACCGGCGAGATTCACGGACTGCTCGATATCCCTTGCCGCTCGCATTTTTGTAATCATTCGACCTACTTCTGATTATTTTGTCAAAGGCTGTCTTCTATGTCCTTGGCGAACAGGCGTCTCTGCTCCGGTGTTAATTCTGTGTTTTCGTATAGTTATCATTTCATTGATTTACAGTGTACCAAACATATACTTGTACCATTCTACCGTTCTAATATTCATGCATCTATAATATATTTACGCATGCGTTGTAGTATTACATAATCCAATTCAAATTCTTGATATTCTGTCGTCGTTATTTGGTATTAAGACTTTCCCGCACATTACTTCTTTGGTTTCTTATTCTGGTTTATTATACATTTGAGCCGTATGTTTCCACTGTTTTCGTGTGAGTCACTCCTGTGTCTAAAGTAATAACATAGCTTTTCCTATATTTGCCGAACTTATTGAGCACTCCTAGTATATTCATGATACCTTTAATCAAGATTTATTAAGAAACGGATTAGTTTCCTCCCATTTTTCTATATTCATTTCCATCCACCATACCCAATTTCATCACGGTCAGTTTAGTGCTGGCTTAGTTCCATTCCAGTCAGCCATATATCAGAACTTCTTCTAAAAATCAATATAAAATCCCACTTTCATCTATAGCGTAAACAACTTCTTCACAATCTGATCAGAAATAACCTGGTCCCGTCCCTGATGACCATATTCCGGACTTCTAAAAATTAGATTAGAATCCCATTTCTATTCACCACATTTCATCATGATTGGTTAAGAAATGGCTTAGCTCCGTCCTAGTTGGCCAGATATCAGAACTTCTGGCAAAAAAACATTTTGAATCCGATTTTCATGTACAACGTAACAAATATCTTCATAATCTACTCAGAGTTAACTAGTTCTGTCCCCATATATCAGATGTGTAAACATCAGATACGAATCCCATATACATTCATCACACCCAATTTCATCATGATCAGTTAAGGAATTGCTTAGTTCCGTCCCAGTAGACCATAAATCAGAAGTTCTTATAAAAATCATTTTAGAATCCCATTTCCATCCACCTTACTCAATTTCACCATGATCGGTTAAGAAATGGCTTTGTTCCGGCCCGGTTTGCCACATTCCAGAATTACTTCTAAAAGCCTTTTTGAAATTCGATCTCCATCCACCATGGCAAGCCTTATCATAAAACCATTGTTATTATACCAAATGCTTATATTTAGATGTCAATATGTAAATATATTTGTGCTGCTATGAGCGAAATGGTAAGTCGCAAAGCATGCCATTTCAATTTGTATATTGCATCTTGGCTGTAGCCTTCCTTCTACGTCATAACATTTTTATATTTCTATGCTGCCATTTTTATGTGTTAAAAACAGCATGTTTCTTAATTACTTAGCCCCTGAACCATACCAGCCAGCCAGCCAAACAAACTATGGGACAGTTAGCACAATGAATTGTGAATCATCATCATCTGATTTTGCAGCTGAAACATTCAAAGTTAGCCAAAACCGGAGTTTTATCGTGGAACAGTTAGAAGTTTGCACAATGAGCACAAAGCGCTTAAATGGTTGTGAAATATACAAGCTTTAGGCCAGAACCAATACGAGATCAGCCAGAACTACTACAATATCAGCCGAAACCTTATAAAGCCAGCCGGATCCAAATGAACTATGTTACAAGAAGTGTACTTTAGTATGCACTATCTAAATTTTCCAGCTTGGCCCAATGTTAAGCCAACCGGTACCATTTAAAGCCATCCGGACTCAAAATCTAACCAGCCGGAACCAGTAGGAGTTTTCACAATGAGCACAATGGTTGTGAAACATATAAGCTTCCAGTTGGAACCTTAACAAGGTCAACCGAACGAAACGGGTGACGATGGTTCCGGATGGAAGCTTAATAGTTCGACCACGATCCTAATTACTCGGTGCTTCTTGTGGAAGCGAAAAAAATTTCCGGCTGGTAAAGCACCGGTCTCAAAAACAGAGATCAGATAGTATACAATGTTTTATGCTATTAGTGCCGTTGTTGGTTTGGCTCTATCTGGCTTGATACCGGCGGGCTTGTATGGTTCTGACTGATATTGTAGTGATTCCTGCTGACCTGGTTATCGTTCCGACTGAAAGCTTATATACTAATGGTTTCGGTTGATAAAACTTTGGTTGCTACTTGTGTCATATAGTTTGTTAATTTCAGCTGGATTTGTAAGGTTCCGGCTCGCCGCGCATATATTTCGGCCAAAATGCATTGATGTACTTGTGCAACAGTTGGTTTGGTTCTGGCTGGCTTCATATGGTTCCAGTTGACATGGTTGGATTGATCTAATTAGGGCCTAACCGGCACAACCCTTTAAGCACATTGTGTTGATTTTGCAAGCTCCTGATGATTTCCTGTAAAACTCTGATTCCGGCTGGCATTAAATGGTTTCGGGCGACTTAATATTGCTTCCGGCTGATAAATCTGATAGTGAACAATAATGCACGATGCATAATAGTATTTGATTCCGGCATGATGCACAATACATTGTGTTATTTATGACATAGTTGGTTTGTTCCGGCTGGCATGGTTCCGACTGACTTTATATAGTTCCGGCTGGCCCCACATTTATTCAAAATTCATATAGTGCATAGTATGCGCAATATATTATGTTTCTTGCGCCTTATTAGTTAATTAGTTTTTATAGGGTACGGTGATGCATCACCTGATAGTGCATAATGGTGCACGACTGACTTTATATAGTTCCTGGCCCCACATTTGTTCAAAAATCATAAAGTGCACAATATGCACAAAACATTGGTAAACGTAAGGTTCCCGCTGGCTTTATATGGTTCTGGCTGGTATTGTATTGGTCTCGTCTAACCTTGTTATGTTCCGGCTGAAGGCTTATAATATGTTTCACAACCATTTAACTATATAAATACATTGTGCTCATTGAGGAAAATCCTATAATGTTGCCGCCGACTGATAAAATTATAGTACCGGCTGGTTTAAAATTGTTCCGGCTGACTTAATATTGGTGCAGGCTGAAAATTCAGATTGTGTACAATGATGCACAATACGCATTTTGCTACTTGTGCGGCATAGGTGGTTTGGGTCCGGCTGGAATGGTTCCGGCTAGTGTGACGGACACTATAGATAAAGATTATAAAATATATACTCGGTCTGGATCAAGTTACACATTTTAGTATATATTTGTTTCAAATGTGCACAAGAAATAACATGCATTATATGACAAACTATTACAAAATATAGGGAATACGGGATGCTGCCGGAAAGCACTTTAGAAATTTTTTCACTAGTTAACTGTACCTCTATTTAACGTGTCGAAAGCGATCGTATATTCGGACAATAGATCATAATCGCATCAGCCGCGTTCTCCGGCCGTTTTTATTTTCATAACTTAGCTTTATTTAATTAGTGTCTGATATTGAATTGCGTATTTGGAAAAAATTTACGTGCGTAATCACGATGCAGAAAATTATATTCCGAAAAAAATCTCCGCTAATAAATCACGTGTAAAGCTATTAAAACTCCATTATGGTTATGCAAAAACAAAAATTCGTTAGTAATATTAGGGCAACAAGAATGATCGGCTGCCTAGCTATAGTTATATTGAGTATTAATATTATTATTGTTGCAACATTAAATTGTCGTAATGTAACAAAATTTAGTATGGATGACGTTTACCAACTGAAAAATCTACACGAGTTAACCAGTGGTGTAGTTAATACATATGCAATACAAAATGTTTTTAATCCAATTACGTTAAAGGCAAACAAATATAAACATAACCGTAGTCGTTACGTATTATGTGGTGTTCCACATCCGTACTGCAACAGTATCAGTCTATTTCCGTTTATTCGTACAAAACAGAAATTGTTGAATGATGGAATAGGGGGAGGATTTGTAATTGAACTTGATGCTGTACCAATTATAGCCAACGATCGGATAAATATTACATGCGCAATAATTATGAATTATCCGATAGTAAGTCATATCGATGAGAGGAGCGTCACATTTTCGGGTAATATGTACTTTTCGAATAAATATTTAGGCGAGATTGAATTTGACAGTGCTCTACCCCGACAAAACGCTAAATTCTCTTACGTGGAAAAGTTTATACCACTAAAGAGTACATTCCACGTGCCTGAATTTCCGATAAATATCACGTTATATTCGATGGCCGAAAATTTAGAGTTTCATGCATCAAGCACTCACTACCAATGATTCAATGTGATTTGCAATAAAACAGAGATTTTTCAATAAAGCAGACATTTGGGGAGAGATTTTTATTTTTGTACCTTACTTTTATATCTATAGCGCTATATCTAAGGGCTCTTCCTTTTTGCTTCATGGGATTATACAGCCACATTAAATTACCTCGTCAAGCAAATGTCATACCTTCGTGTTGCTTAACGTTTTGTGCCTTCTTTTAATCCCTGAGACTCGTGATGTTGTTCTCCCTAGCGGCTTTAATTACTCGATTAATACATCGTTTGGACATGCCTTTCGCAAGATGCTGCTTAACACGCCAGCATAACACGTCACACAGTCTTCTGCGGCTTGCTTCCTCTTCATTTTACGCTTGATTTACCCTCAGAAACAGAAACAAACGAAAACTTTTATACTACTCGTATTTATTCCTGATGTTCTCGAACATCAATAAATTTATAAACTGCTTTGGAATTCCGCGTGTAGTGCTTCGGCGCAATCAACATGTGTCATACTCTTTTTCCAACTTTGGGAATGATAATATTCACAGGTCATCTTAGCACTTATTTTACGTTTCGCCTTATAAGCTGGAGGTTTACGAATTCTTCTCTAAACACGTATAACAATCGGTGGTTCAGTGGTTAAGATATAAGTGTTACCAACCTGAAGGATTCGAGTTCGAATCTAGTCACAGCTCATAATTTTATGGAGAAGATCATTATTCTTAACACACATCCATGTTTTGCCAGATCAAATATTCCACCAATACTGATTTGGAATTGGATTTTAGAATGAAATTCCTTGTGGTAGTGACAATTATCAGGGAAATCACTGGACTTAACAACGGCATGAATCATCAATACAGGGGAATTCGCTGAATACAATACACTGAATAATCTCGTAAAGCGATAGCACTTATTAAATTGCGATGCACGCACAGTGCATTTAATTTAACCAGAGAACAATGCAAGATTGGGCCACTAGAATAGTAGTGGACGTTTTTCCTTGAGTGTTCGGCTCAATCTCATAAATTGTATTCGATAGAGAGCCCCAGTAATAATTTCGTTCGGAAACAGCAACTCTTAATATACGAGACCAAGCTGATCCCACCAAATGGCCAGGAGAACTCCATGATTTCTTCTTTTTGGATTTTCGTAGTGAATCCATTTTTCATCACCAGTGACTACTATGCGATGCAAAAAAACCCTTTCGTTTATGCCTGGCAAGCAGCATTTCACATGAAACAATCGGTGTTTAACATCTCTCGGTTTCAGTTCATATATGGAACCCAATTTCCTTGCTTTTAAATCATTTCCAATGATTTTAAACGACGTGAAATTGAGCGTCTTCGTGCACTTTCGGCTTTCCGCTACGTTCTTTGCCTTCGACATCAAATTCACCGTTCTTAAACTTTTGACATCGCTCTCAACAACTTCTCTCACTTAAGGTAGCCTCACCATATGCTTCTACAAATAATCGAGGTCCCTCAGCTGCAAACTCTTCATCTTCAAATTGAAGAAATAAATCAAAAGTTTCCGAAAATGACGCTTATTTGGCTCAAAAGTCGACATTTTCACAAGAAAAAAGTATATGATGCTGATAGAAAATTGTTAATATTTGAAGGTTACATTGTTGACAGATGTCCAACTTTAGGATAAGACGTTTTACATCGGGCAATGTTAACCATGACATACTGGTGGTACCGTCTGTTGTTGAACGGCAGAGACTTATTTGTACATTCAATAGTTTGAATCTTAATATGGTTGAAATAAAGAACATTTGATCGCAGGTCAGGAGGAGGAGGCCTGATGAGACAGTTGGGTCAATTAGAAAATGGCTGACAACATCAATAAAACCTTGAATTAGATAAGCCATCGGGTTTTTTGGATCAACTGCCGCAAGGACATTGAAGATTGGGGCAGATAGTTTGGAGTATGTACTGCGAGTAAGAGACTGCCACCTAGGGCGAAAAGAAGAATGTAGCAATTCAATGCTGGAGCACCGGATAGCAATTGACATCGACGGCTCATTTCGAGAAGCAAAAGATGGTAATCGATACATACTGCGGTGTGTATTGACTACTTCAGCAAATGGGTGGCCTATTCGATTGTGAAATAGTAAGCCCGGACAGTAGCCGACACATTTGTGAACAATTGGGTTTACAGATTCGAACAGTGCAAGTTAAGAAGCAGAAAGTTAACAGTACGAAGAGTAAAAGTAAAGTCAGTTAGTAAACAGTGTTAAACAGTGCAATTAGCGAATTGTTAAACAAATTTAAGGTGTTGGGAAGTAAATCATGTAACTTAAAACGCTGAGTGTTTGGTGTAAACAATAAATGGTTTTTGGTTACCATAATGTCGAAGACTAGCTGTTTCGGATAAAGTGAACATTTGTGCTAATTCATCTAGTTTATTGAAACAAGTTGTTTACTTTTAAGGCATCACCAACTTCTGTTACCATTTCAGGTAAAGTGTCGCCAGATAGCCTACTACAGCGAAAATCATATTATAACAACTCTATACCTTGATTGAATAACCCTTAAGGTAACATATATAAAACAAATCCCTTTGATTTTTACACTTTTCCTTGTTTAGAATCAGTAACTGAATAATTGAAGATAATAACATAACAATTTCGTGCTATACTTTTAAAAGAAAATGGAATACAAAAACCATTGAGAAACAAAAAATATCCCGAGCTTTCCACCCCATGCAACGAATATAATAGTTTGCCCTATAGTAGCGCTATCTGTCGCTATTAAAGTAATTATGTGAACTATATACCGATCACTATATGTAGTTACTTGTCGATTGAATTCCTCAACACCACACGTTATCAAAAGAGTTGTGCAATTGAATTAATTAATTTCAAATGAAGCACAATAATTCATTATAATAATATATCGATAATGTCTATAACTAAGCCATTAAGACAGCACATTAATAAATTTTTGAATAATTAATTAATTAATAATCTTAATTTCTAACTTACATTGAATAACAAATTAATGTCGTTCGATTAACTACTTTATCCCAAAAAACTAGGCAAATGGTTCATTAAAGTAAACGATGCGCGATAAAATTTAATTAAATTTCGAAAATTAATAATACAAATTTTCAAATAAACTCAACAAAATAAGCGGGAAATTCTCAAGGAAGATCAAGCTATGTATTTAGAAAAGTCACATAAAGTTACAAAAACGTACACCGTAGCCACGCCGCCACTAAGTGACATACCCATACATGTGAGGAATACGATTGGTTATAAAATAATGGGTCAAATCGGGTGTGCGACTTTGATAATCTGACACTTTAATCTGTTATTATATTTTTCACGATAATTTATTACAGTTTTTCAATCGGTTTAAATAATTATTTTTATTTTCTATAATTTATGTATTTGACTAACAAATGAGATTATTAAAAATGTAAATTGATTATCAAGGTTGAATATGTATTTATAAAACATGATTTTATAAATGTGTGTATTATCATATCTATTTAGTAAATGATCCGGAAGCTTAAGCCGCGTTTAATTGAAGATTAGTAGTTTCATTTTATTTTGGAGTGGTTTGAAGCTTTATGTGCATGTGACAAGGTTAAATTTTTACTACAGCAAATTTGAACAATTAACATAATTTTAAGCACTGACCTTAGAGAGCAAACAGGTGTTATAGATTTATTTCTGCTGCTAGAAGTAGTTCTATAATCTGCATATGCCTATTCTATCTTACATTTGTCTCAATTGTTTTCACTACTGCTGATGTGCTGGAAGAATTCTTAAATAATTTTGTTTTAATTTTGAATAGTTTTCGCCATAGTTTTAACTGACTTTGTTAGGCCTATCAGATAATAATTCGATTTTAAATTTTAAATTAGAGCTTTTTGCAAGTTGCAACATTTATCTGTTGTTGGAATGAATTCCAAGACCTGTTTAATGATCCGATTTTGATATTTATCATGATCCAGCCTTCTCAATTTTAAGAATTTAATGAATCATGTAATTTTTTTCGAAATGGTTTCTGACCCCGTAAGACATGAACATTTTGTACGCATCTTCGATGAACGACTTCTAGATATCCGGTTTTCATGTTGTATGATGAGACCTGATGGTCTTTCTTAAATTATCAGTAAGTCACTCTAGATATCTCGCGGCTCTCGTTGTATCCAAAACTATATGTAGTTTTCGTGCTTTAAATATTAAACTAATTTATTATCTCGTGCTGTTTGTTCACTGAAACAACTTCTCGCGTTATATTTGCTTTTTTGAATTAAGCGTAGATTTGAATCACTTTTGTTTCAAAAAAACAAATGGATTTTTTGAATCACGACGAATCTCAAGAAATGTGTGTATGAAGTACTGTCATAACGTGATGATTTTTAGATTTAAATCAAATTCATGTCTAAACATGTTATGGGACAAGTTTTTGTATGAATTAGAAAATTACATTGCTTGCCACATACCACTTAACGTAAATGTAGAATATTTACATCAAAATAGTTAATCGATAATAATTTTTAAATGAAATTATCAACACTACACAAATAAAAACTTAACAAGACAAAAAAACAACTGCCAAATGTCACGTTTGAAAATTTCTGGTGGAGGGATTCGAGTATATAACTATTTAAAACTGCGTTCGTTTTACCCAATGAACCATTTTGTATTATTACCATTTTATGTGGTGATCATTATCTGTTGTATGTTCTTGTTATTTTAAATTATAATTCAATTCTAATGAGGAAGGGAATATAATGGGGCATTTACATGTAGCAAATTGTTTTCTTCTGCAAATTTTTTAACGCAAATAAGAAGCATTCACTATATAAAAATATTCAATATGCGAGAAAGAAATAAACATATATAGCAATGCCATAATTTTTTTATAGGAAAATTATTAATTTATTTTTAATTAAATCAAATGCGAAATTTACTTTTTTATCTATGACGTCTCTTTCATTATGAATCCTTAACATTTATAAATATAAAATAATTTTTTTTGTTAATTTTAAAATTGTTGCCATACAAATACTCGGATCGAATATATTTTATGGCAACATCTTCATTTTTATAGTGGTTTTGGTGGGGTAGTGGCTCAAAAAGTTTTCTGCAAAATTTTGTTTGGATGTATATATTTCTTTTCTTGTCTCTCATGTACAAAAATTCGATGTTATATCTCTTTCATTTTGCAGAAGAAAAATGTTGGTCGCATGCAAATGGGGAATAAAATGATAAAATACGCTTTTCTTTAGCAAAATGGTTTTGTGATTATTCTTTAGTTCGAATTTCGATGCCTGTGTTAATAAGATATTACAAGTTTATTTATTTGCCTGCTCTTTTTCTATATTAGTATTACCTAAATTATTATTATACTGGTATTATTTTAAATTTAAATGTAATTACAAATTAATTTTTACCTTATAATAGGATAGCTGCAACTAATACTTAAAAAAATTATTTTAAGTTTGTGCAATTGAAACATTTTGGATCATATAAAGTGGAAAATGTTGTTATTTTACAACCAATCATATTTTTGAAAAACAACTCTAAGTTTTACATGGGTGAGAAATGTACCGAGGATTCTATGTATTTGTTTTAAATAAAAGCTAATTTGTCCTTGAGTAATATCACTGAAATGCAATTTATTATTTTCATATTTGTTCATAATTACTACGTGCTCTATTTCTTTAATCAATTTATAGAGTTTTAAATAAACTAAGGATTAGTATCCATCTTCCCCAACTAGTCCGATAGTCTCTTGCATCGTGGGACTTCTTCTGTAGGGTAACTAGACAGATATCATTGACTGAAATTGAAATATCTTGTGTTCCTTTCGATAATTTTTGTTTATTTTCAGTTTGATTGCAAAATTTTTTAATTTTTGTAAAAGTAAAATTCGAACTAATCATATATTAAAAAGTGCAAACGGTTCTAAATCGAATGTGGCTAAAATGAGATTAATTTCAATTTTAGGTTTATAAAGACTTAAATTTTATGCTATATCACCCCTTTCAATATAATACAGTCCGTCGTTAAAACCCGTTTTTCACTAGAAATGTAAAAAAAACTTCTGATTAATCGGAAAGCTAATTTTACCGACAGTTCCTAATATCTATTACTGAGTAAATGATATTAGTTGAATAGAAGTCAGAAATAGATATTCTTCTAGGCATTGCAATGATCTGAGATCAATCACAAAACTAGGCGAGGCGGCTTGTTAAGCAATTATAATTTTTCAATTTTTAATGATGTTAACTTAATTTTCTTGTAAAAAGCGTGAACGATTGATGACAACGAATAAGTAAAAATGATATATGTAGGTAAGTAGCTTGAATAATCTAGTTTTTTAATTACCATGCATGACGCAAATGTGATAATTGTTATGTAATCATATGGTTTAAATCGTTGAATGAATCGTTACTATTTGGACTAATACTTTTCATTTTAATGGATCATTACATTGTATTTTTTATAAGTGAATAATTTTTAAAGCATAAAATATAAACTTGAAAATTTTGCCGCTTGACTGCCATCGTCATCGGTGCAATCTTGTTGCCGGCTTTATTTTATTTGATGAATGAAATTTGATTAAAATTTGTGTCAGTGTTAAATTATAATAAGAAACGAGAAACCTTGCGTTTGTGTAGTACTAGAAGAGTAAATTAAAGTCTCGTTTCCGCATTCTTAAGAAAACATACGTACAGTTGCATAATAAATATCCAGTACTTTATTCAAAGTTTTGTATCGACTGAAAAAGCTCATGAGTTTTGTATAAAAAGTTCGAGCTAGTTATATTAGCATTTGGCTTTGTACAGGTGATTACATTTGTTTGAAAATATTTTGACCCTGGTAATTAACAATAATATGTGTTGAATTGTGTTGTAACCTGCCTACGTGAAAATTGCGGTGCACTCAAATAGTGTATGACTTTTTCGCAATTATACCGGTTTACTAATTTTACAGGTAACTGTTTATTTTGGGATTTTTTTGCATACCATATAGATTATTGACCTACTGTAAACTGTATATAGTTATAAAAATGCATTTTCAAAATAGTTTCGTTGTCTATTCATAGAATTATGTAAATCAAGGTTAATCAATTGCTTTTTAACTCTATTTAGAAACATATGTAGATAAAATTGCATTGAAGTTCGTTTGTTTGTTGTTTGTTTATATAAAAAAAAATAAACTAGAGTATTTTATATATGCGGTGTTACTAAGTTCCTTGTGCTAATTAGCCATCTGGCTTGGTTTTAAATGTATATTCTTGCTGCATACGTTACATTTCTTTCGTTTATGGGTGGTGTCTGTGACTCCAAGTTCTGACACATCTGTGCCAATTTATCCATACATTGAGTAATGCTGCCATTATATCTTTCAGCCCAGCATTCTGGGATCAACGTTTGTGTAAAGTTTAATAAATAAATATAATTTCGAAAACAATTTACTGATTTTAATCAAAAATCAAAAAATCACTGGGACCTTCCAATTTATATAAAAATGTTAAATATAAATTATCATCAACAAATTAGAACAGTTGTCTAGTTGCGAAGCGCGTGAGGAAAGAAATAAAATACCATCCGCCACCAAAACTTATAGGAGAACCACCATTAATAAATCTTACCATGTTAGGTACAGAGTAATGATAAGTTACGTGATATTCCTACCTGCTGGAGCATTGCTACAGACTGCTTTATTTTACTATTGACTGCTACCAAAGTGATTCAATGACTAAAATACCTACAAATGAAGAAGATAGTAAGGGTAAGGTGCATGGTTTTTATATACCACAAGCCGAGAAGCAGTTATAAATAGTAGATATTTAAAGAAAAAGTATATAAAGAAAGGAATACGGCACGAATACCAAAAACCAACGATAAGGCATTCTAAAGGCACTTTATTTTCTCTACCAGAAGACTGGTAAATATCCGTACAGCTAATCTGCAAATAAATGTTATCAAGCAGGACCAGAAAAGCAGTGCACTAGAGTCAAATAAACACACATTGTAGCGTCCATTCGAAAGAATAGATCTTGAAGTGAGGATGAACAGCATGCTTGGTAAAGATGAAACCGGATAATAATGTTGAGACTTAAATAACAAATGTATCGTCTCCAGCATGACGCAGTAGCAATCGGGGTTGTCCTATAAGAACCGATGGACAGGTTAATGAAAGAATAGAAAGAAGTTTTCAACTACCTATTAAGGATTCAGACCTGTAACATATACAACTATTGCATTAACCAATGTATTCCATGCTATGGTCATCGAATAATGAAAGTCCTGTTGAGCTCCTGCCTCAATGAAAGGATAGTTCTTGAAAGACGATAACGAGTTCGGTTTACTTGGTAAAGGGAACAAACCTCAAGAAGAACTCTTTTCTTATCTTCTAAATTTGGTGGTTATAGATGTTATAAATATGGCTAGTAACATAATGCAGACGACAGGTTAATAAAATGCGGCAACTTCAATGAAACGCAACACGAAAGCGTCTGTGAATATTCTCACAGCATAAACCATTAGTATTATGAGGAAGTGGAACAGGTTACAGCTAATTATATATTAAGTCACTAAATAAGCCCCGAGACTAACACATAGATGTCGCATCCAATGAAAAGTTCATATGATTTTTAAAAAGTACTAACCTCTAAACGATATATGACAATCCGACCCTTAGTTTACAAGTTACAGTTGTTTAAGCAACGCTACTTTTGTTATTTTCAAAACAATGAAAAGCTGTATTTTGGGTGTTGATTAAACACTGTTTATTGGAGAAAACATACCGTGCATACAAAGTAATGGCTTTGTAAGTGTTATAAGGACTCTGCTCCTTCGAAAATAACCATCGAACAATCATTTGCTTAGTTTAAACACCGATGATGATGAACGCCCTGGTAGCCCGAATTCGGCAGTTATTCCTGGAAAGATACAAGGCGGGAGCAAAATCGTTTTGAAAGACTGTAAAGTTGTGTGAGATCGCTGACACCTTATAGGTATCAAAGGGCATGCTTACACTATTTTGCAAAAACAGTTGTCCATGAGAAAACTGTGTTTAAAGTGGGTGCTGCACTTGCTCATATTGGACCAAAAACAGCAATGCGTCGATGATTCAGAGTGCTGTTTGGGCTGTTTAACCGTAACAAACAAGATTTTTTGCTTCGGTATGTGACAATGGATGAAACATGAATCCATCATTACACTCCGGAATCAAAATATCAGTCAGTTAAGTAGACAGAAGGCGGTGAAAGCCGACGCGCAATATATTTTATTCCTCGACTATCTTGAGAAAGCAAGCACCAGCTATGTTTTAATATTGAAGCACTATCCGGCGCCGAAGGAAAATTTCTACTGAAACTGTAGCTATTTATTCACTGGTGCCGCTATACCATAAAATTTAAAAATAATAAATTCATCCATAAAACAAACATTTAATGACCTGAAATATACCAATTAACATTTATTTTGGCATGACGTTATAAAAAATAAATCCTCTTGGTGCGTTTTAAACTCTTATCGTAAGATTAAGTTTCTAAGGATTTAAGGGTTGTATAAAACAAAGGAAATTTAAAATTTCCCTTTGAAATGGATAGTGCTCCCGATAGCGGCTCTCGATAAAGAGGAAGAGCAAAATATTTTTTTATCGATTTTTAACTAAAAAGTTGAACGAAAAATCTTAGTTTAGAATTAAATAAATTAATTATATGCAAAAATAGCGCGCTAAATATAAATTTTAAAAAATTGCGTGCTCCGGATACAGCTATCGGGCGCTAATAAAAAAATACGGCTACCATCAACATGGCGTTACGAAAAATGGTACAAAATGGAAAATAAAAGGTGCTCTTTCACCAAAAAATCGTGGGCTTTGACGTCAGACTGCCTTCCAGCGACTATTACCAGTCGTCGGGTGGTCTACCAAATTTAGTATTCGATTTTTGACCCACTTTCTAAAATCCAATTTTAATCAAACTTTGCTGATCGGACCCCAATAAATAGTTTGTATGGAATTACAAAAAGACAGAATAAAACAATGTTCCTTACTCTCCATAAATGACTTCAATTTCATTTTGTTGTTATGATTAAGCATTCTCATCTCATCTGAAGAAGATATGAAGCAAATAAAGAATGATGAAGCAAATAGCGAATTTATTAAAAACTTTTTAATTTGTATGAGTTATTTTTTTTTAATTAGGTTAGTTTTTGTTGATGTCAAAATTTCCCCAACTTTTTATATTAAAAAATAAAAATTTTGTATCTCAGTCTCTCTAATGTAAATTTTAGTTCTTGTCTTAGCAAAAATTTTCTGTTTTCTTCATGGAATATAAGCAAAAAAACCTGACATTTTTATTTAACACAAATTTAAACTTTTGAAACACTTTCTTTTAAATGTGTAACTAGTTCCGTGGTAAAGTACGAAAATAACCGAAACATCGAAAGTAAATACTAAAAATACTTGGAAGCGCAACGAACACATTTTCGAATACATACTGGAATCCATCCACCACAAATTTTCAAACATGACATTTGGCAGTTGTTTTTTTTGCATTTCGTAAATTTTTTCTTATATCTTGTATAGTGTTATCAGTTTTATAGTTATTTATTACTATTATTGGTAAAATTTTGATAATAAGATAAAAGTTATATCAAAAGAGCTGTATACAATTTTTAATTTAGTGAGCTAATATAATTTAAGTAATTTTCCTGCTAAACAATGAGGCAGCCATTTTATAATTGTTACAAAAATTTTGAAATTCTAATGGAGAAACGGAGATTTTTGAAGTGGTAAGTTAGTTTAAAATTATTAATACATTAAACTTATGGATTGTGGTTGCTGGTGGCTGTTTTAAAATAGTTTTCCATATATATTTTCACATTAACAGTAATATTTAAATATGGATGGCTTTTCAAGATTATTCCAAGGCAGCACTCACAAGCACAAATTTACACAGCACTTATTTATACAAATAAATTACCCGATAAATCGAAAAATCAACTAGTTATATATGTATGAGCTGAGTAATATACTACATATCGGTTTTCTAACACATTGAGATAATTACTAGAATAAGATAGCTGCCCAGAAGAGACAAGCTTTATGGGCCTTGTTTTACTTATATTTGCTTGGGATTATAACGATTCCAAACCTATTATGTATCCATTTAATTTCTTTCTAAACTAGTTTATTAGGGTGTTTCAATTGGTTAAAAAGGCAAAAAAAATATAAAATTAAAAACTAAGGTGAAAAAAATGTCAAACTTTTTATAAAATTCAAGAGGTGACAATTACTCCATATTTATTGACTGATTAATCCAGATTGAACGCAGTTTGAAATTTCAATATTTACGGGATCGAGTCAATTTCGCGACAACTCGACCCAATCTACAAAATTTGTAGAGTCGAGTTAACTCAATCCTAAAAAATTTCAATGTATTCGAGTCGAGAAACAATAAGTATTTACGTTACGGTTATCTCAAATTATCAACTCGGCTTTGATTCGATCTCAACATCACTCGCCAATATATACGAGGGCAGTTAGATAAGTCAATGCTTTTTTGAATAAAATATATTTTTTTCGGAAAAAAGCGCTTTATTTCTCAACATAGTCTCCTTTAAGCTCGATACATTTAGTCCAGCGTTTTTCCAATTATTTACTTCCTTCCAAATAATAGGTTTTCTCAATGCCCCCAAAATAGGCGTTTGTTTCAGTGATAACCTCTTCGTTAGAACCAAATTTCTTACAGACCAGCCATTTTTTTCAGGTTTGGAAACAGGAAATAGTCGCAATGGGCTAAACCTGGAGAATATGCTGGATGGGGTAGCAGTTCGGAGCCCAAGTTATGAATTTGGCCTTGGTGACTATATGTGCACCCGTGCATTGTGTTGATGGAACAGAAATTTTTTCTTCGTTTTACCCTTTTCAAGTTAATCGATGTGAATGACACCGCGTACATCCCAAAAGGCTGTGGCTATGACCTAGTAGCAAACAGATCCACCTTGGCCTTCTTTTGTGCCCGTTCATCCGGAGAAACCCACTGTCTTGATTGGTTGTTTCTGGTACGTTGTGATGGATACATATTACGAAACGCCGCAAAAAGCTTCTTCGGATTGCGGCTGAACATCGCCATACAGTCCTTTGAAGTGGTCACACGGTTACACTTACGGTCGACGGTGAGCAATAGTAGCACCCATTGCGCGGATAGCTTTTTCATTACAAATATTCATGTAAAATGTGATGTACCCTGAACCCGACCATAATGAAACTCAGTAAACCACTTCTTCTCCATTTAAATTGATTCTGCAGATACCCCATACTATTTATCAAGCCTTTCCGTGGTTTCGGTTATGTTTGTTTACGCAAAAAATAATGCTTAATAAGCACACGAAATTTCCTTTTTTTCTATTTTTGTTAAAAATTGACGAGGTTATCAACTCTCAATGCCTGCCAAACACAAATTAAATGACGCGGCTTGCTCAAATTTTTACAGTAGTCTATTAATAGATGGCAGTTGTAGCGAGCTGAGTTGCATTTAAAGTTATTGTGCTGCAAATTCAAAAAGTCACTGAATTATGAAACTACTCTTGTACGTTAAAAAAGATAACTCCATTTCAATCCAAAGTTAACTTTAAGTTGACTCGATCTGGATTGAATCCCTAATATAAAGCAAATGAAATATGTATTTATAAATCGGCCGTATATTAATATATTTTGAAATATTATTAATTTTACAAATTTCTCATGTTTGTCGGAATATTTTAACCAATAAATAGATAAAAAAATTAAAAAACTACCGAGAAAAAATATTGAACTTTTTAACTATTTATGTTAAAATGCTACGAATACACTATACAATAATTTAAAACGAAATTGTGTGGAATAAAAATTAGTAGTTTTGATAATGTAAGACAACCACATCTATTCACACGAGCAATAAGGTAATTTGGATTTTAATTGTTGTGTATTCAAAAAGTAGGATGGATACACCCAGCTGTTCTCAGCTTGAGTATAAATTTTATACCTTAAGTATTTTGTAAAGCCTTAATAATTCAAATCCAATGTTAATATGAGGATAAGGCGCCTGGATTGGAAAGGCAAATTTCTGAGTAAGGATGCATCATACATAAATTTGCTGTAATAAATAGAGTTAATATAGAAATCAACGGGCAATAGAAGATTCTGGTAATCGTTACTGCAGATTGAATTTTTTTTTAACTGAAATCAGCAAAATTCCATATTTCATCGAATTTAGTAAATTCGTGTAAGAAAAGCAATAAATATCAATAGATATTATCGCCTCCTATTGCCATAAAACGGCTTTTTACCACATTAATAAAAAAACGCGAAATTCCCAATCAAAAAGTGTTAAGATGAATTAATAAAACGCTATACTCTTAACGATACTTAATGAATGAATCATCTATGTTGTTTGCCTGTGGTATTACACAAAAATATGACGACCGACATTCGTAACTACATTTCACTACTTAATATTTGTTAATAACTATCATCTGACGCACATATACGTACAACTTTTTTTCTGCATTCAAGTTTGATATAAAAATAAACCAATCAACATTACACATATGTATGTATACAAGGTTTATGATCTTTCTACGTCGGGATTCCCAAACTAAGTAATACAAATTAAATGCGCAAGTGAAAGAAAAATGATAAAAATGTTGCAAGCTATAGTCACAAGCTTGAAGTCTTTGTGTTTATATGACATCCACGCATAATGACGTTTGCTTATAAGACGTTGTAAAAATGATGTCGCGTGATCTTTTGAATAAATAAACAAACGAGATTGAGTTCAAGATGTATTCGCGCGTGTATGAATGGACTATGTTTTTAGAGAGTTTAGGTGATTTTTATTTCGTATACAAATTTACCATTAATATATTTGCATTAATTCGACAGATGAATACAAGCTACGTCAACGGGTTAATGTTTTCTGTCTCAAAATCCGATTGATAAACGTGAATTGTACAGATAGGATACCAAATAAAATCTCTTTTTTACTAGACAGTGTAGATAGTAACGAATTGGGGAGTTTGCCTCATTATAGAATTTATGAAGAAATATTTGAAATATTTATTTTATACTTGTTTTGCGGATAAACATTTTACTGGTTGAGATAAAACCACGCAATAACCGCGGTATATAGTATTGGGAAACGAGAAATGAAATGTTAATATATGCTAGATTTAAGTCCTTGTTATAATATTATGTTTTTATATATTTGAAGTGGTATAAACTAAAAGGTATTCCTGCTTCGGTTCAGCACAAGCAACGTTCCTTACTAACCTAGTCACTCTTTATAATATATACAGTTTGATCTATGCGAAATGTGGGAGAACTAGTTTAAATACATTGAACGAAGTAGTATATGGGCAACATGTCCAAAGACCAGAAAATGCGGACACGTTGGTAATTAAGAATATACATAGCAAGGACACTGGCAAAGTACGGTTATCAAGTTCTGAGGCGTTGGCATGCGGCCAATATAAAGCCATGAAAACATTCTTGACCACATGCTTGTTTCATAGCTTTTAAGGTTAAACAATTAAAACTACCTACCATTTTCAGTTAGGATGACCTCAAGAGTACCCATTATCAAAAGTATATCGGCTGCTATAAAAGCTTCTATAGAAGCTAAGCAGCTTCCAATGATTTGTTTTGTTTCCTATAGAAATCTAAACAACTCATCGGGGTTGCTTGGCGTACTGGTTTTGTAATTTGTCATTACAAAACCGGTACGCCAAGCAACTCCAATGAGTTGTTTAGATTTCTATAGGAAACTAAACAAATCATTGGAAGCTGCTTGGCTTCTATATAAGCTTTTATAGCAGCCGAGATACTTTTGATAATGGGTATACTCTTGAGGTCATCCTAAAACTGAGAATGGTGTCAAGAAATTAACTAAAGAAAAGAAGTTCAATATTTCTTTTTCTGAGGGTATACTCCTAAAACTTTAAGGTAAACCTATACTCAAAGTGCCTTAAGATCGTAGGTAGGCGTTCTAATAGGAGATCCGGTGCGGTAATTTGGCAGTTTATTTGACTTACACATTAAGGCTAGTAATAATGTCGCTGGGTGAGCTGGGTGTGGTTTTGCTTGATTTGCAAGTTTAGGAATGTGAACTTTATAAGACGGAATATCTGGTAAATTAAGTTTACTTGTGTAAGGTTGAATACGAATAAATTTTTTAACAGTAAATAGGTTTATGTTTTTATTGGAGCGCTGCAACATGATTTTCGGGATGTTAAGTTTAAAGGTTTTAGGAGGTGCAAGTCAATAAACACACGGAAATTCTTATATTTTCCGGAAAATGATCGAGGCTACGAAGATTACCTTGCTGATAGTGAATTTTTATAATCTTTTATAAATAAAAAATATTAATTTAGTTGTAATTTAAAAAAAGAGTAATTTATTTTATAATCGGTTGGGCTTCCAACGGGCAAAAGAGATTGCGAAAACAAATTACAATGCTTGTATGGCTTCTACTGATAGGTCTACCACAAATGTTTTAATGTTAGAATTTTATGGCGATTTTTAGCTTGCACCTCTAAAACTATGAATTTAACAGCCTATAAAATAAATTGAAAATTATGTTACTATCCTGGTTTTCATGATATCCCCTAAATTGGAATTTAGCCGGAACAGGTTGATTTCAGAATCAGGCTTGGTAAAACATCAAGCGAGGTTATTTCTAATCGCGATAGATCACCCGGGGACGAATTTAGGGACTCTTTCCGGAAATCGATCACAAAATCACACCTCTGAAGTTTCAAAAATCAACAAACGGGTGGCCTTTGACGTATAGTAGATTTTTTTATGGATCCAATGGCCGCTAAGCACTCTTGTTTTTTCTTTTGTTTTTTCTTTTCTAAAACAGATTTGAAGCCAATAGACCTTGTAGCGCGTTCCTTTTAGAAACATGAATTGAAATCAGGGTTTACCAAAACCGGTGCAGTAGCAAGATGTCAAAGGAGCGGACATCGGGCGGAGTACCTCTTAACAAAACGGTGATAAAACTCTCTGGCATGAAGGGCTCTTCAACCTTGGTCACATAAATGGGGTAAGATGATCATTTAATATTTTAATTATAACAATCAGCATTGTTTCTTAAAAATAAAATCGCTTCGGATGAACTAAACTCGAATTATCATAGTAAAATTCCAAGAGAAATGCTATTTGATTTTGCAAAATGTTGAACGCGTTCAAGAAATTCTCAGAGCTAATTCTGATCCAGACCGTTCAAATGAATCTCCCTACTCTCTCCCCCCTCCCCCCCTCCCCCGAATTGTTGGGCTACCTATCTACGATCGCTAGAAATTAGAGAACGAGGTGGTTGTCGAAAGATATTGTGGAGCTTGTCTTAAGATACTGTGCTAAACAAGAGAAAAGAAAAAAACGAGTGCGAGGTGAAACGTTGTAATATAGCAAAATATTTGGATTAGGAAGTAAGGTGGTTGTAGTTGTTGATGTTGATGGTATTTTGTGGTTGGCTGGTGTTATCAATTATATTGGTAGTTGTACATTCAACTTCAGAGTCAGAAACATTTCAGGTGTTGCCCATACCATGTTCTATGATAGAAACATAAGAGGTATATCTCTAGAATCTGGTATAGTTATGCATGGTAGCGTTCGAAAGTGCGATTGAACTGGACAAGGCTCATGTTGCAATCTATAACATTAACAAAGTTTCAGTGCAATTGAAGGTTTCATATTACAGAAATTCTGGAAATACATACGAATTCTCAAAAAAATTTAATTTCAAAATGTTACTACTAAAGTGTGGGCTTGTTTTAAACAGTATGCATCATTGAAAGTCATTTTCTGTATTTTCTGGTTAATCAATATTTACCAATATATTTTCTCTATGCCAAAACCCTGAACATGGCGAAAAGTGATTTTGTTAACTCTTTGCATATTGCCTCGTCCGCACAGTTCCACGGCAAGAATGGTGTTGTATATTTCTCTTTCACAAAATTTTGTTCTGTGCGTTGAGCAATTACACTCCAATGAAAAAATGCCTGCAATGAACTTTTTTTACAGAATTTGGGTGTCTACGCATGTGAAATACTGGCCTAAAATTAGGGACAATTTTTGATTTTTGTCAACAATTTTGATTTGTTTTGGAGTAGTTTTGATTCAAGACATAATTTAATTTTTAATTTTGCAACCAAGTACGCCCCGCTAAACTCAAAAGAAAAATGCCTCATTTTAGTTTATTGGAGCAATTTTCACAAAACGGATTTTATAAAATTAACGTGGAATGTTATATGTTGAGCCTATGATGATATTGAGCAATTAACCTCCAATGAATAATTGACCTCTCCCTCCCCCCTATTTGTCTTCGTAAACATTTGGGGATTTTTTTTCTTTATGAAATTATACCTCAAAATTAAATGAAAATACCCTAAATCAATGCGTTATTCCTCAAAATAAAACGACCCAAATGCACTTCTTTAAGTGGGTGTGAATTCTTGGGGGAAAGTTCAGAGAGAGACATGGCGTCGTTCGAACTTTATTGGGGTTAACACATCAGGTCCGCAAGTTCATATTTCGAGGTTTGTCTAACTTTTCGTTATTTGTAGAAACTTGAAAAGTAAAATTATAGATAGAGATAAAACATGGGCTGCAAGTGCGCTGATAAGGCTGGGGCATTGAAATTTTAGGGAGCGCCATAGAGAGGGCGTGAATTAAAAAAGTGAATAAAAATTTAAAAAATTTAGTGAAAATGGAAAAATATCCCAATATACTAAAATGGGTCATTTCTCAGGTTTTTTATTGGGGTAATTTTCATCATTTTTTCTACAGTACCCCAAAGTGTAAATGAAAATATTCCGCAAGAAATGAAAACTTACCAAATTCTTGGGATATTTCATATAAATTTGAGCCATTTTTAATGGATCGTAATTGGTCAACATTCGCTGTCATTGACAATTTAGAAATTAATAATTTTTTATTTGACAATGACAACAAATTTTCAAACATTTGTGATTTTTTTTTAAATTGTTAATTCATTCATTATATATTTGAATCCGTTTGATTCTCAAATTCGAAATGGGCGTGCCTAACTTTTTTGTCTTCTATATATTACATCACCTGAAAAGTTCACGGCCTGATACATAGATGGTGTCACAAATTTAAAACCCATATGATTTTGAAATTCTACCAAGTTACAGTTGTTTTAGTGACGTTACTTTAGTTAATTTCAAAAAAATTCGTGTGTTGATTAAACATTGTTTTTTGATAGGGAAAATACCGTTCAAGCAAAGCAGTGGCTTAATAAGTATTGTCCCGACGTTACACTAGGAAAATCAACCATTATTTACTGGCATGCTGAATTTAAACGCGGTTGTACAACCACCGATGATGCACCACGCTCTGGACGCCCAAACTGTGACTGCAGAAAACATAAAAAAATCTACAAAATTGTTTTGAAAGCGTATGGTAAAGTTGCATGAGATAGCTGACATTGTAAAGATATCAATGGAACGTGTTGGTCATATTTTGCAAGAACATTTGTCCATGAGAAAGCTGTGTTTGAAGTAGATACCGCGTTTGCTTATAATGCATCAAAAACGACAACGCGTCGTTGAATCCGTGCGCTGTTTGGTGCTGCTTAAGCGCAATAAAAAAAATTGTATGCGATATTTGATAACGACAATCAGCTGAATGGCAAATAGCCGGTGAACCACGTCCGAGGCGACCAAAAGCGCAACAGTCGGCTGGAAACGTTATGGCATCTGTATTTTGGGATGCACATGGTATAATATTTGTTGACTGCCTTGAGAAAGAAATAAGTTCAGTAGTGAATATTATATCGGGTTATTAGTGCGTTTGATGGAACAAATCGCTAAAAAACGACCTCAAATGAAGAAGAAAAAATGCTATTTCACCAAAACAATACACCATGTCACTAGTCGATCGTAATAATGGCAAAATTGCTCGAATTGCATATTGAATTGCTGCCGCATCAGCGATTATTACTTGTTTCCAGACCTCAAGAAAAGCTCCAGGGAAAGAGATTTGGCTCCGATGAAGAAGTGATTGCCGAAACTGAAGCTTATTTTGAAGACAAAAATGATGTTGATGAATCCCAAAGAATTGTGTTTTCTTTGTTAGACCGGGAACTTGCGGCGATGTGCTACTTACATATATTGGTCCAAATGTTGGACAGTGAAATTATCTATAGTAATAGGCTCGTGGTAAGGTGGGGAGTGTGAAAATAGGCGCGACTTAGCGGATGGGCAGAAAATGTTCGTTACGGCAATAATTTCTCACTGCTTATTTTGGGAATAAAGCATGAATTGTTTGTTGTTTTTAGTATTTTTGATTCTTTTTAGTAAAGTATTGATTGCGTGCACTCATTCAATAAAGTTTACGATCTGCATTAGTTCGAACATATACATAAGCAAGGGTAAGAAGGACGTCGGTAGGGTGCCTACAACACCAGAGACCCGCTATCCCGGAACGCAACGCAGTTAAATAAATCAGAAAAATGTGGTACCTTGTAGAAAACAAATCAAGCATCATTTCAAGGTCCGTACATTATAAATAAATAATTTACATAACAAAACAGGTATATAATTTTTATGTAACTGCAAGTACGCTAAATACTCCACACAATAATCTTATGAATCAACATTCCATTAGAAAAACACCATATCATTTTGCAGAACTTTATTAAGATTTATAGCTAATTTTGAAATCTTATAACGAGATCGTAGGTAAAAGGTGTTTCTGCTGTTCGATCATTAAATATATTTCAATAGCATTCGTTTAGAAAGTGATCAACACTAATACACTAATCGCGGGTATAAAAATAACTTTTCACTTTTATACCACCGTATAATTTACAAAATTACAAGTCAATCAAAAAAAAAATTATCTAATTGTAATTATCGCGTTTAACCTTGAACGAAACTAAAATAAAATTAATTAAACGACTTCCCTTATAGAATATACGAAACTGTAAGTAAATCAAAACTATTCGATTACATAATACAGGATCTTGTACTATAGACACACTCTAATAATGTTATTAATTGGTTGAATAAATTATTTATGTAATTGCGTTATTAGACGCAAATAAACAGTAACATTTCTAATTGGCGAACATTTTCTGGGTAGATCCGTGGTACATTAAAACATTGCAATTAGGATGCTCACAAATCATTATGCAAATCCAAAGCTTGTAACTATAAGAAATTACCAACTGTGAGAGCAATTAGTGGGTATGCCAATGAAGTCGTTTACTAAGATAGATTGATTTTATTGTTGAGTTATTGATATTATGTGCATTATTAATGAGAAGTGAGCGCCGCCGCAATCAATTATACGTTTTCCATAGAGCTAAGCGAATTAATTTAAATAAAAGATTAAGTCCCATGTTTCAGATTATACCTATAGTATTATTTATCACTAGCGGGTATAAATGAACCGTTTTATTTTAAATGCACCCAAGCAGGGTGGTATGTCTTAGTAAACATCCAAGCTGGCTAGTTTTGTTAGTTATTCAGTTCCAATTACGTCTTGCAATTTTTTCATAGACTTAGACATTTTTTCATAGCTAGCTCTTCTAAGTTTACTCATGTAAGCTAACCTGAAGGCCTTGCTTGATAATTGTATTTGTATCAATGAATATTAATTTCTCTTAATACCGTTATTTTAACATAATTAATTTTGGTAATTTACTCATCAATATTCATTTGTATGAATCTTGAGAAGTGCCATTGTCTATAAATTATAAATTAATTCGTTTCATAACTATAAATATTACTTAAGTGATTGGCCAACTGTAACGCTACCAATTAATTACCATAATATGTATGCATTTTTTATATAGTTCAGTAACCGAATTTTATAATTCAAGGTGAAGGGCAACCAAATTATGTAGAAAATGTTAGTTTGTTGTATTTAGATTTATTATTTCTGTAGTTTGTCGGAGTTAAATTCCTATATATACGCAGATATGCGCACCTGTGAGTTATCCTACATGAATTCAAATAGCCCTTCTAGATAAAGGATTATTACGCACATCACATCATCGAGAATTGTTGTGTATTCTATGTTACTAATCGGCCAGTTATTTGGCATAGACACACCACAACTGGTTCCACCATTTGTTTGAACCGTTTGCACAAACTTTTGGTTAAGGTCCGACTGAAGCACTCTGTCGTATAAGAATAAAACTTTGCTGAAGTATTTATCTCCGATGAGCTTCCGCAAACGCCTATTTCAATAACCTGTGACCTTCGGTCAGTTTTACTTTCAATATCTGTGTGTGTCATGCAACGTCTGTTGCAGGGCTCAGAAAGTGTGCTGGCTCAAATAATTAAATAGTATTATGACAAATAACATATCGCCAATTAATTAAACCATTTCTTTTATTTTCACGAACCGTCGTTTTCAATTCTTTATTCTCAGGAATCATCATTACTAGTAGTTAGCCGGCCTTTACCTTCTTTCTTGAAGGTGTATTTCAGGTTTCTTACCGGCAGTTAGTAAATTACTCAACATTTGGATAAGCAGCAGTTTATTAACAAGTGAAATATTACCGAAGATATTATTGAAATCGAAACGCCAATCAATATTGAATCAATATTGATGATATTAATACAAATCAATATTGTTATTCAAATCAACCAACATTTTCGAAAATATAAAATCATCACATCCCACAACATAATACGATATCTCACAACATCCCGCAACGTCGTGCAACATGTCTCAACATTGTTCCACCAGAGGACTCTTAATTGAATTTTCCAGATATCATGAATCCTTCCAATCGCTTCCTAATACTTAAAAACCGTGCACAGCCCATTTTTATTAAACCCCGGTTTACTCCCTACATAATTTTTAACTCGAGAACCCCTTCATCCATATTTCATCAAACTCGTTTGATGTGAGAAAAAAAACAATAAGGAATACCGGAACATACTCTAATCAAATTTTCATAAGACTTATATAAATCGCCCTTGATTTGTGGTATTCGAATACCTCTTTTTAGCAATTGTCCTCATGGTTGTTTGAGCTGAGAAATAGAAATTGTACCAGAACTTTACCAAATAACCCCAAATAATCTTCCCCGAAATCAAAACCCATCAAAATATATTCCTAGTACTCGAAAATTTTCTTTCAGTTTTTAGTTCTTTTCATGAAAGCCGTTTAAGCTGAGGAAAAAATTAAAATTTTAACCCAAACCCCACCCCAATCCACTAAACAAATTTTCAGAAATCGGATTCCCTTCAAAATCAGAGGTATTTTCGTCAAAGTCGTTTAAAATGTTGAGGACCACCCAAATGAATTGTATTTACATATAAACCCATAACACTCGGCTGCTGGCACTTTAGATCCTCTTTTCAAAAATATTCATCAAAGCCGTTCGAGGTGAGAAACCAAATATAATAATTCGGGGATGTTCTGCGGCTCACCGGAATCCCGAATTATTATAAACGTATTTTCCTAAAATTAAAACACATTTCAATCAATTTCAGGTACTCTAAAACTCCATAACGTTTCAGTAATTTTCATGAAAAATGCTGTACTTTTCCGCCTACACAACCATACTTAAAACCAAGACGCTAAAGAAATGTCATCTGCAAATTTTGTGTTAACGGGTCGGAGCACCGAATTTGCAAGATCTCGGCGTAATTTTAATAAGCAGCATCGGGCTCAACCGGATACAAGGTCTCTACGTAGGAATTATAAGAAATTGCACCTTGTCTGCTCAATAAATTTAGCGTAATAGATTTTTTATGGTATATTGGGAGGAAGTCGTTTCTAACTTCATACTTTAATACCGTAAATGATTTTTCTAACCAAAATTAAAATTACCGTTCTTCTTACTTAAAATGCCCCTGCTTACGAAAATAAGAAATTATAAACCATATTCAGATTGGATAATGGGCTTGGTTACGTAAATCTCTTTATTAAGGTACTACCAAGCTTAATACTTTTTCATGAAGTTTAAACGAGGGGCGCTGTTTGCTAGAAGTAACACTTCGTATTATTCTCCAGCTGATCTCAACCAATTTTCATGGTACAATGTTACCTCTAACGTATTAAAAATGCTGTCGATAGCGAAAGTATAAAATGCGAGGGGTTTCATTAGAACTCTTAAGATTATGTGCTATCGTATGATCAATGCAATCGAACAATCAAGAGCTGAGCACACTTATACTTGTGCATATCAATAACATTTGACAGATTTATTGACAGGTATTTAGGTAACCTTTAGGACCTTTTTATCACAGTCGTAATCTGATGCAGAAAAATTCTTTTTGTATCCCCCGATAGGGGATTCGAACCCGGTACCTCCCGTTTCAAACGCCAAAGATTTAACAACTGTGCCATTTGGTTGGTGGCCAACCGGTGTTTCAGTCGTATTCTATGATGACGTTCGATATTTGGAGTAAGGGGTACTCAGGGTCTGGTCTTCACATTTCTTAATTTTTTTTAATATCGATTTGTGTCGGAATAAATTTTATAATCATTTCTGGCTGTCGAAGCCAAAAGTGGTCCATTTGCTCATGCGACTGTGTAACAAAATATTTATAACAAAGCTTTATCTAAACCTATCCGCTCTTCTATCTGGACTTAGAAGTGTCCTTGAAAAATTAAAGAACAATCTTCATGACCTTCATCGAGGCAAGCCACATTCCAGGAGTTCTTGAACTACAAATCTATAAAGCCTTCGCAAAATTGTCCAAAAATCTTTAAGAACGCTTAAAAAGGCTTTATGATCTAATCAGAACCAATTGTATTGTGAGGACCAATTTAAACCCGAGTAAAAGCGATATTGATGACTGACTGCTTATCTTTAAAATTACCCCGCTATAATTTTTTAGTAGATTTGTAAACGTTGGTGATCATATCTTCTACCTCACAAATTCAGGATTATAGTTCAGCCAGACGGAACAGTAGGATTGAAGAAGCGTGTAACGATCTGCAAAACGTGATAGGTGCTCAAGCTTAAGGAGTTAGTGTTACCGTTCCACAATTTATAACTGCCCAGATCGTTAGAGAAGGGAAGCCCGCCACAGCTGAGCACCATAGAAGTGGTATCGAAAGATACGTTCCGTTGATTAACAAATAGCTGACTTTCGAGAGCCTTACTTGGTATAATAAAGAGTTAGTGAATCTGGAGAAACGACGTAACAAGGCATATAGTTTTATCAAACTGCACGAGATAAATTACTAACCAGATTTTAATATAGCCCAGAAAGAGTTCAAAAGCCTAAATTGGTTTTTGTATATATATTAACTATATAGTGCGAATTGAGGACGAGCTAAAAAAAGTAGCTGGTTTCCCATTTCAAATTACCTACTAAGGTTCGGTCGCTAGTCATCCCTCGGATATTTTTGAATTGTTTGCGAGACTTTTCGCATCGGCATATGAACCAGTTTCGATGCCATTTACTGTACCACAACACCCCGAAGTTTTTGAAGAGGTTACCTTTATGTGCACAGAACAGGAAGTTCTTACTTGCATACTTCAAATTGATGTTAATAAAAGTCCCGGTCAAGACGGCTTTCCTCCGATTCTTATTGAGAGTATAACTTATTTTTTTGTATTTTTGCAGAAAAAACACGTTTATTTCTAAGAAATGGTAAATTTTATTTTAATCAAAATATTTTCCATCGCTATCTAGGACTTTCGACCATCTTTCCGGTAAATTATGGATTCCATCGAAAAAAAATTGTTTGTCTTTTGATGCGAACCATTCGTCGAGTCATTTTTTTGATTTCTGAAGGGCTGGTCTTGAAGATAGCTTTGCATTGAACGGAACAAATAGTAATCTGATGGGGCACAATTTAGTGAATAGGGAGCATGATGTAGAATTTTCCATTTAAGTACTTCCAGCGTATTTTTTACTTGTTTTGCGACATGTGGTCGAACATTGTCGTGCAGCAAAATCATTTTACGCTGTTTGTTGGCTGGAATCGGACGGTTTTCGTTCAATACATGGTTCAAATCTATCAATTGTTGTTAGTAACGTTCACCATTAATAGTTTCGTTCGGTTTTAGCAGCTCATTGTACACCAGTCTTTTCTGATCCCACCAAATGCCCAATATAACCTTACTTCCATGAATGTTTCGTGTTGCTGTTGATGTGGATGGTTCGTCCGGATGAACCCATGATATTTTGCGTTTAGGGTTATTGTAGTAAATCCATTTTTCATCGCCAGTCGCAATTTGAGATAAAATATGCCATCTTCGGTCTCTTGTAAGCAAAGAATTGCAAACCATTAAACGATTTTCAATGTTGGCACCAGTCAGTTCATATGGTACTGATTTTCCTTCTTTTTGAATCATTTGCATGGCATGTAAACGTTTGTTGACGGAACATTCTTTGTCACTGACATCAAAATCACCACTTTTGAATCGTTTAAACCAGTTTTCGCAGGTCTGTTGAGTTGGTGCATGTTCACCATAAGTTTCTTAAAGCAAATGAAAACTTTCAGCCGCTTTTTTCTTTTAATTAAAGCAAAAAAGTAATGCTTCCCGCAAATGCTGTTTTGTTGGTACGAAATTCGACATGTGTAAACGGGATTAAAAAATATGTTGTTTACGCTTTCACGAATAATGACAAACTAAACTTTGATTTGGAATGTCAACACTTTAAAACACCGTAGGTGTCATTGTAAAAGAAATCTTAGTTCTAAAGTTACGTCATCCAAAAAACTAAGTTATACATCCAATGTTAAGTATTACGCGGAAACTTTATGTATTCCGATTATCTTCATATTCAATGCAGGTCTTTCGTGTGTTCGACCAATTTTTAAAGCAGGTAGAAGGAATGCGGTAAGTAATTATCGAGGAATATCCATTATTTCCATCAAAATCAAAACATTTTGATTCAATGGTTCATAAAGTATTTAGTTTCCACATTAAACCATTATATCTTCGGCACGGCACGAAGTTATTGACAGAGTAGAATTCATATCTGACCTGGAGTAGTTTTTTCAACCGATGCGACTTTTAACTGGCATATGATCACTATTGTCCCAAAGACGTGCAAGATGCTGGGCTTTATCCAGCGAAATTGTAAAGATTTTCGCGATTCGATAATCCTATCTTCAATAGTCGGAGAACCGATTTTATACTTCTGCCTTATCAAGATAGCTGTAATTTATTAAAAATACAATGTTTGAACTGAGATATTTTCGACTCTCGTATCGGGTTATATCTCTACGCTCCCGGTCTTTCGGAACCAATTTTAGAGCGTCGCGTATATTTAACGGTAGAGAGAATTAATTCAATTTTAATAATAGACAATAAGTATATGATCGTGAGCGTTGTTTTCGTTTTCTGTATTTCTTGCATTACCGAATGCCTTACTGTAAATTAATAAAATAAAGTCATTTTGCCCCCAAAACTATTTCCTAGTCGAAACCGGCATGCCAGAAGCAGTATCTTTCTTGAGTAGACTTACGTACGATCACAGTAGTATTTGTCACTGAGTTTGTTCGACTGTGTTTTCCAGCTTGTGGAACATCTGATCATTGTAAAATGAATTATTCTTGTTGACTTTTACTATAGCTACTCGTACATCACATGCATCCCACTACATTTTTGTATTCAGAAATGAAAATTTGTATTAATTTAAGAATGAAACAGTAGATGGGAGAACAAAATTTACTCTACTCTTTACTCTTTGTCTCTCTCGTTACTCTACAGAGTGAACAAAATCTTTCCTTTATAATTTCGATTTTCACTAAAGTATAGTTATCCATGTGGATTCCGGTTGGATGGGATTATTTAGTGTGATGGGATTTTGTACTAATCGAGGTTTTTGGATTCTAGTTCAGTGGAATCGGAAAATAAATTCCACTTTTGTGGAATGTAATGTCAAATTATCTCGTCGCGAAATTTGTAGCAAAAAAATTAAATTATTATAAAGTGGAATTTTAAGTAGACCAAACAACCAAACACTATGGAGAACGAAAAATAATTGGAAACAAGTTATGGCTAACCAAAAAGAAATTTTGGTAAGCTTTTTGGAAGAAAATATAGACTTGGCTCGTGAAAGGTAAATATTTTATTTATAAATCTACCAACAAGTAATGATTTTATATTTCTTGTAGATATGGAGGACTAGACGGTAACAGTAGAGACATGAGAGGGAAGTGAAATGAGGTGGCCGAGTTGTTGAATGCTGCAGGAGGATCGTCTAAGGATGGGGAACGATGGAAAAAAGTTGGGTCGATTTGAGGTTAGTTAAATTTTTACAGCGTTTGTATTTGTAATTCAAAAACACACAAAATATGTAATATCTTATTTGAATTTAGACTTTATGTTATAAACAGAGGGACAGATTTAAAAGCAATTGGCAATAGAAGTGGTGTCAATGGGTTGGGTCGTCAAAAACTACTTACCGAGCTTGAATAACGCATCCTAAATATAATTTCTTGGAACTCCGTGACAGGCGATGAATGTGCTGCACCGGAATCTTGATTAATAACAGTACCAACAATGTACAATAATTTTATTTGGCATCTATATTGATAGAATCTTATATTTTTCCGAACTTACGTCAGATCACCCCGATTAACATCCACTCAACATCCAATATACTTGACATCACCATTGAGCCGGTAATCGACAGCAACGCTGATGGAGGAAATTTGGACTCGCACTACACATTACAAAGCAATGTCCACCAAAATACGATTCTTTCTTCAAATATAGCTCCGAGAAAGCGCAGACCGCGGAAATCGTTCTCGTGAAAGACATCGAAATCGACCTTTTAACACACCAATACACTTTTCTACGCAATTTCGGGTAGATTTATGCGCGACGTTGTAGTTATCTTCCTTCTCATTGAATGTGTTTAGGATTGGTGTCATTAACCACGGTTGTGTGGGTACCCACTATCCCCTGAAATGACAATTAAAACAATTATAACATTGTACAATTAAATTATATAACTTCACATACCTAACAACCAACAATTTCTTTCGCCTGTTTGATACAAGTTGTAAAGGTGTATCTGAAGAAGTGACGACTTCCACACAAACGCGTCATGAGCGGTTCCACCAAATTTTGGATAAAAATGTAGAAAGTAAAATGTTTTGATTAACTATTGATAGTCTCACTTCTAATGTAAAATAAATAAACTTACGGCTTGAATATTTTTTGAATGGCCCCCTTTTCGACACACAGACGTGTTCGATATCCTTGATTGGCTTCTTTATTATTACATGTGTCCCGTCGATACACCCGATAATAAATACCAGGAAAATTATGTTGTCGATAAAATCTAGAATAAAAAAGGAAACTAGGAAAGAATCACGATGAAAGAATCAAAGTGTGGAACGGCGGATTTATCGATTCCATGCTATTTTACTTTTACTTAGTTTTATTTTCATTTAATTGCGTCGGCGTTTGCGGGACCACAATATATTTTCCTAAAAGGTGGTCATTTATAATATGGCTGACCTCTTTTATGCAGCGGCTCACTGAAGTTTGGCTCATTGTTAGTAGAAAACCATCACCAACAATCCGCTGGTATGAACCTGAACATATACAACAAAACTTCAGTTCACTTTACCATCAATTAAACAAATTACAATTTATATTTACCCGTAGCATAAAATCGAATCGCTATTAATATTCGCATAAAAAATGGTAATCCATGAATTTTTTGGCGTTGATCCATAAAAATTGACAGTTTATAAATAAAACATTTTGCTAAATGTTTTGGGAACCGAAACAATTCTTTGAATCTAGCATCGGAAATTCTAAATGGATCGCTACAATCCCTCAATTCTCGACGATACCTTAATAATCCTAGCTTTTGCTTTCTACGTTGTGTTACTATTATAAAGTCAATGAAGTTAGCTCGAGACCGAATTTTATGGTGAGTTTCTTGGATAAGTGTAGCCAACCCGAAAAAGTGTAAATAGATTGTAAAATGTAGCACCATCCCGAAATATCCCGACGACCCATGGTAACTACACAAAAAATCGCCTTGCGGTTAATGAATTAAAATCAAAGGTTATTTCCACCTGATATGGACATAGGGTAGTTTCCACGATTTAGATAGTTCATTGACCTATCTGGCCGCGTATGCCGATGGTGGCTTTATCTCTAGGTATTTCAGTACAGAATTTAATGTTGACCCATGATAACTACACAAAAAATCGCTTTTCGGTTGAATAAACAAATTAAAAAAAAGTTATTTCCACCTGATATGAACATAGAGTAGTTTGTACATCTTAGTTAGTACATTGGCCTATCGGGCCGTGTATGCCGCTTGGTGGCTTTATCTCCCCTAGTAACTACTCAAATTATCGCTATTTGGGTTAAATAAAATTAAAAAAAAAATTTAGACCAGTAATTTTTTTACATTAATATTAATTTTCTATATTGTTTGTTTATCGCATGCGTGAATTTTTTTCGGGATGGTGCTACATTTTTTAATCTATTTACACGTTTTCGGAATGGCTACACTTATCCAAGAAACTCGGGAAAAAAATTCGGGCTTGGGCTAACTTCATTGACTTCTATTATACGAATTCTCATTCGCAAATTCATATTGTCTTATGAATCGTATTTGTTAACTTCAATATACAAATATCACAACACAAAATGACGATATACGAGTACATACAATTTGTAACACTTTTAATTATTTAATTAATGTATTTGATAAAATTTAATAAAGTTAAGAACGTTTGGTTGTGTAGCCGCAAAAATAATTAAAATGGCAGAAATTTTACTTTTTTGGACATTGAACTCGATTTAGAACTAGTACTAAAAATGTTATCTCGAAAAAAAACGAGATAATCAAAAATCCCATTTTAATTTATTCCATCTCATTAAACCGGAATCCATGTACAGTTCTAAAAAAATGATGAGATGATATGGGACATTTAACAATTTAAACGTTTTAAATTTCTTCTGTGAATTTTAAAAGGATTTTACTTTACCATCCATGTTCATGTCACAGTGGTTCTGACAGGCGAATTTAATTTATTAATTTCGTAATTTATTAATTACGAAAAAAGTAAATTCAGCTGAGTTCTAAATAATATTTCTGTGATTTTTGACGAATAAAGGGCTAGTAGAGGATCAAATTGGTATTCTTAGTTGATTTAAATAGTAACAAACCATTTACATAAACTAAGAATACCAATTTGAGTATGTTGATGAATTAAGCAGTAAGCCAACCATTGTGTCGTTTTATTCACACATCAAATTTTTGGTCCTTATAACTCTCCACATTTGGACATCTCTATTTAAAATTTGTAATATTATCTTTTGGTATTTTTAATGATTTTCACTTAAACTTAGAATTTGTGGAAACACGTTCATAAGACGATAAATTATAACCGGAGCGATTTATTCTAGGGTTAACAATATATGTTTAGAGTAATTGCATAATTAAATAAATATATTTTTATAACAAAACAATAAAAGCTACCTTGACATACATCACTAATTTTTTATTTGAGTTGTTATATTTCATTTTGTTTTATAAAATAATAAAATGTAGATTATTAATTTATTATGGTTATTATATAAAAAAAAAATCTTTAAGTGGAATAATAAAGATTTTCTTTTTAACACAAAACAAAAATAAAACATTAACAATTAATTAATAATAAAAAATACAACAATACAGAAATTGTTAATAGTTTTTGCTATTTTCCTAATAATAAAAGATATTATGAATAATAATTATTACAAAATTTTATTGATCATATCGCTCGTTATACTGCTGGGTATTAGACATTTCTGTGGTTCGCGATTCCACGAAACGACTAAACGACTTTACCAAGTTCCGCAAAAATTTAATAGAGTACATTGACCACACATGACGCATTTGTGTGGGATATTATGCAATTCGCACATGTAAAAGGAACTGTACCAAATATAACTATGATCATAAAAAAACAGTATTTACACGGAAGTGGAGTCAAATGCCGCAGGTTCTTATGTTTATTTATAGAAAGTTGTCGCATAATTAATTTGCAAATTTGCAGTGTGCTCACGCACTATAAATAAAATGCGGTAAATATGAGTTGGTTTAGTGTGTGCGTCTTATGGACGGTATGTCTACAGCCTTGGAGCTTTTACGAATTTTAGATTGTGAATGAATACCCAAAATCTTTATCGTGGTGTTTAGCACGTAACTACAACAAGACAGCCTTAAGAACATAGTGTTTATTTGGGGCATTTAATAGCGTTCGAAGTATGACCTAATATTTTACTAATCAAACGATTTGTTTACAATTTGTGAAGGTTGCACCCACTAAATTTACCTTTGATTATAAGTAAATTATATCAAATAAACATGTTCATAATGACAAATGGCTAATCTTTTTACAACAAATACATTGCTATGAATTTTTCGCACTTCATACATTAATAACCTTAGAATGCAATAAGGCATGTAACACAAAATAATGCAACTGGTTAATCTTTAAATTTAAACCATAATCGCATTTCTGAAATTATATTGGATGTGTGAATATCTGTGGCAATAAGACAAACAGTAATAACTCGTGTTATTACGGAAACGGGTTTTCATCAGCCATGTATTCGTTAGGTAAAGGAGTACATTTCAGCATTAACGGTTTTTTATACGTCAAACAATAAGAAAGATATTAATTTTGTTAAACGGGATATTTCATTTTATTTTAATTGTTGTCTTGCAAAAACACATTTTTGGAAATGTGTAGGAACTCAAAAATAAATTTAAAAAAATTTATTTAAATGAAAAATTGATATATAGGGTGTCTCAGCAAGAGCGCCGGATTTAAATTTTCCGCCACTTTTGTTAATACGAGCTGTACGGTGTTTTTTTACGGTTGTCACGTACAGAGCACGCGATTTAAGAATATGGAGAAGTATTCAAACCAACAACGTTTAATTATTGTAAAAACACATTACAAAAATGGTGAAAGTTTTGCGAACATAGTTCGCTAATTACGTCAAGTTTTCGGCCGCAATAATGCGCCAAATAAATCGACAGTGAGGCGTTTAATTACAAAATTTGAGACCAAATTTACGCTGATGGCTCAGAAGGTCAATGTTCGTCGTCGTTCTTGTCGCTCACTCGAAAATATAGCCACAGTAAGGGATTCTGTGGCCGAGAATCCATGAACTTGGGAGTGCGATATCGCGAAAAGTTAACGGAGTTTTTGTGGCCCGAATTGGATGTAATGGATGTGGAGGACGTGTTTTTTCAACAAGACGGTGCGGTGCGACCTGCCACACAGCACGTGAAACAATGGTGTTACTGCAGACTAAGTTTCCAGGCCGTGTCATTTCTCGATTTGGCGATCAACATTGGCCACCAAGATCGTGCGATCCAACATCGATGGACTTTTTTTTTGGGGCTATATGAAGGAAAAGGTGTATGCGAATAAGCCTGAAACAGTTGAACATCTTAAAGAGGAAATACGGCGCGTTGTTGGTGAAATACGTTGTAACGTGTTTTTACAATAATTAAACGTTGTTGGTTTAAATACTTCTCCATATTTTAAATAGTAGTCTGAATGTGGCAACTGTCAAAAAAAAATCACCGTACAACTCGTATTAACAAAATGTTGGCAAATTTAAATCCGGCGCGCTTGCTGAGACACCCTGTACCAAACTGACACTCAAAAGGAATTAGTTGAGTTGTTACAGTTTTTCTATTGCGTGGAGTGTGTAAAAAGTTTAGGTTAAAAACGGAATAAGTTAAAGTGTCTCGTTTTTCCAAATTAACGTGTATAAGTTTTAGTGAAATATTTGTAGTTATATCGATTTTACCAGATTTAAATAAAAGTGCATTACGAGTTAATTCCAATTGTACCATTTTGCTAAAATATCAGGGGGGAATTTCAGTTATTTTTGTAAAGTGATACATACCAATTGTAAAGTTTTGCCAAAATAAAGTTATATTGGGTTATAAGAATAAACAAAGTTAAATCATTTTGCTGCAGGTAAGTGTACTATAAACGGTGGATTGTGATTTAATTCGTTTTGACCTATGGCCGTTTTCTTTTAATTTTAACAAAACTATAAGTATTTCATTGAAATGTCATCAAGCTCTTTGAGAATGATGGAAATGGCTAAAGCAAATCTGAGTTCTTCTTACAATAAACCCTTCAATCAAAATGAGAATTTTCAAAATAAATCAAATGTACTTGAAGATGAAATCCACCAACAACTGGATCAAAGTCATCAAGAACAAGTATCTCTACCTGAAACATCTTACGAAAAAAATGTTTTAGAAAGTGAAGCTCTAAATAATGAAGGCTCATCTGAATCAGAAGCAGATCCGTTCGAATATGCAACAGCGATAAGGACCCTGATTATGTCCCCACCGATAATAGTTGCGAATATAATATCGAAGATATCAATGAGCAAACGGCAGCACAACTAGAACAAAATATAATAGAAGTGGATGATGAAAATGTGACATCTTCAAGATTGCCGCTTAAGAAAGATACAAGGAAGCATCGCCAAATAAAAAGAAATTTGTGGAAATCGTATGTAACAGCGAAAGGAATAACAAGATCGGATCGCGAATGTCAGGTACTGCAAACGTGTAGAAAAAAATGTAACGAACGGATAAATTATACAATCAAAAAATCATATTCGACCAATACTGGAAACTTATGGTAATTACAACCTTCGCCTAGCTTTTGTATCTGGATTAATAGATATTAAATCAAAAAATACACAAACACTTAGAGATGGCAAGCCTACTCTCAAAAATAGGCGGTTTTCGTCTTCATATTTTATTAATATCGGTAGCCAAAAAAACGTGATTTGCAAAACTTGTTTGTACCAGTTATTGGTAAAAAAATCTCTTCGACTGGAACAGTAATTTCCTTGGACCTACGTGGAAAAACTGCATAGTCAAACAAGCTTGATGAAAATACAATTAGACAGGTACGATCTCATATTAATTCTTGCCCAGCGTACGAGAGCCACTACACTCAACGTGATACGTCAAAGAAATATGTATATGGGGATTTGACGATTAGCAAAATGTATGAACTTTATATTGAAAGGTATATTGAAAGGTATGATAACCCGGTATTGTATTGTAAATACAGCGAACTATTTCGAGAAACCAACGTAGCATTTAAAAAACGAAAACAGACACGTGTAATTCTTGTGAAACAATCGAAATGACTTATTAAAAATCGATCATTATAGAACCATCATGCGGATGCCGATAATGCTTATAAAGCTAAAGAAAAGGATAAAATTTATTGCAAATCTGTTAATTCGACAAAAATCTACACTTTTGACTTACATCAATGTTTGCCTACGCCTTTTCTTCAGACATCTTTATCATTTTATAAGTAGCCGTTGTGGAACTATAATCTTACTATACATGATTGTCTCCAACGAACCAGTTTGCAATATGTGGCATGAAGGAATTGCAAAACGCGGCAGAAATGAAATCTTATTATGCCTATAGAAACATTTACAGTCACTTCCACCACGTGTAAAAAATTTGATATTTTACAGTGATTCATGTCTAGGCCAAAATAAAAACAGTTTCGTTGGAACAATGTTCCTGTGTTTTCTCTTCTTTATAGATCATAAATTTTTAACAGTAGGTCATTCCACAAGGAGTGCAATACAGAACACGCTATTATCGAAAAGCAAAATAAACGATGCATTCATACAATTCATACAATCAAAAAAACAATTCAACGTTTATGAATTAACCCAAGTTGACTTTTTCAACTTATCACAACTTGCCAAATTCGAATTTATTTGACGTTCTAAGGGAGTGAGTAAGTAGATCTAAGATTTTAACCGTATATTCAATTTTATTGTTCTTTGTAATTTTTGAATTTCAGAAGGCCAATTATTATCGTAGTATAGTGTTAGATGGCTACGGTACACTAAAGACTTTGGTACAGTACTATACAAAATCTTATTGGTTGAAGAAGCCCCTTTTAAATCTCTGAATATCAAAAAGCGAGGCATCATTGCAATTACTAATTCAGAATTTAAAAAAATCTATAATATTCCGCTTAAAATTAGCACAGTAAAGAAAAAGGACCTACTTTCATTGTTGCCATTGATCAGTCCGGATTTTCACCAATTTTGCAAGAATATTTCTGACGAGACAATGCCCAATATTCATCCGGATTTACTAACTGATTTAAATTAACTAACAAATAATGTATTTTGTAGTTTATAATTTAAATTTTTAATTTTTGTATTTCGTAATCTTGTAAATTTTATTGAAAAATAAAAGATATTTACATTTTTCATTAACTGTGTTCGTGCAAAGGTGGTACAAAGGTGGTGGTGCAAAGGTAGCATCATTAAGCATTCATTTTCAGAGAAAACACATCTTTCATGTTAGCAATTTTTTTCGAAATTAAATTTAAACCTTAAAAATGCTCTCCTGGAAAAGTGCAAAAAATGAGTTATATCGTTTTTCCTTATTGCCACAGATATGATTCCGCCCTTTTTTATTAAAATAAAATGCATTTGCTTGTTTAGAAAACAAAAGAATTATTTATTGAAAGTATGCTTCATTTGCACCTACAACTTACCGCCATCTTTCAGGCAATTTATGGATTCCCTCTTTGAAGAAATTCTTGTCGTTGGAGGCAATCCAATCAATAAGCCAATTTTCGATCTCTGCGCGAGAACTGAACCGCTGTTCAAAAGGAGACGACTGCATCGACCGGAATAAGTAGTAATCTAAAGGAGCTATGTCTGGCGAATACGGCATGGGCAGAACTTCCCAGTCCAGTCCTATTAAATAATTTTTCACAACGTTTGCAACAGGTTAGTAAGTTTTAATCCAACTTGGGCCTCCGACAAAAGGTTGTTGGCCCAGATAACCGAGGTACACCCTGGGATAATAAGGTTTGACCCGTTACTGGATGAGATTAACAATAGGTCCAAAGAGCTCGTTTCGCTGAATATAAATATTCCCTCAGCATTATTTTCTCGATTTTTTTGGATATCGTGTTTCGATATTTATTGATTATTTAAGCGGCAGATTAAAATCATATAAATTTGTCGTGAAAGTTAAGTTGTCACCTCTAAACTTAATAAAATAAGAAAGTTTTTTAGTTAATAAATCCGCTACAATTTATTTGGGCCTTACAAAATTGAAGCGTGTCATTACGATAACTTATCACGAAAAGTATTCACTTTCAATCTAGGTAATCAAATGGATATTTAGTAAACAGTATATTCCGTCTAATATACAAGATAACATAAACTATTCTATACACTGTTTTAGAAAGTAATAAATCCTTATCAATTCAAACATATTTGAGAAATAACTGATAAGGTTGTAACAACAACCAATAATATTTATACATTTAGTAATCAAACGCGCAGCACAATCATTTCAGATTAAGCCTTCCGAACTAAAAATATAAATCAACCGGTTGCCATTTACGAAAGAAGTAAAATAAAAATATGAACAAACCGCATATTCTACTGAACTGGTGAATTTGACCTCTTTTTACTTGACGCGAAGTTGGTTTAGATTTAAAGGTTTTTAATGTTGGTGAAATACCTTTTTAGACATATAAACAAGGACGAATTCTATTTATTAAACAGCCAGAGGTTACTTTACTACTACGGTAGCACGTCGAGAACCAATAACTTCAATGCATAGAAAATGTCGTTTCGCAGAACTGCAATTGTAAAAAATCCGCTTCTAACAACCTCGACTTTAAATGTACTTAGTTCAATTATTTTAGCAGTGGTCCCTACCTCGGTAGATTCATAGACACATTACTAATGAACACAACTTTATTAAAAATCAATTTACAATAATTATGCTGGTTTTATCATACTCGAGCCCAACAGTACAAAAACAAAAATTAATACCATGACCATGGTGCTAATACTAATAAATATTAACAAATTATTTCTTGGTCGACTCGTTACTATTGAATCATTAGAATACAGCTCCAGATATTTAAGAAATGGACAATCCATTCGTGCTTTTTTATGAGAGTCTAATGGTATTTCGCCTTTGTAAAAATTTTTTAAACCTAATCCACAAAAGTAGCAACCAACTTTATCACCGTTGCCCGAATAAAAAAATCCCGCCGCCACCAAATCTTCTATACGCATACAATTGGTCCGAGGCCACCGGCGAAATGTTGCCTTACGACTTTCAGGTGTTGTATACTCTGGATATTTTGGTAGTTGTGATCTAGCCTTAGGTGGTAAAAATTGTTGTAATAATTGGTTATCAAGTGGTATGTTTCGTGTACGCCGACGACTGATAAATGGGCATGTAGAACTAAAACAAATATGGAATTTGACAGGATCTTGGTTATCGGCTTGCAACTTAAGTGCGGTAAAATGGCAAAAATAGCATTGAATTTTTTCGTCTACACTCGTCCAATAGAAACCTGCTCCGGCATAATTTTGTTTTACTTCTTCCGTAAAATCGCATTCGGTTGATACGTAATTTTGAAATGATGTGAGACGGTCCGCCTCTTTTTCCATATTTAGTATACGATCGTCCCGCATCTGAAATTTTATTTAAACATTAAACACTAATATAAAGTTTATTATTCGTCTTACCGGTTCCTTCAAATATTGTGCGACTACTCCTACGACAGAATTGAAGCTAACAAAATTCTTATCAATTATTTTTGTATATCAGTTGGAATGATAAGAAAATGGTATCGCGCTCACCAAAATATTGTGTTCATATATTATACTTTACAATTTGGCCACAGTGGTCAACGGTTCTTGGTCTGGAACCCTCCAGAACTTATAAATCTTGAATTAGACTTGTAATAAGGGATATATACGACTTAAACAGCCCAAATATAAACAACATATACCTTAAAAGGTAAGAGTTGCTTTTATTCCAATATTTACGGCATTCACAATTCGCACTATATGAAAATTGGAGCCCACGGAAGTCATGCATTAAACGTGAGACTTTACTGATTGAAAAATAGTCTCGTATCAGTCATAACTCCAACTATTTGTTAAAGGCGTAGATAATTTCGAAATTCCCACTTGGAGAGTTATCGCTTCTGTCTGCTTTCTACCCGAAATTAATACTGCCTCGAATGATTTAGTCGAAACACTCCATCGTATACGTACTATTCTACAATACCGGACCTTAGGAAGAACCTTGTGCTTCTCACGATCTTCCTAATGTAGAAAAGTATACTCCAAGATAACATGCGGCTGGGAGTTTCTTTCTAACAATAGCGCAATATTCTTTACAATCTTCTTTCCATCTGCTACCTTGCGCTGCTTTACTAACACTGTTTCCCACAAAGTTTATCGAGTCGCTTGATGAATACGTTTTTTTGAAACTGTTTGGCGCTGCTCATGGTTTCCAGCGCACTTGACGGTTTGTTGCAGAAGATGCATTCTTGAATCAGTTGCCTATAACTCAAGGACTGCTGTCTTCAGTGCGATATTTGTATTTGTATTTTCAGAAATCGGTGCCTTATGGTCTACAACTTTCTTACAGGTCTGTTTTAACTTGTTCATTGTAATTTGTTGGTCCGCTTCGAGTGCTATGGGGGTCCGTCCATGTTAGATACGACGTTTTGATAATAAGACTTAAACGTTCATTTGCACCATACTAGGGCCAATGATTTTATTAATGACTGGTAACTTTAATATTTCCTTTAGGCATTGCTAAGGTACATGCTCTATTTATTCAATTCAAAAAATGGTTTGGTTTGGAATCTGTAACCTCTCCAACCACATCCAACAATATGATAAAAATGTTTTCATGAAAGCTCCTCAACTTGTACCCAATAAGTTCTACCGATCTATTTATTATACAGGCTTTAGACTATTTATCTCAAGAGTATTGCTTGATGGCCACTTCATACGATAGTGAATGTTATGTCAATAAATGATCTCTACGTCAAGATCGAGAACACAATTCTTAGTAACTAGCTGTTCCACTGAAGTCTTTTTTCTTAATCCATATAAGCTGTTACGATATCATCATTACATGGCAGAAGTACAACTATATTTAAATTATATTACAAATAATTCAAGATTAAGTCCCAATCTTCTGAGTATCGTATTGGTCGTCAGACTCTTTGAGTTGTTCACCATAACCATATCCGAATCTCATTTCAATCTTCAAACAGAGTTTCATCTCAATCGGCGTAAAATGGCTTAGTTCCATCAAATTAGGCAGTTTCCTTGAATTTAAACCTCGATTGAACCTCGAAACTTATATTCGAACCCAATTTTCATCCTCCAAACCCGATTTTACTCCAATCGGTTGTAAAATTATTTTTTTAGTTCCATTCAAATTCAATATTTTCCAGAACTCATGTCTTCAACTCAAGTTGGAATTAACAAACCAAGTTTACAATCAATTGCGAATTTGTTCATTTTGTAGAATGACATCCGAAACTGATTTCTTCTACACCTAGCACACGCAAGAAAGAGCCAATTAGATACAAGGCAAGCCTTAAAAGAATGTAATCATAATTGTAAACACACCTATTTCCATCATTAATGTGTTAAGAAAATGTTTAGTTCAGTCCAAATCGGTCATATTCCAAATACAAATCATGTAGGATTAAAATTACATCCAAAGTTCGTAAATAAGATAAACTGTTCATCATGTAACCTAAGTTTTATACTGATCGGTTAAGAAATCTCTAAGTTCCATATTCGAAGCTCATACTAGAATTCCGATTGCATCATAGCAATAGCGGTTCTTCACCATCAATGAAACGGGAACATTTGTATCTATTTTTTGTCAAAGGAGCTGAAACCTGGGGTTTTATACGCTCAACTCGTGACGAGAAATTCATCAATGAGGAAAAATGGTTATGTTCGTTTAAAATTGTCAAGACCACATAGAATGTTATGATGTTAACCCTGAGGATAGGTGTTTGGAGCTACCTCTAATTATTCTACATGATTCAATGTCATTATTTTAGAATAATAGGCAGCTCAACCAACAAGAACGGATGAAATTCTACTACCTACAATATCACAAACATTCCAGACCTCTATATATGTAGTATCACTGTAAAGCAGCAAGTTCCCAATATAAAATTAGAATTAAAACTGATGAGTTTTGTTTGCTGCAAAACCTTTCAAATGATATGCCATATGGCTAAATCGGAATTTAAAAAAATGTATGAAAAATGTATGTATGTATGAGTACTGAGGTGCTTCAGGTATTTCGATATTCCTCAAGAACTTCTAAACTGTTGCTTAACCTCAACCTACAACTGACATGTGAAACCTTAGTCTCTATAATAAACTAAAAATTTGCCACCAGCGCCAAAACGGTGGATTTATGATCTAAGCTTGGTAAATCTATATGAAATAACGGTAATATAAATTTTTGATTTTGTTTTTGTTCTTCTATTTAGTCTACCGATTTATCAACACCCGTTTCGAAACTTTAAAAAAGTCGACAATATTGAATAATATGCTGTGATTTCCATTTGAAGATAAGTGTGATTTTGCGGTTTGGAATTACTGTCAGGTGGTACTCGTAGTAATTTTGATTTGCAAGATCGCGTTTCTAAATCACAGTACGATGTTCAATATTGTCGGCTTTTTTAAATTTTCGAAACAGGTGTTCCTTAAATCACCCACAGTAATTAAATGAAACAATTGATTTGCACGAATTTTTTTTTGTCGGTAGACTAAATAGCGGAATAAAAATTCAATCAAGAATTTCTATTACCGTTATTTCATATACATTTACCAAACTTATTTAACACCCGGTCGTAGACCATCGAAACGATATGACATATGTTTAAAACGTAACGAAAACAAAATTAACCAACTCTAGCTCGACAGTAGTTGTTTTGTCCACTAAGATAGCGGCATGTTATTATTTAATAATAAAACGAATAATCAACCACCAACGCCGAAACGATGGTTTGGTGAACTAAAGCTGACAACAAAATTAAAGCTTTTCTAAGATCTGTCAAGCGTTGTGCTACATGTTTTTATCGTAATAAAAGTAATATGTCTGCCTGCAGCGCAGGGTTATAGTTTTGAGTACTATGGTGCTTCAGATATAGTTATTTGTGAAAACCATCAAGACCTTTTCAATGATGTGCGATAGACCCAAAGTGGTAGATTTGTTAACTAAAGCGCTGTTACCGTTATTTTTTTTGGTATTAATGTGCCCAAGTTAATTTTGAAACATTCTTGAATACCTTTTCAATGATATGTGAGACGTATATTATACAATAAACTTATAATTTGCTACTAGCGCCAAAACGGTGAATTTTTAAATTAAAGTAGGTACGATATGCCACATGATTATGTGAAAATTCGTAGTAATGTACCTGTCTCCAACACCATAGCGGTAGTTATTAGTACTGAAGTATTTCAGTTAACTTTGTCGTATTATTGAACACTTTTCAATCATGCATCATGTATATATTCGACAATAAACGAATAATTTGCCTTCAGCACCAGAACGGTGAATTTATGAACTAAAGCGATTATGTCAAAATTGTTGATTGCTTGGACTATTACTCAAATGATACAGATTCCAAAAATTTTAAAACTTCTTATTAAAAATAAAATAAAATGGACCAATAAATCATATCGCAAACCATTTTCAACATCATTTTGTTTTTCCTTTTTTGGATTTAAGGATCTCCAACAAACTTTTGTCATTTTTTAACCATTTTTGCCCAGATTTCAATAACTTGTTTCATTCCAAAGACCGAAATTAATTTTTGAAGTACAGCAAAATTTTCAGAGTTGTTATTTGAATGGAAAGTAACGGGTGATTTTTTAAGAGCTTGAGAACTTTTTTTTAAAAAAAAACGCATAAAATTTGCAAAATCTCATCGGTTCTTTATTTGAAACGTTAGATTGGTCCATGACATTTACTTTTTGAAGATAATTTCATTTAAATGTTGACCGCGGCTGTGTCTTAGGTGGTCCATTCGGAAAGTCCAATTTTGGGCAACTTTTTCGAGCATTTCGGCCGGAATAGCCCGAATTTCTTCGGAAATGTTGTCTTCCAAAACTGGAATAGTTGCTGGCTTATTTCTGTAGACTTTAGACTTGACCTAGCCCCACAAAAAATAGTCTAAAGGCGTCAAATCGCATGATCTTGGTGCCCAACTTACCGGGCCATTTCTTGAGATGAATTGTTCTCCGAAGTTTTCCCTCAAAATGGCCATAGAATCGCGAGCTGTGTGGCATGTAGCGCCATCTTGTTGAAACCACATGTCAACTAAGTTCAGTTCTTCCATTTTTGGCAACAAAAAGTTTGTTAGCATCGAACGATAGCGATCGCCATTCACCGTAACGTTGCGTCCAACAGCATCTTTGAAAAAATACGGTCCAATGATTCCACCAGCGTACAAACCACACCAAACAGTGCATTTTTCGGGATGCATGGGCAGTTCTTGAACGGCTTCTGGTTGCTCTTCACTCCAAATGCGGCAATTTTGCTTATTTACGTAGCCATTCAACCAGAAATGAGCCTCATCGCTGAACAAAATTTGTCGATAAAAAAGCGGATTTTCTGCCAACTTTTCTAGGGCCCATTCACTGAAAATTCGACGTTGTGGCTGATCGTTCGGCTTCAGTTCTTGCAATGTCAAAGCATACTGAGCATCTTTCTCTTTGACACCTTGTCTGAAATCCCGCGTGATCTGTCAAATACTAATGCATGAAAATCCTAACCACAAAAAAATCACCCTTTATATGGAATATTAAAATTGTAGTGTAAACTTTACAATTATGATCTAATTATGTCAAATTATTTAATTAAAAATGATTATTATTTTATGATCTAAAGTAATAAATGGATACACAACATTGTAGCTGGATTGTAGCTAATTTAATGTAGATTTAATTTTCCTTCTGATATCTCTAAGTGGATTTGAAAAGTTACCACGACATTTTTAATATCCTTTTCATCATTTAGGAGGTGGCAAACACTACTAATTGGCTAAATGTAACTCAATTATGTAATTCAATGAGGTAGAGGGTTGGGCAAAACCTAAATAACGCAGTTCATTTAAATCTGGATTATTCTTGGATTCCACGAACATTTTAATATTCCTTACACAGCTTTTACAGGTGGGTGAAATATTAGTTATCTTATCATTGAGTGTCACTGACAATCACTCCTGGAGTGACACAAATTATAGTTGGCAAATATACCACCTACAAATAATACACCTTGCTCTCTTTTTCCACATATTCCGGACATTATATTCTGATCTAATCATAAGTCTAGATCTAAGTACATTCATGGTTTTATATAACTCGATCGTTCGCTAAGATCATTTCAATGATAAAACCAAGAACCGTGCTATTTAAAATCAAACGTCGCGCTTTTTAATTCTTTTTTTTCAATTATGCATATTACATTGTTGTTGTATTAAATCGGAACTAAAAATATTATTACAATTGTTGTTGTTATTAAATTGGCAGATTAGGTCATTAGAAATGTCTTAAAAATAGATAAAAGTCGTGATCGAAGTAAAATTAATAAATTGTATTCATATTTATTCATTCGAGAGGCAATTGATGCCCGGTGCGAATACATATTTATAGGTATATGGTAAATATTGTTTCATGCATTTGCAAATTAGCTTAATTATCATTAATTAAATGGATAATATACGAGTAATATATGTTATGTAGATATAACTTCATGTATTTAAGCTAAGTGATGTTGATAAAATTGTGATTTGCATAAATGTACCGAGTGATTTACATTCTGTTTAATACTGAACGATCGTTTTACTTCTATCCACCATCGATCATGAAACTTCAAATTGAATGATAAGCAAGTACTGAATTACACCATTTTATAGTAAAATATGTATAGTATTAAAGAGATGTGTCCATTAGAACAAATTAACGGACAAATGGAGAAAACGTTATAGTTTTGGCATTTGAAGCCCGAGATCATTCCTCAGCTGATTTCGATCGGCACCGTTTAAACATAACTAACATCGTTTCTTAGAGCGTGAACATAGCACCGACCCAAGTTAATGTGTCAGGCTGACGTGTAAGATTTAACATTTCTTTTGTAGGAAGGATTGAACTTCTAAAATAAATGTAGGCTAAAGTCCCGGAATTTGGCATTCATAGAATTGGCCGGAGGTGCATTATTAAGCAAATGTAGGGGATGATCCGGGTTGTAGTTATTTTAAAGAGAATCTTTTACAGTTTTGGAGATACATCTCACTAACCACTATATCCTTGTCAAAAAAATATTACAATTAGCAGTATAATAATTGCATTAAAACTAGTAAAGAATAGATATAGAATTCTACATCAAGATAAGATTACCGAGAGGCTCGGCAAACAGAAATAAGCCAAACTGCCCGACGGCTTGATAATCTCACATACATAAAACAAATATCTTGCTTTCACCAATAATATCCCAATATTTTAGATGAAAATACACGAAAGTATCGACAGCATTTTCCCGTCAATACTGTCTACGTGAACTAAACGGCGCTCCAGTGCACCTGCTCAAAAATAAACATGATATACCCTTTTGCTCCAAACTATCGAGTTGTGTTCTATCGAAGTGGTTAATAATTTTTGAGCGCTCTGAAACTGAGAGAGCCTCTTTTCACAAGCCTCTCTTAAGACCATTTTCACACCTCCAACAGCATTTGCCTTGGCGCCAGGTTCGGACGCGATAAGATGGATGCAGAATATCCTCCCAACCAAGATTCCGGAGGTTCTGGTGGGTCATCATAAACGTGTGAGTCGTGGCGTTGCCCTGGTGGAACACCACCTCTCCTATTGGCAAGTTCTGACAGCGTCTGGTCAATTGCTGTCTTCAGTTGGTCTAATTGCTGGCAGTAGAGGCCCGAATTGAGCGTTTGACCATTGATCAGCAGCTCATAGTAGAGAATTCCCTTCTAAACGCACCAAACACTAAGCAAAACCTTCCTGACCGTCAATTCAGGTTTGGCCAGCAGTCTGGGCCGCTTCGCCGGCCTTCGACCATGATCGTTTCCGCTGTTTAGCCAAGGATTCGCTTCCACAGCCCATCAAGTTTTTTGCGTGAACACGTGTGGCACCCAAACATCGAGGTCCTATTTGAAGCCAGCTTTATGCAAATAGTTTAAAACTGTTTTGTGATCGATTTTCAGCTCTTGGGCAACTCTCTCATGGTCTACTTCGATAATTTCCAGGATTTTATCGACATTTTTGATGATAGGCCTTCTAGTGCGTGGTGCATCTTTGATATCCAAATTACCGGAATGGAACCAACGGAACTAAAATTGCGCGTAATTGCCTATGACCGTATCGGGACCATATAGACACCATCCACACCCGCCTAACTTGTGTTTTCACCTTTATCGAAGCAAAATTGTAAAATATAGCGAACTGTCTCTTTATTTACCTCCATTCTTGACACGCTATAACTCACAACTAAATCGATCAAAACAATGATAAAATACGTTTTAGTACTTGAATCCCCGTTTCCAACGAGTATAAGTATAGCCAGCTGCGACAAATATATCACGAAGTATATGTCACTAAAGCTAGCGATAATATAATGGATACCTTTGGATGGATTTGTAAATCAAATCTCAAAAAATTACTTCAAATAATTTTTTAAATTTAACCGGAAATGGCGACTTTTAATAAAAAAAAAAAATTATTTTACAAAAATTCGGCATCTCTGCAATCCAGACGGATTGACTATTCGGAATCAAACTTCATACTTAACCTTTTTCCATTAATTGGAAATCTTTGAGAAATTTGGTGGATCTGTGTATCGGAAGAGGCATCTCCCACTGGAGCTTTATAAATTTTTGCAGTGATTTTGAAAAATTTAGCATTTACAAGAAACGACAAAGAAAAAAAATGTTCAATGAAGATTCAATTTTCAACTAGGGTTAACATCGATGGTTTTCTGAAATTTAAGCAACAAAATGATTTTTGATTATATAAGGCAGCTTTACCAAAAATCCGGTAGATTTAATTTTTTACTTTAGAAATGACGTGATATGAGATCTATTATACGCCACAACATAGTCACTCCCCATTTTTGAGTAAACAGGCCTATAAAGCTTTGGAGCTGCGTATGAATAAATATTCTTGAAATGCTCTTAAAATAAATTTACATTTTATTTATAAACGTGATATAATTAACCCACTGGGCCGAAACTAGGCATCTTAACTCGAAATGACATTAGGACAATACATGAAAGCATGTATGTGAAGTTAGCCCAGAAAGTCATCCCAGAAACAAATAAATTTTTGCATCAGGCATTGACAGCAATTCAATTGACAATCCATTTAAATTGACAGTAATTCAGCCCAAGAAATATTAAAACCTCGTAATAAAACATATTGCACGGAAAGCAAAAAATATATTCAGAACCCAGACATATTTAAACGAGAATTTTTCAAATTTAATTACATTAAACTAAATATACATGTGTATGTAGCACCAATCACAACCGTAGGATTATCTTGAAACTTTCAAGGTTAGTAACGGACATGATTGTAAGTGGGTACTACCAGGTTTGGTTTCCGGAACTTGCGGTTTCTGGGAACCATGAAGTAAAATAATTCATATGTTGGGCCAAACATGTATGCACCTGTAGCGCCAATCAGAACGGTACGATTTTGTTGAAATTTGTATGGTACGTAGACAGTATAATGACAAGTTGTTACTATTAGGTTTGGTTTCCGGAACTCAGGAATTTCCTTATTGATTTCTGTTTTATATTTTCAAATATTGAATTGTATCGAATTTCGGCGTCTTTGGAAAAAATCTTCATAATTGATCACAGGAAATTTGGATCTTATGGTTTCTTTTAGCACGTTGATGTCTTTATTTAAATTAAGAATTCTTCTAAATGCTTCCGACCGTTAATTTTGAAAATATGATACAATATATTTGAAATTTGCCACATCTCACTAAAAATTATTTCTTATTTATGGCTGAAAATGGAGGGAATGGAAGAGATTTTTGTTGGATATTATTTATGTTGTAATTTAATAAGCTTTTTTATTAAAGTATTATTTTGTTTACTGGGTTAAAGCTTAACACTGTTTTATTATAATTTTATTAATAAAACCCCGACGTTTCGAAGTTATATTCTGTCAGAATGAAAACAAATTCTGTCAACAATTTTTAAAAATTTTTTATAGAAACTTGATTTGAAATGAAAATTTGAAAGTAACTAGATTCAAAAATCGAAAAACATATTTCAAATTATACAAAGTAATACCGACACCTCAAAAAATTTGTAATTCAACGATGAAAACTTTTTGGACGTTTGTTAAATTTCGAGATGCATTTTGAATTTCCTTTATAAAAATACTTTCCAAAATTTGCCGTTTATTCCCCAAATTTAGCATTAACAGTAATTAGGGAAACCACGATTTTCTTAAGAGATTGAATATTTTGAAATGCTTAATGTTAATCACCTGCATGATTTTTTGAAAAGCCTAGAATTGATACATCAACCTCCAATTTCTTGCATTTGAGAACTTAATGAGGTTCGCGTAGTCAAATAAATGCATATACTTAATAACCTCTTTTCGTGCTGATAAGGTTGTAGTACAGGTTATGGCACTATAATAAACTAGGATGCTCGACGGAACGTGTATTTCGTGATTTTTAAAAACGGCATGAAGGTGAGAAAAGTAATAAGTTCGTGTAAAGAATAAATTTGTTTCATGAAAACGACAAGGATTGGTTTTTGAATGAAGTTTGAAAACGAAGTTTGATAATTCTGAATTTTTTGGTGGTAAAGTTCAGAAATTGGCGTAACTATGGTTAGTTATATTAGACCTTGGAATTTTAGAATCCAATTACGATATAATAATTCTAACGGAAACATAGCTTATAGCCGATTTTATTAATGCGGAGTTTTTCCCTCCGGACTTTTGCGTTTTTTGTCGTGATCGGTATAGCTTTAGAACAAATTGTAAAGATGGCGGCCTGCTTATCGCAGTGCGTAAGTATTATTGCTGTGAACTTTTATATTCCGACCCAAGCATAGAATTTATTGCACAATTTACTATGGCTTTTTGTTACGATTTTCTTGACAGTGTTTCTATTTATGAAGGAGAATATTGACTTCATTATCTGTGGCGATTTCTGGAAAGTGAGTTAGTTTGGATGATGGACTACAATGTCTTCATTCCAACTAATACTAACACTTATTCCGCTTTAATTTGTTATTTTATGGCAAACCAGGCAAACATACGCGCTTCGGAGATTAACAATATACCAAACAGTTGCGGAACTTATCTGGACTTAATTTTTACCACCAACAATAATTGATCTTACAAACTTGAGCCCTGTGATGACCTTGCATTTATATAATGCCTTCGAGCATTTATCACACTCTAGTTTCAATCCAGGTTTCCAGCGGATTTTCAAATAACATAAATTTTATTAACAATTGCTCTGTAATTGGTTGATGAAGTTGATTGGACAGTTGTTCTATCAAACATGGATAGCAATGGTGCAGTAGACACCTTCAATGAGTTATTAAATATTGATACATGAAAGTTAGTCCCTAAAAAGCTAATAAAAAAGCATCACGCCCGTCATTGCCAATGGTTCACTCAAGAAACTAGAGGTCATGTGTAATACAGCTCACAGGAGATATAGGCGTACTGGTCTAGCTTTCGATTTTACTCAGTTTCAGTTTCGGCGCAGGCAGTTCTCCTGTCTTAACCGATTCCTGTACAATAATTACATGATTGATGTAGAGGACGATTTACGCTGTAACCCGAAGAAATTTTGGAGATTTGTGAAGACACTGAAGAACCATAATAACACAAACTCCAACGATACCTAAATGTCTCTAATAAACAAAAAATTGTTTTTGTTTTGAGCTTGATGTGTTGCAGGCATTGACGAATATGGACGCGTCAAAGGGTCCGCGCTGATGGTTTATCAGCGCCTCTGTTGAAGCTTTGCGCAGTTGGTTTCGCCGCCCCTTTATGCCAATTATTTAACTTGAGTCTCAGACAAGGCGTTTTTCCTGATGCTTGGAAAATATCAAATGTAATTCCAATCTATAAAAATGGATCCCGACTAATTATCGTGACATTGCTATTCTGTCCTTCATTCCAAAACTCTTCGAGTCAATGGTCAACAACGTAATCTTCTTCTATTCTAAGCAATATAACAGACGTCTGCATGAATTCTTTCCGGGCTGCTCAACCGTCACTAATTTGGCAGTTTTTTAGAATAAGTTAATTGATTGAGCTAGACTGTCTGTCAAGATTGATATTACGTACTCAGAATATTTCATTCCTTCGTCTGGTGTGTCTCATGGAAGCCACTTGGGCCCGCTGTTATTTTTATTATTTATTGACGACGTTTAGGACTGGTTCACATTCGTTGATTGTATTTTATTTGCAGACGACATTAAAATATTTGCTATCATTTCATGTGAATTAGACCGTGTTCTATTCCAACGGGACTTGAAGATGTTTTGCGATTGGCGTGTTACAAATTATATGTTTTTAAATGTGGATAAATGCCAAGCAATCACATATTGTTGATCCAAGTCTCCAATAGTCTTTGGTTACTCTTTAAACGACTGTTATTCAAAAGTTAATTTGATTAACGATTTGAGGGTTATTTTTAGATTTGGTTTAACGTTTAACTCGCACGGAATTTATTAAGCGAAATTCTAAAGATTTTCACGACTCACTGACTTTTAAGTCACTGTACACTTCTTTAGTTCATTCTCAGCTTACGCTGTGTCATGTCGTCTCCATTCTATGACTGCCACTCCAAAAGAATTGAGAGTATACAAAAGCAGTTTCTGTTATTTGTTCTCAAAAAATTACATTCTTTACAGCGCGACGATTATAGTCCCTCACCTTGCCTTAACCGTTGTCGTTTCCTGGGCCTTCACTGGCTCCTAGGCGTACATGTGCCAATGCACGTGATATTATTTGTGGTAAAGTTGATTGTGCTGACATACTTTCACTCTTTAATATTTACGCTCCTCAACGCACCTTACACCCACGTGAGTTTCTTCGTACTCCAACTGCCGACAGTAAGTACAGTTGCAATGGTCCTGCAACGCGCATCGAACGAGATCTTACCATCATTGATGAGTATTTTGATTTTCACATTTCTCGCAATGCTTTTAAGAGGGCAATTGCAGCTCTGGAGTTTTGACTTTGTTTGATTTTTTGTTTTCATTTTATTGGAACTTTAATTCTTAATTTATATGGCTTATTTTATTTTTTTGTTGTTTAATTATTATTTTATATATTTCTGTAAATAACCAATTGCATATAGACACATGCTGCATGGTTAATGAATAAATAAATAAATATATCCCCTCCTTACATCACATTGACCACTTTCCACTACTTCATATACAAATTGCTAAATTCCGTATCGGTGCGGTACCTTACGAATATTATCAGAATCGCTTGCATCCAAAAATTCTTTAAGAATCTGATTGAACTCTTCAAATTTAGTCAAATTCAGCTTTGAATTATATGCTTTTCTAAAGGAACCCCGAGAATTAATTGACAAATAGAACTTTTTTCTTGCCCTGGCCATTTAAAATTTCCAATTCTTGTATGCATTGCATCGAACAAAATATTTCTCGCTAAAAATTCGTGTTAACTTCACTAACTTCCAAATTGTTAACACGCTATTTAAAAATATATAAATTTACCTTTAGGTATACTAAAAATACTTTCAATTTAAGGCGATTATTGTCACTTGTTAAATATAGACACAACTTTAAAAAAAGCGACAAGCAGTCTACCAAATTTTTTTTTGCTATTATTGACGTCATTTAAACAATCCCTTTTCCAAAAACTAGACAGACCCAAAAAACCGAAACATATGTAAATTTTAGCAAAGTAATCAATTATCGATAACAACAAAACCAAAATAGTTTTGCACGATTTCTTATATGTCGTATAAGATCGAGCAACTGATCGATAAGACGCGATAAATCATTAATTAATAATCTTGTCTCTTTTTCGTGTTCGTTAAAAATGGTTAAATGGTTAAAAAGTATTTTAAATACTTGTATAAATTTATATATTGTACTTACACAGTTCTATATAGGTAGATGGATTTTGAAAGTTCCAACTTGAGTCTCACAAAGAGTGAATGTTTAGATCAGACGATTGATTAATTGTATTAACTGCTTTTTTCTCGTTTGCGGTAAGGTCAAGTTTACATTGAGATTTCATTTTTTTGTGTGTTGGGTCCATGTATCTCGAATTCTAATTTTTTTTTTTTACTATTTTATATAAACATTTCATTTTGGACACGCTTGTCGGCCTCATTAAAATTTCCAATTTAGAGTAAGGTTCCAACTATTAAATATTTTTATTGCAATGTCAATATATAACACAAAAGCGCAAGGTTAAGTTCATGCGTGAATATATTTAAAAACGCTTATAATTTAAAAGTTTCTCGGTTTATTGCCTTACGTAACTCGTTATGATCATTTCTCTTGTAGCTTTATACTTAAGTATTGAACTGTAAATATTAATACATGATGTGAGTTCCGTTTTTAGTTTTGAACTCAAACAACAAAATCAACACCTAATTGAACTTTATCCTAAATTAATCCTAAACCAACAGAAATAAAAATAAATGAGGGTGTGTTGGTTTAAAGCAGACATTTAGGCGAAGTCAGAACACAACAAATATTTCTATTAAAATAATTATATAAATATTTATTTATTTATTTAATTAAAAGTTTTAATATAAAAACATAATCATTTACATATAATTAGAGATGTTTATGAAAGTCTAAAATCAATAAAAACTTAACAATATAACAACTATAAAATTTTGTTAGACTCATATGTGCACTCTACTTGTACCAAGCCGATTAAAATTCTAATGGAGCTCGTATACCTAAAATGACATTCTTGTGAAGAACGGAATTTCTTAGAAATTTTGATTCTAAGAAAATTAATATTTCAAAATTTTCACTGATCGGCAAACTTGCCACCATAATATTTTGGTAGACCCATATGTGCACTTTTGCTAACCCGATTACCATTCTAATGAAGCTCGCATAGCTAAAATGACATCATTGTGAAGAACGAAATTTCTTAGAAATTTATTAGAATTTTAATCGGGTTGACACAAGTAGAGTGCACATATGGGTCTACCAAAATATTATGATGGCAAGTTTGCCGATCTGTGAAAATTTTGAAATATTAATTTTCTTAGAATTAAAATTTCTCAGAATTTCCGTTCTTCACAAGAATGTCATTTTAGGTATGCGAGCTCCATTAGAATGTTAATCGGGTTTACACAAGTAGAGTGCACATATGGATCTACTAAAATATTATAGTGACAAGTTTGCCGATAAGTGAAAATGTTGAGAAATTAATTTTCTTAGAATCAAAATTTCTAAGTAATTCCGTTCTACACAAGAATGTCATTTTAGGTATGCGAGCTCCATTAGAATTTTAATCGGTTTGGCACAAGTAGAGTGCACATTTGGATCTACCAAAATGTTATAGTGGCAAGTTTGCCGATAGGTGAAAATGTTGAGAAATTAATTTTCTTAGAATCAAGATTTCTCAGAAATTCCGTTCTTCACAAGAATGTCATTTTAGGTATACGAGCTCCATTAGAATTTTAATCGGCTTGGTACAAGTAGAGTGCATATATGGTTCTACCAAAATATTATAGTGGCAAGTTTGCCGATCGTTAAAAATTTTGAAATATTAATTTTCTTAGAATCAAAATTTCTACGAAATTCCGTTCTTCACAAGAATGTAATTTTAGGTGTGCGAGCTCCATTAACATTTTAATCGGCTTGGCACAAGTAGAGTGCACATATGGGTCTACCAAAATATTATAGTGGCAAGTTTGTCGATCGGTGAAAATTTTGAGATATCAATTTTCTTGGCATAACATATGCGGTTAATAGAATAATATATTTTAATCAAATTGATCCTAATATAAACATTGCGAAATTAAATTATTTGTAAGCCTAACAATGTTGTAAAATCGCCTAAATGTTTGCAAATCACTAATCATCTATACATTTTCTTTTATTTTGAATTATAGTATAAACTTCATATTTCTCAGTAGAAGTTTGAATTTTTTCCTAAAATAGTACTAACCGCCATTATTATAATTTAGGATTAATTTAGGATAAACTTTGTTAGCATAAATCAACTAGGCATGCATATGTGTGAACAGCCCTATCCGTTACTTTTTCTTGTATCTATTAGTTTAACTTAAAAGCTTAGTTGACAATAGAAATAGTTTGTTAAGCTGGCTTATACAGTATCTGAATAGAAATGTTCGTTAAAAGCGCGTAACTCATGGTTCTAGATAACGATTTAATTTTTTTATTAATTCCCGTATAATCTAGAAGTATTTGATTTTAGAGGTTTGTCGTGCTGTGCTGGAACCTATTCGTTGAGTTTAATGGTTTAAAAGCCATAATAACAACAAGTAAAGTAGAAAATATAGAAATAATAATTTGAAGACTAATTGCGGCTCCCATGTCAAAGCAACCGTCGATGTAATCCACTTCGAGCCTAGTCAAGGAACCCGGAAAATATTAGCATCTTCAAAGAATTTTTCTGCATCCAGCGCTTCATATAAATATTGGGGTTTTTGTATTGCGTTAAATGTGCTTTAACATTTTACTGCGTTTTTGACATTTTTCGAAACTTCTAAAATTTTGGGTTATTCTGGGTGATAGCCAGATATTATTTTTACATCGCGGTGAGGTTACCAAGACGTTGGAAGGTTGGTTAGCTCACCTCGATGTAAAAATAATATCCGACTACGACCAAGAATAACCCAAAATTTTAAAATTGTATTAACACAGCTAAGGCAAACAATATCCATTTTTTCTTATCAATCCGTTTTCCAAACATAGCAACCCATATTTCTTAGGAGTACGACTACGTCATTGTAAAAACTTGGGCTAAAAATGTTCAAATGTGTGTTGAAATAAATCTCCATCGAGGGAGGCGAAATGAATTCAACAGCAAAGAAATCAAAGAACTTTGCTGATGGCGATGTCACTGTTTTAACTGTCTTAATACATTCCCTACACGGTACAATGTTGGATATCAGGTATGATGACGAAATTAATTTAACCGATCACAAAATACTAAACTCAAAAATTACGATTTTCAATTAAATCAAATGACACTGAATTTATATATACGATACGGTGTATTTGCAAGGTCTTTCCTGCCATAAGATATTGATTTTTTTTAGTCATTTCCATTCCATTTCTTTATACGATTTTTTCGTAATTGCGTTAAGAAACTGGAATTAACCGAAATTTTGTAAAAAAAAAAATTAAAAGAAAATTAATACACAAAAAGAATTAAAATAAAATCGGTAATAATTACATTCATTTTCTGTCGGATTAAGAGATTTTGGTTTATTGTTTGTTGTTGCCATCAACCTTGAATTTCTTCCGATTTCCGAATCTGATTATTGAGATAGACTACTGAATGTAAACATAATTTAGAAAACTTGTCTATTAAATCATTTAAGTTACGTTTCTTTTGTATTTTTTTATTGTTCATGTCTAGCATCTAGCGCAGGTGAATCAAATCGATTTGTTTTACGCCAGTATTAATGCTATAAACCTACGTTATAATTTATTAGTGGTTAAGTTTAAATTTACGAATTATGTAAGGACCATATCAGATTCTTAAAAACAGGATCACTCTCTGGTTTATATCTCTTTTTCCGGGAACTCGGGTTACATGAACAGTGTAATATAGTTTTAATATAGTTTTACGAATTATCCATTGCTTTGGTAGTTTTAACATCACTTGAATTCCACTATTTGGTGAAATAGAAAAAATCAAATGCCCTAAACCTTGAACAATCTATTAATGATTTAGATAATATGTTATTGTATTATTCTGCAAACCTTGAACTTTGTATGTGGAAACCGATCTATTAAACATTTTGCACTGCAAAATTGTAATGCTAATTGTTAAGATTATAAAATAAACTGACTCCGTTGTGATTATTTGTAAAATGGCAAAACAATAAAATTAAATCGTGATCTAAGTGATTAAGTCAACATTTATAAATTTTGTAAGTGGGTCATAAATAGTTTTAATTTTATTATTTTTCAGTCTGTATGTAAGCAAATTATATACAGCACTTATTATCTATATTTTTTTATATAAATCGATTTGAACCTAAATCGAATTCTCTCTCGAATTTTGTTGCAAAACAAGTAGTCAACACAATTTCTGTTTGGATCTACTTTACAGCGTAATGCGGTAAACATTTAAATTTTATTACTTAAAAATGTTTGGCCGTTTACTAATTTGCAGTATTTGCAACGATGAATGAAATATTTTGTACTCGATATAAAAGCGTAAAATAGTGTATAACGACACAAAGAAGGTGTGTTTTAATGTTTGTATAATATCGATTAAACGACAAAAGACAGGTAAAAAACCAATAAACAGAACGAGATTTTACGGAATAAGAAATCATTTTTGCTGCACTAAGATCGTTGAACTGGAATTTCCCAAGATAATTTATTCTCCTTTGTTTTCATAGATGATGACTTTTCTGGATTCAATCTGTTTCGAGCTGAATCATTTGCATTCATGTTGAATTTATTAATGCATGGAAAGTCTTAATTGTGTGAAATGCGGAAGAAAATCGAACAGGACAATTAACCGATGTGATTTGTTTTTAGCAAAAAACATCAAATTTGTATAGGTGTGTTAATACAACTCAAAATTAAATTCCAATATTATTTTGTTAAATTTTTTACCGAATGATCCTGAGTGAAAACGTAATTTTTAATTAGTTACAACTGATGATTAATGTATTGGAGATTCACATAACCTAAAATTTAATCCGTGAACCAGTCCCATTATTTAAAGAAAATAATTTTTAAAGAACCGTAATGCACCGGCTTCGGATGTATCTGTGTACTCCAAGGTAACACCTAGGCAGTAGCAAAGTGAAACCTGGGACAAAATGACAGTGATTAAATTTGACAAAAACAAGCAAGGAATACAACGAATATGGAATATAATACCCCAGGTGATACAGCAACAGAAATACTGTCAAATCCACACTCTTCGGAGGCAGAACTTATTTATTTTATTTATTTATTTATTGATAGATTGACATAACAATTTTAGTAGAGGAAAAACACATATGGATGCATAATAAATGAACATCAACAAAAAAATACTTCCATTAGGCATAAAAACCTCACATGTTTTCAAAAAACAAATCCACTCCATGCTAATACCCTCCATGTTGAGCTCAAGCTCATTTGTTACGGAGGATACTGCAAGAAGTGAATGCTTACAAACTACGTACAAAAACAATGTAAATAAATATACAAATATTATTATACAAATGTATTGTCATTCAAGCGCGCCACGCTAAATAACTCGTTTTAAAAGATCTAAGCGACGCCGATCTCTTAATATCTAATGGAACAGAGTTCCAAAGAGAAATACCTCTAACAGAAAACGAAGTATTTAGAGACCTACACAAGTTTATAGGGGGAAGTAAACGTAAATTTGAAGAATAAGACCTACTGAACAATAACTTATTAAATAAATAGGGATGTTGCTTTGTCCTGAGAAGCTTAAAAATAAAAAGACAAACGCGAAGTTCATAAAAATCAACTAAATTACAACCCTAAAACAAATTCAAAAAGGGCGAAATGTGATCATATTTCCTAATACTAAAAACGAAACGAGTACAAGCATTGAAACATCTTTGGAGAACATTCATACTCTCCTGAAGCATACCAAACAAAACAACATCCCCAAATAGGAAATGTGGAAGAAGGTGCGAGAGGACATACGCTTTTTAAAATTACCATCAGAAAAACCAACAACTTTATACAAACAACTAAGCATTCCAAAAACCGTTTTGCTAACCTTAATCAAATGATCACCCCAAGTTAGAGTTTTATTGAAAATTAACCCTAAATTTCTAACTGTATTAGAGAATGGAATTAAAGAATCACCGAGAAAAATTCCAGGGAAAGAGGAAGTATCTATAGATTTTTTATAAATTATAATAGAGTGAGATTTATTAGTATTAAGAGCGAGCCGGTTAGATAGTGACCAATTATAAATTCTTACCAAATCTTCATTAATAAGAGAAATATTAGAGTTAATGGAATCACTATCTAAGCGACTACTCCTATAAATTTGTACATTATCAGCAAAAATATGAAAAGAAGAATGGCGAATCGAACATGCAACGTCATTAATGTACATTGAGAATAGTAAAGGACCAAGAACCGACCCCTGAGGAACGCCAGAAGAGACAGGTAAGAAGTCAGAAAACGAATTGTCAAAAAAGACTGCCTGAAAGCGACCCAAAATATAGTCTAAACTCAATTTAGCAGCAGAGAGAGAAAAATTAAAATTCGAAATAAGCTTATTAAACAAAATTTGGTGATTAATTGAACCGAACGCTTTCGAAAAATCCAACAAAGTAAGGCAAGTCATTTCTCTTTTACTCATACTACGACGAATATCATCACAAACATTCAGTAAAGCAGTGGTAGTACCGTGGAATCTTCTAAAATCCTAAAATTGAAGAGGAATTTATGCAAGTAGTCACCTTAAAAGTAAAAGTATAAATAAAGAATATAGTGACTCGTCAATATATTGGCCCTAGATATAATTTAATTAAAGAAAACTATTACACATTATTTAAACCACCTGGATCAAGTTTCCGAATCGGAGGTGATTTTAATGCAAAAAATACCTACTGAAGACCAAAGTTTTCTCTCAAAATCGAAGAGAGCTGTTTGCAGCAGGATGACTATGCAGTTGCGATTTTCATTCTGAAGATGAACCAACTTATTGACCTTCGGATAGAAACAAAATGCCCGTATGTCGGATCACACTACTGTTATTATTACATTGTTAAGAAAACTAGTCCATCTTGGCTAACTGAGAAATTCCACAAACAGATTGAGGATAATATTATTCTTCAGGCACCAGTTAAAAATCTGATACAGCTAGAAGAAGAACTAAAACAACTCAACAACAGTGTACAAAAAGCGGCGTGAATTAGAACCCCTCAAGTTCAAAGGAAATGCGCCGAAATTATATTTACCTATCGTCTATTAGGGAACTGGTTTCAGCAAAACGAAAAGCAAGAAACGCCTACGGTAAAGAAATCGAGCGCCGGAATATAAAACAACTCTAAATAGTTTGTCCAATAAACTAAAGTTGATAATTAAAGAAATCAAGAACGAATCCATTAATAAAAACTTATGTGGCCTTTCTGGGGAAAAAATATCAAATTTTTCCTTTGGAAAGCTACAAAAAGTCAAAAACTTTCGCTTTTTGCAATCCACCTCGAGAACAGGTTTCTCTCTCTACCTAGACAAACGCAGAGGAAAACATACCACCAGTAAATAAAATGGGTAACTACAATATATCGTCTGTCACATTATAAGAATTAAAAGAACAAGTCAATCTTAACCTAAATGCAAAGAAATCTCGAGGATTACTTAATTACAGGACAAATAATAAAAGCCCTTCCTGAAGAAGGACTAAATTACAAAGAGACTTGCCAAATCAGTTTAATGAAATACTAACCATGTTACCAGCTCATTTCGAAAAAAATACGGACCGATGATTCCACCAGACCAAAAACCACACCAAACTGTCAATTTAGGTGAATGTAATGCTTCTTCATGAATAATTTGTGAATTTTCTTCGCACCAGAATCGACAGTTTTGTTTATTTACCGCACCACTCAGATGAAAGTGAGCCTCATCGGAGAAGATGATTTTCTTAAAAAAATCGTTATCGTTTTCAAGTTGTTCCAAGGCAATGTTGTAAACATTGTTCTTGCGTATATCTCACCATGATGAAATTGTAAACATTACTGAATACAATGAAACAAAAAATGACCGATCGTGACATATTACAAATGGCCGAAATGTCACTTAAAAATCATACCATTCCTATGGGAAAACCCTATATATCAGCAAATTCTAAAGCCTGTGTTGACTTACGGTATTCATCTCTGGGGTTGAACAAAGAAAACCAATGTCAATATCATCCAGTCATTCCAAAGCTAAGTCCTACATGGAATGGTTAATGTACCGTGGTACATAAGAAATGACAACCTCCATAGAGATCTGAAGATGGATTTCGTCTGCGAATAAATAAGCAAACACGCGAGGAAACACAAGCAACGTATTAGTCTACACCAAAATGCTGAGATACATCGTATGTTGGATGAGTCGAACCCAGTAAGATGGCAGATCCAATCTGGACCAAAAGGCTACAACCCTCCAAACAAGAATATAAATTATGAAAGATAAATTACTAGATGATTCGTAAATCAGGTGTAATAAATAAATATAATTTTAAAAAAAACTACAAATTTCATATTCAGAAATTTTGCGTATTCTGTGGACTAGCATTGGGGAGATCTATCATTATTTTCGTGTCCTGCTAATACGTAAAGCATTTCTTACACTTTTACACCAAGGTTTACTGATATTCCTCAAGAACTTTCCAATGATTGAAACACTTATTTATTCTATAATAAATCAATAAATAGCTAGTAATTTATCAAAGACCTTTCAAGTGATATGCCACTGGATTACAGTGGAACTAGACAAGTTGTAATTGCGTACAGCGCCACAATGGTAGTTTTGAGTACTAAGGCGCTTTAGCAAAATTTACTTCATTCTTCAATACGCAGAAGTATTGCCAAAGAGAGACTAGATCCGTGAAATCTCTCCTTATCTCAACGATAAACGAAAAATATAATTTTGGGACATATTTCACACGTATGAATAATATCATACCAACACCTAGAAGATGGAGAAACTTCCAGGAAAAAGCCTAAAATGCTCAATGTATAAAGGCATTATTGGTACACGTTTGAAAGCCGACAGACCAGAACAATAAGAGTAAATCGTTTAAGGTGACTGAAGCCTCAAGTAAGTTAAAAAACGATGCGGAGTGCGGTTCAACATATCACGTTGACCTTCAGTTCAGATGAAAATATTGAAAAGTATACCAAATCAAGAACATTCTAGATCTTAGAGTGGTTATTCAATCTGTAAGAAGATCTAAGCTTATACCACTATGTGTGCAATATCAAGCATATGGACTCACAGAAAAATACTGTAATATGGAACCAAGGTGTGTGAAATGTGCAGGTAAACAGCACACCAGAAATTGTGTAAAACTAATAAATGTTTTTCCTAAATGTGAACCTAAATATAGAAGCCAACCCGAAATTGCAAAGCAAAAATTTCAAAAAAAGAAGGCTGAAAACGCCCGAAACCTCTAAAATTGACTTCAAAAGAAATACTTATGCTCAAATGACAACAGAAAACTCTCGCTTTATCATGGAAATCTAGTCAAAACTACAGTATAGACCTATTGGGAATATTTTAGCAAGATTTTAGAAATAGATAACTTCTAGCAGAAAAAGAAAAACGAGAAACGGTAACTAGAGCCCCTCAAAATAAAACTAAATTGAACAATATCACACAGCAAGTAACAAGAGAAGAAAAGAATTGGAAAATGAATCAATCAGTAAATATCTACTTTTTCTCTGGCGAGCAACGAAGAAACTAAAACGTAACTGGTTGCAGATTCCTCAAATAAAACAGCACCTCGAAAAGATATTCCAAACACATGATAAAGGAACAATGGAAATTTAAATACTAACACAAGAAGTTATATCGGAAAATATAGAAATAACTGTACCAAATGAAGAAATGCACACATCGGAATAGTGGGTCTTTCGAAATCGTTATCGAGATTGAAAGCAGATTGGGGATTAAAGGTGCTCGAAAACTAGAACAAATGTCTGCTTTTCAGAAATTAGTTTTTATATATTAAGATGATAAACCAAGACAATTATTGTTTCTAAAAGATATTGCCTGATTAGTAAATAATATTCCTATATTAGATCTTGGTATTCGTCTCAAGACAGTTCGTGACGTAGATTGAAATTAGCTACGGATTTCTTTAATTTGGGTAAAACAGACAACAAGATCAAAGGATTTATCACATTTTTTGGTACTAGTGGAGTATTTCGGTCTCGTCGACGTGCCAAATTTTGCTAAACGGCCTGAACTTTTGAATACAATTGTTGGAATACTGTTAAGTTCAATTGATCATTTTGGTAAAGCTTCTTTAGTTGTTTCCCCCCATGGAACGGAAAAATTATTTGGGTGTTGTTGCGTCTATCTGTTTTGCTTTGTGTTGTTAAAAGTTGTTAAAAGAGTAGATACAGCACCAAAATGGGATGCTACTAAATTTATTTTTTAATGAGAACTTTTGGATAACTAATTTCATAAAACAAACAACATACATATGAAAGTTTTGTTAGTAAAATTATTTTAAAGATATAGCACCTAGTGACATGTTGCCTTTCCTCCCTTAGCGATGAACATGTTAAAAACTGACACCATCTCTAATAATATTTTTTAGTTTATTCGCTCATTCTCTTGTAATATTTATACGTTGTTGTCGTAGTGCTATCATTATATTTCCCTCTTGCAATCTTCGAACCCAGTATCCCCAAGCCAAGTATCACAGCTCTAACTACTGCACCACTTAATTAACTCAGAAGAAGTAAGCAAACTATAGAATCTCGCAAAAGTGGAGCCTCTAGTTTTAAATTACTGAAAAAATAATACGTCGATTGTGAAAATCACCAGTATATATTTTAGTTAGCCCCATTTATTTCCATAAAACCTATTATTTTAAAAGCTTAGATTTGTGGCTCAATTAACACCAATTAACAAGAGCGCGATCATGTAAGTGGCGTATTGCATAACTAAATACAATAAACGAGTATACGAGTAATAAAAATCAATTAAGTTTCAATTAAACAATCAACTTGCTAATTACGCTTTTCAACAACAACACGATTGCATTTCTAATTGATGCTGGGTAATTAAGGAGTGTCATAAATGGCGCGATAGTTTGATTTTACTTTTTACACATCTTCATGTTACCCGTTCTTTAAAGGATACTGATGAAAAAGTTCTCTCGATATTGATGGTAATAAGATGAAACAATAAAGTTTCGCTTTATCCAGATTCTGAAAGAAACAGTGGCGGGTTTCCGTTAGTCATAATACCCAGATAGTTTGGAAGCGAATTCACATTCGCAAAATCATGATTCAAATTTATGATCAAATTTGTATTAAATATGAGGCTGGAATGAGTTTGAAGGTTTGCGGACTTCAATATTTGGGAGGCCTTGAGGGCTGAAATCAAATTGACCAGAAAATTAGACCCCCTTAACAATTTACGTATATGCACGATGCCATGAAGCTTCCCTAAATAGCATTGTAGAATCTTAAATTAGAAGCAAAAATCACGACTTAACAACTTCTACGAATTCGTTAAAACTTTTAACACGACAAAGCAATTACAATTATGATTGATCGTAAGCGCTTATGAAGTGTGAAGGTACAACAATGGTAAATAGACCATTACGTTTCGCGTTAGACATTGTGTCGCTGTTATTAATTTATTTTCTCTATTTACTTGCTGCTACTGTATGTGTTGAATAGAAACGAGTAAAGCTACTGTTCTTAGTTAATTGAGGAATACATTAAGCATACCTTGACTATCATTTAGTGGTTTCTATTTCAATTTCAAAGGTAATTCATTATGTTTAAAACTGTGTACGTATTGGTACATAAAAAACTATTCTATAAATACATACACAAATATGTATCGAATTGCCAATATGTGTAGGTATAGTAATTACGTGTTATACAGATACATTGCTTAGAACTGCATTACTACTGTAAATGATACACACACTACTAATCACACTGCAATAAATTACAAATAATATCTTAATTAATTATTTATGAAATTTATTTAAAAATACGATTTTTTTCTTGTCATTATTAATTGCTGCACAGGAATTTTATTTTTGTATATCAACACACCTCCAGTGGTGTATTATCGCGTAGTTTTATTCATGGCAAAAATTTAAAATCACGGCTGCATGCTGAGTTATTATGTACGTATCTTGTTACAATGCTCGTATTTTAATAGCAGCGCGCGATAATAAATTATAATTGCCTTAGTTTGTCTAAACATTATTCAATGTACCTATGTAATTAAGCACTAAACTAAAATAAATTACTTATTATGATTATTATGGATTTAATTGAAAACGAGCAGGTGTTCGGGAAAATTCCAACTGCATTGACATGTTTCATCGAATTATCTGGAATTTTACAGAAATTTTCAATTTTCCTGCTGTATTTATTTGTAACATTAGGGTAATAATGGGGTTCTCGTATAATATTTACAGTAACCCCTTGAATATCTTTCTAAAGTAGTTACTTTTTGACTACTTTACATTTTAGGAACCCCCAAGGGTAGGTCTATCTCTTAATGAATATGATTATGAAGTCGTCCTAGGCATAACCACGAATCATAATATTAACGGTTTTATAATTTTTCGTAGATTAGTCTAAGGATCGCCAAGAAGTAACCGAAGCTGGGTTTGAATTGATATTTGATGAAGAAGCCCGATATTATAATTTCGAGAAAGAATATAATTGGATACAATACAAAATTCTTATGTTCTGTATTATCAATTTTTCGGTAAAGTTTTCTACATCAAATACCAACTCAAAACCACTTCGGTTAGAATTTATTGATCACGGAATTGGCGAGTAAAGTTCTGCTGATCTTAAAGTTGTACTGATTAGTGCCGACACCGATTCTTGTTGTTTTAACCCATTTAGCTTATCTATATTCTATTCAACTGGTACACCCGCATCTGGGACGTCTACAAAGCTTGCCATTTCCCTTTCTCTATTAAACTAAACTATATGTCCGTTAGTCACTGTTGGACGTTCACACTGTAAAAATGCTTTAAAACGCATAAAATTGTAATTTATGTAAATAACGTAAATTACGCAAAAATTTGTGTTATTTACAAAAAATATGTAAACAACGTGAAAACTCTGAAAAATAACTGAAAATATTGTCCAATGAAACAGTTAAATTAGCCGGTCAATCATAATTATTTTTACTTTTAGTTAACTAAACAAGAAAAAATTCGTTTAGGCATCTGCAATGCCATCTGTTTTTGTCTTAAACAAGCTCTAGATGAACGTTTACTGCCATTTACTCAAATTTGAACATGCGACTGGTGCTCGCCACCTGATCACTTTATCACGTACTAATTTAAGACATCTATCGCTATTTCCGGCCCAAGGAGATTTTGGAAGTTATAAAAGATTTTCATATATATTTATATAGGACCATATCGAAGCTGGAAGATTGTGCCAATCCTAACAACTGACTGGCATTGGCTCCCACACCATAGTTTGCCCTTATCATAACCAACTCAAAAAATAAAGAACCAGATCTTAGGGTGATACAAATTTTTATTTAACTTAACCTGAAATTTTGGAACTTAGCCATTTACTCAAATTTGAACATGCGGCTGGTGCTGGCCGCTTGGTCAACGTATGTGAAGCTGGCCCGAAAACCATCCCGAAAACGCCTTTAAAATCAAGGTGCGTTTCTCCGCTAAACTCATTAAAAGGCTTTTCAGCCCGAAAAATTAAAAACATATGGAGAAAATCAAATCCCATCCCGAGAAAATAAAAACAATCTCACGTACACACAGCAAATTTTAAGTATAAAATTACCTTACAGTGGGGATAAGGGACCTCTCCAGCTGATTTAATATTCGCTTCTGTTAGAATAGGTATCGGAATTATGCTCATATGTCGCTGAAAAATTCTCCGTTCACAGAGTTTAGCAGGTAACTATAACGGTATATGTCTAATTAATGTACTGACCATCAGCTGGGGAGGTCGCTTATCCCCACTGTAAGGTAATGAGCATTTGTATGCCTAATGCTGATGGTCAGTGCATTAAGTAGGCATATACCGTTACATCTGCCAAACTCTGTGAGCGGAAAAATTTATGGTGGCATATGAGCATAATTCCGATACCTAATCTCACAGAAGCGAATATTAAATCAGCTGGGGAGGTCTCTTATCCCCAATGAGCATTTGTGTGCTTAATGCTGACGATCAGTACATTAATTAGACATATGCCGTTATACCTGCCAAACTCTGTGAACGGAGAATTTTACAGCGACATATGAGCATAATTCCGATACCTGATCTAACAGAAGCGAATATTAAATCAGCTGGAGAGGTCCCTTATCCCCACTGTAAGGTAATTTTATACTTAAAATTTGCTGTGTGTACGTGAGACTGTTTTTATTTTCTCGGGCTGAAAAGCCTTTTAATGAGTTTAGCGGAGAAACACACCTTAATTTTAAAGGCGTTTTTCGGGATGGTTTTCGGGCCAGCTTCACATACGTGCTTGGTCAGCATTTACTTAATTACGTACCATCTTAATGCTTCGTTATTTCTGACCAAGGTAGTGTTTTTGGAGTTATAAACGATTTTCATATAAATTTATATGGGGCCAGATCGAAGTTGGAAGATTGTTCCGTTCTTGAGAGCACCTTCTTGAAAGATACAATTTTTATTTAACTTAATCTGAGATTTTGGAACTTGGCTATTTACTCAAATGCTGGCCACTTGATCAGCATTCACTTAATTACGTACTCGTACTATCTTAAAACATTAATCGCTATTTCGGGAGCTCAACATAGATATGATATGGATTTCCCATCTATCAAAGGTTTCTCGGCTTCCTGAATAAAAGGAAAATTGCGAAACCACGAAACGCGTTACTCCTCGTCAGGTTTCTAATTCAAATGCTAAAATAATGCATAGACTGCGTACTGAGTATCTTTAAAATGTAGCCAAAATCACTATCTGCAAAACTGTGAAGAGAAATTTCGTTGCCGAAAATAAATTGTGTTTTATTTGTATGATGAAAAATCATCAATCACAAAACTGTCGGTAAAACATTGAGCGCTGAAGTTTTCTGAAGTACTACAACACCCGAAGAGTTAAATTCGGGATCCTGAAACGTTGCACACGCCTTTACAGTCAATCGATTTACGGCTTTATAACCAATCGCGGTCATTAGAGTTCTTGATTCGTCAAGTAATTATCAACGATGCCGAGTGTTCGTAGACTTGCATTACCACATAATAACGCGTAGATTTTAATTAAAAGACACACCTCGAGTATCGAATCGACGAGAGGTGTGATGTCAATCAATGCGGTATCCGTATCCGAGGGCGGAGTGACAAGTCTGGTAAAAATGGAACAAGGAATAATATTTTCGGCCAAAAAATATTTATTTTTCAACGTAGTCGTCTTTTAGCTCGATACACTTAGTCCAACCTTTTCCAATTTTTCGATCTCTTTCGAATAATACGATTTCTAAAACTCTTCAAAATAGTCGTTTGTTGCATCGATGAACTCCTCATTAGAGCCGAATCTCTTTCCGCCGAGCCATTTCTTCAAGTTCGGAAACAGGAAATAGTCGCAGGTGCCAAGGCCTGGACAATATCGCCAAATGCGGTCGTTTTTCTTTCAAAACGTCATTGAAACGGTCCAATAAGTTGCAGTAATATTCGCCGTTGACTGTTCTCCCCTTTTGAAAGTAATCGATGTGGATTATGCTGCGTACATCTCAAAAAACTGTGGCCATGACCTTGTTGGCCGATAAAACCGCCTTAGCCTTCTTCGGCGCAGATTCCCCAGTGAAAATCCACTGTTTATACTGGTCTTTGGTATCCGGTGTATAGTGATGGATCCATGTTTCATCCACAGTCCAACATCGCCAAACCTGTCTCTGAAGTTGTCATACGTGTGCGTTTTTGGTCGATTATAAACAAACGCGGCACCCAACGCGCGGACAGCTTTTCATATTCAAATGTTCGTATAATATGTTGCGCACACGTTCATCAGGGATGCCTATTATCCCCGCTATCTCGCGCACTTTCACTCTGCGATCTTGCAATGCCGTATCATGGATTTTGTCAACCATTTTTGGTGTGGTGACTTCATTTGGGCGTCCTGAACGTTCGGCATCAGTTGTGCTTGTACGACCACAACGAAAATCAGTAAATCACTTGTGAATCATTTTAATCGATGGTGAAGAGTCCTGATAAAATTTATAAAGCTTTGTTTTGGTTTGCATAATGTTTTTTCCACGCACATTATTTTTTATGTTTAATTAGCACATGAAATTCACTTTTTCCAAGTTTGCAAAACTGAGCTAAATGACAGATCTGTCTGAAAATTTTAATTTGGTCTAATGACAGATGGTATTGACACATGCCTGGGATTTGCGATTGTGGCGCCCTCTGTTGCTATTTTACCAGATTTCTCACTACGCCCTCGTATTACAAAGTCGAACAGTCAAGTCATAAACATCGATATGCTGATTCTTTTAAAACTCACCAATTTTCTATCATCTTTTAATTTTCAGAAAATTAAGAGTTACAGTTGGTAGATCTCTATTTTAATAAGCGTGGAGTAGTCGATATGATTATTGGGGCAGATAAATTGTTTAACAATTTACGAAAAGGGCGTCTAGATAATTTAGAGGATAATTTAATAGCTCAATGATCTGGTCAGGGGAAGCAAACAAAATTGAAACTCAATTAACGAGCATTAGCGTTAACGCTGGTCTAAAAGTCGATGAAGCAATTAAACGATTTTGGGAAATGGGCGAAATCCCAAAATGTACCATTTTCCAAGGAAGAGCACGAATGCGAGGAGCCTCGTTAGTTGAATTTTTTGTGGCACCATAGCGGTAAATTTATTATGAAACTGTCTTTTAAAATATAATTTGCACCTTTGGAACTGAAGTTAGAATTTAAACACAGGATTTAGACACAAATAGAGTCATTTTAGTCCTTCGAACCCTAGGTTTGAAACGCCTGCCCCTATTGATATTTTATTGAGGGCTGATGTGTACGATGAGTCAGTGATGAAATATTAAAGGGCAAGCCAAAAACCATCAAAACTATGATTTTTGCATTTTTGCTGTGTGATAATGAAGGAGCATAGTGGGACTAAGAAATCTACGAATATGAATTACTTTTTCGAAAAATCACGAGGCAGTTCATTATGTACAAAAAATCATTATGAGCGAAGAAACACATTTCGACTTTGCTGGCTTTGTTAATACACAGAATAGCCGCTACTTAGGCACAGGAAACCCTCAATTGATAGACCACTACACATTCGTATGTCGGCGACATCATCTTTGAGGATGATAGAGGTAATCCTGCAGCTGTTACTGGTGACCGCTATCGGGACATATTAGAAAAGTTTCTTGTGCTCAAACTGGATCAATTAGGCCTACATAACATGTGGTTTCAACTAGAAGGTGCACACCAATAAACCAACCACAACTTCGATGCTTAAGGAAAACATTTGCTGAAATAATAGCAAAAGTCTGCGGAAATGTTAAGAAAAATGTGCTTAAAATAGGTCGCATTTACGCCACGACCAATGGCGGCCACTTGATCGACATTATATTCCATACATTGAAGACTATATAATCAATCATTTACTCGTAAATTTATTTTAATAAAGCAGCGACCTGGAACATAAAAAGTACTCTGTACGTGGTACACCTTTCTATAACGGAGATACAACTGGACCAATTAGGAAGTTCGGGGACATACGCATTTTAACGCTTCCTACAGCTAGAGAAGAAGCTAGAATCCAACTAAGATTTAAAAGACTGGTTTATCCATTCATAGCCGAATACTTCAACAGGGGCCACATAAAAAGATCATCTCTGATCTCTGATCGTGATTCTGATAACATCGGGGTTATCTTACCCATTTGTATAAGTTTTCGGGATTTTTTGGTAAATTAACAAAACCTCGATTGAACAGCTCTTTATATTTTGTTGGTTCTGATTATAGCGGCACTTGGAGGTTCGTGTTATGTTTGGATTAACGTTACGTGACCTGTACCGGTGTACGCTAATTTACCGAGTAATACACACGAAATTACTTTTGAGTCTACTCCACCGCAAGTGGAACGGTTCTAAGCTGGTAGACAAGAGCTTACAAGCTAATACACACAGTTCAGCTACTACTACTATATTTGCTTATAAAAATGTATTGGAGGACAATCCACCTCCCAAAATTCAACGAACAAATTTAGGCAATACACTCACTTTGAAATGATCAAATATTGATTCTGGCCAGTAAAAAATACAAATATTCTGGAACAAATATCGTGATGGCCGCGATGCTATCAGTAATTAGTTGCTCGATATCGGTTGTAAATGATTTCTGGTAAGTACTAGCGCTAGAATATTATACCAAAACAATTGAAGTAGTCGTCGAATAAAAATATGCTGAAATTATACGAAAAGTTAAACCGACTGAATAATTTAATGGCTGTAGATTTTATATTCTACTAAACTATTCAAACTAAACTAATAGTTGTTTGAATCTTTTTTCGAAATTATTATATTTGCGATTGATATATGGCGTAAACCTTTATTAATAACAAAAACGGATTACATTATTAATACAAAAAATTAAGAATAAGTTTAATTATTTTAAGCGTATTAAGCTCACCTGTTTCGGTTAATTTATTTGTCCTCGTACTGAAAACCCCCAATTGGAAAACAACAACAAATAACAATAATCTACATTGTCGACAAACAATTCTGAAATACGGAATTGTCCTACAAAGTTTACGATATCTGCAGAATTTATTTTAACAAGAATTACGCAAACCAATAAAATCGACTTGATTTAGCAGAACTAAAAAGGGTACCCTTACTATCAATTTGGACATTTGATTCGTTTGGTTGAATTACCGTATAGCCATTTTGCGACAAACTACACGATTTTAGTAATTTATTTAAACTAAAACTACCCATACCGAACGAATTGACTTAAATACCAGAACAAAATTCAGAAGTATCCGATTTTTGAGTTTATTTTCTAGTTTTCACTCAAAATTCTTATAAGAATTTTTTAGCAGTGTACTTACTAATACTTGTTGATTTTGAACATATTTCACTGCCATGTTTTTGGCGATTTTTATTTTCTGCGAGTTTCCAATAATCCTCCGTATAGTAATTTTGTGCAATCAAAATATTTTCTACAAAAGTAGTCTAAATCTATCGTGTGAAAGAAATCGTCTATTTTAAATCTCATGTTAAGTATCTCCTTGACATTATAGACATCTTTCACTTTTTGTGAAATTGAAATTGAATATAAATTTTTGATTAACTTTTTAACGAATATTATTTAAATGCTACATTTTATTAGACTTATTAAGCAAATTTCGGTTGGTTCCTTAGTTCTGAATAACATTTTGGAATCGAGTAGATCCCACCGCGTCTACTATGCCAGTACAGTAGTTTCGGTGTTCTTCCCGAAACACATGTATGACGTAATGTAGTAAACTTAATAAAAATCGAAATTTAAATTGCGCTTAGTTAAAGAATTTAGCTATTGAGTTATATTTCAAAAAAAAATATGCCCCGATAAAACCGACACTTAACATATTTGTAAAAGCCTATATACATTTACATTAATCATATTTAATAAAAATTAATAATAATAATTTATAAAAAATTCAAATAACTGCATGAATTAAGTTAAGGTTAGCCATATACGAATTACGCAAGTATTTTAATTGCATGTTAGTTTAGAAAAATTATTTACATACTTTGTATAAACTTCCTTAATCAGTATAGTTATATAGACAACTATAGTTAATTATATTGTGTAAACGGGAGCCTAATTTATGCATCACCAAAGTCATTTAGGAAGCGCGTGTCAAACATAAACTTCTAAATTAATTAATGAGATAAAATTTTGTGTGGGTAGCGTGATGCGGCCTTTAAGTTTTATGGTTTATGCAGCAGTGATGTTTTCGTGCGAATTTACATGACAGACGCGTTATATTCACCTGTCTTTTTAACGAAGAACTATCAGTATATAATGTTTTGTTGTTATTTCTGTGCATTCATAAATAATTTATATTCGCACTCAATATGCAAATTAGGTACATTGGTATTTATTATAAAACGTTTTGAGTGGATATATTTTCATTTGATTATTTAGTAGAGGCATACCGGCACCCGTCAAACTGTCAATAAATTCAAATTTATTCCTTTTTCCCACACACGATTTTTATTTTTATTTTATGGCTTTAGGCCGCTATTAAATTATCTGATAATAAATGTTTTAATTATAATAGATTTTTATGCGAATTTAGCATCACAATTTATTCCTAATGTACATACCAATACAGAATTATTAATCGGTTCAAGTCTGCGAGACTACATATTACAAGACATGTGATAATTAGTTCATTTGGTTTTACACATTAATTAAAGTTTAATTTAAATTAGCTTAAGTCGTTCGAACTTGAATTAACGTGTAAGTATCAAGGTATTTGTTTAGTAGTGGATAGTAGGTAAACACCACACGCACCGAGAAAAAACATATCCACCTTCTGGTTTTGGCAAAATCAAGCCCCATGATAAAATCAAGCCGCTCTTGATAGTCTGTCGGTTTTAATTCTTGCACAAACTGAATTTTATATGGGAGCATTCTTAATGTGGCGAAAATTCTCTGTACGAACTTTCGCGATAGTCCCAGTTGTTTTGAACGCTTCCTTGTTGATGTTTCTGGGCTATTCTGCACACTCTCCAGTACAGGTTAAATATTATCAAACGTGCGTGACGTACATGGTCTACCAGAACCAGAGAAGTTCCTTACGGCACTTTGTTGCTGGAAATTTGCAGCTAGACGGTTTATTGTTAGTTTATATGGTTCAGAACGCACATTAAAATACCGTGATAGGTACGCTGCCTCAAATTAAACGCCCGTTCGTTTTCATAATAAAATAAATTTATTTTGTTGTTCAGTTGTGTATTCTTCCATTACAAACTTCCCAAATCTTCTTCGCAAAATTCTGAAAATAAAATTAAAAAAACAATTAAAAGAAGAGTTATTAAACATTAACACTAGAACGGCCTTTTTGCACCACCGTAGTACAAGGTGGTGATGTGGTGAACATTAAAGTGATTAGTGGGATATCAAGATGCTGACAATATGGGACTTTTTTCGTTTCGACCATTAATTGTCAAAGACGTTATACGACGTAAAAATTTTCAAGTACACTTATTGTTACGGTTGTGTTTAAGGTATGAGATCCCGTCGCCGATGCCACGGCGACATGCAAACGTATAGCGAAAGATTCTAGGTTATGCTGGAACTACTAGAACACCCTGCAAAACGAAATAATTGGTATAGAAATAAATGCGAAGAAGCGTAGATAAATAATCTTTGTTTAAAATTAAAAAATTAAAATTATTCCATAACTTTGTGGAAACCAATTGTACGAGGGCGGATTGAGAAGTCTGGTAAAAACGCCTTTTAGCTGGAAACACTTAGTCCAACGTTCTGGCCATTTCTTCAAGTTCGGAAACAGGAAATAGTCGCAGGGGGTTAAGTCTGAAGAGTATGGCGGATGTGGAAGCAATTCGACGCGTAATTTATGGATGTTGGCCATGGCAACTACACAAGTGTGCACCTGTGCATTGTCTTGTCTTGTTGGAAGAGAACTTTTTTCTTCGCCAAATGCGGTCGTTTTTATTTTAAAACTTCATAGAAACGGTCCAATCAGTTGCAGTTTTATTCGCCGTTAACTGTTCTCCCCTTTCGAAAGTAAACGATGTGGATTATGCCGCATGCATCCCAAAAAACTGTGGCCATGACCTTGTTGGCCGATAAAACCGCATTAACCTTCTTCGCCAGTAGAAATCCACTATTTATATTGTTCTTTGGTTTCCGGTGTATAGTGATGGATCCATGTTTCATGGATCAAACCTGCCTCCGAAGTTGTCACACGTGTGCGTTTTTGGTCGATTGTAAGCAAACGCGGCACCCAACGCGTGGATAGCCTTTTTATATTCAAATGTTCGTGTTGTATATTGCGCACACGTTCATCTGAGATACCTACTATCTCAGCTATCTCGCGCACTTTCACTCTGCGGTCTTGCAATACCATATCATGAATTTTGTCAACCATTTTTGGTGTGGTGACTTTATTTGGGCGTCCTGAACGTTCGGCATAAGTTGTGCTTGTACGACCACAATGAAAATCAGTAAACCACTTGTGAATCATTTTAATCGATGGTGAAGAGTCCCCATAATATTTATGAAGCTTTGATTTGGTTTGCGTAATGGTTTTTCCACGCAAAAAATAATGTTTAATTAACACACGAAATTCACTTTTTTCCATGTTTGCACAAAAACAATGGGTTGCCTGCTTTCAATGGCTGTCAAAACTGAACTAAACGACAGATCTTCCAGCAAATAGTTAAATCGTGTGTTTCAATTCACAATTTAGTGATACGAACTGCGTAACAAAATATTCTGCAAATGAGACTACAAAAACCATGGAATATGTTAGTGTGCAGGCGGTTGTCGAGCGGATAAAAGAAGCAATAACAGATAAGCATGTAATGGTAAAAACAGTTCCTGGACCTTTCGGAAGTTTAAATTTTACAAAAACGATGGGCTTTTTGAGTGAAATATTCAAAAAACAAATCGAGAACTCGAATCAGCTTAACCAAGAACAACTTGAGCAACAAAGTGGAAAATTCGAGCAATAACATTATCAAATAGAACAAAATCTAGAAGAACTTAAAAGCAGTATCGAAAATGAATTTGTTTTTTTGATTTATTAATTAAAACTGAGACTGTGTTCATCTAGCAATTTATCTTTCACATTTACAAATTTTACATTTCTTAAATAATAATAAGTGAGTGTTCAAAACATTTATGGAATAAAAGGAATCCTTCACATGAAGGTGATAATTGAACCAATGAGGAGCACCACAACACGCTTACCCCAATGCAAGAAATGCCAGGCATTTAATCACACCCAAAGATATTTCGGCCGGGATCCAAGATGTGTCAAATGCTCATGTAATCATTTTACCCAGGCATGTACAATTGGGAGAGATGTGCCAGCCAAGTGTACAAATTGTAAGGGCCAACATCCGGCTAATTATCGAGGCTGTGAGGTTGCTAAACAACTACAAAAATTAAGAGATAATACAAGAAATCAACCGCAACCAGCACAGCAGCTATTACAAAGTGGCTAGATGACCAAAGTAATCTGAACAACATGATACTTGATCAACTGAAGAAAATGCAACTCCCTCAACCGAAATCCAACAAAAAATGTTAAGTAAGAACACAACTTTCTAAATAGCAATCTGGAATGCGAATGGCATTATGCAACATATTCCTGAAATAGAAATATTTTTAAATTCAGAAAAATCGACATTTTCGTAATATCTGAAAGCCATCTAGTTAAATCTTCGTTTGTAAAAAGACGGGGATATAACTTATATCACTCCATTCCTCCAGCAGAAAGAGCAAGAGGTGGTTCGGCATTACTAATAAAATAAAATATAAAACACCATTTAGAATCAAATATCGAAGAAGAAACTATGCAAGTAACTACTGTAAGGATCCAAATTAAACACAGACAGCTTACTGTCTCTGCAATATATTGTCCCCCTCACCCCCCCCCCCAATATCTGATTCCTCGACTGGAATTTGATGGTACGCTCTAACTAAGTCGATTGTTGAAAACGTGGATTGCGTTAAATCTTGTATGTACGGTATCGGGTAACGGTCCGATACTGTGACGTTGTTTAGAGCCCTGTAATCTCCGCGGGATCGCCTTTACCATTTTTATTCGGAACGAGATGTAGCGGGCTTGCCCAAGGACTGTCTGAACGTCCACAGATTCCCTGCTTGATCATGTAGTCGAATTCTTTTGTGGATATCGCCAGCTTTTCTGCGCTCATTCGTCGAAGTTTGGCAAAAATCGGAGGTCCGCGAGTCACTATGTGATGGGTGACTTGATGTTTTATCGGTTTTTGTGCCTGAATCTCGTGAGTGATTTCCTTAAATTTGGTTAATAATGGAAAAATACGAGTGTCGATGACACTGGAGTTGATTACACGAACAGTGGGTGTATTATCATGAACTTTAATGGTTAATGAAAACAACGATCTTAGAGGATCTACCTAGTAACCTGCCATGCTGAATATCGACTAACAATCCTGACTGGTTCAAGAAATCGTCTAAGTTGATTCTTTGATTTCCGAAGGTTTTAAGTTGCGACCCGTTCGCTGCATATACTCGTAAGTAAAAATCAGGGTTGTGTATCCTCTCGGAATTTAATTTTTTCGTCTTAAATTCTTCCCACTTGGGACAGTTCGTTTTACAATTTCGGACTAATGGTAAATAATTTTATCGCAACGTGAGATTATTGTGAGTTCGTGAATGAATTGGAAAACGATTATCATTTATTTTTCACTAAAATTTCCTTTTATATCCACTATATTGTTTTGCGCTGCTATCGCGACCAAAGTAGATTGTTTGACGACAAAACCATTTGCTAATTTGGATTACGACAATTAGATGGCAGACCTCGGAGAAAAATAATAATAAAATAACAAAGCATAGAAATCAAATATTACTTGAATTTATTAAACAACAGTAGTTTCTTTGATAGTATAAAAGTCGAGTAACAATAATAAGGTAAGTAAATTCTGATTTAAATCTTGAAGGTGGAACGCCACAGCTCATGGCATTTTGGTTGCAAAATACACGGTGAAAGTATAAAGATTGATGCATTTGTGAATGGTAAGGTAACCGAAGATGAATAGAGCAGTGGTGGGTCTGCCGTCTTAAGACCACATATGTAGAAACAGTAGACTTCCCGTTATTAAATGAGACGGTATTCAACAGCAGCGGACCAGCGCAAGGTAGGGACAAGTGGGAATCGAACTACCGACACAAGCTGAGCATTACGATGAGGCTACCAGCAATAACAAGAGAAGATCCCAGTAGAACCAGATGCTGGACTTGCAATAAGCTGAGAAACACATGGTTTTCTCCAATGTGACGTAGATCGATACAGGAAGCAAGGGTATTGGCGACGGTCAGAACCAAACATGAGCGGCAGAGTTAAGCTAAAACAAGTCAGTTTTGAGGAGTGAAAGCTGACTCCCACAATCAAATCCTTCAAAACCTCCATCCACATTTCGCAATTAGGTAGATATGGTGATACTTTAATGATAACTGGCATTACTGGTAGAAGAAAATACGCCATTCTCACACAACTCAAATTCAATGCCTGCTAACACAACAAATTATAAACTTGTGTTCCAGAAATTTTCTAGGATAAAACACTCTTTGTGCCACTACATGTGAACCTATTTTTTAATTTTAAAGAACTTAATTTTACTTTAATTTCGGCTGAAAACATGCCTACATAAAGAAACTTTAGTAAATTTTTGACGAGTATCTAAATGGTCGATAATGTATTTTTTTTTGCTAATTTCAGTGTCTGATTTATTCCAATATTCCATGGAAACATGGAATGGTTTGTAAACATGGAAATTATTACATCAAGGAAATGGAATTACAGAAGGTTTGTGGAACGAATTACGACAAACAAGCCGAGACTAAATAAATAAATGAAACTTGGCGGATCAAGTGAAATTTTTATGATGAATTCTTGAATATATTTTAGACGAAGTTTTGGAATATCGACTGCTACCTTCCATGTAAAATATTAATTTAAAGGAATTGTGAGAAAAAAGTAATAACTAAGTCTTGTGTAAAAATATATTTTCACAACTTTTTGTGGTCACCACCGAAAATTTAACTCAAGCGGTCTATTTATTCTGCTATCGAATGCAATATTGCAGTAGGGTTATTCACAACGAAACCGGAGCAACATCTTTTTTGAAGGGGAGTTCTATTACGTGTTCTTCCTTGTCAGTATGTGCACCACTCGACATGCTTGAGATCGATCGACATCAAAGTATCTCTAGATTTCCACTACTTTTTCCACGATATGATGGATGTGCAACTAATTTTAACTTTTACAATTTTTACTTTCGATTACTTAGTAAAATTAAATATAGAAATCATGCAAAAATTTTGATCTCGAGGTTTTTGCAGATTTATCTTTCACTATATCGCCGAAGTCAAAAAAATACTTTTTAAAAAATCTCTGTGTGTTCATGTGTTTGTGCAGACTCGTTTAGTGTCCTCTATACAGCCCAGGCGGTTTATCCGATCGGGATGAAACTTCATACCTAAGCTTTTTTCATTAATTCGGAGATCGCTGTGATCCCAGTTTTTGGCCGAGATCGGTGCACCGGTAATGGCAGCTCGTTTTATGGAAATATATAGAAAAATATAACATTTACGAGAAAAACGATTACGACCTACAAGATTCTAAATTAAATTTGCAACAATATCGGCCCAGATTATTTTTCTAAAATTTAGCCGCAAATGACGATTTTCGCCAAAAAAAACTGTTTTAAATAAAAATTTCATTCAGTTTAATTTTTACACTTGTATAAATTAGAAGATTCCAGTGAATTTTGGCCGAAATCGGTCCATTGGAAGTAGCAGGTGGCAGCTTCCGTAGAAGCTTTTCCAATTTTTGTAATGTAGATTACATTTTTACCCAGGGTTGTTGACCTTGTTTGTTTTTTGAAATTTAAGCAGGTATAATTATTTTTGATTTTATGAGACAATTTTTATCAAACCCGTAGGTTCCATTTTCCGCTTTAGAAATAAGAGTGGTGTATTCGAGATCTATGTACATTTAACGTAAAAGATAGTCGGGCGTTGACTACAACAAGTACACCCTTCTATTTTTTAAATTACTACTATGAAATTAAAATTTAAAATTAATTTAAAATTTAGTCACATCTACAATAAAAATTAAATAGCGACTAATAATATATATAACTTAAAAGATTATTTGCACGCCATCTCTTATCAAATAGATTTGTTTATCGTGATGGAAGATTTTAATCGACCATGACAGTGTACAATTTTTATTTTTCATAGATCTATCAAACGTCACATACAATTCCCAAATACAGTGTTTACGAAATCTTGCCAATGGAAATTTAAATGTCGTGAATATCGTTATAAAAATGTACCAACTGAGAATGAAAATATGAAGTGTGATGAAACAGTTCTTTCTCTTGACAGAGAAATTATTATTTTTTAAAAGACACGATCACGACTTTCTCTCGTTTGCGGAAACGAGCATACATCATCCAATCCAACGACTGCGACCGTGCAGTTACGAAACAATTATCGATTTATAAGCGATGGGATCGAAAGAAAAGTATAGAGTAAATGCGGTAACCAACGGACTTTAAAACTTATTTGTAAGATTCACCTGGAAAAAAATACAACGGCAATTAAATAAAGGGTGTTTTTTTAAGAGGTTGCCGATTTTTTTTTTGAATAAAACACATATAAAATTATAAAATGACCAAAATTTTTTTTTATTTGGTAGATAATTTTTTGGCATTTAACATTTAAACACAATTTCTGGCATATGGCTACCACGACTATTTTTCACAAATGTCATTCTGGAGGTCCAATTTTCCAGCACTTTTTCAAGCATTTGAGGGCGTATGTCAGCAATGACACTTTGAATATTGGTTTCCAAAGCGTCAATCGATTGAGGTTTATCCACATAAACCAATGACTTCACGTATCCCCACAAAAAGTAATCGAGTGGCGTCAAATCGCACGAACGCGGAGGCCAATTCACCGGACCATTTCTCGAAATAATGTTGTCGTTGAAAGTTTCTTTCAATAAGTCGATTGTTTCACGTGCTGTATGGCAAGTGGCACCATCTTGTTGAAACCGCATTTCATTCATATCCATATCTTCAAGATTTGACAACAAAAACTCATTTAACATGGTTCTGTATCGATTTCCATTCACGGTAGCGCGTCGTCCTTCCTCATTTTTAAAGAAATATGGACCGATGATCCCACCAGCCCATAGACCGCACCAAACAGTACATTTATCAGGATGCATTGGTAATTCTAGAACGGCGTGTGGATTATCTTTGCTCCAAATGCGACAATTTTGTTTATTGACGTATCCATTTAACCAAAAATGCGCCTCATCACTGAAGAGAATTTTACGGTAAAAAAATGGATCTTCGTTCAATTGATTTAACGACCAATCACTGAATTCACGGCGCAAACGATGGTCGTGTGGCTTTAATTCTTGCACCAATTGAATTTTGTATGGCACCAAACCCAAATCTTTACGTAAAATTTTCCATAAAGTCGATGGACAAAGTCCAATTTGCTGAGCACGACGACGAATCGATAAATTGTCGTTTTCTTCGACACTGGCCTCAACGACAGCAATATTTTCTTCTGTACGAACTCTTCTCATTCTTGTCGGTGGCTTGGCATCCAAAAGAGTGAATGTAGACCGAAATTTGGTAATTACGTTCTTTATGGTGGTCTCTGACGGACGATTATGTGCACCATAAAATTCACGAAGTGCTCTATAAACATTTTTAATTGAACACTGATTTTGAAAATAAATTTCCACGATTTGAAAACGTTGTTCTGGAGTTAACCTATTCATAATGATTTGCCAAACAATACTGAGTAGAAATGCCACTTTGAGCTGTCAAAACAACTGTCATAAAATAAAACGACATCTATCGGAAAAACAAACCTCCTAAAAAAACACCCGTTATTATAGTTTTGGGTCATATTGCATTTATTGCTTTAAGTTGAAACAAATATTCGGAATGGTCCCGAACTCTGGATGTATATGGTAAACCGCGCCACGAGTAATAAATGAAAACACTGGATATTTTAATTCAATTAAAACCCAATCTCAGTTTTGTACGGTAATGAAAATGTTTTCATGTATACTTTCCAGCTGGCCCGATTTAATCTAGCTTCCATTTCCATCATCCACTCAGACTCACCCCTAATGAACCTGGTTCACATTTAATCAGCTCAATAGATTTAAGGGTAAAATACATCAGTTGCCATGAACTGTTAAATTAATTTATCCATGAAATGATTGACCAAATTTTAGAAGATGTCATCAAAATATATGTGGTTCTAATTTTTATTACCATTTTTATAGAGATGGCACTGCGAATTCGTAATTATGGTTTTCAAACAAACATTTTATATTTTTTGTGCGACTTGTATGAATCACAGATTTGCTTGTCAACATTTCTGACTAACTAAATTGATGGTTTGTTTACTCCTGTCGTTAATAGATGGCACAATTAATTTTTTTTCCGATGTATGATTATAAATTGCCAAATAAATTATAATTTTTCAATAACAACGATTTAATAATCAGCGACTGATGAATCTGAACTAATTTTTCAATTTCGAACTAAAATTCATGCACTTGTTGGTATACAGACATTAGCGACATCTCTCAATAACTGGGATGGACTAAACATTAATTTAGTTTTAAATTAACAGTTAATGCTGCCTACCTCACCCCTACATAGTTGTCTAAATTTCTACATATTTGGCTAACTACATTGATGGTTACTTCGTTCCAATTATTGATAGACGTCTCTAATGTTCATAAACCAAAGAGATCCTGATATTAAATTGATAAGTTCTAATTTATTTAACAAATTTTAATTAAACATCAGACGCGGTGTATTTTATGCCATATATAAAGAACTAGTACTAGTTGGTCGGAAATTTGGACAAAATAATCAACGTCAGCCACACGTTATCAAAACTGTAATACCGTGTGCTTGATAAGAATTTTTTCGACTAGATTATTGACTAAATTAATTTAACCTTTTCTTTTATTCTAATACTATGGGGCTGACACTGATTTTTTTGGTCTAAATTATTGACTAAGTAAGTTGATTGTTAGTTCAAACTAGTCATTCATAAATGGCACTAAACAAACCACGTTTGATGTTTAATTAAAATTGGCTAGATTAATTAAGATTTATCAATCACTTAAGAATTTCTAATCTGCAATTAATAAATCTGAACTAAATTTCAGTTTTGAACAAAATATCAGGCACATTTTGATTTATGACCTTAGAGACATCTTTCAATAACTGCTACGAACTAGCCACTAATTAATTTAGGTAGAAATTTAGACAAAACATCGATGTTAGGCAAACAATTCGCAAATTTAATCGATGGAGGTGAACTACACTTGTACAAACCAACGGCAGTTGGTAATTTAGTCGAAAAAATCGGTGTCAGACACACAGTATAAGCTACTACTCGTAGTTGTCGATGTTGTCTATGTGGTCGATGTTGTCTATGTGGTCGATGTTGTCTACAAGTAATCAACATTGTCTATGAGTTATCGGTATTGTCTACGAAGAACCGGCGTTGTCGACGAGTTACTACACTTCGACCATCGCTACTAATCGTCTACCAATTTAATCTACTGATTAAATCCCAGAATTGTGCATGACGATGTATACCTCTGCACTTTCTAAAAATGGAATGAACTAGTGCAGGAGAGCTTTAAACCTTCTTGGATATAGTTATCGTCAAAAGGTTTTGCCCAAACCATCTTTTATCTTTGGAAAGTTAATTCGTTAATTCGAATCAAGGTAATGCTAATTTCAGTTGCGTTCTGGGTTGTAATTTTGTTTCCAGAAGGGAAAAATCCATTTTAAATATCATTCCAACAAATTGGTCTTAAGATAGTAAATCTGAACATTCTATCGATTGTCAAATTTAACTACGGGTCCTAAGAGTCCTAAATTATGATGAATATTCGTTATTATAGATTTTATAAAACCAACTAGGCTGACTTTAATGCGATTACCACAAACTGAAGTAGGACCGCTCGCTAACGCGATATATGGACGACGTTGAGCAACAGAATTAATCACGTGTCTTGTATTCTGTTGACTGGTATTTTACTGAAATTGGCTGACGCGGAAGAAACGAAATATATTTGTCCATCTTTTGGAATACTCCTTAACTGACGATAATACCTAGACATTGAAATCGACATGCCTAGGGGGGGGGGGGACCCCCTTGCTTATTATTGATATTTTCTAGATCCAAATTTCTAGTTTTAATCAATAGTAGTCGTTTTAGTATTGTCCGATGATTTTATTTTATTTTATGCAGCAAAACTCTGCAGTAATTTCACATACATATAGCGCCAAGCCTGACTAAGTTCTACGTACTTCACTACACGTGGAGCCGAATTCCAACAATCTCTCGTTTGGAGAGCCAAGATAATCGAAGTCGATATTTTAGATTAAGAGCACAAAATAATTCTAATGAATTATTAAATATTATTTAATTTTTTCATTTCTTTTCGATAGCCGCATTGTCCGTTTTTACTTTTTTTCAGCACTAGTTTCAAATCTGTTTGCTTTAAGCAGACCAACGGTTGGTTTCTCCTTTTTTGCGGCGGGGTATCTTTTTCCTTAACTTAAGTACAAATAGATTCAGCCATTTCATTTTCTTAATTTATAGTTTATTTATTTTATTTATTTATTTGTTTATTTATTTATTTATTTATTTAAAGAAATCTATCCTGTGAGTTACATGGATGACTTCAGAATTTAATTTAAAACAAAAATATTAAAACAAATAAAATAAAGAAAATTAAAACCCAGAAATATATAAATCAAATCTTGATTTAACAATTAAAAATTTTAAAAATAATTCTTAAGTATATTTTTGAACTTGTCCTTTCATAAATTAAAGTCAAATAGGTCGTCGACGATGTTGAACGATTTAGACGACCTATTAATGGGGTTATTTTCTCCATAGTTTGTGGAATGGTGTTCAAGTGCTAAAAATTCATTTTCGAAATGTTCTGCAAGGCACATGAATTGATATGTTTTCCAAAATGTATGCTGAATCAATGTGACCAAGCAAAACGTTACCAATGAAAGCCGCACCTAAGAGAAGTCGTCTATTTTCAAGCGTGCATATTTTGTAATCCGTGCATCTTGTTGAGTATGGAGGTAACCGAGCCACATTTTCATGGAATGGTAAATTGTGGTCGTAATTCCAGTCACTTTTTTTAACAAGAAAATCAGAAACTTCTTTTGAATGCTTTCAATTCTTTTAATGTGTGCTGTACACAATTCAATTCTTTTAATGTATGCTGTATTATGGATTCCAGACCGGTACAGCGTATTCCAGATGAGATCGAACGTAAGCGAAATAGAGTGAACATAAGGTTTGAATATCTTTAAATTCACCTCTCCACCTTTTAACAAATCCAAACATGGCATTACCTCTCGCAATACAATTTTCAATATGCCTATTGAAACTAGCATTCTCGACAAATGTAGCACCTAGATCTATGACCTCATTAACTCTTTGCAATACTTCGTTGTTGACTTTGTAGGAAGTAATTAGCGGATTTCTCGGAAAAACATGATCTTGCATTTCTTAATATTTAAGTAAAGCGAGTTTCGATCACACCACTCACTTAATCTATCGATGTCCTCTTGAAGTTTCTTCGTATCTAGCATTCCATTAACAGTTCGAAAAATTTTCACGTCATCAGCAAATATGAGCACGTTTGAGTTTTTGATTATCTCGGTTATTTGATCTATAAAAACAATAAATATCCACGGTCCGATGTGCGATCCTTGGGGAACACCAGACGTAACTTTAATAACGTTTGATTTCTCATTTCCCATTATTACAAATTGCCGCCGGCTTGATAGATAGGACTTGAACCAATTTATGCAATCGAGTGAAAACCCAAATGCGAATAAACTGTGGAGTGCTTTTTGATGGCAGATGGAATCAAATGCCTTACTCAAATCCGTGTACACTACATCTACTTGATGATGGTTTTCTATCTCATTAATTATTTTACTGGTGAATTCAACCAGATTAGTTGATGTGGATTGGCCAGGCATAAACCCATGCTGGTTTGTTGATATATGACGTGCAATTGTGGATTTAAAGTTGTTGCATAAAACTAATTCAAACAATTTTTGAATTAATGATGTAGTTGATATTCCTCTGTAGCATGTAACGTTATCTCGTTTGCCCGATTTAAAAATTGGTGTAATTTTTGAAATTTTCCATTTTTCGGGAAACACCCCGGTGCTCAAGGAGTGGTTGAATAGGTAACATAATGGAAATGCTAAAATGTCAGCGTACTCCTTCAGAATAGAAGAGGGAATATTGTTATCTTCATATATAACAGGAGGAGTTATTGTTACGTTGGTATTGCTGGGTTGTTCGTACAATCCACTAGTAATGCTTGGTTTATAGACTGATTGGAAAAACTTCGCGAACATGTCAGCTATATCTTTGGAGTTTGAGGAGCTGGTACTGTTATATGTCATATTTGCAGGGTATCCGTCAATTTCGCGTTTATTCCTAAAGTATTTCCAAAAATGTTTTGGATTTACTTTGATTTTTTCTTGAATTTGATTGAGATACGACCTGTATTTTGATTTGAAGTAAATTTCAAATTCGTTACTATGTTGTAGAAACATTGTTTTGTCGGCTTCTAACCCGCTTTTCAACATTTTGGCATACGCTATCGACTTCCGATTTTTTAAGTTAACTAGTCTATCATCGAACCACTGAGGGTGAGCTTTTTGTGGTTTACAGCACATAGGTACGAGTACATAAAGTTCGAAGCTTAGCTGCATAATGTCATTAAATTTATCAACATTTTCGTTTATATCATTGGAATTGAGAGTTGTTTGCCAGTTGATGGATTCTAGGTAACTTTGTAGCCCCGCACGATTTGTTTTTTTGAAGATGTATTTGATTGGTTGTAAGTGTTCCGAACTCGCCATTAAATTAGTTGAGTCAAATACAATATCTAAAGACTTGTGATTGATATCGTTAATTACAAAAGGTAACACGGATTCTGAAATTTTGAAAGTGTCAATGTCGTTGCTGAAGACAAGATCCAGTAATCTATCACGATTATTAGTAATTGTGTTTATCTGGTTCAAATTATAACCCAGCATGGCGTCCACAAATAAAGATTCAGCATCTGTTGTTATATTGTTTGGAAAAATACAATTTAGTTCCGGGTCCAGATTCCATATTATATTTGGAAGGTTAAAATCACCAAGCACAAGAACTAAATCTGACGAGTTAGCTGTATTAATAACTTCATCAATCGCCACCACCCGATTTCTTTGAGCTAGTTTCGAGAGATCGATCGCATCTGTGGACAACGTAATCATGGCCAAAAAATTCACTGCTCATTATGCCCGGTTTTAATGAAGTTTAACAAATTACATAGATTAGGTAGTTTGATTTTAAAACGAAGTTATAGAACTTAGATGCTTTTGATGCCATTTTGTTGACGTTTTGATAGTAAATTGCATATTTCTCATAAACCAACCTTTTCTTGAATTTTATGGATTGATTTACTTTTAGAGTAGTAGTGTAGGCTCGAGCTCTCATTAAAAGCGAGTGTAGTCTATCATTAGCCACTGGTGAAAAATATCTAAATGATTGGGTGTGTCTTGAAATTGCAACTATGGCATGGGGTACACTATCGAACAGCCCAAGTGGTTGAGAATTGATTCTAATAGATATCACATTTGGTGAGGTTAATCCTTGTGCTTCGTGGATAGTCATGACTTTACTAGATTCTGGTATCTTAAGCTGGGAGATTAGTTGTTTAACAGCTTTGGTAAAGGTTAGATAGAATGTGTTATCCAACAGAGGTATCGACATCAGAGTTGACTACTGATGTTAGGGTAGTATTCCGTTAGAGCAGATGTAACATCAGCTGGGCATCTATACGTCACATTCAAGTATTCCGACTTTGTTACGAATGCGCTTGCATCGGAAAATTGCATGTTGACATGATGTAATCTGTCAATATATGGTATTTGCTTTTTATCACCCAGAAGATATATTTTAGAACATTTACTAAGGATAACCACGAGTCCTATATATCCAGCATGCACCATCATGTACTCATCAATAAAAACTGTATCGTAGGTCCGATTTCCATTGATTAGATATGAGGCAATCGTAAAATCAGTGTTTTCGTGCTCACAACGAGATGTTACCTTTAATTTAATATCAGCAAGTCCTTTTTTTGTAACACATAAAACAAGATCACTGCCAAGTTTATGCATGCTTATAATCCAGGTTGCTTTACCGCATCCAGGTACACCCTGAATATTTGTAATATCCGGCATCTTTATGTTTTCCTTAAGATAGATATTGTTTAACGAGTTGTATGTCTGGTGTTCCAACATAATTTCCGTACCCGATAAACACAAAATGTTCTTACATGATATCCTTGTTTATAATTCCCCCAAATTATATTCAAAAAAAAAAAATAATAATGCTGATGGTGATGGTGACTCCCCGCGTGTGGTCAGGGAGGGGTGATTGGTCGTTGGGAATTATTATTATTATTATTAATATTTTATTGTCAAATCGAATTCTTGTATCAAAATTTGTGTTACGCCAGTTTGAAATTTATTTGCGGTCATAATTGAAAACATCGAAATTTTTGCAGAAAACTTTAAAACAGGAAGTCAAAATTAAATTTGAACCTATAACATTCTGCAAACATAATCAAAATCAGAACTTCTTTGAAAACTGTAGAAAAAATTTAATAGTTACATCAATATGCAACAGACAGAATTCAATTTAAATGTGTTATGTATATTGCAAGCATAAGAAAATAACCGATTTAGACCTGTTTATCTGACAATGACAATGACTGGAAAAATGAAAGTAAACAATCGTGTTTAAAGCGCAATCTGAAGTTGAATGGATATTTGTCTTGTGGTTTGCATACACGTTCACATACACAAGCTTTATTTATTGTTATTATTGCACTTTTAGTTTTTTTTAGTGTAAAGAACTATCTGAGGTAAAAAGACATTATACCGTAAGGCATTACCTTTATAAATCAATATGTTATTCTGCTTCGTTTATGTCCGGATAGCTATACGCGTATATAAAAGTTACAGTTGACCGGAAATCGTTTAAATCCCAAACAGTTTGTGTTAAAAAATTTCTCGCAGGAAAAGTGGGTGTGTCAAAACTACCAACACATAAACTTAATATAATTAATTACCAATGCATTGTTACCAGAAATATCCGATTCATTCTGGTATTAGATTGTGTCTCACTATGCAGAGTAAAGTTTTTGGGGTCATGAAATAGACAAAATCAGTAAAATAAATTCATTTGGTTTCAAACTATAACAGCAATAAAACAAATTATCCATAAACACTTGAGCTTAATAATGTGCAAGAACTAGAAAGCACATTTTAATCGACGATTTTAATGCAAATAGTTTTAATTATGGTATAGAAACCAGTTAGCAATTTTCCGACATTGTATAATAATGTGTAATAGTTTTGACTTGTGTGTATCACGTTTATGTGGAGTGATTTTGGCAAGGAAAAAATCGTCATTGTCTCTTTATAGTTAATTACGATAGAGCATGATAGAGTAGTTTGGCACTGATAGTAAAAGATCCTTGACATTATAAATATGTCTGTTATAAATCAAATGAGATGCGATTCTATTTATTTACCATAGATGAGATTTTTAATTCAAAATGTGTATTAAAACTCTATGGTTAAAATATAACATGATATGGACAATATACCATAAATCAGATGGTATTATTGTGAAAATTGTAGTCGAATGCTATATCGTCAACTTTGTTGTATTTCGTTAAAATGTGCCTTAATTTAGTTTTGACTGCCAACTAAGTTTTACGTCGGTTAAACAGTAGTTAACTCTTTTTTTATTTATAAATTTTAATTACACATTAGGCACAGTGTTAGCCGAAGTAGTGCACAATAAAATAGTGAAATACAAATAAAAAGTGATAGAAACTAGTAAATTAACAAAACGCAGTCACCTATGGTCTAGTGGTTGTTTCAAACAAAAAAATTGAGGCAGAAGAGATTGCAATATTCGAATGTAAATTGCAATTTAAGATACATTCACGCTATGCGTTTCATTCGTGCATTATTTATTTTGACAATATTTTTTCTAATTTAAAAATGGGGCTATTTTGATGTATGGTTATCCAACGAATGTGAAGAAAATGCTAATCTTTTGCTAGTTTCATTAATTGTGATTGTGTTAGTGATATTACCTGAATAAGACGGAACATTATCGAAGATTAGAGTTTTCTTAGACGTATTTATTAAATCCTATTAAAATTAATTGAATAATATTAATTAACCGCTTTATTTCGACTAGTTACTTAAATTTTTGATTTGATTCAAAGATGTTCATATTTAGACATCAAAAATAAATAGTGTTCATAATTCTAACCAACAAGTTATACAATATAATAGATAACACAATCTTTAAGGAATTCTCGAAAAAGAGGTATTCCTAGAGATCTTAACACAACCTCAGGTATATGGGGTGTTAGTTGGAGGCCTTGTTAGTTAAAAATATATTCAGTTGCTCCCCATCCAAGGGAGGGGACATTTAATAAAAGTTTGTATTATGAGCAAATATAATAAAAATGATTAGGCCATCTGGGATATCCTTAGAGATCTTAACACAACCTCATGCATATGAGGTGTTAGAAGGGGACAATAGTTATTAGAAAAAATATTCAGGAGCTCCCCATCCAGGGGTGGAAACAGTTTATAAGATTTTGTATTATGACCAAATATAACAAAAATTCTTAAACCACATGAGATATCCCTATAGATCTTAACACAACCTCAGGTATATAGGGTGTTAGTTGGGAACCATGCCAGTTAGAAAAAATTATCAGGAGCCTCCCATCCAGGGGTGGGAACAGTTTAGAGGATTTTATATTATGACTAAATATAACAAAAATTCTTAAACCAACTGAGATATCCCTAGAGATCTTAACACAACCTCAGGTATATGGGGTGTTAGTTGGAGGCCTTGTTAGTTAAAAAATATATTCAGTTGCTCCCCATCCAGAGGAGGAGACATTTAATAAAAGTTTGTATTATGACCAAATATAATAAAAATTGATAGGCCAACTGAGCTATCCCCAGAGATCTTAACACAACCTCAGGTATATGGGGTATAAGTTGGGAACTATATCAGTTAGAAAAAACTATCAGGAGCCTCCCAACCAAGGGTGGGAACAGTTTACAGGATTTTGTATGATGATCAAGTATAACAAAAAAAAATGAACCACATGAAATATCCGTAGAGATCTTAACATAACCTCAGGTATGGTGATGGAGTGTTAGTTGGAGACGATGTCAGAATAAATATATATTCTGTTGCTCCTCATCCAGGAGAGGGGTCATTTCCCTGGATGTAGAGCAACTGAATATGTTTTTTAACTGACATGGTCTCCATATACCTGAGGTTGTGTTAAGAACTCTATGGATATCTCAGTTGGTTTAAGAATTTTTGTTATATTTGGTCATAATACAAAAATCTTTAAACTTTTCCCACCCCTGGATGGGAGGCTCCTGATAACTTTTTATAACTGACATGGTTTCCAACTAACACCCCATATACCTGAGGTTGTGTTAAGATCTTTGGGGATATCTCAGTTGGCCTATCAATTGTTATTATATTTGGTCATAATACTAAATTGTATGAATTGCTTCCACCCATGGATGGGGAGCTCCTGAATATTTTTTGTAATAACTATGGTCCCCTTCTAACACCTCATATGCATGAGGTTGTGTTAAGATCTCTGGGGATATCTCAGTTGGCCTAATCATTTTTATTATATTTGGTCATAATACAAACTTTTATTAAATGTCCTCTCCCCTGGATGGGGAGCAACTGAATATATTTTTTAACTGACAAGGCCTCCAACTAACACCTCATATACCTGAGGTTGTGTTAAGATCTCAAGAATTTTTGTTATATTTGGTCATAATACAAACTTTTTATTTAATGTCCCCTCCCCTGGATGAGGAGCAACAGAATATATTTTTTTACTGACAAGACCTGAGGTTGTGTTAAGAACTCTATGGATATCTCAGTTGGTTTAAGAATTTTTGTTATATTTGGTCATAATATAAAAACCTTTAAACTGTTCCCACCCCTGGATGGGAGGCTCCTGATAACTTTTTCTAACTGACATGGTTCCCAACTAACACCCCATATACCTGAGGTTGTGTTAAGATCTTTGGGGATATCTCAGTTGGCCTATCAATTGCTATTATATTTGGTCATAATATTAAATTGTATGAATTGTTTCCACCCCTGGATGGGGAGCTGCTGAATATTTTTTGTAATAACTATGGTCCCCTTCTAACACCTCATATGCATGAGGTTGTGTTAAGATCTCTGGCGATATCTCAGTTGGCCTAATCATTTTTATTATATTTGGTCATAATACAAACTTTTATTAAATGTCCCCTCCCCTGGATGGGGAGCAACTGAATATATTTTTTAACTGACAAGGCCTCCAACTAACACGCCATATACCTGAGGTTGTGTTTAGGTCTCAAGAATTTTTGTTATATTTGGTCATAATACAAACTTTTATTAAATAATCCCACCCCTGAATGGGGAGCAACTGAATATATTTTTTTACTGACAAGGCCTCCAACTAACACCCCATATACCAGAGGTTGTGTTAAGATCTCTACGGATATTTCATGTGGTTTAAGAATTTTTGTTATATTTGGTCATAATACAAAATCCTGTAAACTGTTCCCACTCCTGAGTGGGAGACTCCTGATAATTTTCCCCATATACCTGAGGTTGTGTTAAGATCTCTGGGGATATCTCAGTTGGCCTATCAATTTTTATTATATTTGGTCATAATACTAAATTGTATGAATTGTTTCCACCCCTGGATGGGGAGCTCCTGAATATTTCTTCTAATAACTATGGTCCCCTTCTAACACCTCATATGCATGAGGTTGTGTTAAGATCTCTAAGGATATCCCAGTTGGCCTAATCATTTTTATTATATTTGGTCATAATACAAACTTTTATTAAATGTCTACTCCTCTGGATGGGGAGCTCCTGAATATGTCTTCTAATAACTATGATCCCCTGGATGATAAGCAACTGAATATATTTTTTAACTGACATGGTCTCCAACTAACACGCCCAATACCTGATGTTGCGTTAAGAACTCTAGGGTTATCTCAGTATACCATTTCTAAAATAGGATTTCTAAAAATAGGAGTTCCCTGGCTTTGGAGCTTGATATTATTTTTCTAATTTTTTTACTCTTGGATGCTAAAATTTTCCACAGTTGCATTTTTTTTCATCCGGAACAAGAGAATGAGTGCCACACCAGAGGTAGCTGCTCAAGTATTTGCACTAACTGATGCGGAGTAGAACCAAAGTGAAGTGGCTCGGCAACTAAATTTGAGCCGATTCTCCGTTCGTCGAGTGTAGCAGAGATACGAGATTGATATTGAGAATACGAAATTGATCCCTGACCACCGGCTAGGCTGCCTTCAGTTTGCTCGAGAGCTTTTGGATTTTACAGAAGAACAATTGAGAAGAGTCCTGTTCTCTGACAAGTGCAAGATGTGTTTACATGGCAACGATGGACGAAGAAGAGTGTACAGAAGTTCAGGAGAGCAATTTTCATAATGTTGTATTGCAGAACGTGTCTCGTATGGTGGTGGATCGTGCACGTTCTGAGCAGGTATATCACTGGAGGCGAAGACAGATCTTGTGTTCATCTCTGGAGCGAATACTGGCCGCCGATCAAGTAAAGTGACTTCTCTACGGTACATTGAGGAATACTCGAGGACTACGTCGTACCTTTTGCCGGGTTTATTGGTGAAAACTTCCTGTTCATGCAGGATAATCCGAGACTGCATATGGCTGGTCTAGTGTACCAGTACCTTCAATAAGTGGATGTTCCTATGATGGAGGGGCCAGCTCGGAGCCTGGACCTCAATCCCGATTGAACATTTATGAGACGAACTGAAAAATTGAGTTCGAGCCAAAGTTATTACTCCAACGAGTCTCCAGGACCTGCAACAAGTGATCACAGACGAACGGGAGGCGATACTTCAAGATTTGGTTAAAACTTTGGTGAAATCATAGAAACATTGAATGTAAGCTGTTATTCGGGCTGGGGAAGAGAATGCACCTTATTAACAAAAATATTGTTTTTGCCGATTTCCTTGTTTTAATTCGATTTTTACTAATAATTTTCATGCTGACAAATTCACAAAAAACGTGTACTTCAGATGTTGACCTCAAAATTCACTTTGTTCGCACGGTATAAGTACAAAAAAGTATCACTGGATAGGGGCTGAAACAGACTTTGAATCTGAATTCTAGATAATTAAACAAACATTGGATTTTTGATATTTTTGAACTTCCGTTGAAAATTGATCAATGTGCATATTTTTTGCACCCAAGTGTATTGCCCCACCCAGTTTACCCTAGTATGAATTAAAATTTCTCCGGTTATCTCATTTGATTTCAATAATTCTTCCTTATGTAGTTCAGCGTGTAGTCTTTGTTACTAATCTGCCTCGGATACTGATATTATAGTTATTTTTGTAAAACTTTTATTAACCGCAATATTCGTGTTAGTGAATATTGATTAATGAAATGGTAATGATATTTTAATTTCGTTCGGTTTTTTTAAAGATAACTGCAAAATAGTTAAAATAATGTAAGTTACGTTATTTCCGCTTTGTACAGGTATCATTTTGATATGCACCAACACATATAAACGTTTAGCATAGACTTAGTAAAAACTTCACACTGCTGTATAAACATGTGAAGTTTTTGCTAATTTTTTTACTAGTAAAACTTTAGCAGTAACTTCACATGCATGGCTAACCATTACCACATCTTCATAGAAATGCTTCATAAATAATATTGCATGCAAGTTGACGATGCATTATCGTGAATCTACGTCTTGAGTTTTTTACAGGAGACGATAAAAATTTCTCAATGTTACACTAGCTGATATGAAAATAGATACTCTAGATTTGAGGATTTCAAACTTTACTTAATAATCAACGAATCGTATGGATGAGTTATTTGTGTTGTTGTGGCGTATGAAACAGTTTGTGACGACGGTTGCTTACATTCATTCTGTATAATCTGTTTCTATGAAAAATTCTGTCGTACTGTCGTGGACTCTCATTTTTATAATTTTCTTTTTTCTCTCGCATTCGTATTGTTTATTGTTTTTTATGTACACAGTGATTTTGTTGAATTTGGTTATAGGTGGTCTTTTCTTGGAAAAGTTGAACAAATCACGACTAAAAAGCTAATTTAAAATTTGGATATCAAGTCTTTATTTCATGTTGTACTGAAATCCTTATTTCTTTTAATTTTTTATTCAAGGATATACAAGTGAAAATATGGTAAATGGGATGCACAAAATATAAACAAAATGATCGTATAATACTCTCTGCTCTCTCACGGTTGTATTTATATATGACCCTAATGCTGCACCAGCACTTGTAGCACAATCCAATGAAAATGGTACTGGAATTTTTTACAAATTAATACAACATATCGGCATAGTTCAACCCCCAAAAAACTACCCCTAAGGGATGCAATTCTTCAAAACCCATATTTTTCGTTACAACATGCTTATCGCATTTCTGTTAATTTTCTGTTAATATTTGTTGTATTGTTGTATCGTACTGGGGGTGGTACTGTAAATTTTTACAAATTAACTACAACATATTGGAATAGCTCAACCCACAAAAACTACCCCCAAGCGGTGTAATTTGTACACCCTTAATTTATTACAACAGCCCACACCCACAAAAATCGATCGTAATGTATCGAACTTCATTCCTTAGCAAGAATTAGGTATCACTGAATTTATTACAACAGTACACAGTACACACAACTGTACTTATTCTGACTTTATCTAGGTGTATGTATCCGTGCCGATTCAATCAATCAATTTTGTTTAGGAAGCCGGAAATTATTAATGCAGAATTAAATATCAGGAAATTTCCAGATGTACGTGAAATAATAATATTTTGTTCTCAGGTCGCTGATTTAGAGAAGCAATTGTTGAAGACCAATACCATCATTATGATGATTATCATCAGTATATTAGAATTGTGTTGTGATCGCTAGGTGTCTGAAACCGGGTCGTTTTGTCCCAAAAAAAACCTTTCCTATCCTTCCTATTGTTATGTGTAAACAGGCTGTAGGAATAGGTCCGGCGTTATTCGGGACACTTGTCCAGTACTTGGTCCTACAGTCCAATCAATCAATCAATCAATCTCGATTTGAGGATTTTAAACCTGTCCGTCGTGGAACTGAAACTAGAAAATAAATCTAACAGTGGCGGTCTTACAGATAACGCAAGCAAACGAATTTAACGAAATTTGTAGCTACCCACTATTGCATCGTTAACGAATAAAAAAGTATCATCGGGTAACACTAAACCTGCAATGATATCCCAGCCCAGTATTTATTATAATAATTTCGTTCAATCTCGAAATTGTATTCTAGCCCAGAAATTGAATTCAAATTTGAAATATTAAAATAAAAATAAAAAATTATGTAAAAACAATAAAACTTTAAATTAAATGAACTGAATTGATTTAAAACTTAGTAGCAAAGTGGGTCAGCTCGTTGATTCTCGGTAATAACTACAAATTTTCTACTCACCATAGCGGCGACTGGACGTGTCTCAAATGTCATGTAGAACGGTTGATTTAAGTCAATGCAGTATCGATTTTATAAAATAACGAAGGGCTATTCGACATGCTCTAAAAACATGCTCAAGTAAATGTTCCAGAAGTAGATAACTACAGAAATCTTACTCTTTCGAGTAACACATGATACTCGTACGAGGACAAACAGTTTTAAAAGTTGAAGTTGTTAAAACTGGATCACAAATAAATAACGGTTCTAGCCGTTATAGTCAAATGTTGCAAAAAAAATGTATACAAAATTAATAAACAAGAGCCGAAACAAGGCAAATCTATTGGTTCACTTATCCAAATGCTCACAAAATTAGAAAATACCTGCATTTGTAATTTTGTAATTTTGTCTCTCCGCAGACCATACGCAAGTACCAAACCATTGCATTGGTAATGGAAAACACACCGAAAAGAAACATTACCTTTGGTGGAAAACAAGTTTTTATTCTGTAAACTCCTCCCTTCTCAACAAAGCCCGGCTCTATGGATTCTGGAGTAACCAACCGTTGCAAATTGTCAATAAAAATAAATCAAAAACAAATTCCATTACATTCAAAGAGGATGAACTTGTTATAAAAAAAGAACATATCATATACAAAACTCTGCATCTGGAAAGAACAGAAATAATACTTCTTATAGAATTAAACAATCCAGCAAAACAAGCAAAAATTGAAGAGATGGAAAACGATCATCAAATCAAACAACCAGAAAAAATATTCGACGGTCTCAGACGATTGCATAGAGAAGCCGGCTGGGTGTTGCATAGTTATAAATGAGGAAAATAACGCAAAATCAACAAATTACCTGAGGCTTCTGAACACAGACAAAAAGAGGAATCTACAATCAAATTAAACTACCGAAAATACTGATGAAAGTAAAAAGACACCACAAACAAAACCGTTACCAGTAATTATAAATCAAATTCAAAACTATCATAATATAAGGAAGGTTATGGATTCGAATCTGATTATCAAACAACATTGCTGAGCAGCGGAGGGCTAACAGTCTCGTATCAGTTATACTCGTATATTGCGCAGCTAAACATATTTCAAAGGAAAATGTAAAAGCCCAGCGAAACTCCAGCAAAGTAAGTGAACTGTTATGAACCACATTCTGCAAGCTACAGAAGCCAAATAACTTCAGAAGATGCAAAATAAGAAGGACTTAGTAAAAGATAATGGATAGAGTTAAGAAACACAAAAAAACGGGAATACAACCTACACACCAAAGACATCAAAGTACAGGCTTACAATATTCCGAAATTGCTAAAATCGGAAAACAAATTAATAACGGCACTGATCGCTATTGTCAAATGTTACAAACAAATTTAGACATAATGAATCAATAAGAGGAGAAACAAGACAAACTTATAAATTATCCACAAAAAAATAAAACTAGAAAACAGCATCAGGTTGTCTTGCAATAAAAGCATACAAATGAATGACATTAGAATATTAGCATGGAAGCCCAGTGCACAATTTCAACATTAGCAGAAATTGCAAATGCTCTTAAACATCCAAAAAATTGTTGTCCGAAACACACTTCACATAACAATCACATGCAACAGGATACCGAGTATAACACACAATGCACCTAGATAACACTGGAAGAGGAGGAAGCGCTATAATAGTTAAAAGCAACATTTACTATTACGAAGCGCAAAAATACGAAACAAAAGAAATACAATTAACCAGCGTCAGCATCAAGACAAAAAACCATTCACTAACGTTTTCTGCAGTTTATTGCACATCTCGATGTAACCTAAAGATAAATGACTTTATGAAGTTCCGAAAAAGTTTATTGATGGAGACTTCAATGCAAAACATACTCATTGGGGATGAAGATTAGTTTTCACTATAGGCAAGCAGCTCCTCGAAGCAGTGACAAAATGTGTTTGTAATTGGCGCTCTACTGGAGAACCATCTGTTTGGCCCACAGATGTCAATAAAATACCCGATCGTCTCGATTTATTTATAACTATACGAAATTACCGAAAATTTACGTTAGTATCGAAGAAGCTACAAAAATAGCCCAACCAAGCAATCCTACCCTGACGAATACGTGTCGCAATTGCGAGGGATTCAGAGAAGAACTTAGTAACAGAATAAAGATGAAAGTACCTCTTCAACAGAAAGAACAATTGAATGAAGATGTTGAAAAGTTCATAATAGACATACAACAATCATGGAATAATACACGCGAAAACAAAAGGGTGCAAATAGGTACAAATTACCCAACAGAAATTAGAGACGTAGTTGCAGAAAAATGTTCAGCGAACAACTAAAGGGTTTTCTAATAAGATGTTTAATTTTGATATTAAAAAGAACGAATATTTTTTAAGAGAAATCAATGAATGTTTATTTCATTGTAAAGCCAAATGGCTACCATGGCTACGCTTGCAGCACCATATCCTTTTTATGAAATTTTCCATGACCAATTCGCACAATTGTGGCTTTATATCCCCGATAACTTCACGAATTCCATCATTAAGGTTTTGAATCGACTGTGAAGCATTGGCATATACTTTATCTTTCATGTGGCCGCAAAGAAAAAGGCTCAAGCTGTTAAATCACAAAATCTCGGTGGCCAATTGTGATCACCTCTTCGAGAAATAACACGGTCAGGAAACTTCTCTTGCAAAATTGAAATTGTTTCGTTGCTTGTGTAACACGTAGCGCCGTCTTGCTAAAAATAAACGTCAGCCTCATTTTCGAATAAGTTAGGTCCAATCACACCGCCAGCCCAAAAACCGCACCAAATAGTGACACGTTGAGGATGGAGAGGCTTTTCAACAATCATTCTTAGATTTTCTGAGCCCCAAATGCGACAATTCTGCTTATTAACGTAGCCTCCGAGGAGAAAATGGGCCTCATCACTAAAGATGATTTTTCGATGAAAATCCTGATCATTTTGATGCATTTGAAGGACCATATCACCAAATATACGACGTTTATGGTGACCGGCTTGAGTTCTTGTGTTAACTGAACTTTCAAAGCCTTAAGACCTAAGTTTTCATGCAAAATACGGTGTAATGTCGTTTGTGGAATATCTAATTCCAAAGAACGATGAGGAATCGACAAACCTTGGTTTTCGTCAACACTACGGGCTACAGCAGCAATATTCTCAGTTGTTCTTGAGCTCAAATTTTTCCACCACTTTCACTATTGCCGGCCGAGAAGGTGCTTCACGACGACCCAAAAGAGCTTTAGTTTTGCGAACTGTCACTGCAAAATTTTCACCATTTTTGTTGAAGCGTGTATCGTACCATTTTTAGTAATGGCGTAGTTTTTACTTGTCAAATGTCAAAAGATGACAGACACTCTTATTGGAAAACGCTTTACAAGAAATAAAAGAAACTAAAGATTAAGAAATCAACCTGATGTCTCTTGCGGAAATGATTAAACAAATAAATCCACGAAAAGCGCAATTTGTCCTGATAACAGGAAAAGTCCTTAAACAACTTTCCAAAATTAGTATTAAAAAATTGAACACTACAATCAACGAAGCATTTAGCATCAAATATAAAGGTATTAAAATTTGCGGAAGTGATTACGATATACAAAAGCCAGGAAAACCACCCAACGAAACCAATGTGTAATAGACCAATACCACTATTAACGATTTTGTCAAAATTATTTGAAATTTCCATTAAAACGGATGAAACCGCTAATTGAAGGTAAATAACTAGTCACAATCAGATCACTCATTAAAGACTTTAGACTTACCGTCGATAAACAAACCAACATCGCAACTTATTAGAGAGGATTTCGGGACCCTTGTTAGTTTATTTACTCACACAAAAATTAGATAAAAAGGCGATATATGAATGAGCTAATGAAATATTAAATGTGGAGTTCCCAACCTTCCAATCACTGATGGAATGTCAACTATGATATTACAAGTCATTCCTTTAGAAAAAATCCTTTTTCAATGCTGTGATAAGATGTTCAGTTGTAAAGATAGAAATCACCCATTATTCAAGTGCCCTAAGTTCAAAAATATGATGAATGAGAACCAAAAAAGCTAGTCAAGAAAGAGCAGCTGCTTCAATAATTTAAGCGAGGCTCACTTTGTAAATCACTTCCAATCCAAGTGAAAATGTCATTATTTATTGTATTCCCAAAGAAACACAATTCAATCTTGCACTCGCCAACAGCCCAATTTTGACCAATATGTCACCTTCAGTGTTCAATCTAGTCATACTATCAACCGCTATGGTAACGTGCGACTTGCTGTAGTTTAACAAACTAGGAATCAATTTTGGAAGTCCGAAGAAGTTTCTAAGTCTGTTTTTTATGTTGCTCGAACTTCAAAGCTGCGAGAATTTGTTCAAAACAATCACTATAAAGTTAAATGACAACCATCACATGCTGAAATTACCCTATAAACCAGAGCCGAACCTACTAGATTCACTTAGTATTTCTATCAAATGGTTACAAACTATAGAGTAAAAGTCCTCGAACAACTCAAGTTTGAAGCACCAGAGGCAACCAAGTAAAGGCAAATTTATCAATTCCAAGAACAAAACAAATTTTGTCAGAAGCAGACATTTTTGAAAGCCTCACACTCGTGTCTCGTTACATTATCAAAATCGAGAGTTTTTCCAAGTATTGTGGCTGCAAGAATTAGGTTTCGAAGTCAGATTACCAACCAAAATTAATGGTTGTTAATTGGCTAAAATAAAGGTTGCACCCATCAAGAATATTTCGCTGTCCCTGTTACAGTTCAAGGTGCGTTACTCTTAGCCAGATTGATTAATCATGTTCAATAAGTCCTGACTGTTCTATAGGCAATCAGTTATTAAGATGAACGTGAACCGTGCTTCCGAAAGTCAGGAAGTAGCTGCCGCTGTTAAACTAACTTTCATCAGTTCTTTACGATAATGATACAAAATACACCAATACTTTCTTTCAACATATAACAATTTGTACCGTATCATTAATCCAAGGTTTCGCGCACTGGTTTAACATCACCACCGATTTGACATTGTTCAAGGTAGTGAAACATTTTATTTTATTTTTGAAAATAGCTCGCGCATTACTGAATAAATTTCTACACTTGAGACAATTTCAAGACCTTCATATGTAAATGATAGATTTTGTTTATCGTGGTATCTCGTTTGCGTACGCATACAACAACATTCATAATGGTACAATTATTAGAGCTAGCGATATAGCTATTAACTAGGTAAATGATTATTAAAACCTTGTGGCCGAATGAATCATACCGCGATATAACAAATAATATGTAATGTAAAAATAATAATTGGTTTAATGATTTGGATTAATAAACCGTTAAAATTTGGCGTTGATATTGAAATTTTAATTTAATTTCACGATTTATTTGATTTAGAAAATTAGATATTAGCTTAAGAATTCTAACTCATTTTGGTGGTTTTGTGCAAGAGACGGAAATAAATTATAATATTTTTTTTTTTGTTATATTTAACAATTACAAGCATATTTTTATTATTTCGAGAGGCGCATTTACTTCTTTATAAGAATTATTTATGGTTCGAATTCAAGTTTAATTCCTGTACATAAGAACCGGGTCTCCAAACTCAATTGACTCATTATTTGTATACTAACAAGATTATCAAAAATTGACGGTCAATTGATGTTAAACTTTTTTACGATCATGACAGCAGTTTATTTGTTCTTGTGCTATATACAAAATGCAGTTAAATTGCTCTTGATGCTATATACATCTTACGGTTTCTGAATAAATTTCTACTTATCTGCCCGAATTTATGTTATATATATGGTATTGTAATTTTTATTGGGGCACCTGTAGCCAGCTCTATTATTCAGTGGACCATTCATAAATCATAAAATGAAAACATAAACGAATATTAGAATCAAAAATAACATACACCCGTAAACAATCGGCTATCGTTCACGGACACGAATCGGCAGCTGGAATATAAGAACTCTAACGGAAACATCAAATCTAGCACAATTTGAGAATGGAGTGAAATGCGTTAACATAAAAAAATTAATGGGACTCAGTGAAGTAAGATGGAAAGATAGTTGAGATACTGTGGGCAAAAAGTAGTAAGACTTTTTAATTTAAATTTCACGCGGAAAACCGTTCGTCGAAATATTTGTTTTTCTATGTTGGTATGACTGTCAGTGACATCTGTGCCAAATGTCACATCAAAATAATCATTAGTGTTTAGTATACGCTTGTCTTTCTGATGTAAAAAAAGTGCATTCGGCAATTTTTACAATGAGTGAAATAATTCAAGAAAGTTCCATTAAATTTTGTGTGCGGAATCAATTTTGTGGTGCCGAAACGTTCAGAATATTGTAAAAGGCCTTTGGTGATAATTGTATGTCGCGAGCAAGTGTTTTTGATTGATACAAATTGTTCAAAGAGGGTCGAGAACGTGTTGACGACGAACCACGTCTAGGACGGCCATCAACATCAACTGATGATCAACACGTTAATAAAATCAAGGAATTGGTGCTCGAGAATCGACGATTAACAGTCAGAGACATTACTGGCATCGTTGAAATATCGGAAGGATCAGTGAAAACCATTGGTTCCAAAATCACTCAATTGACTCGGAAACAGACGATCAATTGGCCGAATATCGTGCCAAAGGTGAGCCGAAGCCGAAAAACCACGTCAAAGCAAGTCAAAAATCAAGGTGATGTTGACATTTTTCTTCGATTATCGAGGTGTGGTGCACTCCGAATTCCTTCAGACCGACCAAACTGTCAACAAGGAATACTATTTGAGTGTTATGCGTCGTTTGCGCGAAGCTATTCGTAAAAAAAGGCCGGAATTATGGGTGGACAACTCTTGGTTTTTGCACTACGATAATGCACTTTCTCATACTGCATTGGTTTTACGTGATTTACGTGATTTACGCCAAAAATTCCACCCATTTCGTTCCGCAACCACCGTATTCGCTTGATTTAGCTCCGTGTGACTTCTGGCTGTTCAGCAAACTCAAACGACCGCTCCGGGGAAACCGTTTTGAGTCAATTGAAGACATTAAACGTGAATCGCTACGCGCATTGGAGGCTATTCCGGAAACAACTGTTTTGAGGATTGGAAAAAACGTTGGTACAATTGTATTGAGGCCGGGGGGATTACTTTGAGGGGGACGAAATAGATTTGGAGAAATAAATAAAGAATTTAAAATTAATGAACAAAGTCTTACTATTTTTTGCCCACAGTATTATATCGGTTTTTATATTGACTAGGGCATTTACATTTATTTTTAAATTTATTTTTGCATAGTCAATAAATTATTAGTTCTTACACAACAGTCAACGTGTTTCTGTCCAGCCTTGACACAACAACAAGCGAGAAACATTTTAAGTAATTATCATTTATTGTCAACTATCAAATTTGTGATTTGGCCAAAATACGGTCGAACATTGGTTCTTCGAGGATAAAGAATCACGCTAAGTGAAACGCTCCACAATTACAACAACAAGAATTTATAATGGAGAAATTACTAAAAGAACAAAGTGATCTGTTCGAACAGATACAAAAACTAATCGCAAATATAAGTAAGGGTCCAGCTGCCCGGAAAACAAAGGCCCATCTAGAAAAAAGAAGAGAAGAAGTCGCGGATACCTACACAAGATACAAAGAAAACGACAAGCTATTAATTAATTACGAAGGCTAATAATTTATTAATAAAGCTATTAATTACGAACGGTAACGATTTCCATTGACCGTAACGCGTGCATTTTTCTGGATGTAAGGTCTCTTGTGGATTCTAAATCTATCCACAGTTCGACGGATGGCTTGCTCAGATGGACGATTATGTGCGCCATAAAAATCACGAAGTCGTCTATAAGTTGCACGAATCGACGACTGATGTTCAAAGTAAATTTTAATAATTTCGTAGCGTTGTTCAAGCGTGAGTCTATTCATGATGATTTGCCAGAGTATACTGAAATCTGCCAGAGTATATTTTTCATAAAAATTTAATTTTTTGTTTTATTTTTTACAATTTCAAGTTCTATCCGGCTTAAAAAACACCCGTTACTTCCATAAAGTATTCAAAGCGAAGCAAAGTAGTTTTCTACCGTACATCACGGAATATGGTAACAAAGATCCATGGGGTCTTGTATATAAATTTGCCGCTAGCAAAGCAAGACCTCTTGAAATTTTAAATACTATTAGGAAGGCAAATGGAGTCGTCATTAACGAAACACTAGACGAAACTGGATTACACGCCGAAATGCTCGAGATCGCCACCAACAGCAGTTGGACATCCCAGGTGCTGAAGGGGTAAATGAGGGTTTAACTTACTTCCTTAACAAATCACCAGGAATTGTCAACTTGAAATAATTCAGCTTGCATGGCCTATCATAGGGTGTAATTTGGTTACTTTCCTAAGGTGTGGAAAACAGATAAAAGGATTATAATCAGAAAACCTGATGATACAGATCCACTTTCTTCTAAATCTAACGAAATAAATGAAATGTCACTATCTGCAGAGAAAACAGTGATGTTGCAGCTAAAAGGAAAATTTGACTCTGAAACATGAAATAATCAAGTCTGTGAGATATCTAGGAGTTGACCTTGATGAACGTATATGGGCGTAATATTTCACGTTTTAAGAGTCTGGGAAAATCCTAAGAAACTATTCCACTCCCCGGCAAGAGGGTCAAGAGAGGGATGGGGATTGAAACATAAAATACTGCCACCACGTCAGATTACTAGAAAATGCTCAGCGGAATATTCTGTTAAGAGTACAACAAAGGCCTACCGAACAGTGTCTAGAGTTGTTGTTGTGGTTCTGAGCGGCGTACTTCCGCTCCAAACGAAGTGCCCCAAACGAAGAAAAGGTGGCTCGGTACATGCTGCAGATAGTAAGCATAATCAATATAGAAACAAATCTGAACTAGAGGCAATGACGATTGATCTATGCCAATGAAGGTGGGGTGAATCGCTCAATGGTAGGCGTACATTTAACTACATTTCAGATATTAAGGCCAGACTCAAATTAAAATTATCATTAATGAGCTCGATGAGCCAAGTAATCTCTAGACATGGTAAGTTTAAAGCCTACCTACAAAGATTTAAAATAACGGATCAATGTCAATGTTTAACGAGGTGACCGTCGTATCACTAACACAAAAGTGGCTGGGTAATATAAACACACACGAATTACTATTACCATCATTATACTAAGCAACAAAGTTCTTCCAAAGTTCCGGCAATTTTGTGCTGAACTGATCACAATAGAACGGAATGTTGCGTTAGGCCGGAAACCCGGACTGTACATTTCTTCACGCGACTAGGGATGAAAACGTCATCATGTAAACCTAGGTATATGAATTGATGCAAATTTTTCCAGAAACGTTGACTACGATTAATAATGAATGTTGTTGTTGGTGACCCTTATTATTCCCACAGCGTCCATGATAGATTCCCACTTTCTTTAAAAAAAAAATTAAGCACAAAATATCGAGGCCGCAAATTTTCGTAAAAGAAAGTAAAATTATTCATTCCTTTTTCCTGTTTTGTTATGCCTCCCATCGTAATATTACACAAATTTACATAAAGTTCATTCGGCATCGCTCTGGCTTGGCCATATACTCAAATCGATCAATCATTAAATCTAATAAAGGCGACGCGGATGTGCTTTTGCTTAGAGCGCCCCGCTGTTAGAAGAAAATATGAGCTAAGTAATATTTTGCAAAAATTGGTTGATTTTTATAGCTAACAACTAAAACGCAATGAGATTGAATTGCAATGAAATGATCCAAAACAAACTGGATTGAAAGAGGTATAAATAGGTATAACGTATCAATATAAGGTATTTTCGTATCCCTGAACTATAACTATAAAGAAGTTTGTGTCTAAACCAGTTATGTTGATCATTTAAAGATTTAAAATGTTCTATGAAGGACACCGCGCGCTATATACATACCTCCAAATCGATCCCCTTGCCATGATACTGTGCGTGTAAATTGTATAATCAAATGTAACAAACAAAATATTTTTTACAAACGTTTTTCGGCGGAAAGCCTTGATATTATAAAAGAAATCGTTTTGGCCGCTCAAACATAATTAATTTATGCGATTTTAATTAGAACGATGTCTTCGAGTAGTTTTGGTGAAAATTGGCTGGAAAATGAGATTTACCTGCAAATTTGAATCCAATCCGAACTGGTTTAAACTGCTTAGTTCCGCCGTTTTACGGTGATTATAGTCTCAAGGTTTATATTTCAATTAGCTGCCTATAAAAAATAGTAATATTAATGCCTAATAAATCATTATTATGTTAATTTGAGATGCGTTAATGGGGCACAAAGAAATGATTACGAAATTATTAAGGTCTTGAATTTTTTTTTTTTCTGTACATCTGCAGTGTATAAATCGCCGTTACATAAGTTAGTATACACCGGTAAAGGATCATCGGGTGTCAGTATCTGTGCACTTGAATGGGTTGGTATTCCGCGAACACCTATAACCTGTATAAGGTCAATGTCTTACATAAAATGCAATTTCATAATTCGGATATATAAATTTATTTATGTTTAAATAAATGTTGGTTTATCTCGATTTTAATTAACTTAAATTTGAATCATAAATTTATGTAGTAAAATAAAAATACAAAACATTTATGAACTTTCAAATTGCTTACATACAATACCGGTATAATCCAGCGCAAAACCTATATAAGAAAAGCGCACACCCAAGGTTGAGTTGTGTACTGGTGTTGTTTGAACATATGCTTATTGAACATAGAGTTTGAATTGCAATAAAATCGAAACTATCGCGTTAATAGTGCCCGTGTTGTTCAGATCGGCTATAAAAGAGGAATTAACAAATTAGAACGGCTAAACTTGGACTTAATATAACTCTTATATCTCGACTTACGTGTATAGCTTAGCAACCGCACAGAGGCACACAATATTTGTATATGCGCAGGGGGATAATTGACCTCAACCGAGTTTCTGTTGAATATTTTCTATTTTTAATAACAATTTGCTTACAGTTTGAGTGCATATTTGTGTCACTGCATTGGAATGAAATCGATAAAAAGCATGAGCAGTGGGAATTTTTTCATTAATGTCAAAATTCATTAATGAAAAAAATCCCACTGAGTAAATTAATTACCTTTTCGTAATTTATTACTGTGTGCTAGCGGTAGCATTCGGATTTTGATTGACGGTTAAAAACACTATGAACTTTAAACATATCATTGTAATTCAGTTCAGGGGGATTTGAACTTGACAATGATAAATTCAAGGTGATTACCTATTTCTCGGTAGAGTACACACATGCTCGTAACAGAGTGAGAAAGAGAAAATAGATAAGAAAAAAGTAATAAATCGAATGAGGTGAAACCTAACCCTTCTCGCAACCAGCGGACCTGGAGGCCGGTTAGATATAAAACTAAAGAAAAATTTCAAATCTATACATTTTACAGTCCAGTTTCTCGAGATGATTTTTAAAAGTGTAAACATTTTCTTAAACGATATCACATATCAAATACGCTAAATTGCGAAATTTGACGCAACTATTTACTGCTTCTAATCATCTTTAGCATCTTCCATTTTATAGCAGATAATGATATCTTGATAAAACGTCTGTTGGGCTTACTTACACTGCTTGAGATTATTGATTTACTTATTGATCGATTTCTATTAGTTTACAGAACTATCACGTGTAGTAACAATTTCGTTCCGTGTTAAGGCAAATAATCGGTTTACTGCCAGGGAAGCCACGGTTTATTAGAGATGCGATTCATCCTGGAAACTTTGATTCCATTAACATATTTAAATGGCTCTTGCGTTAACCAAAGCCAGGTTCGATGCTAGGTAGTTTGTTACCTGTATCGCCTCACCGAGAGATTGGCTGCCTTATTTCCTAAATCAAATGCCACGAATTTAGGGCGTTCGATACGATTTCGTAATGGATTTATTTTATTACACTTTTCACCGTACACTACGAGTACATATTTCCCTTTGATTTCTGTATCATGTGTTACTTTTATTGAACACTGTCAAATTACACCCTATTAAAGTTAAGGCTGTATGGACCTAATTCTTTATTTAGGATGAACTTAGATGTATAATTGAGGGATTAATACATGATTTTCCAAATAAAATGTTTAGCTTGTCTAGACGTGGGTAACTGCGGCAGGGAAACTTTCGAATTTCAAAATGAAACTTTGCATACCGATTAAGCCCAATTTGTGCTAATTAGTGCTTACGGGAAAAAATTAGTGCTAGTCTAGGACCCGAAAAAACGGGAGAAGAAAATTTCAAATTTCGCCTGAAAGACGGAATAAATAAAACCCGATTTCTAGCAAAACCCAGAAATAATTTAAGCCTAATCTTAAAACTTTCTAAAGGCCGCTAAGCTGATGTAATTTGTGTTTATCATAGAAATATGATTTACATAAATTTTCATTCATAAATCGAGGAAAACCAAACCAGCCCCTGAAAGATACTATATTTAGAAAAACGGAGATATATCGTTCAATAATATTTGTGTTGAACAACAAATTAGACAATAGAAATAAAATGTTCTAAAGTCCAAGTCATGAGCAATTCAGATAGTATATTCCTGTCAGGTATGTTCAATGTCATCCGAAAAATATAGTGGTGGAATTTGTGATAATCCAGAATTGGCCCAATTCCATTGAACAACAACGACCATTGAATGAACAATTTTCTGACAAAATGTGTTCCAGAAACTAATGAAGTTGTACTCCTGATTGCATATTCCGATCAGGTATGTTCATTGCCATCCAAAAAATATAGTGGTGGAATTTGTGCTAATCCAGAGTTGGCCCAATTCTATTGAACAACAACCACCGTTGAATGGACAATTTTCTGACAAAGTCTGTTCTAGAAACCAATGAAGTTGGCACTCCTGATTGCATATTTCTATCAGGTATGTTGATTGCCATCCGGCGAATACAGTGGCTGAATTTCTGGTAATCCAGAATTGGCCTAATTCCATTGAACAACAACCACCGTTGAATGAACAATTTTCTGACAAAGTCTGTTCTAGAAACCAATGAAGTTGGCACTCCTGATTGCATATTTCTATCAGGTATGTTGATTGTCATCCGGAGAATACAGTGGCAGAATTTCTGGTAATCCAGAATTGGCCTAATTCCATTGAACAACAACCACCGTTGAATGAACAATTTTCTGACAAAGTCTGTTCTAGAAACCAATGAAGTTGGCACTCCTGATTGCATATTTCTATCAGGTATGTTGATTGTCATCCGGAGAATACAGTGGCAGAATTTCTGGTAATCCAGAATTGGCCTAATTCCATTGAACAACAACCACCGTTGAATGAACAATTTTCTGACAAAGTCTGTTCTAGAAACCAATGAAGTTGGCACTTCTGAGAACATATTCCGATCAGGTATGTTGATTGCCATACGCAAAATATAGTGGCCGAATTTGTGCTAATCCAGAATTGGCTCAATTACATTGAACAACAACCACCGTTGAATGAACAATTTTCTGACAAAAATTGTTCTAGAAACCAATGAAGTTGGCACTTCTAAGTACATATTCCGATCAGGTATGTTCATTGCCATCCGAAAAATATAGTGGCTGAATTTTTGCTAATCCACAATTGGCCCAATTCCATTGAACAACAGCGACCGTTGAATGGACAATTTTCTGACAAAAAGTGTTCTAGAAACCAATGAAGTTGGCAATTCTGATTGCATATTCTTATCAGGTATGTTCATTGCCATCCGAAAAATATTGTGGCTGAATTTTTGCTAATCCAGAATTGGTCCAGGTATGTTCAGTGCCATATGAAAAATATAGTGGCTGAATTTGTGCTAATCCAGAATTGGCCCAATTCCATTGAGCAACAACGACCGTTGAATGAACAATTTTCTGACAAAAAATATTCTAGAAACTAAAATACATTGTGGCTGACACGAAGTGTTACCAAAACGAAACGCCACAGAATTTTTATTTTTTGATGAATTTTATTGAATCAAAGTAATGTTCACAAATATTTAAATTTTCGAATTGCATTAGCAGTTTTCGATTTGGCCACCCTTAGCCGCGATTATGACCTTCAAACGGCCGACAAAAGCTATTGCATGCAGCACGAAAGTGACTCTGCGGTATTTTGGCCCATTTCTGGCGAAACGCTTGCTTGAGATGATCGACACTTTGGTATTTTTTTGTCCCAACCTTGCTCTTCAAAATACCTCAAATCGAGAAATCTAGCGGATTTGCATCCCGTGAATTTGGTGGCCATTGGGCAGTGGAAATGAACCGCGGAACGTTGTTTCTCAGCCAATCTTGATTGACGCGCCGATTGACATGACTCGGCGCCGAGGCCTGTTGAAATGTCCAGGCTCTGCGACCGAAATGTTCTTGTGCCCAAGGCGTCAACGCTCTCTCCAACACATGATCCCTATAAATGTGAGCATTTATCTTGATGCCACAGTCCAATAAAACGAGCGGTGAACGGCTTTCGGCCGTTACGGCGGCCCAAACCATCACCATCGGCGGCGCTTGGTTTCGAGTGGCAATCCGTTGGTCCAAATTTTCAGTAAAACGGCCGGGCAAGTAAATCCGGTCGTTTTGCTTGTTCGCATATTGCTGAATAACGAACGGTGACTCATCGGAGAAAATCAAATTCGGCAAATCGCCACTTTCGTGCAAGCGTAACAACTCCTTTGCTCTTTCTACTCTAACTTTTTTTGAGCATCGGTGAGACCATGTTGCAGGTTAATACACGTACACCGATAGATTACGCGATCAACAACAGCGTTCCGTGTTCCATCAAATCGCCGCGACAATAGACATCTACCTGGAACTGAGCCCGTAGTTTCCTTTCGTATCTCGACCACGGCGACTAGATCTGGTGTGCCATAAAGCTGCATTGACTGAATTTCAGCACATGGTGGAATAAGGGACCATCGGCGTCTTATCATATAATTCCCGTCGCTCCTGAACGCGTTCAGAAAACGGCAATCACTACACTGAAAGAAATATTCATTCATATTGATTTAAAATGTGATCACTTTGATAATTTCTTTATTCATATAGCGCCAATAAAGAAGTCCATCAATGTAATAAAATATGTTAATTGGTTGATAAATTTAATTGTACAATTAATATTATTCTATCAACATTTTCGATTACAATACTTTAGTATAAGAATAAAATATTTTCATATTTATTAAACAAAACTCTATCATATTGAAAATTCTGTTTCATTTTGATATTTAGTTATATAATAATATTATCATTATGAAAAACTTTTATCATTATATTTTCTAATAGAAAATTTGTTTCATTCAATTAGAAAATATGTTGTATTAAAATAGATTCATTATGATAATTTTTATCAAATTGTTAGCTATTATATACATAACATTGTCTCAGAGAAGATAAATTATTGAAGCAGATTTTAAACACACACACACATACATATATATATATATATATATATATATATATATATATATATATATATATATATATATATATATATATATATATATATATATATATATATATATATATATATATATATATATATATATATATATATATATATATATATATATATATATATATATAAATAATACAATACAATCTGATTTGCTGGTGTCACACATTTGGTTTAACAAAAACTATTTTAATTTTAATTTTAATTTCAGTTTTATTTAAAAGTATCAAATATACACAAAATTGGTTTTTATTTCAGATTTCAATTTTTTATTAATTTATTTTCCAATGTTCAAACAAAGTATGTTTGAATTAAGGAAATAATTGTTTATAAAAATAATTAATAATATTTTTATTCATTAATTTTTGTTAATAACGCACTAATAGATGGATGGAATTTGTCGAAGTTTGTTGATAGGTTACGAGTATATATATATATATCTTTGTAGGAAATTCCAATACAAGATCGACTGCTTTTTATAATGCAGGTAAAATACAATATATATTTTGAAACAGCAATCAATCGAATTAAGTACAGTGGGTAATTTGTAATTTATTCCATCGAAATAGACAAAAAACTCCTTCGGCTCGTCAATGGATCCCATTATTATAATAAAGGGCTGAACAGGCAAATTTTGATCCATTTTCTTTTTGATAAGTAATTCAACCTCAATAGCGGTGTCTCCAAAAATGAAAACAGAATTATGGGAATCCTTTACCGAAAATTGTGAACTGTGTCGACGCCAAAATTAAACGAATATATATTCGTTTAATTTAGAACATTTACTTTCAGACAAACAACTATTTCGTATTATTGTTTCCAATATTTTCTTATTGTGGCCATCTTTAATTTTATTTTGCATAATTGGTAAAATTTTTTGGAAAAATGTTTCAAATTTATCAGAGATGTTGCCCGCATTTGGATATATGTTTCTAAAATCAATTTCCACCTAAAATTTTAAAATTGTAATCGTTAGATTCGCACTCTTGAGAAATTAGGCTTTAAAGTGCTACAAACCAATTTATACCCTAATGACTTTTTGTAATGAGGCCATTTCTTTAATATCTCGCTGCAATTTGCTTAAATGGTTGCGATATCCTTCGCCCTATAATTTTTGGTTGCCTCCCAATGATGCTCCAATTCAGCGAAACTACAGTTATCCTTTTTTAATTCGTCTAAGCTGTTCTGATTGTTGACCTCAGGTTCTAGAATTAAGGGAAATCCACATGTTTAGCAAATAAATTTAATTGCATTATTATTATATTTAAATAAAACTTACCTAACTGTAAGCACTGCTCGTTCCATATTCTTGATTCTTTATACCCGCGCGATTCGTACACCCGTTTTCCGAGTATGCCACAATTTTTGAGGGATCTTTGAGCATTATAATATTTTGCTGAAACTTTCGATATTGCAGCTTCTCCGGGTTGTTTAATATAATACATGTCCTGTAATAAAATGTATTAATCTATTATTAATTAAAAATTTGAATATTAAATATTTTTTCATACCAGGTTTTCTGAAGGAAATTGGTCAATAATTAGCAATGAAATATTTTTCGCCAGTTCATTGGGCATTTTTATTTATTTCTGTATTAAAAAATGATTTATTAATTCCAGGACGGTTGCTCTGCATGCATCATTTAAATTTGGGTTGGTCTTATAGTGATTCAGAATTAGCCTGCCTTTAGGTGACTCTGTTAAAATTTGTTCAAAAGAAATACTCTTTTATGGCACTGTTTCTTTATGAACATCATATTTAGGTAATTGGTCAGTTGACTCAGAATGGGTAGAAATTGTTGTGCATTCCATTGTTTGCCATTTCTTTAATTTAGATTCAAATTTAATTGCTATTCCCAATTGCATTTTCCCACTTGAGCATAGATTTAGCAAGTGGTTGGTACTCAATGACTTCATAGCCTCAATATCGATTCGTTCATCTTAATATGGGAAAGAAATTAGTTTAATTAAAATTTATTTAATCCATAGTATTTTAGTATGTATAAATCGATGTATGTTACCTAAAAATAATTGATATAAAAAGCTGAATTCCCCTAGTCTTCTAAATGCTCTAATGCTCTAATAGCTGTTTTGCATCTTCCTCGTCGTTTTCAGGGCTTGTATATTTTGGCGTTGTATTAGATATATGTAAACTTGTATTCATTGGTTGTAGTTGATGGTAAGTTAATGGTAACTCGCAAATATTGATATTTTCAATATCGTCATCGGGTTGTATTGTAGAATTTGCCATTGTATATATTTTATAAATATTTAATAATGCTATATAGGTACGGGATTTATTGAAATGAATTTAATAATTTTAAAACAATTGCTTTGTTCTGAAAAATAATCTCCCATCTGCTAATTTGTTGGGTATTATTGGAGGATATTTAAAATCTGATAAATTTAGAACAATATCTTCTGAAATGTTTACATAATTACTATTTATTTCATAACTCAACATATGCCTATCGAAGCTTTTAATTAAAATTTCATTTAGACGGAACATAAATTCAGAATTCGTTTGAACTACATAAATTTCTAAAATTTCATAAAGGCTCTTATTTGGTTCCTGTTTGAACAGATAATACCCGTTATTATATACTGTCCCCTTATACATAATTGTTTTGTACGATTTTATATCACGTTCATCAAGGCCAAAAATTGTATTTAGTTTTGAGCAAAAATCAGTTTTAATTAGATGTTTCTCATCCACATGAAGATCGGATTCTTGATCTTTCAAAAGAATATAAGCAAATTTAAATTGATATTTTTGAGACTCCATACAACACAAAATGAAAATTCGTGTGGACTGTAATGTGTTAATAGATATTTGTGGAAAGTATATTATACCGCCATTTGAAGCAGAGAACATAGACGAAGCACATCTATTTTATATGTATACACCGCTTTAAAAACACAATATTTGAGCAACTTACCTATGAATTTTTCAATAATTGTATATTCCTTTAGTAAATTTTTATTTAATTTTAAATCATAAATTAAAAATTTAAACAAATCACCCATAATTATTTAATATTAAAAATTAAAACTTTTCACTTCTAACGCACGTCCGTTCAGATCAAGTTGAAACCACAATAAGGAAATGGAAAGAAAAAAATCATATACATATACGAGTAGCGTCTTTGGTGACTTTCCCTTTGAACAATTATTGTAAATACGAAACAATATTATAGAATATACTACTTCTCTATAAACCTTAAATAACAAATTATTATGTTGATAAACTATATTCACAGTAATATAGATATTTTCTCATCAATAATATTTTTACTTACCATTATTACTAATTTTGTTATAGTTACTTGATATTATCATATCAATAAAAAGATATTCATATATAATTGTTTTATCAATAATATTATTATCAAATGTATAATAAACTATTAATTGTTATTTTAATATACCATTTTTCAAACTACTAAAAATTTATTATTGTGATGATTTAATTTTTAAAACGTATTATTTATCTGATAAAGTAAATTCATTTTGAAAATATTAGAAAATTTGAGAGATTTAATAATATATTATTTATCATTTTAATAATATTTTGTTCTACATAAAATATCATTTTCTCTAATAAAATTCTTTCTCACTATGATTTTGAAAGTATTATCAGGATTAAAACGAACATTTATTATTAAATTGAATGAAATATTTTTTTCAGTGTACATCATTTGGTCCCTTCGAATTCACCCGAAAGCTATTACGATTACGCAATGCCGTGCAAACGTATCTGAGATATGTGAAAGAAGTCGTCCGCGATTTGGATTTCGTTTTCATATACAGACGACCTTCTTGCGGCGTCGCAAATGCAAGAATATCACGAACGACACTTATAAACTGTTTTCCAACGGCTAGTCAAGTTCTATGTTCAAAATCTATTTTCTGACGGGTACAAAACGCCCATACCTCCCTTCGATTCTTTATACAATATTTCACATACTGCTGTCCGTGCTACTCGTAAGTTGATTACGACTCACTCCGTCATGCCCATTATAAACAAGAATGTCGGCGAATAAGACAATCCTGGATAGTCTGCCAGCACCAAGTTCAACACCTTTGGGCCGATTTAAAATTGAACCTGGTCGATTCGAACATATCCACATCGATATATATATAGTTGGCCCTCCTCCACCTTGCAAGGGATATACTCATCTTTTAACTAGTGTCGATCGATTTACTCGCCCGAAGCTTATTCTATGACCGATACGTAAGGAACACAATTCGAGTTTAAGTGGATACGCAGAACTACGTATACCATCTACAAGCGAACGGCTTGGTCGAATGCTCCCATCGACAGCTTAAAGCTGTTCTTAAGGCTCGGGAAAATACCGTTCATTGGTGCTACTGCTTCGAAGTTTCAATCGTTTTAGTGCTGAAATGGTTTATGAATAAATCAAACCAGTGAATTCTTTGTCAACAATCCTTATTTTGACTCATCGAACAATTTCGTGCTATCACGCAAAATGTTTTCCCCCACGACAACTCGACAATCAAAACAACATTCGAACAGGATTACAACCACGCTACGAAGGATCATATAAAGTAATTTGTCGCTTACGAAAACAATTCGTTGCCTCGATTAAAGACAAGTACCAATCTATCTCGATTGAATGATTAAAACCAGCATACGGAGTTTTCTGTTCAGCGGTTCATTCACGTCCACATTCAAGGTGTTTATCAATCCGTCACGTTCCAGTTGTTACCAAACGAACGAACAAACCGAAAAAGCGGAGTGTCACAAGAAGAATAAGAGAAAAAGAAAAAAAATTAGACGACCGGTTCTCTTCAGTCACGATAGGATCAAATTAAAGCCGCTAGCAACCTAACCAGTGGAATTGGCAGTGGGTCAGTGGAGATCCAATTCAAAGGTTATCCAATTCAAGCTTGATAAAGTAAACTTAAAAAAAACACACAAAATATTCGGAATGTATTGTAATTTTTATTTCATTTTACAGATTGATCCTTGCCATTTTTAGTTAAACAAGATATCATTCAAATGTCCTCCACGGGACTTCTTACAGGCCTTGATTCTTTTGCGGTAATTTTCAATGACTTTTCGGCACATTTCGGGCGGTATCTCGGCCATTACCTTACGAATATTAGTTTTCAATTCGTCAAGAGTTTGAGGATTGTTTGCGTAAACACGATCTTTCGCGTAGCCCGACAAAAAGAAATCCAAAGGCGTTAAATCACAGGATCTTGGAGGCCAATTGACATCAGCCAATCGCGAAATCAAACGTCCAGGAAATTTCTCTTGCAAAAGATCTCGATTTGCTCGTGTTACGTGACTGGTTGCTCCATCCTGCTGGAACCACATATCGTCAAGATCATAATCTTCGATTTTCGTAAAAAAATAATCGGTTAACATGCGGCGATAGCGCTCAGAATTGACGGGAACGGTTCGTCCATGGTTGTTCTCAAAAAAATACGGCCCAATCACACCACCAGACCACAATGCGCACCAAACAGTGACTTTTTCCGGGTGTAATGGCTTCTCTACAATCAATTGTGGATTTTCTGAGCCCCAAATTCTACAGTTTTGCTTATTAACGTATCCACCAAGCGAAAAATGAGCTTCATCACTGAAGAAAATTTTGTTCGAAAAATCAGCATCGAAGGCCTGTTTTTCCAACACCCAATTTGCGTATGTTCTTCGTTGTCCATGGTCAGCAGGCTTTAGCTCTTGTGTCAAATGGACTTTATACGGATGAAGATGCAAATCCAGATGCAAAATGTGCCATAATGAGCCATAAGATATTCCTAAATGTTGAGCTCGACGAGGAATTGACAAATTTGGATCTTCTTCCACACTTTCAGCTACAGAAGCGATATTTTCAGCATTGCGAATGTTTCGATGATGCACAGACCTTACAATATCAGTAACAGATCCAGTTTGTTCAAATTTATTCACTGTATTCAATATGGTTTGCTTTGTAGGACGATTATGACGACCATAATCTGCTCGTAAAGCGCGAAATGTGGATACGGCAGAATCACTATTTTTATAATAAGATTTAATAATTTTAACACGTTGGTCGATTGTTAAATGCTCCATATTCTTAAATGGCAGAATGTCAACTAAATAAATGACAGCGTACTTGACGTTTATCTTTGACAGATGTCGGTATACAGATTTCTACTTTATCAACCTCGAATTGGATAACCCGTTATTATCACATATCAAGAAAATTTATAAAAAATTGTTTAATTTTCTTTTATTAAAATTTACTTTGGCAAAGTTATGGTTTACTTCCTTGCAGTAATTTAACAATATAATGTTTGCCATGGGAAATAATAACATTTTGAAAATGTTAATATTTGTTTGTCCGCAATTGCAAACTCTATTGGTGTCGATATAAAAATTTTCTTGCTGAACGCTATTTAAAGTAAGGCAATGTAAAATTTTTCTTTGACTTGTTTCGCAGAAAAATTTTGTTTTCATTTCACCATTACGAATAATTTCTTGGAAAATTGCGCACATATGGAAAAATAGCTGTTGCACCACCTGAGTTGGTTGAACCAAGCCACCTCTTTGCATATAGTCGAAATAAGTCTCATGAATTGTAATCCCTTTTTCTTTAATGAACACAAACTGGCAATCAGAACATGAAATCTTCTTACAAATTGAGTGTGCCGCATAACCGCATACGTAATTATTCGAAATATCATCCAATTCCACATTCGCTAAATAATCCGAGTTTAATACATTTGTGTAATCAGACATTGAAACCAGATTTGAGTCATCTACGTACTCAAGGTTTTCGTTATTTTTAAAACGATTTAATGGAATTGATTTTCGAAAAATTTTCCTAATTCGCAATTGGTTTTCGGATTCAGAAATATTTCGAAATGAAACGTTGTAACACCGTCCCGATAAAAATCTGTATTTACTAAACCTTTACCGAGAAGAATGTAAGCTATACCAAACTGTTTAAATAAGTATTCTGAGATCTTTATTAACGCTTTCGTAGATTTAACCATGGCAGTGTGTGTTTCACGAGACAACCTACCATTATTATTTTCTGTGTTATGCCAGTCTTCAAGCCATTCTATGATTTTTTCTAAAAATTTTATTTTACTGTCTTCAGGGCTTGTAATTGGTTCGGAATATTCATTTCGTTTCGCTGTTCCTTTAAATTTCGATTTTACGTTTAAAATATCCCACCATCTTCTAATTATTTCCAGGAAATCAGCTGTTTCATTTTTGTTATTTTGTAGAAGGGCAGCAATTGTGCTGCAGTGAAATACATTATCGACAAGTGTAACTTTTTGGCGTTCTAAATTGTTTGGATACATAGATTTAAAGTTCAATTTGAAAGCAGTTTTAGCAGGTAAGCTTATTTCTTTCATATATTGCTCTCTTAAATCGGAAAATCGAGCATATTTAATTTCTCGGGTTTCGAAGTCTGGGTATACAAATGAATAATCAAAATTTTTAACATTTAACCAATTATTGCGTATATTTTTAAAAATATGAACAGAATCATAACAACAAAATACAAGACGTTCAGAATCGCAGGGATGGAGGAATGAGAAACTATCTTTATTGCCAGTAAACATTTCAAACATTGTTCTATTTATACTATTATTGTCGGTCATAATTACAAAAACTTCTAAACCAATATTGTATAAATACTGCAAGATGTTTTTTGTTAGCTGATGCAGTTCTTTCCCTGTGCAAGTTTTAACGGGTATCAATTTCACAACTTCCTTGAAATTTCCAAATGCAGATTTAACCATAAAAGTTTGAACAGTCTTAGCTAAAGAATCTGAATTATTGTTTGCGAAACCTTTTACACTACCACTTTTGTAATCAATCCCGGATTTAACGTAAATTTCGTCAATCATTAAAATTACTTTCTTTTCCCTATCGGTTAAAGTTTCAACAATGTTTTTTAAGTAATTATTATTGGAAATTTCTGTGTTAGGAGAAACATTTAAAGATGTGGAAATGTGGCGAATATGTTCCGGATATGGTAGAGTTAAATATTGCCGTATAATATCGTAGGCTGCACTAGACTGCGAATGTAAAAGGTGGGAAACTATTATAGTATTTTGGGAATATCTAGGTACTTTACTTTTCATTAATAATAATTTTATTTGATCGGTCAAAAAATTCAGCCCGTTATAAAATTCAAAGTCGTCAGGGATGTTTTCTAAAGCCAAATTCATTATGTTAAGCGCATTTTCCAACAGGGTGTTACAATCTTTAGAAGTATTAATATTTTCAAAATTTTTATATCTTACCAACAGATTTTCCAATTGAGACCAGAGTGTTAATTTTAAAGTATTTGGAAGAATCCAATTTAAATCTTGCTTAGTTACTAACTCACTATATGTAAAAATATTGACCTTCAAATCACTGCAAATCACTATTCTTATTTTGAAATTACATCCTTTTTGTAAATCACCATCAACTATGTAAAAAGTCAAACTAGCTTTTTGTTCGAAAGTCTTATACTCTGTTAAAATGTTTTTGTTCATTTTCTCTTTATAATTTTGTAGAACGTCCTGATATCCCTTAATCATGTCGGCTTGCAGAATAGCTTCATTATTTTTCTCAATTCTACAATTGATTTCTTCTAGTCGCTTTTCTGGTGGCTTACGTTTGTTTGGCGGTTCGTGTTGATGAGGTTGGCCGGGAAAAACTGTTGGAATGCTCCCATTTAACAATTTTGATCGTGAAGTTGGGTAATTTGTATCTTCGTTTCTCAGCATTAAATTTTTTTGCACTTGACCTGGTAAAAAATGTTGTACGCATATCGCCGAGTACTTCGACGGCTCCCAATTTGGCTTTTTAATAGCTGCTATCCATTTAAATTTCAAATTTGAATCCACAGGAAAAGAAAATGTCGGAATTGTCTCACTATTGTTTTCTTTATTTTGGGTCGAATTACTCAAGCACCCATCAACACAACATCTTCGAGGCATATTTTCTAATTGTATTCCATTAAATACGGAATTTGTTTATAAAAGCCGAACTGTAATATTATAATAACACAACACTAAAATAATTAATTGAAAACATTAAATAATTCAAATAAATCCAGTGACATTACCTTAAAACACAACGTTCCACTTCGAAATATAGAGAGAAACTAAACAAATTCAATAAAGAAAAAATTCAATACACACATTGCCAAAACTATTACTGTGTCTGGATACATGTAGGTGTCTATGGAAATATTCAGGAAAAAAGTTATCCGCAATGGAATTCAAGCGTAATAGTGTGATTGCTCTATATTTCGCTGGGAAACCACAGCCGCAGATTGTTAACCAGTTAAAACATCTGCATGTGAATAAAATGTTTGTGTTGGCAGCATTGCAAAACGCCATGGTGGTGGACCGAAATGCACGGCAATATTGCCGGATACCATTCGGAAGGTGAAGGCTATATTGGCTCGGAATCCGCGCCGTAGCGGCAGAAAAATGGCTCGTGGGGCGAACATTTCGCTCAAACGGATGCAGCACATATTGAAAGATCATATTGGTCTAAAGGCCTTGAAATTCCATAAAACGCATGGTCTCACCGATGCTCAAAAAAAGTTAGAGTGGAAAGAGCAAAGGAGTTGTTACGCTTGCACGAAAGTAGCGATTTGCCTAATTTGGTTTTCTCCGATGAGTCACCGTTCATTATTGAGCAATATGCGAACAAGCAAAACGACCGGATTTACTTATCCGGCCGTTCTATTGAAAATTTGGACCAACGGATTGCCACTCGAAACCAAGCGCCGCCGATGGTGATGGTTTGGGCCGCCGTAACGGCCGAAAGCCGTTCACCGCTGGTTTTTTTGGACTGTGGCATCAAGATAAATGCTCAAATTTATCGGGATCATGTGTTGGAGGGAGCGTTGAAGCGTTGGGCATAAAAACATTTCGGTCGCAGAGCCTGGACATTTCAACAGGACTCGCCGCCGAGTCATAAAGGGCGCGTCAATCAAGATTGGCTGAGAAACAACGTTCCGCGGTTCATTTCCACTGCCCAATGGCCACCAAATTCACCGGATGCAAATCCGCTAGATTTCTCGCTTTGGGGTATTTTGAAGAGCAAGTTTGGGACAAAAAAAATACCAAAGTGTCGATCATCTCAAGCAAGCGCTTCGCCGGGAATGGGCCAAAATACCGCAGAGCCACTTTCGTGCTGAACATTTTTTACTTTGATTCAATAAAATTCATCAAAAAGTAAAAATTCTGTGGCGTTTTGTTTTGGTAACACTTCGTGTCAGCCACGCTGTACATATAATCACTGTATCTAAAAATACCCGTTGCAAGACCCATTTAAATCAGCGCAGCTTTAACAGGAAATTTTAAGTAAATGTTGGTTATTTTTTGCCGAATAATTTTTGTGTGACTAAAGCAGTAGCCATAGTAGAGGGAAAACCCAACTCAATTAAATGAATTAATTTGTTCTGCCTAAAATTGTTTCCAACACATTTAAGGCTTCTTATAATAAACACACGAACGTGTCATAGATAAATATAAGGAAGTAAAATTTTCCCATTTGACTCAGTCCTTGAAAGTTTTATAATCATATATTTAAAATGCGTTTGTGGTCGGCACTTTTACACTTTAGCCGCGGACGCATAAAACATTTTTATTGTCTATTGAAACCGCAAAAAATACAAATATGATTCCCGGTATTATACTAAACAATCAAAAGCCATTCAAATCAAAATGCAACTGACCATATACCACACCTTAAAAACTACTGTATATAGGTAGTGGCATCATTAACTATACAAAAACTATTAACAATATTATGCCGAGTTTGGTTTTGCCTTTATAAAATCATATAAATTAAGGGCTTGTCCTTCGCCGATGTCACGCATTTTTTACTCGCCGAAACCGATACACCTTGTCACAGTCAATTAACAAATGGGCTTTCTTAAAAAACCAGATTTAACTGAATATCTCGCACATATCCGAGTGTTTTTTTTTATATTCATTGCCTCGATATGATCGTTGCATGTGATATTCACGTGGTCAAACTATGCTCTCGACTGCTTTAGTTAAATCATTTATTGCACGAATAAAGAAACGAAATCATTTAATAAAAAACCACCTGTTCTGATTGATAATTGGATAAGAATGATTAAATCAGATCAGTCATGTCACAAAAATGTATCCGGTTATGTAAAATAGATTTTCCGCGCGAATTCCCATTTTATGCGAGATTACGAGCAAACCAAAATACCCAAGTATATCAATCATTGTTTTATTGCCTGTAAGTCACTTTTTTATATACTCAGGTGTAATTAATTACTAAGTACAAGTAGTTTCGACATATAAATCATAATAATTAAGTACGAGTATGTTGGCTTGTATATACTTAGGCTTAATTTAACAGTTGTTGCAATTAAATTAGTTCGTTAAACTGATTATTCGCGTGCACGTGTTATTTAACATCTATACGGAAATACACTAAATTTTGTAATTCGTACAGACTGTGATTGATTGGTGTTCACAATACAGGTCATTGAGGTGTTTTTAACCGATCGAGTTTCGATCTTCGTAACAAGTTGATGTAGAGCAGTTTCGTATAGTTTGCCAATCTTTAAGGGTTATGCATATTTATTAATTTAATTTATAAAAAAAATATTTATTTTTGAACTTAGTTGTTTTACACTTGAATTAGAACTAAAAAACTTATTTTAACAGAAATTCTTATTCTACATAATTTTACTCAGACAATTACTTTATCATCAATAATTTATTTAGTGCAGCGGAAGTTCGCACGTTTGGTATTGCCTCGTGCTTTGGGTGTTGTTTTATGCTGCAATATGATCTAGGCCATGATTCGTGTGTTAACTCTTCCCTTCTGAATTTTCAAACGGCCTCGTTTGAACTTATCAGAGTTCGTAGAATTTCTTTTTGTGACTTGAAGAATTTTCTAACACTAGCGTATGAGATGTATTGGGTGTTTCCGTCGTTCTCTGATCGTCAGTTTCGGGGATGCTGTTGTCAGCCACAGTCCGAGATTCCAGGTCATGCGGTTTATCTCTATTCGTTGTCTGAAATAATATGTATTTCCTTGTTCTTTCTATGTTTGATTATGATCAGTGTTGCGATCATTATGAAGAGCAGTGTTATTAGGTCCTAACTGGTGTATTGTTGACGCGTTTGAAGTTAGACCTAACTTAATCCTAACCAACAAAAACAAACGAAAATTTGTATGTATTGGTTAAAAGTAAAACAAAAATGTCATTTAGGCGAAATATTGAATTTATGAATTAATTCCAAATTATGAAATTTATAATAAATAATTAGATTCAACATTTACTAGGATTGAATATAAGAATTTAATATTTTCTTAAGAAATTTAGTATTTGAATATTTCGAAACCTAATATGTTTATCAAGAATGTTATTATGTTTTTCTGATAGGTCTAGGTTAGGACCATCAAACATAATAACATTCTTGATAAACATATTGGGTCTCGAGATATTCAATTTCTTAAGAAAATCCTAACTTCTCAGGTTAGTAAAGTCTAACAAAAAACTAATTTGATCGCGCAAAAATTATTAGCTTTTCAAATGGCTTCAAATATAGATGGTCCTAACCTAGACCTATCAGAAAAACATAATAACATTCTTGATAAACATATTGGGTCTCGAGATATTCAATTTCTTAAGAAAATCCTAACTTCTCAGGTTAGTAAAGTCTAACAAAAAATTAATTTGATCGCGCAAAAATTATTAGCTTTTCAAATGGCTTCAAATATAGATGGTCCTAACCTAGACCTATCAGAAAAACATAATAACATTCTTGATAAACATATTGGGTCTCGAGATATTCAATTTCTTAAGAAAATCCTAACTTCTCAGGTTAGTAAAGTCTAACAAAAAATTAATTTGATCGCGCAAAAATTATTAGCTTTTCAAATGGCTTCAAATATAGATGGTCCTAACCTAGACCTATCAGAAAAACATAATAACATTCTTGATAAACATATTGGGTCTCGAGATATTCAATTTCTTAAGAAAATCCTAACTTCTCAGGTTAGTAAAGTCTAACAAAAAATTAATTTGATCGCGCAAAAATTATTAGCTTTTCAAATGGCTTCAAATATAGATGGTCCTAACCTAGACCTATCAGAAAAACATAACAACATTCTTGATAAACATATTAGGTTTCGAAATATTCAAATACTAAATTTCTTAAGAAAATATTAAATTCTTATATCCCATCCTAATAAATGTTAAACCTAACTATTTATTATAAATTGCATTTGGAATTAGTTTATAAATTCAATATTTCGCCTAAATGGCATTCTTGTTTTACATTTTAACCAATACATACAAATTTTCGTTTGTTTTTGTTGGTTAGGATTAAGTTAGGTCTAACTTCACGCGCGTATACAAGCGTGTGAAGTTTGTGCTAAACTAATCCTAAAGTTAGTTCTGTACTGGTTAGGTCTAACTTCACATGCATGTATTGTTGCACAGTTTTTTCGGTTTGTAGAGTCTCTATGTAATTTGTATTATTGATGAGGATGTCTTCCATCATGGGTAACGATAGAATCTCCCTAAATTCGTTTTCTTGCGGAGTTGGTTGTAGAATAGCTGGTAGTACCTGCATGGTTCGTTCCTCTCTTGAAATAAAAATATTATTATTAACTGTTATGGTTGTATTACTAAATTTTATAAGATAGGTTCCGTTAAGCCTTTGAGTTTCATTTTCAATTTCGATGTCGCCGTTGAACTGGTTGAGTAACAGTAAAAAAAAAAAAATTCGAAGTGAGGTTAAGCCCGCATAACTTTCTTCGGTCTTATCGAGCGTTCTCGAAAGAAAAGTTATTGGTTTTCCTTCTTGTTAGAGTACCGCCCCAAGTGCGAAATTAGAAGCGTCTGTCGTGAGCTCAAATGGTTTCTGAAAGTCTGGATATATTAAGAGAACCTCTTTTGAGGCCAGCGAGTTTTTTATTTTGTTAAATGCTGTTACTTCTTCCTCTTTGAGAATTACTCTTTTGGTTTTGGAGAGGTTTTTGGACACGTGTCCATCTTCCTCCCTCAAGAGCAAAGTTAAGGGCTTTGCTAATTTAGCATAATCCTTAACGAAACGTCTGTAAAATCCGGCCATCCCAAGAAATGACCTGAGTTCTCTTACAGTGTTCGGAATAGGGAAGCTGGTATTGCGTGTACCTTTTTTTCATTAGCTTTATGCCTTCTTTAGAAATTACAAAGCCTAGGAATTCGACTTGATTTTGTAAGAACTCGCATTTATCGAGTTGTATTTTCATATTGGCGTCTTCTAGAGTTTGGAATACTGTGTTCATATTATTGAAATGTTCCTCTTGGGTTCTACCGAATATAATTATATGTGATATGTGATTTCGCAATATATCATCTAGAGTACGTTGAAAGATGGCTGGAGTGTTTCTTCATCCGAATGGGAGTCGTGTGAACTCGTATTTTCCGTAATTTACGGAGAATGCTGTCTTTTCTATGTCTGATTCCCTTAGTGGTATCTAGTGGAAACCACTTTTTAGATCGATTATGGTGAAAAATTTGTTTTTTTCCCAGAATTGTAAGGTATCGGATATCTGTCCGCTATTGTGACTGTGTTCAATTTTCAATAATCGATTACTAGTCTGTACTTTTTTTCTCCAGAAGCATCTTCTTTCTTCGGGACAACCCAAACGGGGGAATTGTAAGGTGATTTGGACGGTCTAATAATTCCGTCATCGAGGAGCTTTTTGATCTGCTTCTCGACTTCCTCCTTTAGACATATAGGGTATGGATGCGGTCGAGAGATGACTGGATCCGAGTTAAAAGTACGTATCTCACCTCAAACGGTTGTTGTATAGGTTAGTTTCTCCTCGGGGTCAGAAAATAAGTTGGGATACTTGACAACTATTGTCTCTAATATGTTTTTTTGTTCTGGATTGAGATGGGATGTTCTGAGGGTTATATTATTCACGTGGTTGGATATGTGCTGTTTGAGAGCTATTTTTATATTCGGATGAATCATCATGAAACCTTCATTTACGTGAATAGTGGCTTGGAGTTTTTAGGCTATCGTTACCGATTATTCCATCAAATGATGCTAATTGGGGTAGTATAAAGAATTTTAACTTCCGTTCGGGTCCGAAAATAGCTATGAGGGCGTGGTGCGTAACTTTTACGCTCCCCGCGACTGAGTTGGCAATAAAGGGGTTTGGGTTCTGAATGGGATTTCTTATATATCGCGCTTGGATATAATTCTTATTCGATCCTGTGTCGATTAAAAATTTAAAAAGTTTCCCGATATTCGTTCGATGTTCGAGATAAGGAAGCGAAGAGCTCCTTAATCTAAAAAATGTATATAATCTAACTGTTCTATGACCGTGGATGATTCTTCGTAGTCGGTACTGTCAATTTGGTTATTCTGACCGGGGTCTTCTTGAGCTTGAGTGTATTCCAAAAGTGTTTGGTCATATTGTGAATCCTGTTCAGTCATTTGTTCTTGATAACTTTCAAGGCTGGGGTTATGATTATAATTGCTTGATTCATAATTGAGTACTCTCTGCTATTTAAGTGGTTGATGCATTTGATTCGAGTTGGGTCTTTTATTTTCCAACTGGTTCATTCGAGGTCTATTTTGATATTTAACTTGCTGAGATTGTGGTGGTTTCGGGAATCGATTCCTATTTATCCATGGTGGTTGTTGATTGTATTGTGGAGGGATTAGATATTTGGATGTAGAAGGGTATTTGTAATTATTCTGGAATGGTTTTGAAAAACTTTGGACTACTTGGGGGTTGTGCAACATTGAGGGATAAAAGTCCCGTACCTGTGAAGGAGAATGCTGTTGTTGAGGGAATATAGTTCTCCTGTTAGGAAGAGGAGGTATGGAGAAAGTGGACCTCTTTGGACGTGTATATGCATGTACTCGATATTGTACATTCTCTAGTTTTAAGCACAGAGAAAGGGCTTCCGGCAGATCCATTGGTCCTCTCATGCTCAATAACCGAGATAGGTCTCCCTTGAGGCCTCACAAAGGTATCAATCGCTTTATGATATTATTGGGTCATCACGTTCATGGCCTCTTGGCTCATGTCCATCGATGCCAATTTATTTAATATCAGCGATAAATGGTAATATACTTGCTGGTAGACTTCGGGGATAGAGCTACCTTTTTGAATTAAAGTCGTCATCTGGTACTCGAGTGCACCCAGATCTCTCTTATCAGCATAGTGAAGTGTCAAGCACTTCGAAATCCTATCCCAATTGAGAGGGGTGTTATAGGATTCAAGGGCTACGTCTGCATTACCGGTTATTTTATTTCGTATTACACTGAGTATTCCGTAATACTTCGGTATTCGATATTCCGATCTACCCTTTTTGCAGGATGAGAATTCTCCTGGTTGCCCAGAAAATTTTCGAAGACTTTTCACCACATCTGGGATTTTGTCTAGATCGTTTAGATTATTCAAATATCTTGGATCTATTTTCTGATCCGTTTCTGTCTTATTATTAACATTATTAATTGTGTTGTTATTCATTCCTTCTAGAAGTATTTTATTTTGCGATGTGATAATTTCTTGAATAATATTCCTTAATTGTGCGAGATCAAATAAGACGTGGATGCTGTGGAAGTTGTGTCATTTATATTCAACATCGCTGGTTTGATGATATTTGATTCGTGACCCATGTTGGTTAATATTGTATAAATACGATTTAATAAAGCTAACTTTGGTCTTGTATAGTTCTTTAGTTCGATTAAGTAAATTATTTACCCCTACTAAGAGTTGGGTACTTGTAAAGAGTTATTTATTATGTATGGAAATGGATAGTGTAGGTAAAAGATGAATTTTATAATAAGTAATTTTCATATAACTGTTTGCTTAGATTTCGCAAATGATTGACTGCTTACCGTATTAGCAACGCCTTACACAATTAGGTTACAAACTATTTAAAAACTCAAAAATTTTAGTTCCAACTATATCAATTATTTAACTTTAGATTTTTTCTTAATGTTAGTTTGACAAGATTTTCAATCTTTTCATTAACTTTAATTCAATTTCTTTAATTTTAATATTTAAAACTTTTCGTTTATCCGTAATTTATTGGTTATCGATAAACGATAAATTAATTTTTAAACTTTATTTAGCTTACGTGATGATCCTATCAGACGTATGATTAACATCTGGAGTTGTAATTCTTCTCTTGGTGAGACCTGTGTACCCAAAGTCGATTATTCCCTCCAAAATACTGATGCTTGATGCTGGGTTGGGCCGCTGTTGAATAACTGCAACCCCGTTTTTCCTTTATGTCGGATACTTCGGGGCTTCTTTTCCCAACTCGTTCGTATTTTGGTTTCTCTTTTTTCCCTTCACTATAATTTATCGTCACTCGCGCGAATGATGATTAATTCTACGTGAGGTTGTCGTTTCACTATTAATGTCACTATTTTAGCACGATTTATCTATTCGAATAATGGTTAATTCGAAATGAGTCTCACACTATTGTCACACAGTGATTATAAGCGATGGGTTAGTTTTGGTTTGACGAATTAATTTTAATGGATTCTTATTAGTTGTAGTTACACTAATTTACAAAAAAAGATTTACTAGTTATGGTTACACTAATTTTTTCTTTTTGGGTATAACTTGATACAGGCTCCTTGCTCGGGCGCCAGTTAAAAATATTTATTTTTGAACTTAGTTGTTTTACACTTGAATTACAACTAAAAAACTTATTTTAACAGAAATTCTTATTCTACATAATTTTACTCAGACAATTGCTTTATCATCAATAATTTATTTAGTGCAGTGGAAGTTCGCAAGTTTGGTATTGCCTCGTGCTATGGGTGTTGTTTTATGCTGCAATATGATCTAGGCCATGATTCGTGTGTTAACTTATATTATAAGTAGGATATTTATATTTTTGCTATCCTTAAATATATTTATATATTAATATAATTGTTCTATCTTCAGCCCTCCTATAACTGAAGATAGGATGGCAGCATACCGATAACTATTATACAATGTGTCTTAGCTTTTTTTATAACCACTCTTAAAAAATTCTGAATAACTGTATTGATGAAAATTTAAAACAAAAACTTATATACATTTTTTCTGGTATACATCCTGGCTAAGGTCTCTATGATTCGATTTTCCAACTAAGACCAGACTGTATACCAGTTATAACAACTATACTACCTACACTTTTAAATAAAACGTACTCATTATACCTTTTAGAAATGTCATAAATTGACATTTCTTTAATACTAAACTTCTTGTGCTAAATTCAACACCAACAAAAAATTGAGGTAAGATATTTATTTACGAAAGATAAAATAATACCTAATATTAAAATTTAATATATTTTTTCTATAAATTCATTAACATAAAACGATACGCCACATACACTCCCCTTCCAGTGAAATTTAAGAAATTTAGCGAATTATTCATTTACACGATATTTACACGAATTTTCAATTTTGAAATCGAACAGGTAGTTTAATTACACACCCACGTTTTGACAATACTTCATTTGGTTCATTACCTATCTGTACGTATTGATCAAAAACTACTTTTTTCTTTGAACTTGGAGTTTCAGAAATCACTCCTTTAGTTTTATTATCTAAATTCCATGATACATTCGTTGCTAAAGGTTGATTGTTTAAAAACTGATCACTATTCTCAGTATAACAAGGTTTGAGTCTATCAATCGAAACATTAACTTTCTTATCTTTAATTTCAAGGTTGAAGTGAGTTTTTAACTGCATCCGTTCGAATAAATACGTGAGAACAATTTTCTAAATTTTTACTAATGAAGGTTCTCTCTTTCGAGTGACGAGATGCATTAACATGTTTTAATTCCTCAAAATGTTTTTTCAAATTATTTACGAATTCAGATTGTGGAATTGAAGTATTTGATGATTCAATGAATTGTCCAGGAACTCTGAGGGTACTTCCATATACCAACTCTGCAGGAGTAGTTTTTAACTCCTCACTAAAAGAGGTACGTAAACCTAATAATACTAGTGGTAATATTTCCGCCCAATCTGGTCTATTATGGCACATAAGTGCTGCCTTTAACGTCCGATGCCAACGTTCTATCATTCCATTACATTTAGGATTATACGATGTAGTACGTCTTCTTTCAAAACCAACCAGTTGTGATAATTCCGTGAAAAGATTTCACTCGATTTGTGATCCTTGATCTGTTACTATAAAATGTGGAACCACAAATCTCGCTATCCAATTTGTATAAAATGCATTTGCAACCGTATTTGCATTGGTGTCCGGAATAGGAATTGCTTCCGCCCAACGAGTATACCTATCAATCATAGTTAGACAATATTTTTGATTATTTGATAACGGTAACGGTCCAACTAAATCAATATGAACTTTTTGGAATAAATAGGTAATAAAATTGAATTTCGAGCATCATGTACAAATTTACGATGACGATTTATTTTTTTTTTTTAAGATGGATGCCGAGAGAGATGTAAATACATAGGCGGGATTTATTAAATTTAAATTAAAAATTATAATGTGTAATTTGATATTAAAAATTAAATATAAATAAATTTTACAATACAAAAAATGCATAAACAATTTCTTTAATTTACGTAAAAGTACTATGGAAATCTGCTCTAGTAGCATGCAGAAAAGAGTGTGCAATTAGTATGGAAAAATATATGAAAAAGACCCGAGTTTCTGACGAAATTCCATCTTATTTCCAATTTGATTTTTCTCTTTTTAGTCAGGATTCACACCCACACTCAAATTTTTGTGACGCTTTTCTTTGGCGAGTAGTATGGATTTCCGTATATTACACATGTTTCTTTCCATAGAAAGAGTGTGGTTTTTGCACGCGAATTAAACGGAATTCCATTGGCATTGCATATTGGGATACAACTTTAACTCCCCCTAAATGTATGTAATGGTTTGTTTCTTTGCTCAATTTCAGTACCAATATTTTAGATATATTTACTCACAAATGGCCTCTTTGTTTTCACTGACTTGTAAAGTTGTAAATATTGTGAATGTCATTAACTAATATTTTGTCTGAAAAGCAGAAAAAGCCGAAAATATGTTAAAATAAACTAATTATTACAGACGAATTTAAAACTTTACTTATACATATTGTTGGTATGTGTAAAATTAATTAATAACTTTTTTAATTGCATGTTATAATGAATTAATAATTATTTATCTTGGACACACTTTTTATTTCGTGATTTGCCATTAATTTAGGGACAAAAGAATCACAAGACAAAAGAAAAATAAATCGTCATTGCGGCGTAAAACATAAACTTATCTTTTGACGAAATTTTTCAATTTTATCATTTTTAAACTAAATTTAACAATTTTTACATCATTTCAAGACTAATCTTCATAATCATGTATTAATACCTCGATTTTATGTTTCTTAACATTTTGGTGCAAAAATATTGATAAAACTGATTTGTGCCTTTCAAAAAAATGATAAACAAAACCTAATGATAGGCAAACGAAACATTTTATTTCGATAATCATGTAATCTAAAGAATGAATTAGATCAATTATTTGATGGTCAAAAACTGATTTTTTACTAACGTTTTCGATAATTTGAGGACCATACAACCTTAAACAAAGCGATTACTCTCTGGCGGAGGCAATGGTCCAATGAAATCAATATTTATGAATTGAAAACACTCGTTTAGCATGGCATACTTAAAACCAGTAGATTACAAGAAGATTCACTCTCACGTAAGGCGGGAGCAGGCCACACAGGAGGAAAAAACCTAGTGACATAATAATAAGGTCGTACGGATGGTATCCACATTACACAAGGAAACAGTGGAGTAGGAAGACCAGCAACGATCTGAAAAAGGAATGAACATCATGAAGCGAGACAACTTAGTATAAAACATGGGGTATATAAAAGGGATAGACCCAGGAAAAAGAAAACAATTTCAACCTTTTGACTCCCTTCATTTTATTTTGATTTCTGTTTTGGCAGATTCTTGCATTTCATCTGATCTTCGTGTGATATTCTTCGATCTCGATAGTTTACATCATGTAGCGAGAGGCGTACCAACTTTGTACTGAGAATCAAGCTTCCATCTGGTGGTCATCCAATGTGGATTATACGTTATCGCGAACGTCTGTTTCCCTCGAGATTTTATTTATCAAACTCGTTATACTGAATACTATTTTCGAGAAGTTTACCCTAATTCGCATTCGGCAAATTGAGGTCCTTGACTTGTCTCCATACTTGTTTCGTTTAATCTACATGTTTATCCAAGCTATGGTACTTGGGCTATACATATAAATTGACTTGTTCAGAGAACATTAACGCTTGATCCATGAGGTACTTCGTTCTTCGCACCTTTAATAAGACATTTTTCTTGGTAAACGGAAATTCGTCACTTTCTCCTTAAATACAAATCTAAGAAGCCATTTTTGGCGGAAAGTTAACGCATCGGTTGACCGGACAAGTGGTGCAGTGGTTAAAGCTTCGGCATTTGGACCGGGAGGTGCTGGGTTCGAATCCTATCAGAGGCTAGATGCAAATCGAATTTTAGATTACAGGCTAGAATACAACTAAGACCCTCTGATGGAGTGCAGAATTCCGTGTCACGCGCCGACCCACCTTCCATGTCAATGTACAGGTTGACATGGAGCTTGCAATGTGCAGGTGGTATACTGTAGTTGTGTGAGTAGGTGAAGTAGGTGGGTTAATGATGTGGAGTGAATGAGTAGTATCACAATGGGCCTAAAAAATTGGCCTAAGTGTGCAGTATGCAACCACTGAAACCTAAAAACCTACCCTAACGCATCGGTTTAAAGATGATCCTATTATGTTGATCTGGAATGGATTAGATTCTTTTCTGATATTGTAAATGCACGTTTTGTATCACTACAATGTGTTCCAAGCAATACTACCAACTGTGCTGTAACTAAGCTATTTTAACTTGCTCGGCCCCGCCGCCAACTTGATTCATTACACCTGACCAATAGTGCGCATGTGCGAACTATTCTTTGTTTCTTCTCGTCCACCTGTTTGCAGACGACTATTTTTTGTTGTTTACCCAACAAACGGATACACGACCTGATCTTGTAACCGTTTTACTACTTGGTGAAAAATCAAAACGAATCTATTTGCGAACTTTTGGTTCCTCGATAGACAGTTTAGGTCTGTCAGTCGAAATAATAAGTTGTAGTTCGTGAGTCGGTCAAAGTAAAGCGGCTTGTATAGTTGGTGCGTCCGTAATATCTGGTTGATTGTCAGTAACTACCGTCAGTAACTTACTAACCGTAACACGGTTTGAGTCGGTCGATGGAAATTTTGGCGTGAAGTCCGTTCAGATCCAAAGTGAAAAATTTCTCGGTACGGTCGATAACCAAATACGGCCCAGTATATGGTGGTTGCAGTGATTTGCGTACTGCGTCAGTCCGTAAGAAAACGTGCGAGCAAATCAGCAGAACTTTACTGATGCAAATTTTGTCCGTAGTATGTTGAGAAAAGCCCGATTATAAAATTTTATCGTTCGTAGTATCTAAAAATGTTCCGGGAGCCCGAGTTGTACAACTGTAAACCAGTTCAGCTGCGTAGTGCTTTTAGTTCGTCACTGTAAGTCGTTCGTAGTCCAAGTACGATTGCATGAAGAACACTAGCCCAATCAGTTCGGTCGTAGCACATAATGGCAGATTTGACGAAGTAAGTTAGCCAGTTCGCGAAAAAGTTGTGATTCGAATTGCATGCCTCGGTCCGTGACAATGAACTCTGGCACACCAAAGCGAGCTATCCAATGAGAGTAGCTGTTTACTCTGTCAAGCAACGGTTGCGGCAGTTATATCCGGAACTGGAACCGCCTCGGGCCAGCGATTATATCTATCAATCAATGTAACACAATACCGCTGATTATGAGAAACTGGTAAAGAACCAATGATATCGAGGTGAATAATCGAAAAGCGTTGAGAAGTTAATTTATAGTTACCAAGCGGATATTTTGTATGTCAAGAGATTTTAGCCTTTTGGCAAGCTACACAACTTTGAGCCATTTTCTGAACGTCCTTTTTAATCGATGACCAGATGACATTTTGAGCCAAAAGTTTGATGGAAGCTTTGACACCAGGATGAGAAGGATTATGAAGAGAGAGAGAGAGAGAGAGAGAGAGAGAGAGAGAGAGAGAGGGGGGGGGGGGAGAGATGTTTTTTTACGGTTTTAGATTAAACGCATAGACAAGTGGCTTATGATCGGTGTAGAGCGTGAATAAATGACTTTCGTGAAGATATCGGAAATGTTTAATTCTCGAATAAACCGCGAGAAGTTCACGATCATAAACACTGTATCGTTTTTGCGTATTACTGAGACGTACCGAAAAGAGTGTCTGATACTAACTGCTGGACCACCGCTCTGATCGCCGTATCGGAAGCGTCAACCATGATGGCCAGAGTTGCTGATGATGATGGATGAATAAGTAAAGTAGCGTCCGTAAGTTTAATTTTACAGTTATTGAACGCTTCGATAGCCACCGTTGACCATTGTATTGGAACTCGACTGTTTTTAGTGTACCCTTTTATGAAATCGTTCAAAAATTCCTGGTCAGCAGCGACACCCGGAATGAAGCGTCGATAAAAGTTGATCATGCCTGAAAAACGTTTCAGTTGTTTAACAGTCTGTGGTCGTTCGAAATCTTTGATGACTTGAACCCACAGATCTAGCTTAGTCCGAGAATGGTCCAGCCATCAGGAGATGAGTTTATGTTTGGACTATAATAGTTAAGTTTTTAGAATTCTCCGTTATTATAGACCTCAATTCCTAGATACCTTCAAAATTTTATGTTGATATCATGACTGGAATGCCTAATTTATTCTTACCCGTTCATGCGACAGTAATATACCTTGTCCAGTCCGAAAGGTGTCGAAATTGCTGTTTTTGGAATGTCCATCGCTTCAATAGGGATTTGGTGATAAGCCTGAATGTGGATTCGGAAACTTGTCTGGAACTGTGGCTTTATTTAACGCACGAAAGTCTCCACACGGTCTCCAAGTTGCATTCTTTTTGGATACTAAGTGCAGCGCGCTGGACCAAGGGCTGCTACTAGATCTGCAAATCCCGAGTTTCATTATGTTTTCGAATTCTGTCTTCGCGATGATGAATTTGTCCGGTGCTAGTCGTCGTGGTTTGCATGCAACCGGTGGTCCATTTGTTTCAATTTTTTGAGTCCGTGAAAGACTGTTAAAAATTTTGTATTACATTGAAAACTCCTAGGTTGACTTGTCCATCCTAGATACAGTAGTATCATCGTAGCATGAAGGAGTTCCATTTGAATACAGATAGGTTAACGGATCTATGAGCCTGTGTCTCTCTATATCCACAAGCAAACCAGTTTTCTATAAACTCCCAGGAGAATTCGCTGCGCAGTCCGATGTCAAGTTTTAAACATTTAGTCCCGCACGCGTTTACCGAAGAACCGTTCGCTGCGAACAACCTGAATGATGGGTCGACACTTGGATTCCGAACAAAATGGGCTGGCAAGACTGAGACATCTGCCCAAAAATTTCGTAAATTAAAAAACGGGTTTTAGAAACATTGTTTGAAACATTATTTGATTCTAATTTACAATTTGGTTTACATTGCCTTTGTGTCGAAATGATGATGATAAAAACAGTGTTTTGCCGTGAATAATTATTTCTAGAATTTGATCGCGAATTGTTACGACTACGTGACTTTGAATTTGATCAAAAATGTATTTTGGAATTCCGAATGTTTATTGTCTAGAGAAAAAATTGAATTTGAATTAGCAAAACAAGATGCAGAAGTCTCAATAGAGTTTATTTGTGCCTGAGTCATAATCTCATGCACGTTGTCAGCCCGTTATGCAAGGACTGATAGACTTCGTTTTCGAATGGTGTGAGCACCATTTGAACTGACTGGTGCAACCTCTTCATCCAAAATTGACGAAGTGTCGCTTCGTTAATATTGTTACCAGCGTTCAATTTCATTATACTCAACAACTGGGACGGCTTCCTGTCCCCAAGTGTCAAGCCCTGCATCAGATTATTAAGCTTCGATTTTTCGGATTCACCAAATACTAGAGTCACCTCAGCCTTAAATGTAGAATAAGGTGTATTATCCTTCGAGCTAGTGATTATAAATGCAAATGTGTCGTGCAGTCTTTCATCCAGCGCTCCCACCACATGAGCATATTTACTCCACTGCCCGAGTATCTCAAACCATACAATTGGATTTTGAGAGTGAAGCGGCTGTAGGGGTTTGAAAGCCACTCGAGCAACAATTCTAGCACCAGCAAAAAAATTAATATTTGGTCTCGGAGTCTCTGGATTTTCGTGCGAAATTATATTAAACCTTAGTTGTAATCCATCCAATAATAGCAGTTTGAGTTTAGTTTAAACTAATGTTTCGACGCAGCGATTCGCTCTTTTCTCACGTAAACTTTTAGTGGACTTGAACAAATTTACATTTCAAAATATGTAGCACTCAATGGATTTGGGTGATGATAATTTTCGATAAATTAACTGACGAATCTGAATTTTTATCGGGGTCACCAGTTTTAGAATTTAATGGCCAAATTATTTATTAGCTTCTTAATTTATTTGTTTATTATTTCTTTCAACATATTATTGCAAATCTAAATATTATTTCTCTAAAAACTCTAAAACATTGGCATCTATAATTAAAAATACTAACCATTCAGGTGATAGGCAATTTTAGTTAATTTATATGATGAATTTCGATACAAGGTGTGAAGACGCCACAACCTAAAGACTATCTCTTCGTAAACCAACCTGCAAGCCGTACTTTACGCATAGTACAGAAGTCTATTCGGTCAATTTTCATCTAAAGGCATTTCGATCACATTTCCCGTCCCACTCAAGCACCGCGACTTAAATGACAAAAGTTATATTAAAAGGGGTTATTCGAAAAGCCACTTTCCCGATTTTGTCCAGTACAAGTTAAACAAAATAAAAAAAGCACTCAAAATTGCTTATTGGAAACCAAAATTCGCAATTCAAATAAAAAAGTGCTAATAAAAAATACTCAAAATATCATCTACTGGTTAAAAATGTAACTCGATAAAGATTTGCCTAAATCTCGATTAAAATATAAAAATATCAACTTAACACCGTTTTAATGCCTCAACTTAGGCGAACTAATTATATTCACCACAAAATATTAAGACACATTCCAATTAGAAATAGTTGAGTTGCGTGTACAACGCAATCCATCCACAACTAATATTTTATAGTACGATAAAAATTCCTTAAGATGTCACGCACATCACTTTATTGATCAGAAAAAACAACCAAAAGAACAAGAAAACAACAACAACAAATGTTATATTCCATAAAATGGCGATAGTGTTGACATTTAAACGAGTGCTCAAGTGTTTATCGTAGTTCTTAGTGTTGTAAAGTGATTTGTTTTTAATTTGTAAATTACAATCAAAATAGTTTAGTTCAATTACAGTGATAATTAATAAAGTTACAAAGTTTATAAACCAATTTGTGTGTGTGTGTGTGTGCTGTGTTGTACGAATAATAAAATCCAAAAACAAAATCGAAAAAAAGTGAAAATTTATTTTGTGCGAGTGAGAAAGTGTACCCCGAATTAATGTTGTGAAAGAAAGAGAACAAAACATACAAGATGAAAATAATAATATGCCCTGTCACATAGAAATTTTTTTTTGTCTTTTAAAGGTAAACAAAAACCATATGAAGTTTAATGCAGATTCAATTAAATTCCTTAGGATTTATAATACTTTGCGCCCGTCGAAATAATGTAATTGACCTAACTGCTCCACCACGAAATAATAATTGTCAAGTGTTCTTAAATCGGGGGGAAAATTTGTGTTTTGTTGCGTAAGTTTTTTTTTTCGTTTTCGGGAAAAACAAAGTTATGTGTGTGTGTGTGTGCAAGTACTGTCAAATTAATTTTTGGCTTCGGTATTTCTTGAGTTTTAAATGCTCTTATCGCAAACCGAATAACAAGAAATATCCAAAATTATGTGTGGTCAGTATATATTTAGTCCCAGGTGTATGGAAAATCTATATACATAGGTATTCCGAATTTTGGGTTTTCTACGATACCTCGTTGTATTGGTGTTGGTTAATGGGAAGCCTATGGAATCGAAAGCGTATCCCAAACCCCATCGATTAAGATGACAAATTGTAATTTTGTCATGAGTACGTCCGATAAGATAAGAACACCAACATAACAATTTTGTTGCTCATATAACAAATTTTCTTATTCAACTTGTATTAAATCGTCATAATGCAACATTCTCCCGCCTGTCCCCACTCCATACGATGACTGGGGTATGATGAAATGGAGGTTTCCTAGCGTTTAACCTTGGAATATAAAATGAAAAGTGAAAATATATATTTTAGGTTAGAAAAACACACATACACATAAAAAATAAAAGGAAAAGTTTTTCTTTATTTAATTTTATTTATAGCTGTTTGGAATAGGTTAGCTCATCTCTAGCCTCGTCGTACACAGATCTGAATTGCGCGTATGTGTATTAGAAAGACGACGACGACGACGATATATACAATTCTAAATATGTACACGAATCGCACCAGTATCGAGCTGCCTTATAGATAGATGTTCAAGGTTAGATGCGTGTGATTTCATTTCACTAAAAAAGAAAATGTTATAAGAGTCTTATAGTGGTTAGTATTGCGTAGGTCAGTTTGAAATTATTTTGTGTTTGTTTCATTTTCCCATTTTGCTGCGGGACCGTGCCGGATTCATCTCGACCCACCTCAACCAAAATTTCTTTTTTTTCAGTATTTTTATTTCTCAATGCCGCAAGTGTCTTTTGATTGTGTCGTAAAAATACAAAATTTTTCTCGTTGAATATTGATAAGGTGGCCATTTACTTTTTCCAGGCTGTGGCTTCTATACGAGAAACGTTTAAAAGGTTTATTAAAGGAATTCAATTAGTTGTTACATGTTTCAACTCTATGTATTATGCTTGGAATTGCTCTACAATCTTGGAAGAGGTGTAAAGTTGTTTTTATAACCTGTTTAAGGTTGGGTTTTACTAATCCTAGGGCATTTTATCGTATTAGCCTGTTCTCAGTTTTCTTAAAGCTTTACAGTCGTGAACATTCCGAACTGTTAATGGAATGCCTCCTAGATACGAAGAACCTTCAAGAAGACATCAATAGATTAAGTGGGTGGTATGATCGCTTTACTTAAAAGAAATTCATTATTTACTTCATACAAAGTTAACAACGAAGTATTGCAAAGAGTCAATGAGATCATAGATTTAGGTGTTACATTTGTCGAAAATGCCAGTTTCAATAGGCATCAATATTGAAAATTGTATTGCGAAAGCGAATGCCATGTTTGGATTTGTTAAAAGTTGGATAGGTGAATTTAAAGATATTCGTTTACGTTCTATCACAACTGGAACACGCTGTATCGGTCTGGAATCCATACTATGTTGTGCACATTAAAAGAATTGAAAGCATTCAAAAGTAGTTTCTGATTTTCTTGTAAAAGAAAAATAACTGGGATTACGACCACAATTTACCATTCTATGAAAATACGGATTACAAAATATGCACGCTGGTCACATTGATTCAGCTTACATTTTGGGAAACATCAACTCATGTACCTGGCAAAACATTTCGAAACCACACGTTTTTAGCACTAGAACACCATTTCACAAACCTTGGCAAAATAACCCCATTAATAGTTTGTCTAAATCATTCAACGTCATCGACGGCCTCTTTGACTTTAATGTATCAAAGGACAACTTCAAAAATATCCTGACGAGTATTTTTAAAATTTTTAAACTAAATAATCTGAAATCATACCTGTAAATCACAGAATAGACTTCCTTAAATAAATAAAGTCGAAGCAAATATCTATAAATAATAAAAAAATCTCACTGTCTCCTACCACTTTCTTCCTCTCTTCCCGTTTGTTGCACATACAATTGCAAAAAGTTTAAAAAAGCTGATTGATTCAATGCTTAGGGCTTTAATTGCTGAGGTTGAGCTGAATTTTCTTTAAATTTCCGTGGTTCCAAAATATCCAAGAAGTGTTTTGTTCTCTCTTCGATTGCTGTTGGTTATTGATGATTAGTTACTTGCCTCGAGAATCAATTGATTTTTAATAAAACTAAAGCCAGTTTAGTGTTCTTTAGTAGAATATTAAATTATTATCAGGTTATGCTTTGTCAAATTCATAAGCTTCTGCAAAATTTTAGCAATGTAGATAGATTGGTCGTTGCAGGAGAGTGCTCCCCAGGATATTATTATGGGACCTTTGCTGTTTTCCCTTTTTATTAATGACCTGATGGCTATCTCTTCGACCACCTCAAACCATCTGGAGATTAACTCTTCTAAGAGGCGATGGCTTTCGGGCGTTATCCGATCTCCGATCTTCTCCATCCGACCATACTTACCCCGTGCCTTTTTCACTGTCGTAAGAGGCAGGGGTTTCTGTTTTCTACCGTGGTAGATTAAATATTTGCTTTAATGCAATTATGAGATTTATCTTTTCACTCAGATTATATGATCACATTTGCAGACTTGGTTTTGAATTCTTGGGAATTTATTTTCTTAGTTTTCTGAAGCTTAGAACTTTCGTGTATTTGTTTAAAGCCTTATTGAAACTAGGGCCTGCTTATTTTGACACATATTAGGTTTGTCCATTCACTGAGATTTAAAGACGTTATTATTCCTACCCATACTTTTAATGTTAACGGACTTGTCCTTTACTGTTTTCATTTATGGAATTCCTTACCTTTGGCGATTAGGGAATCCAGGTCGCTACCGATCTCCGTTAAAGTTAATGGTTAATGGTTTTCGTCGGTTATCGCGTCAGCTCTAGAATGCAGCTCCCGTAAACTAAGTACAGTTTCCAACAGTGGTCTGCGGTTTGTAGTTGCTTTGTTGTTGTAATTTTTAAATTAAATTTAATAATTTTTAGTATGTATTGCTCTTAATGTGGTATCGAATAAATAAATTAAACTTCAAGTTTAACTTTTAAAATTATAATATGCAGTGATTTGACTGCCTACACCGAGGTTGATGAGTTGTTTCGGCAACTTTCGCTCGGTGTACACTACCCCGCTGTAAGCTTGCCTTCTCAGGTTGAATTAAAAAATAGGCCTAAAAATATTATATAAGTGGTAGGCACTGCTAAATACCAACCCAAAATAGTAAACCCAATGAAGAGGACACATAATTAATATACGCTGTAGACATAATCGTAATCGTGATACATGTACTATCTATACTTTATGACCAGCTAACATAGCAGTTTCATAACAGCGTTTTATGAACTCGGGAACTGCTGACTTACGGAATTCATAGGCCTTTTATCAGCACAGTTTGGAGAAAGTCTGTATCGGCAAGCGATACATACGTACAGATGAAACTGGTAACAGAAGTAGAAAAGGAGAAATATTTCTTAGCTTGGAGATCAGTGACTATTTTATTCTCAATATTCCCGTGAATAAAATCCGTCAGATCAAGGTCAGCCGTGGTGACTGTGGTATCCCTAAATACTGAGGAAAATCCTGGTGAAGCCGGCATCTAATTGGCACCACAGAAGCAACATCCTGCTCAAACGATAGTATGAAAAGGATCGAACGTTATTCACAATTTGCATTAAACGCCTACCAAATAGAGAGTAGATCAATTAAACGGACACCTTACTGACCGTAAGGCGAGAAGTAGTTTATACTAAGTATATTTCTAAACGAATGACCAACCCAGCTCATGCTAGATATGCTAGCGATAGCAGCTTTATTAATCACAGCATAGCAGAGGTGAAGTACTCATTTAAATCGTCAATGCCGACGTTTTTTACTTTCCACCAGAGCTCTTTAGATGGCTGACTTCCATAAAAAAAGTGTCACCAAATGTCCTCTAGTAATTTAGCTGATTTATTTGTGGATTTAGTTTCATGAGAAGCTCGGAATGCTATGAGGATAAAATAAATGCTTGCTTAGATATAGTGGACATATGCTAAATGGGTCTTGATCATTGATTATTCGAAATTAGCCAAATTTGGATTGTAGAACTTAGCCATTTCGGGAAACTAGAGCTTCTCGAAATGGAACTATAACATAACCAATGATAGTCAAATATGGATTTAAAAATTGAATTGCGATTTTATGTGAAGTTCAGAAGTTTTGGCAATCTAAATGGCTGAATTAAAATAATATCGTTAATTTTGGAATATTTGAATTTTAACATGTATTTTAGATGAAGAACAAGCGTTCGGCCATGTTGAGTGGTACTAGAGCCTTTGAAGCTGGGTTGAAATTTAACACGAATTTTGAATACTTAATGAAATTCAAATCTATTCTTTAAAATGTGTTATTAGGATTCTAAAATGAATTTCGGACACACTTCAGGGATTTTACCATACCAAATAGATTTAGGCATTTTTTTAACCATTTTTAGTTCAAATATTGATTATGAATTGAGAGGAATGCCAAAATGCTAAAGTCTACTACCTCCATGGAAATTTACTTCTACGATTGAGGATTTACTATTCGAACATAGCAGCCACGTTTTGAATGCGTTAAAAGATCCTCAACCAAATATGGTATATATAGACAAACGGTACTCGCTTGTTTTCATCAAACAACAGAAGTTTTAACAGATGACAAAATCCACGCAAACTCGTCCATTGCGCATGCCAGAAAACCATTACAAGGAGTGGTTCCACAGAGAAAGCAGACTTAGTAAAAAACCACAATTAAGGATAACATAAATTCCACGCAAATCAAACTGCCTTGTCATAAAAACTAATACCAATGAAGAGAATCAACGTCTCGCTGGAGAAACTCACAGCAAACTGGGAGCTGATTTTGGTAATAAGTTGTCTAAAGTTCGTCGGCCTCGCGTCTGAATTACAGGATTGTCACAAAAATCTACCAAATTAAATTTTCGCGACCACTTAGTTTAAGTTAACCACTTCATAGACAGGGATATGGACTCATTTCAGGTGGTGCCGTAGCACAACCATAAAAACTAAATAGATTTAACTATAAAGTGGCTGATTCACATGTCTTAATGGTGTTTCAGCAAGGACTACCGTAGCGATAGGACAGTCCTTCATGACTTCGTAGATGTTTCTTGAATAGCTTTTTCTAGTTTGTAATAGGACGCTGGGTAGATCGCTCTAAAAATAATAATTTATAAACTTGATGAAGAGCCGAGGGCTGATTACTGGCTGGTATATTATTTATTATAAGCGGCCTTTGTTGTCAAACCGAGCTCATTATCGTTCAACTTCCATTATAGCTTCCGAAGTTTGCCCCAAGACAAGCGCTTTATTTGCTCTTATGACTCCTGTATGTTGATGATTTTTTACTTGCTTCAAAGTGCTCGATTCTGAGCCTGTCTAAACCAGTTTACTGGTTTTTAGTGGAAGATGAAATTTGGGCCCACTGTCCGTTTTTCTCTTTGCAGAAATGATTATCAGGGCCCAGTTCAAAAACCTCCTGCAAGAGGTAATATCTTAACCAATTTTATTCAAATGTATATGTTGCTATTGGGAATGTAATGTGAGTTCTGGATGATATTCAGGATATTTGCGGTGCTGAATGGAACTAGGGACATTTTTAACCAATTATTGTCAAATTTGATTTAAGAGCTGCATTAGGCTGTGATTTTTGGATAAATTTCGGGAATTTTTCATTTTGAATGGAACTAAATTTGAATTATATAATGAGAGTGGGATTGTTTTAATATGACTCATTGACTAAGTTCAGGAAGTTGGCCAAATTAAATTCCGAACTCTATACTTTTTTATAGCCAATTGTAGTCTAATTGGGTTCGTAGAGCTGAATTGGAATTCTATCAATAATTCAGAACTTCAATTTTGAATGAAGTTCTGAAGTTCGGCCCTGTTGAATGGAATTAGGCCATTCGATGTCATTTCAACACGTCACGTGTCAAATTTTGTGTTACGAGCTAGAGATTTTATTTGAACGCTTGCTAAATTTGTATTGAAATGCATTTCTCGAGCTTGACAATTAATCAAATTTATTCAAATTTGGCTTATATGGTGTAATTGGGATTCTAACATAAATTTTGGCCAAAATTAATGGATTTTACCATGCTAACTGGGAAAGGAACTGGGTCTTTTCATAAAAAGTTTCATTCTAATGTGATTTGTATAGCTGGGCCGGATTCTTGTTATACATTTTGGACGAAGTTCTGGAATTAGGTCATGTTGAATGTAAATATAGATTATTTTTTAAATAATAAGGTTGATGTTAAGTTTCGATTGTAATATGTTGTTAGGATTAGCCTCTTCTTTTGGTTTTAAATTTATAGTGAAGGAATAAACGAGTTCTGTAATTCGAACCTATATTGAAATTTACTCGATTAGCCTAGAAGATTCACCCAGATAAAAGTGTTTAATCGTGTGTTGAGCGCTAAAGTCAGTTATAGCTTCCACCACAGCTGTTTATTTCCCATATAATACAAAGCCTCACTAAACATTTTAGGGTGAGATTACGTAGTCCACATTGCCCAGGACGCCTAGGACTATAACGGATTGCGATTTTTCTAATTTCATGAAAAATGATTTTCTGAAATTTGAATACAGAACGATAGCGAGTATTAACTCTATTAAGTTTAAAAATGTTTGAGAAATTTCAGCTGGTTATATATAAACATACAGTTGGTTTGATATTATATCAAAATTGAAATATGACGACAACGTACTCATCTGGGTGATTTACCTCATATGAAAGAAGCTACTCTTGACGATGGTACGCTAACTTTGAGAGTATGAAAATGAGGGTTTAACATTAAGAAATAGGGTCTTGTGTACACCTGTCGTCGGATCAGGTAACAGCATTAAATCACACCAACAGTTTAAGAGGTTGGCCTTTAAGATGTGGTCTAGAATTTGGATAGTATTTAACTATTTATATTTTGTATCTTTTGTTTATTTCATTCATAGTTAAAGGCTGGCATTTTCGCAGTTCTGTAGAAAGAATCACATATTGCCAGGTGCCTTCATTTCGTTCATTTTTCTGAGTGCAACATTGTCAATATTGGAGAAGTCCTTCATGCTACTGCCTTGCAGATTGATCAAAAACGATATCTTGCACTGGAGTATTCCTGAAGGCATCTTTGCTGAACTTCAACAAGATTTCGATCTTATAAGAGGTCATGTTTTACATTTATTACAGGCATACATTGCATTTAGCATTGTCCCGCTACCCTAGTTGCAACTGCTCGTGCAAGTTAGATTTTATTCCTATGGCCGGAAGACAGATTTTACTGACTTTATCCACAACTTTAAATATTGTTGATAGATTCATTAGAGATAACTATTTACTAATTCATCCTTTCAGTAACATGCTTATATAGGCGACTAATCTTGTGAAACTGGCCGATACGAACAAATTACTCGTATTGAACGAGCTTCCTTGGTATTGCAAGTCTTATTCCGCTACTATGGTTGATAATCGTCTGGGCCTCCTAAAAATATCTGGGCTTACTACACAGACTTGTCCTGTCGATCTTGTTTCAGGCAAATATCTTATTGATGTGCTCTGCATTGTAGAGACGTGGTACTTAGAAAAAAGTCTTTATGTCTAAAACATTATTTGTCTTTACGAGGCGTATAAATATTAACTTTTCTGTTCCTTCGCTGTTTTGGAGATTAATTACCAGATCTGACTATGGTAACATGTCTGTTATCTTGCAAAGCAAGCTATCTTGGAAAATCACCTGGAGAGCCAGCTGGAGATATCGTTTGCTATTTTCCGTTAATGTAATATAGCTTTTGGTAATTCTTCCACGCTCTTGTAAACGCATATGGTATGGTGGCCAAGTGGTTGAAGTAACTGCTTCGGTAGTTTAGCCCGATGCAATACAGATTATTGTCTGTTGAACCATTACGGAATAATGCCTCAAGGAGTCAATAGTCATTTTCTTAGGAGGTGCGTGTACTGGGTTTTGTGTCTTCTGCCTGCCTATAATATCCGCACTATTGGAAGATGAACTTGAAGCATTAAATAATATCCAGCAAGAGAGAGTTCATCTATGTCTTACCAAATCCTTAAGGAAATAATACTACGACTTTGAAGAGTCTTGAAATTAAATGATAGCGATTATTATTTTTGGAAAGCAACAAAGATGTTAAAAAGAACAAAAATGAATGTCCCACATATCAAAAACAATGACGCATCCTGGGCTGAAAGTAACAAAGAGAAGGGCCATCTGTTTGACGCTGATTTCAAAGAGATTTTTCAACCGTTGAAGAGAGGTCTGCCCAGACAAACTGCAAATAAAAACAACAACCGTAAACAAGAAAGAAAACCTTAACATACGATATGTAAGTTTATTAAAACTAAAAAATGGCATCAATAATAATTTAAGTGCCAGCAAAACTTCAGGTTGTGACTTAATTACCGGCCAAGTTGAAAAAGCCATACCCGCCAAAAGGTTTTCGTAAATTAGTTGAAATAATCAATGCAGTGTTCAGACTTAAATGTGTTCCACGTTCATGGAAGGTGGCTGACCTTTATGATTCCTTGCCCAGGTAAGAAGCTGCTCAGGAAGCTTAAACCTATAATAGATGAAAGATGTTTATTTCCACCATCGTAATTTATTGTTGAAGATAATTACTCTACGACAAGTTCACAGAATAACAGATGACATAGAAGTTGCACTTGATAATAAAAAGATATGCTCCTGTATTTTCTTAGATGTAGCTCAAGCTTTTGACAAAATTCGGCATACAGGGCTTCAATTTAATCTGCATATATCGAGACTAGGGTCTAAGTAAATTTATCAAATGTTTAATCCTTCGTTACAGATCGACACTTTCGAGTCCAATGAGTAGAAACTCTGAATTTAAGAGAATATCATCAGGCATATCACAAGATGCGCGTACTTAAAACATTTGCAGACGATACAGCTGTCCTAGTAGTTGTAAAAAATATATCGGAAGTAACAAGCAAACTACAAAAATTTATCTCTAAACTTGTCAAACACTTCACGACTGGAGTTCGTGTGTTCTGAGCCAGTAATTTATCTATTTTTCGATAAAGTAAGAGGCGTTCAAAAACTAAGATGTGTCTCTTTCGAATCAACTTAATATTATGCCACAAGGCCAAACATCAGCAAGTATCTTGGCCATGCCTCTCGGAACAAAATTTGAACATGCCAAGATAGACAATTCAAAACTGGGCTAAGGCATACTAGGCAGATCCAGCAAATGGCATGCGGAACTATTTGAAGTTAGTGAGGACCAACCGAACCATATTTCTGGCCGCCGAACAATCCGGTGCGTATAAAATTAGCACAGTGAATTTTGAGTTGATGAAAGTTACCTAAAAGCCGTTAGTCGGAACCATAAAAATCAACGGAATCCACTACAATATCAGCTGCAACAATATAACGTCCATATGAAGCATCCGGACCATTGCACAGAGAGCACTATATTATGTTTCCGGCATCGGAAGGCTTTCGGCTGAAATTTTAGGTAGTGCACAACAACGTAAAGTGCATCGTGTTTATTGATTAATATTTCGGATAATTTCCACTAACGAGTAGCCCATCTAGCGTTTGCAATTTCATCTACCGGTTACTTGGAGTGGCATTTACAGCGCCTACAGCCGATAACATTGCAGCTGTTGCTCAGAATGTGTCTGAGCATTCATCAACATCAAATCGCCATTGTACTCATGAATTGAATGTTTCACGCAGTTCTGAATGACCGAGTCAAAATGACCATCAGCAACGTTTTCGATTCGTTAATTGGGCTGTGTAACGCTTGGAAGAAGATGAGATTAATTTTTACCGAAAAATCATCTTTTCCGACTAAGTTCATTTTCACCTCGGAGGCTACGTCACCAAATCCATACGTAACCATGGAGGAGCCGATTCATCCATAACGAGTGACGTTACCGAGCCATGATAAATGAGTTTTTGTTACCCAGAATCCAAGAAGAGAACACACATGACATTTACTTTCAAAAGGACGGCGCAACTTGCCACACAACAGACGCAACAATCGGTATTTTGCACACTAAGATGTGCACACTGTCTTCGGGGATCGAATAATCAGCCGATCGGTTAAGGATAAATGTTACGCTAACCATCCAGAAACTATTCAAGACTTGAAAGATCAAATCGAAGTTGCCATTGATGAGATAGCAGCCATTACAATCGGAAATGTTCTGAAAAATTGGGTTGGCATAATGGGGTACTGTAAAGCCAGCCGTGGAAGTCATTTGCATGAAATTGTGTTCCATACTTAATGGCAAAGTATACTCTTCTTTAAATTAAAGCTAAATTAAATTGCAAACGTTAGATGGTTTTTATATGGGCGCGGCTGGCATCGTTGTGGTACTTGTTAACTATTCCGACACCAAGATCTTACGTTTCAAAACCGTTAAAAATACATTATGCTTATTGTGTAGGTTTGGTTTCGGTTAGAAATTAGTGGTCCCGTCCAGCATTGTGTTGCATTCGGTTGATATTTTAGATTTAGCATCGTGTTCATTATGCAATGTCCAATATAGTTGGTTTAGTTCCGGCTGAAAAATCATTCATTGCACAATGCATCGCTCGATTTAAGTCTAATGCTAAAATTATGTATGCTGCTGAAGTTAGCGGAAAGCTTCCAGCCGACAAATGGTAATACAAATAGTGTCCCTGTTATCCCAGCCGAAAAAAATTGTAGCCGAAAACCTGGTATACCTAGTTCCATTATAATCTCCAAATAATGAGACTACACAAAAGATCTGTTAGGAGCTATATAATGTTATCGGATTGGCCCCAATCCTATGACGTGTAAATTACAATAAATTCCGAAATTCTAAAAACTGAATAAAATCTTTTGGTTTTACCCGCTTGCTTATCGATCATTCTATGGCCATCGTATAGGTTATAATCCCAGATGGTATTTGGGGCAAGTCTGAAGGTGGTAGGGGGTTTAAAGTGGTATAATATAATGGAAATCCTAAATTCTCTAAACTTAAGTAACAAAATGTCATGTAACTTTTGAGTAAACCACTTGCTCATCGATCCTACTATGGCCATTAGATAGGTCACAGTCCAAAGAAAACCTAGACGGAGTTTGGGGCAAGTCTAAATGGGATATTTGAGAGGAGGGGATATAATGTAGTGTAATATACCAGGAAATTCGAAATTTTTCGAAACTAAATTAATAAAATGTTCTGGAACTTCTGAGATATCAACTTGCACCATCCTACTATGGTCATTAGATAGATTATTATCGTAGGTAAGTTCAAGTAAAGTTTGGGCCAAAGCTGATTAGGATAGAGGATTGTAATGTAATATCAAAAATATAATATCTGTTCATAATGTTATGTAGCATTTGAATAGGTCCTAGTTCTAGGTAAAGTCATGCGGAGCTTGGGACAAATCTGACGGATAACATTTTATTAATTTAGTTTCGAAAATTTCTGAATTTATTGTAATTTACACGTCATAGGATTAGGACTAATCTGGTAAAATTATATAACTCCTGTAGCCATAGTAGAACTAGGTATATCGAATAATATATAAGGTTGGGAATCGTCCGTTTTGGCAATTTCATTATGCTGCTTTTTATAACGCCGTGCACCTTCACAAGCCTCTCTTAAAGCCATGTTTACACCACCATTAGCGTTTGAAGTGGACAAAAAGAGATGATAATCGCGTGGTAGGAGGTTCGGATTATAAGGTGGATGCATAATAACCTCGGAACCAAGCTGCTGGAGCTTCTGGTGGGTCATCATGGACATGTGAGGCCTCGCGTTTTCTTGGTGGAACATGATACCAATTGCTGCGTTCAGTCGTTCTAATTACTTGCAGTAGAGGTCCAAATTGAGCGTTTGGCCATTGATCAGCAGCTCATAGTAGATGATTCCAAAGACAAAGCAAAACCTTCGTGGCCGTCCATCCAGGTTTGACCACCGTTTGAGCCGCTTCACCGGCCTGCGATCATGATCGTTTCCCCTTGATATTGTCATATGTGACGCATTTCTCGTCGCCAGTCACCATTCGCTCGATTTTGCGCTCGCCTTCCAGTGCATCCCGCATCTTTAATATCAAAATTACCGGGACAGAATCGACGAAATCAAAAATTCCGCATGATCGGATGTGACAGTATCGGTACCATAGACACCATTCACAATTTCAGCCGCTTGACTTGCTAAAACCTTTGTCGAAGCAAAAGGCTGGGATAGCAAAAACACTATCTGCATTACCATTTTTCGGCTGAGAACTTTCGGTTAGCTTTAATACGGTATCTGGTATGGTAAAATTGCATGCTACTGAAGTTAGCCGAAAATATTTGCCAAAAAATATTGGAATAGTATGTTGAGTACAACAATCTATAACGACTAAGCGGCACTAGTTAGAAACCTCGTAAAATGTCCAAGCCATATTTTATGTAGGGAGTTGGTTAAATTAATTAATAGCCGAATTATTACTTAAGGCTTACGGTAGATTAAATTTGCGGATAATTTTAGATTTAGCGGAATTGTACGAGAAAACGATAAGCCATCGGCAGGTAGCAAAACTTTTCAATTCCCTTCATCTCTTTCTATTATATTAGGTGTGCAAGTAGAAACTCGGCTCTGCAGTTGGTTGCTTGAACGCATCCAAATCGCCCGCCATTTTGGATATATGTAGTTTAGTCATTGTTGTTTTTATTTGCTGCTCAAGCTAAGGAAATGATTAATTCGTGTTTGAGTGAACATTCTGTGAGTCATTTAACCGTAAAAAAAGTGGGTTGCAAGATATCGTGATGGCAATTTTAGTGTTGAGGACGATCCACGTTCAGGTGCAGTAAAATAATTTGAAGACGAAGAACTTGCAAAAGAGTGCAGAAATGGCTCGATGACTATTTTGCTTCGAATCCACAAAGTTTCTATCGCGGAGGCATTCTTAATCTATCTGATAAATGGCAAAAGACCATAGATAGTAATGGTGAATATTTCGATAGTTAATCTTTGTAACAATTAAGTATATTTTCAATAAATTTGAATTTGGCCGAAATAGTAGAGTTTTTACTTGCACACCTAATACTTGGGTTGTATCCTCCTGTAAGAAACTCTCCATTATAACATATTTGTACAGGGTTAATAACGGTAGGATAAGTAGCAACAAGAGATTCTTTCCAAAAAGGAAAGGTGTAAGATTTGATAAAGTTGCAAGATTTGATAATGCATCTGACCCATAATATGATTTGTATCACTTAATAGAAAATTGGGTCAATTTATGATATCTGATTTAAAGAAAACAAGTGTACGATCTTTTCGTACTAATTTCCTCCCAGTAATATTGTATCCCGGGAATTTCAGAAGAAAAGTTATTTAATTTAGTTTTTCCGAGGAAATGTGAGATTTCCTTGTACATCATATATTATCAACAGGACAAACAACTTATTTTCTTCGGTTTATAAGTGTGTACAGAGTATGGCACATGCGTTCTCCAAATATACAAGGTTTCGCCCACGTCACGAAATAATAACATACATCGCACTATTCGTTTTTATGTGTGAATTCTATCATCTGAAAAATGTTATCTAACGTATTTCTAATATCGCCGAAACTATATGTGTTTTATGTGCGACCTTCTTTAATTATTAGTAACTCAATTTATCAATAATACGAAGCAACAACATACCTATTTACAGATGTTTTGTAGTTAGTTGTTTGTTAAAAAGTTTTTTAGTGTGCCAAGTTTATTTTTGTGGCGCGTACGTTTAAATTATATACGGATATTTTTTATTGGATGTACACAGCGTTTTTCGCATAGGATCAATTAATAGACTATCGCGATCTTTTAATCTCGTAAATTTATTCTATCCACCAACAGATGTCACTTTCGCACAGTTACCATCAAAAATGCACGATTATTGTACAAATAAATAATTTGGAGCTTCGCGCGTTCACGTTATCAATGCCAAACTAATTAGAATTTGAAGTGTTAATCTTTTAATCTTATTCAAGGCTGTGGCAATATATACGAGATACGGAACTCGTATATTTGAGAAGTGTTAATCGATATAAACTATTCCCATATCGTCGTACACACACACACTATATGATTATAAATATAGAAAAATGACCAAATCATTGTTCAAATATATATAACCTCAACCTGACCTAGCCAATACATAGACCATTAACGCACATACAAGATTATTATAACAAAAAATTCTATTCATTCAACCTTGAGGAACTATATACAGAAGCATAACAGATATCGCTTGATGACGCAATTGATTTTGCCTGACTAAAATACATATGGTGACGTACATGCTGATGATTAAAAATATCAAACTCTAAAATTATTTTATCGAACATTTTATGCGTTTGGAAAAAATACTGCATCAAATGTTTTAAGTTACGATGCCATTTCCGTGTGAAACGAAACGATTCCAAAGTGTAAACAACTGACCTTAGTTACTCTAGAAATTATTTCCGAGTATACGTTACAATAAAATTTGTGAAATTTTTTATCAAATCGTTTCATACGTTTGTGTCTATGAACTAAAATTAGAAAATACTTATGGCGTGGAAAATTCACCGCAAAATTGAAAATTTTTTACACTCAATATTTTATTTTGATATTTAAACTTTTTGTTAGTGAATATGTGTGGATGATTGAAATTATGGCTTGGACGAAGTTATGACTTCTTGAGTCGAGAAACTTTAGCGATCTGGATAATCAAAATACTGAATAAAATGTATCGGGTTTTCCATTTGGGACTTGACAACTTTGAACTTTCATTGTGAACGTACCCTTAAACAAATAACCAAACTGTCAGTGTCAAAACATTCAGACAACATTTTCATCATGGTGAAGTACACGAACATTCCAAAATTTGGTCGTAATTATCGTCCCAGTAGACAAGCAATTCTGTGTGTGTAGTGAAAAAATTTGAGTCTAAATATTCGCTGCTGGATGTTCCCGTGCCAGTGAAACAAGGTCGAAGTGCCGATAATATTGCTGCCGTTCAAGCGTCCGTCGCAAACGAACCAAAAGAGTCGATTCCACGGCGTTCTCAAGAAATGTTCATCGCTCAGACCTCACTTTGGCGAATTTTGCGAAAGGATCTTGGCTTGAGCCCTTATAAGATCAAGTTAGCACAAGAACAAAAGCTACTTGGAAGTAGATGACCAATTTCATCGCAAAATCATCTTCAGTGATGAAGCGCATTTTTGGCTAAACGGCTTCGTCAACAAACAGATTAAGTACGCGTTATTGGTCAGGTGAAAACCCTCATGTGCTTCAAGAAACATCACTTCATCCACAAAAATAACTGTATGGTGTGATTTTCATGCTGGTGGTGTCATTGGACCGTTTTTTTCTTCGTTGATGAAAATGACCGTCAGCTAGATATTAATGATATGTGGGTAAATTCAATGAACGTGTTATATACAGAAATGGTCCTGTCGATTGGCCGCCTAGTTCGTGTGATTTAACCCCTCTAGACTTATTTTTGTGGGACTACGTTAAATCATTAATCTATTCCAACAAGACGGCGTCGTTACAGGAGCTCAGAGCCGATATTGAACGAGAGATAGCGACCGTTTCCGTCGAAATGTGTGGCCGAGTGATCGAAAAGGATAAGTGATAAGTGGTGGGATAAGTGATCGAAAATTGGGTTTATCGAATCAACACCAGCAAACGTGCCCGTGGTGGACATATGAACGAGGTCGAATTCCAGACAAATGTTTCAATTGTACTTCAAGCCAATAATAAAATTTTCGAGATATCAACGCAAACCATTTGAGCGTTTTATTTAAAAAAAAATAAGTTGTGAAGTCTTTATTGGAAAACCCTTGACTAAACATTATTCTTCGATACCCTATTATACGAAGATGGTTTGGTGTCGCCGCACCAATGCTTACTAATGGATCACTGGAAGATGAGTCGGACAATGAGTTCGGCGCTCCGACAAGGAATCATAGTTGTGTTCCTGCCCCTATCAAAATTCGAACCCGATACTTCCCGATCCAAACGCCACAGCTTTAACCACTGTGCCGTTTGGTCGGTCACGTTTTGTTATTAGTTAACCAAGGTGGACTAGTTTTCTTAGCAATCGTTGCACTGATTGTAATAATAACAGGCGCGTGCTGCGACATAAACCCCTCGCTGTTGTATGTAGTTTTTATCTATACATTTGGTGATACAGAAGTCTATATGATATCGGGTATTTTGTTTCTATCCGTAGGCCAATAAGTTGGTTGAACTCCAGAATCAATCTCGCAACTGCATAGTCGTCCTTCCAAGTAATTTAAATAATGTGCAATAGTCTTCCTTAATTAAATTATATCTTGGGAGGCAATATATTGACGATACACTACAATATATTGTAAGGATTTATAGGCGCCTTAAAAAGCGTTCGAAATGTGCTCTGTAAAGTTAATAATTAATTACAAAGTTTGCTAAATAAATGATTTTTTATTGTAGAACCTTCGGAAACTCCATCTAGCGATCATTATTAGTAAGACAACCACTTCGAATTAAAATGGGACAACACTAACGATAAATTATTATTTCATCTTCCGACTAATGCATCCTCGTTGAATCTACGCTACTGTATACTCGTACAAGCAAAGTTTTGTTAAATAAAGCATTCTTTTGAGTTAATTGAGGTTTATTCTTTTTGATGTTTGATTTAATCGATGAGGCTTCAATTAAAAACATTTAATTGGCGACGAGATATATATGCTAACTGAGTTTACAGAAATATAGAAAATAGTTCAATATGAAGTTCGAAGCGTTCGCGAAAGCGATAAAAATATTAGTCGCAAACCAGCAACAGTTTTGTGAAAGAATAAAAAAGCAAATAAAAAAATCTAAATTTTTATACTACGTTGAACAGTTGACGCAATACTTGGAGTCGACACAAAGCTCAGTACATATATTTTACGGAGAGAGAAATGCAGTGGCGAATGAAGATAATCAGCTGACAGTTCGTTCATATTCTGCGAAGAGATCCCGACCAGTGAGTCAGTCAAAATACTTCGGTTTTTCTGATCAGATGCATTTAAAATCGTATCACGAATGAGGAAAATTCTGCATATATTTGAAGGAATCCTGTCATCTTTGTAACCAGATTGGTCTTATTCAATCTGTTTGTCGCTTAGAATCACATCAGTCAAGTCATCAGATATCTCCGAATCAGTTTAGAAAGAAGCATTATTGCGGGAATTTATCTCTCATTCGGAAAAATTGTTTCATCGATTACGTAACGGAAAATATTTTACGAAAGTAAATTTGTCTGAGACATCCAAATTGAGTTGATGAAGGTTTCAGAACAGTACATGGCCATTAATACGCTAATGGGTCTATTTCAACTCCAACGACTACCTTTTGGTGTGGCGATGAAAGCTTGTTATCTAGAATCTAGATAACATCATTGTTTCGGGGCCATTCCCGGAAGAACATCTAGCAACATTAACAACCTGTTTCAAAAGATGAATGACGCTGGGCTGCGATGCAATTTAAAAAATGGGTTTGTTTGAATTTTTTGGAACGAGAAGTTGAATATGTTGGTCATATTATGTCATCGACTGGAATTAATCCATCAAAAGAAAGAGTTCAAGCAATTAAAAAGCTTCCTCTTCGTGGAAAGTAATAAATTAATCAAGAATCTCTCACAAAGAATGCCTTCGGCCTGGTGTTACGGAAATGGTGCCGTCATTTCACAAGTATACCAAAAAAGTAAGGAGAACCCTGTGTAGCGTTTGCAAAACCTGAATGAACATCAGGAGCGTTAGCTTAAGATAAAAAAATGAGGCTCTATCTATAATTTTTGGGCGCGTAAAATATTATATTTCTGTAGTCCTTCTTTTGAGTTAGTAAGCCGCTCGTGTTACTTTGCTCTACTGATAAGAACCTTTTTGTAATGATGATTCGGCGTTTTTAAAGATGGGCGAATATGCGATGTTTGTCGATGGTTTCTCGACTACCAGTCGGACCTGATACGACATTCGATAATGTTGAAATGTGCATGAATCTTGAACTGGAATACCAGCAACAACTAACCGATTTTCCTGTAGGTAGTGAAACGATATCACAATACACGAAGCTGGTTTCTGAGTGAAAACTTTGTTCAATATGTACAGAATGGTGGGCCAAACCAAATTCGCTCCGATTTGCACAAAACTTTCAATGTTGTCCATAATGGTGTTCTTAAGTTATATAATGAGGTTGTGTGCACGGTTTGTACCAACCAGCTTACGAACCAAGATTCTAAATTTTCTCGGTGAATGCCATTGGAGATTGGTAAAGATGAGACAGATGACAATAAAACATTGTCGGTGGTTTATTATTGATCGTCATATCGAAGCCGTGGCCCTTGGATTTCGCTGGAGCATTATTTAATGTGATGTGATTGCTGTGAATTGATTCTTTTTTCCCGTTATCCATTCGTCACCAAGATTAAAAATACCGCTACAGAAACGACAATTGATGCTCTTCAAGTGACATATTAAATCCAAGAAGAAAAATTTGACTGCCTAGTGCCAAATAACGGGTCATCATTTACGTTGATCAAATTCAACGAGTTTTGCAAGCGAAATGAAATCAAACACATGGCGACAGCTCAATTTCACTCATCTTCAAATGGAGAGGCCGAACGTTTTGTACGTTCATTTAAAACGAAGACCAAGAATAACTTTGGTTATGGTTGGGGAATCAACTCATAGCGCGCTGCAAAAGTATTTGTCCACTAATCGGTTTTCGCTAAATAGAAATGACAAATCACCAACGTAATGCTTTCATGGAGAACAGCTAAATACAATCTTGTCTCCGATACACTTAAAACTTGGTCAAAAATGTCAAGACGAAGTTCAACGGCGGTGATTCTGGGAGCAAGCGAAGCCAGCCACATCCCAAAAAGTAAAGTAACATTACAAGCATGATCAACAGAACCACCCTGCCGTTTCTAAGAGTTACTAAACCGAGAGTTAGATGTGTTTTAGAGGGATACTGAATTAAAGGGGACTTTATGTAGGCACCCATACGATCAAATTGCTTTAATCATTGTGTTATTCAGAAGAAGTTTGTATTCTTGGGCAAAAGTTGAATATTTCCCCATCGAACCAGTGCATTTTATCCAGATTTAATTTGATATGGTCCCGTTTCATTTCAATATGTTTTCGCCAAGTTAACCGTCGGTCTAGATGGATGCCTAGGTAGTTTGCTCCATTCGATTAAGGGATTTGTATTCCGTTCATTGTGACAGGTGGGCGGACATGTAAGATTATTTAATGTGAATGTTACATGGGTCGATTGCTCTTCATTGACCTTCATTGACAGAGTTTTGGGCACCGTTTGTGGATTTTTATGGGTACATACGATTGCCGTATCATCTGCGAATGTAGATGTCATAATTTGCGAAAACATAGGTCTGAAGTGAAAATTAAATATAACCACACTGCCTTGTAGTACTCCAGCGAGGATGGTTTTCTCACCCAATTTATAGCTATTGTATTTGCTATAGTATTTGCGATTTGACAAGTACGACTTCATAAGTTGGTAAACTTGTGGCAATTTAAGATTAATTTTATACGAAGCAGGCCCTCGAGATAAACTTTATCGAATGCTTGGACAACATCCAAGAAAACGGTGAAGCAGTATTTTTTCTCTTCGTATGCTGACCATATTTCTGTAGCTACTCGGTACACTTGCCCAATGGTTCCGTTCTCGGCTCTGAAACTAAAGTGATGAGGTATGATATTTCGTAGTTCCGGTTTAATATTTTCGATAATTGTTTTTTCGAATACTCTCGAGATCATTGGTACTAGGCTTATTGGTTTATATGATGAGAGTTTGGTAGGATCCTTGCGAGGCTTCGGGATAATTTTTATAGTTGACAATTTCCAGTAGTCAGGAATATATCCGGATTCATAGATTGAATAGAATATTTCAGCCAGTCGTCCAAAGACACACTCAGGCAGTTGTTTAAACATTTTATCTGTAATTTGATTATACCCAGGGGTTTCCTTAAATTGAATTTGCTGTGCAATAATAAACTTTACTAGTGGTTTCTTTATCTTAAATTTCCTCTCAGGCCTGATTGCTACATTTTCTGTTTGAACCACCGATAATCCAAGGTTTGGAGTGAATACACTTTTAAGGTGATCAGCATAGCTTTTCCTCGTCACTTCTAGCCCATTCACCGTTAGAAAAACGAATTGACGGGTTTGGTTGCTGAGGCCATTTAAGGTATTTAGCGGCCTTCCATAAAGAATAGTTTTTGTTCGAATGGAACGATGGAGTTTGTGTTCGAATGGAGCGATAATTCCTCAAGACAGTTTTCCACATAATCCATCTTAAGAAGTTTTTCATAATCGTCCGTGATGTTAATTTGTTTAAGATTTGCTTCGGCTTTTCAGACAAAATATGGTTTTCATTCATACAATGATTACGACTTTTTTAGTCATAGAAAACAAAGATGTCATTTACTCACCATATATCCACCACAAGAAGTAGAAAATCCACACCCCCCATTTTTAACCCCAGGGTACTTAAACCCTTACAAAAAAGAGAACTTCCTTAGGTCTCTTCTTGGCAGCTTGGTTTCGTACTAATAAAAGTCATAAACATTGTATGAATGCCATTAAAAATAATATTTTGTCCGAAAAGCCGAAAAAAATCTACAAATAATCCATTTTGTTTTTTTTTGTAAAGGGTGATTTTTTAGAGGTTCTCATCTTTAAGTTGGTTTTGTTTGACAACCGATTTGGTAGCTGATATTTGCTTCGTCGTTAGTTTGATTTGCCATTTCACGCCAGAGCGACGCTTGCAAATTGTTGAATTATTTTATAAAAATAATGGTTCTGTTCGCCAAACTTATCGTGCATTACGTCCATTTTACGGTCGTCATAATCGTCCATCAGTGCGGGTAATTCGGTTAACTATGGATCGTTTTCGCACCACGTATACTCTATATGATAATACACATCCAGTAAGACGTCAAATAGTGTGTACCGAACAAGCGATAGACGCTGTACAGCGTAGCATTGAGACCAAATCAATCAGTTTGACGTCATTCTCAGCAACTGGAGATGTGTCCATCGACTTTATGGAAGATTTTATCTAAGGATCTTGGTTTACGTGCTTACAAAATTCAACTTGTGCAGGAATTAAAGCCATCCGACCAACGCACATGCCGCCGATTCGGCCAATGGGCTGAAGCGATGAATCCAGACAAAATCACTGTTTGATGCGCTTTATAGACCGGCGGAATCATTGGTACATATGTCTTCAAAAACGATGATGGGCGGAATGTAACAGTCAACGGTGAACGGTATAGAGACATGATTTCTAATTTTTTTGTACCTCAATAACCTGCCATAAATCTTGCTGATATGTGGTTCCACTAGGACGGTGCCACATGCCACACAGCGCGAGATATAATTAATTTACTCAAAGAAACATTTGATGAAGGACTAATTTCACGTAATGGTTCTGTTAATTGGCCACCGACATCGTGTGATCTAACTCCATTAGATTTGGCGATACGTTAAGTCTACGCCGATAAACTAGAGACGATTGAACAGTTATTTGCGAGATACGGCCGCAATTGCTGCGAAGAGTGAAGAAGCGAAGACCGAAATCATATTCAAGCATTAATGGCATAAAATTATCCATCAAATAAAGCTCGCTTCACTGATATTCAAAATGTTTTTCTTTGTTCTATTTTAATAAAATTGTGAATCTCTAAAAAAAACACCCTTTAGTAGTATCTATTCTGGTAACTCCCTGGAAATCTGGAATTAGGGAAAGAATGTGTATAGCTTTTCTCTATAAATTAGTTTTTTCTGGCTTATTGAGAAACAAAGTTTGATGTAAATATTTGTAAAGTGGGAATAATTTTTCCATTGCAAAATTTCCAGGGAAAGTTATTCCCAATTTTATTTTGTTTTCAAAAAATTACCACTAAAAGTTATATGTAAATTCTTTTCCCAGTTCCCTATTCCCGCGGAATTACCAGAATAGGGCCACTGGTTAAAGTTGTGTTTTACATCTGGCGATCGATTCATTTACCAGGTGCGTCTTAAACATGGTGTATAAGATAGCGGAAATTTCTCTGCGGAAAATAAGAGATTTCGCTATTCGCCGCAAGTGGCAGCACCATCATAAAAGAGAATTTATTTTGTTAGCGGAATAAAATATTAAAAGTGATCCTTAAAATGACAAATTGATAGATCTCCGACGTAAAGGAACTCGGTAAATGAAATCTTGAAATTTAACAATATTCCGTTTTTCCGCCATTCTAAAAAAATGACGATAAAATTTGGATAGTAGGGGATCAGGGATTTTAAAGTAAGTTTTGGACAAAATTCTAGGATCTGTTCATGCTGGACTAAACTTGGTCATTTCATAACCAATCCTTTTGAAAATTTAAAAATGTTTATTAATTTATTTTCAGTTTTCGGCCAATATCTCAAAAACTTCCACTAGTAACCAATACTTTCGTATGTTTTTCTAATAGCTCAGGTCATACTGAGACTACAAGGAAAATTTGGGGAAAATTTATGGACTAAAATGTTCACTATAATTTTTTGATTTTCTGCGGCCATATAACATTTTCAGTTTTTGGCCAATATCTCAAAAACTTCCTTCCAAAAGCTTCCACTAGTAACCAATACTTTCGGTTGTTTTTCTACTAGCTTAGGTCATACTGAGACTACAAGAAAAATTTCTGGAAAATTTATGGATTAGTATTTTCACTATAATTTTTTGATTTTCTGTGGCCACATAAGTTATTTTCAGTTTCGGTTACTAGTGGAAGATTTTGAAATATTGGCCACTGAACTGAAAATAAGTTATATGGCCGCAGAAAATCAATTATAATGAAAATTCTAATCCTTAAATTTTCCCTAAATTTTCCTTGTAGTCTCAGTATGACGTAAGCTATTAGAAAAACAACCGAAAGTATTGGTTACTTGTGGAAGTTTTTGAGATGTTGGCCAAAAACTGAAAATAAATTAATAGACATTTTTAAATTTTCAAAAGGATTGGTTATGAAATGGCTAAGTTTAGTCCAGTATGAACAGATTCTAGAATTTTGTCCAAAACTTACTTTAAAATCCTTGATCAATACTACATTCTTTTAGAATGGCGGAAGTCGAAATATTGTTATTGTTACCGAGTTCCTTTACTTCGGAGATCTATCAATTTGACATTTTTAGGATCACTTTTAATATTTTATTCTGCTGGGATTTATTTAGTGAAAAAAGAGATACAAAATGAATAAAAAAATTCCGCTGGTAATTAAATAGCAAAATAAATTCTCTTTTGTGATGGTGCTGCTACTTGTGACGAGTAGCGAAATCTCTTATTTTCTGCTGATAATTTTCCGCTATCTTATACAGCATGTCTTAAACGGCGTTTCACTGTTAACATTTTTTCTATTTCTGTGAATATTATGGTGTGTCTTGTATGTTTGTTTCTTGGTTTAGACGAGAACTGTGTTGATTAGGAAATCATTAAAAATTTCATTAGTGAAGGTGATCGTGAGATGGTTGTTTGTAGAATACGGCGTTTGGCCAGACCAGTAATGTAGTAATACCGGAGAGTGGTCAGAAGATAATTCTAAAAGTTGTTTAGTCTGGATTATTTCTCGCTTTATTTTGTGACTGCAAAATCAAGGACGTCAAGGATTTTTCGAGTAGGTCAATAAGTTGGATGGCCACACGATGCGACATGGTAGTGGTTTTCTTGAATAACATTCATTAATTGACGTCCCGTTAAAGTAGTCAATCTTGAACCCCAGTAGGTATGTTTGGCATTAAAGTCATCGGCGACCATAAAACGTCGACCTAGGGTTGCAAAAGTTTTTTTATAGATATGGATGTGGATGGATGTTTTGTGTCATATAGTGCGTAACCATTTATTCTGAAATTGTGTTTATAGTTTAAGTAAGTTTCAGAAATGTTGTAATTCGGGTTTGTGTTGACTTATATCGTTTGCGTCCCAGTGGCATATCTTCAGATAATTTATCGGCAAGATTCAAGTTTCTGGATGATAATGGACTGATTTTATAGCATTGCTTGTAGCATATTTTGCATTGTTGTCATTAACTGCATCATCAGTTGCATGCAGTTATTCGGGGTAGGTTTAGCATTTGAGGGTTCACCTTGGAGAGCACTTGCATATGTTGGTGTGCTGTTTGATGTTCTGGGTGAACGAGAGTCATTCGGCGTATTGGTATATTGGTATTTATACTGCCGACTGGGACGTGACCATTGAATAATATTTCTGTAAGCTGGGCACCCTCGGTAGTTTGCAGTGTGGTTTCCTCCGTAATTGCTGCATTTCTTTTCTGTTGATTAGTTCTTTGGTTTTGGGTAACTTTTGGTTTAGTGTAGTTCGTCGCATACGACGAACACCGATATCAACTTGCAATGAGTGCTTGAGTGACCGTATTCTTGGCAGTTTAAACACTGTATTGGTTCAAACCTTTTCTTTGGTTCAGTTATGCTTCTGTGTATGAGGTACTTTAGTTTATATATTGGAAGAACTTCAGCGCCTGACGTGTTGAACGCGTTTTATAGGCTGCTTAAAAATGTATAATTTGTTATTTTGTATTAACTAAATTACGTCATAATAATACGAATTAGGTTTCTGCCGAACATCTATACAAAACGACATGTGTGTAAATTTATAAATTATAAATTTAGGAAGACAGATTACTTTAATGGATTTCAAAAATAGACATACGTTTATTCGGAGTCTTTTACCGAAGGCGGTGGAGTAGCAATATAAAATTATACATCCTTTAGCTTCTTGTTGATCATGGCGGGAGGTCGCGCGTGGAGATTTTTGAACATCATTAAAACCGTATATAGATTTATATAAAGTTGGGAAATGAATGGAAAATCGAACCAATGGAATAAGAAGAAATATAATTATTTAATTTACCAGGAAAAATAATATTTTCTTTTTCGTGAAAAACAACTTTTCTCGAGCTTTACTCACAATAATATTATTATATTGAAATACGTTTAATTGTGTATAGGATTTTAATAAAAATGTTAAACTCCACAAAATTACGTTTTGGTAACCAATTAATTTTATATTTAGTCTATAATACTAAACTAGTCGTTAATCAATCGAATTCTGCAACATAAACACCACACATAATAGAAATTTACGAAAAGGATAGCGCGTGCTTTGCTACACATCAAATATTTTCTGACAATTTTAGTTGAAAATTGATTTTTATTTTCCAAAAAAAAAAGATAACATGAAAATGTGTGCTACATTATTATTTGTTGATTTTAACGAATTTGGGGTAAAATCAAAAAATAAATAAATCTTCTGCGACTAAAACTGAATCTCGGGAACATTTGAAGAAAACATATTTCCGTGAATTGCAAATTTTTTATTTTCCTAGAAATTCGAAATTTATATCCTCTCCCCTAAAATTAAATGTTTACATTACATCCTTGTACCCATTATATTTACGTATCTCTTCTATATGTATGAGGATGATAATATGACAGAATATAATTTGCAAGGTTTGATTCACGCAGCAGGTGTGCTGATTAAATTCAATCCCGTAATATTCTCTTGTATTTACGATTTCAGATATAATCTTGATTACTGTATGCGGAGGTGTTTCAATATAGAGGATGCAGTTAGGCGCATGGCAATCAAATTTATTACTTAATCATACGGAGTAATTTAGCGACCATTTCACTGGAAATTTTGTTTCATAAATAGAAATGTTAACATGTTATCTTTGTGGATATTCGCGTGCTTGCGCATAAAGTTGATTGGCCAAATCAGTTTCAAATTATTCAACAGCCTACACAACAAGTTATCTGTTCAATGAATTTGACGTTGTTGGTATAAATAAATAAATTGGGGGACCTTTCAAGATGTGGAATGGGAAAATTGGACATAAAATTATGATTTTACTTTGTTGCTGAAAATCAAGAATTTACCACGAAATTAGAACCCGTTATGCTTACGTATTAGAGTACAGTGGATAATTCAATTTGCAACAACAAAAACTCACCGCTGATCCGATCTGTAAAGGAGTAGGTAGTTTCAAATGCAATTTTAATAAAATCATTCGTTGTATATTGGAGATATTATTTTATGTGAAAATATCACGCGGGCGTAACTTTAATAGAGTGTCACTGCGTCGGATTTCTCTGTTTTGTACCGGGTGACTGACACGAAGTGTTACCAACTTCACACTGTCATTGATGTTACACCAGTGATGACAGAGCACTCAAATTTACACCAATAACAGTTCATTCCATTGTTTACAAGTGTACAAATGCATTTTAGTGGGAAATATCCAGAAAAAAAGTTATCCGCAATGGAATTCAAGCGTAATAGTGTGATTGCTCTATATTTGGCTGGAAAACCACAGCCACAGATTGTTAACCAGTTAAAATATCTGTATGTGAATAAAATGTTTGTGTATCGCACCATAAATCGTTATAACGATACTGGCAGCATTGCAAAACGCCATGGTGCTGGACCGAAACGCACTGCAACATCGCCGGATATCATTCGGAAGGTGAAGGCCAAATAGGCTCGGAATGGCGAACATTTCGCTCGAACGGATGCAGCACATATTGAAAGATCATTTTGGACTAAAGGCCCCGAAATTCCATAAAACGCATGGTCTCGTCGATGCTCAAAAAAAAGGTTAGAGTGGAAAGAGCAAAGGAGTTGTTACGCTTGCACGAAAGTGGCGATTTGCCGAATTTGGTTTCCTCCGATGAGTCACCGTTCGTTATTGAGCAATATGTGAACAAGCAAAACGACCGGATTTACTTGCCCGGCCATTCTACTTATGAATGAAAAAATAATGAATAATTTTCTACTGAAAAGTTGGGACAAAAAATTACCAAAGTGTCGATCATCTCAAGCGAGCGCGTCGCCTTGAATGGGCCAAAATACCGCAGAGCCACTTTCGTGCTGCATGCAATAGCTTTATCGGCCGTTTGAAGGCCATCATCGCGGCTAAGGGTGGCCAAATCGAAAACTGCTAATGCAACTGCTATTGATTCAATAAAATTCATCAAAAAATAAAAATTCTGTGGCGTTTTGTTTTGGTAACACTTCGTGTCAGCCACCCTGTATGTGTCCGTATATGTTTAACCGAATACTATCTGCTGGTCGCTTACGAAAATGTTGAAGAATAAACTCTAGACTTACCGGTTGAAGAATTTGACGACAAAACATAAATTAAATTTTTTAAGAGATCTTCAGAGATGATAGTTTGAGTTTAGAGGTCTTATTGATTCCGTTCGACAAGATCAAAATTGGTATCCACAAGTGATTGATCGGTTGCGAATTTCTCATGTCCCGATAACATTTGCCTAAACAGAGTTCTTAGGAATCTTATAATCTAGTACAGCTGTAGGTAGTTCGGTCTTCTAGCGACTGATTTCGGGGGCACGAAGAAAACTTTTCAATTGCTATCTAACACTATTTTGACGTGCGGAGTTTACTGAAATTTAAAAGTTTATCCATCAATGTCCTCCTTATCTTTGATATTTATTATTTGATCGCGCTTTTGTTGTGCGCTAGATAGAGATTTATTTTAGCTGATTTTACACTAACTCAAAAGGCTTTACTCTTTCCAGCCTTCTAACTAAACCCATATTACCCAGTACCTGGATGGCCGCTATGTTGACATGGCAAAGTAGTCGCTGTTCATGACTTCTTGCAAAATTCATAATTTCAGTTTTGATGGAATTTATGCCTCGGTCTTTGTGGATGTCACTATTCCTGACAAACCGTGGTGCGTTGACGATGTTTCTTAGCACTTTATTTTGGAATGGTTGGATAATATCCATGTTGCTCTTTTTGTTTGTTCCCCCGAGCTGTATACTATTGTAGTGTCAACACTAGAGTAGCAGTAGTGGAACGTATGACAACACTACTAGGTAAACGTGGTTCGTCATTGTAATTTTAGAGCTTGAGTTAATAAAACGTAATTGAATATTGGTTTAATTAATTTTATTCTATAAAATGTGTTAGCATATAAAATAGACAGATGTGATGTGTCAGAAGTGATTAAATTATAAAAATTCAAAAATTTCGTGATTTAAAAAAAAAAGAAAAATGTTTGGTGCGTTTTTGAGAAAAAAAAGAACATGGAAACAGAGGAGTTCTCTTGAGTTAGAATTCTTGATTTAGAAAATAAAATAACACAATTAACCAAGCAACTACGTAAGCATAATAATATGGAAAATCACGCATAGCAGAATATAAACGCAAATATTCCATTACCGAAACCAACGAATTTGTTGGCGATATATCAGCAAATATGAAATATTTTAAAGTTACATGGGAAAATTATGTAATTGCCAGCGGAGGTTGCACGAGAAACGAAGCAGAAAAAATTGCTATATTACTTTCAGCGATTGGCGAGGACTGTTTTAAGCCCATTATCAAAACTTTCCATTAACAGAAGCTGATGAAGTTAGTGCAACGACAGTGTTACAAGCAATAGAAAAATATCCAGAATTTAACAAGCGTTATGAACGAGCTATGTTTAATATGGCGAAGCAAGAATCAAATGAGACAATTGATCAGTATGTGAATCGACTAAAGACTATGGTGAAAACCTAAAAATTCAAGTGTGATTCAGTAAACTGTGGAAAAGACTTATCTGAAGAATTTTTATTAGATAAATTATGCATTAAGCTACGAGAAAAGTTATACGACGACAAAGACATTACATTGCAAAACGCCATAAATAAGATTAAGGTGTCTGAATTGAATTAACGCAAAAGTGATTATAGAGCGATAAAAGCAGTAGTTCTCAACAACGCGATACTAGCGAGAATGACGCATGTATATATTGTGGATAAAAATGAGATCATGTTATGAAGAAGTGTCCAGCATACGGCAAGAAGTGCAACATATGCAAGAAATATAATCACTAGGCTCAAGTGTGCTTTCAAGCTAAAAATAAAACTAAAACAGTGAAATCAGTTACTGATGATGCAGTTGAAAGTAGTGATGTCAGTGATATGGTACTTTCGATATATGACTCAGAGAAGAGTAAAGTATTAACAGAGTTTTAGATTTTTATATTGGATACAGCAGCAACCTGCAACGTGATTGGGTTACAAAATTTGTGTGTAATTGTTGACAATGGCAATCCATCTCTTATGAAAACAAATACGCAAATTAGAGGATTTGGAGATAAATTAGTTACTCCATTGGGTCGTACAACTTTAAGCATCTTCAGACATGGAGAATGTTACGATATAAATTTTGAATTAATTACGCAAAGCCAATCTCCATTGATTTCAAGCAAATTTTGTCAGAAAATTGAAAAGTCAAATAATAATTTGATGAGTCAAGCAGAAGAATTAATTAGAAATTATGAAGACGTTTTTGATGGCGTAGGTAAAACGAAAAATGAAGTACGTTTGGAAATAGATGAAAATGTCGAACCAGTGATACAAAATCCCCAAGCATTCCCCATAGGCTAAGGAAAGAATTTAAATCGGAAATTGAAAATCTACTTAAAATGGGTTTAGTATCAAAAATTGAACGCCATACTGATTGGGTTAGTAATGTGGTAATTGTGAAGCGAGGTGATAAATTAAGAATTTGCCTTGATCCTGTTGATCTTAATCAAACCTTGAAACCAAAAAACTACCAAATGCTAACAGTTGAAGAAGTTATGCCAGAATTAAGAAAAGCAAAAATGTTTACCATAGTAGCTGCAGCAAAGGGTTTTAGCAAATTCCGTTAAATGAAGAAAGTAGTTACCTTATGACATTTTGGACTCCTTTTGGAAGATATAAATGGAATCGAGTTCCATTTGGCATTTCTCCAGCCCCGGAACTATATCAGAAAAGAATGTATCTGTGATGATATTTTAGTATATGGCTGTGGTGAAAGTTACGAGGAAGCTATGAAAGATCCTAATATAAAATTTAAAGAATTATTATTAGATAAACTGCGTGAATCAAATCTAAAGTTAAATAAAAGCTAGCTACGAGTAAATTTTTTTGGACATATTTTAACTAGTGAAGGAGTGAAACCTGACCCAGTGAAGGTTAATGCAATCACCGAAATGCCTGAACCTACTACCTTCAAGCAAGTGCTTGGAATGACGTATTTAACAAAATTTCTACCAAAATTACCACAATTTTGTGAACCATTGAGAAACTTGTGCAAAAATAATGATTTTATATGGGAAAGGCAACATCAACAATGTTTTGAAAAATTAAAACAACCTGTAGTTCAAGCGCCTGTTTTACAGTACTTAGATATAGATAAGAAAATTGTCATGCAATGCGATAGTTCAAGTACAGGTCTTGGAGCTGTTTTGCTCCAAGATAGCAAGCCTGTATCATTTGCCTCACGAACTTTAACTTAAGTACTTTAAGTACTGAACGCAATTATGCACAAGTTGAGAAAGAGGCTTTAGCAATTCTGTTTGGATGCATGAGATTTGAGCACTACAATACTGTGGGCAAAAAATAGTAAGACTTTGTTCATAATTTTAAAATTCTTTATTTATTTCTCCAAATCTATTTCGTCCCCCTCAAAGTAATCCCCCCGGCCTCAATATACTTGTGGCAGCGTTTTTTCCAATCCTCGAAACAGTTGTTAAATTCAATTTCCGAAATAGCCTCCAATACGCGTAGCGATTCACGTTTAATGTCTTCAATTGACTCAAAACGGTTTCCCCGGAGCGGTCGTTTGAGTTTGCTGAACAGCCAGAAGTCACACTCCGTCACGGAGTCACACGCTTCTGTGGTTGCAGAACGATATGGGTGGAATTTTTGGCGAATAAATCACGTAAAACCAATGCAGTATGAGAAGGTGCATTATCGTGGTGCAAAAACCAAGAGTTGTCGAACCATAATTCCGGCCTCTTTTTACGAATAGCTTCGCGCAACCATGCATAACACTCAAATAGTATTCCTTGTTGACAGTTTGGCCGGTCGGAAGGAATTCCGAGTGCACCACACCTCGATAATCGAAGAAAACTGTCAACATCACCTTAATTTTTGACTTGCTTTGATGTTTTTTCGGCTTCGGCTCACCTTTGGCACGATATTCGGCCGATTGATCGCCTGTTTCCGGGTCGTAAGCATAAATCCAAGACTCATCGCCAGTTATAATACGTTTCATGACATCCTGGTAGTCGGAAAGCAGTGTTTCACAGACGTCAACGCGACGTTGTTTTTCCAAAAAATTTAGTGATCTTGGAACCAATCGTGCTTTCACTTTTCTTTGCCCAAATGATCTTTCAAAATGGTTTTCACTGATCCTTCCGATATTTCAACGATGCCAGTAAGGTCTCTGACTGTTAATCGTCGATTCTTGAGCACCAATTCCATGATTTTCTTAACGTGTTGATCATCAGTTGATGTTGATGGCCGTCCTAGACGTGGTTCGTCGTCAACACGTTCTCGACCCTCATTGAACAATTTGCACCAATCAAAAACACTTGCTCGCGACATACAATTATCACCGAAGGCTTTTTGCAACATTCTGAACGTTTCGGCACCACAAAATTGATTCCGCACACAAAATTTAATGGAACTTCTTTGTTGAATAACTTCATTTCAGATGTCACTGACAGTCATACCAACATAGAAAAACAAAATATTTCGACGAACGGTTTTCCGAGAGAAATTTAAATTAAAAGTCTTACTACTTTTTGCCCACAGTAGTATACCATAAGTTCAGACAGGCTTCAATACTTGCTTATAAAGCAGAAACTTATTAGGGATTGATAGATGAGAGTTTCTTCCCAGTAAACAATACATTTTAGTGTATTTTAATCCCAACCCGTCTCTTGTCTTCTTTACATGAGCTTTCCAGCGAAGCCCAGCGTGTACTGTCATACCAAGATACTTGGCAGTGTTTGCATGTGGTATTTATTGATTATTTAAATATACTGGTTTGTGTATTATGCTCTTGTTTGTAAAGTCAACAAGTACAGATTTGGCGGCGAAAGTGGCTATCGTGTTGTTTTGTGGGATTGGAACATCTCGGGTGTATAGTAAATACAGAACTGGCCCAAGTACATTTCCTTCCTCCCTCCAGAATATTTATCTTCTTGCTTAAGCCTGAAATACCGTTCCGTTATATACGATTCCAGTATTATGCTGTACTGTTTAGGTAGGATTAATTTAAGTTTGTAGATCAAACCTTGTCAAACGCCTGCGCTACGTCAAGGAATACTGCGGACCAAACTTTGTTCTCTTCTAAAGTCTTCTCAATAATATTGGTTATTCTATGCACTTGATCAATAGTTGAGTGCTCACTGCGAAAACCAAATTGATGTTACGGAATTAGGTTAGTTTTTCAATTATATGAGGGATTTTAATAGTAACTTTTCAAGGAGATTAGACAGTATTGGCAGCAACGATATAGGCCTATTTGATGTTATTAGATGCGGCGTGTTTTCCTGGTTTGGGAATCATGATAACCTCAGCTATTTTCCAAAGTGTTGGTACATATTTTAACCGGAATGAAGCATTTATGACACTAGTTGACTTTACCGTACTTTTCCTCGGTAGCTGCTTTATTATTTCTCAGGTAGTCCGACCAAACACTAGTGCTTTCTTTAAGTTTAAATTGTTTTTAATTTCGTTTGTTACTTCAGTAGGCGATGAAGGTGTGACATTACGAGAATTTGTATAATGTTTTCATTCAATGTTTCTCGTAATTGACATTCATGAGGTTGAAATATATTTTCAAGATGCTTAGCAAATCCTTCAGCATTTTCTTTGTTTTTCTTTGCCCATCTTCCATCCAATACTGTCATTCGTCAACTTACTTAAGTAGAAATTAACTGACTCACTTTTTAGTTTCTGAATTACGCTTGTTAATTGTTGAGTAAGATTGTTTAGTCTTTTTTGTCTTGTGGGGCTCTAGTTTGATATCATTTTTTCCTGGATTTTCGTTTATCCTTAAGGAGATTTCTAATTTCTATTGGGTAGTTCCTTTTAGCCTTGATTTGATTTCTGGAGTACGTTCTCATGCTGATTGATGAATATCCGTAATGAACTTTTCTTCTTCTTTGTCCAGTTGACCCATAGTTTTTAAAGGAGCTTTCAAAAGTATTCTTTATTCAAAATGGATAAATTGGATTATTCCCTTTTTGGATGATATACTCGCTTAGGGTTAGGACTATCGGGGAATAATCTCAGCTCATATTTTAGTTTTCTTCGACTTTCATAAAATTATTAGAAATATTTTGGTTATAAAAAATAGATCAGATCAGGTATTTTTCCTGGGTCATATTTGCGTTTCCTGTTGAAATGGATTCACATCCATTTTCTTTAATGGCGATCAGTCATTATTTTCCTTTAGTTTTATTTTCTACCTATTATGAACCTTTTTCCCCGACGCTTGAAGAACTCTGAGTATTGTTTGTTTTTAATAGAATTTCTTGGTGGATAGTACAATCCTGCAATAATAATAGGAAAGTTGATGGTTTTTAAATAAACCACTGTGGCGTAAATTTCTTCTTTTCCATACTTCAAAATGTTGGATATTTTTTTTATGATGACTGCGAGTAGGAACTCTGGGTGAATTATCTGGATGATTATTTTGGATTGCTTAGTAAAATGTGTTTCCGAAATAAGACACATCTATATTCTCAATATCGAGAACGTGCGGAGTGAGACCAAACGCTTTTGTATTTTTGTTTAAATTAATTATGAACTCGGATTTAAGTACGGTCGTAAAAAATTGGAAACGGGTTATGTAAATATTGTATATTTCAATATCAGGGGTTTGAAGTCGAAGATTCATGAGGTGGAAAATCTCTTATCGTTGTGTAATTATGGGACCGAAATCATTGTACTAGTTGAATCATGGATACAATCTGATGAGGTATGTTTAATTAATTTTCATGGTTATAATACGTATCATAGTTGTCGTAGGGGTAAATGAGGTGGAATATGTGTTTTAGTTAAAGAGAATATTAAATGCTCTGTAATTTTTGAAAAAGATGAGCTGAAAAACAATTTTCTAGTTTTAAAATTGCTTAAGCAAAATATGCATTTAATCAGTATATATAGATGCCCGGGATCAAATGTTGATAATTTTTTAGAGTCCTTTCAAACAATTTTAGAGAAATTTCCGAGAGCGATTGTAGTAGGGGATTTTAATTTAAATATTTTAGATCCAAGAAACCCAAAAATTAGTAAATATTTAGATTTACTATCTGTAAATGGCTTCATGCTCATTAACAAATTAGCATCAAAATTTGCCACAAGAATATGCAACAGTACTTCCACTATTATAGATCATGCATTGACTGATCAATTCGGATTAGTACACAGTTTTGCATTGGAGGATGTATCTTTCTCTGACCACAGAGCAATTCAATTAGTCTTAGATGTACAAGCTCGAGAATCTAAACAGGCACAAGTATTTAAAATGTTAAATTATGATTTGGCTGCGAAAAATCGTTTTTGGCAAAAAATAGAAACCGTCGAAACTCTGGACGATCTGGTAAGCGGGCTCGAGAATGTCGTGAAGGATTGCATGCAATATAAGCGTGACACACGACGTGTGGGTCTGAAACAACCGTGGATGACCTTAGATTTATACCGGGATATCAAAACTAGGGAAAAATTATTTAAACTAACTGTAAAATACCCTGAGTGTGAACATTTAAAAGTTAAGTTCAATCTAATAAAATCCTCGATTGTCCAGAGTACGGAAAGCTAAAAGAGATTTTTACGTAACTAGACTAGAAAATTGTATTGGAAGTTCCAAACAATTTTGGAATCTATTGAAGTTGGCCATTTATAATAAGACACGTGAAACTAAACCAAAAAATATTTCGGTAATGTTAAATGGCTCAGTTAGCGAGGACCCAAGGGAAGTTGCCAACGCATTCAATGCTTGTTTCATACATGCATGCGATTTTCCGTGGCCAAATGTAGTCGTAATTATGCCAGAATATCATATAGATTTTAAATATAAGATATATACATATAAGATATAACCAATGTGAGTGCAGAGGAAGTTAGTCGAGTCATTCAATGTTTGAAAACAGCTGCAGCCACGGGGCGGGACGGCATATCCGGCAAGTTCCTTCAATTTTTTCAAGAAAAATTGAAGAGAGCGCTAACTAGATTGATTAACAATTCGTTGCTTGAAGGCAAGTTTCCGGAAAAACTAAAAATGGCAAGAGTTATACCGGTATTTAAGGATGGGGATGCACTAGAGCCTACCAACTATAGACCAATATCTATTTTAGGCTCAGTCTCAAAAGTATTCGAAAGAATAGTGAATAACCGGTTATTGCAATTTTTGAAGGCGAATAATATTTTAGCAAGAGAGCAGTATGGGTTTACGGAAGGCTCTAGTACACAAGCAGCATGCCTTGAGTTAACTAGTTTCATTTCGGAAAATGTTGACAAGAAACGGATTGTAGCGTGCTTATTTTTGGATCTACGGAAAGCGTTTGATTCGGTAGACCATGATATATTGCTCGCTAAACTTCAGGGATTGAATTTGTCGTGGTTCCGATCATATCTTAAAGCTCGTCCTCAGGTGTAGTTGTTAATCAAACAGAAAGTGATGTGATGTGTCTCGCAAGGGGTGTACCGCAAGGATCCATTCTTGGGCCGGTCCTTTTTAACATTTACATTAACGACATATGCAGACAAAACTTTAAGGGCACATTTCAGCTATATGCTGATGATGCTGTTATAAAGTATGAAAATACAAATCTTAAAGATCTTTTTGAAGATATGCAGATGGATTTGACATTGCTAAACCTGTGGCTCAATGAAAACAAACTTCAATTAAATGCCAAAAAGACTAAGTATATGATATTTACAAATAAAAAAATATCAGACGAAGTTATAAGAGAGTACAGGATTAGTTATGCGGGAATTCAGATAGAGCGTACGGATCAATTTAAGTACCTGGGTCTACTGATAGATGAAAAATTGAAATGGAGCGTCCATATCGATATGGTTAAGGCTAAAATACGACCTTTTGTCGATCAAAAAACTGAAGCATATTTTGCCGCAAAGTTCCCTGTTACTAATCTACAATTCCCTTATCTTACCACAATTAATATATTTAAACCCAGTGTGGAGTGGATGCGCTGGTTTCCGTTGTGATGAGATCGCAATTCTACAAAAAAAAAACCTAAAAAACATATACCGCCTGCCACTAAGATTTTCAACAATCGAACTTTTTAAAAATATATCTCAACTCAGCTTCCATAATATAATTGATTTCGAACTCATAATGACAATATTTAAAATTCGAAGAGGTTTAATTAAATTTCACCGACCTCTGATTCATGCGTGTGATATTCATTCATATGGTACGAGACAGCGAGCCAACTTCCACTTGCAATTTTTTGCAACAAACTCAAAAAACAACAATATACTGTACAAAGGTTTGAAAATGTACAACACTATACCAACCGAACTAAAAGAAATTGAAAGTATTAGCTTGTTTAAGAAATGCCTAAAAATGTATTTAAGAACAACCTAAAATAAACAATCGGACTTAAAATGTCTAAATAAATAATCATTAAAATCTTTACGGTGCGAATTTTAATTTTGATTTTAATTTTATTTTATAGTGCTTTTTTGCTTTTTCTGCAATATTTGTGCTCTTTATTGTTTAACGTAAATTTTTCTTTAGTAGTATATAATATATTATAAATTTTTTTTTTTTCAATCATAGTCTATTTAATTTTTAACTTCCCTTTTTTTAGATAAGTATATATTTTAAAATTATAAAACATAAAACAGCGGCGCGCTGCTTAATTAAGTATGTTCCTTTGTTACCTACAACACTAAGTGTTTGGTAACCAAATTAATTATTGTATCTAATTTTTAAGTAAATAAAGTAAAAAAAAAAAAAAAAAAAAAAATTATAGGATTCTCCGAGGACCTATTTTCTGAGAAGCCAAATACATCACCTACCCTGAAATCCAATCATCAATCATCATCTCTAAGTAATCAATTTATCCAATAATTTACCTATAAGATTTTAAATACCATGATTGGTCTAGCCATAGCTATCATGAATATATTATTCTTAAGGTTGTAAAAAAAGTCCTTTCTCCAGTAATGGAGGATAGCCAAGATACTTTTGTACTATTTTGATTTCGATATTATCTATACTTGGCACTTTTTCCTTTTTAATGGCCTGATTACCATTATGGTTTCCTCTTTGTAGAAGTGAAATTCACCTGATTTGTGTTTAGTGCTATAAAACTTTTAACTCGAGCTTTTGAGCGACTTTTTCACTTTCCTCGATATGGGCTTCCCTAAATGTTGTTGATTGACCACCATTTTCTTGAAAAGTATTCAGTACATCAATATTTTTAAATTCTGAAGCACTAAACCCCTTGGTTCCGCCTACTCTGCTCCGAAATGAATTTCCCTAGAGGCTTCTTCTTGATACCGCAGATTCGGATTAGTTATAATCTTTGTCTCATACGCGACGAAAACCTTACATATAATCTACAATTACGATAATCTACAATTATTAAAATATTATCACAAACCTTATTTTGCTTCAAATTATTAATCAACAAATTTATTTTTATATTTTTCAGATTAAGTGAATGTGTGCAACGAAAATATGAATAAGCAAAATCTTAAATAGACTTAAGGTATCCAAAAATTATAAATACTCCCTTATTCAAAAAACTAATTTACCTTTTTTATATTTTTAGGCATTTCATGTTGTGACTAGTAAAATAGTAATAATCAATAAAATCAAAAAAACGAATTTTTTCAAAAATGGGTGACAATAAAGAAAAATTATCGTCCACAGCAATTAGAAGCAATGAAGCACCGAAAGAAAAAATTTCATTGACCATAATAAAAAAGGAAAATGATACACATTACACAACGTTACATTCAATTAAATGTGAAAATAATAATAATATAAATAATAATAGTAGTAGTAGTAGTAGTACCAGTAGTTGTAATAATAATAATAATAATAGTAATATAAGTAAGCGGAGTAGTGATAGTAAATTACCAAGTTCATCATCATCTTCATCCGCTTGTAGTTCACAAAAAACTAATAGTAAATTACATGTAGCAAATACGACTACTGCAATGACACCAATTCTTGCAACTGTGATAAAAGAAGAGAAGACACCTACTTCTGGGTAAGTTGATATTATAGTTTTTATTTTGTCTATCGTGTCGTCTCATAAGATGAAATTTGATTTAAATACGTTGTACAATATATTACTACAGCGCGATGCTAGACATAATATTGCAACATGAGATTTAATTCAATGATTTTATGTCGCGTGAAGTGGTTTATAAAATATTTAGGTATTTCCGGGTATTTGTTAGTGTATCTGTTTCTATGTATTTTGGCGCATATTCCAAGACGAAGGAGAATGACATTTGAGGTACACAAAAAATGTTGTAGAATTTGATCAATCGAATAAAGTTTTTCTAAGGTTTGATAATCTCGGGTTACTTTAATCAACAAAAATAAAATCTAGGAAAAAGTAAAGTCAGCTTAAGAAATAGTTATCGTTTAACTTTCAATTCATAATGACCGTATAACGAATCAGAAACACATTCAATTGTAATTAACGACAGTCAACGTCCAAATACCCCGGACCTTATTCAAGCTTGTAAAGCATTAGAATTTGCCATTAACAACCTGTATTTGGTTTTTAAACATTTTGTTCTTCATTAACAATATTTTATTTCGGTGGGGTACCGAATGCATAAACTCGATTAATAAAGGTCAACAATTAATGATGAAACGCGTTAATTTCAAGCATGTTAATTACATAAAATAAACTATAATCAAAATTTGTAATGATGAGCTTGGATGTTCATAGGCTAAGATTAAATTACTGAGAGATTAAGGTGATCATCGATTCCCGAATTTATGCTTCTGCCTTTTATATGAATTGAACATCTTTGGGTATTTAAAATACCCTTAAAATTGAACAAGTTATCGAAAATTGCGGAAAATTTATGAAGACATCACTTGAGCTCGATTACTATTTTAAGTTCAGTGAACTAATAAAACAGGTAACTTTTGATCTGCGTTTCGCATAAAGACAGCTTTATACACACCAATATGCTTTTCCAGCTAATTTTTATGGGAAATCCAGAAATTTTTCGATTTGCCCCAAACTATAATAGAATACAGAAAATTTAGAACATCCCATGTTTGCAACATGGGAAATCTATCGGTAACCACTAATTTTCAAATCAAGGCAGTGATGATCTACATTTAAAGATCTGGAATAAAAACATCGGGCCCGTCTGCCTCGTAGGCTTTATATCTGCAAACAGAGTGAATGTAATCATCCTCCTCTTCTAGACGTTCGTCACATAAGGTGTCTCGAGCAAACCCAATTCGTTGTAGCAACCAGAATTCTTAGTTGGTCTTTCTTCAAAGATAGAGCATACTTAATTAATCTCAGAGTAGGTTTACACATACAGTATTTCGCTTTTTTGCAGGCAGCCGAAGATAAAACCAGATGCGGGTTTGGCTTCCATTAATTTCTAGACGTGAACCAAATTTTGCTAGCGAGTCAACTATTAAATTACCTTCAATGTCACAATGAACCGGCACAGGTTTGGAATGTTTAAAAGTAGTTACATGATTCTGCAGTGCATTGAGCAAAGCTTTACTATTCTTTTGCATAATAATATTTTTATCTTAAAGCTATAAAATTGAAGATAAAGCATAAAGTGCACTAGATTCCAAATCCCTTACCGAATTCAGAGTGATACCCATCAGCAAAAATGCCTCAACCACCCGGTTATTGACGTCTTGAAACAACCGTAGACCTCGCGATGTACAAACTGCTGTAAAGGACTTATCAAACTGAAATTCTGGTAGCAGACTGTCATTAACCAAAATAATTTATGTACTGAAGCGATTAAAAATTTATTAATTAATACGTTTATATTTTTGGGGAAGAAAATTAAAAGAGATTGAAAATTAGTCTATAGTCTAGCAAGCAAACCGAAATTATTCCACGCAATGCACTTTACCCTAAAAGCAGCGAAATAAGCTATTCCCAGAATGACTGGGGCAGGCACAAAATTGTCTGCAATGTAAACATCGGCGTATGCAGACTATAACATTTCTCCAATAGAGCTTACCAAATCTCCAATAGAGCTTACTGTCTAAAGCAACACCGAGATGTAATCGTCTAATAAAGACCTGTAGGCTTGTCTTAAATGGATCGACGTGCAAACTGCAAACGTTCCTCAATATACGGTATGGCCAGGTAGGGTATGTATGTGTTTACCTGAAACTGCAACGACCATAGAAGAGACGAATACGTCCCTGGGGGCCATTATTTTTACCTTTAACAGAGACGGAAAGCCAGTCCAGCTCAATCTCAGCAATGCGATACCTGAGCATAGGTCTAATCCTTGCAACAAAAGAAGGAGGTCCTCTTGCCAATAGGAAGTTGCAATACATCCAATCTACAAAAATAACTTTAGCCAGAGACTTATAAAGCCTGGCGATGCCACATAGCCAGATAAAAATAAATCCTACGAATCGATCTTCAAATTTTTTAAGTCTTTTTATATTGCTAAAAACGTTTTGTCGCTATTCTTATGCCTTCCAGCAGGCTATCTTAGTTTTTTGAGATCCGAACACCAATATGGCTTGTTCCGAGTCGTTTAGTATTAAGAAGAGAAGATTTTGCTACAGTGATTTTTTTTTGTTAAAACCGATGTCTAGCTATTCAATCTCGGCAGTTGAACGAATCCTGGCCAGTGAAATTAGCATAGGTTCAAGTTTAAGCGAGAAAGTGTCTGAGGAGTGTCATTGGCCACTTTCCAAGTAAATATGCGCAGCCTTTATTTATAATTTCAAGGTCAGAACTACTCAGATATCTAAACAGGGACGAGTCCTATAGTTGTTATTCGAACTATCCCACAACGTTTGATGGGCATTTGAGTCGCTTCCCACCACCAAATCTAATTGTTGGTTTCTTCTTCATACAACAAGGTTCGAAAACTCTTTCGTAGATGGCGGTGACCTAGTGTCATAGATAAATAAGCTGATGTAACCACCAGTGTTTTGCAGAAATTCGAAAATTTAGAGGTGATACACACAATCTCAACGTTAGCAAATATTTTGAAAAATAAAAATGCATGCTCTAAAAGTTATTTTCCATGATGCAAATTATTCTGTTTTAATCTCCTTTCGAGATCGATTGATTTGACCAGAAAAAATAGTAATAAAATAAAAATCTAACAAGCAGTATGTAATGTATTTGAAGAACTTCCGGTCAATGCTGTAAACAATTTAGGGCCGATCAGTCTTATATTTGTTGTGCACAACCCTTCATTCCTTCGTCAACAACGTCCTAATAACGTCAGAATCCCCAGGAAACCATCTGTCTAGCTAAAATAAGAGTTTCAGACATTTCTATTCTATTTTTTAAAATTAAAAAATATTAAAATTCTCAAATCTCAAATTTTACATAAAAAATGTTCAGATTGAATAAATTTGTGAACAAATGTACAATTTGCTCGATCTGTTGCTAGTTGAAAATACATTTTAAACTTAACATTAAGTCTAATAATATTATGATATTCAGGCCTAGTTTAACAATTTCATTATTAAACGTAAAGCTGAACTTAATTTTAAAAATGTTTCAAACCAAACATTTGTTGCCATTTTGTGATCTGAAATTTTATGTTTCAAACCAATAAACAATTTTCGCAAGTTTTGTTCCTGAATCATTCTGTTTCAGTACAATATATGTATCTTGCAATTTAGATGGTTTCAAGTAGTGTAAGTAGATACCATCAGAGCCCACAATTATGGGTTTCTAACGTTGCTCAGGGGTATCGGTTGGACGTCTACCAATCGATTTTAACAGTAATATCTTATTAGTTTTTAAATCAGTGGTTTCGTAACATCAGCTTAATTTAGCTGTCGTTTGTGGTGTAATTTTGCTTTAATTTAGAACTTTCTCCAGGAACCCCATCGTAAATGCAAGAATAATTCGGGCCATGTCGCTCCAGCCGCCGTTGCTTTTAGGGATTTCCAACTCTAAAGAATTCAAAAATATCGGAGCGTAAAATTCGTGCCAGGATAAAACAACGATATAAATTCGGAATACAAAGGCAAGGTATTTTGACGGGTTTCTACGATCCCTCCCTATTTAGAATTTGCAATCGGTTTATACAAATCTAGCCTATAGAAACTAGGTATATTGGTTGAGATGCTAGAAAAATATCCTCTTAGGGTTAAGACAATATACAAGTGAGTGAGGATCCGAGAATAAGGAGCAGGAATGTATGTCCGTGAGCCTACATAATTTACTACTCGGGATCGTTTTTTTGTCAAGTCGCTACGATCGTTTCGACGAAACAGGATCCGGGGTTCCGCAGATTTAAATATAACTACGAGTGGCGAAGCTATGCAGTGCGATTACTAGTGCAACACCAACATCAAGCAACCATTGCTTGAGTTATTACAAACTTACCGCATAAAGAACATCACAAAATAAGAGGAAAACAGGAACCAGTAATCCACCCCCTCCTCCCCGTATATACCTGTGTGTTATAACCTCCAGCAATCATAGTGAAAATCGAATTGATTTTTTAAAATTTAATTGAAAGCCCCAAATGACACCTGACATCTCTTTTCAGTAATTTTTTTACAGCCAGTTCTTCATTCTCTTTCTGATATGGTTTAATCCTAATTTCAGTTTTACTTCAGAAAGACAATTGACATATCCGGCCCGCTGAGATACTTACAGTTTTAGTGACGCTTCATCAAATATTATATGAAATATTTCTTTGCTTTTAGGCCGCACAACTTCTGCAGATGCAAAAAAATCAGTAAAATTAGTGAAAATCTCAATAAATGGTTTTCACATATATTTTGTAGCATCGAAGCCATAAATGTGAAGGAACAGTTCGGCACAGAGATTCTTGTTGGGTTTAAATTTTCTTTAAAAATTAACAAATTCCTTAAGGAATATTGCCATTGTTACCTGAAGTTTGTTCTTGTTGTTGCTTGACGTAGTTACCAAGTTGACTAAAGGCTTAGGATAAAGTTCATTACTCTTGGGTGTTATTTAAACCCCTTAGTAATTCATGATTCACGGTCTATTATCAACAAAACATTGTTATGTCCATTTCTCCTATTCAAAATAAACGACAGTTTCTGGTTCAGGTTAGCCGGAGTTTGAATTCTTTCTTATGCAGATTACAATATTTTAAGATCGAGATAAATCATGCTTTTTGTGAGTTATTTCAGAATGCGGAGACACCATAAACAAGAATGGGTATATAAATGGCATAGTTCCATTCAGAATAGGTAAATACCAAAATTTTACGCTGCTGCCTATGAACGTATGGACGCCTATGAAATGAACGTATTATTATGTTTAGAGGCGTGGTGAAAGGAACAAATAGGGCTTAAGATGAATTAGTATTCATCCTATACACGTATCATCACATCATCAAAATGCCCTAGAGAAAAAAAACTGAAGCTGTCAAATGGCACGATCTTATGGAATAATGCCAATCGCCTAAAGGAGAGATTGAAGTGTCTACACAAAAGCGCCGATTTAATGTTTGAACTTGTACCTGAATATCCTCAAGTGTTTCGGAGGGTTAATCTAAAATACTTTAAGAAGTTTGTCAGGCTGAAATTTTTTTAAGTTTTATTCGAATGTGATTGAATTGAATTTCCCTTCTCCATGCTATTATTCCTTGATATAAATTTAGATAAAATTACTGGAAATTTTAGATTTGAAATTTTTTCTTTCCGTTTGCAATTATTTTTGAAACATTTTCATTCAATCTTCCGTGTCCATATTATTTCTTGATTTTATGAAGGCAGTCATTTTATGGAGGCCGCCTAAAATATATCGAAGAAAATTTAAGATTCAAAATTCAAAAATTATGTTTCGACTTTTTACATCGTATGAGAAACAAGGTAATATTTGTTTTGATTATTGCCTTGAGATGTCTTCTTCACATAACAAATTTTATATCGTTTAAAAAATTCAGGCCTAAAAATATTGCCTGTTGTTTATTATATAGGGCCTAACACTATCCCTGAATATTTTTTGTTTATTTCTCTACCTTAAAAATAGTCAAAAAATATTTCGGGCCATTCAAAATGCTAATACAGGCATACCACTTAGTGAATTTATGATGATGTTTAGCATGAAATTGATTGTAGCCACTGCTAACTCAGACTAATGGGTTTGAATTTCCATACAAGTGAGAATTAATATAATAAACTCGTGTAACCAAATATTAAGTTTAAAACCTGAGGTATTTTATTGGTAGGAAATAATTGAGTCGTCTTCTGCCTGAATAGCAAATTCTAGTTATTCTTGCTTTAATTATCAAATTGTAATACAGTTTCAAACACTCGTAAGATATGGACGAGATTTAGTCGTTTTTATAGATACCTAAGTAATAATATATTGTTTTTTGTGTATGATCGCAGTTTTTATATCTACGGAAAAATGAATTTTATGTTAATGTAAAAACAAAAGACTATCAAATTTCATCAATAAAAGGCATACACATTAAAGTTGATGACGTTGTTACTTGATGATTTTTGGTAAAAACAACACACTTATACATATTATCATGTTTATTAAACTTTCTTGCGATGACGATCACACGATCGTAATATTTAATTGGTTATTTCGTGTATTTTATGTTATTTTTTATTAATGATGCGTAATCAATATTTCTGCGTTTCACAAGTTTTTTACGATCAGTTTTGTGTTTTACAAAATATTTGAGTGATCTTCAACAAAAATGTGATCGATAAAACGACATTTTTAATTAACACATTTATGAACCTTTAATCTTTTTCTCAATCACATACAATACGTGTAGAGGTGATCTAATGTTTAAATATTAAATCTTACATCATATGAGGAACAGTTCTAGCACTATAGTTTTGATCATAAATCACAATTAAAACACCTGATATATCCGGTTATTCCGTAAATTTAACTATTTTGTATTTTTGGTGCATAATTTGAGTGCGGACCACGATATTTATGAAAACTGCGACTTCACTTGAAAATTTCAAACCGATTTTTTATATTTAATGTTGCACCAATGTTTTAAAGATGATCATCTTTAATAGTTTACGTATTATATCGATTAACAAGTTTTTTTGCGAAGTAGTAAACAATAATATTATGTGTGTCGATCGGCAGAGTAACGGACATAAGGAATGGGTTCAGGTTAGATCACAAAACAGATGATCCAATCATGTTAGGGTAGCCTGTATTATAAAAATCCGATTTCTAGCAAAGCCTTAGAACTTTACTTCGTAAATTAGAATATGATATTCAATAATATTCCTATTTTTCTTAAAGATGTTCTTGAAAACATCAACATTATTACAAATATTTCTGGCATAAACTATTCTGATTACTTGAAGTTTTCTAAAGCATTTATGTAATTCGTTTACAGGTAGAAGAAGTGATAATTTGATAGTTTACCAGATGTGTAAGTATAAAACCGGAATTTGCCAATAAAGTGCGCCACCGGTCAATGTACCTTTCGACAAACCACGTCATATTCATAACCATACAAGTTTCATACAATTACGCTTGTTTTTTACGTGTTAAAAATGTCAAGTTTTGTGCTTTATATTACGAAAACCAACCCTTGGATCAATTGAATGTGTCACAAGAAGCCATCTCCATACGTTTAAAAGCTATGGGAAAGATACAAAAGCTGGGGAAATGGGTTCCGCATAAACTGGATCTATTTTGAGAACCCAAAGCTCAAAATGTCTGGGGTTGATCCAAGACAACCATCGACATCGACTGCAAGGCCAAATCGCTTCGGACGAAAGACGATGCTCTGTATTTGGTGGGATCAGAAGAGTGTGATTCAATTTGAGCTGCTAAAACCTGGTGAAACCGTAAATACTGAACGCTACCAACAAGAAATGATCAATTTAAATCGAGCTTTGCGTGAAAAACGACCAGAATATGAGAAAAGGCAACACAAAGTGGTTTTACTTTATGATAATGCATCATCACACAAAGCAAAACCGGTCATGTAAACGTTGGAAGCACTTAATTGGGAAATACTTTCACATGCAGCTTACTTACTCTCCAGACTTGGCTCCGTCCGATTATCACTTATTTGCATCGATGGGGCACGGGTTTGCTGAGCAGCACTTCACTTCCTACGAAAATGGTTTGATAACTGGTTTGCCTCAAAAGAAGAACAGTTTTTTTCGTTGCCTGAAACATGAGAAAAATTTATAACTAATAATGGGCAATACTTTGAATAAAATACGTTCAATTAAAAAAAAACAAAGAGGATTTATGCCATTTCCCAGTGGTCTTCATAATCTCAACGAATGGTCAAAACGAATTGCAAAAATGAATTTAAAAACTTACTTTTTATGGAAGATCGTTTAGAAATGCCCATCACACTCTCATGGCCCTAGAATAATCCCTGTAATCCCCTCAAACGAAGTAGGTATCCCGCAAAAAATTAAAGTTGTCTATCCATTTGATGAGCAGATCGTGATGCTATAATTTTCTTACAGACTTAATTTTTACAGATTTGAAAAATAGACAACAACGAATTTAATCTTCAATTTTTAATCTTTAATTCAAATATTTTTCATCATGTTTTATGTCCTTGTGCCATCTCTCAGATAACGTACGAATATCGTCGCGAATGAAACTTGCAGGCTTCGACGCGATAAAGTCATTTACGAATTTACACACATCGTCCAGCGTTTGAAGTGTTTATCCACTAAGGCGTGCTGTATTGATCGGAAGAAATAGTGGTCGGATGGGGCCAAGTCTTTTTACGTTTGGGATTCTCGTAAAAATATATTTTTCATCACCCGTCACAAGTTTCCGCGTTCGGTCAACAAATGTGGGACCCACCTTCCAAGTTTTTGAATTTTTCCCATTTGGTGCAAACGGTTGGAACACTACAAATTTATTCCCATGCTTTAGAAGTATTTTTTACTTGTTGGAATTCCTATAGAATGCCGTGCCGAATGTGCAGTTTATCAATTGCCATCGTAAACTCTGCTATTCATTTAAAAAAAAAACTAAAAAATCCAAGAAAAAATCTAAGTGTTTCCATGTTTTATTTAAAAAAAAAACATCTAGGCGCGACTTTTAAAAGACCCTGTACTATTAGTCAATTTAACCCTAGTCAAGTTTCAGGACTGCCGAAAGTGACACACCTCTGCTGGATGTGGCTGCTGGCATGCTGGGGAGAGAAGGAAGGAAGGATCTCGTTTCTTTTCATTTTACAACTACTTATATGCTGTTATGTGGTGGTCATCCAAATTTGTACTACCCCAAGAAAGGGTGGTTCGACGTTTATGATGAAGTTGTTATCACATTTTCACTCTCTGCCGCAGGTCCTTTGAAATAATTTACAATTTCATTAAGAATTTACTCAGTTTTTTCAATTCCAAAGACGGCTATTTTGGACAATCTTTCTGCGATGACCGGATAGCTTACTCATGTGTGGCAAACCGGATTTGACGTTTATCGTATTTGATTTCAAACAGATGGTAATACAGATGGTCAACAGATGTTTGGATTATTTTAGGATATCCTAGATAAAGTTCTAAGTTCTTCTAAAGTTCTAGAGATGATCACGGGATCTCATCTACTTGATCAAAAAGAGCTGAAAACCCGTGTGTTTGTCTATCGATATTTTTATGGTTACCTATCTCAAAAATGTTCTTGTACATTCGATAGGATAAAAACAAAATTATCAATGAACTAAAAAAAGACCACATTTAATGAACTGTAATCATATGGCTTCCAAAATTTTAAAACTATTGGGAAGACAAATTAATTCGGTCCGATATCAAAAGGTGGCTCTGACTATAATAAATTTTTTATAGTGACAGCTCATTTCCGTTGCTTCAGACAGATTAGACATCTGCCGTTAACATTCAGTTTATATGTTTGAATATGTCGGATTTTGTGATAACTAAACAGCATTTGCGGGAAGTGTTAATTGTTTGTTTTAATTATGAAAAAAGGGCAGCTGAAGCACATCGAATGCTTCTGGAAGTTTACGGTGACAATGCTCCAACCGATAAATCATGTGTTGAAGATAAGCCACGCTTGGGCCAGCAAAAAAAATTCGTAGGCGATGAATTAGAATATCCGACTAAAACGCAAGAGAAGCTTGCCGGTATATTGGGAGTGACCTAATAAACAGTTTCCGTACGATTCATATCTATGGGCATGATTATAAATCAAGGCAATTGGGTCTGAAAATGGCTGAAATGGTTTTTTACATCGGATAGTGGCTGGTGACGAGAAGTGGATCTTCTACGATAACACCAAGAGGAAAAAAATCTACTCTTTGCCTGCCCAATCGTTGCCAACGACCTCAACATTAACACCAAATACGAACATTCATGGTTCGAAGGTTATGCTTTGTATCTGGTGGGACCAAAGAGGCGTTGTGTACTACGAGCTGCTACAACCTACAACCAAGCGATTCCATTACAGGCGAGTGGTACAGACTACAATTAATTCGTTTGAGCCATGCCGTAAAAAATATTTAGAAACGCTCAAGTGGGATATTTTACCGCACCCGCTGTATTCTCCGGACATTGCTCCTTCTGGAGATGGGATTCGAAAATTGCCTGAGAGGTGGGAAAAAGTCGTAAGCATAGCGATATATTTTTAGAAAGTTCAGACTTTCGTATATTCTGCCGGCGAGTGTGTGAAACAATCGTTCATATCTTTGATAAGAGACTAGCAATTGATGATTATTGGATTTACCTAAATTGTGACAAGATTTATTTTGGTCAAATTCAAACAAAATTTTGCGCTCAGACTACAAAAAATGACTGCCAATGCAATAAATTTCCATAAAGTTTAATCCAAATTTATTACAATGGTACTGAATTTTTTGATCTGAGAGCAAATTTTTTTATGACAAAAGTCCTGCATTGGTTTCATTGCCAATAAATTTATAAACTTCCATAAGTATAGGATTCGCTCCACAATTGTTTCCATAATTTATGTCAAATTAAATTATTTCAGATTCTTAGCTAAAACGTTAATAACTTCATTAAAAAAATTAAGTATTCTAATTTCTGCCCCGTAAGCGAATTGTTTTGGATAAATCTTTGTAAGATTGCAGATTACAGGTCCGTTATAGCCTGAGCTACATACCATTCAAACAATAGTTTATTTTTTACGTATGGAAGATAAATAAATTCAGCTTAAATTCAGGTTTTAAACTATCAGCAGAAAAAAAATTTTTTTTGTGCTACTCCTAGCGGTGAGTAACAAAATTAATTTTGGCTGGAATTTTTCTGCTATATTTGACAGCTTTTTGCAATTCTATTGTGATGCTATTCATTATTTTAGTACCTGTAAAAAGGTAAAGGTTTTTTACTGATTTAAATTGATTTGTTTAAAACTTTCTGCTTGTTTTAAAAATCCTAGCTGAAAAGGTTTGCTTTTGTGATAGTGGTGCTACTTGTGGAGAATAGCAAAACCATACTTTTTGTGATGGATATTGCATGCTATCTTATTAACAACTGTCTGTCTTTTCGTCTGTCGATCGAAACCTTTACGTCACATGAAAAGGCCTTACCATAAACAATCCAAATAACCTACCTCGCCAGTCTTTAGGAAACATATTCGATTTCTTACATAAAACACCTTGCAACAAATCTATTCTATAAGAATCGTTATTTGTATTGCAGTTCCCTGAAACGGAACACTTGGTATGTATAATTGTAAAATGGCCAGGAAACCTTCCCACATGTTAATCTTTTGAAATTTGTTGAATATATTTTTTCATTTAAACTTGTAGCAACCAACCAGTTATATTCCCAGAAAGTGGGCGCCTGAAAATTCTATAAAATCCAATCCCCACGCTTTAAAAATTGTTGCAGAAAACCCTTTGTATATTGTCGTTATTTATATTGACAATCTCAGAGAACGAATATCCGATATAAAGCTTGAATCATGGATATTTTGAGCCGATTTTTTTATGGAAACTTATAGCAACCAATCCAGTGTGTACTATCCGTTATTTAAATTGTCAAAGATGTCGACATACATAATGTTCAAAGAACACTTACCCATTTGTAAAATTTAATGCGTTTGAGCTTAGTGCTTTATTAGGTTTTGTGCAACAAATTTTTTTAAAATGACCCGAGTTGGAAACCCAATATATCTTTTCTGATTTGGATTTTTCTTATTTTTTGTTTGGAGGATGGAAAATTTGGAATATATTTGGGACACGCATCATTAGAAGTATTATATTCTTGTGATACCTTAATTTTTTGAAGTCGCAGAACACGTCAAAATGTTATATTTTTCGTTTATTGATATTTAAATACTAAAATTTTAACTTGCCACGAAATGTATGTAAGAATTGTTTTTTAGTTTCCTCAAAATTAAAATTCCAGTCGATAGTCAAGTATGAACTTAACTAGTTTCATATGTACGAGGCATGTTACCATGTATGTGCTTATGTAAATAGTTTATTGCAGTAATATGAGGTTGCTAATGTTACGTGGGAAATAAAGTATATGTTATTGATCGATTTTATTAAATTAGTAACAAATTATATTTTTATCGTGTGTAGTGAAGGATTTTGTTTTTTTATTATCTCTACATTGTATTGAACATAAACTTCCAAATCAGAAAAGGATAATATGTTAACTGATTACAGATTTACATTGTTTGAGATAGAGTTACATAGTTAATGTTGAGTTACAGGTAAAAAATGTGAAATTTCGTTTTTACCGACTTAGAAATTTAAAATTTCTTTAGCCTGCACATAGACCAAGTTTTAATATTTTCTTAATTTGGAAGCTGCCAATTTTACCTTTGTGCAGTGGACCCGCAATTTTATCCCAAGAAAGCACGATGCTATAGGCTGGCAATACCAAAATAATAATCGTGAAATAAAAAACGCAGACGACATAAACGGATACAAATAAACAAAATCGTCCCTTAAAATTTAAATTGCTGTCTCGCTTTTAAAATATCGCTATGTATCCATAATTCTATGTGCAATTAAAACAAAAACAAATATTTTTTTCAAAATTGTCGTTCGCTTTATTTTCGCTTCGAAATTTTTCAAGTACCGCCGTTTATTTTGGGATATTTTACTGACTGCCAAGAATTTTGAGATGCTCTTCTGCTAGAGAGAACCGGAGTTCTGGAGTGTTCCTGTTGCCAATATTTCAATATGTACTATTCACATAAAATTTGTGCTCTCTTTAGTTCCAGGTCGAAATTATGCGAGTATTGCCTTTATCTGTGAGGTGCTTTTATATTAGAGGGTCATCAGGAGTATCCTTGCCAATAACCATTCTTGTGGGAATCAAGTTCTGAAGGGTTACCTTTGCCAATATTTTAAGAATTTACTTTCTTGTTAATTTCGTGTCGAAATTTTTCAAGTATTATCGTAACCTTTGAGATGCTTTTCTACTAGAGGGTGCTCTGGACCATCCATACCTAGGGTAAATCAGAGTTCTGGAGGGTTCTCGTTGCCAATATTTCAATATTCGAGTACTGCCTTGAACTTTGAAATGCTTTTCTTCTAGAAGGCACTGTTGATAATCCATGTCAATATCCATTTTCTGGGAATTCTGGGTTCCTCTTGTTTAAATTTCAATATGTACCATTCATCAACCAAATTTGCGTTCGTCTAATTCCATTTCGGAAGTCTTCGTGCTGCCGTAAACTTAAATAATTTCGACACGGATTTAAAACGAACGCAAATTTTAATTGAATGGTATAGGTTGCTCAGTAAATTTTGTCGTTCGATAAGAAAAATACGATTTTATGGTTTGAAAAACTTTTTATTATTCAATATATAAGCTCCCTGAATTTCATTACACTGATTCCAGTGATCGTCTAATTTATGGATTCCATCTCTGCAGTGAGAATCTGGAAAACTGTCGAAATGCGCTTCCACGGCTGTCATTGTCTCTTCATTCGAGGAAACTCGTTTCCCACGCATGAAATTTTTTGATGTGAGAACAGCCAGAAGTCGGAGAGGACTAAAGGATAGTAATAAAAAGGATTAAAGTACAATACCAGTAACAATTTTAGAGTGAATCGGAGTTCTGGACGGTTCCCGCTGCCAATGTTTCAATATCTACCATTCAATAAAAATTTGAGTTCTTTTTAATTTCGTGTCGAAATTATTTGAGTACTGCCTTAAACTGTGAGATGCTTTTCTTTTAGAGGGTGCTGTGGAGAATCCATGTCAATAACCATTTTTGGGGATTCTTGGCTCCAGAGGGTTCCTGTTGCTTATATTTCTATATGTATCATTCAACAAAATTTGCGTTCGTTTTAATTCCGTGTCGGAATTCTTCATGCTGCCGTTAACTTGAAATAGTTTGGACACGGATTTAAAACGAACGCAAAGTTTTTTTTTGTATTTTGAGCTGAGTGAGAGGGTGCGTTGTCTTGATGAAAAATTATTTTATTCTTCTATAAACCAGATCTCACGAATTTTACATCCAGCTGGTCCAATAGGTTACAGTAATCTGGTTTATTGTTTTACCAGTTTGGAGGTAATCCACGAACAAAATACTTTTTGTATTCAAAAAAACTGATGATAACACCTTCTTGGCCGATTTTTAGACCCTAACTCGCTTCGGGGTCGAAGTACTGTGTTCACACCACTCCTTAGCCTCTTGTTTTGATTCAGGATCATGGTGGTAGACTCAAATCTCATCCATAGGGACGCACAAAATCTTTTTTATCTTTTCTAAAAGGCTCCAAATGTTGCTGAAAAAGTCGCATTCGAATGTGTTTTTGTTCCATTTTTAGCGAATGCGACCCATTGTGCACACAGAGATGCCTATGTCTTCTAGTAAATCTCTCTCGTTTAATCGACGATCTTCAAAAACCATATGCTGTATTTCTGATAAGAGTTTCTCTGATACGTCGTACAACCCCGTTTAAACTCAGCTCTAGCAAGCTAGAATTTTTCTACTATTCTAATTGAAGGCGAATAGTCCTTATACACTTTTAACCATCGTTCATGAATTTGTTTTGGTGCTACACCTTCTAAAAATAACAATTTTATTACTGCACGATATTCAATTTTTTCCATTGTAAAAAAATACTATGGCACGTCAAAACATACTGTGATACGTCGTTCAAGCAGCCGTTGACAGATCTACATGAAACTTCACAGTTGTTCATAGAAAAGTAGTACCATTTTTAGAAAAATAAAACGACGAACCTAATAGCACTATCTCTTATCGAACGTCAAAACTTACTGAACAACCTAGTATATTGAAATATTGGCAACGGTAACCCCCAAGCACTCAGTTTTCCTTAAAAATGGAAATTGGTATGGATGGTCCTGAGCACCTTTAAATAGAAAAGCATCTCAAAGTACTCGAATCAATTTCGATACGCAATGAAAGGGTGGGCCATTTAACAGTTTGTTTTTAAAAGGCTATAAAATGAGTATACATTTTTATTTTATGGAAACATATTTTTATTGTGTAGGTTGAAGTCTCCGATTTAATAATGAAAAACAATATCGTTCATGTGGCTCTCTCTGCTGGCCTTACAGTAAGCCATCCTGTGAGTCCAGTTTTTTAGAATTTTTTCGATGATTTCGGTGCTTATTTTGCAAATAACTGTCAGAATGTTATGTTTTAGCTGGAATTGTCTCTGGAATATCATCATAACATTATCATTAACGAAACCCCATAGAAAAAAATTCAACGGCGTCAGATCGCAGCTCCGCGCAGGCAATTGACATATCCAAAACAGGTGATTATTTTGTTGTCAAATTTGGCGCGCAAGAGGTCTATTGTCGGTCGGTTTGTATTGCATGTGACACAATCTTGTTGAAACCAAAGGTTGTTCGTATTCATAGCGTCGATTTGAAGCCATAGAATAATGCCATAAAAATGGGCCAATTATGCCAGAAAATCCACACCAAACAGTCACACTTGCGGTGGATGCATTGAATTATCTACGATTACGTGTGGCTCTTCTGAACCCCAAAACCGGCAGTTCTGCTTGTTTCCATAGCCCCTAGATGGAAATGTGCTTCTTCTAAAAATATAATTTTTCGACCAAATCGACGTCATTATGAATCTGGTCTATTGCCCACGAAGAGAACTGATATCGAAGCGGAGGGTCATTTGCTTTCAACTGGTGAGTCGTCTGGACCTTGTAGGCGAATATTCCGTTTTTGTGCAGTATTCTCCTCATTCTGGTGCGATTAATGGCCAGTTGCTGCGATCGGCCTCTAGTTGATATCGATGGATTCTGTCCTACACTATGGAACACAGTCGCAATATCATCGGGCGTGCGCACTGTTCGAGCTCGGGGACCACTTCTGTCACACAATAGCAAACCTTTTTCACGAGCTTTCTTCACCAATTTGACTACCTTGGTGCCGCTTGGCGCTCTTTTACGACCCATATTTTTCAAAATTCGCACGGCATCGGCTACACAACACTGACTTTGAAAATGATCTTTCAATATTTCGAAACGCTCGTCAAGCGAAAACATGATTCTTTCGTGACTCGGAATATCAGACTGACGAGCTTTCAAAATGTCAAGCAAATCGTTCAAAAATGTGTTGCCATAGTCCATGATTTAAAAACAAACCAATAGATGGCCCACCCTGTAAAACAAGTCGTAAACTCAATTCAATGGACAGTTTGTAAAAAGGGTTTTGGAACTCTCCAGATCTTTAATACATTTAACTTGAATATCGAGAATATAATGAACCTTAATCGGACAGTTTCCAAAATTTAATTAAATTAATGATTCTTTTTTATTTGTCTTTGATCTGTTCTGCTGTGGCGTAGGTACTCCCAACTCTTTCGCGGTTCGCTTTTTTCGTCCTTACTTTTGCGCCGTTGCCAGCCAATTCGAAAACGTACGGCTCTAGGTTCGATTTTAGTACTGGCTATAGTACTGACATGGAAAATGAGTCGGCCCATGAGTTCTGCACTCCAACTGGTGATCATAGCTGTGTTCATTTTTATCATAGATAGTAATCTGATAATTAAAAATCCCTTTTGCATCCTACCTCTCGATCCAAACGCCAAAGCTTTAACCACTGGCGTTTAGTGATTAATGATAATTTTTTTTATGTGCTGAAAATAAAACTCTGGCTATCATGACATTCTTCTTAGAATCACGACAGTATTATTTTTGGGCTGACAGTAATAATATGGCGGGTTTTTCTTTGAGTCAGATAATTTGTTGTTGGTTAAGCATAGTAAATAACGTGGTATGTAGTATTTTTTCAACTGATAGTTACTTATAGATATAGTTCGTGTATTTTGGTGTTGCCATAGTATTTTTTCTTGGGTTGGATGTTGCTCCAACTTCACATATCATACATCCACTTTTAATATTTAAAAAATTAAAACTTGTGCTTCTGAAATAAAATTACCTTTCGTTTAATCGTAAAGTTTTCGTCTTTAAGCACTAAATTCTTCAACTCGAGTAAACAAATTTTGAAAAGCTAAATTACAATTTTTAAAATTTAAATACATATTTTGGTGAGCTTTGAATAAAATTAAGTTTGAAAAACCTCTCGTTAAATTCACATTTAAATTATTAAAATTACAGTGTAAATATTTTAACAGTTTAGCTTAAATTGCCTATAAAATTTAACGGAGCTTTCAAGTAATATTGTGAATCACTTTCAAAATTTTGTTTTTCTCTATTAAACGCAATTCGGAAAACTTTTGGTATTTAATTCTCAAAAGCTCGTTAAAATTTAAAAAATGTGTCTAATAAAATAAGCAAGTATTAAATGTCAAAAACTCAGTTTAAAATAAGAATTTTCATTCAAATAAATTAAATATGAGTTCTAAAATAAATTTTTTGTAAAATATTCAGGATATTACGGTTCACAGAAGTTATTGGGAAGTTTTCAAAACTTTGGGTTAAAAATGTCTATAAGTTTAGTATTCTAAAGAAATCAAGAATTTTTAGGCTTAAAGTACTTTAAAAAATACGTAGAAATTCAAACTCAAAAGCTTCTATTTTCGAAATTCCAAGAAACATGAAAAATACTTATCCCAAAAGTTACAGAAAAATTTTAGCATGAGGCAAACTGTCGGTATCAACTTTAAAATTTTCAGTATTTTGAACTAAACGACTAAAATTTTTCATGAAAAAGTGAGAATTTTACAATTTTCAAGATATCATTTCGGTTGCTTTTATATTTGTGAAACATTTAATATGATCCCACACCTTGGTCAAAACTTGGTCTTACAAGTTCTCCAAAAGCCTTAATTTTAGTAGCAAAATATATTTGTACAAATGTTACTTTAAGCTTCTAAATTTAGGTTTAGCAAGTAGTGCAAAATTGTTTTTTTTAAATAAAATCAAGGTCAATTAACCCTCCCCCCTTTTCATTCACGCAAACACCACCCACACAATTACAGTATATCACCTGCAAATTGTAAGCTCCATGTCAACCTGTACACTGCGATGAACGGTGCATTGGCGCTGAATTCTGCACTGCAACAGGGGGTCTTAGCTGAGTTTATTAACATCACCGATCGAAATCGATACCGAAAATTCGCTTTGCATCCAGCCTCTTGGTGGGATTCGAACCTAGGTCCAAGTACCGAAGTTTAACCACTTATCCAGTGAAATTTTAATTTTTAACTTTATTCAACCATTAGAGCAAATGATACGAAAGATTTTATGGTGATTGGAATAATCTAGAAGAGCTATGGTTACAAATTCTTTAAAAAATTTAAAAGCTCGGTTCTATACCAAACAAACTGTATGTAGCCTTTATACAAAAACAAATTTTTATGTTCAAATTATGATGGGATTTCGAAACTTTCGCTGTTCGTTTTTCAAAACGACTAAATATATTTATTATGATTTTTGAAATTTGAAAACCCCCTAATAAAGCTTTAATTTCTACAATTTAAAGTAGCGAGCTTTTAATGAAATTGTGTTACTTAATTTTATTTCAAATTAATTTTTTACAGAAAATTGACAACTAAACTTTTTTATTTGCAAAGCTCATTGGTTTTTACAATTTGCAAAAGCTTACGAAAAATTTTGATGTTTAAGCTTCAAAAATAATTTTTATTTTGGATGTTCACTTGTATTTAGCTTTCAAATAAAAGAGAAACTGAAAAAGCTTTAAATTTGATTAAAAATTGTTTTCGAGACTTACGAGTATAACAATGTGCAATCGCTTTATTTGAATTTAAGTAGGGAACTAACTCCAAAAATTAATTCGATTACATCAGAGCTTTCAAATCAGTTATATTTAAAATGAAGCTTTTCGTTTAATATCTCGCAAGTTGATAAAATAATAAAAGTTCAAAATGATCACAATCTAGTACTAAAATAAACATGTTGAACACCTCTGATTCTCACACACCGTCAAAATTGAGAGACTACACCAATACACTTGAAATTGTCTATGTGACTGTTTACTAGTTTAGTGATAAAAAAAATTGTTTTGTGTTTGTTATTTTGATGATTTGTTGTTGTTATTGTTTATTCTTCCTTTTTATTTTTTATTTTTTGCAAATTGCGATAGTAATAAAGTTTTTCTACTACATCGGTAGTCAACAATCGGTGTTTGAATAGATTACACGCATAGTAGCATATATGCTGTGATTTGATTTTGTGTATAGTTGAAAATTTTGTGGTATTTTTTGGTTCAACAAAACCAAATATTTGCGATTATAAAAAAATAAAACAACTTTTTGAGAATTTAATTGGTGATAATTTTTTCATTTTATTTTATTATTTATTACAACAGAAATTATTAAAAAACTGTGTTAATAGTTTTTTGTGAAGAATTGTGAATAAAAAAGATGTTATTTATGTGAATTTAATTAAAAGTTTAACAAAAATATAAAAAATTAATTTAGTGCAGAGTGTTACAGGTTTTTGATATAGAAAATAATGGAAAATTATATAAATGGCAAAGTGTTTTTTAATTTGCAAAAAAAAATTATTTTTGACATCGTATAATATTCACGTGTGATTTCCAAAAATAAATTTATTTTTTAAATTAATATTTTGTATGTATATGTGTATACTTTTCATGTACGAAATTGTTTATTCAAAGTATATGGTTAAATATGTATGATTATTTTATTAATTAAATTTATGTCTTATACTTTTATGCAATAGTTTTAATAATTAAGACGATTGATTTGTATAATTTATTTTCAAAACAATTAATTAATCGAGAAGCGTAATTGCGGTGATTTTGTTTTTTTAATTTTTCGGATTCAACGTCAAATTAGAAAATTTGTAGTATTTTTGTAAAGTTAGGTGAAAATATCTTAATTATTTTGGTGTGTGTGCATATATCACACAGCAGCGGCGAAAATTATTTCCGCGCGATTTTTATACACATAAACACATTATGATGCCGAATATTTAATAAAAATATTTTCCATTACAAAATTAACAAATTGTTTGTAGTATTTTCTTTGAACAAGTGTCTTTTCACCTTTTCATTATATTTAACTTATGTCAATTTTATTATTCAACTTGCCGCTTTTTGCCACGATTTGTTGTAATTTGTAGAATATTATAAGTTCAACCTTAAAAAATATTTCAAAATAATAAAATTCGAGCTTAGTACATTCATTAAATTTAGGTTAGTCAACTGGTCTAATCGACAATATTATCCGAGAAATGATAAATTTTTAAATGTTCTGGAACTGCGGAAACAAAATTTCACGAATTTTTTTTAAATTATTTATTTGGTGATTAAAACGTACGCGTGCAAAAATATCGTAATTTAAATGGGCTAATACAAAAGGCAATTTACCCGCGATATATTTTACAATATACCTGCGCCGCCGTGTTTAAGATTGATTCATGAATAAGTTAAGTCATTGAAATTTTAAAAATTCAAATTATTTATATCAAAATCCGTGGACATATTTTGTCCGACTATAAATTGTTTTTATTCATCTCCCTAAACTGATTAATATTTTTTTTTTGTCATTTTCGTTGTCTATTCCGTTGTATATTCTCGAATTTTAATTCAAATAAATAGTTTTTAAACATGTAAACAAAATTATATCGAATTTGTCCACCCATAAATTATTTTGCCCATGAATATATTATTACCTTCCTTTAATAAAAAATTGTCCATCAATTAAGTAGTTTTGTTGCTCTTGCCTTTTTGTAATAATTTCGAACAAGTATTTTGTCAAAATTTTTCTCCAGCCAAAAATCATTTTTAATATGACACAGTAAGAAATTTAATTAAATTATCTGTCAAATAAATCTCTTCACTGTTCTTGAGTCAAATTTGTCCATCCATAAATTGCTTATGTTCTATATATGGCATAAAGTGGAAAATAACGAGGAAATACGATAAAATATAATATTAACGAATGATTGCAAAATGATGTCGATGGGAAACGATAATTAAATTTCGGTTTTAAAAAAATTAATTAATATAAAAGTCATACACAAAAGCGACGATTTAAATTTTTCTAGTGACGCTATAGCTCTGGAACTCACTAAAATCGTTTTGAAACCAGTTATTTGTTTCGTAGGTGGATGTATGTGGGTCATTACCTTAAATACTAAAATATTCCGACACCACACCGCGATTTTGTGTACTCTTGGGTTGTAAATATGTTCCCAGCGGTCCAGCATTTCGATAAAACAAAAATTGTACATTGGTTGAAAGAAAGTGAAGTCAAGCCAGCTTCTCTATTTTAGAAACCCATGAATTATTTTTGCTCATATGCCATAATTTCTGCAGCAAAAAACGTTTCGTTTGTCCAGTCATAAATTATTTTTGTTCACTTTCCAAAGCGACGGTGAGGTTTTATTCGTAATTATCCCCACAATTCAAATTTAAAGATGAAAGTTCTTGGTATAGTTCTTCCAAACATGAGTTCCGTCAGTTACGTGCACTATAGTTTTGATGTTTGTTTTTACTCCATAAATGTATTTCTCGAAACCCTTTATTTGTAAGTGGGTTTATGTAGCGTAGTCAAAATTACGACACTAAACGAGCTCAACCTCTTATCGTGTAATTAATAAATTCAAAATTTAGAGATTCGGTTGAAAATCCACCCACTCTGTATACCCAAATTATGTCCACCCATTAATTGTGTGTGCTTGATTTTAAACGTGTCCCATCAGGCTAACATTTCAATAAAATAGAAATTGAACATCTAGCTATGCAAAGGTAAATCTTTCCAATTAGAGCTGCATAAATTTACTCGCAACAATAATGTTTTGTTTTGCCAAAAATTTGACAACCATCCGTACACCAATAAAATTTTTCGTTGCTATTCAGTTATGTTATAATTTTTACACAAAACAAGTTTTTCAAATTTTGTCCACCAATAAATTATTTTTGACCACTATCCTAAAATAACAATTAAAGTTTTAAAATTTTCTGTAACTGCTTTCTAAGTGCAAATTTTTGTAAATAAGCTGTTATAATATTGTGCATCATTAGCTTTATCCATCCGTAATAAATTTTGCCGCCTTACAAAAGAGGTGAACAAAATTTTCTAGTCTTCGTGGTAGTTGTTTCTGGTATCTTGGTGTCTCTCAAGTGCATGTGCCTTTTAAAGGTAACAATTTTGATCACATTTTGCTAAAATTTGTCGGCAGTGTTTTGTTTTTGCTAGTAAGTTATATCATAATTTATTTAAATTGTCCGACTCGTAAATTTTAATATGTTCTACATTTTGCTAAAATTGTCCACCAATAGTATAATTTTGTTGTTCTTGAGTTATGTGATCGTTTTGTCAAAATTTGTCCACCAGCAAATTATTTTTGCCCACCTTTCAATAGCGACGCATGAAATTTGGAGTGGTTCGCAGGTATATGTCCCTTCTAACGGTAAATATTTTAATAGCTTTAACCAAGTCATTCATACTGAAATTACTACTTTCAAGTTCGAGGAGATTTGTTTGAAATAAAAATCCTCCCACCCCCTTTTCCCCTTTCTCGATTAATTTGCCTCGAAACTGAATTTAAATAAATTTTATTAAACTGGTTACTCAAATTTTGTCCACCAAATAATTGTTTTTTCGTTTGAAAATATGTTTCCACTAAGTAAATATTTCGATAAAATATAATTTGAACGTTAGTTTTTCAAACCTAAATAATGGCTTCTATCTCAAACATTCATAAATTTGTTTTGGTCACTTTATATAAAGCTATAAGTGGAGTTTTTAAAATATGCGACACTACCGTAGACAAATCTAAGAATAATAATAGTTTGCCTGATAAATAGGTTTGATGTCTAATGCTATCAACAGCCACAAAAAGTATGGCCAAAATTTACTCACTTACGCTAAAATGACTCACTATCAAAATAGAATTATGTCATAATTTCTACACCAATTATTGTATGTTTTTCAAATTGTGTCCATTAATAAATTATTTTTGGCCACTTTCCTAAAACAACAATTAAAATTTTAAATTTTTTCGTGATTGTATTCGAAATGCAAAGTTATATAAATTAGTTTTTAGTATCTCGTTATTTGCTCAAAAACCAAATTCAAAATTCCGTGGCTTCTCGAGTACCTCTCTCTCCTAATGGTAAAAATTTCACTAGTTTTACACAAGTCATTCGTCTTGAGGTTACTATTTTATAAAATGATTTAAGTTTCACTGAGTTTGAGATTCCTACTTTATAAAATCAATAGAGTATAGAGTTTGCAGAAATTTGATTGAATAAAAGCCCGTTGTACCCGCTCTTTCTCTTTTTTATTCGTGGGCTAGACGGTGTACACACTTAAAATGAAAATATCACTTAGTAAGACATGTTTGTAGTTAATTTTTAAGTAGATTCACATCAGCAGATTTGCTTTAATTATATCGAAATTGGTCATCATCCTGCTTTTTCGAAAACGCAGTCTATGTTTTTGGCGCCCAAAGTGGGGCAAAATTGCTTTGTTTTGGATGGATATTTGATGCTGCCAGTTTGATATGTGTAGTATGGTCTAATGGCAACTCGAGCTAGGTAAATTAATATGGTGTTTCAGCTGTGTTAGGATTTCTAATCACTTTCTTTAGAAAAGTAAGACGATAATCACCCCTTGTTGGGCGTCCACAATGTTATTTAAAAATTTCAAGGTTTCTAAGAAATGCTGAGAAATTTGCCGAGGTTCTTGTTTTGGTTTTGACTATCTTTCAAACAAGATGGCCACTAGGGATGGCAATCTTTTAAATTGAAATTGGTATCAAAGCAATAAAATGCAATCTAATTAGAATCATGTCATTTTATATATACCAATCTTCAAGAAAACTTCTTCTATTCCAGCAATGTAATATGTGTACTACATTTTTTTTTTGAATATTTACTTTCTATCCAATTAAAGCTGATATAATTTTTCATAAAGTGATTATTGTAAAAAGCATAAATACTCAAATTTCTAGGAAAAATTTTGCACATTTTCTATCAAAATAAGCCGATTGATGAAAAATATGATTTGCTTAAAAATTTTGAAGGTTGCCGCGTATTAATTCTGAAAAAAATAAGTTGAATGATTTAAATTTAAGATTGCCCTTGGCTTTGCTTGCCTCAAAGCTCTCATTATAATTTGGAAAAGTTAAATAATATAATTTAATTTATTAGCCTATTAAAATTAAACTCATTTAATTATGCCACCGTGAACTAAAAGGTTACGCAGGCAAATAAAGCCAACGTTGAAATTAGTTTGGGTAATTAACCACACGTCTTCTACAAGATGTCTATACACATGATGACGTCAATGTTTGGTCAAAGGCAATGCTGCAAGATTGTTCCCTACCTCTATAATCTTAATGTGAAAATTGTTTGTACAGAAAAAATCTAAACTAAGATAATTCTGGAATAAAAAGTTACAATTCCCACACATTTCTAGATAACCTACATATATGCACCGAACGCTTATTGACTAATATATTTACATATTATAAAAGACGTGATAATCAGACAACATGACAAAATCCATTTTACACTTTATATGTGACGATAAGTCAAGCACGATAACATACTGATCTTTAGAATGTTTATATTTTTGCGAGATAAGGCAAACCGATTCCATGCCAAAACCTTATCAACCTGTTAAAACACAAATACATTTTAAACTATTTGTACTTAATGTTGTGCACTAAGAAATTAATGGTCCGATATTTTAATAAACTTCGGACGCAATGCGGCGAGTGTTATAATTAGGCGTAAGTTGAAAATTTTAGAAGGCTAATTTGTATAATATTCAAATACCAAATTAGAATAATTAAGATTTTATGTCAAACATGTTTTGGAAACTGTTTTTTGCGAAAGTTAAAAGTTTAAACAGTTTCAAGAATATAAACAAGTTTCATATACATTTTGACTTGTATAATTTGCTGGTTTTTAACTCATTAATTATTTACACACAAAAAAATACATAAAAATATTTTATATTAGTTTTTGTGCTCAAATCAGAATACTATAAATTCTCATAAGCGGGCGCGCAATGATGAACAGATTTTTGGCCGATTTTGATTCTCTCTGTACGTAAACAGAAAATACGAAAACAATACACAAATTCTATATCAACACTTCGATTGCGTCGCTTATGGTGACGCGATACATTTTGGAATTGTTTGGACTAAATTCATTGAATAATGACACCACTAAAGCTCCGATTTTCTTGAGATTTTTTATTATTTCAAACAATTGGTCGCATAGAAATTTATTGAGACAATTTTATTTGCAAAATATGAGATAGTAAACAGCTACATTGATACTTTCCCATACGAGCTTTTTACTCGAATTGTATTGTGATTATTCAGTTGTAGAATCTCAAATTCTGTTTAATTTGAGTTATAAGGTAAAGCTCGTTTTTGAAAGCTTATCATATTTTTATGGGAGATCTCAAAACAGGCAATTTGTTTTTCTAAAGATTCAAAAAGCTTAATACTTAAATAACCGGATGCACTGAGAAATCAAATTCACCAATTTTTAACTTCAAATTTGAGATTATTACGCAGTAAGGAGCTGAAACATCACGAGGTAATCAGAATATCAGTTTTCCAGTAAGAAAATTGGTCGCAAAATGACTCAGGAAAATATATTCTTATTAAATATATGGGATCATCATAGATTTTGAAAATTTCAGTTGAATCGAGAAATTCAAACAGTTCCGGTTTACTTACAATCGTGGTAAAAAATATATGTATATGAAGAAAATCTTTTCTAAGAATAAACTACCATCGCACCAAACATAAAATGAAAATCGAAAATTTCCGTTAATAAATTCGTCCCAAAACGACTCAGAAAACTTTCCTGATTCTTCATTGTTTTTGTAAAAATTTGCTTTTAAAAAATATAGATTTTTTACCAAAGTATTAATTTTAACCAACGCCAAAGCGTTGAATTTGAGAACTATTTGAGTGCTGGTAATAAAATTGTTGGTTTTCCAACGCCTTTCAACCATGAATGATTTATTTTATGCCACATGATTTTATTGGAATGAGCTACATGTAATTGCTTCCAGCGCCACAACGATAGGTTTTAGTACTAACGTGCTTCAACTTATTTTGTGACATTCTTCAAGACATGATATGAGATAAATATATACCAAAGGGATATTTTCCCACTAGCGCTAAAACGCAGAATTTGTGAAATAAATTGCTGATAAAAAAATGTTCCTTCGCTGATAAAAAATAAACGGCATACGTCACGGCCTTTTGATTACACGACACGTATATATTGTATTATTCAGTGTTTACTACCAGCGCCAAAACGCTGGATTTGTGAACTAAAGCGCTGATTACAAAATTGTTGTTGTTTCCAAGAAATGATATGTCACATGATTATATGGCGGTATTTTAGGCGATTTCTTATGGCAGGTACTCGACCTCCTTGGAGTAGAGTTCACACAGCTTCATTTCTCCGAATTATAAGTAAACGAATATTGGCGAAAAAAATATTCCAATCTCATAAACCATTCTTGAGATATCATCGGTACAGACATCCAGACGAACGGACAAACTTTTTTGAATTTTTGGGATCAGGGGCCTTCAAAACCTCGAGAAAAGTGGTTTTTAGCATTATTCATAAGGATTTAAATAACTTGGTCTTAAATATCAAAGTTAGTTTCATTTTTTATGCAAACTAACAAATAATTTAAACAACGCCAGCGTAGCGTTTCTCATTCGTTCCTAAGCTTTTTATAAGACTAAAGTTTTACCGAAGCCTTGAAGCTATAATAAAAATCTGCTATAAAATTAATTTTATAATATTTCGTTAAGCTTTTATAATTTAATCTTGATGTAACGTAATTGCCCGTTTCTTCAATTACCGGTAATTCGAAAAATATGTTAAGCCCGAAACCGTTAATCTTTCCTGTTTGCAACTGCTTTGCTTTCTTCTATTTTTGAACCGCTGTAATAGACAAACCGCCAACTCTGGACAGCCTTCCCTAATCTCAACTTGCCTCGATCATTATCTTCTCCATAACCATTTCAATGTACCCCGATCCAAAATTACTCTCTCCATCAATTTCAATTTGTCCTTGTTGTAATCCTAATAATAAAATACATCTCTCTCCGAGAGTTTATAGAATATTGCCCCACAAACTATAATTTATCGCGTGACGACATTCTTGCCTTATTTTAAAGAATTACTTAAATTCTCAAAAGTAGGCTACTGTCGACATCATTAAAGAGGCTTGGCATATACCGCGCGGTAGCTCGGTTGACCTTATTGTCTGAAGGCTAACTTCTTGTAACGGCGCGATTTTAATCATGCTATTGTTGACTGATTTGGAGTGACGGAACTTCAGTTGATTTTTTTGAGCCCGTACACAGCACTCGTCCGTTGGTTCGATTTATATCACATATTCGTAGTTGACAAGATCAAGAGGCTTCACGGCTCTTGATCTTTTCTGGCAGCATCTTAAAATTACTATTTTGAAGCTTGGCCTTAAAATAAACGGAATTACCGACACTAAACTCGTACGGCGACCTCATCCTTATTGTATGCGAAGGTGTGTAGCGATAGCAAATTATATATTTTCACAAGATTTTGTCCACATTCTCGTCCTTCTCGAGTCCTATCTGAAGCAGCACAACCAAATGTTCGGTACGGAATTTGACTGTGTGTTGAAGGCTAGCTTGGTAATGTAATCTTCGTAGAGACCTCGGACCTTGCGAAATTATCAGATAATGATTTCGCAAACTCGATGGTAAAGCATTCTGCATAAATGTCGGATTCAGGCTATAGTTTCTGGTTTGAACAGGTATTCCTTTTTTGGAACCAAAAACTGTCACATAACGACAGCATTTCTTAAGTGCAAACACACGCAGCTTCTCGTTGGTTTTGGTGCGCAATTTTTCTCTGTTTTGCTAAATGGCTGCAAAGCATTCGAATAGTCAATGTTGCTGAATACAGTGCATTCTGCGAAATTTGCCAAGATTTCAGCCGGTGTCGGGAGTGAATACTGATTATGTTCATAACTGCAACTGAATTGGCAAATTCAATTGGTTGAATCACCCCTATAAACTGTAATATCTGGTAACTCGTCCTGAATTGCTTGTACGGCTACGTACGGTACTGGCCGCTAACGATACAAAATAAGCTTCGCTCCTGGTTTTAATTTAAACGACATCTTCAACCTAGTATACAAGCGAGGAACATCAACAACGAACAGAGACAGCTCTTCTTCGGCGTGAATACTGTTGTACACTCCTGATAAAGGTACGTTGCATTCTTCGTTCTCTGTACGGGGCCAACAGTTGTGAGTTTTCACTCAACCGCTAAACTCAGCCTTCACTTATCGGTTACTCTTCTTGTTTGTTTGGCTTTAACGTGAGTCGCTGGTAATATTCACTTGTATCCGTATACCTTACATTCAAGAAATTCTGATCATCTTGACATTCTCAAATGCGCGGTTTCAGCGAAAGTGAATGTTGTTTGTTTTGGCTTCATTTTGACTTCTTCCGAATTTCCAGTAGTTCTGATTTGTCCATATCTGGACGAATTACCATGATTTTGTAACTTATGTGGTTATCCAGATGCTCAGTGAAGTTAACCAGCTCTTGCGAGTTTACTTTTTGTTCCACGTCTACCTCAGTTTCTGTTTACTGCGCACCTAACTTTGGCAGTAGCTTCTCCAGCGTGATGGAGTACTGGGATTTGTTGAGGCCTTTCACACAAAGAAGGCTCTTGAAATCTTCTGCATATCATTATTTGATGCCAAATTGTTCCTTTCGTAATTCTCATTCTCACTCTTTGGGATTTTTAAACCCATATCGCAATAGAGTTACGCTGCAGAATAGTGTTGGCAAATTTCTGGTGATTTTGATTATTCAGTTTTCGTAGTAATAACCCAATTTTAGCCTTTCCCGTCACCGATGCCATATCTTCGGTGAGACTTGATTTATAACGGGCGTACCACAATTGGAATGTTACGTTTTCTTTCGAATCATATATAAATTTGATTGACGACCATGCGGTCTGACAAATAATTATTCATAATTTTAAAGATTTATTGAAATCTTGAAGCTTCTTGCAAAATTTTCTTCTATGAAGTACTTTTTATAATATTTTATTAAACTTAATTTTTTATTCTTGGTCATGAAAGGTCATTTAGTGCTTTTTTGTAAATTATACCGATAATTCAAAATATCAATCAATTCGAGCGAAATTGGTATCAATTTACCATTGTTTCACAATTGCCGATAATTCATTCAATAGTTCAGAGCGTTTTTATAATGGAGATTACCGAACCCTTTTTCAACATTTTTTTCTAATATGAAACTCATCCTGTAATATTATATTATTTTTTGGTTTTTTATTCTGGATGTACCAGTGGCCGTATTCTGGTTTTCCCGAGGAATTGGGAATTAATTTTGCTGTAATTACAAATTGTACTAATTCCCAAATATTTATTTCCCGATCCCAAATGTATATTATTCTGCCAGACGACTGAGAATAACTTATTAGAAGAAATAATGTTTAAAAATTCCAAAATATACGAATCAAAATTCCCTCAACAAATAATGGGAAAAGTAAACGTCAAAACTGCTATAAAATGAAATTATTTTTTCCCAATAAAAAAAATCCCAAACGCCCGAGAAACCCAGAATAAGGCCACAATTAGCAGTGCTTGATACGTCATCATATTTATGTCTACACTTTCTTTTTTGAACTGTAGATGGCAGTAATGATCGTAAACAGTTTTTGAGATTCACCGCGATTTACGCTTCACCAAAAAAGTCTTATACAAACAAATCATATTATTTATTTGATTATACTGCCATCTACAGTCAAAGATTGGAACCATCAACATGATTTGACGTCATATAGCAAAATTTGTAAAGCAATGACACTATTAGTATTCTAGGTTCACTGCTCTACAACACCACCTTATTATCACACACCATCATGATTGTCATATACTAAAACGAGCAATACCAAAAAACTATTTTTTTGTGATGACAATCTATATTTAATAACATGCCGAAATATTTCTAATACTTTTAACGCAAATTCAAATGGCATTGGATTTTTTCGTTGCCCCAAGTCAAGTAAGAAGTCATAAAGTTCATACACTGCTCAAAGAAGATACTAAGCATACAAGTTAAGCTTTCGGTTTATAAAACTACACAAACCACACACACAATTTTTTTTTATTGTTACATAAATTAGTAATAGTTGTTATACTAGTTTGTAGTTAGTTAGTTGTTTTGAATAATTAAGTTCAAGAAAGTTACTGCATATGATGCTTATATTTTTTGTTTCGTTCTGTTTTAGCGAAAAAAAATTAGCTTAAAAAACTAAATAAATTTATTGATAAAATAAAAACTTTAATTTTGGAACTATTCAAAATATAAAAAAAAAACTATACATCAATGATTTTAAATGAACTTAGTGTGTGTATATAAAATTCAACCGCCATCACCAACCAACAAAATTTCGATTCAATAGAGACACGCACACACACGCTATAAAATAATGGATATTGATTATCGTGATTTGGGCCCACCCCAGCAATGGGGTTACCAAAATCATTGTAATCGGCCAACGGATCGTATTATGAATATGTTTAATCTAACAAATCGGTAAGTGATTTTAACAAAATCTTTTATAAAATTATAATTTTAGTATCTTAAGTTTATATATAAGACTCAAAAGGACACGGTCCACGCGTATTGGGGAAATTGTTTTTTCGTATTTTTGTTGTGGCAGAAGAAAATTGTAATAAATCCTTCCTTCCGCAATAAAATGAAATGAGGAAATTGAATTAATTTCTTGATGTGTACATGTAAAGGTATGTCAAGAGGGACGAAAAATTCGACAGAATTTGGTATTGATGTGATTTTATGTTTTTTCTGGTAGGCAAAAAATTATACAAATCGATTCATTCGAAATGTTTATATTTTTTTGAGGTTGTCATGGGTAACGAGATTTATTAAAAGTGTCGAGGCTAAGTCGGTTGTAGAACCGGCATTAAATATTTTGAGTGATAAATTTCAATTATTAATTTTATCCATAAATACTTTATAATTGTTTGTCCGATAATTACTAAGATCCGATTCAGTCGCACTCTTCCGATGGTCTGAGGTTCGAGGTGCCGCTTATTCCTGCAAATATAAATTTATCTTTTTGGTTATCAATAACCTAAAGCAAGGGACAAATATTACGCTGTCATTGTTATTTTGTAAAACCGTATTTGATTGTATTAAGCTTAATTTTAAATGATTTAAGTGTGTTAATTAAGCAATCCCAGTTCTGTAATTATAAAAATAATTATGTGTTGGTTGTAATAAATTTGGAATTGTGACCTTTGAAATGAACTTGAGCAATGTTAAATAGCATATACATATATAAGGAAGTGTATTTATAAAAACATCGAAGTTATACCGACTAAGATGATGGTGAAACTATGCTTAGGGAATGTCCGAAATATGGTCATATTCAGGGCGGAATATTTTTAACTGTCACTGGCGGATTTTGACGGACAAGTAATCGTGAATTGTAAACTATATATTTTATGAAGTTGAAAGTTTAATTTTATACAATTTTCAATGATAAATGATTGCAGCGTTTTCGAAAATATGCAATTAACGTAACCATACATACAACATAACTTCGTAACGCAATCAGTACAACATGGTGCAATGTGGCAAAACAGTACGAAAGATGATGCAACTTAATACCAGACATCTAACTAATGCAAAACATCCGACGCAATAAAACGCAACATCGTACAACATCTTGCAACATGACGACCCCATCCTATTGCTAGAGCAAATTCCCATGAAGAGATCTGGCTACCTTAACGATATATTTCGGTTCGTTTCAACGCAATATCAGATACGGTGACCAATTGAGTCCAAACCCAATTCAACGTTTTTTATCCATCGTAAAGGAGATCCCAATCTGTAATGTATCTCTTTTTTTTTATTGCGGGCCGACGAACATCAAACGAATGATTGAATGGTTTTAATGTTTGCATAAAATCCTAGTATCCGGCTACGATCATTAATGTGATGTATTGCGAAATTAGATATTGCTCCATTTCACCCATCCCAAATATTTAAAATCTTTTACTTTTTACTTTCTCATGATGTGTCTCTCCCGAAATAAATGAAAGCCCACCAACATTCATTAATGAGTTCCTGCTACTCGAAAGCCTCTTCTTATTAAATTCGTTAAAACCGATAAAGAATAAAAAGTTACGCCTCTCTAAATGAACTTTCTTGAAATCCGTACTCATTTTGAAAAATTTTATTAAATCGCTCGAGCCGAAAATTTAACTTTCTTTTACGTAGTAAACGTAGGTATAATAATCATGCAAATTTTCGACCCAAATCGGCGAAGTCAAAAAAGTGGATTCTAAAAAAATCTCTGCTTGTCTCTGTGTATCTCTGTGTGCAGACGAAATGTCCGTGTCCTCTCTACAGCCCAGACGGTTCGTCTGATCGAGGTGAAACTCTTACTTAAGCTTTTTTCATAAATTGGAAGATCCTAGTTAATTTCGGCCGGAATCGGTCGACCAGAAGTGGCAGCTTTCATGAGTGATTTGTCGTTTTTTACAAATATTTTGAAAAGTTCATCAACTTCAAGAAAAACGATTAAGGATTCTAAATTAAATTGGCAACAATACTGGTTCAGATCAATTTTTCAAAATTTAAGCGGAAATGAAAATTTCCGGCCAAAAATGTTTTTTTAAGAAAAATTCGGCATCTGACTGCCCACACGGAAAATGATTAATTTTGATAAAAATCAACTTTATTTCATGCTGTATAAGATAGCAGAAAATTTCCAGCAGAAAAAATGTATTTTTGCTATTCACCGCTAGAGGCATCACTATCACAAAAAGGAAATGTTTCTGCTGTTATTTTTTGAAAACAGCAGAAATTTTTTGAAATTTTCAAGCACATGAATGAAAATGACTTCAAAAATGTATGGAACGCTACTGACGCCAGTTATGAATCTTATGTTACTCCTGTATGTAGACTATGATCTCAGCTACCATAAAAACATATACCCAGGGTAGTTACAGGGAGTTTTTCTAACATTTCAGTTAAAAAACTGAAAACATTTCACAGTCATTTTACTACAAAAATTTATGGAACGCTACTGACGCCAGTTATGAATCTTATGTTACTCCTGTATGTAGACTATCATCTCAGCTACCATAAAACATAAGCCCAAGGTAGTTACAGGGGGGTTTTTCTAACACTTTTGTTAAAAAACTGAAAACATTTCACATTAAAATGACTTCAAAAATTAATGGAGTGTTATTAACGTAGGCGATTTTTTTTGTGTTGCCCTGTATTTGCATTATGATGATTATAATAATTTTAATATATTTTGAGAGTCCTTATACAACCGCAAATCGTTCTTTAAAGAATATTTAATTTTTTCGTTTCAAAACGTTTAAACATAAATTTTCTCTTCTTTTTCATTAATTGTTTGATTTTTCATCAAACTTTCTGCTCAGAATTATTGATTTGCTTAAAAATTTCAAAAAATTTCTGCTGGTTTCAAAAAATATCAGCAGAAAAATTTCCTTTTTGTGATAGTGATGCCTCTAGCGGTGAATAGCAAAAACCCATTTTTTCTGCTGGAAATTTTCTGCTATCTTATACAGCATCTTTATTTCGGCACCTCTACAGTCGATTCAAAATACGTCCATGATCGCTAAAAACCTCATTGAACTGACGAGTTCCAATATTTCCAAAGTTATCTAACACCTGATTGGATAGCTCATCCACAATTGACCCAAAAATATCACCATCCGCCCATTTCCAGGCAATTTTTGTTAAGTTAAAATCTCCTGTAAATATAATATGATCTTTCGCAATCATTATGACTAATAGCTCACCTTTAATAAAATCCATAAACCTTTTTGTAGACATCGGCAATGCTGCCATATGGGATATCCACAGAGACCAAGAAAAGCTAAAACTCGCCACACTTGATTTTAACATTGAGTGATTCTCCGCTGTTACATATCTAATCCACACGTTGAAATATTAATTATTTTTTCAATGCGATAATAATACCGCCACCAATAAGTGTGACGTTCTCGAATACTGTGTACGATGGTGGAAAGAATTCCTCTGAATTAAAATTGATGTTACACGTAATCATTGGAGTGCATTTCACTATTGTTATGATGCTCGTTATATCAGTTCAAGCAGCTAACTATCATAATAAAGAGTCTATCAAAAGACACCCCTAGATGTTAGTAGTAAATAATTTCTAAACGCAACCTGTTTTTATGTCATCTTTGACATTTGTGAAGTAGACAGATGAACAATTTTAACGATGGATACTTACACGCTAGAAGAACGCATTAACGTTATTTAAACTTTTTATGAAAATCATCGAACTTTAAAAAATACGTATCGTAAAATTCGTGATTTTTGTGGTGTAAATATTCGTCCAAATGACTCAACAATTTAATGGTTAATGAAAAAATTTGAAGAGACTGGTTCTATCGAGAATCGAAAAAGGTCTGGCAGGCCAAAAAGTGAACGTTCTATTGAAACCTTGGTGCTGTGGTGGAAAGTGTAGCGGAGGAACCTTCAACATCGATATCACGACGTTCTCAGGAATTAAAGTGTGTGAAGTTATCCCAGTATTTCATCCTAAAAAAATAAAAAATGTTCATCAGGCAATACTAGTTATATCCCATCCCAGGATTTTTAAATTCATCCCAGAAAATTTCGAAATTACACAAACCAATACTACTTAATCTAAAGTGCTATCCTTTAAATATTTATGATAAAATGATAAATGTATGAATTATTGATTTAAATTAATGGTTCCCGGGAACCACGAGTGTTGTGACCGATCTCTTCTGTTGTCAACACTGCATCATGTCCGCTATCCAAAATAAAATTCAAATGGCGACCTGTATGTTGAGATTGGCGCTAAAGCATCCTGGGATGGCCCATTTTAAATAAAATATACATTTTAGATTTAAACGAATAGTTCCCTGGAACCTAAAGTGTCGTAACCGATCTCATTTGATATCGATTTGATATAATGGGTACCGTCTACAAATTAAATTCAAAGGCCATCTGTCTGTTAAGTGTGGCGCTATGGGTTCATATGTATAAATGGCCGAATCATTTTTAAGACCAAAATTCGGATTTAAAATAATGGTTCCCAGGAACCTGAAATGTCGTCCCCGCGATCTCTTCTGACCTCTATCTATAAAAAATATCACAAGCCCAACCGTATTTTGAGATTAACGCAATAGGCCCATATATGAATGGCCTATTCAGTTTATGTAGGGATTATTGATTTAAATTAATGGTTCCCGGGAACCACGAGTGTAGTGACCGATCTCTTCTGATTTCAACACGGCATCATGTCCGCTATCCCGATAAAATTCACATGGCGATCCTTATGTTGAGATTGGTGCTAAAGCATCCTGGGATGGCCCATTTTAAATAAAATATACATTTTAGATTTAAACGAATGGTTCGCTGGAACCTAAAGTGTCGTAACCGATCTCATTCGAAATCGATGAAATAAAATTCCAAGCCCATCCGTATGTTAGGATTGGGGCTAAGGTGTCTTATGTGTAAATGGCCGAATCATGTTTAAGGCCAAAATTCGGATGTAAACTGATGGTTCCCAGGGCATGTAAAATAATGAACCTGAAATGTCGTCGTCGATCTCGAATTTTGTTTGTAGTTATAGTACCCATTATATCAAATCGATATCAAATGAGATTAGTTACGACACTTTACGTTCCAGGGAACCATTCGTTTAAATCTAAAATGTATATTTTATTTAAAATGGGCCATCCCAGAATGATTTAGCGCCAATCTCAACATACGGATCGCCATGTGAATTTTATTTTGGATGCGGACATGATGCCGTATTGAAATCAGAAGAGATCGATCACGACACTCGTGGTTTCCGGGAACCATTAATTTAAATCAATAATTCATACATAAATTGAATGGTATTGCGCCAATCTCAACATAAGGCTTGTCATTTTATCATATAGATATCATAGATATCAAGAATAAACACTTAAGTATTATCTTGGTTTGTGTAATTTCAAAATTTTCTGAGATGAATTTAAAAATCCTCGGATGGGATATAACTAGTAGTGCCTGATGAACATTTTTTATTTTTCTGGGATGAAATACTGAGATAACTTTACACACTTAGGAATTAGGCAATCACCTATCGACTGTTTAGCGAATTTTACATAAGGATTTGCATTTGCATCCTTACAAAATTCAATCACCACAAAAATTGAAACAAACAGATCATTATCAACACAGAACATAAACTGGCCATCTAGATCATGCAATTTAACGCCATTAGATTACTTTCTTTGGGGTTTCTTGAAAAGTAAAGTTTGTATGAATAAACCACCAACAATTGCACAGTTGAAAAACAACATTGAAAGACCCTGTATTTATACTACAATATAAAAGTATTATTAATATTTGCGTATTACAATAGGCACTTTCTGGACACCCAATAGTTGGTAATTTGTTGAATAAAATCGTGGCCAACATTTTGAAAATGTTTAGTACTATGGAATTTTAAAATCAAATCAATCACAGCGTTAATATACGAAATATATTAATTTATTCATCATTTACAGTTACTGCCCATTTTGAGCTTAAAGGTCATTTCTAATGAATTATGCAGTTTGTGCTTTTGCCAAATTCTCCCCATCATTGTTTTTCTTTTCTTTGTATTTTGCTGTATTTCTCATATTCGTTTTTTAATTTTTACCAATGCTGGAAATTGTTTATGTTCCATCCAACACACTTGGATTTGATTAGTACTGGCCATTAATCGTCCCAGGCATTTATGTGATATCTAACACCTAACTCCCACTATACGTAATTAATTTTCTTATTTTTCTAATAGCTTCCGTAAAGCCTTCTCACATTATTATACTTACTCATTATTCAATACTTTTATAATAAAATACTTTATTGGATTCACTTATATGTTCTCTTCAGAGTCAGACATAAGAATGTTAAATTAAAAATATCAACTCTAGAGTTCCTCCATAGAGTTGTAGATAAAATAAAGTAGGAAAACCAATTTCTTGGCCTACGCAATGGCGGTTCTTAGACCAAGCGACCCTAAAATATCAAAATAAAAAAATCTCAATATGTATTATCATTGACAATTAAAATTAATTATACATTTAATGAAATAAATCAATAATTAATTTCCTTACAAATTTACGAATTAAACGTGTTGCCATTCTTAGAAAAAAAATTTCAGCACTGTGTGTGTGGGGTGTGCTGAACTGCATTGTTTTTTTTTTGTTTTTTGCCACACAGCCAAAGCCAAATTCCAAATTGAAATGACAAATTTGACGAGCAAAATGACGTATCAAATAGACTAATATTTTGAGCAAAAGCAATAAAAAGCAACTTCAGTACGATTCTGCAGAATTTTGTCCTCAATCGCTTCCGCAAGTATAGACGCACAGTTACTACTTAAATGAACGTCGTACGTTAACTAGGATAAGGGAAATTCGATTTTTATGTGATATTGTAAACTACAGCCGTATTTTAATATTGGAGCACTATCCGGCGCCGAAGGGAAATTTCTATTGAAACTGTAGCTATTTATTCACTGATGTCGCTATACCATAAAAATGAAACAATAAAGTCATCCATAAAACAAACATTTAACGACCTGAAATATGCCAATTAACATTTATTTTGGCATGACGTTATACAAAATAAATCATCTTGCTGCGTTTTAAATTTTTATTGTAAGAATAAGTTTCTAATGGTTTAAGGGTTGTACAAAACAAAGGAAATTTAAAATTTCCCTTTGAAATAGATAGCGGCTCAAACGAAGTTTCATGGTTACTTTCGGCTATTTCAATTTAAAATATAATTCCAATTCTTTTTACTTATGGCTGAAGTACATATTTGAGACACTATATCTGCATTATCGATTTTTGTTACTTTCTGCTCATTTTAGCAAGGTTTCAAAAATATCGTAAGGTTAGTTCTGGGCATGCAACCTATTCATGGTAACAATTTCATGGCGATTGGTTGAGCGCCTGAAACGCCCATTCGGAACAAAGACAGACATACATTTTTATATAGGGGTCATTCCATTATATTTCAGGGAACCGCCCAAAATGACCAAATTTAAATTTTTGTTCTTTTTTATTGTTGCTCTGATAAAAAAAAGAAGACACGTGTATTTTTATTTCTCATTTTGACATTCGAAATTCCCGTTATTCGATATGTCAGTTTGAACAGCTTTCGCACTTTTAATATTGTGTCTATACATTCTAATTTAGATACATACTCGTAGTCAAAGTGTACGGACTTGATGTTACTTGTAAATTTACACCATTTAAAAAAATTTTCTGGGTTTTTGAAAAGATTGTCGTCAACAGTTCTCAATGATGCTAATCTAGCGGTTCTCTTAATGGTGCCTCCTGTACTATCTGATGGTCCCTTTCCATGGCTAGGAGCAAAGAAATTCCATTCGCAGTCAACGCCAAAATCCGCCTTGTGATAGTTGATGTTTACAAAATTTTTCTTAGTTTTGAATTGGGATACAGCTCCATCAGAAAAATAATATAATTTCGTCGGATTTGGATATTCAGCCCCATTTGCTTGTACAAATTTTATAAATTTCGTTTGAAAAGTGTACACTGCTACAGTATCATGCAACCTGTTGCTGATTTATAGTAGGCTACGATCGGAAATAATGTTGCTTGCGGTGTAAAATAATGTGCTGCTTGTACTTCATTCTGAGTGACAAATTTAAAATTTTCCGAAAAATCTAAAATCACTACATATTCTCCTTCTTGTAAATTATTTTTTACTGACTTTAGATTCTTGACTGTTCTTTGATTATGTAGTCATGTTTTTGAAGTGCTGCTAGGCCGAATTTTGAAGATTCTGATAAAATATCGACAATTTCGTCAACTGAAGACGTGATCTTTATCAGTTTGTATATATTTTGAACGGAAATGTAATTATTGTATGTCACTTCATCTATTAGTCCAGATTTTGCAGCATCTTTCAGTTGTTCTATTAATTTACACACCAGACTGTTAAATTCTCTACATTTATCTGTAAGCAAAGATAAAAGTAACGTCCATTTAGACCAATTTTAAATATTTTCGAATTGCATAATATAACTAATAATCTTACCTTCACAACAATCCCACGTCAAATTTTCACAGGATATGTTCGTTAATAACTGTTTTTCATTGATAATGGCGGGATCGCAATTTAAAATTTTTGATATAACCGGACATAATAAATTGTTATTCTGAGAATTATGCACACACAAACATTATGTGTTCCTAGATTTCCAGCTAATATGCATTCTGTTGGGTGAAGCTCGGCAAATTTAGAAAATCCAATATTTTAATTTGGTTTTTTTCCAAAATATGTTGGTATGCCTCGGATAAGTTGCATAAAACTAGCATTTTCTGTTTTTTAATGCGACCTCCATCAATATCAGGAACACTAACAAAGTCGTGGGTTCCAGGAAGCTGACGACTGATGTCCATACTTCTGTAGAATTCCTCTATTAATGTAATTGTTTCAGGAGGGAGTCCAGATCTAGTTTTTCTAGGTCCTGAGAAGCTACCATGTCCGTGGTCTTTGGTGAGATTTTTCGACATTTCTGCCATACATATCGAAGTATTAAATGTATCCATAATTTTAGCCATTGACCAATTCTCTGGTAACAAAATTAGGAGGAACATTCAGGAGGATTTTTAGGTTTAAAACTTAAAACACAATTAAAATTGCTGCTTGATATTTTTTTTACTAAAAGAGAAAATTAAATGCGAATTTTAAATTTTAAATCCTCTGGTGCTCAAATTATGTAACATAAAGTTTTGCTTTTAGACTCATTTGAAGCTCTACTTAAATGTGATCAAAGTTATTCCTAGGAATAGCATATATGTCGCCCTTTTCCCTAAATTTGATTCACATTCACAACGAAAAAAATGAAAATTTTGTAATTTTACAAGTTTAAAGTCATGTCAGTAGTCAAACTAGATGTAGTGCAAATATGATTTATAGTTTGTTTAAACGGCTGAACCTCTACCTTTCAAACCCTGTATAAATAGTATTAAGATTTAGGTAGCTGCGTCCTCTAGCGGTAAAAAGCCGTGCGCACATATACCGGGTGTTTCTTTTAAACTGAGACGATCAAATATCTCGAAAAATAGCCACTCTACGGAAAAAATGTGCATAATCAAAATTTAATCATACCGCGGGGGAAATACATTAGTGCAAATGTGCAAAATAGTTCCCCACCCCCCGCTTTGTTGGTGGGGCGGGGGTAACTTTTAAACTAAGATAGGAAGCCATATTTTTTATTGCAGATACGGATTCTACGACTAAAAGTACGTATGATTTGAATGAAATATTTTGTTCGGTTCATGATAGATGGCGTTGTAATCGACGAAATTCAATTTTTTCAATTTCTCCTTCTTAGAACACACGCATTCGATTCTGCAATACGTTTGAAATAAAAAACATCACGTTTTCATGGGAAATACTCGAAATTCGTCACCAAAACAATTTATTAATGTAAATGGCAGGTGAATAAAATAATTTTAGCTTAAAATAAGTGTTCAAAATGATGGTCTGCGACTTCAATGCACTTATTAATACGCATTTCAAATGATTGTACACAACTGAGAAGTGTTTCTGGTTGAATTTCAGCAAACGAATTTTTGATTTGTTAAATAATGTTCTGATGTATTGTATTCTTGTTTGTAAACTTTGTCTTTGAGATAGCCCCACAAAAAGAAATCTGGCGAAGTAAGATCTGGTGATCTGGCAGGCCAATTTACCGGACCAGCTCTACCAATCCAGTGACCATTGAAATCATGATCAAGTATTTCACGTGTCACCACCGGACAGTGTGCAGGACAACCATCATGTTGAAACCACATGTTCCGTCTCACTTCTAAGCTCAAATTGTCAAGTAATATTGGCAGTTCATTTTCCAAAATGTTTCGGTACATTTAACCATTCAAGTTGCCTTCAATAATGTGGGGGCCTATGAGTTTGTTGCTTTTTATTCCACACCACACGTTGACAGTCCAAGGACGCTGATGTTCAACTTGACGAGGCCAGTGCGGATTTGTAATACTCCAATAATGCATATTGTGTCGATTAACCGTTCCATGGTTTGTAAAAGACGATTCGTCAGTGAACATTACGCAACGAAAAAAATTGGGGTTTTGTTGTATTTGTTCACGCCCATTGACAAAAATTTACTCGATTTTGGAAATCAGCGCCATGAAGATCTTGGTGTAAAGACACATGATATGGATGATACTTGTGCCGATTTAAAATTCTCCAAACAATAGTGAGGGACAATCCGGAATCGCGAACTATTTCTCGTGTACTAACATGAGGATTATGAGCCACTGCTGCCAATACAGCAATTTTATTATTTTCTCCAGTCACTGTTGCTATACGGGTCCTCTTTTTCGGTTGAACATTTCCATCAGTAATAAATTGTTTGATAGTACGGCCAAATGAAGCACGTGAACGAATCCTATCCGGAAAACGTTGATCGTAAATAGCAACAGCATTTTCAAGATTTCTGCCAGCTTCTCCATAAACCAGAACCATTTCAATTTTCTCTGGCACAGTTAAACGCTCCATTCTAAAGTATTTAGATTTCGTCTCAGTTTAAAAGAAACACCCGGTATCTTGCCATAATTTCGAAAAGAACGGTACCTTGAAATTTTTTTTAATTTATTTGTTAACCATAAATATTCACCTTTCTAACGTAGTAAAAACGAAAACGATATCTTTTACAGAACGGAAAATACATCAATGTATAGATACAATATTAAAAGTGCGAAAGTTGTCAAAACTGACATATCGAATAACAGGAAATTCGATTGTCAAAATAAAAAAAAGGAATACGAAAAAAAAAAAAAAAAATTAAAACCTAAGAGACAAATTTTGAAAATTGTAATTTCTTGGTAGCGACAATCCCTTTATAGTTTATCAGTATTCGTATAGATGGCACTCATCACGATACACTATAAAAGATGCCCTATAAAAAGCGAGGGTCAAAACGTCCTCTGGATGTGCCAATGTTATTACCAAATTAACTATCAACATAATCCAAAATATCCATCAATTGTAAATCGAAACAATGTATAAGAAATACATTGTTTGCAGAAAATTTCATAAATTGTTAGCATAGGTCACAACATAAAAATTTTGAATTTTATTATTTTTATCATCATATTATATATACATACATGCCATACATACATTTTCGAGTACGATAATCATAATAATAATAATAATCAGAATAACATTGATAATTATTTTTAATAAAAATATGAGCTGATGTCGAACATACTCGTATACAATCCATACACAGCATAATAAACACGTCTATTGTTTATTCATTTAATACTCGTATTATTACTATTATTACTTATAAATTATATTTGATTATACAAAAAAATAATAATCAAGTAAAATGTGATTTTCCAACTTTGCGCGTTTTTGGAATATTTAATTATATTGGTCAATTCAGCTTTAATTATTCACATTCTTGTTGTTTAATAAAAAAAAATCTGTCTCGAAAGCAGTTTGTTTTGGAAAATAACATTTGTACACACCAAGTATTTATATAATTTTAGACAGACTGTTCGCCTCCACGATATTTAAATATGATGCAAAATGTAATATATAAAATATTAACCATAATAGCGCGTGTATCCAGTGATATTACATTTCTCATTAATATTTCGAGAATTTGCAAGGATTCTATTATTCTTCCTTTTCTTCGTCTCAACCATTTTACAAATCAATATGGTAAAATGTATATCCAAACACTAATTTTATATTTATTAAGCTTGTTTTGATGATTGTTACTACTTGCCCCGGTTACAACCAACCCCTATTTCCCCTACTACTTTTAGGTCGACTACTTTTAAGTCAAAAATATTTTATTAATATACAAAGAGTTGAGAGTGGGCGCTCTTTGGTTTTTGTTACTGTGTATCTGTTACACAGTCTATTTTGTCCAGGTTAAATAAAGGTGATTATAGCTAAAATTAGACGTAGCTATGTAAAACATAAAAATCCACAGATATTCCTATTGTCAAAATCTAAAAATTAGGTTACTTAAAGTTCATATTGATATAGAGAACATAACACGAACATTTAGACGCGTATCAATACTCGAGTAAAAGAAAATTTTAAGTAACTTTTCGGTAAGTACGAGTACATTTTTTTCATAAGCACTATGACAAACTGATCGAACATTTAGTTTAGAACCGATTTTTACCGTACAGAACGATTTACTCAACTGTTGGTATACAGCCTTAGTGTCCGATCGTTATTATTCGTGCGTTTCTAAGAAAATGTCGAAATCAGCTTATCATGAAATGCGAAAAGATTCTTTAAGATCTACAAATTCTGCGCATGAAGTAAAATAACTTTTTAGCATTTTACGGTAAGTAGATTTGGAGATTTCCTAAAAAGGAGAGAAAGTACTATTGGATAACTAAATTTTTATTTGGCTCGGCTACCTCCGTACTCAACAAGATGGAAAATATAACCCCACAAACTATGGAGAAAATAACCCCCATTAATAGGTTGTCTAAATCATTCACTATCATCGACGTCCTATTTCACTTTATTAAGGATAACTGCAAAAATATCCTGAAGAATTATTTTTAAAATTTTTAAATGTTAAATCAAATTTTGTTTTATATTTTTTTTGTTTTTAAGTTTTTTTTTTTAATTGTTTTTTTAATATTGGGTGTACAAATGTATTTCCGCCCTTTTTTAGTGAAATAAAAGACATTACATACATAGTTTGTGTAGAAAATGAAAAAATGTTTTTTTAAAGTATGCTCCTTCGGAAGCTATAACTTTCGCCCATCATTCAAGCAATAAACGGATTCCCCGAAGGAAGAAACGTGGTTGTTTCGAGGCGATCCAGTATTTTCAAATTGTCTTGGTTCGCCTTCGTGTTCTTTATCTCTTACGACAAAATCACCAACTTTGAATCGTTCAAACCACTCTTTGTGTATTGTATTCGATGGAGCATGTTCACCGTAAACTTCCACAAGCAAACGATTTGTTTCCGCTGCGCTTTTCTTCAACAAAGAATAATGAAGTAAAACTTCCTGCAAATGCTCTTTGTTTATGTTTTGAACAAATGTCACTAGTAATAATTCATGCTTGACATCTAACCTCCAAAAAACATGTATTGCCCGATTGAATAATATGCAAGCAGTAATACTAACGACACTTCTATAAAAAGGTCGGAAATACATTTGTACACCCAATACAATACTAAAATTATATCTTAATTGATTACTCAAAGCCGTGATGATTCGCGCTTAAATGTCAAATTTTTTTAGTAAAACCTACAAATATTATCATTCCGCTATATTCATCGTTAAAAAACGAAAAATACCTACTATTCATGCACACATACAAACTTTGCGCATCATTAAATTAAACATCTCATAGGAGAAAACGAAAAATTTCGAATGAAAACTACTTTAAAAATGAAAACAATCCAGTAAAATTAAAGGTAAATACACAAAGTTGTTGCTGAGAAGAATGGAAATTCATTCCCCCGCCACACCCGCCACATACAAACAAATAAAGTCAAAACAAAACCGTTCAGAGAAAAATAAAAAAAAGTCTATAGTTTACGTTTTAAAGGCTTTCATACATACAAACTCCATACACTGTGACACGGCCGCATACATACAGAGGCATTGATCGGCATATACGAAATTACGAATATCATAAAAACATGGAATAATCGGGGATCACCACACATCGAAACCAACACAAACGCATTATACAAGCCGAACCGTACTCGAATACACACCGAATAAAATTATAAAACTATAGACGCTCGCAGTCATACTTAAAATAGAAGTAGAAAAACAAAACTAAATACAATAAATAGAAAAAAAAAATAGAAAAGAGAAAGAGAATAGGAGGATCAATTCGGATTGTACTTATAGCAATGCAATAGCTTCCTTATTTAAAATGGCGGCAAAAATAAATATCCGTTTGGGAAACAGTTTTATATCAAATTTGTTTTTAAATTTCTTTCAAAATTGATCTTAGGATCCACTATGATCGTGCAGCATGGACTGATATCAGAACTTCTTCTAAAATTTATGTTTGAATTCAAATTCAATCACAGATACCAACTTGCATCATCATTGGTTACATAATGGTAGAGTTTGGTCCAGCATGGTCAGATTCTAGAACTTTAGCTGAAATATATGTACGCATTTCAAGAAAACCTTATATACAAAATGGAGATACCATCCAGAATAGGTTTCCTATTATTATCCAAAACCCCCACTAAAATTCATATCCAATTCTAGAAATGAAATTTCATCATATTTCACTAAGAAAAAATGAAATTCCATATATCGAGTTCCTTGGCTTCGGAGGATAACCAATTTTATAATCTAATGAACACTTAATATTTTATTGCGCTATAAATTTTTCCCTGGGACAGTGCTCCCTCTTGCAGAAGTACTTGATGGAAAGGAACTCGAATATAAAATTACCCCTAAAAATTATTGTAACCAAGTTCAATACAAATTCATTATACGAGCGAGGGGTACATTTTTAATTTTGTTTCTTTTACTCCTTTATTTAGTCTACTGACAAAAAAAGTCATCCAAATCAATTGTTTCATTCCATTTCTGTGAGAGTGTTGTGTATTTCAATGTTTATTTGGTTCAGATTTGGGTGGATGCGTGATTTAAGTTGAATTTTCTCTACTCAAAACACTTGGTTTAATTTTCTTAGGCGCTACTTTAAATTCGCTAATTTTATTTTTTTTTACTTGTTTCCTCGTTGGTTGATTACAATAATAATGACAAAAAAATATAATTTCCTTATAAGTTAATTACAAAATCTCTTCCATTTATCATAGAGTGTTATCAAAATAGGGTTATACCGGTCACTAGATGGCATTATAAACCGCACTCTATAATAAATTTGGTTGCATCAACATTGCATTAGTAGTGGTATACTAATGAAATGTCAACACAAAAAAATTGGTTGGCATAACAATCAAATGTACATTCTAATTAATTAATAATATTAATTTCTTAGTTTTGTATAATGATAATTGCTGTGTTTTTAGGTAAGTATCTACGAATTAAAGTGAATAATACAAATAAAGTGAAATTACATTAATATTGTGTACAGTATCCATAAGATAATTTGGTTTGCCAAAATTCCTAAATTGAAGTTCAAGTTCAAGGCCAAATTATTTTATGTGTATTGTTTACATATGATTCCTTTGTTTTGCATTAAATGAAAAGGTAAGTTTTAAGGATGACAAGGTAAGTATTAATTAATTGCTACAATCTTTATTTTTAGGTTTATGGAATTTATGTAATGCATTTCAGGATGAGAGTTTGTTTCCCAGGTAAGTATTACATGGTCATCGCGAATACTGTATTTAAGTCCAAACATGCCGCCCGGGCTGATGTATATCAGGATAAATCTTCAATGATTATGTGGCACATTTGATTGATATTCGTAATATATTCGTTGTATCTAGAAACGAGAATTTTGTGAGAGAATTGTGTTTTAATTATGTTTAATTGATTACACATGACCTGATGGTGTTAATTATAGATGCAACTTGGTGAAATAAATAAAAAACTGATCGGCATTTCCTCCATAATCAGTTGAAATTTGGTGGTTATTACGCCGCCACGACTCGGCGGAGTAAATGTGTTGATTGACGAGATGACGGTGGGTACATTGGATAGCTACAATGAAAGCAAGGTTTATTTAATTTTGATTAGTGTGCAACAGACGCTCCTTTATCGATTGGAGCTGATCAATTACGCTTTTGTCAGCTGGCTCTTGACGAGGTAATGGACATAATTTGACGATCGGACGTTTGATAATTCCATTCGCTGTTTTTAATGAAGCTACTCGAACCAATTTGTCTTTGCCTTCATGAACTTCAATGACTCGACCTAATCTCCATTGGTTAGGTGGTAATCGTTCATCTTTTACTAAAACCAATTCGCCAATCGCGATGTTTTCCTTGACTTGATTCCATTTTGGACGAATTTGTAGTCTTGATAGGTATTCTTTATGCCAGACGTTCCAAAATTCGTGTATGATTTTTTGTAATTGATGCCAACGATTGACTGGCGACAAATTTTCGATTGGTTGTTCAGGGGGCGGTGCTAATAAAGCATCTCCTCTTATGAAATGTCCTGGAGTTAATGCGGTAATATCATCGAATCGGTCGTTGAGCGGAAATAATGGCCTCGAGTTGAGACATGATTCGATACGACAAAGTACAGTTGCCATTTCTTCGAAGGTGAGTGTTGAATTTGGAATTATTCGTTTCAAATGGTACTTTATCGATTTTACGCCTGCTTCCCAAAGCCCACCGAAGTGTGGTGAAAAGGGTGGAATAAAATGCCACTGTATTCCATGTGGGATAAGAATTGGCAGAATTTCCTTGTCGAATAGTTTCTTGATAGCATTTTCATTTGCTTTCAGTTGATTGTTTGCTCCGATGAATGTTGTGCCACAATCGCTATACATGTCTCGACAAAATCCACGACGAGCAAAGAATCTTTGTAGTGCGGCTAGAAATGCTGAGGTAGTGAGATCACTCACTGGTTCCAAATGAATTGCCTTCGTACTGAGACAAACAAAAACAGCGATGTAGCCCTTGTAGGATTTGTTTCCACGTCCTTTTGATACTCGAAAGTTGATCGGACCTGCGTAGTCAACCCCAGTGGCGAAGAATGGAAAGGTAGGTCGAACTCTTACATGAGGCAAATCTCCCATTAATTGTGAGCGTGGTATTGGATTCACTTTGAAACAGTCATGACAGGTTTTCAATTGTGAGCTGACGATTCGACGTGCATGTAAAATCCAATAGCTTTTGCGAATTTGGTTCAATGTAAGTTGAATACCTCCATGCAAACAAATTCGGTGACAATGTTCGATTAGCAGTTTTGTGAAGTGATGCGTTGATGGAATGATGACTGGATGTTTTTGATCAAATGGTAATAACGAATTTCGAAGACGGCCACCCACTCTCAGTATGCCATCAAGATCGATGAATGGATTCAGACCACTCAGTTTGCTTTTGGTTGGTAACGGTTGTTGGTGTTTGAGGGCTGCGATTTCTGATGAAAATGCTTCAAATTGAACGATTTTGTGTAATGGAATAACGCTCTGGTTCCATTCGATAAGAGTTAAGTAACCTGCAGTGGTTCGATAAGTGATAGTTTTTTCCCGACAGTTATTGATGAAACGTAAAATCCACGCAGTAATTTTACGTAAACGAATATACGATGAATAACGACGGCTAATGCATTCTTGAGGATCGATAGTAATCGATGCAATGATGTAACTTTTCTTCATTTCTGAGTCGATATCCTTTTCGATGAAGTTTGATGATGGAACGGAAGATTCCGGCCATTTAGAGGCATTCTCTCTGAGCCAATACGGTCCATGCCACCATAGCTTCTTATGGAGTAATTGTTCAGCTGTTAGACCACGACTTGAAACATCTGCTGGATTATCTGAAGTAGAGACATGATGCCATTGATTGATGTTGCTAGTGTCGAGAATTGTATGAACTCTATTGCACACAAATGTTTTCCATCGATTGGGATCTCCTCGAATCCATGATAGAACAATAGTTGAATCGGTCCAAAAATGACTATTTATTTGATTAGACGAAATTTGGAGGTTTGACTTGACGTATTGATGCAATTTAGTTGCCAGAACTGCTCCGCACAATTCAATTCTTGGAATTGTAAGAGCTCGCTTGGGAGTTACCTTGCATTTGGCAAACAGTAGATGGACGAAAATTTCTCCATGAACTGTTTCGATTCGTACATACGTTGCAGCAGAATACGCGTGTATTGATCCATCACAGAACGTATGTAATTCGACTGTTTGGTGACTGTTGTCAGTGTGTATCCAACGAGGAATTGTGAGTTGATTGACGCTGTTCAAACTCTCGATGAATGATTGCCAAATGTTAGCTAGATTGTGTGGAAGCTGATCATCCCAATCAAGTCCTTCGCACCACAAACGTTTAAGGAATGTTTTGGCGACTATAATAATCGGATTGATCCATCCCAATGGGTCAAATAAGCGAGCAATTGTGGACAAAATTGTTCGTTTTGTATGATTCTTAGTTCCTAAATCGAAATTAATTTTGTAGTGAAATTCATCATTTAAAGGGTGCCAATACATACCGAGTGCTTTAATCGAGTCATTTTGTCCGACTAAGAAATCTGATTTACTTTCACGATACTCCTGTGGAATTGCCGATAACACTGGTGGTGCATTGCTGGACCATTTTCTCAATTCAAATCCGGCTGACTGAAGACACTGTATGATTTGGTGTTGAAGTTCAATAGTCGATTCGATTGTGTGACTTCCAGAAAGTATGTCATCGACATACATTTGATTTTTAATAGCGAATGCAGCTAGTGGAAAATGGGTTTCTTCATCTTGAGCTAACTGATGCATTACACGAATTGCGGTATAGGGTGCGCTAGCCGTTCCAAACGTCACTGTCTTCAATCGATATGTTTTGATGCTTTCATCCGGTGAATCTCTCCATAAAATTCGCTGATATTGAGTGTGTTGCGGATACATATCGATTCGACGATACATCTTCTCAATGTCACTTGTGAAAACATACTTGAAGAAACGCCAGTTGATGATGACAGATGGTAAATCGGATTGAAGTGCTGGCCCCGATAATAAAATGTCGTTCAGTGAATGTTTATTCGACGTCGTCGCAGACGCATCAAAAACTACCCGAAGTTTGGTGTTGGAACTCGTAGATTTGAATACCGGATGGTGTGGTAAATAGCAACATTGAAAGGATGAGACTCCATTTTTGATGGTTTTGTATTCCGACTCGGGAGCAATTTCCAATTCCATTTGTCCTAATTCAAGATATTCGTTGATAACTGCAGAATATACTGAATGGAATGATGGATCTCGATGGAAACGTCCTTCCAATTTTAGGAACCGATCATACGCCATTTTGTGAGATGAGCCAATGACTGCGTTCGAATCATAATGTGTTTTGAGTGGCAGTTTGACTACATATTTACCATCAGATTGCCGTTTGTGCGTTCGCTGAAAAAACTCTTCACACCACTTGTCTTCATTGGATAATGTCCTTTCAAATGGGATCTCTTCTATTTCCCAGAATTTGCGTATAAGTGAGTCAATTTCGATTTGAGAATGAAAGCTGGATACAGTAATGGTCGCAGGATGAGTTTGAATGATCTCACCAGACAATATCCATCCCAAAGCAGTATATTGAGCGATTGGAGTCCCAATTTTTCCACGGCATAGACCTGGTCGTAGGATTGAAGCATATACTTCGGCACCTAGAAGTAAGTCGATGTGGCTCGGTTGCGAAAAATGTGGATCCGCTAGAGGTAACCTTTGAATATGATCCCAATCGGTGAAATCGACGGTATATGACGGCAATTGTGATGTCAATTTTTCAAGAATCAATGCATTAGTGTGACATTCGAAACGGTCGTCGTGACATGATCTGATGGCAATTGAAATTGAAGATTTACTTTGATTAGTTTGGGCGTTACCAATACCATTGACTTGAGCACGAAGGGATGTTTTAGGTAAGCCTAAACGTTGAGCTGCTGATTGGGTGATTAAGGTGGCTTGTGATCCTTGATCGACCAAAGCACGGAATGGAATAAGTTCCCCATTATTAGCACGAATATAGATGATTGCAGTAGCTAATAATACTTGACTGCCTCGATTTGTTGGTTTTGTAGCGTGACTACATATTTTAGTTTGTGTAGTAGCGTTAGGCACAGATGGTGATGTAGCCGAACCGTCATTGGATTTCACAAAATGAAGTAATGTATGGTGACGACCACCACATGTGGCGCAATTCTTTTGACTTGGACAACTTGGCAGTACATGATTGAATCCGAGACAATTAAAACAATACCTAAGTTTCTCAACTATTATTTTGCGTTCTTGTACGGATAGTTTGAGAAATGATGGACATTTTCGTAGAATATGTGATTCTTTGCAATGTGGACATTGTACTGATATTGAATTAGATAAGTGGAATGAATTTGATTTTTTATTCGCTGAATTGGGCGTGATTTTATTCCATTTTGATACTTCCTTAGACGAGGAAAGTGATGCATTCGGACTGGAGGATGGCTTCTTGGCATCACTTGAATTATTGAACGGAAGAGAAGCTAATCGAATCTCTATTGCGTTTTCTAAATTACACCATAATGGAATTTTCTTTGCGTCGAACGATTGGAGGCAGAATGTTCGGGTATCTTGATGTAATTTCTGCAGTACAATGTGAACAAAAATCGCTTCACTCGATTCAACACCTAATTTTGAAATCACATGCATTGAAGCCCGAGAAAAGCTTAATAATTGTTGGATTTCTTCCCGAGTATCTTTTTTGATTTCTGCTTGTGACAAAAATGCGTTCAATTGTTGCGCGAATAGCAATCGTTTATTATTATAATTTTTCTCAAGTTCGTCGATGGCGTTCATATAATTGCTATCGGTGATTGCTAAATGCCGTATTTTTAATTCAGCTTCGCCATGTAAACAACCTTTGAGGTATTGAAATTTTTGTGAGGAAGACAACGTTAGACTACCATGAATTTGTTTGAACGAATCGAAAAATGAAGGCCATTCCAAAATATTACCAGCAAATTTAGGCAAATCCAACTTTGGTAACCGCACATTTGAAGGTTCCGTATGCGAAAGCATTGACGATGCTCGTCTATCCGATTGGGTAGACGGGGGAAATGCGAGTGCATAGGCTTCATCTATTTCGGCAGTTGAATCAAGAAATGCTTCTTCAAATTGATTCGGAATATCTTTTTTCAGATAATCTTCGTTTTTGTCTATTAAAGGAATGATTAGACGATGATTTGCGTGGAATTCGGAATAAAATTTATCCAAACAGGACAAACGACGTTCGAAATAGGATTTTGTTTTCCTCACTGCCGGATCCTTTTTAAAATTCGTCAATTGCTTGTGCACATACTCGAGCAATTGATGCTGTTGAGTAATTATGGAGTCGGCGTCTATGGTTTCGTCGGCCATTTGTTGCACGAATTCACTAATCACTAATCACTTAAAAATGTAAAACGCTTACCTTTGCGATCGAGAAACCACGAGGTTGCTATCCAATGTACCGTACAGCGGCAGGCGATGATGATGGAACCTTTGCGATCGAGAAACCACGAGGCTGCTATCCAATGTACCGTACAGCGGCAGGCGATGATGATGCTCGAAATTTTTTTTTTTTTTTTTCAAGATGTCCGGTTTTTTTTTTTTTTAAAGCAGCGTTGATGCCCAAATCCGGCTCGAAGGACCAGAAAATATGTTGTGTATTTCAATGTTTATTTGGTTCAGATTTGGGTGGATGCGTGATTTAAGTTGAATTTTCTCTACTCAAAACACTTGGTTTAATTTTCTTAGGCGCTACTTTAAATTCGCTAATTTTATTTTTTTTTACTTGTTTCCTCGTTGGTTGATTACAATAATAATGACAAAAAAATATAATTTCCTTATAAGTTAATTACAAAATCTCTTCCATTTATCATAGAGTGTTATCAAAATAGGGTTATACCGGTCACTAGATGGCATTATAAACCGCACTCTATAATAAATTTGGTTGCATCAACATTGCATTAGTAGTGGTATACTAATGAAATGTCAACACAAAAAAATTGGTTGGCATAACAATCAAATGTACATTCTAATTAATTAATAATATTAATTTCTTAGTTTTGTATAATGATAATTGCTGTGTTTTTAGGTAAGTATCTACGAATTAAAGTGAATAATACAAATAAAGTGAAATTACATTAATATTGTGTACAGTATCCATAAGATAATTTGGTTTGCCAAAATTCCTAAATTGAAGTTCAAGTTCAAGGCCAAATTATTTTATGTGTATTGTTTACATATGATTCCTTTGTTTTGCATTAAATGAAAAGGTAAGTTTTAAGGATGACAAGGTAAGTATTAATTAATTGCTACAATCTTTATTTTTAGGTTTATGGAATTTATGTAATGCATTTCAGGATGAGAGTTTGTTTCCCAGGTAAGTATTACATGGTCATCGCGAATACTGTATTTAAGTCCAAACAGAGAGAGTTGCGGTTCTACATTGCTGTCGGCATTCCTGTCATAAATTTATTCTTCCGATGTTACATTGCTTTAGTTTATTTTATTTGTCTTAATTTTCGGTTTAATATACAAAAATGGCGATTTATTAACTAAAAAATGTTAAATTGACAATTGTGGCAATTAAATTAGATTTTTTAACTAGTACGAGATACAAAATAAGCTACCTCGCCAGGATACTTATTTCAATATTTTAGGTTCCACAGACAGGTATTCGGTTCAAAAAGGGTTTTAGAGCATTAATTGATAAATGAAACAGTCAGAAATTTCAATCTAGGCAAAACATAAACTTTGATAAAATATCAAGAAAGTGAAGTTATAACATGTAACCCCACGGATAGAAGAAAATAAATTTAAGGGTTACCCATTGCGTTAACTTTGGACTAGAAAATAATTTTTTTATTTAAGTTTTATTTAAGTTATTTAGATAAAAAAAATTAAATTTTATAAAAATAACTTGATATCGTTATAAAATAAAATATTTTCAATTGATAAATCTAAAACAATACACAATGCAATGAAGTTATCTGTAAAGCACATGCAATACGTTCCATACGCGACAACGATTAAAGTTGTGCAACTATTACTTCACAATACATAATTTATTGGTTTTTGGTAAAGTCGGGGCCCATGGCCCATGGGGCTTCATATGAACCTACTACATCTTTAAAAAGCTGAGCCGAAAAAATTCATATAAAATTACCTTCAAGACATCATCAATTAAAAATTGTTAGTGTTATTCTCTTCCCACCTTTATACTAAACAACTTTTATATTCAATAAACTTTTTAATTTCGAGGTACTTCTGATGGAAAGATTTCAATGAACCACACTACATATAAAAACTGTTAAGAAAAAATTAACCAAATAAATCGTCGTGTCTATCTCGATCAGGGTTGTCTTGTATATTTTACCTCCCTTGCGAAGACTTTAGATGATGAGAGTGATTCGAAGTTCGCTCTCTCTCTCTCTCTATTTATCTTGCTCTCTACTCTGAAATCCTACTCAATAGTAAATTCAAAATTACAAAATTGTGAACTCTTCAAAGAAACGCATTGGTACCTGTTTGAGCAATAGTATCACATATTAAATTGTAAAACGTTTTGGACATATGTTTAACCTTCTAATAATTTTTTTATGTTTTTTTGACGCGTACCGCCTTAAACGAAGCATTGCTGTATTATAAAAAAATAAAATATTCGTTTGGGGTGTGTATCTAATAATTTAAAGCATTTTTAACGTACTAAAAAATTATTAAAATAAAAATTAATTTTTCAAACGTCACATAAAAATAAATAATGTTTGCGGTCAAAAAATCGGCCATATAAAACGTGGCGCTGTTCGCATATCTTGACATGTATGTGTGTATTTTATTTTGTTCAAAATAGCACAACAACGAGTACAACGTATAATTAAAAATTATGTATAAATTTATAAATAAAATTACAGTTTAAATTCATACGTTTAGGAAACATTGTATGAAGGTTACTTGCACATTAAACTTCAATCACAGTCGTAAAATATTAGAATACAAAAACAAATCAAAAAAATCATAAATAGAAACATTCATTGCCAACGTAAGCACGCGGCTCGCACGCAAAAATTATTCCAATAAAAAAAAAAATGTTGGACTACACAACAAAGTTTGCGCGAGTGTGTTACGTTACGCGATTTGTCTTACTTGTACGATAAGACATTTAAAATATTTTGCTTTTTTTTAATTTTACTGTTATACAGAATAATAAAAGATCCAGTTGACACAGACAAGATGCTGTATTTATGTAGATTGGTGGTTTTCAAATCGATCGCAGTTAGTATCCAGTAAATTGAATTAATTAACACTGTGTTGTGCGGATTTCTCTTTATCGCATTTTTTGTATGCTAATCGAAAGGGTAAATATTTTTATTTACAAATAATTTTAATTAGTTTTTTGTGGTAACTTAAGGTTAATCCTTATTGTTTGATTTATTTGATGGGACTAATTACAAATGAACGCCGTTTGAACTTCTTAATGCATTTGCAAAGAATTTAGATTTAGCTGACAAATTATGTTTTAGGACCATTTTCGGTCGATGAATAACTTTTTTAACAACTTAAAAGTGGTTCCGCACATAAGTGCGTTCAGGTTTAGTGGTAGACCTTCTCCTTTGATCTATTTGGCCCAACCCGCTCGTTCAACTTTCCCGAGTTATACTACCGAATCCCTCCGCCTATTGTCGTGTGCCAAAGTTCTATTTTCACAAATTAAATTCAACTTCTACCTTTTATTTATGTATGCCAAAAATTGCTGTTACAGGTTTTTAATTTTGTTGTCTCAACATTGTGTGTTATTTTAGTTTCTACATACTCAATTAACTATTAAAAAATGTTGTCGCTTTAGGCAATACATATTCAAAAGCCCAGTTAAAACTAATTTCCCAATATCATTCAAATATTACCAGTAAGCACCAATATTTAACCTTTGAATAACGACGATATATAATCGGTAGGGGAAAAAGTTTGTGACCTTTTTCCCGGTAGGGTAAAGGTATGGCTTTACATTCATATTTACATTCATATATCTCAGTAAACATTGGTCGTATTGGGCAATTCTTATGTGTATTTAAAAGGTGACACTTTACATGGAGAAAAATTATGAAAAAATTCGATATATTTTACAATTTTATTACGGCAAAGGTAAAAACGCGGCTCAGGCTTGCGAATAAATGTGTGCTGTTTATGGAGAAGGTACTCTATCAAAATCAGCAGCAAAGAAATGGGTCAAGCGCTTTCGTTCTGGAAATATGGATGTCAAAGATGCACCTCGCCCTGGTCGACCAACCACTGGAAAAGTCGATGAAATCGTGCAGAAAATTTAAGAAGACCGGCATATAAGCAGCGATGCAATTGGTAAAGAACTAAATATTGATCATAAAACAGTTTTAAACCATTTGAAAATGGCTGGATATAAAAAATGCTTGACGTTTAAACAGTTAAAAATTTAATGGACCGGATTTCTATCTGCGAAACGCTGCTAAAACAGAACGAAATCGAGCCATTTTTAAAGCGAACGATTACTGATGATGATCATGCTGTATGTAAATAATAATGCTGTATGTTTGGTGGGATTGGAAAGGAATCGTGCATTATGAGGTGCTGCCACCGGGCCAAACGCGTTTAAGGCAAGCAATTCAGTTATAACGTCCAGAATTGATCAGCAAAAAGGGCATTGTGTTCCAACATGATAGCGCTAGACCACACACATCATTGATGACCCGGCAGAAACTGAGAGAACTTGGCTGGGATGCACCCACCATATAGTCCTGACCTTGCACCATCGGACTACCATTTGTTCTGGTCCATGCCGAACCATCTTAATGGTTTTACATTAAATTCAAAAGAGGCCTGCAAAAATGAGTTGTCTCAATTTTTCGCCTCCAAAATACAGAAGCTCCACAGTTCTACATGTTCCACAAACTTATTCAATTTCCCAAGTAACAATTTTAAACTGTTTCCAAACTTGATCAATATTGCAAGACAAATTCGTTATCTATTGCTAAGCTAGAATACGTTCCACAATACATTTACACTCCCTATTGAACGCAATAGAAGGTAGCTTGCATCTTATGATAAAATTGGCTTTATAACAGTTTCTACAAGCTTTAAAGAAACAAGCATCCAAGCACGGTAGACATGTTCCACAAATCGATGTATGCATGAAAAAATATAGTATTAAATTTATACAATTTTTTCCTTTTGAATTTAGGCATAATGGTGAAACTGTCCTGCATGTTAATAGTTAGAAAACAGCATTTCATTAACTTGTATATACTGATATACTGTGTAGAGTGTAAAAATAAGTAAAAGACAATACAGTTGATGTAACAATCATAAAACAACACTCAGTAAATGCTACAACAAGTTCCACAAAATCGGTTTCTTCCGTAAGGTATTTTGAATAGTTTTAATTGCTTAATGCCTCCATTTCCGGCTGAATTATTTCTCTTTTAATGGTATAGAACATATTCCACAATACGTCGATAAAAATAGTTTATTTTACTAAATTTTCTTTATTCCAAATAGATTTTTTTAAATATTCATTATTTCAGTTTGCAAATATTTAAATATTTAAAATAATCCTGTCTGTAATAGTGTGATGAGGTTACCTGTAAAACACAATACCTTCCACAGTCTCAAGCAATCATGTTCCATTAATATAAAAGAAAGTTAGTTTTGTTTTAAGTTCTGCCTTCGAAAGGCGATATCCGTGTCTTAACTCGTATTAGTTTTGAGTTCTTGTAAATCTAAAGTTTACGTTATCTTCATCTTTTTGTAATTTGATGTGGTTTTTATAGTTATTTAACAATAAATTCCACGGCATTTAGATCTCTTATTAATCAGATGTATATGATAAAAACGCGACACGTTAAATATGTGAGTGTTTATAAATACACTTATTTACAACTAAATAATGAAAATAGGTTCCACATTAAAAACTATATATAAAACGTCTTTTTTCTAAATATATTTCCGGAAAACTCTTTATAAAATAGCGCAACAGTTCAACATGTTTCTTACAGTCGACTTTGGATAACTTCATTGACTTAAAATTTTGTTGTAGTTGTCTCGTAGTTCGCTTAATGTTTTTCTAAGTTAAAAATGTAATTAATTCCACAAATCATTAAATCAGGACTTATCAGGATTTTTGAGTATTAAATACCAACAGCAAGAGATCAAACTACTATTGATATACTACTTCTACACCATCGTTCATAAAACCATTTTTTATATAGGAAATTGAAATTTAACTTACAAGCCGAAATAAAAGCGTCACTTTTTACACATCATCACAGATCTATTTCAAAATAGAATAATTGGGTCGATTCTGAGATCTGAAATTTAATGTTCCTTTTTTAGTTTTTGTTGTGTTTCATTAAAATTAAAAATAAACTGTTTTTCAGTTTATAATCCTAGTAAATCTATATTGCATGTTGCATGTGTTTCCTGTAACTGAAAGTTACTTTTTATCGTTGCTTGATAACATGGTCCACAGGCCTGAAGTTATTTGAATAACCTCACATTGTTCTGTAACGTGTATCATCCGTGTTGATTTTTCCTTCAAAATTAAAAATGGAACCGAAAACAAGTTCCATAAATCAAATAATTAAATTACAGAGATAAATTTAAGTACTAATCCGAAACCTGTTACAAAATTAGTAAAACAATAATAAATGGTTACCACCGGCAAAAGGATTAAACTACCCAACACACGCTGTATACAAAGAAATCACCATCGTCTATTTATTCTAATAAATCAAGATAAATTTGTTACGTTTTTAAAGATTACATATGTTCCACAATGTTTCTACGAATATAATATTTAACGATTGCTAAATTGAACAGAATTAGATCAATTAATGGACAAAGAGTAATGTTAAAACGTAAAACAATTTCCAAAACTGGGGTATGTAGCTGTATCTACCAAACAAATTCATATTACACCAGAATTATTAAGTTAATCTTTTGAGCTCTCTAAATCTGCAATGTTAAATAAAATGGTCCCCTTTTATAGTTAATTAAATTAAAATTAATAATCTTAATATAATCCTACCATAAAAGCTTAATTATTGATTAAAAATTCATATCAATGGGTGTGGAAGCTATTCTGATTTAACTAAAAAGTGGAAAAATTTGGTTACACTAAAAATTTAAATATCGTTGTTTTCTTGCTTCTACCAATTCTCTTGACTGAAGGAAGGCTCTACTTTAGCTAATCAATATCGCTTTAAAAACAACAAGCGCAACACAACATGTTCCATAAAATCCACTTAAAAACGCTTTCGTTTAAATTGTAGTTTTATTAAAGTCATAAAATATTGTTTGTTTATTAAACACTCAAATTTCTATTACATTGACAAACGGTATATTTTTATTTATTTACGTCAAGTTCCACAGTACGACTTAAAAATTATAAAATCATTAGCCATTATTTTCTGATTATCGCTTGCATTCCAATATAAAACAGGTTCCACATTGCCTTAAAATAACAGTTTCGTATCACATTGCAATAGTTATTCCTCGTAGTGAAATAATTAGAAAATTTCGTTCCACAAATTGTTTTCTCACTCGTTTTTAATTTAGTTTTACCACAAACCATTTTTTTAGAAATTTTAAAACTAATCGCAAAATATTTGTTAAACAGATTCTACAATCCACCAAATGTTTCGCTATGCGGGTTGGTTGAATTTAAATTAGAACTCAGTTTCAGTTATTTCCACTTTGATATTAAAAATACATAGTTCAACATAGATTCCACAACGCAACAGTATTCTCTTTTTCTTTCAAGAAACACCAAACACAACACAATATTATAAGTATCATACGTTCCACAGGTTTGTTCTTAACCAAAAACCACTAGCATTTTGTTTTCAATAAGTTAAGGCTAAATAAAATTGCTTTCAGCACTTTCAGTCTAAATTAGTTCCCGCAACAATACGATTTACGTGATTCGCACTGTATTATCTCATTCGAACTGCTTTGTATTTCATTTAGTTTATACAAAATATTCGCCTATTTATAAAAATAAAATAATTAAATGAAAAGTATTTGAATTTTGATAGCAACACTAATATATCAAGAAGAAGAATAAATTTATTTTTGGCCACATTTCAATTTATAAAATGCATGGCTTGTCATATTATTTCATCCTCGTTTGTCTACGTATATGATGGAATATTATTATCGGCCCAATATTAATTTTATTTTTATGTGAAGGTTGTGAATGAAATTATTTTGATATCAAATTATTTCCGAATGTGGTTGATAAGAATGTCAACAACATAAATTTATTTTGTATCGGTGTGAGAGGGTATCGAATATAAATAAGAAACGCTTCCGTTTTGCATGAATACTATGTAACTTGAGACATTTTAATATTATCTCGTTCTTCCTGCTGTTCAGGTATGGCCGCGCGATACTGTAATAGCCTCCATTTTGGTGTTTTAAGTCGTAAAGTTATTTAGGCCGCCGGATCGCGATGTCTCATCAAAGAAAACAATTTTGTATCACGTTTTTCTAATTTGTTTTTTTATAATTTCTATGACATAATATGTTTACGTGCAATTGGTTTATTTTGATTTAAACAAAAAATCTATATGACGTTGAAAAGTGATAAAAATATTTTGTTTAAATTTTTAATATTGAAAACTACGACGGTTTTAGAAAATTCTTGAAAATACTGTTTTTTGTAAAAACGTTTTTGCGGCACGTAAGCGTCAATGACTAAATGACAACTCCTATTGATACCTTTCGCTACTTATCGCTTTTGGTGGGTATCTCGTATCTTAACATTTCAACTGCGATTCAATTTTGGACTACTGTGGAATAACTGCTACATGTAAAATTCTAAAATTTGTTTTGAACCGAGTGAAACTTTTCTGGAAAGCGCTTTTATGATAGACCATGCTTGCTTAGAAAAAATTCTTTGTAAAGTTCAAAGGAAAATTCAAAGGTACTACAGATTTCGCTAAAGATTGATTTTGTATGATCTTGGGTTAGACTATGACAAAAAATTTATTGTTTACCATTGTGAGAATATGGAATTAAACAAGTTACAAATCTTTTAAATTATTTCAATCCATACGTCGAATCATTCATTGGATTCGAAAAGAATAAACTTACTTGATGAAACCGTGGTACTACTAAAGGGAGTTTTTTAGAGGTTCACAATTTTAAATTAAAATAGAACAAAGAAAAACATTTTGAATATCAGTGAAACTAGCTTTATTGGATAGATAATTTTATGCAATTAATGCTTGAATATGATTTCGGCCGATTGAATCTGGCGATCCAATTTTCGATCACTCTTTGCATCAATTACGGCCGTGTCTCGCTAATAACTCGCCGAATGTTGTGTTCCAAGTGTTCGATCGTCTCTGGTTTATCGGCGTAGACTAGTGACTTAACATATCCCCAAAGAAAATAATCTAATGGAGTTAAATCACACGATCTCGGTGGCCATTACGTGAAATTAGTCTTTCATCAAATGTTTCTTTGAGTAAATTAATTGTATCCCGCGCTGTGTGGCATGTGGCACCGCGTCCTGGTGGAACCACATATCAGCAAGATTTATGCCAGCCAATTGAGGTACAAAAAAGTAGAAATCATAACTCTATACCGTTCATCGCTGACTGTAACATTCCGCCCATCATCGTTTTTGAAGACATATGGACCAATAATTCCGCCGGCCCATAAAGCGAGGTGCGCGTGATTTTCTCTGGATGTATTGGTGTTTCGGCAAAGGCTTGTGGATTATCTTCACTCCAAATCCGACAATTCTGTTAATTAACGTACTCCAGCGTGCTCTGGCAAATCAAACTAATGACAAAGCAAATGTCAGCTGTCAAATCGGTTGTCAAACAAAACCATGTTGCCTTTAGTATTAAACATCGATATCACACACAGCATCTTTCACTGGTACCATTGCAAACATATTTCACAACCTTGATCTTTCTATGTATCGATGTGGGTTGTGGTTGACCAGTTCCAAAGTTCCGTCCGGTTTCCCGTCTCTCCTTCGGGCAAATACATAAAACACAGTTCCTGTTTGATAATTTTAAAATCCCGTAAAGTATTATAAAATTCTCGTAATGTTGTTGTAGCCAGTTATGAAGAAATTAGGCATGTTGGATGGGGTTTTAAAATAACTCTTGGATAAAAGTCCGGGTGGGATAGAAGTTAGCCATTTATTAACCGATTATGATAAGATCGGTATGCTGGATGAAAATGTGATTTTAAAATGATTTCTGGCAAAATTTCTGGAATATGGCCGCTAGAGACGGACCTCAGCCATTTCTTAACCGATTGATTATGATGGGACTGGGTTTGTTGGAAGGAAATTTGATTATAAAATGACTTTTGGAAGAAATACTGGAGTATAACCACTTGGGACGAAACTCAGCCATATATTGGGTGTGCTGCGGCCTTATTCTGGTAATTCCCGGGGAATGGACATTTTAAATTTTGAAGCAGTTTTATTCGCGTTTCCCAAATTGTATTCTGGCTTTTAGCAAAGAATATTTCTTGGGAAAAAATTATTCCCCATTAAAACAGTTTTGGCGTTTATTAGTCCAACCTATTTTAGGAAAGAATTAACTGAAAAATTACATTATGGCTGTAAATTTACATTGAAAACTGGCAATATCAAATGGAAATATCAGTATCCAATTTTTCACTTTAATAAATAAAATTTACTTTTTAAGTAAAAATTTTAATTTTAGTAAAAACCACTTAAACGCAGTAAACAATTTTTAAACATTTCGTTTCTTGTTTTATTGAAATCGCGTGTCGGCCGTGAATAATTAAATTATTTTCCCGTAAAATGTATTTCACAATTGACAGAATGCACTTTTGGAAAACGAGTTAAAATGTCTGGGGAATAGCTGCTACCAAAAAAATATTCTCTATTCTCGAAGAATTACCAGAATAGGGCCAGTGAATGAAAATGTGATTATAAAATGATTTTTGGAAGCAGTTCTGAAATATGGTCACCTGAGACGGAACTCAGCAATTTTTCCGATTATGATGGATTGGATATATTGGATGCAAATGAGATTACAAAAATCAATGGGATCTTCCAATTTATGAAAATAGCTTAAGTATGAGTTTCACTACGTGACTTCCCAGGCAGCCATAGCCCAGAACTTCTTTCAAAAATCAATTTAAAATTCAATTTTCATCCCACATACTCAATCGCATTATAATCGGTTGGCTGAATTCCGTCCCAGGTGGCCATATTTCATAACTTCTTCCAAAAATCATTTTATAATCACATTTCCAACCCACATACCCAATCCCACCGGACGAGTGGTGCAATGGTTAAATCTTCGGCACTTGGGCCGGGAAGTACTGTTTTCGATTCTCACCAGAAGCTGAAGACCCTCTGTTGGAGTGCAGAATTGGGCGCCAACCCACCGACCATATCAATATACAGGTTGACATGGAGCTTGCAATGTGCAGGTTATTGTAATTGTGTGAATGGGTTGTGTGTGCGTGAATGAAAAGGGGGTATTAATTGACCTTCAAAGGACATTCAATACACTGGACTATTAATACTTTATTTTATAAAATAAAAAAAAAGAAATCTTAATCAGTTAAGAAATGGCTGAGTTCCGTCCCAGGTGGCCAAATTCCAGAACTTCCTCCATACATCATTTTATAGTGACATTTACATCCAACATACTCAATTTTATCATAATCGGTTAAGAAATGTCTTGAATTCCGTCCTAGATGGTCATATTCCAAAAATCAGTTTAATTTCCTTCCAACAAATCCAGTCCCATCAGAATCGGTTAAGAAATGGCTGAGTTCCGTTCCAAGTGACCATATTCCTGGATTTTTTTCAAAAATCATTTTATAATCACATTTTCATCCAACTTACCCAATCTCATCATCTCATCGGTTAAGAAATGGTTAAGTTCGATCCCAGCAGGCCATATTTCGAACCTATTTCCAAAAATCATTTGAAAACTCCATTTCCATACGGGAATGTGGGATTTTAAAATACGGGATTTTCAGCCGCTGGTACATTTAAGATATATGAAGTGCATTGTAACGGTTTAAAACATTCGAATCTGTAAATTTATGGGCTAATCTGAAATCTCCAAGAACCGCACTCAATATCGAAAGAGCCCATGGTAAAACCCACGAATCCTATCAAAGCGCGGTCAGCTTTGCAAGCTGTATGAGCTTAAACCAAGGAATGGGTGACAATCGATAATCGGCACATTATATGTGCTTTCTCCTTCATTTGCTTATTTCCCTCGCATCAGAGAATTATTCTATGGGGAGAGAAAATTGATAAGTTGCTTACATTCTCTGACTAGTCTAGAACTAAGTAACGGATTAGATAACGAATTGAGCAAGGCCTTGTAGTCAGTACACAAGGTAAGCTTACACTCTAAAACGTTCAAATTTAAACCCTAAACCTAGATTCTGGACCCAATACTGCAGCTCGATCGCCAGCTATCTGAGTAGTAGACAGGAGACTTGGACAGTTAATTTTTGAAATTCGGAGAGATCTACACACCTCTCGGTAGATAAGTTACCAAGAAAGGTTTATGGAATTCATATTCTGAAAGTAATCTATTTGCCCCTTGAGTACATGCCATGTTTTATTGCATTTTAATCTTTAATCCGCACTACAAGCTGAATTTAAAATAAATAATTTCAGCAAATGTAGGTAAAATGTAGACTTTGGAGGAATAAGTAGAGTCGAAATCAGACCTCCTAGTTTATCAGAATTAATGAAGCTTAATTGCTTGGTATTATTAAAAATGCTATAGTTAAAACTGCTTGTTCGTTAATTTAACTTTAGAATCAGTAATAAGCTTTTTGGTTGCTTTTTAAATATCAAAAATCTCTAATTTAAAAAGGTATGTTCTTCCAAAATAACATGCATCACTTCAACACTCAGTGCTGTGAAATATTAAAATACTAAAAGTCGTCTGAGGCATAATGGGACTTCATTCCTTGTTCCAACACAATTTTTGTTAGAAAATTTGGATTGAGCCTCTTGTTTTGAACAATGGCAGAATCTGCAAAAATAAGTTGAATTGAATCACTCTTGAAGGCCATATAATGTGTTTGCTCCTAAATTATCATGCGACAAAAAATAGTATTTTTTGATTGGACGTCAATCCCGGTAACGACAATTTACTAAAAAGTCAATCACTGAAATTAGAATCCGACAGTTTACCGAAAACGACAATTAACTAAAAACAACAATTAACTGAAAACGACAATTCACAGAGAAAACAATTCACCGAAAACGATAATTTACTGAAAACGACAATTCATCGAGAACGACAATTCATCGAAATGAATTTAGTGTATTTTGGACATTCTTCACGAATTTTACGGCACATCATTTTAAAATTGTACTTGTTCGGTAGATTGTCATTTTCGGTGAATTGTCATTTTGAGTGTCTTGCCAATTTTTATCACAAGACGATTTTTATCAAGTGTGGTGTATTCGAGATCTATGTATAGGGTGTCCCAATAAGAAGTTCCGATTTAAAAATGTAATAAAACAAAAACTGCTTAATATATATCCAAATTTATTGTTTTGTTTGTTTGCTCCTGGTTATTTATGGAAAATGATTTCATACAAATAAAAGCCGCGGCTGGCCTTGGCGTACTCCATTCAGTCGGTCCAATTTCTGAGTACATTTTGGATTGTATGCGGATCTATTTCGGCAATGGTTGCTTCAATATTATAACACTTGTCCTGCACGGCACTCCACAAATAAAAATCCTAAGGCGTCAAATCACGTCACCTTTTCGACTGATAATGCGACCATCGAATTTTTCACGCAGTTTCGCTATTGTAACGCCCGATATGTGGCATGGCGCACCATCTTGAGGGAACCAAAGATCGTCCAAATCAATATCTTCAAAATATGGCCACAAAAAAGATGTTAACATGTGTCGGTAGTTGATTCCGTTGACCGTAAAGGTCGCGCCGGCCTCATCTTCGAAGAAATACGGCCCAATAATGCCGCTACGCCACATGCTGCACCAAACAGTAACACGCAATGGATGCATTGGCTTCTCCACATATCCTTATGGATTTTCTGATCCCAAAATGCAACAATTTTGTTTGTTCGTACCACCGAGATGGAAATGCGCCTCGTCCGAAAGGATGATTTTTTGAGCAAAATCCTCATCAATTTCGAGTTTGTTGCAGGCCACACAGCGAATCGATATCGAAACGGAATTCGTTGCATGGAAGACCGGCTGATGTTCATTTCCGAAGCACGATGACGAATTGAAGTTATCGGCCGTTGGCAAACATTTTCGGCCACCGTGGCGATATTTTCGGCTGAACGAACACGACGAGCACGGATACGCGTTGGATTGTCGAACTTCTTGATACCGTTGGGTGTGGGTGGGTGAGTCCCGTGTTTTGACCAAATTTTGTACGACATTTTCTTGCGATTTCGAACGAATTGTCTTTGTTGTGGAAGTAAATTTTCAATATTTCCCACTTTTGGTGAAGCGTTAAGTGACTCATTTCCTTAACTAGAAATAATATATTGAATTTCTGTCAAAGAAAGAATGACATTAGTGTTGCCAAAATAACCGATATGTCAAATCTGAACCAGTTATTGTGACAACCTATACATTCATCATAAAAGAAAGTCTGACGTTGGCCAAAGTACGATATTTAGGTACGTTCTAGATTAGTTTTCCAAAATTTAGGCGGAAATGGAGTTTTTTGACAGAAAACCGTTTTTCAATAAAAATTCGGCACCTGCATAAACGGAATGAAACTTCATACCTAAGCTTTATCTACAAATTGGAAAATCCCAGTAAATTTTGGCACAAATCGGTCCACCGGAAGTAATAGCTTCGATAGGATTTTTTTCGTTTGTCCACCAGAAATGACAGCTTCAATAAAAGCTTTTTTTTTGCATATAGTTTGAAAAGTATGTCGTTTCTGAGGTTATGAACGGCTATGAACTCTCTCTTCTCTTCAGTTTTCCAGAATTTAAACGGAAATGACGATTTTTGTGAAAAAACTTTTCTTCAGTGAAAGTTTATCGTACAACCAACCATTCAATTTTCAAACAAAATTAGTTCAAATCATGTTTTTAATTTTACCGGAAATGACGAGTTTAGAGGAAACAATTTTACTTCACCAAAATTCAGATCCTTGCGAAATTTGGGAGAAATCTGTGTACTAGAAGTGGCAGCTTCCATGGAAGCTTTTTCAATTTTTGCAATGATATTGAAAAGTTTAGCATTTACCAAAACTGATAAAGTATTTAAAGATTCATATAAATTTAAAGATTAAATTTTCAACATGCGTTGGTGTTCTGTAATTTAAACACGAATAACGATTTTTGATTATGCAAGACAGTTTTACCGAATTTCCGGTAAGTTTAATTTTTCACTCAGGAATCAGGAGTAGTTTATTAGACATCCAGGAACATTCGTGCAAGTAAAAGAAATCTAGTGTTGGTTTCGTATACAAACGACTATCACAAAACGCCTTAGATCCGACTAAACTATCTGAATTTAATAAAAAATTTAATGAAACTCCCATTGGAGTGAAACTGTTATTGTATTTACAATTTAAATTTGCAGTTTTTGGCAACAGATAACACAGTTCGGTGTCAAAAAATATTATTTAACTGCCAAGGGGACTTAAAAAAAATCAAACTACTGAAATGTAATGCGATTTATCACAGGGGTTTTAAAATGTAAGGAACCATCAGGAGTGGAGGGCCGTGGATTTTTTTATGACTCTCCCCTTCTTTTAGAACCATCGTTGGCAGAAGATCGATAATAATATCAAATTTTCCGAAAATTAGTCGCTCTTGCTTTATCCATTGCGAATAATTTTTCAATTGAGTATATTTGCTAACATAATTCTAATTGCTAAATTTACCGTGAACAAAAATTTTCAATTATTATGGAATACTTTGTGGAATTTCTAGTAATTGATTGTTTTCTGCTAGATTGACCTAGTTTAATAGTTTCCCTGCTAAATGTTCTCTTTTATTACACCATTACACCGGACATACATATTCAATGTAATGTCTACATACGAACACGACGAGATAGCGTTATTACGATTAGCAAAACAAAAAATGAAATGGTTTCGGTCATAAAAATTAAAATAAAATTTGCAGAAACTGCAACATAGTTGCAAATAGAATTGAACGAAACAAATAGAAATAGATAAAATCATTTTAATAGCATTTGATAGATAATAAAAGTCGCATACATGTAAGTGTGAAAAACGTGATAATTAAATTACATTTTAACGCTATTTTCACGTTTAATTATCGTGCGCACTTTCGTTCCGCGATAATTTGTTCGGTTTACTCGCTTACCTTACATTCTCTAACTAATCGTTATTCTTATTTTGTTGCAGGTACATTCAGCCAACAAATGTAACCCCAAATAATAGCAACGCAACCAACAGTAAAGTTCTGTAAGTATTAATGTTTACACGTATTATTTATAAAGCATATCGATGGTCAACATTGTATATATCGCACTACGTTCATAAATGTCACGTCCATTGGTATTATGTTAAGATTTTTATTAGGCGACGAACGATGTGCATTACAAACTTTATAAATATCTTTTAACTGCATAGTCGTGCCACTGTAAACGATTTATAAAAATCAAATAAAAAAAAGCTTTTATTTTTAATGAAAACAGAAAGTTTTCTTCCATTTTTCCTGCTACTCTTCGAACTGCAATTTTGTATAACAATGCAACAAGTTTGCTCTAGCGCTGAATAACTAGAGTGTGAGATAGTTTAATAGTGTTTTGGTTAGTTATCTCATTTACACATACTATTAAATGTACTATTTTAAGATTTCTTATGTCGATTTGTATACAAGTACGGGTATACAATATATTAGATGGGTGTATGCGTGTGTTTTGTGTGTGCATCGGTGTAATAAACTTTTAACAAGATTTGAACTGGAGATTAAGCTGTCAGGGTAAATATGGAGCGTGGCAAAATGTTTTTTCTTAGCAAATGCATCTATGAATAGTTTAGGCGTAGGTGTTATGCTGGGTTGGGATACAAACATCTATTTGGCTTATGTGATTCGTAGCTTAATTGCGTACGGCTTATCATTTTGATCTATATATGTTGTGGCTCTACCTAGGAACGTGATTTTAATGCACATGTTCAGAGAAAAATGTGATGAACACATTGCATCGCGTATATCAAACCGATACGTGATTGTATGGTCATAACAATAAAATAATTAGGTGCGCTGTAAACAATATGGGGTGTGCCTTATTTGCCGTTTGTGTTAATTGTAATTAATTAGTGTGTTTTTGTTTTCCTTAAATGTTTTGTTGATTTATGCTTAATTGCGCATTAATATAAAAGTTTTACTTTTAAGTTAAATTTCAACCGTTCAACAGTAATTTTAAGTTTTGGCATTTTCCGAATGAGCTTTAAGGTTTAGTTTAAGGCGACGTCACTAATGTTAATGTTGAAGAGAAATTATGTTTAGACAGTCGGAATAATATTTCGAAACATCTATTTCATCTAAATTTTAGAGAAATACCTCCTAAGGTTAGGCAGTTCGAAAATCTCTAAAAAAAAATCTCTTGTAAAATTTTATTGTTATAAAAGCTATGTTCCTGAGCCATTAAAAAATACAAAAGACATAAAATTTACTTAAATAACTGACATTTTTTCGTTTTTAAAAAAACGGAGTAACCCAGGTTTTGTAGAGCTTGAAAAATATCGATTATTCAAGTTTGCTTTCATAAGGACTATTTTACGATGAAAAATCTAAAACCAAAAAATCATTTACTAAAATCAAGAATAATAAATTTGTTTGGTGAACGATCGAAAAATGGTAGTTGTTGTCGTTGTAAAATTGTATTTTTTCACATAATTAATAAAAAATTCTTATAATAAACTGCTCGTCAAAAAATTCCGGATATTTAAATTATTAATGCATGACAACGCCAGACCCCACATTACAAACGTTGCCAATAATTATTTAGATTAGGTGGGAATGGGTGCCCGCTTGCAACCCTACCTTAATCCCATTGCGCACGTGTGGGATATGCTAGGGCGCCGTTTAAGACAAAGGGTAGTCGTTCCAGAAACCTGAGATCATCTTCAATCAGTTGTGCAGGAAGAATGAGAAATAATACCTCAGAAGTACCTTGCAAACCTGGTACACACTATGCCAAAAAGAATGCTAGATCGCTTAAATTGATTGTTGATTTTTATTTAAATAAAGATGAAGATATATCAATATTCGCTTTTCGGTAATTTTGTTATTTCATTTGTTTTGATCCTGTGGTTACTTTTATTAAACAAAAACTTGCGTCGCTAGTGCCTTTTGGCGAATAGTTACCGTAAACCCAAATATTTACTGAAACATGTAGTGTTCGGAATTTGTTGACGACCAGTGTAGTTCAAAACCTAACGTTAAATCAGTTTCATTTCAGTCATCAGTTGTTAAAATCGGTTAAGTTATTTTTATTTTTGCGAACACCTGAAAGCGCCACACGCCTCTTTTCCAAAAGTGCAGTACCGATTTCTTTCGTTTTTTTTTTATTATTTAATATTTGCAATCTGTTCTGGGGCCGAAACATTCCCAACTCTTTTGCAGTTCGCTTTTCACGTCCTTTCCCAGCCTGCCAATTCGAAGACGTACGGCTATAGGTCCGATTTAATCACCATCTGCACATTGCATATCTCGATGCCAGCCTATATTGGCATGCAATATGGATCGGCCCATGAAAGAGTTGTGCACACCGACTGGGGGTCATAGTTGTGTTCCATTTCCTCACAGGTCGTAATCTGTTGATGAAAATTCTCTTTTGCCACTGCCCCTATCGGGATTCGAACCCGGTACCTCCCGATCTAAACGCCAAAGCTCTAACCACTACCCACCGCAAACGATTAAGTAAATTCTCTTTTGATGATGAATGAGACACTTTACTATAAAATTCACGGATGATGTTAATTAAGACATGAAATGCCAGCTACCAAGATCATATCGAATGCTCTTTTTGAAGTCGACAAAGGTGAGATAAAATTGCGAATTCCATTCTACATACTGTTCTACTATAATGTGTTCAGTGTTGATATAGTAGAGTGAATTCATCTTCATCCTTTGCATACATGGGACTCAAAGAATTATTTTCAACTATCAAATTGTTCCGGTTCTGTGATTCCAATAGCCGAGGCTTCGTTTCCGGTATAGTCCGTGCTTCTAAATTTCACCACTTCTCAATCCATACTGCGTGTATGAGGATGTTTGGGATTTAGACCTCTAAAAATTTTAATATTGTTGGGCGCTAAATAAAGACAAATACACCTTTTGAGTTTGACTCTAGTAGACAAATTCACGTGATATTGCAAAATTATTAAGCACCAGTCTACCTATGGTATGTTTAGCCTGGCTAAGCGCTCGATGAGCAGATGAACTGACAGGGCGGTCCCATTTTTTGTTCAAGAAAAAAAAACAAAGCTATAAAGCAGTCAACCAATAACCGGCCGAACTCGGTTCCAGTTGTTACGCAATATTATAGCCCATCTCCTTGGAGAGCAGGAACATCTTGCGTCCTCGAACCTTGCACGGCGAAGCTTGTTCTCTGCACTTTCTAATAACACCACAACCATTGTATTCGTTTTTATGAATGAACTCCAGTTCTTTCGTTGTCACTCGTTTTTACAAGGCACACCAGCAATAAATATACTCGTCACTTATTTTTGACAATTACACACAATCTTTTCGTTAATTTATACCAAACAGTGATACTTTTCCTTTTTTTATTTTTTATTTTTCCTCAAATCTTCATTCTCCGGAAAGCCACTTGACTCCCAAAAACCCTATTATAATCAACCAAAAAGCGATTTAGTGCCATCTTTATGATGACACTGAGAACTATCAAAATAAGCTTACATGAATTTAAATTTACCATGATTATCCGCAATTTCCTCTCAGGAAAATTACCTCATGGTGAACAATTGGATTTGATTGATGTCTGTGTTGATTTATCTCAGCCGAGTTTTGCAGATAAACCTTTTGATTTGTTTGCTCACGTGATGCTTTTTAGTATTTCGTTCCAGCAATGTATCTTGGGTTCATGGTGATGCACAATACACGGGCTCAGACGATCCTCAATCTGTCATGTACTGCATACGAAAACCGTCCCATTAGCCTGGGACATTGTGTAGAACGATTTTGTCAAGTACATTCAGCATCGTCAGTACGAAAATCAAATGATTGGAGAACTTCAGGAAGAATTGGATGATCACCTGTTGAGCCTAAAAGCAAGACAATATCTTCCATACTTATTCTAGAATTTGGGCAAAACTTGTGGATAAATTTGTACAAATATTTTAAGGCTGTTAGTTGTCATACCGTCACGTCTCCTCTTGCAAGGCGTTCATAAGCTTCTCTTCAATAAATAGCGGTATGTGCTAATCCCAACACACCTTCTTATTTCCCTGTATGGGTCCATAATTAATTGTTGGTATCATCAATAAGCTAACACCTCGATTACGCTAGTCGTATCGTTTGTCGTTTCAAGTGCCTCTTTTAACATGAAACCGTAGTCGCCTGCCTTGCCAAAATATCTAATATGTTTATTATTGTAGTCACTTCAAACGATAACCGGCGTATTTTATGTTTTTTCTAGTCATGACAGTTTTTAAATGTTTATTATTCCGTCTCAAGTCAATTATTGGCATAGCAACCGTCTAATTTGTCATACAAATAGCAAATTTTTGTACTCACTTGAAACGACTAACGTAATCGGGGTGTTAGTTCCCGTTTCCCAATTTATCATAATAACTTTGTAGCCCAGTCCCGTAGTATCGATCAATCTCTACTTCCGCTCTCATCCGTTGCCCAACTCGATTTCTTGCTTTTAACGATCATTTTACATAGTTTCGGATTGAGAGGCGACGATTGGGAGGTTGCTGATTCTGCTTCCTCCTTTGTCATCCTCGCTACATAATGATAATTTTTTCTTCGGATTAATAATTGGTCAGTCTATTTAATAGCCCTTTGCTAAATAACCTAAAAATACTTTTTAGTGTTTCCGTTCGGTCACCGAAATTTGCATTATCAGCCAAAGCAATGGTTACTTGGCATGCATTTATAGCATTTTTTTCTAAGTTATTCAAATTGATACTCTTACGTTATAATTGTTTTCTACTATAGATAATGCTGATCGACCATGGAATCGATCTCAATGAGTAACAAAATGAGCATAGTTAGTTGCTTCCTAAACTGTTAACATATAGGTTGATGCTACGCTGTCGTCAGATCATTCAGTAAATTTTTACTTTCACGAATAATATTTCGCCCTGTTACACAGAAGAAGGCCTACTGTCCTTCACATGATCTACGATCATACGGTAGTCTGCACTCACACGTTGTGCGATTAATGCCCCTAATTTTGTTTGTTTTTTAAAGCTCTTTTTAAAGCTCTTTTAAGTCTCTTTACGTGAAGATATTCTGTGTGCAGTGAATCTGTGCGCGAGAATCTGTGCTGAGACGAGATAGCTGATGCTTTAGCTAAAGAACTTTTGAAGGACAAAGTACTTAATAAAGTACTCTTTATTTTCTAAGCCTGCTAAAAGGTTTGCTCGCTATTCTTACCGGTCACGACCGTTTTAAACTTAATTTACGGCGAATAAGGCTTGTCCATGATTCTTTGTGTGACGACTGCCTTGAAGAGATTGATGACTACATACGACAAAACTCATTTATTTAAATTTGCATTTTTCCAACCAAACGACACAGTGGTTAAAGCTTTGGCGTTTTAATCGAGTGGTACCGGGTTCGAATCTCGATAGGGGCAGGATGCAAAAGAGATTTTTCATCATCTGATTACGATCGGTGATGGAAATGTACACAACAATGCCGGCAGTTCCGTGCCAGTTCTATAGACTGGCATGGAGCTATGCAATGCACAGATGGTTACGTAAGTCGGACCTATAGCCGTACGTCCTCGAATTGGCAGGCAATGCGTAAGGCAGGACATGAAAAGCGAACTGCGAAAGAGTTGGGAGTGTTTCGGCCCCAGAATAGATTGCAAAGATTAAATCATTAAAAAAAATGTAGTTTGGCTGCAGGCTGAATTGCGCACTCATTGTCTTTATAGCAGGCAAGAGGTCGATGGTTTAGTATAGTATCATAGAAAGCATAAATGCGTCTTTATTAAAATCAAGCACCAACTATTACAAGTAACTGTACTTGAAGTTGAGTACCTTGAATTCAACTTGTATTTATTACAATTCAGGGCTACTAAATAACAAAATGTTTATTTACCAATCTAATTAACATTCACAGTCAATTATAATTAAATATTCTTTTGCAATCACGAGATCGAGATTGCAAATTTTTTTGCGATGGCTAATTCGCTACTGGTAATAATTAGATAGTTCACTAAAATCGAAAAATAAACCAAATTATTATATTTTTTTAATTTGCCGATGTCTGATCGCTAATTAGTGGTTCAGTGTAACATGCAGCTTTCTCGTCTCATGATCGTGTATATATATATATATATATATATATATATATATATATATATATATATATATATATATATATATATATATATATATATATATATATATATATATATATATATATATATATATATATATATATATATATATATATATATATATCCTATATAATGGTTTATTTTATGTGTGCCCTGGGCGATTTTTCCGGAAACGATATCAATTTTACACCAAATTGTATCTAATAACCAACTGCAGTTGCAATGGACCGCTAATTATTATGCGAACGGAAATGTGCGCATGCAATTAAATAATCATGCGATTGATCACAAAACTATCATTTTATCAACAAAAGCATGTTGTAAACTGTCGTCTAGCTGTTAATTTATACATGTCACATATACACATAACGTCTAGAATATATAATAAACAACCATTTATCATTTTTAATTTGCACACACGCGATTTATCGAAGCATCTCTCTCGCAGCAATCACTGTATTCTCTTACTGCACTTTGTAGACGCGCGAAACGAAAAACTATTTTTCAATTTTTACATTTTGATTAACTTACACAAAATTATTAATGTAATTTTTGACCACAAATTAATTTTAAATCAAGTAATTTCAAATTACCAAAGTTGTTTTTATTTAATTTAGGAAACGCGCGCGCATTTTTACGATATACGGTGTAGTTCGTTGCTTTCCGCAGAATTCATGTTTGTTTATTACGTATTGCGTCAAGCAATAAGCATCTAACTTTTAATACAATTATAGAAGTAAAAAAAAAAATCACTTGATATGCATTTTCGAAAAAAAATGAAAATTACGTCTTATTTTTCCCGCAACATTGTAATACTTAGTATAGATTCATTACTATAACTATTTTTGCACTTTACACAATGTGTGAAAATAACAACACACATATCATTCGTCGCTCGTTCTCGTATGCATACAAACACAATTGTAATTTAAAATAAAATAAGAAAACACCAACTTACAAGAAAATATAAAGAAAACGCAAACATTTTTCTCTCTCTATATACAATTACAATAAATATTATTAAATCAGGGGAGCGAACTTAAATTTAGTTATTATTATCGTACATTTACTCCAGACGTGTGCAACTTAATTTTTGTGTTTGTTAAAACTGTGCAAAGTTCACAATTCAGTATGTTCTTACGGAGGTATAATTTTTGTTTACACTCGTAAAGCTAATTTATGACGCGATTTTATTTTGAATTCAAAGAAGATGTCATGTATTATTCAGTTGCACGGGGCATGACTCACTGACTGGTTGCTTCGTGTATTTTTCATTGCGTACGAACTTAGCTTCAAAATATAATTATAACCGGTAATTAGATTATTAATTATTTTGGTAATTTTCTAGAAAAAATACGTGATGATACATTTCTAAGCAAGAAGTTGTTTGGCGAGTTGTTTATCAAATCAAATTATTGTTCCTTAATGTTTCTGCTACCATTCGCAGTTAATTTGCATTGAATATATAGAATTTGTCATTTATACATTATTACAAAGAGGTATAACACAACTCAACAATTTATTGTCGGTTATTTGTCGAGTATAGTTATTGCCATTCCAAATGTGGGGTTATAGGGCTAACTTACAAATTTTGGCTTTCTGTGTACCGATATGGCAAAACGTCAGATATTTTTTTTAATGTAAACTAAAGGCAATTATAATTAAAACTTCTACGGATATTGAATAAAAGAACCCCACCCCACCAAATATAGTAGAAAGACATAAAAACATGATAAGATTGGTTTAAAGTTTGGCTTCGAAGAAAAAGAAATGTTTGATGGAGTTTGGGTATTAATTTGTTTACATAGGTAAATTTAACTGGTGCGGTACTGGTAGATTGGCTACCACAAAGGACTGCTGAATATATTCGTTAAGCCTGTTTACAAATAGCAAGAGGTATAGAGATAGGTTTTTAAATACATTAATTTATATCTCAATGTTTCCATATGTTATGGACCTGAAACGTGTCAAAATTAAATTTGCATTACCCATTCCCACAAGACGAGTTGCTTAATAAAATCAATTGGAGTTCAATCAACAGAAGTTCAAAAATATCAAAAAACACAATGTTTAATATTCCTGAATGCAGATTAAAAGTCTATTTCAACACCATCCAGTGATACCTTTTTTGTACTTATACCGTGCCAGCAAAGTGTTTTTTGGGGTCAAAATCTGACTGAATTTGTCCTCATGAAAATTAGTGGTAGAAATCGAATTAAAACATGGTAATCAGCAGAAGTATTTCCTCCCTCAATCCAAATGATAGCTTCCACTCGACGTGTCATTGATTTCACCAAAGTTTCCACTGGTTCGAACTCTTTTTTCAGCTCGTCTCATAAATGTTCGATGGGATTGATGTCCGGGCTTCGAGTTGACCACTCTATAACAGGCACATCCACCTCTTGAACGTACTGGTACACTATACCAGCGGTCTCGCATTATCCTGCATGAACAGAAAGTTTTCACCAATAATCCTGGCAAAAGGTACGACATAGCTCTGGAGTACTTCTTCAATGTACCTTTGAGTAGTCAATCCTCTTGATCGACGGAGTTCGCTCCGGAGATGAACACAAGGTCTGTCTTCATGTCCAGAGACATGCCTCTCCAGAACATGCACGATCCACCGCCATACGAGACACGTTCTTCAATGCAACATTGTGCAAATCGCTCTCCTGATCTTCTCAACACTCTTCCTCGCCCATCGTTGCCATGTAAGCACATCAGTCAGAGAATAGGCCTGTTTTTCATTGTTCTTCTGTCCAATCCAAATGCTCTCGAGCGAACTGAAGGCGGGCTGGTCGGTGGGTTGGGATCAATTTCGACCCGTTTGCTGGTCTTTGTACAGTCAGATCCTCTTCTTTTTTCGCTGTGTGTAACAGGAGGTCGGCTAGTTCCTTGTCGCCGTCTGTAGCCACCAGTTTCTTGATATCTCTGCAATACTCGACGAATGGAGAATCGGCTCAAAAATAGTTGTCGAGCCTCTTCACTTTGGTTCTGCCCCGCATCAATTAGTGCAACCACTTGAGCGGCTACCTCTGGTGTGTGAGAAAACAGAATCGATAGAAGACCGTTCAGGCTATGAGAATGATGATAATTCCCGTATAGCGCATCCTTTTATACATGGCACAATTCCGCAACCGGTGTTAGTTGGAACGTGCGTTTTCGGGTTATTGTTATTGTCCTGACCGGTATCGTTAGATAGGTAATGAAATGTTGTTTAACTTGACATAATTTGATTCAAAAACAAATTTCGATTCGCGAGAAAATTAAAATAACAGAAAAAAAAGCAACTGTGGGATTTTTGTGCTCTCCAGTGTATCTACTTACTTGGTTAAACCGTCTTGATTCATCATCCTACCTAAGTTGATCATCTTACATTATTTTATCTTTATTAATTTATCTTATACAGGGTGGGCCATAAGTCACTGAACATTGTATTTTTGATATAATTTTTTTATTTTTTTTATTGAAAATGAATAATTTTGATTATAAAAGATAGTTTTAATCATGAAGAGATTAAAAAAAATAAAATTTAAAAATAATATCTGTTAGATGCCTGCCATCAGCCTCTTCGCACTGTAGCTCTTTGCTGTACCCGGTCCATAACTGAAGCCAAAACTGGTTGATCAATAGCAATAATTTCATTTATTGTGTTGTATTATGTTGTTTCATTTATTATGTTGTATTATGTTGTTTATTGTTGTTTGGTAACCCAAAAACCGTTTGCAGCAAATTCATTGTTTCACTTGCAGTACGGGACGTAGCTCTCAAGTTCTAGAAACAAAAAATGTTCTAACATAGCCCTGTAACGCTCACTATTTACAGTCAATGCATTGCCATCTTCGTCTTGGAAGAAGTAGGAGCCGTAGATCTTGTCTGCTGATATTCCGCATCAAACTGTGACTCTAAGTAGATGCAACGGACACTGTTGTATCACTCTTGGGTTTTCGATGCCCCAGATTCTAAAATTTTGCTTATTAACATAACCACTTAAATGGAAATGCGCTTCATCAGTTATTATAATTTTTTTCATAAAATCAGGATCATCCTTTAATAATTCGGTCAATTTTGCACAAAATCTTAAGCGGGTTGCATATATGTACCATTCGTGTACCATTTGTATCTTGTACGGAAACAGCAATAAATTGGTTTTCATTATTCTACGCAGTGTAGTTCTGGACATTTGAAGTTGAGTGGCACGATACGAGTCGATGTTTCAAGGTCCTCATTTACGTTCTCCCAAACTCGTTCGATATTATCTTGGCTGCGTGCTTCAAGTGGTTTTCCACTCGGAGATAAGTCACTGACAGATCCTGATGACTGAAAACGAGCGACTAGATTGCGTACTTGATTTCGTGATGGTGCATTTCTGGTGTTAAAAAAATTTCGAAATTTTTTTTTTGCTCGTTCCTCAATCGTATACATGGCTACTGAATCTCCCAAACGTTGCTTCTAATACTGAAAAACAAAAAGAGAAAAAAAATACAAAATAAAGAAATTATATCAAAAATACAATGTTCAGTGACTTATGGCCTACCCCCTGTACATTGGGTCAATCGTCGTATTGTATTCATCTCTTATAGTTTCATTTTCATCCTCCAAGGTTCCTCCTGGTTTCATAGTTGTCAGAGTAGTCGTCTACATGTTAGGTAGTTTTCCGTAGGTTTTCAAAATTTCGTTTTGTTGTAGTACACTCATTGCTTTAATGACTGGTTATTGTAGTAGTGGGTCAGTGGAGAGAACGTCATTTGCTAGGTTATTGGTGTTCGGTTATCCCACCGATTCTCGGTCGCCAGAGTGCACCATGTGCAGGTGAGGTTGACATTTGGGGCTGGATAGGTCTTCTAGACCAACGCCCTCCCCCAACGCCTTCTTCCTCCGTTAAACACCGCCTACAAAGTGCTTGCTAATATGTTTTACGGGTACTTACCATTAAAGGATTTGACCGCTTCATTATAATAATTTTATTATTACATGTAACAATCAGTTTTAATTTCGGATTAATGTGTGATTGGTCCATTGAATCCTAGCCAGGTCCCAGGGTTGCTAGAAGGTGCAGACTGCTGCTGGATGAAACATACTGGCATGCGGGGTGAGGGGATGATCTCGTTTTCTTTTCACTTCAGCCCACGGGGCCACCCAAATTTGTACTAACTCAAGCAATGATTGCTTGCCGTTGATGATGTAGTTGTTTTCGTATTATCCCTCTAGACCATAACTTTGGCAACGTGAAAGATTTTAAATATCTCGGGTCAATTGAAGGCACATATAAAAGCTCACCTAGCAGCGGAACATCGAATCTTTTATGCACAATCAAAGTTGTTGCGAAATCACATTTGTGTAAACTCGCACTTTACAAAGTACTAATAACAAATGTGTTAACTTACAATTACCAACAATCAGTCGATGTACGCCGTCGACCCATAAGCTTTGCACTCTGGCATGGGGGTTATAGTTGTGTTCCTTTTCATCATAGATCGTAATCTGTTGATGAAATCTTCCTTTTGCATTCTATCCCTATAAAATAAAAATTTGGCAGAAATTCAAATTTTTACAATGAATCTGATGTGGAAATTTTCTATGGATGGTTGTTTGATTTTTGCAAATATTTAGCTTTTGATTTGCATTGATTAGAACCAAAATAAATAATTAAACTTCTTGCCTTACAATTTTTTTCCTATGGAATCGGGCACACCGTTGGAGCGAGAGTAATCATAACATAACATATAATTAGGTGTGTCGATGCTGCGAGAATCATTTTGGGGAGCAGATGTAACTTCTTCATTCTTTCGCTTCTATTCGGTGTTGTACATGTGAACAAAAAACTTGCCAATCTAAATAAACCAAGCCAACCAGAGCGAGCAAATCCACAATTTTAAGACGAGATTATTTTTTAGAATACTTTAAAGAAGGTTTTTTGCCGAAACAAATTGATCGCCTAGTTATGGAGGCCAAGTTAAGAGTAGAACTCGCGTGCATCAATCGATTGTAAAAACCTAAGTGGACACTGTCCTGGGTTTTCAAACTCGGTATTGTTGTTGTGTCATAAATCTGCGGTGACTAACCACCTTGCTTTTTGGGTACATCGTTCGATTTGCTTACTACTGCACACAGAATTATGACGTTCTCCATGGGCTGCTAGAGCGCTCAGTGTGAAGATAGTTGACTCCCTCAGCCTTAACAACGGCCATCTCTTTCCTGATTACGTTTGTTGATAAGCTCTCGTTCAATTACAATTACTTTCGGCAGGAGTTTCAATAAACTTTTCCCTGGCGTGACTAATCCCAAGCTTGCCGTCGATTTTGGTGTAGCTAACTTTTTCGCATATCGATGATATCTCTTGTGATGAGAAGCATTTCGCATAAATCAATTTTTCTGAAACCAGCTTTCGTAATTTTATTGAATCAAATGATAACCGTGCTCGGACTGCTTCGTATTTTCGTTTTTAAATAAAGGTTTGAACGATCGTTCTAATTGATTTAATTGTTAACTATTAAATAGGGAGTTATTGGGCTGATCATATCTTATCTCTAAGTAATCTTTCGTAACTCCTTTTTGAAACCGCTTCTTAAAGTCACGACGAAGATTTTAAATTTACTTTTGAGCTTCTTGTAACTAAGTCCAGTCCGATATTGCTTTCCGAATGTTAACTCTTTTTTAAGTTTTTCGTCGACTTCTTGCAGATTCGGTTCAAGACTAGATCAAATTTCAGATTCGATGTATCTTTCTTCGGAGTTCTTTCGTTTGAAGCTTTTGGATCCGCCTAATATGATTAAGTTTCTCCTTTTGTTAATCAAATTTATTTACTTCGCCCTAACGAGTTAATATCTCCAATATGCAGTATGTTCTTGGGTTAGTGAAGTAGTGCAGAGTCGTTTATCTCAGCCTAAAATTTTACAGGAACAACCAAAATTAATTTATTGTTATCGCACTAAGTAATAATGTATAAATGTTACATAATAACAAATAAATATTTGGAAATTAATTTATTAAAATGTATATCATGCCTTCGTTAAGATTAGAAATTTTATTTTCGCAGCGTTGTGAAGCACGTCAGATGGAAAAAACCCAAAGATGATCTTTAGAAAGTCGTAATAAATATTAATTCCTGCGCCAAATTTAGGCAACGGTAGATCTGCAAAGTAATATATTTTCAATATGAATTCGAGATGATTAATTCAACGACGACAGATTGAATAATATATTAAAATGTTATAGATCGAGATCAAAAGTCGCGATAAATTAGAATCATGTTAAAATCTATATAATTATCAATTAACACATTTTCTTCGCATATATAATTTGTATTCAATGCTAATGAATTTATTTTGCTCGTAGCTATATTGTTTATAAATATTTTGTTATCATACTACACAAATCAGTCAAAAGTTGACATTTAGATGCTGATCACCAGTTAGTAATGAAATTATGATTGTATGTGTTCAAGTTGATCAAACGATCTGTCCCGCATAATGATCGAACCTCTTTAGATCAAGTATCGTTTCCAATTGATCTTTATTAAAATGCGATCTTTGATCATCAGTGTTGAGGTCATCTGGGTTCCTGTTGATTGTGATGTGGAGTATAATGTGAGAGCTGACTGACGCTTTATGTAATGCAGGTGCACATCGTAATTATGGTGGGAAGCTATTAGGAACTATATTTATTACAAAACTAAGCGCAAATGGCTTGCTTCATCTACCTGCCGAAAGGCGAATATTTTGATTGTGAACCTAACCCGTGGTTAACAAAATACGATTTATCCTAGAAGAAAGACCCGTTTACGAGTCTTGGTCGCTATTTTCACTGGCCGCGGATGTTTTAAACTCCAAGTAGCTCGGTCCTGGTTTTTTACCTATAGATCTTTTAATGTAGGTTAGTTGTCTTTCCTAACTTAGTTCAAGCTCTTGCGGGTTGGGATATAATCCTCGTTTGCACTATGGGCCTAGTGTGGCACGGTGTGCGGAATCTCGTCCAGCTAAAAATATTAATAAATTTAGTAATGATTTTAATGTTTTTTTAAAACCCAACGATAATACACCAAAATGAAAATATGTTAACGCTAAGTAGCAAAAGCGCTTTTAATGGTGTTTAGTTGTTAGCATTGAAACCATCACCGGTCTAAATGCCGGTGCCTACCGCTACACTATTTATCCGGGTAGATTAAAAATTTATAAAAGCCTAAATTATGAGGTTTCAAATTATTGTTCATTGCGTTACAAGTTTAAAAAATTTGTAAGGGCTTAAACTTTGCAAAACATTCGCAGCTTTGGTCCGTCTCATCTAACTAGGAAAATCGATCGTGTTCACTCCAATTCAGCATAATAACCCTAAAAATATGCGCTGCATACATTGATTTGGTAAAAATTAGATTTTTTATTTTGAAACGGGTTTCACGGTTGGTATATCTTTAGACAAATGGCTTTTGGAATTAATGCTAATTATGAATGACACTTTTTATAACATTTGTATGTGTTTTGTACCATTTTTCAAGGCAACGGCATGACATCGTTAGGAGACGTATTATATTCTACATGTATAGGTATGCCACTATCCCGAATAATGCCATCTATAAACGAATAATTTAAACGAAATAACCAATAACGCCGCAATAGTGATTTAGAATTAAAATGGTGGTTACTGTATCTGCATCCAGCGCAGTAATATTCTTCCAGAACATCCCAATGGTATGAGATACTTTTATATTCCATAAACGAATTAATTGCCACCAGTGCCAAAATGGCGGATTTGTGAATTTAAACTCGTAACAAATTTGTGGCTTTCCAAGACCTATCAAGCTATACGGTTACAATGATTACATCGAAATAAAAGAAAATGCATCTTCTTTCAGCGGCACCCTCGATGGAGGGGAGGGATATGGCTGATAACTTGATTGCAACCTCAAAATGAGACAGTCATACGCCTTTATGGGATATGCCGCCAGTAAAATAAATAAAATGTACTTCCAGCACCAGTATACGGTACATTGAGTACCACGGAGTTTCAGTTGTGACACTCTTATGATGATGGCCATTTCCTGCTTCACATATTATTGCTCTAATACATTTTCCATAATTTGATGGATTATACTTCGAATGTTGTTTTAAGTTCTGGTATGGTCGCTGGTTTATTGACGTACACTTTTTCTCTCAAATAAGCCCAAAGATAACAGTCGAGAGCGGTTAAATCTGGTGAACGCGGCGGTCAATTGAAGTTCGTTTCGAAAATATTTCCTCCGCTCGTAACAGAGCCATTGTGTCTCTTGCAGTATGGGGTATAGCTCCTAACTTGTTGGAACCTTAAAAATATTTCCAACATCTTCCCATATTGAGTATCATTATGACGGTAACTGTTGCGTCGACTTCATTTTCGAAGAAATATGGGCCAAAGATTTTGTCAGAAGATGCCTCGCACCAACAGGTACACTTAACTGGAAGTAGTTATCACTGATAAATTTATCTCGGATTTTCTGTTGCCCAAAACCTGCAGTTTTGCTTGTTTACAAAGCCATTTAATTAAAAATGGGCTTCATCGCTCATTATTAAGTTTTGAATAAAATCGGGATATTTTTCAAATTTTTCTCGTAGCGAAATGGTAAAATCAAGCCGTTCTTGTCTGCCAGTCCTAATTTTTGCATAAGCTGAATTATATATGGGGACATTCTTAAAGTGGCAAAAAAATTTCGGCACGCACCTCCGCGATAGTTCCAGTTGTGTTGAACGTCTCATGTTGAACGGAATCGAGCTTACGGCATCTTGTTGCTGGAAATTTACAACCAAACGGTTTATTGTTGATAGAACGCACGTTAAAACAGCGTCGATAAGCACGCTCAAAATAAATGAACTTTGGTTTCCATAATAAAATTAAATTAATTTAATTCGTTGTTCTGTTGTGCATTCTTCCATTATTCCAAATTTCCCAAGCCTTCTTTGCAAAATTCTGAAAATAAAAATAAAAAAACATAATTTAAATAAAAGTTACTAAACATTCACACTAGAACGGATTTTTTGCACCACTCTGTATATATTATATAGTCAACTAAAAATTTCCCACTATTCGCTAATTTTCCAAAACGGTAAATTTGTGAAGTAAAGTGTTGATAACCAAGATTGTTTTTCTGGTACAATATGCACCATGATTGCACGGAAGTAGGAAAAAAGATATGCGGGTCCAGCACCATAGAAATAGTTTCTGGTACTAAGATCCTTCAGGTAGCTTTGTGGCAATATATTCAATAATAAACGAATAATTTATCAACTGCGCTAAAACGGCGGCTTTACGAACTAAAGCAGTATTGTCAAAATTGTGTTCTGACTCAATACCTTTCAAACGATATACAACCCGAGTATGTGGAACTAATAAAATGTCTGTAAAGCAATATCGTTGCGTTGACGTACAGCCCCCCAAAAGCTAATCAAAATTGGAAGAAGATTGACGAATTCAAATCACATACGCCATTCTTGGGATATCGATGATTCAAACGTCCAGGCAGCCGTACAAAGTTTTTTTTTTACTATTTTCGGCCCAACGGACCTTCAAAATGACTAGAAACTGATGGAGTCCTTCAAAGTGGAAATATGCCAGCCATAAACAGTTGATAGTGCAGAGTCCGAAATATCACTGCGCTCGTGGTACTGATAGTACAAAAACGCGATGATGGGAAAGTAGATAGACACGATTCGATGAAGGTTGGTGTCGGTAAAGTAGGTAATGGTAAAATTATTAAAAATATACCAGACGGAGATATTAGTTGAACCGACAGCGCTCGTAAAGTGCATCCGTTTTTATTTCGGCAGTGCGGAAGTCGATAATGTAACTTCTGCTTTTTGGAGTCGATATAAAATAACTAATGTATAAAACGTGTATGCTTTCCAGTCTAATCTCCTATATTTCACATTTATGACTACAATATCAGCCCCCATTTATCGGATTATTTGGTGCCAAAAATCATTTGCTACTCAGCTTTTATATAAATCTGCCTGGGAAACAGAGGTCATCTTTTCTATGATTAAGCTTTTGTCAGATGAACTCTAAAGATTATGCACTTTCCTAAACCAGCCTAATGGGTTTTGTTTTCTGCCGGACAACTGAAGCAGTATTTCTTTCAATCATCACAATTCTTGTGTGCCCATGAACAAAACATTGAAAGCTGTGACGACCATCGTCCACCAAATGTCCTTTCCATACACCTCCAGCAGATTTTTATTTTTCTTATTCAGTTACTTGTTCGATGTTGCATTGGGAAACTGGATCATTGCAAGCCGTTTCCTAGCGAATCAATTTTTCAACGACTACATTTAAATACGTCGATAATGCAGTTATATACCGAAATTTTCTTTAACTACCAATTTATTTAAAGGAGGCCGATAGAGCAGATTTTTTTCGGCCAAAATTGTTGATTTGTTTTAACAGATTACAAATTTATTGTTTCTTGTTTGGGTGCTCTGTGGGCCTTTTTGACTAGGGTTCCAGATTACACGTAATTTAACAGTATGACAATGGGTGAATTACGGATTTTTTGATTATTAGTCTTTTTTTTATAATTATCTATGCAATCTGTTCTGGGCCCGAAGCATTACCAACTCCTTCGCGGTTCGGTTTAACATCCTAACTTACGCAGGGGTCCGATTTACATATAACCAACTGCACATTGTATTGATCCATGCTAGTCCATAGTACTAGCATGGAAGATGAGTCCGGCCATGAGTTCTGCCCTCCGACAGGGGATCATAGTTGTGTTCATTTACATCACAGACCGTAATCTGATGATGAAAAATCCCTTTTGTATCCTAAAGCTTTAACCACTGTGCCATTTGGTCGGTGATTATTTGTTCATAAAACAGGTCCGTTCTGAAGGCGTATGATGTTGTCTCCAACATTGACGACGACTCTAAAGGATTTTAATGCTTAAATTCATGATTTCGTTGTCCGAGATTGATAGCAGGCATAACTATGTCACGACGCGAGTTCGACCGGCAGATTCAGGATGTGTTTCGTTGGTCCTGCTGAACAACCATTTTAAACGTGGTGGCATGGTTTCGTCTTTGATGAGAACCAATTGATCGATGGCAAGATTGTTGATGGCTTTCAACCACTGGGCGAAGCTAAATGGCGAAAAAGATATTCCGACATTCTTTGAACCTGCTGTGATTGGTGGCTCTCTGAGTAGGATTTGACCTAGGGTGAGGCAGGCAAGTCGTGTGGATCTTTCGACATAGGACACAGAGGTTACGAATAACACGATATACGATGAGACACTTCACAACAGATGCTAACTCGTAGTTGTGCGATGACGAAAATACCCGATGCATTTGTGTGCATTACAGCGCATCAAGAGTTTGACGCTCAGCATCCAATAGAACCTCGGTGGATTAGCCAACATCAGTTACGAACCACCCTTTAGGTTTGTGCAATGCTCCTTAAAATACAATTTGTGATAACGATTTGTTGAGTTCCCCTCTGACGCGTACTATATCCAATCCAAAGGATTCGGCTACCAAAGTGCGATTTTTTCTAATAATTGTTATTCGGATTGGCATCAAAATACTAGGTCAACACAGTCGAAATACACAGTAGAACGCAAGTGAACAATAGAACTCCGTTACAGTCATGAAATTGGGATTCCTTTATGGGAATGTGGCAACGCTTGGGCGTCGCTGTTGCATTTATAGTTTACAGAAAACCGTACTTTGCGACCGAACTGTAAGCCTACGAAAATCTATCATCCGTTTCGAGTGATTTATCCAGCAATCGATTCTCATAACTTCCGACGATCATAAACCCTATCGATATGTGAGTAATTTTTTAACGAGTAATTATGGACTAGCTTGAGAAGCTGTTGACTGTTCGACGACCGTTTCCGAAATTCGAAACCGTTTCGCTGATAGTCTCTATGTTCGGAATCAGACTCTGTCGATAAATTTGTTTGATATCTGGAACGAAAACGAATTTGTGTTTGCGACACCGGTTTATTATTTCGAAGCTGCTGTGTTCTCTACTTGTTAGCATAGAGGTGGAATAATATGTTCATTCCTTTCAAATTTTCAAGCCATTTAGTAGTTACTAACTTAGTGATACACTGCCATTGGACTAATATCGCTCACAGTTTAAGTCATCATGTTTTAATTCTTGAAGTAGGGTAAGGTTTTCAATTTCGCAAAATGGCCTGTGGGTGTTGTTGTTGATGTCATAATCCTTGATAGTCGCCGTGAGACTCCATATTTCATTGGTTACCGCGTGTGCCACCTTGCCATACAGGATGTATCCGAATTTCGTGTTTTAGGCGAACGATTAGCCATTGATACTGGTGAAGCAGTCATCCTTTTGAAGCAGTCCAATGATATGAGCTCCGCGCGGAATGTCTATATTATCGGAACGATAACAATGGAGGTCAGCAAGTCCCAAATGATACACGTGTGGTACTTCGAAATATGCAGTAGCAGGTGGCACTTCGAAATATCAAGAAACGTGACATGTTTTTATGGCACAGATATATTCTTATATAATTTGCTTGTGACGAATTAGACTTCGTTCGAGGCATGTAAATCAACCAATCATTGGCTGCCATCGTGCATTCAGATAATCAATGAAATCTTGTCACGATGGATATTGCGCTCGATAATAATGTTGATCATTGTAAAATTCAACGCCATTTTACAATGATGCATGCTTACACACTTAAGCAACAGCGCATTTTCAGTTAGGTTAGCCTTCCACACTGGAACCTCTATTCGAGGCAAACGAGTGTCGGGCGATTTCCGTGCGGTAGCAGATTTAACGGTGTTTGGTGGGAATGCAGTGCATTCGCTGGGTATTTCGTGAATCGCCAACAACGCTTATTTTTGTAAACAATAACCTCAAACGAAAAATTCTAATGTTATCCGATATCACAAAAATTTCACTTGTATGTGAGCTCATTTTTCTTTCGTAAGTAGACCCTTATTGATCGCCTTTCGGTCTGGAAAACGTTGGCAAAATAGTTTTAACAAACGGAAAGCAATATTATCACGTTTCTCATCTACATTGTGGTTACCAAATTGTATTAAAATTATGACGAAATGTATATTGGCATGCAAATGAACCCCAAGAAGGTCATTCAAAATGTCAAAGTTATTATTTATACGTTTGGCATTGTTTTACAAAGTAAAAATAAGCCGCTGTTGCAAATAGCAAATCAAAATGAAACTAATGACGTTGGGCGAAATGCGATCAAATTTTTGACAACGCTCGCAAAATTCTACGAAATCAAAATTAGAATTCAAGCTATATAATTAGCAAATTCACGCACATATTTCTGAGTAACGCATATATCGAATGAATGACATAATCCCATCTCGATTAATTCAGATTTGAGTAAAGTGAACTAACAGGTTTATCAATTAGTTGGCATCGAGCGTTCTGCACACTACAACAAGGAACTGGTCCGTCGAATGAAATGCGCGCTTTTTTATCGCGCTTTATTTTTTAAGTGTTGTGTTTCTGACATTATAGAGATATAGGAAGAGGAACTTGAATTTCTAAATTTATTAGTAAGTATAGTGATGAAGCAAATAATTTGGAATCAACTAAATATTCGTTGTGACGTCAATCAATATTGTTTGGATGGTGGTGACCTTAGACTATACAACATATAACAGTCAGGTGCTTATGCGGAAAAATGCTGGAGTATTTTCATCATGGTTATGAACCGTACGAGTTACAATAAAATGAACTCGCTTCCACTATTAAAATGGAATGGATAATCGGAACATATTAGCAGTCAGTTAAAAAAAATTATTTATTTATCACTGACCACTGACTTTAAAAATTAATATTGACGAAGCCTTGTTAATTTGTATATAAATATATTTTTCAGGTTAACTACGTATAAATGAACACATTCTACATTTTCGCTATATCGCCAAGGTCGTTAGTCATTTTTAAGCATTTTCGAAGATCCCATTGAAATTTAGTCAAGTTTAGTCACCTTTTGAGAATCCAATTCTAGAAATCACAAGCTTTAGTTATCTTTTCTTGTTTAGGTTCTCGGAAAGCTAATAAGTCGCTATTGGTAAATTCGTTAACTCTTTGGCAAAGTATCAAAGTATAATAAAGTAATATGTAAACTAATAGTTAAAATAGTCCGTGAAAAATAACGTTTTACATATCAGAATAATTTTTAAAAAAATCAAAATTAAGTTAAATTTGTGAACATTCCATAAATAATTACTTTTTTTAGGAGCAAGAGTTTAAATCGTAGACCTTAGCCATTTTGCTTATTATTTCAAATACATTGTTATTGTAAACCATCGACATTAACAGATCTTCTTTCCACGTTTTTTTTGGCTTGAACGATTTTGATAATATTTGACAAGGCATGAGGATGGTCCTTCATGTTGCAGCATGTTGTGTAACGCTGCTTGATGTTGCACAATGTAACATTACGTTGCACTATGTTGTGAGATGGTGCACCACGTTGCTTGACGTTGTATCTTGTTGAGGGATGTTGTGTGATGTTCCACTGTGTGCGTCATATTGCAAAATGTGTTGTAATGTTGCACCATCGTGCGCGATTTTGACTCATAAAGCATGATGTTGTTTCGTGTTTGGTCTCGTGGTTTACGTTAATTACGAGATAATATCTGACAGTATGTTCCATCGGTTGCTAATAATCGATTGTGATGAGCTCTTAATTCGGTAAAATTGGTTTAACGAGATCTTAATTGAGATTCGTATACTTATCTATTTAAAAAAAATCGGCTTCAACGATTATGATGATCGTTCTCCGGTTCAACCGCTATATTGCGTATTGCTCCACAATACAGCTATGCCATTTCTCAATCGAAGGTGATAGAACTTAGATTACATAATGAAATTGAGGTTTAATTTAAATTTTGGACATGACTCTGGGAAATTGTTTTAAATTGACAATTAACCTAAGCCATTTCTTAACCGACTGGGATACAACTCTGTTTGTGTGTTAAACATGAGTTTAAGAATGAGTTGCTTATGTGAACTTGGATGGAACGAAGACCGGTTTCAAACGAATATTATGGAACTCGGTTGCTATTATGAAAAGAAACAATTTGATTGAAACGAAATTCCGGGTTCTTTAAATTTATTAGAACTAAGCCGTTGCTTAACCAAGAATGGCTTAATACCTACTTTCTTATACAAATTTAAAGTAAGTATAGTATTTATGGAAATTTTCGACCTCGAAATTTTAGAAAATTTACAAAAAAAGTGGTTTTCGAGGTGGCGTCTGTTTGTCGGCGTGTGTTCTCTCTACAGCCCAGGCAGATTGATTGATTTGGATGAAACTTCGGAAATCGGTCGATCGGAAATTGATTGATTGATTGATTGATTTTGAATGTACGACCAAGTTCTTAGGCTTGAGTTCCCGGATGACGCCGGGTCCACCGTACACCCTTTTTTACACATAACAAAACCGAAGGATTGGATAGGTTAGTTAAGTGGGACAGAATCGGCCCGGTTACAGACACCTAGGTATAGCCGATAGTTAGTAACACAAAGACAACACAATTCTAATCTACTAGATGAAGGATAAAGGCTTAATAGGTTAATGGATAACGATGGTATTGGTCTTCAACAATTGCTTCTTTAAAACGGCAACCTAAGAAAAAATATTATTATTTCACATGCATCTGGAATTTTCCTGAAATTTAATTCTATTAATACTTTTCGGCTACCTAACCAAAATTGGTTGACTCGACCCGTTACAGACACCTATGTAAAATCGTTAGTAATAAAATGACAACACAATTCTAAACTACACAATCAGCAATTACAATGAAGCATTAATTCACAAGTATCTGTAAATTTCCTGAAATTTAATTCTGCAACTCCGCAACTTACAGTAGAATTTCCTGAAACCAAAGTTATTTGAACTATATTCAAAATAACTCTAAAATTCATTAGTATATTTAGGACAATATATATACAATATAATAAAATTATACTTGAATAAAATAAATGTAAAGTAACGATTAGTATTAACTAAATTAATTTGGTTCTCATAAAACAAATAAAATAAATCGAATCCAGGAAAGGCACGCACGGCCTTCCTAACTTCTAAGCTAATCTGGAATCTGTAAGGTAATGTATTAATAATGAATGTTTTTCACAGCTTTAGAATCCCCAATACCTAAACAAATTTAACCAAAATTAAATAAAACTATTAAAGTAATCAGGAATCTGTAAGATAACAGAATTAATAATAAGTAGCTAGCACATCTGTAGGATCCATGATAATCAAATAACCCAATTATATGGTTCAATGCTTTAATTATAAAGTAAATAAATCAGAAAATATTAAATTAATCTACGATAGTTAACTATTGTATATATATATATACATATACACGCACATATACACATACATATACATATATATACATATATACATATATATACACATATATATATATATATATATATATATATATATATATATATATATATATATATACATATACATACACATACATACACATATACATACATACACATACATAAATACATACACATACACACACACATATATATATATATATACAACAGCATTAAATAAATTATAAATTATATAATCGACATATGTCGATAATTATTTGTCCAACCTAGAACAAGTTAACCAAAACCTTTACCAATTTACAGTCTTCCAAATAATCTAGAAAAAAATTTAATTAAAAAGTGCATGATCCCGAAAAACTATCTACATATAGCAAATTTGACTGCATTTCAAATGTACTCCGTAGCTTCCATGTAATTCCAAATATTCAAATATTCGCGGAAATAGCAAAGTTATAAAGTTAAGCCAACAATTCCAATTCGATCACAGCCGCCTACCTCTACATGTCCGAAACTAGAGTTCCAAAATTCGTTAAATTATTATTTTCACGTTCAAAACAAGAATAATAAGAAATTTAAGAAATTTAATTTAATTTTACACTAAACCTAAAATTCAAATTAATAAATTATTAATTTATACTTCTACAAGGATCTGTATATATGAATGCGATAATACGTTTTCCGCGGAACCAATCTACCGTGTAAATCGGAGGATGGGTGTATATGAATGAATGAATTCATCTGTCAAGGAGAAAACGAAAAGTACAGAATAACCACGATCATGCTTGTTTAGTTTCTATCCAATGTCGTCATATATTTATCCCCTCAAAATTTTGTTTATGTATTTTATTTGTCTATTTCCTGTTTATTCTTTTTTAGTTGAAACTTGGAAGGGATAAATTATAAAACACTAAGCATGATCATAATAATCTATTCTCAGTTCTCACTCACGCAACAAGCGCAAAAACAAAAAATAGAAATGTATGTATCTATTTAATATACTAAACCAAACCATATAAATGAAATGGTATTTTATTTTACGCTCCTCTCTTAACACGTTTACGCAAATAGAAACAGTTAAATACATATTTTATATAATTAAAATTTATTTCGGAAAAATATGAATTAAAATAATGAAAAACACTTATCTTAGGCATCCATTGGAATCAAAAAAGTCATACATATTGAAGATTTACATACACTGCGTACGTTGCGTTCAAGCAACGGTATCAAAATACATATAAACGAAAACGTTATGTACATATTTTATACCATCACAAGCGCACCGTACACAGATTAAAATAAATATACAATACGTATAACTATTCACTTCACTTATTAAATTCACGCAAATTATTATTGAAATTATTATTTATTAAAATTATCAACTATATCAATATTATACTTTTTATTAGTTAATTAAAATACATTTAAAATAAATTATTTATTTATTTAAAGGAGAGACAAAAACACGTCCTTCCTCTACGACGATCAATCGCCGACCGGAAATCGGTCGATCGGAAATGCCGACTTTTTCGGTTTTTGAAATTGTTTGCAAATACTTTGAAATGTATAGCATTTGCGGAAAAATCGATTAAGAACAAATGAATTGTATATTAAATTTGCAAAAGAACCTTTTAAATCATTTTTCCAAAATTTAAGCGAATATGACGATCTTTGATAATAATATGTTATTTTTAGATCTCCACACACCCCAAACAAGTTAAGTGCCTAGCATAAAACTATATACGTAAGGTTTTCTGATCAATTCCAGCATATTCCAGATAAAGTTGGTGTAAATTGGTATACTGGAAGCGGTAGTTTGCATAGAAACTTGTTTGTTTATCCATTTAGTGTGTACTTTTTTCTGGAAAATCAGACCAACTTAATTTTTTTTACCACATTAGAGACGATGGAAGTTCCATACATTTAGTCAGCACTATTCTAGACCTTTCCATTGATTTGTGACATTTATTCTATATGACTAGCATAATTACACAGGTGCAATGCCTGAGAGACATTTGAAATGGAATGCTGCCATCTTTAAATCAGCTCTGGATTTTTCTATAGATCGGCTATCGTAAGCGATAATTTTCCAGCTGCTCACTTGTTTCAGCAATACTAGAAGCAGACGTTTTTTCCACGGAGCAATTCAATTGCTCGATGACACAATTGTCCACACCCAGGGGGCTGACCCCTTCAAAAATATTACAGAAATCTGCTCATTTTGCAAAATTATGGCTGCTTGAATTCGAGCATATCACTAACTCATTTAACACCTTTCCTAGACTCATTCCTGTGTAAAAATTTATAAAAAAATTAAATTGTATAAAAAAACTTTGTACTGGAGCCCCTAGACCCCGGGGGTTAGCCCTCGTTGTTCCAACTCAAAAATCTTCGCAGGCGTGCACACAACAACTCACCAAAGTTTCAGCACAATCGAATGAATGGTATAGGAACGCATATGGGACACACATAGATAGATAGATAAATGAATTAGCTATCAGCACCAACACGGTGGATTTATGAACTAGAGTGCAGATAACCAAAATTGTTGGTTTTATCAAGGCCTTCTAAAATATATGGCACATAGTTATATCGGAATGGTTTAAAATATATATTTGCTTCTAGTGCCACAAAGGTAGTTTTTAGGTATAAGGTGCTTCAACTATATTTCTGGCATTTTGTAAGACAATTTCAATGATATGCGACTCGAATATGGTCTATAATTAGGAATAATTAGCTACCAGTGCTAACTCAGTGGAATTGATCTCGATAGAGGCTGCAATAGAAATTTATGGTACTATAGGTTGGCATCGACATATGCAATACGCCGATGGTTCTACGTAAATCAGATATGTAACCGTTGTCTACTACGTAAGATAAGACGAGAAAAGCGAACCGGGAAAGAGTTGGAGCCGCTTCGGTCCCATAATAGATTGCAACGATTATTAACATACAAACAAACAATATACTAAATCACAGATAAATTTTGGTATTGTGTTATTTTGTTCACTTGGTCAAAACCCTTTCAAACAAGTATGTGCCACCAGCGCCATGACGGTCGTTTTGAGTGCTAAGATGCTTCAGCTAAATTTGCGACATTCTTAAAGGCCATTGCAATAATATGCAAGACAAATAAGTAGTATATAATAATAATTAATTAGCTAGCAGCGCCAAACGGTGAACTTGTGAACTAAAGTGCTGATACATAATAGTTAGCCTCCAAAGGCCTTTTAAACCAAGTACCACATGATTATACTTGGATGAGAAAAATGAAACTGCTTCCAGGGTAGTTTTTAGTACTGCTTTGTGTTTAGCTAACATTCTTCAAAACCTTTCCAACGGTATACGACAAGTAGATTCTTTAAGAAACGAATAATTTTTCAATGCGCCTGCACGATAGATTTATGAACTAAAGTGGATTTGTCAAAATTATTATCTGATCCAAGTCCTTTTAAACGATATACTACTCGAATGATAAAACATACTGTAAAGCCATATAGTGGTGTCGGGTGATTTTTTGAGTGATTTGCTATTGCAGGTACCACACTACATTGACGTCAAGTACAACAAGTCAATTTTCGAAATTAACAATAGAAGAAATTGGGCAGTAAAAAATTTATTATTGAGAATACATTTTTTCCAGATTTTTTGACCCTGGGTCATTTTCACAGAGACTAATAAAATTTTCCGTTTGGTTAAATTTTAGGTAAATTTATGTGGCTCTCACCTATCACTATTAGATTTATAGTAATCACCGTAACCACGATATATAAAATACAGGTTATCCTCGAAATCCCTGATTTTGAAATCCCGAGAATCAATAACTCGGAAATTAAAACCCCGGAAGCCACTAACTCAGAATTCGAAATCCCAGAAACGATTATCCCGAAAATTAAAATCCCGGATCCTAGCAAAGTTCCGGATTTCAATATATCCATTTGAAAGAGAACGAATTGAGTGGTATTCGCAACGACGTGCTGTTTTATTGGCTAAACTCGACTATTTCTTAACATTCGATTGTTAAATTTGGTAATTAGATCAGGATTGGTATTATAACGGGTGATTTTTTAAGAGCTTGAGAACTTTTTTTTAAAAAAAACGCATAAAATTTGCAAAATCTCATCGGTTCTTTATTTGAAACGTTAGATTGGTCCATGACATTTACTTTTTGAAGATAATTTCATTTAAATGTTGACCGCGGCTGCGTCTTAGGTGGTCCATTCGGAAAGTCCAATTTTGGGCAACTTTTTCGAGCATTTCGGCCGGAATAGCCCGAATTTCTTCGGAAATGTTGTCTTCCAAAACTGGAATAGTTGCTGGCTTATTTCTGTAGACTTTAGACTTGACGTAGCCCCACAAAAAATAGTCTAAAGGCGTCAAATCGCATGATCTTGGTGCCCAACTTACCGGGCCATTTCTTGAGATGAATTGTTCTCCGAAGTTTTCCCTCAAAATGGCCATAGAATCGCGAGCTGTGTGGCATGTAGCGCCATCTTGTTGAAACCACATGTCAACTAAGTTCAGTTCTTCCATTTTTGGCAACAAAAAGTTTGTTAGCATCGAACGATAGCGATCGCCATTCACCGTAACGTTGCGTCCAACAGCATCTTTGAAAAAATACGGTCCAATGATTCCACCAGCATACAAACCACACCAAACAGTGCATTTTTCGGGATGCAGGGGCAGTTCTTGAACGGCTTCTGGTTGCTCTTCACTCCAAATGCGGCAATTTTGCTTATTTACGTAGCCATTCAACCAGAAATGAGCCTCATCGCTGAACAAAATTTGTCGATAAAAAAGCGGATTTTCTGCCAACTTTTCTAGGGCCCATTCACTGAAAATTCGACGTTGTGGCAGATCGTTCGGCTTCAGTTCTTGCAGGAGCTGTATTTTATACGGTTTTACACCAAGATCTTTGCGTAAAATCTTCCATGTCGTCGAATAACACAAACCCAATTGCTGCGAACGGCGACGAATCGACATTTCACGGTCTTCAGCAACACTCTCAGAAACAGACGCAATATTCTCTTCTGTACGCACTGTACGCATTCGTGTGGTTGGTTTAATGTCCAATAAAGTAAACTGAGTGCGAAACTTGGTCACAATCGCATTAATTGTTTGCTCACTTGGTCGATTATGTAGACCATAAATCGGACGTAAATCGCGAAACACTTTTCGAACCGAACACTGATTTTTGTAATATAATTCAATTATTTGCAAGCGTTGCTCGTTAGTAAGTCTATTCATTATGAAATGTCAAAGCATACTGAGCATCTTTCTCTTTGACACCTTGTCTGAAATCCCGCGTGATCTGTCAAATACTAATGCATGAAAATCCTAACCACAAAAAAATCACCCTTTATAACATGAACTTTGAATGTAGTTCTAGATATGGCCATGCTGAACCGTGGTAGTTTCTTAACAGTTTTTAGTCGCATCTGTATTGTGTGATGCGTCTATTCTTATGTTAGACGATATTTAGAAAATTTCAGAATTTGAACCTTAATGATTAAGTTTGGCCATTTCTTAACCAATTAAATTGATATTGTTCTGGAATTTACTAAATACTGAAATATGACCCAACTAAATGAATCTTGACTAGTTTTTAGATAAGTATTGTAACACAAATTGTTTACAAAGTTCTAAAATTTGGTTATGCTGAATGTAATTCGGCAATTTTTAATCCTTTGTTTTCATAATCGATTTGAAAATGAGTTTTTAGCAAACGTCAATAATTTGTTATTTTATAATCAGAAGTATATTTTTGCTCTATACGTGAAGACCTTTGTGAAAGTTAGCGCCAGTAAAATAAAAGTGTAATCATGAAAGAAGAACAGGGAACTGTGTAAATAATGGAATTTAAAAATACTGAATCCATCAAAATTCCGTAGGCTCTACAAGCGCAGAATGCTTCAATTAAAAAGAAGTAGAGTTTTTAACTCATCCAGAATTTAAAAAATCACAATGATGAAAATCAGGAATTCTTGCCGTTTCCGGCAGCCGGAGAATCGTATCATGTTTAGCTAATTTATCCCCCATATGGTTTAAGGCGTCTGAATGAAAAAGGAGCCAGACTAACTAGAACTAGGAATGCTCATTCATCTCCTTAAAAGTGCCCATTCTTAGCACTCTGTAGATCATTTCATGTTTAGAGAACATGATCACCCACTCGTCTCACATAAGTCTTACATAAGTTAGTCTTACAATGGTAACGTCAGTGTACGGTAGCTCCCTTGTTTCCCGTTCTCAAATGTTTGGCTTCCTATTCAACCTACCATCCAATATAGTGCCTGGAAATTTTCCTTTATAGGTAAAACTGAGTTTTGTAGCCGATAGTGCCGTTCAAAGTAAAATGACCAACTGTTTGAAATTTTACCAATGGGTTCTAGTTTTCAAAACTTCTTGTCAAGTGAGAAAATCTCGAGGAAAAGTTCCTAAATGAGAACTCAAGACAGAAAAGACCAAAGCGACAAAAAGACCAAAATTGACATTTAATTGTATTTTAAGTGGTTCGAGAAGTAAAAACGTCTTCGTAATAGAACGAACGTAATAGAACAGAGAAAATTTGTCCCCGCCAACCAACTATGGCCATGAGAAGCAGAAAACTCAAAGAAAACTAGATTTTTTGGTATACTGCTTCAGGATGAGAAAAAATATCTCATTCTGAAACCAAATTGTACATCATGGTTAGGCATGACACATTACAACGAAATCATTGTTTGTCGAAACTATAGTTGTGAAACCAGTAGCGTGTCTATAGTATTAGAGAACCTTCTATGTTATCTCATAAAAATCTCCAAAGTTTTCTTTGCTCCTTCCTTAGTTGCCTTTTTTACATTCTTAGGTTCACCTTCTATGAGAATGCCCAGTGTTCTTTAGACATACTTTCTCAGCCCAATCATGGATTCTTGCCTAAGAAATAGATTTCGATTTTACCAGTCTCAGAAGGGGCGCTGTCGAGGCAGTTTCGGTGAGATATAGGTTAATTAGACTTATTCGAAGCATCCTGTATTGTTTTATTCACCAACCTCCGTGATTAACCTCTTTCATAGCCCATTACACTATACCTGCATGAAGGCTCTGCGCCTCAGCAATGTGCTGTGCAGCAACACAAGAAGCAGAAAGCAGTTAATTAGGTTATGTTTGGTTGTGGATTTTAACCAATTTTCATTTCAATCTTTATTCAAAAAATCGATCACAGGGTGTTAAAAGGGTGTTGTCGAGCAATAATAGGTAGTTAATTAAAAACAGGTCGTTGGTTTTGCTTTTCCTATATTTGTAACTCTTTGAGTTCATTTAATAAACGCTTCGCCAGGGTCTGAAATAATAATAATTCTGTAATAATGTAATTGTACTGGCGTAATATTTTCCTACTAGTCTCAGATGAAAACAAATTTTTATAGGATTATCTTCAGGTTTCAGTTTATAGGCTCCAAATTAAAATATTTACGAACATTAATAAAATCTCCAAATTTTTTATCATTTGATAGTAAGTCATTTCAAACGTTCATTTTCGTCAAAAGGCGAATTTTGACTTATGTGCGTTTAGATGAACTCTGAAAATATTTATGTGCGTAACACTTATATCAATTAACGTGATTATGCTAAGTTTACAAAAAAATACAAATATTTCGGTGTAATAGCAAATTTTTTGCATTGCCATATGGATCACGTTGCTGAATCGAATGTGCCTGTCTGGTGGAAATTTTTATGTTGTTTTAAACGAACGAAAAGAGGCATATGTAGTGTCGTAATTTATAAAATTACAGCAGCTTTATTTATTATCAATCAAGGTGATTTCTAATCTGGAATTTTATTTTATTTTATTTACAGTAATGGACGAGAGGCGCGAAATCGTGCCGAAAAAAATCGACGGGACAAGCTAAATAGTTCAATACAAGAACTATCAAATATGGTGCCACACGTGGCCGAGTCACAGCGAAGGGTTGATAAAACGGCAATATTACGTTATGCAGCTCACTGGCTTAGGATAAATTATAGTAAGTAATTTTAACTTTATAAAGGGTGTTTTTTTAAGAGGTTGCCGATTTTTTTTTTGAATAAAACACATATAAAATTATGAAATGACCAAAATTTTTTTTTATTTGGTAGATAATTTTTTGGCATTTAACATTTAAACACAATTTCTGGCATATGGCTACCACGACTATTTTTCACAAATGTCATTCTGGAGGTCCAATTTTCCAGCACTTTTTCAAGCATTTGAGGGCGTATGTCAGCAATGACACGTTGAATATTGGTTTCCAAAGCGTCAATCGATTGAGGTTTATCCACATAAACCAATGACTTCACGTATCCCCACAAAAAGTAATCGAGTGGCGTCAAATCGCACGAACGCGGAGGCCAATTCACCGGACCATTTCTCGAAATAATGTTGTCGTTGAAAGTTTCTTTCAATAAGTCGATTGTTTCACGTGCTGTATGGCAAGTGGCACCATCTTGTTGAAACCACATTTCATTCATATCCATATCTTCAAGATTTGACAACAAAAACTCATTTAACATGGTTCTGTATCGATTTCCATTCACGGTAACGCGTCGTCCTTCCTCATTTTTAAAGAAATATGGACCGATGATCCCACCAGCCCATAGACCGCACCAAACAGTACATTTATCAGGATGCATTGGTAATTCTAGAACGGCGTGTGGATTATCTTTGCTCCAAATGCGACAATTTTGTTTGTTGACGTATCCATTTAACCAAAAATGCGCCTCATCACTGAAGAGAATTTTACGGTAAAAAAATGGATCTTCGTTCAATTGATTTAACGACCAATCACTGAATTCACGGCGCAAACGATGGTCGTGTGGCTTTAATTCTTGCACCAATTGAATTTTGTATGGCACCAAACCCAAATCTTTACGTAAAATTTTCCATAAAGTCGATGGACAAAGTCCAATTTGCTGAGCACGACGACGAATCGATAAATTGTCGTTTTCTTCGACACTGGCCTCAACGACAGCAATATTTTCTTCTGTACGAACTCTTCTCATTCTTGTCGGTGGCTTGGCATCCAAAAGAGTGAATGTAGACCGAAATTTGGTAATTACGTTCTTTATGGTGGTCTCTGACGGACGATTATGTGCACCATAAAATTCACGAAGTGCTCTATAAACATTTTTAATTGAACACTGATTTTGAAAATAAATTTCCACGATTTGAAAACGTTGTTCTGGAGTTAACCTATTCATAATGATTTGCCAAACAATACTGAGTAGAAATGCCACTTTGAGCTGTCAAAACAACTGTCATAAAATAAAACGACATCTATCGGAAAAACAAACCTCCTAAAAAAACACCCGTTATTTAACTGCTCCGCACGTTGAAAATTAATTCGTTACAACAATAATGAACGATTTTATGTTTTCTATAGTTTCGGTATTTTCGGTAATTACCAATAATCGATTTTTTCTTTAGCTGAGTATTTCACCCTAGTACAGCGCTTAAGCAAACATACGTTTATCCTGACATTATTTGCCTTGAAGCGCTTTATTTATATAATGTGAGTTCTGCGAATCGGTTGGAATACAAAAACTCAGAAATATTTTACCAAAATCAATATACAAATTTCAGATGAATTTCTTAAATCGACATTATTATTTTCTTATTCCTGTAAAATGCCATTAAAAATTGTCCTTGAAAGTATTTCAGTACGCACATTATAAGTTCACGGTAACGCTTTACATGCTGAATGTTGTTCCGTGGTCGTTCCTTCCATTTGAGGTTGAGTAAAAATGAGAAGGTGCTGCCAATAATACAGACTTGTTTTAAACGATAATCAGCCTTTTAACACGTAATCTACATAACTAGCTCAATTTACTCTTCGAATTGTTTTGTCGAACGATAACATGGCTGACAACCACATCGCCGATAAGCACATTACCAACCATTGAATCAATAGATGAGGGACTATTCTGGGGTACTTCGATGCAGGAAAATTGATTTTTGCGCTTTAATCAGGCGTCGCATCAGGCATACTCTCTTAATGTATCACAAAACACCCGAACTTTACTATCTTTTTACATCCTCTCTGGTGGGATTGTCAGTTGAACGATCAAACGAAGACTGAACAGCATATTCGGGGGTTTTATTGGTCTCCGTTGCTTAAGATAGATGATTGTTCTAAAGCTTTAAAGCTCAGGTTTCATGTCAAGAGAATATCTCCAAGGCTTGAGTGGGCGGGTTCCGGAGTGCTCTCTGATGCGCAGGATAACTGTTTGCTGTAATTTCATCACAAATTTTATGGAACATTTAGAGTCGGCCTCCAGACGGTAATCCTCTCATAGTACTATAATGGCTGTCTGTACGTTTTTCAATATATTAGGATTTCAGCTTAGTTTGCTGTCTAAAACAAGACCCAAGTTTTATTTTCCTTTCTGCTTTATCTGAGAAGGTTTTAAGCTGATCATTATAGAGCTAAGGATTAACTCAGCCTTGTGTGAATTGATACTCAAAGACCAGTTCCGGTTGTATAGTAAGCTGACCGCGCTTTGCATGGATTCACTTAGAGTGCTAGGATATTTATTCCTGACACCGATATGGGAATATCATTCGCGATGCAACCACTCGAAAAAAACGAACCCAGGTTCAGTAACAGGTCCTTAATAACCGGATTTCTTAGACGGAGAAATGATACCCTGCTCTTAAAGATGTTAATGGAGAATTCCTTGTACCTGAAACTCACAATAGATCAAATAAAAAAATGGAGCACAGTTTTCACAGATTTATCCTTACAATACACTGTTGAGATTTTGACAGTTTATTTGGTTCGAAAGAGCTTCTGATTTAAGTTCTATTTGTCTTTCTAAGATTACAATGAACGCTGTTTCTCGCCTTAGGTATATATATAACCTTTTTCTTATTTTTTCTTAGAAATGTGACAAAGTTCCAGGTTCAAGGCTCCTGTCGAATTAAGTGGCTTAAAGCTGTGTATTAACCACAGAATTGCCCTCCTATTTATTATCTTTCCTGACTTTCAAGCCTGGGATACTAGTGGCTCCCGGCCAACGAATCTTTATTTACTACCCGCACTCGGTCTTTGGCTCTTCCAACTTGACTATCTTCCAGTTGGTATTTCTGGATTGCTCATCTGTAACATTTTAAGTATGTATCTTCCATGGACCGCTTGGTTTCACTGGAATTTTGTCTGTGCCCTGATTCTACGTGGAACATATACTTTAGCAACAACCTGCAATATGGCTCCAGACTATACCTCATCTAGGTTTTCTTCAGCCTTCAGTAGCTCTTCCTATTTAGAAAGCTACCGTTGGTCGCCCCAGTCTATCAACTTGAGTGGTTCCAATGCCATCCTTTACTCCAGTAGGATAGAAATTGAAGCTAGAACCATAAAAATAACTGCTTTTTTCTTTATTACAAATCCGTTGCAAAGTGTTAGTGTATTGTTCGTATTTTAACAAGCTATTGTTACGCACTCGAGTGAGACCAACATAGAACAGCGCTTCCCGATGTATCATTTTTCCAGATCACTTTTTTCTATTTCTGTGTTTTGTTCTTATACAATGGCGACGTCTGCTTTAATTACATGTCCCAATGTGTCCGTTACCCCTGACCTTGAACGGTATGTTATTAGGAAATTTCAGAGCAACAAGTCCATAGTGATGACAATAATTGATTTTCAGTTTCTCTAAAAGAAAAGTAATATTAGTTCGATGGCAAGCTATTGAGGTCACCAAAAGTATTGCAAATTGAGTCCAATTATCCGGGAAGGTAACAATAATGCCCATTTAACATTTTCACTCATACGCATAATTTATATTCAGTAATTCGTAACAAGTTTGCCACCCTGGTCTGGAAGTCCCAATTGAGCTGGTAAATGAGCAATATTACAAATTGCTTTATAACGTGAATACGATTTTTTGAATATGAACTATGGGTTTGAGTAAAACTCAATAATGGTCATTCACTAGCTCTGATAGCATCTGAAAGCTTCCTAACTAATGATGCTCATTTTTTGGTTTTAGGTGTTTTCCACTCTATTAGATGCCCTACTTTTGTCTTTTTGCGTGGTTTATCTTGTTTTAATCTCCCCGTTTTGATCAGACTCTGATGTTCGATGTAGGTAACGGCAATCTTTTCCACTTGTTTACAAAGTGTTTATATTGATTGTTGGTAATGTGGTTTGTTAACTTCTTAACGATACAATTCTTAGAGACGGCCTAGATGGCTTGTAGTTGCTGCAGTGTGGCTGAGGTCAATTTGGTCCTTGTTGCTAGAAATGCAGGTCTTGTTGTTTTAGTAGCTGGTACAGTGATTGTTCAATATATGAGTAAAGCCGGCTGTAGTCTTAAATTTTCCTGTCGGTCAATATTCCGAGATTATTGTCGGAAATGTAACCTGTTAAGTGTTGGTTATGGTGGTATTGATGATAAGGTTTTAGCCGATTCGCGCGATATATAGGTAACGGCCATGTGAATTGCTACGGTTGCTAGTAGGTGTCGGCTAAACTGTTGTTTTGTTGTTGTTTTGCATGTTCCTTCCTGCAATGTAGTTGTTGGTCAAGTGGCCGTGCCGCAAAATTTAATGTAGGTAATGTAACTAGGAAACAAACGGCAAATTTCCGTTTGTAAGTGCAGTTATTGGAAGTTTAGATATTTAAAATATCGAACCTTCATTAAAGGCGAATTGAGCAACATAATGCAAATGACTAGTCGATATTCGAGCCTACTCTGTTAGTTCGTTTCAAGACTATAACCAATTCGTTTCAATTTTATTGATTTTTTTTTATAGTTTGTCTTTTCTCAGAGCTCGAACTTGTAAAATGTACATCAAAAATCGAAACAAATAACAAAATCATGAAAACTTCATGATGAAAAGTAAATATGGATTATTTACAACAAATTGCTTACAATAAGTTTTAAACCCAAACATTTTAGTTTAAGGTTTCTAATACAGAAAATAGCTTTGTTCGTGGAAATTGTGTTCTCATAAGAACAAATGGCAAAAATTCATAACAAAAAATATAACTTAAGAACAAATTACCGACTTTAACGCCTCTGTCAAGTACACGTAATTTCGGAAAATACCAGAAAATATATTTGGAAAACTTCTGAGAAATCCCAAATAATATAAAACGTACCCACTTGAATCCCACACTGAAACTACAATTTTGAGAGACGAGTACTAAGAATCCATTAAAACAAATTTTAAATTATGTTGCTAATATGTTGCTTAATCAGAATTTCGTTCCGCTTCTATACACTGTTAACAGGTGCGTAAATTGGAATTTATGAAATGTCATTCAATAATTCCAGGTACAACTAATTTCAAATTGTAATATTAATATTAACATCTCACGAGGAAACAGAAGCCAAGGCAGATTCTTTAAACACATTAGCAAACAAATTTTTCTTGATGTATAATTTTGAATTTGTAAGAGAATTTTGATTAACCAGTGAATTTAATATCCTTTCTAGGTCAGAAGTACCACCGTTTATTCACTCACACATCACCTAGGGGACTGCTCCACTTTTCAGTCTAAATAAGTTTTAGCTTCCATTTGATATGTGTACACAAAGATTTTACTTTTAGTACTAAACTATTGTAACATTTTAGACGTGCTATTATATTTCCAGCAAACGTTGCAGAAAATCTAATAGAGTAGCCTAAAGGTTAGGAAATGCTTCACTGTATTTTTGCTTATTACAAAGCATATACCTAACCATTTTATTTCGAGATTCGTTTTAGTACTGGATATTTACTTCACAGCTAGACAAATATTTTGTGCGATGCTCATTTTGTACTAAACGTATAGGCTAAATTGTCCAGGTTGAGCAAGTCAACATTATTTGTTTTAGAATAAATTGAGCTTTATTTTAGTACACTAAGCTTTCTTTAGCATACATGAAAAATGTATCTTGCTCTATTTAGTACTAAAATTATGATAATAACAAAATAGGCTCAACACATATCGGAATAAAAATATTAGCAAAATTAGGCAAATAAAAATCAAATTATCAAATTTAGGCCTGTACAACCTACGTTTTAGTATCAGTCACTCCAGTGAAGTACTAAAATTCCATATTTTTGCCCGATAACATGCCACAATCATATGCTGTTACTATGGAGAACGGTTGGGAAAATTAAAAGAGTAAAATCCAAACTATTCATACTGCTCTATACGCACATATCTAAAGGATCGAAAAACCTGATGTGGTTTCAAAACGAGGAATACTATAAACAAGTATTTTTATTCCAAATTTGGTGAAACTTGGCATGCACATTCAAATAAGATTCTAATTTGATTTTTTGAAGTTCGATTGCAAAATAAATTTTTTTGGAATATGGCCAAATGGAGTGGAAATAAGTCATTCCGAACCATATCCGACCATATTGAAAAGTGGATTTGGTTAAATTGTAAACCTATCTGGAGGAAGTTCTGGAATGTAGCCAAGTGAAACTGAACTTTGCCAATTTGTGCCGCATTTTTATAGTATGTACTATGAAAGTTCTAGCATAAATTGATTTCTGCAGGCTATTCATGAATACTACAACGTAGAATGGAATTGAGAAAATTATCATCAAAAATTCATGATTTTACCTTCTAAAATAGTTTTTGACTTAGCGACTATTATTGTTATACTCTAAGGAAGAATTGATTTCTGTTAGTCTATAGTCCGAATACATTATATAGTGGAATAAAAATTTGTTAATTGAAAATTGCAGAACTTCACTCACAGGCCATGATAGATTACCAATTATATCGAACGCATATGCAATATCGTCATAATCTGTTGAAAATTGACTTACTTCCGTCCCGGTAGGCCATATTACAGAACTTCTTGCAAAACTAATTTTATAATCCCAGTGCTATGACTCGCACTCAATATCTCAATTGCAAGGTAATCTTTGGTCAGATTGCATTTTACTTTTATCATTTTAGAATTCTGGTTCCGGAGTTCCGGAAAATTTGGTTAGTTCCGTCCAAGTTGGCCTAAGGCTAGAAATGGTTCAAAATCATTATAGAGTCCAAATGCCTTAAATCACATTTCTGATGTGATCATAATTGGCTAAAAATTTGGCTGAGAAAGGTTTAAAACAGATTTTTGAATCTCATTTGGTACGATTATTTCAAATTACATTATAATTGAATGAGAATTGTTTTGAATTTTATTTCTGTCCCAGTTAGTCATAATCCAGAATTGCGCATCTATATCATCATAGTATTTTCAGACTATTGGCTTACTTCGTCTTTTTAGACAAATTTCAAAATTTCCTTGAAAGTTTATTTTGAGTCCCTAATTCTATCGCACAAACCTAATATCTTTCAGTATATCATAGTTCATGCCAATTACATCATTTAATGGAATGAAAATTCGGTCCGTTTCGTTTTACATAGTCATACTTCAGAATTTTGATCAAAGACCATTAAACATTATCAAAATGCGTTGTTTTCGCGCCCCTTGCCCATATTTCAGAAGTATCTCAAAAAATCATTATAGAATTCTTTTGACATTGCACGTACTTGATATATCAATTGTGATAACTCCTTCTTTGGCCAGATTTCAGAAATATCATTTTAGAAATCCATTTCGAACCATCATTAATATCATCAAAATTAAATGAAAATTCGCTTAGTCCCGTTCATGTAGGCCATAATTCAGAAATCATTCATAACTTGCTTCCGTCTTTCTCGATGATACTCCAGAATTGGTGCAAAAAATAAATTGTGCAATCTTACATCCAACAAACATACCAATTTTTATGATACGCGGAAAGAATTAATTTATAGCGTTGCTTTAGTTGGCCATATTTCACAACATCGCCCATAAATCATTTTAGTATCCCAATGCCATCGCATATACTCAATATCTGTATAATTGGATAAGAATTCACTTAGCTCCGTCCCACTTGCCTAATAAATACTCTAATATATTTTTTAAATGCCATATTATAACTTCAACCAGTTATGAGACAAGAATTTAAAATCTAATCGTCATTTTAGCACTACACATTTTTAGTACCAAAGCAGCAAAACAATTTTACTTCTAATAGAACGGCATGCCAATAAATAAAAAATTTCATTCAAGTGGCTAGTACTAAAATAAAGCTTCACTGGGCTAAATCCAACTAAGCTTTGTCCTATACAGCTGCACTCATTTATAGACTGTACTAAATTAGTACTTAATCTAAATGAACATAAATTAATATTTAAACGTTAGATTTAAATGTTGATCCAAATTTAGTAGTAGGCTTTATTTTGGTACTAAACTCTTGAACGAAATTATATATTTTCTTATTTCTGTTGTTTTAAGACTCGACATTAACCACACTAGATTAGTACTATATCTAGGATAAATTTAAGCCTGTGCTAAGTATAAACTAAATTAGTACCATAAAAAATTTGTATTCCTACTTATAAGAATTATCTTCGTTTGGTCCCAGCTAAATTGCTTCAGTATTAGACTTTCAAAAGCATCTTGTAAGACCTTGACCTTTAACCTTTTGTTAAACTAATCCTCGTTTAATTTTAGTTAAGACAACCTAATCTACCTATTTCGATTATCCAAATTTATTACCTATGTTTGGCAATAATAGCCATAATTCACGAAATGGTTAGATGTACATCCAAAAAAAATTGGATTTACGAAAATACAATCCAATTTTTAGTGCTGAAAGTTTGTACTAAAATAATGAAAGTTATATTTTAAGCTATATAATCGGCATAAATTAATATTTATATTTTTAAATGTGTAAACATACATGCACAAGAAAAAAAACGGACCAACTTTGAAAACAAAACCAACATCCGAAACTGGCTGTTGATTTTAAAAATTATAAATCCAAAATCCTAATTCACTTTTATCAATACAATTATTTGTGGTTAAACCAAATAAAACTAACTTTAGCACAAAAACTAAAAACATATTGTCATCTCTCATTAAACTAGTTATCCGTACTGTGGTACTTGTTAGGATATAACTCATTTTAAAATCCAAATACAACTAAAATCTAAACATCACATTAATCGGCCGATTCAATATGGTTTAGTACAGGTACTAAAATTTGGTATTTAAAAAATGTAAGTCTTTCGCCGCTATAGCCAAAAGAGCGTCGAATTCGCCACTGTTATGTTAGCGTTCGCTTATGATGATGCGGATAAAAAAATATAGGGATATTTTGTACTATACTCAAAACATTTTTATGGCCCCAAAAAGAGGGATTTTATTCAAAAAATTTTGGTTATTCACTTGGACATTTCGAACGCTCCAGAATTTCGTTGTTAAAAACTTAATAACACACACTTCTAGTATTTTTTTAAATATTTTAAAATTTTACATAAAACTTCTACCAGCATTTAAGATGATGAATAGTTATGTTACTAAATTTACTTTCAGTAGGAGTTTAGTCGCATTGACATGTGTCAGTTAATAGGTTCGGCTTGCCATGTAGGGCAATGCTTAGTTAGATTAAACCTAGTTAAGCTTTATTTTAGAACTAATGACTTGAATGGGAATATATTATATTTATTTCATATTAAATTGAATTTTTTATTCATTTATGATTTATTATGTGTACTAATTTAGTACTAAAACTAAGCTAAATTTAATATTGCTCGATTCTAGGGGAATTTGTCTCATTAGTACTAAACACTTGAATGAACTTTTATTTATTTGCATTCTAATTTTTTATATGTCAATTCTCAACATAAAGTTTAGTACTAACCCTATAGTATATTTAATGCCAGGATCAAAAATAAGCAAACATCTCCATTATGTTTGTTTCATTTTAACTATCCTTTAAATCTTTAGTTTAACATAATAATATCTCTGATTCGGCACCGCAGCAATATTTGTTTTGTATTTTTGGCAATAATTAAGTTAGACCAAATAAGCTTTATTTTAGTACAAAAAACTACTAAAAACGTATTGGTAGTGTGTGTTTAATCATATTAAACTGAAATTAGACCAATAATGTGTGGCATCTAGGAATAATTACCAAAATATTAAAGACATTTATAGGGCCGATGTCTTAATACTAGGTATGGTAAGTACCAAGTACTAAATTTAAATGTTTATGCTTATTTAGTTCTAATTATAGGCTAAATAGTAATCCTCGTGTAAACTTACAGTTTAACACTTTACTTTTTTTATTAAGCTATTATCGGGTTTAGGCATTATTAAACTTGCATCTTAGTACTAAGCTAGGCATTTGTAAATTACTCTTACTTCTTAGAGAGATCTTCGAGCTTAACTTTGAAATAAAATTTAAAGAACCTCATTTAAGGTCGACTCGATATATAACGATAAAATTTTAATAATATTTAAAATAATTCAAATAATAATAATTAATTTTATTTATTTTTCATTACAGTTTTTAATTCACTCAAACCGAATTTAAATGAAAATGGTGTCGATGCATTTCTCAAAATGATGGAAGGATTTTTTCTAACAGTTACCTGCCGCGGTGAAATTGTACTCGTTTCACATAGTATTGAAAGCCACCTAGGACATTGTGAAGTAAGTATTTGATGGTATCAGATGATGTCAGATTCACAGCCAGTATACGAGTAGTTGTTAGTTTGCTTAAATATTTATTTAATAAATATTTATTTAATTCGGAAAAACACAAATCGTGACAATTTTCCATATTTCTGATTTAATTCGTGATTTCGTGCCAATTATCAATTTTCTATGTTTGATATGTCGTCGGTTGTGTTTTTCCATGGTTGTGACTCGAACATATTTTCAAGATGAAAACAACACAAAACGCTAAGATAAATTTAAAGTATTAAAACTTGTGCATAATTTGAAAATGCACAAATACTACTTAGTTGCATTATAATAATTTATTATTTATTTATGAAAATGTAAATTAACATTAAATCTTAACCATTTTTTTTTTATTTTTTATTTTGCGCTTGCAGACTGATTTACTAGGACAAAGTATATTCAATTTTATTCACCCGGATGATCATGCATTAGTTAAAAAACAAATTGTGCCAACCGATGTAGATGCATTATTTGATGAGGATGAGGATGCACAGCCACGGACACAAGAGGAAGAGGAAAAAATTGATTCGATGTTGGCGAGTGATAAAAGAAATTTTACAATAAGGTTGGTGTATAGTTATTCAGATGATATTAGTTGTTTTTGTTTTCGGATGGTGATAAATAAAATATATAATTTTTTTTTTTTCATTTTATTAGGATGGCACGTGCTGGTTCACGGTCCGAGCCAACTACATACGAATTAGTCAAAATTACTGGTTATTTTCGGCGTGCTGATTCTGCCCCGCGTTGTGCTAAACCTAGTTCATCGTCCGCTGGATTTCAATTGATGCGGCGAACTAGGCTAAGGGATGATGGTGTTTCATTACACACAGTTCGGGGGAATGATATTGTAAGTGTTTTGAAAATATTTTGTTTGAAATTATTGATTGTTGGCAGAATTTTCGAAAAAACATCATTTTCGTTTCTTCGACTTAATGGAATCATCAAATTTAAATTTTTACAGAACACGAAATTCCGTCAAATTTAGAATGTATCACTAAGGAGATGGTCAAAATTTCGGGTTTTTATCAAAATTTGTGAACAAATATGAATGGGAGGCTACTGGGAAATGACAAATTTTGAATGGAATTAAACCGTTTCCCTATAACATTTTCCCCATAATACGAACTTCTTTATACGTAGCCGATAAGGAAAATGCTTTCTGTATAGCCCATTATTGTATCAACTGCAGAAATTAGTGCTAAAAAAGTGTGAATTTGATTTTTTTGGCAACTTTAGATACTTTCAAAAGTTTGGAAAAGACGAGGAAGATGATTCAAAGGGCTATTGTTAGGAAGACGACTTTAATGTCATTCACTTCATGTTTCAAAGCCCCAATTACACAGCGAGTTAAGGTCATTATCTTATCTTGAAAAGCAGTAGAAAAAAAACGAGATCTATCAGAAGAAAATGCCGGCGGTTTGGACAGTCCACTAAAACATTGAGACTGATTGATAAAAGTTCAATTCAGGCGAAAGTTATCCATTAACTGCCTATTTAGAAATGAAATACTCTGGATAACTTCTAAAATATTTAGTTTGACGAAAAAAAACCAAACTTATGATGTGTGATATATCATTTGAAAAGTATTTCAATTCGTCAAGCACACAATGGTACGTGGTGGTGTGAGGTAAAAATGCGTTAAACTGTTACTAAAATTTATCGAGAAAATAATAGTTATTTGACCCCTGTCAATTGTCGAAAACGTTATTCTCCATAGCTTACTGAAGACTGGATAATCACGTCGAGTATGATATTGAAATCATATATTTTTACGTTTGAGTCACGTCGGTTGCGACTACGGGTGAAATTAAAAAAAAAATAAGAAAATAGTACAATAGGTATCTTTAAAATAATTTATTTTTAGTCACAAAATTGCCAACAATAAAGAGACCCTGTCCTGTAGCTTTTGATGGAAGTTTTATTGTCATCAACTCGTTAATTAATTTTTCGAAGCTAGTTGTTCGCTTTCTCGCTCCATCTAAAATTTTGAAATAATTATAATCCCCAATACCTAAACAACGTCTTTCATTGTGTAATAAAGGCCTGAAAGAGAAACATTTTGTGTCATCCAAATGACGTTTCTCATTTTTTGTCCGTGTTATCCGATGTGTCTGAATTGTCCTATATCGATTGTTCCATATTGGCCGCGACATGTCGCAAGTGTCGTTTGGAGAGTGATTGCGTTCTCCACAATTGTTGTTCCAAAAACATTGCAAAGATCTGCTTGATCCTTTTAGATAATTTAAAACACGTTTAGCGTATTAAGCAATTTTTTAAAAATGTATTGCAGATCACCAAGCTTAACCAGTTACAATTTACCCACCTTCGTCTCGAGGCTACCTACGCAGCTCGTACCGTTTTTATGTACGAATCGTAATTATTGTAAATAGCTGCCGGCATCAAATTATCAAATTCCATAAACAATTATGCATTATATCGTATATTAGTAGTTCATTCAACTATCATAATAGTTCAATGTTACCAAGTGCATAACGCCCAATGATATTATAAACAAAAATATATTATGCTATTTTATATTTATTTAAACAAAAAAAATGTTCAAATTGGTCACGTACAAATTGTAAAAACTAAAAAAAATCATCATCATAACAAAACTATTTAATCTCTAATATTAGAAACTAAATATATGAAATATAGAAATTAGTCATCATACCTCTTATCAGTACAAATACGGCAAACGATATTTTTTCTAATTCTTAATAGTAGTTTGTATAATTTACACACGACTTAATCCCTAGAGCGATAACTACTTTGTAGAGTGATGTGTGTTAATTGCGTGTATTGAGAAATCGTTCACTGGGCATTGATTATTTACTCGCACATGTGAACCGATAAAAAATTATCTAATCGCACATAGATCCGATCTTAATACCGCGTTTTATACCGTCGTCTAATTAATTTGGATCAAATAAAACGCGGTGCGCAATCACTCGAGCACGTTGATTGGTACGTGCATATTAATTCTTTAATAATCGATATACAATGTTGCATTGGTATGACGAAGTGCCAATACATTGTGTTAATAACGACTGCATATTCAATTTGCGAAAGTATTTTGTATTATATTTTGTATTCGTATACTAAGTACATTTGCTTAGAGTACTAAGTTGTTATAATTTTATTTAAATTAAATTGATTTATATGGTGATTAGCATTTTGTTATAATACGAGTATACATATAGATGATTAGATTGTTTTTAATTTATTTGTGTAGTGTTTATAAAGTTGCGATCGTTTACCATATACGATGCGATATCAATTAAAATTCAATGTTTTTCAAATGCACGATCGATGCAACGTCTAGAAATTTGATTGATATTCCCACCCGCTTCGAGATAAGAAATGACTCGTTTGATGTTTCTAGACATTTCACCGTCATTCAAGTATAGTCTATAAAGATGCGTACATAATCTCGTGTAACCCGGTAATGAATACCGAGCTACCACTAAATGTGATTAGAAGAGTTGTTTCAAAAATATATATGACTCTCTCTCTCTCATTTTAAATTCGATAACAAACCCCCGTTGAAAAATATGGCGGGAATGTGATTCCTATTTAAATTTAATTGTTTACTATTTTAGTAGCCTCGAACAAAAATGAGTGATATTACGAAAAATTATTTTTTAATTAATAATTTATTAATCAATTTTAAAATTAATACTTAACGTCAGAAAATTAATTAATTAATCGTTTTCAGAAGATTAGAAAAACTTTATTATATTTTTTTTTTTTTCAATTATATTTATTTATTACAACTAATTTACAAATCATCTTTCATAATTTATTTTCTTGTTTGGAGGGTTGTAGCTCTTTGGCTGGTCCCCTTTACAGTTTTATTATATTTTTAGCCGATCCAGGTTGGATCTCGTAGATCAAGTGGTGTCTTCCTTCGCAGCCCTCTTACTGGGTTTGACTCATCCACCATGCGACATTCTCAGCATTTTGGTGTAGACTATACTGTGTTATTTTTTCATAGAAGAAGTCCATCTTCAGATCTCTATGGAGGTTGTCATTTCTTATGGTCCGTTAATTATTCCACGTGTAATGACTGGATGATATTGATATTGGTTTTCTTTGTACACCCCACAGCTGAATACGTAAGTCCACGCTGGTTTTAACATTTGCCGGTATAGTAGCAATTTATTATGTAAAGTTAGCTTAGAATTTCTTCCTAAGAGCCAATTTATCTTTCTGTATTTAATCTTTAACTCTTAAGATCTTTCCATTTTAGTTTTGCGCCTAAAGGCATTTTGCTAAGAGTTAAGTTCTACTGATATCCAGTTGACGTTTTGTTAGTGAAATTTTTCTTCCATAAAGTTTTATTCACCACCTTTTCGTCCGGGTATTTATTTACTTATTTAAAGAAATCTATTCCGTGATTTACATGTATGATTTCAGATTATTTAGTTTAAGACAAAAGTTTTATTAAAAAAAAAATTTAAACAAAAATTCAAATTTTGATTTAATATTTACAAGTTGTCGTTTAATAAATTAAAGTTAAATAGGTCGTCGATGATGTTGAATGATTTAGACAACCTATTAATGGGGTTTTTTTTCCATAGTTTGTGGAATGGAGTTCTAGTGCTAACACCTCACGGTTTCAAAATGTTCCGCAAGGTACTTGTGCAAGGTGGCAGTATCATCTGCAAAGTGGCTATATTAGTCTCCTCTATCGTTGGCAGATCCGAGTAAAATCGAACATATAAAGTTGATCTCAAAACACTACCTTGAGGTATTCTTGCGTGTTTATGTCTGTCCTTTTTCAGGGAGAGCTTTTATTATTTTTCCTGTAATTAAATCATATTTTGGAGATTTCTTTGCATTTCGGTTACGATTGATATCTTCTTTTAATTCTTGTAATGTGACAAGAGATGTATTGTAGTTATCCACTTTATTTACTGCAGTCGTATGTTTTCCTCTGCTGTTTGTCTAGGTAGAGTCTGGGAAGTGTTTTCGAGGTGGGTTGCAAACAATGAAGCTTTTTGCTTTGCTCTTATAGCCCATGTTCCTTCTTCTTTTTTAACTAGTGGAATTTGAAGTTTAGGCCGTTTTAAAATTTTTGTGGAATATTCGATACCTTTTCCCCAGTAAGGTCAATTTTTGTATTTATTAATGGATTCGTTCTGATTTCTTTAATTAGCAACTTTAGTTTATTAGATAAAAAATTTAGGGTTGTTTTATATTCTGGCGATCGATTTCTTTGCCAAGCCTTTATTGATTTTCGTTGTGCTGCAACCAATTCTCTAACTTCCACAGGATAAATAGCGTTTTGGCGCATTTCCTTTGAACTTAAAGAGGTACCTTCACGCCGCTTCTTGTAAACTATTGTTGAGTTGTTCTAGTTCTTCTTCTAGCTGCAGCGGATTTTTAATTTCCACCTGAAGATTAGTATTATCCTCAACTAGTTTCTGGAATTTATCTCAGCTGGTTTTGTTATTAGTTAGCCAATGTGGACTAGTTTTCTTAACAATCGTTATACTGATTGTTATTCTAGGTATATGTAATTTTCGTCTATATCTTTGGTGATAAAGAAGTCTATGATATCGGATATTTTGTTTCTATCCATAGGCCAATGTCAGAATGGATCCCCGCAACTGCATAGTCGTTCTCTTCCTTTTTAGAAGTTACTCTTGATCCCCAGAAGGTATTTTTTGCATTAAAATTACATCCGATTATGAAACTTGATACAAGTGATTACCTATGAACGTGTGGACTTATGCCAAAAAGACTTTTATTAGAGGTTATGTCAAAGAGGCTTTTTATTAGTCTAAAAAGAGTTACGTTGTCAATTCTGCAAGCTTTAACATGGAAAAGCCCAATGTGGTATCAAAAACCATTGGAGACTAAAATTGTTTAATGTTGGCCTAAAACGAGAAGGTATGGTTACTTTTACTGATTCAGAGATCACCTAGTAATTTATCTATCCTTAAATTAGATTCTCCAGCGGTTTTTGAATTTGGAGTCTTCTCACTACATTGGTGTTGTCCAACATACAACGGATATTTGCATTTTCATGCCGAGATAATCGATGTACGTATTCCACCTTTAAGTCCCTATGAAGGTTGTCGTTCCTAATGTATCACGGGACATTCACAATCTCTCGCAGTACTTTATTTTGAAAGCATTGTATCATTTGTGCATCGGCCTTCTTGGCACAACCCCATAGTTGGATATGGTTTTAGTATTCAGAAGCATTTTGTTGTGTAAGGAGAGCTCAAAATTTCAGAAAATGTAGCCAGTACTTTTTTCTATATTTGATGTTTAACTCTTCTGTTTTCTTCTTGTTGTGCTCTTTCCATCTTAGCTTAGCATCGAGGGGCATGCCAAGGTATTTAGCTGTATTGGCATGTGAAATTTGGTTTGAGGTGAGAACCACGGGAATCCAATATACATTATGGTTTGTAAATTTGACATGTACTGATTTGGCTTCATTTAACAAGATGCGCCATGTTTTACTCCAGTTGCTCATTTCTTCAACTTCATTTTGAAGTTTGCTTATTGCTTCCGTTATATCTATTCCCACGCTACCTTGTGGTGTACCTGCTGATAATCTGTTTAGTTCAATGTACTCGTTTTGAAGATCTCGATACAATTTAAATTGGTCCTTGGTACCAAGCTTTGTCGAAAAATGATCAACATTTAAGAAAATACTGATAAAAAAGTTTATCATTTGCGGGTTTACCTGGTTTAGGAGTCATAATTACTTCTGTCACCTTCGATTGGCGTGGAACATATTTCAGTTCAAAGACTGCATTACTTATTTGAATTAATTTACGCAAACTTATCTCTGGAGTGGCTTTCACAATTTGCCTGGTAATTACTGAGACGTTCCGCTTGTCACTTTTAGCAGACACATACCATTTGAGTATGGTGACACATATTCGCTTATTTATGCCTTCGATCTTTATTTCATTTATAAGTTGTTTTTGTATTGCGGAGCACGAATCTGCGGAGAGGATAGTAATGTTTCCTTCCTCTCAATGCTTCTACTTAATCTTCAACTGCTTCTCTGTTCTAATTAGTTCGCAGAGATTTGTTTGCTCTTCCACTAATTTCTTGAATAAATCCCAATTGATTTTATTGTTTGTTAATTTAGGTGAGTTATCTTTTTTTATTATCATTGTACTCAGATTCATGATCACAGGTGAGTGTTCAGATCATAGCCCTTCACTATTTTCAATGCTACACGTGCAAAATTACTTTCGTTACAAAGAAGTCACGAAGATCTGGTAGATTATGTATGTCGGTAGGCCAATATGTTTGTTTATCGCCAGAGTGAAATTCACGGTTGTTCTCGCGAGCTATTGTTCTCGCGAGCTATTTAAAGCTCTTTTCCATTCGAGGTTGTAAGTCTAGATTCCCAATTGGTATTATTCGCATTAAAATCACCGCCTATGATAAAATTTGATCTAGATTCTCTTATTTTTTTAGCTGATGTCGTGGAAAGGCAGTAAATAGAGGAGATACTAAAATCCCTACTATTGATTGATTTAGGTTTTATCGTTTTGACTTGCATAATTTCTGTTTCAATACCGGGCTCTTCGTAAAAAAATCGGAAAAAATAATTTCGTGTTTAAACACTGTTTTTTGATGGCAAAAAATACCGTTGAAGCAAAGTAATGACTTGATAAGTGTTATTAGGATCCTGCTAGTTCCAAGCAACCTTCAACGTTGGTTTGCTGAGTAAATATGGCTCTACAAATACCAATGGTGCTGAACGCTTTAGTCGCCCGGATTCGGCAGTTATTCCAGTAAAGATAAAAAAAGTTCACAAAATCGTGAACTTGCGTGAGACAGCTGACACCTTATACAGATATCAAAAGGAAGTGTCCACACTATTTAGAATGAACGAACATTTTTCCATGAGAAAGCTCTGTTCAAAGTGGGTGCCACACTTGCTCACATTGGAACAAAATAGTAACGCGCCGATGGTTTAGAGCGCTGTTTATCCGTAATAAACAGGAGTTTTTGCGTCGATATCGAACAATGGATGAAACAAGGATCCATCACTACACTCTGAAATCAAATCGTCAGCTGAGTAGACAGTAGCCGGTGAAACGCGTCCGAAGCGGGGTAAGGAAACACGATGGATCGCGAATATTATATGGCGTCAAATGCAAAAGAAAATCTACTATTTCACCTAGACAATGCACCTAGTCACATGTCATTGGCTTCGACCTGAAGTTCGAATTACTTCCCATTCATCGTATTCTCCTTATGTGACTCCCGGCGGATACTACCTGTTCGCTGAAACAAACGAATATTTTGAGACCAAGGATACATCGTTGTACAAAAAGGCATCGAAATGTCAGAGAAACGTTGGAATGGATTTATCACTCTTGAAGGAAACTGTGTTGATGAAGAAATAAAATTTTGAAATAAAAATGTTTCTTTAGTAGTTAACCTCGGAACTTATTGATCGACGAGTAACGTCGAAAACATCATCTCCAAACCGGAAAACAGAATCTTGCGAGATTGTTTTGCCAACACAAGAAATTGTATAAAGACTACCATCAAACGTGATTGATGTTCTCTTAGTAGATTCAGCTATTAGAATAACAATACGATTGTAAGAATCCTCAATAACCAAATAACCCAATCGATTGTTCAAATCTTTAATTATGAAATAAATAATTCAGGAAATATTTAAATAAAATAGTCAAAATTAATCTATGTTAGTCAACTTTTGTACATATCAATTTACAACAATATTAAATAAATTATAAATCAAATAATGAACAACAAGAAGAACAAGGTAATTAAAACTTTTACTAATTTATAGTCTCCCGAACAACCGAAAAAATAATTTAAGTCCAGCAACATTTAAATTTTATTCTGTAGCCTTAAACCTATCTATAATTCCAAAAATTCAAATATCCGCTGAAGTATCAAATTTATTAGCAAACCCGATAGCCATTATGATTCCTACCATGTCTGCTCCCATAAAAAATCGTGAAATCATTTGCAAGCTTCTTAAAACAATAGGACCATAGGATTATTATTAATAGTATGTCGATTTACTTCACCAGGGTGAAAATAGTAGCTGCTAGTTCTTTGGAAACTTGTATAAGGGTAACTGCGCAATTAAATAAATAGTCGTAAAAATTTATTGACAAACCAGAAAAAAGTGTAACCTCGTCGCTATTTCTTACACCACGATAATGCACCTGCTCACACTACAGAGAAAAGCACTAACTTTCCAGCGCTGTCACAGATCCATACATTTTTACCATCACATTATTTTTCGAATCTAGCATCGCGTAATTTATGGCTGTTCCTTTTCGTTTCAAATGAAAAAAGGTTATAAAAGCAGTAAATGTATAATTTGAAAATATCCATAAACACGATTTTGGAATGTTACGAAAAGTGACTTCGATTTAAAGCAATGACAAGGATTACAAAATGAGTTTTAAATAGTCGACATGAACGCATTTTTCAGTTTAAACTAGAACAAATTTTAATTGGGCCGAAAAACTGTTCAATGAATTATAATACCATCCGTCAAATTTGTTTTATATGCCAGCTTATCGCATTACCCGGTCCTTTTTTAAATCAATTGAACCGTCTATTAATTACATTGTAAAGCTTTCTGGTTTAGTTTGTAGTGTATGCTCCTAGTATGTATAGCATTAAGCCGCTTTCGGGTACCCAAAACCGTCGATTTCGATACGATCGGAGTGAACCAAAACTGGACCTATTGGCTGTTTTCCTATTTTAATGATATTCGCACTACAGAAATTAGATCGCAAGTGCACAAGATCTGCTTCAAAAAAAATTAAAACTGAATGGAATAATTTGGAAATGTTATCATATATCATGGAAGATTATTGGTTAGTGGACGCTGGATATGCCAAATTTTTAATAAAATCTGGCTCATTTGTTAAATACACATTTTCTTTAAAAATCAGATAATGCCTGCAACACTTTATGTAATTGATAAAATCTATCATCAAATCGAAAGGGTGCTTTATTGCGAGAATTGTCCATTCATTAATATTAAGCCACTGTAGCCTCAATCGCAACTAGTTTCTAGATCTGCCGAAACTGGGGGAGTAGGTTTCCATTTCATTTTATTTTTACGCACTCTTGTTTCGTGTTCTTGTGCTAGCGCACCCAAATTTGTATTAACCATAGCAATTGATAGATTTTTCTGGTGTTTTTTATATTTTGTAAAAATAGGCTTTTAACAATATATGTGAAAATTGCCATCATTTAAATGTCTACCACTAGCACGTCAACAGGCTTCTATACGAAAATCAAGAGCTCACACATTACCGCATTAAGTTCATCAATTTCGGTCCGAATGTTGTTTTGCAGCTGTGCAATTGTTGGTTTATGCGCATAAACTTTACTTTTCACGAAACCCCAAAGAAAGTAATCTAATGGCGTTAAATCGCATGATATGGGTGGCCAGTTTATGTCACCATTACGTGAAATTAATCGACCTGGAAACTTAGACCGCAATAGCTGGATGTTTTCACGTGTTGTGTGACTCGTAGCTCCATCCTGTTGAAAATAACAATACTCTGTGTCTATTTGTTTAAGTTGACGCCACAAAAATCTTCAGTCATTTGTCTATAGCGCTCTCCATTGACAGTAACAGATCTTTCATTTGCAACTTTGAAGAAAAATGGACCAATGATTCCAGCTCAAAAACCACACCAAACACACACTGATGAAAACCAGCACCATGTTCTAACAACCAATTGACGAAAGTTCTGCGTTGATAATGATCTGTTTGTTTTAATTTTTGTGTTAATTGAATTTCGTAAGAATGCTAATGCATGCAAATTCTTGTGTAAAATTCGCCAAACAGTCGATGTATGAATGCCTAATTCCTGAAAACATCGTGATATCGATGTTGAAGGTTCCTTCGCGATACTCAGCCACAGCAGCAATGTTCTCACTAGAACGTCCACTTTTTGGTCTGCCACATTTTTTCGATCCTCGACAGAACTAGTCTCTTCAAATTGTTTCACTAACCTTTGAATTGTTGACTCATTTGGACGATTATTTACACCAAAAAATCACGAATTTTACAATACGTATTTTTTGAAGTTCGATGATTTTCATAAGTATCCATCGTTAAAATTGTACATATGTCTACTTCACAAATGTCAAAAATGACATGAAAACAAAGGTTGAAATTTTCTCCTTCGTTGGGTTTTTATTTGACAGTATGAGCCTCGTCTGGTTGCCTAGCTTTTGTGCCTTAGGCAAAGCGTAAAACTTCGAAATTGGAGTTAACTACTTCCATTATAATTGTCAAACAAATTCTTTAGCAATTTTTGTCTAGCAATCTTCACTTTTTTAAACAAAAAGAAACTGTTAGATGCAACTACTTTCATTAGAACCCCGTCTAATAAGCAAAATCATTATCATGCTTAAAGAAAAAGTTCAAACATTTCAATATTGATAGGTTGGATATTAATTTACTTTGCCGCTCGCTCTAGGTCTTATCCCACGACATTGGCAGTACACTAAAATTTTACCCACTAAATAAGACACGGTAAAACACTTTACACTAGCTAGCACTTTCCACGAAAAATACAGAAAAAATTATATGGAGCAATAAATTATTATTGTCCAACGAAACAGAATTTTTCTATTTAGTGTGTAACATTTAATGACAAACAGTTAAATTTGTCAATATTTTTGCACAATTTGTACAAAAAACTCGCATTATTGAGCATAAGAGTATGTAGTATTGCAATTTAATTTTCCTCATTGAATCCAAATATCGTGTAATAATCATTTGAAGATCCTATAAACATTTAGAATATTAACACGTTTACTGCCATGTGACCCACCCGTGGGTCACGCGTTACTTTCATTATAACGCCACGTGCACCACCGGTGGGTCACATGCATATGAATTTTTAAAGTAAAATAGTTTTTCGGCACATGATTGAAAGGAAATGTCTATACCATGGCAAAGGTCATTTATTGTTGATCATTTATCACCTAGCACCTAGAAGTCAGAAATTTTGCGTCGTCAGAATCAGAGCTTTATATAAAATACGGTTTAAATTTTTTAATAATTACCATTAATGGTTGCTGGACGATACTATATATCGATAAAAAATAAAAACCAAAAATTTTGTACGTACTTTGGACAATTATATTTTCTTGATAATAAATAACCGTACTGAATTTTAAATAAGCGTGGTAAATACAATTTAATCCTTAAATAGCACCACCAATGAGTCTATGACATCTAGAGTCAACATATTTAAATTAGAAATTTTGAATGATGTCCTAGCCTTAGAGCTGCATTATAAAATACGGTATAACTTTTAAAAAATTACCGTTAGATAAAATGACTCTCGTGGTTGATGCTGGACGATTCTACATCGAATAAAAAAACTTGAAATTTTCTTTATGACATGCTAACTATACATTATAATATAATTTTCTTAATAATAAGGAAACTAGGTTCCGTCAAATATTTTTAAATGTCCGTCATTGAAAAGTGGGGTACTAACACAATGGAACTGAAAAAAGGTATTGACTGACGCGATAACTCTTACAGTCCAACTCATGGATGACAATAATATTCATCTGAATTGGCACTACAAAACTAAAAATTTTTTCGTTATTTACGAACATACATTTGTTCACCTTCTTTTACTAAAGGCGTTAATGTCCACCAAAAATAGTAAAAAATAATTAGTATTCGAAAAAACAGCACATTTAAACTAAAAGAACCCGTATGATCTTAAACATAATGTTACTATGCTATTCGTATCCCCCTAAATGAATGCTACCAATTATACAACATTTCTTGATTATTTTCTCCATTTATCTTTTATTAAAACAACACCACTAATCTCTGATTAGTTAGGTGTACAGAAGAGAATTGGTTTATATAAAATCGATTTCAGAATTTTATTTTGATGATTACCACATAAATCCAAATACGTAATTTTTCAAGCACTCCACAGAAGTGTGAAACTTGACCTTAATTAAAGACGGATTTTAAAGATACACAAGACATTTGGTCTTATTTTATGAACATACACTAATAAAATATTTCATTTGTAACGACAACGAAATCTGATTGAGCAAACAAATTTGCTTTTGTTTTAATCTCTGATAGAGCATTTTTGCTTTGGTTAAAGTCTTCGTGGAGATCGTTGTACAACACAAATCATCATCTATGTGAGGTTCGTTTCTTTGGAAATTAATTTATGAACGTGCGACAAATAAACACGGCAGGTATCAAGCTACTATTAACAATGAAGATAAATTGATTCTAAAATTTTTAAAATTTCATGCTGGAGAAGTCTAATGCTGGGTTAATAAAAATTATAATTAGTACAGAATAGAAAATTTTCTTTCTTTATACTAAATTTCCAAACCAACTTATTTCTAAAATTGGCCAACAAAGCAGCATTCACAGGTTGGGTCCAATATAAGACTGGTATGCGAATGAAATAGAACTGCTTTGCATAACATGCTTATCTGGTTAATAGTTACCTTCAATCCGCCACTGACGTCACATCACATAATTAGTATGTGTTTTGTAACCTGATGTTACCGATTGTAAATCAAACGAGAATCGTAATATAAATAGCAACTAAAATTTTTTATGTAACACAATAAAACCGCAGCCAAGACATCCCAACTCATCTTTAAACTATTAAAATATATTTTTTATTACCTTCATTACTATTAACACTATGTATCACTTTTAAATTTTTGTTTAGTTTTTCGAGCGAATTGCGCGCCGTTTCATATTTAAATCATTGAAATATGACAAAGATTCAAGGTTTTCCAACTGATCAAAATTTATTTTTATTTAATATAGACCAAACAATTATGTTAGATAATTCCATTTTATATAATTTGTGTCTAATTTGATAATGATTTAGTACTGTGGTTAGACGTGGCGATTATATCGGTTAATAGCTTGAAAAATTACATTTCAATGAAAAACGATTAATTTTTTTGTGACGCTGCAACAATTGTGAAAGGTCAGACACTGTACAGGAAATTAAAGAAAATTCTGCCGATATATCATTACAAATATTTAACACTTGCTAATTCATAATGTTTTTCTATTTCAGATACTAAATAGTGTAGGCGTAGTTATTAAACAAACAAATGTATGTGATCGACTAATAGAAGCTTGTAAATATGAATATAAAACGCGCCATTTGATTGATGGCCGTATCGTACAGTGTGACCAACGAATATCTTTAGTGGCCGGGTTTATGACGGATGAAGTGTGTGGATTATCACCATTTACGTTTATGCATCGGGACGATGTACGATGGGTGATTGTCGCCTTAAGACAAAGTAAGTTTTGCATTACACTAAATTACATTTTTATTTGTATAGTAAAATGAGTTTCCCGCCACAATCTCTTATTTTATAATTTATGTATTATGTTTACCCGTCAGCTATAAAATCATATATGATTCCCGATCTAAACACTCTAATAACATTTCCTGCTTACTCATGTATAAAAATCGTAATCGAATGCTTTTTATATTTCTAGTGTACGATGATAGTAAGCCGTATGGTGAATCTTGTTATCGTTTAATGGCTCGTAACGGACAATTTATATATTTGCGAACGCGCGGCTATCTTGAGATCGATAATAACACAAATCGTGTTACAACATTTTGTTGTGTCAACACAATGGTGTCGGAGGATGAGGGCCGTAAACTAAACAAAGAAATGAAACGAAAATACTCAGTCATAATTAAATCAAATGAATTGGCACAAGAGAGTGAAGTGCCGTCGGTAGAAAATCCACAGCAAATCGAACGGGCGGTATTGAATTTAATCACAAATTTGGCACACAATCAAATGCAAGAAACGTGTCGCATTGTGGAAGAGGATGTTAGTGAGACGAATGCCCTAACCGATGATAATGATGACAATGTAAGTGTAAAAAGTGGTTTAAGTAGTTGCCATAGTGAAGTGGATAGAGAACGAAAGACTCCGCCGCTATCAATAATAGCACCAAATCCGTGTACGGTAAAATCAGCGATTACAAAAAGTTTGGATGTGATTGGTGCGGCAATAAAAGGCGGTACCAAGCCGAAATCATCATCGAGTTCCCGGTCCAAATCGAGTACATCGTGCTGCAGCGGAACTAGTAGTAACAGTAGTAGTAATGTTAATTCAAAAAGGCCGTCCGTGTTGCAAAAAACGCCACCCTTGGCACAAAATATGTCAGAGGTACCAATAACACCGCCACACAAAATTGAGCAGAAAACAAATTTAAATGTGATAGTTGAGCGATCAATGAGTCATCCGGCAGTTCCGATCGCCGAAAAGCAACACGACTACTATTATTACGATTCTATGAAGAATACGGACGAGGCTGATCCAAACATGATATTACCACACCAAATCAAACAAGAGTATATGCAATATCCATATTCTAGTCCTGTGAACGAGTACAACAATACCAGTTATTCGTCGTATTACGGTAGTGAGTGCGGATCAATCACATCGCCTCAGTATTCAGAACCAGCCCAACAACAGTCCCAGCAACCACAGTACAATAATAATCGAATGCATCATCCGGTACAGCAGCAAACTCAATCAAATTACTATAATATGGCGTTAAATTCGTCGAATTTACTCGAATCGAGTAAATCGTATACGGCATATTGTCGCGGCAAACCTAATACGCCAAATATAAATACCGGCTTAAAGCGCAGCAATTATATGGATGATTTGGAGGATGATAAGGAATCGGCTAAGCGGCGTGTGGATAACTACTATTTTTCACTTGGAGATGATGAACTGAAGAATATGAATCGGGGTAAGTAAATATTTTTAAATACAATGTAATACAAAAATTTAATTCGCCTACACTCTACACTATATGATAAATAGTTGCATTGAATCTCATCAAAATTTGTAATAATTCCTGTATTTGTCTACATACTATTGCATGCATACAAAATAGGAGTAGTTCTGTGTTTGGTATTTTGTTTATTTGAATCGTTGCCATAACTCTCATCTACATATGTATATGACTAACTAATTTAAAATTTTATTTTTCATTTGTATCCGAACAACAATTTGGTCTCATTTTATATTCATTAATTTCATTCACAATGTTGATGATAATTTTCCTCTCTAGCTCATATATACAAAATAAAAATTAAATTAATTTTGTATGTGCGGTTGGTTATTTTATTTTTATTTTTGAAAATTAATGTCCTGCGGCTATAATGGAGATACAAAATATTTCGAGTTCATCAAAACAACTTTTCAAAATTGCATATGCGAGCCAATTAACAGGGCATGTGTTGCGTATGCTTTGTGCATTTGAAAATACGAATTGAATTAAAATTAAAAAAGTCAAGAATACAGGACATAATTTCCTTACGCAAGTGATGTTGTTTTCCTCATTGATATAAAACTTGTTTTGTCATTCATTAAGTCATAAATTGGCTTTGGCACTAAAATGTAATCGTAAAAGACTTAATCTATGAAATAAATTTGGATTAACAAGTGTAGTTCATGGAATTTTATTTGTCATGGATTTTGAGGCTTATTTTGTGATTGTTTAAAATTATCTGATTTCAAAATTTTAAAACTATGAATTGTTATGAATAATTGGATTTAATATGTGTACAGTTTATAGTAAATTTTAATTAAACATTAAGCTTGGTTTGTTTAACGCCATCTATGAACGACTGGTTTGTACTAACAATCAATTTAGACAAACGGAGTCAGGCACACTGAACTAGTATGCAATTATGTCAATTAACGTTTTGACAAATTTACGTTGAGTTCACGGAGATCACGAATCGGTCGTGAAACGATTCGGTAGTTTGATGACTCGACCGGTTTTTGTTGATTTTGGTCGGTTGATTGAGATTTGTGATTGATTTTGGACATCTAACGCGAACTTGACCCATCTTGAAGGGACATTATTTTTTATATGGTCTTTGGTGGCCTATTCACAAATTCGTTGATTGTATTGAACTTGTTTCCTCAAGGTATCACGGTTTCAATCTGTCTAACTAAATGTTCATTGTTTGCCTCGAATATCTGTAAAGTAAAGCATCTGACCGTATAAATAATGATCTCCTTAGACATGAAAAATTTAGTTTAGCAATGTCTAGTTGGTGGAGATGCTGGGATAAATTTGATGTACGCCCTAAGTTGATTTAAAAATTATGACTGATTTTGTTCTGCTGCTCGAGCAAATTTGCTCTCCAAAAACAAGTGCTTCTGAAGTGGTTTTAAAATCTTCGTGATACTTTCGTTTGTTTATTACTGGTTGTTCTTTTATGTTTGTTGAATAACTCGGACTCGAACTGTATTCTTTGTTCCATCACTGCCGGTACACCAAAACGGGAGATCCATGTATTAAATAGTACTGCTGCTACCGTTTCGGCTTTGTTATCTGGAAGCGATGCAGTTTATTCCCATTTCGTAAAGCGGTCTATAATGGTTACACAATAATTTCTGTCCCTCGGACTCTTAATGGAACGATGATATCTAGATGTAGTTCGGATATGTATTGTAAATCGGTTGTAAACTGACCAATGTAATCCAAGTATCGGAATTGACGTGGTGATGCCTTATCATGGTTCTGCTAAAATCCGTAGATGAATGGTGGGATGAGCGGCAAATAATTCTCTATCATAAGTACTATGCCGTTGCTCAGTTTCCGTTAAGTTCGTTGAATAGAACTATAGCGGTTGGCAGGCATTGTACATTTTTTGTTCAATAACTGCTCAATGGCTGTGGGTGACTGGTGTGTTAACATAACAAATTCAGGTCCAATTGATAGCTCGAGAATAATTTTTCTTGCTCCCTTTAAGATAATTGCAGACCGGACAAGTGGTGCAGTGGTTAAAGCTTCGGCACTTGGACCGGGAGGTGCTGGGTTCGAACCCCATCAGAGGCTAGGTGCAAATCGAATTTTCATCATCGATTACGATCGGTGATGCTAATAAATACAACTAAGACCCTCTGATGGCGTGCAGAATTCCGTGTCACGCGCCGACCCACCTTCCATGTCAATGTACAGGTTGACATGGAGCTTGCAATGTGCAGGTGGTATACTGTAGTTGTATGAGTAGGTGAAGTAGGTGGGTTAATGATGTGGAGTGAATGAGTGGTATCACAATAGGCCTAAAAATTGGTCTAAGTGTGCAGTGAGCAACCACTGAAACCCCTAACCTAAGATAATTGCAGAAGATTCCTTGGTTCCCATCGACATTCGGTATAAATGTGCGATAGAAATTCCACATTTCCCAAAATTGTCGGAGCTGTTTACAACGTTCTGGTCTGTTGTATTTCAGTAAATCGTTAACACGCTCTGTGGATAGTTTGATTCCTGCCGCATTGATTTTATCATTAAAAAATTGAATTTGATCCTTTGTGAAGTTGCATTTTTCAACATTGATTGATAAACATACATTGTTTAATCGTAAGAAAATGTTGATATTGCAGTTTTTGGAACGTCTGCTTCTTCAATCGGAATCTGGTGGTAGGCGCGCACTATGTCGATGGTGGACCAAATAAATGTCCATGTGAACCGTATTCGAAGGTCGAGATTTAAATCAATTTGTCGAGAACCAAAAGTTCGCACTGTTGATCTGTTGGCTGCGAAAAGCTCGAGATTAATGTCGATGTTATTGCTCTAATTGGTATTTGCAAGTATTACAGAAATGTCTAATCGCTCCGGTGTCGATTAAAAAATTAGTTTTTGATGTAGGATCAAAAATTTTGAGGAACAATTTGATATTTTTCGATAAGTTACCGTTTATAAAAGTTTGTTTAATTTTTGCTTTAAATCAACCCCGTCGGGACCTATTTGTTTTATAAAACTTGCGATTTGTAACATTTCATGATCTACCACATGAAGATCACTATGATGTATTGGGTTTTGGAACTATAATGACATTGCTTACGTCATTAAGTACTCCGTCGTTTAATGTACCGGGAAAATGATAATACCGAGAGGATTCTGTATTGATTGTACCTAACTAAAATTGCCATTCGACAATGTGGAACCAAACCCTAAGGTTCTGGGACATCAGTGAGTTAAGTTATAATTACTTCTGGATTGTTAGTTGCTTCTAACGACAACCCTGATGATTGGTTATTCGTCATAGTTAATAGTATTAGCCTCACCCGATCCTGAACTAGACTTTCAATCTCTAATGTTGAGGTGGTGCCCGTTGATGAGGTTTCTGTTGTTGTTTGGCGCTTGGATGAACTGTTAATTACTAAATCATCCATCGTGTTGAAATCATCATACTATTGTGTACATAAATGTGTAACTGTTTCAGTGTAATAATCTGGACAACTAGAACAATACTTAGTTTTACAATCTAGTATGTAACTAAATTCCATGTCAATTTGACTTTGTGTTATATTGACGTTGAATGTCAGCTACACATCTACCAAACATGATACGAACTAATCGTCAATTTAGATATTCGAAAATTCAGACAAAAATTAAATGGCTGGCACACGGCTGGCTTCAGGGCAAACGTTAGAAATAAAATTATACCGCGATGAGAGTGCCATCTCTTGGAAAAGTCAATGACTTATCCAATTTCTTCCGTGCGAACGGTGAGTTTGAGGCATCTATCGGAAAATAAAATAATTAATTAAAAACTAAAAATGTATTTTGATTTGTGTCAAATAGAAAATTTTAGTAAAATTAATTAAACTCCTTATCATTTTTAAATTTTTCATCCGATAAGTATTTTCTTTAATTATACAGGGTGGCTGACACGAAGTGTTACCGAAACAAAACGCCACAGAATTTTTATTTTTGGATGAATTTTATTGAATCAAAGTAAAAAATGTTCAAAATATTTCCAATTGCATTAGCAGTTTTCGATTTGGCCACTCTTAGCCGCGATTATCGCCTTCAAACGGCCGACAAAGCATGCAGCACGAAAGTGGCTCTGCGGTATTTTGGCCCATTCCCGGGGAAGCGCTTACTTGAGATGATCGACACTTTGGTATTTTTTTATCCCAACCTTGCTCTTTAAAATACCCCAAACCGAGAAATCTAGCGGATTTGCATCCGTGGAATTTGGTGGCCATTGAGCAGTGGAAATGAACCGCGGAACGTTGTTTCTCAGCCAATCTTGATTGACGCGCGCTTTATGACTCGGCGCCGAGTCCTGTTGAAATGTTCAGACTCTGCGGCCGAAATGTTTTTGTGCCCAAGGCTTCAACGCTCCCTCCAACTCATAATCCCGATAAATTTGAGCATTTATCTTGATGCCACGGTTCAAAAAAACGAGCAGTGAACGGCTTTCGGCCGTTACAGCGGCCCAAACCATCACCATCGGCGGCGCTTGGTTTCGAGTGGCAATCCGTTGGTCCAAATTTTTAGTAGAACGGCCTGGCAAGTAAATCGAGTCGTTTTGCATGTTCACATATTGCTCAATAACGAACGGTGACTCATCGGAGAAAATCAAATTCGGCAAATCGCCACTTTCGTGCAAGCATAACAACTCCTTTGCTCTTTCCACTCTAACTTTCTTTTGAGCATCGGTGAGACCATGCGTTTTATGAAATTTGAAGGCCTTTAGTTCAAGATGATCTTTCAATATGTGCTGCATCCGTTCGAGCGAAATGTTCGCCTCACAGTATAGTTATGACGATTTATAGTGCGATACACAAACATTTTATTCACATGCAGATGTTTTAACTGATTAACAATCTACGGCTGTGGTTTTTCAGCAAAATATAGAGCAATCACACTATTACGCTTGAATTCCATTGCGGATAACTTTTTTTCTGAATATTTCCCACTAAAATGCTTTTGTACGCTTGTAAACAATGGAATGAACTGTCATTAGTGTAAATGACAGCAATGACAGTCTGTTTGCAATGACAGTCTGAAGTTGGTAACACTTCGTGTCAGTCACCCGGTATTCTGTAATTTTTGGTTCAGAATTTTTTCGCTTAAATTTTAAAGTTAAACCCATTTTCTTAAATTGTTATGAAAACTACAAACAAACTCAATAACATTTTCATAGTAAATATATAATTTATAGTGTTTAGTTAATTATTTTTATTTCCGCTAGAATACACCGCACCATTCGTTAATAACATAATAGGTAGTCACATATATCTTGAAACAGTTCTATATTCTAATTACACGCCAGACAATCGAAAACTTGCCGTTATTTAGAGCAAGTTAGTGCGTAAGGTGTTAGATTCAATTAAGGATATGTACCGATTGCGTATATGACTCTCGAAGTCAGAAATGTTCTTCTTCATTGAGACTTAGGTCTTCGTTTCCAAAATTATAAACACAAAACTTCGTGGAGTCGGCACAAATAAAGACAACACGATTTAGTTGTCTGAGTCCCCGAAGAAGAGTAGCAAATAATGTTATACATAGTAATGTTTTTACTACATTGTAAACCTATTGTTCGCCTAAGTTTTCTGGAAAACTTTGAAAAATTTAATTTCTAGTGTTCTGTGGATAGAATAGTACATCGCCTAAAGCCAACCAGGCAGCAAACCAAAATCAAATTCAAAAGAATTGTTTATACTTTTTGGCCATCAAAACTAATCTAATCCACTTAGTTCCTAATCAAAAGTGTTACTAACAAAATGAGGTAATATAGAAAAATTAAAATTAAGCTAGTTCGTTCTCTCATGCGAAATTTGAAATCTCAGTTATGCCTGCTAATTCACTTTCAATATCTTGTCGTTATTTATATATTCACTTATAGTTGATTTATATATTTTATATTCACTTATAGAATTGACTCAAGTACTACCAACAGCATTTGAAGCTATGGACCGATCATTACACCATATATCAGGCGACACCGACGAACTTCGTAATTCTGGTTTCCCGACACCACATCAAAATCAACAGCTAAATGATATTATTGTAAGTTTTAGCCGTAATTGTTTTCTAAATTGCCTCATTTATTTTTTTTTTTTAAATTAATTTATCACAGGAAGAGCATCAAGAACAACGTGAAATGTTACAGTCACTCCAAAACGATTTCAATTCAAAATTCTTAAAACAACAGTTACAACAACAGCAACACCAACAGGCTCTGTATGCAAATTTACAATCGCCGTCCCCATTGCTGGACGGTGGTTACGATTCGCTAGTCTTAAATCAATTAACGGAGCTCGGAAGCCCGGACTCTGATCTCCAACAAACCGGAAATATATCAGGTAGTAGTGTAACCACATCGCCGAGTTAAAAATAATGGTGACCCCATTTGCACGCCATACACAAGTTACATACATACACAGAAAGAGACAAAAATTAATTAAATTATGTTTAAAATTTAATTAAGCGTATAAATAATTTTTAGCCGTTAATGTAAATATCTAATATTTAATTATTGTTTAGCGATAATATCAAAATACTTCTTTTTATTAAGAATAGTAATAAAAATTATTAATTTTAATTATTACGCAGTAAGACTATGAGCTCTAATATTTTGTGGAAAACAAAAGTAATTTGTTTAATTTTAAATATTAGATAAATACCCCTTTTTTATTTTAAATAATTTTATTTTGTATTAAATTTTATTTTGTTAAATAATTTTAAATATGTTGCATAGTGTAAATATTTTTATTTTTCTAATTTAATTAAACAAATTGCTAAAATTAACAACAAAAAAATATTAATATAAATTTATATATTATAATAAAACACAACACATAAATTTATTATTTTTTGTTATTTTATTTTTAACTTAATTTTATTATTAATTATGTATAATTTAATTATAAAATACGGTAATACGGTGGCTTAATTGGCAAACACAACATACTAAACAACAAAAAATATTAACTAAAATAATTATTATTGATATTTTAAAGTATAGATAATTAAGTCAATAATAATTAAGTAAAAATTAAATATAGAAGGAAAAGTAAAATGATCTGTGATATAAATTAAATAAAAATAAAAATTATGATTGATATGCAAACAAAAATAAATATAATATAATATTATTTTCAAAATGCTTGCCAATTTGAAATTTTAAAACAAAAATTACAACCAACAAAATATATATAAATACATAAATATATTTAATATTCATACTTTTAAATTTTTAATTTAAGTTTAAAACTAAGTAATATTAAAAAAAAACAACAACATATAAATCAAAATAATAATAAACACAAAAAACAAACAAAATCAAATTTAAATGTGAAATATTGTTCCAAGTACCTATATGTTATATAACACGTAATTAATGCTGGGGTATTAGATGATTTACCGGTCCAACGGTCGTTTATACATTTAAGGGAAAGTTAGAGCAAAAAAATTTGCAAAGAAATTTTGGCTGAATTAGGATGAAGTTCATGAGTATGTACAGAATAGGGGGCGAATCACAAAATTTCAGCTGCTAACGAAGGCTAATTTATTGGTAATTTAGAACATTGAGTTCCAATTGGTTTTTCTTTCACTGCGTTAAGGCATAACCAGAACCAGATATACATCGACAAAATACATTTGTCTGCCGGCGATGTCGCGTTGGTAAACACAACAGGCGCGTCAGCAAGCGCGTTGAAGCGAGGAAAACAAGAAAAATAATAACAAATTTACCCTAAAATAATTAATTCATCTTTTTATTGACTGTTTTTAAATTTTTTTACATAAAACATTGTGTATAACATTCAAATTTGTTTGAAATTCATTTAAAAATAGTTCTAAAAAATTTGATACCAACATACTCTTATATTCATACATACTTTGATACCAACATACCAATACTCTTAAACTAGTTGGTAGTACTGCAGCGCCGACGACAAAATTAGAACAGATTCTAAAAAAATTCGGTGTTATCGTCGCTAGCGACATTGGTTGTGTTAGCATCCTATGGTTTATGTGTACTTTAATTTGACAGGCGCTGTATCTTGTCGTTGTATCTCCTGTTTATAACTACTGTGCGTTTATACTTGCGAAAGCGTTTGAGGAAAAAATTCTGCACAATCGAACTTTTTTTTTTTTTTTCTCCCTGATTTGTTCTGGGGCCGAAGATCTCCCTACTCTTTCGCGGTTCGCTTATTTACGTCCTTACTTTTACGCCAGTGTGTAGGCCAATTCAAGGACGTACGGTCATAGGTCCGATTTTATTACCATCTGCACATTGCATAGCTCCATGCCAGCCTATACTGGCATGGAAGATGGGTCGGCCCGTGAGCCCCGCACTCCGACAGGGGGTCATAGATGTGTTCCTTCTCATCCCAAATCGTAATTTGTTGATGAAAATTCCCTTTGCATCCTGCCCCTATCGGGATTCGAACCCGGTACCTCCCGATCCAAACGCCAAAGCTTTAACCACTATGCCATTTGGTCGGTACAATCGAACTTAATGTATTAAAACAACAAAAAAGTTAAGTGTGGAAAATAGTAGGCGTGGAATTAGTAGGCGGAAGCGAGTGCGTAAATTTTTATTTCCGCAAGTATAAACGCACAGTTAGTGTTACGTAAAGTGCTTCATCCTTCAAAACTACACACTATCCTAGCAGGTATACATCTTATTGTAAATCATAAATAATAGGTATGATCTACGCCCAAATCTAACGCATATAGAATTGATGAAATGTTGGGAGTCTACGAGTCTCGAGTAGAAAGTAATTCAAAATATGTGAAGATGTTTTAATTATAACTATATTTATTGTAAGCACAACCATTCAGAATAGAAAAACGAAAGTGACAAATAGATTTAAGTAGCTCCATTTTGTTTACATGAAAGTTGATCAGTAGTCTCTGCAACCAGATTCCTTCTTTGCATGTCTGCAATAACATAAACTTTGCGTCTGCTGGTGTTAATGGCACGCACATTTATTTACTGCACGCTCAACTCATCAGGCATACCATGCACAAAGAATGAAGAATGTATATTGTACTGCTATTTGTAAAAATAAACAAATAAATTTTATACGAAAACCACAAGGGTTGGGATGGTTTGCCCGCTTTTCAAAATCCCGTTTTTCAAAGTCCCGATTATCTCGCCGGCTGGCCCGCGGACGCCCGAATTCATAAAAAAATAAAAAAGCGAACTTTTGATAATCTTTTTTGTTAGTACAATGTAGTAGATACCTAAAATAGTTGGTTCTGAAACAAACTGGATTAGAATTCTAGAAAAGTGGTTAAGAAATTTCGAAGTTCCATTCTATAAAGTAAAAATTGCCTAGTTCAATTAAGCAATGTCAAATTCCTTAAATGCGTTTAAAATTCATGTTAAAACTGATATTTCAAATATGGACACTACTGGTGAAGAAATGGCCAAGTTTCATCCAACATGGCCAAAATTCGAAAATTTAGTCAAAATTGATCTATGATCCCCAATCCAGATCTACAACATAAATTGGATCATGATTAGTTAAGAAATGGCCAAGTTTTACTTTGAATAGTCTAATTCCAGAAGTTCACGTTAAAATCCCAATCCAGTTACAATTTACATACCAAATTTGACCATAATTTGTTAAGAAATGGTCTAATTACATTCAGCATAGCCGAATTCTGGAGCTTAGTTTAAAATTCAAGTTAAGAGTCCAAATCCATTGACCATGGACCATCAAATTAAAATACAAATCACATTCCAAAATTTGACCAAGATCAATAAAGAAATGGCCGAGATCTTAATAAAAATTTAGAAAAACAAAATTTTAATTTGTTTGTGAAAAAAGTCCACTTTTTGGCGATTTTTTTTTAAATTTTAGCAAAATCGGGATTTTAAAAAACGGCATTTTGAAAGTTGAATTATGAAAAGGTCGAGGTTTTGATAATTCGGGATTTTGAAAAGGTCGGGATTTTGATAATTCGGGATTTTGTACTTCGGGCTTTTGTACCGATACCAAACCACAAAAGGTATTTCTCAATATTTTATAACATTAATTTATTTCTCTAGATACAATGCCGTCTAACTACTCGTACATTTCATTATTCGCTCTACAGAGAACAAGAAATAAAAAATAAAGAAAAACAGGGTTGCCGCTACACTCTTCCTCCTCCGATACGACTCATCATGTCTGGGCGCTAGTTTCCTATTAAATCCTTTCGCCGCATTGCTCTGAACGTGGGTTTTTTGCAGTACTAGGCCAACTTTTAATTATGAATGTTTACGTCGCTGTTCTCGTTCATTGATTTTACGAGTATCCTTCATCACTTCTTGTAACTTCCACAAATACGAAGAAATCTGTGGCGCAAAGTTTGCTGATTAAATAATGTTGCGAATGTCATTTGTGACCTCGTCGAGGGTTAGCAACTCTCGTCCGAATGTTAGAAAAGGGGGGAGTGGCCTCACATATTGTGATGTTCATGGCAATCTAATGCTTGATAAATACTTCGGCCACTCAGTATGAGGAACTTTAATTAAAATTACAAATTGAGTTTTCAGGTCCCGATTACGGCGTTCTACTGAATTGGCCTGCAGATGATACAATTGGGTTAGATCTTGCTCTCCCAAACAGCACGTAGTATGTTGAATGATTGCGCTCACGAACTGCGATCCAATGTCAGAAATGAGTCGCCTGGGTAGCCCATAAGGTAAGAATACCCCGTCAATCATAGTTTTTTGTACAATCCAGAGCAGTTCCCAAGACGGGCGCAAATAGTTCCAGTGTGAGTATCAGCATGTGTCGATAGCCACCATCAATCTCAGGTAATGGTCCGAAGAGCAGAACGGCGCATTCATCGCCAGAAATAAGCCGCCTCAATCTTCTACAGAGTTCGTTTAACTCTATAATATCCGGTGATGGATAGGAATGATAGCTTAGTAAAAAAAGGCGACTTCTTCGTTATTATAGCGGTAAAGTACCCCTTGCTCCATATGATATATGAAACATAATTTTCGTGATTTGGGTCATGAGGCTCCTGTAGGGTATGGATAATCTTAAATCGGTTGGTCCTCGCCTCGTTGGTGTGTCGTAGGTGGTCGATACAGTGTCACATTCGATTTTTCTGCAGTATAAATGTTTGTTAAACTAAATGATTGAACTAATATTACCGACCTGGCTAAGCGGCCAATGGGTGATTTCGTTATCAGTAGCCATTTCAGCGGTTGATGGCCAGTCCGGACGATGATTGCAGCACCCTCTATGTAGCCTCGGAACGTGTTCAATGTTCGTACTACTGCGAGCGCTTTTCGTTCAGTGGTGCCGTAGTTTCTTTTCGCAGCGATTCACAAACAGTTCAATTGGCATTTCATCATCTCCACCAGGAACCATTTGCCGAAAAATCGGAGCATCCAGAATTTTCAGCTTCACTATATTTACGGTGCATTTTTTTGTCAAATTGGTTAACGGTCGAGCGATGTTAAAAATGTGGTTTGTAAAAAGGTGCGATCTTGTCATACGTTGATCGGTGGACTCATGTTCAAACCAACTCCAAATCACTCCAAATATTCATTAAAACAGCTTAAAATCACAATTATATCATCTAGATATGCTAGAATTGTGACATTAGGAGGACCACCTCGGAATCGGTCGGTGAGTCATTGACATGTCGCGGGTACATTTTTCAACCCGAACGGCATTGTTTTAAATCAATATAACGTCTACGGGAAGCTGATTCGGATCTTTCATTTTGATAACAAGTTTGATCGGAGAAAGTTGTTAGCAATCTTTCCACTTGACTTGTTTCGTCCGCCGTTATGCTCACGCTTTCATCTGATGGAAGTTCAATAATTTGCAAAATTTAGCAAAACAGGTTGCTGACACGTTTCGATATTGAGTAAATGCTTGCTTTTGGGAGCGTCGTTAAACCAGAATGACCCATTCACCAGCTCAACATCAACCTTGAAGTTCGGTGAACGACAGCCCGTTTTCTTTAAGAATTATTGCTAATGAGACACTAGCGATACTTGCTCGTGATGGTGTGTCTAGGTCCGGTTCTGCTGTTGCCTAAAAGGACGATATATAAAATAGATTTGTAACAGGATTTCAAATTCGATTGCACAAGATGGATTTACACTTCAGTGTTTGGTAATTTATTCAGTCTAAAACAATTTTACTCGGTGTGACCCACAGCATTACAATAATGACACCGATCTTTACGTGATGCTTCAGACTCAGTCTTTCTTCGTTCGCGCTTATTTTTGACTTCGCTTGTATTCGCCACCTTCACTTCGTTAAAAAAAAGTTCTTAAGCTTGGGCCAGTTCTAATAATTTGGCATTTGTTTCAAAGTCAGTTCGTTTAACTCGTTCTCGAAGTTTGCTCGACAGCTGACCCTAAACCATATCAAGTTGTGTTTCCTTCACTACATTATGTTTTGTACCCGTACTTTTGCATCAGAAGGTAAGTTCGCATATCATTGCCTTGATTCAGATTGAGCATTTCCTGAAATACTACTTATGTGTTTTCATTTAGCGAAAGCTGATTTTATTCCATCCCACCATAATGCGTCCTCAGCACTTAAATAAATGCGAAAACCTCGAAGAGCGATATCATCTGGGACGTTTGCTGTTTCTTTGTAAGTGTCTTTATCGATTCCTCGTCGTATCGGCATAAACATTTTATCGAAACTTCCAGTACACATTTGTTGTTGTGCAATTCCCATAGCTTGAATAGCCTCCAACAACCGATTGAATTGATCGTCCGTGATTCAAAATATTTTAGATTAGGATTTTAAAACCCTAGAAGCAATCAAAAATAAAACACGCGTACACTATATAACTGTTATTTATATTCATTTATATTTTCGTGCCCCAACAGTGAAGATGCCAACTATATAGCGATATTTACGGAAACCTCAAACATTATTTTGTTCGGTTAATTCTGATTCTGGTGGAGATTGTGTATTGCGTTTCTGATTTCTTCTAGACCATGTTGATCTAGATTTCCTGTAACGTCTTTGGTTAATGATCCTATTCCATTTAATGAGGCCTCTTTTGATCCGTGTAGGTTTCAAAAGGTTGATGTTTTCATCTAACTCTCTAGTGTTGTGTTCGAGGATTTCCATATTGTTTTCGAAAGCGTAAGAATACTGTTTGTTAATATTTTTGGATTTCCCTACTAGATGGACGTCGGCCTGAATGGTTCGTAGATTTTCGTCGTAGTGTTAGATGTCGATTATGTGGTCGATTCTTGTGCAGTTATTGATTACTCGGGCCTGACCTAGTCTGATCGGTATCAACCCTTCGTTGTTCCCTAGGCTGGTCACCTTGAGTGGGCTCATGGTATAAGGGCAGAAAAGATTGTCCTCATAAATACGTTTGCATAACTCATCGTATGTTAACGAGTAGTTGGATAGGCACTCCTGCGCGTTTGAAAATGTAGCGTCGATAGACGTGTTTCAGTAATTTCGAGTTCGATCTTCAATGGATGTCTATCATGTTTAGTTTACAAGCATATATTGCAATTATTGATGTATGTTGTTAAGAGGATTTTCATAATTGGGGAGTAGTGAGTTCTTTTGATAAACTCATAATTCTTCAATATTCCTCGGTGATGATTTTGTTCATGCCTTTTCTTGATCTATCTGATCAAAATCCGGAGAGGTTCCAAATTTTTCTTGATAAGTTTCTTTAGCTATTTCTAAGACTATATCGTCACACATAATACCTGTAACTCGAAATGTTATTATTGTCTGGTGTTCTGAACTGAAATGATTTATCGGGGAATTAGTTGTTGGTACAAGGTTTTGGGAGTCACTTCCAATTTTTGTCTCCGTACAGGAGTCAGATATATTTTGGAAGTGTTAATATTATTAACTGTAATCGGTTCGGGTTGAATCCGTGATAATGCTTCTGTATTTTAATTTTTACACCTTTCTTATATACGATTTCATAGTTGTATTCCTCTAATTTTAATATCCGTCGAACCAATTTCGAGTTTGGTTCTTTGAGATTGAAAAGCCATGTCCACGACTAGTGGTCCGTTACGATTTTAAATTTTTGATCGAACAGATATAGAAAACCTCTTTTCTATAGTGGAGTAATTTTGCTCCGTTACCGTCAACAGATAGGTTTGTCCTTTCCTATGGGACCTTGCGAGGGGATCACTCCAATAGCTAAGTTACTTGCGCCGGTGGAAAGTTTAAATTCTTTGGAAAGATCGGGAATTGCAAGATTGTTTCGTTACACAACAACGCCTTGCATTATTCAAATCATTGTAAATACCTCGTATCAAGTGTAGTGACGTCGTGACGTCGTAGAAGTTCTTTATAAACTTTCGATAGTATCTCAGAAGACCCAAAAAGCTTTTAATTTGTTGCTCCGTTTTAGGAACGGGGAATACCTTAATAGGTTTGACTTTTTCAGGTTCGGTTTAACTCCGTCGAAGGTAACAATATGGCACATAAAGGTAATTTCAACCATGTAAAAGTTTCTAGTTGTCCGTTTGAACTTTTAAATTAGCCTTTCTTAATTTGTTGAATATTTGCTTTAAATTTTCAATGTGCTCTTGGAGTGACGTCGAAAATACTATGATGTTATCTATTAACACCAGCAAGATTTACCTTGAAGGTCAAGGTAAATCTTGCTTGTGTTCCTAATTCATTATTAATGACTCTTTGAATCGTTGAAGAGGCATTCTTTAGGCCAAAAGGCATTCTTATGTATTCATAGTGCCCAGTCTATGGAAAATACGGCTTTACGGATGTCTTGTTTGGCCTCTCTATCTGGTGGAATTCGGATGCCAGATTCAGGGTTGAGGAATACATACATTTCTCTAATTTATCGATAATATCAGTGATGTTTGATAGATAAGGTACCGATCTTCAATAGTCTTCTCGTTTAGCTTGCGATAGTCGATTACTAATCGCCACTTGACTTGACTTTTCTTTATAAATATCTGGGTATCGATAACTTTTTATAAAGACGGAGTCGTCATCCTCCAGATTTATTTCATGTTTTACAGTATTTGTAGAAGACAGACGTTTTTCTGTTTTGTTCCTCTGCGTTAAGGTGTTCAGTTTCACTTTGAATCGATGGATGTATCGAAATTTTGAATATTAAAGTGATTGGATTCTGCTCGATATGTTTTCTTGAATAATTCGGCTTTGACCGGTTGTTCGATCACAAAAGTATGCAATTTGCTACAATAGGTGGCAATAGATTGCCTCCGGAATGATTAATTTGTCGTTATTGATTGGCGGGGTGATGCATATATATCCCCATTTTCTACATCAACCGTAAGCTCAGCGGTGAGCTTGCTTCTGGATAATATAGTGTAAGCCCTCAAAGGCTTAATTAGGCCATAATTAGGCTTGTCGGTTTTAAAACCAAATATATCAAGATCTAAGGTTACGGCTAGTTGTTGCATCGTCTTCAATCCTGCTAAACCGATTTGAACAGAAGAAATTCAATAGGTTCTCTTGTTTTAAATATAGTCCTGGGACATCGACTTTTTTATCCGATGATCGTTATTTGGATACATGGAAATATCCGTGTAGGAAGAAAGGACTCTGGGTTCAAGAAAGATTTATTTGATCCCGTCTATCTATTAAGATTTTTAGTATTTTGGTTTTGTTTGGTAGTATACGAGCACGTATATATGGTTGGCATACGTTTCATGTTTATTGACATCTACGAATCCGATTCCGTATGGGCGGCTTCTGGATAAAAATTTCCATCGTTCATCGCACCTTCGTCTGGATCGGAGAAATATAGTAGAGGCTCTTCTATCCTTCGATCAATGCCCTTCTTGGTGGACCGATTGGTGGTTTAAAGGTAAACCTGTTGTTTACCTCAGACCGCTAGGGCGATTATTCCGCGAAGGGTTTCCGTGCAGGATTTTTAGTACTGTTCTTTGTGGAACCGATATCTTTGAGGCAATTCGTAAATGCTTCCGTAAGATTGTTGGGTAGCATAGCACGATTCATAGAACCCTTACACGTTTCGCTCTTATCACAATGGTGTTGCTTTCGTTGAGCTTGATATGATTTATAATCGTGCTTGGGATATCCATTATTCGAGCAAAGCATTTCTTTACCGTGTCGTTGCCTTGTGAGGTGCTGTATAAGTCGCATTACCAAATTTATTTTGTTACGCTTATCAGCATAGTGTATGACTAGGTTGTATTTTATGGACTCCCACAAGACTCCCGTAATCCATGTTTTCTGATGGCTGCTATCCCTTCAAGTTGTGTTGGACTCAATAAATGTGGATGCAATATGTTGAGGTGCTCATTGTGTATTACATCCAGTAGTACTTCCTGTACGTCTCGTAGTTTTCGAATGGCGATGGTTAGTTCAAGGGAGGTTATCAAAATGGTCAATACGTGTTGTTTCATTATGCGCTATAGCCCCCTCTGGATGCTATTAATTGCTTGCACTATAGCATTCTGGCCGTGTTTGAAAAGTTTTACTGAATTATCAATTATTGAGGGGTGATTCTTTATTAGTAGTAATAAATGATTCTCATTGGTTTCTCTAGTTTGGAAATGTGTCTCATGATTTGCTTCTCCTGAGTTAATATTCCAAACATGTCACTTAACCCTGTTGTGTCACCAATCCAAATGATTACCCTAATTATATTCTACCCAAGTACGATCGTAGTTGCTGAATCATCATCAAATTCTCAATATTTATTTCTGGATGGATTTTGCCACACATAATTGCAAGCCCGCCTAGAAGGCGGTCTGCTTGAGATCAAGGTCCATCTCATTGCAATTATCTCCATTTTACTGATTTCCTCAATATACGAGTATATGCGGGTGACATGGTTGAAATTGGCCAATTAGTACAAAAAATCGACAAATCAACTTCAGTGGATTTAATCGTCAATGCCAGTGTATGTGGCCATGTTGTATTCATTTTTTGCATCGTCATGCTCATTTGCCTTTCCACCATCATCATGAAACTTTGGATGGTCTCGGTTAATTTATTTACCATGGTATGAATGTTTCGGTCCTCTTCATTAAAATGAGCTTTGGGTTACCTTTTAGGATATTTGCATAAAAACCCCTGGCTGTGCAAAACTGCTGGCAAACGTCTTCAAGTTATCATTTTGTGTGTTTGCACTTGTTGGTTTGGTGACTGTAATTTGCAGTATGACCTTATTGTTTTCAATTACTATTTTGCGGTGTAGCAAATATTTTAGGTTCTAAATCTTGTGAACTCCTTTTGACTTCTTCCTCTGGCTCTCGTTCCAAACGGAACATTGGTTGGGGTATCAGCTTTCAACTCCTTTTATCACAACAGTCAGCCCTTTTTACCTTTTTAGCTGGTATATGTAATATTTTTTACCAACTTCGTCAAAGTGTTAACTAAGGCTCTGAAGCCGAATACGATTTCAAAGGTTTGCATCTTTGTTCCGTTTATATTACCTCTTTTGAGTGGGGCAATATAAAATTTAAAATCTGTTAATGTTGCGTTTTTTTTAAACAGTTCATTATTAGATGCTTCCCTTAAATAAATTGGAGGCAGTTTCTCAGTTTTCAATTTCGTCACTGTATTGAGGTGAGCGACCTCTAAACTAGAGAATCGGTTGTGAAGAGGTGCCAGCAAACTGGGCAGATCTCAAGCTACATTTTATTTTGGATTGAACAATGATATACCTATCCAATCTCGTTTGCACTAGCTTATTTTCACACTGACCATTTTTTCTTCGCTGTTTTTATTTGTATTGTTAAGCGGCGTTGTAATTAATTCTGTCGAAGAAGCAGTTTTATTCACTGGGTTGTTTTCTTTGGGCTGTGTTGAACTTTACCCACTTGGTTTGCACTTGCACTTGCAATATTTATATTTTCTACATAAAACTGGTTCAAGTTTGTTGTAGATTGTGTTCGGCGTTCGATGTTCGAACAAGTCTTTTTTGGGGAAAAAAGGCCGCTCAACAACATGAAACGGCATGCAAATTATTTCAATCCCCTTGATTGTTTCTTTACCTATGCCACATAAAAGGACTTGATGCGGTAAGAAAGACCGCAGACTTGTCATACATGTTTCGCGTAAGAAAGAGGAAATTATTTTCATGTAAGAAGACATGTATATGACATGTCTCACAATTGTCTTCGATCGTGGACTGTAATTGCGCTAGCTAATACGACTTCTCATTAACTAATCATTTAGTCAACATACCATCAAAAATCAATCAAAAAGTAGTCTTTGTCTTTTTCAAACGCAGTTAATAAAAAGGTAAGAAAGGGTGTTAGATAATAAAGAATAAAAAGTCCGATATCTGTTCACCTAATCCAGTAATCTCCAGTCCGCACATTTCAAGGGATGAAATGTGATTACGACAAGCATTGGAAAGTATTCGCAGACCTGTGCATTATCACGTTTAATTTGAGCGAGATTACATAATGCGTCAACGCGTACATCGACAATGATTCGTGCGTTGTTATAAGTTTGAGTTAGGTTTGTCCATGCCTTGTCATAACCAGCTGGGGTTAAAGTGATGTGTCCAACTGTTTTTTTTTATTTATATTATGACTGAGTCTTGTACCCATTTAGTAATTTACGTTGCATAATAAAGTATTTGATTAGTTGGCGTATTCAAGTGATTATCCCCAGTTACGTGTAACTCCTTCACAGATTCGCGATAAGTCCAGTGGTTTGGTGCTTTGCAGTCTTCTTGTTGGTGTGGTAGTCAGCATACAGCATATGTCCAGATTTTCATGCTGGTGCAGACGTTGTAGGCGTTTTGTTGCATGATGTTTGATTTCATCCGCGACAAGCTCGATCTTTAGATCTCGATGGAGGTTGTCGTTTCGAATGTATCACGGTGCATTAACAATGCATCGCAGGATTATGTTTTGAACTTGATTTTGATATTTGTCTTCTTGGCACAACACCGGAGTTGGCGATTAATTCGCCATTTCTTTGTTCATTTACATATCAGCTTAGTAGCCTTCTGTAATTTACTAGTGGAAACATTGAAGTTGTTTGTAGTTGCAAGTATTGCCGTGTCATCGGCAAAAGTCGCCATTGTTGCTTCTGTAATTGGTATATCTCTTTAGTATATAGGAGATATAGGATTGGCCCAAGAACACTTCCTTGTGGTACTCCTGCTGTTATTATTTTTAGTTGGGAGTATTCATTCTCACATGTTACTCGGAAGTGTCTCTCTGATATGTATGATTTTAAAATTTGAAAAAATTGCTCCGGAAGATCTCGAAAGAAGTTTGAATTCTAGCCCTTGGTGCCATACTTTGTGGAACGCTTGCGCTGCATCAAGGAATATAGTTGAGCATATTTGTTTGCTTCCTAGTGATTTCTCGATTACATGAGTAATTCGATGTACCTGTTCTGTCGTAGAATGTTTTTCCCTAAATCCAAACTCATGTGGAGGGATAAGATTCCTTTCTTCGATAATTGGTTTTAGTCTTTTAAGAAGAACCTTTTCAAATAGTTTCGATAATGTTGGTAGCAGAGAAATTGACTTATATGAAGCTTTATCATTCGGAGGTTTGTTCGGCTTAAGTATCATAATTACTTCTGCAACTTTCCATTGTCTTGGTACATATCTTAGTCGAAATGCTGCATTAATTGTATGCAGTAGTTTCCTCAACGCTTTCGCCGGTAGCACTTTTATTATCTGACCCGTTATAAGATCATATTCTGGAGCCTTATACGCTTTCAGATTATTCTTGATTTTCCATTTTAGTTCTTTCAATGTTACAGGTGTCATTTTCATTTCATCCTGTTTATTTATCGGGGTGATATTTTCCTCTTCCGTGTGTTTGGGGTAAGGTAGGAATGTTTCTTCAAGGTGATTTGCAAACAAATCTGCTTGTTCTTTAGCATTTCGAGACCAATTTTCTTTAGTTTTAATTGGAGGAACCTGAAGTTTGGGTCTATTAAGATTCTCAATTGCTTTCCATAATGAATAATCAGTATATTTTTGCCTAGACAGAGTGCAGAGGTATTTATTAACTGACTGACTTTTAATGTCTTTAAAGCACTTTAGATATTATGGATGAGCTTGTCTAGTGCGTTTTCTATTTGGGCTGGTCCCGGTATTGGGTTCTGCAGACTTATTATTTCTGTTAAATGTGTTTGGAAGAGATCCCAGTTGATTTTGGAGCTCGTTAATTTCAGGTTGCTCTCTTTCATAATCATTGTTTGGCTAAGTATCATAATAACTGGTGAACGATCTGACGATAGACTTTCACTGTTCTCTACATCGAGTCTTACTGATATCCGTAGGGCAATAGGTTGGTGTACCGCCTAAGTGAAACTCGCATTTTAGCTGTTTGCCTGCTGCGAACATTTATTTTCCTTTAGCAGTCGTTAACCGTGATCCCTAATATATTGTTTGCATTATAGTCTCCTCCAATTAAGAAGACACTTCCTAGTGTTTTGAGAAGATTAGTATAATCCACTTGTTTGAGAGTATATCTTGGAGGGCAGTATATTGCTGAGATACTACAAGTTTTAATATTGCTTAATTGTATTTTGATTGTTGTGACTTGCATGGAGAGCTTCTCGACTTTAAGTTCATCGCTATGTTTTATATGATCTTTTATGGGGATAGCTGATCCACCTCTACCATTGTTCTCTGGATGTAATGCATGGTAGCAATTATATCCTTTTATTTTACAGAATGAAGTTTTGGTGAAATGGGTTTCTGATATAAGACATATATCTATGTTATACATGTTTAAAACCCTTCTACTCTTTTATTGAAACTAGTTTGTGATTTCATTTCTTCTAGTGTGTTCTGCAGACTCATTTCCTGCGAGATAAATCTTTTGTTCAGGCTCTCTAGATTTCTCAGTATGTCCTGTAAAACGAGATCCACTTTTAACTGTTTCTGCTCTCTTTGCTGAACTATTTGTGCATAAGTAACGTTTTCATTTACTCGCCCTCTTTGTGTGTTGAGGTTAGGAGTTGACGATTTAGGCTTCGTGGTTTGTTTATAGATTGTACATATCTTGATGCATCTGATTTGCGTGATTTATCTCTCATTTTCTGTAGTTCTACTGCTACTTCACATCCTCTGTAGTTGGCTGGATGCTGGCCTTTACAGTTGATACACTTCGGTGTTGTATTTCGGGGAACTGCGTGCAGTCGTTTCCAGCGTGTTTTCCTGTACATTTGACACATCTTGCTTCACGATGGCAGTACTTTTGTGTATGATTATAATCTTGGCAGTTTTTACATTGAGGTATTAGTCGAGTAACCTTTCTCGTTGTTTCTACTTTAACTCTGAGGTTGAGGATAGCCTTAATATTATAAGTATTTTCGATTTATTCTTGATTGCCGAAGGTTAGCATGAACAGTGGTGGTCCTCTTCTCATGATTTAAACATTTGTTGTTGATCGATGTTGACTGCATCGATTATTTTCAGGCCTTTGTTTTGCAGGTCCTCAATAACTTCAACTTTTCAACAAGTTGGATGGAGACCTCTTGCCATTACTTTAATTGATCGATCATGTTTATTCTCGTATAGGTATATCACTGGTGACCAATAGAATTTAATTTGCTAGCTAGAGCTTTATAATCCTCAGACTCTGTTGTGATTATTTTTCAAATATTATTACTGAGCAATATTACTTTGTAGTCATTTGGTACTACTTCTGTCATCAGTTTTTGAATACCACCGTGATTTGCTATTTCTAGAATATTGATCGGGTGTGGAACCTGTTTCTTATTTTCTGGCTCATGAACTTTTGATGCAGTAATTGCATTGGCCGTTTTAATGTGGGTTTGAATTGGCTCAACTTCTGGCGATGATTCAGCTTTCCTCTTGCTTGGATTGGTTTATTTTCTTGGCTTCTTATTTGCTCTCTTTGATTTCTGTAGTCTCCAATTGGTTTCCCTTTCAAACTGATCTTCATCCGTGTGATAGTCGTCTAGATCTGTGAGTACTTGAAATTGGTTGTTCAAAAATGGTGAGTTTCCTGCTCCATTTGTTCAAATTTATTTATTAACTCCGCGTTGTTTATTATAACTGTTTGTGCACTGTGCGTGGCTTCAGAAGTTGGCTCGAAATTTGTATGTTTGATAGAAGAGATACTTTCCTTCTCATTGTTACGTTCTCACAGTGCGGTGCTCTTTGGCGGTGGAATGAAGTGCCGTACTTCTTCTACCAAACCACATCGGTATTATCCTTTTGACATTTCTTAAGTAACACTTTAACCGTCTGCACAACTCGTTCAGCAAGTCAACTTGCTTTTGGATAGTATTGACTCGAAGTATTATGCTTAAACTGTCATTGTTCTGCAAACCTTTTGAACTCTCTCGATGAGTATTGAGGGCCATTATCAGACTCAAACATCTCAGGGGTTCCAAAGATTGCAAAGTATTGTTTACAAAAATTGATTATTTCCAGCGAATTGGAATGTTTTAACATTTCGAATTCTATAAATCCTGCGTCGACCAATAATATATAGTTATTTGAATTGAAGTTAAACACATCCGAGCCGACGCAACAATTTGGAATGGGTGATCTGGTATGATTTTTAGTATTATTGGCTGTTTAATGTTAGCTCTTTGAGTACTTTGACAAACACTACAATTTTCTACGTAATCTATAACATTTTTGTTAAATTTTTCCAGTAGAATGCTTCACGCGTTCTCTGCAATGTACTTTGAATACATTGAATTAAATAGTATACCATCGTAAGTTGACATCTCTTCTTTAAAGTTGAGGAAATGTTTTAAATCATTTGGAACCATCTTGTGTTCTGGAAATTCGTTTAATATGTGCCCTTTTAACGTTAACAAGTTTTCGTCATCATTCGTGTCGTTAACCAAGCTATTTCGCGCTGTATCTGACATTGGTACAATAACATCTATTGATATTTTTCACATCTCTACTTAATAAATCCGCTATCGGTATATCGTTGCCTTTCCGATATATTATTTCCGGATTATAGGGATAAACCTCTAACATAATCCTCTGCGATCTTGCCGGTGCGGCTTGTAAGTTTTTTTTAAAAATAGACTCGAGCGGTTTGTGATCCGTTTCAATAGGTAATGATCACTCATATATATACTGATGAAATTTTTTGCAGCCAAAACGAATTGCTAAAGCTTCTTTTTCTTGAACTGGCATCCACTGAAAGTTTTACCGGCAGGTTGACATTGTAATATCCAAGCACTGGCGGTAATGATAGGATTGTTTTTATTTTTTCGAACGCCTCTTGTTGGCTGAAATCCCACACAACATCGTTATTTTTCTTTAACAGCTCTCTCAGTGGAGCAGTGACTTCCGAGCAATTCGGTATGAACTTTGATAAATAAGTTATCATACCCAACAATCGTAGGATTTGACTAATATTATTAGGTATCTTTATGTTTTTAATGGCCAGCATTTTTTCAGGATCAGGTCTGGTGCCTGCTTTTGATAAAAGGTGACCTAAAAATTTTATTTTTTTGACATGAACTAGAATATCATCCATTGAACACTCCTAGTTTGGGATATTTGCTATAACCGTTTGCATTACCTGCTGAAACACCTCTGGTGCTGAAGCGAAGCCAAACGGTAACCTGAGACATGTGTATCTTCTCCATGGTGTTGAAAACGCTAAATAATGTTGGCTTCGTTCTGATGCCGGGATCTGCCAAAATCCTTTATTACAATCCAGCAACGTAAAATACTTCGTCTGTTTTATTTTTTCGACAATTTACTCTAATGTTTGTAGGGGAAAATGTCTTCTCAAAATGAATCGATTTGCTTGCGATGGACCAATGCAAACTATTAATTTTTTATTTTTATTTACTATTACTAGTGGCGACACTGCTGGCGTCGGAGTAGTTATTTTTTTATTACTCCTAGTTTTTCCATATCGTCCAGTTCCAACTTCACGTCTTCTCTGATGGCATACGGTATTCTTCTAGCAGGTACAATCTCAAAATTTGCATCTTCTTTTAAATCAATGTCATGTTCAAAATTTTGTATACGGCCTAATCCACTGAATAAGTCTTCGTATGAACTAACGTTGTCGACTTTTTTAATTAAATTTAACGATTGACATTCATTTAACCCTAAAATAGGTGTTTTTGATATTAAGTATTTATGTATGATATTAAGTATTTCGTACATGATTCGTGCAGTTCCGACCCTAATTTGTTCACTATGTCAATGTCAATTACATTACATTGGGCACCTGTGTGCAGTTCAAACTTTTCACAAATTGAGTTATTAATTTTAAATTCTTCTAACCAACAACAATTTTTATCTTTAACATTCTTGATTTCTTCTACAAATAATGAATCTAAAATTTCTTCATCAGAATCTAAATTAGTTTGTACCTGGTTTATTTTCTTATTTCTTTTTACATTTATTACACGCCTGCCCGAAAGCTGGACAACTACGCGAACCACGAATAGTTCTGCATCTGTCGCACATATAAGTTTTCTCTTTCGAAACTACATTATTTCTATTTATTTCACTTACGTTATTAGCCCCGTTGGTTCTCGTTCCTCTTAATGTAGACATCTAGTTCATCGTTGATTCGTATAGCTTGCACGTGGTGACGGCTTTTTGTAAGGTTAGGTTTTCCATTGCTAAAAATGTTTCCCGTAATTTCTCAGCCGCGATGCCGATGTTTATTTTATCTTACAGCAGGTCGTCCACAAGTTCTCTATACTCGCATTTAACTATTTGCGATTTGATTTTCGTGAAGTATTCAGCAAATGATTCGTTTGCTTGTTGCAGTTTCCCGAATATGTACCGTTCATAGGTTAGATTTGACTTGGGCATGAGAGATCATCAAACTTCTTCTACCAAACGGCCGTTCATTTATCGCTTGTTCCGTGCTTCCAGTAGTACTAGGAACAGGATCAGCCTGGTTGCCTATCGACGATTCCCTTTGCAATGTAGCGTTGCTCCCTCCAGAATCCGAGGAGCAGCCCGATATATCGGGAGGGATTTCGAATCTGATTTCGGACCCACCTGAAGTATGTTATTGTTTATACCCTATGATGTTAGTTGAAACACACTTGTTGAGAGTGAAGTTAGAACTGATTATTTTTATTAGTATGTATAAACACATGACATGGTAACCCTATTAACAATGGTAGGTAATGCTCATATCATTACATTGTTACATTCATATGTTTCATCCCCCCTTTTTTTATTTTATTATTATTATTATTATTATTTTTTTTTATAAATTCAATTTGTCAACTGGTTTGACCAGCCTGCCCGCTCTGGTAATCATGACCGGCTTTCCCGTCGCATCCATCGATTCCATCGACGGTGCTTCTTATGTGTTCTTATGAACTGTAACAGTTGGAACTTCCCCATTTTCTTTACTCACGTGACTCCTTGGCGTAAACTCGCTATTTACTTTTTCCACCTTAGTATGGTTAGTAGCGTTAATCACTTCTGGAATACGTTCAGCCTCTGTAGTACGATTAAAATTGTTCAACCTCTTGTTTGATGCCATTTGTTCTCTTATTTTAGTAATGTGATCTGAGTTGCGCCTATATGTATTTCCGTTCTCCGTTCGAACTATTAACGATCTCGGATTAATTATTTCTTCCACAATGACTCCTGGAACCCAATCACGATCGCCCCGTTTAATTCTAACCTTGTCACCTACAGTCAACGGTTCCGCGATTCACCTCCCTTGATCAGCTCACCATTTTTGATTTTTTCTAATCGTTGTTATTTTTTCCGTTATGTCCGGAACAACCTTTGGTTTTAACAATTCCGGCGACCCCACCATTGTCGTTCTTCTAGCTCTGCTCATTACCCTCTGATTTGGCGATGCTAAGCTTGATGACGTCGGTATATTTCGATAATTTAATAATGCTAGACATATACAAGAATTGTCTTTCTTGCATTTTTTGATCATTCCTTTCGCTGTTTGCACATAGCGTTCTACTAAGCCGTTGCCTTGTGGATGATTTGGACTGCTTGGCGTATGGTTGATCGACCAACCGCTCGCAAACTTCTTAAACTCTGCCGCTGACAATTGTGGACCATTATCTGTCTCTAGCTTTGCTGGTATTCCATGCGTAGAGAAACAGACTTTCAAAATTTCGATAAATTGCTTTGCCGTACTCATTTTTAATTCCTTAAACTCGAAATAATCTGGGTAACTACGAGTAACTAACCCACTACGAGTAAATAATTTTTATCGATGCAATGAAATAAATCGGCCCCCACTACTTCGAATGAAAGACTTGGGATTTCCTTGTTAATAACTGGCCACCTTTGACCTCTGCATCGACTGGCAAATTGAACAATTTTCAACATATGAGGTTATATCTGTTGTCATCCCTTTCCAATACATAATTTCCCTTGCACGACTTAGGCATTTTTGTATTCCAAAATGCCCTCGATGTATGTTCTACAATATTTTCGGTATTTGTGCCTTAGGTACCACCAGTTTCATCCCTTCGAACACTAAGCCATTGTAATAAGATATCTGATCTCTGAAAGTCCAATACGGTTTTATCCATTCATTGATCTCAACTTTCATTGATCTCAACCTGACATTGTTATTTTAATCAGCTCTTGGATTTGTAAAATCAATCGCAACATATACTTGCAGCTCTTCTTCCTCTTCCGACTCGTTATTCATACAGTCTCTACTTAGGACATCTGCTATGTGTTGACTCGTCCCTTTTAAACACACTATCGTTGGCGAATATTGTTTTATATCAAACATAATACGTTGTAGTCTAAATGGTATTGACTGTATTCTTTTGTTATATATAATCTCAAGTGGCTTGTGATCACTTTCGATTCTTAACTTCTTTCCATAGACATATTCATGACACTTCCCACAGGCCCATCTTATTGCCGCGGCCTCCAACTTTATTGGTGGATAGTTCCGTTGGGCTCGGCTTAACGCTTTAGATGCGTATGCTACAGGCTGTTCATTTTGTAGTAATGCAGCTCCAAACCCTTTCATACTCGCGTCTACTTGAATAGTTACGTCCTCATTCGTATTATATAATTTTAATATAGGAGTAGTTGAAAACGCTGCCTTTAGCTCAACAAATGCTTTTTCCTGCACCTTTGTCCAATTCCATTCCACATCTTTTATAATAAGATTTCTTAGTGGTTCTGTTAGCACTGACAAATTCGGTACAAATTTCGCTAAATATGTTGCCATTCCTAATAGTCTTTGTAATTCTTTGACGTTTTGTGGTCTCTTTAGGTTTTTAATCGCTGTTATTTTATCAGAATATGCTGATAGTCCACTCGCACTTAATACATGTCCCAAGAATTTGACTTCCGTTGCTCCAAATGCGCATTTGTCTTTGTTCAATTTTAATCCAGCTTCTTCTACTTTTGCCAGTACTTTATTTGTGATTGTTTCCAGTTGGTCTCTGTTCTCGGCATGAATCCGAATATTGTCCATGTAGCATTCTACATTCTCTAAATCGCCTAAAATCTGACTCATCAGATCTTGAAATACCTCTGGAGCCGATGACAATCCAAATGGTAATCTCTTATATGAATACCTGCCCCATGGTGTTCCCATTGTCAAGTATTTCTCTGTACGACTTGATACCTTTATCTGCCAGAACCCTTTTTTACAGTCTAGTTTTGTAAACAACTTGGTTGTTCTCATTCTGGTTACTATTTCCTCGATTGTCTTTAACTGATGATATCTTCTCACGATATTGTTATTCACATCAGTAGGGTCCAGACATACCCGCAGTCTACCTTCTTACCTCACCACTACTATGGGTGATACGACTAGTGTCACTTCATGAACTTTGGCTAATACTCCCATTTTCAACATATTTTCAATTTCGGCTTTGACTTGGTCCTTAATCGCTAACGGGACTTTCCGAACTGGTTTGATTTCGAACTTCGGATTTTCCACTAAATCTATGTCATATTCATAATTCTTCACGCAGCCTAACCCGTCGAAAATATTATTATTTATTCTCAGTTCCTCTACTAGTACGATTAGCTTTTCCTGTTCACATGCCTCTTCCCCTAAGATTGGTGTGACATCCGCATTGACTACTTTGAATATTAGTCTTGTCGTTCTGTTTCTCACTTGACAATCAACCTCAATTTCGCCTATTACATCTATGTTATTGTTTCCAAACCCAATTATTCGTCGGGTGTTCGATTTGACAATTTTGATTCTTAACTTGTCGACTATATGTTTCGGTAATACATTGCACTGTGCATCGGTATCCAACTTTGCTTTGACCTTCGATTGTTTTATTAGGATTTCTTCGAACCAATTCCTATGATCATCCATTGTATTGATACTGTCTATAAATAGGTCACTGCCATTTCTTTCTATTTCCATTTCCGTTTCTATTTCATCTACTCTATTTACAGTACACAATTTTGCAAAGTGGCCCCTATTTTTACACTTGTTGCATTTGCGCCCATATGCCGGACAATTACGTTTGCTATGCTTGGTTCCGCACCTTTTACAATCAAATGTTTCATCACTTTTCACTGGACCTTCTGGTTTTCTATTTTTTACTGCGCCTTTCTCAGCGAAACTGCATCTACACTTTGCGATTGTTTGCATTGTAACTCTGTTAGCTGTATTACTGTCATTTCACTTGTCTTGCATATTTTAATTGCATTCTCTACGGTCGGCTCTGTTTCTGACAATAACTTTTCACGTACTGCTTCGCTACGTATTCCTATTATAATTTTGTCTCGCAATAAGCTATTGGACAATGCTCCGAACTCACATTTCTTGCACTGATTTTTCATCTTTGTATAATATTGATCAAAAGTTTCATTTTCTTTCTTTCTAGTGTTGTTGATGTTTTCGGTGCAAAATGTTCCTCAAATTTCGATTTGATTATCTCCAACTTTTCCATATCCTCGGTCTTCAAGTTGAATGAATTATACAGGTCCAGTGCATCCGCTCCTAACGACGCCGTAAATGTCGCTATTTGGATTTGTTCGGATTTTTTTTCATTTGTGTTGCAACCTCAAACCATTTATATTGTTGGATCCAATTTTTCCATTTAATACCCATTTGATTGGTATTATCAATCTCAAGACATTTTGGTGGTCTTATAAAATTAGTTGATCCCTCGCGCGTCATTTTTTTCACTTATCGAAAATCTTACTCCAACTTTCAATATTTTACTGAAATAAGCCTTGGATATCACTATTCACTTTATATTTATTATTTTTTATTCCAAAATATTCTTTATTTTAACCGATGATCAAAGATTCTTTTTTTTTATTTTTATAAAAAATTTCGCCACTTCTGACACCATGTGATGTTAGTTGAAACACACTTGTTGAGAGTGAAGTTAGAACTGATTATTTTTATTAACACATGACATGGTAACCCTATTAACAGTGGTAGGTAATGCTCATATGATTACATTGTTACATACCCGACATTTCATTTTTGTTGACTATCTGCTATTCTGTTTCTCTACTACATAGGGATTGGATACCACAACCGTTCGATCTACAGTACATTGCCCAGGATGCGCTACGAGGAGGCTGTCAACCAGCACTCCTTTAACAATTTATTATTTAAAAAAAAAGATCAATATTTTCATTAATATTTTCAAACAAGTTGGTCAACCCTTCTCTTGCGTGATATGATTCTCGTCATACACTATTTCTTTTGTTTAAATAACATTTAGGAGCTCATATTATCTCTACATAAATGAATAAGTCTGTCATTATTAAATGTTATTTTCTCTTTTCTCTGTTATTTTTATTTCTTCTGGTAATTCCTGGCATTTTAGATACTTTTAGTATTTGGAAAGAAATAGAGATTATTGTTGATTGTGCAATTTCGGCGAAACAGAAACACAACTAGTTTGATATAGAATTCAAGTTACCAAGAAAACATTTATTAACAACCAATAAGCAACATAACCGTGTTGACAGATATAAGCACAAAACGACTATAGGTGTTGTCATATGCATATAATATTTTGTTTACATTTGTCAACACCCTCTGTTAAACAAAAAATTTTAGGTTAATACAATTAGACAATTTTGAATACAATAATTAAATTTTTGAATAGGCAAAGCCTTCGTTAAAAAATCTGCAAGCATTTCTCCAGTATGAACAAACTTTACTTCAATGTCTTTGTTCTCGATGTGTTGACGAAGAAAGTGATATCGAATATCGATATGCTTCGTTCTTTGGCGATATCCCTCAGTAAGTGCTAAATCCATAGCTCCTTTGTTGTCGCAATAAACGATTGTCGGCTGGCAATCCAATGAGATACCTATTTCTGATGCTAAGCTTCGGAGCCATAAAATTTCTTGGCACACAGAAGACAGTGCCATATTTTCCGCTTCCGTTGTAGAAAGGGCAACCGTTCTTTGTCGTTTACTTGTCCAAGAAATAGGCCCACCTTGCATAATGACAATAAAACCTGTTACTGAGCGACGGTTATCAGAACAGTTTGCCCAGTCAGCATCACTGTATGCTTCTATTGTGGATTTACTGTCTTTATCGTATTGAAGTTTGTGATGTACCGTGCCTTTTAAGTATCGTAGCACTCTCTTAACTGCTACCCAATGAGCCGGGCCAGGATTTGAGCTAAAACGACTTAAAACACCAACTGCATAAGTAATATCAGGCCTTGAAATTTGTGCAGCATATAAGAGACTACCCACAGCTTCTTTATATGGTATATTTTTCATTTTAAGTTGATCGCTTTCTTCATTTGGTGACATTTTGTCGGTTAGTTTCTGATTTGAATCTAATGGCGTTTTCACCTCATTCGAATCCGACATATTGAACCTCTCAATAATACTTTCAATATATTCTGATTGATCTATCCAAATTTTGCCCGCCTTTCGATCTCTGGTTATTCGCATTCCAAGACATTTATTTATTTCTCCTAAATCTTTCATTTTGAAAGTTTTTAGAAGAGTATCCTTGGTTTTTTACATAAGGTGTATGTCGTTGGACAAAATGATGAGGTCGTCAACGTAAACTGCAATAATTTGAATTTTACCACCAGCATTAATGTAATATATGCATTGTTCGGTTTTTGATTGTTGAAATTTCATTAATTTTAGTGTCGTGTCAATTTTCCGATTCCACTGTTTGCTTCCCTGTTTTAAACCGTACATGGCCTTATTTAATTTGCATACTTTAGATTCACTTCCCTGCAATTCAAAGCCTTCTGGCTGACAAATATAAATTTCGTCATGTAATTCTCCTTGTAGAAATGCATTTTTAACATCCATATGGTGGATTTCAAGATCTTCTTTTACTGCCCACGACAAAAGTAACCGTACAGCGTTAATTCTTACTACAGGTGAATATATCTCTTCGTAATCTATGCCTTTCGTTTGAGCACAACCTCGAACCACCAGGCGTGCTTTGTACTTTGGTTTTTCTATATCCTCAACTGATTTGGTTTTAAATACCCATCGTGTGCTTAAAACCTTTTTATTTGGAGCTGCATCTACTAACGTCCAAGTATTATTTTCTAACAAGGCATTATATTCCTCCTCCATTGCTTGCCTCCAAGATGATGCATCCAACCGACCAAGTGCTTCTTCAACGTTTTGCGGGTCAGCGACAAAATCAGTTTCTGCTTTATATGTTATGAAATCATTAAGTACTTTCGGCCTTGGAATTCTTGTTGATCGTCGAATTTCAATAGCTCGTGACTGACTTTCAGATGGATATTCCAATATAGAACTGGTTTCAGACGAACTCGTTCTATTTGATTCACTTATATCGCTGGCGATTTCTTCTTCACTTTCAATCACCTCTTCTTCCCTCTGTTCTTTAGATACTTCGATAGGGAGAAGGCAACTTTCTGATACTTTTTCTCCGTTTGTTTCAGAATATGGATTTGTCAAAGTTTCATTTTCAAAAAATTTTACATCACGACTTATTACAAGTTTATTATTTTTAGGATTAATAAATCGGTAACCTTTTGTGCTTTCACTATATCCGACAAAAATCATAGGTTCAGATTTGTAGTCCCATTTAACCCTTTTTTCCTTTGGAATGTGTACCATTGCTTTACATCCAAATATGCGTAGATGACTAATTTCAATTCGTCTTTTAGTCCATATTTCCTCAGGTAATTGTCCATCCAAACTAGCAGCTGGAGTGCGATTTATTAAGTACGCTGCAGTATTGACCGCTTCAGCCCAAAATTGTTTAGGTAAATTCGCATCGCAAAGCATTGATCTTGCTTTTTCAACAATCGTGCGATTCATACGTTCAGCAACTCCGTTTTGTTGTGGCGTGTAGCGGACGGTCAACTGATGCTTTGTACCAGACTCCTTTAGATATTTAATTATTTGATAATTTACATATTCCCCACCATTGTCTGAACGAAATATTTTAATTTTTTTATCCTGCTGATTTTCAACAAGCACTTTAAATTCCTTCATACACTCAAAAACTTGACTTTTCTCTTTTAAGAAATAAACAAATAACTTCTTAGAATAATCGTCAATCATTGTAAGGAAGTATCTACAGCCTCCAAGAGATTCTACTTCCATCGGTCCACATAAATCGGTGTGAACCAAGTGCAAAATATTTTCTGCACGGTTATTTGACGACTTAAATGGTTCTCGGTGTTGTTTTCCCATTACACAACTAGTACAATTATGAGCATTAATATTTGTGTAGTCAAGCTTTGCGTCTGAAATATTCTGCAGCTGGTTCATTTTTCCTTCACTCATGTGTCCAAGTCTGCGATGCCATAATTCGCCTTTGTCGATTTCTTGCGTTAGGTGAGATGATTCAATAGGTTCATTAATTTTGTAAATACCATTTACTTCTCGCGCTGTAGCAAAAATTATACCATCTTGGTTGATGATACGACAGCCCGATTGATCAAAATGAATGGTGTTTCCCTTTTTTACTAATTTACTAATTGATAGTAAATTACTTGAAATATTGGGTACATATAGAACTTCCCGTGCCTCAACTTCATCATACAAGTTTCCTACAGCTATTTTTATTTTAAATGTTCCAAGTTATTGAGACTTTAATCGCTCACCACCCGCCGTGTATATGTCGGTAGCATATTCCCGAACATCTTTCAAGAGCCAATTTTTATGCATTGTCATATGCGAGGAAGCACAAGAGTCCAAGTACCATGCCGATTTGTTCGATTCACCAACTGTAAAAACACTTATAAATGCATTTTTATTTTCGTTTTCGTATTGTGGTTGCAATTTTTTTCGTTGCTCCAATCTACATTGTCGGCTTATATGTCCAATTTTGTTACAATTATAACATCTAATAGGTGGTTTGTTGATATTCCTTGTTACTAGTGCTGTATCTTCCTCAGAATTTTTGACTAACGGCTTTGACGGAATATCTTGTAACAATTTGGTTTTTATGAAATCACCCGTAATTCGTGTACCTGAACTTTCAAGACCCATAATCATAGGTTTGTATTGCTCAGGGAGGCCTGCCAGTAAAAGAGTTCCAACCCACTCATCCTTAACCTCAAATTCCATACTATTTAATTTATTAGCAGTGGTTATTATTTTATTCACATAATCTTCCACGTTGCTACAATTTTCGAGTTGAGTTGTCACCAAGGTTCGCAGAAGACCAACTTTTCTAGTCAATCCAGAATCTTCAAATGCAGCCTCTAACTTTTCCCATGCTTGTTTGGCTGTGGTTGCATTCTGAATGTGAACATAATTAATCGGATCCACAGCCAGGATTATCCTTGATTTTGCTTTTATAATTTTTTGTTCGTCTTTTTCTGTGCCGAGTACGCATTCCCATAAGTCCTCCAACTGAAGGTAAGCTTGCATTGCGAATTTCCAGTTGGAAAAATTTTCACGACCAACCAGTTTTGTAACCGGCATAAAATTAGCAGACACGGCCATTATAACAGGAATTTCTTTGTCTTCGGAAAATATGCAAAAAGTTCACTATTTATTTCCACGTTTTTTAATATAAAAAGTGAGGTTACATCACTTCAAATTATTCACTCTTTCCTTTTTTTTTAAATTGTAATAAAACTATTTATTTTCTGTTTCGATATACTCGATCACTTTCTACTTTCTGGATAACGTTATCCTGGGCCCATAACCTGTTGATTGTGCAATTTCGGCGAAACAGAAACACAACTAGTTTGATATAGAATTCAAGTTACCAAGAAAACATTTATTAACAACCAATAAGCAACATAACCGTGTTGACAGATATAAGCACAAAACGACTATAGGTGTTGTCATATGCATATAATATTTTGTTTACATTTGTCAACAATTATTAACTTCATAGTTTACCTGTACGCGACTTACTGCTCTAAACGCCATTTTTTCACTTGTGTGTATAAACTTATAATGGTTGCCGCCTACTATTACTTGTCAATTTGATCCTCTCGTATTAATATAAAACGTTTAACAGCTCAAATACTAAGTTATTTTTAAAATATTAAATATAAAATTTATTGATGATTTATTGATTTATTAATATAAAGCCAACCACCGCGAAAATATTTCGATTCATTCTAAAATTAAATTATAATTAAATTAGCGCCTCTACCGAGTAATATTGTAGTGATTTCCGAACTAATTAGTTTCTTAGGTATCGTTTAGACGAGTGCCCGCCTTAATTTTTCACAGAAAATCAGTGCATATGGACTACGACTACCTCAAGAAATAATTATAAACCTCAGGATGATAATTTTTTTTTTAAATTAATTTTGCAGAATTTAGATTTTTTTTATAAACATTTTTTACGTATTAAAACAGAATTTAACTTAAGTTTTTTAACCGAACTATTTTTGGTTTAATACCGCGTACATTCCATATTCTAAATTAAGGTTTCGTCAACAATAATGTGTCATACAACTATAAAATATTTATTTAAAAATATGATTAATAATTAATTAAGAAATTGCATCAATTTCTTGTGATTTCATAAATTTGCTAATGTGTTGTTGTGTGTGTATTGCCTTATATTTATTCACAATATATAACAATAACGATAAATTAAACAAAAAAAAATATTAGAATTTATTAGGATTAAAAAAAATTACAAACGGCACTAAACAGTAAACAAAAAATAAATCACAATTTATTGATCACAAATTAGTGGTGTGTGCCCAGCTCTGCAAATCATATTTTTAAATAAATATAAAATTAACTAAAATAAGAGTAATTTGTAAAACATATCTTATTCAATAAAATCAATTTAAAAAATTTAAAATTTTTATGTACCAACAAAAAACTATAAAACTAACACGAAAAAATTAATTTTTTTTAAAAGTTAATTTAATTAAATAATTTATATTAAAATAATAAAACAAACAAGTATATTATTAATATGGAGAGATGATATAAAATTATTAATTAATTAAATATGTTACAAATAATAATTACTAATTAAAAGAAAATTACAATTCCTATAAATAAATAAAGCAAAATGTACCAATCCAAATGAAATAAATATTTAAGAAACAAAATCCAAATGAGATAAATAATAGAAGTGTATTAAACAAGAAAACTAAGTTAAAGATAGAGCAAACACGATGATGGCAAAATAACTAACTAAATAAATATTATATGATAATTGTTTTTATTTGAATGTTTGAAATAAAACTTATTTAAAAAATTTATTTGATCCTTTTTTCTATTATGAACAATGGGAATTGCTTCAGAATGCGTCAGCACCGTGGCACTAATTTTAAATCAATAACAGATGTCGCTGTTAGGATTCTGAATTCTTTCTCCACATTATTTCGGGCGCCATCCGGCGTGCCTCAAGGTAGCCATATCGGCTCACCGTTATTTTAATTATTTATTAATGCAGACGACATGAAGATTTTCGCCCGGGTCTCTAGCGTGTTAGACTGCGAAACGTTACAAGATGACTTAAACTGCTTTTGCAGTTGGTCAATTAACAACTTACAGGCTTTAAACGCGAGTAAATGCAAAACTCTTTCTTTCTTCCGTATCCGCTCGCCTGTTTTTTTGTCATTATCAACTGTACAACGAAACCATTGATCGGGTTGAGTTCATCTTGGATCTTGGTGTGATCTTTGAATCTGATGCTGTATTTACCAGACATATTAACAAGTCGCACATTATGCTTGGCTTCATTAAACGAAACTGCAAATACTTTAGTGACCCTTTGTTCGGCCCATTTTGGAGTATGCATCTCCTGTTTGGTCACCCTCCTTCCACACCGGAATGAAAAAATTTCCTAAATAAACCCTAAGTAAAAAAATCTGTATATGTATTAGTAAATATACACCAAAATCAACATTTAGGCGAAACTATATTTTCAACTCAAAACGTGAGTTTTCCGGAAAACTGGAAAACACTGTTTGTTGGGTTTAACATTCAAAAGTTGTAGAGGTAAAATTCGAAGTAATACCCCTCTGTCCTAAGATACTTCTAAGAGATTACAACTCTTGGGTCAGATGTCCCAAATTAGGGGAACACTGGGTTTAATATTCAAAAGTAATGGAGGTAAAATTTGAAGTAATATCCCTCTGTCCTAAGATTCTTCTAAGAGGTTACAACTCTTGGGATAGATGTTTTCACTTTGTACTAAATCCAATCCAACTAGAAAACTCGAATTTTTCAGAAAAATTAGAGGAACACTGGGTTTAATATTCAAAAGTTGTTGTTGTAAAAACCATCTATCCTAAGGTACTTCTAAAAGGTTACAACTCTTGCGATATGTGTTTTCACTTTGTACTAGACCCAATCTAACTAGGGAGTATGAGTTTTCCGGAAAAATTAGGAGAACACTGGGTTTAATATTCAAAAGTTGTAGAGGTAAAATTCCAAGTAATAACCCTCTGCCCTAAGATACTTCTAAGAGGTTACAACTCTTGGGATAGGTGTTTTCACTTTGTACTAGACCCGATCCAACTAGAAAAGATGAGTTTTCATAAAAATTAGGGGAACACTGGGTTTAATATTCAAATGTTGTAGAGGTAAAATTCGAAGTAATAACCCTCTATCCTAAGATACTTCTAAGAGATTAGAACTCTGGGGATTGGTGTTTTCACTTTGTACTAAATCCAATCCAACTAGAAAACTCGAATTTTTCAGAAAAATTAGGGGAACATTGGGTTTAATATTCAAAAGTTGTAGGATAACAATTGAAGTAAAAACCATCTGTCCTAAGATACTTCTAATAGGTTAAAAATCTTGTGATAGATGTTTTCACTTTGTACTAGACCCAATCCAACTAGAAAACATGAGTTTTCCGGAAAAATTAGGGGAAGACTGGGTTTAATATTCAAAAGTTGTAGAGGTAACAATCGAAATAATAACCCTCTGTCCTAAGATATTTCTAAGAGGTTACAACTCTTGGGACAGGTGTTTTCACTTTGTACTAGATCCAATCCAACTAGAAAACATGAGTTTTCCGGAAAAATTAGGGGAACACTGGGTTTAAAATTAAAACTTGTATGGGTAACAATCGAAGTAAAAACCTTCTGTCCTAAGATACTTCTAAGAAGTTACAACTCTTGGGATAGGTGTTTCCACTTTGTACTAAACCCAGTCCTACTAGGAATCATGAGTTTTCCGGAAAAATTAGGGGAACACTGGGTTTAATATTCAAAAGTTGTAGAGATAACAATTGAAGTAAAAACCCTCTGTCCTAAGATACTTCTAAGAGGTTACAACTCTTGTGATAGGTGGTTTCACTTTATACTAGACCCAATCCAACTAGGAAACTTGAGTTTTCCGGAAAAATTAGGGGAACACTGGGTTTAAAATTAAAACTTGTATGGGTAACAATCGAAGTAAAAACCTTCTGTCCTAAGATACTTCTAAGAAGTTACAACTCTTGGGATAGGTGTTTTCACTTTGTACTAAACCCAGTCCTACTAGGAATCATGAGTTTTCCGGAAAAATTAGGGGAACACTGGGTTTAATATTCAAAAGTTGTAGAGATAACAATTGAAGTAATAACCCTATGTCCTAACATACTTTTAAGAGGTTACAACTCTTGAGATAGGTGTTTTCACTTTGTACAAAGTGAAAACACCTATTTCAAGAGTTGTAACCTCTTAGAAATATCTTAGGACAAACGGTTTTGACCTTGATTTTTGCCTCTACAACTTTTGAATATTAAACCCTGTGTTCTCCTAATTTTTCCGGAAAACTCATGTCTTCTAGTTGGATCGGATTAGGATTTATTTAGGAATTATTTCATTCCGGTATACAGGGGTGTGAAATATTTTCTAAACCTTTCCTAAAGTTTGTTTAACTTAGGATAAAGTTAGGAAATATTCACGTGCATCCTACCACTGTCATTCCGAGAGGATTGACAGAATTGGAGGACAGAAACAGTTTATTTTGTTCGCGCTACGACGTTTACCATCCATGCGTGCTGTGGACTACGTTTTTACGCCTTTTAAAACTAATCGCCGAGCTGTAGCTTCTGCACTGTTTGTCCATGAGATCATCAATTCCCGTGTCGTTGTATCGAGTTACTAGCACGTATCAACTTGTACGCTCCCGAACGTCGAATGCGTCACCGCAATGGAGCTTTATTCATCGACCGAGCGGTAACGAACTACGGTCTTTCTGATCCAATTCCGAAATAAATAAATAATTAAATGTACGAGTGAGGAAGTTAAATGAGAGACTGAGTTAAATGTAACTGCTTACTCCAATCATTCACTTTAGTTCACAAATTAGCCGCTTTGGTGCTGGTGAAAAATTAACTCTTTGGTATACATTTACGTGATATTTTTAAAAACAAATTTTTACAAAATCAATGAAGAATCCGAAATTTTTTTGAGTCGTTTTGTGAAGCAAGATGGAAATTTTCGATTTTCATTTTATGTGAATTTTCCGGGTTTACCAAATTTTAAGCAAATCAAAATTGTTTTAGTTTTTCGATTCTGGGTGTCATGAAAAACTGTTAAAGTGGTCTGATTTTCAAAATAAATGAAGATCGTATTTTAAAACCATGTTTTTCGGAGTCATTTTGCGACCGATTTTCTTACTGAAAATTTGCGATGTTTCCCAATTTCCAGTGGTGTATTAATTTGCAGAAGTTTCCAGATTATCGAAATCGAACGGTCTTTATTCGTATTCGCGATGATCTGCTCACTGTTTCTGTAGCGGGTTGACCTTCACTCGATATCTCTTCTAAGCGTATTATAGCGTGGAATAAAGTTTACGTTGTTAATTCTTTCGGATACAATATTGGTGATAGTCTATTGAACTTTAAAACCGGCGATGCATCAGGTGGATAATCAATTTTCTTATTAGTTCCCTATTGATGAGAGTATAGTCCTAGGTTTTCTACCTTGTAAAATTTCAACAGATGATTGAGCACAACTGGCAAGAGGTGTAGGAGCAACATTTTCTTTAAACCTGTTTTAAAAGTTCATACGAATGATTCAGCCTCATCATTCGGGTTCGAGGTGAAATGGTGCAGACGGCAGGTGCTCAATATTATTAGAACGACAGAATTATTGAAATTCATAGTGCCTCGACCATATATAGTGCAAGTTGAAGTTACTTTTGACGTTTGTACCGGTTGTCTCAAATGCATCACCGACAATCACCACATTTTTGAAATAAATGGTCCAGCGAAATCAACAAGTATACGGTCCCATGGATTAGAGAGTGTTGGCCAATCAGAAATATTTCTCGATACGTTGCCACGGATTGTACAACTCTCACAGTATCTCACCACGTTCTCGATGTTCTTATCAATAGATGGCCACAAATAATTTCGTCTAGCTAGCTGTTTCATTTCAGTTATGCCCCAATGTCTTTAAGGGAGCAATTCGAGCGTTTTCTTCTGCAATAAAGGTGAAATGGTGTTGCGTGTATGATCTACCTGCATAACTATAATATTATGAAATTATGAAATTGTTTCTTAGCGCCGAAAACAGGCGGATAAGTAAGACGTTTGATTCAAGTATTCAGGCAAACTTTTTGGCCAATAATATATATTCTAAAATTTGTCGCAGTTCCTACATCCTCACATGTGTGTTTTCGGATTGTTGAAGTGTCAATGGAACAGTCAGGAATCAAAGTATAGATCAGGACCCTTCGGTAAAGCGCATCTGCGTTGCAGTGCTTGTGTGTTGGTTTGTGTATGATATCGTACTCATTAAAATATTGGCTTGTATTGGTAACCTTTCATTTGAACTAATTTGCCTTTGAAGTGGTTTATGGTCAGTTACTAATCGAAACCTCATAACATGAAGAAACTGATGAAATTTGGTTATCCCATAAATAATCGATAACGCTTCTTTTTCTATTTGGCTGTAGTTTTGTCCAAAGTCTTAGAAACGAATGCGATGGTATATTCGATTCCATCCGGATAAAATCGTGAGAGCACGGCACTTAGCAGCTATGTAGCTAACATAAATGCCCTAAAATTCAATCTCGGCTTTCGCGAACTCACATTTATTAGCCCAGCAAATAAAACCATTTTCCTCCAATCTTCACAGTAGCATTTTCAGATTCTTCAGATGAAGACCATGATATTATTATATAACATCTAACTAGACTGCACACAAATCTAAATCTGGTGTCAATTGAGCGTCAAGTGCGCGCTGGCGATCCCAAATGATAACCTTTGTAACTGATACAGCCCAACTGGTGTATTTATTCCCATAGGTATCCTTTAAATAGATGTTCGTAAAGTGTTTTCCACCCTGTAATCGATAAAATAATTCGTCGATGCTATGAAATAGATGTCGATCGGTCGTTATTTGTGTATTTACTGTTACTTTGAAATCCTGACCTATGTGAAATTCTCCTTTTGGTTTCTTCACAGGAACCATTAGGATGACCCATTGGGTTGTTTCTATTGGTTTCAGTACCCTAGGTCCACGAGTCGTTCTAACTCGATTTTGACCGCAACTTGAATTGCAAATGAAATAATCCTTGGCTTTAAATATCGGGTCTCAACGTCGGGTTTTAATTTCATCTCAGCCTTGCAGTTGATGATTTTACATTACAATTACTGATGTGCTTGATATAATTCTGTGAATTTACGATTTAATTCGCCTTCGGAATAGTTTTCGGTGACCACTTACCACATACATACTTTTGACAGCGATTTTATTTCCGCCATATATGGTCGACAATTTTTCAAAACATTTGTACAAACCAGGCTACCAAATTATCAGTATACGTTCAAACCGACGATTGAACAAGTAATACCGGTATCCATTTGGAATGAGATTCGATATTCCGATTCAACCTATGTCGAAGGAGCCATACACACACTATAGCAATGTGGCCTTTTTTGCAAATACGAATGCTCACGATTGTAACTTATAAAACGGGAAGAATTACTGTCTGTTTCGTTTATTTCGGCAGGATCTTCCTCTCCTGTCATTATCAAGCACGTTTTAGTTGTAGGTTCATAAATTCTCGCAATCTCTAACACTTCGTTCAGCATTGGGTTTTGCTGTTGTAAACATCACACAACATCATTGGGAAATACAATTTCTCGCTACACCACAAAGATCTGCGACTCACTCTGTATAAGGTTGGTTCGATTTCTTTCACACACTAAATTCATATCATGCCGCCAATATATGGATTTTTCACACAAAATAGTTTGTTAATAAACCACTTCCTTGCATTAATTCCTTGTCTTACTTACCCTTATATAGCCCTGTTACACAATATGCAAAAAGATGAATATAAAATCACCAACAGTATTAAACTGATTCAGCTGCTTTATCTATATGGGCCACAATGCTTTCTAGCCTCAAATGGAAACATCTGTGGAATTATCCCGTTACTTGACGATTCCAACTTGCTGTCAACCATCCATTTTTGTTGGTCGGTTACCATTTTGGAAATCTTAGATTTTCTTGGTTTATAACCTTCGAGAGAAACACAATAAAGAGGTAGCACCAGTATACGAATTTTGTTCGAAAACCGCGACTTGAGAGTTGGGAGTTTTTCTGTTATTTCATCAGCACACTAGTCCCAGCAACAAAACTTCCAACTCTCAGTTTCAATTTTGATGGCTACTATTTTATGACCCCTTGCGTTCCGAAAATTCAAAATTTTTCTATTTTCCCAAAGTTTGCGCCCTTTATGTATTTCACGGATCATTGGGTAAAGAATCCGATAAATCAATCGTCCACGTTCGCTGTAACTTTTTACAAAAAACTAAATTTTGGAACAGTTATTTTTTGCCAAACATCTCCAATATAGAATTAAAGTAATTAAAAATATTTTATATGCCTAATTCTTTATAATCATCCCGTACAATAAATTTGACCAGTATCGGATCCTTGGTGCGTAACACAAGATCCGACACCACTACTAATTCTTCTCGCTTTGTTACCTGCTCCAAGCGAAAATTTAAAATAATTTTCAACATCAGTGTTTTTATCTCGAGAAGAGCGAACTTTTGTCCAATACAATTACGTGGTCCCGCGCTAAATGGTATATAGGCGAGCGGATGGCGTTTATCAGTATTTTCCGGCAAAAAACGATCTGGATCGAATTTCTCCGGTTCTGGATACTGTTCCGGATCGTGATGTAAATCGTATATGTGAAAATGTGCTTCTGTGCCAGCCGGTAATATTATATTGTTGGTAAAAGAGAGAGGTTCGCTTAATTCTCGTGCTATATACGTAACCGGTGGATACATTCGTAAACATTCCTTGATCACACAATCGAAATATTTTAAATCATTTAGTTGGTTTAATGTAAAGTCTTCGGTTTTTGTTTCATCGATGTACGCCCGAATTTCCTGATATACGGTTTCCTGAACATCAGGATTTTCGGCCAGCAGAAATATAATAAATGTTAATCCGGCGCTGGTTGTATCATGCCCCTCGAACATAAACGTATCAACCTCTTCTTGTATTCCCTCTTTATCGATTGCTTCACCGGTAGATTCCGCCAATAAAAGTGTATCCAACATGGCGTAGCGCGTCTTTTTGGTTTCATATCTGTAAAAAATTGTTTAAAGATTATTATGAAAGCTAATTGTAACGGATTAGATCTTACATATTTTCATCAAAGTTGAATTCAACTTTACTTCCCTGAAATAATTGGCGGCGCTCCTTTATTACCTGCCTTGAAAATTTATGAATCGGAATCAAATATGTATTCAATAGTCGAAAATATCCTGACAGATGGCACGCAATGTTAGTATACAACCAGGGTCGCATTAAACGATGCAATAACACCTCACCGATTTCATCAATTTTTTGACGATATTCCTTAGCTTCGGGACGTTCATTTAGTTTGACCCCCATAGCCGTTTCTGTAAAATCGCATCGTCAATAAAATACAATTGATGATGTCATTTTATAAGACAAATCTTATTTACCACAAATCGTATTCAACGTAAACAACGAGGTAACATGTTGCACAGGCAGCACTTTATCAGCCGACCGCTTTACCATATCAACAAAATTTTGCGTCTCATCTATAAATACTTGGTGAAATTGTTGCTGCAAGATGTTGAAATGGAATGCGGGTGTTAAAATTTTTCGTCTCTCTTGCCATTTGTTGCCGGTGCTCGTTAGAAGTCCGGTGCCCATAAACGGATGTAAAAATCCATAGATGGGACTTTTGTTGATGCATTTGGCACTGGTGAGAATGTATTCAGCATCCTTCGCCCGAATAATGTGCAGGATTAGTATGCCGCGAAACCAAAGACTGTATGATTGCTTGAATTTAGATGCATTGTCGCGTAACCAGGCGAATGTTTGGGCTGTGGATAAAACAAACCGCTCAGAGTAAAATGAATAAGTTTTGTAAAATAGACAAGCACTTATAAATATTTTAGTTATTGTCGTTGTCAGTACTAAATCAGAGTGACCAAATATATAAAAATGTTGTATAAGGTAGCGGAACTATCTATTTAATGGCGGAAAATGAGAGGTTACGCTATTCGCCACTAGAGACAGAACTCTCACAAGAGAATCTCTCTTTTCTATCTCTTTAAGTGCCCCTTAAATAATTAAATTGGTTGACTGCCGAAGTCGAGAAACTCGGTATTCGGAATTTTAAATTTCTTAGAAAGAGTTGAGTTTTGAAAAATATTCTAGGATTTATCCAACTCGGCTAAATCTTTACAAGTTACTATAAAATTAGATATGAAGGGTTCTATTTGAATTTTAGATTGGAAAATTGGGAATCTAAATTGAAAATTAAGGGAGATTTATTGGTTTGCAATCATCAGCAAAGTAAGTTTTAGATTTTAGTATCTTGGATAATTTGTGATCTACTTCAAATCTCGCATTAACATGCTAGTTTATCGGTCTGATAACTTTCCTAAAATAGCATGAAAATTAAAATTGAAATTAGGGAGTTTTGTGAGAATTACTATGATGCTGAAAAGTTTATAAATTTTAAATGGCGCGATAATACTAATTAAAAACAAACGAACTGCATCATTTTAATACAATACAATAGATTTTACTTTACTGATTTACAAAATTTATCACATTTGAGAGAATAGACGCAGCCATAGCTTGTCGTGTACTATCTAAAAGTAAACATATTTTTGTGAGATTAGTGATATCTAGGTTTAAGTAGTAGCATTAGGGTAGTTTTATAATAGGGTTGTGTACCAGATTATATTTGTCTAGAACAGAACCTGTAGGGGTTACTAAGGTAGGTGTTTATGTGCTGTGAGATGTGCGCAGTATAGCAGAGCATCAAATGTGTATATAACTGGATTTGGATTTGTAGCACTGTAACTTTCACCATATGAGTTATGTAACCCTACTGCACCGTATCATTTATCTGACTCCAATTTTATTGTAAATGATGCACAACAAATTTATTTTTACTTTTATGTAATATATAAGTTAATTAATATATATATTTAATTTACACGAATGAAATCACTAACGAATATTTTTCTAAATTAATTTTAACTCTAAAAAAATTTAAGAATCGATTTTTAATACAATTACAAAATCGATTTAACGAATCATCGTCATACACATATATATCCAATTTTAATAGAAGAGCAAACAATATTGACTCATTACTACGGTAGAAAATGAAACCAGTATTTTACCAATGATTGCATTACAAATTGCACAAATCATCATTTGTCTCAATGCACTTATTTGTTATTATTATATAAAATAGAAATGTATTCGTAGTATATCGTTCGATTAATTGCGTTTGCTAGTCATCATTACCACAATTTAGGGTGCAGCTAGGTATGCTTGATACGATACTATTTTCTGCGACGTTTATAGTGAAATGAACGTGATCAGTATACCGGGTGTTTCTTTTAAACTGGGACGATCAAATATCTCGAAAAATAGCCACTCTACGGAAAAAATGTCCATAATCAAAATCTAATCATACCGCGGGGGAAATACATTAGTGCAAAAAAAATAGTTCCCCACCCCCCGCTTTGTTGGTGGGGCGGGGGTAACTTTTAAACTAAGATAGGAAGCCATATTTTTTATTGCAGATACGGATTCTACGGCTAAAAGTACGTATGATTTGAATGAAATATTTTGTTCGATTCATGATAGATGGCGTTGTAATCGACGAAATTCAATTTATTCAATTTCTCCTTCTTAGAACACACGCATTCGATTCTGCAATACGTTTGAAATAAAAAACATCACGTTTTCATTGGAAATACTCGAAATTCGTCATCAAAACAATTTATTCAGTTTTCTAAATCACATTTAACGTTTGTGTTATTTCTTATCTTCATGTTTTTCGTAATTGCAAAATAAACGATAAAATACTTTAGAATGGAGCGTTTAACTGTGCCAGAGAAAATTGAAATGGTTCTGGCAGAAATCTTGAAAATGCTGTTGCTATTTACGCTCAACGTTTTCCGGAAAGGATTCGTTCACGTGTTTCATTTGGCCGTACTATCAAACAATTTATTACTGATGGAAATGTTCAACAGAAAAAGAGGACCCGTATAGCAACAGTCACTGGAGAAAATATTGAAATTGCTGTATTGGCAGCAGTGGCTCATAATCCTCATGTTAGTACACGAAAAATAGTTCGCGATTCCGGATTGTCCCTCACCAGTGTTTGGAGAATTTTAAAACTGCACAAGTATCATCCATATTATGTGTCTTTACACCAGCTTTTTGCCAATGGGCACGTGAACAAATACAACAAAACCCCAATTTTTTCGTTGCGTAATGTTCTCTGACGAATCGTCTTTTACAAACCATGGAACGGTTAATCGACACAACATGCATTATTGGAATATTACAAATCCGCACTGGCTTCGTCAAGTTGAACATCAGCGTCCTTGGACTATCAACGTGTGGTGTGGAATAATTGACAACAAACTCATAGGCCACCACATTATTAAAGGCAACTTGAATGGTCAAATGTACCGAAATATTTTGGAAAATGAACTGCCAAATTACTTGAAAATTTGAGCTTAGAAGTGAGACGGAACATGTGGTTTCAACATGATTGTATTCCTGCACAGTATTCGGTGGTGGCACGTGAAATACTTGATCGTGATTTCAATGGTCGCTGGATTGGTAGAGCTGGTCCGGTAAATTGGCCTGCCAGATCACCAGATCTTACTTCGCGAGATTTATTTTTGTGGGAGGTATCTCAAAGACAAAGTTTACAAACAAGAACCAACAACACGTGAGAACATGATTGAGCGAATCAGAAATGCGTGTGCTGAAATTCAACCAGACACACTTCTCAGTTGTGTACAATCATTTGAAATGCGTATTATTAAGTGCATTGAAGTCGCAGGCCATCATTTTGAACACTTATTTTAAGCTAAAATTATTTTATTCACCTGCCATTTACATTAATAAATTGTTTTGATGACGAATTTCGAGTATTTCCAATGAAAACGTGATGTTTTTTATTTCAAACGTATTGCAGAATCGAATGCGTGTGTTCTAAGAAGGAGAAATTGGAAAAATTGAATTTCGTCGATTACAACGCCATCTATCATGAACCGAACAAAATATTTCATTCAAATCATACGTACTTTTAGTCGTCGAATCCGTATCTGCAATAAAAAATATGGCTTCCTATCTTAGTTTAAAAGTTACCCCCGCCCCACCTACAAAGCGGGGGATGGGGGACTATTTTGTGCACTAATGTATTTCCCCCGCGGTATGATTAAATTTTGATTATGGACATTTTTTCCGTAGAGTGGCTATTTTTCGAGATATTTGATCGTCTCAGTTTAAAAGAAACACCCGGTATAATACTCACCCCGCAGATAAAGCCTTATCGATTTAAAAATCTTCGTATGGGTGACGTAGAGAAGAAAAATTTTGACAATTCGTGGTTAATTTTGGAAAGTTACCTGTCATTGGCTAGATGTACAAACAGACGGAGGTATTATTTTTATCTCGTCTGTCGTGCATGCCGGTTTAAGTCTATCGATTGAAATTGATACATTCTTACCATTGTAATCCACAACGAAATGTTTGCGAAATCTACGTTGGACCGTAAAGGGACCTTCGCAGGGCGGTGTTAATCCGGTTTTTATTTTATCTATTCTGACAAAAACCTTAACACAGTCTTTTAAATTTTGTGGTATGTATATGTTGTCTTGAATGTTATTTCGTGTGTTCGTTGGGGCTATGTTACGCATTGATTCTCTTAATTGTTCTATCAAAGATGTGGGATCGGTAGAGGCGCTGGATCAGATTGGATTACCAATTCTCCTGGAACTCTTAGCGGTTGTCCGTAAACAAGTTCTGCTGGAGTACAACCAAGATCATTTTTAATCGATATTCTTATTCCCAGGAGAATAAATGGGAGTTCATCGCTCCCGTTTAAAGTGTTTGATCTGGCATACAAAGACGATTTTAAATGACGGTGCAAACGTTCCACCACCAAATTTTCCTGAGGGTGGTACGATGTTGTTCTAATTCTCAGTGAACCTAATAATCCTAAGAACTCTCTGAAAAGGTGGCTTTCAAATTGACTTCCCTGGTCAGTCGTGATTTCCGAGGGGACACCAAATCTTGAGACGTATGTGTTCACGAAAGCTTTAACTATCGGTGATGTTCTCATGTCCGTCAGTGGTATCGCTTCCGGCCAGCGTGTAAACCGGTCAATTAATGTGAGAATGAACGTATTACATGTGTGTGTGGTTGAACCTTCCAGAAGGAATGTCAAAACGTCCGTGTTCTGATCTAGTATGTCGATTGCTTTTAGAATTCTGGCAAGGAATGCAAGATTTGGACCAGTATCCCGTATCAACGTTCATGCTTGGCCAAAAATATTTTGATGCTATCAATTTTCGTGGTGCACGTATTCCTGGGTGCGACAAACCGGGTAGTTTTTCAAAAACACTTTCACGCAATGCGCTGGGAATGTAAGGACGCTTAACTGGGGTCGATGATTCACACCGAATTGACAAACCGGAAACAAAATCAGGGATTTTTGCCAGTTTGTATTTCGAGCTCGCCGACTGCGATGCTTTGTCTATTAAGGTTTTTAGTTCATCGTCTGTATTTTGTAATGAAACTAATTTTGCTAGATCGATAGATGTGTGACAAATAGTTGACAATTGAGTTTCTTCAGTACGTGAGAATGGATCAGCTACTACGTTGTTTTCACCTTTAACAAATCTTATAGCAGTTGTAAATTGTGTAATATAATCGAGCTGACGACTTTGGCGTGGGCTTCTCTCCGATTTAGTCGCGATCGCTGTAGTGAGCGGCTTGTGGTCTGTATTGATAGGGAATATTCTGCCTTCTACAAAACATCTAAAATGTTTAATGGCACTATAAATTGCCAACAACTCTCGGTCAAAAGCAGAATACTTCTGTTCGGTTGGAGAAAGCTTTTAGAGAAGAAACTTAATGGTGAATGGGTTATTTTTAGTTACTTTGCCTAGTGAACTTAAAGAGTCCAAAAGGATGCCGTATGGACTTCGAAATGCTGCTCAGACTTTTTAACGTCTTATGGACGAGGTTACAAAAGGTTTAGATCTCGTTTACGTCTATATCGACGACATTTTGGTAGGTAGCAGAAACATATCGGAACATCAAAAACAACTCAATATTTTATTCGCTAGACTAACAGAGTCGAGAATATTTACTTATACAGTAAAAGCCCTTTAAGGCGGAAATCCAATATTGCGAAAAATCCTTTTTGCCGTAAAGTTTAATAAAAAAATACCTCGCAGATCAATTCACATGCGTTTTTTACTCTTTATGGCGGAAACTGCTTTGCCCCGGACGGAATCGTGCGTTCTGGTACAAAAAAATAGAAGAAAACTCGACTTTGACGAAATTACTAAGAATTTCATACCGATTATTCCATTTGTCAAAAACTTGACAATCCACACATTTTTTTCAACGATTGCGGATTAAAATAAATTAACGTAAATTACACCAACGCAGCCCAGATCTCAATATTTCATCAGATGATGAAACTGAAAATGCAAAAGGTGACGCAGAAGAAACTCTTAGAATTATAAAGACGTATGCGTTTAATATGGAGAGCTGTGAAATCCTTGAGAATGTAGATGAAATTAACAAAAATATGGTAGGATTGTTGAACAAGCCTAATAAAAATGAGACAGCCTATACATCGAATAAATTTTTTACATTTTAGTTTAATTGTTTAAAATCTTTAATAATGTGATCATAGAAAAATAAGTTTACCATAGATTTCTCATTTTTATAAATCGAGAGATAAAAATGAGTTGCGTAAAAAACTTCTGGTAATTCCAATGTCATGATTGTATTTGGGATTTTACATTGCGCGCAGAAGTTTTTTACGCAACTCATTTTTATCTCTCGATTTATAAAAATGAGAAATCTATGGTAAACTTATTTTTCTATGATGTGATAATGCAAGTGAAGTAAAGAAACACAAATTATATAGGGTTTTCCAATAGAAATGATATGATTTTTTAGTGACGTTTCGGCCATTTGTATATGTATTCTGGTGCGAAGAAAATCCACAAATTATTCATGAAAAACCATTACATTCACCTAAATTGACAGTTTGGTGTGGTTTTTGGTCTGGTGGTATCATCGGTCCGTATTTTTTTCGAAATGACGCTGGTAACACCGTTACTGTCAATGGAGATCGGTATAGATCTATGATAACCAACTTTTTATGGCTGAAATTGGGAGAAGTTGATCTTGACAACATTTGGTTCCAACAAGACGGGGCTACGTGCTATACAGCAAGTGCAACAATTGAATTATTGCGAGAAAAGTTTGGATCATATCACTCTTATTGGAAAACCCTATACGTACAAATTTTTGTTATTTATAATTTTTTATAACTAAATAAGTACCTTTGTACATGAAATATGTATAAATTTTGTTGATTTAATTCATTACATATACGAATCTATTTATTGAAATTAACTTTAATCTGCCAAAGTTCCTCCAAGACGGAAAAATCGCTTAAGTTGGGGGGAAAAATTTTCGCCTTAGAGGATTATATAAATCCAGGTCAGTCTAGAATACTTCATCGGTATATAAATACGGGTGTAATGAACCCAATGAGTTACCGACCAAATGGCACAGTGGTTAAAGCTTTGGCGTTTGGATCGGGAGGTACCGGGTTCGAATCCCGATAGGGGCAGGATGCAAAAGGAAATTTTCATCAACAGATTACGATATGTGATTAAAAGGAACACAACTACGACCCCCTATCGGCGTGCAAAACTCATGGGCCGACCCATCTTCCATGTCCAGTACTATAGGCTGGCATGGAGCTATGCAATGCGCAGATGGTAACTTAAATCGGTTTTATAGCCGGTACGTCTTCGATTTGGCAGGAATTGCGTAAAGTAAGACGGGAAAATCAACCGCGAAAGAGCAGGGCCCCAGAAAAAGATTGCATGGAACAAAAAAAAAAACCCAATGAGTTAGTCATTCAGGAGATACGGTACGCGAAATTTTAAAAATTCGAAAGTGGACAATTATTAGTGGTGTTTTAGTTTTAGGTGAAATAAAATTGTGTGAATTATTAATAATAATGAATAATATTGAACATTATTTGTTGTTGTGTTTTTAAGTGTTAAGTAAGTATTTGGAAATTTATTCTAAGATTATTTTCAGTATTTTCTAGAATATTTCGCAAGAGGTGTAATTGCAAGAATTATTGTTTACAGGGGATTTTACAGGGCAAATTCGTAACCATATATTTCATTTGTTCATTTTGCTAACAAAAAAGGAGGGAAAAGGTTCGTATTCATATCCCTTTGCCCAAAATTATTTGGAATCATCGCTTGGTCTCCTAACTGATATTCTTTATGGTTTATAATTAGCGCGTACAATTTAGTATAAACCTTATCAAAATTTTGATTACAAAAATGGAACAAGTTTGAATTATTTATAGAATTCACAGTGAGATACATAATTAATTTAGACATCTAAATTTTAATTTTGCGTAATTGTATGTTGACAAAGCGAAATAACATTAAACTCACATTTAACCTGGGCATTAGAATGCAAATACGAAAACTTTTATGCACCACAATTGTATTCCATTGACCTCTAAAATCAACTCATTTAGAGATGTACAAAACCATACCGATTTTCATAACAAAACAAAATCGGTGAATTCGATAACACTAATTGTAATCGATTACAAAAATTTAATGGCAACAGATGGCACTTTCGGCGGAGTTACAAATGAGAAATTATCTGTCAAAATCATATGTTGCATCATACCTACGAGTATTTTTATATCTATGGGTGCCATGCAGAAGGAGAAAAGTAAATAAACAGAAAATTCTTCTGTCTAGTCATTCTTGGGTTTTTAGATGGTCAACATCGCAGCCGCAATTCACCAACCAGCAAACAAAGATATTTATTTTTAATAAATAAAATGTTAAATTTAAATTTGGATTTTAAAATTTTTAATTAATTATTTTCATTAAAAATGTTGCTACAATTTCTGAGGGAGAGCTGACTGATCAATACAGGGTATCCCAGAAATGAACGATAACATGAAGTAGCGTGATAGGGGAGCTCATTTCCAACAAAAACAGCCAAGTAAAGTTTTTTCGAAAAGTTGATGGTGCAAAAGTTATTCCACTTTTAGTGCTTTTTAGTGAAATCGTATCAAAAATTAATTTAAAGAAAACCAAGAGTTCGTTTGTTTATCTTGCTTCTTTAATAAAATCTAGAAGAGTGTGCCTTGTATAAGTAGTATTATCTTCAGTCAAATAAAAACAAAGGTTTTGTAAAATGTTTTATTATCTGAAAATTTGTTGTCGATGTTTAAGTGACGTCAGTGGGAGAGCAATGTACTACAGAAAGTTGACCCACTATCAGAAAAATATGCGATACTAATATAGATTTTAAAATGACACACACACACAACAGAATTTTGTTTATCAATTTTTTTCACAAAGTAAGTCGTATTTAACAAAATTTCGAGTCTGATATAGATGCTTTGTCAGAAATAAAACAAAATTTATAAAATAATTTTTTTTGTCTACTATTTGCTAAAATACATAATCGGCATCACCGTATAAAATATTGCTTAATCCGTCGAAACGCGAAACATACGTTGCCGCATCTCCCGCTCGGTCTGGTTTACTCTTTCATAACCAGCCATTATAATAACCGCACTTTATAGTAGACCGCGGTTCTCAATCCATCGACCCTCCCCTTCCAATCCAGCGGCTTGGATAATTTACGTTGAGATGTTGCCTGTAGTGGGGGGAGCTCTATCATACCGCAGCCACATATTTCCAAATGATTGTAGAGCCACTACGTTTTGTATAGAAAAATTAGATAGACTTCCCGTTGATCCGATTCTCCGTCGGCTGTTCCCGCCCACAGGTTCACTCCAAACTGGTGTTGAAACCGGCTACGCCGCATTATTGCGATGTTGAATATCCCCCGCGTTTTAAAACATGTTCGTCACTCCATAAAATGTTGTAAAAAATGCACCAAAATTGCACCATGTTTTCATGGTCAGTAGGTACACATTGTACATGGTAAGAGTGCACCTGATTTATTTTTAAAATACGATGCAACGTAAACCGTGGCACTCCCGAACGTCAAGTTGACCGCCTATCCCATCTCTTCTCGGATGACCAGGGACTTTGCCTTCTCTATACATTTGATGTACGTTGTAAAATACTCTGTAATCGGGAAAGCGTTCGCGTTATGCGGGAATGCATAAATGAAATGCATTTCCGCATATTCGCGGTGGGAATAAGCCACATGGCTTATTGACATTTTAATTATAAAAGTTCGAGTATGTATGGAACTACTAAACTTAATTACAAAATGTTTTTCTTTTTATACCACAAATTTTGTTTATTTTTCGGGCTACTAGATTTGCTTAAAAAGTCGATTTCAGTAAAAAAACGCTAAAAGTGGTAATATAGTAAACCGTGAGAAGGTACCCCAACCAATGTTCCGTTTGGAACTAGAGCCAGAGGAAGAAAAGTCAAAAGGAGTTCACAAGATTTACAAGCTAAAATATTTGCTACATCGCAAAATAGTAATTGAAGAACCTAGGAAGAGGTCAGGACCAGTTCAATGCATAAAGTGCCAAGAATACGGACACACGAAAGCATACTGCACCTTAAATGATGTTTGTGTTATTTGTGGTGAACTTCACGACTCCAAACAGTGTGACAAATCTCGCAATGACCCATCTGTGAAACGTTGGAGTAACTGCGGTGAAAATCATACTGCAAATTACAGGGGATGTGCAGTGTATCTGGACTTAAAACGGAAAATAAACCCTAAAATGAGAGCTGAGCAACGAATGCTCAATATGCAATTTAATCAGAGGGCCATGTTACCAAAAAATACAATAGTCACCAAATCTGCGAGTGCAAACACACAAAATGATAACTTGGAGACGTTTGACAGCAGTTTTGCTCAGCCAGGTGTTTCTTATGCAAACATCCTAAAAGGTAACAAACCGAAACCCAAAGTTCGTTTTAATGAGGAGGTCCTAAATATTCATACCACGCTAAATAAATTAACCGAGACCATCCAAAGTTTCATGACGATGATGGAAAGGCAAATGAGCATGATGATGCAAAATATGAATACGCTTATGCAAATAATAGTTAAAAATCAAAAATGACAGTTCTAAAAATAGCTATTTGGAATACGAACGGGCTTCCGCAACATAAAGCTGAGGTACAGAACTTTCTTATCGAACAAAATATAGACATCATGTTAATATCTGAAACACACTTCACCAAACACAATTTTTTTAATATTACCGGCTATTCCGTTTATGACACCAAACATCCGGATGGAAAAGCACACGGAGGCACCGCAGTCTTGATAAAAAGAAGGTTAAAGCACTACGAGCTCCAGAAATATGCTAAAGATCACATCCAAGCTACAACTATTTGTTTAGACGAATGGTCTGGGAAATTTGTAATATCGGCTGTTTACTGTCCACCGAAACATGCAATTTATCGACTACTTTAATCAGTTGGAAATCAAATTTCTAGCAGGAGGTGATTACAACGCTAAACATGTGCAATGGGGTTCGAGGTTGACGTCACCCAAGGGCAAGCAACTCTACGAAGCAATAAACGAGAAAAACCTAGATTATTTATCATCTGGACATCCTACTTATTGGCCTACCGATAGAAAGAAAATTCCTGATTTAATAGATTTCTGTGTAATACGAGGAATAGCACGCACCAATGCTCAAGTCGTTGACTGTTATGATTTATCATCAGACCACTCACCAATAAGTAAGTATGCAAGCATTAAAAACTGAACCACCCCAACGTTTAACAAACAAACTAACGAAATGGGTTCTGTATAGAAACATAGTAGACGTAAATTGTCATCTGGATGTCCCACTGCAAACACCAGAAGATATCGATGCCGCGATAGAAAACTTAAGACAAATAATGGAAATGGCTGCAAAAAAAGCTACTCCGGAGTACAAAAATTCGGAAAAAATAGTAAGCTTTCAACTAACATTCAAAAGTTATTGGCAGATAAGCGGGCGACTCGGCGGCTATGGCAGCTGCACCAATCTCCTTTTCATAAATGGAAATTAAATAGAGCTATTAAAGCTCTAAGAGAAGCAATACGGGAAGAACACAATCTTGGAATGCAGAATTACCTAAGTGAGCTCACAGCAACAGAGAAAACAGATTACTCACTGTGGAAGGCAGCAAGAAACTTAAAAAGGCCAGAGCTATCGAACCCACCGGTAAGGAAACCAGATGGTCATTGGGCCAGAAGTGATTTAGAAAAGGCTATCGCTTTCTCTAACCATCTACAAAAAGTGTTCACTCCAAACGAAAAAAATAATGACTGCGTACTACCACAGTTTACGAGGGACGATTCGAACCCAAATCCAGTAAAATTTAAATGGAAATGCGTCAAAACGGTTATCAAAAACAGGATAAATCCTAAGAAAGCTCCAGGCCATGATCTAATAACTGGAAAAATGATCAAAGAATTACCCGATAGATGCATAAAATATATAACATATATTTTTAATGCGATTATGAGATGTGGATACTTTCCCCAAAAATGGAAAATATCTCAAATTATCATGATTCCTAAGCCAGGTAAAGACGAAACCCAAGTCTCGTCGTACAGGCCAATAAGTCTACTTCCGATAATTTCAAAGCTCTTTGAAAAGATGCTACTAGAAGAACTAATACCTATATTAACTGTAGGTCGGATTATACCAGATCACCAATTTGGGTTTAGAGAGCAGCACGGCACAATAGAACAGGTGCACAGAATTTTAAACACAATTAAGCTCTCCTTAGAAGAAAAGAAATATTGCTCGGCAGTTTTCTTGGATATTGCGCAAGCTTTCGACAAAGTATGGCATGAAGGATTAAATTACAAAATTAAAACTCTTCTGCCTAGACAATTTCATGCAATTCTTGAAAACTACTTAGCCCAAAGGATGTTCCAGGTGAAACAAGGTACGACCACTACTGATTTAACCGAGATAAAGGCAGGAGTACCGCAAGGTAGTGTATTGGGACTTGTGCTATACTTGTTGTTCACAGCTGACTTACCAATAACTGAAAACATAATCACTTCAACTTTTGCTGATGACACAGCTTTATTGTTTTCACACAAAAATCCTCAAACAGCATCGAGAGAATTACAAGAACATCTGCACAAAATAGAAGATTGGCTAAAAACTTGGCGGATAAGGACGAATGAATGTAAATGAACACATGTAACATTCACCCTGAATAAACGCACATGTCCGGCAGTAAAATTAAACAATATCACGATTCCTCAACAAACAAACGTCAAATATCTCGGTCTTCATCTCGATAGAAGATTGACATGGAAAAACACATTGACACAAAACGTAATCAACTAAAAATAAAATTTTCTAAAATGTACTGGTTGATCGGAAGAAAATCGAAACTCTCTCTAGACTGCAAGGTTCTACTATACAAAGCGATTCTAATCCCCATATGGACATATGGTATCCAACTATGGGGCTCAACTAGTGCCTCAAATATAGAAATTGTACAAAGAACGCAAGCAAAGATACTTCGTAGCATTACAAATGCGCCCTGGTATATTCGAAACAGCAACATCCATAGAGACCTAGGAATCAAAACGGTTAAAGAGACAATAAAATTATGCAGTCTAAAATACCATCTTAAACTGGAATCACACCCTAACGAATTAGCTAGAGAACTACTAAGGCAACCGAAATACAAACGGCTTCGCAGAGTAGATCCTCTAGATTTAATCAACTGAAATATTTAATAATTACACGCATGTTGACCTAACACACTTAAATTAAGTAATTAATAATAATTTAAAATTAATAATGCATACTAATATTAAGTACTAACATAGGTTAAGGCTTAAGTAAAAAAAAAATATATAGTTTTTAAGAATTTCACACTTCTTGTTAGTTTCGTATAAAGAAAGATTCAAGAATAAAGCCTTTGGCAATAGTTACAAAAAAAAAAAAAAACAATTCGAAAAACTTTAATTGGCTGTTTTTGTTGGAATGAGCTCCCCTATCACCCTGCTTCGTTTGATCGTCCACTTCTGGGACACCCTGTATATTTCCCTCGGCTCTGAAATATGACGAGTTTGTGATTATGCCATGACTTGATTAAAATTTAACATGACATAACATTCCTCTCTTTAGGAATAAACTGCCGCGAACAATTTCAAAAATTATATTCAAGCAGAAGCCTGGTCATTAATCATTAATGAATTGAATTAATCAACAAATTGTCTGTGCCTTTCATTGACACCGATTGTATTATATACTTGATTCTTCGTTACGCTGAAAACGCAGAGAAACTGAACCACTAATTTTTCATAGCAGTCCAGTTAGATTTATCGCCGAAAATTAATTTTTGAAAAGACTGTTGGGATGCGGATCAACCTCCAGATATTAAATATAATTGTCCCACAAATGCACAAATTCAACTTTATTATTAAAACAACACTCACGCTCATTTTCAAACAAGCTTGTAAAGGAAACACACGAATGACGTAGATGTTTGGCTTTACATTGCGTCAATTCAAAAATGTCAAAATTGTACAAATTAACTTCTACATAGGCTGCCGTAAAAGTGTTTAGAAAATGGTACTACTAGTGTTTTCCGATGCAAATCTCTATGCCAGTCAAAAAGTGTAACATTTTTGGAGGTTATGTTTCTCAGAAGTCATCTGTCAGTTCGCATCGCAACATTGCTTTTCATTTACTTGTAAAATTGAATTCAATTAAAAAATGGAATTATCGCGGGAACGTTTTCATGTGATGATTTTTTGCGATTTTCGAAAGGGGCTACGACTTTTGGCGACGAAGCACCATCCTTGGCTAGTGTTTATAATTGTTACAATGAATTTAAACGCGAACGACGTTCACTCAAAGACGAGCCTCGTGAAGGTCTCTAAAAAATGCTGTTTTGCCAGAAAACATCGATGCTGTGAGAAAACTGATTGAAGAGAATCGTCATGTAACCTATCGTCTTATGTATCAGGCGCACAAAAAAGGTTCGTGTCGATTGGTGCCGCCAAATGCTTGAAAAATTCGTTGAAGCTGCTCCCAAAATCGTATACAAGATCGTGACAGTTAACGAATCATGGATATATGCATATGAGCCGGAAAGAAAAGCGCACTCGACTGATTGGGTCATCAAATTTGAAGAAAAACAAACAAAAGTTGTGTGAGCTCGGAGCGTTGGAAAGCAAATGGTAGCGTGTTTCTTCACGAAAACCGCGGTCATGTGGCTACTGTGGCTCTTGAAAATCAAAAGACAGTCGTTTCAGCTTTGTTTGCCCTAGGTTTTCAACAAATTGAGAGAAAACAACCCAAAACGCTGAATCATTTTGCATCACGATAATGCGAGCTCACACACATCACATCAAACAAGCGAGTATTTGAGCACTCAAATGATCGAATTGACGGGTCATCCGCTTTACAGCCCCGACTTGGCACTTAAGGAATTCTTCCTGTTCCCAACAATCAAAGATAAGATGCGTGAACATCTATTTTTATCGCCTGAAGAAGCGATGGAAGCGTTCAAAAAGTGTTTCGATAAATGGTTTGAGCGTATGCAAAAGTGTAAAGATCTTAAAGTAAAATATTTTGAAAAGCAATAAAGCAATTTTTGATGAATAATTTTAATTTTTTATTAATTTTTCTAAAAACTTTTAAGGCAGCCCTCGTACTTTCAAAAGTTTCGAAAATAATTATTTTTGTTATCAATATAATGAGTAATTTTTGGGAGTACTGCCACGGTCGAATAAAAATTTTAAAATCACATCTGAAGAAATTTTGCTTTGAATCTAATTTTCTCTTGGAACTTGGAACTTAAAAGAAAATAGATTAAACGCAAAATTGTTCACCCAAGAGATGATGGAGCCATCATTTCTGCCTAACCAGATGCACAAAGTATGTAACAAATTTTTTTCACCTTGTATTAGTTCACTTTTATCCACTGAAAATTAAACACACAAAAACTAGTTCTCTGATGAAAACGAAACTCACCAGGGTCCAAAAATAGTATCTCCTTCAGAGTTCCAATAAACAATTGGGTTTTAAACGTTGGAAATTTCAGATGAAGTTTATATTCCGTTTTGGTGTACAGCCAATATTCATACACGATGTTACCACAAATTAGAGCGCACAAGAACACAATCACCGATAGGAAAATCACAAAATACATTTTCCGATCGCACGAATTTACACCTCTCCAGAAATAATTTACAATTTCAACTGATCAAATCTTGTAGTTAACAACAATATCAAATATTTATAAAGTACGGAGCGGCGCTACAACAAAACCACGCACAAGTACGCTGAACAACATTATCAGCTGTACTGAACTTTAACGTAATGTCAAAGATGTAATTAATTGTATGAATGTACGTAGTTATTAGTACATTTCCTATAAAATTAATTAAGCAAAACCATGTTTCCCGGTTCACATCGTACTCGCAAAATTTTAAATTGGTTACCTTTCGCTCCCAAAATAATGTTAAACAACTAGAACCAATTACGAGATTAATGGAAGTTCTGCATACGAAAATAGCTTTCATTTTCGGGAGATGACGTGATTGCAAAAGATCGAAAGTATTTATTAATGTTCACCTGCACTGTGGATTACGGCAGTCAATTCGTCATGGATCACTGGTGGATAAATGACCAAATATTTGTAAATGTAATTGTTTGCTTTTAATTGTTTCAATATTTAGTTTAATTAATGAATCAGTTATTAACATTTCAATTTAATTAAAATTATCATTGTGTCCACAGGCGTAATAGAAGCAGCAAGTGAATTCAATCAGGAGGACAAAGAAGCAGATGCTGAGCGACTCATCGCCACACTGAATCCTCGACAACACGATCGTTTGAAAAGATTATCTGTTCTATGTTGGTGGTTCAGCAGGTTTCGGCAAGACAGTATCTCTATAAAACATTGATGAGCTTGATTCGAAGTCGAGGATAGGACATACTTGCATTTCTATTGATCATTTATAGAAATTGCAGCGATATTTCTGAACGAAGAATGAACATTTCATAGCGGCTTCAGGCCTATGTCTTTAGACGACCCATCTCTGGCCACTAAAAGACGCGAACTAATGAAGAACGACATTCCGGCTGGTAGCAAGTCGATTGTGATTGGAGTTTTGTCAAACTCTGCCCGTGGTGCCGAAAAGGAAGACGTGTCGATAACCGAAACAGGAACGAGATCGAGTCCATTGGGGCATGGTTTCAAAAAAATTTCAAATTTCAAATTTCCCAGAACAATGAAAACCGATTTGATTTTTGGGATCCCGTTTCAGATATGCAAGGGTATAATATACGTACACCGAACGATCGATGACCAATGCAATTTGATAGCTTTTCCACATTAAGATGAAGGAGTCGTTCTACAGTAGGCTCATTTCCAAAAACCAATAACTATCATCTATTAGCAGAGTATACAATACACTAACGAACTTTACAAAAGGGGGCTGTAGTGTGTCAGTAAACGTACCGGTTAAATTCTCACAAGCGACTGATACAAATTCTGCTATACAATCCATCGTGGATCCTTTGACTTCACAGAGACATATAAAAAGGCGGGGGGGGGGGGGCTCAAATCAATCAGACATTAAAAATCTGGGTGACAATAAGAAGTTTACAACAACAGCCATCGAAACCATTCATAACAATTAACATTGAAGCTTAAGAAAGACACGAAATACCACTCCCCTTCCCAAGAGACCTTTTAATGTTGGACCCACGATAATTAATCACATGATGCCACCGTATTGCCAAAAATAGTGATGAAAGTTCCGGAACGGCAATTCAAGCAAAACCAATGTTCGCAAAATCAACCAGCTCTCCGTCCGTCCCTATTGACATTTTATTGGTAGCCGAAAGAAGGATGTTTTTTTCGGATATGATTTATTGTGTAACAAAATGGACCGACTCTGGGAATTAGAATAGCAAGATCGTGATCGTCATCAGAATTATCTGATGACATCGCGTATGAATTACTCTCCAAAGAACCAAGAGAGGTGGTTCCAGCGGTTAAATGGCCAACATATCCAATTCATGGCGAGCACCTAATCGCGCTGGCACTTAGAGCAACTAAACGAGGGCGAGTTTAAATTACTGGGATCGGCCCGAAATTCCGCTTTATCCATATTTTGTGTATTCAAAAACTCCGCCTTGCAATACCGCAAAGCACTTTCAACTAAGCCATTTCTTGGCTTCAAAATGGCATCCTAAATGGCTTAGGATGAATAACATGAATTTTGAACGAATTTCTGAAACGCATTAAAGTATTAATGTAAAATTTGGTTTTACGAACTAGATTGGAGTTTTTACATGCATTTTGGTTGATGTTCTGAAATTCCACCGCTGAACGAGACTCTGAAAAAGTAAAGTCGCGTAGTTCTGTTTAGCTTGACGAAATTTTAAAATTTCTTCTAACACTCATGTTAGAATTCCAATTCAACTTGATTTGGTCGCAACAGTTATTTTATGCATTACAGAAACAGATTAACAAAACCCGGCTCTTCCCGAAAAAAGTTTAATAAAGTAAGATTTTGAGAATTGTGATTTTGTAAATTGATCATCGTACCCAATTCTAAATGACTTTATTCAAGTCCGCTCTGCGTTGGAAAATAATGTATGAGCCGTCTTACTCAAATGGTGGCGAGAACATGGAGAAAATTTTACCGAGAGATCAAATATATAGTATTCTTTGGGGCTGTGACCCCTTTAGAAAATGCTGATATAGCGGTCGTTTAAAACAAGATCGTCACGAACGGCTAGATGATACTGTGTACTTCTTACAGTGGTCAAAATTGGTTTCTAATTTCTAATTGAAATCGTGTACTAAATTGTTATAAGAAGTAACTACCTCTAGCATAGTACAAAAAACAATCACTAGATGACAGACTCGGCGTTAATAGGCTAATAGACAGTATTTTTAACCAGTTTGGTTCAACTGGTAATAGAGGTGATGCCCATAGACACAGAAAATGTTTAACGATCAGTTTCTATTAACACCATTGAACGATCTTTTTTCTGCCTACCCGGATGATCGAACATGCTCTGGCGTTAAACAATTCGTAGTTACCTTTTGGAAAATGACATCCAGAAGTTTTACCTTATAATGATTAATTCTAATAGCTAACCTTCGACTGTATGTTAACGAGAGACTTTACACGGAATAAAATTGTTAACCATGGTACATATTAAGAAAGGGAATTGAGCCATTAAGCATCACCATCACCAATGCATAAAATGCCACTGATTTGAAGGTGGAATACCGTTACAACTGTTCAACAAGGCTTGAAGTCCTTTAAAACTCCTTAAGTACTCTAATAATTTCGATTTGTGAGGCCCTGGACATGACCAATGACGATCCTGCACTTCTGTGGCTCGCACAGCTTTTTGCAATTGACCCTCGTTACCACCATCTACCTTTTATGAATCTTTAGATTTAAACCTCCTTGTCATTCAGACAGAAATTCCCTACATGGTCTTTAAGGATTTTTTTTACGCCTATTACTCCTTATTGGCAGCTTTTGGGTTGGAGCGTGAGTTGCAGGTGCAGGTGTTGTGTGATCTGCACTGGAGGTCAAGTGGTCAACCTCCAAAATATTGCGTTTGCAAAATGACGATGACGTCCACCTAATTTTTCGGGCGGCTTCAAATGTTACAAAATGTTACGAATTTCGGGCGTTCAAAAGGGCTTCATAATTGATTTTTACGACACACACCGCTCTAGCATCAAGTTTTATTTTATTGCGCAGTGAAACTCGTTACAATACTTTTTGGTAGGATCCATGGTCTGCAAACCACCTTATTTTATTGATTTTGCTATTTGTGAAAATTTTTCCAGCGTTTCCTTGTGTATAAGCCGCAGTTTGTTCGTCGATGATTCCAAGAGCTGTCCAGATAACAGGGTGAATATGTAGATTATAGGTGATACATCGTGATGGCCAGAGATACGAGGGCCACATCTCGAACCTCCGCAGCTTTTTGTAAAAATATTGGATTTTTGCACCATTCTCTGCTTCGACAAGTGTCGAACTAACCTGCCCAGGTTGTTGTAATTGTTATTTTGTTGTAATTCATGTATCCTGAAACCAGCCATATTTTGCTGCCAACATGGCTGCAGAAAAGACTTACTTAAGGCCAGCAACGCTCACCAAGCTCAGACACTCTTTTTATAATTGATAATGACGCCTCGATATCTTGCTAGTCATCAGTCAGCAAGTTCAGAGGCTAACTACTAAATCAACATTTTTGTTTCTAAAATTCGACTTTATTCATCAACAAGGTTTCCTTCAAGAGTGATGCATACATCCTAAACTTCTCTATGACTATAACATTTGACGCAAATCTCATTTCCTGTAGTCACTGGGAACCAGACCCGGAGAATACAGTAGATGGGAAAATAATTAGAACTTCAATTCATGTAATTTTGCCATCGTAGCTAACTTGTAATACGTGCATTGTCTTGATGAAAGAACACTTTTTGTTTTGAATTGGGTCCCGTTTTTTTTGCAACTTCTTCCTTCAAACAAACCAATAACGCCATGTAATCCTCGCTGTTCAAGGTCTTTCCTTTCTCAATCTCAAGATAGTCGACGTCGACTGTATCCGTCGACATTTGAATTTTGGTCGCTTTGCCCGCCTTTCACTGGCTGCGCTCGTCTTAGCTGATTGACGATTTAATTCCGAAATGTAATGGTGGATCTATGTTTTATCTATTGTCGCAGCTCCAAACAGCGTTCTAAATCATCGACGCGTCGTTGATTTTGATCCAATGTAAGCAAGGCACTGCAGTGTATATACTGCCTTTTGATGCCTTTAACGGGTCAGCTAACTCACGCAACTTCACTTTAACAGTCTTTCAAAACGATTTTGTGCATTTTTTATATCGTTTCTGGAACAAGTGCCAAATTCGAGCGACCAGCCGTTTAAACATGCTGTACAAGATAGCAGAAATTTGTCAGCGGAAAATAAGAGATTGCACTACCCGCCACAAGTTTCAGCACTATCACAAACGTGAATTTTTTGGTTATACTCGTACATTGTGTACCAGTGGAAATTTTTTCATTTTCTTTTTCTTTTTAGAGTCGGAAGGAATGGAAGCGGAATAAAACATTAAAAATGATGCTTAAAATGACAAATTCATTGATCTCCGTAGTAAAGGAACTCGGTAAATGAAATCTTGAAATTTAACAATATTCCATCTTTCCGCCATTTCTCAACGAATTACGATTAAATTTGCTGAGTAGTATTGGCCAGGGATTTTAAAGTGAGTTTTGGACAAATTTTTGGATCTGTTCATGCTGGACTAAACTAGGTCATTTCATAACCAATCCATATGAAATTTGAGTGCTCTAAACCCACACCGACCAAATTGCGCTACTTACCTACCTCAATGAAACCTGTACCATAATTTGTTACACATGCATTACAATTTATTACAACAAACCCTGATTTTATTATAGTTACCATTTTCGAGAACGAGTGGTCGGGTTAGCTTACAATTAAACCTGCACCGCCAAAATTGTAACTTTTGATGTAGCTATGATATCGGGATGGTGCTTGGACCAGAATTTATTACAAATTAATTATATTGAATAAGTTAGTTCAAGATCACCCTACAACTTGCCTAAGGGTAAATTTCACCCCAAAACGATTATTTATTTCAAAAACGTCAATTTAACCAACTAAATAATTTTTTAACACCAGACTGCCACCAGATTTTGGGAACAATGTTGCTCTAGAAGTCTTGTCGAGAGTAGGTCAACCTTATGTCATGTTAGACGGAATTGGCTCTAACCGATAGAGGCTTCAAATATGTTATTTAACGTTCGATTTTAGCAAATTTTAATCATTTATTTCACCAGACCACCACCAGATATTGAGTAAAATGTTACTCCGTGGATTTCTAGAAGAGCAGGTCAACTTTATTCAGCTGTGTAATAAATTATTTTTGTGTAAGGTTAGACGGAATTTAACTTCGCCACTAGATATTCAGTCCAATGTTACTCTTTGGACATTGTGGTGAGCAAGTCAATTTTATCCAGGTGTGTAATAAATTTGTGTCAGGATACACGTAATTGGTTTCAAACTGTAAAAGCTTCAAATAGGTAATTTAAAGGTCGATTTTACCACCAACTTTAATAATTTATTACAACATACTGCCACTAGGTAATGGGTCAAATGTTACTCCTTGGACATTGTGGTAGGCAGGTCAACCTTATAAAAATAATTTATTACACAAGTGAATAAAGTGGACCTGCCCTTCATAAAGTCCACAACATTTGACCCTATATCTGGCGGTCTGATGTAATAGGTAAATTATTAAAGTTGGTAAAATCGAACTTAAGGTTACCTATTTTAAGCCTTCAAAATTTGCAGCCAATACCGCTTGCCTTGACACAAAAATAATTTATTAAACTTTTTGATAAGGTTGACATGGCTACCACAATGTCCATGGAGTAACATTGGACTCAATATCTGGTGGCGAGCTGGTGTAATAAATTATTAAAGGAGGTAAAATCGACCTTTAAATTGCTATTTGAAGCCTCTACAGTTTCGAGCCGATTCCGCTTATCCTGACACAAAAACAATTTATTACACACCTGGATAAGGTTGACTTGCCCACCACAACGCCCAAGGAGTAACATTTGACTCAATATCTGATGGCGGTCCGGGGTAACAAATTATTAAAATTTGGTATAGTGTGGTATTGAACTAACATATTCAATGTAATTAATTTGCAATAAGTTCTGATCCAAGAACCATCCCGATATCATAGCTACATCAAAAGTCACAATTTTTGGTTTAATTGCAAGCTAAACCGATCACTCGTTTCTCGAAAACGGTAACTATAATAAATTCAGGATTTGTTGTAATAAATGGTAATAAATGTGTAACAAATTATGGTACAGGTTTCATTGAGGTGGGCTAATTTGGTCGGTGTAGGTTTAGAGCACTTGAAATTTAGTTTCTAGAGAGTCGATAAAACTTCCACTTGTAATCAAAACATAACCAACCGATTTTCTAATAGTTTAGATCATAGTGAAAATTTATATTTCTTCCCCAAATTGTCCATATAGTCTCCGTATGACCTAAGCTATTAGAAAACCAACCGAAAATTTTGGGTACTAGTGGAAGTCTTTGAGAGATTGGCAAAAAACCGAGTGGAAATTCTAATCCATAAATTTTGTCCGAATTATCCCTGTATGCGATGCAAATTTTATAATTACTAATTAAGAAATACGCATAGTTGTCTCCAGCTCAAAATCCATTTTAATCGTTTAGAATGTACAGATACCATATTTTCATCTAAAATGTATATTTCATTGAAAAATCTATCTGGAAACCAAATTTTATAAGGATTGGTTATGAAATGGACATGTTTAGTCTAGCATGAACAGATCCTAAAATTTTGTTCAAAACTCACTTTAAAATCTCTGACCAATACTACTCTCCAAATTTCATCGTAGTTCGTTAAGAAATGGCGGAAAAATCGAGTTCCTTTACTTCGGAGATCAAGTAAAGGATCCCTTTTAATATTTTATTACACTGGAAAACATCCCCATTTTGCGAAAAAAGAGTAACAATTTGAATAAAAAATTTCCGTAATTCGGTTATATAACAAAATAATTCCTCTTTTGTGATAGTGCAGTCACTTGTGGCGAATAGCGTAATCTTTTATTTTCTGCTGACAACTTTCCGTTATCTTATACAGCACCGTTTAAACTCTGTTTTGAAAATAACAAAAGTAGCGTTACTATAGCAACTTTAACTTGTAAATTGTGTAAACTAATTGTCGGATGTTCATAAAATGTTGACACAAATTATTTGAAGATGGCGTTTCCTAAAAATCATATGAGTGTTTTATTTGATGCGCCATCTATGTGTCAGCCTCGGGACTTATTAATCAAAGGATTATTTTGTTTATAATAGTCATTTTCGGAAATAGCCCAATGGTAAATTTTGAGTAACTTGCTGAAAATTTTAACAAATATAACTGTGTTCATAAATATACAAGAGGATTTTTATTTCATGGGAAATGGTAGTGAATTTAAAAAAATGTATTCTAGAAACGAAACCGCCATATTTTCATGATTTGTTTAGCAAAAACAAAAACCACTACTATTTATCTTTTGTGTCTTCGCTTTACCCTACTTTTTAATACAGTATTTCAATTTACCGTATACTCTGCTATAAGCGGCATTTATTATAAATTTACCCCGAATTGGCCCACAAATTACAAACTTTACAGTACAAATTGTACAAAAGAAGCAACAAAAATGTCGTATCTGCCAAAAATTCACCATTGAATTTTGCTGAATAAAAATATTCACATGTGAAATGTAAACTTACTTTTTGTAAAGCCAGGGTACTTGAGTAATTTTTGTTACCAACATGAAAAAAATTAAAATTACCCAAAAATTGCCATGGGATATTTCCGAAAACGGCTAATATTAAATTTTCGCTTGTATAAATATTTCCCACAATTTGATTCTTGTTTATAAGCAATAGAGGTCTTAAGTCGAGTATCCTTATACGTTAGAGTAGAAAACAACTTTAAGGACATCGATACAACAATGCCCAGTATAGTTGATCGCTCAGTGCCAACAATCGCCTTGAATGCCAAATAATATTAAAAGCATGCAAAAATCCAAAATATTTACTAATCAAGACAAATTTGTTGACATTATGATGACGGCTAATCAATTTTCAAGATCAGATTTATTTTCGCCAATTAATGATGTCCCCCCCTCCCCACTCATAAAAGCAACTACACACAAAAATTTAAAACCAAGGTGACATATTTCCAAAAATCCAAATTTCTAAATTTGGATCAACCCCGCACACAACCTTTGTGCGTTAAACTATTTGTTCTTATCATAAAGAGTCTCAATATGGGTTTGGTACAAAAGGCACAAGCGATAAGACATTTGTTTTTAAATAGATCGGGCACAATTTTGGCATCCAATGAAATAACAAAAATGACTCAAGAATCCACGAGCAGATAATAATAAGCTGTAGAAATTACAAACAACCATCGGCAAGCCAACTACACCAAAATAATTGCAATTAACACTGTAATCAATTTACTCAAGTGATTAGAGTGAAATTACTATAAAATCATGCTGATTTAGATGACTTAAGAAATCGTAAGTGTTAGACGAACTTGAAAAAAAAATAAACGTAATGAGATTTATATATCACAGAAGAATGTTTAATGAAATATATACAATAGAGTGAGGCTTAGTTACCCACCCTGAACTGTATAAACAAGTTTATAAGCTCTAAACAAATTACAATCGGACCGAATACATGACAATTAATTGTTGTATATATGATACACTTGCAAGTAATTTTAGATAAGAACGTAATATATCGTGTTTCAGTTAAATTCAGTGACTTGGATCGTTTGGACCGCCGGACGACGCCACAATTATAATTATGAATCTGTTATTAATATTGATCGCGATAATAGTTGGACTAATCGCAGTGCTTGTGTTGCGTGAATTTTGGTTGTACACAAAATTGGAATATAATCTGCTAAAAAGATTTCCATCGACGGCAGTTCATCTATTTGTTGGAACACTCTGGGAGATTTTATTTTTAAACCCAGGTAGGTGCACGAGAGAAGTTTTGGGTGTTAAAGTGGCATATAAACAAATAATATTAGTCGTGTAATTGTATCCCTGTAAATTATCAATTTATTAATGTTCACTGATAAGAATTGTTACTGTACACCAATTTAATTGACGTTATGGGAGTGTAGTTCAATTGAATGTTTTTATTATGATTAATATAATTATACGAGATAATAAGTGATAATAGGTGTCACGTGTAAAATACAGGAGTCTTCCACAAATTCTGTAATTTATATTTCATTCTGCTGTTTCGTTCTGTCATAGTGTTCGCGTTTATATTTCTTTAATGTGACCTTCTGCAGGTCTATCGGTCTGCATTGTTTTAATGTTATTTTACTTTTCGAGAGGCAAGTTTGTGTGGATTTTATTTTTACTGAAAATAACATCTTGTCTTATCAATATTAGATGAAATCCGCCACGATACTTTAGAATCCATAGAACCATTAATTTAAATCATTCATATTGCAGTATTTTTAAGAACTCATTTGATTTTTTGTTCCATAATTAAACCCAGGGCTGGGATGTTGTACCAACACTATTTTCCATTTAAATGACTTAATTGATATCTCTTTTTGACGTTTGTGTTTTGTGGTTTGTGTTCTCAGGATGCACAAGAGAACCATCATTCGAGTTCTTTTCTACAATTTAAACTTGGCCATGCGAAAACACTGCTTTCTCTAAATGTATTCCAACGTAATCAAAGGACTGGCCTTGTTAATGTTGATCGTATCGGCCGGAATGGTAGGGAGATTTCTCAGAAGAATGATAATTACACCTTTTTCAGAAGACGCACACGAGGTGGACGTTTGGTGGAGTTTGATCGTTGAGAAATTCAATTGAGAATTTGAAATCAGCACTGTTATATATGTGCGCTTCACCGACTATCATGTTAATGATTTTTCGGTTCATTTCAAGCGTTTGTGCATTTGCTGATAAATCCTCAACGGATATCTGCTGAATACTGCCAAAGATGCTGGTTAATTAATCTTCAGTTGTAACCATTACACTTGGAATTTGAATGACGTCTTCTTCAAAAATTCGTGATATTTGAGATAAACTTCCAGATCCCACATTCAATGGCCATTGATTGTACTCAGCTTGTTCTTTGCTACGCATATTGATGGTAAGAGTCAACTGATCGAAGAGTCTCCATAATGGGCTAGATTTAATACAATACTCGATGATTTATGTGCGTGTCCCTCTTGGCACTACTGGCAATGTCTGTCCATGTTTAGGCAGCATTGCAATTTCCTCAATTACAATCAGAGCAGTTGCTCGTAAGACATTCGCTTTTGATGAGTTCATGCGCCTTGAAGAGAAGATGTATGGAGCAAAGGCTCAACGATTTCTCCTATTTCTCTTTTTCTTTTCCTCTGAAATAGGCCATCAGCATTGTGTAAAGCAACGTCAGCCACTAGGATCATCAACATAAAATATCTTCTACTTTTCATGCATGTTCTCTACTGTTACCATAAATGCGTTGATTTGGCCCTCATTTAGCTTCTCCATTTGTTTATCTAGTTCAACACGACATTCCATGTTGATTGGGAATGAAATTTATGTCATGAAGCTCCTTGTTGATTGATGTAGCTTCATCATATGAACGCATATAGTCAAGTATCAACTTTTTTCAAATGATCTTGCCAAAGTTTGAGAGGTGGTGCAGGTTGACAAAATATGCATTTGTATGTGAACTTTTCGTGAAATTGTTGAGGCATCAATTAACTACCACCATCAGGTAAACAATGCTCTCTCTCTCGTCGTCACATAAACGTAATTATATGGAATGTATGTGTAGAGATACTGTCGAGCATCTTCATCAGTTGTGATCAATTCAAACTAAGACTCCAATTTAGGTTTGTTCGTTTTGCCTGCAAGCAATGCCTCTTCCTGCCGTTTGATATAGATTCGTACTCGATTTTGCAAATAAAAAACACTCGGTGATTTAAGTTACAAATTTTATTTTCACTTGTTTACAATTCACGTTTACTGTTTCACTTTAAACTGTTACACTACTTTTTACTTTTTGACCAGCACTGTTACTAATCATTGGTTAAATTACAACTTTCCGTCTACTTCCCAAATTGCTCGCGCCTGTATACTTGTCTATCGCTGTTCAAGGTTATTCGTTTTATTGCATCTGGTGACGTATACACGTTTTTGCAAATTGTAAATAACTTTCATGTAGTTGTGTGTTCGCGTTCCCTTTTATAAGATCTATCAAACCTATCTTGATCAATGCCGCCGTTTACAATTGCTTTCGTTATCTCTGTTCGTTATAATAACCTTCACTTGGAATGCGATTCTAAAATCCAATTCACATTCAGTATTGGAGAAATACTTGATCCGACAACATCGTTGATGTAAATAACAATATAATCGCTTAATAAAATTATAGACTTCTACTGGCTTCGAACTCGTAACCTTTGGATTGATAACGCTTGGTGGTGTACACCTTAACCACTCGACCACCGTGTGTTTTATGTGTGTAGATTGAAATTCGCAACACTAGCCCTACCTTAAATCTGTTCGTCCCGAACAGACACATCCAATATCATATCACTTCAATTTATGAACATGCATAACTTTTCACCCACCTCCAAAGCGTTATTGTATTCAATACACATCTTCGCTGGACCTCTTAAAAATCGACAAATCTCCCACTCTGGTCGTGTTGCGCTTCCGATTTATTTCGTTCGTTCTATTGTTCTCTACTGCGGATCGATCTTTGTCCATTCTTCTTACTGCTTGAAAGATTGGTCGTTTTTCGGCTTTTTGAACCGGCCTCGTCGTATTCCAGCACACCTCCTTCTCAACTCCAATCGTGTCACCTTTGCACGAATCTCCGTCGCGGCCTTCTGGATCACTTTTTTTTAGCAATCAACTCCACTGCTATAGACTCACCCTCACCCTCAACAAGCGGATCTTTGCTTCATTTGATAAGCCAATTCGTCAATCCTTTTCTCTGGCCGTATACTGTCTTTAAGCACACTTGCACTTTCCAAGCTTGAACCAAAATTTTGCATCTTGTCTTTGTTGTTTCTTGAACCCTCTATGGTGTTCTTTATTCCCGGATCTCGGGAATCAGGCTGCCGCGAATAACCATCATTCCAGCGTTGCCAACAATCTCGGTTTTTATGACCTAGCTTCTCGCATCTGAAGCATCTTCTTTGACTTTTGATCTGGCTCACCACTTGACTGTTGCAATTTTCTGTGGCTCCAATAGCTTTGTGTTAGTTTCCTTAACTCCTTTCTTATTATAGCCTTTATCTCCGCGATATCCTCGAAATCAAGCTTACACAACTTTATTGTATCAGTAGTTAAACTTCATATTATAATGCCAACGGCAGTATTTCATTCATGGGTTTACCTCTAGTATTGGTTCTTAAATGAAGTTTCCTATGGTGGTTCTTGACAGCACTGATAAACATGTCCACTGTTTTTCTGTTTTGTAGGCTTCCCCACGTAGTTGTCGCTTGCTTTGGAGTTGAATCTTAATTCTCTGAGGTGTGACTTATCTTAGTTCCAACTCAGTCATGACCCGCTCATGGCAGTGTTGCACTGCTGCTTGGAACTTCACTTTAAAATCCTCGAATTGGATTTCGCCGTCGAATCTCGGATACTTTAAAATTCCCCTTGAGGTTTCAGCAACTATGGGCCGGTTGAGAACGTTTTGTTTTCCTTGATATGGCTGTCTATTTTCACCTTTATAGAGATTCCATTTTTCCTCTTAGCTCTTTAACTTGGAGATCTAGGACGTGATGAATTTAGTTTGGCTTCTGGGCTAACTCGACAAATCGCCCACCTTGTTCTGCTCGCAGTTCTGCACAATTGTACTCTTTGCTGCTTGAATTTGGCAGCTTGATGGTCTAATTTGACGCATTGCCCCTATGCGAAGCTGGTCTAGTTTATCGCCGTGTTCTGTTCGGAGTTGATCGAATTGGTACTTTGTTGGCTATACTTGGCAGCCTGGTCTGCTCTCAGTTTCTTCATTTGAAGTAAAAGCGCCTTCATCATATCTCCCATTTCAAAGGTTGATTTATGTTGTTCTGGAGTAGACGGCTGTACTGAAATAGTTGTTTCCGTTTGATCCATCATCCCATTTCATTTTTCACTTCTTCGTAGAGCTTATGTTTCTGCTGATCGATTTAAGTAACTGGCAGCATCCCTGATGGTCCTGGCGTGGCTGATGACTGTCGCGATCTTCGTGGTTCTGCAGTCTCGAAAGCAGCTCGATCTTACTGCCTTCGGTTGAAAGCCCGAGGCCCTGCAGCTTTTCTCTCAACTGCTGGGATGTATAGGTGTTAAGGTTTTTAACCATTGCCGGTATTAGCAAAATCCCACCGTTGTCACCAAATGTTATGAATTTCGAACGTCCACGTATGTTTAAAATAATTCAAGATGCACTGTACAAATCGAAGAGATGTAGCGAGTTCTACATTTTTTGTGTGCTTTGTACTTAGGGTTGTATGGAACAATGAATCGATTATCTACGAGTTGACACTTATCAACCATTGACATTTAGAAGGGTGACATCATTGAAACATTTTGAAAATTGTTTTGAGCATTAGCCGTTCTTCAACAATCAGCGAGTCGAATTTGATTTTGAAAACTCGGTCCACTAAATCCGATCGATTTGCGGATAACTCGCCCGGTCTCAAATTTCCAGCAATTTCACGCCAACCTGGGCTTGCAGTGAACGTTATAAAAAGAACTAGAGAGCTAAACACAAGCGGCCAAGTTCACATTTTCACCCATGTTCTCCATGTGATCAGCATCATATTGCTCAGTTCTCAAATGTTGTCGATTTTTGCGGATGTAATTGAGGTTATTGGCTTCAACTTCTAGATATGAATCAACTAAACATTTTTGTGTCAGCTCGCCAGAATGAATAATCGTATTGAAGGCGTCTCGAATAGTTGTTAGTGCAGCTTTAAATTGAAACATGGTGACATTGTTTAGCATTCGATTAAAGATAGCTGCTGGATAACATTCACATCGCCAATTCGACTGCCAGCCGGGTTCATCATAAGAAAGGCGAGTCTGTAAGTCATAGAGTCCATATTGGGGTGCTAATGTTTATAAACTTTTTATCCGGATCTTCAGCATTTCTCGGATAATCAACATGGATGTCTCGGTGGAATGGGGTCTCGCCATCTTCGTTTACAAATATCATAGTCACTTCATTTGAGGTCGGAGCATTTTATGACGTTGACTAAAATGTCTGTCGTGTCTAAATGCCATACTCACAATCGAAATTAGTTCAGCAGCACGCGCGGTTCTTCTGCCGCTTCAACTCTCATAAATTGATAGCCAAAAAATTGGTAGATGACACTTAAGGGGCCACAATAATGATCTTCAACTTTGGTTTCATCGAAATTTACGAGATGAGCTGTCAATGTTTCTTCAAAGCTAAATTTGGTGCACGTCATGCAAGCACGTCAAGCATGAGCAATGCCGCGAATGACTCCCTGTTCGGCGGTTTTTTTCGAACTCGAAATATTTTCTTTTCGAATTTTGTTATCAGCACCTACATCATTTACGCTATTCAGCTATAATAAATTGGGATGTAAATTGGAAATAAACGATAAACGTTCCGGAGTCAGTGAACGAGTTATTCACTTTTGTTTTTTATCTTTCGCATACAGAATGTAAAAAATGACTCATTCTTGTGTTTATTGCACCCAGAATTTACATACCGTGCTTAATATTCAAGATCTTTATTTGACTTTCGGTTCTGTTTCAGGCTAGTTCTCCTATGATCTGCAATATCACTAAACTGTTATAAAACTACCTCTAATGTTACTACTTAAGGCTAGATGTCACTAATCTCACAAAAATGTAAATAATTGTCTAACCCTCAAATGAACAATTTCCTTCAGAATTATTGTGTCACCCACTGATTGCTCATCAAACCAAAAAGCGAGATCTTAACAATATTGTTATGATCTCGCTTATTGGGTTAATGGGCAATTAATTCGGCATTTTGAGACATTTATTCAACAAAAATTGCTCATTTATGGTTTAGAACTTTGGTTACATTTTTTTGTGAAATTGGTGACATCTGGGGTTTAGTAGTAGCACTAAAGATGGTTTTATAACAGTTTTATTGTATAGCGGATTAGTCCGCTATAGTAGTCTAGAGTATAACCTTTAGCAGAAATCTAGGGGAATATAGAATATTCGATCGGTGAATAAATACGATTGCAACAAACCCAATGAGTCAGGCTTGGTGTGACATTTTGGAGATTCGGTACGGGTAAAGATTAAAAGCGAAAATGAATAGCGGGAAAACAATTAGTGGTTTTAAATAAAAATACTGGTGTCATTAAAAATTGTAAATGGTGTATTAAGTGAATTAATGAATAATGGAAATTATTTGTTGTTGTGATTTAGTGTTGGTAAAATAAAAGTACGAAAATTATTGTCGGAATATTTCAGGAATATTCTAGTAGTGACGCAAATATTTGGAAATTATAGAAAGATTATTTCTGGTACTTTGCCGAACGTTATGGGAGTGTGTGAATTGCGTGAATTGTTGTTGTAACCGCCAAATTCTATAACGATATTCACTTCATTCAATTGTACGAAACAGTATTGTTGCTCCGAAATTTATAAAATGAGTGTCCCATATTCCTGAAATGATTCATTCTTCACCGCAAGGACTGCTTTTTATGGTATTAGTGCAAAGGCAGTTGGGATAGTAGGGGCTAACGGCTTCACTACGGGGTTGGAGGAGAGGAGGTCAGCAAATATTTAAACGAATTTAAAAAATAAAAATTTCGGACATTTACCGATTTCGAACTTTAGCCGTAACATATCGGTAAGTCCCATTTGAATCGTTTCGTTGATGGTTATCGCTGGTAAATTTTCCAGATCAATTTTCATGTTTAGAGTTCAGAAAATTGGAGGGAGTGAAATATACCTGCAAACTTCAACATTTTTTAAAACAACGTTAAATGTGTGGAAAAGGTCTCATTTGAATCGGTTCTTTGTTGATTATCGCTGGAAACTTTTCCAGGTCAAATTCCTTGTTGGGAATTCGGTAAAATTGGCAAAAGTGAAATACACGTTCAAACTTCAAAGATATCGTGCTTCTTGGCAAGAGACCTAATGATATGCTCCGCGCGAGACGACTGGGTCTGAAAGTGAACCCAAAAGCTAAATGTCTATCAACACCGAGGAGCATCCATACGATAAATCTTGAAACAGAGGACAGGGATAACTTTAATAGCACGGAAGACTTCAAATATCTCGGGTCAGATACAGCATTTACAAATAACGTTCAGGACGATATTAAAGCCCGCATAGCAGCCAGATATCGAGTCTTCTACTCGCGGCCAAGTTTGTTCCGATAAAAATATCTTTCGCAGTGATGTAAGCTCGCAATTTACAAAGCACTTATAAGATCTGTGTTAACTTTTCGGAAAGCGAAGATTGAACCTTGACCACTATCGAATATTAGAGAAGAAATATTATCTTTATTAAATCCAACCGAGTTAGATGGCTGAACCTCGTTGAAGAATCCCCATCACAACGAATGATAAGAAAAGCATCCCATCAAGCGTCCCTTCCCCCATAGGGGAAGACATAGATGTCGAAACTGGAGGGGGCGTAAGATGAATCGTTAAAATTGTGTACCACACTCACCTTTATTTCTCCAGATGATGAGATCTAGATTGGTATTGCTTCTACTTGTAAGTCTCCGTAGTTAAGTTTCCTAAACTGACATATAGAATATTCTCCCCGTCTCTATCGTGTGGAAGGTTAGTTAATATTAACTAGAGATTTAAGCCATTGCTACGTAAGAATTACTGTAACGTTATTGCAGGTAAGCAGCTGGTTCAGCTTAGGAGCACCAAATATTTTATTTAAATTTTCTGTCCAAACAAAATTTTTACTTATATTAGATTACGTAAACGTCTATTTAAAATTATATTCCTTATTACGACAAGATCTTAGCATTGGGATTACTATTTTAACAATTTCCCTTTTATTTATTTTCAGAACAAACCTTTAAACTCGGCCGCACATTAGCCAAACGCTACAAAACCACCTATAGCCAGTGGTGGAATGGTTACTTAATTCTTAATATTATTGTAGGAAAAGATGCTGAACAGATTTTAAACAGCCCAAAATGCCTAAACAAAAGTATCATCTATGATTTTCTAAAGCCATTCATGGGCAGTGGACTACTGATTAGCGGCAGCCGAAAATGGCAACATCGACGAAAAATTTTAACACCCGCCTTCCATTTCAATATACTGCAGCAACAGTTCCATGGCATTTTCCAAAGTGAAACCGATCAACTGATCGAGTCGATCCGAAGTAACCCGAATAAATTAATTCATTTGCAGGATTGCATGTCGAAATTTACGCTGAATACGGTGAGCGTGACTGCAATGGGCGTGAAATTAACATCGGCCGAAGAGTCGAATAAATATCGACGGCAAATTTACGAGATTGGCGAGATGCTAGTGTATCGACTTATGCGACCATGGCTTCGGTGGAATTTTGTTTGCCGGCTGACGGGTTATACGAAAAAATTCAATGAAATTATAGTTCCGGTACATAATTTTACGAGAAAAGTGATTAAAGAGCGTCGTCAAATGTTCCAGTCCAATCAAATTCGGGTGGAGTTTGATCACAATGAAAATATGTAAGTACGCCGTATAAAAAATGCGTTCTATAACCAATAATGAATAATTTATTTTAGTTACGAGACAAAGAAGATTCGATATGCTATGCTAGACACATTATTAGATGCAGAGGCCCGAGGTGAACGCATCAACAATGAAGGAATACGAGAAGAAGTTGATACTTTTATGTTTGAAGGTCACGATACAACATCGGCTGCATTGACGTTTATTTTGTTCCTGTTGGCTGAGCATCCTGATATCCAGCAAAAACTTTATGAAGAGGTGCGAGATTTTGCGAAAACACAAAATCTCGACGAAGCAACAATGAATAATCTAAACCAATTGAAATACTTAGATCGTGTAATCAAAGAAAGTTTACGAATTTATCCACCAGTCACATTTATTTCTAGAATCGCATCGGAGAAAGTTCAACTTAGTAAGTTATGTCTGCATAATACCAAGGGGCTATTTTTCTAAACTATTTAAATTTCAGATGATATTGAGCTGCCAGTAAACACTGTGCTACATTTTCATATATACGATATACATCGGGACGAAAGCCAATTTCCAGATCCAGAACGATTTGATCCGGATCGATTTTTGCCCGATGCCATCGAAAAACGGCATCCTTTTGCATTCCTACCGTTTAGTGCCGGCCAACGGAATTGTATTGGACAAAAATTTGCCCTGCTGGAAATTAAAACGCTGCTTGTCAAGCTCATTTTAAATTTTCAACTGGAACAAATTACAAAACGGGATGAGCTTGTGTTTATCGCGGATTTAGTTTTAAGGACGAAAAATCCGATTTTGGTTAAATTTAATTTAAGATAATTAATTGTTGGAGCGGAAATACGATGACGAATAAATTGCGAAAATACGAATAATGATCTTAATTACCGTTAATACCAAATATATTTATTTATTGTTTATGTTGATTACCCGTGCCGTGTTGCTCGACTGAAGGTTGAAAGAAGAAGGGAGCGTTCCACATGAATGGGATGATTTTAACAGCTGCAAAAGTGTTGTCCGATATTGTAATGCCTGATATTTGATAGTGGGGTGCTCGCAGATAGGTGTCACCTCCGACAGTCATGGAGACGTTTGGTGTCATCTTAAGTATCTTAATACTTTAGTGTTGGTTGTGATTGTCTGGAATAGGCAGCAGGCACAGCTTTGTCACTGGTCGCTTGTATACGCTGTTCTGGCATCTTAATGTGACAACTCGCACTCGTCCGTCAGAACCTGGATGCGTCTGGTGGTATGCTTTCTTCCTTGACGAGGACTAATTGACCGAGAGGTATTCCGTCAACCAAATTTTCCAGAACTCATTCTCTGAAGCTGCTGATAGCGATTGCGACCGTTCATTTTCACATCGAGTAGTGTTGGTTCATCGGTCGTGATTGGCGTAAAATGATGCTTGACCGATTTTAAACTAAAATGCGGCGAAGCGGGGGAATGAAGTTGCTGGTCGTGCCATCCTGAGTCAATAATGCAGCGTCAATATTCAAACTGCAAAATGGAGCAATTTCATGGGCGTCAAGGAAGCCCGACGAAAAAGTTCAACTATCGTGCACTGTGACAATAAAGGAGCACTCCAGTTATCGTAAAAGACATTTTTTCACCCAGAGAGCACATACATGTCTGTCATCATTTTCTGCTCGAGAAGGTTAATTACAAGTTCTGATCGAGGGGAATCAATCTGGCGAAGAATTGTGTTCTGGAAAGAAGGTTCTAGTGCAGGTGTTCAATTTTCAAAGGGAAATGGCCTTAATTTAACTTGTGGCCGTTTGTGGCGCTATTCATTTTAGTATTTTTCTCGCTATATAATAAATTGCGCTATATCGCACGTCTCATTGAGATTTCGGTTTTATTTAAACCAGTTTGGTTTAAACCATCAGTTACAAATTACACATTTAAGCCGAGTATTGTTAACCCGGTATTGCCGATATTTGGGGCATTATAGTTGCGATATCGAACGAGGAAACAGCATCCAAGCTTAGGATAACTACTTTATCGCCCACTTAAAGAGACAAATACCCATTATTGAGGTACCATAAGACGAGGTTAAATCTCGATTAACATTCTTCGAGCCTGATATACATAGCCCTCGCAAACCGCAATGTCAAACCATTAACACGCGTCAGCTTCAATAACTCGATCGAGAAAATCCGATTGTAGTCTAGCGAACACCTACTAGACAAGTACTCCATTAGTCGGTAGGACCGGTATTACCAAACGTCGCAGTGCAACTCCTTAATTCGGATTTGTCGGACATAAGGAAGCATCTGAAAATCCATTCTAAAGGTAATCAACTCACTCGCTGGTGTTAGTCCATTTACGAGAAAACACTATTGGCCCCTAAGTATCAAATCTTTGGAGTGATTCCCTCACAGTCCGTTTCTTCGCTTGCCCCGTGCATTATAAGAAGGCCACGGCCGTACATCGATGAAAGGTTACCTATGCCTGCTCGTCTATCTATATTCGATCGCACCACTATTACATGCATCAAATCCAAAATCTAGACAACGATTGCATAACCAGCTTTGACAAGATTCGCAAAGCAACATTTACGTTATATTATGGGCGAACCCGTCCTCAGATTCGAAGAGTTGACGTCAGGTTGCAAGTCACTTCCTTATCGCTTACTCTTATGGCCACCAAAACTATTTTGTACATAATAAATGCCCCAAAGTAATACCAGTATATTTTACTTAACCCATTAAACATTTACAATTATTTTCTCAGATTAAATTTGACTGTAATCGGATGATTTACGGCAAGCACAAAGTTTGAGATAAACACAAACTCATCTCGCTTGGTAGCCTGTTCCAATTGAAAATTTAAAATCAACTTGACCAGTAACGTTTTAATTTCCAACAGCGCAAATTTTTGGCCAATACAATTTCTTTGTCCAGCACTAAACGGTACATATGCGTATGGATGTCGTTTCTCAGTTGCTTCGGGCAAAAATCGATCCGGATCAAATTTCTCCGGATCTGGAAATTGATTTTCGTCACGATGCATATCCATTATATGAATCTGCACGATCGTGTTCACTGGTAGTACAACATCATCTGAAACAGAATTCATATTAACGATAAATTAGAAATTGAAAATGTGCTTACTAAATTGAACTTCTTCCGATACAATTCGTGAAATATATGGGACTGGCGGAAAAATTCTGAAACTTTCTTTGAGTACACGATCCAAGTATTTCAATTGATTTAAATCATGCATCGTTGCTTCGTTGATATTCATTGCGTCCGCAAAATCTAGTATCTCCTCGTACAGTTTTTGCTGAATATGGGGATTCTCGGCCAAAAGGAATAAAGTAAACGTCAATGCAGCCGACGTTGTATCGTGGCCAGCAATCATGAATGTATCAACTTCTTCACGAATACCGTCATAGTCTATTTGAACACCTCGTGCCTCCGCATCTAGAAGCGTGTCCAACATAGCGTATCGGGATTTCTTCGTTTCGTAGCTGTAAAATATAGATATATTCTTTGATTCCATTTTATTCTTAATGCATTAAAACATTCCTACATATTTTCTGTATTGTCGAATTCGACATGAATTTGATTGGCTTGAAAAAGATGACGTCGCCTCTTAATGATTTCTCGCGTAAAATTATGTAGTGGATCTACAAGTTTACCGAATTTTCTGGAGTAACCAGTTAGCAGGCAAAGTAAATTTGAACGAAGCCATGGCCTCATCACCCGATACACCAACATTTCACTAATCATATGAATATTATGTCGGTATTTATTTGATTCATCGGTCGATGTTAATTTTACACCCATTGCCGTATCACACAAAGTATTTAATGTAAATCTCGACATGTAATCTTGCAGGTTGATCAGTTTATTCTGATCATTTCTGATTAATGCGACAAGTTGATCGCTCTCATTTTTGAATACACTGTGAAATTGTTGTTGCAATATATTGAAATGAAACGCTGGTGTTAAAATTTTTCGTCTATGTAACCATTTTTTACCACCACTTGTTAGAAGTCCGGTACCCATGAATGGTTGCAAAAATTCATAAATTACACTTTTATCTAAACACTTTGAACTGGTGAGAATATATTCGGCATCTCTCCCATTTATCACGTTGATCAGTAAATAACCATTCCACCAGATACTGTAAGAGGTTTTGAAAGTATTCGCAAAAAATCGGGCAGTCCGGAATAGTAGCTCTAAAAATATATAATCATTGTGTACATTAGACGTTGTTATCGCTCGTTGAACTTCAAAATACAGCAGCACTGTTTGGGTCTTACCATTATTCAGAAATAAAAACCCCCAAAGACTTCCAAAAAACAAAGTGGTTTTAGGGGCCGGAAATTGTTTATGAATCTTATACTCCACCTTCGTGTACAACCAAAACTCACGTAACACTGCAATAATGAATAGCAAAATTATTACTGCGGTAACGATTAATAGACAACTCATTTTAGCAACAGATCGATTAAGAATGACTATATTGAACTGTATTGAGAACTACAGACAATTGATAATTGTAAAATCTATATAGGTCGCAAAATATTGTACTAAAGTAGCTCAATAATTTAAATTTGATACAATTCATTCGTATACAGTTGAGTAAGTATAACGAGTCCTGGGCTAAAGTTGTAACCGAATTGCTTTTGGAAGTTTATTAATAAATAACACAAGGGAAATGGTCAACAAATAAGCATACACCAAACATATCGAAGCTTTGTGTGATCGAACACAATCCGAAAAATTGATCACAAAAAAAGAACAAACGTCACAAACGACCCAGCCACAAGAAAAATGTTAAATATTATGAACGGCGGATGACTCATTGGTATACACAGATGACGGAAAATGTGCGGTCGTGGTGTGGTCGAAAAGTTGTCCACTCAAGGAGTACAGAACACCTACGTGAAAGCCGGTTTAGGCTCCAAAGAAGACCACCACAGTTCTCCTGCGATAAACAAAGTGATGAACAGAAAGACTACGACAATGTACCATCTGGCAAAACGATGATTGATGTTGTTGTTGAATACAGTTGATCGCAATTTAGAAGTTAGATGTATAAGATAGTTATTGCCAGAGAAAAGGGTGTAGTGGCTATTGGAGATGACACCAAACGTCTCCACGGCAGTCGTAGATGACACCTATCGATGGGCACTTCACAATCAACTATCGGGCAACACGGTTTTTTATGAAACACCAAAACCAAACAACACTTTTTCGTAGCTGTCAAAATCATCCATCCATGTGGAAAAGCTTTTTTCCTTTTTCAACCGTCAATCGAGCAACACGGCACGGATAACGAGTACAAACGATTAGTAAATATTTTTCTTTGTATTAATTCGCAATAAGTTATCTGCCTTTTTCGAATTTTATTCGTCTTTGCATTTCCGCTCCTTATTTTTGGTCTTTCGGCTGTCAAATAAGTCACCTAATGCGAGGAGACCCTTTTGAATAGGTACGTATACACAGAAATGCAACGACCAACACGTCAAAACAAAGTTTTTCTTCCATGCAATGGTAATTGCGTTTTGTTTTTGTTATTACGTCACAAATAAGTCGGCACAATTTTGGAATGACTTGACCGATTTATTCAAGATGGCGTCCAATATCAATCATCCATAATCAATAAATCTGTAATAAGTCGGAGTTTGGAAAACACCCTTCGAGCCGGATTGTTCGAACCGTGCCACCGCAACGAGTAGTGAAGAAGAGCAAAGCGCTCGCGATCGCCAACGAATTAATACAGACATAGATTAGCCAGGAGACACCTCGGTATAATGAATTCTGTGTGCGGTGAAGAAGATAACTCAAGTGTGAGTATGCTAACCGCTATCAAGTGGAAGAGTGTTACCTCGTTGCAATGCCAAATTTGAAAACCATACAGCGATAGCTATCAGAACCTGCAAGGTGACGCCAAGCTAGCTAACATTCAACAGTCGCTTGATACAAGGTTGCCTCAAATCACGGTTTCAGTCCCCGACGGTGACTGTACTATTTGGACAGAACTTGAGAATTTGTTTGTCCTCATTTACAACCATAAACAACTGACCAATTCGCAGAAGCTACATTATATGAAGGCGAACTTAGCTGAAGATGCAGTATCGTTGCTTAAGTCTGTGAGCTTGAGCTCAAGTCTGTGAACCGTCGGTTCTTAATCGACAGTCATCTTCGAAGGTTCAGAACCATACCTGCACTACAAATCGAATCAGCCGTGGGATTGCTCAAGATTCTTGACACTACGACCGACAACACCGTTCGCAGTCTGAAAGTTTTAGCACAGTTGAATCCAACATAGTCGCACAAAGAGGTTCCATAACCATCGCATTCGTCGTGCACTCGAGCACTTCTCAAACCTGTCCCGCAATCAACTAGCTCACTCGTCGTCACTTCGGACTCTCGAATCTTCACGTGACAAGTTTGTGCTGGCAATCACATCGTGTTCCAGTGCTTCAAACTTCTCACGTTCGAGTAAAAGTAAAATCTCGTTCGAGAAAAGAGGTTGTGCTTCGAGTGCCTGCACAAAAGCTACATCAATGCGAATTGCCAATCCAGTTTGTAAAGATTTCCTTGGTAAGTACCAAAGTCTAAGTGGCAGATGAAAAGACCGATATACAATTTGAATGCTCTTTGAATGTCCTTTGCGCTTATGCGCAATTAAGTTCAAATTTGTCTAGAATCGGATCCATTAATTTAATAACGGTGTTTTTTTAATTTCCTTGCCGACCCGTAATCGTTCCATTTCCTCCCAATAGAATTTAGACGGTTCATGCTTGTATAATTTGAATAATGCGTATATTAGATCTTATCAAGGTCAAGCAGCCTGCATTATACGAGTATGTCATCTTGTTCCTTAGTTTTGTGATGTATCTTAGCACGTATGCTAACAGACTTAAGCTTTGTTAATGATGAATATTTTGAGATCAGCTGGTCTAACCATTGAGTGGTTTCCATAGTGGTTGTAAATGTAAATGCTTTGCTGTTTACGCCACCATAGTTGATGATGAGCAAGTTCTTTCGGTAATAAGCCCCTTGAAACACAATTCGGTAGATTGTCGGATAAGGAAATATGACGCCATTGCTTGCGCGTTAGCTTAGATAAAATTTCGGAGGTTTGGTTACTCCTCCATCGCTTCGGGTCACTGGATAGCCAATCTAATACACGTTCATGGAGATTATAGATTGACGTCTTCATTTATTTGAAGCAGCTTTGGAAGGGGTTCGTCCTAGTCCAAGTTAATAGCCCACAGTTTCTGGACGAATATTTTGATAACGATAATGATGGGAGCCAACCAGCTAAGAATGAACTATTTCCTTTCAGATTAGGTGTGAAGGTGAATTGATCCGTTGCGAGATTCCAATTAAGACCCAACATCTAAACTGATGGGTGTTCATCTGGAGAGCTGTTTTTTATACATTTCATGATACCAGTTAGGCCATCCTGTTTATCACCTTCATCAAGATAAATGGTTGCTAAATTTGACTCCCAATTTCGGATTTTGAAACCGTATCAACACCGTAGTATCAACACTGGTCACCAAGTTGTTCCTTAGTGGCTTTCGCGGATCCGCCGAAAACAACCCTCATCACGTGATGAGATAAGTAATGGCAAATGTCGTTTATTTCTTATTGTGGAATTTCCTTCATGTAATTTGACGTTTGATATTCAGTCATGAAATCTTGGTATAGGATGCGTAAAATTCAGGTTCTTGGGCGAAGCTGCATTCCATATAGCTCTCAAGCGTTGGTTCGCAGTATTCAAGGACTTACCCAAATTTTCTGTTCACTTCTTGAAAGGTAACCTACTTTAAATCGGCCATCATTGTCTAAATTCACGTTGGCGTTGAATTGATTCTTGCAGATAAATTCCTCTGCAGATAAAATTTGTTTGTCGTTTGAGATAGATTATAATTCCCATAATATTCGAAGGGTTTTGCCTAAATCCATGTTGTTGACGGAGACAACCCAACCTAGTATCGTCCTTGGGAGAATAAGGCAATGTTAATTAATTTTAATTTGACCAGATTCCAATTGAATGAGGATCGGCCAACTGAACTTCGGGACATAATTGACTTAACAGTAGTAAACGATTTACCCGACTATTGGTACGCAGCCTAAGAAATAAATGTAATAGATATTAAGTTTATGCTGTCAAAGTTAGCCGAAAGTTTCCAGCCAAAAGATGGTAATGCAGATATGTAATATTGTAATATACCGATAATGCAGTTTGCGGTGATAAATAAGTTAAACTTCAATATTCAACCAAAAATGTCGGTAATACAGATTTAAAAGTAACAAATAATTCATCAATTTCCTGAAAATAAATTTCCTTTCTTTCAGCCGAAAGTGAAAAAATCGATAATACAGATAGTGTCAAGACTACTTCAGCCGAAAGCTAAACAAACTACATATAAAACTCTAGCCGAAAGTGACTAACCTACAAAATCAGCCGAAAACATATGTATCATAACAAACAACAAATACAATTTGCAATTTAACCGATATTAATTTATGGTTTCATGTGTATATAGCAGCATACGGCCAACTTTCAAAGATTTATTGTAACTTAACGTTAAAGGAATTATGTTTGGTAAAAGTCTCATTTAAAGAGGTTTGTAATGGTAATGACTTGAGAAAGTATACTAATAAAAAGAATGCCATATCTGTTTTATACAGGCTGTTTTATTTGCCTTCTTCTGACAACAAAATCGTCCATCATTCGAGATGTTGCAACATGGACACGAATCTGACTAGGCCGATTCGATAGCCCACGACCAACCTATAATCAAAATCTACCTCTGATTATGGGCTATCGAATCGGCATAGTTAGATTCGTGTCCATCTGCCAAAATTTCGAAAGATGAACGATTTTATCGTCAGAAGAAGGGAAAATAAAAATTTCACCCCTATAACCCCATCAGACTTACCCGTAACCTATAATCAAAATCTACCTATGGTCATGGGCTATCGAATCGGCACAGTCAGATTGGTGTCCAAGTTGCAAAAACGCGAATGATGGACGACTGTGCTTGACAATCATTAAACTTCTTTATCGACGTTTTTCGACTTTATGAAACAAATATGGCATTTCACACATACTACCGAAGTTAGACTAAACGCTACATTATCGACATATTTTATATCAGGTGGTAGTACAAAGTTCTGTTGATATTAGCAGAAAATTACATGTTATTGAAGTTAGCAGTAAATTTTCGCCGAAAAATAATTTGAAAAATCAATTTCACATATGTAATTCGAATGTTTAAAGGTCATATGAACTGGATGAAGTTAGACCAATTCGTAAATAGCTGGACCCCGTATTTATAATTCGTCGTGTTAGGGGGCTCAATCCTTGCTCACATAGCGACCCATCTGATACCGAGATACTTCGTCGTTGCATTTGTCACACCGAAAACAGGCAAATTGCCTTTGTTCACATATTTATGTATGTACTTGATCGATTTAACGGAGTTACTATAGTTCACATTGATGTGAGCCTCAAAAGCCTTGGAAAATATTGGCGAATATGGTACAATCCAAGGCTGCCCACATCAACATGTTGCCCTTCGCAACTGTAGATCACCCATTGTCCGCTACTGATCGTCTATGATAATCAGGTTTTGATTGACAATGGGAGCCAGCTAATTACGAGTCTGTCTAACTTCACCCAGTTCATATGACCTTTAAACATTCGAAAAAAATTTACTGTTAACTTCAATAACATGTAATTTTCGGCTAATATCAACAGAATTTTATACTACCACCTGATACGAAATATGTCGATAATGCAGGGTTTTTTCGGCTAACTTCAGTAGCATAGCATAATGTTACTATGACTGCGTACCAATGCCGAGTAAATCGTTTACTACGCTAAAAATCGACTTTAGTACAGATTTCTCGATCAGTTTACTATAGAATTTATTAAAAATAATTGAATTTGCCGAAAAATTTACTTAAAATTGATTTTTAGTCGACTATTGGTACGCAGCCTATGTATTGTAATAGAATATTATTTATAAACATAATTTTTTTATTGAAAACAAACGGACAACAATATCCGGAATAGTAACCGGATTTTATTTCTCTCGTAAAGATTTTCTAATCTGGGAAAATTTTCTAATCGAAAAACAAATTGACCCCGCGGGATTGCCACATACGCATTCGCCAAGCCGAAAACCATAATACGAAAATTGAATTCAAACAAATCTGAAAGTTGTCGAGAAGCGAAAGGTGAGACAAAAACCATAATACAGGTGTACATAAAAGTTACAGAACTTGAACACGTGCCCAGTTATTTTAAAAACGTCTACAGTACTACTGTCGGCATCAGATTTGATACAAAAGTTGAAATTTAGTTATTTCTAATCTACTGTACAATCACATCTGATTTATGTATATGAAGAACGAACCAATTTATAGTAATCAGTAATAGATACTCAGTTGTTATTTGTAACCGGAGCCGATCAGAAGTCAGAACAGCAGCGTGTGTATTTTAAAAAATGAGTTTACTACTCATCTCGATCGCGATAGTAACTTTCCTGTTCGTAATATTAGGGTTGCGCGAGTTTTGGTTGTATACAAAATTAGAATATCAGGTGCACAAGAAATTTCCGGGACCTAAATCTCATCTCTTTGTTGGAACTGTATCGGAAATATTTTTCATGAAACCAGGTGAGTATGTAAATTACGAATGAGTGGTTAAATTTAAGGTCAACCGATGTGTGTACAAATTTATAACGATTGTGTTTCTCTTGGTGCACTAAGAATGTTTTACTGGTTTTATTATAATTGTAACAATCTGATATATTAACATTTAATTACTCCACATTTATTAGAGACGTGAAACCTTGAATTGTAAAATATGTTTATGTGAGCGATTAAGCGGAAAAAAATTAATTATTCTGCAACAATTTAAAATTAAAATCAATTTTAATCTTTTAGAAAATTGTTGGATGAGATCATGAACGCATTACGGAAACTTTCAACGGTATTCATTTTTGATTTGAAAAAGCTGTAAAAATTTGGTGATTTTTTTCTGTTGTTTTCATTCAAATGAGTGTCTGCCATAATTATGTTTTTCCTACCATGGCTGCGGGCCAATAGTCGGGTAAATCGTTTACTATGGTAAAAATCGGATATAGAACAGATTTTTCCATCAGTTTACCATAGATTTTTTGAAAAATAACTGAATTTACCGAAAAATTTACTTAAAATTAACTTTTACCCGACTATTGGCCCGCAGCCATTGTTTATAAATTCCTCATAACATTTAAATTTTTTGTGGACAATGTGTTGTTTCTCACATAAAATATCACTATCATCTAAAATTTTGGCGCGTATTATGTGCGACGTATCCCACCCCTGAAGTAATTTATTCGAATATTGGAAAGAGAATGATTACTCAGATAGTACTACATTTTATTGTCCTAGTGCTGGGCTTACGATCTGGGAACCAAGCACACATTTCATCGATAAAAATATGAAAATACTTTTTTAATAGAAATTGGGGAGCGCAAACGCTGCTAATGCGGCCAGTTTTTGTGGCCAGAAGAATTTTGTTTATCATTGTTGACTAATGGGCATCTTTATCAGAAGAAGTTTTTCATCCTTCAATTTTATTCATTTATATAAAGCAAACTTGAATTTCATTACTACTGATAAATATGCCAACCTAGGCTGTATGCCAAACTTAAGGCAAAAGTCACTTTTAAGTAAATTTCTCGGTAAATTTAATTAATTTTCAAAAACTCTATGGCAAACTGATCGAAAAATCTGTCCTAAAACCGGTTTTTTTCGTAGTAAACGATTTACCTTAAGTTTGGCACACAGCCATAGATCAAGAATTTTCTTTTGATATATGGCAAATTAAGGAAGTTTCAAACCTGGCCTCTAATATTTTATTTCTCAACAAAATAGAAATTTTCATTCGTTTTATTTTGTAATCACACAGTAAAATCAAATATCTACTTCCGCTTTATTAGGAATTTTATCGATATCGTTACGAATTTCTCCTGTCATATCCGATTCGTACCACTGTTACAACCACAATTCTCGTAATTCACACCGCTTCCGGAATATTCCTGAAAACACTGAAAATAATATTAGAATTATTTCCAAATATTTCCTTAACACTTAAAGTCACAACAATAAATAATTTTCACTTTATTTATTACTAATTCACTTTCCATAATATATAATGAGGCTGCGTGCCAAACTTAAGGTAAAAGTCAATTTTAAGTAAATTTTTCGGTAAATTCAATTATTTTTCAAAATCTCAATGGCAAACTGATCGAAAATTCTGTCCTAAATCTGGTTTTTACCGTAGTAAACGATTTACCTTAGGTTTGGCGCATAGCCTAAATCACAAAATTGTATTTCACTAAAACACCACTAATATTATTTCGCACTGCTCACTTTGGCTTTTAAGCTTTCGCGTACCGTATTTCCTGAATGATTTACTAGGCTGCTTTGTGTCTGTTGCTTCCCTATTTATACATCGAACGAATATTATAGATTCGCCTAGGTTTATGATAGAGGTTATGTTCTAGACTACTATAATCTGCTATACAACAAAACTGTTATAAAACCACTTTTAGTGCCATTGCTAGGCCAGATGTCACCAATCTCACAAAAAATGCCCTTAAATGAGCAATTTTTGTTGAATAAATGTCTCACTAATTCAGAACTAATTGCCTATCAACCCAATAGGCGAGATCGTAGCATTACTCCCATCTAAGCCCGCCCCCCAACAGGATCCAAACGTCCACTTTTGTACAGTGCCAATCGTCCCAAATGCACTACTTTGTGTTTCCCTCGCTGCCATTTCTTTATTCTGTAAACTACGTCGTTTATCTTTGTGATAACACTATATACGACCCCTCCCATGCCGCGGTTGTATATAATGCTGATCATGAAACAACACCAAACTCTGGATTATCTGGTGGTAATCGTAGATTATTCCCGAAAATTATTTTGGCTGTTGTAACCCCGGTCGAGTCATGAAATGCTGATCGATTAGCCATCAGGAACAATTGTATATGTCGATCCCATTCGCATTGATTTTTATTCACAACCTTTGCTAATTGTTTCGTTCTAGTAATCGCTGCAGTTTTGCCTAAGTTGTCCTGTTATTTGGTTTTGTTCAACTGTACTTCCGTTCCTCTCTTCGAAGAGGTTTCCAGGCGTGTATCACTTCATATTTCGTTGCACCTTGCCACAAGTTTTACATGCCAACACTACTGCTTTTTATCAAGAGCTTATTCTTTTTAGGCGCAATAGTTTTCCTGATCTCCGTTTGTACTTCACGCGTGTAGGCTGTGCTACAATTTTCACGTAGCTTATTTAACTAACAACTACAATACCTTCAAAATGAAACTTTGATGTGCTATTGATTTTCTACTGTAAATTTGGTCATGTTAACGTTGCTATATTTCGATGCGTGCACTTTCTGTTACACATTGGACCAGATTCACTTAGATATATGAATGTTCCCGATTGTTTATGATACCTAACTAAGTATCGTTCAAAAGCGAGCAGAAAAATTTAACCAAACTCTAAGGATTTGATTTGTGTTAGTTTTAATGCCTTTTTCATGTTTCTTTAATAAAAAATGTTTTAGGTTTTCTTTCAGAAAATACCTTTCAGTTGGCTCGAAATTGGGCCAAGCAGTTCAAAACAACTTATAATCTCTGGTGGAATGGCCATTTAGTTATTAATGTAACAGTAGCGAAAGATGCGGAGCAGATTTTAAATAGTCCAAAATGTCTAAATAAAAGCAACATTTACAATTTTCTACATCCATTCATGGGCACTGGACTACTTACAAGCGGCGGCCGAAAATGGCAAAATCGGCGAAAAATTTTAACACCCGCATTTCATTTTCATATTTTACAACAACAATTTCATGCCATATTCAAATGTGAAACCGATCAACTGCTCGACTCAATCCGACGAAACCCGAATAAGTTAATCCATGTTCAGGATTGCATGTCAAGATTTACACTGAATACAGTATGCGAAACTGCAATGGGCGTAAAACTAGCGTCGACCGACGAACCGAAAAAATATCGACGACAAATTCACGAAATTGGTGAAATGATAGTTTATAGAACTATGCATCCGTGGTTTCGCTCAAATCTGCTTTACAAGTTAACGGGTAACTCTAAGAAATTCGATGATGTTATAATTCCGGTGCATAATTTTACACGCGAGGTCATTAAAAAGCGGCGTCAATTGTTTCAAGCCAATAAAATTCAGGTTGAGTTTGATCACGAGGAAAATATGTAAATCTACGTGACACTACTAGATGGTTATCTTGAAATTTAATATCGCATTGTTTCATTCCAGTTACGAGACAAAGAAGATACGATTTGCTATGCTGGATACTCTATTAGCTGCGGAAGCACGAGGTGAAGATTTTGATAATGAAGGAATTCGAGAAGAGGTCGACACATTCATGTTTGAAGGGCATGACACCACATCGGCTGCATTGACGTTTACCTTATTCCTGTTAGCTGAGAATCCCGAAATCCAAGAAAAACTTCATAACGAGGTACAACAATTTGCAAAGTTCCACAGTATTGATATAGCGACAATGAACGATTTAAATCAGTTGAAATACTTGGATCGTGTGCTCAAAGAAAGTTTTCGAATTTTTCCTCCAGTTCCATTTATTTCACGGATTGTGTCAGAGAAATGTGAATTTAGTAAGTTCCAAACCAACGCAAAATCATACCATTTCGCTAAAAAGTATTTTATATTTCAGATGACGTGGTACTTCCAGTGGGCACCAGCGTACATCTTCATATATTTGATTTACATCGTGATGAAAGTCAATTCCCAGATCCAGAGAAATTTGATCCGGACCGATTTTTGCCTGAGGCAACCGAAATTCGACATCCATTTGCCTATATACCATTTAGTGCTGGCCAACGAAATTGCATCGGGCAAAAGTTTGCTCTGTTGGAAATTAAAACGCTTCTCGTTAAGTTAATTTTAAATTTTCGATTGGAACAAATTACAAAACGGGATGAGCTCGTGTTTATTGCAAACTTAGTGCTAAAGACGAAAAATCCTATCATGATAAAATTTAATTTAAGAGAATAATAAATAATTTGGTATGAATCAATATTGACATTTAATAATTAGATTTTTGTAATACATCGTTGTTTTACACTTATAAATTAAGGCTGGTCTACATCAATATTAAAAATGGCGCTCGTATCTGGAGATCGTCCAATTTTTGTGAGAACCTTTAGATACGTTGTAAGTATCCAAAATTTAGTGACTGAAACCCATAATTTATACTCGAAATAGACGAGTTCCCTGAAATAATGGATAGAAGCAAACAATCCATGTTTATTTTTCTCGATGCATTTCAGCGCATATCTTGCCATAACCTTTGGACGATCAACTGGATCACCATGTTCACGTGCAATCGCACGCACCGTATTCAAATTTCGTATTACAAATAGCATATTTCGTGGCATTTCTTTCAACGTGCTCATGACAAAATCGAAGTTCTCTTTTGCTATTTGTGTCATGTGTTTAATTTCAGCCTCGGATAATTTTGTCGACCATATACTGTGGCCGTGGCCCAAATCAAAAGGACGTTGCATTAGAATTTGTGCAAATCGCTTAGAATCTTTTACATTCAACTGGTGTGAATAGTAATCCATGGCAGCTACATCTCGCAGAACAATCGATTTCCAAAAATTACACAAATGTTGACGTATATCGTATGGAATGGTTTGATAGAGTCCGTGATCTAGAAGCACTATTTGGCATTTTCCTGAGCTTGGATTTCTCCGAACGAAAACTGTTAAAAATTAAAAATAGTCAGTTATTGGTATCGAACAATTAAATACACTTACCATTTCCGGGATGTGGATCAGCATGTACAAAACCCGTATTAAATATTTGTTCTGCAAAAATTGTAAATAGCTTGTGATTAATATCAGCCAGATCAAAATTATTCTTTCGTAATGCCTCCACTTGACTAATTTTGTGTCCATCTATGTATTCGGTGGTTAAAATTCGTCTCGATGTATATTGCCAATAAATTTTGGGCAAGTAAACGTAATCAAATTTTTTCAAATCCTCTTCACACCGCTCCAAGTTTTTTCCCTCGTTCACAAAATCTAACTCTTGAAACAAATTTTCTTTTAAATCCTCGATAATCCATCCAAATTTATAGTTTTTAAATAGATAGCCAACCATATTCGATAAAAATAGTATTGTGCCGACGTCACTTTTGAAACGGCGTTGCAGATCGATGTATTGGACTTTAACGGCCAGCTTATCACCCGATTTAGTTTCACACATAAATACTTGGGCCAAACTAGCAGCTGCAATCGGTTTATAGTTGAAATTATGAAACATTTGATCTGGAGTTTTGCCAAAATCTTGTAAGAATATGGTTGTTACTTCATCTGATTCCCTCGGGAGGCATTTATCTTGGAGCAGTTGAAGTGTGTCGGTAAATTCTTTAGGCAGTATATGATTTATTGCTGAAACTCCTTGGCCAATTTTTATATATAGTCCACCATTTTGTAAACAACCTTCGGCAATTCGGTTGGCTGCCCGTTTATTTACCTCTCGCATAGTTATGTCATAATTCGGATCAGATTCATTCAGGCCTCGTAATGCCCAGAAATAATCGTTAAGCAATAATACTGTAATTTTAGCGGAGCGCAGAAATCGTCCACCAGATTTCATATATTCAAATTCGTTTGTGTAACCATCGAATCCGATCAGGCCACCAATAAATGTACCGAATAATACTTTTTTAATTGGCCAACGATTTTTTCTTGGTGGATTGTGTAGCTTTGAAAAGAACCGTAATTTTTTATAGGTTAGAGTGCGCGTCGGGGCAATCATAATTTGCTGTTAAGATAAAATAGAATAAAGGAGAATTCATTCATTCACTAAAAGCATAAAAATTGAAATAAAAGAATGGCGGAACCGTAAAATTCATTTTTTATATTTGGTAATTTGTATTATTCTATAATAAACTGTCGTTGACATTTTTTAGCAGCCGACAGATGCTTTCAATGAATACCGGTATAAACAGGTTTCCGATTCTATATTCTCCAACATACACGAAACGACGAGACTACGACTACTCGATATAAATGATTCATTTCAAGAGCAACATCCGAATTTTGTATACCTGCATTTCTTGTTCAAAGCTACCAAAATCCCTAGTTTCAAAATGGTTGTAGGTGTACATAAACCTACAATGACGAAAACGAAACATTGAAAAAATTATCGCAGCTTCAACACAACTATATCTAAAATCTCTATGCTAAGTTTTCTGATATAAACAATATGGTCATCCGTAGCTTCTGAATAAGAAACCATGAGAAACTTCCCTACAACCATTAGATTAGAGAACCTAATACTCAAAACACAAAAGTGGTGCAACCGTGGACTGAAAATCCGCTAAATGCACAGAACATTTGAGAAGTGAAATTCGTTACAAACTTAAAGTTTATATTAGAATTTAATATTGAAACAATCAAGGCAACTATTAATTTTTACTTGAAGTATCATGCATTAACTGCAATAACGTCATCTACAATACTAAAACGCGGTTATTTTTATATAACGGTAATATTCCTCAATTCCTTTCCACATTATTCAAAATATTTCTGTACTGAAACTTCTACTACTCAAACATAGATGTCACGTGTAACGCGTAAATGACAACAAATATATATTTTTACGAATTCTTCCTGTTATACCGGGCTTGTATCACAGGATTGTGAATATTAAATTTGGTGGTTTACAATAATAATGTCCACAATTATTTATCACACCACTAAATTCACTTTAAACATTAATTATTTTCCCGCTATACACTTTCACTTTTAAACTATCGCTTACTCTTAACTAAGACTCTCCTTTGCGTTCTTGCGCCAGCATTTATATACCTCGGCGAACATTCTAGAACGTTCACACTGTTTTTAGTCGTTTCTATTATACAACTAATCTGTTATAAAACAACTGTTATAAAATTACTTTTAATACTTATTTACTGAATTAACGTTCAGCCCGCACCCATATATGGTTTATATTGTTCCATTTATTGTCGCTGTCGCTCTTCAAAATTCGTAGCGGATTGTACATCTTTCCCATAGGCCGTCCTTTATGCAGATCGCCCCCATACGGCTCTTGCTCGCCACTTGACCAGTTCTTTCAACAAGCTTGGGAGGTATATTCCACAAATTTTTCTGCAGGCGATACTCTTTTATACTCAAAACCCTTGATGATCCTCCGTGATAATATGTACGATCTTTGTCTGATGTATGTCAGTTGCACATAAATCTCACTCAAGTCCACAGGCTCTTGTCATATAAATACAGAATCCGCTACACAACCTTCCTGTGAATTGTCTATCGCCATGTTACCTCACCAACTCTGGTATCAGCATTATCACTTTCCTCAAGTTTATTGTCGTTCTCAATCTTTGCACCAAAGTCATCGTTACAATCATTGGCCGGTGATCCATTGTCATCCTCATTTAATGAACAACAACTCTGCTTGCTCCCGCAAAAATAAAAATACCACTATGAAGCATCGACTATAAGTTATTTGAACTAGTAATATACTCATTCAAAGCAGTGCTTCCGCGGTATATATCACAATACCAACATGGCTTTATGCCTAAGGGATCAGTATCTACAAATCTCATAGAATTTACTAGCTATTCTTTTAAAGAAATTGAGAAGCACAAACAAGTTGATGTAATATACACCGACTTTACAAAAGCTTACGTCTCCGTCAGCTACTGCAAAACTTTGGAACACATTTTCAAGTTTGGATTTTCCAGCCAGTTCGTAGCCTGGTTCAAATCTTATTTGAGTAATCGCATCCAATATATCGAAATAGGAGATAAAAGGTCAAATAGAATACAAGCAACCTCTCTGGTGTACCACAAGGCTCTCACGTTGGTGAGGATGGATTTTCACAATCTTCGCATTAATGGTATTACAATTACTGAAGTGATAAAGCATTCCAATATCCTCAAAATTTACAAAGTCATCGAGTCAGCCGACGATGCCAATAAACTACAGGAAGATATTGACAACCTCGCGGTATATCTATCATTTCACCGAAAAGCCAACCCTGTTACACAAGGCTATAAGATAAATGGTGTACTTCTTCAGGTAGTATTTGAAACTAAAGATATAGGGGTTAATTTCGTGAGCTTTACCAAGCACATTGAGCTGTGCATCGCTAGAGCGAACTCCATACTCAGTTTTGTCAAACGATGGACGGGTGACAATTTTGATTTGGAAACAATTAAGATCCTGTATTGTACTTACGTTCGATTCCAGCTGGAGTATGTTGTAAATGTGCGGTGTCTTTTCTACGAAGATCATATCCAAAGTATTGGGGAAATTCAAAAGAAGTTTATACGCTACTTGATCTGGAAAGACGGATGGATTAATGACCATGATCTACCATATCACGTAAACATACAGCGACAACCACCATATTTAACCGGGTGTAAAAAATACAACTTGACAACGCTAGAAAATAGACGCGAATTGCTAAAAAGTACATTTATTGGTAATCTGCTACTAGGCCTAATCGACGCACCGGATGTACTAAAGTCAATTAAAATAAAGGTTCCCAGTAGACAACTAAGAGATCATGACTTCCTTCACTTGGATAGACACAGCCAACCAACTATGGCGATAATGAACCAGTGAAGATGATGTGTAAAAGTTTCAATAAAATTAACTACTTATTTGATTTTTGTCTAACTAAAGATAATTTTAAAAGTAGATTAAGGTAATTTTGTATTTTATGTATTTTGTTACTTTACTTTCATATTTTAAATTTTCAAATCCAAAGTGGATTTATTATATTTTGTGTTTTTACAATAATATTTTTCAAGTCAAGATAAGCCGAGTTGCCAAATTAATGACATAAACTTTAGAAAACGTTAGTTTAATATTAATTTAAATTTTTGTGATAAAAATAATCATTTAAAGCAAAGAATAGGATTGAAACACATTCTTCCATTTTGATAAAATGGATAATAAAAAATTATTTTAAAATAAGATTATTTCATTTTGTGAAACCCGATAACTTAAAAAATAGGTGTAAGGAATAAACCAATTTACTACATTTTAGGGCGAACGAGTTAAAAAAAATAAAAGCAAAAAAAAATTTGACGATACCAATTATCTTTTTTGACATTCCAGCGATGCACAACTTATAATAATATTAGAGAAAGATGCTTATAAAATTATTCAAAGAACTTTCGATTTTCGATGCAATTTTTTAAGTTGTACTTATATACTTATAAGGGTGAAAATTTCGCTATTTTAAGTGACAGCTAAAATTTAATAAAGATACGTCAAACTTTTCTTAAGTAAAAAATAAGTTTCCATGCGTAAAGGGCCAACCAGTCAAAAATAAAAACTTAAAAATAAAATTAACAATACCAATTGTCTGTCTTTTTTTGACAGGTTTCCATGCACAACATAATTGTTAAGTAATAACAAAATCATCATGTTAATTTACAACTTTCATGAATAAAACGTGAGTAGATTTTTAAGTATTTTGATTAATTTATTATAACAAACATTTAATAATAGAAAAGCCACGATTAATATTTAATTTTAAGTTTTTTAAACAACTTGCACAATTCAATCTAATTTTAAGGTTAGGTTTCATAAATTCAATAATTTTATCATATATAAGTGAAAGATGCATATAAAATTATTTACATAACTTTATATGTTAGTTTATTAATTAATTATGCAATTAAAATAATTTACGCCTTTTTATTTAAGAAAAAATCAGATTTTCTGTACCATTTTTAAGTTTTTCTAATTTTTGGGCGAGAACACGCGCACACTATATTTTTTAAGTGACAGCTAAAATTTAACAAGTTTCGTTGGGTTTCTTAATTAAAAATTAAGTTGTGTTGAGTAATAACACTAACATGCCATTGATCTCATTCTTATTTTTTTATTAAGTTAAGTTTTTATTCATGACTGGTTCCCACTTTAGATTTATAATTAATTATGATTAAAAATGAACGAAAAATTTGGAACTGTGAAATTCAATTGATTCAAATAAAATTAATCAATGGCTATTGGCCTATTAAAACAATATGATTAAAACACCGTTAGCTACGTATATGCGAAATTTGTTCAAAATTTTTGTAATTTATACAGCCCTAAGCCTCACAAAATAGTGTTCTAGTACTTCCTACCCAAAAACTCCGAAAATTAAAACATCGCAGTATCAATTTATCAAAGGGAATTAACAACCGCACTATTGGCATACAAATTACCAAATGAATCAAAAATAATTTTATAATTATAAATGAAATTAAAAAATAATTGAATTAATAAATAAAAGTTGTACTCACAAACATGACGGAATTGTTATTGTTCTGCCGACCATATGATTTTGACACATTCCAAATATGAAAAATGTGTACCGTATTCGTATTGGGGTAATAAAATCCACATTTCTATTTCGACTACTCGAAACCAGAATGCACATATTTATTTTGTTTTCTTTTCAAAAATTTGTTTTGGTGCAACAAAAAAATTTTCGATTCCAAAATTATGAAACCTTATCGTAAAAATAAAAAATTTTCCGTCAATAAGGTTCGTACCATAACATTACGATCTGCAATCAATATAATTTTGTGTATTTCAGTGGAACAAATCATCATATTGCATGAAGTTTCTAACGTTTTATGTGCCATTTTGGTCTGACATAAAATCAACAATTTTCCAACCACTACCGATTCCAACCGCCTATAAAATTGTTAAGATATGGTTTCTGATGCTGCTCATGATGTTTCCGATTGTGTATCCGATGACTTTTATGTATGTATATTATGCGTTTGCCCAATACGTGGTGGAACGACAATCTGAGATTCGATACCCGAAATGGTTCGATGTAGTAAACTCTACGCGTCTACTGTTCAGCCGACAACTGATGAACATGTATCGCACTGAAGTTGCCGAACTATTTGCAAAAATCGTTGATATAAATACGACCGTTATCACGTTTGTAGATTATACACGTTATGTGATTAATTTTCTATGAAGCTTAATGACATCTATATATGAGTAGTGTACTAAATAACTTTAATCAAATTCAACCCTGGCTTATAATTGCTGATTCATGTGAATTATGTTCCACTCCGAGCAATATTTTGACCCAAAAACAACACAAGGAGAGAAAATTTCATTTGTCGAGTTTAAATTAATATGGCCGCATGTAAAATATAAAATCACAAATAAAAAATCAAAATTTTATATTTTATACAATATTTTTTTTAAATAATTAAAAAATAAGTAATTTAAGTTTTATTTTATTTAATAATAATATATATTTTCTTTATTGTTTGCCAAAACATAAATAACAAGAAATTGAGTGATAAAGTGAGGAAAAAATTTCTAATTTTGTGTTAGAAAAAAAAAATTAATCTTGTGATTTTGAATTTTCCAATATATTGTGAATTACAAAATGTTTATTTATCAAATTATATAAGTGTATTTAAATTACTATCATATAAAATATGTAAGTACATTATAATTTCAAAGGTGTTATGCTTTTATACTTGTATTGTAGATGTGTGGTAATTCGTTTATTTACATTACAAGGTACGTGTATATCCGCTGTGAATGGAAAATAAATAAAAACCTACCAATTTACTCGTTTATTACGTTAAAATATTTTTAGGTACCTAGCCAATTAGGTAGGTACTACGAATTCTTTGGCGTTGATAATGCCCCAGAGCCAATTGTATTGTAAATCAATAAGGGCGCCATGTTTTTGTTTATTGTTTATAGTGCGCGACTACGTCGCGTAATTGTTTACTAAACTGCAGTTTACTTTTGGTAATTAAATATTATTTATTAATAATTAATTACCTTTAATTAATTTTATTATTGCGGTAAAAACTATTCACAAAAATCGATATGGATAAGAGGCAAATTTATTGTCTAGGGACTACTTCATGTGGCAGCGTGCTCCATTGCATGTCATTGTTAAATTATTTACTTCTTCACTCGTTTTTATTAACGCTCAAATTGAAACCAAACATTAAAATGGGTGTTTGGTGGTATAAATATCCTTTATGTATTTCGTTGTACACAGCATGTGTATTGTGGCATAAGAATAACTATTAGAATTTCTAAATACGCAAATCAAGTATAAAATTCTCTTGCGAGATTAACCAACCGTTTACGATTGGGTGGTAATGTAATGATCTTACCTCGTCTCTTAATGCTCTCTTTAAGTTTCTTATACCTCTTTGAACTATGGTCATGGTCACTAAACCTTGGCCATGAACTTCCACAGATCATACATGCGATCCATTTGGAATATGGCTTTCCGGGTTTTATAGGAGGATCGTTTGGATGCTAGATGGGCGACATCATAAGGCGAGATTTATGTCTGCAAACCCTGCCACCAATTAAGCGCTAAATCTAACGCAATCGTTTTGGATAACATATCCATTAAGCTTCTTTTCAGTATACCCTCTATACATTCTCGAAATTATTAATTTTGTTCAGACTATCTTTTCTTTTCTTTTTTCCTAGAGATAAGCTTTTCGTATGAACCCCGATAGAAGCGGATACTCCTAAATTTGTGAACCTAAGACGTATTAGTATCTTCCCGCCTTTTCTACGGTTTGTGAGCGTTTGACGAAGAACCGACTAATGTACCTCGAAGATGGTTCTCTTCTACACCCGTTCCAGAATAGTTTTTGGAGATTTCTCGGTATCTCAACTATGAATTTTGCCAATACTGAGTTGACTCCAAAGAACAAGCAACAAAGTATAATAACTGGTTTGCTCATTCTTGACTTGAGTAAGGCTTTCTATATCACCGATCATAGCATACTCCTAGTTAAATCTTGCCTCACTAACCGTTCTCAATTTATTTCCATTGGTGATAAATGCTACTACTTCTTGTCGTTGAAGTGTAGGGTTCTTCAGGTTAGTATTTTGGAACTTTTGTGTTATGGCTCTTTAATAATTGTCTCCCACCCGCACAATTTTCTCTTTGGTTCACATTTTGGCAGATGATCCCAGATACTTCATTCACACCTCTCTCCGAATTGAAGTTATGTGTTTCTCAGACGAATGTCGACCTGATGGTTATTTCTTCTGGGCCGTCTCAACCCATCTAGTAACTCCTCTAAGAGCCAAGCGATTGCTTTTTATCGTTAACCAAGCTATTTCATCCGATTTTGCCCAACGGGAGCCCTGTGATTTTTCCTAAGAGTCTAAAAGTCTGGGATTTGTGCTTGAGATTCTATTCTATTTTGAGATAATCAAGTCAACGTTTTTTTATGTTTAAATTAGATTATTATTATTTATTTGTACATATTCTAAACACATTGCAAAAAAGACAGGAAGGTATTCTTAATGTGTTTTATAGTATCGAATTAAAGTAATAATCTAGCGCCTCCAGGGATAATCATTTCAAGTTGTTTTCCTTATCGTGGAGGAATCGACCCAGAAAACTATTATCACCAGGCCATCAGAATCTAGACTACTAGTAAATTGAACCATAAATATTTTTCAGTTGGCTCCATAAACATTTTCTACTAAAATAATCGTTATACAGATTGTTCCAAAATTGGCTGATACGTTGACACCATATTTTAATAAATAAATTAATATAATGTGATAAATCTCCGAATCAATGTCGGAGATAAATAATTATCTCACAACGCTCAGGATATGCGTGACCCAGCTATGGTTCTATCCCACATGTTTACATAAAGCATTTGAATAAATTAGTGCATACCAGGGGACTGAGCTAAGCTTCGCGAGATTGGTTTAAATTATTTCGAGATCGGTTTAACTTAAAGTGGGTATATACAAATTAAAAACAAGATCGACCCCAAGGATTATTCCTATGAAATAATTCCGAAACGGGATACCTAAGACTTTGTGCTCGTCCTGCTAAGTTTACTTATAAAAGTGTTGTGATTAACTGTATCAACGGCCTTAATGGTGTCAATAAAAATTCCAACTATTCCACTTCGCACAAACATTCTCAGAAATTTTCAAACGCTATAGATCAGTGCTAAGTCTTGGTTGACAATCAAATTTGTTCTGCTACTTCTTCAAGAAGATACACAAGCAACGAAAGGAGAGAAATCGGACAGTAATTCTCACCACCACAGTGACTCAGTCATCCTGAGAAAGGTTTCTTCGGCTTGGATGCATCCGACCCTATGCCCGATGCTATTGATTAAGTTTATAGAAATTTCGGAGAGAATTTATTAAAAAGATTACCCACGATGAAGTCATCGGAGAAAAGAAAGTTGGAGATATTAAAAGTAAAAAGTGATCGCTGCTTGTCTTAGCTCTCCAGTTAAATAATTAATGACATCCAATTATTTGTTAGGTTTTTTTTTGTCTGTGTATTGTAATCTTTCTTATTAAACCTTTTTAGCATGAGAAGGGACCCTTATTTCTTAGGGACCTGGTTACTTTATTTTTGAGACTCAGATATCTAGACCTATGCGAGATACGCAGAGGATTTGAGTATTTTAATAAAATTAATCCTAAGATCCACCAATTTAAACAGATTAAATTGGTGGATCTTAGGATTAATTATTCTATATGTCATATGCTAGAGTAGAGGAGTTCGAGCCAATATAGCCGGTATTGGACCGGTATCAATCTAATTGCCGAACTATGTATGTTCAACAATATGGGTAATAGAGTCAAAGCTCATATAATAATTAACACGAGTTCCATAACTCATATTCGGGACTAGGTTAACCCAAAGTGTAAGCAAAACACGAGTTAGTGGTTTAGCACGGTTACGAATCTATGAATCAAGCGACTATTTGAGAAGTATTTTGCCTTAGCAATATATCCATACAGCTGTCAAAAATATTCGTGTTTCGTTTAGACACCAAAGGACGTGAATCATTCGAGGAAATTACTAGGAGATATTCTACCACAGCACTAGATTCAGATAATAATACAGACGTATTTACTAGTTTAGTAACCTTAATTTCGGGACCATGATTTGCCAAATAAGAACTCATGACACACTGCAATTATTTTATCTTGTAATTTGATTTTAAAATAACAACATGCAGGTGTGGACAAAAATGTCAAAATTGATTTTTAAATTGTCAGAAATGACGTTCACACTAGTCAAATTGTTTCCATTTTCTATTGAGTCTTTTTTTAAATCCAAAAGAACATATTCATAAAAATGAAAACAATAAAGAAAGTTAGGAAGTAAACAAGACATATCCCACTAATTTTGTTTTTTTTTCTCCTTTAACGAAGAGTATGTAAGGTTAACAATTGATCCTATTTTTGTTAATGTTATAACATTACATAATCTATGCCTTTAAACATTTTTTTACACAAATACACGGTGTTGGTTTTGGTGTGTTCCCTTATTCTACACTGTTACAATATTGTAACAATACACGTGCCTTTATCTTCCTAAATGTATTTTCCCCTTACCTCTCAACACAGTCGCCCTATTAGTGACGTTAAAAATAGAAAACATGCATTTTCATTTAAGCAACCAAAATGATCGGCGTCAAAACGAAAAGGGTTCTATATTTTGAGGTGATGAGTGACATTTTCAATTTCAGTCAGTAAAGTGAAATTTTGACAAACGGACCACAGATACGTTTATACCGGTTCAACAAAATGGTGCGCGAAGGAAACTGGTTTTCTAAGTAAGTGCAAAAATTATGCAAGAAACTATAATAATTTTGCTACTCACGTGCCTGATACAAATAAATTCAACTTCATTGTGTTACGCATGAGAACCAACTTCGTGGTCCAATTTATAATTATGTAAGAATGGCTGCTACGAGATGGAGTAATTATAACACTTTTAAACTTACTAGGGAGAACGCACCATTGTTAGAACTACGCTCAAGTCTCGAATGCTGGTTTTGGTATTGATGTTTTAATTTTTGATTTAAATTAAAATGAATAAAATTCTGTTTTCTACATTATAGGAGGGTTGTCTGAAAAGTTTCCGACTGTGCACAGTAACTTCGGCCTAAACTCAAATTGAGCATAAGTTTGTTTTGTCATTTTGTTTTTAATACAATTATATACGTCATTGTTGGGTGAAAATTTATCGTAGTTACGCGAATATTTATCAAAATCTACAACGGTTTCAAAGATAGTGTTATATTGATTTTTCCACTGGTTCTGAGCAAAGAACTTTCGTGGTCTTTGTTTGTAAAATCATTAATGGAAATTAAATTTAAGAATATTAGCTCATCAAAATTTTAAATTTAGCCAAACTTTATTTATGTTTCTTAATTGGTTGGAAATATTGTTTTTAGCCTTATTTATTTCAGTGTTAACGTTAATAAAATACCCTAAAGTGCTTGATGTAGCCAAACTCGGCTGATTAGTGACACAAGTAGCTTATTGCCTGTCGTTATTTGACTAAAAAACTTTATTTCACAGCATGTGAGTATCCAAAGATTCCTTAAAAGCTTTGTCCTAGGTTCATAATGAGCAATCGCCAAACCTAAACTTTACGAGAAATAATACGGTACAATATCCTCACTTCTTTACGACCGCTCTCTATATCATTTACTACATTCCTAAGTAAATCTGGCTTATTCTAATATCGATATTATCGAAAGAACTTCGTAAGGATACACTTGAATTCATTATCATTTCTGTTGTCTTAAAGAAAGAATATCCTCATTTGATATAGTAATTTACTTGGATATGAAAAATTATTCTCAACCAGAACCAGAAAGGGTAATGTGTGTTATGTGACTACAAAACTGTAGATAGGAGTGGCAGTACTATTCAGCTAATCGTTTAAGGAGAAACAAAATTAACGATAAATCTGATCTCGCCACTCTGAGATGAGTCTCTGTGATGCGATTTTCAGCTAAGCTTTTGTGTGTAATACTGATACCTCCCCAAGATGTCATCTGCAATGATTAATTCGCTTATTACTATAAACTTAATATGAAATCTCTCAATGTTTATGATTCAAAACTTCCATAATCTAAAAAAATAAAATGTGATTAGATTGTGTTTTATTTTCTTTGGAATTATTAATCAAACCTAACTTTTGGAGCTTGTAACTTAATAGTACCTACAGCTTCAAGAATACACAAGTTTTAATTCGGATACATTTAAGATATATGAGATCTGTAAGCATCGTTTTTCTTTGAGCGAATCAGATTACATAATCAATATCTACAGGGTGGCCCAAAACCCACAACACCATTTTAAAATGGAACAATATTTTTATTTTTAATAATTCACATTTATTCTTCCATAAAAAGAAAACACACTTCTTGGAAACAAATTTTAATTAGTTTTGAAAATTACATCCTTTAAATAACCACCATTTTGCTCTACACACTGACGCGCTCTTTCTAAGGCGTGAGTCATCAACTGTTGTAATGTTTCTTGGCTTATTCCTTCAATTCCTTCACGGATGTTGGCCTTCAATTGCTGAATGGTTAGAGGATTGTTACGATATACTATATCTTTCAAATATCCCCACAGGAAGAAGTCTGGAGCAGTTAAGTCAGGTGAGCATGAAGGCCAAGTAATTTAAGAATTTCACGAAATTATCCTTCTCCCCATAATCCTCATAATTTAGCCTTAAGAGTTCAGTTGCCAGACGAGCTCTATGAGCAGTAGTACCATCTTGCTGCCACGATACCTCTGGTGTGTCCAAGACTGCAGGACGCACGAAATTCTCCAGCATTTCTCGATACCTTTCGCCAGTGATGGTTAGTGCGTTTTCTGCCTCATCTTCAAAGAAGTAAGGTCGAAGAACCCTTCCTGCAATTACACCACACCAAACCGGGATGTAGACTACGTTGGTGGACTATTCTTGAATTTTATGTCCCCCAGAATCGCATATTTAGTTTGTTAACAAATTCGTTTATGTGGAAGAGAGCCTCGTCGCTCATAATGAGATTGTCATTGAAATCAGCTTCTTACCTTCTCTATTCTTGGATTTGGACAGCATACGCTAATCAATTTCGATAATCTGCTAGCTTCAGTTCCTGCACTAGCTGTATCTTATACGGATAGACATTCAGCATCTCTTGAATCCTCTGTAACGAGGTTTGGGAAATTCCAACTGCTGGGACCGCCTAGGAGTTGACATTGCAGGCTCTTCTTCAATGCTTCGGCGTACATATTGAATATTGTCCTGTGACGTGATAAGTCACTCAGAGACCCCTGAATTTTAAACTGCTGAAATAAACGAAGTATAGTTTGTTTATATGGTGGTTGTTTAACCCCAAATAGGCTCCTTGCGTTAGCACAATTGATCGTTTATTTTCTACGTAGAACTCGATTATTTTAACACGTTGTTCAGTCGTGAATGTCTCCATAATTAATATCCAAGGATGACGCTTTAATAATCTGAAATTAGAAATAAAAAAATAATTAGTTGTAGAAATGTTATTTGAATTTTAAATGGTGGTGTGACTTTTGGGCCATCCTGTCTGTATTGCGATTCATAATTTTCTAAAAAGATATGAATTATGAGACACGTTTTAACCGTATTTTAATTTTGTGTCTAGAATAGTGTGTCGGAAAGGCCATTTGTATACGTTATGTGGCAACGTTTGGTGTGATTAGATTACTGTTTTTTAACTATTGACCCGCGGTATTCTGTCAATCCATTCACCAGTTTTTACGAGCAATAAGGGCTAATTGATTTTAAAAAATTGATACAGATTCAACGATGGAGTAGGTACGATTATCTGAACCAATTAAGATGCTTGAATACCCACCCTCACCCGCTTAACGATCAAATTAAAATTATAACTACAAGAAGCCTTGAGATGCGTCTGCAGCATTATTTCTCAAGGAACAGGTAACTCAAATGAAAAGGTTAATATTTATGGTAGGTAAGGGTGACTCTTCCGAAGGATTGGCAGTCAAATTGCAATCCGTAGCCATATCATCATACTCACGATATCATTCGCTCAAAGTCACACATTCATCTATTCACACGATTACAGTATAGCATCTGTACGCCAGCCTATATACTAAGATACACTTAACCTCAAATGTTAAGGATTTATGCTTTTTCGTGATCGAAACAACGATATTGGTAAAAGATGGTTCGCCAAGACATATAAAATTCGCAAGTAGAACTGGTTTATTATTCCGTTTTGTACATCCAAAGCAACTAAAGAAGACGCTAATTGCAATGTGCAGATTGTCAGAATGTCAAATTTAGACATTTGTTGTGCGTGCCACTTTCTAGGAATTTTATGATGCATGGGATTTTGGCTCTCTTTGTTACTATTTACTGAAACTTTGAAAAAGGATCGAAGTGTTAATTAGTTCCTTAGTTTTGAAATTTTGCACGAACAATTTAAGTATGTTCCCACGTTCAATACATTATGTGAATGTAAATATAATATTAAAAATATTTGATGATTAGAAATAGAACCTCGTATATCGTTTTGTTATTTTGTAAACAAAACATTAAAAAGTAACATAAACAAACAAGAAATATTGTGCTGTAGTTGTATCCGGTTTGATATATAAATTTACCAGTATGATCATAGGAATTGTCATAACGATTTATTTTGTGCTCAGCTCCAAATTTTAGCAATGTTTATAGTTATAAATTGCTGGAAGGTCAACCGGCCATTTATCTTTAGTAATATCTAGATGCATGTTTATAAAATTTTTATTGAAAATTCAAAATTGATTTAATAATAATTGCATGTTAAAACAATTCACAAGCAACTTATATTTGCAAAATATTAGTTTGCATGTATAGGTTGCTAGCGGATCGAAAAATCAAAATTGGAAAGAAAATTTTGTTCTTTAACGAAAAAAAATGTTTTTATTTCTCTTTGCCAGAATTTTTTTATTTATCACGCTTACAAAAAAGATTAAATATAAAAAATAATTTGTTTATCGGAACGAAGGAATATATTATTGTTGTGTAAACAGAGCCAAAAATTAGCAACATACAAATAAAATGATGCATCACACTCACCCGCCGCATCATCACGTCCATCAGGTGAATGTGCATCCATCTCAAATGCATCCACAGCATCCGCAACAAGTTAATTTAAATATACCGCCACATCAGCCGCATCACATACAAAATATGCCACCGCCACAGGTGCAACAAACACAGCAACAACAGCCAAATCAACCACTCCAAATTGCACGGGATCAAAATAGGTAAAATAAAAATTCGTAATTTAACATACGAGTATGAGTGTACATACGCAGTCCTGTAGAGACACACGTAGTGCCAGACATTTTTATTTTGCTTTATTTTTTGTTAAATTATTTTCCTCATATGCAAACGTGTTTTCCACAGTTGTGTTGTGTTTGTATCAAACACGTAAAAAACTTGTTGGTTGAGATAATTTTTCTTTTTTATTTTGGTTGCCTTTGTAGTTTTCTTTGTTTACTAAAAAGATGACAATATTGAATGAGGGGGTTATATAAGACGTAAACACGATGATGTTGATCATGAAGATGATTAAAGAAAAATATGAAAATGTATAAAAGAAAATTCTTCTATTGTATTATTTGAGGTATTGTTTGAATTGAGAAGAAGATTTGTCTTTTTGGATTTGTGTTGAATAGATTTAATAGAATTTGCAGGACTTGGAATTACCCCTATTTTTTGTTGGTAATTTATGGGGATCTCTAATTTCACTAGGCTAGATTAAATTATAAATTTTATTAGAGGGATAGTTTTTATTTTGTAAGTAATTTCACGATGTCGTTCGCGTAACTCGTTTTATGTGAAATTGTAACTTAAATTCCTGTAACTGTAATTCCAAAATAGCACAATTTTGCTCTTTTTTTTTGTCTCGTATATTGTGACTACCAAGAAACCAGATTGCGTATGTAACCAAATTTTCCTCGTTCAATTTATTTGTATCTGGAAGCCCTTGGATGTCATGTTTGGGTGCTGATTTCCAATTTCCCAGTGAAGTACTAACATTTCAATTTCCATTAAATCTAGGATATCTTCAGAATAATGCACACTAAAACATAATCAAGTTTAACCAACCATTTATTGGTTTACGATAAATATTCAGAAAATTTCCCGAGAATTTACGATTCCGATTTCGAATAGTCGTATACCTGCGACAGACTTAAGGGTTAGCTGAATGATATTAGGCCTTTTCTCGAGTTTACCTGTAGTAGACAGACACAAACTAGATAATCGCGAATTTTTGAGGTAAAACCCGATTATCACTATCGAGGAAGTGGTAGAACTGTATGAAAGATGGCAATATAATTTTCGAAATGTTATTTTCATTGAAATAATGAAGAAATGTTAAATTACCGATTAAAATCTCAAATTTTGTAAATTGTAATATAATTATTTATAAAAATTAAGCATACGTAATTGGTTCGACTTAGTTCAAAATCGATAAACACAGTTTAAAATTGTATTCTTTAAATTAAATGTAAATTTGAACGTTCGGGAGGTGTTATAAAATCATGTTTATGTATATTTTAGTTTTTTAAAATGGGGTTTTTTATAATTGTCGTGCAATTGCAATTGCAGATAATCATGCCATAGTATTTATTATGTTAAAAAAGATTTGCCAACCTGGATTTTGACATTTTACAGGAAAACTCGAAAATAGGCTAATCTCATTCAGATAATCTCTAGCTTGCCGGAGGTATTAAATGTTGGGATAATCCTGGAACCAAAACCAAATTCTAAAAACACATTTTATAAGTATTTTAATTTTTAATATACTAAGTAGCACGCCTTTTATTTCCGTATATGGCTGAACAATTCATTATTCAATTAGTGTGTTCTTTGGTACAAAATTTAATCGCAGTGTAATTTTCCGCGAAAAAATATTTTTTATACTGTACTTTTCGTAAAAGGTGCTTCGTGCCTTCCTAAATTTTTTAGAAAATCGTGCAACGATATATAAAAAAACTAGATACCGAGAAATTGATGCATAGTAGACTATTATCTAGTTTGTGTATATGATGTCAATAATTAAATGATGGAATATGGATGCCAATGACATGAATCACGTATTAATTAAGATAAACGTTTACGTTTTTCCCAATTATTGATTCCATGCCCACTCAGGCAGGTGTATATCAAAATGTTTGATAATTTCTCTATACTTCTTACCGAATAGTCTATCACATATTTTTCAAAGCCAATATGTAAATTTGCGGCAGCAAGAAAACACTGTCCTGGTAAATTACAGGCTACCTTATCCTCCGTAAATGCCGCACCAAACAGTAACTTTGAGGGCAAGTAATGGCTCTTTGTATGCTCTTATATGCAGATCTTCAGCAGCAATAATGTTGCTTATTCACATATCCTCGTAGATGTAGAAACTTACGCTTCTGGCTTAGTCGAGTCGACTAAGTAGTCTAGTTTAACAGAAAATCTTCCCCATCGACTTGGTTGAAATATATGAGATGAATGATCTGCAGGTAATATCTGATAGTATATGGTTACGAATTTCGGGCGATCAATTGGGATTCTTCCTCAATTACGTGAATAATAAGAGTCATGTAACAATTACTGTATCACTTTAAATCGTTATCTTTAAGCATTAAATTATTCCTGTCTTTTATAAAATAAACTTATTAAATTTTCGATCAATATTGAAGAAATGCTCGATTGGGTAACATCAACGAATAATTAGAATAATAATTTTGTCAAATAAAATTAGGACTCCACGGTTATTATGCAGTAATATTCGTCACTCTACTCCAACCTTGATTCGCTCATCCGGAACCTATACATTTATTGCTTCCATCGCCGTGGATGATTTTCCGTTCACTCCGACGAAATTTCTGTATCCGAGACACGTAGTCGTTGATCCAAATAACAACCTTATATGAACCTTTCCAATTACGTTGTTTCCCTGGAGATTTTCTTTTTTGTTTCGAGGGATGGAGCAGCCAAACCAAATCCTACAAATCCAACAACGCCTCTTATAATCTGTTGATCTTCCTCATCGGTGGCTGAGAAGTGCCTCTCACAAACCGGCATTATCTACTTTAATTTAACTTTCTCTTGCTAGAATTTCTAATTGTTCACACTACTTATTCTGCAGATTGATACTTAGCTGATTGAATTTAGCATTTTGCTAAAATTCTGCATCTTCCACTGAAGTAATAGCGCCTTCATCATGTTGCCCATATCAAGAGTTAGTTCCGGTTCGGTTGCTCGCAGTTAAGGGATGGCACTAATATTGTTCCTTTGGTTGGATACATCGAATTTGTGGATTAAGCAGCGTTTAACCTCGAAACGGTAGTACAGTCGAGTTGACACTGAGATCAACCCCTGCACCATTTACGATCCTAAGAGCATCATGCTTATGCAATACTATTATTATCCCCTCCAGATTATGTTCGGAATAAGGGTATTACAACTGGTGAGTAGTTGGTCCATCACTAACTCGCCTTGAAGATCGGTTCTAATCACTGCGATAGTGATGGTTTCGCACCGAGGGAGGCCTGAATCATGCTACTCTCTAACACATTAATACAAGATCCTTCCTAGAATGGACATGTCAAGACTCGTTCTAGTTGGGCTTGAATTTGTTCGAAATTAATGGTTTCAAAAGGCCCTTGTATAGTTATCTATCGGCTCACAAACAACATTGCGTTATTTCGCCTTCGTTTTCCGTTGTCAGCTCGTGTAAATTTCAACAGAAAGTGTCAACGGAGACTGATTTTCTAGTCTGTGAAAGGACATGTTGACTGCGGTTCAAGGGGATAATTTTTGCATATTAGATCTGTTACAGTGACTCTCATAACTTTTCCGGGGAGCACTTCCTCCCTACTTTCTCGTGAAAATTACTCACACGTCCAAAACCTTGGAGGCATGTATACCTGACCCAGCTGAACAACTTAATAAAAATCGTGAATTTTTGTGATCCCATTAGATTTGGTAAAATACTGTAAATATTACATAATTTAAATAATAGCAAACAAAGGGAAAAATCTTGTTAATAAAATCAAGCGGATTTCTCTAGGGGTGAATATGTTAATGATACGATATGGTTCGCATGTCAATGTCCTCATTGATCTCCTCCCACTTGAGTTTTGTGATCTAAGTTTTGGCAAAGGCTGTTTAGGTTTCGATGATGGTAGTTCGTGCCTCGGTTTTGCATTTTGTCCTGACCTTTATTTTTTGGAGCAAAGCCTACAACTATGGCTTGAAAAATTTAGAAACACATGACACATTAATTAAAAAGACCCAGTCGTAACTTTTGTCTGGTCATCACCGAGAATCGAATCCGGGACCCTTGAATAATAGAGCATTCTACTTACCCTCCTATCGAGGACGACTTGAAGAATTGTTACCGTGCTATGTCGTCCTTTGTAGTCTGATTTGGATGCCTAACGGCGAGGGAGCTATATGAACTTACGCATATCCAACGCACATTGATGTTGCTCAGATCTGTCTTTGAGACTTATATAATCTGTCACTTCTTCCATCTTCAGTCTGCTCGGGATTTTTACGGGCTCTACAAAACATAAATTCGACGAGTTTCTTTTTAGGTTGTTTGCGCTTTCCTGTTTTATCAGTCGGAAGTAAAAAAAACAACTTAGTTTTTAGTTGAAGACATTGACGTTTTTTATTTTGGGTGGGATGGAGATGGGTAACTGTAGATAACTAGAGAGACTAGGATTTAACTTCCTTGCTTGGACCAGTGGGCTACTTATTAATCTCGTTTCTGCAGTGTGCCAAGTCGAACATAATTTTGGTAACAGGTATCAGTCGACTTTGTTAGTCTTTCATTCCGCAAGCTCTTTTGGCAGTTAGGATTTTTTACCTCTTTTAGATGGGTGTTTAGAAATGGAGTTGCCTGATCGGCTTCGTTTGCTGTATTATATTTCTATGACACGAATCTTGGATTAAAGAATTTGTATTGTACCAAAATCATCGATCGTTTATTTGTTCTTGAGTAGGGTGAATACCTATTTATATTTCGTCTACTTATAGTTTGGTTCTATTTAGTTCATACATGTTAAAATCACGCTAACATGAGGCGGCGCTTGCAAAAATGAAAGCTAATTCCTATATGGTTATGATTTTTTTAACATGTTGAACTTAACTTTATTAGCTCAACAAAAATCCCAAATTCTCAGCCACAAAATGTACATCAAATTCTTATTTCCCTTACTCACCTAGTTACTAAGTGTTTCCAAACATCGTCAATAAACAATTTTTAGGTGGTCCTAGCGATATTCTTCAATTTCTCGTAAACAAACTGTTACAAATTATTTGCTACACCTTATCTATCTACCAATGTTTAACTCTTGAATTCTTCTTTTTGACATCGATGCAGTTGCCCTAAAGGCCGATCGAATTCTCATCCAATTTGTTTTTACCCAATTTTCTTTTCATGACATCATTACAGAATTTTTTTATCAACTTATCCTGGTCTATCAGGCTGAGCACACAAATCAAGATGATAAATGTTTACGTTAATTATTTGTGTGCATGTGTTTCAGTTTAAGTGCTCTCAATCGTATTCATCTGCTTTATTTATGTTCAAATCTTTCATCACAGATATTTAAAAGTTAATCTAGTCAAATAAGCAAATTGATTAAAATTATTTAAAGACCTTTAAAAACGGATAAGTTATGCCCTAACGCATTGAGTACGCATTGAATAGTTCCGTTTTCTGATGTACGAAAATATAGAAGTTTATATTTGTCAGGGGCGATTTATTCATTCATTGGTTTAATAAAATTCGGATTAAATTGATGAAAGTTACTCAAAGCACTAAGAATCTGGGCGACATAAAATATATGTTAATCTTCGGACCACTGTTTAACAACAGCTTAAATAAATTACTTGACAAAACCGGATTTCAGATCCCTTCACGAAAAAGATTTGTCATTACCACTGATAATTCTCCTTTCTCATATTTTTTGTTCCTTTATTCTTTTTATCAAAAGTGTCTATTTGATGTTATATTTAAATTTTGTTAATGGTTTGCTGCTTTTAATTGAAATACACAAGAGGGTTCAACAATTTTTATCTTATTCTACTTATTTTCTTCTAATTTTAGGGTGAATCAAGGTAAAAAAGAAAATTCATCAAGTTATAATTTTAGATTAAACCATCATCAATCGAGAATGGGTCCACAAATGCATCACCAACAGTCACAAGCAAATCAACAGGGTGGTGGCCGCAATAACATGGGGCATAATAATGTTTTAATTGGAGGTGGAGGTAGCAGTGGTGGCATGCAACAGAAACATCACACAAACAATAAAAAACAGATGGTGCAACACCAGCAACAACAACAGCAGCAATCAAATCAAATGATGAACAATCAAAATATGAACACAAACCCAATAAATCAGCATCACATTCATCATCACCAGCCACAACAGCAAAATCACCATCATCATCATCAACAACATCCTCAAGCCCAGCATACACAACAAAATGCAACAACAATACAACAAAATCAGCATCACGTAAAACAACAAAATCAAATACAGAATTCACATCCACCTGCACCGGTCGTGGTGCAAAGTACGAGATTATTACAACAGGAGAATATTCCAAATCAGGCTGCGGTTGTTGCTGTTCAACAGCAAAATTGTGTGCCTACTGCACAGCCGCCAAAACAACAGCAGTTACCAGATAGTACAACAACTGACATTATTTTGTCGAATAATCCGCATAGTGGCAAAGAATTACAATCATTAAATACTGATTCCTTGGCAAACACTAAAGAAAAAACACCAATGTGCTTAGTTAATGAGTTGGCACGTTATAATAAGGTTTAAGATACAAATTTTTAAGTCTCTTGGCCATACATAAATTAATAAGTTAATTCACTTTTCAGATTCAACACCAATACAGATTGACTGGTGAACAGGGACCAGCCCATAAAAAACGATTCACCGTAACATTAAAATTGGGCGAAGAAGAGTACACAGCTGATGGTCAAAGTATAAAGAAAGCGCAACATGCGGCTGCCGGAGAGGCAATAAAGCAAACAAAATATAAACATCCACCTGCAAAAACTGGTGTTCGATCGCGAAGCACAACCAGCAACAATAGTATCACCAATTCAAAATCAGGTGGTAACAACAATTCAATTGGGGGTGGAGGTTAGATTTCAATTTAGTTTATGGCAATTTTTTGTTTCTTTGTTTTTTTCCTGTTGTTTTAATAGCTAATAGCATCAAATTGAGGTCCAACATAATTTCTTTTAATTTTTCCAATTTAGTATTCCGTTCTGCACATCAAACAGCACTAGAACAACATGGTACTGAATAACAAAAAAAAACTCATGAAACATAAAATTTATGCATACGAATTTATATTACCGTTCTAACCGGGTTGTTTTTCGAAATATAATATTATCCGTTTTTGTTTTATTTTTAAGGTTTGCTTACGCCTACCGTCGAGCTGAATGCATTGGCGATGAAACGTGGTGAACCCGCGATTTATTTCGTTGAGGATCCGATTGCTCAATATATGGCCACTCCTAACAATCACGGCAATCCAAATATGGTAAATGGAGCTGTAAATCCTGCAACTGGTACACCCAATCAATTGCCGAATGGACAGGTCCAATATATGGGTGGTCAGCCGCAGCAACAACCGCAATATAATAATTACAATAACCGCGGAGCAGGCAATGCATATCACCAACAACCACAACGATATAATAATTATGAAAATCGTCGGGGAGGCGTGGGTCGTGGTCACCATCAACAGCGTTATGTTCAAAATTACAATTCGAATAGCTGCAATCCAGAAGAAACCTATCGCATTACATTACAAGTTGGTCAAAGAAAATTTATCGGTATCGGAAATACATTGCAAGCGGCACGGCATGATGCTGCATCTCGTGCCCTGGAAGTATTAAAACCAATAACACCTGAGACCCATAGTAGTAATGATAGTTCAAGTAGTATCGAGGAGACAAATAGTGATTTAAAGTCACCAATTTCATTGGTTCATGAAATGGCGTTGAAACGTAATTTAAATGTTTCGTTTGAGGTTCAAAGTGAGAAAGGGCCACCTCATATGAAAACATTTATTACGATTTGTCGCGTTGGGAACATTACGGTGAGTAGAAAATAATAGAGATTATAATTTATGGTACTAAATTTGGTCATTTTGTTTTACAGACTGAAGGCGAAGGAAACGGTAAAAAAGTGAGTAAAAAGCGTGCCGCCGAGAAAATGATGGAAGAGCTAAAAAAAGTTCCTCCGCCATCACCGGTTCAACGCACGATTCTTAAGAAGAATCGTAAACCGCAAGTAAATGTTAAAAAGAAAACTAGGAATTTGATTAAAGAGAAGAATGAACCAGATTTTCCCGAGGAAGTGAATCCAATTTCACGCTTAATCCAAATACAACAGGCACGAAAAGAAAAAGAACCACAATACACGTTAGTTGAGGAACGTGGTGGACCTAGACGACGTGAGTTTGTAATTGAAGTCCAAGCAGCTGGATGGTCTGCACATGGTACTGGACCAAATAAAAAATTGGCTAAGCGGCGGGCAGCTGAAAGTATGCTGAATTTCTTACTATACTTACTTAGCTCAAATAATTAACATTTCATTTTGTTTCCAGATATTTTGGTTGCTTTAGGGTTCGAAAAATCACCAACCACCTCATCACCAAACAAAGAAAATAAAGCTGTAAATGGCGATGGATCGGCTGCCGCAGCAATAGCTTCTGCTATTACAAACGACAAAGCACGAAAAGTAACGTTCCAAGAGATTCCTGAAACAGTTCGTTCGCCCACACCACCGACTGTATCAGTAATAAATCATGGTGGGTCTGCTGGTAGACAATTAGTGCCAGGTTTATTATTAATGCAACAGGATACCAGTAAAACGTTTACAACACCAAATAAGGCAGGCATTAGTGTGCAACAAACAGCCACAATAGCTAAAGAGCTTCTGCATGCTGGCACATCACCGACAGCTGAGGCTATAGTGAGCAGTAAGAATAGTAGCAATAATCAACAGCAGCAACGGGCAAATACTAGTCATTCTCCAGTGCATACTCCATCGAATACTAGTACTAATAGTGGCAGCTGCGTGGTTAGTAGTAATGTTACTAACAATGTGACGACAGATGTTATCCGGCCTAAAGATCAGCTGTTATATCTAGCGCAACTATTGGGCTTCCAGGTTTGTACAATTTTACGTTTTGTAACAATAATCGGGTAGGAATAACACTAACGGCAGTAACCAAGAGTTTTCGGTTTTGCCTATTAAAATGTTTATCATAATTTTTTAATTTTTAATCGCTTGTCCGAGATCTATCCACTTTTTGTATACTCCAATGTTTGGAGAAGGGTAGTGTGTTCTACATTGGGGATATACATCTGAGTAATAATGTTCTTTCTAAATAAAACAAACAATACTACACAACCCTGAATGCTATATTTTTCTCAGAGATTTAGATTGTTATTGATGAAATTTTTAGCTATTGATTAATTTTTAGCTGAAGCTTTTAGCTACTCTCCTTCTTTTACTAGAATTTAATGAGGATTTATAGACAGACTATTAGTTTCATAACTTTAGTTTCGAATCAAATTAAGATTAGTATTCGAAAGGGTTTTCTGTTATTGCGCAATAATTAGTTGTCGAGAATAAAAATTCGTCCAGTTTATGTCAGTAACATTTGTGTGAACGCAAACTTCGTCATTATTAGAAAAGCAAATGAGAAACAAATTAAATTGTAGTGTCTTGAGTTCTCATTCGGAAAATTATGATCCCGAAATCATGGTTACGTTACTAATAATGTGTCTGTAGCAACAATTTAGGTAATTATTTTTGGAATTTTCAATATAACCACCAAAATAATTCTTCTCTTTATCTCAAAAAGCTCATTCATCTCTAATTGGTTTGGCTCGTCGCTGCCAAAATTCTTCCCAAAAGCCCTTTTATTAAATTGATGGTAGTCACCGTTTGGCAAATCTGTGCTTGTTGTACGGTGCGGTGTATAGCGTTGTACAGCTTGCATTGCAATTTTCACATTATTATTTGTACAACCTATTATTTTTACTAATCGCAAAATACTATGATTTATGCTACCGTCATATTGATATCTGTACGCGTATTTTCAAAAATAATGGCATGATAGAAGAATTCCCGGAACGCAATAGTGTTGAATAAATGTGTTTGTTTAGTAGTGTATTAATCTTGATTTTAGATTATTAATTTTATATTTTATAAAAAAAAATTGTGTAAAACGTTACGTGTTTAATGAAACAAAACGTCGCGTAAAAAATAAATTCACTTTCTTCAAAACTTACCATTTTGCTTTAACGATGAGTCCGAAACACTGAAATGTTTTAATTTAAACTGAAAAGTACAATTCTCCATCTTAATACCATGGGAAAATCACAAAACATGAGTGAAAGTACCAACAATTTGAACCGATTCCAGCGGGTTATAGATAAATGTTGATGCCTATGGTCACAAAAAAAACACATTCTTGTATAACAAATGACACTACACTTATTCAAAATTGTGTATTATTTGTCGTATACGTATACACAAACTTGTAGTCTCGTCTCTCAATTTGTACACGAAATAGGTACTCTGAAAGAAAAAAAAAGTTGTGATAATCACAAGGTAAAAATGCTGATGGCTAAATGTATCAAAACAATTTTATTGTACACTACTTGGACTTCTGTTTCGATCTAGAATCACAATGTGAACCTGTTTCATCTTCAGTGACAATTATGTTAATAATTGTGTGGCTCACTTCACGTTGTAAAAACATTTTCTGATTACTGATTTGCAACATTCCAATATGATTATCAGATATAATAAACATGTGTGCCAGTTTTATATTTATACTACAATTTTCCATAAACTTCTATGCATTGTGGCGTCACAAGTGCCAATTATAAATCATGGTGTTTTCCCAAATCACTTTAGAAATTGTAAACCATTTTCCTTGTTTAGTAAAGCTCCATTTTCCTTGTTTAGTAAAGCTCACAGTAATGATATTCTGGAAGAGACTCGAAATGACAATTTTATAATTATTTTGTTAACATCAATAAGGATCTTAAAAGTCGTATCGAGTGACAGCAGAGATCGGTTTTATTTTTTTATTTTCATCAATAAGGTATCTCGGCCTGTTCTATCTTTTATTTGTAATCTTACGAAGTCCAGCGATGTAATTCCTGGGATTCTCATGAAAATTGTGGTAGCATCACTCTCTAAGAAGACAATTAGGTATTACCACCGCCCAATTTCGTAACTTTTCGTTTTCTATTGAAACTAGAGGGAAAGTATAGAAAACGCCACTAGTGGGAAAAATGAAACACCCAAGACATTTTTTTCATTTTTAAATTGATAATTAAATATTAATTGTAAATAAAATTATAGGTTTTATATTTTAATGCAATATACAAATAATATTAAGACCACTTTTCATAGATAACTCATAAAAAGCCTGTTAGCCTAAAAGAAGCCGAAACTCTTTTTCGTAGTAATAAATTTGTCCGCGAGAGCACAGAGGTAGTCTCAATAAACTTTTATTTCTTTTTTGGCTTTATAAAATAGTCTATTTGATTTCGTTCAGTGTGAGTTTATACATATTTTCCGCTGCAAATTTTTTACATAAAACTATCAATCGACTGCAAAATTGGATGGTGTATAATGAAGTTTGACGACATTTCGTCAATCATGTAAAAATTGCATAGAAAACAAATTAGAGAGAAAAAAACGGAAAACTAAACAAAAAATTGTAAAATTGAATGTTAAATTGAACAGTGTGTAGGCCACATCCAATTTGGTTGGTCTAATTGTAGCGCTCTACGTGCTGCAAATTTTTCCTACAGAAAAATTTATACATTCGCACTAAAAGCGAGATCTCTCAGATAAGCTTATGCGGAGAATAAAAGCTCTTGTGTGTTGTTAAACACTTAACATAAAATGTAAAAACCTGAAAACTTGCAAGTTCCTGGTTCCAGGCTGACAAGTTTCAACAAGGAAATGAAAGAGTTACTTCTCGCCGTGAGCTTGCGACATTGTGAACTTTAGCAATATTATTCACTCTCCTAACTGGGCTTTAACCCAGATTAATCGAAGTTTCTTCTTTTTTTCCCCGGAGGATCAGCTTCATTCACGATCACTTGTTCTTATTTTTTCTATGTTGGCTGTTAATCAATGCTGCATTTGAAAAGTAATCGTGGAAGTGTAAAATGAAAAACTAAACGTTGAATGAATGGTAACGGAAACCACGATATTATTAAACAGGACATTGCTAACTAAGGAAACTCCTTTATTTATATTCACGCAATTAGGATAAATTTGTATTACAAATTATTGATAAATTGTTTTGCTGTTTTAAACTGTTCGTTGAATATTATCCATTTAGTTCAATGGCAAAAGATCCATTTTTGGTGGTGCCATGATTGATAACATCATGTAGGTTTCTATACGATAATGGAGAATTTTTTTAAACTTTCCAGCTACGCCTCACCAATTTTTTTTCAATTGCTAGCTTAGCTCATAATGACACAGTAGAAATGAGCAAACTTTTATGATACTCGTCCTAATGTTGCTATTGTTTTGCAAGTTTCTTGTCACCTATTATTAATCATTTCAGAATTGAGATGATTTCGTTTCGTTACAAGCTTTTCGCATTTGACTTCTAGTTAATAAGATACTCAAGTAAGTGTGTCAGATAAATTAACTTCGCCAAACTGCCGATTTCAACGATTACGGCGAGATGCTGCCCTTGTCTAATAACTTCATTCTTGTTGTTAATCAACCATTAGCTCAGATTTTAAAAGAGCAATTGAGGACATTCCCTCTAGCACATAAAGCGCTTCACCTGATATCATTCGAAATCCACAAACTAGTAGTAGTTGACGTTGATATACTGAATCAATGGTTCGGCTACAAAATGATTACTCTCTTTACAGTGCTCCTTAAATGAAAGTTTAGAATCAATCAAGTTCTACTTTAGGAGATTATCTCAGAATTGACCACGTGAATGAATGATAGCTTTTCCTGCTCGTGGTTAATATTACTCGGTATTATGTTCATCTAACTACATTTAACCTTAGGTAATCACTGCTAGATAATAGATATATTCTCGATTACATGTGCTCTTTGCCTCGATACTATATTTCGCTGCCCCAAAGCGATGTTGTTCACAAAGCTTCCTCCTTCACTTCGGCCTGTATTCCAAATTCAAAAACCTTCATTCCTTCTTGGGGATTCCTACATTAATGCGGATTGGCCGTTTGGGGATGATTCATCGAAATTAGGATCAACTTCTGCTTTTTCCAGATGTCAGGGAATGTTTTTCATTTCTTCGACAGGTTAAGGAATTCTCCGCAACCTATCCGCCAGTGTCTTTAGTGAAATATTGGAAATAGCTGTTTCTAAAATATCAATTCATCATTCGTAAGCTTGGTGGGTTCAAAATCTATAGCTCTAGAACCAGTAGGAGAAAATTATTTGCATCATAATCGGGTTTGTTGAATGCTGCGTATTTTTAATTTTAAGTCCCGACGTTACACTATTCAATCTGATTGCAATTATCTTTCGAGGTTTGGCAGTTGTTCCGCTGTTGCTAATTAGCTTTATTTGGCAGGAGGTGTGGGAGTGGATATGGCGAAATAAGTCGGCGAATTCTACTGGTTTATTTAACGCGACGGACAACGTTTGTGCCGGAGAGGTGTGGCTCAATATAACGGAGAGATTATTTATTAATTTTGGAACGATGGGCTCTAGGTGAGAGGGGTTCATATCTGAATTTTACAAAAAATGGGTGTGATTTCGCACGAAACCTTATTTAACCACACCTGTTTCTCCTCATTAGTTGCTGATATAAAACTAAAACATATTATAAAAATAAAAGATTCGTGACTATTTAGCCTTATCCTCTCCCACTCCTTGAGTGTATATTATAATTTAAATACCTAACCCCATTGACGTCAGTCAATTCATTGCTAATTTTTTTTGGTTTATTTTACAATATACTACCTAGTCTATATTGACTAAACAATTCATTTGTAAGTTAATTTGCTACTTTGTTATGATTAGGATGTCCCCATTGGATTCTGCTAAATTATATCTACTCTTGGTTCCTCGTCGTTCCTACGTCTTGCTCTCTCTCTCTCTCTCTCTCCTAGCTTTCACATCCCATGAAGAGATTTTGCCGCCTGCAGAATGCTCTTCCATCCATGATACAGTTCCTTCGACTACGAATCTACATATGAACCCAGACGTTGATAATTTACACAAAGAAACGAGTGTCTGGTCGGTGGTGGTTGATCGGTTGGGGCGAAAACTACACTGACCGTCGTTAGCCTGCCGTTCAGCCCGCTTGTTACGTGAGTGGGTCACGTAAGTTCTACCTTAAAGACGTTTATATAACGAGACCCCCGCTTCAGCACTCTTAACCTGGAGAACAGGCACTGATTTGAAATTGGTTTTAGGGCGCCAATAGCTTTCCCCCCAGTTTGCCCTGTACTGGCTATAAAGCTAACTCAAACGGTTTTACTCTTTGAACCTTCTTCATGCTTTCGAGTCTTTAGCATGTACTTTCCATCGCAGTTTAACATCTAGATCACACCTAGGTATTTTGCTGAGTGAGCATGTGGTTATGGGACATCATGCAGTACTACAGGCAATTGTTTGCTTTTCTGTTGGTGTAGTCAACGGATTTTGTTTCGTTCAACTTGATGCGCCGTCGTTCGTCCATGTCGCACTTTGAAATTTATTATTTTAGCACTTTCTTCTGTCACTTACTAATATGGTAACCGTGCCATCAGCAAATGTACTCTTTGTTGTATTATCACTTAGTGAAATATTACTTGTGAATAGAGGGTATAGTGCTGGTCCCAAGGCACTCCCTTGTGGCACTCTAGCTTTGCACCCTTATTCCCTTAGTCGCATCACTTCATGCGACGTGACTACTCATCTTCTTGGTTACTAGATTATTAAATCGAAACTTACAAAATAATTATTTACAAAACTCGTTGCGGTTGCTTTTTAAATCTTAGTATGCTGCTTTATAAATATTTTTTTGTGACTTTTATCACTTCAAACGATAATTTCCATCACTTGAAATTTTAATGCGACAAATAAATAGAATTTTTTTCAAACTAAGACAGCCAACTAAGATTTAAAAAATATTCACTGCGAGTTTTGTACGAAATTATTCAGCATATTTCGATTTAACCATATAGTAGCCAAGAAGATCCATAGTCACGTCGCATGAAGTGATACGCCTAAGGGAATAGAGGCCTTGATCTCTTTAATTTGTGAGTATGCTTGTTACTCTTTAATACGAAAGTGTCTGTCTGTGATGTATAATTCAGGAAGGTGTGGTGGTAAGGCTTTTCAGGAATTTTATAAACTCGTCTTTCTTTAGTTTATATCGTGGTGGACAATAAACTGCAGAAACGGTTAGCGTGTCTTGATGCTGATGCTGGTTGATTGTATTTCTTTTGTTTGATATTTTGCGCTTCGTAATAGTAACTGTTATTCTTAACTATTATAGTGCTGACGCCATTTTCTAGTTTTGTAAGTCTGGATAATTGATTCAATGGCTTTGTTTTGTTTCTACTCTTGTTTATAATAAAACCTTGCTCATAAAGTTAAAATTATTTGGTAAAGCAACCAAGTGATTTTCGATGTTGTAATTAAGATTGGCTCTAATTATATATTTTATTCTCTCGTTTTCAGGTAAATTTTTCTGATTTTCCCAAGGGTAATCATGGCGAATATTTAACATTGGTTACATTATCAACGGATCCACCTCAATTATGTCATGGCGCTGGTGCCAGCACTGATGCATCCCACGATGCGGCGGCAACAACAGCATTAAAAATGCTGAGCGAATTGGGATTGGATAATGTGAAACCAAAAAAGAGTAGCACAGGCAACAACAACACCAATAGTAGTAGTAACGAAGACAAGAAGAATAAAACAATCTTAACAAATGGAATGAAGAAGTAAATCCGTTTTTGCAATATTTTTTTTATTTAAATAAAAGCCAGTATACTATAAATTACTACAAATTCTTATGTTGTGAATTAATAATATTGATATATTATATTTAGAAAAATTTAATAAACTAACCAAAAATAATAGTCAAAAATAATAAATCCTTGTTGGCCTGGCCTGCTAAAAAACGATAAACGTTTCTAAAACTTGGATTATAATTTTTTAATTAATTAAAAGAAATCGCGGTAAATTTATATTATATTACATGAATATATATTAAAGAAGTTAATTTCGCCTCGACAAAAGAAAAGTTTGAAAAAAAGGAAAAGAAAAATTTAAAAATGAAAACCTAACTGCATACACTTAAATTTGACTTTTTAAAATTTTCTTTTCTTTTTTTAATAAATTACATTAAAATTAAATTGATTACCATATTCCTAAATATCCGTAAAATTAAATTTATAACTAAATCCTTATTATAAATATATATTAGTGTTAAACTGTAACAGAAATATTAATTATTATATTATTCTTAGGCACGTGGTAATTAAATTAATATTTAAAAATAATATTTTTATCTTTGAATTTATAATTAATTATATTGTTATCAATAATAATAATCATTATATTTTATTATTTATTTTAAAATTAATCCATTTTATTGGGACATGCACACTGTACCATTTGTTTCGTGAATATCGCGGCATTTACAAAAAATATTTTATGGATTAAATTTAAAATTAAATATTTTATATTATCGTAATAATAATTATAAATTTAAACAAAAAAAAAAATTTAAAAATAAAATTAAGAATAAAAATTCACATTAAATTATTATTATTATAATAAAATGCATTCGAAATTATTTAAATGTATAAATAAGACATAATAATTTTGTTTCTTATTTAATTGGATTTTTTTAAAATGTTTATAATAATAATAAAAATTAAATGTGAACAAATTATCGTAATATAAAATAAAAACAAAACAGAAAAAAAATTTATAAAACAAATTAATATTGAATTTAATTAAAAATATATTTATTTTCCCTTTCATTGTGTTTTCATTTCGCCTGCAAGCAAATCTCATTTTTATTATGCGCGCTCGAATAAATAATTTTCAATAAAATTCAATTTTTTTTCATTTAAGTTTAATTTTCAAAACAATTCAAAAAATTAAATTTGAAAGAAATTTACTTAAAATTTAATAGAAACCTGAAACTTATTTATTATTAAATTGATTTATTTTGTTGGTTAAGTTTTATTTATTTATTTTTTTTTTTTTTTGGTAACGAAAAATTATATTTTTTTACTTCAATTAAATGTTTATTTTCTTTGGTTTAAAAATGGACGTGAACTAAACAATAATTTTTAAAAATAAATAAATAAAATATTAAATATTTCTATCTGACTTTATAAATATAAACATGTATGCACCAATTTTGAATTGTTTTGAATATTAATAATTTTTTCTTCTTATTTTTATTTTAGTAAAAAAGAATTATTGAATAATGAATATAAAACAATACAAATTTATGTTGTTACCTTATAGTAAATTTAAATTATTGTAAATTATATTGATATATAACATTATATATATAAATAAAAAACAAAGAAAATTATTCGTTGATTTCACAAAAACATGATAGTTAATTTAAATTGTTTCTTAACCAAATATTTATTTTTCTTGATAAACAATTTAAATTATTTTCAAAAATATTATAAATTGCAGTATTTTTTAATTAAATTATTACAAAGAGATTGGGTGTGCTATGCACCAAATACTTATAATAAATTATGAACAAATAAAATTAATATTTATAAAATAATTAAAAAATATCTGCATTTATAAAAACACTTACAACTCATAATAAAGTAACAAATAAACAAAACACAATGAGATTTCGAAATAGAAAAATTAGAAATTAATAAATGAAATTAGTTTAAAAAAAGAACTTTAAAATGAACTACTATAAATTCAGGAAAAAACACAGAATTGAATAAAAAAAATGTGTTTATATTTTTATTGATGTAAAAAAACACAAAAACAGAAAAAAACTGGTAAATAAAACATGAAGTAAATGAAACATAAAAGTTTGTTTATAATGTGACATGCAATTTACAAAAAATTATATTCTATGTTAATAAAAAAAATTAAGCTAATTTTAAGTCGGGTTGAAATAGACGCCGACAGGAATGTCGAACGGAGCACACTCCAGATTCTGTCACGTTCCGTACGTTGTTGGATATGTGACAAAGTGGGTCACATCTGGCGGCTGCTGAGAAAGCACCATATCCGATTCAGCGAAAATTAAGGGAAGACAAAACATTGGTATAGACCTAGAACCCCACAAATGGGCCATGTAACTACAATGAGTCAGTTTTTAAGGGAAAGAAGCTTGATGGTTGGATGGTTCTGGGTGACCCAAATTATGGGTTGTAGAATCGAATGAAGGAAATTATAAATGATCGGAAAAACCTTAGTAAGCGCTACAATTAGAGCTATAAAGCTCTCGGATAATTCAAGAAATGGCAATTATTGGAAGATGTGAAGAGGCATTTATAGTATAGGCAGTCATCTTCCACATTTTCCTGTTATAAGTGGTATCTGATACCCTATTTTTTCAAATGGCAACATTTTTTTGTCCAAACCATCAAAAGTAAGTTGCAGTATTATTTTTTAATTAAATCGTGACTAAATATAATTTTATTTTGAACTTTAAGCTTTATAACCCGCGCCACTTGAATTTACTTTACGTATGTAAACACGACTATGGGAATTGAGTTGATAGTTAATAGCGAATAGAAAAATTTCGGTGAGAAATGACAGGGCAGGACAACAAATGGCAATAAAAGGACAACTTATGCAGACATTGACCGAAGATTTTACTAAGGAGCATACAGTCTGCCAGAATAAAGTTAGGTTCAAAGCAATGTTTACTCTGTATAACAGAAGTAAAATATTTGGGTCACAAAGTGGCCTACAATGGAATTCATATACAGACGAAGCATAACTATCAACGGTTTAGGAATGGCCATGACCCAAAAATTTCCATGAGTTAAGAAGTTTCCTTGGATTGTGTACCTACTCTTCAAACGACGAACTACGGAACCGGCACAGCACTAGTACTTGCGTACGCTTTAGCAAACGTGCAATTTATTTTGGATACCAATACAATACAAGCAACGATAGTAAACAAGGGGTGTTGTCACAAGAAGTCGATACCTTTGAAGTAGGGTGTGTAGTGAAAACTTACAGACTACATAAAAAATAATAATATGAATGAATATAATAATAATATTACAATAATTAAAATTAAACTAGGTATAAAGATAAAAATTATAAAACATGACAAAAATAATACTATGTGTATTGTCATTCAAGCACACCACGCTAAACGGCACGTTTTGAAAGATTCAAGCGATGCTGATCTCTTAATAACTAAGGGAATGGAATTCCAAAGAGAAATACCTCTAACATAGGATTATTTAAAAATGTGTGCGGGTTTATAAGGGGAAGTAATCGTAAATTTAAAGAATGAGAACTACTGAGTTATTGTTTTTAGAAGCTTAAAAATAAAAGGACATTCAGGCAGTTCATAAAAGTCAACTAACCTACAGCCGAGGATCAAATTTAAAAAGGGAGAAATGTGATCATATTTCCTAATACTAAAAATGAAACGAGTACAAACATTGAAACATCTTTGGAGCACACAAATATTCTCCTGAGCATTCCAAATAAAACAAAGTCACCATATAGAAAATGTGGATGAGGAACATATACTTTTTAAAATTACTATCAGTGATCCCTTCAACTTTATACAAACAAATTAGCATTCCAAATACCGGTTTGCTTACCTTAAACAAGTGGTCAAGTAAAAGTTTTATCAACGAAACACCGAGAAAAATTCCAGGAAAAGAGGAGGTTTATTTATTTATTTATTTCTAAAGAAATCTATTCTGTGAGTACATGTATGATTTCAAATTAAAACCCAACATTCAGTTTAAAATAAAAATTAAATTAAAACAAAAAAATGTAAACCAAAACAAACTAAACATTTTTAATTAATATTAAAAATTTCAAAAATATATCTTCAGGATTTTTTTGAAGTTATCCTTTGATAAATTAAAGTCAAATAGGCGTGTTCAAGCGCTAAAAAGTCATGGTATGTTCTGCATGGCACATGAATTTGATATGTTTTCCAATATGTAAGCTGAATCAACGTGACCAAGCAAAACGTTATCAATAAGAGTCGTCTATTTTCAAGTGTGCATATTTTGTAATCCGTGCATCTTGTTGAGTACGGAGGTAACCGAGCAACATTTTCATGGAATGGTAAATTTTGGTCATAACCCGAGTCACTTTTCTTTAACAAGAAAATGAGAAAATTCTTTTAAATGCTTTCAATTCGTTTAATGTGCACAGCATAGTATGGAATAGAGTGAACATAACGTTTGAATATCTTTAAATTCAAACATTGCATTCGCCTTCGCAATACAATTTTCAATAAGCCTATTGAAACTTGCGTTTTCGGCAAATGTAACATCTTAATCCATAATCTCATTGACTGCAATACTTCGCTGTTGATTTTGTTTGAAGAGATTAACAGATTCCTTTTACAATGAAAAGATATGATTGCATTTCTTAATATTTAAGTATACCACTCACTTAATCTAAGTCTTTTTGTATTTTCTCCGTATCTAACATCCCATTAATAGTAAGAAAAATTTTCACGACATCTGGTTCGGTTTTTCATAGACCAATACAAATCCAGGGCCCGATGTGTGATCCTTGGGTAACATCAAGGGGTGTATTATGAAATTATTCGACAGCGTTTTTTTCGATATTATCGGTGGGTGTTCGATATTATAGGTATCGAATATCGTTGCGTATACATAACATATTAAATATTGGATTAAATAATTTTAGTTATTAAAATTTAATTATAAAAAATGTTCGTAATAAAATTTTTAATGGGATTTTTATATTTTCGATCCAATCGAAAAATGAATAATCGTGATTTTCGACGTTATCGAATTGGCCGATAAATTCGAAAAAAAAGCTATCGAAAATTTCATAATAGACTCCAAGACGTAACTTTAATAATGTTTGATTTCTCATTTCCCATTAATACAAATTGTCACCGGTTTGATAGATATGCCTTAAACCAATTTATGCAATCGAGTGAAAACGGAAAAGCGAATAAACTCTGGAGTGCTTTATGATGACAGATAGAATCAAATGCTTTACTGAAATTCGTGTACGCTACATCAACTTGATGGTGTTTTTCTATCGTTAATCAATTTACTGGTGAATTCAACCAGGTTAGTCGAGAGGGATCGTCCAAGCATAAATCCTTGCTGATGTGTCTTTTTAAAGGTTTTTTATAAAATATAATGAACTGTACTGGGTGATTTTTTTAAGCTGAAACTTTCAAATATATTCCCCCTCGAGACGAGGGGGACCCATGTAAATCAAGCACTATGGCACGTGAGAGGCGAGGGGACTCACGTTAATCAAGTACCCCGAACGGGTTAAGAAGAATTCTTTGTGGGAATCGCGAATCGTGGCGCACTTTAGCAACAATATTTACATACAAAAATATTTAATTAAAATAATTAGAATTTTCTTCCAGAGGCAGGTTTACGAACTCCAAGCTTCACACGACCCCAAATGCCAAAATCTGAAACGAAAGAAATAGAAACGGCCATATAATACCGGAAATAGAAACTATATTAGGAAAAGGGTGATTATCTATTAACCAAATCCTTCAAACCACAATCCAGTGGAGAAGTCCCCAAAATCAAATTGAATGCAAAAAATTAAATTTAGCTATAGTTGAGCGCGTAAAATACTTTCATAAAGACTTTCCGGGTTAAACATTTGATTTTCGGATAGTTGACGAAGCGTTGTAATGATTGGTTCAGGTTAAGAATACAGAAGCACATATGGGGCGGAAGTCTGCAAGGTTTCAATTTGGGGACTGGACATCCGTAGTAAAAACCTATTGGACACTAGGAAAAAGCCTTATTTTAGAGAAAGGTTGATTGTTAATGGTTGTTTAAAACGAATATGGAAGAGCTCGGCTGGCGAAGTTAAACAATTATTAAAAGTGGTGTCGAAAAATAGAGTTACTCAATCAAATATTTAAAGCGTATTATGGAAATGCAAGTGGCGACCACATCAGAATTAATAAAACACTCACTAAAGGTGATGTGATAAATGTGCGTCAGTTACAAGAACCTGCACGAAAAAACTGAATGTTAATGCAACAGTACAGTCCTTAACAAAATGATTTGTGCATCGCAAGAAAAAATTCTCTCATAACGGAAATCCCGATTGTTTTTAATGTTTTGGCAAAAATGTTACAGGTTATCCTTTTAGTTACTATTTTCTATTACAAATTTGTAGTCGATATTTTTTAAAATGGGTAAAACAAAGGAATTGTCTTTGGCGGTCAGAGCCGCGATTGTAGAGGGCTATTGTGGCGGGATGCCTAGAAAAGAATTAGCACGGATCGAAATTTGATTGATTATCAAATATACAAATAAAAAATTAAGAACAGCTTGGAAGGAGAGCGCTAGAACGAGCTACAACCCCAAAATAAGATAAAAGAATAGTGAATCTCTTAAAACGGTACCCTCAGGAAAAAAACAAACAAGTTTAGAATGAAATAAATACACTCGAAAATTCAAAATTTCTCACGAACACGACTACTTGAGGCAAACTGGCAAAATTTGAACACACCTACCAGTCAAGGCCTGTGGAGTTCTGGCGTAATATTTTGTGGACAGACGAGTCATGTTTTAGTTTGGATGAAACCTACGGTAAAAGTTATTTTTATTCGACTGACCGAACAAAAAAAAAATCGCGCCATTATTATGTCAACTCGCCATAGTGGTGGCAGTAAAATGTAGCAGTTTCCGCTACAATGGCGTTAGTAATCTTGTAATGCTACCTCAAAAGGTAACTAACTTCAAGTTCGTACTTGGAACTGTGGAACGAGCACGCATTATATTGCAGCAAGACAACGTTCCAAATCACAAAAATAAAATCATCACACTTGATTGGCAAACAACCGCAAACTTCGGATTTATACCCAATTGAGAATATTTGGAATTATTTAAAGCAAAAAATGGCGGTAGAAATTGGAAGGCAGCCCAATGAAACTTATGCTACAATAAAAATATCTGGGATCAAATTCCAACACTAATGCTAGAAAATCTCGTGAATTCCATTCCACAGCGTCTTCATGAAGTGATTGCAAATAATGGTGGGAATACTTCATATTGACTTCAAATTAATCATTATTCATCGATATTTAGTCAATTTTATTGATTATTGGTAATATGCACAGATAGTTTTGTCATTTTGTTTTTTTTAATCAGATACAGATTGTGAAACACAAAAACTGAACAACGTCGGCACACCGTTCAGGAGAGGAAATTTGTGTATATTAGTGACAATGTACACAATCAAGAATAAATCACCATCGTTGATGCCATATTTAACGACTGGATTAGTTGCTCAGAAGTTCTGATGGTACACTGATTCCAGGCTAGAGAAACGGATGCGGATATTATACTAGCTTTAAAACGACGTAGAGAGAAAAGGAAAATTTTGTAGACTTATACAACAGCATTCTAGTTCTAGCTTTCTTTGCCCTTGATGGGCTCCAATCGAATTTTTCTGGGTAAACTAAACATTCAATAATAACTTCAGTTTAGTCAATCAATCGATAACCGTTGGCGATATCTGGAATCGCCAGATGGATTAGCTAGGCTAATAGCTGTTAGAATGAGCTTGGAATGTCCTATGATTATAGTGAAGCAATATCTCAACAAGTCCACTATACTGCGCTGTCAACAAACTTCGATTCCTCGTATATTGTATTTCTATTGTTGAATTCGCGATTAGTTAAAGGCGGTTCTTGATCTTCGCGTAGTATAATATCTCGAGTAATAACGTCAGTATTAACAGCTAGTGCCCATCGACAATGAGTTCTAACCATATCTATCACAATCTTTGCGATACATTTCTGATAACTGTTTGGGTTTACTTTACTCCGTTGAATGAGTTGGACAAGCCACACTACTTCTGTCATATATATTTTCGTCAGAAAATAAACATGTTTTGGATGAAAACGAACAAAAAACTACACGAAACTAGTAGGAAATGTGATTCCTGTGAAACGACTCTACCTGTCTGGGAGCTAAAATGTTTACGGGTTTGGCAATCATTGGCAGTGTTGTGCACCTACGCGTATTTCTGTATTGTCTACATGTTGGTATCGAAAATTGCGTAGACAATTGATTTTCGAGTAAACAATGTCGAGAATGGATAGAATATGTAGACAATGTAGATTATTACTTTTGTTGTTGTTATTTTCATTGTTTTTCTGTACCGAGTCGTCATCTTATAATTTTCCTGTGTAAGTTGGGGTTTACCTATATTTTTGCAGTTAAAATTCAATTTTTATAAAATAAATAGGTGGGATTGAAATATCTTGGTCAATCGTCAATAAATTTTTTTTATAAATCCAGGTTTAATAAAATAAATTATATTGTACATAGTTGGCATTTCTTTAGCGTACACTGGTAGCTCCCGTAATTTTCACACAAGCCGTTCACACGATCCTGTCACATTTGCTGATTACAAATCGATTCTGTATTGGCGGTGATGTAACCTTTGAAAAGGAATTCGGAAAATGGGAGAATTTTCTTCTAAGACGTTTTCAAATCAAGTTAGTTTTGTAACGATAACAAATAAAATTTTGGTTTACAATGTATTTTCCAGAGCTTAATCGATTATCATAACGCTGTACGAGGCTAAATTCAGCTATGGTTTAAAAGTAATTCACTATGCCAAATGTGACGTCTGTCGTCAATTTTTTCGAAACGAATACTTCATTTTTGATTTTAACTTTTTAATGTAAGCGATATCAGTTTTGTTTAGGTTAGCTCAGGATTACATTTGTCCGCGACATTCACCAATTAATTATCAACCAACGTTTGATTTTCCTAGTCCTTTTTCACAAGAGTTTTCTTGAAATGAGGGATGAGTGGCGGAGGTAGATAAGATAACAACAAATTTATCACTAACATCAAGCAACTATTGCTTGGATAAGAACAAATTTGGATCACCATTTGGGAAGTTCATAGAAGAAAGTAAATAATGAAATGGAACGAAACTTCCCTCCCCAGTATGCCAGTATACCATGCTCAGAAGCCCCGTCTAGGATTGGATCAATCATTCATTAATCCGAATTCAAAATGATTACAAAAACGAATACTACAATAAATCGGCTATCGTACGAACACAAATCGGAAATTGGAACATCAAAACTCTAACAGAAGCAACAAGGCTAGCATAGTTAGAGAAAGAAATGAAACGTAACAAAATCTAAATTATCTGTCTCAGTGAAGTGAGATGGAAAACCAGTGGTGAAATAAACACAAGCGAAGTAAATTACTTGATTATATACTCTGACGCGATGCATAAGGTGTGGGCATATTAACAACAGCTAAAGCGATGAAGGGTAACAAGATTTCATTCAAAATTACGAAACACAACCTAATATTCAGTGATATGCTCCGACAAAAGACGCAGATGAAACAACTAAGGATGAGTTCTATAAACAACTACAGGGTTTTTCAATAAGAGCACTTCAACTTTTTTTTTGAATAAAACACAAACTGTTCGACTTTTGAACTAACTTTTTTTTTATTAACGAATTTGAACATATAAATTTAAGTATGAAACTCGATTTCTTTTGCATGACCATCGCGTGCACGTTTTACGAAGGCCAATCTTTGAACCCAATTTTCGACCGCTCTTTCGCATAAATCGGCCGAAATTCCGGCAATTTCACGATCTATATTGGCTCTGAGCTCTTGCAACGTCGCCGGCTTATTGGCATAGACCAATGACTTCACATAACCCCAAAGAAAATAATCTAGAGGTGTCAAATCACACGAGCGCGGCGGCCACTGGACGGGCCCATTTCGCGAAATAACACGCTCATCGAACTTAGTCTTCAATAACGCGATTGTATCGTGTGCTGTGTGGCATGTGGCCCCGTCCTGTTGAAACCACATGTCGTCCAAGTCCATTCCATTCAATTGCGGCCAAAAAAAAATCGTTTATCATATCGCGGTATCGATTTCCATTAACAGTAACGTGGCGATCGTTATCATCGATGAAAAAATATGGCCCAATGACGCCGCCGGCATGTAATCCGCACCAAACAGTGACTTTTTCGGGATGCAACGGTGCCTCATGAATCACGTGTGGGTTGCTTCCTGCCCAGTAACGCATATTTTGCTTGTTGACAAATCCATTTAGCCAAAAGTGAGCCTCATCGCTGAAGATGATTTTTCGGTGAAAATCTGCATCATTTTCGATTTGCTCTTGAGCCCAATTCACGAATCGGCGTCGCTTCAAATGGTCAAACGGCTTTAGTCGTTGTGTCAGCTTGATCTTATACGGATGTAGGCCAAGATCTTTACGTAAAATTCGCCACAATGATGTCACAGAAAGGCCCAATTGTTGCGAACGTCGTGTGAGCGACACATTTGCGTCTTCTTGAACTGAAGAACTGGCGGCTGCGATGTTTTCAACACTTCGAGCACTTCTTGCTCTCGAGGGCACCGGAACATTATGTAGCGAAAATGTAGACTCAAATTTTGCCACTATACAAATGGACCGTAAAATGGCCGTAATGCTCTTAAAGTAGCAGCAACAGAACGATTATTTTGATAAAAAATTTGCACGATTTACAATCGCTGTTCACGTGTGTAGCGTTCCATGATGAAATGTATACTAATGAAGTTTCCAAATGACAAAAGATTAATAAAAAATATGGCGTCGTTCGCCGTCCCTATCGGAAAAACGTTGAAGCGCACCTGTTGAAACACCCGTTACAAGCCACAATCACAAGGGTACACAGAAAAACGACTCATCGACTTCTGCACAAACCAACTATTCAGCGGAGTCAGTAAATTTCCACACAAAAATGTACACAAATACACATGGACATCACATGACGGCAAAACAACGATCCAAATAGATCACGTAATGATCAATAAAAAATTTCTCACGAAATTTTCATTGCAAGATGTCACTCATTGTCCAGTGGTGCAAACCACCAACCACCACCAAAGTGACCACCAATTGGTAATATCACAATTTAAAATTAAGCCTGTTGCTATAAAACGAATCAAGAAAAAAATCTAACACCGACATATTAAAAAATGTCGACACAAGAAACACATTTTGCGAACCGCTCAAGCTCAGCGTCCAAACCAATAACAGCAACAGTGTAAACAAAAGCTATATCGAAGCACCTAAAATTAGGAAGAAAATTGGACACTGGCAACTCAAGTTGCAAATATACCAAAAAAAAACGTTGGAGCTGAAACATCAATACGAATACGATACGAGAAATCAAGAAAATGGCAAGGTGTGCCCGCAGCAACCCGAAACATGCGCATACTTAAAAAAATTCAATGCGTGTGGCAGGCAACTAGAAAATTCACCAGCATCCTAACAATAAGGTATGCTCTGTTCAAGAATGGAAGGAATATCTTGGAGACAACACCACAAACGATACACAAATCTTCGAATTAAAAACTGGCGTTAATAATGAACACTCCTCCACCGTTAACACTCATCCACCAATGGAGCGGAAAGCTAGCGGTGTCATTGCTAAAATTAAAAATAACAAGGCTTTTGGAACGGACCTTATGCAAGCTGAAATATGGAAGGAGACAGGTCGGAAACTGTAAACCCTGTAACACTTTTAACAACAGAAGCGTGGAATTCCGGTCTAATACCGTGAAAATATAAGGCTTGACTTTAACGATTCCTAAGAAGAGCATGCAAAAATTGGCAGGATTATACCCTTCTCAACATAGCCATAAAGATATAGCAATAATCATCCTACATAGGATTTCACCAGCACTCAATCAAAAATTAAAAAAGGATTGAAGGATCATATCATATTAATACAACACGCATCATCATTGAGCAGTCTAACGAATAAAATTCACCAGTACATTTACTCTTCGTGGACTTCGAAGGCAGTCATAATCGAACAGGTAATCGAGTTCAAAACAAAGGCAATACAAATGAATCATACTGTAATAGCAAAGGAGTAAGACAAGGATGCGTACTCTGGCCGCATCTGTTCCTAATAGTATATGATAGTGGTGGAGATTAACGGAGAAACACAATGGTCTAGATTACGCAGATGCCATATGTCTGCTAACATACACAAACACGCCGACGTGCAACATAAAGTACAGAAGCTATCAGATCTAGCAAAAGAAGTTAGCATCAAAATAAATATTAGGAAAATCGAGACGATGAAGCTAAACACAAGAAATAGACGAGATTATTGAAATTTAAATACCATGGTCGTACTCTAGCCAAAACGGATGGCACAAATGTAGATATAAAAAAACAAATCAACAAAGCCGCAGAGAAACATTCATCATGTTACACAAAGGCTGCAAGACATCTGTACTATATCCTGCAACACCAAGCTAACAATGTTCAATTCGTTTGTAAAATCAGGGTTGCTCTACGGTTTCGAACCCTGGAAGCATACACATAAGATAATAAGAAAATTTGAATATAAATTCCTTAGGAGAATACTGAGCTGTTTCTGGCCCAACAAAATAATAAATGTTGAGCTCCTTAGGCAAATGTATCAAGCAGTCGTTGGGATCGAAATAAGAAAGCGCAAGTGAAGATGGATTTACCAGTCTGAGGAAGTCTAAGAATCGAGTCAAGTCGACCATCTGCGTAACATGGAAATGGATGATGCTAGCAGAAGCGAAACAACTCGGAAACAGAGTTAGATAAAAGGAGGAAAATTATTGTTTGAAATGTACAATGGACCAACGGTCATATTTTGGCATTTTTTAATCCTAATAAATGCCAAAATGAACCTAGAATCTTGTATATGATGAACATTTTTTGTGCTTTACCATTTTATTATGGTAATCATCTTGGACATTGTAGTAGGTATAGGTACCTTAACAATCTGATAGCCCTTGGTTTGGTTTAAACATTTAACTTTATATAAAGTTCTTCTTTTTAACGTAGGATTCTGTAAATTTATTGAAATTATACTGAACCAGCTAAATCGTACATACAAAAAAAAATCAATTTTTCCGACTCACTCCATTTTCTAAGCCTTATCATATACATATTAAGGCTGCATACCAACAGTCGGGTAAAAATAAATTTTAAGTAAATTTTTCGGTAAATTAAATTATTTTTGAAAAACTCTATGGTAAACTGATCGAAAAATCTGTACTAAAATCGATTTTTACCGTAGTAAACGATTTACCCGACTATTGGTACGCAGCCTAAGTAAATGTGTTACGTTTAAAGTGACTATTTGATATGGTTGTACTAACTAGTCAGCCGGAACTGTATTAGCTAAGGCCGACATAACTGTCACAGGCACGTGGCAATTTACTGCATCCCCATTCCACCATTTAATTTTCTAAAGATGAATACACAATACTAAGTGTGTGAAGTTATCCCAGTATTTCATAACAGAAAAATAAAAATGTTCCCCAGGCAATTCTAGTTATATCCCATCCCAGGATATTTAAATTCTTCCCAGACAATTTTGAAATTACACAAACCAAGATAATATAGGGTTTTCCAATAGGAATGATATGATTTTTAAGTGACGTTTCGGCCATTTGTAATATGTCATGATCTGTAATTTTTTGTTTCATTGTATTCAGTAATGTTTACAATTTCATCATGGTGAGACGTACGCAAGAACAACGTTTACAATTTATTCAGTTTTATTATCAAAATAATCGTTCTCCAATTGCTACTTTTCGTGCACTTTTCGTGCCATTTTAGAGTCGTAATAATCGTCCAAGTGTACTCGCTATTCGTCGAATTGTTGAAAATTTCGAGCGTACATTTTCTTTACATAATGTTGAAGTGCCAATAAGACAAAGATTCGCTCGAAGTAATGCAAATATTGCTGCCGTTCAGACAAGTGTTGCTGAAGACCGCAATTTGTCGTTTTCAAGACGTTCTCAAGAATTGGGACTGTCTCAAACCACAACCTGGCGGATTTTGAGAAAGGATTTGGATTTGCATCCGTATAAAATTGTTCTCACTCAAGAACTGGAGCCATTGGACCACCGTCAACGTCGTGAATTTGCTGATTTTGTCTTGGAACAACTTGAAAACGATAACGATTTTTTTAAGAAAATCATCTTCTCGGATGAGGCTCACTTTCATCTGAGTGGTGCGATAAATAAACAAAACTGTCGATTCTGGTGCGAATAAAATCCACAAATTATTCATGAAAAACCACTACATTCACATAAATTAACAGTTTGGTGTGGTGTTTGGTCTGGTGGAATCATCGGTCCGTATTTTTTCAAAATGATCTGGTAATACTGTTACTGTCAATGGAGATCGGTATAGATCGATAATAACCAACTTTTTATGGCTGAAATTGGAAGAAGTTGATCTTGACAACATTTGGTTCAAACAAGCCGGGGCTACGTGCTACACAGCAAGTGCAACAATTGAATGATTGCGAGAAAAGTTTGGAGATTCGATTATTTCAAGAAATTGTGATATTGAATGGCCTCCAAGAAGTTGTGATTTAACACCATTAGACTATTTCTTGTGTGGTTATTTGAAGTCATTGGTCTTTAGCAATAAACCAAACTCTTTTCAAGCTTTACAAGTCAATATTGAACGTGGTATTCATGACATACGACTTGATTTAGTGGAAAAAGTGCTCGAAAATTGGGTTCATCGAATTCGTTCCTGCAGAAGAAGTCGTGGAGGCCATTTGAATGACGTTTTATTCAGAACTTAATTGAATCGATTGTACTTCACATTAAATAAAAAACATTTCAATTTCCTTAACAATTAGTGTGTTTTTTAAAGAAATCATATCACTCTTATTGGAAAACCCTATACTTAATCTAAAGTGTTTATTCTTGATATCTATGATAAAATGAAAAGAAGACGAGCCTTATGTTGAGATTGGCGCAATAAACCCATTCAGTTTATGTATGAATTATTGATTTTAAGTAATGGTTCCCAGGAACATGAAATATCGTCACCGATTTATTCTGATTTCGATACCAGATGATGATGTTGGAATCAGAAGAGATCGGTCACGACACTCGTGGTTAATTAACCACATTAATTTAAATCAATAATTCATACATGAACTGAATAGGCCATTCATATAAGGGCTTGATAGATATCAAGAATAAACACTTTAGATTAAGTATTATCTTGGTTTGTGTAATTTCAAAATTTTCTGGGATGAATTTAAAAATCCTGGGATGGGATATAACTAGTATTGCCTGGGGAACATTTTTTATTTTTCTGGGATGAAATACTGGGATAACTTCACACACTTCACAATACTACGGGTATTTAGGTGAAAATTTCACACTTTAACGGTAACATATATACATGTGCTTCAAATGTGCTTCTTTACCAAAATAAATGCGGAGAAAGAATGAACCCGATCTCGAAATGCTACTAACACAGAAATAATAATTTTCGACTTGTTTACATTATCTACATTATCGACGCCATGTTTTTAATTTTCTAAATACATTGTCTACACGTGTCGAATATTAATTATCTACCCGGTGTAGATAATACGGCAGAACACTAATCATTGGAGAGTTCCAGCACTTAGTCATCTGCGGTAACTGTTAAATTTTAACGTCCAGTTTCGCCATTCAATAGATCGGTATTCTTATATCTTGTTCGACACGGTCAGTCAATATTGATAGTTTATACACTCACTGGTCGCTAAAATTATGAACACAATTTTATTTTTTTTTAATTTTTTATTAAAAGCTGAATTATTTTTTATGTAAATTGTTTTTATTTCAGTATTCTGCACAATATTTCTAAAATTTTACTGCTGAATTCGCCTCATTCATATATTTCATTATAAATTTATAATTTAATTACGGTATATTGCTATTTTATAATAATTCATTTATAAATTGATAATTCCAAATTTCTTTTTAAATTATAAATTTGCTTTAGGACAAAAAAAATTTAAATAATTTTTTGTTTTGAATCGAAGTGCGAAGAATTTAAATTAATTAGTATTTTATGTTAATTATTAAACAAATTTTTAAATTATATAACGAATTTTAATTAAAAATATAAAAAATCAGTCAATATTTATCTATATAAATCTTAATAAACGACGCTCGTTTTGTAGTTGTTCTAAAAACTTATCCTTAAGTTAGCTATTTTAGGTATTTCCCTAAATTTTTGGTTCTAATTTATATAAAAAATATCTCACTGACAAATAAATTTTTTGTGACCCTTTGGGAGATCACAGTACAAAGATTTTTCCTAAATGGTTTGGTATTTAGTAGACAAAAATTAGGGAGTCCTTTGAATACAACTCCTCACACTTTTTTATAAGGTTAAAAATTTATTTTTTTCGTGCATATTATTTTACTGTTGTATGGTTTTCTTTTGTGATGATATCCTTAGATAAATTTCTTAAATTAATTTATTTATTTAATATTTATTAAATGGGCAGTTTAATTTTTTATTTATTAATTTTACGAAATAAATAAATCAAAAAATAAAAATTTTGTATTTATTTTATATAACTCGTAAAACTAATCTCGTCCTGAATTTTGATTACGACTACGCTTTGTTAAAGATTCTTATATTTTAGCTATAGCTATATTATGTTATTATATCATATAAGTGTTTTGTGTATATAATGTATTTTATACAGAACCTTAAATTTACCTCGTTTGAAATTTGTTTTTATCGAATTTTATCCGTTAAATTACGTTAAAGTTGTAAATTTTCTTTAAATGCATTAAGAACTTTACAAATGTCATTTTTGTATATCAGTATCTGTGTCTCGGATATATGATTACACCTGTGGTAAACGGAAAAAAAATGACTAAATAGGAGAGATTGGTTTATGTACATGTTTGGAATAATTAAAATTTATCTGACCGCCCGGGAACGTTAGACCACCTTTCAACAAACATTAAAATACCGCATCGAACTCTTCTGTGTCCAGTTTGTGTTATTTGATCAGCTCAATTTATGGGGAGATACCAGGTTAAGTTCTAATCTTTCAATGCTACAGTTGAGGAACATTTCGAGGCAGCATGGAGTATTCTCTAGGCAAGGTACAGCACCGAGGAACTGTGGGTTTTATAGTCCTCAATAACCCTTTAAATCTTACAATATTCACTAGCCTCTAGTATTAAAACCTAAGTGACATTTAAACTTTTAATTAAACGTGTCTTTAATTAAACGTGTCGTCTGAGTCTATAAGATTCACCGCACATAAGTTCCGACATCAAAGGCCCTTCACACCAACAGCCGCAATAATATGATCGTTTTGCAACGAATACGGATATCTGCAACCTTAATTTGATTGATCACGGAAGCAGCAGTTCAACGACTTGATTTATTATCATTGCAACAATTCGATGATCAATTTCAACAACTCTGCTAATTCAACATGGTTATTTGACGCCATTTACATTACAGCATAATAAATTGTTTTCGGCAAGAACTTGATGCTGGTTTCACTCACTATTATCTGGGAATACTAGCGAGGAACGGAAGGTACCGGAAAAGAAAATTGCGTAACGTGGGTAGGAATATACGTCCTGCAATAAAAACATGCCTGACCGCGGTAATATCACCGTTGTTCCTAAAGGGACGGATAAAATAATTGCCTCTAGCCCAATACAATCGAACTATGTAAATTGGAAAAAACCGAAAGGGGAGAAAGAAAAGAAGCAAAAAACAAGGAAAACGTAACCCAAGAAGCCTAAAAGTTAATTAAGGTTCGGTTCTCACAGGTGTTTGGTGAGGGTTTGCTTGAAAGTAAATCCCGAAACTGAAAACAAAGATTAAGTCAGTTCGCCGAAGCAAGGCAAACATTTGCGAGGTACTGGGAGGTGCGCTGGAAGAAACTGTTACTATGCGAAATCTGGAACCGAGGCTTTCCTTGGAATCACAGATCTCTGCCTAGTGACTACGGTTGAGTAAAGTTGGCTATCATGAGGATCCTGAAAGTATACAAAAACGAATTCGGTATTACAGTTTTATTGTAAAATATAGCAATAAATGATATTTTCAAGATATTACGCCGATTTAAGGTACGGCCAGTACCAAAGATTTTGCAGAGCGTCATACAGAAAATAGTAAATAAAGGCCAATGTGGGGAGGGGGTTATTTGAAGAACGAATACCAAACGAAACCAAAGTGTGCTATTTGTGCTGAACACTAGTTTACGGACGCCAACACAAGACACGTATCTGGATCAGGAAATTGCCTAAAGTTTAGGTAAGCCACTGACAAGGCGAGGAATAAGGATGAAAACGAGGAAATGAGAATAAATACTGGGGGAAAAATTGCCATTCATTAGCGAACTAGACATGGATTATAGGTGAGAGCAATGGTCGTTCAATAACTTCCCATCATCAAAGCTAGTTACGCGAGGATGGTATATCCTTCATAGGATAGATAGAGTGGGACTAAAGGTGAAGAACGCGGCCAGTGTGGCTCCATTTAAAAAACCGGACTACAACGAACCTATCCCAGATATAACGCAGACACCAAGGAATAGAATATTACACTGCGAGCGATGACAAATATGCCACCGTTAACGCCACCGCCCTTTAATGGAGGCACGACAAACGTTTGTCCAACCAACCAAGTCGACGGCCGACCATTATGCTCTGATAAACCGAAGGATATACAAGCTTTGGACAAGGTATTTTCCTAAAGTATGAAAGAACCTGCCATTAGTTTTAATCAATAAGAGAAAAGTGACGTGAACTTTCGATCGGTGTACAAACCTCTGTGCATTACTGATGCAGCCGGAACTACTTATATTGCATAGTTATCTATAAGGCAAGAAACTTATGTTCGAGGCAACGAATGGCTTTTGCAACAACGTCATAACAGGATCCTATTATGAAAAAATACGATATCGCATTTTGGTATTAAAAAATTCTTAACATTTTTACCATTTTTTGTATTTCAACATAAAAAATTGTCCCATGGGAAATGCAATCTGTAAAATCCAAAAAAGGCCAATACGATCGGATTCTTAATAGGGCTCTAGGAGCTGCCGCTCAAGGTTATACATTTTTCCCATCTTTCGGGCAATTTGTGAATACCACGCCAGTAAAAATCTTTCCCTTTTGCTGCGAACCATTCATCGAGCCATTTTTTCACATCAGTAAGTGTGTGACCCATCGAGGCAAACAAGTGTTCCCAGCTGAGTGATTTCAATGTGTCGCGAACCGGTTTTGTCGTATGTGATGGAGCATTGTCATGAAGAAAAGTGACTTAATGTGTTGCCTCTTTCGATATTCTGGCCTTTTTCTAAGCAGCGAATGATTCAAATTGGTCAATTGTTGTTGGCAACGTTTAGATTAACCGTTTCCCCAGGTTTTAATAGTCCATAACAGACCACGCCTCTCTGGTCCCATCTAACACAGAGCATCGTCTTTCTGCCAAAACGATTCGATGTTGCGGTCGATGTGGATGGTGCGCCTAGGCCCACCCATGATTTTTTGTGCTTGGGATTCTCAAAATAAATCCTCTTCTCATCCCCTGTAAGTATACGATGCAAAAACGACTTTTGTACCAAGCGAGCAGAATGTCACGTGTTTTTGCCCTTTTCCATTTGCCTATCGTTCCGTCCATCTACCGGCCTTCGGAATATATCCCATCTCTCGTAGCCAATTGAAAACAGCTTCTTGCCTAACGCCTAATTGAACGGCGAGTTACTTTTGTGTTTGACAATCATCTTCGTCCAAATTGCTTGCAATTCCACATCTTCGTATTTTTGGAGGTTTTCCACGTTTCTTGTCTGGAACATCGAAGTTACCACTTTTGAAACGCCGAAACCATCGTTCACATGTATCTTGCCATGAGCTCCATAAGCTTCTCGAAGTAATCGGTATGATTCAACAGCAGTTTTCTTCAAATGATAACAAAAAATTAATGCTGTCCGCGAATTTTGTTTGTTCGGTATTTCAACATATTGAACACAACAATAAAACACTATGCACACACTTTTCCAATTTATCACTAATGCGCGTCTGACACTTGTTGATGGCACAACAAAAGAGCGCAGTGTCAAATTATTACAGCACAAACTGCATTGAGGCACCATCTGTTGTCTGAAATCCGCGTTTCATACTTGTACACCTCGTACATGGTAGGGTATGCGAACGATATCACAACGATGAAAAAACTAAGTGGCTAAATGAACGTGGCGTGACCCAGAGAAAGTGTCGAACTACAATGTACTCAGGATGGTTACATATGGAAAATCTTTGGCAAGAGAACAACGTGGTATTCTCAGGATTACTAACTCGAATAGAATGGCATCTTGGTTATCGCTGGTGTGTTATTGTCGATAATTTTGTCGTTGTAGAAGCGAGGACTGCAGCCAGAACTAAGATATGAGGAGCAAAGAACCGTGTAAAATGGAAAGGTAAGTAAACATGGTGAAATAATTTTTTATTCATTCACTTTTTCACGGATTGTAAGTTATGGATACCTATGTAAGCATCTATACACTGGGAAAGGTACGACATGCATTTATGGCGGCTCTGCTCTTGATGATGCGCAACACATAATCTCTAAATGCGACATATGGAAGCCGGCAAGAAGTGAAGAAACAATTTATTAACACCATCGTCACCAGCAAACCGAAATAGGATGACATGGTAGTGGCGGATAGTAGTGAGCCTAGAAAGGAAATATGCTTCTCTGATTTTGAAGTGATTAGTTCTAAAATGGAATCGATGTTTTCAGAAAAGAGAAGTTTTTACTGGGTGCAAGTTCCACACACCGCATATTACAGTTTCCCTGAACCTTAGAAAATCGTCCGTCCATCTGGCATAAATACAAAGGGTTGTTAACTATCTCTACGGTTCTCATCCGACATCATTGCGGGCTAATGTGACATTCTAGGTGTTCACTCTTCACTTTTAATTTTAAACTTTTTTCGACTAGTTTTACAGGATTGTCTGCCATCCCAAATCTATCCAAAATCTAATAACTCTGATTGATTGATATGAATCCTGTCAATAATAATTCGAGTTATTTCCATACTGAGGACGAACTTTACTTTTCTGGATTAATACATGTTTAATAAGAACAGCATTTAACTCAACACATTCCGGATGTGCTCAGTCGGTTCGAGCGTTCCATCAATCTAGTGAATCTGTAAATTATACTTCAAAGCCATCGAGAGCGAAAAACGAATTCCGTGAGAATTTCAATTTATATTAACACCAACATTGATGCGATTCATATTAACTTTGCATAGCTTGCCGCCATCTCGATGCGATAAGTGGAGACAGGGCTTTAGCTGAATCCCGTTTCCCAATAAACTTTGGATATCTCGTCTAGTATTCAAGAGGTTTCAAAATTGATTGACGGTGGTGGCAAATACTAATCAACACAACTTCATACTAGGAGAAAATACCTAAAACCTAACACTTGGTTCTATTATTTTCACTGAGCTGATGTTCGAGAAAACAAAGCTACACACCTTAAATTAGTTATTGTTGCACCAATTTACGTGGTAGCAACTTCGGATCAATTTTTTTTGCCTGTGTAACATTATATGCTCCAAGATTAAACACTTTCTCCAATGATAAGCATGCATCGCGCTTTCTCCATTAATATTTCAAAAAATTACATTTTGCCGTGGTGTATACGGAGATATAGTAGTCTAATAATATTACATGATAAAAAATTCTTTCAGTTTTTGACCATTCTGAACTAGAACTACTTTGTTTGAAGCCTAGGCTACACACACCTTTCTTTCAGCACCGTCAAACTGTACATTTATTGAAATTACGCAACAATTTACTTCCCGTAATAATGCGGCACTCATCTAAAAAACGGTTATTGCGGTTTAAAACTATTTTATCTCTGTTGTTCGGACGACACCATTCCAGATATCAATGACGGCGGCACTATTACAACTGAAAGAAATGAATTTTATGAGAAAATTCATCAAATATAAACCCAAAATTCAAGGTAGCAATCTTGCAGTACAAGAACGGACTAGATACCGTACCAAAACACTTGTCAAATACAAGTCTACCCAAAATCCTATTAATATAAGAAATCAGGCAGGAAACAGGTGCCGCGACTGATCATTTTGTTAAGTTCAATGTTCAACGTTCATCCGTAGATTCTTTAGTCCATCCTAAACTAAGTTATCTGATACTGATGAAAACAACACTGTAAACTACCCAAAAGAAAGAGCGGTAAAACCACACAGCAGTTCTGAGCAACGCAAAAATAAAAAATTTACAACTCAATCAAAACCGTTTTACTCTAATAAAAAACTAATCACCGTTGTAAATAAACGTACGATTCGTCATCGATTAAATTATCTAATTTCCCTAATTTTTTTGTTAATAATTTTACAAATTTACTTTTATTTTTTTTGGCAGAGATTGTCGTGATACGAAATAATACGCGCGAAATTGCGGTTCACTATGTAGACAAAATAAAATCGACGTATTTTTTGGTGTACAACTCGATAAAATGCTACCCATATACATGTATTATATTTAGCTAAGACACAAAATATATACATAATGTTTATGCTATCGCTCACTTTTAATAAAAATGGCGCTGTATTAAGCAAATTTAATGCTGTTATAATGATCGTTTACCGTGTGTCTTGGATAGATAATAAACTATTGCTAATTAATGTACAGCCGATGCAAATTGAATAATTGACGGTAATTATGATTAATAAAATAATTTTAGTCGAGATGTATCGTATAAAACACATTTTGCCATTTTTTATAATAAAATATCTCTTGCGAAAATTAATCGTTATTATTGTTGCGAAATCATCAACCAAATAAAATTAAATAATTTGGCGAAATGCATTTAAATATTTATGTTGTTTTATTAATATTAATTAATAGCGATTTTTATTAAATTTATTATATTTTAAGGAAGGCATACATATTTTATATTAATGTTATTTTAAAAATTCTGGTTTTAGTTTTTTTTTGGTTGTTGTAAATTTATTTCCTTAATTATAGTTATTATTTTAAGATTTGTGATAAAAAATGTTTTGTTTATTTATTTTATATATTTACTTATTCCATTATTAATTAAAAACGTAAAAAGTGCATTTACTTAGATTGTTTTATTGTTGTTAATGCTGTTTAAAATATTCTATACAATAAATAATTGAAACTGAGTCAATATGATCGAAGCAAAATATAAGGGGAGTTGCGTGTGGTCAAAAATTTGTTACTTCTACTAAACTTAATCTGCATAATGAGCTTCGTTTGGGCGGAAAGAGAAAACTACAAATGTTCTTGTTCCAAAAGATGGATTTACATTCCTAGGATAAAGGTCGAAAAAATAAATTTCCTTTGCTCACAATCGAATTACGCCAGATTGACAAGATGGCGTTGCCGCGGATGAAGTTAGGCCTGGCAACTGTGCCAGCTGTTCTAGAACAACAGCTACAGACGTGATTAAACGACAGGGGTTGACATTAGATTAGCATTACAAGACCATCTAATTGTGTTGTGAACAAAAACAAAGTGTTTATTATGACGAAGTTTCACGACATGTTCGAAATTAATGGAGGTGGCTCTGTTTTATAGAGCGGTTGGAATTATGGTTTCCTGTCTACTATCCGCTATTTCAATGAGATGTATAAATTGGTGACAAATATATGCTCTCCGGAGCAAAAAGATAATATGGAATGAAAGGCACACATTTTTTAAAACTGCATAAATTGCCGGGAGAGAATCAAATCCTTGGCAGTGGGTTGTGAGTTCGGAGACTAACTAGACCCTTTACCCCTACATGTCTTTATGGCGGGAATTGCGGAAAGTGTCACGTGTAGTAGATTATGTGAGGTGGAACACCTCCCATAATGAGGGCAAACAGGGAAAAGCGAAGTGTGTGGTTATGGTGGATACAATTTTAGAATGGACAAGTTCAGGATGCACAAGTGTAACCGATGTGGCGTCAAAGGTCACATCGCGAGGGTCTACAGAGTAGCAAATTTGAATAGGTAAAAAATCATTTCATGGAAGATGAGGAGTTTTTACATAGTTTTATAAAGTCAGTAGAATGATTAAATAAATCAGAATTACTTTTACAATATTCCATAAAATATTATCTCTAATAATTACTAAGACCTGACCATCGGTAATCTTATTAAATATTCAAAATCAAATAATCAACAAAAGTATATCTCCATTAGACACTAGGAAAAACATTGGTCCTTCGAGTAACAATACGAACGGCACGTTGGAAATTCAAGAATTGCCCTAACACACGAACATCATTGATTCTGCTAAAATCTTGTGCCAGCAAACTACCACAGGAAAATTAATCAACCAAATCAAAATCAACATGAAAAAAGATGGGCTTCACAGAAAAACTATAAAATACTGCGAAAAACGCCTTATCAACCTTCAACTTCCGTACGACAAATTCTGCACAACAAACGCAGAATTGACACACACATTACCCGATGATCATTCATATCGCAAACAAGAATATCATAAGCAAGTCCTGATAGTATTTGAAGAGATGAAATCCATGCTTCTCAAAATCAAAGAAGAATTAACAGCAACCCAATCTAAAGAAGATAAGCAAAAGGCCAGAGAAGAAGAAGTAGTCGATGTCGCCTCCTATATATTTGAGGAAGATGAAGAAACCACTGGATCATCTACCCCAAAAAAGCAGAACAAACGCTACAAATCGCAAGCAGCCGTAGAAGATTACGTTTCAACGCAAAAACCGAGCAAAGTCTATTACCAGCTGAAATTAAAGCAGCTAACAGACGCATGGAACTCATTCTACAATAATCACGAAAATATTATTGCAGAAGCCGAAAAGGGGGATTTGGATGAAGAGTATTTCGTGAACGACGTTTTCGACAACATTCAAACCAAATACGAAACAATTGTTATTTCATTACAAGAAGAGCTGGTAACGGAAATTCCCGTTTTTTACGGGGACTATAGGCAATAGTTAGCCTTCTATAGTCTATTGAATAGAACTGGTCATTCCAATGAAGCGAACAAGCAGCGAAGCTATTGAACCATTTAACATTGTCAGGAGAAAATTATATCACCGAATGGGGTACCCTCGTCAATAGATATGAAGACAAAAGGATGTTGCATGAATGCATGAAAATGCCATAGAGTGCATATATGCTCTCACCAATTTGGGTATCCAGACAGAGCACTGGAGTGACTTTGGAATAACTCTCAAGGAAGCTGGACGCAGTGACACACCGTTTGTACGAAACCAGCATTAAATCACCAAAAGAAGTTAAAACGATGAAAAGTTTTTTGAATTTCTTGAATCAAGATTTCATTCTCTAGCTACAGTTGCTAGAGATATGATCATAAAGAAAACGGAATCACCACAACAAAATATTCAGAAAACAGCAACACAAGTACCACTGACGCCTCCATCATCTTGTTGTGCTCATTGCGGTGGTGATCACGAATCACGAGCTGTGTACTTGCAGGAAGTTCCAAGCATTGACGGTAACAGAGAGGACCACTATTTCTGAAGGTGTTTATAAAAATATCACGGCCCCAAATGCCATAATAAATGTGAAAAGTGTGACGGAGCTCACCATACTTTACTTCACGACATTCAAAACGAAAAGGCAAAGAAACCGGAAACTCCAATAAAGACATCGTTGCAAACAGGTGTCAGTACTCTAAAAGGTGGAGTTTTACTGGCAATCGCCATGGTCAGGATAACAACCGGCAAACAGATCAACATATTATGAACCCACTCCAGTTGACATACTGTTAGGAGCCGATTACTGCGGCCAAATAATCATGGCTAATCTTTTAAAGGGTGCACCAGATGAACCAATTGCGCAGCAGACCATATTAGGCTGGATAATCACTGGAAACATATTTCCTAACGTAAACATGGAGGTCATTGAAACCTTAGTCTCAACTTCGACACAGATCGACGAGCAGCTAAAGCAATTTGCAAGCCTCGGGTCGTTTTCGATACACAAGCCAAAACATCCACAGGGATTTCTTTAAATGATATCATGCTAAATGGGCCCACACTTCAACAGGACCTGCTAAGCATATTGTTACGATGGCGGAAACATAGATATGTATACACAGCTGATATTGAAAAGATGTTCCGTCAAATTTCGGTTCATGAAGACGACCAAATCGGCGAAGAAATCACCAGAGCAGCCAATAAAGGAATGCAAGCTAACCACAGTGACCTACGGTACAGCTTCAACCTCATACTTAGCCTTGAGGAAATTACAACAATTAGGCAGAGATGAAGCTCTCACATATCCAAACGCATCAGAAATTACGCTAAATGATTTCTATATAGATGACTTCATCTCTGGGAACAACACGCTCGAGGAAGCATTATAGGTACGTAAATGGGCTACCAATCACATCGCACTGATGCAAGCCATACCCATGAACCTACGAATTATTGGAGTAGCTGACTTCAAACTTGATGACACAGTTAAAATTCTCGACAAACATTGGAATCCAGTGACAGATAGTTTCGGATTCAGTATTACGCTCATATCAACTAATAAGACACCTACCAAACGCAGCATTCTATCCTAGAGTGCTAAACTTTTCGACCCTCTAGGATGGTTGGTACCAGTTACAGTAGTGGCCAAGTTAATGACGCAAGATCTTTAGTTAACAGGGCTATCCTGGGATCCATCACTATTTCCGGCTACAAACGCGTGGTGGTGAGGAACTCTCTACCGCCACTAGAAGAAATCAAAGCTTATGCAGCAGTCATTTACGTCAGGTGCGCTACTCGGGAGAATAAAATCAAAGTAACGTTACTTTCAGCCAAAACAAAGGTAGCACCAATCAAAACTATTTGTTTTCTGCCAAGACTTGAATTATGCGGAGCTCTGCTACTCACAAAACTAATGAAAAATGTTGTAGAAGCTCTACGAATAAAAACTTAGAATAGAACTTTTGGACAGATTATATGATCACTCTAGCTTGGATTCAAAGGCGACCTCACAAATACAAAACATTTGTCGTTAATAGAATTTCGGAAATTGAACAAAAGTCATGTCCAAACCAATGGCAATACGTAAATTCAATGGAAAACTCTGCGGATTGTGCGTCCAGAGGCATGAGTCCAACAGACATCAGGCAAAACAGTTTATGGTGTGCGGGACCAAAATGGCTTCAAACATCAAGCCAGAACTGGCCACAACAAATTTCGCGCAACCAAAACATAGACAATGAATTAAAACGAGTATTCAACGTGGCAAATTCTTCACCAAATAATCTTTTTGGGCAGCTATTAGAAACAAAATCAGATGTGAATAAAATATTTCGCATCATCAGCTATTGCCGACGTTTCATCAAGTGTACAAAAGTACAAGACAACACACGACAATGCGCCATACCAGGAGGCAAGAAGCTCCAGGAGGGGCTATGCAGAATAGTCCAGTAAAAGAAATTTCAAGAAGAAATTAACGCTTTACTCAAACACGAAACATTGTCAACAAAATGCAGCATTCTGTGTCTCAACCCTTTCATTGACGAAGACGGTTTACTTCGAGTAGGAGGTCGCCTAACGAATAGCAAATTAAGTTTTAACACAAAACATCCTATGATGTTACCACAAAAACTTGTCTTAACCAAATTATTGATAGCTGATGCGCACCTTCGTACGTTGCACGGAGGAACTCAGTTAACTCTGGCCTACTTGCGAAGGGCATATTGGTTTACAGACGGCACACAGAGAGTCCGTACAGAAATCAACAAATGTGTAAAATGTCGTCGTTTCGGAGTAACCAACAAGCTACTTCTAATGGCACATCTACCGAAGGATCGAATTGTTCCCTCATGCCCTTTCACACACACTGGCGTAGACTTTGCAGGGTCTATTGGCGTGAAGCTATACAAGGGATACATTGCAGTATTCGTCTGCTTTTCAACCAAAGCAATACACTTAGAAATAGTAAGACACGTTAGCCAAGGATGGTACGACATGGCACCTTCAGCACCACATTTCGGAGGGCTTTGGGAAGCAGCTGTCAAGTCATCATCTCAAGCGAGTAATTGGCGAAAGTACATTAACCTACGAGGAATTTGCAACCATAACCTCTTAAATCGAAGCATGCCTCAATTCTAGACATCCAACAGTAATGTCAGCCGATCCAAATGATACGATACTAACACCAGGTCATATTTTGGTGGGAGATTCATTAATCGCCGCACCAGAACCAAGCCTACTGAAGGAAAACTTAGCTCCACTGCAACACTGAAAAATTGTACAAAAAATTGTACAAGATTTTTGGAAGCATTGGTGAAGGGATTAATTATCAAGCCTTCAAAGGTGAGGTAAATGGAACCTCCAACAACCTTCTGTAAAATTAGGTGATGTTGTCTTAATCAAAGACACTAATCTTCCTCCAACTTGTTGGTCTCTAGGACGAATTGTTAAACTGCATCCGGGCAGTGATAACTTCACAAGGGTAACAGTTAAAAATAGTAGCGGTTCAGAATTAAAACGAACGATTACGAAGATAAGTCCTCTTCCCATCGACGCAAACGAAGTTGCGGAACATTAACCACAACGACAAATACCAAGTAGATCAATACACATAATGACACAAACTCTAGCATAAGGTGTCTACCGTTATTTCTACTAAGTTTGGTGGCTATGTCAAGTGCAACCAGTTTCCTTGATCAACCCGGGCTCTATTTTGAACACACTGGGAGCGTACGTTTCTCCAATACTCAATAGAAAATGCATCTTGGGTTAGAAATTTGGATCAACTTTGTATAAGCAGCAACTCTATCACATTCTAGCAGATATAGAACTAAAAAACGAAGTATTCCATCACAATGGAGCAGATATAGGATTAAACAAGAGGACAATGCATGATACAAGCAAATGCACTAATTGACATAATGGATAGTCGTGACGCAGAATATTATGAAGAAGAAATACGGAAGGGAAAAACAAATCAAGAGTATCTGCCAAAACTCATTAAAAACCAGACCTCCATTGCCGATGCTACTCTCAACAAACTAAAAAGGAGCGAGGCCGGGATCATTCAACACTGGAAGCTCTTTCACCAACAGATTCATGAGCAGTTAATCGACCTCAAAAATGGCAATCGGCTAATAGCTCTGTCAATGCATACACTTATTTCAATGTTAAACTTCAAGCAGGTACAACGAACTTTAATCGAAGCCCTTTTGGAAGGTCACAATCAAGTTGTCAGTACCAACATCCTAAACTAATAACTCACCGAATGGCCGGTGTGATGTTACCTGGACATCGTAATCCTGATCAAGTACTTATTTTATATCAAGTGATGTCTTGCAGGGGCAGACTGAGTGAACAAAACGTTATCTTTGAGCTAAAGCTATCTCTGATAAGTAGTGAAAGGTTTCAATTATTCAAATCATTGTCATTTCCCACACCAGATTCTACCTTCAAATAACCCGCAATGGCATACGTGTTTGTGGATTGAATATTACGTTTGAAATCGATACCGGTTTGGTGATCTCAGCTTATTTGAGATTTTAAAAACCCATGCTACATAAAAGAGGTGTTGGTGTTGCACAATGGTGCGTCATTTATCATCTATTTAGTGATGATTCAAGATGATTGCCGTCCGCTTATTGGTTAGGACTGGTTTAAGGCGCTTAAACTCTAAATAGACATGAACAATATTAAAGATAATTGCATTACTTTGTCAACCTTGCTTTAGAAATATAAAATGTTGTTTGATGGTAAATTGGGAAAATACAACTGAAAAGCCGAAAGTTTTGTTTCAAGTAAAATAAAAAATTAAGAAACAGTCCGGAGATACTTTTTGGTTGAGCTTCCGGGAAATTATAATATCAACAGTTTGATGATTAGATTCAGTATCACACCTTGTAATTTGTTGATAACTTATTCATTCTTTGTTTGTAAAACTTTTAGTACTTTGTCTTTACCAATGAAGTCGATGTTTTTAATGTTCCTAACAAATCAAATATATCTTTATGAAGAAAAACTGTGGTCCGCACTCTGCACGATTACTTTAAAGCATATCTTACTTTAAGGCTTTGAACTCTATGTCTAGGCGTGTTTTCAACAAAATCCCCTCTATCCTGCTGAAATCAAATTTGGAAACAGACAAGCTGCTATTTTTACATACAGCGAGCAATTCGATGGATTTACCCCTGATAGGCCTACATGCTCTAACTTGATTGATTTCACCATCAAAGCAATAAACGAGATTGAGAAACATCATCAAGTAGATATAGCCTTCACTGATGTTTTCCAAAGTCTATCTGCTTAGGATTTTCATTTAAATACGTGGGTGAATTGATAAGTCTTTAGAATGAAACAGTAAACACAATGTTTTTAAGTTTTAAGTAAAACTCACTTTATTGTTTAACACTGTCTCGTTTTAGCTCGATACACTTTTTCCAACCTTAAACCTCCTTTAAAATATGATTAACCAAACTCCTCAAAATAGGTATTCGTTTCAGCTATTATTTCATCATTTGACCCAAATCCCATTCCGCCGAGCCATATCTTCATGTTTGGAACTAGGAAAAACTCACAAAGGGCTATATCAGGTGGATGTGGTGGATGAGGAAGCAATTCGAAGCCTAATTCATCCAATTTTTGCTGTGTTTTCCATGATGAATGTGGTGGTGCATTATCATGATGGAAGAGCACTTTTTATTCTTCCAGTGGGGGCCGTTTTCCCGTAATTTTTCAATCAAAGTGCCTAATAATGATGCATAATATTCACCTGTGATGATTTTACCTTTCTCAAGATAGTCAGTTGATGTAGATTATGTCTTGTGCATCCCATAAAACAGTGGCCATAACCAGCTGATGCAACAACTTTTGCTTTCTTTGGAGCATGTAGTGATGGATCCATGTTTCATCAACCGTTATGAAATTCGAATGGCTCGTCGGCAAAATTTGCGGCTTCGGAATCCAATCAACAACTTTTCTTAACCTCAATACAAATTCCAAATTTTCCTATCCAGCCAAAAATCACATTTAACCGAATTCTTGAATTTTATTATCATAACGTAATGAGAATGTCATCTCAGGCCGCACAGTGTTATGGCTATGTGGAAAAGACTAATTTTGATGCCTACGTAATATGTGAGGCTAACTTTAATGATAATATCTTGAGCTCCGAATTTTTTAATTGCAATTGCATAGTACATCGAGTTGATAGACCTACTTATACCAATACCATAGTATCTGGAGGAAGTATTCTTATTGCAGTTAAGTCATCGATTCTGAGTCACATTGTTTCTATTTCTGAATCATCTATTGAAATGATTTGTGTAAAACTATATCTAGGCAAATGAAACATGTATTTAGTTTCTGCCTATATTCCACCCAATTCTACCTCTGAGAAATATATAAATTTTCGTAAAGTCATGGAAGAGCTAAACAGCCTGAATAATCCCTCAGACATAATTTTCATTGCAGGTGATTTTAATCTTCCTAATGTTTCCTGGTATTCTGGCCTCAACTTAAATTGTTGAAACTTATTTCATTGATTCCATTTTAAATTTAAACTTGAGCTAAATTAACAACACTCCTAACTCGTACGACAAATACCTAGACCCCTTCCTTTCCAGTGACTCAACCATTCTCGAATGGTGGGGTCGATGGTTCCAATATACCATTCGTTTCAAATGACGTCTATCACAAAGTTATGAAAGTTCACTGAACATAGAAGAATTATCGTCCTGTTTGGAATGCACAAATTTTAACAAGGCAAACGTATCGGAGCTGAAGAATTCTCTAAATTACATTCCGAGGGTTGACGAACTTTCAAACGAGTTGGAAGCAAACGTTGAAACGTTTTATCAACTTATTTATCGCTCTTTTGAAGACCATGTTCCTTTATCTTAAACTACGATGCTAAATCAGCCTCCTCGGTATGACGCTATTCTGATTAGTCTGAGAAATAGGAAACATAAAGCTTTCAAAGGTGAACAGAATCGCATTTCAGGAGATAAACTTTTCGTATGCGGAGTGTTTTCAACTAAAAGATATCGTAAGCATTTCGACTTTACAGACCAACTTCAAAAGTAGTCCTAAATACTTTTGGAATTTTTTTTAATACTAATCGTAAAAACAAAGGTTATTCCGCCCCATGTGTTACAAGCAGAATCAGTCAACTGACAAGCAGTACACCGTCAGCAAGTTTGCAGAGGTTTTTTAGTCCGTGTACCAACCTAATAACTCATCTTTATCGTCTTTCCCGGGTGCTCAATCAAACCGTGATATACAGATACTCATAATTTTCATAGAGGATATATTACTAGCATTCGGTAATGGCTCTGATCCGGATAAGATATATTCAAGTGTTCTGAAAACATACAGTATCGAACTAGTCGTACCACTCTGCAAACCGGGATGTTTCCATCCGATAATCAAAATAACTCCAATATTTAAAACGGGGAAAAACGATGACATTTCGTGTTACAGAGGAATTTCATCATTGTCTTCAGTTCCTAAACTCTGTGAACTGTTGTCTGTAACTCATTAAAAACAATAATACCACACCATATCAGTGTTTCCTCTACCAATTTGACCGAATTTACTAGTAAAACGATAAAAGTCATTGAACAGAACCTTCAACGGGATGCCGATATATACCGATTTGCCACGATAGGCCAAGTGCATTAGTTAATTGGATATCTTCGTACTTAACTGATCGAAAGCAATACATTGAAATTGGGGCTAAAATCTCGTATAAAATCTCTAAAACGATTACTGTTCACTATGATGTACCACAAGGCTCTCACTTGGGTCCATGGATCCTCACTATCTCCACGAATGACTTAATCACTGTTGTTCAAAGTTCCAATGTGTTGGTATACGCTGATGATATGAAAATCTTCAAAGTAATTCAAATCCATGACGATGGGACTGCGCTTCAGGATGATTTAAAGCCGGTAGTGTGAAACTTATCAATTGCAACTAAATTTTAATAGGGACCACTAAAGGAACCACTACAACCTGAGTATCATATTAACAGGACATATCTAAAAAGCACAGCCGAAATTCGGGACTTTTGGCATCATTCTGGTAATTCCCCGGGAATAGGGAATTGATCATCTTGAAATCCCGTGCAGTCGGATGTCAGGCAATGTGCAAAGCATTCAATCAGGTGGTAAAACATTGTAGACCTTCGGTTAAATACCTAAGGATTAGGTAACCATTTGATAAACCAACCTTTCAGAAAAAATGCGGCTAGGTTGGACAATCAGAAATTTGTGTACGACAGTTTAAAAAACCAACATCGGAATGTGGGAATGGAGCCAATAGTTTTCCGAATTTTCCGATCTAACACATTTTCCTCTGGTCAGACTCTGGAAGGCTTATTAATTTGAACCAACTCAATAAAGATCATAGTTATTCCTAGTTCATAGTTACTTCTTGCGTCTCCCTGCGCTCTCGGGTCCCCCAGTTAGTGAGGATCCTAGTCCAAAGTGAGGTTAGTGGGATATCCATATGAATGGCTGAATGGGCGAGTGAATGTTGGAGAGGGGAGGGGGCGCCGAGGGGCCGCGGTTCCCGGTGAGCCAATGGGCTGGATTAAGGTGTCATGCGATCCGTGCTGATGATCGACTAGACTGGGGGCCCATTTAACAAAACCCAGTCGTGAACGGATCGCTCTGGATACCAGGCTACCTCCAGTTCTATTTAGCCTTACCTGCGTATACGGATCTCGGCGCAGCTGGAACTGTATTTCTCCGACACTAGTGGGAAATGAATGACCAAGGAAAAAATAAAAATAAAAAGGTCGGGGTTATTGGAGAAACCGGAAAGTACAAAGAGAGTAACTCTAACCATAAAGATGGGGCTCCCTCATCAGTGGCAAGGGAAAGCGACATCATGGCATCGAAGCCAAGAAGAAACGAAACCGACAAACGGTACAGGGAGAGACGGTCGGCGTATACAATTTAAGAGAAACTGGCTGAGGGGCATACAGTAGAGCAGAAAGAATCTGTGGCATGGGCTAAGAAAGCTGTCGGCTACGATAGCTCGGAAAGGGTCCTTAGGTCTAACAGACAGAGGTCCCAGGATAAGCTTGAAGCGGGCGGCAGCAGGCGAAGCAAGGTGCAAACAGACATGATGTCGGGTGCTCCTAAGGATCAAAAACCGAAGCTAAACAGTGAGATCATAAAAGCACGTGCTGCTGCTAGCCGTCATTGGCAGAAGCCAGGAAGATGGGAGCATCGTTCCGGACAAGTGGAAAGTTGGGTATAATGCACTAAACTTCATATTTTTGAGGGTCCTGAGAGAAAATCTGGGATCCCCCCGTCCTGTAGAGATGCGGGATGGTACCAGGGGCGCGTGAAGATAACTGCGTGCTCGAACCAGAGATCGGTCGATCTCTATAAAAGGACAGTGACCAAAATAGGCGAGATGTGGTAGAGCACGCGTCTAGTTAGCAACCGAGCCGGACAAGCCAAAAGAGATCCTTGAGATCATTCGGGCCAGTAATCCCGATCTTCCAACGGAATATTGGAGGATTGTAAAGCAGGAGGAAGCTAAGGGGGGCTTTAGAATGGCAATCATGCTGATCAATAAAGAATCCCGGGCTTACCTTGCAAAATCAAAGGGAGTGATCAACTTCGAGTTGATCACTCTTAAAGTATATAAGAAAGATGAGGTCAATACGGGCGCGGAAGACCAGCCTTGGGGGCGACGGCAAACGGACCCAGCGGGAGATTGTCAAACAGGCGACAGAGTTTGGTGAGGAGAGATAGCCTTCTATCTCTTGAGTTTGATGGGAACATCCTATCGAACTCTCGACGAGAAGCGGATGGCGTTCGAAGCAACGAGCCAGGCGGCATTATTTCCGATGCAGGAAGTACAGAGTAGGGCAGATCTCAATGATTAATATTGTACAAATAAACCTGCATCACACGAAAGCTGCCTCGGCAGCTCTCGTTCTCTGACTTGGACTTGCTGTTAATCCAAGAACCTTGGATTAACAATAATAGGATCTGTGGCATAATAACGAAGGGGTATAAATTATTATACTCAAGTAACTCTGAGAAGATCAGATCGTGTATTTTAGTGAAAAGTAATTTGAATACTTTTCTTCTTCCTCAATTTAGTAGCGGGGATGTTACAGCGGTGAGCGTTGAGGTTGGTTGTGAAAGATTATGGCTAGCCTCAGCCTATATGGATCGCGAGAAGGAGGTCCCGCCGGATAACCTGGGGGAACTGCTCCGGGAACCAGGTCAAAGAAGAGTAGGTGTTATACTTGGATGTGATACAAACGTGCATCACACAATCTGGGGAAGCACATACATTAACGAGAGGGATGAGTTATTTTTTCATTACTTATTAAATACTAACCTTATAGTTTGCAATATTGGGCGAGAACCAACATTTGTTGTTAAAAATCGACAGGAAGTTTTAGATGTGACCTATCCGTCAGAAACAATTTTTCATATGATCAAGGGGTGGAGAGTGGCGAGAGAGCACTCATTCTCTGACCATCGATATGTAGCATATAACCTCAACGTTAAACCTGTTATCTGAAAAGCCTTCAGGAATCCCAGAAAGACAAACTGGAACAAATATGGGGAGGTTCAGGAGGAATTACTGCCGCTGGAGATCCCTGGACTTCCGGCGACAGTAGTAAATCTTTCATTTAATTCTGCGCGTCCCCTGATAAAGCCTAGAGGCAAGCAGAAACCGACATGGTGGACCACGGAGTTGGGAACCTATCGGAAGGCGTGTAGTACAGCCTTTAATAAAGCCAAGAACACAAGGGAGGTTCGGAATTGGGACTAATCGGAAGGAGGACCTAAGAAAGTCCAAAAAAGAGTTGAGGAAGGCACAAAGGGGTTCCTGGAAACTCTTCTGTAATAGAGTGGAGGAGGTCTGAGACTTCTCACCTTAGGAAAATTCTAACTACTAACCCAGCCAGTCCGAGTTATTTAATTAGACCGGAGCTTCTCATGGAGACCCATTTTCCGGGAAGCTTTGATGACACGATGGAGCCTCGAGCATACATATCGAGGGCATCTCGTACAGGGAACGAATCCTGTGGGCGCTGAACGGTTAAATCGGCGGGCCCGGATCGAATTATACCAGCAGAGATCCAAAGGAACTGGGCAGCCATCCTCCCCTGGCTGGAGGTTATCTTCGGAGGATGTCTGAAACTGATCGATATTGCTAAGAAATGGAAGGGGGTCAGAGTAGTCTTTATCCCGAAATCGGGAAAGAGCTCACATGCTTGTCCAAAGAACCTGAGCCCCTTAACTCTATCATCCATTCTATTGAAAAAATTGGACAGGAATTGGACAATGTCTCAGCATGCGTCCTATAAGGGAAAGTCGGTGAACACAGCTTTGCGCGATCTAGTACGCACGATTGAGAAGTCAATTTACTCGCAAGACTTTTGTATGGTAGCATTTCTGGACATTGAGGGTGCCTTTAATAATGTAAAAACGGAGGCGATCATGGAAGGCTTGTCATTTTTGAAGATGGACTACCCTATAAGTAGGTTGATAAACCAGATGCTGGTAAGCAGGATTATTACCTCGGAGTTGGGGGAGTGCACCATTAGAAGACGGGTGTTTAGAGGAACCCCGCAGGGAGTGTTTAATGCCCCTCTTTCTTTGGAGTGTAGTGTTGAATGGATTGCTGTTGGAACTTGAGAGAGGGGACAGGGGTGGTAGCGCATGCAGATGATGTAGCGATTAGGGATGTTATGCAGAATGCACATGCACTCCTGATCGTTAAGAAATGGGAAAGCAAATGTGGAATAGAGCTCAACCCTTCCAATACGGAGCTGGTACTATTTACTAAGAAATATACAATTCCGGTAGTTATCCCTTCTACCATGAACGGCATTAGGCTGGCTTTTGCTGACAGAGCGAGATTTTTGAAATTTTTGTTTATAATCTTGGACATTAAGCTCAGCTGGAAGCCTAACATTATGAAAAGGATGAATAAGGCTAATGTAGCCATTTACTCGTGTAGGAACGCCATAGGTAAGAAATGGGGTTTAAAGCTCTTGATGACGTAATATATATAGGGATGATGGAGAAGGTGCAAAAACGGCCTGCATGCTTATAAGCGGGACGCGTTGAACAACACCTACACGCGCTTTAGAGGTTATGTTCCACCTTATTCCAATCGAATTTTTTGGTAAGCAGATGGCAGCCAATGTGGTTACGAGACTCCCTGCCTTCTCTCAGTGGAAGTGTCTTGCCAGTGGAAGAACTGTCGAATCTGGATTATATTAAACCAACGTTGTGCTTCGATAAAGGTTTCTGGACCATCTGTCCTTCGAGGGAATCCTGGAGGAACGGATATACTGGAAAACGAGGCAGTGCAATTTTTTCACGAACGGCTCTAAGCTAGACGGCAAGGAAGGAGCCGGAGTTTTTTGTGAGAAGCTTCATGTTAATATACCTTTTCGTCTTCCTGACTACTGCAGTGTGTACCAGGCTGAACTAGTGGCGATCGGGGAAGTCGAGACATGGTTGAAGAATAACGTGGTATCCGTGAGGGATATCGCAATTTATGTGAACAATCAGGCGGCGGTCAGGTCACTAGAGGCGGTTTGTCTGAAGTCACGGAAGGCGTAGAGATAAGGGAGTATTCCAGAATCCAGAGATGCTGAGTCCCTGGTCACTCGGACGTCACGGGAAACGGCAGGGCAGACGAACTAGCTAGGTACGGTACGACTCTCCAGTTTCAGCCGGAAAGGGCAGGTATGGGGAGACCTATAGCAGCGCCCAAATTGACACTCAGTAAAACGGCAATCGCCTCGACAAATGAGAGGTGGACCAACACTCTCACGTGCAGGGTAGCAAAACAGGTTTGGCCAAACTGGACTTGCAGCGATCCAAGGCACTAGTATCCCTGAGAAAACGATAGGTAGGATTGGTTGTAGGGATACTGACAGGACACTGCCTTTTTGGGGAACATGCGAGAAGGCTGACTCTACAGACGAATGACTTGTAGAAGTTGTATGGACGAAGAGGAGGAAGAGACTTTAGATCATTTCCTATGCTCGTGTCCGGCACTATCAGGCAGAAGGCATAAGTACTTAGGTGTGTACGGTATGGACAGCCTTTGGGAGCTCGCGGACTGTGAAGTGCGTGACATTTTACGCTACATAAGTAGCTCTGGATGGTTTCAATGGGAGTAAAGGGGAGATAGAATCCTGTGGTATTACAATGGGCCACTATTGGCCTAATATACTCCTAGTACGTTGTAAATGAATCAACGGTACAGTTTAGAACGAAATCATCATACAGTTTTTATAATTAATCAATAGTTATCGCTGTACTAACCAGTGTAACGACCCCCTCTAAGGCTCCGATCATTGCTAATCACAAATCATTTTTATCTAAATCATTTTTACTTTACTTCTTAAAAAGAATAAAATAACAGGTTAAAAAAATATATTTTTCTATGATTAACGTTTTTAAAATTCCTTAAGACATTTAACTGAACGAAATAAAACAATTAATAAGCACGTGCAACTGGCCCTTCTATGTAGATAAATGGGCCAACCACACAATAATATAATTTTGGTATCTCTTTTAATCAACTTACTACATACTTCCTTTCGTTCGTTATGCAGTCCACTACTAATTAATTAACTAATAATATATTTTAATAATAATAAAAAAATTAATAAAATTTAATTTATTTTCATATTTTAATTTAATTAATATATTATATTTATGTATTTTAAAAAATAAAAAAAATATTTGGACAAAACGACAGATTTTTGTTCTTTGTTTAAAAAAAAATATAAAAATTTTAATTTTTTTTTGTAATATGTAATTATTATAATATTTTTTTATTTATTTATTAGTTTTATCTTTTATGTATTGTAGTCACGTTTGATTATTTGTTGTTATGTATAGATTTGAAATAAAATAAGTATGCTTAATATCGTGCATATAAAACATATTAGAACGGGCAGAATCACAACAAACCGAAGTGATCTGAAATTCAGAGAAAATAAATTAAAAATTATTTTAATCATCTTGACCTGTAATAAATAAATATTTTTGCTTACTTCCAGTGCCCATTGGCTGAATGTCAGAGATTTAAATCTCCATCCGGATCCGGATCAATATGATTTATAGAATTTGTATTACTTTGTAATAGATTTGTTGATACATCGGTTGATGTCTCATTTTTAATCGCTCCGACATCGTTTCGTCTGGATTTCCCTGTTAGCCAAGAAAATACTTTGCAAATTCAAATTAATAAAACATTCAAACTAAAAATTTTGGGTGTTGGTTGTGGTGTGATGGCATAATAAAGTGCATATAAAATATGGAAAAATTATATAAAAAAAAAATTATAAATATTGTAAATGTGGCGTAATAATAATTTAATTTGATCGAGCTGAAATGCATATTTAAATATATCAATATTGAAGAGAAGAGAGTAGCATGCGGTATGGCATTATTTTAAAAAAATCCTGCAATATATCAAAAAACTAAACACAACGCTACTGAAGTACACGATTAAAACGGTTGGTAGGAGAACGAATATTGCTTATATTCGAAATTTCGAAGAAAACTACCGACGGTTGTGATGCAGATGGTTCGGCTAGTTGATGAAACGAGTGTGGTTTCACTAAACCTAAACATTTTGAATGTGATCGTTATGGTAGCAGAAGCTTGGGATAATGTAACAGCTAATACATTTATTTATTTAAAGAAATCTATTCTGTGATTTACATGTATGATTTCAGAATTTAATTTAAAGCAAAAATGTTAAAAAAATAAAATAAAGAAAATTAAAACACAGAAATATATAAATCAGAACTTGATTTAACAATTAAAAATTTAAAAAATAATTCTTAAGTATATTTTTGAACTTGTCCTTTGATAAATTACAGTCAAATAGGTCGTCGACGATGTTGAACGATTTAGACGATCTATTAATGGGGTTATTTTCTCCATAGTTTGTGGAATGGTGTTCAAGTGCTAAAAATTCATGGTTTCGAAATGTTCTGCTTCAAACATGCAGTCTAGTTAATTCTGAATTTAATGTAGAAGATGATACACTTCTCGCACAGCTATTCGGAAACATTAATGTCTAAAATTTGAACGAAGATGACATACCGATAGCACAATTAGTACAAGATAATGATGTACTACAGAAGCTTGCTGCTCCCGAAGAATGACATTAATCGAATTTTTGAATGACCGTATAACCGTTGAACTTCCAACTGATGATGACATTGTTAACGATATAATATTCGGTGAACTCAGTAGTGACGACGAAGATGTAGTTGAAGCAGGAAAAGAGGAAGCAATTTAAATACCATGGACCAAATATACCATGGACCATATAAAAATCGTTTTGTGGACACGCGATTTGTCAGATGGCTATTTAAAAAATGCAACTGGAAAAATTGATAAACAACTGAATAAAATGCTTCTAAATGAAAAAAGCACAAATCAGTTTCAGTTTCTAAAATTATGTGTTCTTATTAGTTTTTTAAATTTTAATTATAACCATATTTGAATTAACACGTACAGTACAAACAGATATGAATGCATGTCAAATAAATATTGTATTAATTGAAATTTAATATATTTTGTTAAATAAGTATTTGAAATGAATGAAAAAAATGCTCTGTCAAATAATGTAGAATTTCATCCCATCCGGATATACCGACATTCGTCTATAACGACGAACTATTTCCGGTCCCCTCGTGGTCGCTTATATATATATATATATATATATATATATATATATATATATATATATATATATATATATATATATATATATATATATATATATATATATATATGGCAACCCATTTTGGTATGAAGGAAATCTTGTCTCTTTTTTTACCGGGCTAGGACTCAATATATTCGTTTCTATTAGAAATGAGCTTACGCAAATTTTTAGGTCGATCGGACCACGTTTAGAGGTCGCCCAAATTGATTTTTTGCAAAAACATCACTAAAACGACCCTTAGTGACGTTTTTCTTCCCTTTCACTTCAGTTCGTTCAAGTAATTCCGGTTTAATATTTTCTAAGTATTTTTGAGTATGCCGAAGCCAATGAAATCACAAAAAAGGTGATTGGCGTAGTAGAGAATTAATTTTCGAACTGTTTCTTTCAAAAAAAAAATTTAAACTTGTGAGTTCCAGCTAATTTTTAAAATGGTATCTATCACGTTTGTTTAAATTTCACTATTTGTGGTTATATAGCAAATAATAACGAAAAAAATGAGAAATCGCACGTCAACATAATTAAAAAATTAACAATTTTAAAAGGTCGTTTTGCCGTGCATACATATCTTCAAGAACACATCAATTTTAGGGACTTGCACTTATTAAGCGTATCCTGTACGAAGGCTGAAATTTTGTATGAAATAGGATCAGTTTAGTTTAAACAATAACTATTATTTCAGAAGTTGAACCAGCAACATTTTATTCGAATAATAAAATAAGTGTCATAAAATATTAATTGATTTTTGATTTTGTTTTTATTTTGAAAATTTCATTAGTTTTTCAAGAAGCTTCTGAATGAGTTTTGATATATATCGGAATCTCAAAAAAAATATTAGCAGAAAATGTGAAAGTTTTTTACAAGATGGATGGAAATTCCTTGACATTGCTCATGGTCTTAATATTGAAAAAACAGAAGATCCGTCAAAGTTGTGGTTTCTCGAGCAACAACGAAATATTAATGCTTCTAACATTCGTTCATTACGATCAATAGATGATTCAATTCCACATTGGCGATTAATGATCCACAACCTTCAACAAGTTGATCTCAAGAAACAGATATAAACTTAATCATTTCGGACGCCAGCTCACTTACATTGTCTTCTAGCAGTGAATATCAAGCACCAGTAGAAAAGAAACTAAAGCATACAAAAAATTCCGCTTCATCTCACTCATCGCTACATATAAAAAACGTGATTGATAAGAATATAGTAGGTGCGTTGGATCGATCGAAAATAAGTAATTAAGGAGCTGCTTTTCTAATCGCCACTACTGCAAATGCATTAGAGCATGATTTAGAATCAATTGAAGTTTCCAAAGAGACCTTATCTCGCCATCGGCAACGGCTCAGTAAGGAAATCAGTGATAAAATATTTAAGTCCTTCAATTCTGATTCTATTCTAATCGTACATTGATATGGAAAAATGTTAGAATATTTAGCAGAGAAAACAATGATTGACCGACTGTGCGTTATAGTATCCGGTTATGGTAACAACGAATTGTTGCGAGTTCAAATGATTACACATGGAACAGGCATAGAGTAATGTAAAGTGGTTTATAAAATCATTGAAGACTGGAATATAACAGAAAATATCAAAGAATTGTGTTTTGATAAACGGCCAGCAACGTCGGTATGCTAAATGGAGCCTGCTGATTTCTTGAAAAAGATTTGGCAGAAATTTATTGTGGTTTGCTTGCAGACTTCATATGAATTAATTGTACCTGCAGTTTTTAATAGCTGTTAAAGGAACCATCAAGTGGGCCCGATATTCAGCTTTTTAAGATATTTAAAAGGGAGTGGAATTCTTTTAACCATACCCAAATAAGCTCCGGTTTAGCTGACGCAAATGTTCAGATTCTAATTTATCAAATCTTTTGTCGAGTTGTAGGAGGAATTTTATCGAATCTCATTTTCTGAAGCATCATTTATATTTATTACATCCAATACTAGCTCAGTGGTAGCTTCTATGATGAAATATAGATAAGCACCACCATTTTCAATACCAAGTATTACTGTTTCGACTTCTAATCCTAGTACCAGTGCTAAATTTAATCTTAGCTGGAAGTACACAAGGTGCCAAGGTAAAACCTAACAACTCACAGCTCCGTTCAAAACTTTTTCGCTAATGGTGTTTCAAATGATAATTTCAAAATAGCTTCTCTTCGCCTTTATGATATGACTTTTATTGAACTTCGTTTTGCCAATGAGTTTACTAAAATAGTGGGAATGGATGCTACACCAATTCGTCAAGCCGTTTGCAATGACGATATTACTTTTGATGAATTAGCCCAACCCAACTTACATCTTCGATTGGGCAGGCTTATAAACTTAAACAAAATTGGAATATTTATTTTGATGGATTGGATTCTAGTAACACTCGACTTTATATATAGATTAGAACAAATGGCACATAACGACGGATATCCAGAAGAAAACCTTTCTCATTCGTATTCTCCATTTATTTCGCTTCAAGCCTGCAGAAGATTGGCTTTGGATATATAAGAAAGAGAACTAAAACGTATTGGGACAATGGAGTAACTAAGAATTCATTGTCAGCGATACGAGCGCATTTGAGACCAAACGGGGCACGATCCAAGAAGGTTACACGAAATAAATAGGAGGCGTTCTACATTGAATTAAATTCAATATGGCTTTGGTGATATGAATCTAAATTCCCACCCACTTTGCAAGGCCTTTTCCAAAAAATTTGTTTATTTATACATTTGACAAAACCAAACATCAAATTTGGCCTAGCGCAAATATTTGTAGTAACTTTTCTACTATAAATTAACTTTTTAAACAGTAAACGATAAATTTTAATCTTCTTGACGGCTCAATCGCAATGTTATCATTTACCTCCAATATTCCTACCTGGAATGCAAATGGCCTTGCACAAGCATTTCAGAATAAGAAATATTTTTAAACATAAAACAAAGTTGATATATGCCTAATCTCAAAAAGTCATTTTACCAGAACCTCGTATGCTAAACTTCGTGTATATACACGCTTCAGCCTCTACATCCAGAAGAAAGAGCTAAAGGTAGGATAGCAAGGATTAAAAATAGAGGAAGCTACTGTATCTATTAAAACCAAAAATAACAAGAGCTATCTTATATCAGCAATCTACCGTCCACCCAGATATAACCCAAATTATAATTTTAACGCGAAAAACATATTCTGGGGATCAAATAGAACTACCCCCAAAGGAAGAGCGCTATTTGAAGCAGGCAGAACATTAAAATGTGTGTTTTACTCCAGTATAAAGCCAACTTATTGGCCTACTGGCCAATTCTTGAGCTTCTGCATTTCAATATATATCAAGAGGTATCTCCGCAAATTGCTTAGCAATAGACCATTCTCCAATTTTAATGACAATAAGCGACACACATGAAATGAACATTGAGCATTAGTGAACTGTGTCTTACGCCGGAGCAGAATGGCTGTGTGAAACAATCGCACAACTGTGGAAACTGCGCGACCAATTATTCATGCGAAGGAGTTGGACTACCAATTCTTGGGGGAGGCTGTCAATTTACCACTGCAACTACTGAATCGAACGGGAACAAGCACAGTGCCTAAGGAACTACCGTATGAATTATGACACGGCAAAAAAGCGAAAATCGATCATTAGCAGATTTTCGAATCAGAGGTGTTTATGCACAATCCAAAGAAAAAACGACAAAAGCTGGACCAATAGATAGTCAAGTGTGTGTTGGTCGGATTCGATAATCATTCTAAATCGTATCGAGTGTGGAATCCGGAAACGAGAAAATTGAGATATCTCGTGATGTGTTTTACTTCTGGACGAATTCATGACCGATTAGTCACTGGCAATTAGTCACACTGATAAGAAGACCGATGAAAACGCCAACGTGACAGACGATAAATCAGAGGTGAACGAAGCTGTGACCACGCCGGCGCAACCAATCAATGCATTGATTGATTGATTCTCAATTGCAATACGCGTTCTGGATAAGAGGATATCAGAATACGTTGCCATGTTTGCAATCAGCGAAGGACCAATGGGATGTCTACGTGTTTAATTGGTAGGAAATACCAAATCTTAGCTGTGTTTTCTTATTCGATATCCGGGGCGGGCTATTGAGTGCTGAAACGGAAATTATCTATCCGAAATTCCGCTACTACCCGTATTGTCGCTGTACCATTCCAACTAAAAATAAATTCAGCCATAAAACAAACTTTTAACGATCTGAAATATACCAATTGGCATTTATTTTGACATAACGTTAGCAACAAGAATTCATCTTGCTGCGTTTTCAATTTTTATTGTAAGATTAAGTTTCAAAGGCCATTCGAAACAAGGGCCTTTTCAAATTTCCCATTGAAATCGATAGCGGCGCCCGATAAATAGGTAGAGCAAAATATTTGTATATCGATTTTTAACTAAAAAGTGGAACGAAAAAAATTAGTTTGGAGTTAAATAAATTAATTATATGCAAAACTAGCGCGCTAAATATAAGCTCTAATGTTTTTTAATTTTTAGTTTTGGCACTTAGTTTCTTAGCACCAAACCAAATAATTTAATTTAATTTTAAATTTTACTATTTTTGGTTTTATAAATTTAAGGCTTAAGAGCGTTCTTTACTAAAGTAAGGGTAAGTTGTATAGGCTCGATTAGCATCTGTAGGAACACTTTCTTGTAGAGTTCTTTGATATTCAATAGGAAAACTCGTGCTAGTTTTTTCCTTTTCTTGAAATTTTCTTATAATATTTTGTTATTAGCTCGGAACATTCACCAATAATAGACTCCACATTTATTTCGCAATAATAAAGTTAAATCCATAATCTCGTGTGCTTGTGTTTAAATACTTTAATTTTATATTATAGAAAAAATTTAAATAAAAACAGATTACCCATAATTAAAAAAAAATCAAAACTAACTCAGAAAATTGGCGATAGAAAGCCAGGGATTGTTTGGTGTGCAAAAAGTATGAAAAATGGAACTATGCAAATAAAATAATATAAATTATAAATTTAATTTTGCGTCTCTAAACTCCGATAAAATTATTGGAAATCATATACGCAAAAGTGTTGCGTTAGTGAATCTCAAAAGTGTTACGTTTGCGTATCACTAACTATGGTACGTAAACGTTTCACCAAAATCGATACGTTAATGCAACGTTAAAAATGAACAATACGCGAACGTATACTTCGCTATTGAAAAAATCTTCGCTCATGGTTCGTAAACGATTTACTTTGTTTAGCGAGAAATGCCAGTGTACGTTGATGATGAGAAAATATTATTAACAATTGTTATGGAGTTTCAAGACCATTTTGGTGACTGGGAATGTAAATTGAAATTCTTAACTCAATTTGAAATTTTTTCTCGTTTACAGCATTTTCCTCCATTGTATTTATTGACGAGATAATTTACACACAATATGGTATAAAAATGATTTATTTACACGCACCATAGTTTTAGTGGTGTTTTGAAGAAATATGACAGTGGTTCGATTATAAGCTTCTCGTAAAATCTAAACGTAAGAAAAGTGTCCAAATACTAACGGTATGTATTCCTGATTCGCTAGGTAAGCGAACACCCTAACAACTGATATTATTTTAAATTGTATATATTCTTCTTTAACCGCAAATTCTAAGCACGGGACTTAGTTTAAACATTTCTTAGTTCACAATTTAAATAAATAGAATTTGTGTGCGAAACTATAAATAAATTATAAATACCGGCTGGTTGTCATGGATAAAATTATCGAACAAACGAGAAACTCGTCCATTTGATCGAAAATTCACAAACCAAATCGCGCAAGCACGTATCACATTCTTAAATAAATCGAGCAAAATAAAAATTTCTATATACAACTAAATCATTCCAAGCAAATTATAAGTTATTAAGTAAAAAAATTTATTTCATTTTTACATTACTGTTCTCTTTTCGTTTTGGAATTATTGCGATTATAGTTTACGAAAAGTTTGTCCGATCATCGATATTCAAATTTTTTTTTGTGGATTAAAAACAGTTTTATACTAGAAAAGATATTTTACCTCCGGAAAAACATAGACATCCCTCGTCATCACTATGCGATTTCTTGCCATTGTTTATTTCCCGATTTAATTCGTTAATACAACGCTGATAGTAGTCATAATCCTTTAAATACCATACGGGTGGCCATCGGTGCTCCCGCAAATAGTCCTGATTATCGGGGTGCAGTGCCTTCAAGCTTTTTGGTGATGCTTTACATATTACATTGTAATTCACGCATAAATATGACATGCACCATTCAGCTAATTGATGAGCATTATGTAACTGAAAATATATGGGCCAATTAAAAAAATCTATAATACTAGAACGATGATTACATGGAGGGCGTTTGTTTACTCACCTTAACCGCTTCTAATAAACGTAAACAGTGTTCTACGGCATCACTTGATTCATTTTGTGATATTCTAGTTAAATCTTCGATAACACGACATTCTACAAGATTTAATAGTCTAGGTAAACATAATCTATTTGCTAATTCTAATAAATTCAAACATTTATCAGCCGATATAGGAGGTATTTCGTCTGTATATAAAAAACACAATAGCTTATGGAATGTGTACTCGGTGACACCAGGAAAAACGATCTAACAAACACACCCCAAAAATAAAACTGTATGTTAATAAAACATTTGTGAGTTTATACGACACCAACTTACCAAATTTGTATGAGCCTCTTTAAAATCTCCATTTAGCATGGCACGCATAACATCGCATCGTGCGACGAGCATAGCACGATGTGCTTTCAATGTACCATCGTCTAGCTCGAATATAACATCGCCAAATAGTCCAGTATTTATGTATAATTTCTCTAAATTTTTCTTGATAAACTGTAAACAAATCGGTAATCAATCAAATGCATCATCGGGCAATACCGCACAAAATATTTATGATTATATGAATTTCATTACCGTTGAATGATGTATTGTTGAATCGTCATTCGATGTAATTTTATTATTTTGTGATGCTGATATTAAGCTAATTAATTGATGTAATTCCAAAAATTCGGCTGCCTGTCGAATTTCCTAAAATCATTGAAAAAATTTAAAGAATAAAATACGAATTTTATAAGTTTTTATGATATAAGTAAAACAATATATTTATATTAAAATACAAACAGAAATAATTCAAAACCCATACATAAAAATAAATCAATTAATAAAAATTAAAACATAATTTAGGAGGTTGAAAATTTTAAAATTATTGTTTTAGGTTACAGCTTTTCGTTTATTCAAAGTCAATCGAAAGGTTTATGTTCTTTTGTAACGCAATACCGATATTTTTTAAACTACAATAAAATTAATATCTTGGAAATTTTGCTAAACATGGGCCAGATGTTTAATGTCCCAAACACATTAGAGAAGTACAGCATTATCGATGACCAAGCCATTATGCAACCTATATGGGTCAATGTACAATAAGCTTGATGAAACTTAAGACGAAATCACTAGAAAAGCATATCACCATCAATAACGACAAATCAACGAGAGCACGAACCGTTCAAATATATCTTGCTAACCAAGAATGTCTCTTAAATCGTAGATACACACTCAAGAAGTTACCCCTGTCGACGTTGTAAATGTTGACGCAGACTCTCTCCAATTAATATTATTCTAGACTATGCGAGAACCTTATTTCATTACATCAATCACTGAGTTGAACAGATTAGTAAGAATCTCTCTACAAAAACTGTTAAACCGCAGAAATGTTGGCCCCGAAATAATTCATCCAAAAAATGTTCAACCGAAAATTCGTCCCAAAATGTAAATAAAGAAATCGAAATATTTCAAATTTACTTTATTAAGCTTAATCCGTTGTATTAGTTTAGAAATTAAATTGGTAAGTTCTTCATCAACCTTCTGTACAACGGACAAAGAAACAGTATCGCTCGTATCGTTCCTATTGATAGATCCATCAATTTTGAAACAGAATTTATTAGATCAACGCTTCCATGCTACGAATCGTTCTAGCAAAGTAAAAAAATTTTTGTACGAACTTTCATGTCACAAACCTATAAAGGAGTTTTGAATTCATATACAAAAGACGATTCTAATAAATTTACATTACCACGAATCGCTCTGAGTAAATGATGTTTTGTATGAAACGTGTTTTGGATGAATTGTAATTTGCTATTTTTGTATGAATTTTCGCATCACAAACCTTTTTTAAAAGACGATTTTCCAATTCTTATCAGAGTCAAATTATATACAATGAGTTTTGGGAATATATTTTTTTGGATGAATTGTTTTAGGAACAAAGTTTGTGTAGTTTATCAGTTTGGGTATGAGTTATATTTGTGTATACGCTACGTTCGGCTTTGGGAATACTTAAAAATATTTCAGTCAAATAACGGAAGGAATTTTGTTTAAAAAGCAGAAGGTATGCCAGTAAAATTTGATTTAAACCGAAATACCTTGTTCTGCATCCAAAAAACAAAAAAGAGCAGCTGCTGATTCAAATGTCACAGTTTTGACAGTTTGAAATGAAGCAAGAGGGTTTGTGTAAAGGTTCTCTACCCAAAAGGCAGAGATCGCCAGGAACCTGTAACTAGGCCTTTCAATGAGATGCTAAAAGAGAACGTAGTGATGGCTGTCGTTGACAGAGCCCACAAAGACGGATATAGATCTTCCAGCAACTGGAGGAAGGTAGAAGGTGTTATCCGCTACTTTCCTAAAAATTGTGGGGAAAAATCCTGGACCCGTTTCGGCTTGCCGGGACAGAGGCTGGCACTGGAATCGTTCCAAGTTGGCATCTGTGTCAACCAGCGATCGACAGAAAGACTGTAAAGAGCCTTGATGAAGTCTGGCCTGGAGATACACTAGAACTAATTACGAGAGAGGATATCAACTGGAGATTTAGAGCAAGAGCTTGGATCCCAGCGGAACCCAATGATCCAAAAGAATTTCTGGAAATGCTACAAACTAGCAATCCTGAATTGTCGAACGCCGACTGGAGAATGGTCAAGCTGAAGGAACCAACGGCCAATTGCAGGTCACCTATTACCATATTTGATAGAGTCGCTGGCTGCGCTGGCGCGAACTAATAGTTTAATTAGCTATGGTTTCAGCGCAGTCAGACTAAAGATTTATAAAAAAGATGAGGGTGACAATTTGAGGACGTCGATACCGGTAGAGGCCCTGGCTGACAACCTGAACATCATGAAAATGGGTGAAGAGGTAGAAACTATGGTGGAGGTTGAAGTAAAAAAGGAAAAATGTTGAGCACTGATACGAATGAACGAGGTGAGTTACTCCTCAATTTTATTCTTAGTACTAACCTATGTGTATGCAATATTGGCCGTAAACCAACGTTTACAAATACAAATCGAGAAGAAGTACTACACTTTTCTCAGATACCATTATTGATAGTTTAGTGAATTGGAAGGTGTCGAAGGATCATTTCTTTTCTAATCATTATTATCTTCATTGGAATTGGAGAAAAATCCACCAAAAAACCCATAGAAACAGAAGGAAAGCCGACTGGAATAATTTTAGATCTATTCTAAGTAACTCACTACTAGTACCAGTTCCACACCCTGCTGATTCAACACAAGGGTTTAATGTCATAGTGGGCAAGCAATCCAACGCTTTTAATAAGGCTATATTAGGCCCGTGTTCTTCTAGTAGACCTTGGGGTAAACCTCGACCACCGTGGTGATCGATAGCACTTTAAAACAGCCATAAAGCTGCTAAGAACTTCTGAGGCATCTAGACTGCGTAAAGTACTATCTCTAAGCCCCACCACTCTGAGGTTTCTCCAACAAAACGTGCGTCCTTGGCGCTACTACTGGAAACTCACTTTCCAGGTAGCTCCGAACCTGCGCCACAATGGCCTGGGACAACAAAGTCGTATGCATTGTAAGAAAGAAAAATCCTGTGGGCTATAAATTGGTTTAAGCCGTTTAAGTCGGCAGGAGTTGATGGCGTTATACCGGTGGATGTCCAACAAAAACTGGGCAGATCAAATGCTTAAACGCAGGGTCGTGACGGCCAGCTACTCACACAAGCCTCAATAGCCTCCAATAGCAGAGTCATATCGCAAGATGGGGTATTATCCCCACCTTTTTGGCACTTGGTCACAAATGACTTGTTATTAAACCTAGAAAGGTGCGGTTTTGTAAAATGGTTGCTTATGCGGATGATGTTGCAATTGGTGTCTTTGGTATATATCCTTACATCCTTATCCTCTTGACATTATCTTCAATAGGCCTAATAGTTGCGGTTTGAATGTGAACTGAGTTGGTCCTTTTCTCCAGGAAATACAAACTTCCTAGACCCCCTAGCTTAAATGGTGTTGGATTAACCTTCACTGATAAAGCGAAGTATTTGGGTCTCATCCTGGACAGCAAACTAAGCTGAATACCTAACATAAAGGGTGTCTCAGCAAGAGCGCCGGATTTAAATTTGGCGCCATTTTAGCGTACAAGGTTCAATTGGTGCAAGAAATCAAGCCAAGGGACCATGCGCAGCGCCGTGATTTTGCTGATTGGGTGTTGGAACATCATCAAATTAATGCGGATTTTTCGAAGAAAATTATTTTTTCAGATGAGCACATTTTCAACTCGACGAATACGTAAATAAGCAAAACTGTCGGATTTGGGGTGCTGAAAATCCCGTGTGATACTCAAACAAAGAATGCATGCACCGCGAGTAACTGTTTGGTGTGCATTTTGGGCTCGCGGAGTAATTGTGGCGTATTTCTTTGAAAATGCGGCTGGAAATGCAGTAACCGTTAATGGAGTGCGGTATCGCGAAATGTTAACGCAGAGTTGTGGCCCGAATTGGATGTATTTGATGTGGAGGAAATGTTTTTCCAACAAGACGGTGCGACCTGCCACACAGCACGTGAAACAATGGTGTTACTGCAGACTAAGTTTCAAGGCCGTGTCATTTCTCGATTTGACGATCAATATTAGCCACCAAGATCGTGCGATCTAACACCGATCGACTTTTTTCATTGGGACTATGTCAAGGAAAAGGTGTATGCGAATAAGCCTGAAACAGTTGAACATCTTAAAGAGGAAATACGGCGCGATATTGGTGAAATACAGCCACATTTATGCGAAAAAGTTATTCAAAGTTTCAACAAAAGAATAACCCTGTGCCAGAGGTTTCGTGGTGGCCATTTGCCTGGTGTTGTATTTCACGTTTAATCGGAACTAGTTTTCTTTATGTTTGCTTAATTCAAAAATAAATGTGTTTTTCTTTAAAATTAGATCTGGCGCTCTTGCTGAGACACCCTTTATTAGAAAGAGTAAAGAAAGCTACCATAGCTTTAGGGAGTATAGCTCCTGTAAAAATTCCATTGAAAAAGATGGGGTTTGAAGCCCCACATTGTACATTGGCTCTATATTGTTTCTACTATTAGGAACATTTTATTATCTGGGGTTACTGTTGGTGGCCAGCTTTAAATATTCTGACAAACCTAAAATCATTGATGAAAGTACAGGGAACAGCTGCCTTGTATAGTAGTGGGACTCTTAAAATTGTTGAGTGTACCATCTCGCCACCACCTTTTTATCAGAGCCTCAGGACTGAGATTCCCACCAGAGAGGACTGGTTGAGAAGCATTTCTGAATACTGAAGGTGTTAATTTTTTTACTGATGGAGTGGGATTTTCTGTGAATAATTAAATGAAAACCTCTCTTTTCGTTTCCCGGGCTACTACAGCGTTTTTCAAGTTGAACTATTCACGATAAGGAGAGTAGTTAACTGGTTGAGATATAATGTCATATCTGCAAGGGATATTTGCATTTTTACGGATAGTCAGGGTTCAATTAAGATACTCAAATTAAATTTCCTTACGCCGAAAGCAGCCCAGAATTGTCTCTCATATCTAAACAAGATGGAAGCTCCGTTCCATATCCACCTTATGTGGAGCATTTCAATATTACGGGAAATGCTAAACAAGCGGAAAAACTCGCCCGACGAGATATCACAAGCCTCATTTCACCAAGCAGAGCAGATGTTAATATACCGCTCGCTACGTGTAAATTACTGCTTCAAGAGGAAGCTAGAAGAACAACGAATGACGGTCTAATAGTACCAAAACTAGCCCGGTTAAGATCCAGACGGCTTGTATCGCTAGGGCGGCGGCATAGCACTCCTCACATGATTACTGTCGTAGTTACGTAGATGAAGAAGAGAAATTTGCTTTGCACCTGTCGCCGTCTAGCGCTTAGCAGACTAAAATTCCTAGGACCTCTTCTCCTAAATGACTTGACAGATCTCAATAAAATGGACGTCGAAGCTCAAGATGGTTCCATCAGTATCCAGTAGCACGGTTGACATTGTAATGTTTGACTGTGGAATATGTTCAATTGACTCCGAACGGTTATACTTTTAATATATCATTGACATTTTTAAAAGCCCGATGATACGAGCGATGATATTTTAACACGGCTGATGTTTTTAGGCAGCCAATGTTTTTTTTAATGTGGTTGATGATGTTATAACGCGTCCAATGATGCTTTTAGATGGCTGATGATATTTCATTTAGGCGATCGATGTTATTTTAAAGGTGGCCGACATTTTAAGACTGCCGATGATAAGTTACACTCCCAGCTCTTTCAAACTTCACCGCCACGTACGGCCCTACGTAGAACCACCATTGTACATTGCATAGCGGTTCATTTTCATCATCTATCGCCTCTATCGAGGTTCGAACTCGGTACCTCCCGATCCAAACGTCAAAGATTTAATCACTGTGCCGTTTGGTCGATATGATAAGTTGTCCATAATATTTTTAGGTAGTCGTTTGCCGACTACATTTTTCGTAGTAATTTTAAACATAAGTGATGACGCTCTTGGATGTTTTTGGTTCCCGATTAGATTTTTAGGCGACCGATGATAATTTTAGGCAACCTTTGATATTTTAAATGTAGCTGATGCTGTTTTTAGGTGGCATATGCAATTTTTATAGTGTCGATGATATTTTAAATGTGACCGAAGAAGATGTAAATGTAATAATTTTAAAGATAATTGAGGATGATTTTCGACCAGTGAAGAATTTTTAAGTAAGCGGATGACATAATGGTGTAACTAACGGCTGATGATATATTTATTTAAAGTTGAAACTGGTACTCGCCGTTGAATTATGCCCCCTGATTTCGTCTCTCAGTGATATTTTAAAAAAGGAATACTACCACTAAAAAAAAAATATATTTACAGAAGTAAAGTTAACATAATTTTTCGGTGCATTTGTGCCGCCAATTGAAGATAAATCATAAGACAGCTGTACCCTACATTTCCAAGATATTATTTTCACGCTTTTTTCTCGATTACCGATAAGTTTTACAAAAACACATTATAAACTCAAAGCATAAACAAACCTGTAACAATATGTTTGTTTGTGCTTTGAGACAGAGTTAAGGTTTTCAATTTAATTTATTTAATTTGTATGTCCAATAAATAGTAGAGCTTTTAATATCCAGCAAATACAAATAGCTAGAAAAAGTAGTTTTGATTTATTATGGTCTAGCCGCAACGATAAATACGGTTTTAAATTGTAATTAAATGAATTTATAAATAACAAGAACCACAATAATATAATTAAAATTAAGCAATTTTATATATTGGAGTGCGCATTAATAAAAAATTTATAGCGAAAGCTTTGTCAAGTCTTTTCTATTATTCTACATCTATATCATGGTCTAATACAGTCTAATGCATCATCAAATTCATAAACAGTCAATCTAATCAAAATTTTAATTAACTAATAAACTTTTATAACATATAACTAAAATTTTTAGGGTGTGCGTGGATATTCCTATATATAAGATTGGTTTATAGAGTATTCAAAACTTTCCCAATATTGTACCATTGATGACATTTTTCGGAGCCAGATCAAATCATTTAACAGATAATTCCAATCAATTAAAATACAACATATCGATTTCGTTCGCCTTGGATGTATAATTATGATCGCTACCAAAATTTAATAATTGATTTACGATTGAGTTCTGTTAACAGAAATCTTAATTACTAACTCAAGTATGTAGATGGAAATATCAAAAATATTTTTTATAAAAAATATTGGATTTGAACCAATTGCGATCACTCGATCGTTTAAATAAAGACTGACACAAATATATTATACAACGCCATCTGTTGCCAGGTTTGCATCGGTCAGTTCTAAGTTTTTATTTTTTTTTATATATATAGAGGAGAGTCGAAAGAGACATTGTAGAAAGGAAGGTTGCATAGTCAACACGTGTTTTTGTTTTGTGAAAGATTCATTGAATAAAGTTGTAATCAAAAGTTGTATTAGCTCGCATTATTTCCGAGAGCTCAGTTAACTATTATATAGTATGGTGTCTCCTGTCAGGAATGAACTCACGACCTAAATACACTACGTAAATCGTTTGCTGGATTTGTCCGATCATCCATTTGACCAACAACGAATTTTGCCAGATATAGTGAACTGTATACGTAGTACATTACGAGCATTAGCCGTCATGAAGTTACCAATTAATAAATGGGATGCGATCATCTAACCTAACTTTTGAGAAAACTGCCAAAGGCCTTAGACAATCAACGGGCAATGAGTCTTTTGTGTGAGGAGATACCGAAGATTACCGACATGGTGATTTTTTTCGATAGACGGGCATTGAATATTGCATCAGTACTTTCTCGAACCGACATAATACCAGCAGCCTAATACAACGAGATTCTTCAAATGAAGTGACAGCAGCAAATGCCAAATCTTCCGTAACCTTAGTATCATTCAGCGCTGGGACGTAGTGAAGAACCTCAAGTTGTGTTTCAACTGTTTAACTTCGTGTCACAATTATCGGAAGTGCCAAGCAGGTCTGTGAATTAGTTATCGTCAGAGACACAATACACTATTGTGTAATGGGCCATCGGGATCGGTGGATAGTGAGCGTCAACCACCTTATACGTCACAACCTGATAAAACTCAATTGGCGCATCAGTAAACTAGCCGCCCATGATATTTAGTAAGGAACAACAATGATCAGCTGGTCATACCCAATCGTTCATACTGCTAAAAGTGAAATTTGCAGAATACTTTGTAATCCCAAATGGCAGACGAGCTTCATTACGGCGTCGGTATTCAATAATCTGAATCTTTGCAAAAAGCGATGTGAATTATCAATCGAAGAAGTCCCTATTTCTCTAATCCTCTAATACATATACACGTGGCCAAACAAGTATTATTATGCGGTCTACGATTGACAATAACTTTGAATTACGTTTCAAAGATCATATTATGCATTCAATGACGTCGATTGATGTTGGATGTTGGAATCATTTAAGAAACTTGTAGCTTGCGGATCCAGAATTTGCGAACCCTGGACGAGTGGGCGTCCTTATCGATGCCTATATCTAAGGAAGGAATTGTCACTGGAAAGCACAATGAATCATGTGTGATACGTACCCAATCAGGGTTATTTTGTGTTTGGGCAACCCTCCCCAGCTTCCAATTATATCAAACAAGTGTGTCGGTGCCCAACTTCTGGGAACTCGGAGACAAAGCAATCAGATTCGATTCCCCTTCAGATCTCTGTGAACAAATTTTCAAGAACACATTCACTCGCAACGAGACGGGTCGGTGCATTGTTCAAATCCCATTTCGCCCGGACACACCGTCACTTGGAAACTCTCTTCAGCTGGCTTCTAAGGCAGTATCATCAATTAGAACGATGATTAGCCGGTAATTCCGAATACATCGCACACCTGTTCCAGGTGTTCCAAAGAATCCATTTCAATCATATTATATTCCACATCATGCGGTGACCGGGAAGTTTCGAGTAGTGTTCAACGCTTCGACTAAGACAAGCACCGGCATGTCACTGAACGACACAATATTGGGTGATTCAGATTGGTGCATCAGTGACCTACGGTATGGCATGCGGTTCATACAACGCAATTCGCACATTACGACAATGCGCAGTTGACAATCTTAGGATAATCGCTGACGCCAGCCGACCGAGTAGGAGTCATTGGGACCCGATTACCGATCATTTATATTACAAAACCAGAGTAGATGAAACAGATGCCTACTCTCATCATGCTTAGTGAGATAGCTAGACTATACGATTCTACGGAATATTGGCCCCAGTAATAGTAGCTGCAAGGATATTCAAACAAGTTTTATGGAAAGCGAACCTTGATTGCACCAAGCCGAAGATTACAACCTTTGTCGACGGCAAAATGCATTCCACATGTTGAACGATTTTCTACAATACAAAGACTGTTACATGCAACAGCTCTTATACTACGCGTTCGACTAGCTATGCGTAAATATTGAAGAACTTAAGAAGCTTTGTTTTTGCACACACGCGAGGTTCAAGGTAACATATACGTAACCAAAATTATTTCGTTAAATATCCTTCTAAAGTAGCTCCAAGCAGCAAACTGCTTGGACGCAATCCATTTTTGGATGACAATCGAATTTTGCGTGTCGGAGAGCGACTAACACGTAGGTCAGAACTGTTAGTGAGGCAAGAGATTCCGGTACTTGACAAACGAATGGTCGGTCCAGTTAAAATTCACAAGCAATTATTAAATGCGCACGCGAGGTGGTCGTTCGACAATGGAATGAATGCTATATCAATGCAAAAGCTTCAACAAAATGTATGGTACATGCCTGGCCGATTTATAATGAACCATGGTTACGAAATCAATAGCTATAGTGATCGTAGACCCTTTATCCAATTAGCCACGAGTATTCAAAGTGTACAGCTCTACTTTTGCAACAAGACATTCACGCCAAGGGGTTCTGCCGAGTTCAAAGGGTTCTGTGAAACGAATGACGAAACGAAGTTTCTTATGTCCACTTTATTTAAACACCGCCCCCTCTAAACGGCTAGCAAAATGTCGAAATGGAAGAGCGTTTTAATATTTAGCAAGGTGTGTAAGGCAGGCCAAGTCATCCCTCATTTGGCTCCATAGTAAAACTAGCACAAACCAAATCGAAAATCCGAACGGAAACCTACTTTAAAACGCAAAACACGATTTAAGCACGTATTTTAATTTTCGCGAGATATCAAACAATAATTCCATTTTAAAATGATATCCTTCTAAAAAATTTTGGGCTCCACTTGTTCCTGACAAAGCATTGGGTATTGGCATTTAAAGGTAGCAGAATCGAGAATCGGACCAAAACCGTATTTAGAAAGCAAAACATTATCTAGAGTCATGTAATTAAGGGCTGTTAAATTTTTGAATGGAGCAAATTAATATTAAGTTTTGCTTGTCAAGAACGAGTGAAGCCCAATAATTTTCGATATGCATCGGCATTATTTTATATACAACCGTGTCTTGCTCCATGGTGGTTTTATGTTATCCAAAATCTACTTAGTGTTTGATGAACGCGCAAATCCACGCTTTTGCTCGGCACTTTCTTAAATTTTCTAGACATTTCTATCTAATTCTTATTGGTTGCTCCGGTTTGCTTCAATATATTCTAAATTTATTAAAAGTTTGTGCTATGGTTTTTGGCTGTTGACTGAAGTATTTTCCATACCACGCGACTATCCCAGTACGAATAAATTATTATTTGGACATTTGGCGAATGAACGTGGATTTTATTAAACTTTAAAGTTGCAAAATTACTCGTTAATTTCTACCTATCTCAAATAATGTCAACGAGAGGAAACCAATTTTTATGCAAATGGTTTTGTGTTGTCGAGCTCTAATAGATCAACTATTCCATTTTCGTATTAATCCATTACTTCTAAGATTCTTAGGCAAATCGTGTAGCTTTAGGACTGTTTCCCCAAAGAAAGGTTTGCAAGCCACGGTGACACTGCGGCTCAATTAAGAATATTTTAAATTTAACATTTTATTTGATTAATGATTAGGAATAACACTGTCATTGCACACTAACCACTATTGATACGTTTTTGGAGAAATTCCCGGAGAAATAGTTTAGAGTTATCAACCAAGAGACATCAATTTTTTGGTGGAGATATTCGGTAAATCAATAGATTTACCACTGTCTCATCGTGCTCAAGCAACAAACGCTTGACTGAATTTAAAATTATGTTCATAAAAATACAGTTGAAAAATTCGTAAAACACCCGGGGGTTTAATGCGATGCTCATCAGATGACAAAATATAAATCCTTGTGCTTGGTGAATAACACCTGTTAGACAACCTGGATATACGTTCAGGACGTATTTATTTGTGAGAACGGTACGAGTTCCACTGTGCAGGGTTTGTTCGACGACGTATACTAGTCTACTCTTTGATTGTTCGTAATCTCAAGCTTTGCATTCTTTTGACCTCTTGGCCCCCCTTGATGGTTAAAAATCTACCTGGCTCGAAACTTTTTTTTATTATTATTTATGAGTCTGGTGTAATTATATTTTTTAATATTCTTAAATAATGTTTGCATATTGTTTTCTTTTAAAACTCGATGATAGTTATATAGAACACCGCTATTTCAAGTAACTGCTGCGGTTCGCCTTCCTTTAACATCTATGTTAACTTTCGATTTTTCATGTTGTTATATTTAGATTTGAGATGGTTGAATTTCGGGCAATTGTCTTATATGTGACTGTCTGTCTCTCTTACATTACATAAGTTAAGAGAGTTAAGTTAAGTTACAGTCCGTCGTTTCCTACGTTATTTTTGGTTGTGTAGCGTTATTAATGATCCGGTTGAAATTTCCTTTAGACCTTGTTGTTGTTTCATATTCCTCTCGCCATTTCTTTTGTATGTTGTTTTAGATCATTTTGTATATTTCTTCAATTGCGGTACGATTGTTGAAAATATTATTACCATATCCTTCCGTTACCAACTTCGCCAGCCTGTCTGCTTCTTCATTTTCCTTTTTTCCTACATATGCCGGAATCCATTGTAATGACTATTTGGAGATCTTAATTTTGGTTCGCTAGTTCCACTATTTTGTGTTCGTACTATTTATAATTCTCGTTTTGAGTAGTTTTTGATCTATTTTTGTTGTTGTAAATATTTTTAAATTTTTTGGTTGGATTGTGATTTTTTGTGACATTCACCCAATTTTTTTATTTATCGATTATTTGTTTAAATTTAACTAACGATGTGGGTCTATTATGGATTTTTTTTTATTTCGTAAAATTCGATTCGCCGCGAAAATTCCTATTAGAAAATTTGTTCCTTTCGTAAAATTCAAAAATCGTATAATCCGCTCTATTATGAACCGCTCTATTATGAATTTGACGAAAATCAAATGTCAAAATTCGACTGCTCTATACTTGACGAATTTCGTATTTACGAAAACAATAGAATATGGTATACGTATTATTTTTTTATTAAAATAAAATACTTCAAATCCTTTTCAAAATGTAAGTGTAATTTATTACAATTCATTTGAATTTTTTTGTATTGTGTTCTTGTAGGTCATTTATCAATGGTCGCCAATTTGTCATTTTAATTACGTTTATGGAAAAAAATGTTGGCATAGCCAAACATTTTTTAAATGCGCCTCAATATAAAGAGACTACCCAACATTTGTGGAGTGAAATTACAAGCCAATTAGATTCATTCGGTCTACCTGAAAAACATGTTGATCGTTGGAATTTAAGTTAAAACAACAGAAAATAGAAAATTTCATGGTCTTAAATTTTACGACCAAAAAAATTTCATAATAGGAATATTCGCGGCGGATCGAATTTTACGATTTCGTATTTTGCGAAATTGAATAAATATATTGTTTACTAGATGTTTACATATGTATTTTGTTGTCGCATATTCATTTTGTCAGGAGTATACCAACTCGTTAGCTTGGGCTATTACTACTTCTACCAGTGTTGTTCTAGTAAGTCCTAAACCAATTCTAATTCCTGCATTCAGAGTGGTTTTCATTACTTTAACCTTCGTTTTGTTGGTCCCTGTAACTGCTGAATAGTTGGTTTGCGACGTTATTAGTGCTTTATATATATTTAACAGATTATGTGGATGTGCAACTCCATTCCTGTAATTGGGTTTTTATTATTTTGTGTTGGTCATTCTATTTCAATTTAATAGAGATGCGATTCCCTAAAGTTTCGTTTTAACTAATTCCAATTTCGGGATTTATTTTGAAGTAAAATTTTGTTAATTGGTCTATAAAATTCTTTAAACAGTTATTCGCCAGTTTGTCAAATTCTTGATATTTTCTAGCTGCGACTAGAATACCAATACTTTTCTCTTGTATATTAATTAGTAGTGGGCTGAGAGAGCAACCTTGGGGAATTAGTTCTGGTCATTTGTCCTTGTTTTGTGTCAATTTTTTAGATATTTGTATATTCAAATTATTATTGTTTGGTCAACTTTTATTTATTTATATTATCGAATGCTTTTTGAATATCTGTTAGGAAGAGCAACAGTTTTTTCTTTTTTTGTTTTATTTTCGCCCACTTTTGTAATGAGGGTTACAAGATAGTCTCTAATGCGCCTTTTTCTCTGAATCCGTATGAGTGCTCGGGTAGAATTTTTTTTTAGTTTCAATTCGTTTTTTATTCATGATCTTTGTATTACTTTAATTTCTTTCATTTTATCTGGAACTAGACCTGTGGTGGACCACATTTTGTTTAAATGTTCTGTTATGGCCTTTAGAAGGCTTTCTGGTACAATTTTCAGTATTTGATTAGATAATTTATTGTTTCCTGGTGCTGTATTTTTATTCTTCACTATTTCTTTGTACTTGAATTCTCCTCCGTATGGCGCTGGATTTGATTTTGAATATGAAATTACTAGGATTTCCGTGGTTTCTAAAAAATTAATATTTAGAATTTTTATGGCGTTATCCCTGTTTTCGAGAATGTAAAATGCATTTTTTCTTTTGTTGTTTATAAGATTTGTTATATTGCACATGTTTATGCAATTTATGTCAACTTGTGTTCTTTCAGTTAATTCATGCCACGTTTTTCTTTTAAGTTTGTTAGCTTCTAGATTGACCTTAGCTTTCCGCGATTCAGTTCTATTTTCTGTTTTGAAGGAATAATGCCTGTTAACCTGTAGGTATTATTATTTATTATTGATATTATCATTTCTTCATATTCTTCGATGTTTTTGGTGTCATCTGGGTTTAGGCATCTCATGTATTCTATTATTTTGTTGTTGTTAGTTTTTCTTTATTCTCCGTTTTGCTTGTTTTATCTATATTTATTATAATTGGAAAATGATCCGGTAAATTATGTTTGTTATGCTCTTCCATTGTATCTTATTTACTAGATCTAGTTGTGGTGAGATTTTCTATTTGTTGTCCTAATTTATCTGGTTCGATTGGTTTGCTTGTAATTTTACTTTTTATACTGTGTATGTTTATTTGCACAAGTTTCATTTAATTTTTCGAATATTTGAGACCAGTTATCTGGTCTTGTGGATTATGGCTTAAAGTTCAACCTTTCGGTGTCTATACTATTTGTAGTTTCTTCAGGGATATCTTCAGTAGTTAATGAAATTCGAGTAGTTCTGAATAATGACTTAAATTGATCAAAAACTTTTGATACTTCATTTTTGTTCTGCAATTTGTTTTTCTAGGCATGTTGGTGTTCTGGACGTAGAAAGCAACATTCCGACTTAATTGTTTTGTCCTTATTCTCCTATTAATTATAATAGCGCATGTTTGCAGTTCACATTTTTTGTTTCCTTTTACATTATGTACGTTTGCACAGTTCCCATGGAACGGTATGGCCTTAATTTAAATATTGTTTGCAGAATAGTGGCAATGTTATATAATATATCACTCTTTAGTTAACTCCGTATATTTTTATTGTATCTGGCTTGAACACAATTGGCTCTAAATGTTAGTTTGACTGATTCTGTGATTTGCGTATTTTTATGAAATTGAATGAATATTATATCTTAAAAGTCGTCTGCTTCCGTTATTCTTACTTCACTGGTATTGTTTTGTACAATATCCTTGCTGGAATTATGATATTTCTTGCGTTGTATCCTTCTTCTTTTAAGTAATCACATTCCACCAGTTTATTAGCACTTGAAATATTTTTATAAATTATGATGTATCTGGATTTTTTAATTGTTTGGGTTATCTTATCAAAGTCCCCTAAATTGATTTATTTTGTAACCTGTTGTCATTATTTTTTTTATTATTTAACTGTGCACTTTTATTATTTCCTACTTATTGTCTTTTTCTAACCGTATCACTTCACTTCACTGTTATTTTTGTTTATAATTTGATTGTTGTTTGTTTTCTTTTGAATGAATGCTTGTTTTACTTTGCATGTTCCGCTTTTTCAGATAACGTCTTAGGTTTTTTTTTCATTCACATGATGCAGTTCTATTTAACTGACCAATTGGTTACGCTTCTGAACAATCAGACAGATATATGCCAGAGCGATACTTTCACTGTTATTGCTATTATTAGTATGCCTTTAATGTGAACTGGCATTAAAATTGCCTTTAATTATGATTTGGTGGTTTTGAAACCTTCATGGATAATTGTAGTTTATTCCCTTATAATATAGTTTATTCCCTTATATATTTATAGTATCAATGACTCCTTAATATCAATTGTTCCCTTTTGTAAGTAATGATAATCCCATAAAGGAGAAAATTATGTACATTGCATTTGGTTTTGAGACCTTATAAAAGAGGTATGCTGCTTGAACCTTGTACAGCTTCCCTACCCAGACCGAATACCTTATCTGAAAATATCTTTTTTGATTAAATTAAATTTCACCGTAATTATTTTAACTAGTTAGTCAAAATTCCAACACTACCAAATTTGAATAATTTAAATATACGTGTAAATAGATTCCACCAATAAAATCGTCAAATGAAAAATATTTATAAACTTTTTAAACATATTTTATCGCTATATCTGATATGTTTAAAAGTGTGTCTCGAACCAAGGACGAAAAACTTTGGCAAATAGACTAAATCTTTGAAAGCACGTGCGATAAAGAACTTCTATTTTAAAATCATTTATCAAAACTTCAATCTAACATTAACATCGAATATTATAAAATTATGTTCATGATAATGTGCAGCCCGACATTTAATGCTGAAAAACATTATAAAGCGACTTGTGTAGAATTAGCCCTTCAATATAAAATTTTATTGCCAAGATGTCCTAAGTTCATCATAGGGGTCAAACACGTCTCATTTAAGCATTTCTTGCCAAACTCGTCATGCGTTTTGTTCATTGTGTTTATTCTTTGTTACAAGAAGTCACTAGGTACATCCGATTTCTGAAGATTAATTTTATATATTAAAGACTAAACCTTATTTTGCAGTTTATAATATTTTCAGATATTTTAAGTGAAAGATCCCGTAGAATTATCTTTAAACGCAATATATAGGATAATAATTTTAGTTCCATTCTTCACCGCAAGAGCTCGTTGATGTAGTACAGATCACTAACACATCATACAATTATGTAAAACGGTGTTGAATAAAAGTGTAAAATTCCCGATTGGAGATAAAGCTCAAAGTTGAGTTGCCCTAGAAAATCTTTATAAATTAATTAAATAAAATTCGTCGTTTAGTAAATTGCAAATTTGTATGCGAAAATAAAAAATATTAAGACTGCCTATTGAGATAAACGTCTAGTAACATTTGTGCGAATAAAGAAAAATCAGTGTTCGAATTCATAAACCAATCTTATTATACAAACTCACACACTACATTGAATTTAAAATAAGAATAGGAATCGACAAAGTTAAATTAAAAAACAAAATCACTAATAAAAACTAACATAAATATTGTATCAATCAAACACAACTAAACTAAATTAATTAATTTAAAAATAACCCAACAAAACTTAATTATAAACTAAATAATTTAAATAAAAATTTAACCAAACTCAAAAAAATTGATTTGCTATTATATTCTAATTTTTTATATGAACAACAAATTTTGTTTTGTTCTTAAAACTTTTTTTAAATCAATTTGTAAGTTGTAGAATTTATTTACCAGTAAAACTCCTATTGAAGCAGTCTGCAGAAAACAGGCGTAAATTAAAGAAATTTTTGGAGGAAAAATTGATTTTTTGTTACAAAAAAAAAATATTTAAATTAATTGTTTTAAAATTTTATCGAAATCGTGTATCTGTGGTTGTATGTACTTTGTGACAAAATAGATAAAAATATAAATTAATTAATAAATAAAACACTTATATTTACAAATAATCCAATTAACAAATTTGAAAACATAAAAAATTATAGGAATTAAAATAATAATAATAATAATAAAAATAATTGAAACATTTTATGAGATAAAAGTGAAATGAAATGGGGCAGAAATGGCATTTTCTTGGTGAAATTTTCAATTAAAATTCAATGAACAAACGACTAAACGTTAATATTATTTTGAGTATTGAAATGATTGAATGAATAATATTGATAGATGATCATCATTACTAAAATACGATCTAGAAACTAATCAATTAATTCACTATTTCAAAATTTGGCAAACAAAATGCAATTCTAATTAAATAACAAAGAAATTCGAACTAAACAAAAACAAACAATAAACGTAATAAATGTTAAGAACAGAGAAGACTCTCATTTTGGATGAACAGTTCTATATCATCACAGAATATATGTAGTTGATAAAAAAGAGGCACCAGAATAATAATTCATCATTATCCCTAGAAAAATTCGTTTTCCGCTCAATCTTTTTTCGGTTTATTGATTTTCGGCAAATTGTCGTGTTTGATTATTTAGGAACAGCTATCTCCATAAGTCGATTCCATTTGTCATCAAATGGAAAAAAGGATGAATGTAAATAGTGGCCGGAGAACTAGAAGCCGGATGGATATTCCTTATTTCGAAAATAGAGTAAAATGAGTTCAATGTTATACTCAGGCCCAGAAAATTAAATTAAGCAGGCATGATCTGGTAATATGTATGCCCTTTAAAATAATTCAGATCAAATTATATGAATTCTTTCTAAAGCAAGAATACGACTATGGCGTGTCTCTAAACTCAGAAATCCTACCATCGCCTTTCTTTCAGGATTTATTTCCAGAAGTAACATCGAGGATCTGAATCATCACTTTTAAAATAAAATTCATTAAATACAGTTGAGTTTGAGAACTATGATTTACATGCTGTTAAATTCCGAAAATCAAAATTTTATAGAAAACCAAAGCTCGTATATAAGAGAAACACCGACTTTGGGTTGATGTTCAATGATGCAACTTTTCAGTCACAAGGCCAATCAGATCTCATATCACATGTTTATTTTTAATTACTGAATATTATATACTGTTTCGATAAAAAACTTTGCGACCAAGGCTTGAGTCCGATTTCCAGAGGATTATGTATCGATCGAAAATACTAGAGGGTGTCAAATACTGACAAAATGTTGTTAGTTAACAAACTAATCAGCAGAGTCGATTTTAAATTAACTGGAGACATTCTTCACCTCTTTTAGAATCAAAACCTGAAAGATTCATGAAAATCACGTGACTAGCGAGTATTGTCTACACCGGGGCTTACTCTGAAACGTGTCAGATCTTTTTCTTGTACCTAATTAACTGCTGATACGTGGAACAAGGTAATAGTTAATGCACCTGAAGTATTCCCAGCTCGTTCCCGGTTCTCTATCCTACTAATACGCTGATCGTGTTCAAATTAAGGACTTGCGGCTCTAGGCCCGTTCTTATGGCCCAGAAAAATAATTCATCAACAATATCAAGCAAATATTGTGTGGAGTATGACAGTATATCCACTTGATTTCTGTAGCCTCACAATGAGGCGGCCAAAACCCTTTATGGAATGTAGCATCGGTAGACGATAAGTCTTTCTTTTGAGATTTTCCCCAATTCAAATTTGTAAGTACTCTATTACTAGTATAATATCAACTTTCTTAGTATATGTCCTTCCTCAATATGGGTGGTAAAGAATTGTATACGGATATCTAGCTTTATCTAGCAAAATTATTATATCTTCGAAACATCCAATGTTTGGAACGAACAGTAAATCTGTATTAAAAGTACTTTTTACACGTGCAAAATTTAGGTTATTAAAGAAGTAAATATCAAGTCATTCAACTCAATCTGGTCGGAAACGATGGATAAACAAGAAAATACTGACCAACTGCAATTTTGATTAATGTATACTGCGCAGAAATTAGGCAACTCTAAACTCTGCATTTGAAATCTCACGACAAGAAGAGTTTGCAATTTTTTTGAAAGTATGCATCGCATTGAACTGCTCTAACTATTTAAAAACAGAATAAACGAGATTTTTATATAAAATTTAATAAGATTCATTTCTAAAACAATATTTCGTGAAAAAGTATTTTCGAATTGGTGGATTTTACGAACAACCAATAACCTCTATGAGATTTTTTACGAGTTTAGAGTTAGTATACAGAGAAAAAAAAATTTAAATGGCATCGCTCAATGAGACTAGAAAGAATAGCAGGATAATTCGTTGTAGCCGTTTCGAAAAATTACTATAATATCGACATCATCATCAACGGATAGTACTATCGTTGTAAAATATTTGACGGCGTGCGTCCACATATTTAGCCGAGTTTTAATTTGGCACATGGAAGCGAAACCTAATAGGAAAGTGCTACGTAGACATTTAAAAACATTTAAAATTAACGTTAGACATTACGTTTAAGAGGAAATATCACGATTTATGGTACATGATGTGACTGGATAGATTTTAATAATTTTAAAAGTTGATAGTGACACGCTTTGAAATGTCGTATGTTTAAATTGTCACTTTGGCGAGTGGTTTCACTACATCACTTTGTCCTTTAGCGTTTCACTGTTCATCAAGTCTCACCCACGGACCTCGGAAAGTATTGACACATAAAATGTCGAAAATAATCGAACAGAAAAATTCGATTTCTTTTCGTCGAATTTATGATCGTATTTCGAAGTCGCTATATTATTAATCATAGTAATTCGTTGTTTACCGTAGAGGATCGGGGTTGCTTCCTCCAAAACAACGCTTTTGAGATTCATTCCTAACCGTCATGCTAAAATAAAGAAATTCCCAAAGCTGTTAAGCATTGGTTTGCTTGTGCTAGAATGACAGAAAAAGGATTTTAAAAATTTGTAAATTGCAATTCGGTTAAATATATATGCTTGACGTTTTATTTTGTCATAATTTTTTAAACTAATTAAAATTTTGAGATGTAAACGCGTTATTGAACTATCTGTAGAAAGAAAGCTGAGAATGAAATGTGAATCAAATTTTGTAAATGCCGATACTAAATATACATACAGGAAACGGTTAGATGGTTGATAAAATCTTAAAATTTTGGTTTGTTGAATCGGTTTGTTGAATCAGCGCAAAGGAAAAAACTAAGAGTTACGAATCATTCCGATAGAAGCCGAATTTATTTGTGATCGTATGCCCGATATTTGTGAGTATACTCTCCTGAAGTTATCTAGTAAAACAATTTTCTTATGATTCTTGAAGTCTGCGAAACTTGCACGAAAACTATCGCGAAAACCGAATTTAAAAGTAACGGAGCGTTTCTCCACTAATTATAACAAAAGACCTTTCTTCGAAATATAAATTCAAGTATAAAATCATATTCCACCCGAGAAAATAAAATTATTCTGACAAAGTTTAAACGTGATTATTTTTTATTTAAAACTGTAGATCATGTCGGAAGATGGGAACATAGGTCTATAAAAAAATCAAAATAGCGTACATTTTCACAAATTCATAAGGAAGATGTATTAAAAAACGTACACAAAAAGCCCGCCAAAATTTAGTCATTGTTTATGTGAATCTAAATAATAATTCTAGCGAATTGATTGGTAATAGAGTGATCGATTGTTTCGATTTTTATTGTTACTGTGCGTTCTCATCTAATATTGCTTTGCAATTATTTGCAATCGATCTCTTTTATAGTTCATACGAGTATTCAAAATAATTCCGTATCGGTATATACATTTTATATGGGTGTGTAACGAAATCCAGGTTTTCAAAATCCTGGTTTTCAAAATCCCGGTTTTGTATAAAAACCCCGATTTTTAGGAAATCCCGCATTGAATTTTTTAAATTTGACATGTGGGAAAATGGGACTTTTAAATGATTTTTTGAGAAAATTCAAAAATGAGTTTGCGATAAAGTTCTCGAAAATGGCTAATAGGGATGGAATTTGGCCATGTCTTAACAGATTTTGTTGAAATTCGATACGTGCGATGAAAATGGGATTCTAAAATGATTTTTTGATAAAGTTCTAAAATATGGCCATTTTTTAACCGATTTAAAATGAAATTTAGTGAAATAGTTTTTCTGGGATCGATATAAAATATTGCATTTCAAAATATTGCATTAACAAAATATTGCTTTTTTTTTATTAATCTTGTAGTTGCAATTACAAAATCTTGCAAGTACAAAATCTTGCAATTACAAAATCTTGCATAACAAAATGGTGCAATTATTTTTCTTTTTAGTAGGTGTCATCAATAGATTCTATATAAACCGCTCCTACGTGCGGCACGCAGTGCAACATGTTTGCTCGGCACCTATGTCCCCCGAAATTTAAATCTAAAGCTCCTCAGGAGCGGGGGAGGGGGTCAACGCAGCTAGCTCCCGCATGCCCGTGAGAGTTATCGAAGCCGTCGGCCTCTACAATTTTTGCTTTTCAAAATATTGCATTAACAAAATATTGCTTTAAATATAATATAATATAACATTTTAAAATATTAAAGTCGAAATTCGACCATAAATTTAATTAAAAGAAAGGCGATGTTTTTTCTGTCGACTATATTTTTTGCGATTAAATATTTTTCGGCATTTTTATTTTAGATCAATAATTTTTCGATATTTTATCATTCGATAATTTTGTTTCGATGTTTTCGGAAACGGTCAAGTGACCCTAACCCCTCTTTGACACTTTCAGCCCTGCGACACATACGGCACTTCGGCTACATTAGGCCCTTCGATCTTTGTCACATTCGGCTCTTGAAAACATTCGGCCTTTTGAAATTCGGTCCTTAGTACACATTCCCTGCTAGTCTAACTAGGGAGCAAAGCGACGGGAGCGCAGCGACCCGGCTGATATTACCCAATCCTATACATCCGCTTCTATCGATTTTTCAGTTCCTCTAAACTGAAATTTTTTTTGTAACTAGGGAGCGAAGCAACGGGAATGCAGCGGCCAGGCTGATATTACCCGATCCTATACTCGCGCTCCTATCGATTTTTCAATTACTATAAAATAAAATAAAAACTAAGTACGGAAAGAATCGATGGAAGGTTTTTAAATTCCTATAAACTAAAGTTTTTTTCTAATTAGGGAAATAAAATACGGAAGCGCCGCAACCCGACTTATATATCCCGATTTTTTACTTTCTTACTGTCTACGGGTTTTACTGTTTTAGTTTTGTTATAGTCGTTTTTATTTTTCAAGAAATTGGAATTGCAATTTCAATTTTCAAAAACCATCAAAAACTAAGAATTCGACTAATTCTAGAGCAGGTGTCCATATATGACATTTTTGTTGTAATTCGACAAAAAAATGGGAGTTCCTCCGAGTCCGATAAAATCTCCCGCCTCTGACTTCGCAGCTTTGGCTTTATCTTGTAAATTTTTATGCAAAATATCTTATTTTTATGTTAAAATATTATTAGTCTATGTTAAAATATCTTATTTTTATGTTAAAATCTAAAGAAAAGAAAAAAAAATCGGGATTTTGAAAACCGAGATTTTAAAAACCTGGACTTTGAAAACCGGGATTTCGTAGTAGACCCATTTTATAGCGAATTGCAATCAAAAGTAGTCGGGCATACAACTTTTTACTTTGCAAATTTTGCATTTACAAAATGAAATCCAAAATTTCCCAAAATTATAAACGGAAATTTTCAAGCCTGCAATAAACACAGCAACTTGTTTATGTTTTGAAAACAAAGTTTATTATGTAATGTCAAAATGATTAGCCGCAGATCGATTTTAATAATAATCATCTTCTTTTTCAATTATTGTTTGTTGTTTAATATAAGAAATTGTTTTAATTGGTTTAAATTGTTGCTCCCAGAATATAATGAATAGTATTAATAGCAAAGCTTCTCGCGTAGTTGCTTTCCTTTGTAGAGCTTAGTTTTGCTGCCGTTATTTGGAAACTGTATTGTGGCTATTAACAAAAAATCTTTTGTAAATTAGTTTTATTTATGTTGTTATTCAGAGATTTGTTTTAGAAAATGTCAAAATTATTCACATACAAATTAAAATAATACACAAATACCATTACAAGATACAAAAATTTCCCTTTGCAATATTGCAAATATGAATATTTGCAATCATGTTAACCGGAAATGCCGGATTCAATTTTTGTTTAAATCAATCAGAAAAACTAAAACCAAATTAGATTTTCATTTAAATTTTTTAAATCTACTAGGAGCACTTCCTGGGCCCCTATTTCTGAATACGATACGTATTGTGTCATGTTACGAAAGTTCATACACGATACGAATTTAAATTGGTATTTCTGAATACGTAATCGTACGTAAATGTTTGGTGTGTGTCCTTGCTATAAGGGAAATTTATTTTAAATGGTTCTACCTTTAATAAAATTTTACAACTTGATTGATAGTGAAATAAAATTTTAAATTTTGTGTAAATAAATTGTTTTGTATTTTTGTGTGGCCGACTAAATTGTTAGGATTGACAATTAAAATTCAACCACCGAATAATTTCTTGTGGTGTGATAGTGGCCCATTATGCGGCTTGCAACTCCAACCTCTTAAGTTCTATTATGACCACGGGTTTTTTAACAGTGCTCTTGACCCTATTTTACAGTCGGTCTGTAGTACGTGCTAAGTACATATTGCCTACAAGTAATTCATATATGTATTTATACTCTCATATAAATTGACGTAAACAAATTATACGGCCATGTTTAAGTTTTACAATAAAAGGTTTTCTTTAAATTAAAATAATGTCTTTTTTATTTAGCACTCAAATTTTCTCTGGAGTCGTTAACTAAATATTCATCGTACAAAAATTAGTTCATGAACGTATAAAAATTGTTCGAATTCGTATTGTCAGATAAGGGAAATTTGTGAACGTATCGAGTAGGTACGAATTCGTATTTAAAAATACCAATCAAACGAATTCGTACAATTTTTGTTCGTATTCGTATTTAGAAATATGGACCCGACGTCTATATGGAATAAAAGTTTAGGTATTGTTTTAATACTAATAATCTATCTGGCAGAATCTAAAAGCGCTTAGGTTGCCATTTTTCGACAAAACGACATATATTGACATTTCTTCATGTCGAATTTTTGTCAAAACAGGTCAACATTTTTCATTGAAGCAAAGTGCTGCCGAAACAAATCATTTACTCGTGGGAGTTTTGTGGCAAACATGACCCATCAAATAAAACATGCAAAGAGTGGTTTGAACGATTCAAAGTTGGAGATTTCGACGTAATAGACAACGAACGTAAAGGCGGACCAAAACATTTGAAGATGAGGAATTGGAAGCATTACTGAATAAGTCAGACCAAAAACAATTACCAGAACAGTTGAATGTCGCCTAACAATGTAGTTAGCAAAGTCGAAAGAGGATTTTGCATCGCATCATCAGATGAACCAAGGTCATCGAAGCCAAAATCAAATATCCTGTTCGAAGGCCATGGCTAACTAGAGTTGAAGCTTTGCTGGACAAGTTTATAGGGGAGGGTCGAAAGAGGGTTTTCATGTACTGGGGATAGTTTTATTTTAAATTCTATTCACACAATTTTGTACCAGGTATCGAGTGCGTCGAGGTATAATTTTTACAAAAATCATTTAGAGGGTCGTCGGACGGAGCCCGGGTCTCTCTTCTTGAATGCTGCTCAATCGATTTTATAAAAATTGGTTTTCCTAGTGTCACGAATCGATTTCGGTGGATCAAGTTTTAGGCTGTGAAAACTAAAACTGATTTTATAATGCGCATGCATCTACGTGAGACAACCGAGAATGAAGTTTCGATCTGGTAAAGTACCAGTTTGGGAAGATGGTTCTTGAAAGTAATAGAAATATGTAGAATTGTTTAACGTTTTATTTGTTTTGTGTTCAAAAATAAAAAACTAAATAGTATTTGCCTCGACATTTACTATGCCTAATAGTCTTAATTTGAGATTTGGTGCTCCGTGGATTCAATTTTAAGTGTAATTTTGCCTTACTATAGTTTATTCTTCGGGTTGAAGGGCCTTTTATTGTGTTTAGCAGATAAATGCACTTAACTACTAAGACGTTCGAGATGGTTTTAAGGCCGTCTTTACACAATACTTTACTTCGATGAAACTGTTTCCATTTTCAAATGCAGTGCACAGAATACTGGCTTAATTGGCCTTTGATCGGTTAATAAAGATACTTCATATTTTCTGTTCAGTAGTTATAGAGAGCCTCCTCTATACGAAAATCCAAACCAAACAAAAATAAACTAAAAACTATACCATTCCACGTATCATTTTAAAATCAAAAACAATTTTCTAGAGTACATTATGAACGACTAAAAATAAAGGAAAACCCATGATTTCGTGAAAATGAAGTAAAAAAAAAATCAAACAGAAAATCCAATTAACATTTTGTGAACAAATGAACTTTTTTCTGAATTTTCCAATTTTTTTTTGTAAATACCGAATTTTTATATAATTTGACTTTGATGAAAAGGATGAAGTACACATATAAAATTTTTATTATGTAATATTATTATTATATAGTTTTTTAGTTTATAAAAAAATATAGGAACGTAAAAAAATGAAATAATGGATTAGATAAAAAAAATTAAAGAAAGAACCCAGAGAAATGCAAGTTAAATAAAAAATACGATTTTATACAAAAAGCTATTTGTGATCCAAAACTAAAAAAAAATATTAATTGAATTTTAATTAGATTTAAAATACACACACATACGATAGTACCGCCCCGTCTAGATTACATATTAGCCTAATTACTTTTTCTAGTTTGGATCACAAATCACTTACTCGTAATAATAAAATTATTAAAACAAATCGAACAAAAGAAAAAAGAAAATAAGATAAAAAACATCATGCCTTAAGATTTATCGTTATACAAGTTAATAGCAAAATTTAATAACACCACCCTCCCAATTTGGATACGTACCTGTAAATTTAAACATTCCTTATCTATTGTGCCCGTATAAATAAATTTAATACATTGCTGCATCGCCAGCGGTGTTATAACTTTTGTTAATGTAACAATTGTCTGAGTATGCACTATACCACTCGTACGAGTATTATTGTCAATCTAAATAACAAACAAATCAAATTATAATACAAAATTAAATTAGAAACAAAAACATAAAATTAAAATTTACTTGAATCACTCGAATACTCTGGAATACAGGATGATGCAATTCGCGAAATGATTCGGATGATTTTTTAGTTTCGAGTGTCGGTAACGCTTGATAACTAGAACGACGTTTTAATTGCTCCCACATTCTGCCAAAATATAAGCGGTATCAATATCACCGTTTTATTCTGGAATTTGTTTTTTTTTTGCGAATAAAATACATACCGATTGGGAGTTGGTTTGATTTGATCACATCGGCTAATAAGTAATTCGGTATCTTCATTAAAATCTGCAATATGTGTATCACCAAATGTTGAACTAACCTGTATATAGTTTTTTTGTTGTTATATAATGTGAACTCATGTACGATGAGATATATAATTAGTAGTTTGTCTTACCATACTCGATTCACTACTACTCCGTGCTCCCATATCGGATAAGTCTAATGTTAAAAGTCTATGAAAAACTGGCGAACCAGCGGCCAACATAAATCTATGAACAGAAAAGCGTATTGTACCAACCGCTAGCACCAAATCTGTATAACAATGTGCGTTATACATATTAAGCATATCTTTGCTATGTGTTCCCGTGATTACGGTGACCTCTGGAGGCGGTGGTTTTGGTGGCCTAAATGGTGCCTAGAAAAATATAATAAAATATTGTGGATCTTATTTTTTTATTGTACAGTTGTTTGGCATACCTGTAACAACGGCCTCTGTACCCTTTTCAAATTCGTCATCCAAAATCGTTGTTGCCGCCTGGCAATTAGGGCCGATCGAATGGCGTTCTCAAATACCTCGTTCACACCAAAATATGTAAACACACTGGTTTCATAGTAGGCGACACCCAATTCCTTTGCAACAATTCGTGCCTCATCCGGCATAACAATATCACATTTTCGCGCAGCCCGTACAAATGGGCTACGATCTCCGACATACGATAAATACGTTTCATCGCGATACATGTACCGCAAATCATTTTTGCATCCGACCAATATGACCGGCGTCTGTGGACAAAATCGTCGTATTTCCGGATACCACATCGCCCGACAATTTCGTAGTGACACCGGATTTGCAATTGAAAAACATAACAGGACTACATCGGATCGGCCGTATGCGAAACGCCGATCCTTTTCATGATCGCCAAATGTATCCCACAGCCGTAGGGAAACATTTACACCGTCAATCACCTCCCACGATCGTTCCAAGACATCTTTATAAATTCGATATTGATCAATTGCCCAGACAGTTGGGACATGGGTTGACAGTAATTGTGATAGGGAGACATGTTTGTTGCATGCACGTGCACATATTAAACGAGTTTTACCAACAGCTGTATCGCCGACAAGGACACATTTTACCAATTCCTGGTGTGGCTGCTCGTTGTCCATAATCCCATGCCAGTTTTACTGTAAATAAAAGTAAATAAAAAAAATCTAAATAAATATCGTAGATAAACATTGTAACACAACATAAAAATGATTAGAATACCGCGCGCGATTTGTGTAAATACAACATGCATAAAATTAGGTTACCGTTGATTTCGTAATCTGATCTTGAAAATTTCAAGAACAATCAAAAGCTTTGTTCGGGTATTGCTTGATTTTTTATGGGTTACTTATGGCCAATAAATGTAAATGACAATGGATTTCCCACTTTTGATCAAATACAAATAATATTAGGTTTTAACTTTTTGATAAGACGACGCAAGTTGGGTTTCTTCACGTTTTCGTTTACAATTACACTCATAATTTTTGTAAACTTTTCCAATATGTGCTTTATCTGCATGTGCAGAAAGCCACATTAAGCAACATATTCCCAATTTCTTCCGAGATTGAAATTATCAGTATGGATTAAATGGCCAATGTCAAAAACCATATCGAAAAGCCTGACATATCGCTTTGATTTTGTAGAATGAGCAAGTATCCAGTTCAACAACGATAATAATTATTAATTCTGAATCGTTAATAGCTAATTCAATCCAGAATCCTTTGGTAATATACATTCATTAAAATGGGTGAGCTCGAAAGGTTACAGGTACTCTAAAGGACACTCTAAAGGATCGTCATATTCATATTTCAAAGTTCTGAAGTTTCCTGTAAATGCAGTCACGTGCAAGTTAAGTCATGGTAAATAACAGCAAGTGTGTTGGATATGGTAAGATGTACAGCGACCCGAACCACCGATGGATGAGGATGGATGATATGAAGCACCCGTTTTTTTATCCGCCTGCTTTGGAAGAGGAGTCAGGTGTGGTCAAACAAAAGCACACTGTTGGACTTCAACCAAGCCTTTTTTGGTTTTGAGTTACCTTCTAATAGCTATTTGTTAAAATTCACAAAAATGGTGGAGCTGAAGAAGGTCAACTCGAAGACAGGGACAAACCTTTCCAAACGAACCTACATTACAATTGGTCCAGTGAGGAGGAACGAAAATAACCGGTCCATTAGGTATTGAGTGAATGTTACTTAAAAGAGCGTTGCAAGATTATTCTTAATTAAAATTCGCTTTCGTCATCCTGCTGCGGTCATTGCAGCCGTCCTTTTCAGCGGGATATATAATTGCATAGTCAACAAAGCATGCAAAAATCAGATCTTTTATTATGGGAAAATATATGTAAATATTATTCTGCGCCGCCGTAAATATTATATTATTCTGCTTCTGAACGGAATAAAAAGTATCCACCGGATACTTGGGAAAAATAAATACTTCACGAAGCAGATCTAATGACTTCAGCCCTAATAATCGTCTTAACCTACTACTAAACCTATCTTCCTTCGAAATGCTGTGAATGCAAAGACCAATGACTATAAATGAATCAGGTGCGTGCGAAGTAGAGGCGTCTGTCGGAGCCGAGGCTCTCCGGTAGCCTCGTTCCACTGATATGATGAAGGTTTTCAGGTTGGCGATCATCGATCGGAACTTTGCGGATATAATATTAGAAACGACGTAAATGCTAAAGATCCAAATCCACATCTCGTTAACTCTGCAGTCAAGGACACAACGACATGGTTTACCATGACAGCTTCGGACCTTAAACCATGAGGGGAATAAAATCGCACGACCTAAAATTCTCGTTGTCTATCTATCGCAATGCAGAAACGAGACAAATAAGAAAATAAGCCGATGCTTGATGGTCCTAAACAAAGAGGTATGATATGACTTGAGCTATGACTGGAAGATACTGTCGCGAAACAAAAAAGACAGTTATTTAGGACTAACCATTTTTTATTGCTTGCAATTTACATAGCCGAGCCCTGGGACCTCTTGGCACTTGTACAAAGTATAAATCAAAACTTTTCCAAAATGCAATGCTTTTAGGAGTCTTTTGTTTTTCTAATTGATACAAAAATATTGACTGGGATAGACTACTCGGTCCTTTCAGCATGAAGTCTAGGCATTGCAGAAATCATTACCTTAATAGGGCTCTCTCGGTTTTTTTAGAACATAATTTCTCATCAATCGTTATTGTTGAAGAACAGCCCTGAAATTTTTTAATTAGCTACATGTTTTAAAAAATGACAAAACTGACGTAGGTCCAAAATCACTTTTCTGAGGCCAAAAATGAAAAACAAGTCTTGTTCGTCTGGATGTATGTCTGTATCGGCGATACCTTTAATCGGCTTGCGCGGACGGATATCTGCCAAAGGAAATAATCCAATATTACCCAATATATTCCCATATGCCTTAATATTTCGTTTGAAAGGTATTGGATCAGACCGTAATTTCACAATACCACTTTATAGTTCATAAATCCACAATTGTGCAAATATATACATGTCGAATATCGTTGAATACGTCTTGAAGATTGCCACAAAGTTTAGTAGTATTAAAAACTATCGTTGTGGCGCTGGAAGCGGTTACATTGTCCTCATTCCCGTATAATCAAGTAGCATATTGATGAAAGATTTTGGAAAACAGAATACTTCTATTATGAGTGCTTTAGTTCACATATCAACCACTTTGGCGCTAGTATCTAATTATTAATTTATTATAAAATATAAAAGTGTCACAAATTGAGCTGACGAATCTTAGTACTCAAAACAACCGTTGTGGCACATAAAGCAGTTACATTTTTCTATTCCGATAAAGGTTTATCGTGGCATATCGTTCGTAAGGTTTTAGCCAAGCAGCAATTTTGTTATTAGTAATTTAGTTCATAAATTAATCATTTTGGCGCTGGTGGAAAATCATTCTCTTAATATAGAATATATACTTGTATGTGCCATATCAATGTATATATCGTAAAAATTGCTGCTAAAAATTATCGAACTTACATCATCCCTAAATTGGCCTTAATCCCAAAAAACACATGTTGACAAAAAAATTAAGACTGTTCTGATTTTTTGGAATTTTTTTTGTGGAATCCAAATTTAAAGAAGAACCAATTTAATTTTTCGACCGTTATGTATCCTGGTTAAAAAGGATAACTGGTTTAATTCGAACGATGACCTATGATCTGCTTTTCTGAGTTACTTTGCGATCAATTTTCTTTTTGATTTCCATTTTCTTGTGACGTTTCAGTCACAGCCCTTTCTTCATAAAGTACTAATGAAGATCGTTACAAAAAGCCCGTACTGTAGGACAACAACTTTTGTAGAACAAAGATTATCGTTCTACAATAATACAACTGCAAGAATATAAATAAATTATTGTTTTTGTTATATTTTACTTCCTTGACCAGTAATTTTTTAAAATTTTCGTAAGCGTCAGTAAATTTTGCCCTTAGACAACATTTAGAAGCACACATTACCACCGCATATAACATACAAAAATAAAATTTTTTGAGACGTATTTCAGATACTTGGAAATTGCCTCCTCAAAATCGGGCTACTTCCGACGGAAAATAATTTAAAGAGCAGGAACCAAAAGAATTATGATAAACCGGAATGTTTGGGAAGCCGAACAAAACTCTGAAACGTTGAATATTGATAAAGCCCCACGCGCCTTTGCCAGAAATCTCCGGATCGAGATCCTTCATGTCTCAACAACAGTCAGCGCCACATCGGGGCATACATGAAACAGAACCACAACAATTACGGTCAGTCACCAAAACAAATAGAGTTAGGCCCAATGGAGTCATCAAACACTTATTAAAAAAATAAAATTCAAAGGCGCGTTTATGTAAATCTGCGCAAGTCAATGGCCATACCTGCCAATTTCTGAGGCCTCTATTTAAAAACTGTACCTGGTACTTATACAAGACTCCTGGGAAAATAATTTCTCTCTCTCTCTCTCTTTATATCTAGCTTGAAGGAATGCCGCCTGCATGGTGGTGCATCTCACGCTCTCACCAGTAGATACGAAGATCTGTTCTATGTAGTCGCGCCAGCTTAGTCTAAGTATTCCCCTACGGCAAACGTCGACCGATAATGGGAATTTTTCAACATGGGCCAGCGATCTAACTCGGTTCGATTTAATGAATCTGATAATATCGTAGTCTCCAAGGAGGCGTTTTATTTAGTGATACATTTGAATCGGATACTCGGTGTCCGCAACCTTAAGGGGACCATAAATAGATCGAATGAAATTTCTTTCAAAAGTACATTACTAGTAGATAGAGGGGTAAAATAATGGGGGTTTCAAATAAGTTAAGTAAGTTAGTATGGGGGAAAGAAGTCTGAGATGACAATAAACCAATTTATGTCCAGAGATACAATTACGATATTTTTCGTATCTGTAAAGGAGAAAGGACTTTTAACTTTACCGTAGTCTAGTTTACCACAATCGTAGAAGCATCACCACTAACTTACGGATGATCAACTTTTCGAATACTGATATCAAATAACATCAAATAACAGTGGGAACAGCGCGACCAGTATAACATTTATCCGGCTTATTCTCTCTCTCCTGGAGGAAAACGTTTTCTTTTTCGAAGAATTTGTATTCGGACTAATCCAAAATAGAGTAACATACTCTAACATAACTTATCTAATTGCGGAACTCGAGAGCTTTTAATGACCTCACTGAAGCAACCATAACCGTTCTTGCTTACTACACAAGGTTTTCACCTAAGGTAACAAATTTTACTGGATCCATTAAAAGCAAATTGGTGAAGATTTTTGGCACAATGGATGGTTACTTCTTCGACTACATTATCCTGGCCAACCAAGAGAATAACAAGAGCATTAACACGCATTTATAACTTGGAAGGTCTATTCTTTAATTCAACCCGAGCAAGCAATGCGCTGCCAACGAATACTGGGTTTAAAGACAAGAATTTGGGGCAAGTTGGATGAGGATTGATGAGATGAAAGCCTTTGAGCAAGGTTCAAATTCCAGGGATTCACATGTTTCAAATGAAATTAATAAAATGTTCCGTAACTTTAGAATTGGTCTCTTGCTCATGGATTATATCATGGATTCTTCGGCCAACTGTTAAACCTTATTCCTAGGTAAGCCTAGACAGAGTTTGGACCACTTTTGTTAAGGATAGTGGTATAACGTACTAGAAATATTGAAATTATCCAAACTAATTTACTAAAATGTTCTGTTGAATTACCCATTTGCTCTTGCATCATACTGAAGCCAACTGGTTGGCGCTAATCTTAGGTAAACTCAGACAGATTTTGAGACAAGTCTGATGAGAATTGGAGATGTAGAATACAAGAAATTCCGAGATGTTTGAAGCTAAATTATTAAAATGTTCTGTAACTTTATAATTAGACACATATAGTGGGGCATCCTACTATGGACCTGTAATAGGTTCTAACCCATCATAAGTCCAGACGAATGTTGAGGCAAGTTTGTTGAGGTTTGGGAGCGGAGTTTATTAGAAATTCTAAAATTTTCGAAAGTAAAATGATCTATAACTTCAGAATTAGTCAGATGATCTTGGATCCTACGATAACCATCTAATAGGCCAAAAATCTAGGTAAGTCCACACGTAATTTTGCGCAAGTCTGATGAGGATAGGGCGATATTATTTACTAATATGTTATGTAACTTCAGAATTAGACGCTTGCTTTTGAATCTTTCTGAAGCCATCTGATAGGCCGCCCTAATTCTAGATAAGTCTAGACGGAATTTGTGGCGTTCCTGATGAGTTTAAGAGAAACCAATTTATTAAAAATTCTGAAATGAATTAATAAAATGTTTCGTAACTTCAGAATTACCCTTTCGCTCATGAATCCTATTATGGCCATCTGATGGGCCCCAATCCTAGGTAAGCTTTGACGGATTTGGCCACTTGCTCATGGATCATACTATGGCCAACTGACAGACTCTAATCCTAGTTCCGATATTATCCACGCTAATTTATTAAAATGTTCTGTAGAATTACCCACTTGCTCATAAACCCTAAACTGCAGTAATCTGATAGGATCTAATCCTAGGTTGTCCAAGACGGAGTTTGCTACAATTTTGATTACAATAAAGGAGTATGAATTTACTAGAAATTCCGAAACTTTCGAAGCTAAATCATTAAAATTTATCGTAACTTCAGAATTACCCATTTGCTCCCTCACTCTAATCCTAGATAAGTTCAGACGGTGTTTGGAGCAATGGGATATAACTCATCTAGGAACTAGGATGGACAGTTGAAGAACAGAAGGATTTTTTTATTGCAACCCAAAAATTCAAACTAGTTTTAGACTTAAATAATAAACAGGCTTACATTTTCCAACTCATCGAATATACGTTGGGTACTTCTATTCTATTTTCTGTGGTTTAGATTACAACTGTAATATTGTATTTGGACAACTTAAAAACGTATTAGAACCGCAAATTTTGCTATGAAAATATGTGTAAACATTTTGTATGAAGCTTTACTTCTGTTTTCTATGAAGCTTTACTTCTGTTTCTTCATAGAGCCATCCGTTCCGCTGTCTTATTCTAAGCTAACATGAAGCGGTAACTGCATTTTAATGGAAGTTTTATAGATTGAGTCTAATGAAGCAGACTAGGTCTCAACGCTATGGAAGAGAGGGATTTAAAAACTTCCTAGTTACAATATTTGCCATCTAGACGAAGAGATCAAGTTGAACCGCCAAAAAAGACTTGTAGCAAATTATGCAACGCTCCAAGGAATCACTTTCTTTACTTTTGAATGATTCGCCGGTGATATATTTTATGAATTAGTGGCTTTCATAACGTGATAGGAAACTGGCTGTTAGTGGATGCAGAATACATTCAGTAACATCGGTAAAGTAGCTAGGAGTTAATTTTGCTCGATATAACCTCGCACGATAAGAGTTGTAGTTTGCAGATAGCAGTGAAAAAGTTTTCTTCATGTTGAAAAAGTAGCGAAAGAAAGGTGGGGGCTTGAAACAAAATACCTCGACTGTGCTGGACGGGCGGGAAGGAAGAATTAATTGTGAACACAAAAGAAGATTTTATTTGCACACAAAAGTGAATACTTCTAGGCAACCAAATAAGGCCGATAAGGGATATTTGAAAAGAGTCCTTAGCAACTTGGCAATATATAAGGAACTGTTCGAGAAACGACAGAACTACGCATAGTTTCATGCCAACCGTATGGCACACAACTTGAGAATAAGGTTTGCCTAAGTGCTCCATTTACGTATGTTGTCCAATCAAGAAATTCTGTGACAATATTTTAAGCGCAATACCGACACGATACCAATTGAACTGGGTGCCATTATCGGTATTAATTAAAACTAAATTCTCCGTTGTGACGTAATTTAAGAAAACTTTGCTCACTTTTTTACACCTTCACTGAACTGTTATATTTAGATTGTTATGAAACTAAAACCTAATAACTTAGAGGATACGACGAACGGGAGAAAGCGACTTGCATATCTCGCATGTAGTTTATTGTTAGAATTCTAGTATATTTTCTTGACAAAATAAAATTTATTAATTAAAATTACAAAAATATCATTTTATTGCTGATTCCTGAATTGGATTACTTTTATAGGGTTCATCTGCCACCACAATAAAATGTAACGTCGCAATTGAATAATGTACCAAATGACCTCTGTACCCATAAAATTTTCTCATGTATAAAGGTGATACAAAAACCAATCTCATCTTCCTACTACACTTCAGTGTAATCTTATACACAAAACTGTTTATAACTTTTTATCTTTCCCACATTAAAAAATCAATGCCCTGCCCAACATTATTACTTTCGCTTGCACTGAAAACATTTGTTTCTGTTGTGTTGTCTGTGTGTACCGTTGATTCTGGTTTGTTCCCAAACGAAAGTAAAATTTTTTTATTTTGGCTTCGTTTTTTACACACAAAAAAAGGCAAACAAAAGTTGAAGACCACCCGGTGTCTGGTGTGTCTTTACATATTTATAAGGGAATACATTAGACAAAAATATAATATGATAATGTATTTTGATTGTTTGCCTGTGTTTTGTGTCATTTTGTATTTATTTTGTGTTATACATATAAAATATTTACACTGCGTGGCAAACATTTGGCCTCGCATACGAGTAAACGACGGACTATTGTTTGCACAAGCAAATACTCGTACATACATATATTGATAGTTTGAGAATTGGCCCTGCGAGTGTTTAATGTTAATGGTATTGCATCGCCCATATAATTGAGACATTAAAGCGATCGCGTTGTGGATTTTCTTAAATGTTCAAGGCAAGATAAAATCAAAATTTCTAAGGAATCGTTTCGTAATTAGGTATAAAATTATGTGCATAAGACAAAGGTTATGGTTATGTGTATGAATAAAATATAGTTTTTATATTGCGTATGTATGAATAGTTTATATATGATAATTTATATACAAACTTGGAAATTTCATGATTATGGAATATGGGAAAATTATACTATTTGGAGAAAAATATCGCATACCATTTCTCAATTGAATATAAATTGCACTCAGTTATTAAAGGCAATTCGCCAAAATACACTCGACCCTAATGAGATGGTTTAGTTCTTGAAGAAATATGCGGGAGACCTTTTTTTCATGGAAACTCATCTGAATCAGCAGTTACTGTGATTTAATATTAATTATAAAAGCGATATTGCGCACAGAAATCAAAAGAAGCAAATGATTTCCATGAAACTGTTTTTGTCGGTAGACTAAATAGAGGAACAAAAAAACAAAATAAAAAATTTCTATTAAAGCCGTTTCATATATATTTACGGAACTTATTGAACACCTCTCGTAGTCTAGTTCCACATCCCTACCAGATTCGTCAGATTCATGTCGGCCCAACCTAGAATATTTGCTTGAGTAAAGAAATAAATAGAGCAACGGAACCAAATGGGAGCGAGTAGGAGAGAAACAGAGAAGAAACAGAGTAAACATCGTTATTATCGCGTCAAGCAACATTTGCTATAGTAAATACAAATTTGGGAACCCAAAGAAGATTGGGGCTTGTATGGGCTTGTTTAACCAAAACGAAAAAATATATTTCCAAGCTCATCAGGATCTTTATAAATAATTAGATTTGCTTATTATTGACTAAGCCGGTAATATACTACTCCCGATCGTTTTACCAACACAGGAGGGACCGACATACAACGCGGGACTGTAGGTTTCTTTATATTAATATTGTATAGAAGCTAGAAAGTAATCAATAAGATACTACATAGATGAACCTTAGAAAATCAACTTCGACCTGATTTCAATTTACTTCACATTGATTTTGGGCCACTTTCCAAGCTTCTACCACAACATTATGGTTACTTCCCTCGGCCTACCATGAATAAAACGGCTAACTTTGAATCCAAAAAATAAATGGAAAAAATCTGACAATTCTCGCGTCTAGTGAAATAACCAAACAAACACGACAGAGGGGAATTCAAATATTTCGCTTCAAGGTGGTGAACTGGGATGATCGTCGATAAGTAGGAAACAATATTGGAATTTGATAGGTGACATGTAAGTAACCTACGTGCTGATATTGTAATGACGATATAGGGTAATTCAATTACACAGCTACGTAAAAATAACTGAAGTATATATCACTTATCAAATACCGCGAACAATTTGAAAAAACCTTTACAGCCGACGACGCTAAGAATGGAAAAATAATTGCTAATCGAACGCTATTCCATCTCCGAGGAGCGTAAATAGAAACAAGTTTTGAGCAAGATTTGTGATTAAAAACCGTCGGACATAGTGCACCAATTTAAATTCAACGATTTGTTGGCAAAGATTTCATGGTCAACGTCAACGGATCAGACAACCCTCTCTTACTTTTAAGACAAATCTGAGGAGAATCTCAATGAAATTGCTGACAAGCTTCACGACAATATTGGTACGAGGAACTTGGGTTCAATTAGTCGCGATAAGCGTACACCAAGGTCAGACATTCAAACGCCAAGTCATTAGGCGTCTTGAGAAATTGCTAAAACAAATTAACGAGAGGTTAACAAAGCTAGAAAATAACTCACCCACACAGCGACAACTTTCACGTTCCCCGTCGCCTTGGAGACGAACACTTTTTCCTTCTAGAATACCAGGATCACCACCAACTCAGGGAAGTTAAATTCAACGAAACGACTGACTGGTGTTGGTATACCACGCAACATTTGACAACACAGCATTAAATGTACCCCACCATGCACTTTCATTACAAAATAAAAGGGATCCACAAATACCGGCTCCCCAAACTAGTAAGCCTTAAGGTTGCAGCGGCAAACCTAAGACAACCGCAATATAGCCGCGTATTTTTACGGGATCTGGTAAACAAAAGCACATGTCTTGATTGATACCGGCACTGATTTGAGCGTAATCCCGAATCACAGATACGGGCTGCTTAAACGCTTATAGTACCAAATTACTAAACGTTAACGTTGGATTAAGACTTTCCATCAACACGCGTATTTTCGGTTTGCTAGTGGATCTTAAAAATCACAAATTGATTGATCCATCCATTAAGCGTACAATCAACGCAACCTCAGCACTCGCTGGTACACCTTCACCAATATTTTTTACAATCAACTATACTTTACATCAAGGCACAATGTAGTATACAAAGTAGTTTTCCTCGAATTCCAATATATGGCGGAGCTGGGAATCTGCTTACCTTCTTCTTCAGCAATATCATGTAACATGGACTACAGAAGGCTTAACGCAGTCACAATTCCGGACCGTTTCTCCATGCAATTACATGGATGCTTGACTCTCAAAAATCGATTTCGTGAGATCATATCATATCATTCCGATTGCTCCCGACGATATCCATAAAACCGCGATCACCGTACCTATTTGGATTAATCGAATTCATTCGAAGGCCATTTGGACTCAAAAACCCTAAAAAAACATTCCGGCGTTTTGTCAATGAAACCGTGAGAGATCTCGATTTCGTTTTTGTTTAAATTGACGACATTCTCATAGCCTCATTAGACGAGAAACAACACTTGTACCATTTAGAAAGACTTCCAAAAACTAGTAAACTATAGCGTCAATATCAACACCGCAAAATGTGTGTTTGAGAAAAGCAATCTTGGCTTTCCCAGTCACAAGCCTATTTCTAATGGCATTATGCCGTTCGATGGACGAATTAATGTAATTAGAGATTTCCTAGCAGAACAAAATGTTAAGCAAATAGAACAATTTGCCGGTATGGTAAATTACTATCACCCATTTATTCCAAAACTAGCAGAGATACTTGCCCCAATTGACACACAATTGGCAAGCCTTCTCACGAAACACAAGACGCCTCAAATTTTTTTTTGGCCTGAAGAATGTCAGAATGTATTGATTTAGCTCAAGAGCAGCTTAGAAAATATTGTTCAGCACATTCGCTAAACGATACAAAATATACAGCAATAGACGCAATCTTACAGCAACTCAATAATAAAGAGACCGAACCTCTTGGATTTTCTCTAATAAATTATCAGAAACCGAAAGAAACTATTCCGCATTTGAAGAGAACTGCTTGCAATTTTCCAAACAATTAAAAACTTTCGTTACTTTGTCGAAGTTCGGAAATCTATCATATATTCACCGACCACAAACCGCCTACTGCAACAATTTCCTCTAAAGCGGAACACAACTCAAGGCAAACACGACGCTTAGATTTTGTCTCACAATTCGCGACAGACGTTCAACATATGGTACACAATGCGAAAAAAATATCCGACCACGAGCTAGCTGCCGCCACAACGTGCTTCAATATCATCAAGATCGCAAAAGCATAATGCGACTCAGAACTAACAGATCTACTCTCTTGTTCTACAAAACGGCGCTCTTCCGAACGAATTATCTAATATTTCACATCGAAGTGAACGAGCAACTCGCAAACTCGCACTTCAACATAATTTTGGCCTAGTATGAACAAAAATTTAACCCACTGGGCGAAATCTTGTTTATCCTGCCAAATTGTAGTGCAAGGCCACAACAAATCGCTTCGCGAGAATTTCCAAATTCCACCAGTGGCACTATAATCCCGGGGAATATAAGTTTTAAATTGTGTAGCAGTTTTATTCTCTTTTCCACAAAGTGTATTCCGGCTATTGTCACAAACTGTTTCTTGGGAAAAAATTATTCCCAATTATAGCAGTTTTGACGTTTACTATTCCATACCTATTTTACGAAAGCATAAACTGCTAATAGAATTTAAAGTTAATTTATTATTGTATTTACTTAAGTACAACTATATCATGACTGAAAATTGGCATTGGGGTACAAATAAGTTTTGAGGATTTTTTAACAACTTCGAAGCTTTATTCAGAGAAATTGGTAAAATGTATTTTATTCAAAGTATTATCCAACGTTAGCCACGACTTTTTCCCATCTTTCAGGCAGCATATGGATTCTGCATCGAAAAAATAAATCGTGTTTTGAGGCGATCCAAGATTCAACCTCCAATGCTCGGCTTAATTGCATCAATTGTTGTTGATAACATTCTCCAGTGGTAGTTCCGAACTGATCCCACCAGATGCACAGCATCAGCTTCTTACCATGAATATTAGGTTTGACGGTTGAAGTTGATGTATAACGGGCCTTAAACCACGATTTTCTGCGCTTTTGGTTGTCGTAGTGAATCCACTTTTCGTCCTCCGATTTGTCTTTGGAGCAGTTTTTCACACGTAAAAAACGGCGTTCGACGTCACTTGGCTTGAGTTCATACGGAAACCAATTTCCTTGTTTTTTCCATACCCTTACCCATACCCGGTTTTGATTGAGGGTGTTTGCCAACAGGTGGTTTTGTTGGCAAAAAGGTTAGAGCACAAAAAGTATGTTGTTCACTCGTCAGTGAAATAACACATACTGATATTTAGAGGGAAATGATGACACTTTAACATGGATATAGTTACAAGATGGCCCGATGCGATTTAATACTAGTTACGCCATTTTTTGTAAATCCCTCAAAACTTATTTCTACCCCCATATACTTATAATGCTGTGGTTTACCATTAAATGATTCCTAATAACACAAGATTTCGATAGATCAAGTCTTACGCCTACCACTCTTTTTGTATGTTGACATGATTTGCAAGAAAAAAAAATAAATGCATTCTTCTCATTATTGGATATGCATCAGGCTTAGTTCCATTGAATTTGTCCAATTTCCAGAACCCCCTCTCAATAATTTTATTCTGTCTTTTAAATGTTTTGTCAAGCATACCGAAATAAGTCACATAACATATTAAGAAATATCCGAGTTCTTTTTAAATTTTCACGTCAATCAAAAAGTTCTGAGGCTAACTACCAAAAATTTGTTTTTGGCAAAATTTGACTTTATTCATCAACATAGCTGACTTCAACAGGATACATTCATTCCAATGCGTCTCGAATATTTCGTTGCATTTTTGTAGAACTGTTTATCTTTGGGCTCACCGGCAGATGGAGCAGAATCTCTATATCATTTATAAAGCCATTTCTTTGCATGAACGGTACTTTTTCCCATTAAAAAACGGTATTTAATCAACATACCAAATTTGTTTTACATTGTTTTCAGAATAACAAAAGTAGCGTTACTAAAACAACTAATTTTATTACAAGTGCCATCTATGTGTCAGCCTCGGGACTTATTGAGTGACGGAGTAACAATTTTTAATTTGACCAGGTACATTTTTTTCAATTTCATTTGAAATTTCAGAACATTATCTGATATTATTATCGAATAATTTTTCAACCTCATAAACCGAATTTCTACTATTTAGTCTGTAGCGGCTAGAGAATATTACGATATTATTCTAATCGTACATATCGCATCCTCAACAAAAATAGTGGCACAACTTTACATCGCCAAGGACATATTTTTAAAAATCACCTAATCCGTACTGGGTATCATAAGTCCGGTATCATTCTCCGTTTTTCCCTCTTTACCTATAAAACCGGGTTTGTTGTGGATTCATTTTTCAAACAAAATTTTTTTAGTTTCTCTGGTATCACCATACTAAGCAAACGAAAAATGAAATAAAATAATTCTCAAGATCATCTTTTACTAGTATTTTTTAGTTTGATTTTGTTTGTATTGACATAAAAACAATATTTTTACACATACATAGAAATTTATTGAAGATACGGGATTCATATGAGACTGTGTGTGGACGACGACTGTATTTTGATATCAGAAACTGGTCTCATATGAAACCCAGTGTGGATTGAACCAATGAACAAAACCGAAGAAAATAACAATACGAGGAGTATCCAAAAACGAAAACTCGACGAATACAAGCAAAGCAAAACGAACAGATTTATTTTATCAAAAATAAATTTTACATTCATGCAGTTCGTTCTTACTAGCCGATCAAGAAGGTCGTCGCAGTAAGAAGCGCACAACATTTGCGCACGCCACCACCATTCCGTACACAAGTTATTCGCCATTACACATGGCGGAATATTAACGTAAAATTAATAAATAAAATAAAATTTTAATAATTAATAATAAAATTTATAAAATAATAGTTTACGTTAATAGTAATAATAATAAATAAATATGAGTTATAATAAAAAAAAATTAATATTGTAATATTGGTGATCCCTACGACGGCTTTTACCGTGGATAAATAGTGAAAATTACTATTTGTGGCACGTGACGTGATCAACTCTTTTAGGATGTTGGTGGTGTGGACTATGATAATTTAGTCGCATACAATTTGTTTGTACTTTCCCCCACAATGGTGATAGCGCCCAACGTGGGAGTAAAAAATGCGCCATCACCAAGTGGAGGGACAATAGCAACAATAACAGCGGTCACAATAACAACAGCTGCAACAACACCAGCGGCATTCAACGACAAAAGTATCGCAGCAAAAACAACAGCATTATAACAGTACCAGCAACAAATCATGTTGAAACAACAACAACGTTATCTACAGAACAACAGCAAAGGTCCAGTGAATATCATCACGATGTTCACATGATCCATGATCCAGCGATGCACATGGTGCGGTGAACTGTCGCTTTCCTCTTGCATCTTGATGTTCTGTCATAATGTTTCAGTTACAAAAACCCCCCTACCTCCACAGTGATGAAAAACTCTATTCCAAAAGCTGCACTCTGGACTTCAGGATTACGTGATTCCATGATTCTCACTAGTTTTACGTGGAAATTAGGCTTTTTACGCAAACTTTGCTTTCCCCATACCAGTTTCTTGACTCGCGCAATCTTGAGGTAATTCTCGATCGATTGGCTAAACAAACATTTTACCAATGCCGAGAGATTAGCCACGTTCGACAATTTAAGAAGTAACACACTTCGAAGCTATTCACTACTCGCTTATGCATATCTTAGACTCACATTGAATACGAACTTCTACCTAATATATATAAGCAACTTACTATCGAAAGATGTTGTGTTCTTACGAATATTGAAATATTTATTCATATGTATAAAACAATACCTTGTACTTGTAGTACTAGCGAATTACTTTCTAGCCTACGAAATCGATTCTTACAGATTCTCCATGGGACACTGAACACAATGGCAAATTTTATCAGTTTATTTCGGACACATCTCGCGTATAGTTATAAAAAAACAAACGTTCGCGCGAAGTATACGAGCAACGAGGCGAACCTTGGGAGAGGACTTGGTACTGCAAAAGTTACACATTTATTATATTGTGTTAGTTGTAATTCTCGAATAATTAATCTAGACGAGTTCGGAAAGACAAAGGCAACGCCTAGTTTTGCTTACACACCATGGATTGTTATATTTTCAGTGCGAGTGTTCTCAGATAAAATCAAAATTTATCTTGATTCTAATTGTGTGTCTGACGCCGATTTTTTTTATCTAATTTTCCACCTACATAAATTGATGGATAGTTCATTCTAGAGTTATTGATAGATGTCTCTAATATTCATAAAACAAAATTTCTTTGAAAATTAGTATAAAACTGAAAAATTACATCACAAATATTTTGGAGATTGATAAATCTTAATTTATTTAGCAAATTTTAGCGGAAATTTAGACAAAAATAACAGCGTACAGCACACATTACGAGTATAGGTAAAATTAAATATTTTTCAAAACTTCTATGAACTGAGCGAAAAATCGGCAATAAAGTCGATTTTACGACAGAAAATAATGTACTCGCGTTATTGTCTATATTGCGCTAGTAATTATGATATTTTACTCTTGGTATTCGATGTAAGATTCGAACAGCACCGCTAGTAACTTACTATGTTTAACTAGTAGCTTTTAATGTATAGAGGCTTATGTCACAGAACATCAAACCAAATAAACTACTCGTAAATGCCATGTTTAGCAAATTATCGTTATTGGTCACCAATAATTGTAAAAGGTGACTAAAAATTAAGATAACTAGGTAAGGATACAATAAGCACGCATATTGTTAAGACGAATTACATTTTATTCGCTTACACGATTATAAATCGATTGTAATGATCGATGTTTTCGATGTGTTTACTGGCTCATATTTACCGCATCAGGGGCGCAGTTACTCCCGCGCGTCCGTCAAAAATTGATATTCAATACAATGATAGTCGACCGTTAGGCATACATCTACTTTTGTCGGAAGGGAGCTGTGGAGCATGCTCCTGGTCTTCAACCACAAGATAAGTGATAAACTATAAGAAAGAAGCGTTTAACCTTGGATTGTGTATATTTTTCTGGAATTCTTTACTAAGTCACATCATAATCGCGAATAGTTTTGTTACATTTAAATTATTCCAATAAATTCCAATAGTCCCTATATTTGTTTCCATCACTATATACCTATTGTAGTTTTATATACAAAGTATAGATTTTTTTTTAAATATAGTTATTTTCTTTTTAATTTTTGTGATAATTTTAGTTTTAATCAGACAGTCCTGTCTGTCATACATACTTTATATGCGCTTTAGTCGTCGCATGTAATATACACACAGGAATACCCGAAATAAAAAAAATCGTTAAGACCGGATATAATAACTTTGAAGTTTTTTGTATAAAGTGGTTATAAAATAAAATTTGCAGTTGTTGTGTTTTCTGTGTCGGTTTACTATAAAGGCTCTGCGGCCTCAATATTTTTTTGCCCCCAAAAGTGATTTAAGTTATATGTTAAGTGGTAGCGCATATATATGAAAATTAAGTTTTCCGTGAAAATTTATTATAAAAAATTGTAGTTTGGTTTAAATTAAAACTATGTGGTTTAAAATAGTTTTTATTTATTTTGTAATTATTTTAAGTGGAAGCAAGAGCAGTGGTAAGCAAAATTTTTATAATTCTTTAGTTTTTTTTATTTACGTTTTTCTGTGTAAGTTTTTAGTTTTTTATTTAAATTAATTCGATTTCATGAATGACTAAGTAGAATACCAACTGGAATAGAATTTTTAATTGACGGAATTTGTATATATATACGTTATTATTATATGTGGGGACCATGAAATGGGTCAACTAATAGGTTGGAGGTGCGCCGGTATTAAAAATCAAAATAACCTTACCATCGTCTATATACCATTTGCACACATGTCCACTACGTAATATATAACAAATCTCGTGACTAATCGCCATAATAACAAAACAAAAAAACAATAATCTAGACTAGACATACACTGAATAATGAATATTAACCGGCCGCCACATGCGACAAATTTGGCGCCAAATGCTGTACGCGCATACGCGTGCGTTACGATCAGATTTCTCGCACCGATGACCGTGTAAAAAGCGTTTAAATGTCAATTTACAATTTATTTAATTAAATACCAGAAATAAATATTAATTAAAATTATTTAAATCTATTTATAGTTAATTAGATGTGCGTTACATTGTATCGTATAAACTACAAACAATGATAATATCACATTGCGCTCATCTTGACCTATTGTGTATCTTATGGAATCAACAAGCGTACAAAATTTGCCCGCAATTTGCATTTTAACTAAAAATGACAGATACTAAGTAGTTCTTGAAAATCCCGATTAAATTAAATTTTATATCGATCGATTAATTAGAATATGTCAATGTGTCAAGGATTTGGGTACGGAATTAAGAAATTTAATTTTATAATTAGTATATCCGGTGTACATAGAAATGTGATTTAGATTTTGACACTAAAAAGTGTTTTTGTATTTTGAAATCACGATCACGGCCTTGACTTCTTCTTGTAATCAAGTGTACATTTGCATAAATATAAATAATTGGAAATGGATAATTATCGGATGGAACATTTCATGAAATTTGATTTTTCAAATTATTCTCAAATTTTTTCTATCGAAATGGTTCATGGAATGTTTCCCAGATTGATCCCACTATTAACGAATTTTAATTGATATTTGCGAATTAAGCAGCTTGGTTATTTCAAATTTCATTTTAACTAGAATTCGATATCGTAAAAATACGATCAATTTCAAAGAATTTTAAAATTTTCGATTTATTTCTATAAATTCTAAATCAATTGTCAAACTTAGAATAAAATTATTAATTTATTTTAAATACCAAAAATTTTAAAATTCAAGAAATAATAATTTTCATGATTTTAATTAGGTGACATTTTCACACATATTTCCAAGTTTACATATTTTAAACTTAAATCTGTAAATGAATGCTCCCAAAACTATCATAGATATTTACGAAATTTTAAAGAATAAATTCTTACTCGAATTTTTTAAATAATGTGGGAATAATTCAAAGAAAAGTTCTGTGATTAAGGAGTTCTAGTATCTAATGTCTGAAATATGAAAATTCGGAAAATTCAAATGATAAAAATGTACAACATTCGTATAATAATTCCAAATTTATATTCTGATTTACCAAAAATAAATGCTGATACCGTACTTCTAAGACTTTTGATTTAAAAATTTGTTTTTTTCGCGGATTTAGAATTTAACAGGATTTTAGAATTTTAGTTTCAAATGCAAGTCAATTATTTTTAATAGAAATTTAAATTCTCAGCGAAATTTTGATTACTACTAGAAAATAATACATTTTTTGAAATTCGAATTTTAATTCTGATGGGTTTAAAAAATTTTAAAATTTATAAACTTTTTATTATTAATTGAAATTAAATTTTTAAATTTGAACTACTTATTTGGCAGCTTTGGGTCCTCTAAATTTAAAAATTTGCTAGAAAATCACTGATATTTCCTATATACATAATGTCACCGCTAAAATATACCTGATTATCGAAAGGCCAAAAAGAATCACAAATCAAAAGTAGGGGCTCAAATCTCACGATGGAAATCAGAAGTTCAGTTTGAAAATTGAGAACTTGAAAAAATTCGGGGCAAAACAACTCAGAAACTAAATTTGTTGACCATCTTAGATTGTTTTTGTAACAAATTTGTTTTTCATCATCCGCGATTTTCCGCAAGTATACCCTTAGCTAGTCCCGTGGCTGTTGAAATTAAAGTCAATTTAGGGAAGAAGGAAGTCCGAGGAGTAATTTTGCGGCATATTTTAAGACATTACCAGTGATGACGTATATTTATTTTATAATAAACGAATAATTTCCCAACAACACGAGAACGGTGGATTTGTGAACTTACTACCTAGTAGAATTATCAAAATTATTCATATCCAAAACCATTCATACAATATAGATAGAACGTGAACGGCTGCAGAGTGAAATCCCATGACGTTGCATTGTTATACAGTAATTTCGTTAGATAAGCCCACAAATATTTTGGCGTACAGGTCCGAATTGGTTTAAAATTCTACGAATTGAAAATAACAGAAGACCATTAAAAACAATTAATTCGCTTACTTTACAGACTTACAAATTTTCCTTCAAAATGCCTGGGAAATGATTTGGACCTAGATAATTTTGATAGTGTTTGCCAAGGTTTCAATAAATAGTAATAATTAGAAATTGATCGCTCTCTGGCCGTAGTCTACTTTCACAGATCTGAATAATATTAACACTATAATTGAAATTTGTGTGAAAAGGGTCCTTCTCGTCACTGATCAAAAAGTTAAAAATAGAATCGATGATTGAAATTTCAGGTTCTACAATTACAAAAATTTATAAATTCGGGAGTACGAATTCTGATTTTTTAAATTCTGGTTGTGCAGTTAAAATCTAAAACGAATTTTTTTTCAAATTTAATTTGCAGGATGGGATTGGAATTCATTAATGATTTTGCAGTTTGACTGGTTAAACTAGACTACTTCTTAACTAATTATGGTACGATTCGATGGGGAATCTAACACGAATGTTGCGAGAAGCTCGGAAAGCTACATTTTGAGTAGAACTCAAATTCGGCATTTTGGTAACATTTTGATTGTAGAATGTGATTGTAACACTAACCCTAGTCAAAGTTCTGTAATTTTTCGTAACCGACTATGGTCAAACCCGGTATTTAAGGTTTTAAACAAAGTTATCGAATTTGGTAGTAAGGAATTCTTACTACGTGAATTTTGAATTTTTTTTTGAAATTTCACCATGATGAGCAGTACTCGATTATTTCTTAACGTATTTGGTCAAACTAGGTGTGAAATGTTCTGGAATAGGTGCATGCTGAATGGAACTGCGTAAGACCGTGTGACTAGTATACTAACTTTCTGTATGAATTTCTGGAATTTGATCTTGTTGCCCGCCCTTCACAGGTTTCATAAAACTTGGCCATCCTTAACCGTATGATTAGTTTGTCAACATGAACTTAGGACAAAATTCCTCGCGTATACTAACTATAAAGTGAAATTCTGCTTTTTGGATGGAATTTAAATTTTAAAATAAATTATGTCGAAATTCTAAAATCATCTTATTGATTGGAACTTGGATGTTCCTTAGCCGATTATAGTTGAATTTAGTTTTTAAAAAGAGTTTGGTATTCTAATACACATTTTGGATGAAGTTTTAGAGCTATGACATGCTAAATGGAACTCGGGTTTTTAAATTTCATCTTCAAATTTAATGTGGAAGGTAGAATTAGGGTTATATAGGGTTATCGAAGTTTTGGAATTTAACTATGTGTTCGGTAACTATTCGGTTCATAGGATGGTACTAGACTATTCCTACTCAGTTATTTTTGTATAATCTGAATAATATTTTATCAAATCTGGTAAAATTGTTTAATCTTACTAAGAACGGACCCTGAACGTCGTGTTTTACTTAGAATTGTGGGTTCTATGAATTAGAAGGAGATATACCGTATCTATGCCCGTAAGATGCCGCAGACGGCATCTAATATTTTTTTTTTCAAAAAATTATTTGAAAATAAATTTCTAAATGTAAAACGAGGAAAAAGGATTTTAAAATAATACCCAGGATTTTTGCAACTAAGCAACCAGAACTTTAAAACCAAAATGTTGAAAATTGTATTATAGACATGATCGTTATATTTTGGAAGTAGAAAAATATTTTATTTACTTTCCCGAATCATATAGATTTAATTTTCCCAGGTGTTTAATATACTTTTTTAAAATCTTTGATTCTGAGGCCACAGATTCTAGCGTTCTCTTAGGACTGAAGATAACCCTTATTAAACATAATGACAGCGTTTCTCCTGGTTTGAATAGTTCTCTGATTGAAGAAATGGTTTGGGGCCCTATTCTTGAAATTGATAGAAATTTCTGCATTCAGAATATAATTTGCTTTAGAATTATCATGATTATTAGACTTTTTCGCCGGGTATTTTAATCATTTTTCAAATTTGCTTGCAAGTTTGCTAATATTTGTTTCCTTACTAAGGGAATAATTCCGAATCGATTTACTCGTACCTTAACCACTCAGAATTTTTCCCTTAGTAGAAAAATATGTATTACGAAACGTGCAAAAAACTAAAAAAAAATTATTAAAGTAGCCGACGGAAAAAATCGAAAAAATAAGATTCGCGGATCCAATTGAAATCTCTCAGCCACATAATGGAACTTATATTGAAATACAATTTTCATCATGCAGTTATCCATTCAAACAAAAAAAAAGCAGAAAATTTGCTGTTTACAGAATCCTTGAATTGTTCTAGTCTAATTGAACACTTTCATTGCACACAAACCGTATCTCATAAGCCAATTGCAGTTCCGTTCAAGTTCTCGATTTTTCAAAAACTCATTCCCTTTGGGTATTCCATACCACCATATTTAGAAATAGAAATAAAACCCCATTTTCATTATGGAAATAGAGTTTTTTGAATCGATTAAAAATGACTCAGACCCATTGAAATTGGCAGTATTGTACAACTAATGCCGATACAAATGAAGTTTCTTATAATCACTCGAGCTTCACAACTATCATAGATCCATTTAGACTGGCCATTAGCAGAACGATAAACTGTTCCATGAAAGCTTGGATCTTCTTTTTAAATAGATTCAATTTTCATAGAAGAAACGGACTTTTACCAATCGGCTTCTAAAATTGCTAACTTTCATTCAAAGAGGTAATTTTAATACGGAACTCATATTAGAATGCAAATTGGAATCATACAAACTGAGTTTCATCCCTATAAGTTCCATTCCGTTTATATTGACAATTTTCAAGACACAACCAATGTGTCATCGAAATCGGTTAAAAACATCGTCAAATTTGCCATTTTTCGATTTTCGCTATTAGTACGTACTGTTTATCTAACGGGTACTCCGTAAGGAGAAATTGACTTAAAGAGCCTTGAGAGAGTTCAGTGTTATTATAAAGAACTTTATTTGTTTGACTATTCTAAATTGTAGGTTAAAACAAAAATATCAAGGGTTGGTGAGTACACCTCTACCTCTCTCAATGGAAATGATGCCACGTACCATTCCGTAACGAGCAGCAAGCAATTTGGTGATAATTTTCACGTGTAGCTCATGTTATTGAATAGACATATCGCCATCATTTCCACCTCCCTGTTCAAAGTTTAGAAATTGGATATAAATGAATGCTATCTTCCGTTCCCAAGGGCGTACAGTTGATTGGACAAACATCGTTTTCACAAATAGGTATTTGAGAACTGTGAACTTTGTGACCTTGAGCATAGCAAAAAATTGTAAAAATAATGTGTAGACCACTTGATTAGATAATATAACGCCACAACTTCCTTATAAATGGGCATTTGAGATGAACCTCTGAGATTTTTGGTAGAGCTCAAGAGATCAATACTACTCAAACTATGATTTTCTGTTACCTGTTCAGAAATGACACGCAGCTTATTTGGTATGATCGAAATGAAAACAAGCAAATTTATAATTTAGGCAATCCAAGCATGGTCCCCAGTTATCTAACAACACATCCAGCCTTAAAAATTTCTCCACGATAAAGGTTTAGATTAAAGATTCGTAGATTTCTGATAAATAATTGTGACTGGAACATAAATACCTTAATCCTGATATTCAGCTTTTAGAAAACTACCTGAATTGTTACGATCTCAAAATGTTTTCTTTATAGAGGAAAAATGTTTTCTTTATAGAGGAACTAGAATCATATTAAAGAAAACAAGAGCTCAGGTTTAAATGAACCAAGTAATTGAATCTTGACAAAAATGACTTGGGCCCAAAAAGACTTTTCTCAACGATTTGAAGCCCCGATAGGGTAAAAAAACAAAACAAAACGTATATCTGGATGTCTGTCTGTACTAACGATATCGCTTGTGCGAAAACGACTATTTTTAGGTAATCTTTTTCTATTGTATCGTAGTTTTGGTGCTTGTACGCTAAAACACTCAGGGATCTAGCATACAAAATGGCTGACAAACAAAGCAACACCGCGATATTACTCTCCTTAGTTCTCATTTCCTTATAATGGTGTGTAAGACGCCGTTTAAGATTTTAGGTCACTCAACAATTATGATAACTTAGTTCACAAAACCACCGTTTTGGCAATGTCTTATATAATTGAAAAATACTTTAGTAGTACTAAAATCTATCGCTACGGCACAGGAGGCAGATGCAATTATTTTCATTTCGTTACATTCATGTGGCATGTCGTTTGAAAGTCACGCGTGGTGACTAAAAATAACTAGTTTGATTTCCATGAAATTTGTTGATATATATGAAGAACCTTTTATACCAACTTGGAAGCATGGAAATGCGGAAAATCGGGGATGATTAAAAACAAAATTTTAGAAAATTTATGTAGGATGATCAGCATAATTGAATTATTTAGCGACGCGTGAGAAAGAAAAAATTAAGTGGAAATACACGATTTTCCGCAGTTATCGTAAAATTTTCGGGTTGGCTACATGAAGGATATATTCTTAGAAAAAAAATGTAAACCATATCTATTTTTCCCACTGACGAGGACAAATAGTTACAAAACCACTGCGATGTGATCAGCATATTTTCCTAACTCGTTTTGAGTTCAGTTGAAAATACACGAGTTTCCAAAGTCCTCAAAAAATTATAAAAAGTTAAAAAACCAAAAATAAGTAATATTTTTTACTCAGAATTTTACTCAATTCGTATTTTCTGCTTGTCGGAGTCTCATGAAAGAGCTTTCCTTATTAAAAAGCCAAACATATAAAAATTCTCCATGTATTTCATCCAGGGGTTCGAATACTTCCAAATTTAAATTGAAAGTTTGGCCACCGCAGAATCGAAATAATAAACGGTACTAACCGGAAACTAGTTATTATCAAAAATTAGAATGGCTCCGAAACTGGCGTCTGACCACTTTTATATTTTAATAGAAAATGTTGTGTCCGGGAAAAAAATATATCTGTGAAAATTTTCATAAAAAGTTATTATTTTCAAAATATATATCGCAGCCCGTCGACTCTGGAGGCCAATCACTTCTAAATGTTTATCGGAGATGCTTATGCGTGCAAATTTTCAAATAACCTGATTTATTTTCAAAATTATAGATGGCTCTCCTCAAACCAGGGGTCCGATCACTTACAAATTTTACTTGAAAGTGTTGTCATCGAAAATTTACTTATGAGCAAATTTTCAATAAAATCGGGTAAAAAAATTATATGAGAGCTTCTTGAACTTCTTGGAGTCCGATCACTTCAAGTTTTTAATAGAAAGTGTACAATAAAATTGGATTTTAGGAAGTGGCTCAAAATATGATCACAAGAAGTGAAATTCAAATAGCAAATTTAATGGAAGCTCTTGTTAAAAATCTCGGATGCTTGCCTTAAAGGGAGACTAGAGTATTTGATTCGAACCTAAAATGGTTTCAATCATGTTTTCATCGGAATGCTGGTAAACCCTGACGAGTAGAATATTACAAATCACTAAGGAAAATTATAGGTTAATGTGGGCTATTAAAAAATTGTAGGCGCCATACATTCTAAATTAAAAGATGGGTTATCCCAGCTTTAAAACGGATTGGCAGAACCAAAAGATGTGTATACTAAATGGATAATTAAAGGCTAATTAAACAACTTATTTAAAAACTTTAGGCTCCACTCGATTTTGATAAAATATGGATTTTTGCTAGGGACGGCTAGCAAAGCCTAAATTAAATGCCCCGTTAAAAAATATTAGACTCATTCTAGCTAGCTGAACCCGATGCAGCATGCAGAACGTGATCGAGTCAATGCCCGATAAAAAGGAAATGTAGCGCAAAAGGCTTTTATGGCGCGATTAATTAGAAAATGGAGTTCCTGTTCTCATGGCATTAGATCTTAGGTTGCGTTCCGAAATCGGTTTTACTTCGATTTTAGGGGGGAGTTCAAAATTGTTTGATGTGGCATTTAATTGGGCCGTAATGAGCTTTTAATGATTTTTATAACAATGAATGGAATTTCTAGCATCAAGAGGAAAAAAATTGTTTTATCAAAAACGAGTTGAGCCCAACAATTAATTAGCCTACGGGAAGCCTTTAATTAATTACACGACTTCATAGATCCAGTTTTGAATTCTAAAATTGATGCTTGATTCGAGTTTTGTTTTGGGGTATGCTAGCTTTCTCTACCAAAACCGAATAATCTGCAAAAACGGAAGGAGCCCAATTTGTTTTAATAGATCATTTATTAATTAAGGAGCCTTTAATTATTCGTTTGACTTGAGTTCATGTTTTGTGTTCTAATGTTGCTTTTAATCCTAATTAATTAATTAATCTGGGTTCTACTACTTATCTGTAGCAAAGGTCGCTTTATGTTAACAAGTTTTAATTGGGTATTAAATTAGGCTCAATATTAATAATTATTTATATTTTGCATTTGAAACTGCCATTTCAATTCATTTTTCGATTTGATTCCTCACCGAGTGGAGCCTAAACATTTTTAAAACATTTAATTAGAACACCAACTATTATCTAGTTGTCTGTTATCGTTATCGAAACTGCTTAAAGAAAAATTTCTAAAATGTTTGGGGGACGAGATAGTAGTAGTATATTAAATCAACCGACTAGGTTTGGCTGCGCTTGCCCGAAGAAAATTTTGGCAAATTTTCATAAATTCTTCATTTTCAGAATTATAAAGAAAGAGGTCTGGTAATTGTGGTTCATCAAAATTGAAATTGAGACCAACGAAAATTTGCCAAATTTTTTTCTTCCTCCGTAAATCATCCATGATTTCTAGAAAGTCCACATTTGAAATTGCGTTAAATGGAAATTTCAATAAAAAATATTAATGGGGTACCGTTTGTGTGGTCGAGTTCGCTGGTTGGCGAAAAAAATTAAATATTTAATGCTGAGAATTCTCAGAAAATTGGCCAATTTGCTAGTTTAAACATTAAAAAAAATAACTCAAAATTTTCTTGACTACTTACGAACTCTAGTAACAGATTGGCACCCCCAAAAATTTCACCTGAAAGAAAAAAGAAACATAATTAATCAAATTATATTTTCTACTTCTAGCAAACGCTAATTTAGAACCACTTCTCACAAAATGCTGTCTGATTGGGGAACAATGGGCTGACGAGAAAAATAATTGCAGTGACTATAAAGCGCACGTCAAAGATGTAGCCATCGAAATGCAAGGTATATGCTTGTCATCGGTCGAGATATGCTGTTCCCGATCGTACAGCATAGCACAATGTCAAGAGGGTATAAAAGCAGCCCAATCAACACAGGACTGTAATCTGTATCTAAACGAAACAGGTTTGAATAATCATGCCGAATATTTCAAGGACTGCTGCGAAGGCTGTAAAATTGGCATAGTGGTCGGATCAAGTGATTTTAAATGCAGTCTTCAACCGTTTGGATTTAGCCCATTGGTGGATACGTCATTTGAGCGATGTTGTAATGAAATGCGAACCGAGGATTATATTGTTGTATCGGATGAGAGTAAGTATCGAATTTATATAATATTTTTTAAAATTTATTAATAATATTTGTATTTTTAGCCGAACTGTGTACTGCCGTACCATCCGGTAAACTTTGCGAACAAATTTGCATCAATACACCAAATTCGTACCGATGCGAATGCGAAGCTGGTTATGAATTAATGGAAAATAACGTTTCATGTAAAAAAGTAGACGACCAGGTTAATGAAATTGATGGCACTGTACCGGCCGAGGCAGAAGAATGTGCTAAAGGATATGAAGAAAATGCAAACGGAACTTGTATTGATATCGATGAGTGTGACACCGGTGAAGCGACATGTGATGTAAATACCGAGTCATGCTTTAATAAACCCGGTGGTTATATGTGCATACGAATTGTGACAAAGGAATCAGAATGTCAAGATGGTTATCGGTTTAATACCGCAATAAAACAGTGTCAGGATATTAACGAGTGTCTGGAGGAGACACACTTCTGTAACAAAGCACGGCAAATTTGTATGAATACGGTGGGCGGATATTCGTGCCAAGAAAGACAAAAGGAATTATGCCTACCCGGTTTAGAATACAATTCGATTACAAAACAGTGTGTCGATATTAATGAGTGTATGAATGCGACAGCCTGTGATTATGGCCTAATTTGTGTAAATACATTAGGCTCGTTTAAGTGCAGCGGTGATCCATTGTTACAAATTCCGAAGCAGCAAACAAATGCAATTTCGCTAAATATACCGCCTATCCCAACGGATCGGAATAAAATGACGTGTGCTCCGGGATATACAAAACGAGCTGATAACTGCGTCGATATCGATGAATGCATTGTTGATAAAAATTCATGTGATAGTCATCAGAACTGTATAAATATAGTCGGATCGTTTAGATGCGAGTGTAAAATCGGGTTCATACTCGACACGTTGCAAAATGCTTGCGTCGATTTAAACGAATGCCAAGTGAATACACACGATTGTCTTTCATCGCAACGTTGCGACAATACAATTGGATCATACAATTGTATTCGTCTACAAGGTTGTGGCACTGGTTACACGCTGAATGCGGCCACGGGACAATGTGAGGATGACGATGAATGTGCAATTGGGCGGCATAATTGTGAACCACCGTATGAATGTCGTAATACCATGGGTTCGTTTAGATGTCAGCGTGTTCGTTATATATCCCCACCAGCCATTACGACTACCACAACAACTACAACAATGCGGCCGCATAAGCGTACAACGACACGAGCCCAACGATACGCTTATCGGCATACAACAACACCGCCACGACGTGATACACTTCAAGAAGAGTATACCCGAGAATTTGGCCCGTGCACGATTGGTTTCGAACGTAACTCGCATGGAGCATGTGTTGGTGAGTATATAATCGAAACATATATGGCATATTAATTATATAACGAATTAATTTATTTATTCCACGCAATTCATGCACAGTGATAACAGGATAATTACTCTCGTAATTCAAAAATTTATCGTGATTTTATGTTAATAGTTTTACTTAGAAATAATTATTTATTTAGAACAAATAAATTATATAATAAAATTGCTTTCTTGTTATTTTTAAAGACGTGAACGAATGCGATCGAAATGCATGCCGCTCAAATCAAAAATGTGTCAATACAAATGGGTCGTATCGGTGTGAGAATTATGTACACTGTTCCACCGGCTATATTGCTAATGAGGCGGGTACAGGATGTATTGGTAAGTATATCGATAATATGTGCAAAATGGTGATGGGATTAGGGTTACGAATTTTATAAATTGTCTATATAAATTTGCTTGAAGCAATAAAATCGATTGATTTATATCGCTAGGGAGTATCCGCTTTAACATCTAAAATTAGAAGATTTTCTTAGTCGTGTTGGTGTGAAACAAATAGGATACCATAAAATGCTACCCCTAAAACTTTTTTTCCAATTGACTTAATGCTCTCGTTTTCAACTCCTTATATTATTGTTTCGTATATTGCCCAAGCTCGTGCGATACAACAGAAATAAATTTTGCATATTTTAAGGATATCGAGCCGCGTCGTATTTATATGTGTGTGTGTGTGTCTGCAAAAAAGAAGAAATATTTTCTTATGTGGGGAGGGAAGAACTAGTAGCAAAGTAGAATGGATTTTGTTTACTCGGAATAATTTATATAAAGGAAAACGCACCAACAACAATTTCCTCACCACCACAATACCGCATATATTGTGTATATTGGCGCCATGAAGTTTGCCTGAATTTTCCCATTGAATTTTGTTATTTGTTACTTGTTTCTTCTGTTGTTTGACTTCGCACTACTGCTTTTGAATTGGGTGTATGCGCTAATATATATAGATTTTTACAGCGTGTCTGAAAATATTTTTAACCTGACACAGGATGATCCGTTTTTCTATTAGTCTTTATTTTTCAGTACTGTGGTATTCATTCATAACTCGATAACAACGAATTCCGCGTAAGTTATACATCTAAAGCTTTTCCCCAATATTTAAAACATCGATGATAAAAAGTTGCAGACAACCCGTTACGTTGGCACAATTGTAGTAACAGTTTAATAATGGTTCCGGAAACCATCCACCACCTTTGAAAAAATCCCAAAACCAATCGAATGTTAGATTAGCACGTTAGGGGCCCATATTTGTAAATGATCGAAAAACATCCTTAGAAATGCTATTCGAATTTAGGAACCAAAAATTTCGATATAGATCTCTCATGAATTTGATACAAGATGATGTTTACCAGTGTGAAGTTTCTGGACACTTTTATAATATTGGCAGAAATGTATGCGAGTGTCAAAAACTAATTTCTAAAAAGTGTAAATACAAAAAAAAATTTTGTTTGTAAAAAATATTTCATTTTTTTTTTATTAATCTTTTCAGAAATAAATTTAATCATCAGGACTATGTGCAATTTTTGTATGAAAGGATGTCGTTGTAGCTTATGGTAAATTACACGAATCTCAGAGACTGAGCAGTGGTTGTATAGGTTTGAAAGGGCATACATTATGAAATTAAAATTACGTAATGCCATTTCGACATAGGCCGTAGGGCATGTAGCATTATATGATTTTAATACCAAATCGTATGCTCTTTCAAACCTATATAGCCACTATGAAAGCCAATCTCTGGGATTCGTGTAATTCATCATAAGCTACAACGCCATCCTGACAAAAAATGAAATACTTTTTACAAACCAAATTTTTTTTTGTATTTACATTTTTTAGAAATGTACACGAGTGCAAATATCTTTTTAAAATCTATATTTTGTCTAAAAAATTAGACACTCGCATAAACTTCTGTCCAAACTATAAAAGTATCCAATAATAGAAAAGTGTCCAGAAACTTCATACCGGTGAAAATCATCTTATATCAAAATCAAGAGAAAACCGTATTTGGTTCCTAAATTCGAATCCTAAATTAATTTTAAGTCATTTCTTAGACTCATTTATCCTTAAACACCGGAATTCGTATGTAGATAATTTTGCCAAAATTTAAGCAGAAATGACGTTTTTTGGCAAAAAACTATTTCTCAAGAAAATTCGGCCATGTACAGTGTAGACGAATTGATTGAATGGGTTGAGTCATCATGATTAAGCTTTTTCTACAAATTGTGAGATTCCGGTGATTTTTGGCCGAAATAGGTCCATTGGAAGTGAAAGCTTCCATAGAAGCATTTACGTGTTTTGAAAATATGTTGAAGTATATCATTTACGTGAAAAACGATTATGAGCTACAAGATTCTAAATTAAATTTGCAACAGTTTTCCAAAATTCAAACCGAAATGACAATTTTTGACAAAAAACTGGTTTTCAACAAAAAACGCCCTGTGCAAATTAGGAGATACCAGTAAATTGTGGCGGAAATCGGTCCAACGGAAGTGACAGTTTCCATAAGAGATTATTCGTGTTTGGCTTTTATTTTGAAAATTATATCATTTACGAGAAAAACGGTTATGAATTAATCGATTCTGAATTAATTTAGCGACAATGCTGGTCTAGAACAGATTTCCAACATTTAAGCGGAAATGAAAATGTATGTCTTAAAACTGTCTGTTAGTAAAAAATTTGGTCATACGGATTGATCGGGATGAAACATCATTCAGCTTCTTCCATAAATTGGGAGATCTTAGTGATTTTTGGCCAGATCGGACCACCGGAAGTGGTAGCTTCCCTAGGAGTAAATATTTTGAAAAGTATATAGCATTTACGAAAAAATGATTAAAAACAAAATTAGTTCAGATCATATTACCGGAAATGACGAGTTGTCATAAGAATAAACTTTATTTCACGAAAATTCAGTATCTCTACAGACCAGGCGGATTGCCTATTCGGAATAAAACATCAATGGGAAAAATGGTGAACATCTGTGCACTAGAAGTGAGAGTCCGTTGGAGCTTCTTCAATTTTAATAATTTGGTAGGTTGATTTTTTGCTTTAGAAATTAAGTGTGGTGTATTCGAGATCTATGTACATTTGTCGTAAAAGAGAGTCGGGTGTTGACACCCCCGCCACAACAATTACACCCTTGCATTTTTTGTGAACAATTCTTTAGTGTTTAAAAACACGCATTGTGAGCAAATGAAGCGACTACCTATTTTACACGTATACAGCTCCAATTGGAAAATATGGCAGATATGGGATTCCTATTGGATTTATATTGCCGCCATATTTTATTTTTTTAGTTTGGTAATTTACATGGTTAATTTGTTTAAAATCAAAATTAGTAAAATTATTGGAAATATTTGTTAATTAATTAAAATGCATTAAGTAATTAATACTTACTAAAAAATTCTAAAAACAAAATATTTTTTGAGAATCGCATCATTCCGATCAAATTGGCTAACTTATATAGAATATTTTCAAAAAACTGATTTGCTCCAACAGTAAAGTAATTTTCAATCTGAACCTGTAATAAGCCCAATATCAGAGGTTTGGGCAGGGCTCTTCTATATAGGAAAGATAGGCCTATCAGTAAGGAACAATCTGTAAAAAAAACAGTTTTCCGAATGGTAGATTTGAAAGTGGTTTAGAATCTTCTTAACAAACTTTAAATCCACCGTTCGGAAAAAACTGTAAAAATTCAAATTAGTTAAAATAGTTAAAATTCGGTGCAAATGTTTGTCAAAAATGCTAAACTTTCTTCAAAAGCGAAAACAAGTTAACAGGAGTTCAAACATGCAGTGAGTGCTAAGAATGATCTATAGCCCCTTAAAATTTAAGGTTTTATCTTCTGCTGGAAAGGTGATGGTAAAAGTTTTTTGGGGCTCGAAAATATTATAATGGCCAACTTTACTTTAGCGTAAAATAATACATCAAACGTAAATGAAGAAGAAAATTGGCCAAAGGCATACTGTCATATAGCAACACAATGTATCGGTTCATAAATTGAACACCCATAATGTTCAGACCGGTTCCCGCATCCAGTGACTATTACACCAATTCCCAAACTTGAAAAATGCTTTTCAAGCTGCATGGAGATTGTAAAAAAATGATTTTACTTAATTTTTGTTAACCCAAATAAAATGTATGGCCTCAAATATGTAGACAGGGTCAAGGTAACGTGGGCCTCATTAAAAAGTATTTGGCTAATTGTGTGTCGAAACGCAAGTTGAATTAATCTGAACTGAAAATTAAATATTAGGGATTATTATTTTTAAATATGACGCGCCTAAATAAATTTTCTCCGGGCTGATTTGCAAAACGGTAGAAATGGATAATTTTTGTAGTAAATTATTTATTATTTAAAAAATAGGAAATTTTAACGATATTATTGTAACTGAAAATTAAACTTGGAATAATTCAATACCAAATCTAAAATTTTATAAGGAAAGCTATGTAAAATGTAGCGATGACGTGATTCTTGACGATTCGACAGGATTTGAATTTTATTTAAAGTTGGCCTAATTTCCTTCCATAGTATACCATAAGTGAAGATGAGCTATGTTTATAGCACAGTTTTCTATTGCGTTCTGCAACATGTAGAAGTGTAGTATGTAGTATCAGATGCTTAACCTTAAACGATTCGTTGATTAAAAGCGTTTTCCCAGCTTTGTTAAGAAGTTCCGGAAAAAACTTTGTGCTCTCTCGAAAATAATGGTCTAGGTGCATTTTACGGGACACAAATTTCACGAAGATATACTACACGGATACCCTAATAATCCCTTCTGATACCCTTGATTTTTGAAACAAACAAAAACGCAGATTGCCTGATGAAAATCAGCTTTTCGAAGCAAATGCCAGATTGATTTATTCATCAATTAATGAGGTTTTATTTAATTTGAAGGCAAATCGACAGTTTTAGAGTGGGTTCTGGTTCTTTATCACCGATCCAAAACCTTAACTTATAAAAATAAAATCGCTGCTGAAAAAGAAAATGTTTCCTTCCTTTGATCATTTTTCTCCTCGGTTAAAAGATGATTACTCGCAAACTAGTAAAGTTTTACCCGCAATTATGGAAAGGGATGCAAGGAATTAAAATCAACAATAAAACTCACAAAATAATTTATCGTTATACGGCAGAGCACTTAACCTAATGGTTGCATCACTTTATGAAAAATTAATAGTACGAACACTTAATCATTTGAGCAGTTAATACTAAATCACATTATCGGTTAAACACCTAATCGATAAGTTGTAAATCACTTCATCACTTGAACTTTGACACGTAATCGTAAATCACCTTATCGTATAGGAACTTTCGATCGTTTAATTCGAAACTACCGATTTATTACTTATTGTTACTGTCAGTTTATTGTGCACAATTTATTATGATAGCACAAATTATCGAACAATGGCTTATTGTGAGGACTTTAACATTTTTTTAGGAAGAATTTAGAAATATTATTACTAACAAGAACTAGGTTTTATTCCGACCACGTTGATGTTTGCGTATGGTCAATAAATATGAGATCCTAAAATGGTTCTTTATTGTAGAATTCTCCTAAACAAGTTTCGTCCTAAACAAGTTCTTTATTGTAGAATTAGGCCAAGTGGGATGGACCTGGTCGGTTTCTTAACCGACCATGATCAAATTGTATGGCGGATGGAAATGAAATTCTAAATTAAGTTTTTAAAGATGTTCTGGAATATGACAACCTGGGTCGGAACAGGGCAAATGTTGCGTAAGTTGGATTGGAATGGGAATTTGAAATAACTTTTCGGATAAGTTGAAAATAAACTAGATCGTCCTCATGTTGGAATTTGTATAAAATTGTTGTTCAACTTCTGAAATAAGCCCCGATTAGCCGGGAGATATACATAGTTATTCCATTCAACGTTTCTAAAAGGCGTTAAAATTGGTACGAAGTATCGAGGGTTTTTTGCATTTAATAATGTTTGTGCCACGGACACCCTGTAACCTGTTGCCTGAATACATCTTTCGAAAAAGTGAAATCCAGCTATGAACATTTTATAAATCAGAACAATTAGGTGATTCGTATACATAGAACATATCTGTGTCGTGGAACTGAGTAACAGAAAAGAAACGACTCAGTTCCGTTGGCCATATTCGAGAACTTTTGAACCAATAAATTCCATCTAAAACTGAGCTATCCAGAAATCTTCCAAAACTTAGTTAAGCATCCCCTTTGATCTGGGCCTGATAATTCGCTGCATAGATTAACAGTATCGCTTAATGGGTTTCCTTTGACTTCAATCAATCACAGAGCAATTCTCAGCAGAGAAGAGAGAATGAGTTGCATTTAAAAATAAATTCGTGCAAATGCTTTTATCATGTGTATGCACTTCAAATCATAGGAAGTAAGATAGCATAGATAGCCTAATAATTTTGAGCTTTTTGTTTGGATTAGTTACTGCTCCTCCACGTGTGATTCTCTGATCTTTAACTATGAGAGTTAAAGAGGATGATTAAGTTATTTTTCCAGGCGATCTGATTTTATATATTTTAATCGTTAATAATAGCGTTAGGCCTGACAACAAAACAATCGTTATTATCATGATATATTAAGAATTTCGACAATTACATTTTTTCGAGGTCGAATATTTTATCAAATGAAGCATCCGTAAACTTTAAACCAATAGCGTTTAATTTCGAATTAAACCCACTCCAAAATTGATCTTTCGTATCCTTCGAATTTGTATAAATCTTAAAATGACCAGAATCAAATTTCCAACATAGAACTAATTTTAACCGCTTGAATCATCCTCTTGTGGATCATCCACAAAATAAAATATATCGTTTTCATCGCTTGCTGTGACATAATTAAAACAAACATATTAATTATCGCATCATTTTCCGTAAACAACCTAATTTTCATCGATTTTCCATTGTTTATTTACACGCGTAAAAAACTAAATAAATTTTCAGCAAATTATCTCGTTCAAACCACCCTAAGATGATGATGAAATTTACTGCGTGCAATAATTTAACATTACGTTGTTTTTTTTACAGATCTCGATGAATGCGAAACAGGCGGCGCAAATTGTGGCCCGGATCAATTGTGTCGCAATAAGCCAGGCGGATATATTTGTTATTGCCCACAGGGACATTTCCTAAATAAAGCGAACCGATGTGAAGATATTGATGAGTGCAGTCAACGAAGCTGTCCAGTAAACGCCGACTGTATAAACACTGTCGGCTCGTATCGATGCGAGTGTAAAGAAGGTTTCCGCAACGAGCACAATGAATTCCGTACGTGTGTTGATGTCGATGAATGTACCGAAATTAATGGTTTGTGCGAACAAAAATGTATTAATTACTGGGGATCGTATCGATGCGCTTGCCAATCTGGATACCGTTTGAGCGAGAATAATAGAACGTGCGAAGATTTGGACGAATGCGATATAAACAAATCACACGGATTGTGTATGGGTGATTGTGAAAATACGCCTGGATCATATCGATGCACGTGTCCAACGGGATACCGAATAGGGGCCGATGATCGCTCATGTCACGATATTGATGAGTGTCAAACACAAAGCATTTGTCGGAACCGCAACGAAATCTGTACAAATATTCGTGGTGGGTATCGGTGTTCGCGTATCGATTGTCCGCATGGTTATGTGTTGGATAGCGAGAGAAGAAAGTAAGATACGATTAGATTTTATAGGTAAAAGCTATTAACTATTTGTTATTTTTGTGTGCTTTACAGCCGGTGCAAGCTTATATCGCTGATTTGTGACCAAGATGATATGGAGTGTTTGAAGCGGCCAACAACGTTCTCATACAATTTTATCACGTTGGTGTCAAATATGTCGATACAACCACGCGGACGTGCCCTATTCAATTTCAAGGGACCAAATTATTATGATAACATTGATTTTGATTTTCGTGTCGTGTTCGTAAATGCGCCCTCTTCCGTGCGTAAAGCGAATATTCACTATTTTGAAATGCAAAAATTGGCAAACGAGGCGCTTTTGAGTTTAATGCGTACGCTCGAGGGTCCACAAGACATTGAACTTGAGATGAGTATGACGGTATACCGAGAGGGACAGCCGAGTGGCACAAATGTTGCAAAAATTTTCATAATTGTATCAGAATTTCCTTATTAGCGGCGGCGTACGCGGGCGCACACGATATAGGGATAAGAACCAAAACCTAATTTTATCCTTAAAACGATTTTTTTTATATATTTTTTAAGATGTTTTGTAGAAATATATTTTATTTTATAATAAGAGAGAAAAGCGAAATAATAACAATAAAAATTAATAAAGGTTTTTAAATTAAACAAAAAAAAAATGGTAAAAAGGATAATAAACACTAATTGAAGGAAAACGTGGAAATTTTAAGTTTTCTGTTTTACTTTACTTATTTTTTATTCTTAATTTTTAAGATGATGTATAAAAGATAGCTTTTCTTTTAAGTATAAAAGTTTCTTTTAAATTTTTATTACACACAATTTTTTATCTCTGTGTACATAAATGTTAAGATAAGATGTTTAGTTTAGGAAATTGAAAAGGAAAAGGACGTTAAAAAAGCAGGAAAAATTTTATGTAATTGAGATAAAAAATAAGAAGAATTTGATATGAAGAAGTGGAAGCGGCACTAACAGATGGTTCTTATACAAAACGAGAAACCACTATGTAAGATAACTAAATATTTTTAATGAGGGTGCTATTATTACCGAGGGTATTATTTGGGTGTGTGTGTGTGTCAATTGCTTTAGGTGAATTGGTTACTTGGACGCAATTATAAAAACGAAGTTAGTATGTCATTGTCAATATAGAACGTTCATATTTTTTGCGACACACATGCTGGCCGCCATAATAACACATAGTGGCGACTGAAGAAAAGAGCTCAAAAAGCATAAAAATTGATTTTTTAACGAAGGCGGTTACGGTGAATGAATCGATGAATCATACATACTTTTATTGATGCCACAAATTTGAAAGATATATAGTTGGATGGTATTAATCTGCACCACCAAGAAAACTTAAACATTATTTACCACTGTAGAGTCTTAACATTATAAAGGTTCATAGAACTTTATTTCGGCCATTACAGTTCACAATACCACGGATTATCAAATTGGTGTCCCTAAACTTGATTTTTTATTAATTTATAATTGGTATATCTCGATTGGAAATATCTCGATATGAAAACCCCAAGCTAAGTTTTCTTCGCTTGACTAACGAAATTTAAATAGTCTATTAGCAAAATATAGCTATTCTTAGCTTAGATTACAGCATACTGCTACGAATTTCGGACGTTCGTCACGGACTCGTACTGGATTTTTACAAATTACGAATACACCAGTTTTCATATTCTCTCGCCAGTTTTCATGTTGTCTTATTCGGGAATCAGGCTCCCTTGTTTTCCGATTCTATAGTGTTGCGTACAATTTCGGGCGTAGTGACCTAGCTTATACTTTTTATGTTACTACAATAGGTTTGTGTTTGTTCCCGCAACTCCTCTCCTAATAGTACCTTTATCTGCATGGTATCCTTTGAATCGAGCTTGTGCAACTTTACTGTGTCAGTGGCTAAACTTGCTCTAGCTATCTCATATTTTAAAGCCAACACCAATACCTCATTCATGGTTTTACCTCTGGTATTGGTTCTCAAATGAAGTATCAGATGGTCTTCCTTTACAGCACTGATAAATGCATACACGTTAGTATGTTCACATCTGCAGGTGCCTTACGGTACGCTTGATTACCACACGACCACTGAGTGTTTTATTTGTATAGAGTAGAATTCGAAACAATACCTATAAACATTCTCGAACCGGTGAACCTTTAAAAGGGATTGCTCAAAAAAATAAAATATTTGGGAAAAACCAGATTATCGCCAAATATTTGGTTTACATTTTCTTTTGCTTCAGCTTAAATGTGTTCACGCCTTGTTGAATATAATAGTAGTTACCTACTATATGCTTAGAACATGTTCTTTTGAATATTTTTCGAAAGTCAACAGGAGGTAAAGATAACCAAGAAGTCTATTATATCCGGGCCACCCGATTCGATGTATAACTTAACAAAATTTTTCTTAACTCAGTACTCGTTTCAATTGCATTCTGTCTCTTGAATACTAGTCCTCCTCAGCTAATTTGATCAAAATTTTTTGAGTAGTAAAAAAGTGTAAGAAATTTAACATAATAGTTCAGGGCCTACCAGAAATCTATAAACGTTTCTTTCGAAATCATGACTCATTGCAATTGGTACCTGACACTTGAAAACGTCAACAATTTGTAACATAATTGTTCGAGCCGATTAAAGTTAAAATTAATTTGTGTAAAACGGCATTTTCCAAAAGACACAACTAACACAAGTCAATGAACACGTTGCCATCAGCACAATACGCCAACATGACAACACAATAGCATCGCGCAAAATGACGAAATACCACATAACACAACACTATTATCTAATAAACGGTAAACACATAATATGGTGCAACATCTCGGAACAAGTTGCACACCATTGTGATGCTTTACGCAATATGGTGGAACAAACGGGACTCATCGCGACTAGAAAAATTGGTCTTAACAAGTTATAATAAAATTGTTTATGCCGAAAGCCCTACCAATGACCCTCTAAACAAATTTCTAAAATCCAGACTCATTGGGCCAAATTTAAAACAGAAGCCTGAAGGACCCTCCTCTCTCTAAACGAATTTCTTCAAACTCCGGACGCAGAACAATCGATTCCTGAAACTAGAGCCGTCACTAATTTTTAAAACATCCGTTAGAAACAAAATTGTTTTTAAAAAAGGTATTCGGGTTCAATCGCAGGATCGTATAAACGAATTTTGCCGATATCAGTACTCATCGCAATCAATGCTTGACACTCAACTCCGTGTTCCAAAGAGCCCCTCCACAGTATTATTAATCGAAATCTTTCCAGCCGGAAGATGGTTAAAATGCGAGTCCACGTTCTGAACGATGTGTTTGCTTTGAAAACCACTTTCATCCACAATTTGTATCACAATAGTTCGACTCGGAAAGAAATTTCGATTTCGAAGTATCGTTCAAATCGTTTCCAAAATTATTTGCAAACACATACAATTTTCTAGCGTTTAAATATTACTAACAACACTAATTACTGGACAAACATTAACTAGATCCATGCCACACAATCAATACGATACCCATAACAACCACCAATTAAAAGCAAACACACTACGAAGCATGATGTAGCATATTGCAACTTGCTGCTACACAGTTTAACATCATAAACCATTCCGTAAACTGATGATAAAGGGGCATAAAGGCCACACCGAAGGACTCCTAAATGAATTTTCCGAAAACCAAAGGATGGATGTTCCTTCAAAACAACAAATTTTCTCGAAACCAGAAGAGATTGTAATCACTTGAAATCCGCACTCCACCGCAGGAATCCCTAAACGATTTTTCGTTCGTCAAACTATTTGCTACACTACGGCGATTTCTAAAAATCTCAGAGATGTTGCGAAGTATGATTACAGGGTGATTTTTATGTTCCAGCTCGATTTTGTCAGTTCGCATTTGGCAGTCGTAGAGAGCGGTCGATAGATAACAATTTATTATGGAGCATCTAACGTCACAACAACGTGTTGAAATAATTGTTCAATTGTGAATACGCAGAGAAAATTAGAAGATTTTTGGTGTTAATCATGTGCCGAGCAAATCAACCAATCAGTGTGTAATGAATAATTTTGATAATTTGCATACACTGGGAGATAAAGTAAAGACTGGGCAACAATTAAGCCAACGTACATCAGTAATGATTGATCCAATGAGGCAGAGTGTTGTTCCAGATACCCCTTATCGACGCCGTGCAGAAGAGTTTTGCAATGTCTCATCACGTTTGTTTTACAGTTCGGTAACATCATTTTTGGCCAAACATCATTATAAGCGACGAAGCACATTTCGACTTGGCTGGCTTTGTTAATAAACAGAATTTGACCACTGAAATCCCTCAATTGATACACCACAGACCATTACATCATCGTAGAGTAACTGTATGATGTGCCATTTGGGCCGACGGCATCATTGGGCCTTATTTCTTTGAGGATGATAGAGGCAATGCTTTAACAGTTTCTGGTGACCGCTATCGGGATTTGTTGGATAACTGTCTTGTACTCAAATTGGATTAATTAGACCTACAAAACAAGTGGTTTCAACAAGACACATCACACACCGCTCGTCCAACGATGCAAATTTAGCTAGAATTTTTTTTCAGTCGAATAATGTCAAAAAGTAGTGTTATCGTCTGGCCCTCACGATCTCCTGATTTGACACCTCCTGCTTTCTTCCTAATGGGTTATTTGAACGGAAAGATGTACATCAATAAACCAACCATGTGGATACTTAAGGACAACATTAGAAACGAAATTGCTGAAATAACACTAAAAGCCACCAACCAAATGGCACAGTGGTTAAAGCTTTGGCGTTTGGATCGGGAGGTATCGGGTTTCGAATCCCGATAGGGGCAGGATGCAAAAGGAAATTTTCAGAAACAGATTATGATCTGTGATTAAAACGTAGTCAAGTACTATAGGCTGGCACGGAGCTATGGAATGCGCAGATGGTAACTTAAATCGGTCCTATAGCCGTACGTCTTCCATTTGGCAGTAATTGCGTAAAGTAAGGCGGGAAAATGAGTTACGAAAGAGCAGGGAGTGCTTCGGCCCCAGAAAAGATGGCATGGATTAAAAAAAAGAAAACACAAAACAGAAGTCTGCGAAAATGTTATGACAAATGTGCTCTTTCACACCCCGATTACGCTATTCGTGTCGTTTGTCGTTTCAAGTGACTCTTTTAATATGAAACCAAAGTCGGTTGCCTTGCCAAAATATCGAATATGCCTATTATGCTAGTCACTTCAAACGACAATTGGCGTATTTTATGCCTTTTCTAGTCACCTCAAAATTTCACTCGACTCAAAATGACAGTTTTTATTTATTTCTTTTGCCTCAAGTCACGTATTGGAATGGCACGACTCGACTAGCGTAATCGAGGTGTTAAGCTGGCCTTTGAAAAGAGGGCGCCTCTGGCTACTTTACCGACATTATATTCCATATAATGTTAAAGAATGTTTTCTGCTGGTTTCAAAAAATATAATCAGACGAAATTTCTTTTTTGTAATAGTGCTGCCTCTAGTGGTGGATAGAAAAAACAGCAATTTATACAGCATGAAAATCTTTCACATTTTCATTACATAGAGTGAATTTAAACTAGTTAAATAATATTCAATAAACAATTGAATAATTCACCCACATTGTGATTTTTGTATCCATATTGACTGACTGATGAAGCTAATGAACTTGTCACAATTCCTTTACTGATGGTAAATATAAATTGCGACTAGACATCATTAATCAATATTTAATATGATATGATATGATATTATACAACGTAGGGGAACTGTTGATGACACAGCAACTGAATGACTTGAATAAATGCATTCTACTACTACTACATTCGATTATCACTTAATCACCCAAGAATTGTATCAACCTGAGACAAGATTCAATGACCGAACTGACTAGGTATGCTGATCCTAAGAGATACTCTTATTCTACAGGTTAAGGATATGTTATACTCGTAGGGTCTAATAATAGAAGAACTACAAGAGCAAACTGCCGTTATACAATGTACCCCACCCCAGTTTGATTTTTTTCTTCTTCTATAACTACCAATTACCAGTTTTCTAATCCCCGTTAATATTTTGATCATACATGGTCTGTGAAAAAGCGTTAGTTCATTAGTAAGGATAACTTTCTTGTTTAGTGTCTTTTTATCACCAAGAAGATGCAAGACATAAAAAGTTTTGTTTGATTAATCCATCCTACAAACCACGTTAAAAATGAGGAGGGACAGCTTTTATGTTTTACCTTTCTTTACCTTATCAGTCACAAATTACTGGAACAATCAATCAATCCTTGAAATGTGCCCACGATTGGCAAATATTTCAATAAGCAACATCATTAATCCATATTTGATTTGAAAAAATTACTAAAGCCCGGAGTGGATGGAGTCGATTTCCGATCAATATCGATACGACGTTCGTGATTAATATTTAATTAATTTAGAGTTATGTAAAAATCCATCCATCTTTAATTTATTAAAAAACTAAATACTCTCGCAGAAAGCCTAGTCAACTTGGCCACCAATCCGAATCATGAGTAAAGAAGTAAGATGGACATACGAATTGCACGAGGTATGTTATAGGAAACCAGCTTAGCCACTGGTATGTATTGTAGATATTTGGCACAACCATTTTCATCCGGATAATTTTTCTCATTTTGGAAACCCAATTCACTATTATTAACTCAATACTCAACGATAAGACTGTTCATCGACGGTAAAACTCTGAATAGTCTGAATATTAAAAACCAACAATTTCTATTACCGGTATACCGTCTGGTCGATAAAATAACTTTTTCTATTAAGCTAAATGTTAACATCAATCGGATTTGATGCCAAAGCAAATTATATAGAAATTATTTAGCACTTTAATTCCATACCATATTCGTTTGCAATCAATCAAAATATTTCGTGTTGCATAAATTAAAAATGTCATACACGCATACCATATACACCAAAAGCCAATTAGCATGAAATTATAAAGAAAAGTCGATTTATGTAAGGACAAACTAATCTTTTGTAATACAGCTACCCTTTACACAATAAATCTGTTGGTGATTAGAAATATAAAGATAACTTTGTTAACAATGCGCCCTTTATATAGAAAATCGTTACATTTGGCTGCGTCCATTTTTTTATCGTCTAAAATGACATTTTAAATAAAAAATTTATTTCACAAAAAGGTTTCGTATCCACATGCATGAATTATTTTAAAAATTGAAACTCTTAAAAAAAATAAATAAAAATCCAGACATTGTCAACCATGTACATATACCCATGTAGACGTACAATAAACAATGAAGCAATCCAAGTAAAAACAAGCCACCATTATTTTGTTGTTGTTGGAAACTTTATAAAGTACCATGTATTGACTGACACGTTTTTCATTTACCAGAATAAAAAACAAAGTATTGGAATATAAACTAAAAATGGTTTTTATGATCAAACCGTATAACAGAATTGAGATAAGCGCATGTATGTGGCACGCGAGTCTTTCCTTATCAATGTTTATGTGGTAATTTCTATATTCAAGTAATTAAATAATTTATGTGTACGGGTCCCAGAAAAACTATAATTGTATAGCTGCGAACGTTCTATACTCGAATTTCTTAGAACAGCAATATGGCAAAACAAGAAAATTATTTTAAAAAAATATAATCGGTATGTAACGGGTTTTCCAATGGGAATGATACAATTTCAAATGGTTATAATGGCAACACTGCGTATTATTTTTTGACATTTCTAATATCATTTGTGTTCAGTAGGTTATACCATTAAATCATGGGAAGACGCTTCAACAACGTTTAGAAAATGTTTTATCAAAATCAGTGCTCATTAGTGAATACTGAGAGAAATTTAAGAAGAATTCATGGACGATATTATTCAGTTAATGAATTCACTATTCGTCGTGTTTTAGACAAATTTGAAAGTGAATTTTCTTTACACGATACAAGAGTAATTAGAGAAGAATATTGCTTTGGTAGCAGCGTGTAAGAGAAAATCTAAATTTATCGGTTCCACGTCGTTCTCAATAATTAAAGCCCAAAAGATTTGGGTTTACATCCTTACAAAATTCAACTGATTCAAGAACTGAAGCCATTAGACCACCATAAACGTCGTTTATTTTTAAATTTTGCTCTTGAACAACTTGAAAATGATGAACATTTTTATCGACAAATTTTATTCAGAGATGACGCTAATTTTTGGTTAAATGGTTTTGTAAACAAACAGAATTGCAGAATTTGGAGTGATAAAAATCTACACGAAACTGTTCAGACATCATTACATCCAGATAAAGTCACTGTGTGGTTTGCAATTCATGCTGGTGGAGTGATTGTTTGGTTCATATTTCTTTGAATGAAATGATCGAAGAGTAACAGTCAATGCCATAATGGCATAATGTAACCTTTCAAATAAAAAAATGTTGGTCTCACTGAATAATTTATGTGTTTTTTTTATTTTTAATTGTATCATTCCTATTGGAAAACCCTTTATTTTCCTTTCTTATCAAAATCGGTAAATGTTCGAATAATAATTATTTTATTGCTTCAAATCTATGAAATGAGAGTCCTATATTCTCGAAATGGTTCAACGTTCACCCCACGGAGTATTTTTTATGGTATTAGTGCAAATTAATTTGCAATTTGGAATAGTAGGGAGTAACGACTTTACTAACTCTCATGGGCTCGCGTCAGCTTATTATTCCCTTCATGACGATTAGCCACCTGACTGATGGGGAATAAATGAAATTACGACATTTACCGATTTCGGACTTTAACCATAACACGTAACCTTGAATGAACACGATTAATTAGTTCCCTGTTCTTTGAAACCGTGCTGTTCGAGGCTACAAAAAACGGGAGTGTGAAAAAAACGTTACGTTTCATTTTTTATTTTGTTATGGTATACAAAAAGCAAAATAAAATAGGAGCGACAAATATATTAGGTGCACTAAACTTCCGGGTTTCGCACATAGATGGTGCTTGCGACACATTTAGTTGTCATTTATGTCAAAAGTTGTGCTTTATTCATAGCGTGGACAGTTGTTAACAATAACCAGTTGTAATACCAGCTCATATAACTACGCAAAAATATTGTTTCTAAGAACGAAAATGTCGAATTTTATGCCAAACAAATATCATTTGCGGGAAACATTTGCTTTTCTGCTTCAACTTGAAAAAAAAAGCAGCTGTGCTGATGCAGCACTTCATTTGCTTGAAGGCCTACGGCGAATATGCACCATCGAAAATTACCTGAGAAGATTGGTTTAAACTTCAGAAGTGGCGATTTCGACATTGAGGACCAGAAGCACTCCGGAAGACCAAAAATATACTGAAACTTAAGATCAACTTGCGGATGCATTAAACAGGACTCACCAAGGTATTTCCAAACGTTTACATGCTATGGGGAATATTCAAAAAGAGGCAAAATGGGTGCTGCATCAGTTGACTGAGAGACAGATGGAAATTCAAAGAGCCACTTGCGAAAATTTGCTTTCACGGCATGCAAGAAAGAGCTTGCTGCACCGAGTTGTTACGGGAGGTGAGAAATAGATCTTTTTTAAGAATCTCAAACACATAAAATCGTGGCTTTCACCTGGCGAAACATCAACATCGACAGCACGGCCAACTCGCTTCGGAAAGAAGACAACGCTCTGCGTTTATTAACGAAACTGTTAATGGGCAACGCTATCGACAACAACTCATCAATCTGAACAACGCATTTACGAGGTACGCGACACGAACGAGTGATATTGCAGCACGACAACGCTCCATGCCATCGCACGCCCATCGTCCAGGACACCATCAAAACGCTGAGATGGGATCCCCGGCTACACTTGGCCAGTTTCGAACAAGTGCAAAATTGAAATTCTCCATTTTTAATTTTTCAAAAAAAAAAAACGGAAATTTAGTTGCGCACCTAGTAATACATATTTTATTCTTTTTCAAAAGAATTACTCGAAAAACGTGTAGTTTCAAACCGTGTATCCGTGTTCTTCGAAGCTCGCGTTCTTCAAGTACCGTGTACTTCGGAGGTTACTTTTATATACTTAAGACGAGTTGTGGTTGTCTTATTGACAAGTTCATCTTGAAAGAGCGTTTACAATCATTTGTATGTGGTTATTAAATCCAATTTTATGTACCCAATTTCTACTTCACTTGAACTAGTCTTTACTCTTTCGTAGTCATATGCTGCCTCCAGTTCTGGATTAACTATAGATTACCATCGTTACATATTATCTACATCCGGTTTTGCTGTGTGAACCGAACCACAACATTTTTTCACCTTGTTACGATCAACCTAGTCACAAGATATGAACCCAACAATTTTGGGTACGTAGCGTTGAATCGAAGGTTTCATTTTTTTTAAAGAAACTTCAAATATCCAATGGATTAAATATCCCTTTAATGTCAATAAATATTCCCTCTTTCCAGTACTTCTCGATTCAAGTACCAATGCTTTAACTTCTGTACCATGAAGAATTTGACTTGTTAAATGAGTATGTGATGGTAACAAAGTTAAAAGTGTTGTTTAATATTAGATAGGAGAAAATACTTTATTAAGTATCGAGAGACACCAACCGTCAATAGCAGTTGAAAATGAAAAAGTTTTTGTTTATTTGCAACCAACAAAATAACAAAATCGGTGAAAGATTCGTTTTTTGGGGATGGGAACGTCTATAAGGATACGGCACATTCGGAGACGACCATCAGAAATTGGTTTGACGAATTCAAGTGTGGCCAAACATCCATTTTTTTATATGATCAACAAAACCCATAAAGTGTTAGGCGACCCCCGATAGAAGATCAGAGAGATTGCTGACATTGTGGTCGATTGACAGATGCGGCGCTTGCTCACAATGAAACAAAAACGGAATTGCATGACAACAGTCGAATTAAGCTACAAATTGCTGCATCATCCACCTTATTCTCCAAATTTTGAGTCCGCGATTTGTTTTCTGTTTCCAAACTGGTTAGGAAAAATTGGACCTAGGGTTAGAAAATATAATGTTGAAAAAAGGTTATTCCTACTTCCAGTTTACAAAATAAATAATTATGTCACAAATAGCTAAGACTATTAATAAAAAATGTATCGTATTTAATTTGGCGCCATTTTGGTTATATTTTTTAATAAATTAGAAAATATTAAAACTCCGCTCGATATCGAGGTGCAAAACTGCAATTAGTTGATAAACTGGAATTTCAAAATAATTTGGTGGACAAAATAAATTATTGGTGGTTAGAACAACAAATTTAAAAATAGTGAATTGTTAAAATAAATTATCGATTTACTTACAATGAATTAATAAATTAATTATCTGAATATTCGTCCTGTTAGTTTCGGTTGTAAGATCGTAGGAAAAATACAACAACCAACAAAGGACCTACTTACCTACCAAAGCCACTTTTCTCGAAATTTTGAAGTTTTCAAAGTCCAAAATTGCAAAAAATTTAAAATTTGTTCGCCCAACTTCTTCGATTTTTAGTTTGGATTGTTGGAAATCTTTTAAGATTTGTACATAAAGATGGGCTGCTTGCCATAGGAACATATGTTTTTCGCCATCAATGGCAAAGTAAATCAATACTAAGCGGATTTGTGGCGTTCATTGTTGTAGTATAAGAATTAGAAAAACAAGTTTTATAAGGATAATTAAACATTTAACATATAAGAAGTAAATTTTAATTCAAACAGCAAAACAATTTCGTTGCAACCCGAAAATTGTGCACAATAAAACCACACAAAGTGCGACAAACAATCGTTTGAAACAAATTCAGAGAAGAGAGCGTAATTGTAATACAAATAATTTTACACTGAACAATTCATCGAAAAATCTAATATTCGAATGAAAAAATAATTCATCGAAAAGAATTGAAATACGTGGCATTTACCCTAAAGTCCATAACTCGAAAAAGAGGATTTTGAGATAAATCAGTTTAAAGTTTCGGATTGCTCTTTTAGCATCCGATATCTTCAACGGGCTTTTGTAGCATTGCGCAAAGCCGTGTCCGGTAAGATTGTTAAATCCGCGGCCAGTTTATTGAGAATTTTAAATGGTTCGTCATCACTGTATGTAGTTTTATCTAAAATTTGTCCTTGGTCTTTTGTGTAACGAATCCATTTTATATCGCTCCATACAAATTTTTCTCCATTTGTATTTACCTTACGCCACATGAGCTTGGTCTTAGCTAACGCAGCGAAATCAAAAATATGATCTTGCATAATTTCGTATACGAGGAACCGAGTTGCGACGGAACGTACAAATTGAAACCAATCGTTTCTTTTTCGCTCGATTGCGGCATGGTCGCTATTGCACTCCATAAGAGTGTGGCCCGGTACTAAAAATGTATGGTCTATAAACTGGAGATTGGTTTGTGGATTATCTTGCATGTGTGTGTAAAACATTGTTCCTACAAAAAAATTTCTGTTTTCGCCAGTGCAACAGTCACTATAAAATATGATTTGCTTTGCAGTATTTGGCAGAGCATTTATGTGAGTGAGAAGGCATGAGGCAATTTGTTGCCTAACGGATGGTGTTTGCGTTGTTCTTCAAGAATCACTTGCTTTTGATCTTCGTTTTCTGCCACAGTTATCTTTGCTGCAAATGTATCACATTTATGGCACGAATCGGTTTTGGTGGATTTAAATTTGATTCCCATTGTATGAAATACTTCCGAGAATTTCGTAAGTGACACACAGCTGAAACATTTTTCTGATAGTTTAATCACTATGGAAATGTCTAAAAAAAATATATATGTAATTAGAAACGTTTATGTTATAACGGTAAATAATTAATGGAGGCATATGTTGCCTTTGAGAAGTATGTCTTCTGGTATAGTAACTCTCATATAGGATGGAAATGAGTCCACATGAGCTTTAAATTCACTGATTTTTTCATTGAATTAAAGGGATTCTCGCACTCACATTTGTCGGATGGGATAGATGATCCCGGAGAATGAAATTTTTTGTTTGTGACAGCTCGCATAATACCGTCGGTTTCTCCAAATGATGTTTTTCAAACAATTCTTGCACACTGAAATCTTATCAGTGCTAACTTTAATAAAGTAATAACACGAGTAATTTCGTACATTGATTTCATTTGTAATGACTGAAATTTTTTATTGTGGATTTCTATCAAACCCGACAAGAAAGCGCTTCTTAAATTGTAGGATTTCGAATATTGTTCCAATATTGATCGAAAATAGTTTTTTGTTGATCGTACGACAAGTTCGTTTGGCAATCCTTTCGAATTTTGTCTAATGGTGTGTATTCTCGTGATAAGACTGACCGAAATTGCGCTTATGGCTTTTGATTGCTTTCCTTGGAATTAGTAACCTCAGCAGTAACATTTGCTTGATTACTACTTCCTTCTAAATTGCGTTCAATTTGTTCGGCAAGAAATTCCATTTCTTCATCATCGTCCGATTGATTAGAAGATGACAAGTAGTATGGGTCAGCATCAGAATCATCATAATTTTCGAATCGGTCATCTTCCCAAATAACTTCTTTATCAAGTTCGCCGCCATTTTTATTTGATTCAAGATTCCGAGCAATTTCAGGTAGCGGAAAATCCGACCACCGAACCTCAAAACCATACTGTTCATTTTGAATATCAGCATTTTCATACAGTATTTTCTTAGCTTCCTTAGAAGCTAATGCTACCATCTGTGCGGATCTACTCATACTATTATTCATGTTAGTTCTACAATTTAAAATGCAATTTAAAATAATTTTGTTTGAAAAATATATTTTCGCATTCTTCATATTTGCGTAAATTACCTGAAATTTACATTGATTTAAAAAAAAATGAGCGGTCGAACCGACGCGTGACAGATAATTTGAATTTATAGATATTTAACACAAGTTTATAATTTTTTGCGACATATAGGGTGTTATAGTTTTAGTTTCAGTTTTTCAAGCTGAGCTCGAATCCGTCATAATAAAAAAATACTCCTGATGAAATTGTATATTGTCCCATAATCAGCCAATTGTTTGCAAACTTTTTCGTGCTTTGGTATTTTTTTTGTCAATCATCATGTTTCTAGTGAGACGTTTCAATTCGTGACTTATTTTGTGGTAACTGGCTTATTTGAAAGTCTACAATTAGTCTCCTATCTCCCATCTTCAATGTCAGTATAGGCCGATATGGAGCTATGCAAAGTGCAGATGGTGATAAAATCGGACCTACAGCCGTACGTCTATGATTTGGCAGACGATTGCGTAAGGTAAGGACGAGAAAAGCGAACTGCGAAAGAGTTGGGAGTGCTTCGGCCCCAGAACAGATTGCAAAGATTAAATAATAAAAAAAAATAATAAAAAACTCTCTCAATTGATTTTACTGACATACGAGTACATGCTGCTACTCGCGAACCCCAAAAGTTTTTTTTTGTAGAAACTTACTTATTCAGACAAGTCCCGCAGAAGAAAATTATTTGAATAAATAAATTTTCACAATAAGTCCCAGTTTCAGACAGGGCTGTGTCCCGCCCTGGCTTCAATAATTACCTCAATTCTCAAAATTCTTCAAAAAATCAAATGACAATAATGCTTTTAACGGATTTAGCTCACCCGTTCTTATAATTGGTGATGAGATGACAAATGGGACTATCAGTAAAATTTAGCATATAGGATATGGATACAATTTAACCACTGGTTTTGATATTTAAATTGTGTTTCAGTATTTTCCTGTTTTTCAGTAGTTCCAAAGGTCTTAGATCAGTGGTGACATGTTCTCCGATAACTTTTTCGATACTTTATAGAAGTTAATCTCTTTTTATCTTAGAATGATAGTGAGATCTGTTTCGTTCGTCATTTATTCCATGCTGTCACAACCTACAGTCTTCCAATAAAATTTTTTTTTAAGCTTGAAATTAAACACACGTTTTCTTGATTCTTTATTGAAATTTAGTGTAGTCACTTTACCATTTGTGGATAAACGGCACATCCGGCAAATGTTCCACACGAGCACGTTTGCAGAAGTTGTTCCTTTGATTGTGGGTTATGTCCGAAATTATTCGTCCCCCTTTGCCATCAAATCTGTTTCACAATAAACCAATTGTTTCATTGGCTATATGACATGTAGCGCCGTCCTCTTGAAACCACAAGTCGTTAAAATTCATATATTCAAATATTAACCGTAAAATTCGCCATGTGGTCGTTGTAGACAAGTTTAATTGATGAGAATGTCGTGAAATCGATAAACGTGGGTTCCCTGCAACATTTTCTCTCACTGTAGCAATCTTTTCGGTTGAAAAATCTGAACGAACACGTACTGCTGTCAGTTTGTTTGCTACTGAACCAGTGGACTTAAATCTTTACACTAAATTTTTAATAGCGGGCTCTGATGGGTAATATTATCTACCAAAAATACCCGAATTTTACGAAACGTTGTTCTTATTATGGATTAATTTTCATAATAAATTTAAATTATTTTAATCACAAAAATTGAATAAGGACACTTTTAAAACAGCTACTTTATGCTCTAATGAAAAAAAAGTTCTTATTGAAGACCTTTTACTAGAATAAAGTTGAAGAACATTTCTTTCTCAAATTAAAAAAATTAAAAATAAATTATTTTGTAATAGAAATGGAGTAGAATTATCACAATATTTTAATCAAGGGTGTTGATAAATCTTACCTGTAATAGTGTCCTAATATATTCTAGAGAAACGAGACATAAACTTTGATAAAATATCGAAAAAGTGATGGAAGAACATGCCACCACAGACAAATTTTGATAATATCATTTTAGTTCAAAACCACGTCGTTTTGGCCCTGTTTACAATATATGATTGGAAAGGTTTTGATAAATTAGGTCAGGCGTCCTAGTACTCAAAACTACCGTTGTAGCGCTGGGACCTGTTACAGTTTTCTCATTCCCATATAATCATGCGTTTGAAAAGTTTTGAACCATCCAAATATTTTGTTACCAGCACCTTAATTTACAAATCCAAAATTTTGACGTTGGTAGTTAATTAAGAATGTCACAGATTTAGCTGGAGCGCCTTAGTACTCAAAACTACTTAAGTGCTGGACGGAGATACGTTTTGTCAGCATTCCAATAAAATCATATGGCAGGTGGTAACGTGAAAGTTCTTCTATTTTCTTAAATTTGTTTTTTTTTGTGTTCAGTTTCAAATTATTTTAGGCCAAGTCTGCCAAAACTAACACTTCTTTCCTTTTCTTCGGTTTTGTTAAATGTTAAACGTATGCACGGAGGACCCCGGCCTTCTTGGAGTTCTTGCCTTATAAGCTTGGTCGTGTACTCCCATTCAATTACTCAATCAATAAAATTCCGATATAATCATGTGGCATGTCGTGTAAAGGCTTAGGACCAAGCAACAATTTTGCTACCATATTTTCGAGGGTCGTTTAGCGACCAATTTCCTTAGTGAAAATTTGCGATGATCTCAAATTTAACGTGATTTTACCGGGCCGTCAATTTTCGGACCGAAATTCTAATAACCACGTGCGGATTCAGTCACTAGAATTTTAAATAGAAAATGATGAAACGTTTCATTTTACAAAGTATTTAAGACATAATGCCCAGAGGGATTTACCTTAAAAACAAACTGAATAATTCTCGACTGGCAATACCATATTTTCATGGACAGTCAAATATACTTTGTTAGACGCCCTAAAAAATTTATAAATAATAATGTCTATAATACTAAAATCTAAATCATGATAAAACACAATAATTCGTCATCCGGTTAGCTTTTCACAAAAAATAGTCCAAAATCGAAATCACTAAATAAGCGAATGGTCATGATGACTTTGCATAAAATCACCGAAGCTTTTAATTGAAATTTGATTACAGTAACAATATCACGTATTATTTCCGTAAATGTATACCACGTTACTACAACACCACGAGACAAGTCGAGAAGCTATACTTTGCTTTCTCTCGACTCGATATATCGTATACAAAATCGTACAATGAGATTGCATATTATGTTTTATGTACGTATAAAGGCAAGACACTTTTTTGTGTTGTTATACGATACACATAAAATTGTTATAAGAAAGATACGTGAGATATTTAACGTTGCTCTGCTAGACGGTTTATGTTTCGCAGAAAACAAAGTTGATTTAATAAGGAATTTATCTTGCTCTACAACGTTTGTTTGGAATTCAGATGAATACAAGGATTGATTGTGTGTTATACGTTAAGTATAGAAAAATGATGAAATATTTCGAATTGATGTTGAATACATTTCTTTGGGGTTCATCATCATGTCATCATCTTATAAATTCTCGATGATTAATCGGAACTCAATATGATTTCAATATGACCTTAACTATCTGCAGATAGATTTAGCTCTAAATATAAAACGTATTGTATCTAGCACAAATCAAACAACATGAGTTTTATGCTTGAAGGTATAATAAATTTTCCTTGTCTTGGAAAATTAACTAATAAATAAAACAGTATCTATTACTTTATGGCTTTACAGGTAATTTTCCAAAAAACAGCATACGAATAAAAAAAATGATGTCATTGGGGTTTTCTTTACATATGAATATAAAATGTATGTTAAATTAGATTGGAAAATATGTAACCGGGTTCGCTTAATTTGCATCTGAAAATACTCAAGGCAAAGCAACATTATATCGATGTTGCGCACTACATGAGATTAGAAAACATAAAAATTTGATTAGTTTCATGTTTTGAATTCAAATAAAATAATGATGAAATCGAGACGGTATGTGTAATAGGGTTAAGTGTATGTAAATTAATTAACGGTTCGGCTCAAATTAGATAGACACTTGAGACATTTAATTAAAGTCATATTTCTAACAATTTAATTTAATTAATCAAGACCGCTATCGATTGATCTTTAGGCTGTCAGCTGGTGTCTTACTCAAGATATCAAAATTAAAATAATAATTTACCGAACAATAATACAATTCTGATTCTGCTTTATCCAAGACCCAGCAATTTGTTAAGAATGGTTTTGTATTTAAAAGGTTAAGTTAAAAAGGTCATGCGTTATTGATAAATGAACAATAAATTTAGTTGGTAGTATGTTGAATTTATGTAAGGAAACGATATTTAACGAACGCGACAATTGTAGTTTCCAAATTTACTTTATCAGCTAAACGTAATATTATAATTATTAAAATTGACAGAAACACCATCATGGACCCCTGGTGCAAACAGTTGCGATCAACAATAACAGATTTAAAGACGATTAATCGCGGAGTTCTTCTCTGCAAAAGCAGCCCTCACACAACGCATCCTGAACTGGTAACCTGAGATATAAATATTCTTTGAAACGGCTGTTAAATAAAAGAAGCCATTTTCTCTTCTATTTCTATTTTTCTCTTTTTCTCACATGTATCTTTGCATTACGTCGGATAACACATTCAAGTATTTACGATAGTTATATTAATGCTAGTTTGAGCAATATGAAATTTACCTTGGGCATTTTTAATCGGAGAAAACGAGGAATTGAAAAAATGCATCAGAAACTTCCAGAAAAGTGCCCACAATAAAGTCATTGTTGTTCCACGAGCTTACAATCCTATAGAAAAATTCACGAAGAACAGCTTCACGGGTTTCCAGCTTGGATAGATCTATCAGCTTTCAGGAAAGCATGCTTTAATAAAGTAAAAAATGGAAGACCAGACTTTTTTTACCTGCACCAATGTATACCTATACGAGTAGATCTCGAATACATTACTTTTGATTTCTAAAGTGAAAAATTAAACTTACCGGAATTTTGGTAAAACTTCCTTAAATAAACAAAAATCGTTATTCCTGCTTAAATCTCAGAAAACCAACCCATGTTGATAATTTAATCTTTACATTTATTTGAATCTTTAAATTCTTTGTTGTTTTAGTAAATGCGAAACTTTTCAACATCAATGTCAAAATTAAAAAAGCTCCCATGAAAGCTGTCTACAGATGTCCACAAAATTTCGCAACGATCTTCAAACTAATGGAAAAAGTTTAAATATGAAGGTTCATTCCGAATAGTCAATCCGCTTGGACTTTAGAGATGCCGAATTTTGATAAAATATTTTTTTTATCTAAATAAGTCATTTCCGGTACAATTTAAAAAATGATTTGAACTAATTTTGTTTGAAAATTAATTTACAAACTTTTTGTTTTAAATCGTTTTTCTCGTAAATGTTACATACTTTTAAAAATATTTGCAAAAAATGAAAACGCTCCTATGAAAGGAGACACTTCCGGTGGGCCGATTTTGGCAAAATATCTCTGGATCTCGAAATTTATGGATAAAGCAATCAATACGTCTGGGTTAACCGTACAGAGGCTGAATTTCCCGCTTAAATTTTGGAAAACTGATCTGGAAGCGATATCGTTGCAAAATATATTTAGAATCTTTTAGTTACTTTTCAATCTATTTGCAAAAAAAGCTCCTACGGAAGCTGCCACTTCCGGTACCGGTTTCAGCCAAAAATGGCTGCGATCTCCCAATTTAAAGAAAAAGCTTAAGTATGAAGTTTTACTCCAATCAATTAATTCGTCTGGGCTGTAAATAGGATACATCATTTAGTCTACACGACATCACACACGCACAGACAGACAGTTTTTTTAAAACCACTTTTGTTGACTACGGTTCTATAGCGAATGGTAAATCTGCACAAATCTTGAAGCCAAAATTTTTCATAATTACTACGAAAAACAAAGTAAAATTAAAATTAAAGACAAAAAATAGATCTAGAGAAGTCAAATAAGCCTTGAACTTTACTAACCATTTTGTAGGTTTCCAAGAACGTAAAAGATGAGTGAGTTTTTCAGGAGAGCATTTGCAATGAACGAGATGACACCATGCTTGGACTGGGGAATAATCCTCTACGTAGTGACAAATTTAAGAGTACATTAAGTGGCAGGATAAATTGATTAGCGTGATTTTTTATAATCCACGCTGGAGTTCCATTCGGACCGCAATCGTCCACTTTGCCTAAAGAAGAATTCATTAAATCGTCATGGCTGATGATTTGCATAGGCATTGTTGCACAGTTATTGCAATTCAAGTTCAGTTGGTGTTTGTAGTTGTGGGTGTCTTAAGGTTTGTAGACTGATTGCAAAACTGAGCAAACTTATTGGCTATTTCTTTTGTGGGTGTGATGATATGGAGTTCGCTAGGTGCATTATTGTCGGGTAACCTTCGAATTCGCTTTTTGTACGAAAATACTTCCGAAAGGTTTTTGGATCCAACTTAATCATGTCTTACTCTTCTTTATTTAACGAAAAGCATTGCACTTTAAATATTTTAATTGCTCTAGGCGATCATCATACCAAGGTCGGTATTGTTTGGATGCCTTTATGTTAGCGGCAAAGTTCAAATGTCGTAAAATTTCTTAATAAAGGGGTATCCAATAAGATTGTCCTAGTTTTCGATAGGGATTACGGCTATATTGAATATTATTTGTGACAGCTGTCATTATTGTCATTCCTGATCAATAAGATTAGAAATTTTGTAAAATAGAGATTTTCAAATTAATAAAACTTATTATCAAAATCTTTGTTCTGTTCGCCAAACTTATCGTGCACTTATGGTGTATATACTCGTCCTCCTGAGCGTACTATTCGTCGAATGGTTGATAGATTTGAAAGTAATTATTCTTTGCATGTTGTAAGAGTAACAATAAGATAAAGAAATGGAGGAAGTAAAGAAAACATTGCAGCCGTAGAAGAGAGTGTACGAGAGGATCGAAATTTATCAATTTCACGACGGCTACAATAATCAGGACTGTCATATGACACAACATGGCATATTTTACGTAAAGCCTTGGGTTTAAAGGCATAAAAGATCCAACTAACCCAAGAACTGAAGCCTTTGGACCATCATCAGCATCGTTTATTTGCTGATTTTGCCTTAGACAAATTAGAGAATGATGAACATTATTACCGGAAATTTTTTTTCAATGATGAGGATCATTTCTGGTTAAACGGATATGTCAACAAACAAAATTGCTGAATATCGAGCGCAGAAGTCAACAATCCGGAAGTCATTTATCAAAGTCCATTTCGCATCCAGAAAAGTTAACTGTATGGTGGGATTTTCATGCTGGTGGTGTCATCGGTCCTTATTTTATCCGAAATGAGTAAGGACAGCATGTCATCGTTAATGGAGCACGTTACAGATCGATGATTTGTGATTATTTGTTCGAAAACATGGAAAACATCAATATGAATGAAATTTGGTTTCAGCCTACCGCTGGTGCTACGAACCATTCAGCAAGCGCTACATTAGTCGCTTGTGTCGAATATAACAATTTGATTTACGGCTTCATCAACAACAATAAATAATAATACAATGTCGGTACATTTATGTAGTATCCTCATGAATATTCGGTGACTCTACCGGATCTATCCAGTGACTGGTCGATTTTATTCTGACTTTTGTTTCACGTCTTGTGTTAGATTAGGCAAGGCAAGAATGGACTTTGCGGTTTTGCTTCTGCTGTCTCAACTTTTTTAATTAACTTGTTAAATAATGAATATAAGCTATTCATTCCCATCTTAGACTCCGGGCAAATCCAACAAAAACTCTGCATCCAACGAATACGATTTTCATGGCTTTTTTACTTTACCGGGAAATTTTTTGAGCGGCGCAGTTGTAACTTACGCATAAAACCATGACAGGTAAAAACCACTCGTCAACAATTATCACACTAATTAAATTAAACTTTTAACATAATTTTGTTAAATGTTATGTAACTTTCAATAAGGACGCTCCATTTTTAAACATAAATAGAACAAGCTCTGTGTGAGATATCCACTCAATTTTTTTTATTTGAAAGAATATTTTACGGCATTAATGGAGTATAATGTCGTTCAAATGTCCGCCACGGCTTTGCTTGGTGGCACGTACACGGGAGGTCCAATTTTCGATGAGTTCGTATAAATCTGGCTTAATTTGCTGGATGGCGTTCGTTACGTAAACTTTGGAAGCATACATTGTTTGCGGTTTAGCCCCAAAGAAAAAATCTAAAGGCGTTCAATCGCACGATTAAAATACTCTACTACAGTATGGCGTAGCACAATCCTGTTAGAACCACATGTCGTGTGGCACTCGCCGTTCACGATAATGGCAATGCCCGTTTCGTGTTGTAAGAAATACGGACCGATTATTCCACCAAAGCAAAATCCTCACCAAACAGTAACTTTTTCGGGATGCATTTGGTGTATCCCCAGGCGAAAAATTCGGTAAGCTGAAGTCGCAGAAAGGCTAAGTTCTTGTGAACGACGAGAAATTGAATGTGTCGGGTTTTCCCGCACACTGTCACGCACAGCATTGATCTTTTCAGCAGACCTTGCTTTTCAGTGGTACGGGGTGTTACCTGATTATTTTTCGAACTGGTTGACTCGAATTTGGCCACCAAACGTTGACTAGTCGACTCGGCAGGACGGTTGTGGCGAGGACAAAACTCACGTAAGGTGCGGAACGTTTCTCGAACGCAGCACTGTTGTTGAAAATAAAATTTGATAATTTGCATGGTGATTTACCATACACTACAGGGGCCCTATCATGACTTCCGCCGCGAAACAATTTGTACACGATATCGTGAATTTGGAATCACCAAACACGATACCTTTTCGCCATCTATTCGATAGCGAGAAAACGTAATGCCATCAAAAAGAAGGCGGACAATTTATCCCAATAAAAAACGCAAAATAAATTTAATTCAACACAAATCACAATTGTCACTCAAACCAAAACAAAATTGATGTGCACACTAATGTCATATACACTGACAAATGTCATTAGCTGACATTAAATGATTGCGTTTATGACGTTAAATGAGTGCGTTTATAATCTTTTCGATAGAGGAATTCATAATAGGAAAATTGAAGCGGATGGAAAAGTACATATCGAAAGGTTTTCAGACTCGCTGCGGAAATCATGATAGGGCCCCTGAACAATTTTAACGGGTGTTGCTTTAACAATATGGCTGCTATAACCTAACAAATTTCAAGCGTCCTTATTGAAAGACCCTTTAGAAATAAAAATTACACTAATTAAAAATAGCACGCTATGAACCCGAATTTATGTTACCCCGGCATTTTTCCGGACAAATTTGACTAAGAATATTGAGTTTGGTTAGTAAGAGTTACCAACCAAAACATTTTATTTGGTAAACAAACTCCCAGTTTATATTTAATTGCCCCCCCCCCCCCCTCCCTCATGAATTAAAATATGTTTATTTAGAGTTAAATTTTTACACATGGATGCCAATTCACAAAACAAAAATTGTAAATGCTTTGTGGTTGTTAGGATAACTGTCAAATAATTTTATCCGGAAAAAATTTGGCGCAGTTGACATAAAGTCGGCTTCAACACTTGAAATAAATTTTAAAAAAAACTACGTTCGATATGAACGACAGTTGAGATTGTGCTTAGGACTACATATGCCAGATAGACTATTGATTTCCTCACAGAAATTTTTCATTAAATTCCGTGGGTGGATCTTAAACATTCCTTATAGCTTTTTGCGTTATTACAAAATTATCCCAGTCAGACTAAATATTAAATATATGGTCTTAGTCTGGAGTCTGCTAGTACGTTTCCTTCCCATGGGAAACGAGAACTCCAAAAGGATTTGTTTAGTAGCTTTAATGGATAATAAGAAAATCGGATCTTTTCGAAAGCATTTGAGATTGCTTGAAGATGCCGTATGAATTTCTCCTATTGATACTAGACCAGACTCGAATTCGTGAGAGAGCAAATTTGAAAAGATCAATTACAAACGAGTTTTGGTATCTATATCTCGCTGAAAATTAGCATTACAGCGAGCAAATTAAATAATTTTACAAAGAACAGAGTTAAAGAGGTTTAGTCATTCCTGAAGTTTGAGCTACATCTAAATAGTTTAATAAATTTAAATTTAGTTTAGAACCCGGCTTAGAAATAGAATAGTTCCAATCAAATCGGTTCAATGAAAATTGTAAAAACTAAGTTTCAACCCAATCAGCTAAGACATGGATTTATTTTAAATCAATATCTTGAATTCCGAAATTTTATCATTTTTCTGGCATTTCGATTTCCGGAAATTTACTATTCGGGATTTTCGTATGCATAATTTCTATATCCGGAGTTTTGACCCTTATTACCTTATTAAATTATTTTATATAAAATTTCGTCACATTAAAAATCTAAGATAGCCAAAATTACCTGTGAAAAATTGTAGTTTATAATGCTAGACAAAACTCTGCCATTCCTCAATAAACTATGATGAAATTTAGGTTGTACTGTTTGAATAGATGCAAACGAGACTAAACTCATCTGAAAATAGGGCATTACAGTAATCACGTAACCACGTGATCTTTTTCTTTCAATAAATTGACCACGTGATACAGGTCTCGTCTGTAATCACGTGCCTATTCACACAATATGGTTGATTTTAAGAATCATCACAATGAGAATAAAAATTCTTTAGCTTCTTTAGACAACAGCTTCGACATTTCACTATCAATGTTTATTATTTCGAATATTTCTTCTACGGTAGCTTGGAAAGAATTTTCGGTATCGAGCGGGGCAATCTAATTTTAATAGAAGAGCGTTACTCTCTCAAAAATAATAATTTTTCATTAAAAGTGACCACTCGGTATTATGTATGTGATACGGGGAAAGACCAAAATCGGTAAATGCCCGAATAAAAATTGGAAAAAAGAGTTTTATTCTTCCGAAATTCAAGAAATAGCAATCCTAGATTTTTGAAATGATTCATCCTTCACCCCATGGACAATTTGTTATGGTACTAGTGCCATATAAGTCATTTGGAATGGTAGAGGCTCACGGGAACTAATTGCGCCCCTCATTTCGTTTAACCCTCTGATGCGGAATAAATGAAACTATGGAGTTGTAGGGAGAAAGGTGAGCAAACAGTTCGATAACAGATTAAAGTCGTCTAAACGAATTTAAAAAATAAAAACGTAACATATACAGCAGATCAGAAGCTTAATCATATATTAAGAAATGTCACCTTGCTTGAATGCACAAACAAAATCGACCACATGCCCCTCCAAAACTAAGTAATAAAGGTAATACCACCAATTTACATAACGTTTCATAATCCGTCTAAGCCAATAAATTTTGAAAAACCCCGCAAAATGGAATAGTTCGTATCGCAGTTAATCTATATTGCATCATCGACTAAACACAGTATTTTTTAGTTATAAATAAATAAATCGATAAATTCAAATGTAAAATAAGTTCTATACGACCAAAAATGGCAGACATGAGTTTTTTTATTTAGTGATGAAGCAAATAAAATGTATATACTCGTGCACAAATAAATAGAGAAGGCGACGACATGCAATCAAAATGAATTTTAGTTTTGTATCAGTTTATTTATATAACTTCATGTCATGTCAAATGTATGTAGATTGTTTCCAACCTAAAAATGAATACATATAGTCACAATTGGTCGCATTAAAAACATACCGCAAATATTCACTGCAATGTTTTTACCTGGAATTAGAAGAAAAAATAATACTGTAGTTAAATACAAAATAGTGCACAAAGTGTGTTCAAATAGTTCAATTATCCAAAAACGTTATAAAAACTTTTGTGTCCAATTGACACTAACACAAGTTTACTAATTTTCGTATCTGTTACAATTGAGCTATGCCTAGCTAGATTTTTAATGTATGACTGCTTGACAGCAATTTTGTTGACTAAATTATCAACTAAACTAAACTGGGTTTAGTTTATATCAGTTATCAAGAGATGCCACTAGTGTTCATAAAGGAATAATTAAATATTGTATTTATAATACGTCATTCAATTTAACACTGCTTGATACGTCATCAAATTTATATTTTACAGTTTTTTTTTCTGAACCCGTATATGGCAATAATATTTGTGAAAAGTATTCGGGATTTAACGAGGTTTAACGAAATGTTGAATCCATAATTTAATAACAAAATATTAAATTAATTCTTAAGTTTTTTGTTTTTTCGCCGCGATTAACGTCACATATCATTTATTTGATTATACTGTCATCTATAGTCAAAAATCAGAACCGTCGACATAAAGTGACGTCATACAGGCCATTAGTATTCTAGGTGCACCGCATGTTGATACCAATTTTATAAAAAAATTGATTTTATTTGTATTGATTACAAAAACAATTATGTGAACCGACAACTTTTATTGCTTAACGGATCAATGGACGCAATCTTTCGCAGTTTCGATGAATATAAAACCGGGTTTAATAAAAACTGTAATCGAATATTTAATTTGAAGAAGTTAAATTTGTTGTGGAATAATTTTGACGAAATTTCTTCCACCTTAGGTCGTACTGAAAGTTGCATTGCCGCTAATACCAAGTCAATCACGCTTTCTAATTTGAACAACGAAAAGTACTTCGCGAAAATTAGTAAGTTTATCGACAATTTTGATTTGGTTATAAATGAAGGGTCAACAATAAAATTGAACCATTTTTCGGTTATTAATACCAACTTGGCTAATATTTCAACATAAAAATCAACTTACAACAAACAACATTACTACAATACGCTTATCAATCAACATCTTGCATCGAATACTTAATTAATTATGAGGCTAACTAAAAATTTTGATACTCGTATGTATCTGTACTCCTGCGAACGCCAGCTCGAGCAAAACTACTGACGAAACTTGAGAACTACTAGTGATGCTTGCCATAATCTAAGGGATTCTCTCTTAACCCAACTACTTCAAGTCAAATAATTCCTACTGATATTGATACCAACTCCAGCAACCCTCAACACGGCTGCCGTGGCAATGTTAATCTTCCATGCATTTTTAGAACAATTCCTAAACCAAAAATTATATTTGGATCTAGGTTGTGTAACAATACAACTAATGCTGATGGTATCGACAAAATGTCAAATGTAAAAAATACATCCCGCTTCAATGGACAAGTTGCGTCATTTAAACTAACGATTCCTGAAGCTATTTTTGAGATATTACTTTCCCCAGAATCATGGCACGGAACAACGTATCTAAAAGAATTTTTCGGTTTTCAAAATATTAACAATAACATGGTAGTACCAAAAAATGTAAACGCCTGTCCCGCTACTGCCAGAACGTGAGGGTGCTAAGAACCAAAACTCGCGACGTTTTCTCAGAAATTCAAAAACTTCCTTTCCAACTTCCGTTTTTTTTACCTTGGATATCGACGTCTTTCAGAAAGATGGTTTATATTGTCCAGACACAAATTTTACCAGTAGAGGGGTTCTTATTGCAGTGCACATCATCTTTCATAGTCAAATTTTCCCCATTCCCAAAACTGATAATATTGAGCTAATGTGTGTCAAAATTAAAAATAATAGAAAGAATGTCTTTATTTTATGTTGCTATATTGGACTTTTAAGTCAGAGTGTGAGTGATCTTCTTACTAATGCCGTTGATTTCGTCTTTGACCTGATAGATACTCAAGATGACATTTTTGTGGTGGGTAGTTTTAATCTCCCCGACCTAAAATGTGATTATCCAGATGACAACACTTATTATATTGCTTTGCTAAACGCTAAAGCTACTTTATTGACTGACAATATGTTGAAATCTGGACTACTTCAGATCAGCAACATAAGGAACAATTTAAATAGGCAGCTCGATTTGGTCGCTTTTGGAACTAATCTAATCCTGTGTACTATAAAGATGTATACCATCATGAATCGTTCAAAAATTTCATTCCTGTCAAATTTCATCGTGTTCCGTTAATAAATAACCATACCTGCTGGTCATATTCCAAATTAATTAATGAAAAGATAATTCTAGATTTATAATCGATTAAAAGATTTCATTCTATACCTTGTGTAGTTTGAAAAAATGTCGTTTTTAAAAATGCCGTTTTGAAAAATGTCATTTTGAAATATGCCGTTTTGTACCTATGCCGTTTTGAAATATGCAGTTTTAAAAAATGTCGTTTTGAAAAATGCAGTTTTGAACATGCCATTTTGGTAACTGTCATTTTGAAATATGCCATTTTGTACCTATGCCGTTTTTAAATATGCCGTTTTGAAAAATACAACTTTAAATTATGCCGTTCTAAACGGATCCCATAGAAAACGTATTCAATTTTCATTACATCGATTTTCTGAATTGTCCAAAAAAATTTACGATCACAATCAATTTTAGATAATGTATCTGATGGCAAATCATATAAAATGTTATATACGTACGAGAAGAACCCGAGATAGAAAATTGGACGGAAAAATGTTGATTATAATATTGATAAGGAAAACGAGATGAAAATAAATACGGAAAATATATATTAAACTTACATTTTCGTCTTTCTCGTGTATCTATAATTCGTCCATCGCACAGATATATATTTTAATGTATGTATATATACGAAATCGATAAGTTTTCCCACCCTATAGTTCGAACATCTAATGTGTGTTGTAGAGATTGAGTAATTTTCAAGGATTTACCGTTTTTTTTTTATATTTTTCGTGTGTAACTTTTTCCGAATCCGCATTGTACAGCACACACAAAATGAAAATAAGAAAATTTAGAAGGATCATATATAGGAAAACAAGTTTTCCAATACCCGTTAATATCCTTAACTTTTCATTTTCTTTTTGTGTATATTTAAACAAACTTTGTTATTTTTTTTTGGATTTTCCTCGTTCGTATACCGAGAGAGGAAGGTACGATCGATGGTATGTTCTTAGTTATGAAAAATTAAGACACCAACAAAATTTTACCAAAAAAGTTTTCCTCGTATTTTTTTTTGTTGGTTTATGACGTAAAATGAAAATTCATTGATTTACAAAGCAAAACGGAAAAACTTTTATATTTGTATATGTTTTGTATTTATTATAAGTCTACCCATAGCTACTGAATGTACTTTGTGTGTTGTATGTGTATGTAAGAACAACAAAAAAATTGAACACGATACACAAACAATACTGTTTTTCTGTGCTTTGCAGCTTTTCACTATGGTATTAGATTCTTACATGCTTTTTTGTAAGCTTTGGGCCAATCGTGCTTGTATTACGCGTCCTGAACGATTTTCGAAAAATATTTAATTTGTTCTTTATAACAAAATAAAAAATTTAAATTTCCATATGTATTGAAAAACAAAAATTTATAAATCACTTGGATTATCCATCGGAAAATTTATTCACAATTAATCAGCTGATATATAGGAAAATATCCATAACAATGGAATTATGTATTGATATATAGTGTCGCATGTATATGGTTAGTGTATATTTTAGTAGCTGCGGCCTTAATCAATAAAAAAGAAATTTTTCGTGTACTAAATTTACATATGGTGAGGCGCGGATATAGGGTTTTGGAAAATTGATATGTAGCGTGGGTTTACATAACATATACACAACGCTTTAGTGTTTTGGAATAAAGTAAGATAAATACTGTATCCTTTTTCGTCCATGCTAATTATGCTTATTAGTTTTGTTTGACGTCGTTTATATGGAGTTTCGGATAAAATTTATTATGAAGTTCCTTCAGCTTATGCTAGTCGGCACCTATAGCATCTAATTCGGTTGTATTTCCACTATTTCACTAACATTGTAGCTTAGAAGCCTCAGAATCAGGCTACACATTCTTTCTGGCTGCATGTTTTATCAGGAGTCAGTGGCAACCGACTATTAGTATTGTTACTGCTAAGCTGGTAACTGGTAACGTTTCTTCTTCGAAAATGCTGAACAAAACTTCAAAATTAGACAAACTAGAGTTAGTTTGCAAAAAAACAAAGATTTCTACTAATTTGAGCTAAACGGGTCAAAAAAATAATAAAGGAATTAATAACGGTCTAGGACGAAATCCGTTTATGCTAAATAATAAAATTAACATACACGAATTAATGAAAGTCAAGCTGTGTATGCAAACACCGTGAACATTTTTTCATAATAATAATTTCCAACGACCAATTACTGCTCGCTGACCGCGCGTGGGGTTCACCATCTGTATTATTATTGTTTTCTTATTTTCATGAAAAATTTTGCAAAAAGTAGTTTTTACAAAATCTGTGGGTGTGTGTGGTTCCGTGCAGATTAAATGTATGTTCGAGCTCTACAGTCGAGACGGATTAGCTGAGGTGAAACACTGGGACAAACTTCATACTTAAACGTTTTCTATCAATTGGGAGATCCCAGTGATTTTTTACCATCTTGGCAAATTCCATAAGAGCTTGTTTTTTACAAATATTTTGAAAAGTATACCATTTATGAGAAAATCGACAGTTTTCGAAAATTTAAGTAGATAAACTGGTTTTACTTTCTTTTACAAAGTAAAAATTTAGTCATCATGAAAATTTTCGACCTCGAGGTTTTTGCATATTTACCATTCGCTATATTTTAAAAAATATGTGTGTAGTGTTTTTTTTAGTGACGGGAGGAAAAATTCTAAAAAGTTTACATGTAAACCACTGACATGTAAGAATGCTGCGTTTACCAACTAAAACCTCCTTCTAATATCTCATGAGACACAGCCCCACGGAATTATATCCAAACATTACGTCGCGGAGCAGGTGTCCAGCAAGAGCTGCACTTATACCACTCGATGGTTATAGCACGGATGGATTACCGAACCTTTCGCTTTCTTCCTAAGCTGTTGCATCTCGTCGGAGATGCTTCCAGTCAACGCGTTCCATTTCTCCTCAGAATTTAACATCTTCTGCAATATATTTTCAGGAGTAATATCCTCTACAATACTTCTCTCAATCATTCTCCCGCCATTCTCCAGTACTTCAGTGCATGTTGGACAATAAGGACTATTGTTGTATTTACACTTAAAGAAATTCTTGCGGAAGCAGCCATGCCTCCTTAAGAATTGAGAAAGATAGTAGTGGCTTTCCCATAATCCCTATCATCCCAAATTTTAATTTGAGGAATCATTTGGTTTCGTCTTTATAGCTTAGAGATACAGCGGTGGGTAATCCAAGATTCCTACGTGTGAAAACACTACATCGTCTGAAACTGTCTGCAATGCGCAGATCAAACTTGAAGAGAGAGAGAGAGAGAGAGAGAGAGAACGAGAGAGAGAACGAGAGAGAGAGAGAGAGAGAGAGAGAGAGAGAAAGAGAGAGAGAGAGAGAGAGAGAGAGAGAGAGAGAGAGAAAGAGAGAGAGAGAGAGATTATTGACAAACAACATTAGTTAAGAGCACTCTTCGTTTTTGCCTTGTTCCGTTTGTATTCGGCGTTATTCGGGACATTAAGTTGCTACAAAGGAGGCCTTTATTGCTGCAGTACCCATATGCGTCTTAAAGTTCAATCAATGATGATACCGAGATACTTCAGCTTTTGTCTTCTGCTCAGCCAATTATAAACCTACTCTCTGCAATCAGTGGTGGATCGTGCGAACGGTTTTGTTACAGATCCGGATTACCTCTTCCTTGTATTTAACCACCACTATACGATCGTGATGTCGTCTGCAAAGCTTATGACTTTAGCTTCTTTGGCAGTCCTCGATCAAGTCGCCAAGTACTCCTCGATTATGTCTAACTTTAGATTTTTCGTCGACGTAGTTAATCAAAAATGCACTTCTATCATGCCATGTTAAAATCATTCCTTACATCCAAGCTAACAATTGCACAGAAAAAATTTTGTATTTCTTTTTACCATCCTTCCATCTACTTCTAGTGAACGCATTTTGGGCAATTTTTTAGACAAAGTGAATAGCATCAATTGTTAAGTGTCGCTTTCTGAAGCCGTACTAGTGTTTGGCCAAGTCACCGGACCTTACCATTGCTACCTTTAATCTTTTAGAAATCACTTGGTCCAATATCTTTCTTGTAGTGTCGAACATACACAAAGGTCTGTACGACGATGGATCTTCAGGTGGTCTTCTACCTTTCGCTAACAGCACTAACCTTCGCTTCTATCACCTCTCGGAAAATACTCCGTCTCTTAAGCAGGAATGGAACACATTTAAAAACAGTTCGGGTATTGTTCGAATTGCTACTTTGAGCGCTAAATTCGATATGTTATTAAGCCCGGGAGCCTTATTATTACTAACTTCCTTGATAACCTTGTCCACTTCATCTACCGTATAACGGTTGGTATTCGTCCGTCTTCGTAAGTTACTGTTATTCTGCTGCTCGAAACGTGTTGTGCTGCGAGAACTACGAAATTAGTATTTTGTGCATCATCTGGGCAAGAAAGACCGATAAAATTCCTGCCTTTCACCTTTTTCATTCCCGTTTGGTAACGCCAACCCCACGACTCTCAATCGACGTTTCGCACATCTCATTAAAGTATTTCAAGTTGCAGACTTGAGCTTAAATCAAGCACCCCAGTAAGACTGTCAAAAATAGTTAATCTCTTTACGCATTAAACGCTGATAATTCCTTCTTGCCTTGAAGTATATTCGACTTTGTAGAGCCGCGATTACCTTAATCGACCAATATGTTGCATTACGACGGCTATCTACTTCTCAACATTGCAGCATCACCTTGGTTGGGTTGACCTTAACCGCCTTCCATAAAATGGGGTGCCTTATTTTCAGCCGTTCAGAAAACGCTTCTGTCTTCTAACATGTACAAGAACATTTTCATTAAAAAGCGTCGATCCCCAATCGGCATTTCTAACCGGTTGCCTTCTATTAGAAATAACCCCGAGAAGCTCGAAGATTATAACTTGGTGGTCACTATGTGTGTATGCGGCTCTCTAACTTTCCACGAAATTACTCTACTAGAAATGCTATTTCTTATTCACGTTAGATCAATTATAGATACGGCATTACTTCTACGGAAAGTTGGTATGTTGCTCGCATTTAACAAGACAACGCATCTCCTTGATCGTTCTATACAGTAGACCAAGCATTATAGAGTCATCTTCGAGAACAGTATAACGATATCGAGCGACTTTCACCAATCGATCTAACTAACTTTTAAATTATTTCAATGACGCGTTCGGGTTAGCGTAGCCACTGTACATATGAATAAAAACCGTCGATTCTTACTCTTATGAAGCCAGGCCTCCTTCTGCTAGGGATTTGGAATACCCGGTGGTCGCAAACTCAGATGGCGGCCCTACCACATAAGTCGTTTGTCCAAATAAGCTCCTCACGATTTCTATATTGTTCTTGCATAATAGTGACGTCTCTTTTTATTCCTCGCACAGTTGTGAACGGTCTTCGTTATTGAGACATTTCCCGACAACGTGTCCATAGTCCAAGCATTTAAAGCATCTAGTGGTGGCTATCTCCTCTCGTACTGATGGGTATCCTGCCATCCAATTCGAATTTTGCTTTCGGATGTAACTTTTCCCACCAGACGACTGAGAAGGCTGATCAAAGCTACTTGGGTTTCACGGTATCTTGGCGTCCTGCAATTTTTCCGTCATTGTAACTTCATCAAGTTCCTTCATTTCGATAAGAGCTTCATGCGTCAGAGACCTTATATTAGTTTTCATCAGGTCATTTTTTGGTTGCCAGTATTTCACAGCTCTAATAAAAGGTCTCCATCTGTCGTTTTCCGGATGTGTTTTACATTTTCCTCAAGACAAATAAGACCAGGGTCCAGTTTAATCTTGCGCAATATTTCCGCAAATGAGATAGCTCTTACTTCTCAGTGCGTTTCATGGATTCTACTATCTTTCATTCATCAGTTCGTTTTTTCCTGGATTCCGTTCTCATTGTTTATAAGTGTCTCTGATATTTGAGGTGCATGCAAGTCACTTTGGGAAGTACTTGGCGGAGCGACCTTAGTATTCCTTGTAATCTCCTGATGACGTCTTAGAAGAATCCCTGTGATCCTCATAATCTTAGTCGACATATAAACTACTCAAACAGGTGAAATCGTTATGTCATACAAATTAAATAAAAAATTTAAAATTCGAGAGACCGCTGGGAAATGGTATTACTTAGTACATGGGGCTATTGTAATCTCCTGATGACGTCTTAGAAGAAAAAATAGGGGACTCCACTGGGACATGGCATATAGACTGTTTATTACTTAGTACATGGGGCAATTGTAACCTCCTGATGACATCTTAGACGAATCACAGTGATCCTCATAATATTAGTCGACATATAAACTACTCAAACGGGTGAAATCGGTATGTCATACAAATTAAATAAACAATTTAAAATTGGGGACACCGCTGGGACATGGCATATATTGTAACCTCCTGATGACATCTTAGAAGAATCCCTGTGATCCTCATAATCTTAGTCGACATATAAACTACTCAAACAGGTGATATCGTTAGGCCAAAAAGTGAAAATTGGCGGGACCGCTGGAAAATGGTATATAGACTTTTTATTACTTAGTACATGGGGTTATTGTAACCTCCTGATGACATCTTAGAAGAATACCTGTGATCCTCATAATATTAGACGACATATAAACTACTCAAACAAGTGAAATCGTTATGCCATACAAATTAAATAAACAATTTAAAATTGAGGACACCGCTGGGACAAGGCATATAGACTGTTTATTACTTAGTACATGGGGCTATTGTAACCTCCTGATGACATCTTAGAAGAATCCCTGTGATCCTCATAATATTAGTCGACATATAAACTACTCAGGCAAGTGAAATCGGTATGCCTCACACTTAAATAAAAAATTGAAAGCTGGGGAGACCGCTGAGACATGGCATATAGACAGTTTAATACTTAGTACATGTGGCTTTTGTAACCTCTAGTCGAAATTAGTCGTTATTTGTCTAAATATAAATTACTCAAACAGGTGAAATCGGCATGGCATACAAATTTTAAGAAAAAAATTGAAAAGGTGGGAAACGGCAGGGACATGGCAAATGGACAGTGTAATACTAACGCTTTTTCCTTGTTTGTCAAAATTTAAGATCGTTAAACAGCTGTAATTTAAAGATAACGGAAGTTATAAAAAATTACTCATTGTAATAAATTTATTCTTACGTGGATTTTTTACTATTTTTTTATAAAATTCCAATTTTAAAAATATCGGAAAAGGATAATTGTTTAGAAAGGGATAGCACTTCTCATCTCTTTCTAATTTTATATATCTGTCTCATTACTTTTTTACAGTAACACTAATACACAAACGAAGTTTACTAAACCAATTGGAATCATATACGCATACTTGTTAATTTTTTGTTAGAAACTTCACTGCCGTACATAAATATGCAAATTACATTATGCCTTACATTTAATATTCCCAAAACTGATTGATTATGATTTTATCGCACGACAATGCCATACAATTTTGTATGAAATATTATTTATCATTAAAAGGCATTTGAAAATAAACCTCCCAAAATATGTATCCCGTACAACGGCGGGTACTATATCGATTATGCCGCATATCTCAACATAAATTTTTACAATTGGATTATAAGGCAGCATTATTATCATAATAATGATGGATCGTCAAAATAATGAGTCTCCCGGTAAAGACATTTTCGGATAAATTTATATGAGATATGAACATTATTTTTTGGAAAATCATCATAATCTTTATGGTAATTTTTATGTTACCTTTTTTATGTTTTCTTGGATACTACCGATAACGAAATTTCCGTTCGTCTTCGTGTATGTATTATATTAATCTTCAGTCGAGGAAAAGTGTATTGGAAATGGTTCAACTCAAATACGTAATATGAATTGCCTGGGTTTAAAGGTCGAGGGAATTCCACATTAATTTATATAAATATTTTACATCATTAGACACGTCGGCACGCACATCCCCATTCCATCATATAATTATGTATAACGCCCGACGTGTACGCCTCCTCATTGTACCGCCATATGTTTTGTACATATTGGGGTCATTATCCTTACAAAAAATATGATAAATTATGTGTTTGTGTTTTATGATATTATTACACTTTTATTCTTGATGTACATTCGATATGCCCATTCCATCGCCGCCACCATCGTTCATATTCGAAGTTGATGGGTGGGTTAGCCTCTGTGTCTTTTTGATTGAAATCAAATTTATGTTTTGTTTTATTTTTTATTCCGCGTGGATGACCATGATTTACACGTTCATGGTCATATATTTATGAAACAAAAATGTAAAATATTTTTTTCGACCAATTGTTGACGCATCGTGGTTAAAACCGCATCTCATGAAATGTTTGTTGGTTCGACACACACAACTTTTACACTCTACCAATTTTTAATGGAAAAATTGTTAGAATAATAACAAATCTATTTCGGCTAAAATGCACATGCTAGAATTTGCTGGTTGAACTTTGTAATTTACATTTCCAATCAGCTAATTTTATGATCGATGCGTCATTCTAGTTTTAGGAATTTTAAACTGGATCATAATCGATTTCGGTCAATGCGACACAAACTGGTAATATAGTACGCGCCATTCAACTTAACGTAATGCGGTTTACTGTGTGGTTTCGTATTTTATATGGCGTGTGTGTGCAATGTCTATTTTTACGCGTTCATTCGGTAAATTCAAATAATTTTGTCTAAAATTATAAATTGCTGTACTATGGTAATACTTGTCCGAATTGGATGAAACCAGATTGGTTTCGCGCAGTTGGTTTAAACGGTTCTAATAATAAATGAAATATTTTTTGTATTATGTTGCGATTAATAAAGCAAAATGAAAGTTGCAACAACAACTGCATTGTTAATATAATCCGCGAGTTACAGAGTTGAAGTTAGAATTCTGTAGAAAATCATATGCCGTAAATTTTATTAATGCTGTTAACCCGTTTAAGGAAATATCAGTTACCAAAAAGATTGAATCTCTGACGAATTGGAACTTCTTCCCATAAGAAGGATGGCACTCCTTTATCGGTGTGAAGTTCCAAACATTCGCCAAATCAACAAACAACAAAAAAGCAAACACTTTCAAAATGCGAATAAGTGAAAGCACGGTCCCGTGGACGCCCGATGGGTACCAACACATAATTCTAGTGTCGCGCCTTTAACATCAAATAATTGGTGCTTTTTCATGATGGCATTGCCATCTGTTCTCTGGCATTGACAATAAGGTTTTCTTTGTGAGTGTGAGGTGGCCTTTATACTCTGGTTCACGTTTTGCACCCTTGTACAGTATCGCGTAAACGTCGAATAATTTTGAAAGCGAGACCAATGTGTACAGGGTGAGCCATCTAACTTTTTTTTGAACTAGCGGTTATTTTGAGTATGGTAAGGGTTATGTCACTTCTGATTTGACAGAAAGTTAGTTTTATCCTTCCGCTGAACGAAAATGGTTGTGTATTCCCTTGAACAATGGTGGGAAATATTGAAACATTACTTCGAAAATCATGGTAATGTTGCAGAATGTGTGCGAAAATTGCGTGCGGTTTTCGGAAGAAACGAAGCTCCGGGTGCTCCATATGTGAGTTATTTTGTGAATAAAGTTAAAGGAACAGGCTTCTAATTAATAAACCAACACGAACCAAGCAGCCAACTAAGCGTACACCCGAAAATGTTGATGCTGTAGCCGAGAATGTGTGTGAGTCGCCGAGAACGTCAACTCGTCATCGTTGAATTGAAGAATTGAACATTTCACGCACAACATTGCGACGAATTCTGCATAAAGACCTTGGAATGACACCGTATAAAGTTCAATTGATTCAGGAATTGAAGCAAAGAGCCCACCCATTGCGTTTTCGGTTCGCTGAGTTTGCGATCGACTTGAAGAAGATGCCAGTTTTGTCAAAAAAATCATCTTTTCGGATGAGGCGCATTTCCATCTTGGTGTGGATTTTGGTCCGGTGGCATCATTGGGCCATTTTTCTTTGAAAATGAGCAAGGAGCCGCCGTTACTGTCAATGGTGAGCGCTACTGCGCCATGATAAAAAAATTTTTGTTCCCGGCACTTGAAGGGGAGGAAAAAGCAACATTTGGTTTGAACAAGACGGCGCACCGTGCCACACAGCACACGTTTCAATTGATTTTTTACGCACTTTCTCGAAGATCGAATTATCAGCCGAAATGCTGATGTGATTTGGCCGCCTCGGAGCTGTGATTTGACGCCGATGGACTATTATCTTTGGGGTGCCGTCAAAGATAAGTGTTATGCCGATAAACCAGCAACGATTGACGCCCTCAAGAACAATATTCGTATTGCCATTGAAGACATAATGCCGCATACCATCGAAAATGTGCTCAAAAATTGGACCGACCGTATGGGGTACGTCAAGGCTAGCCGAGGCAGTCATATGAATGAAATAGTATTCCATAATTAATCGGAAGGATTGTCCTTTACAATGAAAAAATAAATTTGAAAAAATATTGAGAATTTTTTGTTTTATTGCATTTTAAAAAAAAAAATATTTAGCCCATCTTATACACCTTGTCTGTGTATGTGTGCGACCGGCGGAGATGTAGGGAAATATTTTTGTTGTGGTTTTCTCGTTTGGTGGAACCGTTATTCACGGTGCCACTTGTCCGATAAACTATTAATTACAGAAGCACACATAAGCACAGTACGAAACGGGACCCAACTAACCACACCGAGCGCTTTGAGGGCATGGTAATCTCGCGCGGCGACGACATGAACTGGCGCTACCGGGATTGTACGATTTAATGCCTTTAGAATTCGTCTTTTCGCGCTATCTTAAATCGCAGGTCTATGCGAATAAACCGCAAACAATTGGTGCCTTCAAAGTCAACAAAACGAATTCAGCAAATTCAGCCAGTTTTATGCGACAACGCCATCGCAAATTTGACCTCCCGAATACGTGCCACGACGTTATCATCCATGCTTAATGCCATAAAATATTCTTTGAAATAAAAAAAAATTGAGTGGATATTCCACGCACAGCTTGTTCTATTTACATTAAAAAAAATCGAGCATCCTTATTGAAAAACTCTTTATTAGGAACTCCGCCATTTTTGAACCGATCGTGGTGAATTTTTGATAATAGGATTGATTTGTATTCTGACTTGAATTTTGTAGGCAACAAGATTTAGCCCTGATGCTTGGAACTAGGCCGTATCTTAACGTATTAATGTATAATTTGGTTTTAATAGATGAATCGAAATTTTTAAATACATTTTAGCTGAATTAGGACATTTCTTGCAAATCTGGATTGGGGCTTTAACGTCAATTTTTGATGAACTTCCTGATTTTGGCTAAATTGAATTTAACTTAGCCATTTTTTAATGAATTATGGTCAAATTTATTATTAGGATTTGGGTTCAAAGATGAATTCTGGATAAATTTCTCGAATTCGGCCATGATGTTTAAACCGAAGCCAGATCTTAACATTTAAATTTAAAATTTGGTTTTAAGAGCTGGATTGAAATTTTTACATACATTTTGGATACTAGCCTCTGTATAGCCTCAATCCGAGAGTTTTAGTTTCGACACACGGGAAGAAAAACTGATTTATTTCTCGAAAATGCTTAGAAATACTTAGCCCAGAGCCATAATTCGGCAAGTTGCAACATACCGATCATCTTGAAATTTTTACTCAAATAAGCTGTTGACATGCCCATTCTAAATCTGTATAGCCTCAACCCGAGAGTATTTTAGTTTCGGCACACGGGAAGAAAAACTGATTCATTTCTCGAAAACGCTTAGAAATACTTAGCCCAGAGCCATAATTCGGCAAGTTGCAACATACCGTTCTGGACTTTGGCCAAGCTGAACGGCACTAGGCCATTTCTTATCTAATTTTAGTCAAATTTTATTTGCAGTGGAGGATTGGGATTTTAACATCAATTTTGTTGGATGAAGTTCTGGATTTTGGCTATTTCTTAATCGAATAAGGTTATATTTGGTTTTGAGGTTCGGATTGAGATTTTAACATACATTATGAACGAATTTCGGGAATTATACTTTGCTTAATAGAACTAAGCCAATTTTCTTCATGCAATATGGAACCTGCATTTTTAAACCTTTGAACCATATCTTAACGTATCAATATAAAATTTGCTTTTAAGAGCTTGATTGAGATTTTTTACATACATTTTGGATGAAGTTCTGAAATTAGGTCATGCTGAACAGAACTACAACACTTCTTATCTAATTGTTTACAAATTTTTTATGTAAAACCGGATTAGAATTCTAAAATAAGTTTTAGATGGAGAACAGGAATTTGGTAATGCTAAATGGAACAAGTTTCAAAATCCACTAGGAAAAAAGAGATTAATAAATAGATAGTTCCATTCAGCATTGTTAAATTTCTTAAATTTATCCATAATTAATTTTAAAATCTAATCTATCTCTACAAACTAAATAAAAGAAAAATCGGTTAAGAAATGGTCTAGGCCCTGTTATCTTGGACAGTAAATGGATTTAGGCAATTTATTTGAACATGAATTTCGAATGAAATTCTGAAATTAGGCCATGGTGAATGCAATTAGGCTAGTAGTTCATTTAGCATTGCTGAATTCCTCATATCCCTCTAAAACTCAGTTTAGAATTTAAATTCCTTCAAATACAGTTCTTGTTAGAATTCCACATTTTGAAAAACAGAATTTTAATTTCGAGGAGAGAGCTTACGTTCCCAACCCAAATCGATGAGGTACACAATAAACAGGAGTTGGCGAAGGCAAACAAAGATTATGAGGAAACTTATTTAGCCAAAACTACTCGTACAAACCAAATGTAACAAAATATGTGTGTCTTAGACGCTGAGGTCTTTAGAAAAACAACTGTGATTCGACATCAGTTACCGTTTATTTCGCATTCAATGCATAAGAACACATTAATCCGGCAATAACATTGTTACATATTTGATTTGTAATTCTAATATTTAACCTAATTTATTTTGGTTTCTGTAATCTAGACAAAGTAATACGCAGATACCAGTTAATATGGTGTTTACATCCGCATTTCGCTTATCACTTTACAAACAAATAACATGCCCTCGAGGAGCCATATTGTTTACATATTACTACTAGCCCAATTGGGAATACACCGGTTTGAAATCAAAAATATAATATTCCCAAAATCCTATAGCAATTCCATATCAGGTTCGCAAGTGCACACCGCTAGAGTATACTTCAAGAATCTATATCTAAACGATGAATAATATCTCGCATGCGCTTTACCAAAATCTTCATCATTTGGGTTCAATCCAGTTATACAATGATCGTCACACTTTGATAACAACACGTGTAAATGGTACGCGGTTCGGCAAAAGTAAGTCGTATTTTATTCTTATATGTTTATTTATAAAAACGTAATGGTTCCGGATCGAACCTGATTCAAATTAAAAAGAAAAACAAAATTCGAAATATGTCTTAGACTTTGATATTGCAAAATCTTATATGTACAATGCATGCTCCACGCAGTTAAGTTCTTATGCGCTCGTGCAGCTTATAAAATTAAATGACGAAATCTTTTCTTTGATATATGAATTTTAGGTAGGAATTTGGTACGACATTGATTTATTACTCGACGGACTTAAGATATACAGAAGTCTAGATTGCACTTGATTAATTAATTACATAAAATTTGAATAAAATGTGTGCAACTACTTCCGTCATGAACTACGAGTATATGTGTATACCAGAAATTAATTTACAAGTTTCTGGTTTTTACTCTGTACACGAGAATAAGCATTTTCACAGTGTATAAAAAATTGTCTTGTGTATACTAATCGAAATACGTAATTATTTCATTAAATTATTGATTTAATAATTAAACTTGAAAAAATAATTATATGTAGGAAATTGATTAGATACAAATTAGAAATAATTATTATTGTTAGAATTAGTCAATGATAATGTTTCCATAAGTTTAGATAAGTTGCTCGAAGCGTTTAGAATTTTATAAAATTGTAAGACGAAAATTAACAAAATTATGATAATTTATCTATCCATTTCGGTCGACTTACATATATATGCTAAATTTCACGATATAATTTTCCACTTTACTTAAATTATTAAGCATTAGCACCATTACTGATTAATTAAATTGAATTCGTGAAACGTTATTTTTTTGAACTTCGTCACACTTTGTGTTGGATTGCCCAACATAAAATAAAGTATGCGGACACTAGAGTGATGCCATCGCCGTCATATCGCAAAAAAATGTTGGTTCAAAGTTCGCTATAGACAACACCGTCTAAACGATTCTGTGGTAACCGAAATCTTCAGATAACGAATTCGGATCGCACCTATTGAATTACCTTACCATTACACAAAATTAAATGTTTGGACAAAGAAGTTCATATTGCGAAATTCTATAAATCAGTCATCAACTAAAACTACACATACCTTAGGGCATGTTAAGCTCTTTAGGGTTATCTCAGTTGGCCCAATTCTCAATCAATTTTATCATATTACCACTCGTTATACTTGAAATTGCGTCTAGATCTCTAGGAATTCCGCGGATATCCGGTAGCCTAAAAGTACTCAATAAGCTAGATCATAAATTAAAGTGTTTTAGGGGCTGAAGCTTGATAACAGCAGAATATGCTGATCATCATACGTTGATAAATGTCCTCTACTTTTTTTTATTCTGGAATAAAAGCAATTTATAAAGGCAGCATTTTTCGAGACATTAATAATGGTATGACATATACACATACAGTCGCGGTCAGAATATTAGGGACAGTGAAAAAAGAACAGAATAATTATTTTAACATATATCAAATATTTGTTACTAAAAAGTAACTAATGTTGTTTTTGCAGCCCACTAGTTTTTATTTTAAAATTCTTAAATGTTGAAAGGGCTGGTCACAAAATTAGGGACAATTCAATAATGCTTAGAAAATGAAAATCTACAACTTATTTAGAGCAAAATTCATTATGAAATTTTTAATACTTCGTAGCGTGTCCTTTATTATCAATGACTGCCTGGCATCTACGTAGCATAGATTAAGGCTCGATATCGTTGAAGTGGTATCATCTTCCGCCCTCCCTTAACTGTCAGCCATATTTCGCGCTGATTTTTAGTTTCTTTGGAGGCTACAGCAACTTTGAGATCTCTCCATAAACGCTCAATTGAATTGAGATCAAGAGATTGCGCGGGCCAAGTCATAACATTTATGTGTTTCGGGTAGGATATAATCCCATAAATAGGCCCATCACCATAATATGAAAAACAACCCCATAATTGAATGTTGCCTCCACCATTAACCGTTTTTTTGTGTATTTTAAGCAAAATCCTTTATTTTTAGGTCTTCGGACCTAAATTGGATATTGTTTACCATCAGAGCCAAAACGATTTATTTTTGTTTCGTCGCTCCACAATATGTTTTGCCGTTTTTGTATGCCATATGGTGTCCTTTTCAATCTGAATGATTATTTGAAAACCCAATTCGATCTCTCAGATTCCTTTTAATTGATATAGGTACTCGCCGGGCAGACCTACCTTGAAGATTGTGATCTACGAGCCTTCTGCTAATTGTTCGTGCATTAATTTTCAGACTGAGATACGATTTTTGAAATATGGCTATCCAATTAAGGGGCTGTTATTCGATTTTTACCCCGTTTATTCAGGGATTTGTTTTCTTGTATCGCATATGCAACCATATTTTTGGAAATTTAAAATAATTCGTCGCTCTACTGTGAGCAATAAACTCCTCGTCCCATTTTTACAAATTTCAACAAAAAACAATATTATTCGTTTAAAAAGTTTATATTTATTCATTTAACATTATTTTAAACACTAAAACTTTAAGAAAATTTAAGAAAAAGCGGCATGTCCTTAATTATTTGTCCACTCTTATTTGACTGTAACTAATTACAAATTCTAAACAACAAATGGTGGTTTAATAAGTTATAAGGTTTTAATAAATTTTAAAGTTTCTTAATGTTACAGACACTGTCCCTGATTTTCGGACCACGACTGTATAACCATAATAAACGAATAATTTACAATCAGCGCCACAACGGCGGTTTGTGAACCAAAATAATGAAAACAGAATTTGATTAAGCAGAACAATTTTCTCTAAGTTCTAACACTGTTTCGATGTACCGACAAATAAAAATAAATAAAACCAATCCGCCTTTGACTTATTAAGCAAATATTAAATTTAGATACTCCCAAATCAAAAAATGTGCCACTCCACACAGTGCAGTGCGGCAAAAATAATACAAGGTAAAACGAAAATTAAAATTTCACGACTAAATTTCATTTTGCGGTGAATTGGCATTTTTCGTATTAGAATATAGATGTCTCTGTTTAACTCTACGCAATTTTATCTGCAGGTATTATAAATGTAAGCTAAATTTTGACATTTTGGCTATTTTTCAAAAACCGACTTATTTGTGGACTTCGACTTATTCGAACAAGACACCTGGCCAGGAGACTTATTTGAATAAGTACGCCTTCACAGAAATTACTCCAAAATTGTGTCTTGACTAAACTTAATACACACAGTTTTTATTCTCAAATCTAGTGACAACGAGTAAACAATGTCAAATCATTTTTTTCTTTTGTATAATAGAAATTGCGGTTTGTTTTTTTTGTTATTACGTCACAAACAATGAATTAGAATGACTCGACCGACTTATTTCAAATGGGGTTAAATAAGTCAATAAGTCTGTAATAAGTCGGTGTTTGGGAACAACCTTTATCAATTAATTTTATTTGTTGTTGTTTTGTGTTTCGAATATTCTATTCAAGAGTTTGAAATATGGCGGCGGCAAATTTGTTGAGTATTTGGACGAAGATTACGAAATAATACATTTTACGAAAATCGATAAACTTATTTTTCGCGAAATAATTTATCTGGTTAATTTTGAAGACCAGCGAAGATTTCATTTCACTTCAGCTGCAAGTTGGAGGTTCAGCCTAAATTTTTATGAATGTCTAAAATCAATTAAAAAATTAGTTATTTATCTCTAAAATTAAATTATATGTAATTAAATATGCCTAACTGTTTCCCTAATGACAACTAGTGCCAACCCGATTCAAATACTAATGGAGCTCGCATTCCAACAAGAAATTCTTGTGAAGCTCGACATTTCGTAGGAATCTTAATTCTAAGAAAATTCATACGAGAGTGAATCTAAATGTCTTGCAATATCATATGAAAAAAAAGAATGACCGAGACAACTATATATTTTAAAAAACATTTTGTCGCGAAGAACCTTAGAAACAAATTTCGATGTAAATTTTACAGTTCGTTTGTTTTCTTCAATTTAGTAACACGTGATTTGAAAAAATTCTAAAATGAATTGAATATCGCACAGTTATTAAATTTACAATCAAATTCTACAAAGGTGGACGAAATGCAATTTATATATTCAATTATATATCAAAAGGTTACGGCGTATCTGCACCATCATTTTCCACAGTAACAAGGGGAGTAAACTGTTCAAAAGTGGTCGGGAGTAATTAGAAGACAACAACCGCCCGGGTCGTCCCGCAGATACTGTTCGTTAGCCATGGAAACGTAATTTTGGTAGAGTCAATTGTATTTCTGTTTCACGGTTAGCGTGGAGACTTTCCCTTTCATATGGAACCACTTATACCATGTTACATGACTCCCCATGTCAAAAGAAACTGCGCGATGGGTTCTCCGTTTATTGACTGCAGAACAAAAGAAAATTCGTGTTCAAATTACAAAGGCGATCGAAGAAGATCCAGAAAATTTCTTGGATAACATAATAACAGGCGATGAAACATGGATTCATCATTGGGATGCGGAATCCAAACAAGAATCGATGCAATTGATTAAACTTGGTGCACCACTACCAAAAAAATTCAAAACTCAACCGTCTGCTGGTAAGGTTTTGGCAACAATTTTCTGTGATGCTGAAGGAATATTAATGATTATTATATGCCACCGAAAACCACAATCACAGGCATCTATTATGCAAAAAGTTTTACGAAAATTAAAAAAAAGCAATCTAGGAAAAACGGCCAAAGAAAGTTAGAAAAAAAACATTACTATCTCTAAAATAAAAATATTACTATCTCATTCACTCTTGCTCTCACTCACCCTCTTATCTCAAAATGCCCACCGATCGGCGACTTGTTATTATAATTTTTGGTAGACCCAGATCTATCCTCTACTCCTCAGGAATTTTGATTCTAAGAAATTTCATATTGCAAAGTTTTCACCGATCGGCAAAACTTGTCACTGCGAGCTCCATTATAATTTCAATCGGGTTGGCACTAGTAGAGTACACATATATGCATCTATAGCTCTGTGTAGAACTATTTTCTTTAAATTTGAATAGAGGGGAATAGAATGCATAAAAACGATTCTCGTTTTTCCGATAATTTGCACCGTTATTTGACGCTTAAAAACAAATGTTGATAAAATCTGTAAACTATGTTTTATTACTTTTGGGGTAACACAATTTCTCTAAAATTTTTGACGTTGTTAGAATAATATATTTTAAACAAATCGGACCTAATATACAAATTTTGGAATGCAATTATTTGTGGAACTAAACATGTTTTAAAATCGCCTAAATGTTTGCAAATTAATAATAAATTCTCACATTTTGGTTTATTTTGAAGTGTAGTATAAACATCATATTTCCAAGTAAACGTTTGAAGTCTTTCCTAAAATAGTACTAACCGCCATTTTTCTAAACTTAGGTATACTTTAGGATAATCTTTATTAGCATCTTTTTAAGCAAAGAAAAAAAAATTTGTTCAGACCACAGACTAAATATTGGGTGTGTGATTATTACTCCACCCGTTCTCAATAGGTGGCGTTACTGGTACTGCTTACGTGTCTTATAAATGATCAATACTGGTATTCTATAGTACTTGGTGTCAGCTGCCAAACGCAGTATATGACATTTGGTTGAAGTGTAAACAACTAGTATTTTTTACTCCTTGAAAATGTCGAATTGCAAATAAGCATGCTGTATAAGATAGCATAAAATTTCCAGCAGGAAAAATATGTTTTGCTATTCACCGCTAGAGGCATCACTATCACAAAAAGGAATTTTTTTCTGTTGAAATTTTTGGAAACCAGCAAACTTTTTTTGAAATTTTTAAGCAAATCAATAATACTCAGCAGAAAGTTAAACTCAAAGTATTTATTAAACAGAAGAGAAAATATATGTTAGAGAATGGTACAGAAGAGAAAATTTTCTTTAAAAAAAAAGATTAGCGTATACAGAAATTAGGCATAATGCAAATCATAATGCAAATACAGAGCAAAACAAAAAAAAATCGCCTATGTTGGTAGCACTCCATTAATTTTTGAAGTCAATTTAATGTGAAATGTTTTCAGTTTTTTGCCAAAAGTTTTACTAACAATTTTTTTGGTAAAAAACTGAAAACATTTCACAATAAAATGATTTCAAAAATTTATGGAATGCTACTGACGCCAGTTGTGATTCTTATGTTGCTGATGTATATAGATTATGATTTCAGCTACCATAAAAACATATACCCAGTGGGGGTACCCCCACAGGGGGTCATTTTAACACTTTTGTGAAAAAACTAAAACATTTCACAATAAAATGACTACAAAAATTTATGGAGTGCTACCAACATAGGCGATTTTTTTTGTTTTGCTCTGTATTTTCATTATGATGATTATGATAATTTTAGTATATTTTGAGAGCCTTTCTGTATACGCAAATCTTTTTTTACAGAAAATTTCACTTTTTTGGTTTCAAAACGTTTAAACATTATTTTCTCTTCTTTTTCATAATTTAATTTGTCATAAAACTTTCTGCTGGTTTTCAAAAATTTCAGCAGAAAGATTTTCCTTTTTGTGATAGTGATGCCTCTAGCGGTAAATAGCAAAAACACATTTTTTCTGTTGGATATTTTCTGCTATCTTATACAGCATCAAATAAACATCATTCGCGAGAAGCATTAATGATTTCGACGATTTAAAGAAGATGATTTTGGCATTGAAGATAAGGAGCATGAAAAAACACACAAAAAATTTGAAGATGCTGAATTGGAAACGTTATTGGCTGAAGATTATTCTCAAACATAAACAGAATTGGATGTGGTCAACACTGGCCTGGTTGTGGTTCAACTGTTGCAAAATGTTTACAAACAATCGGAATGGTTCAAAAAGGTAGCAAACAGACCTCGAACGCCGTAAATCCATTTTTGAAATACTTCGAGATGGAAAATGGACTTATTATGAGAATCCCAAACGCAAAAAATCTTAGATGAGCTTGGTGAAACTGGTCCATCGCAACCACAGCGCGATAGTCATTGCAATAAGATTATGTTCTGTATTTGGTGTGATTAAAAAGGTTTGGTATATTATGATCTGCTGGAATCAGGTGAAACTATCAATGGCGATTTCTACCGACGACAACAAATATGTTTGAAGCGAACTATAGAGGAAAAACAACCAGAATGGGTGAATAGGCGTAATAAACTAATTTTTCACCATGACAATTCAAACCCACATGTTGCAAACGTTGTGAAAACCTATTTAAAAGGACAGGACTGTGAAGTTCTACCGTACCCGCCGTATTAATCAGACATAGCTCCTTCAGATTACTACTTATTCCGGTCGATGCAGGAGTCCTTTTCTGAACAGCGATTCAGTTCTCGCGCAGAGATCGAAAATTGGCTTATTGATAGTTGTAGCTGCAGATGTAGCATACTTTCAATAAATAATTCCTACATTTTCTAAACTAGCAAATGCATTCTATTTTAATAAAAGAGGCGGAGTCCTATTCACACACCCAATAGCAAAGTAAAGGGTGTTTTTTAGAGGTTAATATCTTTAAATTGGCAACACTGTTTTGTTTGGTAACCGATTTGACAACTGACATTTGCTTTGCCGTTCGTTTGATTTGCTATTTCATAATGACTCACGCCAGAGGAACGCTTGCAAATTGTTGAAATTGTTTATCAAAATAATGGTTTTGTTCGCCAAACTCATCGTGCATTACGTCCATTTTACGGTCGTCATAATCGTCCAACAAAGTGGGTAATTCGGTTATTTATGGATCGTTTTCGCAGTAACAAGTCAAACATTGCGTACCGAACAAGCGATGGACGCTATACAGCGTAGCGTTGAGGAAGACCCAAATCAAACAATTCGACGTCGTTTTCAGCAACTGGAGATGTGTCCATCCACTTTATGGAAGATTTTATCTAACGATTTTTGTTTACGCACTTACAAAATTCAACGGCGTCGCATACGGCACCAATTCGGCCAATGGGCTGAAGCACGAATTAATATTGATGTTGATTTTTCAAACAAAATGTTGTTGATACTTTTGGTTGAATGGGTACGTTAATAAATAGAATTGTCGGTTTTGGTGTGATTATAATCCACAAGCCTTTGCCGAAACACCATTACATGCAGAGAAAATCACTGTTTGGTACGCTTTATGGTCCGGCGGAATCATTGGGACGGTGTCACAGCGCGGGATACAATTAATTTACTCAAAGAAACATTTGATGAAAGACTAATTTCACGTAATGGTCCTGTTAATTGGCCACCGAGATCATTTGATCTAATTCCATTAGATTATTTTCTTTGGGGATATGTTAAGTCACTTATCTACGCCGAGAAACCAGAGACGATTTAACACTAGAAACACAACATTCAGCGAGTTATTGGCCCTCAACGGCTGACGGAAATTATCAATCCAACAAAGCTAGTTTCACTGATTTTCAAAATGTTTTTCTTTGTTCTATTTTAATTTAAAATTGTGAACCTCTAAAAAAACACCCATATAACTGATGGCGGCCCGGCATTCCTCATAATTCTTAACAACGCTGTTATTATGAATCGAAACAATTTAATCTTTTGATAGATTTTTTTTCTAAAGGAAAATTCCTTTTAACGGTTGTATGATTGCATTTTTTTAAAACGGAATTTTTCTTCTCGATGGGCTCTTCGAGCAGTCCACATACCAAAATCCTAGTAAATTAATATTTCGTGAACGTATTTTGCTTTCTAACTATATTGTTTTGAATACATTCATAAGGTACATAAACACTTCAACAAAATTTGTGTAAACAAATTTACATAAATTCCATCAACTCACATGATCAATGAAAACACATAACTTTTTTATGATCTTATAAATAACTAAATCCAACTAGTTTGATATGGTAATGTTTCAAAACATAATGCGTGTAACTTCTCGACGACTCTGGTCAATAAACCTAGAACAAATTATTTTTTTAAATTAAAAAAACCAATTCTTACTGCTCAATTCTCAATGAATCCCATTCGAGACGTACAACACTTTCGGTTTCACTACAACAATATGATACAAAAAAAAATCGCGCTCACGAACACACATCGAATACAAAAATAACACAAAACTTGTTGACTTTGAGTCTCGAGGAAGTGCAATTAAAATGTGAATATAACGGGCAGCCGCAAGTGATATCATATACAACAACAATAATATCGTAAGTAGCTACAGTAAATATTTATACTTGTATAAGACACAGAGCAATGAACAATAATCATTAATGTCATAAAGTTCTAGTTACAATACAATTTATGGTTAGAAGATGACAGAAGGCTCCCCCCAATAAATTCATATATCACGTGAGCTTTTATCTGGTGCTTTTTATAGTTATATTTATTGCTTTATTGTATTTATATTTTACAATCGCGCTGCTCTATTCTTATCTCAATTTTATTTGCGCACTTAAGACGAGAGATTACAAAATGTTTTCGTTAGCCTCCGTATTATTGTTTATGTTTTTATTTATAGACCTGCAGCTCTAAATATATGTACGCGGATAATTATAAATTAGGGTCGGTGTTTGAACCAAAAGCTTAATATCAATATGTAACAGATTTTACATTGTCCTGGCTTATAAATAAGCGGTCGGATATTATTATGACACTTCGTGCAATCTGCATTGCAGTCGAATACAATTCCATGTTATTACTCACTCGCAGCAAAACCGTCATAATTTATACTTCTCTCGATATACTTAAAAAAAATAGTTTATCACTAAACACACATGGAACCATTAAATATAGAAATTTAACGTTTTTCAAAATAACAAAAAAAAAACAATTTTGTTTATAAATTTTATAATAATTTACAATAAAGAATTTATTTATATCGTGTTCAAATGAAATTTCCCAATAATATTTAAAACGAACGCTTATGGTTTGCGCTATATACAACTTTTCATACGAGTATGTAGCAAACACGGTGGGATGCATTTTTGGGAGGTTGGTCTTTGTACAACGCTATATTTTATAATGGTATCGATTAATTCATTAACCGTCAATGTGTTGAAAAATGGTTTTGTTATTTTATTTATTTTTTTGCTTTAATCGTCAGTGTATCGCGATTTTTCAATTTTCCAGACTCAATAAAATTTTTGAGTTATTGATTCAAATAAAATAATTGAAGGGTTGATGGTGTCGATTTATTGCGTTCTCTATTACAAATATATAGCTTAGGTTTTGAGACGGATTTAGAAATATGAGGCAAAACAGAAAACTGCCGCAATAGTATAATTTACAGCGAGGAGCTACATGTAACCCAGAACATAAAGTACAGCCTAATGGCGTTCAAACATATTATGAACAATTGTTCGGTTAAGCAAGTGTTAACGATTACTTGGAATTCCTCATCATACAGGGTCGGTCATCTGTTAGTCCTTTCATGTATGAAATGCAGGCCTGCATCCGAACATCAAAATTTTCGATAACTTAACTTCGATAAGCGGATCACTGACCCCATTTCAGCTCGAGTGTTGTTTTTACCAGTTGCATACACCTCACCTTTCAAATAACCTCACAAAAAATAATCAAGTGGTGTTAAATTCGGGCATCTTGGTGGCCACGGAACTTCACAATTTCTTGAAATTATGCTATCAGCAAATTTTGTTGACAATAGATGGATTGTTGTTCAAACCAAAGGTCGTTCACACGCAATTCATTCAATTTGGGCCACAAAAAAAAACAGTTAACATGGTGATCGATATCGTTCCTCACTCACTGTAAGGCCATTTTTCTGTTCGTTTTCAAAGAAAAACGGCCCAATGGAGGATGAACTTCTGCTTCATGAATAACACAAGCGTTCTCCGCTCCCCAAATTCGACAATTTTGCTTATTAACGTACCCATTAAGATGGAAATGAGCTTCATCGCTACCCAATTAACAAAAGGACGACGATTTAAATGGTTTGGTGGCTTCGATTTTTGAGTTAGACGAATTTTGTATGGATGCAAATGAGCATCAACATGCAAAATGCGTCGTAATGTGGTTCGTGAAATGTTTAGTTCTTGTGAACGATGGCTGGTTGATGTACTTGGTTCATTACGAATACTTTCACTAACAGCTGTCACTGCATCAGGAGTACGAAGTGGATGATCATGCTGATACGGTCTACAACCTTCCATTGAATCAGTGTCTTCAAAACGATCAATAATTTTGCCAATTGTACGCTCAGTAGGACGTCCATGTCGACCGAAACTCTCACGTAATTTACGAAATGTTGTTGTTTTTTAACGATTATTTTCATAATAAATTTGGACAATCAAAATGCGTAGTTGTGTTATTAGCGACTCAGATAACATTAAGTACTAAAATTTATCGATTGAAAAAAGGAACAACAGGTGGCCCACCTTGTATCTCCGATAATATTATGTGGTACCGAAGTACCGATTGATAGCTAAAATTCTACGTATCACTCTGTATCTCATCACTCTTAGTAATTTATCTTTCAAAATGTACCGGGTGACTGACACGAAGTGTTACCAACTTCAGACTGTCATTGCTGTCAAACCAGTGATGACAGAGCGCTCAAATATACACTAATGATAGTTCATTCCATTGTTTACAAGCGTACAAAAGCATTTTAGTGGGAAAAATTCAGAAAAAAAGTTATCCGCAATGGAATTCAAGCGTAATAGTGTGATTGCTCTATATTTGGCTGGAAAACCACAGCCGTAGATTGTTAACCAGTTAAAACATCTGCATGTGAATAAAATGTTTGTGTATCGCACCATAAATCGTTATAACGATTCTGGCAGCATTGAAAAACGTCATGGTGGTGGACCGAAACGCACTGCAACATCGCCGGATATCATTCGGAAGGTGAAGGTGAAATTGGCACGAAATCCGCGCCGTAACGGCAGAAAAATGGCTCGTGAGGCCGCGAACATTTCGCTCGAACGGATGCAGCACATATTGAATGATCATCTTGGACTAAAGGCCTTGAAATTCCGTAAAACGCATGGATCACCGATGCTCAAAAAAAGTTAGAGTGGAAAGAGTAAAGGAGTCGTTACGCTTTCACGAAAGTGGCGATTTGCCGAATTTGGTTTTCTCCGATGAGTCACCGTTCGTTATTGAGCAATATGTGAACAAGCAAAACGACTGGATTTACTTGCTCGGCCGTTCTACTGAAAATTTGGACCAACGGATTGCCACTCGAAACGGCCGAAAGCCGTTCACCGCTCGTTTTTTTGGACCGTGGCGTCAAGATAAATGCTCAAATTTATCGGGATCATGTGCTGGAGAGAGCGTTGAAGCCTTGGGCACAAAAACATTTCGGCAGCAGAGTCTGGACATTTCAACAGGACTCGACGCGGAGTCATAAAGCGCGCGTCAATCAAGATTGGCTGAGAAACAACGTTCCGCGGTGCACTTCCAATGCCCAATGGCCACCAAATTCACCGGATGCAAATCCGATAGCTTTCTCGGTTTGGGGTATTTTGAAGAGCAAGGTTGGGACAAACAAATACCAAAGTGTCGATCATTTCAAGCAAGCGCTTCGCAGGGAATGGGTTAAAATACCGCAGAGCCACTTTGTGCTGCATGCAATAGCTTTGTTGGCCGTTTGAAGGCCATAATCGCGACTAAAGGTGGCTAAATCGAAAACTGCTAATGCAATTCGAAAATTTAAATATTTGTGAACATTTTTTACTTTGATTCAATAAAATTCATCAAAAAATAAAAATTCTGTGGCGTTTTGTTTTGGTAACACTTCGTGTCAGCCACCATGTATGTTCTCGTCTGGAGGGTTGTAGTCCTTTGGCTAGTCCCCTTTACAGTTTTATTATACTTTTAGTCGCTTCATATTGGATTTAGTAGATCAAATGGTTTCTTTCTTCGCAGCCGTCTTACTGGGTTTGACTTATCCGCCTCATTGACGAAATCTATCTTCAGATCTCTAAATTGGCACAGACCCAGAGCTTGATACCGTAAGTCCACACAGGTTTTAGAATTTGCCGGTATATTATCAATTTATTACGTAAAGTTAGCTCAGGATTTCTTCCTAAGAGCCAATTCATCTTTCTGTATTTAATGTTTAATTCTTCTTTTTTCTTTTTGACATGCTCTTTGCATTTTACTTTCCCTTGATTTTGTTTCATTAAGTTTTATTCGCCATCTTTTCGTCCAGGTGGTACTCCTTCTGACATTTTGTTTATTTCTGAGTATCCACCATCTAATTTAACACGAAAATGTCGACTAGATATGTAAGATTTTAGTATTTCATAAAACTGCTTTGGTAAGTAGCTTTGTAATTTATATTCCAAGCCTTTATGCCATACTCTGTGAGAGCTTGTACTGCATTCAAGAAGAAACTTGAACATACTTTCTTATTTTCAAGTACACCTGCAATTATGTTTGTAATTCGATGTACTTCTTCTATTGTTGAATGGTTTTCTCTGAAGACAAATTGAAGTGGAGGAATAAGATTTCTATCTTCTATTATTAGTTTGAGTCTCTGGAGGAGTAGATTCATTTTTTAAATTATTGGAAGTAAGGAAATCGGCGTACACGAATTTTTGTCATTTAATGGTTTGTTGGGTTTAGGTACCAAGATTACTTTTGCAATTTTCCATTGATATGGAACGTGTTTATCACTGATTACTGCGTAATTATTTGGAGGAGTTTAGGTAGCCCATCAAACACCTACATGTTTCAGTGTACACTTTTCGATATTCTCAACCATTGTAAAATTGATAGCAAAATTACCGAGGGTCGGATCAATATCACAAATAAATCATGAAAGCAAGCCTAAAATGCTGGAATACATATTTTTCTAGATATCTCTCTCTTACGATCGTAAACTTACTTTTAATTTTTGAAAAAAAAAAATCGTCAGTTTGTTTGGGCTGAATATTTAATTTTTTTACTATACGAGTAATTATTCTAAAAATTTTAATTCAAAACCAAATTCTTTACGAATTAATTCACATCGATTTTAAGTGTATGACTAAATTTTTACAGATTTTTTCTTTGAGCATAAAATTATATTTAAAATAGAAATATTTTCACTGTAATTTGTGGTTTGGAACGAACTTGCGTCCGGTTTCCGAACACTGAACGACAAGTCTACGTGAGTTACATAACCTCTCAGAGTAGCAGAGTTTACGATGGTAACTGATAAACAGCGCATTTGACACTGCATTTTATATGAATTCCAACAAGGAAAAAATACTTCTAAAGCACAAGAATCAATTTGTAGTGTTCTTGGTCCTGACGTTGTGTCATGAAACGCGTAATTATTGATATACACATGTTTCAGAAGTGATGATTTCGATCTTAGTGACCAGCCGCGCCCTGGACAGTCTCAATAGTTTGAGGATGCGGGATTGCAAGTTCTACTAGATGAAGACTCAACGCAAACGCAACAAAAGCTTGCAGCTCAAGTAGGAGTCACAAACAGCTACTTCCAAGCTTTTAAATGGAAAAATTGAATAAGTTTGAAGGTGGGTCCTACATGTGTTGACCGAACACAATCTAGGTCCACGCCAAAAGTCCTGTTTTAAACCATTACGTATTAGTGCAGTTTAAGGTTTTGGGACAGGAAACAAATTTATTTTATATTGGAAATACCGGGCGATTTTTTTCCTGAGTACCCCTCCTCCCCTTCTTGTAAGTGGGGCGGGGGTAACTTTGAAATAAAAATAGGAACCAATATTTTATATTGCAGATTCGGATTCTACGGGTTAACGTACGTTAAAACATTTAACACACAACAAACACGTCTTTAAAACATTTTGTTCGATTCATTCTTCTCAGTTGTGCACATTAATTTGAAATGCGGATAAATTAGTGCATTGAAGTCAAAGGCCATCATTTTGAGCACTTTATTTAATTAAAAGAAGATGAAGCGAGGGGACCCATATAAATCAAGCACCATGGTACGTGAGAGGCGGGGGACTCATGTTAATCAAGCACCTCGAAGAGAACAGAAAACTACTACATCCACCTCATTGTTCCTGGATTACGCTGGAAGTAGTTTATTCACCTGCCAATTACATTTCTGCAGGTAACAATTTCCCAGTTATTCAGATATTTTTAAAACAAAATACAAAAAAAAATAATTTATTTGAAAAGTTTAATATCGTTATTACAGCGCCATCTATCATGAATCGAAAAAAATGTTTCAAAGAAATCCTACGTACTTTAAGCCGTAGAATCCGAATCTGCAATAAAGAAATAGGGGTTCCTATGTTAATTTCAAAGTTATCCCCGCCCCACTTACAAGAAGAGGACGAGGGGTTTAGCACTAATGTATGCCCCCTTCCCCCCCCCCCCCCAAATGATAAAATTTTGATAATGGACATTTTTTTCGTAGAGTACTTATTTTCACTTCACTGTAGAGTTGCTTATTTTGAGATATTTGAAAGTTTCAGCTTAAAATATCACCCGGTATATTAAAAATGGACGATAAAGATGCCGTGATTAGATTTTTCAGATTGTCTGGAATTGATAAAAGTAACTAAATTCGTAAAACCTGACATTGAGGACATATCATCGGTATAATTGAGTGATATCAAAATGGGTGTGTCACTGTAAAACAGGATACGTGTCACTCTATAACGTAGTGTGAAACAGTGACACACTATGAGGGGCTTCGGAAAAGCTTTCTAAATCATTGTTACACCGTAACTTTAGGGAATAAATCAGTTTTAGATAGATTCATAAGACATTAAGTATATTTGCAGCCATTTTTATTCCTTTAACTCGTTTTAATTGAATGATATTTGCCGTGTTTCATGACACCCATTGAACCGGATCAGTTCTATTTTTATATGGAAATTCGGATCCAAATTTTGTTTTAGATTACAAATTTTGATTTGAAATCTAGTAAGCGCCCTTGTGTTGTTTCATGAAACATGAACTGAACCGGATCAGATCAAGCATCAAGAAGCACAGCTAATGTTATATGTCACTCTAGAACATGTTCCCCTTCTTGTTTTGATGATCGTATATGTTACCTGTTGATGAAACTAATCTATTAATGGTATTTGCTAAAATTATCCACTCGCTTATAAATTTAATAAACTCACCAAATATTTACATGTCATGAACAAAAAAGAGTCATGTGATTTATTTTTTTTCTATAAATAAACGAGACAAACAATCTAATTGATTATGTTGATTAGATTTAGTTATGCACGCCGCGCTAATAGGTAACATTTCAACTTGACGCGCGATAGGTGCAAATGAACGATAATTGCTGTAAAATTTGGAATAGTCTAAATTTGGGGTTTGTTTGAGGCAGACACATTCTAAGAATCTTGCGTAACACAAATCACAATTTAGATCAGAATTGTGTACAAAATTCCCACGCTCGCTTCTTTTTGTGCGCTTTGCTGTATTATGAATTGAAAAACAACTTGTTTAGATTAAGATTCGTCGATATTTTTAAATTCCATTTGTATTCAGTTTTTGTTTTCATCATCTTTGAAAAAAAATCAATTAACCTTCTTATAGTTCAGGAATTTGGATTTTTCTATTTAAAAGCCATAATAATATTCGCTATAGGTAATTGGAATGTTAAATTTATTTGTTCTGTCATGATTATTAAATGTTGATCGTGCGTAACTGAAAGGCGCGGTGCTGTATCCATCTTCATAGAAACCTACCTAGTCGTAGTATATCATCGATTGGTTTGGCATCATTAACCAATAATTTACAGGTCAAAACGTAATAACAGTTTTTACCAGATTTGGGATGTTGGTTGATATGGTTAAACATTCCACAAAATTAAGTTACAACACACCTTGAATATTCTCAAGGTAAAGATTTAAAAAGTAAACATAAAGGGTTTTCCAATAAGAGTGATATGATTTCTTTAAAACACACACTAATTGTTAAGGAAATTGAAATGTTTTTTATTTAATGTGAAGTACAATCGATACAATTAAGTTCTGAATAAAACGTCATTCAAATGGCCTCCACGACTTCTTCGCAGGAACGAATTCGATGAACTCAATTTTCGAGCACTTTTTCCACTAAATCAAGTCGTAAGTCATGAATAACACGTTCAATATTGACTTGTAAAGCTTGAAGAGAGTTTGGTTTATTGCTAAAGACCAATGACTTCAAATCACAATTTCTTGAAATAATCGAATCTCCACACTTTTCTCGCAATAATTTAATTGTTGCACTTGCTGTGTGGCACGTAGCCCCGTCTTGTTGGAACGAAATGTTGTCCAGATCAACTTCTTCCAATTTCAGGCATAAAAAGTTGGTTATTATCGATCTATACCGATCTCCATTGACAGTAACGGTGTTACCAGATCATTTTGAAAAAAATACGGACCGATGATTCCACCAGACCAAACACCACACCAAACTGTCAATTTAGGTGAATGTAATAGTTTTTCGGAGAAGATGATTTTGTTAAAAAATCGTTATCGTTTTCAAGTTGTTCCAAGGCAAAATCAGCAAATTCACGACGTTTACGGTGGTCCAATGGCTTCAGTTCTTGAGTGAGAACAATTTTATACGGATGCAAACCCAAATCCTTTTCAAAATCCGCCAGGTTGTGGTTTGAGACAGTCTCAATTCTTGAGAACGTCTTGGAATCGACAAATTGCGGTCTTCAGCAACACTTGCCTGAACGGTAGCAATATTTACATTACTTCGAGCGAATCTTTGTCTTATTGGCACTTCAACATTATGTAAAGAAAATGTACGCTCAAAATTTTCAACAATTCGACGAATAGCGATCACATTTGGACGATTATTACGACTATAAAATGGCAAAAGCACACGAAAAGTTGCAATTGGAGAACGATTATTTTGATAATAAAACTCAATAATTTGTAAACGTTGTTCTTGCGTATATCTCACCATGATGAAATTGTAAACATTACTGCATACAATGAAACAAAAAATGACAGATCTTGACATATTACAAATGGCCGAAACGTCACTTAAAAATCATATCATTCCTATTGGAAAACCCTATACTTGTCGGTTGGACCTGTATCCCATGTTTTCCAGTTATTATTAAAAACACTACGTAAATTAAGCAGAATATATATTTTTTTAAATAAAATGAATTCCACTCAAAAATGTTCGGTTCATAAATATTTTAGATAAAATGTATTTTTAGAAAATTCATCTCGCACACTATACACTAAACATAATTCGCTCCAAAAATATAGAAAAATATAATTAATCACGCGGTTTTGAGTTTAAGATAATTATAATGTTATTGAATTATTTTTGAAGGCTATAAAACAATGCGGTAAACTTTTATCTGTAGAAAAGCTTGCTTGAAATATCCGAAAATACGTGGGATGTTAATTTTATCTCAAAAATACGTGTCCCACAAAAAAATAGTAATGTCACTGCGTCACATAACAAAATTCTTAGAAAAATTATCAAATGCATATGGAGTGGAAAAAATATGAGTGAAATTATTAATTTATCATATCAAATTATTCAAATCTCAGTTTTTGCAATATAGGCAGTAGAAAAATTTCATATTGGATACTGTGATTTGAGTAGTAAATTAATAATATCGCTCGTATGCTGCAACTAAGATATTCGAATCAAACGATTCCCAATAATTCTTATTTTTATTATTTTGTATCAAAACAAACTCTCTTATGTAGTTATTTCTAGCAAATTAGGTATAATTCCATATAAAAATCACTCAATTCACGAAAGAAATTAACATTTTAAGATAATAGAAACTATTCTAAGAAAATTTGCAAAATATTAAAGAATTAAAAAATTAAGATTCGATGAGGATGTAGGAATAGAAAAAAATGTATGTTATTAATCAGAATGTATTTTTATTTACTTTTGAAAAACGACGTTTTTACAAACAATTTTGAGTGATATTTTCAAATCGCCTATTTGGATTGTATCATTCTTGCAGCACATGAGCGATATGATAAACTAAGTATTTCATACATATTTTTGATGTTTCACTCATATTTTTTATTATTTCACTCAATATGGCGACATTTGATAATTTTTCTTGCAATTTCCTTAGTTAATAAACGAAGCATGGTATATTTTGTTATTTTTTGTATACTTATTACGCAATTGTTTAAAATAGAACATATGTTCCGGCGACCGCCTAACAGTGTTTCTCGAAGGTTCCTTTTTCAGAGGATTCTGGCTGACATTGGTTCCAAGAAGATTATACCATAAAATAATGGCAGCCATCAACAACAACGGTGTGCCATAAGAACACAACACAGTGGATAGGTCAACACAAGACTATACTTTTTTCAAGGAATAGGGAGATTTGGAACCTCTGAAAAACACTCTTAGAGGGTCGCACAAACCTGTGAGTTATATCAAACAATCAGGTCAAGAGCAACTAATAGAATGGCATAAAAATAAGTAATTCTGGAGCCAGCTAACACATAAAAGCTTCATTTTTTTATGGTATAGAGGATAATTGGAACCTCCAAAAATGGCACAATAATAATTCTGGAGCCAATTCCAGGGTTTATCATCAATCACGTGATGAATAGAAAACATAATGACATACCAAAATTTATAAAAGCAATCTCTACGGTGACCTCTTTTTAGCTAAAACATACCTACTATGTTTTAGTTCCTCTGAAAGACGATGGGTTGCTCCAACGTACATGTACGAGTATATCGCAAACAACCAGGTAATGAGTTTAACAGACAATCCGTCAGTATACCTCAAATTCTGGAGTAATATCTACAACTGTGTGTTATTGACTAACGTTTGGCTACGTGATATTGGTCATAGGGTTGCCTTAAAACCTCTGAAAAAATAGTGTACGATGCAGCATATCTGGACATGCAGCGTATCTCAAATAAGTAAGCAAGATGAAAGCATTATCGCTCATTAACTACTTAACAAAAAAAGATCTTAAGTTTTCTTCGAAATAAAACGCACTCACGCCCTCTAAGGTCCTTTCCTAAGTATGGTCCAATGCGTGACTTATTTATGGAGACTGAGTTAGTTGAAAGTCTATAATAGGTCTCCTCTCGAGAAGGCTTATTGTAGATATGTTTGATTTATTTGGTTACCAAACCATTCATTAAAGTTAAACAAGACTTATTGTAAACTTTCAAATAAATTAGTCTCCACGAAGTAACTCATGAATTGGATTGCAGTCTAAGCCAATGAGGTCAATTATTTGAATAAGTAGTGTACACAAAAAATGTTCGGGAATTTTGATCGTGCATCTAGTGGCATAAAACCAACTTGCTAAACAATTTTTTATCGAAATTTGTTATTTTGACGTTTCACAGTAATTAAGGATGGTTTTGCATACTTATTTAAGCTGGCGGCAAATAAGTAAATAAGTTTGCAATAAGTAGCCATTTTGGAAAGGGCGCAAGACTGCGGCCCCAATTAAAACTTATTTTTGTCGAAACTCACTTGACTTATTTGAATGCGTGATAAGTTTGGGCGGAAGAATCACAAAAGTTAAATAAGTCTACCTACAATAAGCTTATTCGACAGCAGATTATTGTAGAAATTCACTCTCCACAAAATAAGTCACGAATTGAACCGCAGCCTAAGTCACATATAGCTCAATTCATCACTCATATATTGGAATATTTCCTCAAGATAGCAACATTTTAGAACAATTAATCAGGAATCTTAGAACAAATCCTCAATCCTGACACTACTCAATGAGAAAAGATTTTTTACTATTTCATTTAATAAAAGTTGACGCGCCACTCAGTCCGAAAATGGTCTATAGCTCAATACATCGCCCAGATATTTAACTCCACAATTTCGTGGATTGGATCGTCCTTATCGCTTTAGAACAGGCGTGTCCACTAATTTTTTTGACATAACTGCTTTTCCAAATTATATTTTTTCGCGATCCACTTTTTGATTTTCAAAGTATTATAGAGGTAATGCTGATCATTTTATTCTCGATTTTGAAATTACTTGACATTTAAAAATCGGCCTTATGGACACCTCTGCCCTATAGCTTTAAAGTTTTCAAACATGATAATCTTTTTACTTCCCCTCGTAATCAAAAGCAAACCCACTCCTCGTTTGAAAGAAAAGTCTGGAATTCCGATTGGAAGATTATATTTCTGTGGCTTTTTGTTATTTGTTACGACGATATGAAGTGAACAAATATTAGTATGAGAACCTCGTTTTTATAAATTGAGGGGTGCGTCGTACTTGTGGCGGGCAGTGTATTTTTTTTTTTTTTTTTTTGGCATAAACTTGAATTCCGATTTTATTTGAAAGCATCCTAGGAATAACCCCGTCGAAGTTTTGGCCTTAAATTTAGCTGCATGCACAAATCTAAATGTCAAAATGGTGAGACTCGAGAGTTTCAAAGCGAAATCGTGCGACCAGAAGGCAGCGTGAAAATTTTGGGTTATGAGGTTGTTGAGATATAACACTGTTGGACGCCTTATTTTGGCAATTGAATCGCGTCACTAACCAATTTTATGAGAATCTGGTAACAACTGTATAATAGAAATAAGAACTTCAGGTTTTGGTTTAGAAATAGGGCCATTTGAATTATTTGAAATAGAGATGAATCTATCATTTTTAACTCAAATTCACTCCGATGAAATTAGCTCTAACATATCTATAAATTACTTAATATTTTAATTACTAATTATTATTTTGATTTGTAGAGGTCAAGATGTACTCCAGATTTGTACTTAATCCCAATAGTATAATCATAAGATAGGGGTGGGTGGTATGAAACCTAACCGCACTGCTCACAATTAGTCATCTTCACAATGGTCACAAATTTTCGAAAATTATAAATGATTAAAACGACATGGTATTGAATATGAGAGAGCATCCACTTTTCAGTTCAAAATTCTTCACAAAAGATATTTTTCACCTTTGAAATATCACTCAAAAAATTTACCAATCACATTAAATCAAAATTTTAGTAATTTATTTTGTAATTTATAAAAGTATTAGTTAAAATTTCTTGCTTTATTATTTTAACTCAAAATCAAAATTCTCTCAATCTATCGAATAAAAAATACATATATATTTACTACTAATTAAAACCGAGAAATTAAATTTTTTAAATTAATAATGAGAATTTTAATTTTATATTGGAAAGTTATAGACATTTAAAAGAATATGTTTTAACTTCGAAGTCTGCAATTTAAACAAATCTGAAACAACCTTTCTTTGAAGCTAATTAAACCAAAACGAGTAAAATTTCCTTTTGGGGGTTTATAAAATTCTCCGCAAAATAAGCACAAAAAATTTGAAACCCATTACACTTATATTCCATAAGACAATATTTAACACGGTCAAATTAAACTAAAAACCAAAAAAAAAACTCGAATGGTCTGGTAAAACTTTTCGATTTTAATCCTTTCTCAATCTTGAGCTAGAGATATTCTAAATAATTTCTTCCCGAATAAGTAGATTATTCAGCGTGGGGCTAATTTGTAGGTGTCTTAAACTAGGCGTCTTCACAGAAACTTGTCAAAATGCAATGACATTTTATTTTTGAAATTTTTAGAAATTAACTCAAAAATAAACCACTCAAAAATTTCTTAAATAATTTTAAAGTGATTGAGCAAAATTTTAATTTAGTAAAACTCTTTTAAACCAATAAAAAATATGTTGAAATTTCGAGCTTATAATTTCCACTCAAATTCCTAACGAAGAAAGGATTATTTACTATTTAAAAAAGTTGAGTAAACATTTACTTCTCACCACTGTTGATAATTATACGAGTATAAAGTTTCATTCAAACTCAATAGATTTCTCGAAGAAAAATGTAAAAAGTTTTACTTACTTGGTCCTATCTATGCAGATAAAAACATGGTATTGAATTTGAGTGAAAATAAATATTCTAATATAAGTCTTCTCTAATCGGGTAAAGTTTTATGTTTAAAGTTACGAATGGGAAAAGCATAAACAAAATTTAGTTTTAGTAATGAATTCTTTACAAAAACTATCAAAACTGAGTGTAATTTTAAGTTCGTAGGAAGATCTAAAAATTAAATTGGAAATGTCTTGAATTGGGAATTTTCACTCAAAATGTTCAAAAGCGAATAAAATTTCATTTTTGCAGTTTAAATTACTTAAATTTTTACCAGCCTAGAAAATTTAGATAGGTGTATGTGCAGCAGTAGACTCAGAATTAGGAACGATAATAGTTAGTTTTTTTTAATAATCAGAACCTCGAATTAGCAAGTTTTAACTATTTGAATAAATTCTACAAATATTTTAGAATCGTTGCGGCCCGGGTTCCTTTTTATAATCTTTTTTCTCAGCTCAAATGATTTGGTGAAATTTGCTGAATGGAATTCTCGAAGACCAAGAATCGATCGCAATGAGCCCTGATTTCGGGAAAATTCGTTTGGGGCCCTGGTTCGTTTTATTAATTTTTTACCAGCTTTAATGAAAATTACCAAAAGGGGATTTCGAGTACCAGGAATGGAAGGCGATGGGTCCTGATGTCGGAAAAACTCGATTAGGAGGTCATCCGGAGGCACCCAAGTTTATATTTTTAATTTTTTTCTTAGCTCAAACAACTTTTATGAAATTTGCTGAAAGGGGAATTTTAAGTAACAGGAATCGATAGCATTGAGCATCGTTTTCAGGAAAATTGTTTTTGAGGGGCCCTCCAGTGAGATCCTGTTCCTTTTTGAATTTTTATATTATCAGATTAAACGACTTTGATGAAAATTAATAATATAGGGGGCTTTCGAGCGCCCGGAATCGATTGCGGTGAGTCCGAATTTCGGGAAAATTCGAGTATGGAGTCCTCCGATGGAGGCTGGCTTCTTTTTGAGCTTGTAAAGCTCAATGGACTTTGATAACAATTTGTGAGGACATGTTGCATAATGTTGCGTGATGGTGCACCATATTGCATGATTTGCATACTGTTGCGTGATGTTGCATCATTTTGCTTAATGCTGCGTCAAGATGCAACATCTTTTATCGCATATCAACATGTTGTTTTGTGTTGCAACATTTATGTTTTGTTAACTTGATTTCCGAAGTTATGTTGCTACGACAAGATGTTGTATGTATTGAACACCATAAAATTATATATTTGTGCCGAAGGTTTCGGAAATTCTCTTTTTCAACTTCAAATCAACTGCGATGAGTCCTAATTTCAGGAAAATGTATTTAGGGCGATCATCGATGGGAATTACGTGCCCCTGATCATTCAAACGACACCGCTTCAGTCTTCTAACATAACGATAATAAACAACGTATGTAATGTCTTATGAATATTGTCCAAATAAACAAACAGTCAGTGTGTAAAATCTTCGTGTGTAAAAAGTCTCATATTCAACATCATGCCATTAACCAACAGATATCACGTTATCAGCATTTACACTCTATGTAAACACTGACAACACCAAATTAAATGAATCATTATTATTGTATCTTTAAATTGTAAACTTGTATTAAATAAAGTCAATAAAGCAAAAATAAGCTGTGGAATTTTCCACAGCCATAAAAACAATTTAAGTTTTCTTGTACTGTTTTAATAATTCAACCTGAGCGAACAAAATTAGCCCGTGTATTGTTCACCGAGTAAGTGCGATAAATCCTAAATACGAGATAATTTATTTGAGGGGTTCTCAGATGTACCTTGGGTCCTTATAGTCAAGAAAAATTCGGCTCTAACGATTTTGATAGAAAAAACTGAGCGGGAATTTTCGAGTGTCGGAAATAATTGAACTAAGTCATTTCTGAATCGATGGGGATGGGACCATAGGGATAAAACGCTATTCGTATGTTAAACAATGTTTATAAAGTAGGTTCCGGACGTGATATTGGAAAATGAGTAACCTGGATGGAACAAAGTGAGTCGTTTCTCAAGCGAATCGTATAGAACTCGGTTAGTACTAAGAATCAATCAATTTGATTGGAACAACACGTTAGCTCTCTAAATCAACTATTTTGAAAAGAACTAAACCGTTGCCTACCAAGTGTGGCTTAATAATTTTATTGACTATCGGTAAGAAATATGATTTAAAAATACATCGACGTGAAGCCGTCGAAAGGATTAGATCTTGCCAACTCCTACTTTAAAAAGTTTTGATGATTCCATAGTGTGCGGCATAGAAAACGATGATCCGTGAAAATAAAATAAATGTATTTAATTGTTTAGCGATATGCTAACTTTAACATAATATTATTTATTTGTTTTGCGATTAGAATTAAAGAAGCAACTGATGTTTCGGCATTTTATAATATTCATCAAAATGTTTGTTTTGCACCAACAATTTTCAATTCAACCAACTTTGGCCGAACGACGCGTGCTGCTGCGCACTGATATTAAAATAATGACATGGTGATGGATGGAAAGATAAAATAATGAGAAGAGAGATGAAAATATTTATGTGTATTTTCATTTTTAAACTTTATTTTATGTTACACAACTAAGAAAGAGATGAATGTATAAACATTTTTTATTTTGAATATAAGAAGTTAATATAAATTGAGCATTTTATAAATCGGGCAAAAACAGAGAATCGTTGATATTGTTCTAAAACGCCATTATGTGCTCATGTCACTTTAAAGCATAATGTATGAAATGGCTTTAGTGTCCCATAAAATCTAGATCAGGATACGAATTCTCATTGTTGAAATTGCAAATGGTTGAGTGAGTTTATAAATCGGCCAATAACAGGGAATCGAAGATTTTTTCTAAAAAATCAGTTTACAGGGTGTCCCTAAAGTTGCTGACACGAATGGATTCCTTGATCAAAGCGAAGATGCGGTTACTTCTATCATTTCGAACGTTAAAGCATCTCTATCAAGTTATAGACGTTTAAAAAGGAGTCTTCCAACACAGTACCTTGTATTAAAGAAATTTCAATATCTAAGTACTGATTTCATTAAAAAGCTGATAAAATTCTCTTTTAAATAAGGTATATAATTCTGACTATTTAGTTAAAACATATTTCAAATTTAAACAAAATTCAATTCAAATTTTTTTAAGAAAATTTTTCGTTTCTGTACCATTTAACTCTAACAATTACTCTACGTCAGTAAATATTTTTTGATGGAAACATAGATCAGACTTTTAGCTTTCAGAAAAGCTAACTATTTATCATATGCTGTATTATGTTATCTAAAAAATTAAAATTTCACAATAGAAATTTTGTATTGTATTATGCAGTTGTGAATTGCATGCATACATATGTATCGTCGAACTTGTCTTTGATTGTGTCGAACCACAGGAAACAAATAGATTTTTTTTTTCGTTATATGAAGGGAGCGTTATATCAAGAATTAACTATATCGGAATTTTAAAATTACGTTGTTTGTTATAAAGGGTTTTCCAATAAGAGGTTTCATTTTGAATAGCCTGCTATTTGGGCAGCTGTCATATTTTGACATTTGACAAGTAAAAACTACGCCATTACTAAAATTGGTACGATCACGCTTCAACAACGCACTGAAATTGTTAAAATTCTCTACAAAAATGGTGAAAATTTTGCAGTCACAGTTCGCAAAACTAAAGCACTTTTGGGTCGTCGTGACGCACCTGCTCAGCCGGCAATAGTGAAACTGGTGGATTTGAGCTGTTGGTACAAGTTAGTGATGTGAAGAATCGAAGCCGTGTGCGTCGCTCAAGAACAACTGAGAATATTGCTGCTGTAGCCCGTAGTGTTGACGAAAACCCAGGTTTGTCGATTCCTGGTCGATCGTTGGAATTAGACATTACACCGTATTTTGCATAAAGACTTAGGTCTTCAGGCTTTTAAAGTTCAGTTAACACATGAACTCAAGCCAGTCGATCACCATAAACGTCGTATATTCGCTGATTGGGTTGTTCCAATGCATCAAAATGATCCGGATTGATCCGGAAGCTACATTAATAAGCAGAATTGTCGCATTTGGGGCTCAGAATATCCAAGAATGATTGTTGAAAAGCCTCTCCATCCTCAACGTGTCTTTGTTTGGCGCGGTTTTTAAGCTGGCGGTGTGATTGGACCTAACGTATTCGAAAATGAGTCTGGTGCAACTGTTACGGTGAATGGATTGCGCTACCGAGCTATGATTAATGATTTTTTTGGCCGAAATTGGAAGATATTGATGTGGACGACGTTTATTTTCAGCAAGTCGGCACTACGTGGTGACCGAAAACGTTTCCTGACCGTGTAATTTCTCGAAGAGGTGATCACAATTGGCTACCGAGATCTTGTGATTTAATACTTTTAGACTTTTTTCTTTGGGGCCACGTGAAAGATAAGGTCTATGCCAATGCTCCACAATCGATTCAAGACCTTAAACATAAGAACATACAGCCGCAAATGTGCGAATTGGTCATGGACAATTTCATGAAAAGGATATGGTGCTGCAAACGTAGCCGTGGCGGCCATTTGGCTGATATCATTTTCAAATGTAAATGGCATACCTTCCTCTTTCCAATGAAATAAACATTCATTGATTTCTCTTAAAAAATAATCGCTTTTAAAAAACAAAATGAAACCTCTTACTGGAAAACCCTTTATAAAAATTTTAAAAGGTAAATTTAAAAAAAAATTGTGTGTCCTTTTTGTAAATTTGTTGGAACCATGATTTTCGGGTAGAAATTTTAAAATATCCCTTAAGGATTTAAATTGGAATAATATTTTTGACGCCACTGAGAGAGATTTAAAAAAACCTGTTTTGTTACCACCGTGACCCGCTCGGTTTGTAACGTGCATAGTTAAGCCTGTATAAATTTGTAAAATTTCACTAAGCTATTTACTCTCTGATTTTGTCTGTTTCAGTTTAGTATTTCCTAGTTTGACAGTCGGTATAAAGAGGTTACATTTAGAAAAGGCTACGCTGTTGGGATTTTGTAGTTGATCATTGTACGTAATATCGTGGTTCGTTTTTAATTTTCTAAGCCCGGACTTTTGCAGAAGTACTTTTTAACAAAATTTTAGTTGCATCCCTAATTATTATAACCAAGTTCGACTGTACGACAATTTTGCACAAGATATCCAATTTGAATCGATAAACAATTCCAATTGATTCAGTAAATAAAATGAAGAGTGGATCAGCATTCTTCATTTGTTTTGTTTATGATACTGACATGTATACTGAAACATTGGTGCAGGGGGTACAACGTTTGGAGCCCCGAGAAGGTGATTCGTGATATTCTTGGATTCCTATAATAAATCAGAAGAATATTATAACATTTAAAGACAAAATATTAGAACGAAACATCCTTCTCATTTGCATAGTGGGTCGAAGCTAGATAGTCGACGGAAACGTTCCAACTAACCTTCTAAATTTACTCATTACAATAATTATTTATTAATTTGGGAACTTTGAAATGATGTTGATGAAATTAAAGTGAATTAATTCTATATACCACATAAAAATATTAAACTTGCCACCATAAGGAATATTTACAATATTGTTTTATTAATTCAATTTAATTTAATATTCCTAGTCAGTTGAGACACCGATTCGTGTCTCATGCAGCAGATTTCTTCAAATAATTAGGTGATAATCGAATGCAGCGATAATATATGCATGTGCTCAAGTGATTCAGTTGCTGCGTTGTTCGAACAAATCTGTGAACATCTGGACATGGGCATACTTAGCATGAAGCACACTAGAGGCCACCAGCCTAACAGCTTCTCTGCGTTGTAAACATCGTATCTTATCTTTAATCTGGGCCAATAACAAGCCGCCAGCTAGATAGGTCTATTAATGATGAATATTTTGTGGAAAAACAATTTTCCGAACGAGGAATTTGAAAGTTTGTTATTAGCAATTTTCCACAGCAAATACGAGTAATTTTAAATCGGAATGGAGAGGAGGGAATTTAATATGATGGAAGAAAACAATTGATTTGAATTGGAAAATAATTTGTTTGATAATTTAATTTGTTTGTTTTTGGACCGAAACAGCCCCGTAGAGGGAACAACCCGGGTTAAAGCAGCCGAAGCAGTTTTTCTTTATTTTTGAGATTTAAACTCTCAAACAAAAATAAAAGATGTTTTTGATACGCTGGAATTTGGCGGAATGTTGAATACTCCACCCTTTATGGAGTAAAGTATTAACAAGTTGACGTACATAATTTACGTTGTATGAAACTTGAGTGCGTCCACACTGAGGACACGAACAATTAATTTTTAGTTGGTGAGGAAAAAAATATTCGGTTAGATTTGTGTGATTAAGAATATATATAGTATATGGCAGTGCATGTGCATCTCGTTGATCGTCATTAAACTGGCTGAACAGTGCGAGATAAAACGCCATAGGACCTGATGCGGTTTATAGAGGACGCGTATACGATAAATTATCGTGAATATTTCTCGACACAGAAAAGCTTGCAACCGCATGTTGGAAAACCTTTAATCAACGGAATCCCAGATTGTTAATTAATCGACCGATTGAAAACCGCATGCTGTAAAAATATATCGGAGGGAGTTGGTTATATTTATTCGACCGTATTAGTGGTATAGTGAACTTGATTGGTAGCATTTGTGCTACAAAATCCTAAGTTTGCAAAACAGAGGTCAATCGGTTGGTTGCTTGCCGAAATCGACACATGTAAGATAAACAAATGGGTGAATTTTTGGTAAGCAATTCCTTTCTTTTAAATATTGTTTTAGTTTTGAAATTATATCTGGATCAACGTTATCAGAATACCATTCCGAATATTGGTTCCTAAATTTATTATAATTTAGTAATTTCATTTTTTCTTTGTTTTATAAATAGAAATAGGCATTAAACCTAAATTTGCTGGTGGAACCCACCCCTCTTGTCTTGATAACTCTGAGAGTTGTAGTCGGGACTGATAACGCGTGATTTTCTTCTGTTTAGAAGATAGCGTCCAACAAATTAAAATATTTTTTTTTAAGTTACCCAATTACTCAAGCAAATTTTGATGCCAGAGAAAATATAGAGGTGAACTGTTCGGTAAATCTCTTATTATTGTACATTTTGAGTCATTCGTGGATTCGTGGGTTATACTGCTGAAAGCGGAGGTTAACGCTATTGCCAAGTGGATTTGATGCTCTATTTACTGCGGATAATTGCTTTTTGGCTTTGATTAGTTTTATAAAGAAACTTGAAGTACCCAGATAAATTTTTTATTTAAAAAAATGTTATTTCATATAAGAATTATAACGATAAATGTTTGAATTTTGTTTTGTTTATTTTTCAATTTATTTCGAAAATAACCCGTAAACTCACGCGTTTCATAATTTAGAATTAAATTACAGGACATCTCCAGATGCATGTGAAATAATGATAATTTTTTGTAAGGTTGCTGATATACAGAAGCAATGAATGGATGAAGACCAATACCTATCCATTAAACCTTTATTAGACTTGTGTTGTCTTGTGCCGTACGATCGCCAGGTGTCTGCAATCGGGCCGTTCCGTCCTAAAAAAGAAAAACCTTCCTAACTTTCCATCTTGTTATATGTAAACAGGCTGTAGTAATAGGTAATATCGCGATATTCGGGTCACTTGTCCAGCACTTACTACAGCACTCCTACAGTACAATCAATCAAACATTTTTATTATTAGGAATTTCACAGGCAGTTACATAAATTTCACTCAAAAGCTACAACATTTTCACTCAAAACTAAATTTGAGTAAAAATTTATAATAGTAAAATTTATAATAGTAAACTCAAACACATTTCAAACAGAATCCTCATTATCTTTAATGAAAAACGAGTAGAATTTTTATTGACTTTAAAGAGAATTATCGTTTTGAAGGTTGAAAAATATCACTCATAAGTTCTCAGATTTCCTGAAAAGGAAGAAAATATATACCACCTAATTTTCCTGTTGATAACGCGATGGAGAGAGGAGATTTTGATTGGCAAGTATCCAATACAGGTTTATGTTGCGTGAAATGGAAAGATCGAAAAGGTGTTATGTTTGCAAGTAACTGCCACAACCTTCACTTGGGTTCAGCACTATAAAACGTACTCAGAAAGATGGAACCCATGAAAATATTCCTTGTCCAAATATTGTAAAAGATTATACTGGCCACATGGGATACGTCGACAAGGCTGATATGCTGAAATCATGCTATATGAAATTGACAGAAAAAGTCAAAAGTGGTGGCACGGAATCTTTTGGCATTTTCTAGATGTTGCTGTTGTTAATGCTTTCATTATATATTACAATAATTGTGCAGCAGCAGGATTAGATTTAAAATCATTTAGATGTGCAGTACCAGCTGGTTTCTTTGGAGCACATAAGAGCGATAACATTAGAGGAAGTCTAATGAAGTACAAAAAAATAATTTTAAAGTTCAAGTACCAATTGAAAAAAGACATGATCAAGTTAGTCATATGCCAGTTAGAACAACTTCCAGACAACTTCCATCCCCATCGGTCAAAATGGTCATGTGTGACATGTGAGGTAGCTTTGTGCCTAAATGATACAAAAAACTGTTTTGTACTATATCATACAAAATAAATTGTTACAAAAATTTTTTTACTCATTTCCTGCTCAGTGGTTAGTTGGAGAAACCACCTCAAAAGTACACTTTATGGTAATTTTTATTTAATTTGTATTATTTTGTATTTTGAATTAAATTAATTTTAAGTCATTAAAAAATATAAATATTTAAAAAATTACCTTTTTTTAATTTGGGCCGGAAAGGGTTAAGGCCAATTTTGACCATTTTTTGACCAACCTCGACTTAAATTATATTATTGAGATTGTTAGCCATCAAATGAATGAGAAAGATATCGATTGATATTCGATCATATTTGGTGATTCATATTTGACGATAGTCACCTAATAAAAGATCTTATATTTTTCTCAATCATAGATATGTAGGCACATTGTTCCTATAGGTAAAACGATTATTTAGGCAATCTACTATACATATTTGTTGAAAGTAATGGCTAATTCATAATATTCTCAATGTCAAAGAATGAAAATTGCAAGTAATCATTTAAGCATCTTAAAAAGTTTTACCATTTATACATATGTAGTTAGTTTTATAGTTTTCAGAAGCAATGTTATTACCGTTCCGATTCTTTAAATTATCTGTGTTATTTATACATATCTTTTGCTACTTACGTAAACCATCACAAACTATTACAGTTCTAATAGGAATGCAAGATTGTATTTATTCAAATAGTATAGACCATATCATTACCTGAAAAAAGAGAAAATAAACTGTGATTAGAGAAAGTTCATTACCTTCAAAATATATACAAGATAACACGGAAGAAACTAGTTTCTCCTACAGTAACTTAAAATTACATTCCACAATCGAACAAAGAAAATTTCTTCAAACGATAAAGAAAAAAGAAAAAACGTAGACACGTGCTAGTCTTAAAATAGTATAAACTATGCAGTATATATTATTACGAGTATGTCAGAATTTTATTGAATTTCTTTAAAAATACAACAAAGTTTCATTCACTACTAGTTTTTCTGTTATCTTATCGGAAGGTTAGTACTTTACTTATTCAAACAAAAAAATAGGTGAAATTCGTAAAGTTAATTACACGAAATTTAACTCAATGACGACAGGTAACAAATAAATTAACGTAATACGTACTCGTATTTCGGCGTAACGGACAGATTTACGACAGCAATAGGAAAACAACACTATAAAACTATTTATTTCGTCGTATGTAAAGTAAAAACATTTCTGAGAGAAAATCAATATTCTCGAATTAATAATATTTTCTTAGAACAAGAAATAAATTTCTCCGTGATAGTAGAACGATGATCATTCAAATATTTAAACAAAATTATCAAATTAAGATATAGTAAGCTAGTATATTGTGAACATCAATTTTCAGTAAGCTTTTCATTGCTCCCCCAAGTAAAGCTCGATAAACTTGACAATATATTTAGATGCCAATTTACAGTTGAACTCACCGTGATATATCAAAACGTGGAAAAGTGGTTTTGTGAACAACATATCGTTTATGTTGCATAAACATAAAAAATTAATATTATTGAAAATCGGTTCCAAGCCATTAAAGTTCGAGCTTAAAACAATGTTATCCCAATTTCCACAAGAAATGATTATATTTTATTGCCAAGCTTGATGATAAATTTAACCGTAAGAAAGCTCGATAAATCTTGTGACACAATAAAATAATCGTACGGTGTATATCTCAGCGTATCTCAATACAAAATCGTTAGCATAATAAAAAATAATCCATAAACATTAAATCGTTGTCGTCATCATTCCGCTTCTTCTCCAAAATAATAACAATAACAACAAAACAAGAAATATATAAATAAATAATAAGAGCTTATGAGCTCTAAGACAAATAAAAATAAAATATTTAATTTTCTAAAAATAACTTTATATATTCTTATAATAAAACGATTAAGCGAATAGCAAGTTATGTAAATTACATCTACTTCATTTAAGCAAATACAAAGACAATATTCTTTCAACATGTGATGACATTAAGCTACACATGTATAAAAAAGATGCATATCAAGTTTTATAGAATTCTGTGTATGACGGCCGCCTATAAAATGTCACTGCGTGATATTCTGGCAGTAATTATCTAAAAATAGAATTATTTTGATAAAAACCCGCAACCGGATAATCATTGCCCCACGTGATTTTGATTTACACGTATTTTGTATATAAAAGTTTATTATTATTTTTATATACAATAAAAGACGTGATCTTAAAATGAGACGATATTTTTAAAGGATGAGTCTGCACATTTTCCAGTAAACGCAAAGTAAAATAAGATGAAGACATTTGTAGCCGCTTAGTCTAGCCGGAATTAAACTAATGTAGAAAATATAAGTTTTAACTACATCCTTGGCCTTACGACTCATTGGTTCAGTTGTTTATAAATCGTTTTAAAACGAACAGCACCTAATTATATATCTACATAGCAGATAAATATTAACTAAAATAATTTTTAAACAAATCATCTGCAACAACCAAATAACCAGATTGCCGCTGTTTGCAATAACAAATATCCGAAAAGCAGTGGTAATTATCACTTGAAACGTACACTGTATCAAAAAGCTGTCCGTACAGTACTCGAAAGAGAAAATAATAAAAGAAAATTTAAAAAAGAGAACCAAAAATTACATCCCTTAATTGCCCTGGTACAATAAAACAAATTAATGAAATTTACGAAAAAAAAAAAAAAATTAATATTTGGTGTGGTGACCCTTCGCTGCAATGACACTTTGTAACCTCTCTTTTATTTTCGCCATTCCTCTGTTATGATACGTTTTAATTACTCCTTACTGCTGATTTGGTGTGTACGAATTTTTCTCTGCAAATATGCCCACAAATTCTCAATAGGATTGAAATCTGATGATTGGGGAGGATGGTTGTGTTTATACATTATACTACAAAACTTCTACATTAAATCCGTCAATGCAGTAACAAAAGTTTATAAAATTGAGAGGAAATACGGTAATTGCAGTGATCTAATCTACTCTCTAGAAACTTTAGGTTAGAAGCCTTTCACAATTACTTTAGATGTTAACCACCATGTTAACAAACTTATGTCGGTGTTGATTATATTACAACAAGATCAAATGGGTTTTAAATATTCCATTCAATATGTCAACTCAGTATGAAAGAGCGCCTATCTTCCCGATTACTGGTGATCACTCGAAGTTTTCACATAATAACTGTACGGCATTCCCAACTACATCTCCGGCATTTTACAAAGTGTTATCTGCAGAGTCCAGCTATAAATTCGATCATGGAAATAATGTTTTACATTAAGCACTCAGACACCCAAATTAAAAGCCACTTAAACGGCCATTACATCAAGAACATCCATCTGCTTTTCTCTGCTTCTTCGTTACGACAATTGAACATATTTATATTTGATAACATTACCAAACAATATCTTGAAGAACCGGCCACCAGTTTGGCTTTGATGGGAATAATCTGGTGAAGACACTAACACATTTATTACCCCCGAAGCCAAACAGATATATTTTTTGTTCATCGGGTACGGAAATTATGTTAGACAATATCTATCTTAAGGAAAACATAAAGATGCCGGACGTTACAAATATTCAAAGTGTACTTGGATGTGGTAAATCAACCTGGATTATACCAGGTGTGTAAATATGAAAACGGAATTTAACAATAAATGGCGCCACCTGCCAATGTACCTTTCGACAAACCACGTCATCGGCGTCATTGTTTTATTTTGACATTGTCAACAACATCCAATTCATGTCGAGTTTTGTGCCTACATATTACGATTTGCGGCCATCATTGATTTGTTCATTTGAAGAAAACTGCTGCAGAATCACATCGAATGCTTGTCAAAGCTTATGGTGAGCATGCTGGTGGTTTAATAAACTCAAAAGTGGTGATTTTGACGTGAGAAACGAAGCACGTGAAAGACCACCAAAAAGTTTGAAGACAGTGAATTGCAAGCATTGTTGTCATACTCATGACCCTCAAACGCAAAAACAACTCACGGATCAATTGAATGTGTCATGAGAAGCCGTGGGGAAATGGGTTCCGTATAAACTGAATGAAAGGCACCAGGAAAATAGAAAAATCACTTGGGAAATGTTGTTCACCAGAGACAAAAGAAAATCATTTCTCCATCGAATTGTGACTGGCAATGAAAAATGGATCTATTTTAAGAATCGAAAGCGCAAAATGTCTTGGCATGATCCAGGACAACCATGGACATCGACTGCAAGGTCAAATCGCTTCGGACGGAAGACAATGCTCCATGATTTGGTGGGATCAGAAGAGTGTGATTTATTTTGAGCTGCTTAAACCTGGTGAAACAGTAAATACTGAACGCTACCATCAACAAATGATCAATTTGAATCGAGCTTTGCGTGAACAACGACCAGAATATGATCAAAGGCACTTTGTATCGATTTTGCTTCATGATAATGCACCATCACACAAAGCAAAACCGGCCATGGAAACGTTGAAAGCACTTAATTGGGAAATACTTTCATATGCGGCTTACTCGCCGCTTGGCTCCGTCCGATTAACACTTATTTGCATCGATGGAGTACGGGTTTACTTAGGGGCACTTCACTTCCTACGAAAATGTACGAAAATGACTCGATAACTGGTTTGCGTCAAAAGAAGAACATTTTATTGGCCCGGAAAGATGGGGAAAATGTAAAACTAGTAATGGGCAATACTTTGCATAATATACTCTTAATCATTATTATACGATGAACGTGTACTTTTTACTCAAAAATTCCGATTTTATATTTACACGCCTGGTAAACAATAATAAACTTGGCAGTGATCTTGTTATATGTGCTACAAAAGAAGGACTTGCTGGTATTAAATTAAAGGTAATGTCTCGTTGCGAGCGCGAAAACATTGATTTTAATAAAATCAATTAAACTACAAAACGATTGCCTCGTATCTAATAAATGGAAATCGGGCCTACGATAGTCAATATGCAATTTTCCGATGCAAGCACATTCGTAATAAAGACGAAATACTTGAATGTGACTTATAGATGCCCAGCTGATGTTACATCTGCTCTAACGGAATACTGCCCTAACATCAGTAGTATGAATACCGTGCAAATTTCAACAAAATTTATAAACCTGTTGGATAACACATTCTATATCTAACTTTTACCAAAGCTGATGAACAATTTATCTCCCAACTTAAGCTAACAAAATCTAGTAAAGTCATGACGACCACGAAGCACAAGGATTAACCTCACCAAATGTGATATGTATTATAGAATCAATTCTCAACCACTTTGGCTGTTCGATAGTGCACCGCATGCCATATTTGCAGTTTCAAGGCACACACAATCATTTAGATATTTTTCACCAGTGCTAATGATAGACTCACTTTTAATGAGAGCTCGAACCTATAATACTACTCAAAAGGTAAATCAACCCTTAAAATCCAAGAAAAGTTTGTTTTGTGAGAAATGTGTAATTTACTATCAAAACATAGTTTATAACTTCGTTTTAAAATCAAACTACCTAATCTATATAATTTGTGAAACTTCATTAAAATCCGGCATAATGAGCAGTGAATCTTTTGGCCATGGTTACGTTGTTTACAGATGCGATCGGTCTCTCGAAACTAGCTCAAAAAAATCGAATGGTGGCGCACTGATAGCAGTACATTCTAAACTCTGGAATGCTCCAGTAACTTTAGCCCCATCTAAGAGTCGAACAAATTGATGGAAAAATCAAAATTAACCAAACCAATTTATTCATCTACGCGCAGCGTATGTACCACCTCAATCAAATAGTGATCATTACGCAACTTGCATCGATGCGATAGATGAAGTTATTAATACAACAAACTCGTCAGATTTAGTTCTAGTGCTTGGTGATTTTAATCTTCCAAAAATAATCTGAAATTTGGACCCGGAACTAAATTGTATTTTACCATGCAATATAACAGATGCGGAATCTTTATTTGTGGACGCCATACTTGGTTATAATTTGAACCAAATAAACACATTTGCTAATAATCGTGATAGATTATTGGATCTTGTCTTCAGCAACGACATTGACACTTACAAAATTTCAGAATCCGTGTTACCTTTTGTCATAAATGATATCAATCACAAATTTTTAGATATTGTATTTAACTCAACTAATTTAATGGCGAGTTCGAACACCTACAACCAATCAAATACAACTTCAAAAAAACAAAGCGTGCGAGAATACAAAGTTACCTGGAATTCATCAACTGGCAAACAACTCTCAATTCCAATGATATAAACGAAAATGTTGATAAATTTAATGGCATTATGCAGCAAGGCTTGGAACTTTATGTACCTATGTGCTGTAAACCACAAAATGCTCACCCTCAATGGTTCGATGATAGACTAGATAACTTAAAAAATCGGAAGTCGAAAGCGTATGTCAAAATAACAACATAATAACGAATTTGGAATTTATTTCAAATCAAAATACAGGTCGTATCTAGGAATAAACGCGAAATTGAAGGATACCCTGCTAATATGACCTATAACAAAACCAGCTCCTCAAACTTCAAAGATATAGCTGACATGTTCGCGACGTTTTTTCAATCAGCCTATAAACCGAGCGTTACTAGTGGATTGTACGAACAACCCAGCAATAACAACGAATCAATAACTCCTCCTGTTATTTTTGAGGATAACAATTTATCGGCTTAAAAGGGATTTGGAGACGGATGTGGTCTTGACAATATACCCTCTTCTATTCTGAAAGAGTACGCTGACATTTTAGCAATTCCATTATGTTACCTATTCAACCACTCCTTAAGCATCGGCGCGTTTCCCGAAAAATGGAAAATTTTAAAAATTACGCCAATTTTTAAATCGGGCAAATGAGATGACGTTACCTGCTACAGAGGAATATCAAGTACATTACTAATTCCAAAATTGTTTGAATTAGTATAGGGTTTTCCAATAGGAATGATATGATTTTTAAGTGACGTTTCGGCCATTTGTAATATGTTATGATCTGTCATTTTTTGTTTCATTGTAATGTTTACAATTTCATTACTTTACTACTTTTTCATTACTCATTTTGCCTTGGAACAACTTGAAAACGATAACGATACGTTTACGTGCGGTAAATAAACAAAACTGTCGATTCTGGTGCGAAGAAAATCCACAAATTATTCATGAAAAACTATTACATTCACCTAAATTGACAGTTTGGTGTGGTTTTTGGTCTGGTGGAATCATCGGTCCGTATTTTTTTCGAAATGAAGCTGGTAACACCGTTACTGTCAATGGAGATCGGTATAGATCGATGATAACCAACTTTTTACGGCTGAAATTGGAAAAAGTTGATCTTGACAACATTTGGCTCCAACAAGACGGGCCTACGTGCCACACAGCAAGTGCAACAATTGAATTATTGCGAGAAAAGTTTGGATCATATCACTCTTATCGGAAACCCCTATATTATGCAATAACTTTAAATCCACAATTGCACATCATATATCAATAAATCAGCACGGGTTTATGCCTGGCCGATCCACATCAACTAATCTGGTTGAGTTCACCAGTAAAATAATTGATGAGATAAAAAAACATAGTTCAAGTCTTATCTATCAAACCGGCGACAATTTGTAATAATGGGAAATAAAAATCAAACGATATTAAAGCTACGTCTGGTGTTCGCCAAGGATCTCACTTCGGGCCGTGAATATTTATTGTTTTCATAGATCAAATAACCGAGATAATCAAAAACTCAAACGTGCTCATATTTGCTGATGACGTGAAAATTTTTCAAACTGTTAATGGAATGCTAGATACGAAGAAACTGCAAGAAGACATCGATAGATTAAGTGAGTGGTGTGATCGAAACTCGCTTTACATAAATATTAAGAAATACAAAGTCATGTCTTTCCATCGTAAAAGAAATCCATTAATTACTTCATACAAAGTCAACAACTAAGTATTGCAAAGAGTCAATGAGATCATAGATTTAAGTGTTAAATTTGTCGCAAATGTCAGTTCCAATAGGCATATTGAAAATTGTGTTGCGAAACAGAATGCCATGTTTGTATTTGTTAAAAGATGAACAGGTAAATTTACAAATATGCAAACCTTATGTTCACACTATTTCGCTTACGTTCGATCTCAACTGGAATACACTGTGTACATTAAAAGAATTGAAAGCATTCAAAAGAAGTTTCTGATTTTCTTGTGACTGGGATTACAACCACAATTTACCATTCCATGAAAATGTGGCCGGGTTACCTCCGTACTCAACAAGATGCACGCGGATTACAAAATAATTTGCACGCTTGAAAATAGACGAGTTCTCTTAGGCGTGGCTTTTATTGTTAACGTTTCGCTTGGTCACATTGATACAGCTTACATTTTGGATAACATATCAATGCATGCGTCTTGCAGAACATTTCGAAACCACGAGTTTTTAGCACTAGAACACATCCCACAAACTATGGACAAAATAACCCCATTAGTAGGTTGTCTAAATCATTCAATATCATCGACGACCTATTTGACTTTAATTTATCAAAGGACAACTTCAAAAATATCCTGAAGAATTATTTTTTAAATTTTTAATTGTTAAATCACAAGCTCAGTGTTGGTTTTCCACCACACCTTAATTTGCCCATCTGAACCAAAAACGTTGAATTTACTTTCACCTGAGAAAATTACGTTTTCCTAGTATTCTTCTGGCTTACTCACATAGTTTAAGGCATATTCCTACGCTTTTTGATCTTTTGGGGTGATATGTATATTTTTTTGCGCGACTCACTTCCTCGATACCCCTTCTTGGAGTTTGACTATGACATTTTCACGTTGAAATGGGTTGGTAGGCAGCGTTGGAACACTAAGCTGAGGATCCATTTTAATCTCCCTCTTCACTAGCCTTATTTAACGTTCATCTAGTTTAACTTAACGGCCACGTCCTGAAGTCATCTCTAAGGATTTTGTTTTTTGGAAGTTCTGGACTATCAATAATTTTTGAAATTTCAGGTAAACTTTTATTATCATTTTTCAAGTTAATGATTAATTGTTTAACTTCAACCGAATTTTAACTTCAACCTTGGGGTAGATTAAGGATAAAAAAGATTGATATGTTTTCAGGAACCAGTGTTGCTAGTGTACGGAGAATTATTTGGTATAATTTTGGGCTCTGTTCATACAAAATCGTGTTTAACAAAACACTAAATGAACTTATATCATGTTAACTATTATTTTCTGTTCTTTAAACATTATTTGAAGTTATTTAAAATAAAGATTGAATTATATTATCTACTATAATATTGATATTGCCTTATTCGAGTGCTGTACGGAGAATTTCATACACTGTACGTATAAAGTAGAATACCACACCTTATTTTCTTTTTGCCGTACGCCTCATGGCTAGATATCCAGTCATGCAGCATTAGGTGGACGGGTTTTTAATTGTATTACAATGTTTTGATTTTTATTTAAATCTTCATCAGCACAAAAATTCCGGTTTTAACTATACTCGTAAGTGTGTCTGTGAAGTAACTTTTTTGTTTTCATTCTCATAAATTAAGTATTTAATCGAATACAGTTTTTTGAGAAATGGCTTTTAAAATAATGTATAAAAATGAACTTGGTATAAAAGCTCAGTTAACATGATTCCCGCGCGACGTTTTAAAAATTAAAATTTGTCAAATTTACCTCATTACGTAAATGAAATCCGAAATAATATCACTTTTGACCAAAAATGAAAATAAGTTCTTTTGAAAAATCACTCCTCATTTAATTTTAAGTAAATTACGATAAGATATAATGACGTCCGAGACTTAACAAACACTAAATCAATTAACACTTATTAAATTATCACTTTAGCATTAATTTATTTCATAAAAATATTTTTGCATACATTTATACGCCACACTACTCTAGCTGTATATCACGATCTTTGCTATAATATCTATATATCTTCTTCTTCACCTGAAATTAGAATAAATTCAAGCTTCCTCGCATATTGAAAGTGTACGTCACAGTATTTATGTTTTTTATGACATTGACTAAATTTATCAAACCGAAATCTCGGGGTCCGAACCAAATCAACAATTACGAGATGCTTTGGTGTTGCAACGACATCGTGATATAAATATAAGAACGAGCATTTCGGACATTCGATGAATTCGTAAGATTTTGAAAAATAAAAACACTCAGCACCAAGTTCCAAAATTATATTAATTCACACATTTACCACCATCAAAAAACTCCTGTAAACTTATTGCTTTTCACTACTGCACAATCTCACATATCATCCTGTAATAGACTAATACGCGCATTATTACGCGATTTAAATTACAATGTTCATTGATAAACTGCTATTCACAATGAACAGTGTGCTGCATTGCCATACTCGTATTTAGGTTCAAACTTCACCAAAAATTCATGTTAGCTAAGAATCCAATTTTTAATCAATTAAAAAAATTGAGAGGTGAATATGTGGTAGCCAACACCACTCTTCATTTCTAAAGTGAATAATTGAACTTACCGAAAGTTTAATAAAACTGCCTTTTATATTAAAAAATGGTTATTCCTGCTTAAATTTCAGAAAATCAACCCATCTTGGTGAATCTTTTAATTGTCGAATTTTATAATGCTAGCCTTTTCAACATCATTGCAAAAATGAAAAAAGGTCTAATGGAAGTTGCAACTGCCAGTACACAGATTTCTACCACATTTCGTAAGGATCTCCCAACTAATAGAAAAAGTTTACGTATAAAATTTCATTCCGCCAGGACTGCAGTTTTTCTTTAAACACGCCATGTCCAGTACAATTTAAAAAATGCTCAGAATTAATTTTGTTTGAAAATTTATTTACAATCTTTTTGTTTTTAACCGTTTTCTTGTAAATCTAATTTTCAAAATATTTACGAAAAATGAAAGCTCCTACATGGAAGCTGACACTGCCGGTGTCCGGATTTCTGCTGTACTTGGACCAAATTTTTACTGAAAAACAGTTTTTTGACAATTTTTTGTCAATTTTTTGTTTTTTGCCATTTCCGCTTGAATTTTCGAAAACAGATCTGAACTAGTATTGCTGCAAAATTAGTTTAGAATTTGTTAGTTCATAACCGTTTTTTTTTATAAATGCTATAATTTTCAAAATATTTGCAAAAAAAAAGGAAAACATTTCTATAAAAGCTGTCACTTATGGTGGACCTATTACTGCCTAATTTTATTGGGCCCTCCCAATTTATGGAAAAAGCTTAAGTATGAAGTTTCATCCCGATCAATTGAATTTTTGTTCGAAAACGGTTTTTGTCAAAAATCGCCATTTCCACTTAAATTCTGAAAAACTAATCTGGAACGGTATTGTTGCAAATTTTACTTAGAAAAAATTAGTCCATAGTCCAGTTTTTGTCAAAAATCGTCATTTCCAGTTAAATTTTGGGAAAATGATCTGGGCCGTTATTGTTGCAAATTCAATAATTTTTCGTTATTTAATCTTTCAGTTCAGTTAACAGAATTTACTTAGTTTGAAGTAACTGGAAGAGTAGCCAAACCTTTGGATGGTTGGTTGATGTGAGTGTTGGTACTCTTTTGACAACTATTCTGGTCAATTCCACCAAAGTTGGCAGACCTCGAACTGGCAGATCGGTCAAAATATGGATGTTGTGAGACAGAGCGTCGCACAATACCCGGAGGCATCAGCGAGAAGACGATCCGCCCAGTTGCAACTTGCTAACCGCACCCTTCGACGTATTTTGAAGAGGAATTGCTACTCTTCCCGTACAAAATCCAGCTAATCCAAAAAATAAATCCTTGAGAATGACCAAATCTTTCTTGAAAATTTAATGATAACTGACGAAGCATTTCGTCATTTTCACTTGAGCGGTTTCATAAATAAACAAAACTGCAGATTTTGGAGGTCAGAAAATTTCAAAAATCTTCATCAAACGAAATTACACCCAATTTGTATTATACTGTTGGTGTGACATTACCGCCGAAAAGATTACGGCCTATTTTCTTCGAAAATAATCGAGGTCGAACCCTAACAATTGTTACGATTCCGAACAATTGTTACCATTAGCAAATGGTATACTGTTGGCGTTGCACTATATGCCACTCCATGTAGCGTATTTTTACTCGTTGTTTCCAGCGCTGTTCTCTTTCTATTTGCATGAGTAGTGTGACGCTCTGATCAGCGGTGTTGCGACCAGTGTGTATGTCATGTGTGTGTGTGTCGGACCGGTTGGGAGATGGAGGAATGTTTTTCTTATACGTTTCTCGCTTCGTTTGGTGCGGTTGTTGTATGATGAGAGTGAGACGGGGAGTGACACAAACAAAAGAAACTAAACACACCAAGATAGGGGGGAGGACGGTATTTCTAGATTTTTGTTCTGGGTGTTTTTTTGGTTGAATTTTGAATTTGAATATGAAACAGTCTAGTTTGAATTATATAAAGTACAGTTTGATTTTGTGAAATGCCGCATGTTTAGTTTTTGATTAAAATCTTTAAATTCAGCTTTGTTGCATAATAGAATTAAAAAGTTTAATAAAATTTTATTAAATAAATAAAAAAATTAGATTTTGTGTTTTGGTTTACTAAAAATGCGATTTATTATGAAAAAGTATTTTGTATTTCGATCTATAAAAGTGATTAATGAGATATGTAAATAATTGATCAAGTATGATGCAAAACTATTAGTCAAGTTTTCATTTTGTGTGGTGAAAATTGAGAAGCAAAAAAAAGTTCTGATTCTCGCTACGAAACTCCCCAAAGTCGAAACCCATACCGCTTGCCTAACGGGGCATACAATTTTTATTTGTCGACGTGGACGTCGCAGCCCATATCGATTGCCCAGCAGGCAATTTTTGCTTCGGCGAGTGCACGCCAATACATTTGCCTAACGAGAAATATTTTATATCGTTAATTGAAGGACGCCGCAACATTTACGCTCGGTCGACACGACGCTCGCTCATTTTTTTTCTACGGTATTTCGGTGGGAAGACACCGCAACGATTACGAGTGGCCCGACGTAGCTCACCCAGGTATCTAGACCGCAGCGTCCGACGGTGGATTGGTCATCAAGCGACTCCGCAGCGGTTGGCATATGGTGACGCTGCGGCCTCCGGAGTGATCAGAGCGTAGTCAGCCCTAGAATGGCGGCGAGGTCGCCACAGCGAACGGATTAGGAACCCCGCAACCCCAAGGGTGACTAAAACGCGGTCAGGCACAGGTATTAATTTTTTTCTTCATTAGTTTCTTTATTATTTTCTTACTTATAAGATAATTCTTGTTTTATTAAAATATTGCAATTGAGCGCCCCAAATAACGGTCGGGTGGCGCATTTTGGTCTCAAGTTTGTCTCAAGTTGATTATTTTTGTTGTCTCTTTATTTTTCGAGACATAGTTTTAAAGACGGGTTGTGTAACATATTGTGCTCATTATTGTTTTGTGGTCGTATTTGTTTTTCCTTCTTCAGCGGTAAAAATATCTCTGGTGTCCGAAAACGAGTGATATTTTTACCGCTGCGAAATAAAAATTGTTTTCTTGTATTTGGATTTATTTTCTTTTCTGTGTGGTCCCAGACCATATCGTTTTCATTGTTAGTAAAACGAATTCGAGGAGATCGACTTCACATGGTGTCGGTGGTCGTTGTTCCGTTTTATTATTATCTTTTATTTTTCCTCAAGTTTCTTCAACAAAATTCGATCTCATTTTAATTTTAATTTTCATTTTTCTTTCTTTTTTGAGGTTTATTCAACCACAGCATCTTGTCTACAAACCCCAGGCCTACTTCCCTGAGCCCTAGCCGGAGCTTCATATAACCGCGTATATCTCTGATGCTGTGTCTGCTAATGGAACTCTCTTCCGTTACAGTGACGCCCAAATTGGAACTCTTCGTGTTCCGTTTCAGTTGCGCCCAACAGGGCGTTTCGTCACACAATAAACGAAGAACTTTATAAGGCAATGCTCCAAAATTTTGTATTTTCACAATTGCCATCACATGCCAATATATGGTTTCAGCAAGATGGTGCAACAACCCATACAACATGTTTAACGAAGTTAGTGATACAACAATTTACACATCGGATAATTTCCAAAAACGGCGATTTGAGATGGCCATCAAGATCGCCTGATTCGACAGCCGCAGACTTTTTTCTAAACCTTGCAGCGACTAAAAGAAAACATTTATGAAGTATTGGTCTTATACCGCTATAAACACTCCACAAAGTTATGGTAAATACCATAAAAAGTTTAGGTTTTTGCGTTCGAGAAAATGGTTCTCATTGTTTTTCATACATAATGTAAAAAGTAACAAAAATAAACTTTCTTTTAAAATTTAATTTTTTTGTTTTTGCCATTCCAGTCAATATTTATTCAAAAAACAAATCATATAGTTACTTTTGTTGCACCCTGTACAATGTCAAATGGATAAACATAAAGGGTCTTTCAAAAGTCGCGCCTAGATTTTTAAAATAAAACATGGAAATACTCGTACTTAAGATTCGTTGTGTTTGTGTTTCTGGATTTTCGTAAAAAATGACATCATTTAAATGTCCACCACGGGCACGTTTACAGGCTTAAGTAATCTAAAGTAATCTAATGGCTTAATCGACCTGGAAGCTTAGACCGAAATAGCTGGATATTTTCCACAGCAGCAATGTTCTCACTAGAACGTCCACTTTTTGGTCTGCCATACCTTTTTCGACCCTCGACTCGAGTATTTACACCAAAAAAATCACGAATTTTACTATACAATGATTTGCATAATAAGGTTGAATAACTTTAATGCGCTGTTCTAGCGTATAAGCATACATCGTTAAAATTGTACATCTGTCTACTTCACAAATGTCAAAGATGACTTAAAAAAATGTTGCGTTTAGAAATTATTTACTACTGACATCTAGGCGTGACTTACACCTAGCGAAAACAAAAAGTTAATTTTAAATTTCTTAGTTGCAATTCAGTTGGTTCCAGCGTAGGAGCCGCTAACTTCGTATCCGCATAGTTAAAATGATGTTTTCTATTGTCATGACGTCCATTATTTTCCTTCGACGATGTGCCACCACGTAGTGAACCTATCATCTTTTCAATCAATCTCAATAACACAACGTTTGCTTTGTCTGATAAGCCCCTAAGCTTATCCAAAAAATCATACTCCAACTCAGGGACAGAAGTTTCTAGATAAACTTAAGTATATACTAGGTGCGCAACTAAATTTCCGGGTTTTTTTGAAAAATGAAAAATTACAATGGCAATATAAAAAATGGCTTATTCAAAGTATTGTCCTTCGCTACATTTATCACCTGTCTGGCAATACATGAATATCACAACGATAAAATGACGCGTCTTTGGACCGAAACCATTCATCCATCCAATTTTGCACTTCTTCGAAACTGGCCAAGTGTCGCCATGCACCATCGACCAGAACAAGTGATAATCCGAGGGACCAGGTCTGGCGAATAAGGCGGGTGCAGTAGTAGATCTCATCTCAGCGTTTTGATGGTGTCCTGGACGATCACTCGTTCGTGTCTCGTGTCCCATTCTGGGCGTTTTTCGAAAATACATGGATCAGATTGATTAGTTGCTGTCGGTAGCGTTGCCCATTTACAGTTTCGGCCTGTTTCAGCAGCTCATAGTACACGATTCCTTTCTGGTGCCCACCAAACGCAAAGCATTGCCTTCTTTCTGAAGCGATTTGGCCGTGCCGTCGATGTTGATGCTTCGCCAGGTGAAAGCCACGGCTTTTTGCGTTTGGGATTCTTGAAAAAAGATCCACTTCTCATCCCCCGTAACAATTCGATGCAGGAAGCTTTTTCATTCATGCCGTGAAAGCAAAATTCTCATGCGGCACCCATTTTCCCTCCTTTCGAATTTTTCCATAACATGTAAACCATATAACCCATTGCAGCTCGGTGTCTTCAAATGTTTTTGGTCTTCCGGAGCTCTTTTTGTCCTCAATGGCGAAATCGCCACTTTTGAAGCGTTTAAACCAATATTCACAGGTAGTTTACGATGGTATATCTTCGCCGTTGACCTCCTCAAGCAGAAAAGCAAAACATCCCATGATGTTTGTTTGGTACAAAACTCGGCATTTTGGTTGTTAAAAAAATTATTTTTACGTTGCGATATGTGCTGGTATTACAACTGTTTATCGTTAATAACTGTCCACGCTATGAACAAAACCAAACTTCTGACATAAATGACAACTAGATGTGTCGCTGGCACCATCTATGTGTCAAACCCGAAAATTTAGTTACGCACCTGATATAAATTTTTTTGTAACTAGTTTCATGTTTGTCTTCAAATACGCAACACCTCATTTATTAATCAGACAATATTTTTAACGATCACTGATATTCCTACTGAAGCACGTAAAGCCAGTCACATTAAATTCAAGGACGATCGCAAAAGTGTAGATAATAGACAATAATATGACAACTATATCGTCGATCGTATGTCATTACAAACAGGTAAACATCCAAAAATAACTTTATCTACATGTTTATCAAATTTTCTCCCCGCCATAAACATTCTACTTATGATTCACAACAACAAAAAATAATAAACTTTCTAATTACTTATTGTATCGCAGTTATCAAGTGCCCAGCCTATATTTTCTAAACGATTAAAGCTATTTTTATAAATTTTAGTTCCTCCTATACGTTCTTATCTATACCCGTACTTAATCATAACACAAGATAACCGGTTGTATATTTTATTTCTTACTTTGTCGCCGGGTGCCATTTAGTGCTTGGCCATTATCGATCGTAAACAATGAAATGCTATTGAACTCTGCGCCACAAATTAACGTTCAATCAAATTTCATTTGTGCACACACTTATGGTGATAAAGATGCCCGGCCCGCTTCTTTGTTTATAAACTGATAAGACGACCGAAATGTGCAGTCCCAAAATTGGATAACAATGATAGAAAATTATTTATTGTTTGGTAAAGCTCATATAATGCACCGTTGCTGCTTGTCACGATCAATTTTGTGTCGCAGTTTTGGGAAAAGGTACAATAAACTTCCGCAAACCGAAATAAATATTCCGCATTTTAATTTTTGTTTTATAAATGAAGATATAAAGACAAGATTACGAAAGCAATTCAAAAATATATCGCGCCTAACTATCATTATTATTTTATAGTTGTGGAATGGTGTTATTATTACTCGTTTGGAGCTATTACAGTTTTGCTTTCCAATCTCATTTTAGATATTCAACATCGCGCACCATTCACAAAGTATATTGGGGGAAATTTTTTTTTTCGTTTGACATTTGAAAAACGACCTTTTATAAAGGGAAAAGCACTAACAAATAACTATTATACCGCATAACATACATAATTTATAAGCAAGTATTAATCGATGTTAAGTAATCGCAACACTTTTACTTTCCACGTGTGAAATAATTATGTGGTACAACGAAATCTTGAATTTTCATTTCTCTCGTCTTGGATGTAAATGGTGAGATCATACTGTGTGAATGGCATATTAAATATTTATTTATAGTAACATGCATTTTTAATTTTTATTAAATAAATAAATATTAAGAAGAGGCCAATGACAATAACAACAACAACAACAACACAGAAATAATAATAACAATTTCATTAATTATAATTTCCGCAAATTAAAAAAATAAATAAATTTAAAATAACATGTTATAGAAAATGTATATAAATGTACAGTACACTATAAAGTGTAGCTAATAATGTAACTTATACAGAATAAAATGCTCAACCCATTGTTAAGTGGGTTACTGAAATATTATATGAATTATTTATAATGGCGGGGCATTAACATTTTCGGTTATGTTTTTGTTTGTTTTTTGTTTTTTTTGTTCGGGGAAAATGAAAATGCTTATTTATTACAATCGAATGAAGTTGACAGGTCGTGTGTTTATATCTGTTGAAAATATGGAACGGGGAGAAATTTTTTATAGTGAATCACTTGGAAATGCTATAAAAAATAATAATTGACAGTATGGAAGTTTGCCAAATGTACAATAATATCGTTTGGATTTTTGGGAAATTTGAGATTCTTGATAAAGTTTATTGGATTTTGTTTTTCGAATTTTTCCACATTCTAAAATTGTTTACGTGTTTTTTAACGTGTTTCATAATTTCAATTTAGTCAAAAAAAATTTACTAATCAAAACATATTTCGGGAGTAATAGTTTAGCGGGAGAAAACGGGAGTAATAGTTTAGCAAGGCGCTCTGGTCAAAATCAGTACGGGTCATGCAAAAAAGTTATCCCAGACTTTCATCCAAACCAAATTTCGTCCATACCAAATATCTTTTAGGAGGCTCGACAGTCCGACTGGCAGGGTAGCGAAGCAAGTATGACATGAGCTGAGCTTGAAGCGATCCAAGATCTTGATCACACTGAGGAAGCGTGAAATAGGGTATAATTGCAAATTGTATAACGGCAAATACACTATGGACAGCCCCTCTTAAAGCGAGTTTAATGATGTCGGATTCTGTGGAATCACAATGGGCCAAAACTGGCCTAAGTGTGCGGTAGCAACCACTGAAACCTAACCTTCATCGGGTAGAAACATCGAAATATCTTTCATCCAATCCAAACCAAAAACCAAATATATGCTTTAGGCAATACTAACGAAACTATAATATACTATCACGACATAACAATAGAAACCTAAAATGCACTCCTTTTCAAAACCAAAGACGCACTCTAGTGAGTCAATTCTCAGAAAATTTGAGAGCAAAAGAAAAAAAGAATGTTACCAGGACTAACACTCTTGTTTTGATAACGGTAGTTTTGTTGTTGTTGGGCGAAAACTGCAAAAAGTGATTTTGCTAAGTGTTTCATTTCTATAGACGCACCGTGTTTTTTGGACTAAAATAAAAACAATGTTTAAAATTTAAAACAATTAATAATTTGTTTGCCCTCCATGGCATTTTGTGACGTCAAAATGTCTGACGTCTGTTTTGCATAGACGCAATATATGGCTCTAGCCGTTCCGGCGTCAAGGAGGAGCAAGCATTTTCTGTGGCCATTTTAAGCTCCTGCACCATATGAAATTTCCTGTTATCATCATAGATCTCCAGATGTTATCAATGTGGTCCAGATCTGGTGAACGTGCCGGCCACTCTAGTAACTCCAAATTATGATGCGCAAACCAGTCAATTGTAGAAGCACTCACATGAATTCAGGCGTTATCCTGTTGAAAAATAAAATTTTCTTTAGGAAAACTACCCAAATACGGTATGAGTTGCGCTTCCAAAATGGTTTGGCACTCAGTACTGTTCATTCGGCACGATGGAAATGCCAAAGGAAGAGTACCGAGTCTGGTGAACGCACTCCACACCATCAAAGATCCACCACCGAAATTTCTCTTGGAGAAATATCGGGGATCTTTTTGCAGAGCCAGTAACTGTTCAAGCCATCTGGCCCATCTAAATTAAATGTTTTCTCATTAGAGAAAATCACCTAAACTGCAAAATTTCGTTAGAAAGATAAAGTCTTAAAGTAATGACTTCTTTTTACCGAATTCCAGTTGTGATTCATGTTAGCATGCGCGAAAGAAAGCCTTACTTCTTTGTGGCGAGCTTCCAAGCGAGGTTGAGGCTTCATCCTGGATCGGACAATATTGCGATTTTCCTTAATTGCCCGCCACACGGTTGATACGGATGCTCTAATATTGGCATCTCGCTTGACTCTCCTTACAGAAATCGTCGTTTCCTTATTTCTCGGTTATTTAGAAGATTTTTGCGTTCATGCTGTTTTCTTTTGTCTACAATTATCCAATCTTTCAGATAATTGCGGACAACATGATCCGATCTCCCTATTTCCCGTTTGGACAAACCCTGACTCCATAAAGCATCTATTTGTCCTTTTTCCGTTTCTGTCAGGATCTTACCACGTGGCATCTTTGCGAAATTAATGCAATAATTAAAAAATACAATAACATCAGCAAAGGTACTTACCTTCATCAGTGCGTCTATAGAAATGAAACACAAACCAAAATCACTCTTTACAGTTTTCGCCCAACAACAAAACTACCGTGGTAACATTCGTTTTTTCATTTACTCTAAAATTCTTTGGGAATCGACTATCACTAGAGTGCATCTATAGTCTTGAAAAGGAGTGTAGAAAGAAATAATTTAAAACAGGGTGAGTCATTTATTGGTTTGTTTTAAAACATAGGCAATGGCAACACTTTTTTGAACAATTTGCTTGATATTTTAATAGCTCGTCAGTCCGGTATTCCACGTCACCAAACAATCATGTTTTCGCTTGGGGAGCGTTTCGAAATATTGAAAACTTAATTTCAAAGTCAGTGTTGTGTAGCCGAAACCGTGCGAATTTTGAAAAGAAACATCGATCGTAAAAGAGCGCCAAGTGAAACAGCTGTAGAGAAATGGGTGAAGAAAGTTCATGAGAAAGGCTTGCTATTGGATGACAGAAGTGGTCTTCGAGCTTGGACAGTGCGCACGCCCGAAAATATTGCAGCTGTGGTCCATAGTGTAGGTCATAATACATCAACCTCAACTCGACGCCAATCGCAGCAACTGGCCATTAGTCACACCAGCCTGAGGAAAATACTGTACAAAGACTTCAGATTGTTGAATACTCAACCGATAACTAAACGCTTACCTGCTATTCCACCCCCTCTTTTTTATTAGTAATTTTTCCGTGTAAACAACAGATGGTTGGAACGATCAATAGAATTGCCTATTTTGTATCCCTCCTTCTTTTATTTTCTTTTGCTTATTTCTACTATATATAACTAAATTTTTATTTTTACCAATCAGTAGATACTCCTGATGATGACCTAACAAGTCGAAATTAATCGAGTAATGTTAATAAAGTGTTAATGTGTTGTTATAGTGTTAATGTGTTTCGCCAAGTACCAACGGCGCATAGTGTTAAAAGGATTGTTGAATGAATGTGATTGCTTCATAATGACGTCGATTTTGGTCGACGATCTTTTCAGAGTAAGTGCATTACCATCTTGGGGCTATGTAAACAAGCAAAACTGCCTGATTTGCTTTCGGAACAACCACACGTAATCGTAGAGAAGTCAATGCATCCACCAAGAGTGACTGTTTGGTGTGGATTTTGTGGCATAATTGGGCCATTTTTCTTCGAAAGCGCTGCTGGTTACGTCGTTACCGTCAATGGCGACCGTGACAGAGTTATTCTGACCAAGTTTTTATGGCCTCAAATCGACGCTACAAGATGGCGCCACATACCATACAACCCGACCAACAATCGATCTCTTACGCGTCAAATTTGGCAACCGAACAAACTTCTTCATCAATCGCTTCCACAGTACATTCTTTAATAAAGTCGGATTAGGACGAATGTTCTTACCGGAGTGAACTATTTAACGTTAATAAAAAGCGTAGCTACACATTTTAACGAAAAGTGTAGACTCAAAAAGTGTAGATACACAAATTATCAAAAATTGTAGCTGGACATGAAATAAAAAGTTTGGAATTCCAAACACGTGGTTTAATTAAAATTATGAAAACAACAATAATTGTTGAGAATCAATACTACAAAAATAAGTTTATATAACTACCTTCTTTATAAAAAAATGTTTAAAGTCTTTTTAACTCAGAAAACCTTCGGAACCATAAGTGCCGAGTGTGGAATTTAGTTTTCTCGACTTGAGATGGTGTCTGAAATTTGTAAAAAAAAAAATCAAGACAATTTGCTTGTTGTGATTGGCGATACACACTACATGTGGAAGCGTCTTTGGTCAAATTCGCATAATTCAAATGAATCTGGCCAAAGACGCTTCCACCTGTAGGGCCATATCGCCAATCACAACAAGCAAAATGTCTTGATTTTTTTTTTATAAATTTCAGACACCATCACAAGTCGAGAACACTAAATTCCACACGCGGCACTTATGGTTCAGAAGATTTTCTAAATTAAAACTCTCAATATCTATTGTTTATTTTTAATAATTTTAATTAAACCACGTGTTTTGAATCCCATTTTTTTTTCTTGTGCAGCTTCACTTTCTGCTAATTTATGTGTAGCTATACTTTTTACTAACGTCATTTCATAATACTTCTTCCGGTATGGTCTATAGATGTGGCACACTAAACGTTTTTTAGAAGTGGCATACTAACATCTTCATACTGTTTCATGCGTTGGCGGAATTCGTAATGGGCTACGCAAATAAATTACTCAGCGTAAAGCTCTCAAACTTGGAATAACATGTTTAGCACTTACTGCAAGTCTTCCAATCGGTTCCATGACAATTTATGGAAAAACATTTTAGCGAAAACTACAATTCACCGAAAACTTTAATTCGCCGAAAAACCAATTCACCGAAAATGACAGTTCATCGAAAACGACAATTTTTCGAAAAAACAATTCATTGAAAACGAAAATTCACCGTAGTCGAAAATATTTCATGCGTCGCATATTATTAAAGCGAATAATAAAGTAATAAATATTAGTTTTCTGTGTGAATTTATTCGTGTCTTTACCAATCTACACAGATTGAACCCAATTTAAAAATAAAGTATTCGGTGAATTGCTTTTTCGATGAATTGACGTGTTCGGTGGATTGTCATTTTCGGGGAATTGGCGTTTTCGTTGAATCGTCCTTCTCCGGGAATTGTTATTTTCACTGCGTTATAGTTTTCGGTGAATTGTCATTTTCTTTCCGTAATTGTCATTTTTACGATTTATCAGTGAACTGTTTTTGGGTGAATTGTCTTTTTTGGTGAATTTTCGTGTTACCCTTCCAAATTTGTGTATTATACATTCTGCACAATTTCTCTTTAATTACTTTATGTCGCTGTTCGAAATTATTATGTTTATTATATTGACAGATGGTTCCGTGACTAGCTGTATTGCCGACCTGGAATATCATTTTAAAATCCAATCTCCATTCAATATTAGAAATACGTCTTCGCATATTTAGAATAATAATCGTTCAATAATATTTCAGCCTTCACCTGGGCTCCAACCGACGACTTTTTGGTTGATAACACTTGATGGTATACCCCTTGACCACCAAGTGTTTTGAGACAGGTTTTGAGAAAAGTTTGAAATGTTTGTCACATGAAAACAAGCAAAATTAACTAAAATTATTGAAAATCTAAAATTGGTTTAGATTTTCAATAATTTTAGTTAATATTGAAGCGAGAAAAAAAATTATTATAAAATACATTCTATTGTAAATTTGACGATATTTAATTTAATTTTTATGAATGAAAATTGAGAAAAATTGATTCCTACAATTAATTAAATTTTGTTTATGTGTTACTCCTGAACCATAAAAATTGTACCAGAAGTGGACCTATACTTAATTTGAAATTTTTTACATTACACTTTCTGTGAAATTCTGTAACTACGCAGTTATACAAAGGTGACTCTGCTACCTGATTAGTAAAGCCTTCGGAAACCTAAAGGTCGCTCAACGGAAAGAGTTGCTAAAATCAAATCCAGGCCTCATTTTGTCAATATAATCATTCAGATTTCTATGCGTGTGAGTTAAAATAATTAAAAATGTGTCTGTGGCCTACATTTGAACCTTGATTGTTCTAAGTCATAATTAATTTCCGTCAATAAAAGTGGAACGTGCTATAGATAGAACAAAGGATTGCAGCAGAGGCAATAACAAAATGGTTTGTAAAAAAACAGTAGGGGGTCGAAAGCATTGCCTCCGTAATAACCACACCAACAATTCACACAAGTTTTGTAACAGAGAAGTTCGATTTAACCACGGGCCATAAAACAACCAAAGAGTAAGATATCAAATGTAACACCAGCACTGATTCGGTTATTAGTATAGCTTTCGGGTACAAAGCCAATCTGCTGAAGTTTAACAAATAATTGATCAATAACTGGGCGAGATAACAAGGGAAATTACACCTACTTGCTACAACATTCGGAAGCATTTAGAGATTTATACTTGATCTAATTTTACAAATCTACAACATTGAGATTGAGTACCCTTCACCATTACGAATTTTTTTTCTTGTTGCCAATAGCAGCATATGAATAAATTAATCAAGTTGTAATCTATACTTGATGTAAATTAATCATTAGTTTGGTGCAGTGGTTAAAGCTTCGGCACATGGACCGGGAGGTACTGGGTTCGAATCCCATCAGAGGCTGGATGCAAAGCGAATTTTCGTCAGCGATTACGATCGATGATGTTAATAAACACAACTAAGACCCTCTGTTGGAGTGCAGAATTCAGCACCGACCCACCATCCATGCCAGTGTACAGGTTGACATGGAGCTTGCAATGTGCAGGTGGTATACTGTAATTGTGTGAATGGGGGTGGTGTTGTGGGTGAATGAAAAAGAGGGTACTAATCGACCCCTTCAAAGGACATTAAATCCGTTGGACAATTAATACTTTCTTTTATTTCAAAAAAAAAAAAAAAATTGAAATTATTAAATAATATGTGGAATCGGAGCCCCATATTAGGAGGACATTCGCAGCAAAGATATGTGAAATGTGAAAGGTGAATCAACATTGTAAAGAGAAATCACAGAACGGGTCTGGTCCAAATTCTCACACAGATTAGTGCACATTCAGGCAGCCACAGATATACCTGCGTAACTACCCAAAAGTTGTAAAGTCATAAAAATTCATTTAGTATTTTACTTTAATCTGTCTAAATTATATAACACATAATTTAGTCTATCAGAACTCGAAACATGTCAAAACGATACTTATGTATGCACGTTTCATGCAGATAATTTCCATCTACTTAAAAAAAAATTCCCGCATTTAATACACAGTCGATATTGGCTCTTTCAAGGCTGGAAAATTGAAACTCTATTGTACATGTTTTCTAATTACCTCAAACCACAAAAATTTTCTTTCTCTATAACTCGGTATAAGTATCCGATTTGAAGTATTATATGTGATGTAATCATCATACATATTATGGTGATATGATGCCAATGAAATTGAAATTGAAATTTTCTATAGATACATACGGAAATTAAAAAGATGCAATGAAGTGGAAAATTGTTTAATGGTATGGAAAAAATAATCAATAAATGTAGGAAATTCGATACAATATATTTTATGTCCGCTGCACGGCTAAAAACCTGTTGGCCCAGTATGCTATTAAAAAAGGAACTTGTGAAAAATTAGGTTAACCCCTAATTTGGTATGGCTTCTATAACATTTTAGTGTTTCGTTATATGGCCAAAATAATTAGTTTAAAGCCATATGTACGAGTATTACGCTAGACCTATATGGAACGAAATTAATTTGTGTTGTTTGTTTGATTGATTACGTGTTTTTTCGGTTGGCCTTGGCATTGAATCTTAGACGCACAAAAATGTTTTTATTGTCTTACACACGTTTATGTTTATTCCGAACAACATAGTTCGTATTGTTGGTTTTATTCTATAAATAATTCAAGTAGGCAAAAATCGCACCAATGTTTTCATATCGATTATCATTTATTTCACCTGCTCCTCGTACATATGTGTCATTCATAAATAAAATATATCAGCTGATTTATACTAACTTGGGTAGTAGTGTGAATTAACCGCATACACTGAAATTATTATTGATTGGTTGATTGATTTTGTACCATGTGTTGTATTAAACGTGACTAAGTACTTTACAATAGATATCATTACAACTGAGAACCTTGGAACTAATAAAATATCACGAAAGTTCTCGAATCTCAGCGGATGTTTAAGGCACAAGCAATTTGTGGACCGGTGTGAAGTTTTTGGATACTTTTATAATTTGGACAAAAATTAGTGCGAGTGTCAAAAAATAATTTTTTAGACCAAATATAGATTTTACTCAGATATTTGCATTCTAAAAAGTATAAATACAAAAAAGTTGTTTGTAAAATAGAATTTTTGGATTTCATATTATTATTTTTAGAAATTATTTTAATCATCAGGAATATAGTATATTCTATTTTACAAACAACTTTTTTGTATTTGCACTTTTTAGAAATGCACACTTGTGCAAATATCTGACTAAAATCTATATTTTGTCTAAAAAATTATTCGGCTTATTTCGAAATGACATTAGGTGATTTAAATTCCACAATGTATGCCCTTTCAAACCTGTATCGCCATTATGGGAGCCAATCTCTCAGATTTATGTAATTTACTATAAGTTACAACGACAACCTTCCATACAAAAATCGCGGATCGCATGAATGTACAAAAATTGTATGCGAGAGCCCTACGGCTAATTTCGAAATAGCATTAGGTGATGTATGCCCTTTTAAATCTGCATAGCCACTATGGGAACCAATCTCTAGGATTCGTGTAATTTATCATAAGCTACAACGACATCCTTCCATACAAAAATCGCGGATAGCATGAATGTACAAAAATTGTATGCGAGAGCCCTTCGGCTAATTTCGAAATGACATTAGGTGATTTAAATTCCACAATGTATGCCCTTTTAAACCTGTATCGCCATTATGGGAACCAATCTCCGGGATTTGTGTAATTTACCATAAGCTACAACGACTTCCTTCCATACAAAAATCGCGGATAGCGTGAATGTTCAAAAATTGTATGCGACAGCCTTACAGCTAATTTCGAAATGGCATTAGGTGATTTTAGTTCCTTAAGGTATGCCCTTTCAAGCCTATAGACACTATGGGAGCCAATCTCTCAGACTTGACTATTTTACAAACAATTTGTTTTGAATTTACACTTTTTAGAAATGTACACTTGTGCAAATAAATGTATGTCCAAATTATAAAAGTGTCCAATAATTTAAGTGTCCAAAAACTTCACATCGGTAATTTGTGGTTGATCGATCTTTACTATGAAGTAAATCTATGATCTTTACTTTTACTACTACATGAAAATTGTATATCAAAATAAAGAAGAAGATAGAAGAATTATTTGGTCCAAATCAAACATCAATTCATAGACGTCATATTTCCGATTCTAGAACTAGCAACTTACGATTTTGTTTAACAGAGCATAACGTTCTGGCTTACTAAAATTTGTATGACTAAGCTAGCGGTTTTAATCATTTCTGAATTTGAGCCACGAAACTGCAACCAAACTCAATGGTGGTAGAGTTTTGAACGCAAACTCTTAACACCAAAAATTTTGTTCCCAAGACAACTTCTCCAAACAAAAAAAAATTCATTACAAAATCTGTTTAAATGAATTCCGTTTCTGTTGCGTTCTCCATTGCACAGAAGTGAGAAGATTAGTAAATAGATAATTGCTTCTCCCAAAGTATGAATAAATGAATTTTTGTATGAATTTATTTGGATGAAATGTGTGTACGATGAAATTAGAATTCATACAAGTTGCATTAATACGATTCGCTCCAGGAAAGTAAACGAATTTTTGTTTGGATTTTCGCGACCCAAATTTTAGGGTATTTTCCACATCTTAACTAGTGCCTATTGTTGGCTTTATCTCAAGGAATTGCAGTATAAAATTTATGATAATGAAATTTGTGCTAAAAAAATTATTAAAAAATTACACTGTTAAATTTGTTATTCCATATGTTCTAAGACATAAGTAAAGTAACCGACCAAACGGCACAGTGGTTAGGATTCGAATCCCGATAGAGGCAGGATGCAAAAAGGAATTTTCATCAACAGATTACGATCTGTAATGAAATGGAACACAACTACGACCCCCCTGTCGAAGTGCACCCATCTTCCATGTCCAGTATAGGCTCGCTTGGAGCTATGCACTGTGCAGATTTTGATAAAATCGGACCTATAGCTGTACGTCTTCGATTTGGCAGGCATCTGCGTACGGTAAAGACGTGAAAAGCGAACTGCGAAAGAGTTTGAGAGTGCTTCGTCCTAAGAACAGATTAAATAATAAAAAAAGACATAAGTAAAGTGTATTTTTGGGATTCATTCTATTAAAAATTAAAAAATTATATTTAGAAATCAGGAATTTCTGATGGGCTTCAATCAATATTCCAGCCAATCCTGGAGATGTCCACTGGGTCTCAACAACATTTTCAAATATATCATCCAATCTACTGGGTCTATAGCGAATGGGATGTAATTATGATGGATTTTACTATATTTTATGATGTTCAAACAAACCACTACACGAGGCGATCAATACGCTACCCTAAACGCGTTTTATTAATTGTACACGGTTTCATTATTTTTTCCTATGTACATTTTTTTACCGCGGGTAAAAATTATTATCTACAATCAATTGTTTTCAATAGCCCGACCAGATTCTGATGAACTTTGCGATGGTTAATAAAATTTTAAAATTATTAACAAATTTACTTTTTTTACACCGCCGATTCTAGAGATGTCCAGAGGTTCTCACTCACATTTTCGAATAAATTAAACAATGTTTTACCTCTCGCCTAACTTATAATATTTTCTATGTATGGGATGAATATGGGTCAATTCTAAGGAGTCAATGTTTTTTGTAATTTTGAAGTTCCGTAATTTTGAATAATTTCTCCAATTGGATTTTAAATTGACATTCCCAAACAAGAGACGAACCCGTTTTAATCGATCTATTTAAATATTTGGGAAACTATAGATGTTGTAGGTAATCCGACCGCATATTAAGGAAAGGTTAGGTAAAGAAGTGGCGAGAATGGGCAGAACTCTGACGAATTTAGCGATTTTTATAAAATTTCGAAATTTTTCGAAAATTCTGTGTTTTGAAGTATTTTACGAAAGTCTACGAATACTCTTGTAGATGTCCACGCGGAATGGCCTATAATTTTGGACATTTTTGACCTAGAGATGTCCAGAGGTTCTCACTCACGCTTTCGAATAGATTACACAATGTTTGCTGCGTTTATATAGTATTCATGTTTTCTTTTGTACCGCCATTGTCAGAGATGTCCACGGAATTTCGTCTACTTTTTTCGACAACTAATAATATTTTCTATGTATGGGACGAATATGGGTCAATTCTAAGGAGTCAATGTTTTTTGTAATTTTGAAGTTTCGTAATTTTGAATAATTTCTCCAATTGGATTTTAAATTGACATTCCCAAACAAGAGACGAACCCGTTTTAATCGATCTAAATATTTAAATATTTGGGAAACTATTAATGTTGTAGGTAATCCGACCGCGTATTAAGGAAAGGTTAGGTAAATTGTGAAGTGGCGAGAATGGGCAGAACTCTGACGAATTTTGCGATTTTTATAAAATTTCGAAATTTTTAGAAAATTCTGTGTTTTGAAGTATTTTACGAAAGTCTACGAATACTCTTGTAGATGTCCACGCGGAATGGCCTATAATTTTGGACATTTTTGACGGTTTATATATGTACCGAATTGGGTAAATTTCTGACGATCACTACATGTCTTACTGATTAAAAAAATATTTCGATTTTCGATTATTTTCAAAATTGCAAACCGTCAATCCTGGATATGTCCACGAGTTCTGGCCTGTGATTTCCTACAGCTCGACCAGTACATTAAAATTGTAATGAGCATTACTGAGTTCTGGTGAAGAGGTTCTCTTCTTAAAATATTTTATATCTGTGGCGAATGTAGAAATTACACCCGGGTGGGTCGTGTTGATACAATGGTTAATTAACTGAAAAACTAAATATGTTCAAGATAATTCGACCACTTTTTTAAAATATTAAAGTAAATTGTGATAAAATTGGAGAGTAATGGTAGAACTCTGACAGGTTTAGTGATTTCCACAGAATTTCGATGTTTTCTAGAAATATCTAAGAATGTTCCTTGAGATATTTACGTGTAATGGTCTAAAATGTCTAATATTTGAGGCAAGCATCTTTATATGAGACAATTGCGATACATTTTTCGGGATACATTAATCCGAACCTAAATGATTACAGAAACGAATGTAAAAGAAAAAAAATGCTTACACCAGCCCTTCGTACCGGATATGAATTAGAATATCAGAACGCAACCGCACAAATATCCAAAACAGCACCAGTTTAGAAAGAAATGAAGCGTATTAGCAGTATTGTTAGATGGAAAAAACAATGGGGATAGGTAGCACCGAAATGATATCAAAATTGTGCAAGTAGTTCAAATCTGCAGCGCTAAAACGTAAAAAAGTATTCGAAAAAAAATTTGGAGGAAATTCAACATTGATTGAAAAATAAGGACACAAGCAATACATTCAATGAAACGCTATAACTCAAAATCCTAAATGACGGAACCGGCACTATCGATCAGAGATAGGAACCAATAGTAAAATCATATGTCAAGATTGCAACCAACATGCCTGGCTACCAAGAACTGCACAATGAAATTATAGATTACAGTTGAAACTTAGAAGAAAATTGAGAATGCGGACAGCAGAAATTACCACCTACCATGAGAATATACCTAAAAATCGAAAAAATTGGAAATAACTAAACAACTAAACTGGCAAGAAACGTTAGCAGCAAATAGACTGTAGATAATATTGTCGAGGCTGTAGAGGCAAAGTAGATAAAGTTACCGGGAAATTTACAAACTTACATATTCAGAACATCATCAGGAGTATTCATAAACATTTGTAAAACACATGAAAACACATAAAATTTTCTAGAAATTTCTAAATTCTCTAAAAATCACTAAATCCGTCAGAGTGACGCTCGTCCGTTATAAAACTTGCAATATTCATCGTCACAGATCCAGTAGGTTGTATCATCTATTTCAAAATGCTGTTGAGACCCCTTGGACATCTCTAGGATTGCCCGGATATGGTTTGAAACCCGTTTCAATTTTCATTTTATAAGCAGAATTTAAAATTCATAAAAAAGTTTCATTGATGTAAATCGCATAAGCAAATTAAATAATTTTCTGGGTGAATTTTCGCGTCACAAGCCCTTTTGGTATGAGGAACTTCGAATTCAAACAAAATACTCTACATAAAAAATTATATTGGTACTCTCCGCACTAGCAATGTAAATGACTTGTGAATTCGTGAAAAAGACAATTAGCAAAATAAATAAATTTTTGCATCAAATAATTTTGGGGTGAATTTTAATGTGCAGAAAAAATTTGGATTGCAAAAATTCATACAAAAAGAATTTTTGCAATCCAAATTTTGGTTTGTGGAATTTGGAACTCATACAAAAGACAATTGGTACAAAAATTGCATTGGCACGAATTGCCTGCATTGGTTATCATTGCAGTGTATCGCGTAGAATTTATGATAACTGCGTTTTTGGTCTTGGTGCACCCACCACAGAACCCTTAGCCTGAAACTTACGCATCAAACGAACGATGATTGCTTCATTTGGCCGGTTATAGCGACCACAATATACACGAATTGCGTGAAACGTGTTTTTTATTTGTTTATGATTTTTGCAGTAATCTTGAATAACTTTAACACGGTCGTCAATCGACTACGACTCCATAGCGATAAATGGCAAACATTCAACTAACAAAAAAACTGCGATGAATATTCCAAAATATTGAAAAGCAAGAGGATTCAGGCCTCATTCGTTGATGAAACTCTGCAGCAGCGAAAAACAGTTCACAAGCCGAAAAGTTTCTAGTGATCAACCACTTACTGATCAGATTGAAAAATACTCATATCAGCTAAACTGAGGACCTAGTTACAACCTAGATTGACTGGGACAAACTTGAGCTACAGTAGCAGAGACTATGCAATATGTTCAGTTCGTTCTCTCGCTACAGTTTCAAGGCAAAACCTGGATATGTTTGATGGAACATCCACATCTCGTAATTTCACCAATAAACATAATAAAGATCACTTAACCTGTAAAAGAATGTTTGGTAAAACATGGGTATCAAATCAATCCACAAGTGATACTATGACTAGACCAAAGCATTATAACGCTTGTTTTCGTATGCAGCTTTGGTTTGACGGTTGATGTAAATCAGCGGTCAATACAGCCGCCCGGCTACCAGCGATTTCGGGGTGGAAGTGCCTGTAAAATGGGCACTCAACTATAGCCAATTCTGTGAGGGATGACCTGGTGAATTTGGATTATATAACACCCATTTTGTGCTTTTGCAAGCGTTTTAAGGTGATTCTAACCTCTAGGGAGGATTGGAAGAATGGTCTCATTATAGAGACCGGTGTAGTTAAATTATTCACCGACAGCTCCAAGCTCGATGATAGAGTGGGAGCTGGATGGTTCTGTAGGGAATTAAATGTAGATCTATCTTTTCGTCTACCTGATTACTGCAGCGATTGAAGAGGTCATGAACTGGTTGAAGCACAATGTAATACCGTTGACTGATATCACTATCTGTGTGAACAGTCGGGCGGCCATTCTTTCACTGGATTCAGTTTCCCTGAATCTCTTAACTAGATGAGTGAACACTACAATATCCAGTTGGTCTGGGTTCCGGGCCACTCTGACGTTAAGGGAAGTGCAGGGCAGACGAATTAGCAAGGTACGGTGCGACTCTCCAACTGGGACCAGGGAGAGAATGTGTAGGAAGGCCTACGTCTGTGCTGAAAGCAGCGAGTCATAGGAAAGCAGTTGCTTGGGCAAATGCTAGATGGCTCGACAGTCCGACTGGTAGGGTAGCGGGCAAGTAAAAGCTGAGCTGAGCTTGAAGTGATCCAAGATCTTGATCACACTAAGGAAGAGAGACATAGCTAGAATTGTAAGGGTACTTACCGGACACTGCCTTTTCAGAGATCATGCGAGAAGGCTGGGTCTGCAGAACTTCTGCAGAAGCTGCAAGGACGAGGAGGAGGAGGAGACACTTGTTCACATCCTAAGCTCATGTCCTGCGCTGACGTGCTAAGGAACGATAACTTAGTATTAGAAAATAACTCTTTACTTTCTTATACCAAATTCCAACCTTTGGAACCGTTCTTTGGAAAGCCATTGCGAAATCATCAACAATTTTTGCACCCATTTGCCGTCACTGTTCTTACAAAATACAATCGACAAGATGATGGTTCCTATAACGTCGAGAGCCGTCATGATTCAACTATAACTCAAAAGCGTTCATGTATTGTTCAAGCATTGCAGGTGTGCATCTTAACAAGAAGTTTATAATTCCAAAAAGCGCTTACGAGATTCATTTTAGTTGAAAGGTATAAGTTGGGCATTGATATTAAATTTCTAAGATCCATGGCAAAAATAGCCCAAAATTTATGATTCTGCGTGTAAAGTGGTTTAATATTATGTGAGGGTAAAAATTTCACCGTATCTGTATGTTAGAACATAACTGATAGCGCAAACACTTTACTAATCGAAACGACGAAGTTAATTAATCTTTTTCTCGTCTTAAGTACTTCATTAAGCATTTACATAAATCACATATAGTAAATAAAATATAATCGGAGATTTATAAATAAACGCGTGTAGCTGCGCGTGTAAACGCGTGTAGTATTAACGCGTGTAGCTGCGTTAATGTAAATATATAAAAAGAAATTAATAAGATTCGCGATCTCAATCAAATCAAGGTTATCTGCGTTTACACCGTTTCGCCTTTACACATAATACTGTTAAGAAAACGAATAAGATGAAAACAACACAAACAATAAAATAATGTCTACCTGTTCGCCTTATTTATAATTAATTGTATTCGCGCACTGCTAAAATCTTTTATAAGTAAATATTCGCGATCTCGCACGCTGACCTTCAAAATTTATTATGCATACGTCTTATAGGTATTATAGAAAATTGGCGAATTTTCATTCTAAGTTAAATAATAAAACTGCGCGAGGCAGAACGTGGATCGACTCCATAATAAATGTTATTCAAAATCCTAAATTTTAAATACATGCTTCTGTTTATGTGTTATATTCTTGATGCATATAACACATGTGCGCTAATATACGATCGTGGAAAAAATTAATAATTATTCGTGGATAGATAGATTTAAGACGGAATACAAAATGATGAAGAATTTGAGTGACTAAGTGTCAAGTTTCTGTGTTCTATTTTTAGAAATCGTTTATCACATTTAACATTAGAACCGTTTGCAGTCGATGCACGAATTAGTTTGTGGCTAATTCTGACCTTCTAAATAAAGAAATACACGCTAGTCGCTTGCATGTTAAGAATTTTTAATGTTTGGTATAGTAATTTTGAGTTTATTGGGATTTTAAAATTAAATCATAACTTGAGACCTCCATCGATTTTAAAAAAATATTTCGGCCAGAGCTTAGAGGAAGAAAACAGAAGAAAATTCCTTTCGAACTAACACAACTTTATGGTGACATTATGGAAACTCCCACGGCGAGAGAAATATGATAGTTTTGTAGCGGCTAACTATAAAATGGTTAGAAAATGGTCGGAAAAAATTAGACCATCATCTAATGTTTTCCTTTTTATTTTTCTCACTATGAAACAATGTGCCTCCCATATTTTTACATTTTTATTGTCCTTTTCTACCCATCCTTCTATTTTCCATTGAAATACCGTTATTAATTGCATGACGTCATTTAAATGGTGTTCTCTTCAACGTATACATATTTTTTGACTTCTCGCTTTGGAAAACCCGCAAAATTATTTTGTCTATATTAAGTAAATCCATTTGTCATGATCATGGCACAACGCAATACTAAATTTGAAGAAACCCGTTTTATTTATCGCATGGTTGTGAGACAGGCAAAATAAATAATACTGTAAGATCTGAAACCGTCAAAAACGTATTAACAAATTGTCTGGCTTACTTTATACTATTTAATGATAGATGTCTCTAACGTAAATACACCAAAATGTGTCTGAGGTTTGTTTCTAAACTACAGATCTAGTTCAGATTTATCAAATCGGCAAATTTTAGAAAATTGTTATTAAAAATAAAACCCGTTCTATTTTGTGCCATCTATGAACCACTGGTATGAACTAACCATCAGGTTAGTTAGTCGAAAATTAGAGTAAAAACAATCGGGGTCAAGCACACAGTATAAATTTCGTACCCACAGTCAAAATATCGTTACGCTTTCAAAAAATAAAAAATTGTAGATGTAAGGTGACTTCTTCTGTGGCCAGTGCGGGATACTTTGGCCTCATCTTCACTTCATGTAAATTACGACTATTTTCGAAAGATCGTTAAACGTAATGTTCAGTCAAAGATTGCATGAGTGTTTTTATTTTATAACCGAAATTAGAATAGGTATAGAGTGGTTAGCGGAAACGAATCAGTCGGAACTAAATGAAGTCAGTGAGAATCATCTGGACGATTGCATCTGGACGAATGAGCATGATCCACTCTAGATCGTTGTGTACTATATAGAATTTTAGAAGAAATTAGCAATGCATGCCGAACTTATAAAACGAATGAAGGTTTTACTGACAGAAACCATTTTGCGGTTTCACGATGATCGCAATGTATATTGCATAGTTGCGATATAAGTTTTCAGCCGGAACCATAACAACGCCTGTCGTGACTACTACAATATTAGCCGGAATCAGAAACCAGTCAGAATTGAATTTTATAAATAAACTTAGTAGTATTTTGTTCCCAGTAAACACCAGCCGGGACCATATGAAGTCAGTGCGAACCATCTGTACTATTGCACAATTACCATGATCCATTCTAAGTCATTGTGCGTTATCTACCATTTCAGCCGGCTATAATACAATGCTATCCAGGACCACAAAAAGCAACCCGGAACCTTATTGCGCTCTTACAATGAGTACACAATGTGCTTTGGAAGATTGTGGATATATTAGGTTTTAGCCGAAGCGATAATAACGCTAGCATAAACCATTAAAATTCAGTGAGAACAATCCTCACCATTGCACAATGCGTATGATCCGTTCTTCGTCATTGTGCACTATGTAAAATTTTCACCAGAACCAATACAATGGTAGGCGGAACCATTAAAAGCCAGCCGGAACCATGCCATTCGAAACAAGTAAGGCTCAAATGCATAGTACATCATTGTAAACTATCTAATTTTTCAGTCGGAACTATTGCCGTTCTAGGGCATTGTAACCCGTTCGAACATTTGCAAAATGAGCATGATCCAACCTAGGACGTTGTCTATTTTCTAAAATTTCAGCAGGACGAATACAATGCCAGTCGGAAACTATATTTTAGCCGAAACTATAACAACGCCAGCCAGGACCACTACAAAATCAGCCGGAACCAGCTAGCACCACCGGAAACTACCGTACATTATAGTAATACCGTCGGGACCATTTAAAGCAAAGAGAACCATTTTAATCATTGTACAATGAGCAAGATATGTTCAAAGTCACTGTACACTATCTAAAATTTCGACCAAAACCAATACAATGCTAGACGAAAACTGGGCTGAAACTAAACTAACCATGACACCAACAGCATAACAGGAATCGGAACCATATGAAGGGAGTGGAAATGATTGGGACCAGTGCACAATGAGCACAATCCGTTTAGATCATTGTGTATTGTCTAAAATTTCAGTCGGAACTGGTGTAATTCCACAGTTAGATCCATTAAATGCCAGTTAACTTTTTGACGCTTACACAATGAGTAGGATGTTTTATGGATTGTTGTGAAAAATAAAAACCATAAGAATACCAGCCGAACTTCCGTCTATGTCAGCCGAAACAAATAAACAGTAGACAGAAACGGCAGGCACTTATGGTTCCGACTGTTACGTTAGGCAATGGTTCCCACTGACTTTTTATAGTTCCAGATGAAAGCTTGTATCCTCCTAGGTTCCTAAGGTTGCCACTGAAAATGCACTTGTGCCATAGATGATATGGTTTCGGCTAATATTTTTTTGGTTAGTGTGACGGACTCTAAAAATATCCATTGTAAAAAATTAAGCAAGGATCCTCTTTGAAAAAAGGCTGGAATTAGCAAACCCCGTTAAACCTTCAGGGTTCTTATTCATATTATTGTCGTAATAAAATTAGTGTTTTACTTTCTTTTACCTAGTAAAATAAAGTTCGTAAAATTCATGTAAAATTTCGCCTCGAGATTTTTATAGATTTATCATTCGATTTACCGCAGAAGGCAAAATCTCTCTGTGTGTGTGCGTGTATGTGGTTCCGTGTCGACTAACTCGAAATGCCACCTAAAAGCTTCTCTCATAAAGTGAGAGATCCCAGGAATCGGTCCACCGGAAGTGGTAGTTTCCATAGGAACCTTTTCTTTTCTTACAAATATGTTGGAAAGTGCATCATTTACGAGAAAAACGATTATGAACTAAAAGATTATAAATTAAATTTGCAAAAATACCGGTTTAGATCAGAATTCAAAAATTTAAACGTAAATGGCGATTTTTGGCTGGTTTTGTGTAGTAATCGTGAACAATTGTGACCTGGAGATTTTTGCACATTTACCATTCGCTCAATCGCCTTAGCCAAAAAGTAGATTTAAAAAAATCTCTGTGCGTCCACACGAAGACTCATGATTGCGAAATCAAACTTCGTTTCTTTTCCCCCTTTGCCTATAAAACCGGTGTTTTACGTTGCAAAAAACCGGTTTTATAGGTAAAGGGGAAAGAAACGAAGTTTGATTCCGCAATCGTGAGTCCTCGTGTGGACACAAAGATTGATTGATCGGAATGAAACTACATACTTAAGCTTTTCCATAAATTGGGAGATCGCAGTGATTTATGGTTGAAATCGGTTCACCGATTGAAGTGACAGCTTCCATAGGAGACGACTATGAACTAAAAGATTCTAAATTAAATCTGCAACAATACCGGTTCAGATCAGTTTTCCAAAATTACGGAAATGGTGAATTTTAACAAAACCCAACAACAATTGATCCCCTGTACAGTTCAGATGAAATAATTGATCGGAATGAACCTTCATCCTTAAGCTTTTTTCATAAAATTGAAGATCTCAGTGAATTTAAATCAAAATCGTTTTGCCGGAAGTGAAGTGGTCAAGGTCAAATTTCCAAAATTTAGGCGAAAATTACGATTTTTGACAAAAAACTGTTTTTTTAACAAAAATGGCCTCTATCCAGCTCAGACGGATTGATTGATCGGGATGAAACTTCATACTTAACCTTTTCATACATAAATTGGGAGCTCCAGGAGAATTTTGGCCTAAATCGGTCCACCGGAAGTAGCAGCTTTCATAGGAGCTTTTTCATTTTTTAGAATGATGTTGAAAAGTTCAGCATTTACAAAAAACTACAAAAAATTAAATTTTCAACCAACAAGAGCGCATTTGTTAAACCGCGCAACCTGAAATGCGCATCTAATAAAAAATGCATCTGATTTGAAGAAAGTATACCGATATGTGAAAAAATTTTATAACAATCTAACTATTAGTTTACATGTTATAGTTGTTTTAGTAACGCTGTTGTTATTTTCAAAACAACGGAAAAAAATTAATTTCGTATGTTGATTAAACACACGGTCTTTTGATGCGATACCGTTCACGCAAAGCAATGGTTGTCGCGTTTGCTCACATTGCATTGATCAAAAACAGTGACGCGTCGATGATACAGAGCGATGTTTGATATGTGTCGATATATGACAATAGAAGAAACATGGACCCACGTTGGCGTTGTTGTCACAATTCGTTGGATAAAATGGCAATATTGCATGCAGCCACTGTTACCTGCTCGCAGACCTCAAAAAAATGATCCAGGAAAAGAGATTTTATCGAAACAAACGAATATTTCGAGGCCAGAGATAAATCTTTCTACCAAAAAGGCATCGAAATGTTAGAGAAGCGTTGCAATGAATGTATCACTCTTGAAGGAAACTATGTTGATCAATGAAATCGAATTTTGCAAAAAAAAAAAAGTTTTGTTATTAGTTAGCCTCGGAACTTATTGGCCGACGAGTTACACGACAGTTTCACCAAAAGACATGTACGTTTAATTTTTCACATACGAATTCGTGGTAAAGGAAAATCGTGTATTCACCACAACATATTCACCCTTTAATTTTTTATAAAATCGAAATATTCTCAATTTTTGAAAACTCAAGCCCTTTTTTATGACATTTTTGCACTCACCGAAACAAATTTTACTCACGAGTTTAACAGTAATGAATACTTTACGACAGATTATAATGTTTCTGCGAAGATGGTTCAGTTTCTGATGGTGTACTAAACGGTAGAGGCGTTCTTATCGTGGTACATGTTAACTTTGACTGCTAAGTAGTGACCATCCCAAATACCGACAATATTAAGCGGATTTGTGTTAAAATCAACAGGGTTATACCGTGCAGCTCCTCGCAGATGCGGCTGATTTCCTTCTTGATAGCACTGATATTTTAGTTGACCTTTTTATCGTTGGAGATTTTATCCTCTCGGATCTTATATGGACACAATCTGAGGATAATACCTATAACGTTGCTGCGAATGCACGATCTGCATTCTGAACAGGCAGCTTGACTTGGTATGCTCTTCTGGTGCCAATAATTACAGAGTTTCCGAAACTAAATTGGTTCTTAGTACTATTGACTTGTATCATCCACCTTTTTTAATTACGTCTTCCAGCGAACAATGTAGAGTTAACATTAACTGCGAGACTTCACTTGGTTTTAATTTCCGTAAGGCCGATTTTAAGAAGCTTAATGATCTAGATTCTCAATAATAATCACACCCTGGAAACCCAAACTCTCAAATTTTATGCCGTCGTGGTTGAATGCTTTCAACAGTCCGTTCCTTACACTGTACGAAGAAACAAACTGGCAATTCCACCATGGTACAATAGGGAATTGCGTTCATTACGTAATCAAAGAAATAAAAACTGGAAAAATTCTTAAAGGCGAGATTGGACTCGGATTACTTAAATTATGTGAACGTTTACAATGAATTTTCGAGCTTGTCTCATCAACTCTACAATGATTACATCGGTAGTATGCAAATAATCGCTGACCCAAAGCGTTTTTCGCCATTCATAAACTGCAAGAAGAAATCAAATGGATATTCTTTTACGATGAAGTTCAGTGATCATTGTTTGAGCCCAAAACCATTGCTGCTGACTACTTCAGTTATTTGAATAACAACGCTCTAGAATCTCCGGTCTCTATTTAAATTGATCTTGATACTGTGGTAAGGTGCATTAACAATCTAAAAGATGATTTTTCCGCTGGCCCCGATTGCTTGCTTTCTATCATTTTAAAAAACTGTGTTGAAAACTTAGCTCAGCCACTTACAACGCTGTTCCAAAACTCGATCTCGCCCGGTATACTTCCATCAATATAGAAAGACTTTTTTATAAGTTCAACCCATAAGAGGGGATGTAAATCAGATGCCTCCAATTATAGGCTAATGTTATTTGAAAGTATTGTTTATGCTTTCAATGTAAAACTTTGTTTTCAATGAAACAGCGTGGCTTTCTTAGAGGGCGATCTACTACAACCAATTTGCCCGAACTTGCATCTCATACTTTGAAAGGCATTTGACAAGGTTTCCATAGGATAATATTGTTTAAACTCAGAGCTCTCCGTTTCACACCTCAACTTTTATTACGGGTGGACTCTTATCTGAACAAACTTAGGTATCAAGTGATCTTTAGGTCATTAATATCTGCTTCTTTTATAGCTACTTTCGGGTACCGCTAGGCAGTCATCGTAGGCCTATTTTTTCATCTTATCCATCAAAGTCGTCGATTTCGAAAATCTACCGACAAATTTCAAGTTCCATCGATGTTAACCTATTACAGAATAACCTTAATAACTTCATAACTTGGTGTACTAAAAATAGTTTTGATCTGAATGTGAGTAAATGCCAATTCATTACATACTCAAGAAAACGCGCAAATTCCATTAGTCTAGACTTAGAGGTAATTTGTGACCACGAACTGAACCATAGAGATCACATTGATTTTATTGTCAACAGAACAAATTCTTCGCTTGGATTTATCAAGCGCTGGTTTAAGGAATTTTTTAACCTTTACAAGGCCTATATTTATATGAGATTTGTCTGGCCTTTGCTCGAGTATGCTAGTCAGGTTTGGTCCCCATATCATGAAGTGTACATACGAAGAATTGAAGCTGTACAATGTAGATTTCTGCGCTTTGCTCTACGCGGATTGCCATGGGTCGACATTTACAACTTGCCTCCTTATCTCGACCGCTTGGAGTTTATTAACTTAAAGCCACCCGGTAAGCGATGATCTGCTGCAGACATCGTTTTCATGCATCAACTTTTAGCTGGTAGCGTAAATTCTTCAGCTCTACCCGAAAAGATAACTCTTAATGTAAATACTCGTGCTTTGAGAATGGTACCTGCTTATAGAATTGCTCGTCACAGAGCGAGCCTATTTCAAGAATGCTGCGCGAGACTAACAAATATTTCGAGTTTTTTGACTACCACATTAGTAAAATTGCTATTAACAAATTTTTATTTGCTTTTTATTTATTTTTTATTTTTATTTGATTATTTTTTTTTTATCTATTTGACTTAAATATATCGAGAATTTATAATTCTGTACATTTTTTTCCTTAGTTATTATTATTTTTTTATTTTCTCCCTTATTTTCTCTCTTTTTTTTACTTTTTTTCACCACTAGTTTCAAATCTGCTTGCTTTAAACAGACCAACGGTCGGTTTCCCCCTTTTTGCGGCGGGGTATCATTCTCTTAGGTTAGTACATATAGAATCAGCCATTATACAATTTTTTCGGTTAAAACTAATTTACTTTTGTGTTTTCTTTTTTAATTTTAATTCAGTAGAATAATATCCTTATTTATAATTCCCCCGAATTATATTCAAAAATAATATTAATAATGTTGCTGGTAACTCCCCGCGTGCGATCAGACAGGTGTGGTGTAATATGAATGACGATAACTAATACGTTTGAAGTGAGCTATGGAGGAAAAACGACCAGAATGGATGAATAGACACAACAAATTAATTTTTCAGCACGACAATGTGAAACCACATGTTGCAAACGTTGTGGAAATTGTTTTAAAAAGACAGAACTGGGAAGTTCTACCCCACCCGTCGTATTCACCAGACGCGCAGAGATCGTAAATGTGCTTATTGGTTGGACTGCCTCCAAAGACCAGGATTTCTTCAAATCCGTAAGTTGCCTGAAAGATGGGGAGAAGTTCTAGCTGCAAAGAGTGCATACTTTCAATAAATAATTCTTTCATTTTCTAAACAAGCGGAGTCATCTTGACACACCCAATATATTAGAGTTTCAACGTCACATTGTAATATTCGCTCCAAAGCATTGTAATTCTGATCACTACAAATAAAAATACAAATTCTTGGATTACGCTACCTATTTCAAGGGTAGTTACTGCTTCGAACTAATTTTTTTTAATTCATGAATTACAGTAAATACTGAAAATGGAAAGGTTAGGGACAACTTTTTGTTCAAAATTCAAAATGTTACTTAATTTTTTAGTAATTTAGTTTAACAAACTAACTAATAAAATCTTCAATTACCGTGTACGTAAATAATTGCCGGAAGTATCGCAACATAATTTTAAAACGACCTTAAACATATAAACGAAACATGCGACATTATTTAACTAACCCATCCAATTATTTAATAAATCACGAGAATTTAATTATCAATTACACAAGTAGAAGTACGCAACTAAGTACGTACCGTGATTTTACAATATTCTAATTCCGGTAAGGCGTGTAATCTGTTCCGTATTGTGCTTATTCTAAGACATAGTGTTTTAGTCATTTAAATATAAAATTGCTTCGATATATTCTCATGATTAAAATTTTTGAAAACGGCTCACGTATTATACGATCCCGAATTATGACGTTTCGACATCCAGCATTCAATTTATTAAAGGCGAGTATGAATTCATTTTTTCGTTGTATACTCGCGCATTGTGTATTTCGAGATGAGACAACAATGAAAACAAAGAGACAATTAGTTTAATCATTTCTTTAACAATATACTACCAACAACAACAATGGTACACAACTAAGGTATGTCTGTTTTACTACAAATAGTTTTTTTGTGTTATATAGAGAATAGTACAGCAGAATTCTATAATTAGACATGAAATACTAGGGGATTGCGAGTGTAACTATTTAGATGCGCGTAAAACTTTTCTCCAGATGCCAATCTAACCAGATTTTGTATTACAGACGGAGACTTAGAATTTATCTTTGAACATACATCGCAATCGCACACAAAGTCCAAAAGTATAAAAAATACGAATTTTTTTATTTAATAAGCGCACATATACGTCTTAACACCACCAGTTCCGGTTTTATGTATAATCTTACAACTTTATGTAAACAAACCGACTTGTAATAATTAAATTTCATAATTGCTTTTTAGAATTTTAATGTATGCGAGAACACGTAAGCCACTTGGAATGGCGGGTGTGGCTTATGTGGCTGCGCTCTGATTGCGATCGCGCAGAAAAATTTTAATATTGAATGACACGCGTATCCCGCGAATTAATAATATTCGTTGATTAAATTTACTCGTGTAAACAAAATAGTTAGAACTCATTAAATTTGGCGGTTGAGTTTCAGGAAAAATTACAAGGTTTATCAAACTGCTTTGTGCGATATAAATGTATTGTTTGCTTAGTACAATGCGCTAATTGAAATCGAATCGCAAAAACTCATTGAAGTGTTTAGCTGTTTGTATAAATTAAAAGATTAGAGATGTTGGTTTATTTTTAGATTATTAGTCTGGGTAAGATGATATACGAACTACTTATATATTTGTAGTATTATGTCTGAGACATTTGATTGCGGTTTCGATTTGTGAAAATAGACAACCGTGGAGGTGTGTTGATTTGTGGTTTTTATTTCAACATTTTTGTTTGGTATTGATTACATTTTTAAGAGGAATTAAGAACTGCGGTCAAAGATGCTCCGTGAAATTTAAACCAAGTAAATTGTAAGTGAAAAGTTTGAAAAGTGTAATCATAACGAAACTATCGATAACGGTTTCTGGTTTTCAAAAGTATTTGGCTGAGATCGAATACTTAATCAAAACTATACCACAATAATAATAGTAATAACTCGCAACGGCCAATTAACGGCAGGAAAATCGCAACTTGCCATTGTTAATGAGCTACGACATTTACATGTGAACAAAATGTTTGTGTATCGGACCATTACAGGTTACAATGATACTGGTAGCTACAAAAAACGCCATGGAGGTCCAACATCCAAAAACAGCAACATCGCCAGAAATGGTTCGAAACGTGAAGGCCAGAATTCAACGTAATCCACGACAAAGCGCAGTTCAATTGGAGAAAAATCTCATTGTGTCTGCTCGTAGCATGTGGCGCATATTAAAAAATGGACTACGATTAAAGCCCTACAAAATACAAAAAGTACAAGATTTAACACCTGCACAAAAGGCAGTTCACCTAGCAAGAGCAAAGATGTTAAATCACTGGCACGTTGGGTTCGAGCTTGAAAATTTGGTCTTTTCCGATGGAAAAAATTTTACGGTTCAGCAAACTATTCGCGAATCACTGATGGTTTGGGCCGCGGTAACTGCTACAGGACGCTCATCACTCGTTTTCATTGAACAGGGCGTAAAGGTAAATCAACAACTCTTCCGTGAACAAATTTTAAACGATGCTTTGCTATTTTGGGCACGTAAAAAATTCGGTAAAAACCATTGGACGTTTCAACAAGACTCGGCACCATCCAATAAAGCCCGTGAGAAAACACGTTTTTTACAAGAAAAAGTTCCCAACTTCATTTCTTCACAACAATGGCCACCATATTCGCCGGACTTAAACCCAATGGATTTTTCCATATGATCCATTCTGGAGGCCAAAGTATTTACTAAAAAATATAAGACGGTCGACGTCTTAAAGATTGCTCTTCGCCGAGAAAGAGACAATATACCATCAGACCACATTCGTGCAGCGTGTGAAACCTTCTCGGACAGACTCGATGTGATTATTCGCGCTAAAGGTGGCTATGTTTTGCGATATACTGAAGTTTTGAAATAAAAAATCAAAATTACGGGTTAGTGGCTGGTTGATTTAGCCAAACCATTTGATATAATGTACAGCAACCCAATTACTTTAAATTTTTCTTGATTGCATAAAAATAATTTTTCCTACCACACATTATACTTCTTTTGTTTTCTTGATACGAATTCTTATAGTTTCTTGTTTATTTAGTATAAGATAATTCTCGATCGTTGTAAAGTTTTTCAACAGGGACGCTCCAAATTTGTTAGGTTATAGCGGCCATATTGTTAAAGCAATATCTGTCAAATTTGCAAATTTGTTGTGAATTGTGCAGTAGTGTATGTATGCCAATTCACTATGGAAGGTTATAGCGTTGAACAACGTGTGCAAAATTTCCAATATTATTTTCAAATTCAGTGCTCCGTTCCAGAAACGTTCCGCGCATTAAGTGATGTTTATTCTCACCACAACAATCCTGCCGAGTCGGCTATTCGACGTTTGGTGGCTAAATTCGAGTCAACCGGTTCGATAAATAATCAGCCAACACCCGTACGTCACTGGAACGCAAGGTCTACTGAAAACATCGCTACTGTGCGTGTGAGTGTAGGGAGTCCCCGAGGCAGTAAATTTCTCGCCGTCTAAAATTCAACTGACCCAGGAACTTAAGATAAACAACCATAGAGAACGCCATGTATTCGCTGGTTGCGCTCTGGAGCAGTGGGAAGTTGGCCCAAATTTCGCCAAAAAAAATTATCTATAGCGACGAGGTCCATTTTTGAATGAATGGGTATGTGAACAAGCAAAATTGTCGGATTTGGGGCTATATCAATTAATACGAGATACACCAGTATCAAATGCATCTCAAGAAAGTAAATGTTTGGTGCGGATTTTGGTCTGGCGGAATCCTCGATGAAAAGCAACTTCTTGTAGCCCAAACTGGGTGATACGGATACCGACACCATATGATTGCAACAGGACGGCTCTACGTGCCACTATGGACATTTTGTACGAGCATTTTAACCGAGATCGTGTGAAATAACTCCTGTAAACTTCTTCCTTTGGGGGATCTTAAATCGCAGGTATATGCGAACAAACCGCAAACAATTGATTTCAAGGTCAACATAACGAACGCCATGCAGCAAATTCAGCCAGATTTATGCAACTGTCATCGAAAATTGGACCTCCCGAATACGTGCCACCAAGCAAAGCCGCGGCGGACATTTGAATGACGTTATATTCCGAAATTCATAAAATATTATTTTACATTTAAAAATCGGGCGTCCTTAAGGGTCTTTCATCTTTATTTCTAAATAGAAATCTAAATAATATTCCGTTTTTTCACTTAATTAAAATTGAATTCATATTATAGCGTTAATTTATTTTTATTTGAATTTATTTAAATTTGTTGAATAATGGTGTTTTTACTTATTCAGAAAATGTTTCGCTGGTGTGGTTTGAAATCAATGGGGGAAGAAATTTTATGGTAAGAACGTGACGAATTATGTATGGGTGACGAAAACCTCTCTTAATTTTTTTCGGCTTGCACATCACTAAGTTTTTTTTTTAATGCTTGAGGTAATAATTGTTTTTGTATTTTGACCCTCCCAGAGAGGTTATTTTTGTATTTGAGCACCGTGGATAATTACAATGGCAACATCCTTTGGATCCCCAATTATTAGGAAAAAGCTTAAGTATGAAATTTCGTCTGGGCCCGTTTGGGCTGTAAAGTTGGTAAATTTTGGTGATTTTTTTTATCAAATACCGTCACTTCTGCTTAAATTTTAGAAAAATGATGTGGACCAATTGTGTTAAAAATTTAGAATCATTTTATCTTTACTCGATTTGATCGTAAATGCCACAATTTTTAAAATAAATACAAAAAACGAAAAGCTCCTTTGGTGGGCCGAATCCCACCAAATTGCACTGGGAGTCTGGGATAACCATTCAACCGTCTTTATTGTTCAATAAAATTGAAAAAATTAAGGATTAGCACAAATTTAGGCACTATGTTTGTCGAATGGTAATGAGTACACGTGACAGGTATATAATCAGAAGTGCTAAGTTCGAGAGTACCTAGAACATTTTACAACTCTTTGTAAAAACTCTTTCATTCAGCTGCCTGAAATTGGCCCAATTCTAAATTAGCACAAATTCAGCCACTATGTTTTTGGATGATAATGAACTTACCTAACACGAATATGTAATCAGACGTGCTAAGTTTGGTGGTACCTAGAACACCTTATAGCTAAAACTCGTTCATTTAACCGTCCTTGCTGTAAAAGCATGCCTGACAGGAATATGTAATCAGAAGTACCAAGTTCATTGGTAACTGTTTCATGCAAACGTCTTTGTATTGGGTGTGCAAATGAGGTGATTAATTTTTAGAGGTGTCGTTAGTATCACTGCTTGCATTTTATTCAATCGGGCAATACATGTTTTTTGGAGGTTAGATGTCAAATGTCGAATTTTGTGCCAAAAAACACCATTTGCGGGAAGTTTTACTTCATTATTGTTAAAGAAAAGTGCAGCGGAAACAAATCGTTTGCTTGTGGAAGCTTACGGTGAACATGCTCCATCGAATACAACATGCAAATAGTGGTTTCAACGATTCAAAGTAGGTGATTTTGACGTAAGAGACAAAGAACGTGAAAGCGGACTAAGAAAATTTGAAGATACAGAATTGGAAGAATTGCTTGACGTGGACCCTTGTCAGACCGAAAAACAATTGGCAGAAAATTTCAATATTATCCAACAATGTGTTTCGCAACGTATACCTGCAACTGCAATGGGATTGTTTCAGAAGCTGGTAAATTGGGTGCCATACAAATTGAAAGAACGGGACATGGAACGTCGGAAAACCATGTGCGAATTGTTGCTTCAACGACAACAATGGAAGGGGTTTTGCATCGGATTATCACTGGGGATGAAAATTGGATCCATTATGATAATCTAAAACGCGTGGGTCAAGCCTGGTGAACCAGGGCCGTCGACACCAAAAGCAAATATCCATGGTTCGAAGGTGATGCTTTGTATTTGGTGGGATATAAAGGATGTCGTTGATTATGAGCTGCTGAACGAGTGTGAAACCATTACGGGACAAGTTTATCGACAACAACTGATGGCTTTAATGAAAGCTGCAAAACGACCGGAATGGGACAAAAGGCACAATTATTTTGTAACATTAAAACGCTAGGACACATGTTGCTATACCTGTCTAACACTATTTGGACAGGCAAAACTGGGAAATTCTACCCCACCCGCCGTATTCACCAAACATTGCTCCCTCTGTTTACCAAATAGGTCGATGACTGGATCGCCACGAAACAACCGGACTTCTTCCTTCCGGGAATCCGTTTATTGCCTGAATGATGGGCGAAGGTTATAGCTTCTGAACGAGCATACATTGAATAAAACATTCTTTCATTTTCTACACAAACTAATGTGCTACAATTTTATTTCACTAAAAAAGGTTGGGAATACATTTGTACACCCAATAGTTCAAAGAAGTTGGGCCAATTTTGAATTAACACAAATTCACCACCGTTCTTCGAATGACAATTTGTCGGACAGAAATATGTAATCATAATGCTCAGTTCGTTAGTACCTAGTTTATGTCAAAAACTCCTTCATTTAACTGCCTTTGCTATTTAATAAAATTAGACCAATTCTGGATTAGCACAAATCTAGCCACTGTGTTTCAGATGGCAGTGAACTTAACAGAAATGTGTAATGAAAAGTGCTATGCCGTCTCACGAAGTTCCCAAAAAATTGATAAGCTGTTCCATCCAGGATTTTCTGGTTGAAATATGTTTCTTAAATCATCAAAATGTGTTCACAATCGAGACGGATAAATATCATCAATTTTGCATAGAAAATCGAACGGTATTAACAATTTTTTAAGAACTTCGTTATCTAGACGAAATTTACTGCTTTCATTTAGTCCTCTAATATAGTTATCCAGAGCCTCTCCTCGTTTCATAGAATTAAATGTCCGTGGCGTTTGTGTGCTAAGCAGGACAGGACCAAAGAAGTAAACTGTAGTCGTCTCATTATTATTTTTGCAGCTTCTACATAATTCAGGTCTTTCCAAACCCAGCCTTTTCGCATGTTCAGACAAGTGACAGTGTCTTTACGACCGGTCTTAACTCTCGGCTTCGAAAGTAACGTGCAGTAAGCCAAACTACCATAATTGTATTGCTATAAAACATATTAATGTGATCGTTTCTCTATTCAATTGCTGGGGCATTCGCTTCTTTCAAATGCATTAATTTAAGCGCCAAGTTAGGCTTTTCTAGGCTTGCTTCCGATTAAAAGACCCTTGTCCAGTCCATCGGAATAACCAGAGAGCAAAATATCGGGATGTAAATTAACCTTCAAAGGACATTAAATCCACTGGATAATTTTTCCAAAAAAAAGGACTTGTAGTCCCGAAATCGTTAATCAAAGTATAAAAAGTGTATAAGTAGTGTAATTAAACTTCGCTAGACCCCCTTTTGACGAATTGCTTCTCGGCCAGTGTTCTATCGCCAAAACATTTTGGAACATTTAAATTAAGTTTATTAAGAAATAAAAAGGAAGCAAAGTAAATAGGACGCTGTCCTCCCGAGTCATACAACCTCATAATTATAATACCTAAACAATGTTTATGTTTCTTTATAGCTGATCCACCAAATCCTAAATTCAACCGGACCTAGAAGTGCAAACTAAAAGTTTTACTTCTTTAATTAGTATTGAGTTTGTATTATTACGATTTTAAGTATTAAAAGGAACTTCAGCTAAATTTTGTAAAGTCTAATTTCTATTTTGTATTTGGACACAAGGCAAGGAACCAAATTTTTGGATCGAAATTATGTATGCCGTTTAACCATCGGTTCAAATTCGCTCACAGTATTTATTTGTATCGATTGTCGATAACTACTAGATTACAGTGTTTACTTAGGTTTACTAAGATGCATACGTTATCATCATCTCAAAATAACAACAACTGTTTTTATCTGTTAAATTGAGTCATCCAAGAAGATTAAAAATAGAATAGTTCAAATGATTTATTTTTCCCTAATTTGATACGGAAGGAGTTTATGTTTAAACGTTAAACAAAAATTAGTTACAATGAGTAAGTATGATGCGCTACTGCGCATAAAATTTACAAGAAATTGCTTCTTCAAAAATTTCGATAGCGTAAACGAGTTGGTTCAATTGATAAAAGTCGACATTCTAACCGATTTTGATCAAACTTGGTTGAGAAACTTAAGTAACTTTAAATAATTAAATTTTATGCAGCATAACAACAAATCATTTAAATTTATTGTTTCATCATATTGTTTTACCAAATTTCAGTATTTATTAATGTGTTAATCAAGTACATAATTTGTTAGCATTTCATGGCCAGTTGGTATCGCTATGTCAACACAATACTAAACATAATTATTTTATATACAAAGCTGTATGTTTAGGTCCTTGGTTGGCAAATAATTTTAATAATTTTGGAACATCGAAAAGCCCTTCGAACACCGGCCCTATATGTATATCATGGCTTTTGTTTAATTGATATAAAATCAATTTTGAGAACCACTTAAATGGCAAATATAATAAGAATTGTATAACTATTATGTTGTAAGTGTTACTTTTATTGTAACTTACTTAACAATTCAGGAATGAATTTGTTATGGAATTTTCAGAAATTTTTCAGCTTTGGTGAATTACATTCCTTTTATGAATTTGAATTAGGATTTGTCATAGACATACTCAAAATTCAAAATTTATTTTAAGATGATATGAAAAATAAAGTTTCAAAAATTTCCGTTCTCTAGAAAAAGGTGTTTTATGTGCGAAAGCCCATAACTCGGTGTTCTTCCTAAATGGTCAAAATTAGTCTTTATTTAATATCTAAAGCAACTAGCTTTATTTAAGATTGTACATAGTCAAATTCCGGTTAAATATTTGATAAAAGCGTAGATCACAAAAAATTGTCATCCTCAAAATACCAAAAACAATGGGTTTGTCTGGGCTCTCTGAGAAAATTTTAAAACACTTAAAATTATTTTTACCGGATTTAGTTAGGTAATGCCGGAAGCACGCAGCCCAAAATTAACTTTGCTCCAAAAAACCTCTTGCTCCAATTATTTAGCACGTTCGACGCTCTGCTCAAAACTGTTTAGACATTTATGCTTGTTAACTACATAAACATTTTCTAAGGCCAACTAATCATGGAATTAGAACTAAACTTATTTTAAGCGTTAGTATATGATTTATCCACGACTGAGCGGCAGAGCACTTCCGGTTGCTCAACATTAAACGAAAAATGATCTTACTTAAAAGTAAAAAATGGACAAGGAAATGCAGGCCAAACCCGTAACATTCTGATGAAATCTACTACTCTACCATCTACTATTTTGAATTATTATCGTTTGGTAACATTTCGTGTTTGTAAATTTTAGGTTAAAGTAATGATTTAATGATCCCAATTTTATGAAGCAACCTGAATTCGAACCTGGCGATGATAATCTAATTTCCGAATGAAGAAAACTAAGGAAACCTGAAAAATTACAAATATAACATAGCTGGAGCCAAAGAGTTAGGAAAGAGAAATCTCACCACACCAAAAACGAAAATCAGATTGATTTCCATTTTCGATCATTAAATGCCGATTGGTTTGCCCTCGATAATTTTTGATCTATTAACCAGAGAAATATTATTATGCCTTCCAGTTGAAAACCAATCGATTTCGATCACAATATGCTAACCAAGCTAATTTATCAGTCTAAAACTATCTTGTATTTGGCAAAAAACCACACCATACTCAACTGTGCAGAGGAAAAGTCAATGGAAAATGTATATTGGATGTATACAAACATTTATGCTAAATAAAGCCATAAATCCCATTTCCATAAATCGTAAAGAAAACCTAAAAAAAACTTCCTTATAACTTTCACTCCTCACATCGTCATCTCACTTGCCTTCCCGTTCCCATGAATGTACTAACGAAAGCAAAAAAAATAGATTCATTCATAATTCATTTCACGAAATAAATTACAAAAATAATAATAAGATATATATCTTTCTCGTTCCATCGACAAGAAACGAATTCTTATCAATACCAATACAGCGAGAGGTATAAATGCCCATTCTATTAATTAAATTAAATTTCATATTATAAATTAGTAACCGTTACCTTTTCAATTTGAAGATAAAATTCGTCTCGTGTGATGAAGAATCCTTACGCGAAAAATCCAAATAATCTATTATTTATGTATAAAAGCTATTTTCTTAAATAATTTATGAAAAAGAAAAATATTTCGGATTATTTTGTTCACAAACACATCGATGCGGCCGATTTACAAAAACAACAATACACAATTCAAAAAATTTATTATCGAGCTTTTAGAGTGGGATAACTATATAAATTAAATTATTTTTTACCGCAAAGCGGACTTTTAAATTTATTTTTTTTTTGTTTTGCACAATTTTTTTTATTTGTTTTTAATTTTTTGTTTAATTTTGTTGTAATCACTTGTACGTAAATTTTCTGTGATAAAGAGTATGACCACCAAAATTATTGTTGTTTAAAACCACAAAAAAATGTCAGTCGTAGATAAATAATTTATATTTTTGTGTTTTTTATTTTTTATTTAAAAATCAATAAACAGAGAAAATTAAATTCGGTATCTCAACAAAATACACTAACAATATGTTTTACTCACACACTTGTATTCAGCGCGATGTACGTAAACACGAAACAACACTGAGCAGAACAGAGAACGAAAGTATAAAAGAAAAGAGCCACCCGTTTTCTTTTGTTAATTGTTACAGTAAAAAAAATCAGGCAAAATATAAAATTTTCGTCTTAATTCAATTTCTATTTAATTGACATTAATTAAATTATTTAAGTTTTTCGGCGGCTGAGTTTTATAACACAAGTTAACACTTTTGGGGTTTTATTACACAAAAAACACGGCACACACGTTAAAATACCTATGCTTTTTCTTGAAACAATTTTCCACAAAAATTTTCCCCATATATACAGAGAACACACAAAAAAAATTTTAAAAAATGTTTTTTTTTCTCGAGTTTTTCTCTCCACACTTCTTTTTGCTTTAAAAAAAACTGTGTTCTTACATGGAACGCGGTTCGAATAAAACTGAATAAATACTGATGAATATACTTGTAATCTGCTTGCGCGTTTCTTCACCACACCACATATCCGAAAACAACAATTGCACAAGAATAATAATTTAAATAGACAGAAGATGAGATAGCTGGCTGATGCAAGAAGAGGAAAAAAATAATAACAAAACCAAAATAAACAATTTATTTTCTTGATAATGAATGAAAAGATAAAAACAAAAATATTGTCGATACGTTATAGATGTGTTGGTGAATCGAAAATGACAGTCAGTAAGGTCAGGGATGGAATTTATCGATATATGCGACAAGTGTACAGAATATGCGGTATCGATCGGTTTTCGGATGGTTTGAATCACTACTATACTAGATTTGCGCGGTTGGTGTGTAAATGTTTTTTTGTATATTTGGCTAAATGCGGAAGTGTTATTAAATGTTACTATGTTACACGTATCACACCTTGAATAATAATTTTACAAGTGTCGTGATTAGCATTTAATAGACCTTGATCATGAATGATAGCAGACATTTTATTATATTATAAAAAGAGTTTACATGGATTTGCTGTTGCTACAGAACGTAGTCGCGTGTTTTAGCCAGAATTATATTTGTTCATTTTAGTTACATACATCTCGAACGGACTATGCCGAATGCCGCTAGAACCATTAACAAGTTATGGTTCTCAGATTAACGGATTTAACCGAACACATTTCTGATAAATCTGCGGAGTTCAGGCGGACTTTGCCCGCTGCTTCGAAATGAACTGAACTGAACTGAACTCAAACATTTTTAATTTTTTTTTCAACCTATTTTGGGCTACTCTCTAAATTTATAATTTAGAATTTATTTGAACTACACATTAACTCCCGTTTTAGGCCGAAGATAAGTTAGTTAAGTTTGCGTCTACTACATAGTCAAATACTCCTGAGATAAATAAGAGATAAAAGTCATCTTTTAAATAATCTTTAAAGATTAATCCCATTATCTGACTTTGGACTGTTCATGCTATCTAAGCTGCGATATCAGGGCTCACTGATAAACGTAGACACAACCTTTAGTTGCAGTCATCAATTTTTCGAAATTATAGTTTAGATGATGTATTTTTAACCTTTTAACTGTTTAATTTTGTTTCGAAAAACTTGTTCTCCCTGCTTAATTATTTTTATATGGCCATTCCTGCATTCTAAAACAAGGAACCGAAACATAAGGAAAAGTGAAAAGTACTGCTCTATGTATAACCACATGATCAAAAATGATGATCCAAATCAATCATCTAAATACTTAAACTCATCCAATCTACTACAAATAACTATATGAAAGTTAAATGGATAAACCCGAGAATTGTTAAATAATTTAGAAGTACTGAAAACAATTTGGAAATGGTAAACCATCAGGAACTATTAAAAACCATACCAAAACCCATACTTTCCGGTATTACTCATCTGGCATGCTATCAAACGGAGAAAATCACAGGGGGATCCCAAGCACGGATGATATCAGTGAGAATGGCTTAATGAAAAATTAAAAACTTATTGCAGGTGCGGCGATAGTATGACAACTACGTTTAGGCAAATTAATAAAATGTAACAACAAGAGGGAATGCTGGTCAGGAAAAATTAAGATTTGTGGAGTGGTCCAAAATTGTGGCGATTGGCGGGTGTACTATACGATAACCTTCAAATTAAAGACATCATAGCGGAAAATGGTAAAATTCTGAATGAAAACTTCTTTAAAAATGAAAAATAACTTATCACAATTAAACATAAATAAATATAGTTTATGGTTAGGAGAATGAAAATGTATTTTTCTGCCACATTTACGAGATATAGAGGTACATACTCGATCGGCTAGCAAGCAAGCAATCTGCTAGCCAAAATTCTGACTACTCAATTAATTTTACCAAGAAAATTTGAATTTGAAATTATATTTCCTATAAAAATTTTGTTCTTGTTTGCTATTGTAAAGTAAAACAACACAAAAATTTGCTGTACAATTTTTGAAACAACAAATTTTACTTTGCAATCGCAAAAATAAACAAAAACTGTATGAAAAATATAATTAGAAATTCAAATTTCTTTGGTAAAACTAATTGAGTAGTCAGGGTTTCGGCTAGCAAATTGCTTGCTTGCTACCACCCATTCAAGTATTTACCCTATAATGTCAGAAAAACTTAAAAAAACAAAATTTCCATTTTCCATTTATCCTTCGGCTTGGCCGTGTATATACACAGTGCATGTGTATGTAAACAATAAATTATATAAACAAAATTTAGTACATTTTCTAATCAAAAAAAATATTTTGCAAATTCATTATGAAGTTAGATCTATTATTGAGAAGTTGCTCAAAATGGTTTCATTTGCCGTACTACCAACCAACAGAATTAAGAAAACTTAATTGTGTAGTGTTGTGTGTAGTAATTGTAGTAATCAAGTGAATTTCGTCTGCCGATGACGAAAATAAGAAAAATTTTATATAAAAACATATTTTTTTACTAAATTAGTTTTTTTAAAAGTAATTTTATGATTTAAAGTGATCTGGAATAGTATTTTGTGTTTTTATTTATATATTCATAGCTATATTACATATTTAAGTGTTTTAAGGAAATAAAGGAAAAGGTAGAAAATTTTGTGTTTTTGCATGTGGTGAAGGAATTAAGTAATGTGGTGTTTTTCATGTATCTCAACCCCAACTAATTCAGGTACTTTTGTTTTGTCTCGCTTTTTAGTTTTTTATTGTCTATATAAATTTATGTCTATTATTAAAATAATAATAAAATTGCTGTCTAATAAAATACATTGTACAACAAAAAAGTCCAGACAGAAAAAAATGTCAGATTTTTAAGTCTGATATCAGAATATTTTTTGTCCGCCGTCCACTTCGCCCGATTGTACGCGTTTCATTTTATTCTTTGTATATTTGAATATGGTCATCTCTTTTTGTTTTTATTTATTTAACAATTTTAAAATGAAATTTCTTATTTGATTTTGGTTTTGTTTTCTTTAATTCTATTTTTAATCATTTTTGTTTGCTGTTGTAATTTAAAGCTCAGAATCTTGAATAAGCAATTAATTAGTAATTACGTTGTTTAAAGAGTTTTTCGTTTGCGATGGGGTCATCGTCGAGACATCACAGGGGTGAGAGGAAGGGAAGATTTTTCGTCCATTGCTTTTTTCTTGAATGACGAAGAAGAAGGGGAGGGTAACTCTATTACGATTTAAATTTTTAAATGTTTTCTAATTTTAGTGCAATCCAAAATTATTTTCTTCGTTCGGTTAATATTTTGATCGGTTCCCTGTGACGTATATGTGACCTTTACACAAAATCTTAACATCAAAGTGCTAAAAAACGATATCGTGATATAAAATGCAGTTAAAAATATGTGATTCAAATTTTTAAATCTTTTCTCGAGATGTCTGCTTGTTTATGGCTTAACCAACACTAACAATATTCGGTTAAGCAGAAATAACTTGCAGATGAGACTCGTTTGATGAATTCTGACGCACTGACATCGGCTTAATACAATAAGCTTCAAGAAAACGGTTAGTTTACCTCGGAATTTATATTTTCGTGGACGTTATATCAATCACAATTATTAATGTTAATTTAAGTGATTTTATTGTTTTAGAGTGTGGATGTCTATCCAGCGGCTATATCGAGCGCGCTGAGATCCCACTAAAAATTGATATCTAATTTGTCCAAAATGTAAAATAATCTCATTTGTAGACTTTGATCCACTGAATGAACTTATTATACATGTTAATTTTTTCTGGTTTATAATTTGGATTTCTTTTTTTATCTAACTAAAAGTCATTAAGTGATAAACTTTTGAACCAGATATTCAAACGAAAAAGTACAATATATATTCAAATGTACAGAAAACTTTTACTCTTACACATTCACCTTTTGATTAGCTCGCACAATGAACCAAAAATTAGCAACTAAATTTGAAATTGAAATCAGCTACATATTATTTTGCCCACTTAGTGGCATTTTTAAATTTGTGTTTTATGTTACTAATTATAAATTTAAAATATGTTAAATGGATTTGTTTTTATTTGCTTTTTAACGTTTCAGTCAAAAACACGACAACAAAACCGCCGGTTTTGAAATGTAGCTAACTTCATTAGTCTTTCCTTAAGGTAAAAAGTGTAAGAGTTTGCAACATTTTTCTTAAGGTTTAAATCTTTTTTTCTCAAGTTTTACTTGTAAGGTAAACAGATTTTTTTTTCAATTGTTAGAACTCTGTTAGAGAATCAAACTTTAAAATCTGAAATTTTAAATTTTTAAATAGCGTTTTTTCTGTGTAATGCTGTTCTTGTGTTTATCCTATGTGTATATTTTAGCTTATTGGAGTATTGGTAAAGTCTAACCATTCATAAAATTATTTAGAAGTAGTTCTACAAATTTTTCGGTTAAATTTTGGTAGGATTCACCAAAACCTTTGATTCTTTGAGTCAATCGATTTGTGTAGTAACATACCCAGTAGTATAAAATGATTTTTTTACCAAAAACCAAGCCGCACGCATTTTGTTGTTGTTTATTGTGAAGCTATGCCGCATACACATCTAACTACAGGCGATTCGTGCGTAAATTTGTTTTGCCTCGCCACATACAAGAAAGAAATACAGACAATTTTTACAACAACAATTCTTTATATTTTACGTTCAAGTATCAAAAATCAGCGGAGAGGTTAAAAACGCAACAGAGAAAAAAATCGTTTAAAATTTTTGGATGAGTTCGGAATTCGTTTTTACATTTTTGGCGTTCGTTCACGTGTAAAATTATACCATTCAGAGCAAAAATCGTTTCTAGAAACGGCTAAATCAATCAAAATTATTAAATAATTGCAAATGTATTATTTAGGTACTATTTTGAGATTTTTACTTATTATCTCATTAATTTAAGTCAAAAATATGTTGTAATTAATTCAAAAATTTCAAATCTGTTTTTAGAAGTCTTCCGTAGATATTTGTATGTGGTATCGCTTTTAATTTGGGTTATTTGTAAAATGACCGTACGGATTTCATGATCTGACTATTTTATCGCTCGTTTTTCAAGACGGGTCTACAGATTTTTGTTTTTTAATTATATGGATATTATTGCAAGCGATACATAGATACTTTATGTGAAAGTAGCAACCTGTACCGCCGCTTCTTTTAAGTATTGATTCAATCTTATTATGCAAAACTGGAACGCTCTCTATCAAAGGTGACAGAGATTGATTTTATGTATGATTTTATTAAGGTTTCCAAATTTTAGATACGGCTAGATCAACAGCTTTGTTCGACAGAAAGATGCCTCAAGAAACTGTTAATTTTAAACACTAAATGACTGTGCAGAAAATATAAATTTGATGTAGGTGGGGGAAGATATTTGTAATTAAAATACTTTCTTAACTTTGTTGTAACCGCTTCCATTTATTTGTCTCGTCACTTTAACTATCTCTGTAGATTTCATTTTGCTCCTAATAAATGTTTCTAGAATTAATTACATATCTTTAAAATAATAGCCTTTGTGCATGTTTATAAAACAATGCTTTAAAATCAATCTGTCATAATGCTTAAAACAGCGTCATTTCATTTGGCTACGAGGAAATACACCAAAAATAATATAAACAAACAAATCAAAGCGAGATGAAATAATCTAGTATTTTTTGTGTGTTGCTCAAAAATAAAAAGCAAAAAAATTAAAAATCTCCAGTTATACCAACTTGTTGAATTAAAAATAACTAATAAATATCAAAAAAAAATTCAACACAACACACCCAATTCACACATCATTTCAAATAACAAATACGATAAAAACGTCGCCATTTTGCATTCATTAATGAAAAGTTAAAAAGAATTTGTGTTTCTGTGACTTTAAATAATAATCTAAATTAATTAATATTTTTGTTTAAATTATTTTTGGTTATTTTACTACTTTATTAAATAGTTGAAAAAGAGAAAAAGTTATTAAAAATAAAAAAATTGTGTTGTTGAAAAAAAGTTTTAACCAATTAAAAAAATACGAATTTTTTTTTATATTAAAATTTAGAACCGATGGCGGCCATCCGCAAAAAGTTGGTTATCGTTGGAGACGGTGCCTGTGGTAAAACATGTCTTCTAATCGTATTTAGCAAAGATCAGTTTCCAGAAGTGTATGTGCCGACAGTATTTGAAAATTATGTAGCTGATATTGAAGTTGATGGAAAACAGGTAAATGCCATTTTGTATTAATTTTGTTCATACATACAAGAAATTTATTTAAATTATGTAGTTTTCAGTCTTAAGTATTTAACCTTCAAATTATTAAACCGATACAATTATTATCTCCTCGAAAAAATCACGCCTTATTTAGATTAATTAGCTTTTCTTAAAGTTTTCTTTTTTTAAATTTATTATTGCCTTGCTGTCAAAATCTAAAACTGTGTCATTCATATAATTACAAAAAAATGTATAAAATTTTGAGAAATGAATTTAAAAAGAAAAAATTTAAATGAAAATTCCAAGAGAAAATATATACACTTATGAAAAATAATTTTGTTCGTATAAAAATTTAAAATTTTTATTTTCTAGTGAGTCACAAAGATCTGTATAGTGTTGGTTAAGATCTCTTCGTATCGTATAAGATTGTATTTATTATTGGGGCTGTGTGCGCGTACTGTAGTAATTTCTTATGTGTGTGTCGGTATGTTGTGTGATGTGTTCTTGCAATTTTTAATGTGGTATTTCCGGTAGCAGTTGTCGGATTTTATGAGACACGGGCGCTTACTTAAAGATTACAGCATATTTACCACGCCCTTATTGCTTCTGTTAGTTTAATGATGACAAAATTCTTATTTGTTTATATTGTATGTGCTCTTTGATTCACACGAATCCAATTTGCAGCCGTCTAATTTGATTTCAGAAAAAAAAAGTGTGTAATTAAACGAAACAGGTGCCAAAAAAATCTGTTGATTAGTTCCTAGTTTATGCCAACCTAATCCAAAGAGGGCAAGAAACAATTTCATTTTTATTTTATTTACTACTTGTGTCTCAAATATGTTCACATCTACAGACTCTTCTCTACCTTGAACAAACAACTGACAAATTATTATCCTACTTGTAAACCACTGTTCACTGTAAACCACTGTGTAATGCTGCTCAAAATCTTTTCAAACGACAGCGTCTTGGAATTGGACATTTATAGGCTTTCAATAATGACGAGAATTTGATTAAACCACGATATTAAGGGGTCCTAACCTCGGAAGCAAAATTCTTGAAAAAAACAAATTATTTATAACGGTTTGGATGGAGACCTTGCTAGAATGATCAGATTACTTTAAATCAACAGGTAATATTTTAGTTTAGTAGTTTAAGCACAACACCATCACAAAAACTAGCAATAGTTCAGAGTAAAAACTTTGGTCCTAAACTGAGAATGTTAATTGAAAAACACATAAATAAAGTTTTTACACGACTACTAAAATCTAATGCACGAATATAATATTATATTTTACATTTGTATCATTAGTGCGAGTACTAACTTCTGAATGTATATAATTTGAATTGATTGACCTACTATTTTGTAATCCCTTCACCCGTTTAAAACAAAATGTTTAGAAAAAAGATAAATTTCAACAAGGAAGGTTTTTTTTTATTTATCTATCTGGTCTAGGGCCTACTTTTTCGCCGTTTCTCAGCCAATTCAAGGATACGGCTATAGCTCCGATTCTTGTAGAACCATCTGCGCATTACATAGTTCTATGCCAGCCTATAGTACTGGCATGGGAGATGAGTCGGCCCATGAGTGCTACACTCCGACAGGGAGTCGTAGTTGTGTTCGAACGATCGTTTCAAAAACAGATTTTTCAAAACGACATAAGAGTCAGCACTGTGTGAGGTTCCTAAATTAATTAAGATTTTTCAAAGCGATTTAATAAATCTGATTTGAAAGTGTTCCATATTGTTTTCGTTTGCTTTTATGTATGAAAAATAAGCCGATATACTCGTAAGGTCTATTTGTTTTTAATAATTAACTCGCCGAGCAGGCAATGCGCTATCAAAGTTTTTGTTTTTTTCAATCTGTTATTTTACTTTGCATATTGCGTTTTTATTTGTGAATTGTGATTACACGCAAGTAAACTTAGTTCATCAAGTTTTAACTCCTAACATAAATGTCAGTGTACGAAATAAAAAAAACCCATAGATTCATTTGACACTGAACAACCTTTGCTCGGACACTAGGAGTAAGCTTGCTTATTCAGGTTTCAAGTACCCAGTACAAATTTTTGGGAACAAAATATTTAGTTTTTGGATGAACTGGAGCCCTGGGGATATGGCTAACTGGAGTAGGTTATTTATTATTTCTTAATCACTTTGGATTACATTTCTCTTTGCTGACATAATATTCACTTTCATGATCACATCACGCAAAAATTTGGTCATCTCAAATTTAGTTCATGCCTTAAAACTTGTTCGGCAATTCTAATATATTCTGTATTATCAAACTAAATAGCCGATATGTTCGGCATCGCTTTGAATTAATTTTAATTCAGTAGTAAATTTGAGGAGAAATATTAAAAAATAAATTAGAAATTACTTTCACGGGGACGAAGCAGTGTGAAGGAAATTCACTGACTGAATGATTGTATTTGTTCATGATCTTAAGATCGAATCGAATGTCGATAGTACTTCTGGTACAAAACTTCATCGGAAATCGATTATTACTAAATTATCACATTATTAAAATAAACTATCTCATTACCAAACATAATATTAAATATAAAAGACGTACTGCAACAACGCAATGGGATACTCAGTGATTCTCTAGTACATAATTATGAATTCCGAACTTCAACGTACCAGAAAACCTTTAAAAACGGCAACTCCGTAAGTAAGCAAATCTTTCTGAAATTTGTCGGTTTGGAGTACACAATTGAAAAACTTGAAAATTTTTTTGGGACACTACGTATGAAAAACATGATTGAGTTAAAGTAGTGTAATTCCCGGTGTAGGTTGGAGTCCAATTTATAAGGGTGTTTGATGCTTCGATTTCATTAGTTTATCATAAATCCGACATTGGTGGTTATCACATTAATATGCTGACGGCACATTGTTTTTGGTTGGCTTAATTTAATTTAAAACCAAAGAGGGTCTCAATGGACACATAAATCAAATATAACTTAAATATATTATAAATTATATTATTATTTTTTATTAAGTTAAACAAACTCCAAAACTAAGTTACATCAAAAACCAGCGAATAGTGGTGTCCCGATTTTAAAAAAGATCATTTTGCAAGTTTTTAACAAAGAGTATATCCTTTTTAAAACAGATTAAGACGTTAATTGCGTGGCCCACGAGTTTTTTAATGAAATTGTTTCCTCGTTTGTTTAATTACGAAAAGTTCTGTGTACGTAATGTAATGAATTTTGAACGACAAATTAAAAATGAAAAACAAATATAGAAGTCACTTCAAAAGTACATTGCTATATGAAAATTATCATCTATATACACGGGGTGTATATAGATCAGTGGTTATACGTTATGTGTTACACGTTCGCGATTAGAATCCCGTCAAACACACACAAAATGTTTTAAATAAAAAATCATTCTATTCCAGTGTTATCAACGCAGAATTTCTTTTCAATAATTGAACGAACGATGGGAACACTATTTCTGTTCAAATTTATGCCAGAGTTGTAATCGCACTAAAAAATATATTTGTTAAACTAAAATTACGGAAAATATATTAAATCTCCTTTCGAAACGAGTTATCGTAGAGCTTGACATTTTTGAGAGACAAAATTTTTTTAATAATTAATAATTTTTTCCATAATTGACAATTAATATGATTTAAATATGAAGAACACATAATATGTAGTATAGCAGTAATTTCACTAACACAAATAATGATGGTCTGGCTATATCCATTCGCTTAGAAGAGGCATACAAATTGAAATATCAAATATTCTCGTGCAAATATCTACATTTTTTTTTATTATGAGTAAATCTTATGAGTAAATTTGTTGATTTCCATCCAACTTCATCAAATTTCATAAAGATACATAAAATATTTCTGTGCAATACATACGCACTTTCAAATTCGTAAAATTTTAGACCTATTTATATACAGAAGGAAAGTAACAAGCAATTCGTATTAAATTTCATTATTTATGAATTTAATTAACTTTTATCGTATATTTTGATTCAGAATAAAGAAAACTTCTGAAAATTACATTAAAGGATTATTTTTTCATGCAAAAACAATTAATTCTAAACAATTATAATTATCATGGATTTTATTTTCTCTGAATTGTATTTTCGATTAATTGTGTTTGAATAATTGTTTTTCTCGGAATTATAGTTTTCTCCTAATTATGGTTTTACCATTGGTTAAAATAAAATGCCACATAAAAAGTTAAATTTTTATTTTTGGCAATTTTGTTTCGTTTACAATAACGTAAAATATGTATATTTTACGTTATTGTAAACGAATAGTCAAATTAAAAATGGAATTTTTTTAAAATTAATAATATCTCAAAATATATCTTTCAATTACGGTTATAAATATTTCATTGCTATTTATTGGGAGTACAAATTAATTCGGTCCGTTTTTTTAATTTTAAAAATACATTTATTTTAAAATAAAAGAATGAACAAATTAATTAAAATATTGTCCATCCATTGCTGCTTACGACTTTCTCCCACCTCTCAGGCAATTTTCGAATCCCATCTCGGAAAAACATTTCGCCTTTTGAGGCAATCCAAGTTTGAAGCAAATTTTCAATTTCTTCGCAAGAAGTGAACCGGTGACCTGCCAAATCGTGTTGCATCCGTCGGAACAACCAGTAATAAGAAGGAGCAATGTCCGGAGAATACGGCGAGTGCGGTAAAATATCCCACTTGAGCGTTTCCAAATATTTTTTTTACGATTTTTGCAACGTGAGGTCGGGCGTTGTCCTGCAGAAGAATAACTTTATCATGCCTTTACTCATATTCCGGTTGTTTTTCTCTTAATTTTTCCTAGTTTTTCTCTTAACGGCTCAAACAAATTCATGTAGTCTGTACGGCTCACCTGTAATTGAATCGCCAGGTTGTAGCACCTCTTTGGTCTTACCAGGTAACAACATAACCTTCGAACCATGGATGTTCGTCTTTGGTATTGATGTTCATCGATTGGCCGGGCAAAGCGTAGTACTTTTTCCTCTTGGGGTTATCGTAGAAGATCCACTTCTCGTCACCAGTCACAATCCGATGTAAAAAACCCGTTCTTGTTTGCCTTCGAAGCAGCTGCTCGCAAGAAAGAAATCGCGTTTCCACGTCTCTTGGTTTCAATTCATGAGAGACCCATAGCCATGCCCATAGATTTCAATCGTACGGAAACTGTTTGTTGAGTCACCCCCAATGTGCCGGCAAGCTCCTCTTGCGTATGAATCGGATCTTCATCGAGCAATGCCTCTTAATTCATCATCTACGAATTTTTTTGGCTTGGAAACATTGTCACCGTAAACTCCCACAAGCATTCAATGTGCTTCACCTGCATTTTTTCCAATTAAAACAAAAAATTAACACTTCTCGCAAATTCTGTTTAGCTATCACAAAATCCGACATATCATATTCAACACCGTAAAAAACACGTTTTGTATGAAACTCAAAGCAATACAATCTGAATGTTTGTAACAACGAAATGTTTGAATGAACAACGGAAATCAGCTGTCACTATAAAAAAAAATTATTATAGTCAGTAGAGCCAGTTTTTGAAAACGAACCGAATTAATTTGTATTCCCAATATCTTAATTTTCATCAACCAAATACTGCTCATATACAATTTTTGGCAGTTCTCAAAGCAGCTAAAAATTTGACATTTTTATTCACCTCTCTATATTCGGTCTCTTGCAGATATGTCTCGCATTATATTGGATTGATTGCCCCGCCCAAATCCCCCTACCTGAGCCCAAGAAGACAAAGCGCGTGTTCTAGATATATTTGAGACACCAATTTTAAAATCAAACGAGAAAGGCTGGCTAGTAACAATTGGAATTGTTTTTTTATTTTTTAAATAAAGTTATTAATTAAGTAAAAATACTTAATGATCGTTCATTTGGAAATCAGTCAAACTTCTATATGTCGAATTATTCCTTAAATCGGCTTTCAATTTGTGGCAGGAACATTTTTGGCTAATTTTCTGTGTATGTATATATAATATGTATACATACATATTATATACTTGAGTAAAATTGGTTTTTCACTTCATTTACTCGAGTTTTGTCTAATTCAAACCTATTATTTTAGCAACTAGTGATTCGACTTATAGAAATTTTACTGTTATTTGTGAAAACTAGAGATATGCTGTTTCAGGAATTAATTCAAAAACCAATTTTTTGATCCATTTCAGCTCCTCCCTGACGAGGACGAATTAGCTAAACATTGACGGAGCGCTAACCGTTCGTTCTTGAGAGTAATTGAATCCATGTTGCTAGTTTTGATAAAACTGTAATTTTTTACTTTATTAAATCTTAAATTTTGTTAACTGTGAGGTGCATTTACATTTCTATCGAAACTGATTTTCAGTTTTTCGATTATTACAAAGTTAATGCCTTCAAAAAATTGTGATTTGATTAATAACGCGGGTGCATCTACGAATCCAGATTTAATTGTGCAAGTATTTACTGAATTTTAAATCAGACATCCAATTACAAATAACCAATTGTATTATTTTCAATAAAACAATCTTGTAACTTCTATAAATATAATGAGCTTTCGGATAATTTATGGCATTTCTTTCTTTCGATAAAATTCAAATTTTCGTCGATAAAGCTAATCAACTATTATGACGTAAAATTAAAAGTCAAGGCCCAACTTTAATCAGCTGTATAGAGTGTTACTTTTGGTATTGAAGTGAATGTCAAGATGTTTGTGAAGATATCGATATAAAATATATTTTAACTCGTGACATAATTTATAAATTGTGGGCCATGTTTTGATAGTAAGATGACGCGATCGACACCTTACTAACTAAAACACCTTTATTAAATCGAATTTACTTGATTCATGTTCAGGGTGACCGATTAACAAATCGGCGATATTTAATAAGAAATAAAGTTCGCTGCTTTATTACACCAACGATGATTAATTACCGCTTTTACAAAATCCGATTTCTAACATGAAAAAAAGTATTGTTATCAGCTGCCCCCGGCCACTCATCGTAATTGATTCGTAATATCAAAATGTGTTATTTTGTTGCTTCGCAGAATAAATAAAAACTTTCTTGGTAATATATTAGCATCAATTAATAAGATTAAATTTTTTTTATAAACACATTTCAATGCAGCCGAATTGTCTTACATAAATAAATAAATAAAATGAAATTCCAAAGTTGTTTTCATTTTCTGTTCAAAATATGTATACAAAACTTGCTTTTTCAAATTCGTCATTTCCTTTAAGAAAATTTAATATATTTTTTTCAATTTTCTAATTATAAATTTAATTTTATGTGTTTACCATTCGTCACTGGCGATCGGCAAAATATATAAATTGAGATTTTTTGAGTGCAAATTATTTGTATGTATATATCATTTATAATCGGGCCTTCCAAATCCAGCCACCCCAGATTAATTAAAACGGAAATTAAGAGATTTTTATTTCATCGCGTGGGGATGGTTTTATGCGGCATCGGAAATCGAAACAATATTTTTTATTTATTTATTCCCAATTTATATTCGTTTGCGTATCGTATTCTTTGTCTTGAAACCAATGAAATAGATATTCATGTACTAATATAAAAAAGATAATAACCGTTTTTAATTTATGAGTTCTATTTTCTAAGACAAAAGTGATAATTTCTCTTTATAGAGAAATTTGTGTATGTGCGTAACTATCTTTACACACAAAACAGATTAAGAAACCAATAAAAAATCTAAATCTTAACACATTAGGTCAAGATACTTTACTGTTTTAATTTAAAAATATACATTTGAATAATACATACAACTAAAGTGATTGATTAAACACATACTTCTTCGGAGTAGAATCACTCACCTTTAAGGAAAATTTGAGACGTATTTATCTCGGAAAATTAAAAATCCATGTTTACCTTTTTTTTTAAAAAAAAAAAATTATAATTGTTATTATTAGCGCGCTTGCAATTTATATTTTTTATGACTTTTCATTGAGAATTGCCAGACATTGGGCAAGAAAATTAAAACGCGAAAAATCATCAAAATATCCAGTTGGAAATTAAACAAAAGCATATTACAAATTAATAACAAATTCCGAAGATGGTTGCTGCATGAGTCAAGTGTATGTTCTGCAGATAATACAAAATGGAAAAAACTATAACATAATAGTATTATTATTATTATTATTACTGTTATCATCATAACCATAATATAGACATGTGATAAGATATGATACAATATAAATTATACTCTGGTATGATTAACAGTTCGTCCAATTGATTTCCTGGCGGAGAAAATTATGAGCAATTCTGAATAAATCTTTATATTTGGTTCCTTACTTTGAGAAAAAATAATTAAAATGGATCAATTTTTGTTATCTGGGTTGTTGGATGTCATGATTAGATAATATGTTGTTGGTCATAATATTTATTTATTTGTATTGTATGCGGGTGTGCACGTGCTACGCGTTATCCGATGCTTGCTTTCCGAAACTTGCGAAAATTCCTTAACCCGAGTGTTGTACACATTTTTTATTGATCTATATTAATAAATTGTTATCAAACTAATGCAATTATTCCCATTGACTCCGCTGTTAATCAGTACTTGTATCATTCGTCACATAAATTAGTAATAAATATTTCGCAGTATCCTTTCAAAATGACTAAGCACTACTTGGTGTCTTTTTGAATTATTGCATTTAAATAATTTCGGGACCAATCTATCGATGTAACAAGTTAGATTTGTTCCACATGACTTCCCTGTGTAATCGGGTTTGAAAATTAAATTTACATCCATTAAATTTTTCAGAGTAAAAATGATTTCTTTAAAAATCAAGTTTTTGACTAGTTATTTTGAATGGAGCGTGTGAAAAATAATTCGGAATATTTCTGAAATAGTTTGGTATTTTGTCATGTTTAAGTTAGTGTGTTCTATGAAAAGCTTGTTGACAAGTCGTCGTTTCTAACAATATAAAATGTCTAGAATTACTATCGATTAATTATTATTTGCCCTAACCGTTCTCTGAAAAAGTTTGGCCGGTGGGCCATGCAGATTTATTTTTGCCGGTTCCGATTACCCGACCTACAATGAACGTAGATCGATTCATTTAAATTATGAAAAGTTTGAAAGGGTTTGTTAATCTTTATTAACTTTAATAAATCATTTGTATGTTCTTCACCATAAAATTTAAAATCAAAACATTCCGTTCCTCAGACATAGTCACGCATAAAGCAGCGCAAAAAACGTAACAATTCAAAGAAGTAATTGTTGGTTATGAAAATTGTTCAGAATCCGATAAAATTCTAACGTGGAAACGGGGAGCAAAAGGGTGTCAAAAGCTGTAGCATGTGATCTTGAGCCGTCCACACAAATGAGGGAAATTGTCAATGTGTTTATAAGAAAGTTTTGTAGTAGTTTGATGAGTTTGGGAAGTAGTTTTATTTTTGGCAGAATTTTTTTATGTAAAACTTATTAAAGTTTATCGTAGCCAAATGAAATAAAAATGGTACAGAATATGCATAAGTAGTTTTGAATTCGTGGGTTACTTCGAGGCCGCTAACACTAATCTTTAATTAAGTGAAAGGTTGGATGAGATTATGAGAAAGTAAGAAACATTTGCTACTAGGGTGTTAACTTTCGTTGTATATCAATATTACCCAAACTAATGATGCTATATTTTTCATTAATCTTTTGTTTTTTTTTTTTGTGAACCTAAAACCCGATTCGTATCTCATAACTAAAACGCAGCAGACCTTGCGATGGCTTTATAGGGATTTGGGAAAAATATTTTCATAGTATTTTCTGACCGTTTAGTGCAAATATGTTAAAAACAAAGTTGATTGGGAAAATTTTGTTCTATAAAATTTTTATTGGGAAAAATAATTTACCATTCAACTTTGTTTTGAAAATATTTACACCAAACTAATTCTTTCAGTAGACCAGAAAAGTACAATTGTGGTAAGAGTGTTATGAAAATATATTTCCTAATTCCCTATTTGTAGGGAAAGCCAGAATACGAGGGTCGATCAATAAGTACCCGTGTTAAGCCACGTTTTCATGTTAAGGGAACAGAAAGAAATCGCAGGGAGCCCGGTCGGACGAGTACGGTGGGTATGGCAGTAATTCGAAGCGCAGTTTATGCAATTTGGTCGCGACAATTTCGGATGAATGAGCAATCGCAGCACTCAACGGTCCGACAGCTTTCTCACACGAATCATTTAAAATACTAATTGCCATTCTGTACGGTACGCCTACGGCCTCTATTACTTCGCGCACTTTAGTCCGGCGATCAGCGGTATCATGTCGTGGCTTTTCAACGATTTCCTCGGTAACTACGTCCATGTCCGTGGTCGAAAAACAGATATACGACCACGTCTAAATTCGTTGAACCAACATCTCACGATGGTAAAGGGTCCCCATAGACAGCATACAACTTCGCTTTTATTCCTTCGCATGTTTCTCCATCCAAAAATAAAAAGCGAATTACGGATCGATATTGCTCTTTTTCCATTTTATTGAGAAACACGAGTGATACAATGGGCTGCCAAATAAAAACTAAACTGAAATTCAGTATGGTAGGTGACGGTACTCGGCACGAGGACAATGTCAACTTCCCTCCGCAACGCCACCTGTTTTCAAACACGGGTACTTATTGATAGGTCCACATAGTGCCACTGGTCGCAATAATTTAAAAAAAACGTCTCGTGAGCATGATATTTTCTTGTTAACAGTTTAAGCAGCATAATTCTATATTGAAATGCCAACGACTCGCTTAGTAATGCCGTGATTCCAAAGAATAAAGTAAATGCCTTGATGAACCGATTTTAATGTCTTACTATTTTATTTAGCTTAAAGTAAGATTATTTGCAAAAATTTAGGTTCGCTTTATTTGTCTTAACCCATAAATTTTATTTTGTTGGCATTTTGATTATAAGCTACTAGATTCACAACAAAAACTTGTTTTAGCTTGAACATTATAAATTTTTTATGGAGACTGCTAATTCAAATAAGCGACATCGCGAGCATACTTATTTGAATAAGCAAGTCTCTGCAAATAAGTATTCGTTTCGGAAAGGACCAACCGTCACAAGAATTTAAAGCACATATTCAAAGAAATGTTTTATTGATAGTAAGTAGTACTCAAGGGGAATACATTGTTATAAAAAAATGGTCACTTTAGAATTATGAACGGCAATACATGAGGAGACGGCCGTATTCGTAATATGACGAGACAACAGGTATGGTACAGCTGCAGACCTCGAAATGTTTTGGAAAAAATAAAATACTACATATTCTCAAATTTTATAGCGAATATTAAACTTATTAAAATTACGAAACTCACGATCGACCGTTAAAAAATCTCGATCGTAAGCTAATAAAAGTAGTAGATAGTGCCAGAATCGTATTGTGCTCAACGATTTACTCCACGTACTACTAGTCTGCCAATCTAAATCAATGCTTAGTTACTGGCCAATTAAAGTTTAAAGTTAGATTTCTATTTAAGCAAAGTATAAATGGTAAAATACACAAAAATACCAAAGATTATAATAAATCAAGGTGTTCTTTTTTGGGCCTTAGTTTTGGTGATGACAATATTTACTCCTTAAACCCATTAAGAGTTCGTTTAGCATTACAATTGATTCATAGATGAGCTGATGAAAAAACTTTTCCATTTAATCATTTCACGTCCCGTGAATTTTGTAAACAGTTTCTCCTCAGAAATATTTTTTTTAATAAGTAAATTTGTACCGAAAATAACGGAAAAATAGATTGAGGGAAATTTCTCCTTCCATTAAGTCAGGAAGTCACGTTAACAGGGTGTGACGGTGGGGCCAACACAAGGCTGATGATGTTGAGTTGCCAAACTGCTTCTCACTAGCAACAGTTTTTCGAACAACTGGAATGTTGCCATATCTGTGTCATACTTAAAATGGTACTAATATTAAAATTCAAAATTTTCGATTTATTCAAATTTCCTGCTCTTATATTAGGCACTGGGGAATGCTAATTATTGTGTAGATAAATAAACAAAACATCCATTATCATTGATTGTTTGTGATACATAATAAAAATGGTTATATTAATGATTAGGTACAGGATTTTACAACAATTTGGAATTACCGCCAGAATAGGCTAAATTGTTGAGATTCGCCTTCCTTGTCAAACAGGGTATTTCCTGCGATCTAGAAAGTTTGCCCCAAAACTTAATGAATGAAGGTCTAAAAGGAATGTACTTCAATTTTGAAGGTTAAAATTATCCGTAAGGAAACTTATTTAAAAAGTAAAGAATAATGAACAATTGAAATGAAGAATTAAGATATATTGCGGTAACCTAAAATTTGAATTTTTTATTATTTATAGGACCTTCGTTTCACACACACTCACATTTAATTGTAAAGAAAACTCCGCTCAGCACTTTCAACCTAACGCTTTAGTCACTATAGATCTGTATATGCCTAACAAATACAAAAAACTAACACGAAAAATTTAAATTTTGAGAAGTTATTTCAAGCATATTGTTTTTTTCAGAATTTCTTTACTTCAAATGGAATTGTAATTAATTTGGATTTTGTCTTCTCAATTAAGTTAGTTTTGAAATTGAACTTGTTAATAGGTATGGCTCTAAAATTGGGCGTCTAGTGTGCCACAAGTTACTAATAAACCATTCATAAAATAGGTTAGTTTAAAACGAGTGTATGGCGACTACAGGATCCGGCCTCGTGCTCGCCGTTTCGGTGTTATACCTCAATTAATCAATTATTATTGGCTTTATAATTCTCATCTCATAATCTGAGTAAATATTCGATTGGCCCATCTTTCAGAACTATAAATATAAAAATACATTTTAAAATAAGGCGGCTGGAAATAATATAACATACGAATCGTTAAAGCTTTATAAAGACGTGTTTTTTTGTTGTTTGTTAGATATTTGATAAAAATGACCTTGTACATACATTAATTAAATTTCGATGAATTCAACTAAAAATGTTATCATTTCGGTTTTGTTAGAGAACAATTTTTCTTCTATTTCCCGTTTAATACCGTATACGAAATGATAATGCCTTATCTCGCGCACACTGTAAACTAGGTCATGTAGCACACCAAATCGCAATTTTCAGTTTTCACTGGATATTTGTAGTATATACGGCAGGTGAATGGGTAAGGTGATATTATTTCGCGATTTCATCTTTTTTATTGTATTTTTGGTGTGTATAAAAATTTTGCGTATCACGTTTGTATTTTGGTTTGCTCCATAATAACAAAAATATACAAAATGCGTGTGTTTAAACCATTTTACACACTCTAAAAACACAGAGAGACAAAATGATTTTCCTTTTTAATTTTTTTTTGTTTACATTTTCAGATATAAAAGCGCAAATAAATTTAATACCTCAAACCGCGATGAACCTAATATAAAATGTGGGGTGAACACTTTATATATTCTACTTTGGCATTACTCTAATTAAAATGTGTCCATCCAAACCATTGATTGCTCTTCACACCTTTGTCCTTCCGCCATTCCCATAATAGATAGATAGATAGATAGACGAGTCTTTCATATCGCGCAAATTAATTTACGTGAACGATTTATTTTTTTATGAATCACATTCATATCACATGTACAACTTACGGAGTCAAACAAACAAAAAAAAATCTTGGTTGATTACGCGATGATACACAACAAACCTTAAGAGCTTTAATTTGAACACAATTGTGTTCATGATTTTGGTGCTGCGCGGATTGGGGTACACAAAAAACATGTGAAATAATAATATTACTTTGTTTGTTCCTTGGTGGTGTCGTCGGCTGTGGTGTCTGATGGCGGCGATACCAAAAAAATTGTTTTATTTCTATTTTGAGATATTATCTCATATTTAGTCATAGAATGATGGATTTTATTTAGTAAATTAGTAATGTTTAACCAATTTCTTTGGATTGGGTTTTTTATGTAGATGTGGTTGTGTCGTATATAAAGATTAAGCTAATATACTGTTTATTTGATGAGCTCAGTTGGTATAGTGATGAGCACCACAATATTTGAATATGTCTCGATCCATGGTTGCCAGTCAAAAATGCTATACATATCCGGCACTGTTATCAATCTTCGGTTACTTCGGTTACGTTGCAGGCAAAGTTGAATTTTAACCTGTTTCTTGTTTTATTCTATACACATATTACAAGAATGCTAATTTTGCGTGTAGGCGTACATTGGTATATACGTCTCGATCAACGAAAGTTATTTCATTCAGTTTTATTTTATATTCTTACATGGAAATATATATATATATAATTATTTTTTTAAAAACAGGTCTTTGTGTCATCAGTTTCTATCCACACTCGTGTAGTAAGTGGTAATTTCAAGTTTTTTGACCGCACACATTAGATAGTCGTTGTAATCATCGTCACACTGTGAGTTTCATAAATTAAACTTAATTATTTGGGTTCTCCTCTTTAAAATTTTCTCGAGAACAATTAAAAAATCATTTCGAATTTATTTACTTAACATAACATACAACAAAACAAAACGGTTTATGATTGTTATGGGAAATTCAATTTAGTAGGAACCCTCATTTAAAATTATGGTGTATCCGATGATAAAATAGAGGAAAAATATTAAAGATTGATTAGTATCAATTTAATTTAACACAAATTTTAATTTTGAAATTACATTAAAGAATATATCGAGGCCATCGATATTATGACGGAAAGATCATGTAATAAAATTTATTCTACGTTAAAAACTTAAGAATCTTCGTAACAGATTTGGCAACTGATAAAGGCAATAAAAATACGAATTGACGAAAGACGTAATAAAGAAATATCAATGAAGTATGTCTTTGTTACTCTCCATTCGTATACTGGCAACAACCCAAATTCCAAGTTTAAATACACATTTTGCATATCTATCAAGAAACGTAATAAAATCAATGGCTAAAGAAGCAACTGGGAAATTTTATTTGATGACGTACATCTTGTTGCTGAGATAAATCGAAGTCGGACTATGATATGAAAAAAGTCACAACCAAGACTTTTTTTTGAATAAAATAAGTTAAACTGATTTAACGTGTATTAACAATTTCGAGCAAGGTTTATACTATCATTTAAAAAGTGAGTAGATTCAAAATTTTAAATGGAACACGCGGTAATTCGGCGATCGACAGTGAAAAATACATTTTTTTCTAACTTGCCAATGGCTTTATTCTTGAATCTTTCTTTATACGAAACTGACAAGAAGTGTGAAATTCTCAAAACTATAATTTTTTTATCTTAAGCCTTAACCTATTTTAAAACTTAATATCAGTGTGTATTTTATTATTAAATTATTATTAATTATTTAATTTTAGTGTGTTAGCTCAACATGCGTGCAATTATTAGATTATATTTCTTAGTTTATTAAATCTAAAATATACCATGGTGCATTAGTAATGCTACGAAGCGTCTTTGCTTGCGTTCTTTGTACAATAACTATATTTGATGCACTAGTTGGATACCATATGTCCATATGGAGATTAGGATCACTTAGAACCTTGCAGTCTAGAGAGATTTTCGATTTTTCTTCCGATCGACCAGTACATTTTAGAAAATTTTATTTTTAATTGATTGCGTTTTGTTTCAATGTGCTTTTTCCATGTCAATCTTCTATCGAGATGAAGACCGAGATATTTGACGTTTGTTTGCTGTGGAATTGTGATATTCTTTAAATTTACTGCCATGTACATTTATTCAGTGTGAATGTTACGTGTGTTGATTTACATTCATTCGTCCTTATCCGCCAAGTTTTTAACCAATTTTATATTTTGTGCAGATGGTCTTGTAATCGATAGACGATGTTGCTTGAGGATTTTTGTGTGACAACAATATAGCTGTCATCAGCAAAAATTGAAGTGATTATTTTTTCAGTTATTGGTAAATCAGCTGTGAATACAAGTATAGCACAGGTCCCAATACACTACCTTGCGGTACTCCTGCCTTTATCTCGGTTAGATCGGTAGTGGCCATATTTTGTTTCACCTGGAACATCCTTTGGGCTAAGTATTTTTCAAGAATTGTATGAAATTATGTAGGCAGAAGAGTTTTAATTTGTCGAAAGCTTTCGCAATATCCAAGAAAATTGTGGAGCAATATTTATTTTCTTCTAATGCAAGCTTGACTGTATTTACAATTATGTGTACCTGTTCTATTGTGCCGTGCTATTCTCTAAATCCAAATTGGTGATCTGGTATAATGCGATCAAACACTAAAATATGATTGCAAAATCAAAGAAACCAGAATAACAATGAAAAATACATAGGATACATTTTTTTTTATATCGGCTGCTCTTTTTTCCCCACAAATCACCGATATATCCTGCAAAATAATAATTCCGTAGGTCAGAATAATAATTCTAGAGCTGGCAATGACATGTTATAAATGTGGAAAATAGGAAATGTTCGAAAAATAGTCATAGAACGAACTGCTTTGAGTTTTCAATAAATTCCTTATAATAATTCCTCCAATGAATCATGCGGCCAATACCACACTAAATCAGCATCTGTAGGGGCGGTTTAACGAGCATCTGAAATTAAATCGATTAAACGAAGCGCTTAATTTTGATTTCAAATTGATGGAATTACTTCCACTTTATTCGTATTTTTGTAGTGAGATTCGGTAGATCTGGTATCATGATTGAAGAATGTTTCTTTTCAATTTTGCTAAGGTGGATAGAAATACAACAGGGTCGTTTAAGGCTACTTGGTTTGATAGATTAATTTTGTGGATAGAGATCAGCATGGATTACAAATAGTTAATAGAATATGATCTTGACGTGGGGTCATTTGGTGAAAAGTTAAGAAAGCAAATAAAATCAGTTTTTATTACTTTAGATTATGTGTCTTCTAAAATTTACCGTTTAAGTTTGAATTAGCTTGAATTAAACCCTAGAGATCTTAGTAAATTTGAACTAATTATTTAGATTTCGATGTAATAAATTACTAGTTTAAAACATCAAAGTTTCAAAGTCATTTACTAACGGTTTTGACAGAAGGCACATTCTAATCTAATTTAGTACGTTCACTACGTTAGTACGTAGTAAACGTTAGTAAGAACCAAGTTTTTGGAGACCGAGGGTAACTGCTCTTGCCGAATTTTATGAACAAACCTCAGACAATTTAATCATAGTCTGCTAGACTAATCTAAAATGAATATAGCGTTGTTACCTCAATATCAATTTTGGTCATTTTTAACATGGCGAAAATAAAGCGGAGTGTTTTATTTGGTGTTTTTCGGTTTATTCAAAAATGTTCGCGTTCTGGGTTTATTCGGCCTGGGTTTGATGCGGGTGCTCTTTTTCACGTGGTGAGGGCAGTTGAAGGACTAAAGCGTCGTATTTTAATAGTGATGCTATTTTGAGTGATGCGTAGGTTCTAGAGATAGATCAACATCATCAACCAAATGCGTTTGGATGATCATTCATTGTAAAATAAAATATTCAATATTTGCCTTGTCGTAAGTTTCAACGCAGGCGTTACAACCCAAAAAACCTAAACCATAAACTGTGATATAACTTCACAGTTATAACTTGCCCGGAAATATTTTTTTGAGGACCGTATATTGCTCTAGAGGCATTTTCTTGTCAAATTCATTCTTTAAACAGCTTTAGTAAATTAAAAATAGTTACAAGTTGATCATTCAAACCTGATCATTCAAAGTATTATCCATCGTTAACCATTACATTTTACCTTATGTTTGTTTGACAGCGACACGATTTTTGAGACTATACTCGGATCGACGCATTTTTTGGTATCTTATAAAAAGTGAAGCATTGTTCAGATAGACCATAGCATCGATCGAAGCAAGTGATAATCAGAAGGAGCAACGCCTGAAAATTCCGGGTGGGTATGTTTTGACTGGCCTTGCAAAGTGGGACCTGGTATTGTCATGCTGTAGAATAGTTTTATCATGTCCTCCTTGAACTCAATACGGATCGCCCGTGATGGTTTCGTCAGGTTCAAGTAGCCCATAGTATACTACATCAAGTTGATCGCAACAAGTGTAGATCACCAGCTTCGATCCATGGATATTCGGGTTTGACGTCGATATTGATTTATTGCCGTGCTTATTCCATTTTTTACGCTTTTGATTATCGTAGTATTGTATTAATTTTGTCATCGATGGGAATACGATGCTGAAAAACGTTCTGATTTTATCGTTGGAGTAGCTGTCCATAAATGAAAATCGCTTTTCCAAGTCGCTTGACTTCATTCATTTCGTACGTCGCCCTTGTCGAAATGGTTGAACGATCAACTCCCAGAACCATTGGCAAGTTCATCTTGTCGTTTGATCCTCATCGAGTAATGTCTCGAATTTTTCATCTTCGATCCCCATTTTTGAAGCGACCAAACCAGTACTCACGTTTTAATCGATGACGTATAGTCACCGTAAGTTTTTAAAACCAATGATGATTCTGCAGCGGTTTCCTTTCAATTGAAAATAAAATTAAAACTCCGTAAATGTTGTTTTGTTTTAATACGAAATTCGAAATATTTAATCCTAAAAACCCCCCGTTGTTTACGCTTCGGCAAACTTATTAAACATACTGAAAATCAAAGGCCATAATGGTGTTTTGACTTGAATATTCATAATAACAATATGCTCCATTGCGATATTGGCGATTTTCATCGAATGTAGACAGCGTTCTACGTCTACAAGGAGCACGAGAATTGTTAAATCCAATGTTATAACAATTATGATCCCAATTCGATTCATGTTTTCTTCGCCAGATGCCGCTACTTTGTTGCAAATCGCGAATAGTACAACTTAAGCCCCTTGAAATCCTCAAATTTAATACACGGTCCCACCAATTTTACGTAGAAACTGAAAATCAATTAAACACCACTTCAAATTATAATTATTTCGGACATTATTGGTGATTTAAGGGGGTTCAAAACAGTCAAAACATTTGATGGAAATCGCAAATAATCATTCACGAAACCCGTCCAAAACAAATTCAATCATTATCATTTTTATTTATGCAAAAATAATTAAAATGTTATTATTACCTATTTTTATAAATAGTTTTTGATTTGAAATTGATAATAAACTTCGCTACATAATACAGTAAGTTAAAAGGTTTTATGATTGTGAATCAACGTAATAAATATTGTAGAATTTAAACCTAAACTCCAGATGTTTGCCTATTCTGTTAAAGGGCTTTGATTTTTTGTTGACAACTAGAATAATCAGATATTATCAGAATCTCTCTCAGTTGGTGAATAATTGTCTTGATATCATCGATCTCAAATTGGAAGATATTTTAATTGGAATACATTTTACGGGTTTGTTAAATTATTACACAGTAAGTTGCTTATGTACTGTGTCAATCATTAGCCTAATATTGTGAAATTTCTCGAAGTGCAGCAGATAGCCATATTTCAAATGCTTTATGTCGGCAAATTACATTAAGATATTTCAAAACTGAAATACGCCACGTGTACTTCAATTAATAATAAATATAAATGTCATTCGTTACAATTTAATTTCTACATTATGTCTCTGCTTTATATTCGGTATGTATTTGTATAAGAAATTATAAAGAAATCGTTCGTTTCTTGAACATAATTTTAAATGCAAATAAGAAATAAGATGATAAGATAAGATCTTAACTTTTGTCATGTATTTCTAGTTCCATGTACATACTCTTATATAAATTTCCTTTTATTATATGCGTATCTACTTAAATAAATATTTTAAGATATATGAGAAGTCAGATGATTACACAACGCACGAATTTGATAGCAAAGCACACAATCACGGCCTCTGAGGTCGGCGATTGATCGTCGTAGAGGAAGGACGTGTTTTTGTCTCTCCTTTAAATAAATAAATAATTTATTTTAAATGTATTTTAATTAACTAATAAAAAGTATAATATTGATATAGTTGATAATTTTAATAAATAATAATTTCAATAATAATTTGCGTGAATTTAATAAGTGAAGTGAATAGTTATACGTATTGTATATTTATTTTAATCTGTGTACGGTGCGCTTGTGATGGTATAAAATATGTACATAACGTTTTCGTTTATATGTATTTTGATACCGTTGCTTGAACGCAACGTACGCAGTGTATGTAAATCTTCAATATGTATGACTTTTGATTCCAATGGATGCCTAAGATAAGTGTTTTTCATTATTTTAATTCATATTTTTCCGAAATAAATTTTAATTATATAAAATATGTATTTAACTGTTTCTATTTGCGTAAACGTGTTAAGAGAGGAGCGTAAAATAAAATACCATTTCATTTATATGTTTTGGTTTAGTATATTAAATATATTTATACATACATTTACATTCATACGTTACATACATTTCTATTTTTTGTTTTTGCGATTGTTGCGTGAGTGAGAACTGAGAATAGATTATTATGATCATGCTTAGTGTTTTATAATTTATCCCTTCCAAGTTTCAACTAAAAAAGAATAAACAGGAAATAGACAAATAAAATACATAAAACAAAATTTTGAGGGGATAAATATATGACGAAATTGGATAGAAACTAAACAAGCATGATCGTGGTTATTCTGTACTTTTCGTTTTCTCCTCCTGACATATCTAAGATTCATTCATTCATATACAGATGAATTCATTCATTCATATACACCCATCCTCCGATTTACACGGTAGATTGGTTCCGCGGAAAACGTATTATCGCATTCATATATACAGATCCTTGTAGAAGTATAAATTAATAATTTATTAATTTGAATTTTAGGTTTTAGTGTAAAATTAAATTAAATTTCTTAAATTTCTTATTATTCTTGTTTTGAACGTGAAAATAATAATTTAACGAATTTTGGAACTCTAGTTTAGGACATGTAGAGGTAGGCGGCTGTGATCGAATTGGAATTGTTGGCTTAACTTTATAACTTGTTCTAGGTTGGATAAATAATTATCGACGTATGTCGATTATATAATTTATAATTTATTTAATGCTGTTGTAGATATATATATATATGTGTGTGTGTATGTATATGTGTGTGTGTGTATGTGTGTGTGTGTATGTATATATATATGTATGTATGTAATTTTTTTCTGATTTATTTATTTTATAATTAAAGCATTGAACCATATAATTGGGTTATTTGGTTATCATGGATCCTACAGATGTGCTAGCTACTTATTATTAATTCTGTTATCTTGCAGATTCCTGATTACTTTAATAGTTTTATTTAATTTTGGTTGAATTTGTTTAGGTATTGGGGATTCTAAAGCTGTGAAAAACATTCATTATTAATACATTACCTTACAGTTTCCAGATTAGCTATTTTTGGAACCAGTTTTCGTTTGGTCATTTTCTATTTTTATAAATAAACATATTTGTATTAGATTAGGGATGACAAGGACAAGTGACTTTCATAAATATTTTTTTATAAATAAATCCATCAAATCAACAGACTTAGAAGTTAGGAAGGCCGTGCGTGCCTTTCCTGGATTCGATTTATTTTATTTGTTTTATGAGAACCAAATTAATTTAGTTAATACTAATCGTTACTTTACATTTATTTTATTCAAGTATAATTTTATTATATTGCATATATATTGTCCTAAATATACTAATGAATTTTAGAGTTATTTTGAATATAGTTCAAATAACTTTGGTTTCAGGAAATTCGACTGTAAGTAGCGGAGTTGCAGAATGATTAAATTAATAAATGTTTCAATTATTTAGGAAGCCGGAAAATATGAATTTAGAATTAAATTTCAGGAAATTTACAGATGCTTGCGAATTAATGCTTCATTGTAATTGCTGATTGTGTAGTTTAGAATTGTGTTGTCATTTTATTACTAACGACTTTACATAGGTGTCTGTAACGGGTCGAGTCAACCAATTTTGGTTAGGAAGCCGAAAAGTATTAATAGAATTAAATTTCAGGAAAATTCCAGATGCATGTGAAATAATAATATTTTTTCTTAGGTTGCCGTTTTAAAGAAGCAATTGTTGAAGACCAATACCATCGTTATCCATTAACCTATTAAGCCTTTATCCTTCATCTAGTAGATTAGAATTGTGTTGTCTTTGTGTTACTAACTATCGGCTATACCTAGGTGTCTGTAACCGGGCCGATTCTGTCCCACTTAACTAACCTATCCAATCCTTCGGTTTTGTTATGTGTAAAAAAGGGTGTACGGTGGACCCGGCGTCATCCGGGAACTCAAGCCTAAGAACTTGGTCGTACATTCAAAATCAATCAATCAATCAATCAAAGCACACAATCACGGCCTCTGTGCTATGCAGGCAAAACTAATTTTTTGAAGAGTGTTTCTATGAATGAAAATATAATATATTTTATGTTTCGATTTTACGTTTTTTAATTTTCTATTTTTAGAAACATTTCTCGAAGAGTTTAATACTTAGAAAAGACGAATACACAAACGCGAATTCATTTCGAGAATAATGCAAATTTAACAACAACGAAAAATACAATAAATTTTAAAAATTAAATTACATCTTTTGTTATATGTAGTTTATAAGAAACAACAAAATTTAATTTATTTATAAAAATAATGTATGTATAGTTTTAAAACGTTATTTCTTTTCTTTAATTTTAGGTCGAGTTGGCACTATGGGATACAGCTGGACAGGAAGATTACGATAGGCTTAGACCTCTAAGTTATCCAGATACTGATGTTATTTTAATGTGTTTCTCAGTCGATTCACCAGATTCACTTGAAAATATACCAGAAAAATGGACACCAGAAGTAAGTATCTTGCGGTTTTGTTTATATGGACGAACTATTGTCCTAATTAACTTCAGTCATACCGATTTAGGTTTTAGTTTGTACATTGTAATCTTGATACTTTTAAATTTTGATATCTTTTAGCTTTAGCATTGTTTTTTGAAATTGAAATTAGGATAATATGTTCCCGACGTTGGTAGTCGAACTAATGTCCCACAAATCAATCATGTAAACTAGTTTAAATAGACGCCAATAATTTCCCATTTATTCCCACGAAAAGTTTCCTGTCATTTAACACGCCGAAGGTAGCGTCTGTTCTCGATATTTCATCAGTTAGCAGGTGTGGTATTTTGCTCAAATTCAGCAAATCCATGCCATTGATCTGGCATATGACTTATATTATATTTTTGTGTAGAAGAGTTTTGGGAGAGTGTTGTTTCGTACATCGTCCCAATTTTTCAACGCTTTTATAAAGGTCTAAAAATTTTCATTCACCATAGATATTCTTCTGGCAAGTATAAACGGGAAACACCGTCAAATACGTGTGGTAGAATACAACTAGGAACTTTGAGTTATTGAATATGAGAAATCTTGGGATTTTCGGTTCGAAAGATTTTCGTATCTCTGCATTAAACAATCGTTACCATCTATCCATAAGCTCCTAACAACAAATGAAAAACGAAAACTTCTTTTGTTGAAGGTTTCATAGGGAATACTTAAGAAGTAATTTAAAGGGCTAATGAGGAATGAAAACTTTACAGTTCTCCACCACGCTGAGTGGTCTGATTCAAGAAAAGTTAAAGTCGCTTATTACATTGCGATTTTTCAAATTGAATCTAAAATTATTAACTTTTACTCAACAAGAACTTTTTAATGGCATCCCATAATTACAGTAACCTCTTACAAATCCCTTTTTAAATAAACTTTGTTCTTTGTGAAATAATGTTTTGATTTTTCTCGCCTCATCTTTTGTTTCATTCCGATCCTTATATTTTCGTCCATATTTAACTTTTAATCTAAGGCCACAACTTCTTTGAAAGCGGGTTTCAAATTCATCGAACTCGAAACTAATCGCAAGACCGAAATTTTACGTAGTAGTGCTATTTCGATTTTATTCAATGTAGTTTTTATCTTTGCTTCAATACAAATAAAATCTTTTCTGGCAGTGAGCGAGTGATAGTCACAAGCTCATCGCTTCGCAACTTGAAATCACCGCACAGAAATTTTTGTATTATGGAGTGAGTTATTCCAAAGTCCAAAATGGTCACCTAATATTTGTTAGTAACTAGAATGATTTTATTAAAAAATGAATTTTTATTGTACAGTACTTTAGTGAATATTTTATATTTATTAATAAATTTGAGAAACATAATACCAAATTAGAAATCGAGGGTGACTTTTTTATTTCCGGCGAGTGTGTGGCGAGGCAAGAACCATCATAATAAAGAGTGAAATGGCAACAGTTCAGTTGTTATTGACATTCAGTAATTTTGTTCTTTGCTGGCTGGCTTCATCTTCAATCAAATTTCTTCTCAAAATTGCAATTATCTTCTTTCGTCAAGTTTTGTTCGACCCTTTCGATGTCGGTTTTATTTTAAATAACCGGTTATTCGTTTGTAATAATGTGGGTTTTCGTAATGCTCAATACGCTCAAGGATTTTTTCTATCATCATTAAAACGGGGAAGAATCATACGTTATTCATAAAACTAAGGCGATCGCTTTTTCCTCTTTCGCAGACGCGAATTCTGAAATTTACAAAGTCATTCCTTCTATAAAATGTTCCAAATATCAATCGACAGTAGTTAACGCCCACCCTCGATTTGCTCTTATTAAACCTCAAGGTTTACAAAATCTAATCATAAACCACCCACTATTGTCGAGGAATGAGCACTTTATTTCCTTTGTTCAAAAGACATTAAAACTGAATAAATCTAATTTTCTAATTTTTTTTTATTTATAGGTAAAACATTTTTGTCCAAATGTTCCAATAATTTTAGTCGGTAATAAAAAAGATCTCAGAAATGATCCTACAACAATTAAGGTAAGTGTTGGCTACAACCTAAGTATGAGCTTAAACGCCAATTAATTATGTGTCTCTGTTCTCTTGTATTTACAGGAATTGGCTAAAATGAAACAAGAACCAGTTAAACCACAAGAAGGTCGTGCAATGGCTGAAAAAATAAACGCTTTTGCATATTTAGAGTGTTCCGCTAAATCAAAAGAAGGTGTACGTGAAGTATTCGAAACCGCTACTCGGGCGGCATTACAAGTTAAGAAAAAGAAGAAGACTCGATGTCTTTTATTCTAAAAGAAAGTAAAACCAGCAACAACAAAAAAGTTAATCACACAGAGAAATAATAACAAAAAAAAGAATATATATTATTATATAAAATGAAAAACAAATATAAAAAGAAAATCGTTAAAAGAAAATAATAAAAGGAAAAAAGAAAGAATATTTTTTATTAATTTTCCATAAAAAAAAACAACAAAACGTGATGCACACAAATTTTTTCGTGTGTGTTTTTATTAGTATGGACATCCAAAAATATAGAATTTTGTAAAACAAAAAATAACTGAAAATTTAAAATAAATCCGAAAGGAAAACCATTTATACATATTTTTTTTTTGAAAATTTGGTTTTCCTTTCCCGATTTTTTTTTGTTTCGCGTTCATTAAATCAAACAAAAAAAATATATAAAAATGTATTGTGGATGTGTATTTTTTTATTTTTTATTAATTTAAAAATCACAAAAAATCAAAAACTACAAAAAAATAAATTAAATTAAAAAAAAACTGGGGTGGTCATATCCATATATCATACAAGAAATTAAATTATTAAGGTAAATTTATTTTGATTATTATTATTAAATACGTCTGGATGATGGTGAATGTGTTGTAGTTCAATTTATAGGGTTCTAATCGGCCAATAACTGACCATATGTTGTTGCTAGATAATCCTTTGTTAATTATCAATACTTTTAGTTCTTTCAAATACGTAGCTAATTGAATCTAGATTCATTCATAAGATTTGGGAAAAAATCCCTATTCTCCTTTTTCAACCATAATTTATAAATTAATCTGCCGAACAAACAGCTTGTATTCCAACAACGAATGGATAAATCAGCTTGCTTTACGAGTTTAAGTCCATTTTATTTTTCTCGGCGCTTGGCATGAATGAAACCAATCATTTCATTTGAAATAACATTTTTGTCGACTTCTATCGCCGACGACTATCCAAACGACCATTATTTCTAATTAGATTTTTTGAATCAATCAAATCAATACAAAACAAGATAAATTATAAATTTTAAATTCGGGTTTCTTGAGCGGGTCTGCATTCTCCGTTTGCATTCGTATTTTTGGAAGTATGCATTTTTAGATTAAATGTTTACCATAACCAAAAAATGAATTGCAATTTGACACAAAACCAAATTTTTGAATCGATAATATGATTCAATAAAATATAAATTAATATCGACTTCATAGGGAATATTAAACACGCAACATAGTTTTCTGCAAATACCTACTTAGGCTTTCTTTTCCACTTTCGACACAAAAGTTCCAAAAATAAGAAACTCATTTGATGTGATTAACATGTATCAAATTTTTAGTTTTTTTTAGAACTGCAAATAATTTTGAGCTTTAAGACAAATCGCATCGTCTTCAGCATGATGCTGTATAGGGGATATTTTGATAGGCCTGTCATCCCGCTGCACATGATTACTGAATAATTCCATCCCACTGGTTGAAAATCTTGCTCGTTTTACCAGATAATTAGCTTAGAACATGATCTAAATTGAGAAAAATGTCAAAATTGAATATTGTTCCGTTTCTGGATGCAAAAGGAATTTTCATCAACAGATTACGATCTGTGATAAAAAGGAACACAACTAAGACCCCCTATCGGCGTGCAAAAATCATGAGCCGACCCATCTTCCATGTCCAGTACTTATCGGATGGCATGGAGCTATGCAATGCGTAGATGGTAACGTAAATCGGACCTATAGTCGTACGTCTTCGATTTGACATAACTGCGTAAGGTAGGACGGGAAAACAAACCGCGAAAGAGTTGGGAATGCTTCGGTCCCAGAAAGAGATTGCAGGTTAAAAGGTTTATCGCGTCTAATAGGACATTATTTTAGTATCGAATTCATCGTTTGCGAGATCAAATGAATTTTTTGTAACAATTTACATATCTAAATTTAGGTTAACGATTTTGATTATTAAACTTAGAATTATTTATTAACAAATATAACATTTTTAAACATCCCATTAAAATATAAATGTATTTCAATTCCAAATGTCGTGACATATGTGGATATATTTTTCCCATTTTACTAAATCAGAATTTGAAAATCCCGCTTTGCTTTTAATCAAAATGTCATCCAATTTAATTAGACCGGAATTCAAGTGCTGATGTGAATAAATATTAAACTTGAGAGAAATCTGTAAGATGAAAGTATCACATTTTCTTATCTTACTCTCTGAAACAAATTGTTTCTCAATTTATAATTTCCAAGCAAAAATGGTGTCCAACTACTGTTTCGGTAGCTTGAAAATACAAAAACTCTTTGAAATTTGTGAAAAAAATCCCATAAGAGAAGGCCCAATAAATAACAATATGGATGCACCTGCACATTATGTATGTTCAGATATGGCTGGATAAAAATTACACAATGTTGCTGATTTGACTAAATCCCGATTTGACTAATGTATCATAAGTAATGTTCAGCATATTTCTTCTGTTCATGTAGATATACGCCGGATTCCATTGGCGTTAGCAAAGTACTCGCAAATACTTCTATCTACCCGATCAACAATTTTTTTTCCTTATATTTTACTTCTAATTTTAACAAATTTGCGTTCCATTGAACATCTATGCACAAATATGTACATGTATTATGCTATCGCCATGAATCCCGGCTACAGAGTTGTTCTGATCTAAAGTGCAATTTTCATAAGTCATCGTTATTTTACTTTATTAATAAATGAACTTTGAACAAAAGGAAATGGGCAGAACAGCGATAAGGGACTATAGTGTTGTTTTTGGAAAACAAACCTTTAAACGAAGTCTATAATAGCAAATCTTTTCCAAAAAAATTTGATCTAAGATTAAAAAAAATTGATCGCAAGTCCGTGACGTTCTTTCAAGCAAAAAATACAATTTTATTTTAATTGTCCTACATGTTCAACTGAAATTTTTAGAGGCATGTTCAGCTAATTTAGAGGCCAATACCTGCCCCCTTCGTTCCATATCTGTTTCCGGTACCGCATCCTTTCTTTCATAGGAACTTACTTATCTAGCCGAGAAAATAGTATCGGATTATCGCTTCAATACAAAATTTTATGAAGAACCACGGCTAAACAAAATTTCATTAATTCTAGAAAGTAAAATTTTTAAATCTTACTAGAACTCATTAGTTAACAGTTCAGCTTCATTTACCAAAATTAATCTGTTAATAGAAGGCTCTATTTTGGTCGAAAACTTGGACTAAAAAATTGGGAGTTTAACATTCGTTCACATACGTACTAGACGTAAATATTGAAATTTTCCGCTATTTATATCAAACAATATTATGATTAATGTTGTACATCTAGTGCATATGTCACGGTAAAAGCCCGAAATCGATAAATGTCCGAATACAAATTGGAATAAACTATTTTATTGCTTCGAAATCTATGAAATGAAAGACCTATATTCTCGTTCACCCTTCACCCAACGGAGTATTTTTCATGGTATCAGTGCAAATTGAACTTTGGACTAGCGGCTTTACGAATTCTCACGGGCTCGCTGGAGCTAATTGCGCCCCTCATGAAGCTTAGCGCTATGATGAAAAGTAAATGAAAGTACGGAGATGTTGGGGGAAGGACATTTCGTAACTAATCGGTCTTCTGGATAACCGGTTTTTAATCGTGTAAACGAATTTAAAAAATTATTGAATACTCATCGATTTCGGACTTTAACCGTAACACATAATCAACTAATGCATATAAAAAAATTTAAATCAATAGTTTTTGTGCAAATGTGTTATATGTATAAGTCAAAGTAGCCTGAATTTTTATGATTCCTCGCACAAATGCAATAAAATAGTTGCGGATCTAAACCAAATTTTACTTTACTAATTGTATGAAAAACCATAGGAATTTCTATGATATTATGATTTAAAATTTTGTTTTATATTTTTTTATACACAATTTTCAATTCGCAATCGATTCGCTCACGCGGATTCTATAATCGGAACATTTAAAATTGTCAATTTTCAGTCTCAATTTTAGACCAAAATCCGCGCCCTGGGGCCTTTTATGTATTTTTTGCGAACTTGGATTTTTCGGTAATGTGGATCGATCTAATTGGCCGTTTTAATTTGTTATCGAAAAAATCCGAGTCAAATGATTCGTTGTTTATTTTCGAAAGTACATCTTCCGATTAATAATGGGATACTATTTGATTCAAATGACTGCCTCTGCTGAATCTGCAGTCCAGATTCTGTCGACCCAATTTTGCAGTATATTTACAATCGTTTGAGCCTCTATTTCACCAATAGTCACTTTAATTGCGTCTTTCAAGGCTTCAATCGTCTCTGGATGATTAGCATAACATTTGTCCTTAACGGCTCCAATAATAGTCCAACGGAGTGAAATCGCAGCTCCTAGGTGGCCAGTTGACATCACCATTTCGGCTGATAATGCGATTTTCGAAGATAGGGCGCAAAAAATCGATTTTGCGTTGACTGCGTGGGCAGTGGTGCCGTCCTGTTGAAACCTCTTCCTCAATCAATCACCTCTTCAATCGTATGGTATAAAAAGTCACGTTAACATGACACGGTAACGGTCGCCATTGGCTGTTAGTGCGGCTTCGAAAAAAATGGCCCTATGGTTCCTTTGGGCCATATTCCACACCAAACAGTCACTCGTTTTGGGTGTATTGTCTTCTCAATTGTCACCTTTCTGTGCCCCAAATACGGCAATTTTGCTTGTTCACATAATCGACGGAAAAGATGTTTTTTTGGGAAATATGCTCATCTTCTACCAATCGAGAATTGGCCCATTCAGCGAAGTGAAAACGCATTGAATGGTCAACTGTCTTAAATTATTGAACCAATTATTGAACCTTTGTAGGCCTTCATACCCAGCTCTTTCTGTAAAATTCTTCGCAAAGTCTTATCGCTGATGTTCAATTCTTGTGAACGTCACCCTGTTCTCAGTTGGTGCTTCATTTTAACCAAATTGTATACGCTACTTTCAGCAATTAACTCACTACTTTGAAAATAAGTTTCTAATATTTCCCAACGTTGATCAAGCGTTAATCGACTCATTTCATTCACCGGGAATATAATACTGAATTTCTGTCACTTGACAGATGACATAGAAATAACCGCTAGTTTAAAAACGAACCAAAAGATGCCGCATCCTTTATATCATAATAGGCCCGCGGGTTTTGTAATCCTAATCTAACACTGGATTTTCAATAATCAAATTTTTTAATCTTTTAGGGTCACATTATACGCTGACAAAACGATTTTACTTTGTTATCGATTAAGAAACGTCTTATAGTAAAATGACAATAGTCTTACGTCAGGTTACATGAACATTGATATTCTTATAATTGATTCAAGTAGTGTGGGTTAAATAGCTTTGAATGCACCTAGTAGCTGAAAATCAAAAGAAGGCAAACTATAAAATATTACTAATGGTGTATAGTTTTCCTGGAATTTGGTATTGAATTGCCTGCGATAAATTTATGTCGATGCATTTCTCTTGATAAATTATGGTTAATATTGCATTGACTAATGTTGGCCACATTCCGGAACTTTCTAAAATTGGCCAAAGTTGCCGAACAATAATATTAAATGTCCAAACAATTGTTGCATTCGATTGCATTGGAGCTGCCGACTCCGTATCTATCATTTTGAAATTTTATTAGAAATCGTTCGCTGACTAAATTGTATAAAAATCAAATTAAATTTAAAGAAGTCCATTTTTATCTCAAACATTAAGTTATTTCGTAGCAAATTATAAACGATGAATATTTCACGTTGAATACTTTTTATAAATTAATCGGATAATAATCATCTTTAGCTTATTCTATAATGTATAAAATTACATTGCCGTTAAGTTAAGTGTTTCAACGGTATAGCAGCTACAGCAGTGAAACAGTGTCTTTTTTCAGATAATCCTAGACAGCCTATTTAATAAATCCCATTTATAAGTTGTTTCATATTTTTACGCTTTAAATCGGAGTCTTTCCATGTAGCTATATCATGTTTATTGATAATCTAATTTGGACACTAGAAGACTTGGAATTAATTTTTAAACAATGATCTAAACAAGTAAAGTAATAGTAAAATTTATGATTCATGGTCTAGTTCGCTCAGAAAATGGCTGCAAATATAATTGTTTATTTGCAGCTCAAATATACTATATATAATACTGAAGCATCTAGTGGGCTACCTAAGTAACCAACAATCATTTTTAGTAATGTACTAACGGTTGCAAACTGTCAACAAATATAATCCATAAGATAAATTAATTTTTAACATAAAATAACGGCAATTGTGGGAAATTGGCATTCTCAGGAAACGATAATTTTGAGAGAAACAATTAAGAGAAATTTTATAAAATGGAAAGCTATCCCCACTAATGTTCGGAAGAAGAAGTATATTTGTAAAATTTCTTTATAATAAGCGGTGGCTATTTGCCAATAATTTCCGCAAACGATGAGTTTCAAATAAATAGTTTCGTACATATGCAAATGGTTAATCACAGACATGTTTTCTCGCTATGACAGATTTTTCAAAATTATTTATTACCCAATCGTGTGTAGTATTAGAAAAACAAATAACCTATTAAATCTCATAATTTATGAATGTAAATGTTTAACTGATAATTGTATTCAGAGATCCGTGGAAGATATATTTAGAAAACTTTCTCGCGGGTCCAAAAAATTCTAAATATAATTTTCAGACATTTTCTTTTCTCTAAATTATATTTTCGATGAATAGTGTTTTCTCTGAATTGCATTTTCTTAAAGTTCTAGTTTTATCTGATTTGTCGTTTGCTTTCGACAGAATTGACAAAGAACAGTTTGACGATAGGAAACATTATTAATACTTGGGTTGGTCGTTTGCTCGCTTTTAAAAATTACGATTTTCAAAATCTCGTTTTTCTCAAAATCCCGACTATCAAAGCTCTTAAAAGGCTATCAAGCTCTTTTAAAACAAATTGTATTCCTCGAATTCATAAAAAAAATTAAAAGTGGGCTTTTGATAATTTTTTTCTAGTCAGTTCAATCTAATAAATGCATAAACTTGTTCTTGGTTCCCAATCAAGCTGGATTACAATTCTGCATAAGTGTTTAAGAAATTACGAAGCTCCATTTAATATGAAGCCATTTGAAATGGCCCACTTCTGTTAAGTAATGCTAAATTCTTTAAATGCGTCCAAAATTCATGTTGTTTGTTCCCAATATAGACCGACATATCATATATGACCATTATTGGTTAATAAATGGCCAAAATCCAAAACTTCAGCCATTTAGAATGGTCTAATTTCTGAATTTCACGTTAAATCCTCGTTAAAATCCAAATCATTTACATACTAAATCTAACCATAATTTGTCTTTTTCAAAAAATTGACCTAGATACATTCAGCAAGATCGAATTCCGGAATTTCGTCCAAAATAAGTGGTAAACCATTTCTCGCAAATTAGGTTCATTCAAATTGACAATTTTTTAGAGCAACATTCGAAAATCATAGTCCCACTTTCAACACACCATCTACATTCTATTCCAATTTGTTAAATCGCTAAATTGTCCATTTCATGACACGTTCCATTCAAATTAGTTTTTTTTTTTGGGGGGGGGGGGGGGGGGAAATGGCTTTAATTTATTCAAATTAACAAGTTTCTTGAACCAGGTCCGGAACTCGTTTCCAAAGCTCATATTGGTATCATTTTATTATCATAACTGAGGTCTGTTACAAACTGTTGAGAATTGGCTTAATTTTGTCATTCAAACCAAGTTAGTCAAATGGGTTGAAGAAAAGTTTTTCTAAAAATTTGGAAAAAATTCGATAATGACTTGTTGAGAAAGACTTTAAGCCCCACGTTTTACAAAGTCTTTGTATTGAAATAAATTTCTTACATGGAAGAGTAATTTATTTAAAATATCGTCAAATACTGGGCCCCCTATTTGGAAATTTGAATTCGAACAAACGAAAGACGTTGTCGAATGATCGGTATTTGTGCATTCGAGAACGTATTAATCTCTACGTATTGAATAACCATGAAACGATCGAAAAATTACTATAATCTCGCAATCCATTTTCGACCAAGAATTGCCCGTTCTGGAACAAATTTCTATTCGTTAATAATTTTATTGATGAATCCAAAGAATAATTACAATTCTCAATAATAAATTAATACGTAATGTTATTTAATTAGTGTAAAAATTATTTTCGTATTCCACTAGGACAAGTTTATTTGGAAAACTGATTGTATAGACTTATTATTGACAATTTGAAACATATTTAGAATAAACACTCATATATTTTTTAATATTTTTTTATTTAATTTATTAATATTGAAAATGTTAATTACAAATCAAACTAATTAACGTGTGTTATGTTTGCATATAAATACAATTTTTGTTTTGGTCGTCAAACGGCCAAATTCCAAGACCAAGGCTTGTACTTTTCGTACAAGTATAATCATAAATTAAAATTTCACCGCTGATTACTTTACAGTGTACATTTTTATTTTCGTTCCAATTAACAAATACCAAATCATATTCGAATCAAATGTATCGTTCGAATCGAATTGTCATTCGAAACGGATTCACAAGTAGGAGGTCTTTACAGCGCGTGCTATAAATGATTGAATATTGCATTATTTTCGGGAACTGAGCTATTCTGAAAGATTGAGCACTCAAGCTAGAAAGTTGTCGAAATTATGACTTCAATATTATAAATTTTTTTACGGACAAAGAAACAAACAAACACGAAAGCGAGTTAAGTAAAACGTGATAAAATACGATAAAAAATCATATATCGCCTTAACTTTTAACGATTTGAAAAAAGAAAGATATCAATCCCTTTACATATTACATATTTCGGCTTAACCGATGCGAAGCGGATCGCATTTGACATTTTTTTGCGATTCAATAAATGCGATCCGCTTCGATGTATTATGAAATAAAGTAACGCATATCGCATTCTCCATATTTTGGTGTTCGTTAAATTTCGTTCGTTTTTTATGTATTGTCATTAAAAACATTTGAGTTATGAATTTTCACATTACAAATGCGATATCCGACTGCCATTGACCATTTGCATATGTCATTTGCGTTTTCGCAAAAATTCGCCTTTTTATTTTATAACATGGCGAACAGTTCGACTAAGAGCGGGTTAAATGCGAGTGTGTTTCGCCATCTCAAAATGCGAAATCGCTTTTTTCATAATAAGCCCCTTGATATTATACATAAATACATATGGAAAAGTGATTTATTCAAAATGGCTTAAAATATTGCTCACAGCTGCTCTACATGATTATATTTTGCTTAGTAGTCGAGCATTAAGCTACCCCTGGACAGACAAACACTCCGATTACGCTAGTCGAGTCGATTGCCATTTGAAGTGACTATGATAGTAAACATACTAGATATTTTCACAAGCCAGTCGAAACCAAACGACACGACTACCGTAATCGGTGTGAAACGGCGCGAACTAAGTAAAATATAGTAAAAAAGACCACTAAACAGCAACTCATTGGTAAAAGCTCTTAGTACACGAAATTTTTCGAATTTGGATTTTTCCGTTCAGAACAATAACCGTCCTATTCATGTAGAACAATGAAAATAGAACAGGTATTACAAAAATTATTAGATGATGCGGAGAAACATTTTCAAATTAAAATTTACAACAAATTGCTGGTTTGGTGAACGAATGTCAAGCTCGTAGCCCAGTTCCAGTAAGTGTAGTTTGTTTTAGTGCATTTCACAGTCTAAGGACCCTGCCTACTAAAATATGAAGAATCTAGAGCAGTCATTCTCAAAAAGTCAATCACAAATTCAAGATAAGACCGTGTATCGAAGATAAAAGGAAATCAATTTGGCCAGCATTGGATTCCGCAAACCAGACGCCATCCTGTTTAGAATTCGCTATAAATACGAATTCAAATAACCTCATTTGGTGGTGGTGTTTTGTTGAATTTATGGACGCTGGTGCCAAATATATTTCAACATTAATTTTTGGGAGGATACAAACTAGAAATATTTTAATTATGAATCTCCTATCTAACTAGAAATATTTTAATTATCCATCTGAAATAATTAAATGCGATCACTCTCGTAATATCCGAATTTCGCTTGTAGCTACTCACAACTACTCAAGCAAAAATTAGATTTTCTTATGTTTTACTGCTAGTAGTAGTTACTAGTAAATTAGCATTCCATTGAACATCTACTTACTCAAAAGTATTTGCAAGTGTTTTACTAACGCCAATGGAACCCGTCTAGTAACATAGGTGCAAACGTGCAACATATATTCGAAATTTTGTTTTTATGCTAAAGGCGCCCTTGTTCTAAATGATTATTATTGTATTCTATTACAGGCTTTCCCAAACAGTTTTCGCGACTTCTTATAATCATATGGCTTCAACAATTTTGCGCTCTCTGTTCTTAACAAATATTTTTTACAAATAGTAATTTTTCGAAAAGAGGGACGATATAGAAATATCTAGTCTGAAAGTTTATAAAATTACCTTATGTAGAATCCAGTTTTGAATTCGGTGTTCAATTAATTAGCTGAACCAGATTTTTTTTTCAATAATTCGCAGAGTTATGTAATTCCTGTTTGCATTCGTGATCTACGGCCTAAAAGTGTTTTTGTATGTGAATGGTTGGTTAACAATATAATTTTAGAAATTATGTTACGTCAAATCTTGAACTAATTATTATTTTTTCTTTTCTTTCAGATTTCTGTAACACAAACAATTTATAAGCAAAAAACTCATTAAATTTTTTTATTTAATTTAATTTATAAACAAAACAAAAAAAAATTCTTTTTCCATTTATCGTAGTATTTGTACGATTAATTTTTAAGAAGTAACCACACAAAATTTATCTTTAAAGTAAATAAACTGGATCATTTGTGAAATTAAGGCGGAATGCGCAACATATTTAAGGAGTACATGGAATCAAACTGATGCATCACTGTCGTCTATCTATATAATATATAGTCGTATGTGTGTTTAGATTTAATTCTTTTGCTATAATGATTTAAGTGTGTGTGCTGCAGTATAATCGTTTATTTTGTAATTTTAATTTAAAATTCAATATTGAGAATAGTTTTTTTGTTCGTACTGCTTATCAATTTTTCAGGGCTTCGAAAGAAGTACTTAAAAATGTGTTACTGGCGGCTAAACGTATAATTAAAGAAAACATAAATTAATTATTAAATAAAAATTAAATTAAACATTTTGGTATAAAGTTTGTTTTTCCATATGACGTCGTCTTCGTTTTTTTATTTTTGATACACAACACTTATCACTAGTCGTCGCGCGCGCGTTATTTTGTTATATTTACTCGTTATTATTGTAGTTTTGATTGTGTTTTAAAATTCTAATTTAAATTAAATTTTTATATTGAAAAACAAGCTTTATAGTTTTAATGTAATTTAATTAGGTAATTATAAAATCATCATCACTTTTTGCACACGAATGAGCCCAAGAGATTTATATACACATAAAACAAATATAACTTATATTGATTACATAATATACATACTACATCTATATACATACATATATATTCTAATTAAAACAAAAAATTATCAAATGCCAATATTTAAGTTTATATTAACTAAACAAAAAGGAACATTTAACGACAAGATTAAAATAAAAAAATTTCAAATTTGCTATTTTTTTTATAATTATTATTATTATTATTACTATTATTATTATTATTAATTAATATATATTATATATTTAAAAAAGAAAACAAAAAAAAGGAACTTGAATAAATTAAATTGGAAAAATCGAAAGAGTTTTCGCTTTTTTTAAATTTTTTTTATTTTTACTTCTTTTTAGAATAAGAAAGAAATTTAATAAAAATTAAAAAAAAACAAAAAAATTATAAAAAAAAAATTACAACGGTTATTGTTCATCATCATTTCTCAAGTTCAGTAGTTAATTCCTTTCGGTGCACAGGTAGGTAATACATATAAGGGACCCATGCTACTTCACATTTCAAAGTGAGATCTTTCAAAACGGCACAAGACTCAATAAAGTATTTGGTGTATAAGCGGACTTCGACTGATTCGACTGATAGTGAAATTCGATTATCGTGATGAGTTGAATTGCTTTTGAGAAGTGCTGTTATTAGGCTCCTAGGTATTTATTATATCGAATTTTTGAATAATATAAAGGTATGCCAAAAAGAGAAAAATTAAGTGAAAAACATTTTTAAGTAACCAGAATTAAGAATTAGGCATCTTAATATGTTCCAAAATTTAAGCAAAAAAATATTTTAGATTCTGTGAGCTACATCGAATTTTATCCCAGTTAGAAATCCTTTTCGATCGAAGAAATAAATATAATTACTTCTTTATATATCCATCCACTTTACTTACTTTATGTCGTTTTGAAAATTCATAAACCTTTGAACCAAACAAATGCCGTTACAATCTTTCTAGCCAATAGACATTTTGAAGATTTAACGTGAACATTCTAGCATAGGATAATGTGTCTAATACGCCATCGATTCGTGGTAATGGATATAGCTATCCGTTTTCGTCACATCATTAAGTTTTCGATAATCTACACAACATCTCATGCTGCTGTTCTTTTTTTTTCTACCAACACCACTGATGAGGTCCACGGACTGCTCGATGACTCGATAACTCCTGCCGCTCGCATGTCTAATCATTCGATCCACTTCTTCTTGTTTTGCAAAAGGCAATCTTCTAGGTTCTTGGCTAATCGGTGTCTCTGTTCCGGTGTCAATTCAATGTTTTTCCATTGTGATCCTTCCATTATTATCTGGTGTACCACAGAAAATAGACGTGTATCGGAATGTGCTGCGCTTCATTTGTATGCTCCTTAGTAAGATCTTCGGTCCAGTTGTGCATAAGTTGTCCAATTATTTCCTTTTGATCAGTCAGACTTTTCTCGCCAAATTTTTTTGTTCCAATTTCACGATGGTACTTACCTGAGAGATATAGAGCTCTAATTGGAACGTATCGTCGTTATTTGGTATTACTAAGAGTTTTCCTTTTATTTCTCTAATCCCTTCTTGTTCCGGTTCATTGTCTTCTGCAGTTCGCACCCTACAATTCCACAAACTCCAGAAAGTTCCACAAAGTGTGGAATTGCGGAATACGAGTAGTCAAATTTTTTTTATCCACTTTATAAAGCTGAGGCAAATCTACCCATTGGGCTGGATATATCCATTGACTCTTACTTTTGAAACCATTGAAGGTCGGACGGCAATGAATTTAATACTATTTATAAAAATTAGTGACATCTAGGTTTAAGTAGTAGGATTAGAAGTAGTTTTGTAACAGTTTACGTTTACCGCAGTCATGAAGGAATAAATATATAAGAGGATCATGTAGTGAAAATTTATAAGCCAATTTCTCTTCCGAGGTTAATCTTTTTTTATAGTTTTGATATATTTATATACACAAATTTAATTTATTTCCTTATTTAACCCATACATACGTATCTTATAAACATATCGGCATAGTTATTTTATAGTTCATTGTTCTTGTTAGGCTTATAAAGATTGCCAATAGTAAAATAGATTAACTTCGGGACAGAAAGAAAATTTACACTACATGAGTTCTGTTATGTATATTTTGCTCTATGCCGCAGATTAGTCTAGAACAGGGCCCTTACGATTTAATTAAGACACAAAAATGAATTGGTACTGCGACTGCGAGTGACTATATATGGGGAAGAAGAGTTATACCCGGATAATTACGAGCTCGAAGAGGATAAAGTGATGATGGAAACAGTTCTGAAACCATCTTGAGATTTCGATACTGCGCAGATGTTGTTTTCTATACAACGATTGATGTTGGAAATGTAACAAGAAATAAATTAAAAGTTATCGACCAAACACAGTGGTTAAAGCTTTGGCGTTTGAATCGGGCGGTACCGGGTTCGAATCCCGATCCCGCGGGATGCAAAAGGAATTTTTCATCATCAGATTACGATTTGTGATTAAAATTAACACAACTATGACCCCCCTGTCGAAGTGCAAAAAGCATGGGCCGACCCATGTTCCATGCCAGTACTATAATAGGCTGGCATAGAGCTATGCAATGCACAGATGGGGTTCTACGAAAATCGGACATATAGCCGTACGTGTCCTCGGATTGGCTGATAAAGTAAGGACGGGAAAAGCGGACCGCGAAAGAGTTGGGACTGCCTAGGTCCCAGAACAGATTAAAGATAAATACAAATAAAATGAAAAGAGCAAAGTGTGGAAGAAATGTAGCAGCCAATCGAAATAATCGAGAAAATAATGTACAAGAAATTTCTTGAAAGTTAAGTTGCAGTCTGAGGTTCAACGTCTCGAAAAAGATATTCTCGGTCTGCAAACAACATCTAAGGTAGTAAGTCGAATAAACTCAAACCACCAACATACTATATGGAACAACTTCATTTGGGATTTTCAAATTCCAATTTGAAACGGCTGCCAATAGAAATACAAACAGAGCTAAACTTTGCAAACAATTTCCGAAAAAGGTCTCAACAGTTACAGTGAGATAGATAATGAAGACACTGGATCGGAAGCGCGGAAGTGAACAGAAGCGAGAGCTATATTGCATCGAAATGAAGGGATACTGCCAGAAGGTCAGAGAAGCTCTTCAAGAGTACACATCAGAGATCGAGCGACTAGTACATTTAGCGTATTCAAACATGTCCCCGACTATCTGGAGAGCCTTGTGATTAATTTAGACACCAGCCAACGGGTTAAAGTTGCAAATAAGGACTGGAGACAGTACATTCTTCCCAGGCAAGAAAGTAGACAATAACGAGAGATATTGTCACCAAATACAGAAACCATTATTTGGGAGTTGTATGGTGTGAACTGCAGAAGTCAATGAACCGGAACCAGAAGGGATTAGAGAAATAAAAGGAAAACTCTTAGTAATACCAAATAACGACGATACGTTCCAATTAGAGCTCTATATCTCTTGGATAAGTCAAAACCAATTAAAAAAGAGACAATCATCAGAAAATGTGAAGAGGTAAGTATCATCGTGAAATTGGAACAAAAAAAATTTGGCGAGAAAAATCTGACTGATCAAAAGGAAATAAGTGAACAACTTATGCACAACTGGACCGAAGATCTTACTAAGTAGAGTGAGTATATAAATGAAGCGCAGCACATTCCGATACATGTCTATTTTCTGTGGTACATCAGATAATAATGGAAGGATCTGGCAACTTTAACCCGTTGGTTCTTGAATGCACAAAAAATACCCCAAAAATTGTTTGAAGAAACCATCACTGGCAACGATGGTTATCCACTCTATCGACGTAGCTCAATTGATGCACACTTAATAATAAAAGTACGAAACAACAACGTCGACGTGGCTGTCTCTGCATTGACCAACAGAAACGATGCAATTACGAGATGGGTCGCTATATAAGTATAGTAATGAGGCAATTTGGCGAGTTTTGGCGGTTCATGTTCATTTGGCTGTTCATCTGGAAAATGGACAGCATGTGTATTTCACTGCATAGAATGCACGACATCGAGCATATACACCACCAGCCACAACATTGACACCATTCTTACATTAGTGCCAACATACTTCACATGGAACGCAACATCAAAAAAATTTCAAAGATGCAAACATGCAAACGCTGTAGAAGGATTCAAAAATTTATTTTCGATTATCGTTACTTGTTAGTTAATGTACGTGGACTCGCATCGTTTCAACAATTGAGAACAGTTGGTGTCCAAATATGCCAAACTTATCGTGAAGCATGCCAGAAATTAAAATTACTGGGAAATGATACACATTGGGATACATCACTAGTGGACGATCATTTTGACAACTTGCTTCCCGTCTAATCCGAAACATTTGTGGGAAAAATACAAAGATAAAATAAGTGAAGATATTTTAAATCCAGCAACAATGCAATTCTCACTGGAAATGTATACCGAAGCGCAATCAGGATTGATGACAAGTCAACAGACAATCGTTAACATGAAAGCTGATTCAATTACGAATGGTTTCATCGAATCGATTAGCAGACGATGTATACTTCGAAATTTGCACAGAGACCAGCTATTTAATGTCAATGAGCTGCACACAATAATTCAAACAAATCTGCAAAAACTGACGATACAACAACACAATGCGCATATAACCGCATTATGAATGCGATTTCACAACAAATTGGCGGTTTGTTTTTCCTCGATGCACCCGGTGGAACAGGCAAAATATTTCTGTTATGAAGATGCAATTTACTGAGACACCTACATGCAACATAAAAAAGAATTTAGGAATGGGAAAAGTTTTGCAAACATGTAAACTAATAGTATGGGATGAATGCACAATGGCCCACAAAAAAATCTTTGGATGGAAGCTATCAATCGGACGCTCCAAGATTGAAGAGGTAATACAGAGCCATTTGGAGATGCACTCAGACTATACCAGTTATACCACGTTCCACACCAGCCGATGAACTATTAATGCAACAAAACGAATTCGCTGCTCGATTCGCCAAGCAACTATTAGATCTTGGAAACGGCAAAATGCCAATCGATGGCACCACAAATTGCATTACCATTCCACCAGATTTTTGTAACTTTACACAGAGAATTGACGAATTGATTAACAGCGCGCGTATTTCCTAACATTAATTGGGATTACAAAAATTACAAATGACTACAACACAGCCATTCAAAATCAAATATTTGGCAATTCTACAAAGTCAGTTGGTTGCGTCATGAATCAAGAAAAAGTTGTCAATTATCCGGTCGAATTCGAGAATTCACTTGATTTGCCAGGATTGTCATCACACGAATGATATTGAAAATTGGTGCACCCATCATCATGGTTCGAAATATCGATCCGCCACGACTGTGCAATGGCACCAGGCTTACAGGCAAAAAATTGATGAATAACATTCCATTCGAATTTAAAAAATTGCAATTTCCAGTGCGACTCGTATTTGCAATAACCATTAATAAAGCACAAGGGCAGTCGCTTCAAGTTTGTGGATTGAATCTACAAAATCCGTGCTTCACAAATCTACAAAAAAAATTCATTTAATTCAACTGCAATGCAGCCCACGCCGGGTATCATCTAGTTTGATATAAAAGGGTAGGACATGTCTATTTAGATCTGTGAGTGCCCTCAAATTGTGTGTACTCTTATGGATAAATAATCACCATATTAACGCGGCCATCGGGAAATTTTTCACCCCTATACTTGCGATATTTGGTATAAAAGTGTAGGGCTTAGTTGACGACCATCGGTAATTTAAGATTGAGTTTGAATTGAGTAAATACACTTTTGGTAATTGTTTATTTGTATAGCTATACAGTTTTGATAAATGATTAAAACTTCACACTGGTATTGTTAGACATTTCTACGATGCCTTGTCATTGACCATAGAATCGCCGCTTTCTACTTAGCGAAATCTTAAAATAAAAAACATCTATGGCTACCACCACATAAATATGTTGGTCTACAGAAAACATAAATCACTGTTCAAGTAACATGATTTCATACATCGTTAAGCGTATAGACATCTCAACGATGCCTTGTCATTAACTTTGATCCTTAATACACATGTTTAGTGTAGGTCACATTTAATGAGGAAGTTTAGTTATTTTGTTGGAAACTACGCTACCCTTAAACTGCATTTTCGTTGTCTACCCGATTTTCATGGACTGATTCATTGGTAAGTAGTTTAGTGAATTTTTGGATTTTTGGTTAAAGTGTTATGTATTTGTTATGTGTTATGTTTCTAATTTCCTTCCCAATCAAATGTTTTTATAGTATTCACTGTTTTGTCCTTCCATCAATTTTTTTTGTTATTAATGAAACGTGTTTATATACTTGTGAAGGGATTTACATATTCTAGATGAAATCGTTTCATTATTAGTTATCTACCGTTTACATGCCACTAAAAGTCGCTGCACAAACAAATTTAATAATAAAACTAAACTAACCCACACCACTTTCAAAAAACAATAACTTAAGTCGCAAACAGATTTATTGCAGTTTTTCATTTAAGTAACGACATCTACATCTCAGCACATTTAAACTCAAAACCTTCAAAATTTTAATTTTTGAACGTTAAAATATCTATTTTGGCTTTCATATGGTTCTAAAGTTGTCCAATTTACGCGAAACATTTAACTCAACGAAAACGGTTTCCCCTCATTTTATTTGCATTTTCGTTCAAACGTCGATGTTAAAAAAAGGGAAAAAGAAAATATTTTTTTCGATGAAAAGGAAAAATCAATAAAATTGCGCCCCAATGGAGTAGCAAAGCAGCAACGTTGTGGATTTTATATATTTTTGATTTTCTGCTGTACAGTGAAATTTTTATTTTATTTTAATTTTTCATTTAATTTTCAAGAAATTATAAATTTTATTTTGGGTTTAGTTTAGTGCTTAATGTGTTCGTAGGCTTTAAAGTCAATTTGTGTATAACGTGAAAATTCTTAATGTGTGTTACTAGAAAATTAAGTTATTAAGAAAAGAAAAAATAATAAGAAGAAGTAGAAAAATCGCAAAAGAAATTTATATTTTCAATAAAATGGCTGATACAGAATTTGAAGAATTTCGTCAGGCATTTGAAAAACTTCCACAGAATTTAAAAGCGCCGGCACCGTATTATTCGTAAGTGTACAAGTTTCTATAGGATTTAATTAAATTAATTAAATTTATGTTTTGGTGTTTTGTTTGCAGTCTAGTACCATTGAACCTAGATGAGGAATATCCATCATCCAAAAGTGATTCATCGGACCAGGAAGATGATAAATTATCAGATATTTCATTAAATCAACCACAACCCCCACCAACACATGTTCTGCCAACATCGTCGACCGCATCAACAGCACCAACAGCAACAACTTTGAGTATATGCAATATTAGTAATACAATAAATAATAATCATATAAATAATAATAATCATAATAATAGTGATGTGGGTGGAAGTGGGGGTGGCGGTGTTATATGTAATAATAGTAGTACTAATGGGGTTGGTAGTGATAATGTAACAAATGACACAACAAATCATTTAGAAAAACCAAATATAAATTCTTTTCCACACTTGGGATGTTTTGAACGGAAAAGGCGAAAACTCCCAGAAATACCAAAACTTAGAAAACGTAAGTGAATACAAGATCGATTGGTTAATCATCACGTGCATGAATTTTTTTTTTATTTCGAATTATTTTTACTAAATCCTATTTGTTTTCTATCTATCTAAAATCGTTTGAAAATCAAAATTGCATATGTCTGGGTGAATGGTTCTGCGTGTGCATATCTCTTGCGTGCGAATGTTGTAGAAGTAGTATGGTTGAGGGAGTATTTCCAATAATTTTTTTTAAATTTATAATTTATTGCATTGCGCTGTGTGCCTGTGTAACAGAGTGGTGAAGTAAGTGGCTTAGTTTCGGGCGCCTATGGGTACGGGCAGCAAACCGTAAATTTTTTGCTTATTAATTGAGTGAGTTAAATACTTGGATGATGGCCGATCGATGGGCCTAAATAAAATGCGTAAATCGTAAATGCAATATGGATAAAATTTTCGTTGTTATGCAATTTTTAGTTGTTTTCACAATTTTTTTTAATTTTGCTTATTTTGAGATCAATAAACGTGTGATGACAACGCAGGGAGACGATTTTTATTGTGCCTTGCCTAAATTAAAGGTGAATATTGGGGTTACGAAAAATTTAGTGTGTGATGAATTTTATATGTAAATAAATCGATTTAATAAAAGTAGGGTTGTAAATTATAAATTATCAAGTACCTGCAGAAGTGAAATATGAGTCAGTGATTTTTATTTTGTTCTTTTGAAACCTAAACAAATTAATTATTCACAACGGCTATCGTTTTCTTATACAATGTAATTCTTAACCAACACTTAGAAATATGTGATAAAATCCTTCAAGTTCAAATACGTTTTTACAACCAAGTCGAGGTTAATAACGACAAAAATTAGGTAAATTTACACGAGTGCCCACAACGGTTATATTTTTTTCTAGAGAATTTGTAGTTATTCATAACATTTGACTAAACACGCATATACTACATATAACGCATTACGTATGAACACTTAATCGTATGGGTAATCAAAACATGGAGGGCTTATGATTATATTCCCGTATGTAGTAAAGTATTCATGTATTTCTGGGCATCTCAATATGCAATGCTTTACGTCTGTAATAAGTCCTTAACTAAAGATCGCAGCTCTTTTACATTTAGCTATTATTCTTGCTAAGGGGTAGTGGCTGGTACTTACTCATTACTTATGTACCGAGACAGCACAGGGGTAAGTCCTGCGGCAATTCCTCTGTCTCCACTTCAATTAGACCATCAACATGGTATATTAAATTTTATAAAAGCTGATAAGAATTTTGGAAAAAATATATTTTTTGGGATCCTTCATTCAAATGAACCTGTTCTTGTCGTCGCGTTTGAGTAACTGTGCTGATGGTAGAAATAATTACTTTTGTGTTACAGACTACTGGATCTGCGCCTAGCTGTTAGTTGTAAGTTTAACGGTAGTAGCATGTGTTACAAAATTTGTGTGGCAACAATATACCAGAGAAGGCTACATATATCGGAATTCTTCTTTGCTTACGACCTTTGGCCAACAATAAATTTATAATAATTGTTTTTCCAGTACTACCAGGAGTATCCAAAAATCCTTATGCTAAGAAGTGCTACTTATTATAGCTGATTACGAAATTCTCATAATTGGCAATAACTTGGCTTTGTTTTCATTAACATATTGATTTAAGAAGCTGATATCGTATGACTTTTCCGGTTTGCGTAAGATAGTTTTGTTTTATGCTAGGTTGTCTGTTATGCCAATTAAGGCGCTATTGTAAATTTTGATTATGTACGCGACGTTAGTGTATGCGGGTTGACAAGTAGTTCTTGGTAATGTAAATCTTGCATTAAATCGTCTTTGTATTTATACCATAATTCTGATATGTTTTCAATAATATATCTTCAACAGAATTGCAAATAAAGCTTTTAGCCGTTTTGCTGTTTTGTTTTTAACCACGTTTGCAACACGCTCCTCTAAATGTTGCACAAATATTTCCATTAAACGTTCTAGAATAACCTCTGCGTAAAGTAAATTGTGTCAAATATCTCGATAAACTTCAACTTCAGTTCATCTCTCTTTTCTACACCACTTGTGGTTGCTAGGACCTGTAGCAACTCAATTATTCGCAAAATAATTGATTCTACAAGCATCGACGAATACGACATATTAATACACGTTTAACAACCAACTTCAATAATCGACGTTCATAATCAACTGGGCACGAGCGCATTCATAAATAGGCCGTATGAATATACTGGCATTGTCCAAACAAATAATGCCCCATTTACATGTAGCAAATTGTTTTCTTCTGCAAATTTTTGCAGGTAAATAAGAAGCATCCGCTATATAAAAATATTCAATATGCGAGAAATAACTAAACATAATAGTAATGCCATAATTTTGTTATAGGAAAATTATTAATTTATTTTTAATTAATTCAAACGCGAAATTTACATTTTTATCTATGGCGTCTGTTTTTATTATGAATGCTTAACATTTATATATAAAAAATAATTTTTTACTGTTAATTTTAAAAATTCTGAAATAAAAATACTCGGATCGAATATATTTTATGGTAACATTTTAATTTTTATAGTGACTTTGGTGGTGTAGTGGCTCAAAAAGTTTTCTGCAAAATTTTGTTTGGAGATATTTATTTTCTTGCGCACGAGCGCACTAATAAATGGGCCGTATGCATATACTGGCATTATCCATACAAATAATGCCCCATTTACACGTAGAAAATTATTTTCTTCTGCACATTTTTGCACGTATATATTCTTCTATTTCTTCCGAGGTTATCCAAACACCAATTTGTTATGGATTTTCTGACGTTCGATTCCGTTCTTTTTGTAAATTTGCGACAGTAATTTCCCATAACATCGAGTTTTCCTCTTAAATTGGCCTCACGTAGATCTATTATGTCTATCAGGAATGAGTTCCTGAATGTAGGTTGAGCTGAGTACCATTCGGTTAGAAATGGCTTAATTCCACTCAAATTAGTTGTTTTCCAGAACGTCATTTTTTGAAATCTCATTTTCATTATATAAACCTAGTTAAATCCCATTCGGTTGAGAAACGCAATAATTTCATGTAAATAGACCGTTTTTCAGAACGATATCCGGAACACATATGGCCATCCAATTTTATCATCCAAACTATGTTCCATTCTAATCGGTTGGGAAATGTCAATTTATGTTGGAATCCAATTTTCATTAAATAAACCGAATTGCATCTCAATCTGCTAAGAATTGTCTTAGTTCCATTTAAACTGATAATTATTTTAAGTATCTGATAAGTATTTTAATCATACAACGTTAACCAAATTTCCTTCAAAGTGGTTTTGATATGAGTTTAGTTCCATTTAAATTGTTCATTTTCCGGAACCCGCGTAAACCTCTATTCAAATTTACCATTTTTAGAATCGTATCCGCTCTTTGTGTGGGAAACTTTTCATGGAAGTACAATGGAAGTTAAATTGACCACCTTTTAGAAACAGAACTTAGTTTCAATGATGATTCATTGAATCAAGAAATCGTTAGAAATGGCTTAGATCTATTCAAATTGGTAGACTTCCAAAACATTGGAGTGCATCCGGGATTAACTTTGGAATGATGATATAATCGCTTTCATGCGGATTTCCCAAATCAAGACTCAACGCAACTGCATCCTGGCAATTGATACCCCTTACTAATATTTATCAAAATCGTTCGAGCTGTGAAAAATAAATTGTTAAAAAGAAACACCGTTTACACGAATTTTTCCGAATTTAGGAGTTATCGCAATCTCGTCTTGCTACTCAAAAATCTGCCTCTATTTTTTCGTTTGTTAATGAAAAAAAAAATACCAAAAAGATTTTTTCGAAATCAGAATTTCGAAAACTGAATTAGGCCTCATTCCAGACTCTTGCTGATACTCTTAAACATACAACAATCTCGAGAAAAAAATTTAAGGAAAATGAACCCGGGTCTCGTCGGAGGCCGGATCCACGAACAAAATGTTCACGAAATTAGAACAACGAAAAGTAATCTTGAATCAAACTGAAATTTTTTTTACTGAAATCTTAAGGGATAATGACTCCAAAAGTTCACTTTCAATTAGGCAAATTGAATCAATTTTTTATGTCGGATGTAACTGAAAATATTTGTATCCGATAGACTGGCCTGCTTATATGCTACTGAAGTTTGCCGAAAATTTCAGCCGGACAAAGCTGCATTATCGACATATTCTGTATCAGGTGGTAGTACAAAATTTTGATGATGTTAGCCGAAAACTACATGTTAATGTAATTGCAGAAAATTTTCGCCGAAAAAAATTTAAATTATCAATAAAAATTGATTTCACATAATTCGCATGTTTAAAGGTAATATGGACTGGGTGAAGTTCGACCAAGCCGTAAATAGCGAGATCTCATGGTTATAACTTGTCGTGTTAGGGAGCAATGAATTTGAGTTGTGGCACTAGCAGTGAAGTCCTGTGCTAGAAATTAGGCATATTTTATGTAGCATTAATAATTATAAACATGGAATTCAGCCATTTACGAATTGGCCCAACTTCACCGGGTCCATATTACCTTTAAACATGCGAATTATGTGAAATCAATTTTTATTGATAATCCAAATTTTTTGTACTAGTACCTGATACAAAATATGTCGATAATGCAAACTTTTCGGTTGAAATTTTCGGATAACTTCAGTAGCGTCCTGCTTACACTGCTAATCTTGAAGTTTCTGCGGATATATGTAGAATGATATACTCGACATTTCAAATTTTTCATTGGCTATCTCTTAAGCAGTTACGAGTACTACAACAAAATGTGAGAAAACTTAGAAATTCAGAAATAAGTGGATAATACTGTCGGGTGAAATTTAGCCGATATTCCTTATAATTGCCTCCTAAAATTTCAAAATTTAGAAAAAATTTATAATGTAATTTTTTTCTGGAAAATCGAAACGGCAAACGATTCATTTGTAAGGTAACAAACTGTCCAAAATAAAAATCGGGAACCCCAGTAAAACGCACATTAATTAAGAAGTTCTAGTTCCCACAATGAATAATTATTACAAGACAGTTACTTTTCCTAATGCAATAGCACCTTTAAATTAGGCAGTTTTAAGTTTCCAGCCGAAAAATATCGGTAACGCAACGAACTATCATTATAAATACATGAGGCAGTCATTACCACAAATACAAGGCGCCATTTTTTGAAATTCATTTCTTGTAGCTGAATTGCTTCCTTATTCACATGCAGTTTTCCAAAATTGTCGATAACGAAGATTTATCGAAATTTAGAAAAACAACATAAATTTACCAGCCGAAAAATGTCGATAAAGGAGATCAGTTATAAAATTCAATCCGACTAATAGGGGGGGAGGAAATAATATTGTTAAACCTAGCCTTTTCTATCGAAAAATGTTGATAAGGAAGGTTTGAATTAGCCAGCCGAAAATGTTACCCGACAATCTCCGAAAAAAATGTATCTCTAATTCGATATAGCTAGATCTTCGCAAAATTGCATAATATGATGGTCGGAGGAGGCCCATCAAATAGTCAAAATGAGAATTAGAAATTTAGGAATTAGGCTATGCTTCACCTAATAGTCATAGTTCTATCGATGACCAACTGGCAAAATACGAATATAAATTCCATTCGAATTTTATGTAGTTTAGTTGTTTGTATATTAAGACAAAGCAAAGACTCAATCTACATTACCGACTATTTATTTTCTACTAACTTTAACTAGATCTTTGTTTGTCTACAGAATAAGAAGCATCATCGCGATTTACTTTATGCTCGGATTTTAAGTATTATCCATTTCCTCCTAACTCTAAATATTATTTTGATTGCTAATGCAAGTTATTTTATGCGTGGATGACCGTACTCCTTTACACTGCAAATTTAATAAATGCACTTCCCGCACAAAAAACCTTAAAATAGATTAAAATAAAATTTAAATATTTCACCCACCTTTACCTTACGTACACACACCTATTCGGCACACACAATACTCACCCCCTTTTACACTAATTGTTGGTGCGTCATAAGAATGAATGAGTTGCTTCCTTTTTATACATCCATAGCTTAGAACTATAAATACACTGTAGAGGCTACACAAATTGTACGAAAGCTTATGTGTGGAAGAAATGTGATTAAACCGCCCGCAATTAAGCTATTAAGCATAATTTATTTAATTGCATATTTAAAGAGCCAAGCGTAAATTGTCGCTAGGGTTGTAATGATTTTAAAACGAATTATTTTATTTATTTTCAGCACTAATTTTTCCATTTGCCAATGGGCCGAGTGTAAATAATCATTCCAGTTCGCACACCAATGGCATGACAAGTTTAGCCGATGAATTAGGTAGTTGTGGTGCGGGTGGAGGTATCGGTTCGGGCGGAGGAGGACATAATTCACGACCCATGAATTTTAATTCATCATTCTCACAACGTTCACTGTTAACATTGAAATGTAGTTATCTATTAGATGAAGACTCGAGCCCCGATTCGGAGCGACTACACAGTTTAGGGGATGTGGACAGTGGTCACAGTACATCACATTCACCAAACGACTTTAAGAGTATGTCACCACAAATGGCATCATCACCATCGTCACCGTTTCCACCTCCGTTTGGTGGTGTGCCCATGAGCCAATTAGAAATGTTGGAGGCAACACATCGCGGTCTACATAAATTTATACCGCGGCATCATGATGAGATTGAAATTGAAATAGGAGATCCGATTTATGTGCAAAAGGAGGCGGATGACTTGTGGTGTGAAGGTGTAAATTTGAGAACTGGGCGACAGGGTATATTCCCATCAGCGTACGCCGTCGATTTGGATTATAACGATTTTGATCCGAGCTCGTCTCAAGTGAAGAAAGAGCGGTATTTATTGGGCTATTTGGGATCGGTCGAAACGGTAGCACATAAGGGGACGGGAGTTGTGTGTCAAGCAGTACGCAAAATTTGCGGTGAATATGGCGACTCACCAAAGGCACAACCATGTATATTAGAAGTATCGGACCAAGGTTTACGAATGGTGGACCGATCAAAACCACAGGTAAATTTTAAATATAAATATATATATATATATATATATATATATATATATATATATATATATATATATATATATATATATATATATATATATATATATAGATGTTATATATGTCATAAAACTATTTGTATACCGATCCATCTAGAAACGTGAGAAAGGAGCATGCATCGATTACTTCTACTCTCTGAAAAATGTGTCATTTTGCGCATTTCATCCCCGAGATCATAGATACATAGGTTTTATAACAAAACATCCAACTGTGCAACGGTTTGCTTGCCATGTATTTAAGGGGCATGAATCAACGCGACCGGTGGCCGAGGCTGTAGGGTAAGTAACCAAAACTTTATATGAAAAATCTGCATTCACCAAATTTAATTATTGTCCACATTTTAGGCGTGCTTTTCATCGGTTCTATCAAAAATTCATAGAAACTGCTTACCCAATAGAAGATATTTATATCGAGTAATTCCACAGCAACACCACACACGTACATTATATACTCGTATCTATACTTATGAGAAACAATATTCAATAAAAATCTATATATTTTTTGTTAATATTATAAAAATATAATTAAAATATTTAAAAAAAAGTATTAGAAATAATAAACAATATGGTTAATAAGAAAATTGTATCTCAAAATATCAACTATAATAATGGATTTATTTCTATACGCTTAAAACAAACGTTTTTTATAGAATTTTTTAAAAGTTAATTTTTTTAATTTTATCAAATTTTTTTAAAAATTTATGTATAAATTAATTTAAATAGATCGAAATCTTACAAAAAAAAGAAATTAGTGTTGCCTGATAATCCTGTTACAAAATAAAAAGTGAGGTTAAACTGTCCTTAAGGTAATAATGGCGGCGAAATTCCATGTGTTATAATAAGATTCAACGAAAGGTCAGATTAGGCAAATCGGGCTTTGATTTAATTGGTAATTGTACGAGCAGATAGTAAATTTTGGTTTTTGAGTGAGTGCCTTGGGTCGAATATATAGTAAAGTTTTAATTTTATCAAATTTGGGTATGCATTAAGAGATGTCGTGTCGATCGTAGAATATTTATATAGAAAATACCATATTATATTTTTATTTATGTTGCCATTTAAATATTTATATAAACGACATGGAATTATCGATAGTCCATTAAAAAATTGGTTTACATATCAATGTAATTTGCTTCCCTACATTGTTGTGATACGTGGTCCTCACCAAACCAGAAAACCCTAACCGTAAAATATTTTACGGATTCAATCACATTTTGTATAATAAAAATCATCTTTATATCAATATTTAATTTTATTTGATTTATTTTATTAAATTTAAATACTATTATATTAAAGCTCAATTATTAACAAAAATCATTATTTAATTTAAATTTTTTAATTTATTTATATTGCAAATCCAAATTAAATAAACAGTAAAACAATTAAATAAATTTATTTATAAATAGATATATATATACATAAATAGTAAATCAACAACAACAAGAAACTATGCAATAACTATTTTTTATTTAACTTTTAAATTTAAAAAATAATAACTCATCTAAAATTATATAAAATATGTATTAAAAAATTCTAATTTAAAATAAAATGCAGTAAAATGATTAATAAATTAATTTAAAAAATAAATAAAAAGTTCGTCATTAATATGTAATCTATATTTTATGTAAATTATTATAAAAATATATATAAAAAAAATGAAAAAATTAAACTCAGCAAGATAATTTAAAATGAATTAAAATAAATTTAACATTTTTTTGTTTAACGAATTGGTCCTGGTTCTGGAATTGAAACATTTTGGTCAGTGGCCGCACCACAAAAAGCCACTTCTCCAAACAATCTTTTAAAATTAGCTCCAGCCGAGTGAAGATTATTCTCGAGAGTGGTTCCAAGGATCCATTTTTGTCCACAATATTCACTGCGTATAGCGTATAGCTTCACGATCAGTGCCGAGCTTCAAGGATTTCATACTTGCCAGTACCTTATTAGAGAATGTTTTAAGGCAAGAAGCTGGAAATCCACTCCAATTTATCACAAACGAGTCCCCAATACTCCCATTGTATCGTTCCTAGTTCTGTATTAAAATTTTTGAAGTTCTCCCTATAGGCGAGTTGCAATCCTGAGCCTCCATAGTACTGGTTGATTTATTTAAAGCCCGTCTACACAATTTCTCATAATAATTTCTATTTGTTTATTTATTTATATTGAAATAAGTCCACAAATTTGACCTGAAAATTTTGAATGTAATTTACAAAATAAAATAAATCCGCTTTGGATTTGAAAAATAAAAATATAAAAGTAAAGCAACAAGTTAGTAACAAAAATAAAATCACTCTCTCTCTCTCTCTCTCTCTTTCTCTCTCTCTCTCTTACTCTTTCTCTCTGAGAGAGAGAGAGAAAAAAAAGGGAGAGTGAGAGAGAGTGATTCAAATCACATGAAAGGATTTTGCCGCCTGCTTTATGGTTCTCCACCTGTCTCGATCGATCACTCTCGTCCTCCAGTTTTGACATCCTTATTATGCGTAGGTATTTTTCGGCGCAGTAGGGGTCTTCCTATACGACACACACCGGCTGGTTGTTTATGGTACACTTTATTAATCATCCATTGTTGTGGAGACCATGCAACGTGACCGAGCCATCTAACTCGATTGGATTTGATGAATCCGATGATATCACTATCTCCGAAAAGTTGTTTTATCTCGTGGTTAATGCGAATCCGATAATCGTTGTTCACAACTTTAATTGAACCAACGGTGGAATGAATGACCTATTCCTTTCAAAGGTAGATAACAACCTGCAATCGTTAAAGATCATGGTCCAGCTCTCGCTTCTGAAAGCTGCACAGATTTTATGAGAACTTTATCAAGTGCGAGTTTGCACGATTGCGATAGATAGTTAGATCGCAATAATTTTGATTGGGCATATAAAACTCGTTGTCTATGGTCGCTCATTCCGAGATTTGCCATAGAGACGTTCCTGAGTGTTGTTAAAAATTTTGTTTTTCTACTGTTCACCTCCAAACCAAGTCTTCTTGCGTAGCGATCGAGCGGGATGAAATTGTCCTTGATATCGCTAGGTCGTCGGGTAAGAAGCACTTTATCAACTGCATATCCAAGAATTTGGCCTTATTTATTAAATATACAGGGCGAAGTTTCAATGTGGCTTTTTCTCACTACGTACTCAAAAGCGCCAATTTTAACAGCACAGGCGCGAGTGAATCTCCCTGGCGAACGAACACTAGTGGCTCTACTCCTCGGGTTTTCCTCGGGAATAGGGAATTGGGAATTAGTGACGTATTTCTAGCAGTTGGGAATTTTTTCTTCCCCAAAGCGTATTCTGGCGATTGCGAATTTTTTTTATTGAGAAAAATTAATTCCATTTTGTAGCAGTTTTGACGTTATTTTTCCCCATTACTGTTTTTGGGAATTGTGATTCGTACATTTTTGAATTTTTAAACATTATTGTTTTAAATAAATATATATTTGTATTTAAAAATATGTAAATTAAACTTGTAATAGGGTCGCAATACGTGTTTTAGTTTATAAAAATCTACATAAAAATTGTTCCTCCCAAAAAATTATTCCCTGCCTGCCAGAATCTACATTTGAGAACGGGAAATAAATATTTGGGAATTAGTGCAATTTGTAATTACAATAAAATATTTTCCCAATTTCCAATCCCTCGGGAAAGCCAGAATAGGGCATGTTATTTCAAAGGAGTCTGATACAGTTCCTTCTATTACGATTCTAGAAACAGATCCAGACGTTGTTAATTTACACATAAAGACGGGTTTCTCTGGAATTCCTAGACATATGAGCGCGGCCCATATAGGTTCTCGCGGTTTATACTGTCATTTGCCTGTCGGAAGTCTATATAGTTGATGGACTGGTATGACACTGGTCAGTGGTCGATCGGTTAGGACGAGAACCACATTGATAGTCGCCAATGATGTTTTCGGCGATAGGGCTGTGTCTGGTAAGTACAACATTATCCAACACTCTGTAAGCAGTATATTAAGAGAGCTATACCGCGATAGTTTCCACATTTAAGACGGTCGCCTTTTTTGTGCAACGGACATATGGTACGAGCGCGGTCTTCCAATTCTCCTGTAGCTCTTCTTGGTACCAAACAGAGGCGATGAGATCGTATAGATTTGATGTAAGATTTGATCCTGCGGGGATTCTATCGAGACCGAGTGCGTGCCTTTCCATTTTTCAATCTACTAATAGCTGCGACTAGTTCCTCCACTGTGGGTTATTCGGGAAAGACCTCTTCACCTGGATGAGCTATTTCTCTAATGGGGTCACTTCTTCATTCCGATTTAGCAGATTTTGAAAGTAGGTATGCCAAACTGAGGGAACATCAGCCTCGTTTGTTCCCAGCTCTCCATTTCCTTCTTTGATGACTGGGGATTGGATTTTTTATGCTTGTTTGGGATGAGCGATCACATATATTGACTAGGGAAGAATTCCGAACTTAAGATTTTATCGTTGAATGATGATTCACAGATGTTATAAACCGGAAAGAGCGTTTTTAAACAAAATTATAAAATTGAGCTGCCTTTGAGACATTTTATTTACATTTGGATAGTAAAATGTCTGTTTCATAGTCTTTGTGGATGTAACAAGGTCGGCGTGTCAAGATTACATTCTGAATTTGTGGCACTATTTAACCCAATTTTAAAATTTGCTACTCGATTAGGTGGCGCGTTTTAGATGACTGATAAAACGCCTTTTTTCACCGCAATCAAATCAAATTCCTGGACAAATATCCTGCCGACCATAGAGTAGAGTTGATGGTGTTTTGAAAAACTTCACATGAGATATTGATTTTATACGATACGTATGCATATTTCAATCCAAAGCTTGGTCCCACTCGAATGGAGTATTCATCCGGTAATACGACGTCACTAGCACTTGCATTAATTTTAGGTACCGCTATGGTTGATTATGTTGTTCCAGTGTGATGGTACGGTTTTTATTCACTAAACTTGGTGGTTCGGTCTAGGTGAAGCCTCCGGACATGGATCTTGTGACGACCCAACGTTCTTCTGGTTAAACAGAGGAGTGGGACAAGGCATGAACCACTGATTATGGTCTCCTTTCATTTTTCTATTTTTTGAGTGATTTGCCGTTTTGGATAGGATCTTATTTAATCCATTTTCACATTTACTACAGAACCACCGCAAATCAGACACATCGTCCATCACTATTTTCATTCCTTTCCGTAGATCATTTAGAAATATTTTCAGAAACTTAGTTGCGTAGCCGTACATCCGTAATCTATAACGTAGTTACAAAGGTAACCATCACAGTCAATGATCATGTGGATCGACATTAACACACAGTCTGTTTTTGAGTTTAAAATTTTACGATCAGCAATATTTTTTACCACAACACATTTTTACCAGTAAACTTTAAATAATTTTCCACTTAGAACAGTCAGCGATTTTGAATTTGTGTTATTAGATCATAAACTTACGGATTATTAAGATTAATTATTATTACACACAAAAAAAAATGAAATTGAAACACGCTTCATTCTTGACCCAAAGCTAAATTTGATAATTTCTCTTCTTGTGTTTGCAAGAGGGGCTAGGGATTTTAGTATTGATGGTATCTAGGGTCGTCTTTAGCCTCGAAGGATTAGGATTACTGGCTAGAATAATTCTAAGGTGTAATCCAAGTTTAGCTTAAGATAAGTCCACCTGTGCCCTGAATATCCGTTTTAGTTTCTAATTGAAAGAGCTCTTTCCCAACCTCGAATAGTAGCTACGCGGCTGGTGCGTAGTTTCTAGTCCAGTACGAATAGTGTGTGTTTCGGTTGGAGATTTTAGTCTCATATACCTTCCACTTGGTCTCCTTCAATTAATTTACATTGGAATAAAGATTGTATCCTTTTTTCAATGATTGTCATCTTGTGATAGTTTAGTGTGGCGGATCGTTTGTAAATATAATTGTGTTTGATTTTTGGGTTTACTGAGAATACTGAGAAGCTTCCTTCCACGATTTGAATTAGTTCTTGTCTATTGTTGTAGGACGTCGTTTAAAAGGTCTCGTCCAGAAATGAAACTACCGGTGAAATTTTTTTTAATTATTTTTCGGCCGGTTGTGCTATGAGGAAGTGCCGAATGTAACCCCTATAATTTGTAATTTTCTATAATTCGTTAATGGCTCTCTTTCTGTTAAAATTGAATTTGTTCCAAAAAAATTTTTGGCCGTTCGTAGCTTTTTGGGCTGATACACTGTCAATGCATATTGAAAATTCCTAAACCGCATTAGAATTGACAATAAATCGTTTTAGAGCGTTGGATTCACAATCAAAATGTTGCTGACTTATTGCTTCCAAAAATTTTGTTTTAATCCCATGTTTGTATATTTTTGAAAACATTTTGTGTAAGCTTCGACTTTTTCGTGTTAGACTGAATTTGGCTAAAAGTTGATTCTGCGATTCACCTAATGGGTTTGAGAACATTCTTAGATAAAAATGTTCTTCGAAAAGTTGTCCCTCGTGCTTCCTTCTTCTTGAATTTCAATAATTTCCGAGTGTTGTTTGGGATTATCTTCTACTTCAGCTAAAGTATGTTCCAAGTTCAGTGCGTTGTGTAATTAGTTCGCCACTTCACGCTCTTGAAAGCCAATTTGATATTATCATTGGATAATAACCAGTTACTAATAGCACGTCGGGGTTTTAAAGATTCCTTGTGAGCCTATATCGATTAGAACGCGTAAATATTCCTGTTTATTATGTTTTACTTTCAGAATGACTTATGTGGCGCTCTAGATGGGTAGTTGTTAATGAGATATGAATGCCCTTGCAAATGTAACATTTACTATTGGTTTTGCGAAAAGCAAATTCAACGCAATTTATGTGGCATTGTCACTTGATATCTTTCTGTGAGGAACTGTATCAAGTTTTGTCATTGACTTCTCGTATTAAATTATTTTGGTTTTTCTAGCAAATTATTAATTAGATTTGATACGAACAGTTTTCATTGGTAAATCTGTTTTCTAAGCTCCCTCAGGCTGTTGTCTAGTTTTCTCAAATCGGTTTCTCATGGCTTTCTTTCATGCAATATATTTTGTAGTGTTGCTTTTCATACCCTCTTAAATGTGTCTGCAAACCTCGCCAATTATATATTTGCTAAGTGCTATCTCCTTCCATATTTAGAAGACAGCTTTTCTACCAGACCTTTGGGAAGGCTGGCCGCCACCACTTGAGTTCCACGGTAACCAGTTGTGATTTTTTTAAATGCCAAACACGTCTCGAATTTATTTTCCTCATATGAGACATAGTTCCGCTAGAATCAGCGCATTCCTTTTGTTCCAGCTTTTGCATATTACAAATTAAGACAACAATCATTCAGTCTTTGCTCATCAGCGTACGGATCACGTTTTCGAAAACTAGGTCCTTTGAGTGCTTTGTAAGATAGTAGCCGCCTATATGTCCTCGCGATGTATGTTATCATACATGCCTGCTGGAAATTTATAATTAATATTGTTCACCCAACATTTTGGCAGATACATTCTCATCGTGAAGAACGGTCAGTGGTTGATCGGTTGGAAAGAAAACTACACTGCTTTCCGGCAACAGCACGTAGTACAACCCTTTGTAGGGAGACTAACCGATATGCTTCCTTTAAGAGCATCAGTCAACTTTGTTCGCAGAAGGGCTATTCCCTTTATTTCTTGGCAGGAAGCCTTTAGTAAGATGCATAGCGTGGTGTGTTGTGCTGAAATTGTCTCTTGTAAAAGTAACAGATTTGGCATTGAATTAAATTTCATAGATTTATTAAACAATAAAAACTACCAGCTAGTAAAATATAAATTTGATTTGTTTTAAATTAATACATTATTCTTGTTTATAAAGGTTAATTTATATGATTTTTATTTCTTAATAGATAATTTTATAATTGATACAAAAAATTGTATATCTCGAGAAATATGCTTACTTGACAGATTCGAACTCAATCAAAACTATTATAAAACGACTAAAGCAGAAATGCAGCACTCCACTCGACTCTCACGATCGCCTTAATTGTATAAAGCTTGCTCCTGTTTGTAAACAGCATGATACGCATTCCGTATAAGCACGTATGGGAAACACGACTCGAGCAAATCCATCGTTAGGAATGGTGATTCTTGTACGATAAGATCTAGCAGCAGGTATATAGATTCACGGTTTTTCGTCGCCTCCTTATCGGATTCCTGTCCCAAACGTAGCAATGATGAACTTGCGAGCGCTAGAAATTCTTTCATCCGATCTTCGATGTCATTCTGCCCGCATATAGTAAACATTGCGCCAAATATATTATTTATAGCCAAGGCCATGCAATGCGTGTTGTTTGAGTGAGCCTCGAGTGATGCCCGATAGAATGAATTCTCATTCTTAGCCAATTTCGGAATGGATACTGCAACAAAAACCATTAAAAGACAGGCGATTAAATGCTCAGCTTCGTCGGCTTCAGGTTTCTGTGAACGCAACACATTTGCCAATGTAGGATCAACCTTACATTTTAAACCGGCCGCTGATGCCATTTCAGATACAATTTTTAACGGATCGCCACCCGGTAAATGTTCCTGAAAATCTTTTATGGACGATAACAAAAATGGAATTCGCTGATCTAGACAGTCGACTAAGGCCGCTTGGGCCAAATGTCGAAAACTGAGTATAACACCAATGATCGTCATTCGCTGCAATACGTTTTCGACATTCTGTAATTTTTTAAACTGTTCTTTCATAATCTCGGGTTTATCGAAGCTCGTACGTAACGTAATCAAAACTTCCTTATTTGCGATGACCAACCGTTTTAATTCCTGTACTTGATTTGCAATATGCCACATTAGTGTCTCGTTTAGCAACTTTATACCATATGGACCGATCAATTCTCCCAATGCTCGTAACTCATTCAAATCAGAAAATTCTTCGGGATTAAATGGAATACATCCTTCCGGTGTAATACTAACAAATGCTCTTTGGTTCATTGCGAATACGATATTTCCACCACTGACTCGGCGGAGTAGTACATCCGAATACCAGGTGTTGTATAAGGCGGCGATAGTTTTCTCACCGTGACTATCGGTCGATTGAGTTTGTTGTAATAGGCAATTATTAAAAACTCGCGTTATATCGATGTGAACATAATTCTCAACTGTTTGTAACACGTTCATGTAAGCGCGCACTGAAGCCAATAGTTCTGATGGCTTTGCAATTTCAGCGGTGTCCGGATTATACATTACCATGCCGACTAAGGCGCGCGAAAATCTCGTCTCTAGATGCTGGCATAGATATTCCCGAGGGGCAAACGCGTATTCCCAGACGTTCACGGTAGCATTATAATTGATAGCAAAACATAGTTCCGTCAACGCCATGTGCAATTTATCCATCGTGGTTAATTCCTCCCGAGTTTTTCTATAGCTCTCGTCTCCGGGCTTTCGAATATCATCGATTTTCTTATTTTTATCCTTCTTTTTGCGATTAGCGGCGGCAGAAAGTATTTTGGCACAGTGCTTCGGCAAAAGAGCATCTGCCATTGTACACTGCTCATCACAAATTGTTGTTATAATATTTTTGGCCTCCTTCGCCATTTCATCCAAAAACATATTGACGACAGATAAACTTCGTTCCCTAATATGATGCCGTTCCTCGGGGCACATTTCATGCGTACAATTTTGGAAGTGCGAGCAAATCAATGGAAACGCGATAATGTAACGATTCTGAGCCGGAAACTCGAGACACATATGAAATTGATCCTCGAACATTTTGCTGTAGAAGCAGAAAATAGATAAATCTGACGTCTCAACAACTATCTCATCTAAATTATCGATCATTTTAGTGTGAAACACCATTGAATCGAGCAAACGGGCCAGCTCGATTTGATCTCGTATGCGTACAGCAGATTTAGCAACACTCATATAAGTTTGTAGACGGAACCAGTCCAATCGGAAAGCACGAAAATCGAACACTTCATTTTCTTCCACCTGTTTAACATTTACATTGGCTACAGTATTGTATAGCGATGATAGTATGACACTTTCATCTTCTGGACATACTTGAAGCGCTTGCATTTTAAGATTTAAATCGATTGCATCATATCCGGCTAGGTATTGCACGTAGTACCTTTGCATTACTTGGCTGTATTTGCGGACCAAAGCTCGAAGCTCCTCCATATGGAAAAGTAATTCGGGTAATTGTCGATCGACCAAATCTTCTGTAGTTTTACCTTTACTTTTAACAACTGGTGGATTGTCGTTGTGACGTAGCAGCCATAAAATTTCATCTCGGGCATAACACAATCCAATGAAAATTAGTAGTGCCTTGGGGCCCAGTAATCCAGGCTGGTCCGTCATTATAAGCGCAAGTTCTTTTAGCGCGGTACGTAGAAATTTGCGCCTTTCGCGATGTAAATGTCCAGCTTTTTGTATCGCATGATTATAGCATTCCTTTACTTCGGCTATCCGTTTTGAGTAACCTTTCATACCATCGAAAGTATTTTGAATATATTGGTGAATATGAATCACTTCGTCACGAAATAGAGCAATAACCCAACTTGATTCTAGGGCAGAGACCCACATTTGTTGAGCCTGCTGCAGTTGACTCAATAATTGATGGCTCAGCAGTAGACCGAATATAACCCAGCGGTCCAATGTCTCCAGCGAAACATAATCACACGACATGGTATCAGTTTTTGATGCCTTTAGCAATTGTGATGGATTTCCAATTAAACTCAAATGCTGAAGTTCACGCCATTTTTCGGCAGCTAGATTGCGCATCGGATACACTTGAACTAGAGATCGAAGTGCACTTGTTAGAAGACCTTGATGAGGTATAAATTCCTCTGATAATTTACGAATTGGCATATCATAATCAATTATCATTTGACCGAGTCGCGGGAAACTTTGATCGCTGCTATTATTTTGCATTTCAAATGCAGCATTAAATAGTCCGAGGACTGCTTTACGATCCTCGACACGAGACAGCAAAATCATAAGCGAAACATAGGTTGAGACGAGATCAAGATAATTTTTTGTCAATTCGAAATTAACAGTAATATCGAGACCCATTTGGCAGGCGTCCATTGTCGTAAGCAGTTCACAGACATTATCCTTGAAATCGAGTAGATCGACGAAGGTGTAGTAGTACAGGGATAATGATTTTATAATTTCCGATTTTATATTTGTGATGGCGGCCAATCCCTTTGTATCGATATTTGGAAATCGCTTCACAATGAATTTGATTGAAGATTCGAGTGATTTGTCGGAGAGAAATCCTGGTTTAGATTTTGTGTCGCCGCATGCCTTTTTTATGTTGTAGATCCGAGTTAAAATGCCAATACCACGATCGTTTAGGATGATTAGCTTTTCAGCAATTTTTTGCTGAGATGGATTTAATTGGCGTGCCATAGCTAAGCCTCAGGTTTATAATGCGTACAATGTTGTGGCTATTATTGTTGCATGGCCGGGAACCAGTCTATAATTAAATAAGGATTAGAAATTAATTAATCATTTAGACCTTGCCAGGATCGGAGTATTCTGATCTGACCGTGATTGAAAACGTAAAGAATAATGAAGATGATTAGGAAAACTGAGACAATGTTCTACTGAATTCACAAATAATTATACCAAAATAGGAAACCCCAATAAACTTTTGGCAATAAACACATCCAAATTAACTTCCCGTTGTCGGGAAATGGTGATGGCAAAAATGTCAACAAACTAATTGGGAACAACTTTCATCGAACCAAACTCAAATTTGCATGCCTTTTTTCGTAATTAACATATTTATAACAGATTCAATACATTACATACTTGAAAAATACAAAAAACTATTTGTTTAATTATCAGTAGACACAACAAAATTTTTAAATAAAATACACAGAACTCGAGCACAAAATTTTTATACACAAGTAACCACTCCTCCAATGACTTATTGTCATAGAACTTCTGTTTACCACATGGAAGACAATATTATTATGGGCAGCTTCCAATATACACAAAATTATTTCAAAAAAATATGTTATAAGACATTAGAATTATATGTTTATAATTTAAATCATAATTATTTTTATAGTTAAAAATACGCAACTTAATTAACTGCTTAGGAATTGTAAATTCATAATTTTTGATGATGTGCTATAAATTTGCTGTATAGTCGTTGCTATAATGTATTCTTCCATATTTTTGTTGCAAGTTCAATTGGCATTATCAATTCGTAAACATGGCGGTGATTAGTAAATTTTGTTAATTTGAACAAATTATTTTGCGTCTATAACAAATAAAAGTGCATAGAATTACAAATAAGTCATTAATTGTTGAATATAGAAGTACAGTAACACGCAGTGGATTATAAAATAGAGTGAAAAACGCGCAAAACGTGTTCCCTCGTGATAGAATTGTAATTTGGGGTAACCGAGTTTTCTGTTGGTGTAAGCTGGCGTATTTACGCCAAAAGCCACTGCGCTGAAATTATTATTGTGATTGTTTCAGTATCTTATGGTATCTAATGTTTAATTGGGATTTGTAAGAAAAAAACATTTGATACAGGTATGTCTCATGTAGATGTGTCGAAAAATTCTGGTGGTGCAAAGCAGCCCAGTGTCGCCGCCGCCGATAGGGATAAAATCAAGCGGGAGAAGAATCAAGAATCCAATGCTTCATATATCGATCATCATAATGAAATATCGAAAGTAAAAGCGTTGGTCCCGGTTTTGAATTCGGGAGATCCGATACTAAGCGATGACGAAACACCGAAAATTATTTGGAATATGGATACGACCGACAAACGCCCGGATCATAAAGAAAAATCAGTCGAAACGATAGAATTAATTGAATCAGGTGATGGGGAGGATGGTAATGAAGTTACGATTACGTTAGAATTTACAACAAATGATGGTCCGGAGGAAAATTCTTGTGGAGAAATGGTGATCCCGGAAGAAAAAACTAAGCCCCGGCAAATTACGGTACAAAAAAGTGAATCAGAGAACAAAGAAAGAACTATTGCCGAAATAGCAAAACGACAACTTGAGACATTAGCAGGTCAGAAACGGGGTAGACGATTAAATAAGCCAGAAGATTCAACACCATCATCCCAGGTTGACAAAACCAAATTAACAAAACTTAAATCAAAAGAAAGTTCGGTTTATATCGAGATTGTTGGGGAAGACGATAATACGGTGCAATTACCGTTGCATATGCTCGGGCGAAATAAGGATAATCCCGAAAATGATATACTATCAAATGGTCGTAAGCCGGTTCCGCCTCGGCCGGGTTTAAAAATGCCACAATCGTCACTGGCGAGCGATATCCTAAGCACAAACGAAATTAAAAAAATTGTGAGCGACAAATTTACCAAAAAATCAACGGCAGTAACAGTTATTGATAATCGAATTCTTGATACACATGAAAAAATTGAATTAGCAAGCATTAGCTCGCCAAAAGTACTCTATTCTTCCACTATCGCTTCAGCACCCGTGGTCACTGAAGCACCGAAGAAAGAAAGCGGAATTGAAATTCCTCAGGAATATTTATACAGCGATATAAAAACGGAAGATAATTATGGAATTACTGAGACGACAGTAGCCAATGATGCATATGACGAGGATTTACTAGCAATACTTGAAGGCGATCACGAGCCGAGTGAGCCAATTAAGAGTAACGATGAATTGACAAGTAGCACGGTTGAACGTCGCATTTATGTAGAGCAAGGAGCGGGAGATAATGCGCCTGTAATGAGCGAAGAGCTAACACGTCAAATTGCAATGCAACAGCTGATGAGTTTACCGAAAAAGGTTGCTAAACCAAAGTCAAATTCGCTGGTGGATATTCTAAGGTCCGATTGGAGTGACAATGAACGCAAATCGACTGAGGAATCACCGATTGCTGTAAAAGCGGAAAAATCGGAAAATGCTAATAAACCGCTGCCGGATGTGATTAATAAAATTAAGAGTCCGCTGCTAAATAAATCTCCATCTCCGAAACCGTTGCAAATACCCCAAAAATCCGTAAAGAAGATTGAAAAATCAGTCACTCCGCCACCAGCGATAAACGCGCCCGCCTTTAAACGTACCCGAATCATAAAGAAGAAAATTATTTGGGACCCAGATGCGCCCGAAACCCAAATTTCATATGCGAGCCTCGTTCAAGGGAATCAGGCAAAACGAGCAGTCATCAAAAAGGCTGTTGTGGTACAGAGCACAAATAAATCAAATTCCCGTAATACTACACCATCGCCCATGGAAATTAACGACACGCGGAAACGTTCAATTTCCACATCGCCTAGTCCGTCGGGTTCGATTCCGAAAAAGAAAAAAATTTCCGAACTAGATAAGCTGCTGGGCGACGAGGGTGCCATAAACATGTTAAACGCACTTGAACGTGAAAATCAGAAAACTCCAACCGGTGATGATGATAAAAAAACTCGAATGATCAGTAAAACACGCCAAGTTGCAATCAAACCACAAATTGAGGAAACACAACAATCGATAACATTTTCATCCCCAAAAACCAAACAAAAACGTGAAATTGTACTACCGAAGTCGATCTCTCTCAAAAGTGTACCGAAAAAACGCATTCGTGACGGTTCAGCTGGTCCTAAAGGACGCAACTCCTGGGATTACGTGTATTCACAGCGTGGCGGTGATGATTCCCTAATCATAAGACGTCGTTCGAACAGTTCGTACTCGAGTTCCACGAGCCCTCGCCGTTTAAGTCTTGAGGTATCAAACGACAATTCATCATCAGCGAAGAAACGTAGTTCCTCTGCAAATAAAAAAATGGCTACAAAAAATAAATCACCAAATTTCCAATTTGCAAAGCCGAATGCAAAGGATACTCCACGTAAATCTCCGGCGACCAATGACGAAAAATCTAAAACGCAACCAAAAACAGCCAAATCGGGAAAAATAGACAGTAAACTATCGATCGAGAATAATTCCACACTCGTTGTAACATATCTCGAAGACTACATCCAGTTCAATTTGACGGCATCCCCAACTCGATCGGCATCAACTCAATGTATGCAACCAAATTACTTGACTGTGGAACGGATGGCTGAAATTGTTAAATTACTGAACTCGATCGAAAACGATGAACAATATAATTGTGTGTTAATATCATCGGCAGATGGTAATTTTTGTGAAGGGCTCGATCTCAGGCCCCTATGTAAAGGCAATTGGGATAATAGACGAAAATTGATAAAAGAATTTGCAATGGGCCTCATTCAATTCCTAATTACGTTGCTTCACTTCAAGAAACCATTGATTGCGGGTGTTCAGGGTGTTTGTAGTAATTTGGGTGTAACAATTTTACCACTATTTGATTATGTGATTGCCGATGCTAAGGCATCGTTTAGTACAGACTATGCGAAGATGGGCCAAATTCCTGAAGGATTTTCGATTGCATGCCAGTCAAATAAAATGAAACAGTCGATGGTATTTGATAAAACATGTTTAATTAATTTATTTTATTTATTTTATTTATTATTTATTTATTTTAGGTATGTGATCTGTTTTATTTGTGCCAAACGATTCCTGCAGCGGCAGCAAGTGAAGGTGGTCTCATCACGCAACAGGTTGAGTCAGGTTTTGCACAATTTTTATTAGATGAATGTAAAACGATTGCATCACATTCCACGCAGGTAAGAACTAATACGTAACTAATTGTAATGATTTTAATGCTCTTTAATTATCCTCGGCCTTGCCGGGTAATGGTTTTTAAACATTTTTTTTTCTCTAAAATGCCATGTTGCATGCCATATTGTTAGCTATTTGTATTAAATTTTTTTTTTATTGTTTCTTCTACAGGCTTTGCAAGCAATGAAAGCTGTAAAAAATCGGTGTCATAATTATAAGAAAATTGAGTTGGATCTGTTGGAGGAACAAAATTTGTTAATGAAACATTGGGCGAGCGACGAATGCCAGAGAAATATGGAAGATTTATTTGATGACTAAAAATTCGAAGCTATTCGAATTTACTGTGTAAAAGATCAAGACGTGAAAATATATAAAGTACAAGGCTATTAACGATAATAGTATGTAATTACAAAAAAAAATTTAGAGGTTAATCGGCGGCATACACAGCCAGGGCCAATTTGTGTGTGTATGTATTTTTATCATAGGGTAATTTTTAGTTGAAAATCCCAGATTTTTTATATTGGAATTGAATGGTACGGAAACTCTTGCAATAACAAAATTTGTGGTTTCTTTTGTTTTACTGTAACGTATTAATCAAAGATTTCATCACAAACCAAGCACGAAATAATCCTTCCAAGAATTATTACGATGAAACTTGAACTATTTTAAACAAAAAAAAATCTGGGAATTTCGTGAATTTTTTTTTCCTTTTTTCAATCAACAAATTTAAGTTTGTTAAAATTATTTTTTAGTTATTTGAAGTAAGAATTTTATCAAATCAATTATTCTGTTACTATAATAATTGTAATACACACATTTTAACATTAATTAGTAATAAAATTTGAAGTTTAAATTTAAATTTCCTTCGCTCACGCAATATTACCGTTTCCGGTGCGGTGCCATCGTATATGGACAAATAAAACACTTGTTTAAATTAAATATTTTAATTAGCCTAATTTATTTAAAATATAAAAATTATATATTTCTGCTTTATGACTACATTTTAAAACATCCGAACAACAAAACAAAAGCTCAAAGATTTAATCGGGGAAAGCCACTCACAACGATTTTGTGAAGTATGTTTGATATCCCAAACCAATCGAAGTGGCCGCAAACCATACAAAGCAGCTCCACCAGGTAGCAAAGCCAAATAGACCTCGATACACGTCCGTTGTAAATACGGCCTTGAGACTTTGAAGCGACATTTGAATATTTTGGGCCGCATCCAAAATTGATGAATTTTCTATATCGCTATCGGTCGATTCGTTTGTTGTAGGAGCTAAGGGCCGGCTTTCCATATCGGCTGAACATTCATTCACCTCCACCGGTGTTTTATATAAACCTGACCATTCATAATTACCTAGTGTTTTATACATGAGCGTTAAGTATAAGCATAGAAGTATGGGAGCCACATATTGCACCGTAACGACGCACAAATAATGAAAAATGGATGAAATTTTTCTTTGCAATTCTATATTTGTGATACGGCCTGCTTCCTTTTTTAGCTGCTCGATCCGTTGATAGGCTAAATTTAAATACGATTGCAGATATATCGGCATTAACGCCATTCGAATAAGAACCGCAGCAATAATTAATACTAATCGGCCGGTCTCAAATACATGTACGCTTAGAAGTGGTCCAGACATACCGGAGAATACGCGCGCTGTAAGATAATCGCGCGTCACTGGTTTAATCCACAGAATTACCAGTATGAAGGGCAGGGCAAAATTTGCGTGCAATAAAAATTGTAATTTTTTATTGTTTTCACAGTATTTTAGACTATCCCACTGCATACGAGCCATTCTCAGGCCAGGAAATGTGAATATGGCTCCGAGTATACCACATGTGACCGCAATGAAGAACAATACAACGATTCTGGAAGCTGGTCCACTTAAATATAGGAAGATGTATTAATTGTACTCTAATAAATATATCGATTTACTACTTACGCAGAATTAACACCCTGTTTTTCGAGAAATGCGGACGCACTAGAATTAAAACTAGAATACGCCTTTTCCAGCCCAGTCTCAAGTATACGTTCAGGCACAATTAAAATGATCATGGCAAGTAAAAAATATACTAAACCAGTTACAATACATGTGGAACGTTCACCAATTGATTCCTCACTTTGGAAATATTGTACCGTCAGCGAGACTAGAAGTTTACTGTAAACAAAAAAATACGCTTAGCAGGAAATTTTGATTTCTGGACATGAGGAACTTACAATGAAAAAAGTACTACTAGCATACACCACATCATACTCAGATTAATCTCATCTTTAAGCGGGAATATACTGTGGTATATTTCCGAAACAATATATACGAGAGCCGAGTACAGACTGAAATCAACAAGCCACTGATATTCCGTATAGTATCGCAGTTGCACAACTTCGAATGGTGAAATTTTTATCGTTTCTAGCTGTAAATCTAAACTACGGGGTACATGAAACGTATCCGATTTAGTAGTATCATAACCGTTTTTAGCTTTTGGATTTTCTTTTTTCGGTTTTGTCTTTGGTACACCTAAAATAAAAAATTTTGAGATTTGTTTGTCTTGCTCCCGATTACGCCATTCCACGAAGGCACATACCTGCTAGAGTCTTTAATTCGCTATCGGTGGGGTACAAATAACGTACCAAACCTGTTGAACACAGCAACCACTGTCCCAATGAAAAGTAAGGGGTTATTTTTTGGATAACACTGACCATAACCAATGTGATTACCAGTTGAGCCCCTAAAATTGCCTGGAACAAAATAAACATGAGTTTAGCATATTACTGCATGAAAGAAAGATCGACGCCGATTTACTGTGCTATATCTATTTATAAACAGGTAAATGTACTACTTTATTATGTAGTTATTATTAGAATTAACCTGAGAAATTAAGGAATTTTTATAGGCACGTAAGAACGAACAACTTACCATTATTTATACTTTGAGCTTATTTAATTATTAACTTATTCTATAATATTATTATTTATTTATCGTGTTAAGATATATTTAATTCAAATAAATCATTTTATATATTTTAATTAATAAAACGATATTATAATGCGGTCGAGTGTAAAGAAAAATATTTTTCGACTTGGAAAGATGGGCTGTCAAATTGCTAAAAAAGTACTATATTTTTGTATTAAGCGTATGCGCTGAATATTATTTCCGAAATCTGGCGAAAATGTAATTCAGCACTAAACAGCATTTCGATAATTTTGTAATATAGCGCGCTCGCGATAGCCGTTTGCTAGTGTCATAATTTTTCCAATAACCAAAGTGTCAAAACAATTTAGTGAGTAATTATTGAAGCCCTCAATCGAGGTAAGCACTTTATTCTCTAATTATACATTGGCCTTCGAACATATACACATTCAACACCCAAACAAACGGTTTCTTCACCTACAACTAAAATTTGGTACACCAATCACGACAGGGCCTAAACAAGCGAGCGCTACAAACTAATCAGAAGATTTCAGCTTTTGAAGAATTTACTAATGTAGTAACGATTCAGCAGTATGTGTTAAACTTTAAAACCAATAAAGTATATGCATAGAGTAACAGAAGGAACATTACTCGATTTTTGTATGGAAAAATTTCGACCATGTTTTTATCCTTGGTTACCAAAAATTACCATGGGCTATTTCCGAAAACGGCTATTATAACGGTAGAGTCTACTTATAGTAGCGTGTATATTCAGTTTATAATACATATACGGTAACAGTCATACAATGTACTCAAATAGTTTTTGTTCAACTCAAATATCATTCGACTAATTTTGAAGGACTACACTACCACCAACAGCCATCTCCTAATATCACGTAAACCTTTGAGTTGGGTCATTACATTTTTATTGCCGTTTTATTGCTGTTGCACCAATTTATCATTCTGTTTATGGCGTACTGCGTTTTCTCCTTGAATGTTCAGTGTTCTTATCGCTTACTTTGTCATCCGCGAATACTACTTCTTGCACATCATCCTCCATGCTACTGTTGAAAACTATATGGACAGTCCATTCTTCTCAATTTTTTTATTATAGTAAGCCACCTAAGGCATACTATTGCTCTGACTCCTTTACTACTCCTGAACCCGAACTGCTTATCGCTGTATCTTCCGCTACTCTAGAATACGCAAAAAATCTGCCCATAATCAATTTCTCAAGTAATTTACCTGACGGTAGCAGTATGATTGGCCTGTATGCTTTGGGATCGGTGTGGTCTCTATCGACCAGCGCGACTGTTTAAATGTTCTAACACGTTTTCGAGGTAAACATTTATCGCAGACGTTAGTTATTTGTTTTGGTGATAACCCGCTCTAAGTGCTTAAGTGTGAACCTCGGAATTTTATCGCTTATCAAGCCATCACTTGTGGTCCAGTTACAGAATAGAATATTATCCAGAAGCGTCATTGAGTAGACCAAGCAAAAATTACCTATCGACCATTTTCCTACCTTTTTTCACCTACCTATCGACCATTTTTTCTTCTATTGGGTACCCTGCAAACAATTTTTCCTACCTTTTCGCGAAGCAAAGTCAAAAACATGAGTCGATATTTTTCCATACAAAAATAGCGTTATAACGTTTCTGTCTATTCTGTGGTCCAGTTTTCAGTTGGTTACTTTTCTCAACCGTCCGCCCGTTATTATTGTAAGGTCTATTATGACTATATGTACTTAGTTGTCCAATTTCATTCACAATGATGAGGTTACTTCGTGCAATAAATTGTTCATTGACGGTTCCCCTATCATTCCTGTCATTATTGTGCCATAACCTTGACTTTGCATTAAAATCGCTCGTGATTATGATTGCATGGTTTCTTCGGTCGTTCAATATATTGTTGTAATTTGTTTACATATAACATTGGATCGTCTGAATATTTAAAGCAGATGTTTACTATGTACAATTTACGCGTTTTTGATCTAACTTTCATTTATCACCACCCCGAATGCCAATTGCTGCTTGTGTTGATTGAATTGTTGCTTATGCCGACGTAGCCGTGCCGCCTACTCTACGTTTTACTGCGTATGGCTCTTGCATACAAAGGAGGTCAATGTTATGGTGTTCTGAGCATTGCTTGATCTCGTGTCCGACTACTAAGAGTTTTGCATGTTTAGTTGTATAATCCTCAATTTGGAGATATGTGTGGAGTTGGTGTCCACATATTTGATCTCTTTGCAAAATTTTGCAATGTGCCCAAATGCCTGACATTTGAAGCATCTTGTGACTCTGGTAAAATCTTGTACTCTGCATGAGGATCAACCAATATATATTCTGCGGTTTTTAATTTTAAAAATGCATTCATTTTAAAATAAAATGAATGAACAGATTAGTTAAAATATTATCCATCGCTGCTTACGACTTGTAAAAATCTGGCCACTGCCTAGATTTCTGTACTTAGGTGAGTATTTCGTTTACCACTGGTGAGCTCCAAATATTCACTGAGAATTAAACCAACTGTTGTTATGCGTTTATAATTCAATTCTATATTATTACCGCGATAAACCGGGCTTTTTATACATGAAAATTGCTTACGCTTAAAATCAACAATATTTATGTACAACAAAAACACACAATACAATATGTAAACAATTAAAAACTGTTGAATTTGCTACTATTGACCGCTTGGAATGTTGTATTATTGCGCATGTTGACATTGATTCAACATATTCCTGGGCTTTACTGATGTCGTACATCCGTTAAATTATGCTTTCGCTGGCTCTCGCTAGAGGAGACGGCGGACGGTGGTTTGCAATGCATCTTCCTCTTAATTTGCAACCCAGATGATTCCTATTACTACAGCACTCCAAAATAAAATGTGGATCATTGCGTAATGGTGGATATGATGAGCACTCTGATGATGGAAGATAATCTGTTCATCATTTTTCAATGATTCAAGCTGATCATCCAATCCGGTTGTTTCTGGCGTGGTTAGTAAATTCAATTGATCCACTTCGTTCGCTTTTTTTTTGACCACAGCACCGAATTCCCGTAGTTTGTTAGCCCTTTGCATTAAATGAGTTGTGAGCTGAGCAAATTTATTGATATTGTGTTTAGCTGTTCATACAGCAAATATTTGAACGTCAGAGTCTCTGAGCACGCAGCCGGATTCGATTTCCAGTATACCGGAACCTACGATGGTGTAAGATTGGACTCTAGTCCCACATATGACATCGATTGTGATTTCGTTGGGTATCACATATATCCACTGGTTGGCAGCGTGAAGTTTGATCCAATAATTACTAGCTTTTGTTGACCTAGTGCCGCACACGGTGTCCAATTCGTTCTTTCGTTGTAATATCGCTACCTCACATGACGTTTGATTTGAAGGTGTGTTGATAATTTGTGATACTTTGCATAAGAGATGTACAGGCTTAAATACCTGACATTTATGTACGTCTTCTCTGGTTAATAATGCGAAGTATTCACGCCGATTGTCCATTGCTATATAGTCAGTGGAGCTAATGATTTGTGACTGAGTGCCTCCATAGATGATGTTGGGAATTGGAACTACATATAGACATAACTACAGTGTATAGTCCCAAACGAACGACAGTGGAAAAGTAATTTCAATTATTACATTTTTTTGAGTTACTCGGCTGCGGATTTGCATGCTTTCATACACATGGTGGAGGTCGTGAATGCCGTGTTCTGGTAGAGTAATGGTCACCGGCACGTGTTGTCGAATGAATTGTAGCTCTTCTTCTAACTGACTTGGGGTAAGTATGGATGGATGCGGGACGTCTTGAAGAGCATGATAAATCACGTTGAGCAATCCTTTTTGCGTGTCCTGGAGGCTCTTTAGAACTAGCATCATTTCAAAAATGGTCATTAGCGTTGACCGAACTCTTTCTTCATACGCTCTATATTCTTTTAACTGCAACATTTCTTGCCGCAAACGATGTTGGTCTTTAATTAAGTTGTTTATAGATGCCGTGGTGAGGTTTGTATTATGTTTTACCAAATTGATGGTGTTATCCACAATAGTTGTTTGATTTTGGATGAAAGTCAAGAGATAATTTTCGTCACTGTTAATTTGTTCAAAATAGGATTCATACTTGTTAGCTTCTCGCTGGGTGAGTACTCCAAATAGGTCCCCTAGTACAAGGCCCACTGAGTCACCGAGGCCTCGCTTCATTCGTTTACGATCCTTATTACTTTCAAATTGCTATCAAATAATTATATTGAAATAAGAGTTGCTGAAGAATGATGTCGCATTTTAAACCGGACAGCTCCTTACAAACTGATTGTAACTCTGTGTGGGCTCTTTTAAAGTTATCAATTTCCTCCCAGTAGGAAGATAAATTGTATTGAACAACTAATGTCCATTGTGTCGCCACAATCTCCAACTTGCCCAATTCCTCGAAATGTATCCCAATGGAATGATAGAACGGCTTTATTTCGATCTTGGTGCTCACGAAACCAAATAGGCAGCACATTGAAAGGATGGCTAGTGCCATGTGGTTTATTTTTCCTGTCGTTTTGGTTCGAAGGTGAGGTTGTTGCCCGGATACCGGCTTGTTGTTTTGAGTTGTAATTGCACTGGCCTTCCCGGTGGTTGCTTCCTTGAGCGATGTAATGGCCTTCGTAGGTAATATCTCACTTGGATCGTCGCTCATAGGGAGTTTGCACAGCTTTGTTATTGGTCGCTTGTAGGTTGCGTCCTTACACTTTACTGTTACTATTCGTACCAAGTCGTCTTTTCCGGTGTGAGTGTCTGTGATCCGTCCCAATTTCCATCGGGTTGGGGGTAGTTGATCATCCTTCACCAATACTAGATCGTTTATTGCCAAATTTGGCTGGGAGGTTTTCCACTTGCTCCGTTGTTGAAGTTGGTGAATTTATTCAGAAGACCATTGCTTCCAATAGTCTTGCACCATTTTTTCGACCATTTGCCATCTCCTTCTTAATCCTATGTTGCTGGTTGTCGCTTCCGGCATCGCCTTAAGAGCATCTCCAATGAGAGTGTCCTGGTGTTAGCGCTGTTGTATCCGTTGTGTCGTTGGTTAGTGCAACCAATGGCCGAGAATTGAGGACCGCTTCGATTTGAGTGGTGAGAGTGGTTAATTCTTCGAATGTTAGAGTTGAATCTCCTATTACTCTCTTAAGATGAAATTTCACGGATTTTATTCCTGCTTCCCATATTCCGCCGAAATGTGGGGTATGAGGTGGTATGAAGTGTCATGTCGTTTGATCACTGGCTAACATAGCTGCTACGTCGTCGGGTAATGTGGTCACAACTGAACTATACGTCTTCTTCATTACGGAATTTGCACCCACAAAATAGGTTCCATTGTCAGAGACTATTTGAGTACAAAGCTCTCGTCTAGGCTGCTCACTATCTCAATGTGTATGGCCTTGGTTGTCATGCATACGAATAGGGCAATGTATCCTTTTTAGGATTTGTTACCCCGACCCTTGGTGGTTCGTAGCTGGATGGGTCCTGCATAGTCGATTCCCCTTTTAGAAAACGGTCTTCCCGGGCTCACTCTCGCTGATGGTAGACTACCCATTAGTTGTTCCATATGTTTTTCTTTGTAGCGAAAGCAGGTTATGCATTTTTGTAGCACTTGTTTTACAGCTCGTCTCCCATCGATGATCCAATATTTCTGTCTCAGTATTGCAAGGGTAAGCTGTGTGCCACCATGTAATGTGTTTTGGTGGGTTTCCTCAATTATCCGTTGAGTAATTATGTTGTTTTTGCTTAGAATTACAGGCTGTTTGCTGGCGGTTGTCAGATTGGAGTCTTGGAGACGTCCCATCACACGGAGTAAGCCTTCGCCGTCTAGGAAGGGGTTTAATGAACCTAGCTTACTGTCCTTTTCTAGCGTTCTGTCTTGTTCATGCGGGCGAATTCTGGTCTGAAATCTTGCTCTTGTGTTATTTTTATAATTGTTGTTTCTGCTGCCTTAAGTTCATTACCGGTTAGCCAACCCTTGTTACGATTTTCTTGTTTGCAGTTATTTATGAATCGTAGACAGTATGCGACCGTGCGCTTGATTTTGCTGTATGTAGACAGACGGCCTTTTTATTACCGTCGCCAGCACTCTCTTTTCTTCCAGCTCTGCTTGTAAATTTGATGGTGGATCCGGAACGGGTTCTTCAATATTCCACTGCGGTGGCATAGTTGTTAGGAAGCTTGGTCCATGCCACCATAATTTGTTGTCAATGAGCTGCTTGGGTGTTATGCCACGTGAGGCGGCGTCCGCGGGATTTTCCTGAGACTTCACGTGATGCCAAGTTGTTGTTGGTAATGTCTTCTTAATCGTCGAGATTCTATTTGCCACAAACGTTTTGAAGCAGCTTGGGTCTACTTTAATCCACCAGAGTGTTATTGTTGAATCTGACCAAGCGTATTAACGTTTTCAAGCTTCATGATATCTTGAACGTGTTTCATTAATTTTGCCAATATTAAGGCTGCATTTAACTCGAGGCGAGGATTGATAGCTTCGTTTTGATTGGTGCAACACGTGTTTTGGACATTAATAGCTGAGCTGCTGATTTACCGTTGTCATCCACTGACCACCTAATCTTGATATCTCATTCAGGTCATCTTTTTAGTTCTGCCATTTGGCACTTATTCTTTCTGGTAGTTGTTCATCCCACCTTATTCCCATTTTCCAAATATCCTGCATCATGATCTTGGCCATGATTGTTGTCGGCGACACTCACCTAAGTACAAATCCGGCTCGAAGGACCATGTAAAAATCTGACCTTTGCCTAGATTTCTGTACTTAGGTGAGTATTGGTGAGTTTTGGTTTACCACTGGTGAGCTCCAAATATTCACTGAGAATTAAACCAACTGTTGTTATGCGTTTATAATTCAATTTTATATTATTACCTCGATAAACCGGGATTTTTATACATGCAATTTGCTTACTCTTAAAATCAACAATATTTATGTACAACAAAAACACAGAATACAATATACAAAAAATTAAAAACTGTTGAATTTGCTACAAAATACAATATTCCACCCGTGTCGATACTGTGTCATCGACCGCTTGGAATATTGTATTATTGCACATGTTGACATTGATTCAACACGACTTCTTCCCACCTCTCAGGTAATTTTCGAATCCCATCTCGGAAAAATCCCATCTCTCTTTCAATTTCTTTGAAATAAGTGAACCAGTGACCTGTCAAATCGTGTTGCATCAACCTGTAATCAGAAGGAGCAATGTCCGGAGAATACGGCGGTGGCGTTAAAATATTCCACTTGAGCGTTTCCAAATATTTGTTTACGACTTGTTCAACGTGAGGCCGAGCGTTGTCATGCAGAATAGCTTTATCATGCCTTTCCTCATATTCTGATCGTTTTTCTCGTAATGCACGGCTCAAACGAACTAATTGTAGTCTGTACCGTAATGGAATCGCCAGGTTGTAGCAGCGCGTAGTACACAACGCCTCTTTGGTCCCACCAGATACACAGCATAACCTTCGAACCATGAATGTTCGGCTTTGGTATTGATGTTGAGGTCGATGGCAACGATTGGCCGGTTAAAAAACGCTTTCTTGTTTTCCTTTGACGCAGCTGTTCGCAAAAAAGAAATCGCCTTTCCACGTTTCTTGGCTTCAATTCATAAGGGACCCAATTGTCTTGCTTCTGAATCATGACCATAGATTTCAATCATACGGAAACTATTTGTTGGGTCAACCCAATGTACCGGCAAGCTCCTCTTGCGTTTAGTCGAATCTTCATCGAGCAATGCCTCTAATTCACCGTCTACGAATTTTTTAGCTGTCCCAAGCGAAACTTATATTCAACACTGAATTCATCATTTTTGAAGCGTCGAAACCATTCTCTGCATGACTTATCGGTTGGGGCATTGTCACCGAAAACTTCTATAAGCATTCGATGTGCTTCATCTGCACTTTTTCCAATTAAAACAAACAATTAACACTTCCCGCAATTGCTGTTTAGTTATCACAAAACCCGACATATTCAACACCGTGAAAAACACGTTTTGTATGAAACTCAAAGCAATACAAACTGAATGTTAACGGCAGATGTCTAATCTGTCTGAAACAACGAAAATCAACTGTCACTATAAACAATTTATTATAGTCAGAGCCACTTTTTGAATTAATTTGTATTCCCAATATTTCGTGCGGCCGGTGTCCATTCAATGACCTAATTGTGGTATCTTTTGGCCCTGTCTTAAAACTGTGCTTCTAATCCTCATTTTTTTGTTGTTGCACTGTTTTATGTGACAATCGATGCCGTAACAGGTAGCTTCTTTGCTGCTAGCGTTTCTACCAAACCAACTTCCGACAAAGGTCGTTGCCCCTTTTTTATGCAAATACTGCTTTCTGCCGACTTTATTAGCTACTGCCAGCAAAGGTAGATTCCATACCAGCTGCTGATTTTACAGTAAGATAGTTGCTCGATAGTTGCCACTGAGGCTTTGGGATATTTTTGACACCTGTTTTGATAAACTAACTCCTTTCATTTGGCTAGATGATCTTCAAGATCGGCTAGCTCTAGGCAAATTGTATCGCTAGCGCCATGAATTGAGCTCAACCACTCAAAAATCTGGTTTCTGTCTACGACAGTTCTTTTGCTAAGAGCTCGTATCTCACCCTCCAATATGGAGAATGCACCATTTGCTATCCTCTGGGAACAAAAGTTGAGGTTTTCTTTATAAGCCGTGTCTTTTTTGTTCTAAGTTGATCGACATACCATAGAGGGTATTTGTTCGGTTTGCTCATAGGCACGGGAATGAATAAATTAATTCCTTTAAATAGATGCGAATAAAATTTTTCCTCATTTACATCTATATCATTGCTGTTAAACTCGGCATTTCAAATTATTTGTTCAAAATATTGTTTTGGCTTTTTCGAAGTTGTAATATGGTTTCCGGTTTTGGTAATTTTGGAACCTTCCCAATGTTATTCACATTAGTTCCAATACTATTTCTATTGCTTTGTGGTCAATATCATTAATAACGAAAGGTGTCGGTGATTCTTCTGTTTTAAATAAAACTGGTTCATTCGTAAAAATAAGGTCCAAGGTTCGGTCTCGTCTATTTTTTAATTTGCAGATTTGACTTAAATTTGAGTCAAATATGGTGTCGACGAATAGGTACTCGTTACCCGAGTTCACGTTTACAGGCATAATCTCGTTCGTATCACCATCCATAAGTCCCCATTTATTAAAATTATATCTGATTGATCGGCCGTATTGGTAATTTCCATAATTGTGTCGCAGCACTTGGTTTATGATGATGTAGGCGAATCAGGTGGAATATACGCCAATTCGTTAAATCTACCAATTCATTAGATAGTGATGTATCGGCGGTTTTGAGTACTCCGCCAACGGATTTTTTATGCTTATTTGGGGTGAGCAATCACATCTATAAACCACATATTGACGAACCACATATTGTCTAAGTCTTTCAGCTCTAAAATTTGCTGCTGGATTAGGTGGTGCGTATGGGGTGACTAAAAAAACGCCTTTTAGACCCCAATCAAATTCCTCGACAAACAGTCCTGCCGACGACAGAGTAGAGTTGACGATGCTTTGAAAACTTCACCTGGGATATTGATTTGACGCCCATGCGTTGGACAAACAGATCGTCAGTATTTGCGATCTTTGTCCGTAGTTTGAGGAACTGTTCATTCGGCACTGAATTGTGTATGCGGCTAACGAAAAGTCACTTTCTGGGTTGTGCCACTCGAAAGGAGTACTCATCCGTTAATTCGACGTCATAAGCACTTGTATTTACAATTTTAGCGACCACTACGGTTGATTGCGATATTCCAGTTATATTATTCTTTCGTGCTGGCTATTTATTGATGATCAATAATAATTGTCGTCGCTTTTGCATGGTTGACGGTAATGTTAGTAATGAATGATATGGTATGGTTTTTTTATTCACCAGGATGGATGATCTTGTGACCCGACGTTCTTCTGGTTGAACGGAAGAGTGGGACAAGGCATGAACTACTGTTGTTAAAGTTTCTTCTAATCCTGTCGATTTTGGATATGATGTTATTTAAACCATTTTCACATTTACTACAGTACCACCGCAAACCAGGCACATCGTCCATCACTAATTTCATTCATTTCCATCAGATCATTTGGAAATTTTTTCAGCAATTTAGCTGCGTTAGTAGTCGCACATTTGTAACTATAACGTTGTTACATAAGTAACCGCTATATGAAAGAAACGATTCATCGACGATTATAATTTCACAGGCAATACACTTTTTTGGATCGAAATTATTAACGGAACCTCCCTGGCCGACGTAGAGTTACCATATACAGGGTGCATCCACCGTTAAACGCAAAGATCAAACCATGCTATCGATGTATTAAGGTAAATCGGTTTACTGGACCTGGCCAGGTGTATATGCTGGGGGAGTTAACTCCGTTTCGTATTTTATAATTTCTTTTATGCTGTTCTCATGCGGTCTCCCAAAGTTATATTACCTTAAGCAACGGTTGCTTGACGCCGATGGTGATGATGTCCCATAATCTCTTTCAGTCATAACCACGCCCCGGATGAACAAGCGAGTATTGTTTACTAATATTATGTGACTTCAACTCATATGTGATTTTAATCTTAAGATTTTTTCATTACGGATTCCTTGCCTACGTTTGAAGTGTTATACATGTAAAGGATTCATAGAATTTAATAGACTCATGTTATATAACGTGCCTCTAGTACTGATTTGATACTTATTTTTGCCATTGTTATGCTATTCTGGATTTGACATTTCTCACTTTTATGGTTACACGTCGCGTTTCACTTTATCACTGTTATTTTATCATTTTTCATCTTTTACGATTTCGTTTAATTCTATTAATAAAAATTTCCATTTTAGTTCATTTCATTATACATTTATTTTTTGTATTTGTTTTATTTATTATTCAATATAAATTAATAAAATAAAAAAAGAAAATAGATTTTTGTTTTGCTTGGTTTTTTAAAGTTAAAAATAAATTAGAAATTGTAGTTATGATTTTTTTGTTTTATATAATTTTTATAATATTTTTTTTTTATATAGAATATATATATTTAGAAAATTTAATTTAATATTGTTTTTTGTAAAATTATTTATAATTTTATATAAATTTTATTTAGTTTTTGTTTTTTAATAAAAAAGATCCTTAAAAAAGAATATAATATATATTATGGTATATATTTATGTATTTGAATATATATAATCATAATAATAATAAAATAAGAAATATATAATATATTATATTATATAAATATACACATTTACAGATTTAAATTTATTTAATTTATTTTAAAATCGATATTTAATAATAATAATAATATAAATATTTAAAATTATATATTTGTTTTATGTTTTATAGAGTTTTATATAATAAATAAATAATATAAATTATTATTTTTAATATTTATGTGTATTTAATAATAGTATATAATATAGAAATTGGAATTATAATATAATAGAAAAATAATTATATCTTTATATATCTATTTTGGAAAAATAGTTTGAAATATTATAATATTTATAGAAGATTATATTGATTATAAAATAAGTATAAAATGAAAATAAAAATAACATATTTAATTAAAAATACATAAATATATAAAAATGAAATTATATTTAGTAAAATTATTTAGTCGTAGACTAAGCTTTGATTCAGTACAAAAATAAAATTTTTAATTTTTATTTTGATTAAGATAAAACGAATTATTTTGGCAATGCGTTCAAGAGGAGGAATTAATTTAAAATATTGATTGATTGCGTTTTGTTTGTATAGATGTCACCCAAAAGCTTTGTGTGTGTATGTGTGTGTGTGTGTGTATCGTGTGTTAAAATGAAGTTTGGTCATGATATGTACAACAACAATTTATAGGTTTTTCCGACCAGCGGATTAAAACAAATTTTTTGATGTATTAATTTTCATATAAATGTGAAATGAGACGATTGTCATAGATGTATAAAGTTCCTGATAATTTTTATTTGTTTATTTAAAGCATTGCTGCGTATATGGGGCATCCATGTTTTGTTTATAAATAAAACGGAAGAACTAAAAGAGTTTTCAAGTTACATAAAAACAAAGTTTGGCGTTTAAATATAGTAATATACTTTTAATTTTCGGGGAACACATATTTCTACAATATTCATTATTTATTTTATGGGCTTCAGAGATGCTGCACTCAAAAGTGTATTAATACCTAAAGTGTGTGTTCTCTTACGATGAATTCGGCAAATACCCTGAAAATTTAGGAAGAATAGCGTTTTCGAAAAATCCACTTATCGTAAGAAATGCAATGTAATGTACCAGGGCTCTATTCTCGCTTGTCTTATTTTAAATAAAATAAATTTGTATATTAAATTCAAACAACGCCATCTATGATGAAAGAGAGTAGTGGTATGTTGCATTTCCATATGTTTACCAAATTCATTTTAAGCGGTCGCACACACGTTTGGTGTTCTGGAGGTCTATTATGAAATTTTCGACCGTGTTTCTTTCGACAATATAAAAATCTCAACTAACTAATTAAATTTTAGCATATTTTCGATAATGTCGAAAAAAATGCGATCGAAAATTTCAAAATAGACCCCCTGATTTTAAAATTAAGCAATCCGGACACACCCTTATTATTTACTTAACCATCAGTTTTCCTTTAAATATTTTTGTTAAAATTGTTTTAAAAACTAACTATTTTCGCTATGGCATCTACTTGTATCACAGATTTCCATAATAAATATTAACAATTTTAAAAAATAATTTAATTAATAAATAAGTTAATGCGCGCCCGGCGCAACATAGATATTTCGTGTGGTGAATAACAGGGTGTTCCACTAAATTCTAAATTTATTATGTATACCAAGTGATAACTGATAATAACATGGACTTTAGTTCTACAATTTTCCAGTTAAACGTTTTTGCTCTTGAAGTTGTTGTAATTGCCAAGTTGCTTCCTAGATAGCGTTAAATGCTTGATGTTGTCTGTCATTGCAAAATCGGCCATCGGCTTGACTTCTGCCCAAACATTTTCAATTTCAGTTAAATCCGGTTTTTGTTGAATCCAGTCCAGAACAATGAAGCCAGAACCTTATATAAGCTTCTCACATGCCTATTCGCACGATGAACAAACGGAAACTTTTTATCTTATTTTTTCAGGAATACACGAACAGCTTATAATTATCTCCATGAAGGGTTTGTTCACATTCTGCGCAGCAAAGTTCATTCGCTTTCATTGTTCTGGTTATGTATCGTTGAGTACCAATTTCTTTAAGTCTTCACGAAATAGTTCGTTTACAGATTTGCCTTCTTATAATATTTTTTGATATTTTGCTCTAGAAGAAAATCACGCTGCGCTTGCGACGTGAACAAATAAAATTCCAATTACTTATGCCCCGATGAAATAATGCATTACTGTTTAGATTTGAGTTTTTTTCTCAAATCCTCCTTCTTGTATTTCTTAATCCTCCTTAACTCAACAAAAGTAGTTGGGTTGAATGAGATTCTATCTCTCAAAAGAAGAAATATAATATTCAAAATCAAAATGGCTCCACGGTTTGAGTGAAAACGAAAACAAAATATTATTGACCGACCGAACGGTACAGTGGTTAAAGCTTTGGCGTTTGGATCGAGAGGTGCCGGTTTCGAATCCCGATAGGGGCAAAATGGAAAAGAGAATTTTCATCAACAGATTACGATCTGCGATGAAATGGAACACAACTATGATCCCCTGTCAGAGTGCTAAGCTCATGGGCCGACCCATTTTCAATGTCAGTATAGGCGGGCATGGAGCTATGCAATGTGCAGATGGTGATGAAATCGAACCTATAGCCGTACGTTCTCGATTTGGTATTGATTTTAGATTCAATTTTAACGGGAACTATGGGGCAGGAAAGTAATGTTCTAATCATTTACGATCCAATTGACAGTGAACAGCCAACATGCAATATTTCTACCCAACCAAGTCGTAAACGCAAACATGAGAGTTTTACCAGTGACATAATTAATGCAAACAAAGAATTAGAAAAAGATTTTTTTGTTCAACAAAAGTCTTTAATTTAATATGAATGTAATATTGTATTCAAAAAAGGAAGACGAATTGATGGAAAAGTACTGCAATTCTAACTTTTATTTCCACAGGAAGTGGCTCTTTCACGCAAAATGGTTCCGATTTTAATTCTGGCCGTAACTTCTCGCACAAATATTGCAATATCGCAATTATCTCCGTTCACAATTTTTGTGCATAATTATTCGTTCTGTTTTTCCACACTACTGGTGGTTTGCTTTTTGGCAATTTGGTGAGAAAAGCCAATTCCCTTTGATTTGAATAATTTAAATGATTCTAACTTTCTTTTACGGAGTTTTATTTAGGAACGCTTTTCTACGACTTTCCATACGAGACAAATAATTATTCAGCAAAACAGCATTTAAATAAGCCACGCTTAAAAGTTTTATTTTTTTTAAATTGCGTTCTAAACACGGATTTACAAATGTAGCATTTTATAATTCTCCCACGGAAACGATAGGGATTAGCGTCGCCATGTTATTAACTCGACGAAACTCAACGAAAACCTTAATTCGGCTTATCCACGTCCATGGAAACGTAATCAGTTTTTATTTAAGAATTTATTTAGTTTTACGCACAAAGAAGATGCGAACAAAATATAGAAGCAACCTTTTGATTTTAATAAATGGTCTACAATTTGTTTGAAATATAAAAAATTCCAATACTTTTGCCCACGACTGTGCAAATTCTAACACTTCTCTCTACTCATATATTGTACTAGGCACGTTCTTTCAGTTATCTCTGAATCCTTACGTTAAGCCTAATAGTCTCAGACCTAAAGCCGACGTTATTTACAATGGGCTTTCACCAGGCATATAATAGGACAGTAAACGGCACACCCTGTATACAATTTTTTTATAATTTCACTTAACTATTCTAATATTTATCTAAAACTCGATTATTCACACTTTAATTTAATATAAATAATTTAATTGTGTATAATATGTATGTAACCATAATAATATTATAAAATTTCACCATGTGCATACGCGCACAAATCAAAGCAGTTAAATTGTCAAACTGAATAATTTTTTTGTGCCCAGCAACCCATTTCTTGTAATTTAAAATATAACTTCTATAACGAGAATTCATCTACGTAAAATTTTGAGTGCATTTCCCCGTCAACAATTATTTGTGTATATTTTATCAGATCATTATATAATTATTATATATTTTTATAATTTCACGACAATTATGTATATATGTATATTACATAAATAAATAATAAAAAAAAGTTTAATTTAAATTCATTTTTATATAATAATATGTATATATAGATAATATTATGTCTAAATGCTTATATTTTTTCTTGTTGGTTTTGTAATTTTGTTGCTAAAAATATTTTATGTCAGATCTTAAAAGTGTATATATTATTATATTGTTTTTTAAATTATTAAATTAATAAATATTTATTTTAAATATATTGGAATTTTTATTTAGTTTATTATTTTAATGATTATATTTTGATTTATAGAAAATAAAAATAAATTAAACATATAATATGTAAAAAATAAAATATAAATTAAATTATAAAATTAAAAAAAAATAAAATAAAATTATTATAATCAAATAGATTGTCAAAATTCACAGCGCCTGTAAGTTATACTGCATTTTTCTCTTTCTTATTATTTTTGTTTTGATTTTAAATTTCGTCGGTTTTTTTCGTCAACAAAAATTCCAATCTCTTAAATATTTACTTTTAATATAGGTTATGTTTAAATATATTCTTTATATTTTGTTTCGTAAAAACGTCATAAGAAAAATTACAATTATTATAAGAGTTTTTATTTGTTTTTGTATTAAAGCTTAAAAGGTTTTTGTGTTTTTAAATTTTTACCGTGTATTACAGCACTCCACAATTTATAATAGAAAACCTGATGGATTTGGTGCTGGATGATGCTGAACCACGTCCACCAAATGAGTTGATGTGGAACCACGTTGACAGCAATCGATGGCTTGACATGGAGGTAGGCCATCGCACGACACTTCACATACGTCACATTTTTGTTGCGCCGCTTTATAATTAATCAAAGTTTTGTTGATCACCTGCAACCGCTTCTCGAGGCTGGTTGTGCCCAACATCTGAGTCTGTATAAAAGAGACCATATGTTATACCATTTGTTGGAGAAAATATCATGCTTAAAATTCTTACCTGAAAAGATTGTTTTAATGGTAAAATAGCGGTTATCCACCAAACCCATGACGGCCCGTCTAGCGATTGTTCCCAATCTGGTTCCAATTCAGGCATTTGTCCAAAACTCTTCGATATTTCACTTTTTAATGAATCAGACAAATTCGCGTACCATTCGATCGCCCGCACCAGTACATTACGATTTAGTTCCTGCACGATCGCCAGACGATCGTGATCAATCGGCTCGTCGTGTATATAATCAATCTTTGCAGTATCATAACCATCTTTTTCGCCCCTAGCTAATACCCTAAATCGTCGGCTACCGATTGTGCTTAGTATTGAACAACCATCGCCCAACATTAGGCAATCCCGAATATCGAGCATCGTACCATAATCATGATAACGATACTTTTCGGTATTCGGCAGTACGATACCAAATTGGCGTTCCCCACTTTCGATGACACGGCGCACCATTAGCCGGTATCGCGGCTCATACACGTACAGTGGGCATGGAACAGTCGGGAATGCAGTTGTGCAAATAAAAATTGGTACAAATGGTTCTTCTTCCAGTTCTTGAATTTCTCGTTTCGAATAAATCATTGGAACAAATCGTCGCATTGCCTCTTCGATAAATTTGGTCGAACGTCGCTTTGATAACGACAACAACGTTGGACTAGATATGCGTCGTGTATTTGGCCGCCGTTGAAATTGTTCGATCAGCGGCGACATGCACAGTGGGCACAGCGATGAGTAGTCCATGCAGCGATCTAAACAAATCCAACAGTAGGTGTGGCCACATGGCGTAACGACCGGTTTCCATAGTGTTCGACTGCATAGTACACAATCAAAGTCGGATGATTCGATGAGGCGCGGATTCACATGCAACGATATTTGTACTGGTTCAATTCGTCTAATTTTTTCTATTTCTACATAAAGTCTATCTATCAGTAAATGTAATTTTTTATTTTGTTTTGGAATGATAGTTTCGGCATTAAAATTACTGTAAAGTTGACGCCGTGTTGAAATTGTGCGTATTTCATCTTCGCCACAGCTTGACGCACCTCCATCTTCATGGTCGCTTGTTATCAATTCACCGCATTTGCTACCACGCAAAAAACTATGATTTGTTCGTGAGCGATGATGATGCTCGCTCATCTTGCGACGTTTTGTAAAGCTTTTGTAGGGTTTCGATATCGATGATAAACGATTTGGTGCCAGTAATCGTTGCAAAATTTTTGTTACACTGTGCCTAATTGATTTGCGTGCGTGCTGTGACGTATTGTCAAAACACACGGCGATACAATACTCGACTAATGCCTCTTCAAGGCGGCCAAGCGATGCTAGAGCTTCAGCTCGTCGGAAATGTGCCTGCAAATGAACAAAAGAAATTGAAACGTGAAAATACAAATTATTTTTCTGTTTTTCTTTGTGTGTACGCGCGCAAACAAATTCTAGTTATAGAAAAATTAATTCAAAGCACGTGTGAATTTTTTGCAGGTTCAATTCTAAAATATTCGGAACTGTTTTACATATTGACTGCCTTCATTGAATTTAAATGAACTGATATATTGTTTAAGTTTTAATTTTGAACGCTGGTGGGGAGAAAATAGAATCACAAATATTATATTTTGCCTAATAGAGATATTTGATGATTGCAAGTCATACGCGTATTCTTGTTATTGGTAAGCGATTTCCTGCGGAGATTGAAGTTGCTATTTACAAGTTTAGGGAATTTTTATAACGGAATATCTTATCATTTTATCTTTAATATTACAAACATGGTAGTCCAAAGCAGATATTTTTCAGTAACATTTCAAATGATAGTAGATACCATAAGAGCCAATTTCCAATAATTAAATCTTTTATGTAACGTTTGAGTCATTTTTAATGGACTCTAGTCAGCCTAGTTAAAGCCCAGTTAAATTAATTAGTTACGTCTTTAAATAACACCAATCGGATTTACTAGTTACGACTACTAATTGTAATAGTTGAAATTTCGTATTCATTCACAAATATCAAGTTTGGCCAACCAACAATTCTAATTTTATTCTGGAAATTGTTTTTTCGGGCTCTTACAATTAAATAAATGATGCACTATTGCCAAATACTTTTCTGCGATTTGCAGTTTAATTTGAGTAGGTTGAAGTACTTGTATTAGTATGTAATCGAATTTCGAACAATCGAAATAATAAATGTTTAATTTTCTATTTGATACAGGCAGATAGGCACATCTTGTTTCACAAATTTAATTCATTTAGTTCGTTATTCCATTTAATTTAATTAATAAAGTTACGATTAATTCATAAAATTAATTTAATTCCCTAAATTCATTTTATTTAAATTACTTTTACTCTATTATTTTTTTCATTCAATGCATTAAATTAATTTAATTTATATAATTTAATTAATTCGTTTAATGCAATTATTTTATTTAGTTCATAGATTCATTCATAAAATTCATTTTAATTTGATTTGTTTAATTCATAAATTTTTAATTAACGCATTCATTAAACTCATTTTATTGAATTAATTCAAATCACAAATGCAATTAATTCGTTTAATTCATAACATTAATTTATTTCATTTATTTTGTTAATTTATTTCAAATTCTTAAAATTTATAATTTATTTGTTTTTTATTTGTTTTGTAGAAAATTCATTAAATTTGAAAACTTATTGAATTTCGTAAAATTCTTTATATTTCGTAAATTTATTAGATTTTTATAATTTGTAATACTCACATGAAAATTTATTTAATTCATTCATAAAATTCTTTCAATTCGTTGAATTTATGTATTTAATGCATTATAATCATAAAATTAATCAAATTTATAAAATTCGAAAAATTTGTGAAATTTAATTAATCTATTAACTTAATAAATTCATTGGATTCTTATGCTTTATTAAATTAATTTAATTCGTAGAATTCATTAAATTCAATTAACCCATTCATTAAATTCACTTTATTCATGACAAACTCAGTTAATCAGTTTAATTCATCAATTTCAAATGAAATTCATATAATTAATTAATTAAATTCATATAATTGATAAAATTAAAATTTAATTATAAATTATAAAATTTAATTCAATTATTCAGCCATCCATTTAAATTTTTATATTATTCAACTAATTCGTTTAATTAAACTATTTTATACATATTTTAAAGTAAATTAATTAACTAATAATTTAATTAGTTTAATTTTTTTTATAAAAGTCATTTAATAAACGAATTAATTATTTGTTCGATTAATTAAATTTGCAAAATTTATTAAATGCAAAAAATTAGTGAAATTAATTTAATCCATTAAATTCAGAAACCCATTTAATTTGTTTTATTTATTTGATTCGTTTAATTAAATTAATTCGCTAAATTCGTTAAATTAATTTAACTCATTCGTTCTTTTCAATTAATTTATAAAAAAAGCAATTTACCCATTTAATTAATTTCTAATTACCGTCTAATTTTTTCAAAAATTAAATTAATTAAACAAATTAAACAATTAATTCGTATTCATTTCATTCGTTCATTAAATTAATTTTATATTGAATTATTTCGTTTAATTAAATTATTTTATTTAAGTCAATTAATTCAATTACAAAATTCATATATGTAATTCGTTTAATTTTTTTAAATTTAATTAACTAAAACCGTAAAATTTATAGAACTCAATACATTCAATAATAATTAACTGCAATTAATTCGTATACTTCATAAAATTAATTTAATAAATCTAATTGGTTTAATTTATAAGATTTTTAAAATTCGTATTAATTATATTCATTAAATTATATAATTAAATAAATTTGCCTATTTAAATTATTTTATTTAATTCAATAAATTCATGCGTACGAATTTATTTAATTCATTGATAAAACTATTATTCATCCATTTAAATTATTTTATATTATTCAACTAATTCGTTTAATTAAATTATTTTATTCATTTAATTTAATATTTTCATTTATAAAACTTATTTAATTCGTTGTTCAATTAATAAATTTGTAAAATTCATTAAATTCGAAAAATTAGTGAAATTTATTTATTTGATTCGTTTAATTAAATTAATTAGCTAAATTTATTAAATTAATTTAATTTATTTATTTAGTTAATTAATTCATAAAAACGTCTAAATTATTCTAATTATTGTTTAATCCATTAAATTAATTTAATTTGGTTAAATAATTAAATTTATTTAAAGTCACAATAAGTTTAATTAATTTTATTCAATTATTCATTTCATTCGTTCATTAAATTAATTTTATATAATTGAATTAATTTGTTTAATTAAATCATTTTATTTAATTCATGTTGTTTAATTAATTCGTTCATAAAATTCATTTAATAGTTCGTTACTTTTAACACATATATTCGTAAAATTTATAAAATTAATTAAAATCGAAAAAATTTTATCCGTAAAATTCATTACATTCGAGTAGGTTTCAATTAAAATTCATTTAACTCATTCATTAAATTCATTTTATTTAATTAATTCACAAAAAATGCCATTAACTCGTTTAATTCATAAAATTCATGTTTGTTGTAAAATCCACAAAATTATTTTAATTGATTTTATTTATTTATTTCAAGAAATTATTTGCTTAATTCATTAATAATTAAATTCATTGAATTAATTAAATTTAATGAATTCATTAAATTAGTAATTTATTTATTCATTAACTTGGTTAATTCATTATTCAATTCTTTAAATTAATTGAATACACTACACAGCTACGGCGAATTCAGGGAAGTTTCATTTCATTCGATAATCAGAATTACATCATGATCAGATTACATCATGCATTTTAAAATCGTTTGTGTAAATAGTTAAGAATTTTACGTGAATAGAATAGAAATTAACATCCGTCTGTAAAAATAATAAAAATGATGTAAATTGGGCCTGGCCCTAAACCATTTTCACGACGTTTTGGAGGTTCTGAGCCCAAAAATGCAGCAAACAAAAATTAATTTCTTTATTCGGAGAATTCAAATGCTTTTGGGGCTCTTTTGCTCTACCTCAAAGGGGTAGGGTACCTGTCATAGGGAATATGACTGTCACGGAAAATAATACCCAATACCCCCATAGTCGTGTAACATAGCGTTTGAAGGTAGTGGATTAGACAATAAGTGGCCACAAATGACTATATCGCTTTAGTTCATAACTCCACCGTTTGGCGCTGGTAACTAATTCTTCGTTTATAATAGAACATATACTTGTCATATATCGTTGAAAAGGTCTTGAAGAATGCCGTAAATTTTGTTGAAGCGCCTTAATACTCAAAATGACCGTTGCGACGCTGGGAGCAGTTATAACTTTTCTCATTCTAATATAATCATGTTGCATATCATTTAAAAGGTATAAAGTAACAATTAGTTCGCAAATCCATCGTTTTGGCAATAGCCGCATTTATTTATCACTGAATATATTTATATATACTACCAATTTAGGTGATGTAACATAGTACTCAAAGTTAGCATTTGCGCGCTCGGAGCAATTGCATTTTTCTCATTCCCATAAAATCATGTTGCATACCGTTTGAAAGGTTTTGGTCAAAGCAATAATTTTCCATTTTCGCGCTGGTAGCTAATTATTATATACAATGTCACAAATTTAGCTTAAGCACTCTAGTACTCTAAATTACCATTGGGGCGCTGATAGCAGAAACATTTTTCTTATTCTAAATAAATATGTTGCATATCGTTTTAAAGGTTTTGGACGAATCAATAATTTTGTTATTAGCGATTTATTTCACAATTCCCACGTTTTGGGCACTGGTGGCAAATTATTCCGTTGGTATAGAGCACATACATGTCGCATATTATTGAAAAGGTCTTAAATCATGTCACAACTTTAATTGAAGGACAACTACGATTGTGGCGCTAGAATCAGTTACATTTTGCTCATTTCGATATAATCATAGGACATATCATAAAAAAAGCAAAAATTTGCGCTGGCACCTAATTATTATTTTATTACAGAATATGAAGTGCTGCATATTGAAAACGTCTTGAACCATGTCGATAAAATCATTGGCATATAGTTTGAAATGTCTTGGAACAAACAACAATGTTTTTACCAGCACTTTAGTTCCGTCAGCTGGTGACAAATTAAGCCTTTGGTAGAAACAAATTTTTACAAAACCAATGAATAATGAAAATATTTTTCTGAGTCGCTTCGTGATGGTTTTTTAATGGGAATTATCGACGAATTTTCCGGCTTGGTGCCCTGGTAAAACAGCACTAAGTCAAGTTGAAGCTCGGATTGTGCGATATATTTCCTACCAAATTTCGTGTAAATCAAAACAGTTTTACTCGCTTCATTTTGTATCATGAAAACATGTCAAAATTGCCTGATTTTCACGATGAAGATAAAAGATAAAATGTCTTCAAAATGAATGATAATCGATTATCACTTACTGGAAATTTGTGATGTTTCCCAATTTCCTGTCAATTTTCCGGGGTTAACAATTTTCAGGCCGAATTTCTGATTACCTCATGAGGTGTCCCTAGCACTTCATGTGTCTTAAATTTAATTAAGTATTCACTTATTTAAGTAAGTACACTCTTTTAGGTAAGCAACAACTTTGCAGTTAGTGAGTACTAATTGTTAGAACATTTTTTTTCTCTATTGTAGAGGTTTCTGTAGAGTTACAAGTTAGTTTTTTGGTACGTTTTGTAATATGTAATATTGTGGCAGTATCTGGAAGTCTTGCCTGAGCTTCAAAAAAAGAAACAATTATCATTTTTAGCGTGTTAGGAGTTGATTGGTGGAAATAAATTTTCGAATGCCTAATTACATACAAAAATGACTAACATTGGTTAGTCGTGTACCAACCAAATTCTTGTTTCAGATGACAATTGGTTCCGCAATCAGAAACAAACAACTCAGTGCAACTACGCGAATTTGAGCTACATAAACTTCGCGCTAACAGTTTTTGGGTTTATGGAATAAATACGGAAAAAGCTGCTACTTGTTCTCTTTTCGCAGATAGTTTGTAATAAAATAATTAACAAGTCTTGGCCAGGAAATTATAAGCTACAAATTTGACCAAATCACTTCCACAAATTAAGGATCATTTAGTAAAGTAGCGCGATTATTTATGTATTTGGTCCTATTACTCTAAGCTCCATTTTATAACGCAAATACTGAAACCTATTTCAAATAACAAATAAAATTAATCATTCAACATCTGAACCATTGCCATCTGCTTTTGAGAGTCTAAACCATTGCCACTGTATAAAGGTTTAATATAAGCGAATCTATCAAGCAACTAATAGAATTTTATATTCTAAGGATTTTCTCGTACGATACATGAATTGTGGTTTTCATACGACGATTAAATCTACCCTAATCAAACAGAGATTGGGTTCGAGAAGTTAAGATTGGTTTTTACGATTTTTAACTTCTGTTTTCCTGGTATATTCTTGTCGAGCAATTCTGAAAAGTTGATTTAAGGAAAATACACTATAAATTTCTGAGTTTTCCTATTTGCCTAAATGACGACATCAACTTATGTCTAACTTTGAGTATTTCCATTAGAATTAGATACATTTTTGATTAATACAGACCTTGTTACACAATTTACAACTCTGACAGATATGTCTATTAACACGAAATTGGACGTTGGACCACCATAGGGGTTATCTCGTATCTGCAAGCGAAGACAGGAAAGATGCTTGTTGTTTCTGGAAACGTGAAATTATAAGAGAGAAGTGGTGCAACCTAAATAAAAGTTTAGAAATATTTTTAAGTATAGGAGGTTGCCTTAGTTAATAGATTCTACATACGTTCTTAATAATCCTAAGGTTTGTGTTATTTATAGCGTTTAATAATGCAGACTTCTACTTTAGCCGAGGTGGTCAATTGAATGCATTTCATTAATTAATTCGTTTCTTCTTTGTGTTGTTTAGAATGACAAGAAAATCTTATTTTCACTGAAAAAGAGGAAACACATTTCAACAAAAAATGTGTGGACCACGCAATTTTAATGGATTGCGAAGCAAAATGTCTGGGATATTTAGTCGGGATCTCTTGTAACAGAAAGGTAGTTGCTCAAATTCTCTCATTCGAGAATCAACAAAAACAATTCTGAAGAAGGATGTTATTATTTTGAAGTTGCATTGAAAGGGATTTAAAAATAACACGTTTGAAAACTCCCCACATATCCATAGTTACAGGTTTAGTGCATTTCGTTTGTAAATTGTCTCGAGTTGAATTTAATTCCAAACGTAGAGGTGCGGAAAAGCCAAGGTTTGATATTTATATCTCAGTTTTATGATTTCTAAAGCAAGAAGTAAATATTTCGATAGTTAAAAAAAATAATGACAAAATGGCCCAGTAATTCTAACAAATCGCGTTATGATCCATGCTGTGATGAACAGATTTGTACATCTTCAGTACTTTTGCCGAATATATTTTTCGATTTTAGTATTTAATCCAGAACTGTTCGGAGAGCTTATTGTTCATCCTAACGGTAAGGGTATTTGTTGTTGTTTGCCAAAACAAGTGTAGCTTGTGGAACCGTGAAGCGCTTAATCATAAAAATACACGATTGCTCAAAAGAAAACAATCAAGGATCCACAAGCTCTAAATCCCTTATGTGAGGACTGCTTGGAAGAGATTGATGGTAACAATCATTATGTGTGTAATTCTCCAGAATTTTGCAGTTCCCCCGAATTAAATTATTGCTATATTGCAGATGATCAATTGCTGGTCGTTCAAGATCATACATTTGCCAAGCCAAAGAAGCCGAGCGAAATTGCACTCTTTGATAGAATACCTGATTTGCACTGCACCATAGGAACTTTGAGGCATTTAGTTCGGGACCACTAAAAATAAGAATGCATAGAGGGAACATAGGTTTTTACCATATACTGCTACGTCAAAAAAGTAACAGGAATTGGTCAAAAATATTTATTATTCGTTCAAATTTATTGTATCGCCTTCCGAAATAATACACTTATGTCAACGAATAATCCAATCATCATAATATTTTTCAAACGCATTATCCGGAATCGACTTTAGTTCTCGTTTCGGGTGCCTCGAAGTGGTAATTTGGTAAATACGGTGGTTGTTGGATGATATTTGTTTTTGGCCAGAAATTCGTTTACAATGATAGTCTTGTGAGATGGTGCGTTGTCGTGGTACAAAATTCATGAACTTTCTTCCACAAACCTGGCCTTTTTCTAAAAATTTGCTCTCAAACATCGCATAACGTTCAAATATTATTCTTTATTTACCGTTTGACCTTCTGGCAAGAATGCCGAGTCCACAAAACCGCGATAATCAAAGAGAAGAGTCAACGTTACCTTGACTTTTGATCGACTTTGACGTGATTTTTTCGGTTTCGGCTCAGTTGAAAGGCGCCAACTCATGTCTGACCACCAGTTATAATGCGTTTTATGAATGTGGCGTGGGAATTGATTCATATACATGTCTTCAGCGACCTCTACGCGATTGAGTTTTTGAGGAAAATCCATGTCTTTCGGAACTAGTCGAGTGGCAACGTGTCCGTTAGCCTTCTGTAACATTTTCAGTGATTCGGCACTCGAAATTCCTTTTGCAATACAAAATTTGAGACAAATCCTTTCTTCGATATTTTTATTCATTAGAAAAATCGCAAAACATACTTGAGTGAACTGACACTGTAAACAAATTAAATGACAGATCGCGGTCAAAGTTCACGTCAAGATAGAGGGCAGTTGTGCCAACTTATCGACAAAAAATTAATTAACTAATTATTAAAATTGTAATTTTTACAATACCTGATAGGGCTTTTTAAATGACCAATTCCCGTTACTTTTTTGACAAAATAACATCAATAATACTAAATAATTTTAAATTTAACTGATAAGCAGACAACCACGCCATATCAAACAAAGGTACTAATACGAACTACTATTCTTTAGCTCTCTATATTACAGTAAATATTAAAAATGTTCTCAGGAACAATGTAATGCTCCAATTTAGTGATGCAGTCACTTTATGTTTGGCCCGAAATAATAAAAGCCAGCTTTTAAATATTTAATTTTTCTCACGAAATCTCGAGAGACAAAAATAATTCTCAGGTCCTCGAGAATGAAATAAAATCGCGAAATGCATATCTCTAAATGAAACCAGACGAATATTTCGAAACATTTATTTATACATTATACCTCTTTTGAGAGGGTGCCAAATACTCAGATCAGAAAGATATGCCGGTATATTGAATTTTGCATTTTATGCTTTTCTATGGCCAACACAAAATGGCCTTTGGTTTGTTAACAGGGCATAAAACACGAACAGAGTAAACGAATAGTCTAACGAAAGAAATTTTAAAAATTTTTTTCCAATATAAAAATTGTCGGGTGAATAGTTGTAGCCCATCTTGAATACTTGATTTCTAAAGTGAAAAAATAAACTTACAGGACTTTTGGAAAACCGCAACCAATGTTGATAATTTAATTTTTTAAATTTATTTTAATCTTTTAATTGTCGTTTCATTTTATCGTTTTTTGTAAATGCTAAACTTTTCAACATCATTACGAAAATTGAAAAAGCTCTCATTGAAGCTGCCACTTCCGGTATACAGATTTTCACCAAATTGTGCAAGGATACCTCCTATGGGTAATGAAAAATGTTTAAGTATGAAATTTTATTCCGAACAATCAATCTGCCTGGACTCTAAAGATGCCGAATTCTGGTGAAACAAATTTTTTTGATCGAAACGTGTCATTTGCAAGAAAGTAGAATAGAGACCAATGTCGCCCAAAAATTACTAGAACCTCCCAATTTATGGAAAAAGCTTAAGCATGAAGTTCCATCCCGATTCCATCAATCCACATGAGCTGCACAGGTATCGAATTTATACTGAAATCAATTTGTTAAAAATCGTAATTTCCGCTTAAATTATGGAGAACAGATCTAGACCGGTATTGTTGCAAAATTAATTTACAATCTTTTGTAACAATTTGTTTTGCAAAACTCACTGAGATCTCCAAATTTATGGAAAAAGGAACTTTTGTTGAAAAACAGTTTTTTATCAAAAATCTTCATTTCCGCTTAAATTTTGGAAAGCTAACCTGGAGCCTTATTCGTGAAATCGGTGGAAATTTCCGCATTCGGAAATTAATTTGCATTAAAATTCTTTATATTATTCGAATTTTTCGCCGGCTACTTTAATCGTTTTTCAAATTTGTTTGCAAATTTTCTGTTATTTATTCTATTTCCCTGCTAAGGGAATAATTCCGTATCGATTTACCTACTCGGAATTTTTCCCTTAGTAGGAAAATAAATAATAGAAAACTTGCAAAACAAAATTGAAAAAAAACGATTAAAGTAGCCGGCGAAAAATTATATTACGAGTGTGGAAATTTCCACCGATTTCGAGAACAGAGCCCATGAACCGATATGGTTTCAAATTTAATTTAGAATCTTTCAGTTCTTGGTCGTTTTTATCGTAAATGATATACACAGCAAAACCCCGCTTAACCGCTCGAGATACGTTCATGCAATTTATACATAAATTCATTGGATATACGTCAACTTGTCGGTAAAATGAATAAATAAAAAAATGTACTGCATGAAAATAATTGAAACGAAGAATATACGAATATAAAATAATAAAATTGAGTGAACGTAATAGCCATACTACGCTAAACGGGGCAGCGTTTAGCGGGGGTTTGCTGTACTTTTCAAAATATTTGCAAACAAACGGAGACGCTTTTGTGGAAGCTGTCACTTCCGGTGTACTGATTTCAGCTAAAACTCTCTGGGATCTCCAAATTTGTGGAAATAGCTTAAGTATGAACTTTCATTACGGTCCGTCAATCCGTCTAGACTAAAGAGAACTAACACATATAGTCTGCACGACACCACGCACACACACAGAAATGCTGCTCAAGCTATGTAATTGATTAACTCGACTATGAGTGAACATTCTGTAAGTCATTCAACATAGTAAAAAAGTGGTTATACAAGATTCGTGATGGCAATTTTAGTCTTGAGGACGATCCACTTCCACAATTTGAAGACGAAGAACTTAAAATTTTACTGGATGAAAATCTGTGTTAAATTCAAAGAGCTTCCAGAACAGTTATAGGAAAAATACAAAAGGAAGGAAAATGGGTTCCTCATAAACTGACCGAAGAAAACAAAGAAAGAATTTTTTGTACAAAATCATTACGGATGATGAAAAGTGGATTTTGTACGATAATCCTAAACGCAGAAAATCATGGCTTGATCCAGGCCAGCCATCAACATCAGTTGCAAAAATAAATATTCATACCAAGAAAGTATTATTGTGTGTCTGGTGGGATTGGAAAGGGCCCATCATTTACTACGAGCTTCTGGAACCTGGCCAAACTGTTACAGCTGAACCATTACCAAGCCCAATTGATCAAATTAAGTGATGCTCTGGAGAAAAAAGTCCATTTACGGGAAAAGGAAGGCGGAACTCATCTTCTCCTCAGGCTGAAACCTTCACGAAAGTTGAAAATATGCAAAAATGGCTCGATGACTATTTTGTTTCGAAACCACCAATTTTCTATCGCGAAGGCATTTATCATATACCTGATAAATGGCAAAAGACCATAGATAGTAATGGCAAATATTTCAATGAACTTGAATTTGTCCAAAAAAGCAGTTTCTACTTGCACACCTAATAAAAGAAAGTAAAATGGATCAAGCCTAATTCAAGTTAGAGGCCACGGAAGAGCGGAGTAGGTTGGTCTTTACTTTAAAATTAAAAATTTGGTTTTGATCAGTTTGAAATATTTAAGGGGATTTCCCACCCCAGGCGATTATCGAATGTTTCACGAATTAAGCAAAAAATTATGTTTTCAAGAAAAAATAAAATTTGTTAACGCAATTTATCACCAGTTCCGAACAAATTTTACCACTCATTGCAAACCGATACAATATGATTAGCCAATTCGTAAAATATAAAATCGGTTGCATAACTCTTTTTATTTTTATATTATTTTCAAGATAATATATAAAAGGTTGCTAATTCATAACAATTTTGTACATATAACATTATGATTATGAAAATTATATTTAGCTGATTTATCATTTTGCCATTTGTAATATTGTGCGCATAAAGAAAATACAATGATTTCAGTTTTGAGATTGTTCATGTAATTTATATATTAAACTTTATGTGATTGTGTCACTCCTCTAAATACAAAACACTTTTGCAATTTGCATTTTCATAACAAAAAACGTTTTGATGATTAATGCGCGCGGGAATTATATACGAGTATTTTCGCGCTGATTTGGCACAAGCACAAATACAATTAAATCAAAATGTTTTTCCAGCATTTTTCCGTTTCCCTATTTTCTGTTTGGTGGGTTTGAAATGATTTTCGTGTACATATTTATATATTAACACATTCTGAGAATTATTCAATTATGTATTAAGTCGTATATGCGTATTAATATGTACGAAGGTATATAGGCTGTTTGTATCAAGAGACTAAAATAAAATTATGATAATTACGCTACATAAAAGAGCCTTTTTTAAACACGATTTCATTGAAATTCTAAATACACACAGTTTTTTTTATGTACGGGCGTGTACAAACAGAGCTGTTGCTATCTGATTCACTTAAACATACACAAAGTGTTTTAAAAAACCAAAATTAAATAATCAGTTAAATATTTTAGGATCCAATTGTTTATGTAATTGCGCGCATTGGGTATTTATGTATACGAGTGTATAGTACATAGAGTTACGAGCTATGTTGCTTCATAAAAAACTTTTTTGGTTTGTTCCATTCTATATATACCAAAACTACCCCGACAGGGTTTTGTTTGTTTTCATTTTTCTAAGAAGGAATAGAAATAATAATAATTCGTTTACATAAGAAATACAAAAATAGAAATTTACTTTTCTATAGAAAAGACACCCTATATTTAAACTAATTATTTTATATAATTAACTTAATTCAAAAATAATATTTTTATGTTTCTATTATAACATCGAAAATAACATATTATGTTACATTTGTAGATATGTCCATGTAACCGTTTTGGTAACCTTTTTATTTACGAAAAAGGTAAGTTATTACGATTCGATGGATATTTTTGGATACATTGTTTTATTACGGTAAGATGGGCAGTAACAAAATGGGGGATATGTGATTAATGCTTTCTGGGGGTTGTCGGTAATTTAATACATTTTCTTGTTGCGGTATTTGTGACGGCCATTTGTGGAAGTGAGGAACAGAAGCTTGAGAGAAATAAAAAGGCAATAAGGTTGTAATAAAAATCTGTAATCCTTCGGATGACAAGAATTTTAGTAATAATGAGGAGCATGCAGGTCCTGTTACATCTGTAATAAGTACCTAACCAAACGAAATACATAAATTAATAGCGCCATCAATGTGTTGTAAGAAATGCCGTCTCAATATATGCCATGAACAACAAACAATAATATATAGAGTAAGTTCTGAGAGCTTGGCAGCTATAATCTTCGCCTTGCTTTTGTGCCATAGGTAAGAAAGTGTTCACAAGTTTTAGATTTGGTTTTAAATTCCCGCTAATTAAAATTCCAGGATTACCCGAAAGTCATGACAAGAAAACTCAAACAATTCGATTAAAAATACAATTTCACCAAGAAGGCGAAATCGCATTTCTTCGAAATAGAAAACACAAGAATAAATGTCTGTAAAAATGTTTTAAATGCATTTTTGGAAAGATATACGATTTTCTCAAAACTGTTATAGATCAAAAATTAATTCGACGGTTTACAACTCCAAATAGGCGCGAAAAACGAACTCCGGTAAATAACAAAATAAATGAAGAGAAACCAATGGAAATTCACGACTATATCATTAGTTTCCCGGGTTATACGGTGCTGGAAAAAAAATTGGGCAAACATATTTTATTGCAAATTGGAGGCTTTTTTGCTAAAATTACAAAACTTTTGAAAGCAATTGGCTTATTGTTTCATTTTAAATACATGTATGACGTAATTTTTGAAAAAAAAAATTTGCGCAATTTAGAGGCAAACCCCCGAAAAATGCCAAAATATTCAAAATACGTTGATTGGAGTTAAAGTAGTGGAATAAATTAAGCACCTATTTTTTAATTTTTGCTACTTCTAGCTTCATTATAAACCAAATATTTTCAATGGTATTTAAGTCTGGACTATACGGGGGCCAGCTCAACACATCGATACTTCTTTCTTCGAAGTACTTTTTTACCTTTAAATGAAGAGATAAGAAAAAACAAGTTTTTAACAAATTATTTATGTTTATCTGACAGGCAATTTTTCTATCTACAATTCAAAATTAATAACTCACAACTTTGGCGGTATGGCACGGATCGTTGTCCTGTTGAAAAATAAATTTGCAAATCTCGCCAAAAAGCTTTAACACAGAAGGCTCAAATTCGTTGTGTAGGACCTGTAGATAAACAGCTGCTGTAATGCTGGAACTAAGGAAGCACAATCGACCGGTTTCATTTCTAGAAAAGCATCCCCAGACCAGAACTTCTTCATTTTTCGGTGGAAGTCTTAAAAGACATTCGTTGCTAAGCCTCTCGCCCGGTTTTTTCTTACGAGAATTCTTCCATCTCCAACATGCAGCTTGAATTATGATTCATCGGAGAAAATCTCATCATTCCACATTTCTGGAGTCCAAGAAACATGCTTCTGGGCCCATAGCAAACGTTTTTTTCACTAGTAATGTGAACTCAGGCTTCTGGGCTGGTTTAAGTGCTTCCAAACCAGACTTAACAAGTCTTTTTCTCACTAAGCTGGCTGAAATTTGTTTTCCGTCTATGTACGATGCAATTTTAAAACGGTACCGACGACAATGTAATATTATGAAACGATCTTCCACTGGCTTTGTAATCCTGGGCCTTCCAGAGCCTTTCTTTCTTTGTGTACTGCCCATCTCTCGCATTTTTTTAATATTCCACGCGACAGTACTTTTAGGAATATTTAATCTTTCTGCTATTTCATGCGTATTGCATATTGCTTTTACACTGCTCACTAACTTTTCCCATTTTTTTAAATAAAATTTCACTTTATTCTTTATTTGACTAGGATCATTTATAGAACAACTTAATCTTACAAAATATGCACTATTTATACTCAAAAAAAAAAGAAGAACCCTAATGACGGCCAAGAACGGTGGCGTAAAATGAAATAATTGCTTGACCAATTTTTTTGCACATCAGTTGCGGGGTTAAAAAAAAAATAAAAAATAGGTGTTTAATTTATTCCATTACTTTAACTTCAATCGACGTATTATGAATATTTTGGCATTTTTCGGGGTTTTGCCCCTAAATTGCAGGTATTTTTTTTCTTTAAAAAATTAGTCTTTTTTTTAAAAAAGACTCCAATTTGCAATAACAATATTTTTTTAATTTTTTTTTCCAGCACTGTAAGTGCCATTACACAAGACGTGATACAGCTCAAAAATACCTTCAACGTAAACTAAGATTATCGAAGATGTATACGAGTTATACTGTGCGAAGGCTGACACATTTTTAAAATTCTGAATTGAAAAATCAAATTGCCCAAAACAGATACTTGCAACAAATGCGAACTGTTAGCAGTAAAAATTAAAGTTGCTGTAGAATAAGAAAAACAGGAATTATTAAATGAGCACCCTTACATCACAAAGATGCCGATATAGCGTTTAAATTTAAGGAGTAAGATAAACTGATAGCTGCAAATTGCGCCGAATTTAAAGTATTTACATTAGATTTGCAGCATTGCCTACCAACAAATAAGGCTTACTGCTATATGTGGCATGAGGGTATTGCTCAAAGAGGAGGTAATGAGATCGCATTTTGTATTTATCGGCAAATGGAAAACCGTTCTCGTATAACAAAGCATATTGTTGAGCAAAAACTTCTTTGTTGAAACCATGTTCTATTTGCTTATGCAGAATGTAGTTGAAAATAATTTGTATGTATTCTACATTGGTTACAAATTCACTCAGGTCACTCAGTCATCGAGCGCAAAAGACAACAACCACTATGAAAATTCATGAGCCTCGAGACTGGTGCAGTTTATTAGAGCTGTTGGTACTTTACTTTTAAGATTTCTTGCCCACGAGATAGCAAAAACCAAATTGGTGTCGCGAAAAGAGGTTGAAAACGGACAAAAATTGGTATGGAATGAAGTTAAATGGTTCCGATTTAATAAAGATTCTGGAAGTATACTGTTTAAAAATACCTTATCCGAAAATGAACCATTTAGCCTCTTGAATATCCGACATCGTGGTCATAATAATGTGCACTGCTCAGAGCATCAAAAATGTTATTCAACACCGGTAAAAATAACTTCTGCCAAGAAGCGGCACCTAATGGATTTAGTTTCTAGTTCATTCTTTCTATGAAGCACTACAAACCAAGTCTTTGATGTTTTTAAGCTAGAAATAACAGCTAAAGTTACTTAAGCGTTTGGTTTATGTTTCTTGCATTTTGCAAGGAATCCTTATCTTTTAAAATTTGAAAAACCAATGATAACGGTTTTTTTATTAAACTTCAAATGTTTGTAGTAATCATCCATTGGTTTTCTACTTTGCCTCAGAAAATTAAGTAGCCTAACTTTGAAGGTCTTTATTCTACTTTAATTTAAAGTTTAACTACTGTTTATTGGCGAACATTTTTTTGTAAAATAAACTCTACTTAAGCAATTGCTGCTTGTGACGAGAGAAATGCGTAGCGAAACAATAATTCGCTAAGGCATTATGATTATACTTAATAATATTGACAATACGTTAAACTTACATACTAGCATCAAGGTATTTGCAATATTTTTGTAGTTCGGTCACTGCATTTTTTAATTTAAAGAATTCAATGTTTCATTAGTTCGAAACCGACCAGACAAACGATTTAGATTATTTACTACTGCATTAGCTTATAAACGTCAATTGGAGTATAATACAATACCGTAAATTCAATTTAGCTAGCTGCATTTAATATAGAGCATTTACAATGAGCAGAAACAAATTTTAGCACGCAGATGCCTATGAAAATTTCGTACAATATTGCGCGCAGAAGCTTGATATCGAAAGTATATGATTGCTGAAAGTGGTGCCACGTACAAAAGCATATCGAAGTAATTGGAAGATTAGGTGAACAAGAAAATGTCGAAAATTCTAGGCAGATCTAAGCCGAACAGTCAAAAATTGAATACTTATGTTTCGGTTTGAATTACTGGAGGCATGTGAAGCCGGTACATTTTGATTTCCCAGAATTTCTTTCAGGTGGCGTTGACAATTTTAAAAGAAACTTTAGACAGTTTATTTTAGTTCGAGAATTTTTTCCAAATTATTAGGATTTCGAAAATAAATGTCCAACATTTAAAAAGTGGTAACAAATTAAATTTCTTTTATAAGAGGAAAAGTTACCCAGTAATGCATGTAACATGCGGCATTGCACATAAAATATTTGAAAATGAATTAAAACATCTTGAATTAACTGAAACATATAGAGGGTATTTCATTTCGAGATATATAATTTTAAGTTGGAAACACTTTTTTCAGGGACAGCTGATTTGACAGCTGACAGTTGATTTTTGGTTATTTTGGTTTTCATAATGAAAGACTCCCACCAGAGCAATGTTTGCAAATTTACTTTGAAAATAATGGGCAGCTCGTGAAACTTATCGCGCGCTACATACCGTTACCGTAAAAACATTTACCGTTTGGCGTGCTTTATAGACCGAAGGAATCATCGGACCATGTATTCAAATATGATGCTGGTAAAAACGTTACAGTCAATGGAGACCGGTATAGACATGCTATTATTTTTTTATGGTATTGACATCAGACATGTGATTGAAACAAAACTGGGCCATATGCCATACAGCACGAGATATAATTAATTTACTGAAAGACATATGTCTATTGGCCACCGCGTTCATGTGATTTAACACCGCTGGTCTATTTGCTTTGGCGCATGTGATTCACTTGTTTACACTGATAGGCCTGCGACTATTGGACACTTGGAAGCCAATATTCGACGCATTATTGCCGAAATACGACCCACGCATTATTGCCGAAATGCTGCGTATATATTGATCGAAAATTGGACCTCCAGATTACGATTTGTAACGCCGCCATTCGCGGCGGCCACATTATAAATTTGAATTGGAAAACTGTGAGACCGCAACGTCGTAATGAAAAAACAACGGGGAAAACTACAAAAGTGCTATAATCTACATTTGCCGTGTTTCATGACACACATTGCTCCGGTTTAGTTCAAACTTGATATGGAAAACCTGATCCAAATTAGGTTTTAGATCACAAATTTTGATTTGAAATCTAGTAAGCGCCTTTGTGTTGTTTCATGACACATGAACTGAACCGAATCAGATCAAGCAACAAGAAACACAGCTATTGTCTACGAATATTCTACATACTCTACTAATTGTCGACATTGTCTACGCCAAAATGAATTATCTAAGAAGTATTAAATTACCAAAAAATAAAAACATGTTTTTTTCATAGTTTTGTAGAAAATTAAAATTACCACATTATACAACCAGGCTACATGTCCAAATCTCCAAAGAGATTTTTTATATATTTTGAGGCGGTGACAGGCTTTCACGATCTCCACAGTAAAATACAAATTTGAAAAATCAGGAACAATTGTAGACATAAAACGCCCCATTTAAATTGATGCCAAAACGAAGAAGGTTGAACAGCATACGAGGTATTGTGTTCCAGCTAAGAAGGTAATTATTGTTTTAGCTGGGTTGGGTAGTTTATACACAAAAAATAGAGTTTTGGTAGTTGGGCAATGTTTTATTTTGAGTTGAGTACCTTTACATTAAAATGTAGCAATTTTTCGGAATGTTAAGTAAGGAAGATAAAATGGTACATTTTTATGCTGTCCAGAATTTCAAGATGACCGAGGAGGACACTTCGCGCGCCTAACAAAAGCACTTCGCTCGTCGAAAATAGGGTTTACTATATAAGTATAATTTCAAAGAATTTTGTTTTCTCTGGGTGATCATTTTGTGAAGTTAGCTTACTTCGGATGAAAGTCGGTGCCGCATTTACTCGCATTGAACTAAAAATCTGTGAAAGCCGTCTGAAGTGGCTAACATCTCAAATGTCGGTCAATAAGGTTTTGGCCTCCGTATTTTGGGATGCGCGAGGCAAGAACCTATTCGTCGACTATCTTGAGAAAGGAATGACCATCAACAGTGAATATTACATGGCATACAAAACGGAATCAAATGCAAAATAAAAAGTGCTCTTTTATACCACGGCAATGGACCAAAATTGCACGAATTGAAGTGCGAATTGCTTCCTCATTCGCCGTATTTTTCGGATCTGGCCTCCCAGCGACTAGTACCTCTTCTCAGACCTCCAAAATATGCTCCAGGAAAGAGTGTTGCGCTAATTTTGACGCCAAAGTTTAGTCGTTCTACACAAAAAGGCATCGAAATGTTAGAGGCGCTCGAAATTTGTAAACAAAGATATTTTTTAGGTAGTTAGCCTCGGGACTTATTGAGTCACGTAATAATACACGATAAGATTTAAGGTATAAACAGAACCAGAGATACAGCGACAAAATACAACGCCTGTCAAATTAAAATACACATAAACCATAGAATGCTAACGCAACCGATGTCGCTGGTGACGACGACATTGTCGCTGAATTGTTTTTAGAATCTATTCTAAATTTGTCGTCGGCGCTGCAGTACTACCAATAAAAGTTACAGATTATTATGTTGGTAAACATTTTTTAGAATTGTTTTTAAATGAATTTCAAAAAAATCTGAATGTTGCACACAATGTTTTAACTATAAAAATTTAAATAGAATCGATACAAATATAAATGAACTATTTTAGGGTATATTTGTTATTATTTTTCTTGTTTCGTCGCTTCAACGCTGACGCGCTGGTTGTGTTTACCAAAGCGACCTCGCCAGCAGACAAATGTATTTTGTCGATGTATCTTGTCGCTGTATTTCTGGTTCTGTTTATACCTTTAATTTAAATTTATTTAGCCGAGTTTCTACTTGCATATATTACATTATTCTATTCTTTTTGGCGACCATTATGAAAATTACAACTGCATGCCGAAAATCTAAAATAAATATATTTATTGCAATGCTCCTATATACTTGGGCATGTTACCGCCAGTTTTCGTAAATTGCAATTTACGGTTAATAGTTTTTGATAAACATTTGTATTTTGAGGCACCTCATTGTCCGTGTCTAGGTAGTTTTATAAAATACTGTAATCAAAATAATGGACCATCAAACATACAATTTGGTGAATTAATCCTGTCTGTATGAAGAAATGCGCTTTCTGAGATTATACACTCGTATAGGAAGGAAGAGGGAATATTCATCAACGTTAACAACACAACATTGATAATAGGGGAATAGAACATAGAAATATCGTAAATCTCAATCAAATGGAAAGAATTATATTTGAATGACAGCATTTATTGGTATATTGATAATTTCTGATTGTATAATACACAGATAGTCGCTTGCATGTAAATACGAATATAATATTGTTCAGAGTACATGGGGACAAGTAATTTTCCATTATCATAATTAATGATGTCTGTATTGATACTAATTGTCAAATGAAGCTTGAAACAAAATGATTCGAGATTCATGTTTCTAAAGGCCCAAAGTTTACCGGCTCCTGGTTATTCTTTTCATGTTCATTCTAATAAAGATGTTAATACGAAGAAATTAAAACTAAAGTATTTGTTGATGATGAATTTTTTCCAGAAATGGAACTTTACCATTTCTGTTTATGATAAAGAGATTACTGAGATTGGTAATGTGTGCGGAAAGGTTTATACTAAAGTCATTTTTGTAATTCTACGGATATTAATTCTACTGTTTACTATAGTCTTTGAATGGAAAGCAAGTAATCTACCTACCTTACGCGTAAATGCTGGTTTGACTTAAATGTTAAAATAAAATTATTATTATTACTAAATTATTCAGGCAGTGTACAATTGAATCAAGAATAATTTCTTTAAACGATTTCAAAATTAACATTTCAAACCCCAATTAAAAGTTAACATTATATCTCTATATAAATCCCTTATGTGTTAAGGCAAATTCGACCGAAGTGTAAATTTTGAAGGTCTTTCTATGCCTGCTTGAACAACATTACCATAACAGGAAAATTTAAAGATGGCTAGAAGATCCTGATACATGGTGTTTGCTAATATTATTTGGGACCACTACAATTAGTTATTGCAACTTCAACAATTATTTTTTCCCTTACTTCTTCCTTCATCCGCTCTCTTTAATTTCAAAAGACTTTGGATTTATTTTCAAATATTCATTCCTTAGAATTGTTCTATAGTTTTCCACTGCTTGGAAGTATTTTATTGAATAACAATATATGGTGACACAGTTTAGTTTACTACTTGGGCTAAATCAGAAATGGTTTTGCTATCACAATCAACTTTCTAATAGTCGGATCTTCGAACTAAATAAAATTTAAAATAGCAGTACTGCTATTCGAATAAATAAAACTGGTTGGGAACCCTACATAAAATCGACATTTAGGAAATATTCAAGTCTCTGAAAGGACTCCGCTAATATTGTCTGTTGATTTTGATAAGAATTCTTTGAAAAACATTGGCAATTAATTAATTAATTTTGACATTTTAATCAATTTCGACGAATATCATTATTCAGCCCTATTGCAGTTGTCGAGTTGGTCGCTTGCTTGTTCTAATTTGGTTAAATCGGATTCGAAATTGGATGGTGTGTAGACAAGTTGGTCAACAAAATTAAGTTGGACGTTTTGGTTGGAAATTCCATCCAACCGACCAACCAACCAACCAAATTGGATGGCGCGTAGTGATGTTGAACGATATTTGGTCACTCATGGGGTAAAACAAAAAAAAAAAACTAAACCAAAAATCGAGGAAATTGGATAGTCTGTATACAACAACCAATTTGGTTGAACCGACAGTTGGTCCAACGTCCGACAAGTTGGATCGCCTGTAGCGCTCTTTAAAGTTTTTGTTGCTTAAGAAAATTGAAGTAATAAAAATGTATTGCCACATTTAAATTAAAAATTTGAAGTATATATATTGAGAACTATTTTGGTAACTATTCAATTGTGAATTGTATTTTCTTTATATCTGTCAAAAAATATAGGTTATGTTCAGTGTTTGTTTACTTGTGAAGAAAATCAAATCGGAAACATCATCAAATCATAAAATTTAAATAAAGAAAATCAAAATAGTTATGAAGGGACATATCTAACCCATTAGAATTGATGAAACCAGGTATACTTCCTAATTCTATATTTTAATAATACCTGGCATACCACAAAATTAATTCAGATTTAGAGACTATTTTAGGCTGTTAAAACACACCTTTAAGGATTTGCTGGATGATATTTGTCCAAAATTTAAACGGATGAAGCGATTGTCATCGGCCCCAAATATTTAAGACTCGCTTCAGCTCTGAGATTTTTCGCAGAAGGGGCCTATCATAAAGGTGTAGGCAATGATTTTAATTTAGACCTAGTCCGGCCCACTTTTCCATTGATTTTCAAAGATATGATTCACACATTGGGGACACACGTGCGTGCAAAGTGGATTCTGTTCGATTAATCGAAGACAAATTGGAGGAAGAACAGGAGAAGCTAAAATATAAGTTTTTTTAAATGCCGTTTGCCAGGCATTATAAGATGTGTCGATGGTACGCACGTCGGAATAATAAATCCGGGGAACAAATGCACCATTTAGATTATAATATAAAAGGTGTTCACAGCATCAGTGCAATGTTAGTAAGTAAAGATGATTTGACCACCAAATCTACTTCCGCAACGTAAAAGCAAAATACCCCGACTTAAAGGTTATAATGAATAACATGAAGGAAAATGGAGATAAATCGCTGCTTCTAGGTAATAGAAAATGTATTTATTGATTTAATAATAAGAATACATACATATCTTAATCTTAATACGTGATTTTCGATATGGTTTGGATACTGACACCATTTGGTGCAGTTACAGAAGTGACAAAAGAGAGTAAATTCAATAAACAAAGTTCTATTGGTAGAAATATCATTGAAAGGGTGGCAGATTTTGTTGTATTTTGGATTCAAGACAATTGCAATACTCTTCACAAAAGGCAACCCAAATTACAAATATTTGTGTAGCACTGCACAATATTTGTAAAAAATACAAAGAAAAGCTACGCAATGATCTTCATGTAGTGTACCTACAAAGTCGAACATGTTTGAATTAGATGACGAATAATATGTTGAATCAGACAGGCAAGCATAACTTGCGAAATTAAATAGCTAATTCATTATAAAAATAAAGCTTCTTTGATGTTAATTAATTTTATTAGTCTTTTAATTCACTTAGATTTAGGAGACGACACTTTAAGAGACGAAGCTTTTATTCTTTCATTTCCGTCGACTTCCGCAATAATTTAGTTTCATCATACATTAAATCATATATTTTTTGTGTATCTGAGAATTTCTCCTAATCGTTGCCGACATCTGATACACTGTAATTTACAGAACTGTACAATTTTTCATGATTTTTCGGTTGATGGTCTAGCAAAATGATCCGGTTGTTGTAATAATCTATTTTACCAGCCTTTATTTTTTTCTCTGTGTTGATACAAATTGGCTTGGATCAGGATAGACAGACACTGGATCTGTAGAAACATCATAACCAATTTTCCAAACTCCTATCCAGGTGGATCTACGGAAATTTATATTAATTATCTTTGCTATGACTTCTGCTAAAGAAGTAAGGACTAGTATTTTAGGCCTCCACCGTTGCTTTTGTTTGTGGTCAGCTTCTTTGTAACTCTAAATTTCAGATCTATCCAAACCTAAAAATATTAAAAACCTTAAAAATCATCAGTCAAAATAGTTAAAAAATTTATAATATTACGCCGTTTGCTTTTCGTGTTGGTGGTTCTAAACTGTTAAGTAGTTCCGTTTTAATTAAATTCCACCGATTTTTTATATCGAACTTTATGTCCGACCCAGACTTGATGATTCCCCTTCCAATGGCCAAATTTTTCTGCCTCAGGCTTACAAGTCGGTAAAACTGCGTTTTATTTGCGGTTTTCATGATTTAACATTTGAATTTCAAAAACGAAAACTAGAATTTTTTATTGAAATTATTTAATTTATTTTATTTTTAAAATTTCTCTTCTAATCGATATGGCGCCGTGAGCTAAAATGTCATCGAGAAAGGATTCGATCGACGATTGTCAATCGAAGTTGACATGCGCAATACAAATTTTAAACGATGACGACATATCGAAACCGACGCGCCATGCGGTTGTCGGCTGATTATTTCTAAGAATTAACGAAAAATGTAAAGTAGCCATATTCACTGTTGGAGTTTGGGTTATTTGAATTTTCAACAAATAATTGGTTCTTAAGAAGTTTTAAATAAAACTAAAAAGTAGCAAAATCGTTCTTGTAACAAATTGTTTATTCGTTCCAACGAGTGCGGTATGAATAAATATTTCGTTTCCCAATGTTCATCAGAGTCTTTAAATGTTGCATTTCAAGAGTTTAGTATTTATAAAAGAAACTCTCTGGTGGCTGACATAGATGTGGCGTATAAGTCAACCTTGAAACGATGTGTCAACAATTTTATGACAATCGGACCATTAGTTGACTAGTTACAGTTGTTTTAGTAACGCTATATTTGTTATTTTCGAAACAACAAAAAAAAAATCAATTTCCTGTGTTTTTGATTGGGAAAAATACCGTTCAAGCAAAGCAATGGCTTGAAAAGAGTTATGGAGATTTCGCTCCATTGAAAGCAACCATCGAACGTTGGTTTACTGTGTTTAACCGTGGCCGTACAAACACCGATGATGCTGATCGCCCGAATTCGCCAGTTATTCCAGAAAGATAAAAAAGGCCACAAAATAGTTTTGGTAAACCGTAGTGTAGTTGCGTGAGATAGCTGACACCATAAAAATATCAGAAGTGTATACACTATTTTTCAAGAATATGTATCAATGAGAAACCTTGTATTCAAAGTGGTGTTGCACTTGCTCACATTGGACCAAAACCCGCAACCGATATGCGATAATGAATTAAACATGAATCTGCCACTAGCGTCAGCAACCGACGAAAGGCATCCAAAACGACCAAATAAAGAAATGTCAGGTAAAGTTCTGGACCCGGTAATTTGGGTTGCGCAAGGTATTTTATTCGTCGACTATCTTGAGAAAGGAAAAACCAGTAACAAACAAAAGGGTCCCAAATACAAAACATAAAATGATTTTTCTCTCGCACCGTATTCTCTGGATCTAGCTTCCAGCGACTATTACCTGTACGCAGACCAAAAAAGCTCCGTGGAAAGAAATTTACATTAAATACGTTATCGTTCTACAAAAAAGGCATTAAAATGTTAGAGAATCTTCGAATAAATGTATCACTCTTGAAGGAAACTATGTAGATGAACAAATTCAAATTTTGCAAAAAACTGTTTTTTTAATAGTTACTCTTATAGAGAGACGTGTAAAACTTATAAACTGCAATGTTGCTTTAAGATTGTTTATACGTTCGTTATGTTTACTTCGCCAAATTTCCAGATAATATTACTCGATCTCCTTAAAAATGTAGGGAGCCGTGGATCATGCCCGCGTATGTAGTCATCTAAAATAATCACCCGGTAACCCATCCAACCCCACCTATCATCTAATATTGAATGATCGGTTCATTGAATACTAGTTTGATCAAGCATTCTGCCATACCGAACAAGAGTTGTTCTCCAAAACGGATTCATGACGTTCATAGTGAAACTGTCATCGTGTTGTCCCTCTATGTCACGCGCCCCCTAAAGCTATACCTAAAATATTACTCTCAGTTGTGCATTAAGATATTAGCGGCATTTGGCACCTATTTTGAAAAAGGATTCCAGTAGCAAGTTTCAAAACTGTGTCTCTTGCAAGAATTTTTGAACATCCATTTATTGTGATGACTGGGGAGCGGCCCTGATACGAAATCATTGCAAAACCAGAAAATGTTTTGGCAAATGCGTACTAATTCAAATGATAGCAAGTAAGACTTTATTTTACAATTTCGTAATCTTGTTCAATATTTGAGTTGCATTTTTGGCTCATTAAAATCAAACTTTACATTCGAAAAAGGGAATAACTACGAAAAATAGTAGACAAAAAAAATTAACTGTACTTCATCTCTATTTAAGGTGAAAAAAAAATATTTGCAAAAATTGTTTGGTTGATACGTTGGGGGGAATTAATGAAATTAATCGGATCGGCGTGGCAAACATGCTCCAGCTAACAAATCGCCAGAAGACGTCGCAAACAAAATTAGAGCTCATTCCTTGCCGCGATACGGCACAAAAATATTTGCCAAGTGATTTAAATATTACAAAAATGTACCGAGTTTGCTTCATTAAGCACATATTCCGCTATTTTCTTAAACATACAATTTCTCATTTAAGAATCCTAAATTAGACACATGCAGTTTATGTGACAAGTTCAAAATTTAAATAGAATTAGCTGAAGGTTCAGAAAAATAAAATTTAATCCTGCAACAAAAAATCATCATGAAAATGCTGAACTAGCCGAAGCAGCTAAAATCGATCCCGGATCAATGGTATACACGTTTGTTTTACAACAGTGCCTACAGCAGGCAGTTGTGGACGTTTATCTAACGATCCATGGCTGCGTAACTAATAAACCGTCCTGGTCAAAACAAAAATTGAGGTGATTGACCACCATGCGGCTGTAGAGAAGGCAAAAAAACATCCACCGCTCGAATTTACCACTCCAACGATTGATATAATTTTGTTGCAAGCGTTGGGACTAACAAAAAATGTAAGGTTATACAAATGGCTCAGCAAATGATTTGCTTAATTTTGATCAAATTGCGAAAAAATGGTAAATATTATTTACTCGTAGAATAAGTTATTATTTTTGTATGTCATTATATGTAAATGGTAACTCATTTTCGTGCCATTCCGATCGATAGCTTCGATATACCAAAGAATTTGGGGAGATTAAATATAAAAACCGTTTACCCGAAAACGAGCCTTTTAAAATACTTACCCTAATTGATCCCATTTTTCATCCCTTTTATCAGCAATTAGAGTCAGACATAATGCCGAATTATAATCCTAATTTAACCGAGAGAGATAGATGATCTATACCGCACCGTTTGGGAATGTTCTAGATATTACAAACCATATAAATTCATTGATGTTACTCGTAAGAAGATATTCATTAGCAATTTATAGCTTTACAGAATATTAACCGTATTAATTAGAATAATCGTTGGCATGTAGTTTTTATTGCCTGTTTGTTGTAACAAATATCTCGATTCGATATGGTTTATTGAGGTTAGTTTCCACACTAAAACTATTAGTTTTTTAATATGGCATTTATCTGCTGAACTAAACAAATCTATAAGTGTGACGATGTTGTTAAGTATAAACAATTTTCAAATTGAGCTTTTATATTATTTACTCATTTTCATCTAAAGTAAGTCAAATTACAAATTTCATCGTAAATTTGTTTAATAGATTTCTGTTGAAAATGATTTTTATCAAGTTCCAATTAATTTTTCTTCTGTTGTTTACATTCAAATCCAATATCTTCAAATCTAATTTCCGTTCTGCTAATTAAACGTTCTATGAGCGCGATTTGCTTATTTTGAGATGAAATTTAGATATCAAATATCTAGGTTGGGTGATGTATTTAGGTCAAACTCCATAAAAAAAAATTATTGACATTTTTTATTCCAATGGAATATGTTTTTTTGCTGGCTCGAGTGTTTTGTCTGTTGTCAGGTGAACCTGGTGGCCCACTTAAAATGTTATCTACAAATATCTCGGAAAACACATGTCCTACGAAACAAGGGTTTAGCACAAAGTTAGCATATAGAAAGGGCGACAAAATTTATCACTATAACTGTTGTACTTAATCGAAATGCTGTCGGTGAAAATGGTTAACTTTTTTAATTAATAGGAACTATAATTTTGTACGGTGGAATATTATTCTGCATTAAAATTAGATAAACTTGTGCCGACAGAATTTTCTCATAAGACAAACTTAGCGGAAGTTATAATGTGTCTGAAGTCTTTAGTGCATTCCGTGTACCGGTTTAATCGCAATAATCACATAATAATAGTTTTAAAAATTCATTTCAATTCTAAACTTTATTACCAACAAAATAATAGTCGAATAAATACTCGAAATGGTCCCATTAACTTCAATACATTTTCCAAAATTCATCTCTAATAATTTAAAAGTGTTTTCATTGAAACTATTGCATGCATCAACAATACGCTGCCGCGAATTTTTAACTATGCTCTAAACTTTGTCCTTAACCATTTTTTCAGGGCCACCCGGTTCGGTATAATCCATACTAGCTGGATTACCAATCATATGTTAAAAGATATATACGGAATTCAAGCGTTCGGAGGTCAAAGGAACACAGAAAATAGAATTTGGAACCATATTCGATCTGGGTTATTTAATTGGCTAACTTGCGGTCGATTGCAAATTTATTAATTATATTTCTGAAGTAGCCTGCCTTATAGTACAACGCAGCTTAGTTAAAACACGTCACAATTTAACGAACTACTGATCTTGTGGAAATCTTCACAATCCCATTTTAAATCGGTGGCAGATCTAATAAAACAATCAGGTCAATATCAGCTCTTTCTGATGCCGTAATGTTCGTAGTATTTGTCCTGTACGCGTTTTGGTTGACTTAAAGCTTAATCTTTATTCTATAAAATTTAGTAACTGAGGATTTGTGTTTTTTGGGCATAAAAGGTAAAAATTATTTTTTACCCATAAATACTAACTTATCATTAGTCGGAAAGTTATACTTTAATTAATTTTTTGAGTATTAAATATAAGATGTAGGTGCACAAAAATTGTTGGGATGGATAAACATATTTTACCATTTATTAGCAAATCAACAAATTATAATTTTGGTTCACATTTTATTTGGCTTTAAGCTGATTACTCTCAGTAAAGAAATTTAAATTTTTTGATTTGTACACCAAATTAAATATTGTCCTTTAACCGGCATTATATTACACGATATTATTGACCAAACGACGATTTTGATGACCAAAAATTTTTCTGGTAAAATACTATTTTATCTATTGAATATTACAATTTTAGTTCTAGAAGTAAATTTTGCTTGCAAAAGTTACTTGAATTTAGTGTTTGTGGAGTACTAATCCCACTTGATGAGAGTACAGAAATATAAATTTTATGATTTGTACACCAAATTAAATATTTGTATTTAACTTTAAGCTTCATATAAACCTAAGCAAATTTAGTACTTGACTAAACATTTTTGTTAAACAATTTTTTGAACACCATTTTTAAAATTTTTTGAGCACTAACGATTTTTGTAACTAAAATTTTTTGTGATGGGCGAAAAATTATTTGTTACCTCCAAAATACAATTTAAAAACTAAATTAATTTTCCTTCCCAAAAGTTACTTGAATTTAGTGCTTGAGTACACAAAAATTCTTGACCATCAAATTTAAATTTGGTTAATTTGGTTTTGAGATAGGTACAATTTTTTTTACTCCAAAATCGTTAATGCTGGTACTCAAAATATTTTAAAGAAATTGTCATTAAAAATTTAAATTTTGGGTTATAAAACTTAATCAAAATAGTGGATGGCTAAATATTTATTTCTTTGTTATTGTCTAGGTGCCCCACAAGCTGATTTTTGTAAATGATGTCTTTATAATTTCTTGAACCAAGTCCTCCGGATCTTTACCCAAATATTCAAATTCAAGCTCGAATATCATTTTATAGATTAGTTTTGCTTCATCATTAGTTTACGTTTATCCGATTTGTCGATTTATGCAAATATACGCGTTCAACGAAATGTTAGTGTTATTTGACTCACGATTGAAACTAGTCAAAACAATAAAATCGAATTTGTTATCTTATTTGTGAGTGTAGTTTGTGTAAATATGTTAATGTTAAAGCTTACATTTCACGTTCTGCTGTAGTATTAGGTTGTCTATTAGATCAGTGGCGTAACTAGATATTTTGGTTTTACATACACAGTGAAAATGAAATCTGGTTGCAAATAAAAAATGCGAGCATAGTTTAAGAAAATAGTTGAAACATAAAAACTAAGATTATTTAGAAGACACTTGTTTTTAAATATTAGCAGTGATTTGGCTAAAATCAAACCTGATACGATCAACAAATTTAAATTTATAAATAAAGATGCCTAATCCTTAGATTGGGTACTCGCTTTAATAATAATGTTAGCTTACCTCGCCTATAATTTCAAAAGGAATCTTGGCTTAAAAACACTGACAGAGATTTTTTAGATTTAGGCAGAGAAAATCTATATTTCATTTTCATTGTTTCACCTAAAAGTTTCCAATTCGGTGGGATTACCATATTTCCCTTACAATAAAGCTTTAAGACAAGGCGTGAATTTTCCTGAATTCTCGAATTGTTAAAATGGCAAAGCAAATTCTTTTCTTATGTAGATCACCAAACAAGAGTTTTTTCCGCTATATTCCCGATTTATTTTTCTGTAGTAGGTAACTGATTTCAAAGAAGAAGCAAAGCAAGAACATTTTCTATTCCTTGATTTTAAAAAGCTGAAAATCTTATTAACTTCCATACATTTTTGACAAAAATAAATTAACGAACCAACCGGGACACTCCGGCAACTTTAGGCCTCCAGCTTCGGCTTTTGGGTGTACCTAGTTGGTAGGAGTGAGTTTGAAATTTTTAATTGTTCCATGAATCCGGAAATGCAAACACAAAGCACTTTCAATTCAAGACGTTTACAAAGGCCCTGCCGGACTCGTAGCTTCTGGCAGCCTCAATATTTGGTTAAAACATAACCCCACCAAAGAAAATTTTGTTAATAATGGTAAGCCTTTATTTTAATACCACTAATTCTATAGATATCTAATACCTGTTGATCTACATAAATTTCATTCTCGATCACCATTTCATTCTTGATGACCATTTAAAACTAATTTCGAACACTAGATTTGATATTGGTGAATTTTTTGGTAGCACGACAATTCTTTCGAAAACGACAATTCATCGAAAAATAATTCACTGACAACAACAATTCACCGAAAACCATTTACTGACAACGACAATTTATTGAAAGACGGAAGACCACTGTGAAGAAAACGACCGAATTCACCGAAAACGATAATTCACCGAAAAACAAGTGAACGAAAAACATTTTACCGAAATCGACAATTCATCGAAAACAACAATTCACCGAAAATGACAATTCACCGAAAACGACAATTTACTGAAAAACACAAATCAACGAAAACGGCAATTCACCGAAAACGACAATTCACATTGTCGAACATTCCTTTATACAAACTTCCGGTTGTTCGTTCAAAAGGTGGAATTTAACTTACTTGTAATAAAAAATTCAAACAGAAAAAATAGTTTTTATTATTAGAAATTATCCCTTTAATAATGGGATCGTACTGAAAAACGGAAACTATTTCCAATTAGTGTTAAGCAGGGGACCGCAGCAACTTCCCGTATGCCCATGAGAACTACCTAAGCCGTTAGCCCCTATCCTACAATTCCACACGATCTCATTTTTAGTTTAGGCGAATTGCAATGTAAAAACTAACTTCATAACCAATTATTTGAACCATTTTTAATTGTAATATCTTTAACAATATTTTTCAGATTTTTGAATTTTTTAAAGATTTTATTATTAAGTTTTTTTAATTTCAAAAATTCAAAGTTTCAGAATTTATTTTTTCAGTATTTTTTCGGGATTTTTTATTTCAGAAAATTACTGACAACCCTTAATAATATATGCATTGTTTTTTTTAAACTGTAGTGTTCGGCCAATTGCTTTTCGGTTGGTTGCCTTTCAGTGAATTGTTATTTTCGGTGAATTAGTTTTTCGGTAAATTGAGACTTTCGGTGAATTATTTTCGATAAATTGTCGTGGAACCGAACTTTTTAAGTTATGTTCAGATAGTATTAATACCGCATGGTATCTCGAAATCCTGCCTTCTCCAGGACGAAAATATAGAAAACAATCACTAAAGTAGCTCTTTACTATCGGACATTTAATCAATGTCTGTATGGGTTTTAAGGTCTATTTCAAGAGGCTAACATTGAGGGGTTTATTATTCTGAATGGATCAGCTTTAGTGAATTATTGTGATTCATTACGCATTTGTTAACCCCTTCGTAACCCAAAACATTATATAAAACTTATGTATGAGTTAAATACAATACCATTCAAGGTTCCGAAGGAGTCGACAAATGTGTAGCGGATCGTAATAATTCGTTAAGCCATTGTGATTATACTTTGTAGGTATGTTCAAAGTATTTTCAATATTTTTGTACTTTGGTCACTGCAGTCTGTGATGTGAGGTCAGAATTTTCTAATTTAAAGAACTCAATGTTTCATTAGTTCGAAACCAAACTTCCAACGTCTTGGTAACCTCACCGCGATGTAACAGTAATATCTGGCTAACACCCAGAATAGTCAAAAATTTCTATAATTATGTTTATTTGTCAGAGAAGTGCGCCAACTATTACAATTTTAACAAATGATACATAATTCAGAAATCACACAAGGATACCCACACATTGTACTGACAAAAACATTTTGTATATGATCCTGCACATTGGTAAAGCAGTATACAAATACCAGATGGACAATGATTAAAATGTTGATTACATTTAATTTATTTATTATATTTTTTATTGTATTTTGTACAAAAAACAGTTTATTTATATTTTTGCGTAAATAAAACTGCTGGCTCACCACATAAAACTTAAACCCAAATAAATTTCTGGAATTTTTGTTGTCTACAATTTGACAATTTATATGTGTATTAAAAAATTTGTGCAATGAATACAAAATTAAAATTAAAATATGTGTTACACGGTGACTATACGGTGCCCACGCTTGCGCCAATTGAATGAAAATATATGTAGGTGGTCTAAAATAATATATTCGTATAATAAGAAGTACAGAGGTAAGAACCATGTAACACAATTTTATAGAAAAATATCCATCTCACCTTCACGGCTAATTGCGCACATATATAGCAAATTAAAATGGCCAAGAATAGAATTGTATATCAGTTACAAATCATTGAAATTAAACAGCTGGATTATCGAAACGTAAATAGCTTCAAATTTTATAAGCGACACAATGTCTAGAGTTCATATATGGAGTACGTCATTGACCAAAACGATTATAATCTGAATATAGTTAAACGCTAAGGGATCTATATATTCCCAACAGATTGTTATGTAACCAAACGAGATAAAACAGCATTGAATATAGAATAAATTTACATAAAAATCTTGTCGAACCAAAAAAAAAATAAATAAATTGAAACATGACAACAACACCAAAATATAACAAAAAAAACATAAATCCATTAATCATTCACTCACCTTGTACGATGTTGGTCGATATTTCATAGCATTCTCGGCATCTGCTAATGAGCTTTGATAATGATTTAATTTATGTAAAACCTGTGAACGAAGTAGTAGTCCCGTAAAATTATTTGGTGCTGAAATTATATAAAATTAAAAAGAAATGGTTAACAATTTTTTTAATAAACTTGTATAGGGTGTTTTTTTAGGAGGTTTGTTTTTCCGATAGATGTCGTTTTATTTTATGACAGTTGTTTTGACAGCTCAAAGTGGCATTTCTACTCAGTATTGTTTGGCAAATCATTATGAATAGGTTAACTCCAGAACAACGTTTTCAAATCGTGGAAATTTATTTTCAAAATCAGTGTTCAATTAAAAATGTTTATAGAGCACTTCGTGAATTTTATGGTGCACATAATCGTCCGTCAGAGACCACCATAAAGAACGTAATTACCAAATTTCGGTCTACATTCACTCTTTTGGATGCCAAGCCACCGACAAGAATGAGAAGAGTTCGTACAGAAGAAAATATTGCTGTCGTTGAGGCCAGTGTCGAAGAAAACGACAATTTATCGATTCGTCGTCGTGCTCAGCAAATTGGACTTTGTCCATCGACTTTATGGAAAATTTTACGTAAAGATTTGGGTTTGGTGCCATACAAAATTCAATTGGTGCAAGAATTAAAGCCACACGACCATCGTTTGCGCCGTGAATTCAGTGATTGGTCGTTAAATCAATTGAACGAAGATCCATTTTTTTACCGTAAAATTCTCTTCAGTGATGAGGCGCATTTTTGGTTAAATGGATACGTCAACAAACAAAATTGTCGCATTTGGAGCAAAGATAATCCACACGCCGTTCTAGAATTACCAATGCATCCTGATAAATGTACTGTTTGGTGCGGTCTATGGGCTGGTGGGATCATCGGTCCATATTTCTTTAAAAATGAGGAAGGACGACGCGTTACCGTGAATGGAAATCGATACAGAACCATGTTAAATGAGTTTTTGTTGTCAAATCTTGAAGATATGGATATGAATGAAATGTGGTTTCAACAAGATGGTGCCACTTGCCATACAGCACGTGAAACAATCGACTTATTGAAAGAAACTTTCAACGACAACATTATTTCGAGAAATGGTCCGGTGAATTGGCCTCCGCGTTCGTGCGATTTGACGCCACTCGATTACTTTTTGTGGGGATACGTGAAGTCATTGGTTTATGTGGATAAACCTCAATCGATTGACGCTTTGGAAACCAATATTCAACGTGTCATTGCTGACATACGCCCTCAAATGCTTGAAAAAGTGCTGGAAAATTGGACCTCCAGAATGACATTTGTGAAAAATAGTCGTGGTAGCCATATGCCAGAAATTGTGTTTAAATGTTAAATGCCAAAAAATTATCTACCAAATAAAAAAAAATTTTGGTCATTTCATAATTTTATATGTGTTTTATTCAAAAAAAAAATCGGCAACCTCTTAAAAAAACACCCTTTATATAGTTAGATGTGTTAAAATATGATTATCACGCGTCATCATCATTAATATTAACATTATACCGGCAAACTTATAACCATCCCATCATCTAATTGAGATGAACACAGGTTTTTGATGTTTACCCAACACAAAAAATAAATTCGATTATATTTCAATTTTATGTTCTTCTTATGCCTATATATACCACCCAGCCAAGATAAGATAAAGGATTTTATTTTGTAAGATTATTTTTGCAAACAAAAAAAATTCATCCTGCACTCTCGATAATTGAATTTAAGCCTCGTAATCAAAAACATTTTTTAAGGCCATCAGCTAAATAATAAAAAATTTTCTAGAAATAAATTGTTTTAAAAATCTATACGTAAACTAAATAGAATTACTCGTAATCAAGATCACGTAACCAAAGATAGATGATTAATTGATGGGGAATAACGTAATCATCGTTTATCATCCGCACAACAATATATAGAAATAATCTTTATCATATTTGCGGGGGTTTGTGATAACACAAATTTTTTTGTACAAGTATTTTGAACAATGCGCTGATTAATATTGTTAATATCGCACTTGGTGGGATTACTTTGCCTCGAGTAAGATATCGCGAGCAAACACTTCAAGTGATCACGTTGCAACAACAAAGAGGTATGCAAGTATAGAGGCAATTTCAATGACTAACACGATGATATAGTGTTTAAAAACTGGATATTTCAAGAATATTAGGAATTACTCAATTTGCATCCTAAACAATTTTTCGTTTGTTTCGAACTCTTTGAACACGGCGGCTGTTGTTTAAAGTCGTGTTTGCACTGTTATAGTTATTGCAAGAGAAGAGATAATTACTCAGCTTTCGACATTTCTATTTTGTTTAAATACTAGTTCCCTAATGCTAGCAGAATCCATCCAGCAGAACATCACAAGATACTATAGATTATAGGAGGCTAATTAAATTCTCTATTAAACAGTTTTAGACTCCGTCCATATCAATAAATGGTTTACAGCCAATTGGAAAATTAAAGGCTAATTTTAGGCTAATTAAACGCCCCATTAACATTTTTTGGTGTGCCCGTACTAGATAAAGCATTATGCTTTTCCATTTCCAAGCTAGCAGGATTCAAATCAAAAATCGACTCAAAACCGAAACTAGAGCACAAAACAAGATCTATTGACATGTAAACATTAGGCTCCACTCGATCTTGAGCAAGCGTTATATTATTTCGTTTAAAACTAGCACACCGACCAAACGTTACAGTGGTTAAAGCTTTGACGTTTGGATCGGGAGATACCGGGTTCGAATCCCGATAGAGGTAGAATGCAACAGAGAATTTTCATCAACATATTACGATCTGTGATGAAATGGAACACAACTATGACCCCCTGTCGGAGTGCATAATTTCCATGCAACCAGTATAGACAGGCATGGAGCTATGCAATGTGCAAATGATGATAAAAACGGACCTAGCCGTACGTCCTCGATTTGGCAGGCGACTGTCTAAAGTAAGGATGTGAAAAGCGAACTGCGAACGAGTTGAGAGTGCTTCGACCCCAGAATAGATTACAAAGATTAGATAATAAAAAAACCAAAACCGAAATTAGTAGGTAAAACAAGATCTAATGACATATAAAGAATTTCAGACTCATTATGACCTAATCAAATGATCCGTTAAAAAATGTTGGGCCCCACTCGTTCTTGTTTAGGGTTTATGTTATCTCCTGTAATGCTAGCAGAACCCAAATAAAAAATCGGGCCAAAACAGAAATTAGAATGCAAAACAAGATCTATTGATATGCAAAACAATTTTAGGCTTATTATGGTCAAATGAATTACTCACTTGAAACATTTTGAACTCCACTCGATCTTGACCAAATCTAAAATCGGACCAAAACCGAAATTAGTAGCTAACACAAGATTTAATGACATATAATGAATTTTAGGCTCATTATGACCTATTCAAATGCTCCGTTATAAAATGTCAGTTCCACTCGTTCTTGCCCAAGCCTTATGTTATCTCGTTGTATGTTGGCAGAACCGATATCAAACATTAGACCAAAACTGAACTTAGAACGCAAAACAAGATATGGACATACAAAAAAATTTAAGGCTCATTATGGTCTAATGAAATGTTCCATTGAAAAATTTTAGCCTCCACTCGTTCTTGACCAAGCTTTATGTTATCTCGCTCAATGCTAGCAGAGCCCAAATCAAAAATCGGTATTTTCCGTTAAATATACCAAAACCGAATTTAGTTTGCGTTCTAAATCGATTGACATGCAAAATTATTGTAGGCTCATTCTGGCCCAGCTGAAATGCTTCATTGAATAGTTTTAGACTCCACTCGTTTTGACCGAAATCATAACACAAAACAAGTTCTATTGACTTACAAATATTTTCAAGCCCATTATGGCCTAATCAAATGCCCCATTAAACATTTTTAGGCTCTGCTCGTTTTTGACCACTCCTTTGCTTTCTAATTTCCGCTTTGGTCCGATTTTCGATTTGGGCTCTGCTAGCTTTAAAATGGAAAACCCTAATGCTTTATTTAAAATGAGCGAAATAGCACTAATTTTAATATGACATTTAATTAGCCTAAAATTAGCCTTTAATTTTCCAATTGGTTCTAAATCATTTTTTGATATGAATTAGTTAACAAAACTTTAGTTAGCAAAACTTTTTAAGCTAGAAGAGTTTTGAGAGAGTCAACTTTAAACACAAGTCAATACCGTGCGCTATGAGGAAGACTGAGTGCCTGAAAAATAAACGTGAAGTTCAGCAAAAAAAATTAAGTGTCACACGATAAAAGGGAAACAATCCTATTTATGTACCATTGGTTGTAAGAACTAGTCCCATGCTACATAACAAAATATTTATATTATAGCACAGATTACCAAATGGTACATAATGCCATGCAAATAGAAAAGTTTGCTACGAAAATAGCAAGGTTTGTGAAAATTATTGTACAAAATGCTATAATCTAGTAATTTTTTCTTTCCGTGTACCACTTGTTTCGATCTACGACTCCTTGTCTGTCTGAGCAACGCCTCACGTCTTATGAAGATAACAAAAAAATAGATTGATTCGTTAGGCTCGAAAGACGAGTCGTTTTTTGGACATAGTATCCGTATGCTGCCAGAAATATGGGTAAACGTAGTGGCTAGCACTGCACAACACTTTTTTTTTTAAATAAAGCCGTAATTTTACCAGACAATCTTTCAAAACTAATCCCGATCCTCAAATATTTGAAATTGACAAACGTAAAGCTTCCAATAAATTCGGTTAAATCCATTCAAACTGGTAAATTGTGGATTTTGTGGGTTGTTAATTTATGATATTTTTACTGCTGTCATCTTTTGGTGGATAATGTAGATTGTAATTACCAAATTTACCGCGAGATACCAACACTAACGAATGTAAAATTGGCTTGATAATGTGCGACATAATCTATAGATCTGTTGACGATTAGGTACACGAAATTTAATTTTAAAATCGTTATTAAATTATTTAAGCATAATATTAAAGATAGTTACAAATAATAAATTATGGACGTTTTTTATGCTATGGTTGTAAAATTCACCTCAGTTGAGATTCCTTCCGTGAGTGGCAATTATCCTCCTATTCGAATAGTTAATTCCGTTAGTCGCGTCGTTTATTAATGCGCCACTCCATACTTTGATTCTTTCGTCGTGATTCTCTCCTCGTTTTCTTCCCCTTCACCAGCAAACTAACAGCAGTTTGTTTGTGAAGGGGAAGCAAACGAAGAAAGAATCACGACGAAAGAATCAAAGTGTGGCACGGCAGAATGTCAGTTAATGTCACTTCAAATTTTGCAAACTAGATACAATAAAAAGTAGGCTTTTGTCCAACATATTTGAATTTTGCACAACTAATGATACAATCATATTGCTTAACGGTTTCTATATAATTGTTTGTCAAATTTTTTAATTACACCACGATTTTTAAAATTTCAATGAAAACTTAAAATTTTAAAAGTTAGTCCTCGCTTCATTCTGGCTGCAACTTTCACATTCATATAGCAATCATATAGGATCGTGTGACATGCCGAACAGCCGGTCAAAACATGACTATTTTGCTGAAATGTTTCATAAACGTGCCACCTAAGTAGATATGACCTGAGCAGATATTGTATTACTGCCAAACAAAAAGCGTTCTTAACGTTTGGAGAAATTAAAAGATCTGGTGCTAGTAAATAGATCGGATAATCGGCTAGTTATGTTTTGTTTACAGAAACAACATCTTTCGTTGACGGTATTTGAAACAAAATTATCTAGCTTAAATGTCTGCTGGAACACCTGTTGGCCAGCACGCAAACTTCTGTTGATAATGAGAATTCAGAAATAATCATGATATAGCTCAAACGATTGGAGAAGTGGTGATTGTGAAGTTTTATTATTTTTTTAAATTTTATTTTATTATCTTTGCAATCTGTTCTGCGGCCGTGGCTCTCCCAACTCTTTCGTGGACCCATGCTTACTTCCCATGCTTACTTTTCCGCCGTTGCCAGCCAATTCGAGGACGTATGGCTATAGGTCCGATTTTCGTAGAACCATCTGCTGCATAGCTCCATGCCAGCATATAGTACTGGCATGGAAGATGGATCGGACCATGAGTTCTACACTCCAGGGGGTCATAGTTGTGTTCCTTTTCATGATTCGAACCCGTTACGGGAGAATGAACTGATAGTGACACTAGAAAACCTAAACTCAGAAGTTAGCAGCGATGAGGATTTTTAAAATTTCAAATGGATTTGAAACTTTGTATGGCTTGTTACAAGGAAATATACAAAGAGCCCTTCCAAGATTGGTTTCAATCCACTTCAGTATTTACGGTTATGTTTAGCCGAAATTAGACGTGAAAGAGAGGGAAAATGATAAAGCGTATAAGTTCAAATTTCGTTAGACGAAACTGATTTTGTGAGTTTTAGAACCTAAAACATTTCAAAATGTTTTTGATCTTGAAATTGTTATAAGAAAACCTTTAAAAACATAGGCGAGTTCGGAACACATGTACCAAATAAAACAGGGGTGAGATCATGTAATTCGACAGGAAAATTTAAACGGATTGAAAAATATTTTTAAACATACTCGATTGAATTTATTAAAATTAACCTCAGTAGATGTGGGATGACGCATAAATTCACTTTCCATAATATTTTAAGAGCAATGACTAATCTGCTGAGATTTTCGAAATTCAATTTCTACCGGTAGAACATTTCCGTTCAAAATTGCACTATCATCAAATAGTTGTCGAATACAATGCCGTTAAAGTTAAGTTTATTTGTATGCTAAATACACTCCGCGTCACTTGAATAGTGCCAACATAATTTTTTTCATTTTTCCAATTTATTATTTTCTTTTTCTGAGTTATTCTCTTTTATGCGTTGTTGGGAAGAGAAATCAATAACAAAAGCAATCAATAAGATTCGTACATCTCTGAGAGCAAACCCGTTATTTTTTTGAATTTTGCTTAAAATAAGAAATACAATTTGTGTGTGTTTAGTTGTTCATTTGAATAGGACCAACTCAAAAAAGACAAAATAATGAACAAAAACAAAGCGATAGTTTAATCAAGAAACCTTAAACTCAACTTCTTTATTTCTTTTAAAACAAAACAAAAAACTAAAATTACATTTTTAGTAGTTGGTACTTTCACTTTGTAAACTCAGTTAGGAAACTGACGACTCTAATAGAGAGCGATTTTAAGTAATTTAAGGCAATTTCACTCCAAACTGATTTTATCGCCTCTTTAATTTGTTTTATATGATGTTTAAATTTGATGAATTTTGGTTCTCAATCCAGTTTTTTTGCGACACGCGCATTGTGAATCGGGGCATTATCGTGTTGAAATATCCATTGTAATGGTGGTTGCTTTATAGGATATTCCAGTGATGACTGGCTGGATTTTCCTGCCTATTGGGAACACTAACATCTGGCTCGTTTTAATTATATTTTTTTCCATCGCTGAACACCTCAGCATGCCATTCATTATGTCAGATGTGCTCTACAAAATTTAACCGATTTTTTCCGCGACGAATTCAGTTTTTTTTGCAGTTTCTTAAACTTAAAATGTTTAGCATGGTATGCGAGTATGCGGAATCAATTTTAGCTTTCACAACCTCACTTAACGTTTTTCCAGAGTTCAAACAATCAACTGGCCCTATTCAAGTGAACAACTGAAAACATACATACATTTTATTTCTTATTTTAATCAAAATTCAAAAAAATAACGGGTTTGCTCTCAGAGATGTACGAATCTTATTGATTGCTTTTTTATTGATTTCTCTTCCCAACACCGCACAAAAGAGAATAACTCAAGAGAAAAGGAAAATAATAAATTAGAAAAATGAAAAAATATGTCGGCCCCCCACGATAATTGATTTAACTGGTTGGATTCCATGATTTCGCCCCAGGATTCAGCAGACGTAAAGCCAACAAATTGTGGTTTAAGAAGGTCAAAGAAGAAAATTGAAATTTTATTGGTAAAAGGAAGTGACAAAAAGAACTTCCAGTATTTTCACAAAATTGTAGATTTTAAAAAGTGGTTTTCTAAAACTGTATAGACACCTTCGACCTAGGGATTAGTATCCATTGTATAAACAGTCGGTAAATGAATAAAAATACTGATAACTGTGCGGAGTTATTTTATTACGCAGAGGCGCATTATGCTGTCCACCATCTATTAAGACTAGTACGAACGAAAATTAATTTAATCAACAAATCCGTGTAAGGCACATAGAATTAGTCATAAAATTTCCCATCTATGTACGATGCATCATGCATTACTCATATGCTTTTTATCCGTGACTTACAAACGTTTTTCAGACATCGTCTACGTTAGGATTATTATACAATTCGAGACGACATTGAAACCAAAATCGATTTCAAACCACTACATAGTGATTCTCCACAAACTGGAAATGGTTACGATATACAATTTTCATATCGGCTAATGAGTTTTGTTTACATTTTTCAGTCCTTTTTCATCGTTCGAACATCCTTACTACACTACTATGTGATACATAAATATTCATTGCAAAATAATACTACTGTTGTTGCTGGTTTGAACATTTTATAAATTTGGTGCGAGTACGGGGTTTGTGTACCACAAAAACATTTAATAATTCATAGACGAAATAAATTTTATTATAAATATTTATTGTTGTGTAAAATTATTCACCTTATGTGATTAGAAATTAAAATTTTCATTGTCGATAGTAAAGCGAAATGTAAAAATATCGCAAACAACCGCCGCACCGCACCGTGCCGTCAAACAATGAACAACAAGCTAACTTTGTGTTTTGTTGTTGTGTGATATCGCCCGATTTATATTATAATTTGATATAAGTGTGGTTATCCTAATCACAGAAACCAATTTTTACTTTTATTTTATAATATTATCGGACACAATCAATCACCGATTTATTTATATACGAATGATAATGTTCTTTGTTATTGTTATGGTGTTTTGTTGTTATTGTTCAAGTGTGTTCCGGATTTTTGATAAATGAGTGTCTAACACGAGTATGGTGTGTTCGTAGCGCATGCCAAATGGTTTTTTGAGCCCATAGTTATAACCGTGAAATTTACAGTACAGGAAAAGGACACAAAATGTTAAATTGCTAATTATAAATACACATATCAAACTGGAAGGCCAGCCGCAATTAATTTCGACATTTTACGAAATTGTATTTTATATATTATTATACCGCATACTATTTTTGGCTTTCATACAGCAGACCACAAAACGCGATGATAATGTTGCAAACTTGTTTTCGCCTATGAAAATATACACGACGTCTTATAATTGGAGGAGTTTGAATCAATTAAGAAGACATTTGTATATAATACACACATCTCTACATTTGCGCGTGTTCGAATTTTGTTTACCTCAATTAATTTTATTTGGGTGTTATGTAATCGAGTGATAAGAATTTTTTGTTTTTGTTATTCGGAAAAACCCTAACAAACAAGAAATTCTTAGAACTCGTATACACAAAATTTTCAAATTTATGCTGCTGTTATTGATTATGCGCTCTGGTAATAGTTATGGCTTTGGTTGTTATAGACTAAGGTAGGTAATTGTTTTGTTAAGCCAGCGATACTTACACCTAATATCAAAGGTGTGTGACCGCTTTTCTTATCAGTAGTTTATAAATGAACTTGCACGTAAGCACGATATGTAAATCTTATAATTCGACTGTATTTATTTAAAACGTTTTAATTTTATTGGAATACTAATTACTGTTTATTATGTAACTATTTATTATTTGATAATCACAGTCGAAAAATTCTAATCTATATACATTTCTAGAATATTCCTAAGTTCAGTATTGAAGGATTTATATAAAGTTAAGATTAATTGTATTATATAGTTAAGAGAAAACTGTCGATATTTATGATAGTAGGACGACAATCATAGAAAGTAATCAGCCATCTCGATATCCATAGTAGCTTGAAATTCAAGTGACTCAAAGTCAACTGGTCGTGTACAGCTTTAATTGCTACTGAATTTAAGACCAACCAAGTAAAGCCACACACACATCTGTTCTTAACTGCGCCTGAATTTGGGCCGAAAATGTACAGCAATAATACGAAATGGGAGACGAAATATACCAATTTAAATGGAAATCATTTCTCATTTTCATTTCTAATCGAACTGGAAAATGGAAATTGCAATTATTTTTATTAATCAATGTACTCGAAAAAAGCCTATTGAAATTTCCAGAAGATTATTAGGCATTTAAATAATTTTGAGTATTGACTACATTAGTTCTAATCATTAGCCTAATTTAAATAAGATGAGAATCCTTAAATAATTGGTACAATTGCTCTGGATTTGAAAATTTGCTAAGGCAATCGACCGGGATGTATTAATTCACTGATTAAGTTGCCAGGGAAAATATATTGATTTCATTTAACAATTTATGGGTGCTTTCATTCAAAAATAATTTTGGTTAGATGACTTCTTACTCGCAAATAAGCTGAAATTACGACAGCCCAAAAGGCTTTATAAAGCCTCTTGGCGACATGCCTTAAGCCGAAACTCGCAAGGCTTACATAATCGACTCAGAGATAAAAGAAAGGCCTTTTCCGTTTTTTCTGGGGGGAAAATATTAAAGGGAAATAATATATTTTGATGTTTAAGATGGAGGATGCTAAGAAGATTAATTATTTATAAATTTTAACGTAAAAATAATATTGATTAAAATATTATTGATTGAAATATTATTAATTTTTTGGTTGCCTAATATTTGGCGTGTTTGTTTTTCTACATCGGGGCTTGTGCTACAAAGTCTGGAAAACTTTCAGACACGAAAATTATAATATAGTAGCATGCAGGTACAGTAAATACAAAACACAAAAGGCTTTTTTACTTATCTCTCTGTAAACTCTGATGTAATAAAACCCCGTTCAGTTATATTTAAATCATTTCGAGTATTTACTGCAAAGTCCTAATCATTGGTTTAATTTCTATTTAGCTGGATTCGAGAATTGGCTAAGGCGAGCAGTACAGGTTGTATTATTTTAGCGATTAAGTAACCTGCGAGTAGAGCCTTTTACATATTTAGTGTTGTCAGAACGAGCAAAAAAAAGATTTTTCGTTTTATTATTGTTTCTGTATTATCTATTGCAATTGTACTATCTGAAATTTTATTCAGATATTACAGAACAAATCATGTAAACATTTCTTTACATATAAAGGCTTATCTATCTATCAGGCCATTGATGAATAATTTGCTACCATTACCCAAAATATTGCCCGATTTTAATTTGTTTAGATCTGTTGCAGGGAAAATTTTAATTATCTTGTATAGAAGGTTATTATTGAAAAAGTTCTTTTAAATTATCGGGTCCACTAGGAATATCATCATTTTATAACCCTGAGATAATACAATTTTTGGAAGTTGATTAATGTTAATATTAAGTTGTTATTATAACTAATCTAAGGTTTGAAAATTCTAATAATTGACAAATTTGGTTTATTTAAGTATTACACGTTCAGCATTAATCGCGATTGTAAACATTTATAAAGAGGAAACCCCTGTCAAGGAAACTATGATATTTGGCCTATCTATACTCGTAAGTTCTATCGGAAATATCAAAATATAATAAAAAGGCATTTTACCAGACCGTTTATTTTTGACCTGATTTTTAAGGGAGCCGATTATGCTAGCATTTCAAGCTTCAAGTTCTGAAAAATCAAGTCAAATTGCCTTTTAATTTAAGGTGCTTTGGGTTTTCGTAGTTATGTAAACATTTTTAATTTCCAGATACAACTCGCGGTTTACATATATATTTCTGTTTAGTGTGTAAAAATTGAAAAAGAGCTTTTCGGATAAAATAGTATCAAATTTGTGAAATAAATTTTGCTTCTTATCTTCCTGAAGAATAAAAAAATTACTGCCAATAAATGGACCTAATAAAATGGCATTCTTGCCAATTCATTTAATAAAAAATAAGAAATTATGGAATTATTATTTAGTCTACTATATTTGATATCTCTGTAAGTTTAAAAAGGTAGACTTAGTTTAAATGTTATTAGACAGATGGAATCTGCGAAGCTCCAACCGTTAATAGTTCATTGCAAACTCGAATTATAGCATGCTTTTATTACATCGGAGCGAGCAGAGATCCGAAAAGGCTTTATTCGAAAAGAAATGGTTACGCAATTTGTTCTGTAATATCTGAAAAAAAATCAGATAGGTAAATCACAATATACGAGCGTTCAGAAACAATAACAAAACAAAAAATCTCTTATCTGATCGTTCTGAAAAAAAAAGATAAAAAGACAAAAGGCTTTTTTATCATCTCTCTGCTAGCTCTGATGTAGTAACGAAACACCTCATTAGTTAATCTAACATAATCTTATTATTGTGTTTTTTTCTACATGGGAGATAGCAGAAAAGCCTTTCTTGATTCAGCGTAGATACAGGACACTGTGTCATTTAATTAATTTTACAAACAGATAGCGCGTCAAATTTCGTTTAGAGCCAGACCAGAGATAAAAGTTATATCTAATATACTTAAAAGTCCGTTGATCAGTGGAAGCGGACACGTATTGTACTTTCTCACTACGATAAATTACAGTATACGAGAGGTGTTCAATAACTTCGGTAAATCTGCATAAAACAACGGTAATTTTTTATTTTGATTTTTTAATTCCTCTATTTAGTCTACCAATACAAAATTCATGCCAATCAATTGTCTCATTTAAGTTTTGTGATTTCATGAACAAGTATTTGAAAATTTATAAAAGTCAAAAAGTTTGAACATCGTGCTGTGATTGAAAATTACGAGTACGAGTATTACCTGACAGTAATTTCGAACCGCAAGATCGCGTTTATCTTTTAAATTAAAATCACATGACGATGTTCAATATTTTCGGCTTTTTAAAATTTTCAAAACACGCGTTCATTAAATCACTCACAGAAATTAAATGAAACCAGTGAATTGCATGGATTTTTTTGTCGGTAGACTAAATAGAGGAATACAAAAAAAAAATAAAAAATTTCTATTACCGTTAGTTGCTTACTCAATATCTGTTGGCGGTCTTGAGTAATAGATAACTAAATGTGGGAAAATCGATATTTTTATGCACAAGGTTGATCTGCTCTTTTCAATGCTCGTGGACTGACAATTGATCCAATTTCTGGTGCTGAAAGGTGTAATGAATTATTGAAGTTTGTAAAAGATCTAATTTCATCTAATCTGGCACAAAAATAATTTATTAAACACCAACAATTTATTGACCGGTCCTCTACAAAGCTCGATGACTAATATTTGACTCATATGTGGTGTAATAAATTATTGAAAGCGGTTAAAGAGTCGTCTTTATTTTAATCATGTTTGAAGTCTATTTTTCCAGTTTTTACTCCAAAAATTCTTGATTCGCCTGGATTGGACTGATTATACTGTATTCAATTTTATAGAATATTTTTTAGCGTTTTTTGTAAATTTTTGAAGTTTGTGTTTTGATTTCAATGAGTGTTTATTTAATGACAATAACCGTTTTTGTGTGAAATTTACATTTAGGCAAATCAAAGGAGCGGTCTTGAATTAACCAATGAAATGTAGTTAATTTGTAATAAATGCTTGCCCAAGAACCATCCCGATATCATAGCTACATCAAAAGTTTCAATTTTGGCGGTGCAGGTGCAGGATTTTGTTGTAATAAATTTTAATAAAAGTGTAACAAATTGTGGTATAGGTTCCATTGACGCGGGCTAATTTGGTCAGTGTAGGTTTAAGGAACTTTACTTTTCTGGTTACACAAGTTTACTCAGTTTTCTGTTAGTATAGTTTTGTCAAAAAATTGTGCCCCTCTTCAAGATATTGCAGCTGCCGAATACTCTACATAAAAATTAATGATTCTTGGTTAATGTATTTTGCAATTAGATCACATACACATACGTTGTAAATTTAGGCCATTTAATTTTGTGTGATCGACTTTTATACTTTGTTTTAGACATCAAAATTTAATTTCCAACCCATACACATTTATAAAATATACAAGCACAACGCCCTATAATTACCATGCTGTCTAAACCACTCATAATTCACTGGTGTATACTCTTTAAAACACTCTATATACAATGAGTATTTAACTATGTATATTAAAACAAAGAGACGACGTTGAAAATCTTAAATATATTTTTCTTAAGAAACCAGAATGTGTGTAGCACACACAAACACGCAAAGAATGGATTATAAAAACAAAGCGATTGAACTTCATGACACACAATTGATTTTTATTCTGGCATGTAGAATTGTAGACATTTCGTTGAAGGTCGTGTTTTATTTTACTATACTGATTCCTGGAATTCTATTTAAAGGGCAATCACACTTGTGAAACGGAAATGCTAAACTCAATTTCCGAAATTATTAATTTCGTTTTTCTTTCACGCGTTAATCTGAATGTGCGCCCCCCAATTTGATCAAAAAATATTAACACGAAAATTAAATTAAATCTTGTACTTTAGTGAGGTCGTTTGTGTATATGGTGTGGATTATAATGCATGCATATCGCGGCATATTAACGCGAGTTGATCGAGCCGATGTAGATTTTTTCTTATATTTTGAACGTCCGGTTTGGAAACGTCTCTATAAACAAGATTCTACAAATTTTTAACCTTAAAAGTTCATTTCTCTCGTTTTTTTAGTTTGTATTTTATACAAAACAAATAAATAAGAAAACCAAAACATCTCTTGAAAATTTTTTTTTTGATTTTTTCTTAAAATGTGTGACGACTTTTTCTATATAAAAACTGATTACTGTACTGTATTTGTTTCAGGTCGTTCAACCTGGGTTTGCTTTATTTGCGCATTATAGTTATTACTATACATTATTTTTTATTAATTTAACATTATTATTATCGTTGTTATTAACTATAATATACATTCTCAGGCGTTGCCATTGAAGATCCAAATACAAAACATTGAACTACATAGCAATACAACGTATAGTTGTAGAACAAAGCAACTAAAAATTAATGAGCCATCTTCTAGCTGCTCATAAATACTAATGCGATTAATCGCTATTTCCACGGGTGATGAATGAGAGCGGCTATAAATTATACAAAGAAAAAAATGAGCTAAATGACAGAAACAAGGTTAATGATTTATTGCGCGGTGTACACATGTAGCACCTCTGTAATATCAAAATTACCTAGATCAGTGTACATCCTACGCCATATACTAACGCTATAATATTATGTTTATGCTGAAACATAATCTTTTTCCATAAAGGGTTAATAAACTTTATTCATAACAAATGGGTTTATTCAATCCAACCAAACACAATTCAAGACAATAAAAAAAATTGTTGGTAGAAAATTTTATGGAAACAAAATTTTTCTACCTCTAGAAAACGCGCGGTGGTGTCGGCATCGACGTCGAAGACACATGGCAACGTCAAGTGAATAACCTTATATATAATACTACGTACGTATACATTTCTTATGTTCGTTTTTCACATATACATATTTCGGGTCAAAATGGTTAGAGGTTATGGGAATGCGATGACATTGGCATTTTTCTTTTTATATTTCAAGTTTATGATTATATTTAGACAACGACCGACACAAACGTTTGAATGACCTTTTTGATATTCGATAAACACTCTATAACATGATGCTATTATTACAGTTGTAATATAAAACCAAACCTTCCCACGCCAAATTAATTAATTGTTGCACGTTTGGACATTAAACAAAATGGGAAATTAGTTTTTTCTCGATATATTTTTACGGCTCCGCATGATATTACGACCAGTGGAATCATTTATAGTCTTATGTGATCAAATTAAATAAAATTCTGCTAGAACATATTCTTAAAATGGTAAAATTTGGGTATTTCGTGGTATAGAAGAAAGTTGAACAACTTACCAAACTCAACATTGAAAAATGGGCGGGGTCCAAATAGTTGTTGGGTTCTATATCGAAACAAGAAAGCTCCACACACAATCAGCAGCGCGTTTGGAACCAGTTAAAGAAAAAGCAAAAAAATGTCACCGGGCAACACTAAAACTGCATTTCATTAGATACACCAAACATTCCTGAAATTTATCCGGATGCTTATCTCAGCGCTATAGGGCCTTATCCAGTTGGACCCGAACTCCAAGTATAACAGATTTTAATTTAATGTGGAATCAGGTGTTCCGTATTATTTTCTATTACGTAGTAAAATAAAATATAAAAATTATAAAAATTGTCGACCTCAAGATTTTTGCAGATTTACCATTCGTTATTCCGCTGAAATCAAAAAAGGTGTTTTAAAAATTATCTATATGGGCTCTATAGCCCAGATGAAGCGAGTGGCCGAGATGAAACTTTAGGCTTAAGCTTTTTCCATGAATTGAGAGGTCGCAGTGATTTTTGGCAGAAATCGGTCGAAGGGAAGTGTATAATTTATGGGAAAACGACTATGAATGAATATAGCCGATATTGTTGCAAATTTAATAAGAATCTTTTAGTCTAAATAAAATTTGCAACAATATAGGTCCATATCAGTTTCCTAAAATTTAAGCAGATATGACGATTTTTGCTAAAAACTGTTTTTCAACAATTCGACATTTCTACAGACCAGGCGGACTGATTGCAAAATCCTTGCAAAATGTGGTGGAAATCTGTGTACCGGAAGTGGTAGCTTCCGTAGGAGGTTTCTCATTTTTTTGCAGTGATATTGAAAGTGTAGCAAAAACGATAGAGAATTGAAATAATTAAAATATTCAAATAAATTTAAAGTTAAAATTTTCATGAAGGATTAACCTTGATGGTGTTCTGAAACGTAAGCGGGAATAATGCTTTTTCATTACAAAAGACAGTTTTTCTAAAATTTCAGGAAGTGAAATTTTTCGCTTTAGAAATGAAGTGTGGCGTATTCGAGATCTATGTTCATTCGAACCAAAATAAAATTCGACCCGAATCAAAACTATTTTCTCTCAAAAATCGTTGACTCTATAACCCAGACATATTGACTCTATTCGAGATGAAACTTCATACTTAAGCTTTTTCGATAAATAGGAGATCCCAGTGTTTTTTCACCGAAATCTGTTTCGTTTTTTAAAACATTTTGAAAATTATGAACTATGAACTAAAAGATTTTAAATTAATTTTGCAACAATATCAGTCCACTTCTGTTTTCCAAAGTTGAAGCGGAAATACGATTTTTAAGAAAAATCTGGCGTTCGACAAAACTTTGGCCTCTGTACAGCCCAGACGGATTGACTGATTGATCATGATACTTAAGTTTTTTCCAAAAATTGGGAGGCCTCCGTGACCAAGTTGGCCAAAATCGATCGGCCGGAAGTGACAGCTTCCATATACTACGTATTACTAGGGATTTCGAATAAAATTAGTTCAAATCATTTTTTTAATTGTACAGAAAATGAGGAATTTTGATAAACAAAAACTTTATTTCACCAAAATTCGACCTCTCAGTCTGCCTGGACTGACTTATCGTAATGAAATTTCATACCTCAGCTTTTTCCGTAAATTGGGACATCAGTGAGAAATGTGGTGGAGATATGTGTACCACAAGTGATTTTTAAAAACGAAAAAAAAAATTAAAAGGTTAAAAAAAATGTTTAAAGATTAAATTTTCAACCAGACTCGACCTTGTGTGTATTCGAGATCTACATACATTCGTGATAAAAGATTGTTGGTGCTATAGGCTTACTTGTGCATGGCTCAGTACATTTGAGACAGTTTTTAATGAATGGTTGACAGGAACCGTGAGTTCCGGAAACCGAACCGTAAGGTAATGACATGCTATAATGATTGTTGCTTACCTTAAAAATAGCAAGTTGATTCTTATGTTGAGTTTTATTGATGACCATTAATCGGCGACACCATAGGCGATAAGTGTATTGTTCAGAATACTTGATACAGTTTTGAATTAACTGTTCTCAAGAACCCTGAGTTCCGGGAACAAAACTAGGAGTATCGACTTTGCCAAATTTTTTAATTTTTTACCGTGACTTAAGTACTACCTTTACTCAACATATTTGTAATTTTTATATTTTATTTTCAATGTCAATATACATGTGTTACTAGCCCGAAGATAATTCGAATACCTGTTGTCTCGTCATAAGGCACACATAATTATTTTGTTCAACAATTCATATTAACCATCGATAAAGGTTTCATGTCTTTGATTATTCCATGGCTATAGATGGGTCTCTAAAAACTCCAGAAGCGAATAACGCTTCAAAATTTGCTTGAACTCAGACCTACAAATTAACGCTCCTCAGTTACCCTATCAAATCTTACATGAATTATGATTTCCGATCACCTGCCAGTAATATTTAGTTTCATTCAAAACCCTACCAAACACATAAAGCGTTTCGTCACATTCCACTGTAATTTCTCTGTAAATGTAAACTAGATTCAATTATGCGCATCCAATATTTTAAAAATTATCCAGCACACTTTGAAGCAAATAATCAGCAAATAAAAGAACACGATAGAATTCCACAGGAACAGTTGCTTACTTTTCACTGGTTTCCAGAAATATATAATTCAAAATTCACTAGCAGATTAAATACCACATCTGATCATTCGCCTAAAATCTTTAATGAGATCTGGAAGCTTAATAATAAAAGCTCATACCCAGACCACCCACATTGGTCAATTTCCAAACTCCATCATTGACTCTCAATCTGCTAACGTACCTAACTCGGTACTAGTACCTTCCTGAAAAAGCTATCACTCACATTACATATCACTTTAATGAAATATTCTGAACTGGGCATTATCCTGATCGAGCAGACCTATTCACTACCTAAGTTGTTATTAGATTCAGAAAGGACTGATATATAGAACGGTCAAACAATTCTTATTAAGTTGATTGACTCCTTACATCAGAAATCGTAAGTATGTTTTTCGAAATAACCAACCAGATCAGCGATCGCAAGTCAACTCGAACGCTTCTCTCTTCTGAATATTAAAGCGAATTTCAACAAAACCGAAATAATCTAACTCAATGAAAATGGACGCCGATAAGCTGCTAAACTCAATCCTATTCTTTCTGACGGCAGATTTGATCAATTTAATGTGGGTAACGTTCTTGACAAAATGTATCAGCCTCATAACAAATTTAAATGCTGAGAAACAAGTTTTTGGCGCCCGGTACTATTTCTACCATTTAATAAGCTTAAGCAGTTGTCTCTCCAGGATAAATAAACTAAGATTGTGCAACTCATACATGAAATCCAACCTAACCTAAAAGATGTGAAAATACTTGAGAAAGCTAATGCCAAAAAATAAAAATCGATAATATGTATATTTGGAGAACATAAGTATCTAAATAAATAAACAAACACAAAAATGGAATACTCAGCTTGAGTCTGATCATCTTCCCAAGTTTTTTCGAGACTCAAAAGAGCTGTTGTCTCGTGTACTGTGTCTGAAACACTGTTTAAACTAAGTTAGCCATTGATAGATGGCATAACAAATATATAATACACTTCATATTTGCTTGTGAATTGTGTTTCAATTTCAAATTAAAATTTCAGGAAAAAAGTTTATGAATACTAGTGACATCTAGCAATGAATAGTTTATAATTTACACACATAAATAAGAAACTAGGCACACATCATAATATGATTAATTTGCATTAAGTAATGGTTGTAGAATTAATTTCTTGAGGGGTTCTTTAATTAATCAATTAACTACCGGGCTTCATCGTTTTTGTTGTTGTACTAATCATAATAAAATTCAAATTATAATGGTTTTTAAAAGGAGATTAACAACCGTCGTGTTGATTGCTAATGTAGAATGAAAAAAACGTATCATTTTTAGCCGGAGTGTTCAATCAATTTAGCAAATAAAATGTAAAACATTTCCACATAAAATTATGAAATGAAGTGATTTAATTTTTCAATGGGCTTTTATAGTTTACAGCTAAATTAACATTTTGAATTTTCAGCTTGAGTTTAAACTTGATAAGGGGCATATAGTAGTTAATAGTTCATGTTTTCTATTGCTCAGGTAAGGGTGCTATTCAAAAATTCGCTCACCAACAAAGATAGCGATAGAAACTAAACTCTATAAATGCACTGCTGGCATTGCTACGCTTGAACTCTTCCCAACAACTTGGTTTAGTCCTCACTCCACTGACAATAAGAAGTAAGTGGGGATCTGATACCTAAAGCAGGCGCCACTTACACCGATAAAATGACACTCGCGAGTAGTATCAAATCGCACAAAAGTTAATATGTTTAACTCGAGCGCGAAATCTGTATTTTTCAGAAGTGTATTTGAAATCTTTTAGTCCAACTCAATTTTTAACATTGATCGGTGGTTTTTCAAGCACCACATACAACAATGATCTGGGTTGGAAAATTTTGCGATTGCAACTCATACCAAATCGTACGCAAAGACTTATACGGCATAGAAGTTAAATGTTTCTGCTATGGCTCTCGCAAAAAACCTACAATGGAGGGGAAATACTTCATTAAATAAGAAGCTCAATAAGTCGTTTACACAAATATTATAATGAAGTAAATTTAAAATACTTTTGGGAGTACAAATAAGTTTTGAGGGATCAACCATTGTGCCAACAAAACACAATTTGCGGGAAGCGCTGCTTTTTACTTTTAATTTAAAAAAAAAAAAAAAAAAATAGGCTGACGGCCATTGATTTCTGTGTGAAGCATATGGGGAACATGCTCCATCAATAAAAATATGTGAGTACTGGTTCCGCCAAGAATCTGGTTAGTCCAAGATTCATGCCAAACTCAAGAGGAGCTCGCTGAAACTTTGAGAATGACTCAACAAGCGATTCAAAACCGTTTGAAGACCATGAGTATGATGCAAAAACAAGGAAATTGGGTTCCGTGTGGACTCAAGTCAAGAGAAGTCGAACGTCGCTTTTCACGTGCGAAATACTGCTCCAAAGGCAAATCTGAAAGGGTTTTTCTATCGAATATTGACGGGGGACGGAAAGTGGATACACTACAACCCAAAAAAAAAAATCGTGGGATAAGCTCGGTCATGCATCAACTTCAACCATCAAACCGAATATTCATGGCAAGAAGCTAATCCTGTGCATCTAGTGGCATCAGTTCAGAGTGATCTACTATCGAGCTAATCCAGCCTAACGAAACCATCACTGGAGAACGCTATCAACAACAATTGATGCAATTAAGCCGAGCATCGATAACATAACACCGATCAATTTTTTTAATGGAAGTTTGCGATATTTCCCAATTCCCAGTGAATTTTTCGGGCTTGTCAATTTCCAGACCGAAGTTCTGATTACCTCGTGAGGTTTCAGTCGCTGGCACTTTGATAGTTAAAATAATAAATCACATTAATAATAGTTGCCGATTTTTAAAAAAATCAAAAAGCCATGTATACTTATTTAGCTGAATCAGACTAATGAAATGGTGCTCTTAATTTTAATACTCCTTCGGTAACTCGAGTTCGAAATAAGTAAGAAAAATTGTAAGAAAACAAACCGTTTGAGGCGCATAGCCCCGAATAGGCAATTGGCGCGCAACGCCAAAGTCCTCGTTCAGCTAGTGTTGTATAAAGAAGCTATAAAATACAGACGATAAGGCTTGGTTCGGCTCTTATGAAGTGACCTTGTTGGCCTACGGAATAAAACAGACCGATATCTAGGTTTATTTATCAGAAATCACAACAAGATCAATATAATTGCAAATAATACGAATTCTGGCAACAATACAATATTTAACTAACCTATATTATTCGAAGCGCAAAAATATTTACATAATCCATATTTTTAAAGAAATAATTAGCCATCTGACACATAGCACTCATCAAACCAACATATAACAACAACAATATTTAGATCGAGCCGCTCGAGTTCAATGTACATCCCAAAAAAAAATCATCACAAAGAAAATATGATGTACGTAAGTACAAATAACACACATTTGTGCCATGATTTGGCAAAAAATAACCCATATTTTGTTGTATCTTCGACGTAACAAAAAAAAACGTAAAAATAATGCTAGGAGTAACAAGAATACAAATTACTAACAAGACAGCGCGAAAAACTTAAGAAATTTTTTTTTATTGCAGTGATTCATAACATAACACACAATCTCTTATATGATATGAAGTAATAAACGTTTGTATTCCGTCCAGCGCACGTTTCATCATCATCATCATCATTATTATCCTCCTATATCATCTTAATCTTAAAGATATTGCAAATTGTATAAATATCTCTCACTTTTTAAAAAGTAATATAATAAAATAAAATAAAATTCTTACATTTCCCAATAAGTTGGTACAATACACAACATAAAATTCGTACCTGTACATAATTGAAATTGAATTGAATTTTTCTGTGTTACCTAATAAATTATATGCTTTTTACATGGTAATATGGATTTCATAAGTCAAAATAAAAAAAAAACATTTCTCAATTATGTATTATGTCGTGGTATTAAGAGATATTGGTAATATTCCTCTAATGCCACAATCGATGCATATTACTTTACAATAGTTTAGTCTTGTGTGATGAAAATTTTTCGTCTGTATAGCACCGCGTACATTTTTACATTGAGGCGACGTGACTATCACGTTTAGAATTACTATCGAATTCTAACTAACGGGTGTTTTTTTAGGAGGTTTGTTTTTCCGATAGATGTCGTTTTATTTTATGACAGTTGTTTTGACAGCTCAAAGTGGCATTTCTACTCAGTATTGTTTGGCAAATCATTATGAATAGGTTAACTCCAGAACAACGTTTTCAAATCGTGGAAATTTATTTTCAAAATCAGTGTTCAATTAAAAATGTTTATAGAGCACTTCGTGAATTTTATGGTGCACATAATCGTCCGTCAGAGACCACCATAAAGAACGTAATTACCAAATTTCGGTCTACATTCACTCTTTTGGATGCCAAGCCACCGACAAGAATGAGAAGAGTTCGTACAGAAGAAAATATTGCTGTCGTTGAGGCCAGTGTCGAAGAAAACGACAATTTATCGATTCGTCGTCGTGCTCAGCAAATTGGACTTTGTCCATCGACTTTATGGAAAATTTTACGTAAAGATTTGGGTTTGGTGCCATACAAAATTCAATTGGTGCAAGAATTAAAGCCACACGACCATCGTTTGCGCCGTGAATTCAGTGATTGGTCGTTAAATCAATTGAACGAAGATCCATTTTTTTACCGTAAAATTCTCTTCAGTGATGAGGCGCATTTTTGGTTAAATGGATACGTCAACAAACAAAATTGTCGCATTTGGAGCAAAGATAATCCACACGCCGTTCTAGAATTACCAATGCATCCTGATAAATGTACTGTTTGGTGCGGTCTATGGGCTGGTGGGATCATCGGTCCATATTTCTTTAAAAATGAGGAAGGACGACGCGTTACCGTGAATGGAAATCGATACAGAACCATGTTAAATGAGTTTTTGTTGTCAAATCTTGAAGATATGGATATGAATGAAATGTGGTTTCAACAAGATGGTGCCACTTGCCATACAGCACGTGAAACAATCGACTTATTGAAAGAAACTTTCAACGACAACATTATTTCGAGAAATGGTCCGGTGAATTGGCCTCCGCGTTCGTGCGATTTGACGCCACTCGATTACTTTTTGTGGGGATACGTGAAGTCATTGGTTTATGTGGATAAACCTCAATCGATTGACGCTTTGGAAACCAATATTCAACGTGTCATTGCTGACATACGCCCTCAAATGCTTGAAAAAGTGCTGGAAAATTGGACCTCCAGAATGACATTTGTGAAAAATAGTCGTGGTAGCCATATGCCAGAAATTGTGTTTAAATGTTAAATGCCAAAAAATTATCTACCAAATAAAAAAAAATTTTGGTCATTTCATAATTTTATATGTGTTTTATTCAAAAAAAAAATCGGCAACCTCTTAAAAAAACACCCTTTACATGGATTTTCCATATCAATATCTATAATATGTGCTTACATAATGCGGTGTAAATTTCCACACTTATATAAATGTACCGGAAAATTGATAAAAAAATTCTAATAATGATTCCAACGAAAGTAATTAAATTTGTCATTTCCATATTATATAGAATAGTAAACATCTTACATAATATTATGTCGTCATTGTCATCAAATTTTTTTCTATATGTACGTGATTTAATCATAATACATTTTGAGCCCATCCTATCTAATTTATTCGTTTCTAAGAATTTAATTTATATTCAACAAAAAAAAAATGTTTTGTGTTCTACATACATAAGAATCTAATCTTTATGAAAAATTTTTGTGATGAGACTAAGGGGGGCATTACTTAATGGTGCTACACATTTTATAAATGTGAGGTTTCCCAAAAATTTTGAGCAGATATTTTAATTGTTTTTACAAAAAACGGATGTTGAAAATTCATCGAAAACAAATTGCTCAAAAAATTGATAACGTCAGTTTGCCGAAAATAAATTGTTCCCTATTCTCTAAAGCATTATGGATGAATCACTCAAAATGAATCATGTAATTGCATCTCATCAAAAATGATTTCTGTTACTAAAATGCCCTATTTTCAATCACTCCGGATCGTTCTTAACAGATGAAATATTGAACCAGAAAAGTTTTAATTGAAGCCATTTTGAAACGATAAAACGTTTTCATGAAATATTGAAATCACTGTGATCGATTCGTTTGCATATGAGTGGGAATATTTCTTAAATCATAAATCGGAACAGGGTCAGGACGTAAATCTGGTCATATCGTACAAAGCTGGTAATAGCACAAAAAACCTTTGGTTGATAAAATATTTTGTTTTTGGTGGTCTGTAGCTCCTCGACGACATCATTCGCAACAGTTTGGAAGAGGATATCCAATAAGGTAAAGCCAGCAATTTATTTTAACCGTCAAAAAGCTTAAGGCTCATGTTAAAAATATCATGAGATCGAAACGCATAAAATATTGCGTATAAAATTTATTTTACATGAATTACTTTCAAAAAATATTCATTAAAGTAATAAGTTTGCTTGCGGTTGGCACGAAATCCCTCTTTTCAAAATCCCACATTAATGATCATAATTGTTTGATGAGAATCAAACTGGATTGGAATTGTAACATGCACCTTTGGAGATATTCCAAATTGTCGATTGTTGATTGATCGTATTGTTTTGTCGATTATAAATGTATTCTTTTAATAAAATGGTGTTTTATGTCGTCCTGAAAAAGACGGTTGTTTAAAAAAAAATATGACAAATATGACCAATTAATGTTAAGTAATGGCCAAATTCCATTGATATTACCAACATGATCAAATTCCTGAATTTCATCTAACACTTTATGTTAGAATTCCAATCCAGCTGTAGAAACCGAATTCCATAACTTAGCGCTAAGTTCGATTTAGTAAGGACGAATTCCAGAACTCAACAAAAATTCTAGTTAAAATTCCAAACCCGTACTACTACATCCAGTTTCATTCGGAATAGCCAAATTCTACAACTTCGTAAAAAATGTATATTAGGATCCCAATCCAACTATACAAACCAATTTGTAAATAGTTGGTAAAGAAATGTGCTAGTTTTAATCAGTATGGCTGAATTCCAGAACTTCGGCCAAAATTCATGATTTCGAATCCAATCAATATACCAAATTTGAAAATAATTGGTTAAGAAATGATCATTGAGCCTGGCCGATTTCAAACATTTCGTTGAAAAGTTGTAAAAGGCAGAGTTCCTAATTCCTAATTAATGGAATTTATTCCTTTTTAGAAGATAAGCCCCAACCAGCAGGGTTGAATCCTTTCATGTTTCTTATTAACTTTTGTTTTATGCAATATCTGCTTTTGTGATTTTGATGTTGTGAATTCCCAATTTAATTCAAACCAACATATTAAAATTCCAGACTCTTTTAAAATTTAGAATTTGATGGAAATTTAAAAAAAAAAGTACGAAACGTTAATTTTTTTTAAAAGTTCGACCTTCAAGCGTTCTTGCAATAGAAATGGATTTTAAACTGCTTAAAATGTTTTTTTATTACAGGTCGATCTTGTTTACTAGCGAGATTAGCATATGAAGTTCATAACAATGAACGAAACAAAACCGTTGTTTTATTTTTCGATAAAATTTGTTTTGATAGTATAATTTTAATTCGATGTAGCACATAGGCAATTGACGCAGATCTTTAAAAAATTCAAAAGTTTCTTTCAACCCGTTTAATTCGATATTTTATTTTGCGGTAACCTTTTAACGATCAAATATTTTTCGGATTAGAAATTGAAATATTTTTTTTTCGCCTAAATTTGGCGATCTCCTCCAATGCGCTCAACATATTGGCAAATATTTAGTTACCAAGGTCCGAGGCACGAAAAATTTTTATGAACTTAAAAACCTCCATATTTTCGATAAATGGTCATTTTCCATTAATTATTTTCTTGGATGAACCATCGACTGCTGGATTTTTTTTGCAAATTACGTATTATTTTCAAATTAAACGCCAACGTGTTAATTTACAAATATTTCGTGTTGAATCTCTTCCACAGAATAGAGGGATAATGCGACAATATAACCATTCACGTCAAGCAGCCGTGGCCTATGTTTGCATAAATTTGGGTGACCGTATGGGAACAGCATAAAAACGAATTGTAAAATGGAAGGAAGCGAGATCATCCTCCAACTTTCCTCCTCCGGCTTGCCAGGCCACTTACAGCAAGGCTTGGCTTAGGATTCAACGGACTGATCAAATGTTGATCCGAAATTAACGTGATTATATATCTTCATTAATGAGGCGGCGAAATCCCCCTATGTGAGAATTTATTTCGAAAATCATTTTCCAGGAAATTATACGAAATTCATGAATTAGTCGAGCTTTATAGGTCGACCAGATCGGTGCCTACATTGTTTATTCTTTTAATAGCCCTATTTCGTTGACAGTGGCGTAATGTAGAGGCCAAATAATATTTTTAGCCCGTCAAATCCTCAAGCAATCATGCAGCTACTACCCACACTCCTGAAATAACTAAACCCGAATTCTAAAATCTGAGCTGTTAGATTGTTAGGAAAACGAAATTTTTGTTAAGTTGAATATTCGCAATTCTCAAGTTGTTGACTTAGGACATGTTTCAGTAACGTTAATTGAAAAGCATGTGGATAAATTTATGTAATCTCGAGGTATTCACTATCCACGGAAGTGTGAATCTCTTGGCCGTTTTGATCTAGAATTATTCCGTTCTGATTTCTTAAACCTATCGTTTATTGTGCAACTTCCGACCAGGGCTCAATTCTGCTCTAAATCATTACCATACCACAATATACGAAACAAATTCTTATATTCGCCAAATGGAGTAAAAAGAGACATACAATTTTTTCTTTTCCTTAAGTTTTTTTTTGAAACTGAAATTTCTAAACCAACCAACCACCAAATTTTTAAACCACGAATTATTGTGTTTCGTTGAATTGAACAATTTTTATCTGATTTTTAAAAATTTCGAAATAGAATTGAGGGCAGCTATTAAATTCTTTACTAAACGGTCAGGGTGGGGTGAGGTGGGGGCGGTTTGCTTAATTGGAAATTTCATTTTACAAAATTTACATCAAATCCAATTGGAATATATTATTTCGATAAGAAACTTCTAAAATATCGTTTGCAAAGATTTGCATCTGAAGTTCAATCCCATTGCTTTGATGTTCCTAACTTGAATAGTACAGTTTTGGAATTGTTTGACGTTTTTTCACAAATCCAAAGATCGGAATCGTTTAGTCATCAGTTATTTAAGATCACTGAAGATTGGTCATTAGTAGTTTCCGTTGGTCAAACCACTAGTAACCAATCTTTAATGACTCATGATTAACGATTCCGATTGTTGGAATTGAAAAAAGTTAAGAATGGCCAGAGTCAAACCATTTCAATAGGCCTATTAAATTGAACAATTCAAAAATGGAATACAACTGATTTTTATCTGCAGATGCCACCCTTTGCAAAAAGCGTTTCACAAGAGTTTTATCCGATTAAAATATTCTAATTGAATTACACGTATAATTTTGTATGCAAAAACATTTAAAATATGATTTTTATTAAAACCCGTAGTTGATGATTAAAAAGGCAGAGAAGATAAACTTTGTTCAACATAGACACAGCTAGATAGGAGTAATATATGATGGTACTTGGCCTGATAACACTGTATATGATATGTGTATGGCACCAGATATTCGAACAAGGCCTGATGATGCCTTAGCGAAAATGGTCACATAATAGAAAATGAGAAGCAGAAAATATTGAATTAAATTATTTTTTACAATATAGAATATCGTCTGTCTTTCTTGATAATAATCCTATCCAGACGTCCAAATTCCCATCCACACGAAATCTTTAGGTTGATCAGTCTTGCATGATCAACTAAGTCTGACGACAAAACGTTATGTGTAGTTCAATCACAGGTAATAGGTTCAAATACTCAGTTCTCAAGTTCAAAAAGGTAGAAATCATTAACCAAATACTAAAATTTATTATAGTCAAGTTGGGTTCATACTTCGGTATGTTATCAAAGTTTATAGATGTCCAAAGATTGTGTTTTTCAACTAATAAGAATGTCAGGAATGTACTCGTATTTCTTATCATGAAAATAGTTATCAGCGGCTCTCGTCTTTAGCTGATTTGAACTTAATAATTCCGAAAAACGGGTGAATTTAAGTTTTATGGCTTAATCCACAGATAAACTGTTCTGCATTCTAATACGTTAACAAAACTTCATACACATTTCATTTTAAAGTCTATTATACAACCCGAATTTACTGGAAAATGTTAAAGTTCCATGTTGTTCTTGTACAAATATTAAAACCTTTGAAGTGACACGAGATGACTTGGCATATTTTCCGAGAACCATCATTTTCGATAAACTGTTGTTATATTTTTCGGTAAAATGTTTTCTGTAAATTGTTGATCTCGTAAACTGTTTCGGCGAATGAGTACATTTATCTTCGTAAATTTTAACCAATCCGTCCACCTGAATCCTTAGTGAATTATTCCAATATTTTACCACCTTTCTACCCCTAATTACTCCCTCCCTCTAGTTGAGAGCCCAACATTTATTATTATACTAACAACTGAACTCAACATCTTAAGTTAAACCTGGTTGAAACATTTGGTTTAGTATGGGCACAATTAACACAAACTGTAAACTGTGTTTAAGCTGTTAAGGAAGCCGGCTTACTGCTGGAGAGTATAACAAAAGACAATTATTTTAAATCAACGTGTAGTGGATTTAATATAATTCGCTAGATCAATTAGGCTTTCCCGAATATGAGTATTACAAAGTTGATTCGTTTTTTCTATTTGATTACCTTTCAGTTACTGGATTCTTTACATTTAAGTAAACCAGTAAATAAACAATTTCCATATGTTTCATAGTTTATGAACTATGCCGGGTTTTGAAAGGCCTTTATAAAATTACATAAACTTTTGCGCTTACATTTCGTTTAAAATTGAATGGATTACTTTTGAAGCAGAAGGTTATTTAAAATTAAATTTCATATTGACCAAAAATCAACTCTCGCCTTCTTCCACGAGATAACTATGGAATTATATTAATTGTGATGAAATAAATTTGCCAATTAAAAAAGGTTCAAATATAATCATAACCGATTTTTCATGTCCTTATTCTCCAGATGTGACCTATTACCATAAATATTATATAAAAGGACATAAATTTTGACGGTATTATGGATTATGGATATACATTTATACAAAATACATACTACTGTGTATCAGCTAATTAGTTCGCAAAATAACAAAAAATTTGGGTTAATAATTAGTATTGGAAAATTTTCGAACATAAAACAGCAAAAGTCCCATTTAATGAACAAAACGACTTTAAGCAATTAAAACTTTGGGTTCAATATTTCAGAACAAGGTCAAAATAATCAACAAATCTTAAGTAATATGGTAATACCATACTTTTGACCTACGTCTAAAACATTATGTGATGGATGCTTCTATTTTCAGGTCTCACTGTAAAACTGGAACTCTATGTAAGTAAACGAAATTTAAATTTATAAATAAAATTTCTGAATGTCAATGAGTCAATGTCTGAATTTTTTCAGTTCTCTTGATTATGTCATTTACACATCTTAGTAGCTTAAATGGTTAAGTTTACTTTCAAATTATTTTGGTTTACTTTTAAATTTTTGGGTTAAATAACAGATTTCAGTTAAAAATGCCAACACGCTAGCGGCTTTGCTCGACGTAAGCAACGAGATTAACGCCGTGGTTGAAAACCAATTTTTGTATTGATCATCGCGTCTGACTAGCAACTGAGGGTGTGCACCAAGTTTGATTAATCATGAATTGTTCCGTTGAAACAATTCTATATCACATTTTCAAATAACGTTAATGGCTATAGAGAAGCTTTCACATCCAAAATTTGTGTAGGGTTGACTATTCTAAACGGAATTCTAAAATTGTACGTGAATTTCTCATCCAAGTTTCGTATTAAAAATAGCAAAATAGAAGAAAAGTTAAGTAGAAAATTAATTTTAGGGTTGTCGTAAGTCAGAATGGAAGTATTTAGATTTATTGAAAACAGTTTGATATCTCACTGGAGAGTAATCATCTTCAAGACTCAAAAAGTTTTATTTAGGCAAATAAAATGTCTACAATCTGTGCTGACAACTTTGGCTACATAAATTCCGATATACCGATTTTATTATAAAAGTATTAGTAGTTATTTTGAAACCAAAGCATAAATCAGTTGATTACAAAATCTCGTTGACTCATTGAACACCGCTTAGAAATTTCGGGGATGCTAATTTTATGTTAATAAGTTTTTAAATTGATCTGAATAAAAAAAATACGAGAAAGTTGGGACACAAGTGCTGCTGACCCAAATGTGAAATCTGAAAGCCCCACACAAACCTTAGTTCGTAATTGCCCTTGGTTGGTTCTTGACGTTCCAGAGTTATAAGATTAGCATTCTTTAAGCACAATCAGTAGATGCTTGCCTATTCTTTATCTCTTACTGGGCAGACATATCTTGTACGTAAATGATAAGAGGTATATAGTTGCATTAGTGAAACCGCGAATTTTGCACGATTGGAGCGAGAAGCTTTGTATCAAAATTAAAATGAAATAATGCTTAAATATAACACAAAGAAATTGAAGTGATTTAAGAAGAATAATGATTTTAAAAAATGTGTATGGCCACCCCTTATACCTGGGTCCGATCACTTTCAAATTTGAATGAAAAGTGTTGCCACCGGAGACACACGATTCAGTTTTTTTTAAATTTTATATGACGGCTCCTCGAACCTAGGATTCGGTCATTTCCATATTTTAATTGGAAGTACTGTCACCGAGTCATCTCTATGGGCAAATTTTCAATGTCGCCAGATTTGGTCGCCTCCAACAAACACTCAGGACGTAAAACTCGCGATAGAGCAAAGTTAAAAATTGGAATTTTATAATTAATTTTTATTAAGCAAAAAGATCAACTGATAACTTGATCTTTAATCAACATTTCAAGTGTGGCTCTGAAGTAATCTCTGGTCTAGCATATATGCAATCGTATCTAATTCGTTTTTGAAAACACCTGCAAAAATAATTCAACCGATGAATCCCAAACTCTTACATGTCTTGAGGAGGAACTTAAAATTATCATAAATAACGCGTGGAACGATCTAATAATCGTCTTGGTCAACAAATAAACAAAATAATCTTTCGACATTTGTCCCATAAATAGCGCACTGCTGCCATCCGATGTTGACTTTATTGTTGAAAGCACTCAAATAAATGGAATCGCAGAATTAGCGGTTCTACCAAAAAAAATCATCGCAATATTCTTAAATAATCAGCTCAGATACAGAAACATATCTGTATGTAAAGACCACTAGCTTCTGGTAGAACTAAATATTTTTACAGGATATTCTAACATGCGGAATACAAACCAGTTACTCTAATTTTCCCCCAAAAAACTTAAGTTCTTTCCTTTATTATCGAAATATAAGGAAAATATTAGTACTTCTGCTTACTAAATCCACAGTGCATTTATGCCCTACGTTGTATTTGCAATATACATTGACGGTTTGCTGGACTGGATCCAAAAACACTGAAAATAGTTTCATCCTACGACAATAACACTGGCGATTTTGACTCGAGTTCAGAAAATATCACGTTTGGTCCACCATGAAGTATGGCGATCTCCGCCGTACGGAAAGAGTCACACATATATACTTTCAGAAAACGAAATTACAAATTTATGAAGTCTCAGAGGCATATTCTAGCGTTAAACGGGAAACTAACCTTACCATAGCAAGAGGCTCTATTGATGAAGGAACACCCTGTGTACTTTAAAAGAATTAATTTGTGCAAGGGTTAACGCTAAACAAATTATTTAGAGCTTACCAGCACTAAGTTTACTAAATTCATCATCATCTCATTTAGCACTTATTTCAGTAGCTGATAAGGGCTTATCAGCTGTAGTCACTTTACGCGATAGCTTAACTGGAATGCACATTAAATTTCTTAAAACCCACTCCACCATTTTATCTAGACCATTTAAGCTAGAATTAAGACATTGTTTTCATTCACGAATGATATTATAGCAGTGTGACCGTATCTACCCAGAACTAATTACGGCCAAAATTAGGCAATTACGAAGTGTTATAATTTGTGATTTTAATAACAGTAAATTTTCTTTGAAGAAGCACCACATGCCGCCTTTCATAATGACTAATACAAATTGTTTTAATCTGCGTATATATTTAGTAGACCCATCATTTGGTTACCTGATTTCTTCGAAGATAGAGTATTATTCATTCTCTTGTCTTTCGCCTACTCAGACAACTACAGTATACCATCTTGCACGAAAGATGAGTCGTCACTGCACCACTAGTTCGGTATAAACTACTTATCAATTGACAGGTGTTCTGAATCAGTAACCACTTTTAATGTGTTTAGTGTTTGTACTAAACACAGGGTAGATTTTTTAATAAATGTTAGGCTTTTATCTTGGAAAGGTTGCAAGATAAGGGAAAATTACTTATTATATAAACTGTTCAGTTTCGAGGGGGACGACAAATAAAAACAAATAAAATCAATTCTTCTTTTACTTACTATACCTATTTAGCACGCAGGTGAAGTGAAATGAAATTTTACATTTAAAAATGACACAAGCGAAACCGAAAATGAAAATTTCACCACTGAAATTTATTTTGCGGTACACAGTTTAGCCACAGAATTATTACAGAAACGTCATAACGCTGTTTTTGTATGGAAAAATATCGACTCATTTTTTTGATCTAGACTCAGTTAAGGTAGAAAAAATCGTTATTTTGGAATATTTTTATTTCAAATAAACAATTACGGAGTCATAAAGAAGTTTTGACAATATATTTCAACAAAAAAGTTAGTTAAGATAAAATCACCACAGTAATTATAAATGTTCTTGTATACCTAGTTCTACCGCGCTTGATCAAATTGACTGGTAAATAAAAATGTTATTGCTTATATTTCATCAGCGCAGATTATGGTTGACTTATTGCTGAATGTACATAAAAAACTAAAACTTCATTTTCCCACCTAACAAACCAAGCTTAAATTTTACAAAAGTTTGAGAACGGTCAATTGACCGGTATTGGTAGGCTTAGTGTTAAAAATTATGTTTCTTATAAAAAATTTAAAGCAGGAAAACAAATTCATGGTCTACGTAATGCCCATTCTGGTTATATTTGTATATGTGGTTTAGCTAGTGAAATTGGAATTTTTCGTATTATAATATAGATGTCGCTGTTGAATATTTTCATTGCATTTTTATCTGCAGTAAGCAGAAGTAAGCTAAATTTTTGACATTTCATCAATTATTTTTATTTGTTTTTAAACAAACTCATATAAAAATATTTTGAATTGAAGGTTTAAATGTAATAATCAATCAACGTGACTATCTGCATTAAAATCGTATGAATATCGACCAACTAATTTTGTGATTAATTTTGGAAACTAGCGAAAACTTCATTTCAGCCTTGGGAAATGCATTTTTTATTTGAATTTGATTTTATTTATTTTTATTTGTCGTTACAACGAAACAATGTTAGAAGGAAGTATAATTAAAAAGAAACCTTCATAAATATCTCCCAAACTAATGAGTTTCAAGGTCATTCAAGATCACTATACCCTCCTCGACACTGAACAATTTTCATTATAAGTCATTTTATCCTATTTTGCACCGTTTCCGAGATAAAAGCCTGGCATTTATTAAAAACTCACGCTGTTTAGAAAACAAAATATTAATTGTGAATTGCTTTAATTTCAAAATGATTGCTTTAATTTAGTAGTGTACTGTACAGTGTGAAAGTGAGAGCGCTAGTTTTGTTCGAAATCCGAGACACGAGACTTTACGTTTTCGTATACGTATAAGGAGTATAGTATACAATTTTATATTAGTGTGTGTAATCTTTCTGTGGAAATTTGGTTGTTTTCTGTAAGCGTCAAAATTATGAAAAATTACGAATAAATTCAAATCGGTTCAGTTTTTATGGTGCCTATGTCGTTTCGTTATCTCGCTTTTTTGACATCTCCCTAACTTTTGAGCAGGCGAATTAGTAAAAACAGTTGTTGAGTAATTACATACATACGATTTTACTTTATGCGAATGAAAAAATAACAACATACTAATAACAATAAACGTTATTTAGGGTTTCTTTCAAATGTTTTTTTTCTCGCAAAAACACAGAATTTGCAATTATTTTAAAACTGAAATTAAATAATTAAATAAATTGTAGTTGAAGCTAATTTGCATTTACAAATTTATAATTTTATAAATTATCCTATTTAAATGGCGCGCATTCGCACAAACACAAACACACATACCACTACTATACAATAGGTAGGGGAAAAAGTTCGTGGCCTTTTTCCCGGTAAAAACGCGGCTCAGGCTTGCGAAAAAATGTGTGCTGTTTATGGAGAAGGTGCTTTATCAAAATCAGCAGCAAAGAAATGGTTCAAGCGCTTTCGTTCTGGAAATATGGATGTCAAAGATGCACCTCGCTCTGGTCGAACAACCACTAGAAAAGTCGATGAAATCATGCAGAAAATTGAAGAAGACCGGCATATAAACAGCCATGCAATTGGTAAAGAACTAAATATTGATCACAAAACAGTTTTAAACCATTTGAAAATGGCTGGATACAAAAAAAAGCTTGACGTTTGGGTATCACATAAATTAACAGTTAACAATTTAATGGACCGGATTTTTATCTGCGAAACGCTGCTGAATCGGAACGAAATCGAGCCATTTTTAAAGCGAAAGATTACTGGTGATGAAAAGTGGATAAGATACGACAACGTTGTGCGAAAAATATCATGGACGAAACGAGGTGAACCAAACGGTATCAAAGCCAAGATTGACGCCAAGAAAGGTAATGCTGTGTGTTTCGTGGGATTGGAAAGGAATCGTGCATTATGAGGTGCTGCCAAAGGGCCAAACGATTGATTCTAATCTTTACTGTTATCAACTTACGCGTTTAAGGCAAGCAATTCAGTTAAAATGTCCAGAATTGATCAGCAGAAAGGGCGTTGTGTTCCATCATGAAAACGCTAGACCACACACATCATTCATCACACAAAGAGACCTGCGAAAATGAGTTGCCTCGATTTTTCGCCTCTAAACTACAGAAGGATCATGGCTTTACCAGCAAAATGGAAAAGGCCATTGCTCAAAATGGCACATATTTGGTTTAATAAAGTTCATTTGAAATAAGAAAATTCTTTGTTTCAATGTCACCCAAGAAAGGCCACGAACTTTTTCCCTAACCCTCTATTTGCGGGTACTATTTCGTCGTCTCAGATTTAATTTTCGTCGTCTCAGACAAAATTGGCCCTCTGGTTGTGTAAAATAATATATAAATTATTGAAAAAGATTTTCATTTTATTTTAATTAAGATTTAACATTAATTGGGTCCAATAAGTTAAAATTTGGAAGTACCCTATAATTCAAATTTTAGAATGATAACAGCGATAATGACAATAAATTGTCGAACAATCAACAAAAAATTGTCGAAAATTGGCAAGCAATTGTCGAAGTGCTAAAAATTGCCGAAAAATCGACAAAAAATTGCCATAATGAGACAAATTGTAACTGTATAATAATATTTGATGATTTTATTCAGAAACATGGTTTGGTAACGGATGAGGTTTATGCTTCTAAGATATTAAACGTTTTGTAAGCATGTTGATTGGTATTGGTGGCTGTTTATACTATTTTTTCACTAATTTTATTAATAATCTGTTTACTGGAAGCTGTTTTACTTCTATACTATTTTTAATACAGCAAGTTAAGTAGTTGATCGTTGGGAGTTATTCAATCAAGACGACATTTCATCATTTTAGATTTTGTTTGAAGTATAATTATGTACGCACAATGGCAACTGCCCGACATTTTCCAAATTTAGTAACAATGAATTCGATTAGGATATCTTTACTTATTTACTTTGCATCTAATATCATTCCTCTTATTAAACGCACACTTAATACGATTGTTTGACCTAAAACTCACAAATCACTGCTTTCCTAGAGTTCAACGGTTTACAGGTATTTAAAAATTGTCTATCAAGTTGAACCAGTTTTGATGTAAGCCGATAACAAACCAAATTAGACAATTGTTTTGTTACATTACGTTTAAGTGCTTAAAAACTGGTAAATGGGCTTGGATTGACTTTAAACTAAATTTAATACAATTTTAAATGATTATAATGGAATGCATAGAACATTACAATATCCGGGAAAAAACACATACAATTTATAAAATTACAAAACTGTACCATCCCGAAACGTCTTACATAATCAGTCACCATATCAATAGTACAATACGGGAAAACCACTTCGTTTAATCAAAATCATTTATATATAAATACATCTCAATTCAAACACGCTCTCATAAAAAACCAAAACCAAAATCACATACATACATACGCACCAAACATCAATTAACATAAAACACAAAACCAAAAAAAAAATATTTTTTTTTTTGATTTACTATGCTATATGCTGCGATGAGATAATACTGTCATTACATAACTGTTATCAAGAAGTGGGACATGCGTATCACAGCGCACCGATGATGATAATGAAAAAAATAATAATGATTCAATGTTCCATATTATGTGAAAATGATTTTTGGCTGACAGCAGCCGGTCACATAAGCGCGCCGAGTCGAGCCATGCATCATAATTCAAGTATCCATCCATACAAAAGACATTCAGAGACAACCTTGATGGAACATTTATATTACGGAAAAGGAAATAAAAATTGCGCGCCCCGAAGGTAATCAAATAATTATAAAACCTAACATATTGTGTGTTAAAGTTATATTATTAACACATTCGCTGCCTAAAATTATCGCGTTATTTTGCTTAATACTAGGTTTATGTAATAATTATATAATAGGGGTTGATTTGATACACTTATAAATAAAACGCGTGTACACTGCTTACCAATCCATACGCATATAGTAAACCAAAATCCGCGAAAATTATTTGGTTTTCTATACATACACATACTTATACACACATGTAGATCCGCACAAGTTAAACTTGAAATAAATTTGCTATTTTATATAAGTGTTGATAAAAAAAAATATAAATAGTAAATTTAGTAGTCGTATTAATAATAACACAAGCAATAAGACGTTTTCGGTTTACATAACCGCGCGCATATTACAGAACAGAAATTATATATAAATACGATATCTTTGTTTATTTTATATACCCACCGTTGTATCTATGTACTACGCTCTATGAAGAAAAACTATAACTTGCAAATTTATTTGGTTTAAATTATGTAATTGATTGATCGTAATTAATTGATTAGAAACACACCGTTTGTTGTTTGCATTCATAATCGTATTGTATACGTACGCGATATGGAGCGAGAGGCTAGGAGGGAAACACGATGCATTATAAAATGTAATAAGCCTAAAGTAGGCTAAATGTGAATATGCAATTCCCGCAACATGTTACTAGCCACACAAACATAATATACATAACATATTGTTACATAATTTTTTAAATTTAATAATGGCAAATAAAATAAATTGGATTGCATAAGTAATTCTTATCTTTCGGTGCCGTCTGATCAAAAGAATTTGTGTATTAAACTATTTTTAGGTACACATAAGAAAATACGTAGGTTTTTATTTTTCTAACCTGATTACTTCATGTCTACATAATCGACAATATTTAATATGTAATTAGCAATCGAGACTCTTATCAGCTGATTGAGGTATTTTAGCTATCGTCTTATTGTTTTTATTAAAGCTGATGACAACCCAATTTATTATGATTTTTATAAGCCGTGTTTTAACCCAGAAGCTGGAAATTTTATAAACAACCTATTTAGCTATGCCCAGATATTTTCCACCTTTGATCGATTACTCGAAGGTATGGGTAAAATTTTCCGAAATTTATATTTTAATACCACACAATAAGAGAAAATCTTAACATCTTCATTGCGTTCGCCAATTAAATTTGAGGAAGGTAAGAAAAACGAAATAAGTATTAAACTCGTAATCACCACCAACATTATAAAGTAAAACGAGTACAGATCAGTTTATCGTAAAACTATTTATCGTAACAATACTTTATCACAAAATGTACGCGAAAATTGTGCATCGCAAAGCTACGTCTACATAATTCAATATCCTGCTTCATTAACCTAACCGTTTTGAGTTACTTAGTCTGACCAAGCCAATTGTAAATATAATGAATATTAAACCAAACACCATAAATTAGTATGTTTAATTAATTTGTCTCAGCATTGGTTTCCGGAAGATAAGCCGATATTCGTTGTGTGCAGTGCCGCCTCTTGGAGGAATAGCGCCTCGATATAAAATAATAGTTTTCGGCGCTCTTTTAGATGAGGTGGTAGGAACTGGTAATATTCGTATAAAGTACAATTTACGATCATAGATAACAATATATGTAATTCAACGTTAAATTTAATAAATCAAATTCGTAGTTGGTTTGGTTGGACTCATGTAATTATAGATATCTAGTTATGAATAAATAAACAAATATAAATTTCTGTAAATAAATATATAATAACTATAAAGTAAGATTAACCTCGCAAGAAAAATTGGAATATAAAATTTAGACTAAATGAAACCTCTTATATATTTATTCCTCCATGGTTTAAGTAAATAAAAAAGAAAATTTATGTAAATCGAAGTGGTACTGATAAATGCCTGTTGTGGTAAAAAAATAGGCATGTAAACAACTACAGGTAAATGCCAGTTGTAATAAACGAGCGAAACACACAAACTGTAACATGGACTCTCCACCTGCAATTACCATCTAGTTATACCATTAATTTTCGGCCTAGTTGCAAGTTGAAACTTGGAATAATATATATTCGCCATTAAAAATGTCCATTAAAAATTTAACATTTCGGAGGAATACATTAGTGCTAAAATTAGTACTCCTCTTCCCCTTCTTGTAAGTGGGGTGGGGGGTTACTGTGAAATTAAAATAGGAACCCCTATTTTTTATTGCAGGTTTTTTTATTGGACTGAAGTCGAAGGCCATCATTTTGAGCACTTAATTTAATTAAAAAATGATGAGGCGAGAGGACCCATGTAAATCAAGCACCGAAGGGAACAGAAAACTACTACGTCGACGTCGTTGTTCCTGGGTTACGCTGAAAGTAGTTTACTCACCAGCCAATTACATTTCTACAGGTAACAATTTCCCAGTTATTCAGATATTTTTAAAACAAAATACAAAAAAAACATTTATTTGAAAACAGATTTAATCGCATATTTCTGGGTTACGATAATTAGTAGTTTCTTGACAAGTCATTTTTCAGTAATTAAAAATTTAAGAAATACAATTTGTTTAAGACTAATTTCGAGTATTTACATTGAAAACGTCGTAATTTTAATTCAAACGTATTGCAGAATCGTATGCATAGGTTCTCAGTAGGAGAAATCGAAAAAAAATTTAATATCGTCATTACAACGCCATCTATCATGAATCGAAAAAAAATGTTTCTATGTTCCTATTTTAATTTCAAAGTTAACCGCCGCCCCACCTACAAGAAAGAGAGAAGAGGTACTAATTTTAGCACTATTGTAAGTCTCTCCTGGAATGATTAAATTTTGATAATGGACATTTTTGTCGTAGTGCTTATATTCCGAGATATTTGAAAGTTTCAGCTTAAAAAAATCACCTGGTATACAATTTCTGAGTGCAATGTCCACATAACTAGATTGTATGCGATATTTTGGCGTTTCTTTACTTCCAATATGGCGTTATCATAATATTTTTTGGTTGTTAGAATTTTTGTGTTTTAAAATTATAAATGGATTAAAATAAATCACAATTTTTAATTTTATTTTGCTGTTTCTTAAAGACTCAATCTTTGAAAATTTACTTAGAAAGGGAACGTAGATGGTAATGCGATAAATGGGGAATGAAAACATAGTCAATTAGAAAAAACCCGCTACGTGGAAATTATGTTGCTTCAATCGTCAATGATGAACAATTTTCGATTGCTGCGAAAAATTAAGAAACAAACACTGCTAATTCCAAAACTGGTCCAAAATTTTATTTCTTATGAAAATGCACCATATTTGACGGGTTTCGTGTGTTTGTTGTCGCGTTTGTTCATTATACTACGTCTTTTTTAAGCGTGTCGGAAAAGCTATGTTTTCTCTAAATAAAAGATTAATAGTATGCAGTCAAAATGTTCGATGTTTTTCATTAAGTTTGAAACCCTTTTTAGATGCGCCCGAAGTTTTGAATTTACTGTAGAGCCGGCCATGTTGTACGGGTAATTTTGAATTAGATTCCACAAGATGCCAACACCTATCAAGCTATCCCAGGTTGAGCATAATGTTGCGATTGGCAACTTATAATTTTTTTCTATTTTAGAGCAACAACTTATCGAAAACAATTCAACGTAAAATAATTTATCGGTCACCAGTTTAGCGTAAACCAATTTATCATAAAGAAAATTATTGTACAGAAAAATATAATTAGAATGCTAAGAGGGCATATTTTTAACAAAATGTGTTTTTGCCAAAAAAAAGTGAATCAAATTTACATTCTTGGCTTGATAAAATTAAAATTACCTTTAAGCTGAATCTGACTATAAAATGCTGCGACCAGATAGCAGCACAAGTTTTTTGGGGCTTTGTTACTGTTTCTATAAGGTTGTGAATTTGTTTAACAATAACCTGTCTTAGAGACCTCAGGTAGTATGCGATAAAGTAAACGGCGGGCTAGTATCGGTTTAGGGAGTTACCAAAATGATCTAATGCTCAATCAAATCTCGGTAAGGTTCGAACTCAAGATTTAGGAATGATAATAAGTAAATCTCTTAGCCAACCTTAAAAAAAACAAATTCTTTAAAAACAGTGATTCGGTAAAATTTTCGCGTTCATGAATTATCGTTCCTAAAGAGGTAATCCTATATAGGAATTTTCATTAATGGAATGTGTGAATATTCTCTCTCTATCATATTATCCACTGTTAAATATTTCAATGCTCACGGTGTCCGACCACATCATCGAAACCTATAAGACTATGTCATCCGCTAATATTTAACCGTATGACATCAAATTATAATCACTTAATCGTCAAACCAGTTAATCGTGTGAACATTTAATGAGTGTTTTAAACCTTCACCGACCAAATTAGCTCTAGATTAGTGACCTCTACAACTATGGGATTGGGATAATCCTTGGAACTCATTGGTTAATAATTTGTATGATTCTATGATTTTTATGATGAAAGCAATAAAATTTCTGATTAAAATATAAAATACACTAGACCGCAAAATTTAGCAAGTTTAAACCCGTTTCCTCCTAGATCGTTAATCCGATTCGGTTTGGCGTTTTGGAGGCTTGAGAATACTGTATTACCGGGGTATTAAAAACATGATTTTTTGAAAACGGAAAATCAAAACACCCTGTGAGATTAATCAAAAAATGCTGGTACTTTTTGACGAGACCCAGTTGTAGGGGACCATCTATTCTGAACATTCTCGTTTTTTTAAACGCATCGATCTATTTACTATTGTGGAAGTTATAACAGAGCAAAAACAGTTTTTGGTAAATCCCAAAGTTTTCGATTTTGCGTCAAAAAAATTTTTTCCGATCAGGACGTAGAACCTCGTATTTAAAAACAGTCATTTGGCAGGATGCTCAAGCATTTGTCCTCCAAAGCGCAAGGAAAACGGTCTGCTCAGATTAATGGCTTAGGATAAAAATGGGTTTAAACTTTTCAAAATTGTGTATTAACAGAGTACCTCAAGCTTGTCCAAGTGTAGTATTATTTAAATAAATTGTCTTCAAACCAGATTTAAATTTAGATGGCTATTCTATTATCGGTAGTAATTTATTACCCTAAACCACCACCAAATATTTACTCGAATTAAGTTTTATGCGTCTTCTATAGGAGAGGCCACCCTAATCCAGGCGTGTTATAAATTCTTTTTGTGTCAAATTCGACGAAACTTGTCTTGAACAGCATTGGCTTCGTATTGTAATATAAATGTGGCACCACATGTAATAATTTATTAAACCAGACTAGGCCTTAAGCGCCTTGTAAAGTGAAGTGTAAAAATTTTGTTATGTTCAAAATTCCACGAAATTGGCTTAACTTGATGTTTTTAAATATCAAATCTAGTTCCTGTAGTAATTTACTACTATGGACCGCCATCAAATTTCGGAAGTGGGGCTTTTTGGCCTGCACTTTCTATGCTCATAAAGTTCCGACCAAATATCTAGTGGTTATATACTGTAATTAAATTATTTTAGGTGATGAAGCCGACATTGAAATTTAAATCATGTTTGAAGCTAATTTATTTACAATTTTTTCCAAAAACTTAATGATACTACACCTGGACAATATTGATGTACTGTGTTAATACAATATTTTTAGTATTTTTATTTTATTTTATATTTTTATTAAAATTTATTGTTTTAATGAGTATTTATTAATCATAAAAATTGTTTTGGGTCGAAATTTACCGTGACACAAATCATAGGAGTAGTTTTTAATTTACCATTAACCTGTAATTAATTTGTAATAAATTCTGATCCAAAATTCATCCCGATATCATAGCAAATATTACAATATAGGCCTTATAGGATTAACCATAACCTAGACCACTCGTGCAACAAATTATGATAATATAAGTTTCATCAATACAGTGCAATATAGTGCAGGTTGGAAACGCGGCGCTTAAATTGATTTTTCCACAATTGAGTTGTGGAATATGGTCAATTGGGGCGGGGCTGAACCATTTCATTACCGGACGTAGTGAAATTGGGAGTGGTGGATACAAATTGGATCAATTTCCACCAAACATATCAAACTTTATCATGATCGCCTAAAATGACCAAGTTTCGTACGATTTGGTTGCGATTAAATGTTCGTATGCGATTAACTGATATCAAGATTAACTGGTTTCACGATTAATTGATCTTGCGATTAAGCAATAGTCATGTTTTAGAATATTTGGACTTAAAGTATTTTGAAACGTATCTGAACTATAGGTTCACCAAATTGTAGGGAATTTATTTATTAAAAGCATTAATGTAGGACACATTAATTGGGCTAGGATAAACTATTGGACATCTCAATTTTTTTTAGGGTAATTTTGTTTTTTTGTTTGAGTTGTCAACTGATGGTGGGCTTATCGTTTCATTGGAGGAAGGATGTGTACTTTAAGCGATTACCTGAAGCAACAAGGTAATCCGTGGAGTTGTGCAGAGTAATGATGGATATTAATTTGAGTAATTTTAAAATTGGTAAAGTTTTATAACATACTCTCATAGTATTTTTAATCCACTTTGTATACAAAATTACAGGTTTAATTTTAAGTGGCTGGAACCTAGTTGCTTTCTGAAAAAGTTCCCAATTATTTTAGAATTTTCGTATAAAAACAAACTAAAAATTTAGACCGGCCGGCAATTGGATCTTATTAGTGGTCGTGGAATTTTCATGTCAAGTTGATTATAAAATGGGCAATACTCAACTCAAGGGGCTCGTATCTCAAAACTAAACAGTTTTTACGCCTTCATCTCAACGTGATAAAGTTGAATTTTTTCTATCTTTTAGTATTTTTCGTTTGATTTGTGTCATTTTTTATGTTTTGTTGTGCTCCAGTATTATTCGTTTTTAGTTTTCTTTACAAAAAATATAAGAAAATGAATAAAACTATGTATTTTTGGGATGCGACGCTTTCAGACCCATGAATTTATTCAACGAATTGCCGTATTATTGAAAGGACCTAATATCTAGTTAAAAAGGTTTATTCCACTATTTTACATAAGTTCATTACTCTTCAGTGAGTACATTCCATGAAAATATTTATGAAACATACAGGTAGGACTGGGATGCAGATTGTTTGAAAAGTGTGAAAACTAAACCTAAATTTGACATAAAAAAGTACTAATTTCTAAGTTACGCTCAAAATATTTCAGACTACTCTCGAATATCCCAATGCTGGACTACTTAGTAGTTATACAAGTTTTAATATGTTTATAGATTGCCGACAGTTGTACCCCAAGGTGGGTTTGCTTATTTAGCACTACTGCATGATATATGATCGAATGCTGGCCAAGTGTGACTTTGACACCTCATTATAGATAAGTACATATTATGAAATTGTTCGATTTCGAATTTTTTCCGCCCTAATTATGAACCGAAAAATGAAATTTGAAATTACTTCTCCAAATTAGACAGGCAGTAAGTTGTTATTTTGTTATTTTTGTTAATGTATATCGGAATATAGAGAATCAACTTTCATCAACATAGGACCTCGCACCCAAATATTTTATAACACTATACAGGAAATTGGTAGTAAATGGTAATAATTGGTAGCAGTTTTCCATAGTAAATTTACTCGTCAACATCTCACAAGTTGTTGTTAGTGTACTCTTTTGTACATTAATTTCAGTACCATGACTAAAGGCGCCACCCTAATCGTATTATGAATTTATAGAATATTTTATATGCAACCTACGCGACATCTAAAATCCAGGAACTCTGTTGGAACTCAGATTTCATCTTGATTTCCTATATAGTTTATTATAAAATCGACCAACTTTGCGCTTAAAGCCTGCTCACTTAGCTTGACAGCTTTAAATACTTCGATCAAACCGTACGAAAAAGGTAAGTCTAATGCTTTTTAAATAATAAGCTATTTTTGACCAAAAAAACTAAAAGTGAATTTACGAATACATTTACTATAATCGAATGTAATAACAAAATTGAAGGGAATATTTTCATAATAATGCGGTTTGCTAAAAAATAATTGATCAGGAATTGAACGATGATTTGAAAGTAAATTATTAAATTATGATTTTTATCAATACTTTGGATTGTTCTTATACCTTAAATTATAAATAACATATAGAAAGTGATTTTTATTATCGCTAAATTAACCAAACTAATCGGAAACACTTACGACATAAGCCATCAATTTAGAAAACGGATATAAATTTGATAAAATTGGAATTGTAGCTAAATTACATATGTTAAATGATAATTGGTTGAGTTATACGACTTATCATAAATTATATAGGTGTGAAAATGAAAGGAACAAAATTCGTAGTAATTGACCTAACTACACTAAATGTAATACGATAAAGATTGAAAACAAATCTATTTCAAATTGTGTTTGAATTATATTTAACTAGTTACGAATTAAGCTAAGTTTAGCTCATAAGATAAGATAATTTTTCGAAAGTCAATTAGCGCTGTGAAGGGTCACTAAACAAATACGAGTATATGTGGGCCTCACGCAATATTCTTTTTTGAAGTAGCGTGCACAATCTACTAACCAACAATTTAATCAAAAGAAATTGCTCAGGTCTGCTTTAATGCTGCGTACATGACATTGGAATAAATATCATCATACTCGTCCCCGAACTCAAAACCAATCAAATATCGACAAACACTTTATGCCCCTCCTACTAGTTCCATACTTGAGTTGAAATATTTTTTACTTTGTATTGAGCAAAAGCAATAGTAACTAACTTCAGTACGATACTATGGTATTTTTTCCGAACTAACTCCCAATGTCATGTGCGCACCATAAAACCAGTACTATGGAAATGATGAACAATATTTAGGGACCCGTCCAAATATTGTAATAATTTACATTACACGTGAAATACTCTTCTCTTCCATAACTTTTTAAAGTTCAAATTTCTGTCTGAATTCTGAAATATTTTTGACATTATAATAATCATTATTGGATATAAAAATTAAGATAACTGGAGCTTATTTTGGATCCAATATTTTATTAATGGTATTAATTTAATTGAACAAGCAATAATTTGTCAAATTTTACTGTAAACAGAATGCCAGTGTACGAAAAGTACGCAAAGTAAAAAGCCAATTGTTACTCTATGCACACTGGATCATTTGGCACCGCACAACCTGTGCTTGGTGTTCAATGTCCAGGTCGCTCGGGTTGAATGAAAAAATAGACCCACAAATTACCTCAGTTATGTCAAAATTATTTCAATAGAGTACTAGATGAATAGTTGCCCGAAAAGCGAAAGTTGGATTTCTTGGTTTCTAAAGCTTTTATTTTAATAGTTGGCTTAAACGTTTTAATTTAATCACTGATGGAGAAGAGGTTTCCAAAATATTTGGTAGCTAGTTTGAAACTATTTTTAAAGATGTGTGTTTAATATTTCGAAACAAACAGATAGATAAATTGTCTCAAAACCTGTACAATTTTTTCACTTGGAAAGGCAACATTTGTTGGAACGGTGGCAACAGATGAGTTTCAATTCCACATACATTATTTTAATAAATCTCCTTACTCTATTTGTTTCGTTTCAAGTAAAGAAAAAGTCTATACAATTTGGTCGGATTCGGCGCAGCCGTTCCTGAGAAGGTGTACCTCAAATGCTCGTGGATATGCTCCCATTAATCCTCAAAATAAACAAAATTGACAAATATTATTAGCTTAATCAATGCCCTATTAATTATTTTGTAAATTCGCTGAATTCGTTAACTATTTTGTAATCTCGAATTTTATTGGAATATTGGTCGAAGTATCGGATTTTTTGTAAGGCGCGATATCTTAATAGCCCACTCCACACTTGTATTCCTCATGACATTTATCGACAACACTTCGCGGTCACACTAGTAATCGTCAACTATTACGTTTAAAAAAATATTCATTTTAACGTACATTTTTATATCGTACTATATTTGTTTTGTTAAACTAAAAAAATTCCCCACCACAATTTTAGTTTGTAGGTAAAGGGGGAAGAAACAAGGAAAAAATCTGATGCAAGAATACAAGTGTGGAAGAGGGCCAATCAAGTTTCTAGTAAATTCTTACATAATAACTGAACTTCAATTCAAGCCTTTACGTCGAGAAAGCATCTTAATTAACCTTAACCCGTAATTAGATGCCACGAATCATTAATTTATTAAATTCGAGGAATAATTAATACTGCATTTTTATTTAGATTTAGGTTTTTAAAAATTTCCTAACAAACTTTCACAACAGACGATAACAAACTCAAGGCGATATCAATAAATTATAAATTCGTAATTTATTCTCAAAGTCAAGGTCAATTGAGCTTAAACGTCAATATGGTTTAATCCGAGCTTATAACATAGTCGTATTTGTTTACAGATTTATAAAATAATTAGTTGCCTCGATTATATAATAGGCTGGTTACTAATAAGTACTTTAAAATATTATATAACCAAGAAAAACGTGTTCCAGAATATAACGTATTTTAATTATATAGTTTTAAAACTAAAATACCTAACCAACAAAATAAATATTTATCCCTAAAATAGAAAAAGAACATTATAAACTTAAAAAAAAATTAGGTTACATAACACAAACAAATTGCATAACACAATTTTTATATAAGTACGAAGCCCTGATTCAACTAAAACATCATTGACCTACTTAACATGACATAACAAACGACGTATATATACCGTTACATAAATAAGCAACAACAAAATATTCTTACCTTTTTCCAAACTCTCGTTACAACATCGCAGCGCATCATCCAACGAATTTAAATCCAAATATCCAATGGTTTCCTCGTTCAGTTCACAAGCCCGTATTTCATGCGACCACCACTTCTCGATTAGTTTTTTAATCAGGATGTCCTGTTCGAAATTTTCATCATTAAACGGTGTACTACATTCGGGACATTGATTCCGCGCCCCAATACAATTTCGACAAAATGTATGCCCACACAGTATGGTCACCGGTTGTATAAGTATTTCATGGCATATGAGACATAGGAGTGGATCATAAATTTCTAGGCCACTATTACTACTACTGGTGCTATTTGTTCGACATAAATTACCGATTCCCTCGAGTATCGTAAATGCTAAAAATTTTCCCTGATCATTTGGCAACGCGGAATTTGTCGCATGACAGACATGCGAATACACATCTAACGCATCTTTTAGTCGACCGCTATGACATAACGAGTTTGCATACAGCATATAGTATTCGCACTGCGGCGGATAACGTAACTGTTGGAAACTCTTCGCAAACAGTTCATTTGCCAGCGAGTAATTATGTTTCTTAAATGCATCTTTAGCCGTCTCTAGTTCTGAAGCCATCGTGTCTTATTTCAAAAATTTTCTAAAGATTTTTTTTTTGTTTATATAACAAAACTGATTAACATAACACGAAAAATAAAAAATGTTTGTACTTCACAAAACCGAGGCTATTTTCAACGAAAATATAATCACACCACCGTTCACTTATTTATTAGTATTGTAATAAAATTTCACTTATATAAAACATTCGCACTTTGATTTTTTTTTTTTTTTTGAAATTATTAAATAATCATTTACTTTGCATGTATAAGCACAAATAATTTGTCAAAACTAAAAAATTTATTATGAATCAGAACATATTATGCAAGCATGTAAAAAAAAACTGACACTTCTAAACACTACACCACATATGTATCACGAACTAACACATTGATATAAATTTTAAATACATATTCCTTTTGTTTCGTTTTTTTTGTTTTAAATGGAAAAACGCGTTTGCTAACGGGGAAAACACCAATACACATACACACATACGTCGATTCACTGTATTTGGTCCGATTTTGGCTGTTTTGTGTGCGCGCTATGTCAGCGAGTGCTTAAAACAAAGAAAAACCAAAATAACACATTACACTGTTGTTGTTTATTATTATGCTTATTATTTTATTATATGAACGCACCCTCGCTCATGTAACAAATTATTATTTATATTTTTTTTTGTCAATTTAACACATTTTTATTATTGCATTGACAATTTATAATTACATATACACGGTACACAACACTGTACATAAAAGCACACAGTTCAATCGTATAAGAATGTTATGTATTTCGAAAAAGACAAAGTTATGTAATATACTAATACGTAAGGTTAACCGATTTATTTTATTTTACATAATTATATTTCTTCTTGTGTCATATATAATATGTAGTATATAAGACGAAAACGATGATGAACTACACATACACATACATAACAAACAGTATAAAATAAAAATATTTATAACAGTTTATAAAGTGGTAAATTAGTATTTAAGCACATTTTTTTTACTTATTTAATTCAACAAAAGTATCATTACACAAAAATTAATTACACAACATTAGTTTTTTGTGGGCTATCAAACGCGCAACTGCAGAACAAAATATATATAATTTTTTTATTTTATTAATTTCACACACAATTTATTTTGTTAAGATATTTTTTTGTGTATTATTTAGTTTGTGATAATTTCATTTCGATAGCACGATTGCGACTGACAAACGAACAAAACGAAAGTAATAACAAACACATTGAATTTTAAAAACAGAATTTTAAGAATAACAAACCGACGAATAGAGCTTTTCGAATATTTCTTTTGCGTTTGTTTTGTTATTTCGAGAGAAGAGAACTTTTAGCGCGAGAGAGAGAGCGCCCAAAAACGAGATAAATATACAATTGTTACATAAATTTTTATATAAAAATTACGAGATGGTTATATAACATGAAATGAATATATATCGAATTATGCGAAACAATTATATATAGTACGGCGCGCATATGTCATTTTCTTCGTTTTTCGTCTCGTTTCTTATTGGAATCGAGTATGAATGAAAATGTGGTTTTTTGTTGTGTATACATAACAAAAAAAAAAATCGCCAACCGAAAATGTTGTGTGAGGATTGACAAACAAACGGATTTTTTATTGAGCGCTTTTAACCCATGCAAGCGCAGTTAATTGTTACGATTTTGTTTTTCGCAATGTGCACGGTGATAATTACTGTATTTATGCCGGTAATGAATGGTTGTTGTTGTTATTTAAGCGCATTAGTTTTGTTATGTAATCAAACCTATTGGCACGTGATATAATGGATGGAATGAACAGTTACATAAAATACACGTGCATCCTAATTGGATGCGCGTTACAAACAGAGGCCAAACCACTATTAGTTTATTCCGATTTTTGATATAAAATTGGCAAGGATCAAGAATAGGGATCGTCCAATTAGCCGCTTGCCACTAATTGCACTAATCGTCACTCACTAATTGAAGAATTCGATCACGCTGAACAGTATCAGTTAGTACTTTTTCGAGGATTTTACCCTTTCCACTATTCCAAAATTTAATAATCCTTATTTGTTAAAATGTTTGATCGAAATGACCCCACCCACCAGTTATTATGGATTTTGTTTCACTTTTGGTTTTGTTATTGTTTTTGTAGGAGGCAGGGATTATATTGGCAAGAAATCAAAAGTACTGAATTTACGAGGATTTGGCGGAGTACTGAATCCAGCTTGAAGGTATTTTCTGCACCTTTGTTGACAATTACAATATTTCAGCAACTTTTCAAGCAAATTTCAAGGTAAATGGAGTTAAATTTTTCATCAAATTCTTATCACACAAAAATAGCATTTTATAGGTCCCAAGTCACAATTTTAATGCATGCATTCTTGCACAGCAGAGGTAACAGCAAGTTAAATCAATTAATCTCGACCATACTCGTATCAATAAGTTCTTGCAAATCTATCGTAATTTAGACTCTACTGGTTTAATTGAATTTAATCCAAGAATAACCAACGACCTCATTTTAAAAATAGTAGATAACGATCTACAATTTTTTGTTTGCCAAGCAGTGGGATTTTAACTGTTGCATGTCTCTGGTGTTGTTATTGAAAAAGTTTCCGGAAAATCATTAAAACTCCGTCGATTAATAGCGCTCAATTTTACTTGAGAAATTAAACTACCGCTAGTTTTTCGCTACGTTTGCTGTTGCAGACTGCATTGCTCGTTTGGTAATTAAATCTTCTTATTGAGCCACGTTATAGATCTTATTATGACCTCAGCAATTATTATTTCTAATCCTTCAACTTTGTACTGCAAAGAGCGAGGTCAAGTAAGTCCACTTTTCTGTTTATTTACGGATTACTGAAAGATTAGACATCTTGTGATCTTTCTTTGTAATTCTGCTGTGGTAAATTCTAAAATAATTAACCGCTTAAACATGAAACTATGCTCGAGCTATTATAATGCAAGCCTCTGTATCCCGACAACAATACTTTTAATGGAAATTTACTAAATTTAATAATTATTAAGGTCAAGCTACAGAGCTTTGAGGTTAATATTGAGGATTTTCTATTTACACTGTATCTGCTGCCCCATTTGCGAAGTTAAGCAATTCGGCATTTTTGTTGTACTATTTTAGTAAACGTCGCTCCAACCTTTTAGAGGAATGGGATTGAACTAATCGGAACGACTTAAGCACTTTTTAATTACCCTTCTTTACCCCCAACGTGGTTTTATATATGCATCACAAATATTTAATTAACAAACTACTCGAGAAACAAATCTGTCAAGAATTAATAAATTTTAAATTTTTTATCTGGATTTTAGAACTACATCAAAGAGTTTCATAAGAAACAGTTGCATTTCGCATAAGGCCTTTACAAAATTTTACACTTGGCCCAAAATATTAATGGTCTAATTCACAAACTGTATGTAAGCTCTGTAAATTTAACATTTCCGATGTGTACTAAAATGGTATTCATAAAATGTAACTCGGCTCTAAAAACGGAAGTTTTGTTACGTAACTTTGCAGCACCAAATTTGACGACGTAAAGTTACATATCAAGATTTTGATAGCGAGTAAGTCGAAAAAATTGTCATTTTTTGAAACGGTTCTCGGATATATACTCGTATATGTTGCTACTAATAGCATCTCTATACCTACAAAAATTGAAGCTAACGAAAATTGTAGTTTTCAGATTTTAGATAAAATTTATTTGTTTAAGATTTATTACTTCCCTTATATACTCCTAAATGTAGATAATGAAAGAGATACACCTACAGTCGAAACAAATAGTTTGTCTGCGATATACACAGGAAAAAATTTTTTCTTAAGGTATACAAACGAATGACGCCAACTGTACAAATATGTCGTTTGACAACTGTGCAATACATTCTTATTTAAATAGTTCTTAATTAATTTACGTGTGATATACAAACAAAGCAAATTTTATTTATAACCCGAGTTTATGTCAATATTCGAGTGCTTCTTTCGAATTTGATAGAATATTTTAAAATAGGTTCTAATTTGGTTACAGCGGCGAACTTATTTCGTATTGATTTACAGCGGCCAAAATTCCACAGTTTGTGAATATAAATTTTTAGAAAACTGGACCTTTTTCTCTGTAAGCAATTTCTATAAAGTTGCAGCTATAGAAATTTTATATTTTCAGAATCGGGCCATAAGCCTCGTAAGTAACTTTAATCATAAAACGGATTAAATATCTTAGTCTTTGAATTAAAGCTGTTGCACGCCTCGGATATGAAGCCCAATGGACTGCATTGTTCTTATTCACTTCTTCACTCGATTTACGAGTGATATTTCTTGAATTTTCGAAAAAAGCGCTATAGTATCGATAATATCATCCCTGTAGGCCGATTCTGGTTTTACTATAGGAATAGGAAATAGGAAAAAAATTTAAATTTTTATAGCAGTTTTGTGTTTTTTTCCTATAAGCGTATTCTTGTGTTTCTTATAGGAATTTCTTTCTTTCCTATTTATCGCAGTTTTGACGCTTATTTTTCCGTATCTACTTTGGATATGGAAAGTTATCAAAAATTTTTCCTAAATAGGAAAAAAAATCCTATTTCCTAAAGACAACAGAATCGACCCACTGCTGGTAGGAGAATGTTTGTTTTTTTTGTATACCACAATTAGAATTCCAATTAGAATACACACGCGAGCATCAGTGTTGTGAAACTATGCGTATTTCGGAATTGTCGACATGTTCGTCTAGACAATGTCGAAAATTAGTAGAGTATGTAGAATATTCGTAGATAATGTAGATTATTACTTAGTATGTTGTTTCCCCCATTGTTTTTCACGAGGTTATTGTCATCTTACATTTTTGTAGTTTGAATTGCAAATTCCCAATATTGTGAAGCTATAATTCAATAAGAAACAACAATGAAAGAAAAGTCAGGACCTTTAGATATACATAGGAGTCATTTAAGACTGAAATTTTGTTGGAAGTCGCAGGAATTTTAAAGCAAGCAAACTCCTATGATCTGTAAATACAATGACGTAACAATTGTCATTGTGTTTACATTTATTATTTATTGTCGAAACATACTAGATGTTAAAATTGAATTTTTAATTCAAAGTTAGCGACATCTAGTTTTCGAGATTTTAGTTATTTTTTGGGGAACTATTTTTCTTAAAAACTAAGTTCACATAAATTAAACAAACCAAACTATATAAAAGGGCAAATTGTTTTTTTTTTCAATAGAGTTCAAAAAGTAAAGGCTTTCTGGGCAGTCGTTATTAAATGCTCAGCAGTAATAAGTGTTCTATTATATAAGATTGGTCTCTTACAGTTTAAACAATTAATATAATATATCTTTAATTTAATTTACGTTATTTGTTATAACTTTATTGTGTAGTTAATTTATAATCTAACTGAAGATTATTATGGGTCAGAAGTATACGCATAAAACCCATAATTGATGATCCCGAGGTGATTAGAGATCACACGCTATACACAAAAATCACATATCAGCGCTATACTCAAAAATTATACATCAACCGCCAACAGCAGCGGAAAACAGTACAATCGGTTTGCCGACCTAATACTCTACAAATATAACAAAGTGTAATTGGCCAATCCTTCCATATTTACAAAAATATAAAAATACACAAAATACATCACAAGTCTACCAGCCACTGATGCCTATACATTCAGAACAACTAGTCGAGTTGCTTTATGCGGTTCAATTTCGTTCGTCAATTAGATTCAGTTAAGTGATAATACATCGATTATAATGTGTGATGAATCAGAAATCTCACCTCAATCCACTTCAGCAGTCAATTCAGACATGTTGTCACCATCAGACATCGAGCGTTTGATATAAGAGCAGGTTCGCAGGCTGCTTCAAAATTCATCGAATACATCAACACCGGAAGCATCACCTAGTTCATCGCAAATGCTAAGTGGAAACGTCGCATCATTCACGATCAATTTAACCCCGTTAGTAGCTCAAGATCCAAAAGTGTGGTTCCATATCATCGTGTCATTGCTGATGTAAGCGATATCATAATTGGACCCGAAAGTGCCACACCATATAAGGACTTAAAAATGCCAATTTGGAGAGATTACTCAGCTACTTCGAAGGATGACAACCAATACTGGAGCCAAAGTCGATGACAAATTTATTAAAATGATTTTATTAAAGCGGTTACCTCCAAGAGATTTTAACGCCAACAGCAGAAGCGTTAAATACGACAAAACTTGCCGAGTTATCCGATCGATTGATGGAAACTATGTCACATAATCGTGTCATGCCTTTGTCCACAATCGATCAAACAAATAAAATCGGGTCGTCAATTTTAACACAAATAAACAAAATTACTCGTCGATTAGATCAAATGGTGCATTATAGACCTCGAAATTTTTCTCGTAGTTCCCTTCGTCAGAAATCGCGTTCGCCTAGGTGATTCGATAACCGACAGAATTCCAGTCTACTGAGTGTCATTTTCATAGGTGCTTTAATGAGCGAATTCAAAGCAAACAACTAAATTCATCCTCACAAATGGCAACGTGTGGAGGAAAGTTAATCAATTGTCGCCTTAAAATTGTTGATCCTCCATCACAAATTACCCTTTTAATTGATACTGGAGCTAATGTCTAGTCATTCCTGCTAACAATAACGAAAAAAGGAACATTAATCCGAATCTAGAATTGTTTGCGGCCAACGAGTCATCAGTCAAAACATTCGGTTCCGGGCGATTAGAGTTAAACCTCGGTCTTTGAAGACATTTCATTTGGACTTTCATTTTGGCGGATATTACGATGCCAATTATAGGCGCCGAATTTATAAAATATTCAGATTTCCTGGTCGACATCCAGAACAGTCGTCTGGTCGATCCTTTAACTTCTATACACTTACCTCTTCTGGAACAATTTATCGAGATAACGCGGGACATCCAAGGACATATGCCCACTAAACACCAAGTTATACATCATATTACCACTCGTGGTCCACCGATTGCATGCAAAACCCGATGGTTAAGTACTGAAAAACTGGCAATCGCAAAAAAGGAATTCGAATACATGGTAGCTCAAGATATCTGTAGGCCATCCAAGAGTCCTTGATCTAGCCTACTACACTTGGTTGCAAAAAATAATGGTGGATGGAGGCCGTGTGGTGACTATCGCGCACTTAACAACATTACTATACCCGACCGGTACCCTATACTGTATCTACAGGATTTTACGCATCAATTGCGCAGATGTACAATCTTTTGAACTATTGATCTAGTTCGTTCATACCATCAAATACTAAGCGATACTAAGCAGATATTCCCAAAACAGCTATATCCATACCTTTCGGTCTGTTCGAGTTTACTCGAATGACTTTCGGATTACGGAATTCGATAGTTAACAATCTGAGTTTCTGTTTCTCGTATTTAGATAATTTATTAATCGCTTCACGATCGTTCGCAGAATATTTAAAACATTTAGAAATAATCTTTACGAAATTAAAGGAAGCGAGTTTAGTGATCAACGTTACAAAGCGCCAAATTCTATTTTTGGGGCATGAAATTACTTCCGCAGGAATTTTACCATCAACCGAGCGCATTAACGATATATTCAACTTCAACAAACCAGAGAATGTTAAGCAACTAAGACGGTACTTGGGCGTGTTGAATTTTTATAGAATTTTTATTCCTAATACTGGGAAATGGTGCTCAAGCTCAGCAAAAAACAACTCGGCGAAGTTGCTATGTTGGCTCATCCATTACCTAATGCAAAAATTCGCAATGATGGTAGATGCATTGGACAAAGCCATTGGAGCAGTTATCCAGCAACAAATCGAAGACGTTTGGCAACTTCTGCAGTTTTATTCATTAAAATTAACCGACACTCAGCAACGCTACAGTGCATATGATAGAGAACTGCCATAACTGAATAAGCGGCTATTCTGCCACAAAACGATTTCGGCATCTAATCGAAGGCCGCAAAGTTACCAAACCATTAATACTATGTGGGCAAAAAGTAGTAAGACTTTTTAATTTAAAGTTCGCGCGGAAAACCATTCGTCGAAATATTTTCATTTTTTCTATGTTGGTATGACTGTCAGTGACATCTGTGCCAAATGTCACATCAAAATAATCATTAGTGTTTAGTATACACTTGTGTTTCTGAAGTACAAAAAGTGCATTCGGCGATTTTTACAATGAGTGAAATTATTCAACAAAGAAGTTCCATTAAATTTTGTGTTCGGAATCAATTTTGTGGTGCCGAAACGTTCAGAATGTTGCAAAAGGCCTTCGGTGATAATTGTATGTCGCGAGCAAGTATTTTTGATTGGTACAAATTGGTCAAAGAGGGTCGAGAACGTGTTGACGACGAACCACGTCTAGGACGGCCATCAACATCAAGGAATTGGTGCTCGAGAATCGACGATTAACATTCTGAGACCTTAATGGCATCGTTGAAATATCGGAAGGATCAGTGAAAACCATTTTGAAAGATCATTTGGGCCAGAATCACTTAATTTTTTGGAAAAACAGCGTCGCGTTGTCGTCTGTGAAACAATGCTTTTCGACTACCAGGATGTCATGAAACGTATTATTACTGGTGATGAGTCTTGGATCTATGCTTATGACCCGGAAACAGACGATCAATCGGCCGAATATCGTGCCAAAGGTGAGCCGTAGCCGAATAAACCACGTCAAAGCAAGTCAAAAATCAAGATGATGTTCACAGTTTTCTTCGATTATCGATGTGGTGCACTCCAAATTCCTTCCGACCAGCCAAACTGTCAACAAGGAATACTATTTGAGTGTTATGCGTCGTTTGCGCGAAGCTATTTGTAAAAAGAGGCCGGAATTATGGGTCAACAACTCTTGGTTTTTGCACCACGATAATGCACCTTCTCATACTGCATTGGTTTTACGTGATATTTTCGCCAAAAATTCAACTATTAAAAACGATAGCGGTCAATATTAAACGGTCAATATTAAAAACGACGTTAAAAATGGCTCAATGTTATTTGGCATGTCAAAAAGCCAAAGTACTCGTTACTCGCTCGTTTCCTCGAATCAAGGTTCCAGTTATTCGTCGACCTCGTCCTCAACATAACGCTAAATTTAATTGGAGACGCAGCGTTGTTGCTCAAGGCTGGGACCATCACCAACGATAATTACGAAGAAGCATGGTGAATTCTTCGAGATCGATATAATTATCGTCCTGTTCATCATCGACAGTCATCTTCGAAAGTTTAGAATACAGTGATTTTATCGATTTCCTGAACACCCAATGGCAATCACTGGGGATGATTTCCACGATCAGAACAAAATCGAATTCATTACAGTCGCAAAATGAAGCTCGATCATTATCGTATTTGTCGCACACTATAACACACTCGAATACCAATTCGTCATCCGTTGAATCATCATCTCAAATTCATGTCACCACAACCCACGTCGCATCGCCATTCACGGATGTACTGCTCGCCACAGCGATCGCTTTTGTAATGCACTCTATTCAAAACTTCATTGTTTGAGCTCTGTTGGATCCGGCATCACAAGTTCACTTCATATCGGAGATGCATCAATGGCGTTGGAGCACAGTTGGAGCAGTAGAAACTTGCCAATCTTCATTACTACCTTCCCAACAAGATAGACATTTTACTCGGAGCTAATGCCCATTGGAATGCTTCTAACGAAACTTGGAAGTTTTACATCCTCTTCGACAAGGTGGAGCGCAAGGCCACCAATCTCGACAATCGACTACAACATAGGAGCGTCTGTTTTTTAAGAGCGATCAATTTTCCTTTGAATACAACAAAAGCATGCAAAACTCCCTAAAATTGGGTCATATGGAGGAAGTGCTACAGACCACCACAGCTCATCGGACCAGATATGCTATCATCCTCATCATAGGTATTCGACACATCGCACCAGATAACAATCGGCGTTATGCTAAACCAGATGCATCGTATTGGTCCCAAGCTTCAACACAATATTTTCGAAATACTAACCCATTTTCGCAAATATAAATTCGTTTTCGTTACTGCGATATCAAGCAGGTGTATTGACAGATTCTGATGACGCCCGATCACAGAAACTACCATCGAATCGTTCGGCAACCTCTTCGAGATGAGCCAGTTCGAGATTATCATTTATGCACTATCGCTTACGGTACATCCATCCATCAGCTAGCACGAGACGAATAGGAGAAATCCCCAATTGCAGCGCGACTTTCATCGAGAGACATCTATGTCGACGATTTGATGACCAGTATCGTGCATTTAATCAACGTCCAGAGGAAAAAATGGAGGAACTGCTCGGATGTGGTTGCTTTGAACTGCGGAAGTGGTCCTCGAACAGCCAACAGCTGCTCAATGAGATACTAATCGAATTCCGCTATTTTTAAGTTCAACTTGAACTGAATTGCGATGCGTGCCGCATCGTGTTACTCCTTCCAGGCCGTTTTTGAACACAAAGGCCGTAGCGGTGCATCGACAAAGGGTAATTTTAGCATTTTCGTCTGCTTATCTACGAATGGATTACATTGGAATGGAGCAGGTGACGTGAGCTCAGTACAAATGCTTTCATTTTGAAGTTCAAAAGATGCACCGCGCGAAGAGGCAAAATCTAAAATACAGTGATTGTGCAACCAACTTCGTCGGATCTAATCGTCTCGAGCAAAGCACTAGAAATGTAAATCCTGAGAACTCCATTCTTCCTGCTTCGCCGCATGTCAGCGGCTTGTGAGAAGGGGGTCAATTTTACTCACCTATCATTAATTGACGTCAAACTCCCATTCATCGTACCGGAATGAGTGATATTGACAAAAGCGTTATTTTGAGATTAAGTAGTTGGACCGACCTAAAATGTACTCGTGCATCTTAGTTTTTCGATTTGACCATCGAGTTTTGACAACTCAATATGCGTTTCAAAATTACCATGAATTTGCTTATTTGAACTAAATAAAATATTTTATTTGAATTGGCCCTAATAGAGACTTAAATCAAATTGTCCTATGTTGTTGTTAAAATCTATGACTTCGACTACTTGATGGATTATAAAACTTGTCATTATTCTTTCAAATACTTGAAACTTTAATGAATCGGGCAATATTTTGATTTACATATTTGATCAACCAAATATTATTTGTAAAATCATCGAACCATAAACATTTTACCTAATTTTAACATTTCGTACATAACAAAATTCAACCCATCTGACCCACACTCCTGATCACGAATTCTATTACTCTCTCATTTCTTCTCGCCCAATCGCCTAAACCGTCAATTAATCAAATCAGATGAGTTGAAAGGTTATATATGGCTCTCCTATGTATATGTGAATGAATAACCTTCGTCCCACACCCTTATTCTCCTTTTCATATTATGGACAAGGTGACATTTTATATCGCTGCCAACTTGTCGAGTCTCTTTTAGCTTTTACTTTAAGACCGTTTACTCCTACTCCAGCTGAATAGCATACCTCCATAAACACCACACACCATAAAACGAAATGAGGAACCGTAAATAATTGCAAATAATTGAAAATCGCGCAATAAAATACATATTAACCTATGTAGGCAGCAGCTGCTGTCGTACTGTGGGTAACTACACCACAGACCGTTCGACGTAATAATAAAATGCTATAAAATAGTTATTATTCTTTTAGTCTGTCAAATAAACAAATGACATGATGCAATGATATGGTTTTTATTTTTATTGTTATCATTCACCACAATGGCGCGCGCGCGCGTTCTCGAGTTCAATTAACTTTACAAAGTAATTAGATGTATCTATCTTAAAGTCTATGTTGTGATATCGCGCGAGGTTCAAAATATTTATTTACACGATGATAATACGAAAAAATCGGGTATTTTGTTTTGGAGTATTATCCGTCAGCGCGAAATGATAAAATTAATTTATTTATTTTATAATCATCAGAATAAAAATAAAATAATCATCATCATCATTGTCGCGGGAAGCAACAGATGACAACGTTGGTATTACATAATCGTTGTGTGTGTGTGTGTGTGTGTATTTAGCTAGCCGGCTTTATATCAAATCACACATGTAGACATCCGTATAATATAAAACTATAAAATTGTTTTATTGCGCGAGGAAATGAATCGCGAAAATTATTCTGCTGTGTCTGAAAATCGAAAACAAAGAAATTGATAAGAAGGTGCAACCTACACAAACATATGCAACACTATACGAGTATGTATACTCGTATGTAATCTAAACAAAATTAGAAAACGCGTGCTAATTGGTGTGCTAATGAGGTAAAAGACAGGAAAACAAATGATTAGTCAGCCAGCTGTGATGTTTAGTGAGAAACACGAATTTCTCATTTAGCCTAATGTACGTTTGTTAAACATGACGTGACAGGTGGAATTCCAGTTAATCAGATATGCCGTCATATGATTTATTAATGCACGTGACGTCAATTGTTACATGTTACCTATGAGGGTCACATGTTACCTATCAAAATCTTCCGTAAAAATTGAAGAAGTACGCGAGATAACTTTGATATAAGACAAAACTAAACGAAATGTGGTGGTTAACAACGAAGACAGATCTGTTCGAATTGGGAAAGCGAGGAACTTCATTTTAAAGATGAGTGTTGAGGAAGATAATTTTCCGTTGGTTGTTCCATAGTAAAAATTAGTGTTTTCATTCTGCACAAGATCGTATAAAAGGTAGAAGGTAGGAAGGATGGAGAAAGTAAAAGGTAAAAGGTAGAATGCATAAGGTAGAAGCTATAAGGTAGAAGATAGAAGATAGGAGTAGAAGTTAGGAGGTAGAAGGTAAAATGTAGAAGGTAGAATGTAGAATTATAAGTCTTCTTCTTTCTTTAAATTTAATAATAAAATTGCCAGGATTAATTTAATATTTATGTATTTCTTTTTTCTTTAAAAATACAACCTTCCTCTTGTGTTTTTCCTTCTACTCTTCCTTTTTTTGGCGTTTCCCTATCTGACTTTTTTCTCTATACGCCGACTCTAAAAGCATACTATAACTATTACTTCTCTCCTTCCGTTCCGCCGCCTACAGAAAATAGCATGTATAATGCAGAATGTAGAATGTAGAATTTAGAATGTAGAATGTATAATGTAGAATGTATAATGTAGAAAGTAGAATGTAGAATGTAGAAAGTAGAATGTAGAATGTAGAATGTAAAATATAGAATTCAGAATGTAGAATGTAGAACGTAGCATGTAGAATTAGAATGTTTAATGAAGAATGTAGATTGTAGAATGTAGAATGTATAATGTAGAATGTATAATGTATAACATATAATGTAGAATGTAGAATGTAGAATGAAAAATGTAGAATGTAGCATGTGGAATGTAGAATGTAAAATATATATTGTAGAATGTAGAATGTAGAATGTTGAATGTAGAAAGTAGAATGTGGAATGTTGAATGTTGAATGTTGAATGATGCATGTTGAATATTGAATGTTGAATGTTGAATGTTGAATGTTGAATGTGGAATGTAGAATGTAGAATGTATAATGTGAAATGTAGAACGTATCATATAGATTGTAGAACGTAGAATGTAGAATGTAACATGTAGAATTTAAAATGTAGCTTGTATAATGTAAAATATAAAATGTAGAATTTAGAATGTATAATGCAGAATATAGATTGTAGAGTGATAAATGTAGAATAAAAAAGGTAGAATGTAGAATGTATAATGTAGAAGGTAAAAGGTAGGTAGTAGAAGGTAAGGTAGGGAGGACAGTAGATAGTAGAAGGTAAAGAGGTAGTAAGTAGAAGGACGAAGATAAAAGATAAAGAGTAGCATAGAAGGTAGAAGGTTGAAGGTAGAAGATAGAATGTAGAAGGTAGAAGGTAGAAGGTAGAAGGTAGAAGGTAGAGGGCTGAATGTAGAAGGCAGAAGGAAACAGGTAGAAAGTATATTGAAATCGCAGGTAGAAGAGTGAAGGTAGAAGATATAATGTGGAACATAAAAGGTTGGATTTAAAAGAAAGTAGGTAAGTAGAAAATAGAAGATAAAAGGTGGAAGTTAGGAGGTAGAAGGTAGAAGGTAGTAGGTAGAACGTAGAAGGTAGAAGGTAGAATTTGGAAGGTATAAGGTAGAAGGTAGAAGGCAAAAGGTAGAAGGTAGAAGGTAGAACGAAAAAGCTAGAAAGTATAAGGTATAAGGTTTAAGGTATAAGGTATAAGGCATAAGGTATAAGGTATAAGGTATAAGGTATAAGGTATAAGGTATAAGGTATAAGGTATAAGGTATAAGGTATAATGTATAAGGTATAAGGTATAAGGTATAAGGTATAAGGTATAAGGTATAAGGTATAAGGCATAAGGTATAAGGTATAAGGTATAAGGTATAAGGTATAAGGTATAAGGTATAAGGTATAAGGTATAAGGTATAAGGTATAAGGTATAAGGCAAATACGTAAAAATATTACGTTGTTATTTTTGACTTTTCTCTAAATATTTAAGGTTTATCCACTCTTTGTTTTCCAGTCCGTAATTTTCTTTTGTGACCCGAAAAATACATAACGTGTAAATGGGCAAAATATCTCACAAATAGCTACAGTAATCTCTTGATTATTGTGGTCCGATTCCCAATGACCTTTCTAGACACGAGTCGAGGACGATATGGTCAGAGTAATTCTTTCGATAGCATTGCGTGCGGTCGATATTTCGACGTCTAAATGTTTTACACTAACTCGTTGAAGTTGTGTTTAAATAAATTCCAAGTTCGTTAGCCGATAATGTGAGTTCTGATATATCATATAAGTTAAATACACTAAATACAGAGTGGGCAATCTAACTTTTTTGAACTAGAGGTTATTTTGAGTATGGTAAGGGTTATGTCACTTCTGATTTGACAGAAAGTTATAGTTTTATCCTTCCGCTGAACGGAAATGGTTGTGTATTCGCTTGAACAACGCTGGGAAATATTGAAATATTACTTCGAAAATCATGGTAATGTTGCAGAATGTGTGCGAAAATTGCGTGCGGTTTTCGGAAGAAACGAAGTGCCGGGAGCTCCATATGTGCGTTGTTTTGTGAATAAAGTTAAAAAAACAGGCTTGCTAATTAATAAACCAACACGAACCAAGCAACCAACCAAGCGTACACCCGAAAATGTTGCTGCTGTAGCCGAGAATGTGCGTGAGTCGCCGGAAACGTCAACTCGTCATCGTGCTCAAGAATTGAACATTTCACACACAACATTGCGACGAAATCTGCATAAAGACCTTGGTATGACACCGTATAAAGTTCAATTGGTTCAGGAATTGAAGCAAAGGGACCATCCATTGCGTTTTCGGTTCGCTGAGTGGGTTTGCGATCGACTTGAAGAAGATGCCGATTTTGGCAAAAAAAATCATCTTTTCGGATGAGGCGCATTTCCATCTTGTCGGCTATGTAAACAAGCAGAATTGTCGCATTTGGGGCACGGAGAACCCGCAGATGATCGTAGAGAAGCCGATGCATCCTTAACGAGTGACTGTTTGGTGCGGATTTTGGTCCGGTGGCATCATTGGTCCATTTTTCTTTGAAAATGAGCAAGGAGCCGCCGTTACTGTCAATGGTGAGCGCTACCGCGCCATGATAAACATTTTTTTGTTCCCGGCACTTGAAGATGAGGACATAGGCAACATTTGGCTTCAACAAGATGGCGCGGTAGCGCTCACCATTGCCACACAGCACACGTTTCAATTGATCTTTTGCACACTGTCTTCGAAGATCGAATTATCAGCCGAGATGCTGATGTGATTTGATGCCATTGGACTATTATCTTTGGGGTGTCGTCAAAGATAAGTGTTACTCCGATAAACCAGCAACGATTGACGCTCTCAAGAACAATATTCAAGGCCAGCCGAGGCAGTCATATGAATGAAATAGTATTCCATAAATAATCGGAAGGATTGTTCTTTACAATGAAAAAATAAATTAGAAAAAATATTGAGAATTTTTTGTTTTATTGCATTAAAAATAAAAATTATTTGGCCCACCCTATCCACGGAGCTTTACAAGTTTTACAAGTAGAAGTCCCACATTTTGGGAAACAAAGCCTACAATTGCAGGATATATTTGAAATGGTTTGTAAGGAAATTGAGAGTTCGTTTATCGGTTTCCAGAACTTCAATGTAGGTTTCAAAAAATCAGAACTCTCTCGGGATCAGTGCGACGGCAGTCGTCCTCAACTAAATAACTTACTCGTAAATACTTAATTTATTAAGAATAAAACGGAAAAGGAAATTTTTTTATAAATTGCGAATAATTCTTCCGTATCAAAACTGACATTAAAATTATTTTCAATTTATTTTAGTTTCAAAAAATAATTAAATTTCATCAATATAAATAAATAAACCAAATAATTTTGGATATATAATTTATATAATAATGAGCTTGCGATATCTATAACCAACCCATTTAGAATAATTTTGGGATACTAACGATGACACCACCCAATACCAGTTAAAATATATTATTCGGACAAAGTAATTTTTCTCTAGATTTTCTTTTGATGTTTCTACTGTGTATACACATTTTCAAAACGTCACCTTTCAGATGAGTTCACAGTTTATTAAATTATTTATTTATTCGACTATATATGTATATGGTCCATTCGAATGGTTTCGGATAACACCAATCGATAAAATGTTAGACATCCCCATTTCGAACAATTTTTTTCTATGATAGTCGATGACACTCTCCATATCTTATTCTCGTTAGTAGGTTAATGTGTATTTTATAGAACGTAGTGCATATTCCGTTTAAGGTCGGTACAAGTAATTTGTTTGGCACCGTTCCAATTTCTGACGCAATGTGCGCTTATTAGAAAATGGGTTAAACGCGACGAAAAGTTTTTCGTTTTTCATTGTGATTTTCTATTTACTAAAGAATGATGATGCACTATCTAAGTATATGTTTTTATAGGCGAGTGACAGCTCGTAAACAACCCAAATATTTTTTTTTTTGAGTATATCGCCATGATTCATAGTAAATTTTATATTGGTTTATTGTATGTATGGATGACAGTGTTATGGATTCTGTGTCATCATAATTAAATTAAAATTGATTTGAATTATTCACACTCTCGGTGTACGAGCTGTCTGCTAGCCTCTAAAGAACTATTATATGACATGAAATGCGAAATTAAAATATTTATTTGTTATTTTTTATTTGCAAAGCAATACTTAGGGGCTTCTTCCTCCTGTGTGCTGGCAAAAATATTATGTTATTTTGATTTATTTCGGTTACATAACTTTACAAAAGTTAGGTGAACAAAATCAACAGAAACCATGAAATGCTGGTTGGTTATTATATGCAAGCTAATTGAAAATATTTTTTTTGCGTTCTCTTATATTGTTATTGTCATTTGCCAATGATTGTCGTTGAAACGCACACAGGAAGGTAAATACATAACCGGGTTTTCCTGTGTGTAATTTTCACATTTAATAATAACCGTCTGCAAAGTACCAAATCCTACCGTATCCATGTGTACGACACACGTATTTACCTATAAACCAACGTCATACAAATTTATTTATAATAAAATGAAAATCTCGCCTTGGAGATGAAGGAGACGTAACCGAATTTATTCCTATAATTAAAGTGTTTAAAAAATTCTTATAATTATCCAACGGAGATTGAATCATTACAACCGTATACATTCATAAGAATTATGTATAATGGCATATCTATAAATAAGAAATGTAACAACAATGCTTTGGTAATGACACGTTACGTAAAACTTTCGCCTCATTCCTTTCACATGGTAAATTCTAATTCTGGCCTTTTGTTTAGCGCAAACAATAAACTTTGTGATTTTTTTTGTGCTTTCAGTCGGGACATAAATTTTCGTCTTCTAGAACTTTAGAATATCAAGTTTTACATAATCCACATTAAGGAAATATGAAATGTGCATTGCATTCTGTCGTTGATTTGTGTATGAATGCGTTCATTTCAAGAATGTTTTACTCCCCTCTTATGCTGATTTGTTTGTCCTCTACTTATGTACTTTAGTTCTTTGGCTTTATGTAAAGATGAATTAAGCGACGTCTGCTAAGTCTAGACCATTTTTGATTCAAGGTTAGACATAGTATCAATGACACCAAAAAAACGATCGACTTTGTCAGTACTCGAAGTAGTTATGTGTAAATATTTCAACACGTAGTATTTATGAAATGGTTTATGACAATTAAGAATTTGTGGTCTTGGTAAATTCGTACCTCAGAGCCGTTTAATTGAACGTGATAATCACAACGCAGCTTAACCGCTTCAGCAACAGCCGAGGGAAATTCCTGGACCTGCTATTTGCCAACGTCGTCTTGCATGCCGATGTTGCTCCGTGCTTGGACTTCAATGGACGCGAAAGCATTTATCACACATGAATGTGTGAATTTCAATTACGATAAATATTTTTTATACTAAATGTACAACTAATTATTTTTCTAACGATTTTCACTTTAATTTAAGAATGTCCGACTACGCAACCCTGAATGAATTTCTCAGCACTGCCGATTTTACAGCGCTGTGCGGATTTGAATGACACGGTGCACAGATTCAACGAGCTTCTCAATAATAAATCCGGCTTTGATGCTGCTCGAGAAACGGCGCAACAAGTTTCATTCCCTTTACAGGCTTTACGGCGTAGAATACTATCCCGATTTCAATAACGCCCGCAATGAATTTAAGACCCTTAATTGGTTCCTTTTCAATAATTACGTAGTGAAAATTGAGCAAGTTTTGACGACTAATCCCAAAAAAATATTGGAACTTCATTAACAGCAAGAAAAAGGTATCTGGTTTTCCATCGAATATGTCCTCCCAGACCTCCACCACCAGTCAGCCATCCGACATTTGCAATTTGTTTGTCAAATTCTTTGCATCGGTTTACAAGCGACTTCGGTCAACAGACACCGGGTCTTCTACTACTTCCATCTCCATTGTACTCGATCATTTCAAACTTACCGAACAGGAGGTTCTGGATCAACTGCTCCTTCACGACGTTAGCAAGGGAGCGCGTTATGATGGTCTTCCACGCTCATCCCATTCAAACGTTGTGCTGTAAGTCTAGCTCCTGCAGTTACGTTCTTGTTTAACGAAAGCCTTGGTCGTGGTATTTTTCCAGATCCCTGGCAAATATCATGCGTTCATCCAATTTTCAAGGCAGATAATACAAGTGAGGTAAGTAATTATCGTGGAATCGCCATTATCTCTGTCTTACCCAAACTGTTTGAGTCCATGGTTCACAGAGTATTCCAGGGTTCACTTCCATACCAAGAGACTTATTTCTCCTTTTCAGCATGAATTTTATCCCGGTAAGTCTACCGTGTCTAACTTGTCCTCATCTATTTGACAGCCTAAACTCCAAGCAGCAGCTTGACGTTGTCTACACAGACTTCGCAAAGGCTTTCGATGTGATTGATCACTCCATTCTTATTAGCAAGTTGGAGAGTCTCGACTGAGATTTCATTCCCATTGACTGGTTGCGTTTTTATCTCTCAGATCGTTGGCAATCTGTTAGGAATCCGGATTCTTTCTCCCCATTATTTCGGGCGCCATCCGGCGTGCCTCAAGGTAGCTATATCGGCCCACTGTTATTTTCATTATTTATTAACGACGTTGTAAAATGTTATAAGCTTGTCAATTGCCTCCGGGTCTCTAGCGTGTTAGATCGCGAAATGTTACAAGACAACTTAAACCGCTTTTGCAGCTGGTCAATTAACAACTTACTGGCTTTAAACGTGAGTAAATGCAAAACTATTTCTTTCTTCCGTATCCGCTCGCCAGTTTTTTATCGGGATCGGGTTGAGTTCATTTCGGATCTTGGTGTGATCTTTGAATCTGATGCTACATTTACCAGATATGTTAACACCATTATTTCAAAGTCGTTCATTATACTTGGCTTCATTAAAGGAAACTGCAAGGACTTTCGTTAACTTTGACATTATTTTACGTATGCTTTGTTCGGTCCATTTTGGAGTATGCATCTCCTGTTTGGTCACCCTGCTACCACTGTCATTCCGAGAGGATTGAGAGTATCCAGAAACAGTTTATTTTATTCGCGCTACGACGTTTACCATCCAGTCGTGCCGTGGATTACGGTCTTCCGCCTTATCAGAATCGATGCAATATTTTGAAACTGCAACGTCGAGACAATCGCCGAGCCGTAGCTTCCGCGCTGTTTGTGTGTGATATCATCAATTCCCATGCCGATTGTATCGAGTTACTAGCACGGATCAACTTGTACGCTCCCGAACGTCGAATGCGTCTACGCGATGGAGCTTTATTCATCGATCGAGCGGTAACGAACTACGGTCTTTCTGATCCAATTCCGAGGGTATCGCGGGTGTTCAACAAGGTCTACGGAGCTTTCGATTATCACTTGTCGAGAAATTCATTCAAGAAAGCTTTATATAATCTTTGATCTTGATCTGATCCAGTTCAGTTCAAGTTTCATAAGACCAAACCGTTTTCCATATAAAATTTGAACCGATCCGAATCAATGGTTGTCATGAAATACGGCGAATAATTATTTTACGTATTTGGCACAAAAGTAAGTTCTATAATCTTTTTGACAGAAAGATTTGTCGAAATATATAGAAATACATCTACTGAAATTTAAAAGATTAAAAATGAAAATATTTAATTGTTCGAATTTGAAAGCCTAACACAGCTACCCGTATATGTCCAATATGGTGTACCTAGTCCATTTGTAAGGAATACGATAAACTAGTATTTAGGCATTAGGCGATATATTGTTACGAATTTGACCTGTCAAATCCGGTTCGTATCACTGCGGGTTGTAAATATCGTTATAGAAATTGACGGTTACAGCACCAAACCTCGTAGTTTATACTCTAATAATTTCCGAATATTTACGGAATGCCCGACTCTTATTTTACCAACCATAATCACAACATCAAATAATTTAGAATTTCCAATATCATTTACAATTTTTAATTACACCACTATTTTCACTTAACACCACTTATTATTTCCACCGCTCCTCAATTTCGCCTTTAATCGTTCGCGTACCGAATATAACAAATTACTCACACTGACTGGCTTATTGTATTCGTTGCAATGTACTTGAACGCATCCAAATCGACCGCCATTTTGGCATTTAAAACCTGTCATTCCGTGTGCATCAATTTTGAGAGATAGATGTTGATAGCAACATTTACGTCGATTGATTAATTCGACTTTGAGGGGAACATTCTGTGAGCCATTCAACAGTAAAAAAAATGATTTGTAAAATTTTGTTTTGACAATTGTAGTCTTGAGGACGATCCACTTCCTGGTAAAACAATTTTAAGACGATGAACTTAAAGTTTTACTAGATGAAAATTCATATCAAACTTAAGGGGAGCTTGTAGAACAGTTTAGAGTTACTCACCAAGCAATATCACTTCGATTGCTTGCAAAGGGAAAAATACAGAAGAAGGGAAAATGGGGTCCTCATAAACTGACCGAAGAAAACAAAAACCGAAGAGTTGACATCTGAATGAATTTGCTTCCTCGGTACGAAAGCAATATTTTTATGTACAATATCATTAGGGGTGATGAAAAGTGGATTTTGTACGATAATATTAAACGCAAAAAAAAAACCAAGGGTTGATCCAGGCGAGCCATCAACATCAGTTGTAAAAATGAATATTCATGCCAAGAAAGTGTTACTGCGGGTGCCTGGTGAGAATGGAAAGGAGTAATTTACTACGTGCTTCTGGAACCTGGTCCAACTGTTACAGCTGAACGTTACCAGGCCCAATTGATCAAATTAAGTGATGCTCGCTGCATGACAACGCTCATACGGCGTATTCTCCAGATTTGGCTCTCTATGATTACTACTTATTCAGATCGACGTCATCATATTTGAAAGACCAGCGGTTCACGAAAGTTGACGATTGAATTTGACCAAAAAACATATTTTCTACTTGCACATTATATACACAGATCGAATATTCTAGACTCGCCTAGGTTTATTGTAGGCGGTTCTGTTCTAGACTACTCAACCCCATGTCACCAATCTCACAAAAATGTTAATTATGTCCTAAACCTTAAATGAGCCATTTTAGTTGAATCAATGTCCCCCCCATGCCGAATTAATTATCTATTAAACTGTAGGTTAGATCATCTAACGCAAACCAATTCAACTTCACGTTCGACTCCGCCTCTCGACATCATCCAGCTTTGTAGCTACTCTCCATGGTCTACACTATCTCCACCGAGTTATTGACGACAATCAAATCCATCACTATTGGCACGTTACGCATCTCTTCCATATTCGGCACCTGCTGACACATCCATCCATCCATACTGTTTTCTTTAAACACAGCCAAGGCCCCATCACCAATCGATGATCTTTCTCGCTCGCGACTTTTAGCAACATTTCATCAACGTCATATTTCATACTTAATGGCATAAAGTATTCTTTCAAATAAAATAAAAAGTGAGCGAATACCGCACAACAACTTGAAAATTTGAAAATTTAGTGGTACGTAAGACCCAATGTGATAGATAAAATCTTTTATTAATATTAGGTTGTGGAAAAGAGAGAGGGGAAATGGAAATCCATTAGCCGTTTTGTTATGCTTTGTTTTGGATAACTCGTTGCCATTTAGAAAGCAATTTCATTATCCAAAACGTCTTGTCTCTATTAGCAAAAAACTGAGATAGCCAGTTTTCACAAGCCCCTCTTTAGCTTATTTTTACACCATCAAGTGCGTTTGCCATGAACAAAAAGACATGATAATCGCATGGTGCTATGTCCGCACTATAAGGTGGATGCATAATAACCTTCTAACCAAGCTCCCGGAGTTTTTGGCGGGTCATCATTAACGTGTGAGGCCTGACATCAAAACCTTGTCGTATGTGACCCATTTCTCTACACCAGTCACTATCCGCTTCAGAAATGGCATGATTTCGATCCGTTTGGCCAAGGATTCGCAGATGGAAACACGGTCCAGGTTTTTTGCGTAAATTCTTGTGGCACATCGAAGTTCTTTTTGATGCCAGCGTTATGTAAATGATTTAAAACTGCTCCTGGGCGATGCTACGACAGCTCGCATGTAGGTTTACTTCAATAATTTCCAGGATTCTATCGATATTTTCGACGATCGGCCTTCCAGTGCGTGGTGCATCTTTGATATCGAAATTACCGGAACAGAATCGACAAAACCCAAATTGCGCGCGATCGGCTGTAACAGCATCGGAACCTTAGACACCATTTCCAATTTCAGCCGCCTGACTTGCGTTCTCGCCTTTATCCAAACAAAATTTTAAAATATAGCGAATTTGCGCTTTGTTTACCCCCATCCTTGACACGCTATAACTCACAACTGAATCGATCAATCACAACAACGACCTAATAATTTTTTTAGTACATGAAACCCCCGTTCTAACGAGTATAAGTATGGCCTGCGAATAAATAATGTATTTCTTTTTCCCCAACCCATTATTTTGCTAAAGGCATTATTTGAAAACGATTATAACACAAATCTTCAACGAAAAATTTTATCCTATAAAAAAACCAAAAGGCCTCTACAGGGTAGCTGACTCGAAGTGTTACCAGAACATTATTTTTTGATGAATTTTATTTAATCAAAGTAAAAAATGTTCAAAATATTTAAATTTTCGAATTGCATTAGCAGTTTTCGATTTGGCCACCCTTAGCCACGATTATGGCCTTCAAACGTCCGACAAAGCTATTGCATGCAGCACGAAAGTGGCTCTGTGGTATTTTGGCCCATTCCCGGCGAAACGCTTGCTTGAGATGATCGACCCCTTGGTATTTTTTTGTCCCAAAATTGCTCTTCAAAGTACCCCAAACCGAGAAGATACCCCAAACCGGTGAATTTGGTGGCCATTGGGCAGTGGAAATGAACCGCGGAACGTTGTTTCTCAGCCAACCGGAAATGTTTTTGTTCCCAAGGGTTCAATGTTCCCCCCAACACATGATCCCGATAGATTTGAGCATTTATCTTGATGCCACGGTCCAAAAAACGAGCGGTGAACGGCTTTCGGCCGTTACGGCGGCCCAAACCACCACCATCGGCGGCGCTTGGTTTCGAGTGGCAATCCGTTGGTCCAAATTTTCAGTAGAACGACCGGGCAAGTAAATCCGGTCATTTTGCTTGTTCACATATTGCTCAATAACGAACGGTAACACATCGGGGAAAAACAAATTCGGCAAATCGCCACTTTCGTGCAAGCGTAACAACTCCTTTACTCTTTCCACTCTAATTTTTTTTTGAGCATCGGTGAGACCATGCGTTTTATGGAATTTCAAAGCCTTTAGTCCAAAATGATCTTTCAATATGTGCTGCATCCGTTCGAGCGAAATGTTCGCCTCACGAGCCATTTTTCTGAATGATATCCGGCGATGTTGCTGGCGTTTTGCAATGCTGCCAGTATCGTTATAACGATTTGTGGTGCGATACACAAACATTTTATTCACATCCAGTTGTTTTAACTGGTTAACAATCTGCGGCTGTGGTTTTCCATCTAGATATAGAGAAATCACACTATTACGCTTGAATTCCTTTGCGGATAACTTTTTTTCTGAATATTTCCCACTAAAATGCTTTTGTACGCTTCTAAACAATGGAATGAACTGTCATTAGTGTAAATTTAAGCGCTCTATCATCACTGGTTTGACAGCAATGACAGTCTGAAGTTGGTAACACTTCGTGTCAGTCACCCGGTATATATACAAGGATATCTGGAAAGGTCTTGATGTGTACTCTATACTGAAAGTGCCAAGTGATCGATACTAGAGGTCGGCCATATAAATTTCAGGCATTATATGGAACGATTGTTACACAAACATTTAAAGAAAAATTTTGTTCTAAAATAATCAAAAGACACGCCTATTTAGACAGTGGTGTCTGGAAAGGTCTTGATGTATTCTAACGATTGTTGTACAAAGCTTTTTACGAAAATTTTTGTTGTAGATAAATCAAAATGCGTCTATATAGGCCGTAATATTAGTTTCTGGAAAGGTCATGATGTATTATGCTGAAAGTGACAAGTGATCCATACCAGGAGCCGGCCATATAAATAACAGGCATTATATTTGGAACGATCGTTGCACAAAGTTTCATCGAAAAATTTTGTTTTAGAAAATCCAAAAACCTCTATATAGACAATGGTTTCTGAAAAGTTCTTGAACCGGTGTGAAGTTTTCAACATTTATCAAAAGTGTAGCTACACAAATTAACAAAAAAACAAAAATGTAGTTACACAATTTTCACTATATATAATCTAATCTAATCCGCGGCATATCACTGCGACCTTTGGATAATTTTTTTGTTTAGTGTAAATGGAAATAATAATATAAAATGTGTAAACTGGGTCTTGTGAGTGTTTAAGGGCTAACAACACTAAATTCTAGAGATGACACCACAAATCTGAGTATACTGGCATTTCAGAAACACTCTCTTCAACCTTTAGTGATAAGCGGCCTATCTCTGCGACCTTGCGGTGTCATCTCTAGAATTTAGTGTTAATGACCCGCCTTAAATACCCACAAGACCCGGTATACACTTTTTATATTGTTATTTTCATTTACACTAAGCAAAAAAATTCCCCAAAGGACGCAGTTATATGCCGCGGATTAGATTAGATTATATTTAGTGAAAGTTATAACAAATTCAACCCTGCCATAATTTTGTTATGTAGTTCTACACTTTTTGTTAAATTGTGTAACTACATTTTTGATTTTTTGTTAATTTGTGTAGCTAGACGTTTCATAAATGTTGAAAACTTCACACCGGTAGTTCTTGATGTGTACTTGATGCTGAAAGTGACAAGTGATCGATACTAGGCGTCGGCCATATAAATAACAGGCATCATTTGTGACGATTGTTGCGCATGGCTTCAACAAAATTTCTTATTTAAAAAAAATCAAAAGACCCCTATATAGCCAGTGGTTTCTGGAAAAGTTTTCTTTATGCTGAAAGTGCCAAATGATTAAACGAGGTGGACATTTGGCATACATTACACACTTTCAAACATTAAATAAGCGATCTGTAAACATTAAATCTATTTTTTTTTGTTAAAAAATGTTTTAGGTAAGAAAAGTAGTAAATCTTTCGGGTGGACACCCTGTATAATCAAACGCATCAAATGATAATTATGGTTACTCCTTGTGGAGATGGTAATTAACCACAAATTTAACGGTTTAACAAAATTACGCTAAATAAAATTTTTTATTTTCCTTTTTTTGGTGTAAACAAAATATTATCAATTGCAGTATTTTTAGCTGTCATTTACACAAGCAGTTTGCACAAGTCTACATTTTATATTAAGGTGTGAAACCTTCTTCTCGTTAGTCTGACTTGTACTTGTCCGGAATTTTTGAAACTATAAAACTATAATCAAATTCGGTGTTTAAGATCCTCCTAAAACTAGCGACGAACTGTCTTTGCAAAAATCACTAAATTAACAAATCGTATCCATATATAAGCTAAGAATGTAATCAAATGCGGTAAACCATTATACAAGGTAGTGCATACATTTCTTACACAATTATCGCATACCGACCATATATTGCACGGCACTCTTCATAATAAAGGGCACGCATTAATTTGTTGTTAATGTTGTAAGATATTTAGCGTGCGATTATATAACTTTAAAAGATTTAACACACCGCACCGCCTCCCGCCATACCACACCGCACACTAAAGCTTTTGCGCTACTCTATAATCTACTGTAATTGTTTATAGAAATAAGAAACAACAACAAAGTAACGTACTGTTTATATTTACCTAATAATTTTTCTGTAATCGTTTTCTACAAAAGCAAAAAAAAATCAATCTGAAGGTCTTGGTTGGGTAACGTACATGCAATGCATAACAATAATTTCTGTTCTTTCTCGATTTTTATACTGTCTCTTTTACAACAACACAGCAACAAAATCGTTTTTCATTTTTAATTTCATTAAAAAAAGATAAAAGCAGCTTTATATACATCGTTATCCAACCCATATCCATATTACATTCATATAGGTAGTAATATATTAAATATATCACATATAAACAATGTATAATTACATACAGATTACATATTGCGCCATGCTTTACATGTCAAATTTGACATTTTTAGTTGACGAAAATAATTTCTAAGAGGTTGCGAATTGCGTTGGCGTAATCGACTCTGGCACACTATTTTCATTCAAATAGTGTTTTACAATTTGGTATTATTCTATCCTACGCATTTCGGCAGCCGCTCGTTATTATTGTTTTCAGTTTCTCAAAATAATTTTCCTGTCTGCAATTTTATGTTTATATTTACATTTTTGTTACTAAGAATTTACAATAAGATGTCGATTAAGCTGTATTCGCTCGGGCTTGAACTTGTATACAAACGCATGTAATAACCAGTGTTGTGGCGGGAAGACGAGAACTAAAATTTACATTAGAGCGACTGAGACACAACATTTTAATTTTATGGTAGACAAAATTGGATAAATTTTGAAATGAAATTTAAATAAAAGTTTAATTATTTTGGTTAATTTACGAAAATATCTAAAAAGTGTTCTGCTGTAAAATATGGAGGAGAAAATTTTGACAAGTTCGTAAATTAACCTCAAATTAAGCATCAACAAATTTCTGAAACATTTTAAAACCCAAACAAATTACGAAATAAATAATAAATTAGGTAAATTTAACAAAAATATTTTATGAATATTTAGTTGTACACTAAAGCGTCCTCTCGAACGTTATGAATGACAAAACACCGTTGCCCACGATAGCGTAAACGAGCTAGATTTGATCGTGAATTTCATTAAATGTCCTAATTTGTTTTGTAGAATGACGATGAAGATGAAAGACGACGAAGTACATCGGTGACCGGTAAATGTTTCGGTACTGGAAGATAATGAAGAGTTGAAAGTTTGTTTGGAACAGTTCATGGTCAATGTAAGTAGTGATGATTGGTAATCGCTTGGCCAATCTTTCAAATTAATCTGTCAAAAATTTCCAAGTAGTTGGTGCCTTGTGATGGCGGTATTTTGACGTTCGTCAAAATTCGAAAAATTCGTTTTTTAATTTAATTCTCAGTTGCTCACAAGTTTTTTGTTTTATTTTTTCAAGTAGCTTTTGAACGTTGCTAAAAAGTTAGTTTATATTTTTTCATCAAATAGCTAAGAAGCTTAGAAAACTTAAAATTATTTTTATTATCAAACATTGTTAAAATAATTTTAATTGTAATAAAAAATAAATAAGTAATAGTTAATTGTTAACTAATTTATTCTAGTAAAAATATACCAGACGCTATAGTATACCTCAAATAGACCTCGATTGATACCCTGACTTTGCTACCTTTAACATCTATAATACAATTTCTATCACAACGATCAAAAACTTCATGAAGACCGGTGTACGGCGGTTGTAAACATTTCCTCAGAGAATCTGTTCTCAAAAGTACGTGTGAACAAGTCAGTAGGCCTTTACTTACGAAGATGTTACCTTCACTATGACGCGATGCCGGTGTAGGCCTAATTTCATTAAAATGACCTTTTAAATTCTGAATAAATTCTGATTGCGAAATTTCATTATTAAAAATTTGATCTATGAAAGCACTTAGAAACGAATGTATGGTCGTGGCAAATCAGTCGACACATCTCAATATATATAGTACTTTGCTCGAAGAATTGGTCGAATTGAATGATAACGGAAATTGTTTGAAATTAAGTTTGCTGTTCGTAATACATTTCGATATATTCTGAAACTCTTCATCTTCCTCTTGCGCTATTGCTTTTGCCATGCAATCCACGTTTTCCTGTAGATCAATCTGCTCGATACGTGACACCGGAAATGTGTTGAATATCTGTGGTAAACTGCCCAATAAAATCCAGATGTCTAAATTGCCTAGGCGATGCATTGTTAAGATTCTGATTAAATGCAAATGTTAACGGTTTATGGTCAGTAAATAACGTTAAGTTACGTCCTTCTAATAAATATTTAACCCCTGAATATGCCGCAAGCAATTCTCGATCATAAGCAATATATTTTCGTTGTGTATCAGTGAGCCTGACAGAAAAAAAAACTAAGAGGTTGCCAACTATTTATAACGAATTGCTGCCCAACTGCACCAACAGCCAGTAGCCTGACGAGTAGCCAGTAGTAAAAGAGTATAACCTGACATAATTTTAGTTTACATTCTGCATCTTTTCAAAAAGTTATTCAGCAATGATTGATCTGCAGCTGCATTAGGCAAGAAACGACGATAAAAATGCATCATTCCTAAAAAATGCTTAAGTTGCTTGACAGTATTGGGTCTCTGTAAATCTTGGATAACTTGAACACGTTCGTGATCAGGTGAGATACCTTTAACTAGTCACCTTGTGGCCTAAAAATTGTGCAAAAACACACTTGTCTGCATTTATCACGAGTCCAGGTTCTGAAAATCTTTGCAAAACTATTTTTAAGTGTGCTAAATGTTCATCAAACGATTTTGATGCCACTAACACGTCATCCAAGTACCCAAAACAGAACCCTAATCCACTTAATACGATATGCATCAAACGTTGAAAGGACTGAGCCACATTACGTAAGCCAAAACTCTTTTTTTTTTTTTTTATTCTTTGCAATCTTTTCTGGGGCCGAAGCACTCCTAACTCTTTCGCAGTTCGCTTATTTACGTCCTTACCTTACGCAGTTCTGCCAAATAGAGGACGTACGGATATAGGTCCGATTTGTTACCATCTGCACATTGCATAGCTCCATGCCAGCCTATACTGGCATGGAAGATGGGTCGGCCCATGAGTTCTGCACTCCGACAGGGGGTCATAGATGTGTTCCTTCTCCTCACAAATCGTAATTTGATGATGAAAATTCCCTTTGCATCCTGCCCCTATCGGGATTCGAACCCGGTACCTCTCGATCCAAACGCCAAAGCTTTAACCACAATGCCATTTGGTCGGTAAGCCAAAAGTCATTTTGCAGAATTTAAACAAGCCTAAAGGTGCTGCAATAGCTGTTTTTGGATTGTCAGCAGGTTCTATTGGTATTTGATGGTATTTGTGGAATTGGATAACGGTCAGGAATGGTAATTATATTAAGAGCACGATAATCACCACATGGCTTCCAATCACCATTCTTTTTCTTAACCAAATGTCAAGGACTAGGTTGAAATATACTTTGTGTGATCAAACGTTCAAATTCTTCTTTGGCAATTTATAATTTGTCTGGTGCCGATCTGCCTGCTTTAAATGGTCCTGGATGCCCATTAGTCTCCAACCTATGTGGGACATTATGCTTCACCTTGTTCGAACTAAATGAGCGACTAGTGACTTCGGAAAATTTTATAATTAACTGCTGAATTGCAGGATGCAACATAGTCTTATCAATGAAAGATAACGGTGAAATATGCTCAGTTTTCAATAAACCGGTGGAAAACAGGGAAGTTAATGGATCAATAACTCTACTTTTTTGAATATCTACCAAAAGACCTGTTTTTTAAAGAAAATCCGCACCGATGATGGGCAGAGTAACATCCGCGATGGTAAATCTCCATATGAATTCTCGACGAAGACCGATTTCTAATTTAAATGTTCGAGAACCAAATGCTCGAACTGGTGTGCCATTGGCAGCGAATAAATTAAATGTAGTGCTGATTTTTGACACTTTGCCCCTGTATCAATGACAAATCTGACTCCAGAATTAATTTCGAAAATTAATAAGCGTCTTGATACTTGATCATCACTACTTGTCGCTGTTCTTTAATTAAAACACTAATTTCTGATAACATGAATTTATCTTCTACATCATGATTTTGTTGTTTGACTAAACTGATCTGTGATTGTTCCATGGTTTCAAAAATTTTATCTGCACGTTCTGCAAGCACCATGAGTGGAACATCATCCGTGAATATTTGAACTTGTTGTGGAAGACGACTCAACCACATCTGTTTCACTGCAGTCTCACTAAATAAATCACCAGCATTCAATTTAAACTTGACAGCATGCGAATATTTTGTGCTTGAAAAACTTGAAAAAGTGGTTTTGGAGCCTTGAGCGAGACATGAACAATGTGATCAACGGTTTGAAAAGATGTTGTATTATGATTTCCAGATTCAACACCACCAGAATTGATGAACGATGAAGACGAATTTTGCGAAACTTGAATTTGAGCATTAATCAGTTCTTGTAATTGCGATTTTGTCAATGAAATAAGTGGTTCTCCATTATGAGAACTAGATGTCAAACTGTCAATATTAACAGTGTCATTTAAATCTTCTCTAACACGAACACATTCAACGAAAAATCTCGAGGATGAACAAATACAAAAAAATTAACGAAAAAATGATAATGACGATAATGTGACGGCGATAAACCCTGATAAACAAATACAAAAATAAAGGTACTTACAAATGTTAAATTAAAATATGCACGCGACAATGTGCATGGAAAAATATGAACTTACTTTTTAACAACGTTAAACCAGCTACTTGAAAAAATAAAACCAAAAAACTTGTGAGCAACTGAGAATTAAATTAAAATCGGATGCACCCAATTTTATGTATTTGCAAGGAATACCAACTTGACAGAGTTTTAATCAAAACAATAGAAAAATAAAACTTGTCAAAATACCGCCACAAGGCACCAACTACTTGGAAATTCTTGACATATTTACGATGGTCTGTAACCATATTGGCCAACGTATCGATTAAATTTGCTTGAAACACAGATTAATTTGAAAGATTGGCCAAGCGATTTACAATCATCACTACTTACATTGACCATGAACTGTTCCAAACAAACTTTCAACTCTTCATTATCTTTCACCGAAAATACCGAAATATCGACAACATTGACATCAACAACATCTTTTGGATCGGAAGGTACCGGGTTCGAATCCCGATAGGAGCAGAAAGCTGGGATTTTTTACAATTTGATTACGATCGTGATGAAATTGAACACAGGCTATGACTCCTTGTCGAGGGGTACAATTCATGGGCGGACCTATATCTTTGCAAAAGGGTTTGGAGTGCTTCGGCTTCAGCGCAGGTTGCAAAAGATTAAAACAAACAAACATCGTTTCAAATGATGTAAACAAAACAGGAAGCATACCCAAGGAGTTGGAGATTTTTGTCGAAGCAAAGGTTATGTTGCAATACATTATAATCGTTGGGAGAGAACTCGTCAAAGTATAGGGAATGGAAACATAACGGAGATCATCTGGTCGTTCTTCCGCCGCGATCAGATTTACGACACTGATCAGCCGTCTGTTCGTACTGACTTCGGCCGAGATGGTATACACGTCACCGAGCCGAGAAGTGCTGAGTTTCTCGCTCTTGCTTCATAACTTCGGAACGGTCGAAAGGAGTACGCTGCGAATGATCTTATGCTAGTCCTGCATTGTTCATAAGATGCAAAGATGCACGGTGGACCATGCTTTCGTTTACTCGGATAAAAGCTGTTTGCCAAAGATCAGTCTTATGTTTGTCTCCATTAAAGAGATGGAAGAATGCGACCGCAGCCTTACCAGCCGTAATTTTGAGGAGAACACTTACCTCCTTTTCCCACAGTTACTCTTGCATTTCATCAAGACTGATGACTACTTCTAAAGACCGCACGTTCATTATATGTGCCGGTGCTGGTACTGGTGCTCGCGGGACATAAACGTGAAATAAGATAGAAACCGCAACAAGAACTGCAAATTATAATAATTCTAGTACGGCTATTTAGGCGCAGGGTGAGATAGGGGTAAACACTTCTGTCAAGCAAGCTACAGGTTGCACATGTACCTCACGAAGCTAAAGGAGACCAGTTCGTCCATATTTGAAATTAATCCTTCGTATACATAAAATTTCGGTAACCGCCTACCGAGGACCATTTACAATAAGAAAACAAGGAATCGATGGGTGAGAACAAACAAAATCAATGCATCACCGACAACCAAATCCAACTACGGATTTGGGAGATATGATGAAGGACCTTACATTTGGACGATACTATTAGTCACTCATATGAGCTAGATATCAAATTAAACAAGGTGCATGCCATCTTACAGGAGCAAGATGTTCAGTTTGCCGAGTTGCATAAACAACAGTGTGCACAAAGCAAGAAATTGGATCAATTCTGTCAAATCGAAAAACTGTAGCAGGTTATACAGGCGCCTATACTATCAATTAGAAGAACTGAAAGGTGTGTTTCAGTTTATTGTGACAGTAGTACAAGAAGATTAAAGCAGATGGGACGGCCGAGTTGAACAGTTCAAGTTAAAAATTCAGCACGAAGTGAAAAGTAAAATGAAAGAAGTTAATGACAGCTTGGAGAGGCATTTCTCAGACACCGACGATATTATAAGAGAGTGGTTGTTTTCCCTAGCACTAAAAACATTTTGAGACCTCCAACCTTAGATGGTAAAAATCTACTCGTGGTCTTCAGGGGGTAATTTCAAGAGGACATGGAGTCCAATTGTTCACGAGGCAATATGACAACGTTGGGAATACGACCCTACTAAGATAGGTTTGTCCACTGGACGGCCAGTGGGAAGGCTCGAATGACGTTAAGAAGAAATTTGAAAACAGATTTCAAAAGAAATGGGAATTTGAATGCTCATTTACAGAGCGGGCGGCAGATGACTACGATCGAGACTATTGGCAACGATACAATGATGATTCTTCAGCTTGTTCTCAAAGTGACAGAATTCTACATAAATTTGTATTTCTTTTATAAAATACAGTTTAAATATACTGTGGTAGATGGCTCCAAAGAATGGTATTGAACACACCCATGATTTTGACATAATTAGTTTTTAATTTGTAAGGTTTCAATTGTAATTAATATGAGATGTAAACAAACGACAAGGTAAGGTCTTTTAATTATTAGAAACATAATTAAATTAATAGGAGTTTCAAAACTATTTCAGACTAACCACAAGATGTTTCCACCATATGTGAGTTTACTGGCCTAATACAATTCTGGATTTTAATTAAACAATTTTTGATTTTAGGAATTGGCAATCAACTTTACGAGTTTAGATAATTTTACTAAGTTTATTTTTTTGTAAAATAATAACTGATTGATGTTTATTTTGAGATCAATGTGAAGTTTCGTGGCACCAACATTCTACGCATCGGTAGTATGCATAGTTTGCTTATTAGATGTTTCAAAAGTCCGTGTGTGGTTTTTAGTATCACAACTCTAGTGTTATTATCGTCTCCTGGATGTAATTGCTGTAGTGTTTTTCAGGGTAAGTGTTGTAGTGTTGTTAAATACTCCAAGTTCCACATCCTCCAGATATGTTGATTCATTTTCTGCATGGTTTGCCATCGGGGTAATTTTGATAGCTCCTCATCTTCCAAATTTTCACCACAGAGCTGAGTTGTGGAACGGCCAATAAGAAAGTGACTCGGTGTTAAATAGTTCAAGTCTTTGCTCGATAGTACGCAAATCGGCATTATTGCTTCTCTCTCGGCTAGTATAGTAATTGGCCATTGGTTACTCTTCTCAAATGATACTTGGTGCTTTCTACTGCTGCTTCCCATAATCCGCGGAAATGAGGTGATCTGGATTCATTTTGATTACGAAATTTAAAGAAATCGTGTAAATGATTACGAGTTCCAATAAAATTTGTCCCATTATCACAATAATAGCTTAGATGAATTTTTAAAAATTAAAAAGAAAAGGAGTAAGGCCTTTATAAATGGGGTATGAACCCAGTAGCTTATTTAGCTTATCTTTTTATATTTTAGTGTATGAGGCACAAAAGTTTTTGATACTTTTAGGAATAGTTTAATTCTATTAAATATAATGAATGTGGTAAATATCTCCACATCAACAAGCACACGTACAGTAACAGTTGGTAATACTGAACAACCAATTTGGGTGTAGGTGGTGAGAACTGATGTTGTAACGATTGGTGCGATCTTCAACAGCAAATCGCCATGGAATAAACTATGATGTTTCCTTTTTCATTGCCCACAGTGAATGGATTTACTAGTCAGTCAATAACCGTAGTCAACATTCCAGGAAAAATTTAACATTAATTCTTTTGCCTATAGGTATAACCTTAAACTAAGAATAATTTTTTAAATTAATATCAATTTATTACATTACAATAATAAGCATTGTAAACCGATATCAGTGCTAGTACATTTAGCCGTAGCAATTGAAAAAAATAACGTTACCATCCCTAGTCGCGTGCGTGGAGACATGTACAGTCTGGGATTCCGATATACTATATCGCACTATTCCGTTCTTTTCAGACTTTGATCAGTTCAGCACAATATGGCCGGATCTTGGAAAGAAATGTTGGCTGTTATGACCGATATGAAGTTTTTACTAAATTTATCCTAAAACTACAAAAACAACATATTTTATGACAGTATGTGTAAAAAAGAGAACATTTAGGCGTTTTTATTTAAAAAAATAGTTGATAGCAAAAATAACGTAAGTAACTGCAGCAGGGAAACTTTCGAATTTCAAAATGAAACTTTGCATACCGATTAAGTCCAATTTGTGCTAATTAGTGGTTACCGAGCCGAAAAAACGGGAACAGAAAATTTCAAATTTCGCCTAAAAGACGGAATAAATAAAACCCGTTTTCTTCAAAAAACCAGAAATAATTTAAGCCTAATTTAAGCCTAACTTTCTAAAGGCCGCTAAACTGATGAAATTTGTGCTTATCATAGAAATATAATTTTCTTAAATTTTCATTCATAAATCGAGGAAAACCAAACCAGCCCCTGAAAGATACTATATTAAACGGAGATATATCGTTAATAATATTTGTGTTGAACAACAAATAAAACAATAGAAATAAAATGTTTTATTTTATTTCCGTCTTTTAGGCGAAATTTGAAATTTTCTTTTCCCGTTTTTTCGGCTCCTGGACTAGCACTAATGTTTTCCCGTGAACACTAATTAGCACAAATTGGGCTTAATCGGTATGCAAAGTTTCATTTTGAAATTCGAAAATTTCCCTGCTGCAGTTACCCACGTGCAAAAATACCATAAACAAATTTAATTTTCTAATCAAAGCTGCAATTTTTATTTAACTATTTTATTCCAATGATTACTGAATTTTAAAACGTTACTAATCTAATATTTGTCCTGTCAGAACTTCATGATTAGGCTTGGGTGAACAGATGTTACCTTTACTAATATCAGTTATCGGGAAAACAATTAGAAAAATGTGGAACTGTGTGTAGTATTTTTCAAGTGTAAGTGAGAGAGAGACATTTTTAATCCAAGTCAAATTTGAAGCAGTATTTTTCCATTTTATTAGAACTAATGAAACTGGCTATTCAAGCATGTCATATAAATACTCGGTTGTTCGCAAATATTAGATAGTTTTTATTTTTTAGAATCGCCTAAATGTTTGCAATTCACTAATACTGCCTCACTTTTTTGGTATTTTTTCAGTTAGTATAAACTTCACATCTCTATATAATCTGAAATTTTTTCTAAAATAGTACTAAACGCCTTTTTTAAAATCTAGTAGAAAATTAGGATAAACTTCACTTACATCTGTTATGTCACTAAAACAGCCATTTATGTTTTAGTGACATAACAGTCACATTCGAAAAGTAGGTGTTTAACGTCTTCTACTTCCGATCCGCAGAAACATTGACATTGGTCTATTAGGCTTTAAGCTTACCATGTCCAGAGATAACTTGGCTCATCGAACTCGTCAGCGGTAGTTTCAATTTGAGTCGTGCTTTTATATCAGGAATGAAGCCAAATATATCATTGGCATACCATTGGCTGATTCATTCCACCTTCTTTGCCTCTTCTATTTCAGTTTTGTTGCTATATTGATTATGTCTACTATCTGTAGCATGTACATGGAGACCTATTTCATTTTGCTTTACATCAGCAAGATATTCCTCTGAGCACTTTCCAATGATCTGACGTGGTGACAATTTAACCTGTCATATCGACCAGCCGCGGTATACGTGAATAGCGCCTTCGCCACACCATTTGTAAATTATTACAAGTGTTTTGTGATTCAGTCCCCATCTCTCTCTTGACACTCTCGCGAAGGAGTGGACTAGCTTCTTAGCTTTTTTATAGACTTTTAGAATGTGAGAAGTTACGCCCATACGTTCATCTAGGACAACTCCTAGATATCTCACAGGCTTGACCATTTTCATGTTTCGACCGTTTAAAGATATTGTTGGAGGTCGACAAGAGTCAAATTTGCCTTTCAGCTGCGGCATCATTGTTTTCTCTGCAGAGAATGACATTTTATTTGTTTCACATCATTGATTCATTTTCGGTATTGTAGGGGTTGATGTAATTCAACACTTTTAAGTTTAACTTTAGGTAAATATTCGCAAGTTTAGGTACAAATCAATTACCAGTGCATGTCAAATTAACTTACAAATAATAATTGTATTTTACGGTAGTGCCCCATGTATTTTTGAAAATTCCGGACTAATCGGAAATTAGTTTTACAATGGCACTTTAAGTGGAAGGGAATACTGGAGTAACAAAAGCAATTGTAAACAGGGACGACAGTTATCATGAAGAATACTCGAATTAACAACTGCTTTAATCATCAAGAGAGGGGTATTCATAAATTGGAATGTTCGTAAATGCAACTACAAGTGATTTTGAAATTCGATAAATCACGAGAGTGACGGGATGCAAGTTGAGCAGTTTAAAGTGAGACAGACGTAATTTAACCGTGAATATTGAAAATATGAAGTGAAAATAGTGAAAAAGTGAATTTGTGCAATAATTGTAAAGCGTGTCGATAAATATAGTTTGGAAGTTTACGCTGTGTGTTATTATTTCCAAAATCTGTTACAAATCCAATCGTACACCCAAAATACGTAACACTAAACATTTTTCAGCAAGGTTAAACATCTTTCACTGCGAGTTATACCTGAAGGTCGACCATTAAATGTATCTGGGAGAGAGATTTGGAAAATGCTTTTAGGCGGTTATCAATTATATGACGTTCAAATAGCACAGCAATGAGGACAACATTTTATAATCAGCACCAGGTGCATTACACCTATTTACCAAATTTAATTCTAACGCATTTTCGTTGTTACCAAGAGCACCTACATAATCATAATGACGGATGGGATGGTACGAGTATAATTTCAACCGAAAAAAAAATTAAATTTTGTAGGCGAAAAAATAAAAAAATTACGAAAAATTTCACTCGACAAACATTTGCCATCGCATAAATCTTCAAATCGTAACACCACAGTACATTTTGCCTCAATTTTAATGCAAATTATTGCACAATTGACCTCATTTAACATACGTGTACGATCTTTATTTGAGACTACACGATATGTAATTCAAATAAGAAGAGGAAGAAGAAACAGACGAATATTAAATTAAATTACACATCTTATATACGACTAGGTAGTATTACACATAATATCCATCTCTCAGCTAGACACTCACATTATACATCTAAGATTGGGTTTCGTAATCAATTCACACACACACGAACGTGCCAATCGATCTACGAGCATTTAAAACGTTTTACATGTGTATTTGTCTTGTTGATCATTATTTTACGTTTAAGAGTGAATTTAAATTACGAGAGAATACGCGCCGCCGGGTCAGATGGTTTTACCATAAATCACTCGGTAACAAGTTTTTTTGTGTAAATGTGTATCGTATGTCGGATTGTCGCCTAAGAAATTTTCTGAAATATTTCAGGCAATGAATAAACAACAAGAGCGAGGAAAAATTTCGTGTTTTGATTAAAGAAGTTTAAAATTTTAAATACAAATCTAATTTAAACAGTAAGATAAAGATTTTTTGAATATTTTTTTCGCGTTAAGATTTCGTTTTTTCGCTGCAGTTTTGACATTGAAATTTAAAAAAATTTCGATTACGAGAGTTAGGAAAAGTAAGAAGTAATTGTAGGTGCAGCCTCATTAACAATATGGTAAGAAATAATACAAACCAGGAGGCCAGGTGGGATTGTAATGTATACGTATCAGTTTAGTGTCAATTTGGTCAATCTTTATGTTGGTTTTAACTGCGAAAACCACAATTTTTACATCAAAACTATTTTTACGCGAGGCTAACTCAAAAACTGTCACATTGAGAATGAGAGCAACGAAAAATGTTCACAATAGCAAATGTATGCGCTCGTTTAACTCTAAACCACTACAGTTCAACCTCACATTCTGTAACCTAATAAAACTCGCTGCCTGTGCCTGTAACCTTCGTAGTTGGTGCTTATGCCGCGATACTTAAATTAATTTCATTCCTCGTCTTAGATCAGTTACGTATTCATGCTGTGCAATTGGTTTAGTTTCTGGTAACCCAAACTTAATATCACGTAGTAACCGGGGCTCCGGTCGTATCATGCATTGCACTGCGATACCTAACGTGAACAGGATGGGGTGGCCAGACGTACCTCTTTCTGGGGTAATATATCCCTTTTCTCACAATCAATTTGCATAATACCCTAATTCAAAAATATGAAATGGGGTACGGAAAAATACATGAAAATGTGCAATGAGTTCTCTTGGCCACCCCGAACGATATGCGACATTAAATAAATTTTTGAAATCTACCACTTTGTTATCCGCAATACAAAGATTTGTTGTGTAATGTTATGACTTAAGCTTGATATTGCTTCTAGCTAATGAACGGCAGTATAAAATGTCCAACAAGACAAAATGTATCTTTTGTCGCTTAGTAAAAACAATTCATTGATGTTCTAGCCAACATCCGACCCTCCCCTATCTCGAATATATGCTAACAACACTTGAATACTATGGCAGCTAAAGGCAACCAAAGAATTTTAAGATTCCCACCATCTGACTCTCATGAACCGACTTCTTTACTCCTGATATCTCATTGCTTTCCCTGTTCTCTTCATAGCTAAGGAGAAAACGTCGTGTTGTGTTTGTGTGTCTATGCTGTGCAATCTCAACCCGCCGTCGTTGGTTCGTCTCCAAAATAACAAAAAACAAAAAGTTTATTTCGGAAACAAATCATTTTGGTGTAAATCAGTATTTTATAAAAATTCACTTCCGATCACATTCCAGAAAAACGTACTGGTCCAATTAATATGCAACACTATAGCAAAAAACATGAAAGTTTCAGGATAATTCTGCATCTCCCAAAGCATATGCAAACAAGTACAAGCTCCAACAAAAAACGGTTTCTATCAAAATTAGTCATTTATGGAAAATGATCAGGACCAGCCTTGCTACAACTTCAACCTCGAATCGACCCATTCCTAACCGACTCCCTCGCAAATGCTATACCAAAATACTGGCAAAACCGAAAAAGCTCCAAAGGAAGCTGCCACCGTCCCCAACCTAACAAAAACCTGCAAGTATGAAGTTCTATCTTGAGTAGTCAACCCACCTGGGAAGCAAAGTAGCGAACTAACAGTTACTATAGCGAAATAACAGTTTACTAACAAAATCGCTACTTCCGTCTAAATTTTGAAAAATGATTCTGACCAGCCCTATTACACATCCAATCCAAATTAATTTCGCTTTCAAACGATTCCATCGCAAATGCTACTTCTTCTTTATGTTAAGAATTTTGCAGGTTCTAACACGGACGACTCGAAATTTCTACCTTGATCCGGATGTAGTTCTTGCGGTACTCCGAATCTCCAAATCCAATTGTTCACATATGTGTCGGCTACTGTCCGGGTTTCTTAAATCACATTCGGATAGGCTTAGGACTCACTTGCTGAAGTAGTCAATACACTCCAGTATTTATCGATTACCATCGACGATATTTATTGCTATTAGTTCAAATAGTGCTCCAACATTGTATTGCTGCATTTCGCCTTTCGCCCGAGATTACGGTCCCTTACTCGCAGCACTTTCTAAACCCTGTTTGCACCAATCTTCAATGTTCTTATGACAACGAACCCATTAAAACCTGTGTCTTATCTTATCCCAGGTTTCATTAATTCCCAAATGTGCTCCAGATCTTCCACCATGGGCTTCTTGTAGCGCTCCTCGTATCCGATTAGCAGGTAACACAATTTGATGTTTATTATTGTCGGCGTTATCCGACTCCTAGATTCTTGCAAGTATTCCGTCACCTATTCTTAGCGGGTGTCACTGCACCTAATAACTTTTAACCGTAGCGCTTTGAGATGCAATTTGATGCCAACGCGGTCGTCTATCTTCTACCAGCCATTTTCTTACTGGTTCAATTCTCTCATTAGCATTCCGGTCTTCTTTCAAATGATGTTTATCCCAACCATGTTCCGATTCAAACTGGATTCGAACAATAACCGTGATGTAGTTCATTGCTTCCATCTGCGTATCTGTTCGTCGGAGGTCAGTCTTGAAAGTGTAGGCTTGTGGTCGCTCGATCCACCTAGCTACTAGCACCTTGAGTTCCTTAAAATGCATCAACCATTTGAGTGCTGTATGATCTGTTCGATGATTAAATTCTTGACCATATAGATATTTGTGGAAATGTTTGGCTCTGTTTCTCAGTCGGCAGTTCTCTGCGTGCTAATAGTGCACCTATCTCCGTGTTGCTTTTTCATGCTCTGCGCGCCTCTCAAATGGACTGGTGGAGTTTTTTCAGTAAGGCGATCGAGACTTCCTGCAACGTCCGGGAAGTTTGGCACAAATCGTCGGTAATAGGAGCATAATCCCAAGGAACTTCTTAGTTGGTTACTATCATTTGGTGCAGGCCAATCCATTACAGACGCTAACTTCTTTGGATCAGTTCGGTAGTGAGGAATAGTCGGCAGCGACTTGTTGAAGGGTAGTGGATGTATTATAGTAAATAATCTTCCATTCGAATCGATGATAATTTAAGAATCGACAAAATGACTTGCGCTATATAAATCGTTGTCCGTATCCAGGTACAATCGAAACGTACTCCCATTCATAGCGGAAGTATAATCGCCCGATCATTGGAGCTGATTTTCTTAGCCAATTTGCACTATTAGTCGATCAAACCGAAATCAGCTGGATGATTCAGCGACGCAGCTATCAATCAATGACACGACAATTAGAGTCGATGCACCCACTCCAAAACGTTTCACGATCGACGATTTCGGCTGATTACTAAAGAAGTACATCATATCGTAGCGACAGGCCATCTACCCGTATCGCGTTCATGAATAGTAGATCCGAGTCACCACAAAGTTACATTCACCGAATTTCATCATATGGTGGAATTAGGGATTTGTCGAACATTGGCATCTCCCGCTTCATGCCTTCTACATATGGTAAGAAAGTTAATTGCTAACGCAACAGAATACCGGATTTTTACCCGATACCTCACATTCAAATTTTCTCTCCATTTGCATTCCATTTATGGAATGCTCGATCTTCTTCAAATTCGATTTCATCAGAGGGAATCATTTAATTCCCGTCGTCCCGGAGGATGTACACAAAAAGTCACTCAAGACTCCACTTGGTCTTTTTGAATTTACGCTCATACCATTCGGTCTCAGAAATTCCGAGTAAAGATTTCAACGTTTTATCAACGAAGTCACTATTAAGACTTCTTATTCACTTATATTGACGACATCCTCGTGCCATCGAAAATGAGAAACTACACAAATTCCATCTGGGAGAGCTGTTCTAACGACTCGATGAATTTGGCGATAATGTAAAAAGTTCTAAATGCATTTTCGGGTAATTAAACAAATACCGCAGTTTATCGGCATGGTAAATTATTACCAATGATTCTTTTCGAAATAGGCTGAACAACTTATCCCAATTCTCGAACATTTGGCTGCTCTGCTCTGCTCGAATTTGGTATAATTGCGTTATTGACACATTCGGTCTACAACAATACAATAGCGACTGTTGGAAACATTTTAGATTTTGTCACCATTTACATCAACCACAAACGTCTGACAAGAACAATTGAGTTTAAAACTGAACGTAATCCACGACAGGCAGGAGATTTGGATTATATTAGTCAATTTATCACGGATATCCAAGATCCGGGAACGACAATCGAAACAATCGAAGCTAATTTCGATTATCATAAAATTATAGAAGCAGATCGAAAATGTATTTTTCGGGTCCGATCGTCGATATTGACATGCACAGCTACGAGAACTCCTCTGTCACTCGAAAATGAATTATAAAAGTTAGGCCAGTCTTTCCTGTTCTTGATGATGATATTGTTGTTGATGTTACTATTGTTAAGAATGTTGTTGTTCCGGAAGTTAAAGAACTCATTCACGTAAGTTTGGACCATGGTGCTGGAGTCATTAACTAAACATGAACAAAGCGTGAAATATTTTTACATTTAATCAACTTTCGATCGTCATGAAGGTCATAAATATCCAAAGTAGAATTTAAGTGTGAGATATAGAGTGGGCCATCTGATAGTCCTTTTTGCATTTGTAAATAAAACACACATTTTGGGATGAAAAGCCAACATTTTTTATTGATAAGGAAAGGTGGTTCAATGCCATTTATGTATGAAAAGGCCACAGTAAATGGATTGTTGCATGACTTGCGTGGCATGTCGCTCCGTCTGTCTTGTTGTCTTTAAACCAAAGGTCGTGACACGCAATTCATTCAATTTGGGTCACAAAAAACCAGTTAACGTTCTTGCGATAACGTTCCCCATTCACTGTAAGGGCATTTTGATGTTCGTTTTCAAAGAAAAACGGCCCAATGATGCCACCAGCCCATAAACCATACCAAGCAGTGACTCTTGGAGGATGAACTTCTGCTTCGTGAATAACATGATGATTCTACGCTCCCCAAATTCGACAGTTTTTGATGAAAAACCTTCAATTTAAATGGTCTGGTGGCGTAAATTTTTGAGTTAGTTGAATTTTGTATGGATGCGAATGAATTAGTTTAGTTTTCTTGTAAACGATGCCTGGTGTACGTGCTTGGTTCATTACGAATACTTTCACTAACAGCTGCCACTGCATCAGGAGTACGAACTGGATGAGCATGATGATACGATCTACGGCCTTCCACTGAACCAGTTTCTTCAAAACGATTTTGCTAATTGCACGCTCAGTAGGACGTCTATGTCAACCAAAACACTCACGTAATTTATGTAATGGCTGTGGGCCAATTCTAAGGTAAATCTTGGGTAAATGCAGTTTTTAACCGTGTTTGCGGTAAATTGGAATACTGTACTAAAAAGTAGGGGTAAAGCGAATACACAAAAGGCAAATAGTAGTGGTTTTTGTTTTTGCTAAACAAATCATGATCACGAGCCATGTTTCTAGACATAATTTTTTTATATTCACTACCATTTCCCATGAAATAAAAATGGGCTGAACACAGTTTCATTTGTAAACATTTTTATTTATTTTTTCAATCATTTTATTGTCTATACTACGCAACAAATTTGAGCAAATATATAATTTAAATTTATTCGTATACACAATACGAATAATTATTGGAACAACAACAATAAAATTTATCACATTAGTTCGTGTACCTACATACCGATTTTTATATATTCCTAGAAGCCATATGTCCCTTTAAGCCTCATTTACCTAATTTTATTTACTAGAGAATTGGTACGATTTGAAAAGTAATTTGTACTAAAATTTCAATTTACTGTACTAACCAATTTATCTGAGAATTGGGCCAAAGCCAATGTATGTAATGCATACACGTAATGCGTTGTTGTGTTGTTAGCGACTCCATGATGATAAATGGCATATTTTTGACTTTTCATATATCAAATTTTTTTTTTAGAACAGATAACATTAAGTACTAAAATTCATCGATTGACAGAAAGACCGACAGGGCCACTCTGTAATTATCGAGATTTATCGTACTATAATCTAGTCGAGAGACAAATAAGTTCTTGCAGTGTTGCGCAATTACGCGTAAAAACATTTTTTTTACATTTTTTACGTAAATAATGTAAATAATGATTAATTTCGGTAAAAAATTGAACTAAATCTAATTAATAGCGACATCTGTACGAAAATAGTTAAGTTAGTAAAATAATTTAAAAAATATTATATTCTAGCAGATAATACAACCATTACAAGTAGCAACATCTATTGAAATTTTGAAATTAATATATAGGGTTTTTCAATAAGAGTGATATGATTTCTTTAAAAAAATTTGTTGCACTTGCTGTGTGGCACGTAGCCCCATCTTGTTGGAACCAAATGTTTCCAAGATCAACTTCTTCCAATTTCGGCCATAAAAAGTTGGTTATCATCGATCTACCGATCTCCATTGATAGTAACGGAGACCAAAAACCACACCAAACTGTCAATTTAGGTGAATGTAATGGTTTTTCATGAATAATTTGTGGATTTTCTTTGCACCAGAATGAAATTGTAAACATTACTGAATACAATGAAACAAAAAAATACAGATCATGACATATTACAGGTGGCCACTTAAAAATCATACCATTCCTATTGGAAAATCCATTATTATAGATTATTTCGTGGGTCTGACATCTGCTAATTAATGGCGCTACTACAATAATTTAATGTGAAAATTATTACAGAAATATTCATTAATATCAATATTTTTAATAAATAGCAATGCATTTTTCTATAACGTCACATATTATATTATTTAAAAGCGTAATTCACTTGATGTTTGGTTAAGGAAAGACATACTAATAGCAGATCCATCTATGATTCAAAGGAAGAAATATATTGTTAATAGCTCAGGTAATCACCTTAGGTGGCAATAAAAATTCGCAGGAACTCAAGGAGCTTATTCAAATTTGTATGAATTTCTGGAAGCGCCAAATAATTATTACGTGGTGGAATAGTTATTTTAGACCTTTGATAAAAATTTGGAGTAACGCTGGGTGAGTTATTTAGGACTGTTTTTCGAATTAAAAAAAAAATAGGAATCATCCAATTAGATTTTTAGCGTGTATGCATTAAAAAAATTCAATAAGCCGGGTTTACGACTATTGGTATGGAAAGGAAATTAGAAACTCAAAAAATTATTTTAGCCAACAATAAAAAAAATCAAATGTCAAAATTTCAATAGATGTAGCTGCATGTAATGGTTGTATTATCGACTAGATAACGTATTTAATATTATTTTACTAATTTAAGTATTTTCATGCAGATGTCGCTAATTAAATACATTTTTTACATTTGTTACTTTATTTATTTATTTATTTAAAGAAATCTATTCTGTGATTTTCATGTATGATTTCAGAATTTAATTTAAAACAAAAATAATTAAAAAAAAAATAAAATAAAGAAAATTAAAACACAGAAATATATAAATCAAATCTTGATTTAACAATTAAAAATTTAAAAAATAATTCTTAAGTATATTTTTGAACTTGTCCTTTCATAAATTAAAGTCAAATAGGTCGTCGACGATGTTGAACGATTTAGACGACCTATTAATGGGGTTATTTTCTCCATAGTTTGTGGAATGGTGTTCTAGTGCTAAAAATTCATGGTTTCGAAATGTTCTGCAAGGCACATGAATTGATATGTTATCCAAAATGTAAGCTGAATCAATGTGACCAAGCAAAACGTTACCAATGAAAGCCGCACCTAAGAGAAGTCGTCTATTTTCAAGCGTGCATATTTTGTAATCCGTGCATCTTGTTGAGTACGGAGGTAACCGAGCCACATTTTCATGGAATGGTAAATTGTGGTCGTAATTCCAACCACTTTTTTTTAACAATGAAATCAGAAACTTCTTTTGAATGCTTTCAATTCTTTTAATGTGTACAGCATAGTATGGATTCCAGACCGGTACAGCGTATTCCAGTTGAGATCGAACGTAAGCGAAATAGAGTGAACATAAGGTTTGAATATCTTTAAATTCACCTGTCCACCTTTTAACAAATCCAAACATGGCATTAGCTCTCGCTATACAATTTTCAATACGCCTATTGAAACTAGCATTCTCGATAAATGTAACACCTAGATCTATGATCTCATTAACTCTTTGCAATACTTCGTTGTTGACTTTGTAGGAAGTAATTAGCGGATTTTTCTTACGATGGAAAGACATGATCTTGCATTTCTTAATATTTAAGTAAAGCGAGTTTCGATCACACCACTCACTTAATCTATCAATGTCCTCTTGAAGTTTCTTCGTATCTAGCATTCCATTAACAGTTCGAAAAATTTTCACGTCATCAGCAAATATGAGCTCGTTTGAGTTTTTGATTATCTCGGTTATTTGATCTATAATGTGAGATCCTTGGGGAACACCAGACGTAACTTTAATAACGTTTGATTTCTCATTTCCCATTATTACAAATTGTCGCCGGTTTGATAGATAGGACTTGAACCAATTTATGTAATCTAGTGAAAACCCAAATGTGAATAAACTGCGGAGTGCTTTTTGATGGCAGATGGAATCAAATGCTTTACTGAAATCCGTGTACGCTACATCAACTTGATGATGGTTTTCTATCTCATTAATTATTTTACTGGTGAATTCAACCAGATTAGTTGATGTGGATCGGCCAGGCATAAACCCATGCTGGTTTGTTGATATATGACGTGCAATTGTGGATTTAAAGTTTTTGCATAAAACTAATTCAAACAATTTTGGAATTGATGATGTAGTTGATATTCCTCTGTAGCATGTAACGTCATCTCGTTTGACCGATTTAAAAATTGGTGTAATTTTTGAAATTTTCCATTTTTCGGGCAACACCCCGGTGCTGAAGGAGTGGTTGAATAGGTAACATAATGGAATTGCTAAAATGTCAGCGTACTCCTTCAGACTAGAAGAAGGAATATTGTCAAGGCCACAACCGTCTCCAAATCGCTTTAGAGCCGATAATATATTATCCTGATTTATAACAGGAGGAGTTATTATTACGTTGGTATTTCTGGGTTGTTCGTACAATCCACTAGTAACGCTTGGTTTATAGACTGATTGGAAAATCTTCGCGAACATGTCAGCTACATCTTTGGAGTTTGAGGAGCTGGTATTGTTATATGTCATATTTGCAGGATATCCGTCAATTTCGTGTTTATTCCTAAAGTATTTCCAAAATTGTTTTGGATTTACTTTGATTTTTCCTTGAATTTGATCGAGATACGACCTGCGTTTTGATTTGAAGTAAATTTCAAACTCTCGTTACTGTGTTGTAGAAACATTGTTTTGTTTGCTTCTAACGACCCGCTTTTCAACATTTAGGCGTACGCTTTCGACTTCCGATTTTTTAAGTTAACTAGTCTATCATCGAACCACTGAGGATGAGCATTTTGTGGTTTACAGCACATAGGTCCATAAAGTTCGAAGCCTTGCTGCATAATGTCAGTAAATTTATCAACATTTTCCTTTATATCATTGGAATTGAGAGTTGTGTGCCAGTTGATCGATTCTAGGTAACTTTGTAGCCCCGCACGATTTGTTTTTTTGAAGATGTATTTGATTGGTTGTAGGTGTTCCGAACTCGCCATTAAATTAGTTGAGTCAAATACAATATCTAAAGACTTGTGATTGATATCGTTAATTACAAAAGGTAACACGGATTCTGAAATTTTGAAAGTGTCAATGTCGTTGCTGAAGACAAGATCCAGTAATCTATCAAGATTATTAGTAATTGTGTTTATTTGGTTCAAATTATAACCAAGCATGGCGTCCACAAATAAAGATTCAGCATCTGTTGTTATATTGTTTGGAAAAATACAATTTAGTTCCGGGTCCAGATTCCAAATTATATTTGGAAGGTTAAAATCGCCAAGCACAAGAACTAAATCTGACGAGTTTGCTGTATTAAAAACTTCATCAATCGCATCGATGCAAGTTGCGTAATGATCACTATTTGATTGAGGTGGTATATACTCGTACGCTGCGTAACTGAATAGATTGGTTTGGTTAATTTTGATTTTTACACCAATTTGTTCGACTCTCGATGGAGCTAAAGTTACTGGAGCATTCCAGAGTTTAGAATGTACTGCTATCAGTACGCCACCACCCGATTTCTTTGAGCTAGTTTCGAAAGATCGATCGCATCTGTGGACAACGTAATCATGGCCAAAAAATTCACTGCTCATTATGCCGGGTTTTAATGAAGTTTCACAAATGGTATATAAATTAGGTAGTTTGATTTTAAAACGAAGTTATAGAACTTAGATGCTTTTGATGCCATTTTGTTGACGTTTTGATAGTAAATTGCATATTTCTCATAAACCAACCTGTTCTTGAATTTTATGGATTGATTTACTTTTAGAGTAGTAGTGTAGGCTCGAGCTCTCATTAAAAGCGAGTGTAGTCTATCATTAGCCACTGGTGAAAAATATCTAAATGATTTGGGTTTACGCTATGTAACGTACAAAATTACGTGTCATTAATACAATTATTTACGTGTAAATAATAGCGTAATTAATGTAAAGATTTTCGGTGACAATTGGTCATGGACTGACAGAGAGCACATTGGTTCGCGGGAAGTAACCCTCGTAGTTTCTAAATCTTTCTAAGGTCACATAGGCAAAAATGAAGCCTTAATTATTTGTATGACAAGAGACTTTGTTTTGTGTTCTAATTTGAGTTTTGGCCAAATTTCCCATTTAACCTTTTATAACGCCATTTATTGAACAGGGCCCATCGTTTTAGTTGGGAGGGATAGAACCCAAAAGATTTTAATAGAGCATTTAAATAGACTAATCTTTAGTCTATAATTATACATAGATATTATCTTGTAATGATCTGCTGGATGGGCTCTGCTACTTTTAAATTATGCGTTGTTAGAGATTGAAATACAGGGTGTCCGCCGGGAAGATATACTACTTTGTTTGTTTATGATTTTTGATTAAATGAAAGAGAATGGATGTTATATTGATAAATGTTTTATTTAATGTCGGCAATTATGAATGGAATACAATATCAGATAAATGTCCGCCTCTGTTAGCCTCACAAATGCGAGCCCTTTTGAGCACATTTTTCATTACATTCTCAACGAATATTTTGTTTGAGTTGCTCAAGCGTTTCTGGTTTGTTTGCATAAGCCTTGTTTTTTAGATATCCCCACAAAAAGAAGTCCGGAGCAGTCAAATCAGGCGACCGTGGAGGCCAATCAACATCACCATTTTTTGAAATAACTTGTTGTGGAAAGAGCTCTCGCAGTAATTCCATTGTAATCCTGGCTGTATGCGATGTGGCACCGTCTTGTTGATACCACATGTTAATCAAGCCCAACGTATGCAGTTGTGGCGTTAAAAAGTTTTCAATCATATCACGATATCGCTCTCCATTCACAGGTACCGTTACGCCGTTTTCATTTTCAAAGAAGTAAGGTCCAATGATTCCTCCTGACCAAATTGCACACCAGACTGTCACTTTTAATGGATGTAAAGGCGACTGATGAATAATGTGAGGGTTTTTCATTGCCCAGAACCGACTATTCTGTTTATTCACATATCCATTTAAATGAAAATGTGCCTCGTCACTCATTATGATTTTTTCATGAAAATCGGGGTTGTCATGGGCGAGCTGTAACATCCTATTGGTATATGCACGGCGGCGTAAATGGTCTTGTGGAAGAATTTGCCACGTGTCTACTTCACGACTGTCAAGTATGAACTATCAATACTAATATTCGCCTAAATGGCGGCAAAACAAAGTAGTATACCTTCCCGGCGGACACCCTGTACTTATGAATGTCAGTATATAGTCAGTTAGTTTGTTATTTTGGCATAAACATGAAACACGCTATTGAAGTCGATAATAACAGATGATAACAGATGATGAGTCAACAACATAGTAAATCACATTGCAAATACATTTGTTAAGCGCCACAAATTCTTACATAATATATCGATCAAGTAAACATCCTCTGCACTAAATACACAGAACGAACAATTTAATGTAACTTTGTAGCACTTGTATTTTAATAATTTTATTTACATGGATCGCATACATCGGTGTGATGATAGCTCAGTATAAATATTAACCGACGAATTTAGCATGTAAACAATGTTATCTATATCACTTTATTATTATTATTATTGCAGAATGAAAACAATAAATGGGATGACCTCTACAAAGCATTCATTTCAATCTGTTGTCCAAAATAATGACATCGTCATCATAACATACACCCAAAATCACAAAGTACAATCGCAATAAATACGCTAAGCTGCTCCGTAGATACGCGTTACGACATTACGAGATATCACCACTGTGCGCGCTTATCAAATATTCTATTGCGCTTTTCGCTCTGTTGTTGTTATTGATCGTTAAACTAATATCGCGAATCTTACAGCAGTTTAATGATTAAATTTATCCACTTTGTTTACTCAACCATGTAGAATAATTGTATTATCTAACAGAATATTATGAACTAGATACACAAATGAAACGTGCCCGAACGCTCGCGTAACAAACTATACACGATTGATGTAAATATTTTGCTCGCGATTTATATTCTTATATAATTCACTAGACGTAGATTTTAGTTGAATGAGTAATTCTAGTATTCGACCCCGTCATCTTTTCTGGCGCGCGTGGTACTCCACACTCTTCTAAACTAATTAGAACACACAAGTGTTTTATTCCCGTGTGTATAAAGCAAAACTAAAATCATTTTTTAGGAGTTGTGGGTCATTAACTTTCGGACTTTATATTTTTTTTTTGGTTGTTTACGCGCGTATATTTCGTGAGAATTGTATTTAGTATAACACGGCTAAAAATAAATAAACCAAATTTGAATATGCGATAATTTTATAACGCCATACATCAACATATTTTATGGGTCTGCGTGTATATGTTTATCTGGATGTATATTATAGAGGTAAATGTGTGCATGCTGGAAAAATTACGATTCGCGTAAAATTTTTAATGTTTTTCTCTTTTCACCGCGCACTTATGAATTTTCTTATGTTTTTGGTGACCTAAATTAACAGCCAAATACATTAAATGAACGAACATACAGACATAAAATGTGGTTGTGTGTTGTTACACAAAACAATATACACCAACCGCGGTTTATGTTGCAAAATGTTTCGTTTACTTTTCGCACAGTAAAAGTCTACATCGTTGCATTGTTAACTGTATACAAGGTATACGGCAGGATTCATAGATGATTAGGAGCATTGCTTTTACTTTCCATCTTTCCGACTTCCTCTTCTCATGCGGATTCCATTCTAACGACATTCTTGATATCACGCTCGTTCTATTTGTCGCAGAAGTTCCTCGTTTGTGATCTTGGTTGGCCAGAAGCATCTTAATAGTCGTCTAAAGTATTTGTTAGTAAGTATTTGTTACATTTTACACAGTGCTTTACATATTACGCTTCTGTTTATGGAATCGAAAAAGCAATTTCAAAGTTCATGAATGATTGTTCGACGATCATATGAATTGGGACCGTGTTAAAGTTAGCCGATACTAAATGAAAGGTCTTAATGATGCTCGCACCTGGAAAAAATTTCAGGCCAATTTTCATGTGTGGAGATCTTCTTTATGCCTACTTTAATTCGACGATTGTCTAACACAATTTGGCGAACTTGAGTGATGTTATCGTCAGTGGTTGCAGTTTTTGGACGTTCCGATAGTTCATTGTCGTCCAAGCTGGTACGTCCACGTACGGCTGTGCAGCTGCGTAAAATTTTACGGTGGCAAATGATGGTGCAGAGTTCCCACTGCCACCTTCATGATGAGGTCGGGCACCTTTCAGACAACCAACCTTTTATGTAATTTCATGATACCGTTAGGATGCCTAAAGGTTTAATGGTATGCATGCTCTCGGTTAATAAGTCATGTAACAACTTTATTGATGTTGCTGATTCTACGTTGATTGCTGGATAGCTGAAAATCGCATTAACATGATTGGATGCAGCTAGTCTCTTGTTTTGATATCGGTTTAATAAGAGTTTCCATGCGCCCTTATAATTTTCGCCTGTGGCTTCAATGTGACTTATGAATCTGCAAGCACTCCCCAATACTTTTGCTTTTAATTGGAGCATCTTGATGGCGTTACTTATATTGTTGTTTTCATGGACGATTTGTTTGAATAAGTCGTGGGAAGATGGACATTTTAATGGATCACTCTGGAAACACGGATTTCTAGCCGTTTTAGTTTCACGTCAGATTTGTGTTCGGGACTACTAGATTTTTGTTGATTTAGTATCTTGGAAATTATCGATCTCGCTTTTTCGAGGCTGTTGATTAATATTGAGTAGTAAGCCTGGATGAAGGTGCATGGGCTTCTTGATTTGGGGTAGCATCTACTAGTAGTTTTAATACGGCTGCTCGATGTGTGCTACTATTGTATCGAGTGTAAGCTGCACCTTGTGTTGAAGCTCATCGTGGTTGCCTTCAATCTGTAACGGTTGGTTAGCATCTGCGACTAGTTTCTAGCACAGGCGAATTTTGACGTCTTGAACTTTGTTGCTTGTTCCGAATTGTTGCTTCCGATCTTTTGTTAATTAATGTTTCAGAATAGTTGTTGACTGGTACATTAGAACTTCTCGCATCCTCATCGGGGTTTTAAGTTGATAACAGACCTGGAAAGATAACAGAATAGCTACAATTTTAAGTGGTGGTTGCTGCCCACAAATCTCGTAACCACTGAATAAAATTTCACACTACCAAGCCAGCGGTGTATGTGGTAACCAACGAAACCACATTTTTACACCATTTTAGGCCCCCTTTATGTGTAGAGAAAATCGAACTCTGATGTTCAAATAATTGCTATTGGTACAGCCCAACACAATATCAACAAATCTTTTCGCCATTCTACTCATCTTCTGCAGGATGACAACAACTTACTGCGGATTTAGTGTGGAATTTAGTGCGTTTGTCAAGAATAAAACAAAGCAAGGTAATGAATAGGAAGCTTAACTAACCACACCAGAAACAACAAGATTGGATAAACAGATAGAGAAGCAAGACGAAGGAGTTATCCTCGATCACCAGAAACTTCATAATATTCCTCATTATGCGATGATATAGAAGTCATCTGGTTTTTAAACAAATTAAGGGAAAAGTGTATCAACAATCACAAACCCCTTTCTTCATGCTCTTTGTAGAGCCCGACAATATTGGCGATGTTGATTGTCCGTTGAGCTGACAGAAGCTTGCACTGAATCTTGACTATACTGTGAGCAAAAAGTAGTAAGACTTTTTAATTTAAATTTCGCGCGGAAAACCATTCGTCGAAATATTTTCGTTTTTTCTATGTTGGTATGGCTGTCAGTGACATCTGTGCCAAATGTTACATCAAAATAATCATTAGTGTTTAGTATACGCTTGTCTATCTGAAGTACAAACAGTGCATTCGGCGATTTTTACAATGAGTGAAATTATTCAACAAAGAAGTTCCATTAAATTTTGTGTTCGGAATCAATTTTGTGGTGCCGAAACGTCCAGAATGTTGCAAAAGGCCTTCGGTGATAATTGTATGTCGCGAGCAAGTGTTTTGATTGGTACAAATTGTTCAAAGAGGGTCGAGATCATGTTGACGACGAACCACGTCTAGGACGTTGGTGCTCGAGAATCGACGATTAACAATCAGAGACCTTACTGGTATCGTTGAAATATCGGAAGGATCAGTGAAATCCATTTTGAAAGATCATTTGGGGACTAAGAAAAGTGAAAGCACGATTGGTTCCAAAATCACTCAATATTTTGGAAAAACAGCGTCGAGTTGACGTCTGTGAAACAATGCATCCAGACTACTGAACGTATTATAACTGGCGATTAGTCTTGGATCTTTGCTTATACCCGGAAACGAATATCGTACCAAAGGTGAGCCGAAGCCAAAAAACCACGTCAATGCAAGTCAAAAATCAAGGTGATGTTGACAGTTTTCTTCGATTATCGAGGTGTGGTGCACTCCGAATTCTTACCGACCGGCTAAACTGTGAACAAGAAATACTATTTGAGTGTTATGCGTCGTTTGCGCGAAGCTATTCGTAAAAAGAGGCCGGAATTATGGGTCGACAACTCTTGGTTTTTGCACCACGATAATGCACCTTCTCATACTGCATTGGTTTTACGTGATTTTTTCGCCAAAAATCCCACTTATATCGTTCCGCGACCACCGTATTCGCATGATTTAGCTCCGTGTGACTTCTGGCTGTCCAGCAAACTCAAACGACCGCTCCGGGGAAATCGTTTTGCGTCAATTGAAGGCATTAAACGTGAATCGCTACGCGCATTGGAGGCTATTCCGGAAATTGACTTTAACAACTGTTTCGAGGATTGGAAAAAACGTTGGCACAAGTGTATTGAGGCCGGGGGGGATTACTTTGGGGGGGAAGAAATAGATTTGGAGAAATAAATAAAGAATTTTAAAATTATGTAGAAAGTCTTACTATTTTTTGCCCAGTATTACCTGCGATTACAGAATTCTGTGAACTTTTAAAATAACGGTCAATTGAACCAATTATTGAAAAATTAAAGTTGTGCAAAATGAATAACGGATTTAAATGAATCTTGTGATGATATCGAAAAATAGGAATACCCAAACAGACTTCTTCTATTACATATTGTATTTGATTGGGATGTCGGTCATGTAGTTTCTGCGTCAATTGGATATCGGCTATCGACTAAACTGTTGCCCCGGCCATTTGGCGCATCGACGAAAGAAGCAAGATAAAGTGTAAACCCTCTAACAAACCCTATAAAGAGACTAATACAATAGATGACTTACCCTCAAGCCCAAAGTTGAGTCCTGTTCACAAATAAAGACAGATTTAAGAATTGTGTGCATACAGGGTACGAGAGAAAGCAAATTAATTTGGAATAGTTTTCGACACATCAACACCTCTTATTTGAGTATTGTTGGCTATATATTAAAAAACACACAGCTGGATCTTACCATATTCATAAAATTCACAGCTCTGCCACATGCTTCTGGTGAAATAAAATTTCATTCAACTGTTTCTTACACATCTCACTAATACCAATATTATGAAATTATGATAGTTTCGATGTGTGTGGTATAGATATTTGTCTCGACATCATGAATCGATTATGAATCTAAAGTGGATATACTCCATCACCTCCCACGCACACACTCACCATCTTTGATATATATAATAAACACATTTTATATAATTGTGCTATCGATTAAAATGTCATCATCATCATCATCATCGTCATCATCAACATCATTTTATAGTTTTTTGTTTTGTTTGATGTTATCAAGTGAACTACCATAGATGCTTCGTGTATAATCAACATCAAGATTGATATAAATACGAGATTCTAATAATGTTCCTTTAAAAATATTTTTATGGCATTTGTATAAGTATCAAGTAACATCATCTTGCCCAGTTGGGGGCTTATAAAACGCTTGGTATGTTTTTATGACTTACAGTGTCATTATAATGGTAACATTTAATGATTGCATAAAACCCAAAATTATGAAAAAATATCATTGTTATTACGTTATATGTGTGTAATATGTGGCCGTGTGTATGTGTTAGAGCTGTAATCATGCTGTACAAATCTTTTGTATATATTCCATATCTTTATGTGTGTACGAGGGTCGTTTGAGAAGTTTAACCACTCGGCGACGAGTAAGCGCCACGTTGTGTTCGAGTGGTATGTGTTCAGGTGTAAACCAACCAGTGTGCTCATTCTTAGGGTCATCGGTTCAAGCCTCGATGTGGCATTGCGTTTTGTTGAATTCCTGTTAAACGCGTCCGTCTAATATTTCAATACTTAATTATCTATTGCATTATCAGGGACTATAGTGAAGTTTCCGACAAACTAGAAATGACAGAAAACTTTACAACAGCCCAGAAACTGTAAACCTACACTTTCAAAAAAAAGTTGTTTTGTAAAACGAAATAAAATGCTAATAAAAATAAGTTCACAATGGCCAGCTAATTTAGCCACAACAATGAACCATATAACCTTTCAACATATTTTCTAGAAGCCAACATATTTATGCGGTGAGGCAGTTATAGATGTTTCCAATTTTAAAATTAGGATTAAGAATTATTTGAATTCAATTTACTTTTTAACAAATTTAGTTTAGTTAAGAGAACAGTAATTCAGCAAAATTACCATCGGTCTCACTCTGTTTTTATGTTAGCAAATTAGTAAAACCGTCAAACTTTTCAAAACAATCCATCGATTTTTACTACCCCTGCGGCCTAAATAACTGAAAATAACGATTATTTATTAACTATCAGTGCCGACCTAATACACGTACCCTTGATCAGCAACTTTTACTCGATATATACCGCTAAGCGTAGACATGTCTACGATGTCTTGTCATTAACTACTGATCCTTACTACACATGAATAGCGTAGGTAAAATTTAATCAGGATGTTTGTGTATTATACACTTTTAAGCTTTTGTAAGGTTTTGTGTCAATTTGGCGGAAACTTCATGATAGGTAGCGTCAAAGGAACATCAAATCCGTTTCATAAAAAAAATCAAATTTACAAAGATCACCGATAAAGAAAAATAGAAGCAACTCGGTAGACCAAACTTTTTATAACGTTATAACTAGATGTACTGGACAAACATTACGCGAATTAAGTGATGACTCCGGAAATTTTACTTTGCAAATAGCCGAATCTAGTGAAACAACTATTGACTAGAAAAGGAGAATATGGATCTCTTGGCGAGACTAGAGCATATGGAACAATTATTTGCCAAGCTAAGTGAAGAAATTGAGTATTTAAAGCGAGAAAATGAAAACCTAAAAATGAATCGGGATTCAAAAGAAGACTGAATTGAACCAGACAAACTCATCTATACCACTGATGAAGATGAATTACAAAGAAAGACGGACTGGATCCTAAAGAAACAAAACAGTCCAGGAAGAGTAAGAAAACTAAATCTGAATCGTCACCTGATGCTGAGCAATTAAATGGTAGGGGACAATCTAGTGCGGATTCAAAAGATGTTCTACCCAAAGCCAATCAACCAAAAGGTAGCAAACCAAGAACATTACACCAAATTTGGTGCGGCCGAAAGAAAAATCACCCCCACCAATAAATATTGTGGGTGTAACCAGGCCAGAAATTTAGTCACTGGCGAAATTGGTTACTGACAAAGACTAAAAGGTAACAGCGCTAAACAATGACGTTTGGAAAATTAATACTCTGGACTCAGGTACTTACTCGTATAGCACCTTATCTATGAAACTGAATGCTGAAAAATAATGAGTGTGAAGTTTATACCAATTAACAAAAATAAGCATGTATTGGAATTCACACTGTTAAAATATTTCTTATAGGAATTTTGAGTGAAAAATTAAAGTTCATGTAATTTTAAAATATAATAATATTTAATAAATTAATTATTTTAATACTAAGAAAGCTACCACATTGCTCAGAAATGATTTTTATAATAAAACTATTATCGGCCCATTTTGATCTTCAGTGCATCCAATTCTGGCAAATGACAAAACATCACGTAGACTACACCAAAAATAAACCACATATAAGTTGTTTTTTAGAGCCTGACTTATCAAGTGGCGGGGAATCATATAACAATCCACTTACACGTGTTCAAGTAAAACAGCCATGAGATTCTTTATTTTTGAGTGAATCTCATTTATTCTCACAATAACAAGACATCACGGAGATTGCACCACAATGGAACCATATAGGAATCACTCCTACGAGCTTAGCCTATCAAACGAAGCGTGTTTCCTTCCAATATGGATTGGATCGGTACGTTTTTTGAGCAAATTTCTCATTGGCTCTCATTCAATATGGCCAATCCATATTGGAAGGAAACACGCTTCGTTTGATAGGCTAAACTCGTAGAAGTGATTCCTTTACGGCTTCATTGTGGTGCAATCTCCGTGATGTCTTGTTATTGTGAGAACAAATGGGATTCACTCAAAAATCATAAGAAACCAACGAGAAGTTTGCTCAAAAAAAAAATACTGAGCAAATCCATATTAAAGCGAAACATGCTTCGGTTGGTAAACTAAACCAATAGGAGTTATTCCTTTATGGTGGTATTGTGGTGCAATCTCTGTGATGCCTTGTTATTGTGAAAATAAATGAGAAGTACTCAAATATAGAAAGAGCCGATGAGAATTTTTGGGTAGTTTTGAGGTGTAGCATTGTTTGGTACGTCAAAAGGTAAAGAATTGCTTCAAGCAGAGCATTTATCAAAATATGAATTTTACTCTGGTGGTCCCCCAACATACCGGTCCAGTGACGGAATGAAGATACCTGAACTAATAGAGTTTTATGTAGCAAGAGGTATACGCAGAACTACAATCACGTTGAAGACAATAATTGTTTAGTGTCGGATCATTCCCCGGTTATCATGACAGTCAGTGAAATGGTAATTCAAATTGAGAATGAACCTAGATTAACAAATTCGAAGACAAACTGAGGGCTCTTTCGTGAAGTATTGGAGAAAAAAATCAATTTTCAGGTCTCGATAAAAAATTCTCACCAGTTGGAAGATGAATTAGAACAACACAATGAAACAATTCTGCTTTGGCAAGAACCTCCATTATACAAAATAAGAAGAAGCTTAACGTATCCTACTCAATAGAAGTTAGAGAGTTGGTAAGATAACTAGAACACCGGAGAACAAACAAATTTAGGCAACAGTCTCAAATCTCTTCTTAAAGAACAAGTCAAAAATGCAATAATCAACAGATATCTAGTTAGCCTAATCGATGAAAAAAATTCTGATTATTCTCTGTGGAAGACGACGAAGGGACTAAAAGACCCAAAATGCAAGTGCCTCCACTTAAAAAGGAGGATGGAACCTGGGCAAGAGGTCCTAAAACTGATCTGTTTGCGGAGTATCTCGAGGATACCTTCCAACCACTACCAAGGCAAACGGCCAATGAAAATATAATGTCAATCCACAAGCTAGATGATTTTGACATCGCTTTGATTCGCTCAGTAACTCTCAAAGAATTAAAAGAAGAAGTAAAAAGCAACATGAATGTTAAAAAAGCCCCAAGGTATGGCTTGATTCCTTGCCAAATAATCAAGGCTCTATCAATGGAAAGTAGCAGAAGTAATCATGATAGCAAAACCTGATAAACCACCTAACGATAAAAAATCATACAGGCCAATTTCATTGCTGCCAATTATGTCAAAACTCTTTGAAAAATGATTACTAAAAAGACTTAAACCAATAATTGAGGACTGACAACTAATTCCTTCACATCATTTTGGATTCAGAGTGAAGTACTCCACAATTGAACGGATGCATAGAATCACCAACATTATTGAAAGAACGTTAGAACGTAAAAAAGTATGCTCCAGCATATTTCTGGACGTCGCCCAAGCATTAGATAAAGTTTGGCACAGTAGACTGGAATTCAAGCTGCATAGAGATCTGCCGAGATAATTCTATGCCATACTAAGATCTTATTTATCCAATAATATGAATACTCTGAACTAAAGAAAATCTCTGAAGGTATCCCGCAGAGGAGTACCTTAGGACCAATCCTGTATTTATTATATATACAAGGGGTATTCCAACAACAGATGAAGGAGCCATAGCCACCTTTGCAGATGATACAGCAATCATTACGATTGGAAGAAATGTCACTGATGCAACAGGACTAAGCGCTGGAGAATCAAGCTTAATGAGACGAAATCCTCGCGTCTTCCGATAGAAAAGGCTTCGCATCTACCGATAGAAATTAATTCATGACCGGTGCCTTATGCAAACAAAGCTAAATATCTTGGCATGACACTCGATGCCAAGCTCAAATGGGGAGAGCATGTCAAAAAGAAAAAAAGAAGAACTCAATATTAAGTACAAAAAAATGTATTGGCTCATAGATAGTGACTCTGAGCTTACAATACACATCAAGCTACTGCTCTTTCGGCAAATACTGAAGCCGATATGGACCTACGGTATTCAACTCTGGGGATGTACTAAGCAAACAATAGGCGTTTGTTGATACAAATGTTGATACAAATGTCATCAAACGAAGACCTTCACAGAGACTTACAGATGGAATACATTAAAAATGAAATAAAAAAGCATGCCACCAAACACGAAATAAGACTCCAGGAACATGGAAACCCCTATATTCGCCATATGATAGATAACCTTGTCGTTGAAAGAAGAATTCAGAGAATGAGGCCACTTGACCTAGTAAGCATATCAAAATAAAATTAGTGTTTTAAATAGGTTTAATTAATTTTGGGACTAACCATTGGGTTTCACCCCAACAAATCAGAATTGTTTAAGAAATGTAATATTTGTAAAAATTTGAAATATAAATTGCTAGATGAGCACAGTCTTCGTTGTAATTAATAAAGAGGAGGGAAATAATAAAATATATGCCTTTCTTTTGCAATTTTGCATGGACAACAGTGTACCAGCAAATTAATTAAGAGACAAATTTATACGGAACGTACGCAACACGAAGATACTTATTTGCAAAGAAGAAAATTGCGGCGCGGCGGGGCCCTATCGGCACCTTCATATACGATGAAACACCATATATTAAACACTAAGATACAACTACCACTCACTTGAAAACGGTCTGTTCGCGGATCCTCCACCAAATCACCGAATTTAGTTTAGTGTACGTAGCTAAATCGCTACGCTGCGCTTTTCTTTTATATTGCTCCCATTTATCTTGTTGTTGTTATCACTTGTCGTCTTCATAGTCTCCCTTCCAAAAACCATCGACCTCTTCGTCGTCGTTTTTCTTGATCATCGCAGTATCGTCATCAATGTTCAAATAGCGAAATAATTTCTCCTTCTTGCCAAAAAAGTAATTGCTAATTCGGTGGCAACAATGAATATTTGAAATTTTAATAAAATTTATCTTCTATGCTTGGTGCTGCCATCTTTATTATTATTTCCCATTCTGCTCATATATCTGGTGCGTGTGAGTGTTGCTCATTTCATGGGCAAAATTTATGCAAACATTCGTTGTTTTGCCGTTGTTGTTGTGTTTTGTTTTGGATCTTATTGTTTGTTGTTGCACCCATTTTCCAATCCAGGTGAGTTGCTTACAATTCCGACCTTAGAACAGTATGAAGAGAGCAATGGCAAATTAAGTATTAGCTTAGCGCGATATGTGGAACTGCGTTTATGGGCACCTCCATGAGGCTAGCCCGAATTTTCAGCCCGAAATTTTAATTTTCGTATGGCAATACCACTTCTGTCATGACATAAAATATGCGCAAACTATAAACTATAACCATAAAGCAATTTTGTGTCACACACAAATTATAGCTAAACAAAACTTAGGTGAAATTTTCAAAAACTTTCAAAAAAAGTTTTCAATGGAATTATCTGAGAAAATCTTTATCGGGAATAACTTGCATTCACGAACACTTAACCTAGATCACCAGAATTGATAAAATTTTGGACTACAAACCGCAGATTTTGACAAAAATTCTTTCTGGAATTATCTGGATATAGCCGCTTGAACATTATTTTACAGGCGATTCACGAGCAATTATACCACCGGAATTAATAAAGTTTTGACTATACAAACTGATGAGTTTTACCATCGGATTTGTTGAAGTTTTGTCTAGAAACTGAGAGATTTGCATTTGAAAAATTGCATTTGAAAGCTCTCCAGAAAAACTGTAATCTGTATTCTAACTACCAAATCTGTTTGGTGAGGCTAGATGACGTTATCCCGATAACTCCAGATATAATTTTTCTGTAAAATATTTCAGATTGTAGTCAAAACTTTAAAGAATCCTGTGTCATATCCCACGTGATAAACAGTGATACAACGAAAGAATGCACAATTTTAGATGGCATATCCCGCAAAAAAGACATTTTTGTTTTTCTTTCATCGAAAGTGATAGAGCACGAAGTGTCGTTCTTCATTTTACGATTTTCTTATAAAATAACGTAACTACAACTTTTTGTTTTTGCTCTCCTGAAAATTTTAAATTTTTTGTTGTGTCACTGACTATATTCTGATAACGCAAAATATAATTTTTCTATAAATCTCTCAGTTTGTAGTCGGGCTGAATATTATAAATGCCATGACAGATTATCTTGACACATTTTACTGTCATGATAGTGATATTTTTCCCGGTTGGGATACAAAACTCTCCCGATAGTTATAGTTTAGTGGTGCTACCATGCTTTTTAAACTGAATATCGGCCTAACTTCCTATAAAACAATAGTTTAGGTCTGACTAGGCTACTTAGAGATAGGAATGTATCTAAAAATACGTAAAAGTAATTTTAAAATTTCGGCCTGAATGTTATGAATGTCATGACAGATTATCATGACACTGTTTACTGTCGTAATAGTGATATTTTTTCGGTGTTGTCATTGCGCTTTTTCGGGCTGTGTATCGGGCTGGCTTCATATACATTTTATGGGCCGGCTTCGGATACTAGTCGGGGAAACCTCAAGCCATCGTTCAACGTCACACCGTAGGTACGTGCAAAATCGCAAATAGTCGTATGAAAATGCTATTGAAGTTGGCAGAAAATTCAGCACAAAACTGCATCATCGACATTCTTTATTTGCATGGGCAGAAAATATTAGTAGTTTTTTTTGTTGTTTTTGACCGTTTTCTGCAGAAAAACTATATTATCGACATATTTAAAATAGTCGTCGAGTAAATTTCAAGTATTTACTATAAAAATGCATTCACATAAGCACAAGAACTGTTTTAATAATAAATAGAAGTAGAAAGTAGACAAATTCTCCAGCCTTAGGGTTTAAAAGCAATTTTGTTTATTTATATAAGTTCTGGGCTCCTATGGCTATCTACCGAGCGAGTATAATGACACGCTGATCGTGGGAATTCCCGCTATATAAATTTGAGTGCGCTTCTTATGATATTTTACGAATTTGAGCAACGAAAATTAGTCTGGGATGGGAATTTTTATTAAAAGGTCCACCGATTTGTCATTGCCGATAGTATCTGTACCCCGTTGACCAATATATGACGAAACATAAAGTTCCGCCGTTCGTGGGAATTCCCGCTATTCGAATATACGTGACACGGGAAATATATAGGTTCCGTTGTAAAGAAGAAAAATTCTGTTGACTTAGGGTTAAAAAGGTCCGCAAGCCCGTGCCCACAAGTTCGTAGGTCCGTGTCACATATATTCGGATAGCGGGAATTCCCACTGATCAGGATACTGAAGTATTTCTTAAACTTTCCTAAAAATTTAAATCCGTCATTTTTGTTTCAATGTATGCGTAAAACTTCGTATGAACGAGTAAATTATAAATTATATGAAAAAATGCAAATAAGTACGGTGATGAAGTCAATTTGCATATCGCATGGTTTTTCCGAGCATTTTTTCTAGTTCAAGAAACACCGCTACCAAATACTAGGCGCACTTTTGAGTTGTTCGGGATCAAAACTAACCCTGAGTGTTTTAGGAAATCAAATTTGTAAAGAGGTCAATTTGAATTTCGTATGGTTTTTCCGAGCATTTTTCCCAATTCCCCCAGATTTTTCAATGGAATGGTGTTTGTCTGTTAGTGTTGATCCAAAACAGCTCAAAAGTGCGCTTAGTATTTAGTAGCGGTGTTTCTGGAATTGGAAAAAAATGGCCGGAAAACCCATACGATATGCAAATTGACCGCTTTACGAATTTGATTTACTAAAACACTCGGGGTTAGTTTTGATCCAGAACAATTCAAAAGTGCCCTTGGTATTTAGCATAAACTTCTACTTACATTTTCTACCAATGTATATAAAGAAGGTCGATAATGCAGTTTTATGCTGAATTTTTCTGCTAACTTCAGTAGCATCGTATGAAAGAGAAATCTCCAAATTTCTTACTTAAAAATGGGGTTTCCACTAAGCAAATAATTTCAATATCTTGGACTGGAGGATTTTGATTATCCGATGTGGAAACGGGATTTCGTTCGATAAATGTTCTACCGGCTTTTGTGTCGCAAACTTATCAAATTCCCCTCGTATTATTGCACGAGTATTATATTCGTTTACATAGAGATTGGTTACATAAAAAATCGTATAAAATCCAATTTATAGTCTTTTTTTAGTGTTTGTGCAAAAACGAAAAATAATAAAAAAGAAAAAAACTTTGGTTATATAATAAATAAGTAGTATATAAGCCATAAGAAATAATAATAATCGAGTGTAAGAGATAGAGAGCATACGAAATTGGGTCATGGCCATTGTGTCTTTTTTGTGTGTGAACAAACACAGATTTTATAACCGCATATATATCGCTCTTTAATCGAAATCAAATTGTATCGCAACCGATATAACGGATTACATACACACTCGTATGTAGACATAATGTGCGATGCAATGAGACTTAAAGAGATCGCGCGCGCTGTATTTTAAGTTTTTTTTTCTGTAAGACGACTGTCGTTGTTGGGTTGTTTATTGATTTTGATATTGCAAAATCTGCTATACACATATCGAGTTATGTTGTCTGTTTCGATATGTGTTACACACACACACACACTTGGTGGGTTCATGTAAGCGCTTACACTGGATTATGATGATAATTGTCGGATGCCACTACTTGTTTTTCATATTAATTGGCTTGTGTAATTGAATTATGTGAGCGCGATGATCTCGCATTATTCAGTTTATATATTTTATGTAATTTAATAATGTTTAATCTGGTATTTTACATACTTATATGGTTCTACGTGGGCAAAAATCGTATGTTGCAAACTGTGATGGTAGCATTATGTAATTATGGAAATATTTAGCGATCGAGTTTACTGGGAATTTCACGAGGAGGTTCGCTACAGAATTGCATGCGATGGTAGTCAATGACGCCAATTCGGGTTTGAGAAACGACTAATCTTAAACAATCAATATTATAATGAGCAGTTCTATAATGAAACTGATGATACATTGATAGTTCTAATTCTTGTAAGTTTCCAGAAGATAAGTCGAAAGTATAAGAGTTAACTCCTGGGTAATCACTCTAAATGCCACTAGACGAAAAAAAATCGAATATTGATAGCTATAATCGTGCCTGTCACGCGAGCCGGAACCAAACCATCAGTATTGTGCATCATTGTGCTTTATATAATTTTTTAGCCGACCTTATAAATCCGCCACTATATGATTTTTCGGTAAGAACCTTATAATTCCATCCAAACTCTGATACAGTGAGCCAGAATAATACTACAGCCGAACCAACTATGGCACAAGTAGCACGAAGCATTATGCATCATTGTGCACTATAATTAGAGTTAAATATGGCAACACCATTATGTATTTTAGAAATTACAATGAAACTACAACTATCACGATATAAAAATATAACGATAGTTAGAAACAATATTATGAAAAATGGTATACAAAATGACGGCCATTTTAAATAAAAACCGATTGACATTTTTTAACTTGCGCTATAGCTAATCACTAACGAGTGGGTTTATTGATATAATAAGTAATAATTAAATTTGTAAACAACAATGTCTCAAAAATTTGATTTCTTCTAAAACATTTCAATATTCCAGTTTAATTAATATTTACTAAATAGACTTATGCATATAATTTACTGTGTACATGAAAGCTTTGTAGTTTAGGGATTGGCCTATTTAAATAACAACTTCCAAAAAATTCTATGATTTAGAGCTCGGCTATAGTCGTTTGAATTCGTAGTAGGTGCCCATTACCAGGAACTGGACTATATAATTTTGTAGTTCAGGAATTGGCCTATTTAAATAACAAATTGAATTTTTTTTCTGATTTAGAGCTCCGCTATAGTCGTCTGAATTCGTAGTAGATGTCCATTACCCAGATCCGGACTAAACAGTTTTGTAATTCAGGGATTGGCCTATTTAAATATCAACGTCCAAAAATTTCTCTGATTTAGAGCTCCGCTATAATCGTTTGAATTCGTAGTAGATGTCCATTACCAGAAATCAGACCATATATGTTTTGAGTTCAGGGCACTGTTGGACGCGTAAATTACACGACATGTAAATTACATAAGTTATTTTTTACATTAAGCAAAGTTAATAATGACTTTTTCATGACAAGTGCGCTATCTATTTTATAATTTAATAACTATTTAATTGTTGTAAAAATTGACTGTGTAACGTTAAAAATTAAACAAAAAAAAAATTAATACATCAAAAATTTGAGGTTATAAGCTTTCTTGTGGTGTTACATAACATTGTTTTGGTCAAAAAAACCGTAAGTATATCTGTATTTTAAATTTGATACATTTCAGATTATTTTATTCTTATCAACAGTTGCGTTATCAAAACTCTGGATGAGCAACCAAATAATCCAAATCGAATAATATTTTGATCCATAATTTATTGGTGAACAAACATAAATTTGTTGCGTTTGTTCACACAAGATCCTTTTTGGGAATGCAATCATCCTGGACAATATATACAGGCTGTTCGTAAATGTCATCTAAAGTAAGTTAATCTTTTCATTGCTAAACATTTAATTCCGTTATTTTACAGGTCCAAAAAAAAATTGGGCCACCAGCAAAACTAAAAATGGCTCATCCACCTCTAAAAAATTCTAAATTATTGCTTGAGAAAGCTGGCGTAATTAATGTTCTTGCGGAAGACACTCCATCGCCACCACAAAAAGTCCATACCGTTATCCGTTTAATATATCGAATGATTTTTATTACATGCCGAAATCATCAGAAAACACCAATACGATTCAAACTAGGAGAAGGAAATTTAATTCAACATCCAACTCTGGTAGTTGAAAATCGAGCCCCATTTGATGAGCCCCGTCCACCAATGAAGAAATATTCGCATGGGGTATTCACTCAACCTCATCCTGTATTACCGCTGCTAAAACACGTTCAAAAGGAGAAAAATAAAGTTGGAAAGAATTGCGTCTGGTGGAGATAGAGAATATCCCCCTTTAATGAACCTAGTAGGAATGTGTTCGAAAATTAGAAATTATTATAAATGAAAACCGGGAAAAGATTCGGGTCCTCCAGAGTTTAAATATGATGGTAAAGTTGCGTTCGTTCACACAAGCTCCTTTTTGGAAATTTTTCATCCTGAACAATATACAGGCTGTTGAAAATACCGTATCGAGCACCTATTTATCCGCATCAAATTTTTAAGTCAGATTTTCTACTTATTCGCACAAGAAAGGACTACTATCTTCGGGCGATTGATGTGTTGTTTACGACTGGGCAAGAATGCCTTTTATAAGAAGTTCCAAGGCCAAATTCAAAACGGCCCAATAATTTTGTTCGAGATTTTTTGCAAGTTTTACAGGAAATTACACTTTCCCTTGATCATGGTGAAAGATTAGTAAATAAACCACTGGTCGTTCAACAACAGCCACCTACTTCGACTGCGCCTATTTGTCCCTATTGGTAAATATTGTTTAGGCCGATTTACTCATCTAACGTGCTAACCAATATTATTTTTAGTTCCCATTGTACACGGCGTTGAAGATAGCCTACACGGGGCCGAAGGTATTGTACAACTAAGTGGACTTGCAATTTATAATCATCCACAAGACGAGTCAGTCGATGTAGATCCAAATTATGCATACATACATGATGAAGTATTCCCAAAAAGAAACTAGTGCAAACAAACGCTACTTCACCATCATATTTAAACTCTGGAGGATCCGATCCTTTTCCCGGTTTTCTTTTATAATAATTTTTAATTTTCGAACACATTCTTATTTGGTTCATTAAAGGGGGATGTTCTTCACAAAACTCGTTGCTTTTTCTTCTTTTGAATGTGTTTTAACAGCGATAATACAGGATGAAGTTAAATTGAGTGAATGTTAATAGCCCATGCGAATATTTTTTTATTGGTGGACGATGGAATGCTCTCAATTTCATGGGTTTTATGAGTGTTGGAATAAACGACACTGTCTTTCCGACTACCGGAGTTGAATGTTGAATTAAATTTCCTCTGTTTGACATTTACGAAGAAACCGTAGAAAATGCTACAATTTGATAATAGATGGCACGTATTACTCTATAAAATTTATTATCTTTTCCATATGTAGCTAAACTAAACCTAAAGATGTCAGTAATCGTTTTTTAGAACTTGTTTAGGACAAACACAGGTGGCAGTGTAGATACATAAGTGAATTTTTTCTTGTGATTGTAGTAACTAAAATATTTTAAGTTATTTTTTACGGTTTTCACGTTTTTTACATATTTTATGTAAATTACACAAATTTGTATGTAATTTACGTTATGTAGATAACGTGTTTTTACATGTAAAATGGCCAACACTGTTTCAGCGATTAGCCTATTTAAATAACAAATGGCAAACAATTTTATGATTTAGAGCTCCGCTATAGTCGTCTGAATTCGTAGTAAATGTCCATTGCCAGAAACCGGACTACATAGTTTTGTAGTTCAGGATCAGCAGTTCTATGATCTAGAGCTCTGGTATAGTCAGCCGGAACCATACCTTCTTGAGCCAAACTAACTATAACACGAGAAGCACAATGGATAGTGTATAATTGTGCATTATATGATTTTACAGCCGGAACCTTATAATTCCACCCGAAACCTAATAAAGCCGGCTGAAACCATACTACAGCTAAACCAACTTTGGCATAAGAAGCACAATGTATTCTGCATCATAGTGCACTAATTGTTTTTAATGCGGAACCTTACAATTCCAAGTGTAACGTTACAAAGCCAGGCGGAACCTTATAAATGCAGTCGGAATCATGGCAGCCGGAACCAAACCAACAAAGCACAAGTAGAACATTACAATGTTCATCATTATATGATATTTCAGACGTAACCGTATATTACCATTCAGAACTATACAAATCCAGGCGAAACATAATATTTACAAAAATAATTTTGGCACTTGAACAATGGTCGCAGTGTAATTTGGATTATAGTGCAACATATGAGGTTTCCGGAACGATGAAAACGCTATGTACTACTATGTTAACCCAACCAGAACCGGCAAAGCCAGCCGGAACCATATGAAGTCGGTGTGAACCATTCGGAGCAATGGTCCGCTAAAAGTGTTAATTAATTAAAAAGTTAAAAAAAATATAACTAAATCGTTTATTTCGGGGAAATAACATTTATTTTCTAATAACTAACAGAAGAAATCGTTATTTGCGGATAAATCGTTTTAGTCTGATTTGGGTTCTTGTAAATAGAGCAACGGGCATGTATTTTTCGTGAAGTGTTGGTGTTGGTTTTGGCTTTTTGCAAATTATCATAAGTTTTCCATATGGGTTCCTAAATGCATGTGCAGTGAAATGCTCGTTTAAACTGTCGTACGCAATTACACCGCGTAAATTAAACAATTAATAGTCCCTTAAAGGAACCTTTTGGTGTTTTTTCAGTAGTTCTAACGGCTCAACTTACATAATGATCGGCTACATAATGTAAGTTGCTACAGCTACAGTAAGATTTCCAAACACTTTTCAAATCTGGTTGACTTATGTCTGTTGAAAGCAAAGGCAACTTTCTTTCCAGTTTAGTTCCACATTTATCACAAATTCTTTGAATATTAACACTAGAATACATAAATCTACGAAAAATCCTCCATTTGATGATTTATAATCAATAAAAGTGACACGTTCGTTTGGGCTCCAGTTGCCCGATTAGAGAAAACGTTGTAAATCTCTGCAGGTAATTTTCCAATATTTGTCGAGGAATTTTAAAATTTTTCTAAAAATCCGGTAAATTTACTAGTTTTAGCTTGACTGAACATTTCATCTTGAAGTTTTCTGTCATCAAAACAAAATGCGGCGAAGATAGCAAAAATGCCTTCTATCTTGCGGTTGCAATATGGAAGTTTTGCTTCAACGTTTTCTTATTTCCAACACGCTTTGTAAATTGCCGCTTTTGTTTAGCTCCTTCCAATTTTCTTCCAAGCTATTTGGTTTGATTTCTATAACCGTATCTGATTCGATTAGCTACACTTCTGATTTATTGGCATTATTTTTTCGGCATTTTTGGGAGGCAAGGACCATTTTAAAAATGCCGTTCAACGTCTCCACATGTCTTTTGACAAAGAAATCAACGCGTATGTCCAAGGTTCCTACTGAAAAAACATATAGTGCTGCATTTATAAGGTTCTGTCTGATAAATTATGTAAAGCACAATGATGCACAATGTATCGTGATGTATGTATCGGTTCTGGCTGGCTTTATTAGGGTTTGGATGTAATTATAAGGTTCTGGCTGAAAAATCATTAAGTTTCTTGTGCTATAGTTAGTTTGGCTGTAGAGAGTATGGTTCTGGTTGGAATTATAAGGTTTCTACTGAAAAATCATATAGTACTGGACTTATAAGGTCCCGGCTGAAAAGTTATATAAAACACATAATGCACAATACATTGTGCTACTTGTGCCGTAGTTGGTTTTGTTTTAGAATGGTTCTGGCTGGCATTATCAGGTTTTGGCTAAAATTATAAGGTTCTAGCTGAAAAATCATACAGTACACACTGATGCACAATCCATTTTACTTCTCGTGTCATATTTAGTTTTGCCGTGGAGGGTTTGGTTCTAGCTGGAATTATAAGGTTTCTACCGAACAATTATATAGTGCTGGATTTATAAGGTTCCGACTGAATAATTATATAAATCGTGCTACTTGTGTCATAGTTGATTTGGCTGTAGTATGATTCTGGCTGGTATTATCAGGTTTTGACTGGAATTATAAGGTTCTGGCTGAAAAATCATATAGTACACACTGTTGCACGACCCATTTTGCTACTCGTGCCATAGTTGGTTTGGTTCCGGCTGATATGGTTCCGATTGGCGTGGGTTTGTTTTACATTACAATCAAGGATGGGACAGACGCAGAACATTTTTAGCAGCCACACTATAAATTGTTCAAATATTCTTAGGAGTTTTGAATCGGACAAAACCGAAAACTGATTGAAAACATCCAAACAATTGATTATGATTGCGTGGGTAAGTAGAAAAGCCAATCAATTTGTTGAAGTACAATTATTTTATGTGAGAACATCATTTTGCTCTTAAAATCGTATATTTTAAATTATATGGCACTACCAATAAAACCGTTCGCAATCAATTTCCTCTTTCAATCATTCTCGTACATAAACTTTCGTACGACAAATTTGAACAATATTCAGTAATAAAAATAAATCAATATTTTTAAATCCAATTTTATGCGACATCCTCGCATGATCTTCTTATTCCCTTCTTTTAAATTTTCCCGGACATGTTTTGCGATGTACATACAGGTAATCTTCGTATTACGTTTGCTACACAAATCGAGGAAGAATTTTCGAGGAAAACAAGGAACGAATTTTAAATTATTGCAAGAAAGGCAAACAATATAATTACAAGAGAATGGACAAAATGACTTTTGGATCTTCACTGCATGAACTTAAGTAAGGTAAGCCATTATGAATTCCACTCTATACAAATGTAATACTCGGTGGTCGAGTGATTAAGTTGTACACCACCAAATGTTATCAACTCAAAGGTCGCGACTTCGAACGTAGTCAAAGTCTATAATTTATATTTAGGCGATTATCTTAGTTGTGCGATTAGTTTAGTTTGTTTGTTAATTGTGAACGTGACACACGCGACAACGATTTGCTAATGAACATTTTCAACTACAAGGGAAAAATGTTAGTCGAAGAGCTGAAGTTCGGCTGCAAATGTAGATGACACATATTATGAATTATCTGTGAGCTATGGTAGTCTAATTATGGATAATAAAAAAATTGAACTTATCGGAAATTGCGCAACATGAGAAAATAACACCAACTAAACGAAACAAAAGAAGTCAAGACATTGGACCGAATAAGACCTCGAGCAAGCATCAGCTTCTTCATCTCTCTTTTGTAGATAACGGATGTTTTTTTAGAGGTTCACATCTTTGAGTTGGCAACACTGTTTTGTTTGATCACCAATTTGACACCTGACATTTGCTTTGTCACTCACACCAGAGCAACGCTTGCAAATTGTTAATTTTTTTTATCAAAATAATGATTGTGTTCGCCAAATTACGTCAATTTTACGGTCGTCATAATCGTCCATCAGAGCGGATAATTCGGTTAAATATAGATCGTTTTCGCAACACGTGCACTCTAAATGATAATACGCATGCAGTAAGACGTCAAACAGTGCATACCGAACAAGCGATAGACGCTGTACAGCGTAGCATTGAGAAAGATCCAAATCAATCAATTTGACGTCGATCTCAGCAACTGGAGATGTGTCCATCGACTTTATGGAACATTTTATCTAAGGATCTTGGTTTAGGTGCTTACAAAATTCAACTTGTGCAGGAATTAAAGCCATCCGGCTGAAGCACAAATTGATATTAATGTTGATTTTCCAAACAAAATTTTGTTTAGCGATGAACCTCACTTTTAGTTGAATGGGTTTTGGTGCGCTTTATGGGCCGGCGGAATCATTGATCCATATGTCTTCAAAAACCATGGCCAATTGGCTAGCATAAACCTTGCTGATATGTGGTTGAAATTGAACGGTGCCATATGCCACACAGCGCACACAATTAATTTACCCAAAGAAACATTTGATGAAATACTAATTTCACGTAATGGCCCCGTTAATAGGCCACTGAGATCGTGTGATCTAACTCCATTAGATTATCTTTTTTGGGGATACTCGTATGTTAAGTCACTTGTTTACACCGATGAACCAGAGACGATTGAACACTTGGAACACAACATTTAGCGAGTTATTAGCGAATGGTGAGGATCACTAGGCCAAAGTGTGGTTGAGCGTTTATCGGATAGGATAGTTCCTAAAAACTGTACCGTTTATATTAATAATTTTTTCACATTATTCAATTTATTATAAGATTTAAAGAAAAATTTATTAACAGAATTCAGTTCAGGCAAGCCATTCAATGCATTTTCAATATATTGAATTTGCGAGATTTTGCTAAATTACACCTCTGCATCCCCATCAGAAATTTCTCCACAATTAAACCGAAGTTGACCAACATTATGGCCTATCAAATGACCATAGTGGCATCAATGACAAAGCATGTTCATCTGGAACGATAATCCATTCAATGCATTTTTGAATTAGCGAAATTTTGCTAAATTACACCCCTGCATCCCCATCAGAATTTCTCTAAATCTTTAGAGATAGTAAACTTTTAATTAAAATTTTAATTTACATTTTTTTAAGCCATGACATTTTAAACGTTATGTTTACGGACCAAACGGCACAAGCTTTGGCGTTTGGATTGGGAGGTACCGAATTCGAATCCCGATAGAGGCAGAATGCCAAAGGGATTTTTCATCATCTGATTATGATCGGTGATGGAAATTAACACACTAATGACCCCCTGTCGGAGTGCAGAACTCATGGGCCGACCCATCTATGATACCAATGCTATAGGCTGGCATGGACCTATGCAATGCGCAGATGATTCTACGTAAATCGGACCTATAGCCATATGTTCTTGATTTGGCCGGCAACTGCGTAAGGTAGGACGTGAAACGCGAACCGCGAAAGAGTTGGGAGTGCTTCATAAACGAAACTGACGTTCGGCCTTCACTCATGACGCTAGAATGCCATGACTATATTTGCAATGAATCTGCTCATGCGCATTACACCTTGACAAAGGGAAAATTTATTAATATTATGCGTGAATTGAACAGTGAAACAATTTTTTTCAGTAAAATTAACGCGAGATAAAAATATAAATCCATTACTTGTTAGAAAGAAACAAAAAATTTTTTCATTAAAATTTACTAAGAGGGGAATATGTTGCCATAAAAGGTATGAAACTCAATACTTTATATGGGAACATATTAACACACTTTCAAAAAATAGTATACGATGAGAAATATTTTTCGCACTCTTCGATAATTTTATGGTTGAAAAAATGTTATAGTGCAATGCCGAAAAAAAGGAAACACGGCATTATTTTTTTGTGCCGTTACCTACAACACGTGCAGTGCAGTGTAAAATAAAATTTAGAAAATTTTGTGTTTCGGTATGTCAAAAATGGAAAACTACAGTAATTCCGTAGGTAATCGTAGAATGAGGCACAAGGGTTGTCGCAATACTGTGTCTTTTGTAATAAGTGGCTCAACCATAAAGAGGAATTCATCGAACTTATTAAAGCTCATATGGGTGTAGTTGTAGAAATCTCTCAATCTCTCAATCCATATATTATGGAAGATTCCAATATTTACGTTTTTTCTTAGGAAGATTACCTTCTTCACCTTCCTCGTTGCTGGTGAAAATAATATTTAACGGATCCAAATCATCCATTCCAAATTGTCCGTCCCTCTCAAGTTTATTTTTTGTGTTTATCAGGAACACTCACTATTTTAATAAAACTAATATCCACTACGAGTTTTATAATGGTTATGTTGCCCTTAATCTGTGACTATTTTGTGTCACTATAAATTTTGCTTTAAGAAAAGAGCAAACAAAAGTTGCTGTCTTTGTCGCTCTAACGTAATTTTGATATACTCTTCTCTTTTCGGTTTCCCAGTATTTTTTACTGAAAAAAATTTGTTTCACTGTGGAATGGACACTGTGACAAAATGTACTGCAATGATACTGCATAAATGGCGTAAAAATTTGAATTTTGCGCCATTTGTGCCGTAAAGTATTGTCAGCAAAAAAAGACAGCATGAAATCTGACAGTTCAGCGTTATTAAAAATATGTTGAGTAATATTTCAAAAATAATGAAGGTTTGGCAGCCACAGTCCGCAATTTTCGTACATCTGGTTGGCTTCGTTGTTGAAAAACAAATGCTCGCTATCTCATGCTATCTGCCACCTTTTCCGCACATGCCTTTCATCACCGAACCGTTTTCCGCAATATGAAGCGCCGATTCACCACGTATTGGAACATATGCTTAGGTAGGAGCGGCTCGGCTACGCAGACTCGGTTTGTCAACAGAAATGAGAGAGTTTTTGAAAGAAATGAATTATTTAAAAAAAAAATTAATTAGTGGAAAGTTAGTACAAATACAATTCACAAATAATTAAGTCTACAAAACTGATGTATTTTAATTACAGGCCAACCGTATCTAATTGTTTACTCATGATACTCGCAATAGTGAATTAGAAGGGCAAGGGCATATTGCAATCTATTTGGATGAATTGGAAAATTGGGATCAAATACCAAATTCGATTGAAAATATCGATGATCGAATCTATTTTGGAAAACTCAGCTTTGACTCCTATGTCAACAATACGGTTCACAACAACGTTAGAGCCTAGCTTAGCAACAATAGTACTTTATCGGAGACAGCTCCGTTTGAAAATGACAAAAAAATGTCTGGGGAAATAAATCCGATTCAAAATGATATTCGTGATGTAATTAAAGACATTGGCGATCAGCGAAAGCTGTCTTATGATATGCTACACAAATCACCATCTGATTATTTATCGTTACATGAATTATGTGGAACGAAGACTCCGGAAGTATTCTGAACAAAATGCTTACACAAGCGATTTCAAAATTTAATAAAATCTTAGATGAAACGGAGACTAGTGAGGAAGAAGATGTAAGATAATGAAGTGGTACTCTTGACTTTAAATTACTATTTTATTAATTTTGTTGATTTTACAAAAATAAAATATTTTTATGTTCTGTATTAACGCTGTATGGTACTCAAATTGTCAAAAACGATGTGTACAAAAAATCAATATTTAAACATAAAAAATTATCAATTGATCTAATTCGGTCTTTAGGCTGAACTTATCGTTTTTCAGAAACGTAAAAATCAATTTTCTTGATATTTTACCTCCAGAACGCGAACAATGGGAGTATCAGGGTGTTAAGGAACATAAAATCGTGGTTTTAATACACGATTATCAAGATTGGTATTGAAATGACTTAGAAATTAATTCGATCGATTATTACGTCAAACGATAATTTTTTTGTATTTTCGCTGCAATGGCGATTAAGTATTTATTGCCCCTAGATGGCAAGCTAATAAATAATGACTGTGTTCAAGATAAGTAATGATAACTTATTATAATATGCAATGTTTAGAAGCAAAAAATAATGTAAATTAAGAAATAAGTTTATTAATTTTACACACAAGAATAATATAAGTAAAGTAAATTAAAGTAATTGAACGAAATTTGGGTATTCAAATTTAGTAAAGATACAAACCAGTGTAGACACATTATTCGAGCATTTAAATATCGAAAACAAAAAGGAATTTGTTTTCTGAGTACCATACAGTCTTAATACTGTGATTTTTGTTATAGGCAATTGGTTTGGTATTGGCGAGACATTTTATTCAGCAGAAGTTGTTCATATGTGGTTTAGAATATTAAAAACATCTTTTGTGAGATCGGTGACATCTAGGGTTGAGTAGTGGTACTAAAGATAATTTTTAAGAGTTTTGTTTGTGTAGCAGGATATAATAGTTTAGAACAGAATGTTCGATCGGTGTATAAATACCAGTACAACGAACACAATGAATTAGGCTTGGCGTCACATTTGGGAGATTTGGCACGCGAAAGTTAAAAGCGAAAGGAAAAAATTTGTTTTCGACGCATTAAATTAATAATGTCGTTATAAAAGGGAGTGGGTCACAACGGGGTTTCTGTACAACGGTATTTTTGATGAACATTTACAAAGTTAACCAGAATCACTCCACAATCCATGGGAACCAGAAAAGCTAGGCAGAACCACATAAAGTTAGTCCAAACTATCATTGCCATAGCACCACAACTCTTCAAATTGGTTCAGGCATTTTATTCGTTACAGTTGAAATTTTAGGTAGTTCTAAGAGACGTCGCAGCTTCCGTTCCATAAAGTCGTTTATTACGCAATGAAGCACAGTACATGTTAATACTTCTCCATTTGCTGATTTTGCTCACGTGGTTGTAAAATTATGTAGTGGGCAATTGCAATGCATCGTGCTACTTGTGCTCTCAAAGACGTGCGTCTCAAATGCGTTTGTGGCCTTTAAGTTATTGTTGCTGGAAAGTACACAAATGTCTACGGCGTTAGCTTGACCGTTCTAGGTAAAGCAGTAACAGCTGGAAAATTCTTGTGAGCTGACATACGAAGGATTTAATTTCCGAAAGGTGATTTTCGATATATTCCTCCGTCACTCTTTCGCTCGGCGTTGCCAATATATGTATACATTGGTAAACTATAACGAGTATCGCATGCAACATAATGAAAGAGTAGTGTTTCAGTAAATTGACGATTCTTAAAACTATAAAACGTTAAACTTATCTCAATGTCAAAGACAACATTTCCGCCGGCGTAATGGATTTCGTTGTAGTTTCGGCCCAACGATATTTAGCAATCTATCGATTTCAAATGGATACATTTGACACAAAAGTGTAACCTTGCTGGACAAAATTACAAACGCATATTAATTTTTGTTATTTTTGTTTTCTCATACAGCTCACGGCAAGAGCAAATAACAATAAAATATGTATAAGTAGTAGTGAGTATCACATACAATATTTTGTCATGTCATTGTATTGAGGTGACAAAATTTCTTGAGTGAAGACCTAGCATGAGAAAGCAAATCCCTACTATCTGCATTATCGATATTATCACTTTAGGCTAGAAACTATTGGCTAACTTTAAAGTGAAAAGTGTATATCCATAATACAAATATAATAGTGGACATTGGACTCAGACGTTCCAGTATTGCAGAGGACATAACGAGGAGGATACCATAAAGAGACGTTAAACGTGGTATATCTGTTTATAACTTTAAATACCATACCTCCTCGCAGTCTGTTTATTACAAATCAATATGACGTTGATGTACAAATGTATGTGATATATATTACGTGTTTATGAGGGGGGTTGGGTCGTATTCATATGTACATAATAAGGTAATAAAGTTCACAACACGAAATTTATTACTTTGTTTTCAAAGATGACATGAGGAAAAGAGTTGATGTAACCTGAAACTTGAAATTTTACAGCCATACACATGTACCTTTTCTTGGAACGTAAAGATGAAAAACTCTGCTTATTTAATTGTAAAACAATAAAATATTCTTTGAAATACAAATATTATTATAAATTGCAGCATAAAAAATAAAAGTAAAATTCTGAAATGTTTTCGTTTTAAATATATCCATGTAACCGTAATATACCTATTTAAAGCAAACACAAAACGTAAAGTAACAGTTTTGGTTTCTTTTATTTTTATTATTGTAACGTACTTACTTACATTTTGTTTATGTAATTGCAATATTTTTTCTAACCGCAGAACAAATTACGAAAAAGTTTCGTATATATTTACCGTTTATGTAGCGCAAATATTACCAAGTGGGAGTAGGTAGGTAGGGTTTGGTTTTAATGTAACCTAGTATCTAGCTACGTATCCGTTGCTTTACTTTTAAATTTTACTATACCGTCATTGGAATATACAAGAAAGCGTAAATAACATGTGTGAGTGTTTCACGTGCTGCACTAATATTACTATGTGTATCGAATTACACACACTACAAAATTTATAAAATTGCTTTAATTCGATTGAAGATAGCTTCGACGTCGGTCGGTATTTATAATAAGTATGGACAAGGACCTTTTCAATTAATTTGATTACACCATAAAACATCGATTATGCATGTTAAAGACGTGTTACATCACGATTCGATATTTTGTTGTGTATATTGATTCTGATAAAGGTTACATCATGCACCGGCGTGTTGAAATTGTTTATCAAAACGTGATCGATACTGCACATTACACATGGATGATTTAAATTGGAGATAGACTCGCAAGTTTGATGCAATTTTATAGCAGCTGCTATAAAACGAACACGTTTTAATTTTCTTAGAAACAAATTTTTTTTATCAAAGTGTAAACACGTGGTGAAAGAATAAGAAACCAAACAAAACAAAGAAATGTATAGTTTGATTGTGGACAAAAAATTTATAACAACTAAACAAAATTCTCGTAACACGTAATTTAATTAGACTTTCCACAAAATGCATTTTGCAACAAAACTCAAGCAGCAATTGCCTCTCCATGCTTGGATGCTTGAGCGAGACGGATAGAAAAATCTAATGTTTTGATCTAATTTAAAAAATCGAGTAGGTATAGAAACCAAATGTAACGCCTTTACAGCCTTTATTCCACAATGAAAAATTATTTATTCAGTAAAATGTACATATCTGTGAAGTTAGCCAGAAAAATATCCCGTAGAAATGCGATTGCAACACTACAAAACGATTATCGCGACATTTTTAAGTGTCATCCCCAAAAAATCTCTATATTACGCTAGTTTTGAATCTTATCCCGAATTTTTTTTACCATCATGGCACAAGTAGCAGGATGCATTGTTTGTGCATCATTGTGCACTATGTAATTTTTCAGTCGAAACCTTTTATACATCCATCAATATAAGATTTTTTGGCAAAAAACATTACAATTTCAGCCGGAGCCATACTCTCTACAGCCAAACTAACCATGGCACAGGTAGCATGATGCCATCATTGTGCACTATATAATTTTTCAGCCGAAACTTTATAATTCCAGCCGGAAATGATGGTATGTTTATATACAGCCAAACTAATTACATGTCACAAGTAGGCCGATGAATTGTAACATTGTGCACTATATAACTTTTTAGCCGGAACCTTATAATTCCAACTATGGTACAAGCAGAACGATGTAATGTGCATCATTGTGCACTATATAATTTTTCAGCCGGAACCTTATAAATTCAGCAATATATGATTTTTCAGAAAACCTTATAATTCCAGCCGGAACGATACCCTCTACAGCAAAACTACCTATGCCACAAGTAGCACAATGTATTGTGCATCATTGTGCACTATTTTATTTTTCATCAGGAACCCTCTAATTCCAGCCGGAACCTGATAAAGCCAGCTTAAATCATACTACATCGAAACCAACTATGGCACAAGCAGCACGGAACCTTATAGTTACAGCCGAAACCTGACAAAGCCAGCCAGAACCATACAACAGCCAAACCAACTATGACACAAGTAACACAGAACCTAACAAATCCAGCAATATACGTTTTTTAACTTTTTATAATTTCAGCCATACCCTCTACAGCCAAACTACTTATTGCATAAGTAGCACGATGCATTATGCATTAAATAATTTTGTAGCCGGAACCTTATAAATCCAGCACTTTTTGATTTCTCAGTAGCAACCTCATTATTCCAGCCGGAGTCGATGGTATGGGTATATACAGCCAACCTAACTATGAAACAAGAAGCACAATGGATTTACTCTATTATGTTTTAGCTGGAACCTTATAATTCCATCCGGGACCTGTTAAAGTCAGTCAGAACCATACCAACGCCAACCCAACTATGACATAAGAAGCACGATGTATTATGCATCATTGAGTACTAATTGTTTTTTCAGCCAGAACCTTATACATCCATCAGGAATCTAATAAAGCCAGCCGGAACCATATCCTACAGCCAAACTAGCTAGGCACAAGTAGGACAATGAATTGTGTATCATTATGCGCTATTTGACTTTGCAGCCGAACCAATTAATGCCATCCAGAACCATAAAAATTCAGTCGAAAGAAAATGTTTACAAAAATAATTTTGGCGCTTGCACAATGGTCGCAGTGCAATTTGGGTGATAGTGAGGTTTTCGGAACGATCAAAACGTTATGCACTACAATGCCAACCCTACCAGAACCAGCAAGGCCAAACGGAACCACGTAGTTAGTTTGGCTGTATATAACCATACCATCGTTTCCGGCTGGAATTATAAGGTTTCACCGAAAAATCATATAATGCTGGATTTATAAGGTTCCGAATAAAAAATTATATAGTGCACAATGCATCGTGCTACTCTTGCCATAGTTGGTTTGGATGTAGTATGGTTCTCGCTGGAATTATAAGGTTCCGGCTGAAAAATCATATAGTGCACAATGATGCACAATCCATAGCTAGTTTGGCTGTAGAGGGTATGGTTGCAGCTGAAATTGTAAGGTTTTTTTCTTCCGAAAATGCGTATATTGCCGGATTTATAAGGTTCCGACTGAAAAATTGTACAGTGTACAATGCATCGTGCTACTTGTGCCTTTATTAGTTTGCCTGTAGTATGGTTCTGGCTGGCTTTATTACGTTTTGGCTGGAATTATAAGGTTCCAGATGAAAATGCACATAATGTACAATGATGCACAATCCATTGTGCTACTTGTGCCATAGGTAGTTTGGCGATAGAGCGTATGGTTTAGAGTGAAATTGAAAGTTTTTTTTTCTCCAAAAATTAGTAGTATTAGGGTGGCTCACACGAAGTGTTACCAAAACAAAACGCCAAAGAATTTTTATTTTTTCATGAATTTTATTGAATCAAAGTAAAAAATGATCACAGATATTTAATTTTTCGAATTGCATTAGCAGTTTTCGATTTGGCCACCCTTAGCCGCGATTATGGCCTTCAAACTTCGGTACTTTGGCCCATTCCGGGGGAAGCGCTTGCTTGAGATGATCGACACTTTGGTATTTTTTTATCCCAACCTTGCTCTTCAAAATACTTCAAACCGAGAAATCTAGCGGATTTGCATCCGGTGAATTTGGTGGCCATTGGGCAGTAGAAATGAACCGCTGAACGTTGTTTCTCAGCCAATCTCGATGAAATGTCAAGAAAATTGCCTGTTGAAATGTTCAGGCTCTGCGGCCGAAATTTTTTTTGTGCCCAAGGCTTCAACGCTCCCTCCAATACATGATCCCGTTAAATTTGAGCATTTATCTTGATGCCACGGCCCAAAAAGCGAGCGGCGAACGGCTTTCGGCCGTCGGCGGTGCTTGGTTTCGAGTGGCAATCCGTTGGTCCAAATTTTCAGTAGAACGGCCGGGCAAGTAAATCCGGTCGTTTTGCTTGTTCACATATTGCTCAATAACGAACGGTGACTCATCGGAGAAAACCAAATCCGACAAATCGCCACTTTCGAGCAAGCGTAACAACTCCTTTGCTCTTTCCACTCTAACTTTCTTTTGAGCATTGGTCTCACCATGCGTTTTATTGAATTTCAGGGCCTTTAGTCCAAGATGATCTTTCAATATGTGCTGCATCCGTTCGAGCGAAATGTTCGCCTCACGAGCCATTTTTCTGCCGCTACGGCGCGGATTCCGAGCCAATTTGGCCTTTACCTTCCGAATGGTATCCGGCGATGTTGCAGTGCGTTTTGATCCACCACCATGGCGTCACAACCACTCTGCTAATGAATGTGTAGAAAAGTTTGTGTGGGAAGTACAAAATGAAAATAAGTATGTTGTGGATGTATAAGTTCATGAATGAGAGAAAGTTAGTTTTATGTGGTAGAGGGTACAGGTTGGAAGGAGCGGTGACTATGGGCCTCCCCTAAGGCAGTAAAATCTCACCGACTCTCTCAGTACACGAGCTCGATACATAGGTGTAACTCCTCGGGCAAAGTCATTTTGCAATTTATGGTATTTATGAATATGTGAATCAGGTAACCGAATGTTTGAGTGAATTGATTTTGAGGGTAACTTCGAGTAAATGTTGTAGTATGGCTTTTAGAACGAATCGAATGGTTGGTGTGCGAACATATAATGAGAGAATTGAGTATGTGAAATTGACAAAGTATTTAAGCATCTGGATTGACAGGAGAATGAGTTTCAAAGTGCACATGGAAAAATTGGCCGATAGTTGTAAGAGTAGATTGAACGTGATTAAAAGGGTGATCAAACCGAAATGGGGAGCTCATCCGGGTGTGACTGATATGTTACGAAAGGCGCTAGTGTCAACTAAAATTGCGAATGGAATGAGTATATATGGTGATGGGTCCAAGGTTGGGTTTAAAAAGTTGATGCTTGTGGAGAATGCGTGTGCTAGAGTGGTATTGGGAGCGATCAATTCAACACCAATACACACTCTGTGGTCTGAATTGGGTGATTCGCCTCTTAATTATAAGAGGGAATGGATCACCGTGCAAAGAGAGACGGTTTACAAAAAGACAACAAGATCACTGGTAATCTTGGATAATATTGACATATTCTCCAAGATTCGTTCGGCAAATCCGAAAGTTCCTCCGAGCAATCTAATAGTGCGGCTGAAGTTAGGTGACACAACAAAAGCAATGATGAATGAGTTATCGGTTAAGGGTGAATTTTGCAAAATGCGAATGAATTATGTTGCACATGTGAAAGTGTATACAGATGCAAGTGTAAATGATGATCGCGTAGGTGTGGGAAGTTATATTCCTTCAATGTGGAAAGAGAAAATGGTAAGAGTGCATGACAATATCTGTATAATGAATGCAGAATTGATAGGGATTATGGAAGGGATCAAGCTGGCAATGACACAAGGGAGAAGGAGAATAGTGTTATTCTCTGGCTCTCGGAGTGGGTTGGAATTAATTAGTAAGGGCGGAGGAACTCATGGCAATGTGTATGTGGAAATGCTATATAAGTATCTTCAATCTTGTGGGAGGGAGGTCATCCTTCAATGGATACCTTCACACCTACAGATTGAAGGTAATGAAAGAGCCGATATGCTTGCGAAACGGGGTTGTTTGGTTGAGGATGTAAATGAATATGAATTCATGGATGCCAGTGACGTACTTCGCATGTTTCACGTGAAAGGTAAGAAGTACTTTGAGTTGGTTAGGTCTTCTTTGAGGCAACCGTTCTTTAAGGTGCTCAAAGGAGATACTAGAATGTTACAAACTTTGGAACGAGTGAGATTGAATCATGGAAATTGGAAAGAATGTTTGAAGAAACGCAATTTGGTTGTGTGTGAATTATGTGAAAGCTGTTTGGTTGTGGAGGACATCGAACATTTGATTCTGAAATGTTCTGCATTTAACCAGAGCAGAAAAATGTTCGATGTTCTATTGAGTGCAAGTAGTTTGACTGAATTATTACGAATGGGAATGAACGGATATAAGAATGTGTATGAAAGGGGATCGATGTGTGCTAGGTGTGTCAAAAAATGTAAACATTAAATTTGTAAATTTTGAAACGGGCCATATGGCACCAAATTTTTGGAGCTAGTTCCAAAAAAAAAAACTGTACATTCAATGACCATTTTATATTTTTTCTCATTGCGATTAGCGTTACTACGTGGATGGAAATCGGAAGCGATTTCTTTTATTGAACGGTCTTGTTCCCTTGAAGTGGCAGTTTTGATTTTGAGCAGTGGTTTTAGTGTTTCCTCGCGACCGTGTGTGCGATTAATTGTTGGTTGAGGGAGGTTTCGTTTACGTGCGCGATTCTTTTCTTGAATTTAATCTAGATAAATCTCTTCCAGCCTTGTGTTTCTAGGACTAAACGTATTTTTCAGCTGAAGTATTTATTATCCCAAATTTTATTAGAGGTTTCACTGTTTTTCTTAGTTGATTGTCCAGAGTTTCCGATGTGCTAGCTTTGAAGTGGGTCCGGTTAACTTGTATATTCAGAGCTCAACTATTATCGCGATATTCGTTGGAATCGACTAAAATGAGGATGAGATACAGATCGTGTATTTCGCAACTACCAGAAAGTGGACGAAATCGACGTTGCCGTATTAAATGCACTAAAATGCATTTTGAACACGATGATTGACCGTAATTCCATTGTCTTTATTCGTACTAACTTCCAGAAATTCTGATCATATTTCAATTATTTACGTGCAATCGTGTACTAAAAATACAATATCCAAGATTCAAACCAATAGTATTGCCATACCACATGGCGTTCTAATTGGCTTTACAGACACGCCGCAAGACACAAAGAGAAGACAAACTGTTGTCATGAACAACTTTCAAATTAACCCAATGCCATTCGTTTACCTGCATACACACACACATACAAACTTAAATATGGATATACAAATAGTTTGTGCACTATAAACGTAACACAAAATTCTTACAGCGCAACATAAAATTAAATTTACTTACATAATGATTGACACATATTATTCAAATTATAAATTAAATTACATAATTTTCCATTTTTAATTTTAATTTTAAATTTATCAAATGGAGCGAACACGCGAGACACCGCCACGATCATCGCGCATTTCCATATTCATGACTAAAGTTGTGTGATGATGCGCGCGACATAATTACTATGCCGAGGAGAGATATGCAACGGTTTGTGCCGATGTGTGTGGTAAGCAGATTAAACGACCAGTTTACAGTTCGTTTCGTATATGCAATTATATTTTGATTCCGTAATCGCGCAAAGTTGAGAAATGCGCGCGCGGAGCTGCAATGAAAATGTCACGTAACACAATAAATCGGTAAATGCGGTTGTTGTTGAGTATTATGCGATATATATATACAGGCAAACACACACGATAATATACGAGAGTATATTATGTATAAAAACGCGATAGAGACTAATTAAGTAACATGTAATTTCAACCTTGATTATTAGTTTTCATTGGTTATGTATTATATCGGTGAACAAGAAATTGTTTTGTATTTTCGCGCTCGCGAGTCTGGTTGTACGCTTTCCGTGTATGGGTGGAATGGTGCGCTGTCGTAAGAAAAATTGCTTCATAACATAATAAAACCGGCGATTAAGAATATGGGGAAATGTGGTACAATTGGGTTATATATGTGCGCGATTGTTTAAGATGAGAGGTAACGGGGTGGGTCCACTTGGAGACGTTAATCTCAAAGGTCACGAGTATTAAATGTATTCACGCGCTATCAATTTACTTGTAAGCAGCATATTCAACGTTATTTACCTATGTATGCATAAATAGATGTAACCAAAACGATCTCTTAACTAACGTGCAATATAAAAGTTAATTGTGGTATTTGCATAAGAATTTTCGCAATCGATTTTACAATATACAAGATCATGATTATACGAATATGGTATTAAGGAAGTTTGTAATTTTAACGGTGCACGTGTATAGGTACTTGCACTTTTATGACAACGTACTTTGTAGACAATTTCCCAATTATACGATTTAAAGAAAATTTTAAAATCGTGCTGAAAATTCGATGTGGTTCTAATGTTTTTCTTTTGTTTTTGCTCTTAATTAGTTAAATCTCGCAGCTGCTTATAAAATTCAGTGTATGATATTGACAAGGCCCAAATGTATTTTATCTTCTGTGTTAGTAAATAAATTGGGATGACAACTGTCAACCATTGTGTAGTGTTGAGATCCAGCTTCATTTGTCAGGCAGAAACATCATTACAGGCCCAGAAACACAGTGTTGTGCCGTATTGTCTACACCGCGTATATAATTAATATTTTACACGTGTAGACAATGTATGTGGAAAATTAAGAGAATAGCGTCGAAAATGTAGACAATGTCGAAATTATTATTTCTGTTAACATTTATCAAAATTCTATTGTTTCTTTGTAATTCAAACCATTTCAAGATGGAGTTCATTAATTTTCCACATTGAAAAATTTCACCCAAAGCTTTTATATGATAATAAACCACATTCATGTTTATGTTACGGTTAAAGTGCCGTTAAATGTGCACAGTTAAAACCGTTTATACAATAAACATTCAGTTGTAAATAGGGCCTATGTTGGGAGGGTTAAATGGTGGAAGGGAGCCGATGAATGGTAATTTGCCATACACTATACTGAACAATCCACAACATATTTGACAACATTTAACAACTAGACTGGTATAACCTAACAAATTTCGAGCGTCCCTATTGAAAGATCCTTTAGAATACTCATTAAATTTGAGGCAAATAATGGCCATACGAGTACAAGTTCCTCGAGTTCATAGTCCTAATAAATAATTAATTTCGAGCCACAACTTTCCGAGTTGTTTTGCTTCTGCTAGCATCGTTCGTTGCATGTTAGAGCTGATCGTCCGACTTTTCTTCTGTGTTGTGGTTTCCATTTCAGAGACCTGCTTGTTATCTAATTCTGCAACTTTCTCAATGTGGGTATCGCATCTCAAAGAGCTCAATATTTCTTATTTTTGTCAGTTACTGAGGCCAGAAGCACCTCAGTATTTTCCTCAGGCATTTATTTAAAACACCTGTGGCTAATTGCTGCTCGTATGTGTACGCTACCAAGTTTCGCAACCGTACAGCAACACTGATTTTACATACGAATTAAACATTCTTAGTTTGGTGTTTGCGGGATAGGACAGATGTGTTCCAGACTTTGTGTAACATGTTCAATGTCGTTTTCGCTAAAGTACAACCAACGTATACGATTTCATTGGTGTGTTTATCCTCATCGTTTGGCTTTCCTGATATCTATTTTGAGGCCAACTTCTTTTGCTAGTTTTGAGTAGGTGCGTCGTTTTGTTTTAATATGATAAGATTGGTGTCACTTCACCCTAGTCTGAAGCCAGCTTGTTCGTTTCCCAATTTCGGGTTGACTGTCGGTGAAATTCTGTAGAGAATGGTCATTGCTAATATCTTTATGGTTATGTTGACGAGGGATATACATCCTGCCAATTTATAGATAAGGTCACCTTTCTTGAGAATCGTTATTGATTATTACACACGCATTGATTGAAGTAGTTAGTACGCACATGTTTTGTTCCAGGGGGGCTGCGTCTGAATTCTTAGTACCCGACCCGAGTATGTTGATAGCTGTTTCGATATATAGATTTCTTAGATTTGTGTCCAATGTTGGTCTACGCTGATGGCTGCTTTTTCATTGGTTTCGCAGAATGTGTTTCTTGTGTCCAGCATCTTTTAATCTGTCAATTAATCTGTTACTGAGTCACGTTTAATTTTGACTTATGATATTTTACCTGTAGGTCGTCACTGCAAATGTCTACACCACTCGGTGCCCTGACATCTTGTAATGGTTTGAGAAATTTATTGTTGGTCATCATGTTTCGTCATCACATTGATTTCGTTATTCTACTTCAGGTGATGTCCAAATGTGTATATTTTTGTGTGTGTAATTTACTGCCTTGGTTTACCAACCATATGATGGTTTATCAGGTCGGTTTTATATGTACAAATTTCTGCATGCCCAAGAAGGGCAGATTTCTTCCTTCTTGTATTATTATTTGGATAATTTTCTTCTGTGTCCTTGCGATTGTGGCTTGTTCATAGAACTCATCCTTGGTTGTTTCATCTGCACCTTTTGTTGGATCGTACCACTGAATATTAAAGGTAGTGGTTTGCATTTTTGTATGGAATCCTGTCTAATTGTCGTGCTAAGCCTTCACGTTTCTGCATGCCAAAAATGTAGTATTGGGAATTGTGTTTGTAATCTTGATTTAATTTTTTTAGATTCATTCCATTTATCAGTGTTGACGTTCCCAAGGGGAACGGAATCTTTAAAATGACGTGACCCTCACACCGAAGGCTAAGCGAAAGACGCTAGCACAGAAGAACAGAAACCGAATGCATTGGCATTATCAAATTCAATTCTAGCAACTCACGGCCAAACGCCAATCGTCCAATCCATTCTACCTACAGCCATAGCGAAGGTAATGAATTCTTTGGGTAAATTATTATGCTGCTGCTTGCTGTTGGATTCAAGACTCCAAGCCAGCTTTATAATGGAGTCAAGCATTCAACAACTCAGAATCTATCGTAACAAAGCAAGACTAACAGTACGAGACTTAGAGCAGGAACAACTAGAGGAATGGCAACAATTCACATTTCACAATCATCCTATTCATTCTGAAGGAAATCACATCAAACATTCCAAAATACAATGGTATGAGGCAGAACTTCGTTATCGAATTCATTATCGAATTATGACATTGACAAAACTTTCGTAAATTCTGGGAGGTTGAAGAGATAGAGACGAAAGCGATGATGGCAGAAAAGGAAGATGCGAAGCCAATTTTCAGACAAACGTAGCAAGTACAGAAGACGGTCGCTTCATCGTGAAGTAACCATTCAAAAAAAAAACAAAAACAAAGAGGTATTAGGGGAGTCAGTACCAAAAGTAAACCGCCGGCTTCAAGGTATGGAAAGAAGATTTCAGAAGCATCATTGGTAGAGAGAACTAGCTTTCGTCGTAGCAGTACGAATGAGAACGATGCCGATTTCGAACGATAAACCAAAGCGAGGCCAGCCTTCGGAGCCAATTAAACACTAGACATTGCTGACCAAGTTGATAAAATTTGTTGAGCGAAACTCTACTCTAAATTTCAATTAAATCGTTGAGTGGAGTGACTCAAAAGTGGTCCTCGATTGGCTATCCTCACATCCGAAACGCTGGAAAACTTTCGTTGATAACCGCACTTCACAAATTCTTGATGCGTTACTCCGACAGAACGGAGGAGGAGAACTAATTTAATAATTCCACATCAAGCATCTCATTGCGTTTCTTCGATTTTCCGCAATGATGTACTTCATTACGGATAATAAAGGAAAGAAACGCAATGAGAATACAAACATACTCAAACAGAACTCATCATCGGGGCAAAACGAACAATTCGTCAACGGAAGTGCACACTATTTCTTAAGATTTGGGTTTACTTTGCTGGTCCATTGTTCATACATTTGATCAAAGGACACTGACAAAAGACGTATAAGGGCTATGTTTATTCATCTGCCTTAGTGTTAAGGAAGGCACAGTCCACCTGGAATGAGTGAGTGATTTGAGCAGCTTTGTGTTAAGCTTAGGTTCTATGACTTTTCAAGACTTGTGACAGTATCATTGACGAATTGTTAAGGTCAATGACATCAAATCGATTAGAAACTATGTTTTGGTTTCTTATCGTATTTAGATACCCTCCCGTATATAGACGCTAGTATACAATTTGTGTAAATTGGATAAAATCGCGCGATAGCACTAGATAATCAAATCAATGAACCTAAATTTGTTTATCAATTTGCTTGCCTTCGCCTTAATTTTTCTCGCTTTGATTTTTTTTTTTGATGAGCGAACGAACGAAATTACGTAGGCGCTCATAAATTCGAAAATAATTTCATTTTCATATTTTCTCTGCGGCGTTTTTGTTGTTGTTATATTCTTGTTTCGGGTATATCATCTTAATATTATCTTCACTCAACTGCTATTGCTGTCGCAGCTCCAACTCAAACTCCATTAATTTATGTCTATCATTTTTTTCTTTTTCGTTTTATTGGATTTTAATCAAAATAGACGAACGGAATTCATTTAATTTGAAATTAGTCATGAACCGTCGTCGTGAACAAAATTGAATTAGATTTTTTGATCTAAAAATATAATTTTTCATCATTTTATCGGTGTGGTAGTAGGAGCGTGTAGGAGCGAGTGTCTGTTCTCTATTCTCGCGGAACATATGGACAAAGTTTTTAAAAACGTGATGGACGAGGCACACGCGTCGCCGATGAATAATAGCGCGTGGCGATGTCAGATTTGCTAATCGACGAAACAATTCATCATGCATACAGATCGAGATGATATGGCGCATACAATTTTTAAGTGGGTGATGATGATGAGATGATAAGTTATTTCATTTATGTTATCGTCGATTTTTCTTGATTTTATTTATTAAGGCTGTGTACAACCCTGTAAAGACCCCATCTTAAATACTAACATTGATTTTGTAATATCTAAATAAATCATTATATTACCATTACGAAATATTGAAGAGTGACATAAAATAACCGAATAAATAATCTCAAAAATACAGGCCTGCATTGTATAGCGTGAACTACGCAATTAATTTTTTGTTCAACCAAGCCATCTCGGGTGAAATTTGTAACAATTTTAACCCAAATTAAATATGTTCCAAGTAAAAAATTACAAATTTGTTAAGAAAAATAAAGAAGGTTAATCGGGCAACACTAGTTGCCCGAGAGATTGGCACAATGGGTTCATATCTTTATGGCCTATTCAGTCACCCACGAGGGTCGTGTTTGATCTCTTTTGATTTCAACACGGCGTCATGTTCACAATACAAAATAAAATTCACAGGACTTTCGACCAACCGGTTGTTTCTTGTTCAACATGTAATTCCCAAAACCTATAATCATTTTGAACCGGAAACTCAACAATAAAATGTTTTAAATTTTTTTGCGAAAATGCCTGATGGTTAGCCTTACTGTTTTTTACCGCACAAAATTTATTGTCACTGATTCTGTAAATTATGGTCATTTTGGATAAATGTGAGAATTTTGAGTAGAGCTGCGTTTAAATTTTTGCAATATGTTGTCTCGTTCGAATGCAATGACGGTTCGATTACAGAAAGAGACCGGATTTCAAACTACGATACTTCCAATAACCGCGCTCTCTACATTAAATTACCGGTTGTTTCTTGCTGAATATGGTATTCCCAAAACCTATAATCATTTTGAACCGGAAACTCAACAATAAAATGTTTTACATTTTTTTGCGAAAATGCCTGATGGTTAGCCTTACTGATTTTTACCGGACAAAGTTTATTGTCACTGATTCTGTGAATTATGGTCATTTTGGATAAATGTGAGAATTTTGAGTAGAGCTGCGTTTAAATTTTTGCAATATGTTGTCTCGTTCGAATGCAATGACGGTTCGATTACAGAAAGAGACCGGATTTCAAAATACGATACTTCCAATAACCGCGCTCTCTACATTAAATTACCGGTTGTTTCTTGCTGAATATGATATTCCCAAAACCTATAATCATTTTGAACCTGAAACTCAACAATAAAATGTTTTACATTTTTTTGCGAAAATGCCTGATGGTTAGCCTTACTGATTTTTACCGGACAAAGTTTATTGTCACTGATTCTGTAAATTATGGTCATTTTGGATAAATGTGAGAATTTTGAGTAGAGCTGCGTTTAAATTTTTGCAATATGTTGTCTCGTTCGAATGCAATGACGGTTCGATTACAGAAAGAGACCGGATTTCAAAATACGATACTTCCAATAACCGCGCTCTCTACATTAAATAACCGGTTGTTTCTTGCTGAATATGGTATTCCCAAAACCTATAATCATTTTGAACCGGAAACTCAACAATAAAATGTTTTACATTTTTTTGCGAAAATGCCTGATTGTTAGCCTTACTGATTTTTACCGCACAAAATTTATTGTCACTGATTCTGTAAATTATGGTCATTTTGGATAAATGTGAGAATTTTGAGTAGAGCTGCGTTAAAATTTTTGCAATATGTTGTCTCGTTCGAATGCAATGACGGTTCGATTACAGAAAGAGACCGGATTTCAAAATACGATACTTCCAATAACCGCGCTCTCTACATTAAATAACCGGTTGTTTCTTGCTGAATATGTTATTCCCAAAACCTATAATCATTTTGAACCGGAAACTCAACAATAAAATGTTTTACATTTTTTTGCGAAAATGCCTGATGGTTAGCCTTACTGATTTTTACCGCACAACATTTATTATCACTGATTCTGTAAATTATGGTCATTTTGGATAAATGTGAGAATTTTGAGTAGAGCTGCGTTTAAATTTTTGCAATATGTTGCTTCGCTCGAATGCAATGACGGTTCGATTACAGAAAGAGACCGGATTTCAAACTACGATACTTCCAATAACCGCGCTCTCTACATTAAATTACAAGTTGTTTCTTGCTGAATATGGTATTCCCAAAACCTATAATCATTTTGAACCGGAAACTCAACAATAAAATGTTTTACATTTTTTTGCGAAAATGCCTGATGACCGGTTGTTTCTTGCTGAATATGGTATTCCCAAAACCTATAATCATTTTGAACCTGAAACTCAACAATAAAATGTTTTACATTTTTTTGCGAAAATGCCTGATGGTTAGCCTTACTGATTTTTCCGGACAAAATTTATTGTCACTGATTCTGTAAATTATGGTCATTTTCGATAAATGTGAGAATTTTGAGTAGAGCTGCGTTTAAATTTTTGCAATATGTTGTCTCGTTCGAATGCAATGACGGTTCGATTACAGAAAGAGACCGGATTTCAAAATACGATACTTCCAATAACCGCGCTCTCTACATTAAATTACCGGTTGTTTCTTGCTGAATATGGTATTCCCAAAACCTATAATCATTTTGAACCTGAAACTCAACAATAAAATGTTTTACATTTTTTTGCGAAAATGCCTGATGGTTAGCCTTACTGTTTTTTACCGCACAAAATTTATTGTCACTGATTCTGTAAATTATGGTCATTTTCGATAAATGTGAGAATTTTGAGTAGAGCTGCGTTTAAATTTTTGCAATATGTTGCTTCGTTCGAATGCAATGACGGTTCGATTACAGAAAGAGACCGGATTTCAAAATACGATACTTCCAATAACCGCGCTCTCTACATTAAATTACCGGTTGTTTCTTGCTGAATATGGTATTCCCAAAACCTATAATCATTTTGAACCGGAAACTCAACAATAAAATGTTTTACATTTTTTTGCGAAAATGCCTGATGACCGGTTGTTTCTTGCTGAATATGGTATTCCCAAAACCTATAATCATTTTGAACCTGAAACTCAACAATAAAATGTTTTACATTTTTTTGCGAAAATGCCTGATGGTTAGCCTTACTGTTTTTTACCGCACAAAATTTATTGTCACTGATTCTGTAAATTATGGTCATTTTCGATAAATGTGAGAATTTTGAGTAGAGCTGCGTTTAAATTTTTGCAATATGTTGCTTCGTTCGAATGCAATGACGGTTCGATTACAGAAAGAGACCGGATTTCAAACTACGATACTTCCAATAACCGCGCTCTTTACATTAAATTACCGGTTGTTTCTTGCTGAATATGGTATTCCCAAAACCTATAATCATTTTGAACCGGAAACTCAACAATAAAATGTTTTACATTTTTTTGCGAAAATGCCTGATGAGCCTTACTGTTTTTTACCGCACAAAATTTATTGTCACTGATTCTGTAAATTATGGTCATTTTGGATAAATGTGAGAATTTTGAGTAGAGCTGCGTCTAAATTTTTGCAATATGTTGTCTCGTTCGAATGCAATGACGGTTCGATTACAGAAAGAGACCGGATTTCAAACTACGATACTTCCAATAACCGCGCTCTCTACATTAAATTACCGGTTGTTTCTCGCTGAATATGGTATTCCCAAAACCTATAATCATTTTGAACCGGAAACTCAACAATAAAATGTTTTACATTTTTTTGCGAAAATGCCTGATGGTTAGCCTTACTGTTTTTTACCGCACAAAATTTATTGTCACTGATTCTGTAAATTATGGTCATTTTCGATAAATGTGAGAATTTTGAGTAGAGCTGCGTTTAAATTTTTGCAATATGTTGTCTCGTTCGAATGCAATGACGGTTCGATTACAGAAAGAGACCGGATTTCAAAATACGATACTTCCAATAACCGCGCTCTTTACATTAAATTACCGGTTGTTTCTTGCTGAATATGGTATTCCCAAAACCTATAATCATTTTGAACCGCAAACTCAACAATAAAATGTTTTACATTTTTTTGCGAAAATGCCTGATGGTTAGCCTTACTGTTTTTTACCGTACAAAATTTATTGTCACTGATTCTGTAAATTATGGTCATTTTCGATAAATGTGAGAATTTTGAGTAGAGCTGCGTTTAAATTTTTGCAATATGTTGCTTCGTTCGAATGCAATGACGGTTCGATTACAGAAAGAGACCGGATTTCAAACTACGATACTTCCAATAACCGCGCTCTCTACATTAAATTACCGGTTGATTCTTGCTGAATATGGTATTCCCAAAACCTATAAACATTTTGAACCGGAAACTCAACAATAAAATGTTTTACATTTTTTTGCGAAAATGCCTGATGGTTAGCCTTACTGTTTTTTACCGCACAAAATTTATTGTCACTGATTCTGTAAATTATGGTCATTTTCGATAAATGTGAGAATTTTGAGTAGAGCTGCGTTTAAATTTTTGCAATATGTTGTCTCGTTCGAATGCAATGACGGTTCGATTACAGAAAGAGACCGGATTTCAAACTACGATACTTCCAATAACCGCGCTCTCTACATTAAATTACCGGTTGATTCTTGCTGAATATGGTATTCCCAAAACCTATAACCATTTTGAACCGGAAACTCAACAATAAAATGTTTTACATTTTTTTGCGAAAATGCCTGATGGTTAGCCTTACTGTTTTTTACCGCACAAAATTTATTGTCACTGATTCTGTAAATTATGGTCATTTTCGATAAATGTGAGAATTTTGAGTAGAGCTGCGTTTAAATGTTTGCAATATGTTGTCTCGTTCGAATGCAATGACGGTTCGATTACAGAAAGAGACCGGATTTCAAACTACGATACTTCCAATAACCGCGCTCTCTACATTAAATTACCGGTTGATTCTTGCTGAATATGGTATTCCCAAAACCTATAATCATTTTGAACCGGAAACTCAACAATAAAATGTTTTACATTTTTTTGCGAAAATGCCTGATGGTTAGCCTTACTGTTTTTTACCGCACAAAATTTATTGTCACTGATTCTGTAAATTATGGTCATTTTCGATAAATGTGAGAATTTTGAGTAGAGCTGCGTTTAAATGTTTGCAATATGTTGTCTCGTTCGAATGCAATGACGGTTCGATTACAGAAAGAGACCGGATTTCAAAATACGATACTTCCAATAACCGCGCTCTCTACATTAAATTACCGGTTGATTCTTGCTGAATATGGTATTCCCAAAACCTATAATCATTTTGAACCGGAAACTCAACAATAAAATGTTTTACATTTTTTTGCGAAAATGCCTGATGGTTAGCCTTACTGTTTTTTACCGCACAAAATTTATTGTCACTGATTCTGTAAATTATGGTCATTTTCGATAAATGTGAGAATTTTGAGTAGAGCTGCGTTTAAATTTTTGCAATATGTTGCTTCGTTCGAATGCAATGACGGTTCGATTACAGAAAGAGACCGGATTTCAAACTACAATACTTCCAATAACCGCGCTCTCTACATTAAATTACCGGTTGATTCTTGCTGAATATGGTATTCCCAAAACCTATAATCATTTTGAACCGGAAACTCAACAATAAAATGTTTTACATTTTTTTGCGAAAATGCCTGATGGTTAGCCTTACTGTTTTTTACCGCACAAAATTTATTGTCACTGATTCTGTAAATTATGGTCATTTTCGATAAATGTGAGAATTTTGAGTAGAGCTGCGTTTAAATTTTTGCAATATGTTGCTTCGTTCGAATGCAATGACGGTTCGATTACAGAAAGAGACCGGATTTCAAACTACGATACTTCCAATAACCGCGCTCTTTACATTAAATTACCGGTTGATTCTTGCTGAATATGGTATTCCCAAAATGCCTGATGGTTAGCCTTACTGTTTTTTACCGCACAAAATTTATTGTCACTGATTCTGTAAATTATGGTCATTTTCGATAAATGTGAGAATTTTGAGTAGAGCTGCGTTTAAAGTTTTGCAATATGTTGTCTCGTTCGAATGCAATGACGGTTCGATTACAGAAAGAGACCGGATTTCAAAATACGATACTTCCAATAACCGCGCTCTCTACATTAAATTACCGGTTGTTTCTTGCTGAATATGGTATTCCCAAAACCTATAATCATTTTGAACCGGAAACTCAACAATAAAATGTTTTACATTTTTTTGCGAAAATGCCTGATGACCGGTTGTTTCTTGCTGAATATGGTATTCCCAAAACCTATAATCATTTTGAACCTGAAACTCAACAATAAAATGTTTTACATTTTTTTGCGAAAATGCCTGATGGTTAGCCTTACTGTTTTTTACCGCACAAAATTTATTGTCACTGATTCTGTAAATTATGGTCATTTTCGATAAATGTGAGAATTTTGAGTAGAGCTGCGTTTAAATTTTTGCAATATGTTGCTTCGTTCGAATGCAATGACGGTTCGATTACAGAAAGAGACCGGATTTCAAACTACGATACTTCCAATAACCGCGCTCTTTACATTAAATTACCGGTTGTTTCTTGCTGAATATGGTATTCCCAAAACCTATAATCATTTTGAACCGGAAACTCAACAATAAAATGTTTTACATTTTTTTGCGAAAATGCCTGATGGGTAGCCTTACTGTTTTTTACCGCACAAAATTTATTGTCACTGATTCTGTAAATTATGCAAATACCTGATGGTTAGCCTTACTGATTTTTACCGGACAAAGTTTATTGTCACTGATTCTGTAAATTATGGTCATTTTGGATAAATGTGAGAATTTTGAGTAGAGCTGCGTTTAAATTTTTGCAATATGTTGTCTCGTTCGAATGCAATGACGGTTCGATTACAGAAAGAGATTACTTCCAATAACCGTGCTCTCTACATTAAATTACCGGTTGTTTCTCGCTGAATATGGTATTCCCAAAACCTATAATCATTTTGAACCGGAAACTCAACAATAAAATGTTTTACATTTTTTTGCGAAAATGCCTGATGGTTAGCCTTACTGTTTTTTACCGGACAAAATTTATTGTCACTGATTCTGTAAATTATGGTCATTTTCGATAAATGTGAGAATTTTGAGTAGAGCTGCGTTTAAATTTTTGCAATATGTTGCTTCGTTCGAATGCAATGACGGTTCGATTACAGAAAGAGACCGGATTTCAAACTACGATACTTCCAATAACCGCGCTCTCTACATTAAATTACCGGTTGATTCTTGCTGAATATGGTATTCCCAAAACCTATAACCATTTTGAACCGGAAACTCAACAATAAAATGTTTTACATTTTTTTGCGAAAATGCCTGATGGTTAGCCTTACTGTTTTTTACCGCACAAAATTTATTGTCACTGATTCTGTAAATTATGGTCATTTTCGATAAATGTGAGAATTTTGAGTAGAGCTGCGTTTAAATTTTTGCAATATGTTGTCTCGTTCGAATGCAATGACGGTTCGATTACAGAAAGAGACCGGATTTCAAACTACGATACTTCCAATAACCGCGCTCTCTACATTAAATTACCGGTTGATTCTTGCTGAATATGGTATTCCCAAAACCTATAATCATTTTGAACCGGAAACTCAACAATAAAATGTTTTACATTTTTTTGCGAAAATGCCTGATGGTTAGCCTTACTGTTTTTTACCGCACAAAATTTATTGTCACTGATTCTGTAAATTATGGTCATTTTCGATAAATGTGAGAATTTTGAGTAGAGCTGCGTTTAAATTTTTGCAATATGTTGTCTCGTTCGAATGCAATGACGGTTCGATTACAGAAAGAGACCGGATTTCAAACTACGATACTTCCAATAACCGCGCTCTCTACATTAAATTACCGGTTGATTCTTGCTGAATATGGTATTCCCAAAACCTATAATCATTTTGAACCGGAAACTCAACAATAAAATGTTTTACATTTTTTTGCGAAAATGCCTGATGGTTAGCCTTACTGTTTTTTACCGCACAAAATTTATTGTCACTGATTCTGTAAATTATGGTCATTTTCGATAAATGTGAGAATTTTGAGTAGAGCTGCGTTTAAATTTTTGCAATATGTTGTCTCGTTCGAATGCAATGACGGTTCGATTACAGAAAGAGACCGGATTTCAAACTACGATACTTCCAATAACCGCGCTCTCTACATTAAATTACCGGTTGATTCTTGCTGAATATGGTATTCCCAAAACCTATAATCATTTTGAACCGGAAACTCAACAATAAAATGTTTTACATTTTTTTGCGAAAATGCCTGATGGTTAGCCTTACTGTTTTTTACCGCACAAAATTTATTGTCACTGATTCTGTAAATTATGGTCATTTTCGATAAATGTGAGAATTTTGAGTAGAGCTGCGTTTAAATTTTTGCAATATGTTGCTTCGTTCGAATGCAATGACGGTTCGATTACAGAAAGAGACCGGATTTCAAACTACGATACTTCCAATAACCGCGCTCTCTACATTAAATTACCGGTTGATTCTTGCTGAATATGGTATTCCCAAAACCTATAATCATTTTGAACCGGAAACTCAACAATAAAATGTTTTACATTTTTTTGCGAAAATGCCTGATGGTTAGCCTTACTGTTTTTACCGCACAAAATTTATTGTCACTGATTCTGTAAATTATGGTCATTTTCGATAAATGTGAGAATTTTGAGTAGAGCTGCGTTTAAATTTTTGCAATATGTTGTCTCGTTCGAATGCAATGACGGTTCGATTACAGAAAGAGACCGGATTTCAAAATACGATACTTCCAATAACCGCGCTCTCTACATTAAATTACCGGTTGATTCTTGCTGAATATGGTATTCCCAAAACCTATAATCATTTTGAACCGGAAACTCAACAATAAAATGTTTTACATTTTTTTGCGAAAATGCCTGATGGTTAGCCTTACTGTTTTTTACCGGACAAAATTTATTGTCACTGATTCTGTAAATTATGGTCATTTTCGATAAATGTGAGAATTTTGAGTAGAGCTGCGTTTAAATTTTTGCAATATGTTGTCTCGTTCGAATGCAATGACGATTCGATTACAGAAAGAGACCGGATTTTAAACTACGATACTTCCAATAACCGCGCTCTCTACATTAAATTACCGGTTGATTCTTGCTGAATATGGTATTCCCAAAACCTATAATCATTTTGAACCGGAAACTCAACAATAAAATGTTTTACATTTTTTTGCGAAAATGCCTGATGGTTAGCCTTACTGTTTTTACCGCACAAAATTTATTGTCACTGATTCTGTAAATTATGGTCATTTTCGATAAATGTGAGAATTTTGAGTAGAGCTGCGTTTAAATTTTTGCAATATGTTGTCTCGTTCGAATGCAATGACGGTTCGATTACAGAAAGAGACCGGATTTCAAAATACGATACTTCCAATAACCGCGCTCTCTACATTAAATTACCGGTTGTTTCTTGCTGAATATGGTATTCCCAAAACCTATAATCATTTTGAACCGGAAACTCAACAATAAAATGTTTTACATTTTTTTGCGAAAATGCCTGATGGTTAGCCTTACTGTTTTTTACCGCACAAAATTTATTGTCACTGATTCTGTAAATTATGGTCATTTTCGATAAATGTGAGAATTTTGAGTAGAGCTGCGTTTAAATTTTTGCAATATGTTGCTTCGTTCGAATGCAATGACGGTTCGATTACAGAAAGAGACCGGATTTCAAACTACGATACTTCCAATAACCGCGCTCTCTACATTAAATTACCGGTTGATTCTTGCTGAATATGGTATTCCCAAAACCTATAATCATTTTGAACCGGAAACTCAACAATAAAATGTTTTACATTTTTTTGCGAAAATGCCTGATGGTTAGCCTTACTGTTTTTTACCGCACAAAATTTATTGTCACTGATTCTGTAAATTATGGTCATTTTCGATAAATGTGAGAATTTTGAGTAGAGCTGCGTTTAAATTTTTGCAATATGTTGCTTCGTTCGAATGCAATGACGGTTCGATTACAGAAAGAGACCGGATTTCAAACTACGATACTTCCAATAACCGCGCTCTCTACATTAAATTACCGGTTGATTCTTGCTGAATATGGTATTCCCAAAACCTATAATCATTTTGAACCGGAAACTCAACAATAAAATGTTTTACATTTTTTTGCGAAAATGCCTGATGGTTAGCCTTACTGTTTTTTACCGCACAAAATTTATTGTCACTGATTCTGTAAATTATGTTCATTTTCGATAAATGTGAGAATTTTGAGTAGAGCTGCGTTTAAATTTTTGCAATATGTTGTCTCGTTCGAATGCAATGACGGTTCGATTACAGAAAGAGACCGGATTTCAAACTACGATACTTCCAATAACCGCGCTCTCTACATTAAATTACCGGTTGATTCTTGCTGAATATGGTATTCCCAAAACCTATAATCATTTTGAACCGGAAACTCAACAATAAAATGTTTTACATTTTTTTGCGAAAATGCCTGATGGTTAGCCTTACTGTTTTTTACCGCACAAAATTTATTGTCACTGATTCTGTAAATTATGGTCATTTTCGATAAATGTGAGAATTTTGAGTAGAGCTGCGTTTAAATTTTTGCAATATGTTGCTTCGTTCGAATGCAATGACGGTTCGATTACAGAAAGAGACCGGATTTCAAACTACGATACTTCCAATAACCGCGCTCTCTACATTAAATTACCGGTTGATTCTTGCTGAATATGGTATTCCCAAAACCTATAATCATTTTGAACCGGAAACTCAACAATAAAATGTTTTACATTTTTTTGCGAAAATGCCTGATGGTTAGCCTTACTGTTTTTTACCGCACAAAATTTATTGTCACTGATTCTGTAAATTATGGTCATTTTCGATAAATGTGAGAATTTTGAGTAGAGCTGCGTTTAAATATTTGCAATATGTTGCTTCGTTCGAATGCAATGACGGTTCGATTACAGAAAGAGACCGGATTTCAAACTACGATACTTCCAATAACCGCGCTCTCTACATTAAATTACCGGTTGATTCTTGCTGAATATGGTATTCCCAAAACCTATAATCATTTTGAACCGGAAACTCAACAATAAAATGTTTTACATTTTTTTGCGAAAATGCCTGATGGTTAGCCTTACTGTTTTTTACCGCACAAAATTTATTGTCACTGATTCTGTAAATTATGGTCATTTTCGATAAATGTGAGAATTTTGAGTAGAGCTGCGTTTAAATTTTTGCAATATGTCGTCTCGTTCGAATGCAATGACGGTTCGATTACAGAAAGAGACCGGATTTCAAAATACGATACTTCCAATAACCGCGCTCTCTACATTAAATTACCGGTTGTTTCTTGCTGAATATGGTATTCCCAAAACCTATAATCATTTTGAACCGGAAACTCAACAATAAAATGTTTTACATTTTTTTGCGAAAATGCCTGATGGTTAGCCTTACTGTTTTTTACCGGACAAAATTTATTGTCACTGATTCTGTAAATTATGGTCATTTTCGATAAATGTGAGAATTTTGAGTAGAGCTGCGTTTAAATTTTTGCAATATGTTGTCTCGTTCGAATGCAATGACGATTCGATTACAGAAAGAGACCGGATTTCAAAATACGATACTTCCAATAACCGCGCTCTCTACATTAAATTACCGGTTGTTTCTTGCTGAATATGGTATTCCCAAAACCTATAATCATTTTGAACCGGAAACTCAACAATAAAATGTTTTACATTTTTTTGCGAAAATGCCTGATGGTTAGCCTTACTGTTTTTTACCGCACAAAATTTATTGTCACTGATTCTGTAAATTATGGTCATTTTCGATAAATGTGAGAATTTTGAGTAGAGCTGCGTTTAAATTTTTGCAATATGTTGTCTCGTTCGAATGCAATGACGGTTCGATTACAGAAAGAGACCGGATTTCAAACTACGATACTTCCAATAACCGCGCTCTCTACATTAAATTACCGGTTGATTCTTGCTGAATATGGTATTCCCAAAACCTATAATCATTTTGAACCGGAAACTCAACAATAAAATGTTTTACATTTTTTTGCGAAAATGCCTGATGGTTGTTAGCCTTACTGTTTTTTACCGCACAAAATTTATTGTCACTGATTCTGTAAATTATGGTCATTTTCGATAAATGTGAGAATTTTGAGTAGAGCTGCGTTTAAATTTTTGCAATATGTTGTCTCGTTCGAATGCAATGACGGTTCGATTACAGAAAGAGACCGGATTTCAAAATACGATACTTCCAATAACCGCGCTCTCTACATTAAATTACCGGTTGTTTCTTGCTGAATATGGTATTCCCAAAACCTATAATCATTTTGAACCGGAAACTCAACAATAAAATGTTTTACATTTTTTTGCGAAAATGCCTGATGGTTAGCCTTACTGTTTTTTACCGGACAAAATTTATTGTCACTGATTCTGTAAATTATGGTCATTTTCGATAAATGTGAGAATTTTGAGTAGAGCTGCGTTTAAATTTTTGCAATATGTTGTCTCGTTCGAATGCAATGACGGTTCGATTACAGAAAGAGACCGGATTTCAAACTACGATACTTCCAATAACCGCGCTCTCTACATTAAATTACCGGTTGATTCTTGCTGAATATGGTATTCCCAAAACCTATAATCATTTTGAACCGGAAACTCAACAATAAAATGTTTTACATTTTTTTGCGAAAATGCCTGATGGTTAGCCTTACTGTTTTTTACCGCACAAAATTTATTGTCACTGATTCTGTAAATTATGGTCATTTTCGATAAATGTGAGAATTTTGAGTAGAGCTGCGTTTAAATTTTTGCAATATGTTGTCTCGTTCGAATGCAATGACGGTTCGATTACAGAAAGAGACCGGATTTCAAAATACGATACTTCCAATAACCGCGCTCTCTACATTAAATTACCGGTTGTTTCTTGCTGAATATGGTATTCCCAAAACCTATAATCATTTTGAACCGGAAACTCAACAATAAAATGTTTTACATTTTTTTGCGAAAATGCCTGATGGTTAGCCTTACTGTTTTTTACCGGACAAAATTTATTGTCACTGATTCTGTAAATTATGGTCATTTTCGATAAATGTGAGAATTTTGAGTAGAGCTGCGTTTAAATTTTTGCAATATGTTGTCTCGTTCGAATGCAATGACGATTCGATTACAGAAAGAGACCGGATTTCAAAATACGATACTTCCAATAACCGCGCTCTCTACATTAAATTACCGGTTGATTCTTGCTGAATATGGTATTCCCAAAATGCCTGATGGTTAGCCTTACTGTTTTTTACCGCACAAAATTTATTGTCACTGATTCTGTAAATTATGGTCATTTTCGATAAATGTGAGAATTTTGAGTAGAGCTGCGTTTAAATTTTTGCAATATGTTGCTTCGTTCGAATGCAATGACGGTTCGATTACAGAAAGAGACCGGATTTCAAACTACGATACTTCCAATAACCGCGCTCTCCACATTAAATTACCGGTTGATTCTTGCTGAATATGGTATTCCCAAAATGCCTGATGGTTAGCCTTACTGTTTTTTACCGCACAAAATTTATTGTCACTGATTCTGTAAATTATGGTCATTTTCGATAAATGTGAGAATTTTGAGTAGAGCTGCGTTTAAATTTTTGCAATATGTTGTCTCGTTCGAATGCAATGACGGTTCGATTACAGAAAGAGACCGGATTTCAAAATACGATACTTCCAATAACCGCGCTCTCTACATTAAATTACCGGTTGATTCTTGCTGAATATGGTATTCCCAAAACCTATAATCATTTTGAACCGGAAACTCAACAATAAAATGTTTTACATTTTTTTGCGAAAATGCCTGATGGTTAGCCTTACTGTTTTTTACCGCACAAAATTTATTGTCACTGATTCTGTAAATTATGGTCATTTTCGATAAATGTGAGAATTTTGAGTAGAGCTGCGTTTAAATTTTTGCAATATGTTGCTTCGTTCGAATGCAATGACGGTTCGATTACAGAAAGAGACCGGATTTCAAACTACGATACTTCCAATAACCGCGCTCTCTACATTAAATTACCGGTTGATTCTTGCTGAATATGGTATTCCCAAAATGCCTGATGGTTAGCCTTACTGTTTTTTACCGCACAAAATTTATTGTCACTGATTCTGTAAATTATGGTCATTTTCGATAAATGTGAGAATTTTGAGTAGAGCTGCGTTTAAATTTTTGCAATATGTTGCTTCGTTCGAATGCAATGACGGTTCGATTACAGAAAGAGACCGGATTTCAAACTACGATACTTCCAATAACCGCGCTCTCTACATTAAATTACCGGTTGATTCTTGCTGAATATGGTATTCCCAAAACCTATAATCATTTTGAACCGGAAACTCAACAATAAAATGTTTTACATTTTTTTGCGAAAATGCCTGATGGTTAGCCTTACTGTTTTTTACCGCACAAAATTTATTGTCACTGATTCTGTAAATTATGGTCATTTTCGATAAATGTGAGAATTTTGAGTAGAGCTGCGTTTAAATATTTGCAATATGTTGCTTCGTTCGAATGCAATGACGGTTCGATTACAGAAAGAGACCGGATTTCAAACTACGATACTTCCAATAACCGCGCTCTCTACATTAAATTACCGGTTGATTCTTGCTGAATATGGTATTCCCAAAATGCCTGATGGTTAGCCTTACTGTTTTTTACCGCACAAAATTTATTGTCACTGATTCTGTAAATTATGGTCATTTTCGATAAATGTGAGAATTTTGAGTAGAGCTGCGTTTAAATTTTTGCAATATGTTGCTTCGTTCGAATGCAATGACGGTTCGATTACAGAAAGAGACCGGATTTCAAACTACGATACTTCCAATAACCGCGCTCTCTACATTAAATTACCGGTTGATTCTTGCTGAATATGGTATTCCCAAAACCTATAATCATTTTGAACCGGAAACTCAACAATAAAATGTTTTACATTTTTTTGCGAAAATGCCTGATGGTTAGCCTTACTGTTTTTTACCGCACAAAATTTATTGTCACTGATTCTGTAAATTATGGTCATTTTCGATAAATGTGAGAATTTTGAGTAGAGCTGCGTTTAAATTTTTGCAATATGTTGCTTCGTTCGAATGCAATGACGGTTCGATTACAGAAAGAGACCGGATTTCAAACTACGATACTTCCAATAACCGCGCTCTCTACATTAAATTACCGGTTGATTCTTGCTGAATATGGTATTCCCAAAACCTATAATCATTTTGAACCGGAAACTCAACAATAAAATGTTTTACATTTTTTTGCGAAAATGCCTGATGCCTTACTGTTTTTTACCGCACAAAATTTATTGTCACTGATTCTGTAAATTATGGTCATTTTCGATAAATGTGAGAATTTTGAGTAGAGCTGCGTTTAAATTTTTGCAATATGTTGCTTCGTTCGAATGCAATGACGGTTCGATTACAGAAAGAGACCGGATTTCAAACTACGATACTTCCAATAACCGCGCTCTCCACATTAAATTACCGGTTGATTCTTGCTGAATATGGTATTCCCAAAATGCCTGATGGTTAGCCTTACTGTTTTTTACCGCACAAAATTTATTGTCACTGATTCTGTAAATTATGGTCATTTTCGATAAATGTGAGAATTTTGAGTAGAGCTGCGTTTAAATTTTTGCAATATGTTGTCTCGTTCGAATGCAATGACGGTTCGATTACAGAAAGAGACCGGATTTCAAAATACGATACTTCCAATAACCGCGCTCTCTACATTAAATTACCGGTTGATTCTTGCTGAATATGGTATTCCCAAAACCTATAATCATTTTGAACCGGAAACTCAACAATAAAATGTTTTACATTTTTTTTGCGAAAATGCCTGATGGTTAGCCTTACTGTTTTTTACCGCACAAAATTTATTGTCACTGATTCTGTAAATTATGGTCATTTTCGATAAATGTGAGAATTTTGAGTAGAGCTGCGTTTAAATTTTTGCAATATGTTGCTTCGTTCGAATGCAATGACGGTTCGATTACAGAAAGAGACCGGATTTCAAAATACGATACTTCCAATAACCGCGCTCTCTACATTAAATTACCGGTTGATTCTTGCTGAATATGGTATTCCCAAAACCTATAATCATTTTGAACCGGAAACTCAACAATAAAATGTTTTACATTTTTTTGCGAAAATGCCTGATGGTTAGCCTTACTGTTTTTTACCGCACAAAATTTATTGTCACTGATTCTGTAAATTATGGTCATTTTCGATAAATGTGAGAATTTTGAGTAGAGCTGCGTTTAAATTTTTGCAATATGTTGTCTCGTTCGAATGCAATGACGGTTCGATTACAGAAAGAGATTACTTCCAATAACCGTGCTCTCTACATTAAATTACCGGTTGTTTCTTGCTGAATATGGTATTCCCAAAACCTATAATCATTTTGAACCGGAAACTCAACAATAAAATGTTTTACATTTTTTTGCGAAAATGCCTGATGGTTAGCCTTACTGTTTTTTACCGCACAAAATTTATTGTCACTGATTCTGTAAATTATGGTCATTTTCGATAAATGTGAGAATTTTGAGTAGAGCTGCGTTTAAATTTTTGCAATATGTTGTCTCGTTCGAATGCAATGACGGTTCGATTACAGAAAGAGACCGGATTTCAAACTACGATACTTCCAATAACCGCGCTCTCTACATTAAATTACCGGTTGATTCTTGCTGAATATGGTATTCCCAAAACCTATAATCATTTTGAACCGGAAACTCAACAATAAAATGTTTTACATTTTTTTGCGAAAATGCCTGATGGTTAGCCTTACTGTTTTTTACCGCACAAAATTTATTGTCACTGATTCTGTAAATTATGGTCATTTTCGATAAATGTGAGAATTTTGAGTAGAGCTGCGTTTAAATTTTTGCAATATGTTGTCTCGTTCGAATGCAATGACGGTTCGATTACAGAAAGAGACCGGATTTCAAACTACGATACTTCCAATAACCGCGCTCTCTACATTGAATTACCGGTTGATTCTTGCTGAATATGGTATTCCCAAAACCTATAATCATTTTGAACCGGAAACTCAACAATAAAATGTTTTACATTTTTTTGCGAAAATGCCTGATGGTTAGCCTTACTGTTTTTTACCGCACAAAATTTATTGTCACTGATTCTGTAAATTATGGTCATTTTCGATAAATGTGAGAATTTTGAGTAGAGCTGCGTTTAAATTTTTGCAATATGTTGCTTCGTTCGAATGCAATGACGGTTCGATTACAGAGAGACCGGATTTCAAACTACGATACTTCCAATAACCGCGCTCTCTACATTAAATTACCGGTTGATTCTTGCTGAATATGGTATTCCCAAAACCTATAATCATTTTGAACCGGAAACTCAACAATAAAATGTTTTACATTTTTTTGCGAAAATGCCTGATGGTTAGCCTTACTGTTTTTTACCGCACAAAATTTATTGTCACTGATTCTGTAAATTATGGTCATTTTCGATAAATGTGAGAATTTTGAGTAGAGCTGCGTTTAAATTTTTGCAATATGTTGCTTCGTTCGAATGCAATGACGGTTCGATTACAGAAAGAGACCGGATTTCAAACTACGATACTTCCAATAACCGCGCTCTCTACATTAAATTACCGGTTGATTCTTGCTGAATATGGTATTCCCAAAATGCCTGATGGTTAGCCTTACTGTTTTTTACCGCACAAAATTTATTGTCACTGATTCTGTAAATTATGGTCATTTTCGATAAATGTGAGAATTTTGAGTAGAGCTGCGTTTAAATTTTTGCAATATGTTGCTTCGTTCGAATGCAATGACGGTTCGATTACAGAAAGAGACCGGATTTCAAACTACGATACTTCCAATAACCGCGCTCTCTACATTAAATTACCGGTTGATTCTTGCTGAATATGGTATTCCCAAAACCTATAATCATTTTGAACCGGAAACTCAACAATAAAATGTTTTACATTTTTTTGCGAAAATGCCTGATGGTTAGCCTTACTGTTTTTTACCGCACAAAATTTATTGTCACTGATTCTGTAAATTATGGTCATTTTCGATAAATGTGAGAATTTTGAGTAGAGCTGCGTTTAAATTTTTGCAATATGTTGCTTCGTTCGAATGCAATGACGGTTCGATTACAGAAAGAGACCGGATTTCAAACTACGATACTTCCAATAACCGCGCTCTCTACATTAAATTACCGGTTGATTCTTGCTGAATATGGTATTCCCAAAATGCCTGATGGTTAGCCTTACTGTTTTTTACCGCACAAAATTTATTGTCACTGATTCTGTAAATTATGGTCATTTTCGATAAATGTGAGAATTTTGAGTAGAGCTGCGTTTAAATTTTTGCAATATGTTGCTTCGTTCGAATGCAATGACGGTTCGATTACAGAAAGAGACCGGATTTCAAACTACGATACTTCCAATAACCGCGCTCTCTACATTAAATTACCGGTTGATTCTTGCTGAATATGGTATTCCCAAAACCTATAATCATTTTGAACCGGAAACTCAACAATAAAATGTTTTACATTTTTTTGCGAAAATGCCTGATGGTTAGCCTTACTGTTTTTTACCGCACAAAATTTATTGTCACTGATTCTGTAAATTATGGTCATTTTCGATAAATGTGAGAATTTTGAGTAGAGCTGCGTTTAAATATTTGCAATATGTTGCTTCGTTCGAATGCAATGACGGTTCGATTACAGAAAGAGACCGGATTTCAAACTACGATACTTCCAATAACCGCGCTCTCTACATTAAATTACCGGTTGATTCTTGCTGAATATGGTATTCCCAAAACCTATAATCATTTTGAACCGGAAACTCAACAATAAAATGTTTTACATTTTTTTGCGAAAATGCCTGATGGTTAGCCTTACTGTTTTTTACCGCACAAAATTTATTGTCACTGATTCTGTAAATTATGGTCATTTTCGATAAATGTGAGAATTTTGAGTAGAGCTGCGTTTAAATTTTTGCAATATGTTGTCTCGTTCGAATGCAATGACGGTTCGATTACAGAAAGAGATTACTTCCAATAACCGTGCTCTCTACATTAAATTACCGGTTGTTTCTTGCTGAATATGGTATTCCCAAAACCTATAATCATTTTGAACCGGAAACTCAACAATAAAATGTTTTACATTTTTTTGCGAAAATGCCTGATGGTTAGCCTTACTGTTTTTTACCGCACAAAATTTATTGTCACTGATTCTGTAAATTATGGTCATTTTCGATAAATGTGAGAATTTTGAGTAGAGCTGCGTTTAAATTTTTGCAATATGTTGTCTCGTTCGAATGCAATGACGGTTCGATTACAGAAAGAGACCGGATTTCAAACTACGATACTTCCAATAACCGCGCTCTCTACATTAAATTACCGGTTGATTCTTGCTGAATATGGTATTCCCAAAACCTATAATCATTTTGAACCGGAAACTCAACAATAAAATGTTTTACATTTTTTTGCGAAAATGCCTGATGGTTAGCCTTACTGTTTTTTACCGCACAAAATTTATTGTCACTGATTCTGTAAATTATGGTCATTTTCGATAAATGTGAGAATTTTGAGTAGAGCTGCGTTTAAATTTTTGCAATATGTTGTCTCGTTCGAATGCAATGACGGTTCGATTACAGAAAGAGACCGGATTTCAAACTACGATACTTCCAATAACCGCGCTCTCTACATTGAATTACCGGTTGATTCTTGCTGAATATGGTATTCCCAAAACCTATAATCATTTTGAACCGGAAACTCAACAATAAAATGTTTTACATTTTTTTGCGAAAATGCCTGATGGTTAGCCTTACTGTTTTTTACCGCACAAAATTTATTGTCACTGATTCTGTAAATTATGGTCATTTTCGATAAATGTGAGAATTTTGAGTAGAGCTGCGTTTAAATTTTTGCAATATGTTGCTTCGTTCGAATGCAATGACGGTTCGATTACAGAAAGAGACCGGATTTCAAACTACGATACTTCCAATAACCGCGCTCTCTACATTAAATTACCGGTTGATTCTTGCTGAATATGGTATTCCCAAAACCTATAATCATTTTGAACCGGAAACTCAACAATAAAATGTTTTACATTTTTTTGCGAAAATGCCTGATGGTGTTAGCCTTACTGTTTTTTACCGCACAAAATTTATTGTCACTGATTCTGTAAATTATGGTCATTTTCGATAAATGTGAGAATTTTGAGTAGAGCTGCGTTTAAATTTTTGCAATATGTTGTCTCGTTCGAATGCAATGACGGTTCGATTACAGAAAGAGACCGGATTTCAAACTACGATACTTCCAATAACCGCGCTCTCTACATTAAATTACCGGTTGATTCTTGCTGAATATGGTATTCCCAAAACCTATAATCATTTTGAACCGGAAACTCAACAATAAAATGTTTTACATTTTTTTGCGAAAATGCCTGATGGTTAGCCTTACTGTTTTTTACCGCACAAAATTTATTGTCACTGATTCTGTAAATTATGGTCATTTTCGATAAATGTGAGAATTTTGAGTAGAGCTGCGTTTAAATTTTTGCAATATGTTGTCTCGTTCGAATGCAATGACGGTTCGATTACAGAAAGAGACCGGATTTTAAACTACGATACTTCCAATAACCGCGCTCTCTACATTAAATTACCGGTTGATTCTTGCTGAATATGGTATTCCCAAAATGCCTGATGGTTAGCCTTACTGTTTTTTACCGCACAAAATTTATTGTCACTGATTCTGTAAATTATGGTCATTTTCGATAAATGTGAGAATTTTGAGTAGAGCTGCGTTTAAATTTTTGCAATATGTTGCTTCGTTCGAATGCAATGACGGTTCGATTACAGAAAGAGACCGGATTTCAAACTACGATACTTCCAATAACCGCGCTCTCTACATTAAATTACCGGTTGATTCTTGCTGAATATGGTATTCCCAAAATGCCTGATGGTTAGCCTTACTGTTTTTTACCGCACAAAATTTATTGTCACTGATTCTGTAAATTATGGTCATTTTCGATAAATGTGAGAATTTTGAGTAGAGCTGCGTTTAAATTTTTGCAATATGTTGTCTCGTTCGAATGCAATGACGGTTCGATTACAGAAAGAGACCGGATTTCAAAATACGATACTTCCAATAACCGCGCTCTCTACATTAAATTACCGGTTGATTCTTGCTGAATATGGTATTCCCAAAACCTATAATCATTTTGAACCGGAAACTCAACAATAAAATGTTTTACATTTTTTTGCGAAAATGCCTGATGGTTAGCCTTACTGTTTTTTACCGCACAAAATTTATTGTCACTGATTCTGTAAATTATGGTCATTTTCGATAAATGTGAGAATTTTGAGTAGAGCTGCGTTTAAATTTTTGCAATATGTTGCTTCGTTCGAATGCAATGACGGTTCGATTACAGAAAGAGACCGGATTTTAAACTACGATACTTCCAATAACCGCGCTCTCTACATTAAATTACCGGTTGATTCTTGCTGAATATGGTATTCCCAAAATGCCTGATGGTTAGCCTTACTGTTTTTTACCGCACAAAATTTATTGTCACTGATTCTGTAAATTATGGTCATTTTCGATAAATGTGAGAATTTTGAGTAGAGCTGCGTTTAAATTTTTGCAATATGTTGCTTCGTTCGAATGCAATGACGGTTCGATTACAGAAAGAGACCGGATTTCAAACTACGATACTTCCAATAACCGCGCTCTCTACATTAAATTACCGGTTGATTCTTGCTGAATATGGTATTCCCAAAATGCCTGATGGTTAGCCTTACTGTTTTTTACCGCACAAAATTTATTGTCACTGATTCTGTAAATTATGGTCATTTTCGATAAATGTGAGAATTTTGAGTAGAGCTGCGTTTAAATTTTTGCAATATGTTGTCTCGTTCGAATGCAATGACGGTTCGATTACAGAAAGAGACCGGATTTCAAAATACGATACTTCCAATAACCGCGCTCTCTACATTAAATTACCGGTTGATTCTTGCTGAATATGGTATTCCCAAAACCTATAATCATTTTGAACCGGAAACTCAACAATAAAATGTTTTACATTTGTTTGCGAAAATGCCTGATGGTGTTAGCCTTACTGTTTTTTACCGCACAAAATTTATTGTCACTGATTCTGTAAATTATGGTCATTTTCGATAAATGTGAGAATTTTGAGTAGAGCTGCGTTTAAATTTTTGCAATATGTTGTCTCGTTCGAATGCAATGACGGGTCGATTACAGAAAGAGACCGGATTTCAAACTACGATACTTCCAATAACCGCGCTCTCTACATTAAATTACCGGTTGATTCTTGCTGAATATGGTATTCCCAAAATGCCTGATGGTTAGCCTTACTGTTTTTTACCGCACAAAATTTATTGTCACTGATTCTGTAAATTATGGTCATTTTCGATAAATGTGAGAATTTTGAGTAGAGCTGCGTTTAAATTTTTGCAATATGTTGCTTCGTTCGAATGCAATGACGGTTCGATTACAGAAAGAGACCGGATTTCAAACTACGATACTTCCAATAACCGCGCTCTCTACATTAAATTACCGGTTGATTCTTGCTGAATATGGTATTCCCAAAATGCCTGATGGTTAGCCTTACTGTTTTTTACCGCACAAAATTTATTGTCACTGATTCTGTAAATTATGGTCATTTTCGATAAATGTGAGAATTTTGAGTAGAGCTGCGTTTAAATTTTTGCAATATGTTGTCTCGTTCGAATGCAATGACGGTTCGATTACAGAAAGAGACCGGATTTCAAACTACGATACTTCCAATAACCGCGCTCTCTACATTAAATTACCGATTGATTCTTGCTGAATATGGTATTCCCAAAACCTATAATCATTTTGAACCGGAAACTCAACAATAAAATGTTTTACATTTTTTTGCGAAAATGCCTGATGGTTAGCCTTACTGTTTTTTACCGCACAAAATTTATTGTCACTGATTCTGTAAATTATGGTCATTTTCGATAAATGTGAGAATTTTGAGTAGAGCTGCGTTTAAATTTTTGCAATATGTTGTCTCGTTCGAATGCAATGACGGTTCGATTACAGAAAGAGACCGGATTTCAAAATACGATACTTCCAATAACCGCGCTCTCTACATTAAATTACCGGTTGATTCTTGCTGAATATGGTATTCCCAAAACCTATAATCATTTTGAACCGGAAACTCAACAATAAAATGTTTTACATTTTTTTGCGAAAATGCCTGATGGTTAGCCTTACTGTTTTTTACCGCACAAAATTTATTGTCACTGATTCTGTAAATTATGGTCATTTTCGATAAATGTGAGAATTTTGAGTAGAGCTGCGTTTAAATTTTTGCAATATGTTGCTTCGTTCGAATGCAATGACGGTTCGATTACAGAAAGAGACCGGATTTCAAACTACGATACTTCCAATAACCGCGCTCTCTACATTAAATTACCGGTTGATTCTTGCTGAATATGGTATTCCCAAAACCTATAATCATTTTGAACCGGAAACTCAACAATAAAATGTTTTACATTTTTTTGCGAAAATGCCTGATGGTTAGCCTTACTGTTTTTTACCGCACAAAATTTATTGTCACTGATTCTGTAAATTATGGTCATTTTCGATAAATGTGAGAATTTTGAGTAGAGCTGCGTTTAAATATTTGCAATATGTTGCTTCGTTCGAATGCAATGACGGTTCGATTACAGAAAGAGACCGGATTTCAAACTACGATACTTCCAATAACCGCGCTCTCTACATTAAATTACCGGTTGATTCTTGCTGAATATGGTATTCCCAAAACCTATAATCATTTTGAACCGGAAACTCAACAATAAAATGTTTTACATTTTTTTGCGAAAATGCCTGATGGTTAGCCTTACTGTTTTTTACCGCACAAAATTTATTGTCACTGATTCTGTAAATTATGGTCATTTTCGATAAATGTGAGAATTTTGAGTAGAGCTGCGTTTAAATTTTTGCAATATGTTGTCTCGTTCGAATGCAATGACGGTTCGATTACAGAAAGAGATTACTTCCAATAACCGTGCTCTCTACATTAAATTACCGGTTGTTTCTTGCTGAATATGGTATTCCCAAAACCTATAATCATTTTGAACCGGAAACTCAACAATAAAATGTTTTACATTTTTTTGCGAAAATGCCTGATGGTTAGCCTTACTGTTTTTTACCGCACAAAATTTATTGTCACTGATTCTGTAAATTATGGTCATTTTCGATAAATGTGAGAATTTTGAGTAGAGCTGCGTTTAAATTTTTGCAATATGTTGCTTCGTTCGAATGCAATGACGGTTCGATTACAGAAAGAGACCGGATTTCAAACTACGATACTTCCAATAACCGCGCTCTCTACATTAAATTACCGGTTGATTCTTGCTGAATATGGTATTCCCAAAACCTATAATCATTTTGAACCGGAAACTCAACAATAAAATGTTTTACATTTTTTTGCGAAAATGCCTGATGGTTAGTTAGCCTTACTGTTTTTTACCGCACAAAATTTATTGTCACTGATTCTGTAAATTATGGTCATTTTCGATAAATGTGAGAATTTTGAGTAGAGCTGCGTTTAAATTTTTGCAATATGTTGTCTCGTTCGAATGCAATGACGGTTCGATTACAGAAAGAGACCGGATTTCAAACTACGATACTTTCAATAACCGCGCTCTCTACATTAAATTACCGGTTGATTCTTGCTGAATATGGTATTCCCAAAACCTATAATCATTTTGAACCGGAAACTCAACAATAAAATGTTTTAAATTTTTTTGCGAAAATGCCTGATGGTTAGCCTTACTGTTTTTTACCGCACAAAATTTATTGTCACTGATTCTGTAAATTATGGTCATTTTCGATAAATGTGAGAATTTTGAGTAGAGCTGCGTTTAAATTTTTGCAATATGTTGCTTCGTTCGAATGCGATGACGGTTCGATTACAGAAAGAGACCGGATATCAAAATACGATACTTCCAATAACCGCACTTTCCACATTAAATTACCGGTTGTTTCTTGCGTGCCGGTATGTTCTAAAAATAGGTAAGGGTACGAGATGTTCGAATTTGCTTAAATTTTTGAGCTTCAACATCGTGTTGTACAACTCGTATAGATCTGCTACAATCTATGAACACTTTATGCAAGCCTTGAAAATTTCAAAATTGTGCTTTGCCCATTTTATCTAAGTTAGGACCCGGAATTATTTGGTGAATTTGAGAATTTTTAAATGATTTTTGCTGCTAAGGGCATCTTACAAGATCCGCCTCCTTTCGATTTTTCTCCAGTGAGACTGGTTGTTGCAACTGTTTGGTGTGCGCTATTTATTTTCAATTTCATTGTGGTTGAATCGGAATATAAAGAGACCTTCGTACGCGTAGTTAGTCCCAACGAATTTTGCGCCAATGCAAGCTAAAGAAGTACCAAGGAACCGCGCATAACTCGAGCCTGGCAGTGGTAACATGTTTTATAGGTGCTATTTTGGTTTCCGTAGCGATGATATTGGTCATTACTTCTACGTTTGCACTTATACTACGGGGGTAAATAACTGCAGCGTATACCGTGTTTGATGTATCTGGAAACCCACATAGATGCAATGTTTTATCTGAGCGCGACCATCTTGATATTTTGAGTTGTTTTTGCAAAGTTAATTTGGCATGTAGTTATTCATCCCAGTCAAATTTCTGCAACCAGAAACTCTGAAATATGATACTTATTCCTACTGGTACAGCTACTATACTCCGTATCAGACTCTAACCCAGAGCTGACGGGACACCTTATCGATGTCTGCCATCATAATATAGCGATGTTTTCAGAATATGATGAGGATCTCTACTAACGTTTGTTGTTTAGTCGGACCAACCATTATTGAATCATTCAGCGACATATCAGATGTCAATTTCGCCGAGCATAGTACACTATGCTTGATTGTTGAACTTGTTTCCTTAATTACAGGATGGTGTGGATAATACCTTTTGTTGTTTTAATGTCAATTTCATTCAATGGGATCAGTTCCATGTGACCAAATGATTCATCTCCTGTCATGAATTTATAGCAGTTTTTATGTAGTTCGGGAATTGTTATGGACTTCTGCTCCAGAGATTAGAAATTTCTTATGGACTTAGACGAGCTTTCAATTTTTCCATGTTTCTCAAAATGTCAACACATCGTGTTTCCTCATTCGTTTATCGCTCGGCATTAGATATTTCTTCTATCTGAATTTTCTCAAAAATAGATCGAGGTCTATTTCATCGTTGACAGTGAGACAGATGTTTGCTTGGCTTGATTTGATGCACAATTCCCTTCGTACTGTTGATTTGATGCACAATTCCCTACGTCCTCCAATGATCCAGCCTAATTTGGTATTCTGTGCAACGGACTTTTTTGGATCTTTTCTTATCTAACCCGCAGATAGCGGCGAACGAAATTTGTCACATCCAATTAAAGCATTTATTTCACCAAGTACATGAAAATCAGGATCTGCTATTGGTATTCTGTTTAAGTAAATAAACCGCTCGAGCCCGATGTTTTAGGAGGTAGCTTGGCTGTTATCTTCGGTATTACGTAGGATGTTAGGTCGATAGTGAACTCGTTGTTAGTTTTGAATCTCGTCACCATTGAGGTTACACCTCTCGAACTGCCAGCCGTTCTGCTCTTCAGTGTGGTTATGATAAATCCATCGTTAGCTCTAACAATAGTTAATCTATTCACGCACTTCCCACTGATATACGATCTGGATGAGATTGAATTCAAAAGAGCATGGTAAAGCTGGCATTCACCTAATTTGTCGAGGATTTAAACTAATGCGGTGGATGGATGTTGATTAAACACAAAAAGCAACTTGGTTAGTGGGTTTAACTCTGTATGGCATTAATTTTGCCGTTAGAGACCTTCCAATGAGTTCATTCATCTACTCGTTGGAAAATTGGTTAGTTTAATTCATTAATAATCATTAATCGTTGGACAAATTGTTTTCTAAATAAATTCCTGATGTCATAACTATAGCGTGACGTCTTCTAGTTTTGTCTCTCTTAAATATACTAACCAAAATTCTCTGCATTCGGCATTTGATCCCAGAGCCTTCCATCCTGATAGATTTAAATACGTCTCGATGTACTCGTTGGCTATCATCCGCTTTCCATCGTATCGCTTTACTAGCTTTTGTAAAGAGTCAATATAGCTAGAGTCATCTACACAAATATGCTGTACAAGTGATTCAGCGGACCACGCAATAGACCCAATTAGTACCGGAACGTTTACGCTGGTAATTGGCCAGTGTTCTCATATTTTTGTTCCAGTTTTGGCTTTAAGCATGTATACATAGATAAATTCCTACTGGCTGCTCGGTGTGAAGTTTCTAAAGCTAAAAAAGTGTAGGTACACAAAAAAGTGGCAACATTAAAAGTGTAAATGGGTTTACGATTTTGACGTTAAGAAAGAGACCGTGGCTCTTATAGTTAACATGCGACCATATCTCCTGATTTTGCGATAATTGCCATAGTGTAGCATTACTTCGGCCGATTTTCGCGATAAATGTACAGGGATTAAATTAAAATTTGGAAAACATTTTTACTTCTGGTCAAGTAGTGTTTTATAATTTATCGTAAATTGTTGTTTGTTGCCAATTTTTTTTACATCTACACTTCTTGGCAAAGATTTTATAAAATGCACAATGGTGTAGGAAGCATCGTCATCATTTTGCAATGGTCCGACTGGCATCATAGTGGTTCAGGCGGTCAGGATATGTGTTGCACAAGCATCCAAAACATTGTGCTCATTGTGCACGATAACCTAATTCGCATCGTGCTCATTGCGCAACGGTCCAGATGATTCACATTGACTTCCTATGTTTATGGTTGTAATGAGCGCAATTCATTGTGTTTGATTCGTTCGTTCGACCAACACATTTCGGGCTTCCACAACATTTTCTAGAAAATTCTTCAAAAACATGGATTAGGATGAGCCTGATGAACGTCTATATTGTTTCTATGATGAGTGATTCCATCCACTTCATTTAATGGCAGCATTTCTGGTATGCATTTTATGGTACATCTAGTTATCAGCAGCCAACCATATTTAAGAGGTGCATTTAAACCTTTCAGTGAGTTCTTTCAACATCAAATCATAACTGTACTACATTATCCACGGACCACACTGCATTACCTACAAAATAAAAATGTATCAATAACATAGAAAAAAGAAATAAAATGTATTTACCTTTGAGAAATGACTTAAGGCTCACGATTCAGGACCACAACAATCGATCTCCATGTAAATAAAACCACAAACCGTTTTTTTTTCTAAAACCATCCCGTAAATTTATGATTTTTTTTATAATTTATATTTTTGCTGTTATTTTCTACCCCAATTACAATGATAATAATAATAATAATAATAATATAATTAATTAATTAATATAATAATTAATAATAATCAAAATAACAAAACAACAAAATAAAATAAAAAATTAAAAATACAAAAAAAATTGCTTTGCTGTTTTTTTTTTTGTTGCTTGATGTTTGCTTATTATTGGTTTATATTTCTTAATTATTTTTAAAAAAAAAAAAAGAAATACAAATTTACATAATTTTTATTTTATATTTTGTTTTTGAGTAAAAATTAATTTAATTTGTGATTTTTATACTTTAAATATAATATTTTGTTATTTTAAATTTAAATTAAAATTTTTTTGTTTATATTTTAATTGTTGTTTAATAATAAAATTGTACTACCAATATAGTTTTTAATTAATTATATTTTACTTTCTTTTAAGTTCTTAATTAATAATATATTATATATGTATATATATATAATAATTATATATTTTATGTTTCTTTATATATAATATATTTGTAATAATAAAATCAAACAAAAAATCAACAAAAAAGAATTTATTTTAATTTAAATTGTTTTAAATAAATATTTCATTATTTTTTTTTTTTACTTTCATTAACATTATGTTCTTAAATTTTTTTTTATAATATAATATAATATAATTAATTAATTAATTAATAAAAAAAATTATTTGTCTCAATTTGCACACAATTTTTTTTGTTTTATGTTTTAATTTTTTTAAAGTTTTTATTATTTTGATTTTTTACGTTATTAATTTTGCTTGTTTGGCGAATTTAATCATTTATTTTTAATTAATAAAATTGTTGTTTTAATTTAGAATCATTTTTGTTTGTTAAAATAATAATTAATTATAATTTGTATAATAATAATAAACTAGGAGATGATTAATAAATAAATTTTGTTTTCATGTATGTGTGGTGGTGGTGGTACACAAAATAATTGAAAATAATTAAACTGAAATTTGTGTTTTTTGTTGTGATAATACATACGAGTAGTTTAGAGAGTTAATTATATAAATTTTCGTTAAGTAAATAAACAATATTGCACGATTATTTTGTATCAAATTTTTCCTTTTTTATTATTAGCATGCTGTTTAGTGAACAATGGAAACACGACTGAACTTGAAACAAAATTATTTGATTTAAATTCAAAACAAATGAAAACCGTTACGTAATATTTTTTAGTTTTGAAATTTTGTTATATAGTGTGCGTGCGGTGTGTTGCCTTTTCAAAATTTTGTAAAGTGATGCGTACACGGCTGATCAATTGTTTATGATTCATGATTCGAGTTTGGAATTGTTAGGTTCTATGCATACAAAACGTTGCTCGATTCAATTATTGGTGCATTGCTTAGTTTTTATTGTTAGAAGTTTTTATGCGTGCCGTATACAGAAGCTCTTTAAATAAAGTTAGGTGAACTCGTTTAATGTTACGTTAAATTGTGAGGACTAAACACGACTTCAGGTTTGGTAGAAGTTGCTTGTAGAAGTTGTAAATATTTAATTATTTAGTCTCGCGTAGAAAAAAGGGGGACATAATTTTTTTATTGGAGTAGTTATGGTAAATGGGACATAAAAGTATTTGATTACTACTGAGTGTGAAAATTTTAATTTTAATTTAGTGAAATTTTGCAAAGACCTTTACATTTGTTATCTTGGTACCATACACTAACTTCGGACCATTTGTTATTGACACATATCCATCCAAATATTTACATAAAAAGTATCAAAATTATTGCAAACGGTTCATTTTAAATGGTTGCTATAAATTGACTAAGGGCAGAATATAATTGCCAATACTTTGTAGATTTCAACTAATTAATAATGTCCAGTTCTTTTGGGTAGATTACGGTCATTCATCTGTCTGCGCTTTCACAATAGCTGAGCGGAATTATCTATGAGATAAAAAACCCTCCCTTCTGCGCGTAGGGATTCAAGGAAATTATATTGTTAAATTAATAATTGGGAGTAATCCATGGAGACCAAAAGAAATGGATCAACGTTGCAATGCCACAATGCTATTTGCGTGAAAATTGTGGTATCTAGACTACACCTGAATGGCATACTCGAGCAGTGTTCGAACTAAGGTAATATAAAGCGCCTTCGTAGGCGATGAATCAAAGGATTCCCTAGATCAACGCTTGACAAAGTCCAGCGCGGAGTTTGTTCAACTCGTTATGTTCCAAATAAGCGTCCTAAAATTTAGTTGGCTTTCATAAATATTCTCTAGATGAGGGTGTTTGAACAATCTAGATAATGAATGAATAACATTGGCCTCAAAAGAAGCGAAGTAGATGATCTGAACGACATTCTATAAATATACCTTGCAGTAAGCTTTTCTGAAATCTCTTCACGAGGATATCTTCCTCCTTTCTCGCTTCAAATTTGTAGTGCTTTGTATGACTTTTTAGTGCATGAATATTAGGGAACAGCGGTCTCCGGTGAAGGCAAAGAGTAATGCTAGCGATACCTGATTTGCATGATAGTGATTTTTTTATGTGTTGCAATGTGTTTTGCTAGATGGTCGGCACACCTTTCTACAAGAACGTCTGAACTGAACAAAAACGTATGTTTATAGAACACATCAAAATATTTAATATAACTCCTGTTAGGCCAAAAAATGCTGCTTGAAACCCACCTGATTTCATTTTGCTTGCATCGGAGCCGTCGGGTTATTAAAGTATACATCTTAAGATTGAGTTCTCCCTACTATAAAAATTGCTGCGTAAAAATTGACTCAATGTTGCTGTTACTATTTAAGAAGATCTCAAATTCAATAGTATCCATTAAATAGTTTGACAAATATACTATAAGCGAGTTTCTGGGTTTAAGCAGTTCTTAATATTACTGTTCTGCAACAAACCGGAGTTCAACATATTATAAGTAAATAAGCCTTCCATGTAGTCGAATGTAAACAATCTACATTAGACGTGGATACTTCAATAAAATTGATTCAACGTCATAACTAACAAGACTGTACACTTTTCAGAAATGAAGACGAACTTGATTTACCTGTCTCAGTAAGGTTGATTATTTTTAAATTTGAAAGTCAGTACTACCTGTAACGCTGCGGGCTACTTATAGTAATTTACCAAATTTAAGCAAATATTATAGCAACGTAGTTGATGTGAAGAACTATCTTTCTTAAATAAATTTCAGAAACTAATTTTTTTAAATAAAACTTTGTACCGTATCTGATTTCTTAGTGGTCTAAAGATAGCAGCAAACTAATTTAATGGGTTTATGTCGTAGTTGCGTTTTATTATATTGGTTGTATTGTAATACCATAATGCGTCTCGTGGGTCGAATAACTATTAACCTGAACTGTAAAATTTCTACATGAATGGAAGCCATTAAGATAAAATTGGCCAAACAACTTGTAGACCAAGTTTAAATCTTACTATCTTATGGTGTTAGTTATATTGATTTTGGCAGCGATTACTCCACCACACTAACACAATATAATGGTACACCCTGTTTACAATCACATACAACTTTTTCGATACACTAAAACTAACATTAATTAATTTGGCTTCATCATAACCAATTTATTTGGATTTTTTGTTCTTGTTATACGTTTTTATCAGACCGATTCACGCACATGACTAAACACGAATACAAATTGTGTGCAAAACAATGTGCTTTTATTATAACGTTCACGTGTATTTACATTTTGTTTTAGTTGGTAACGAAAAACACGTGGCGAACACACACACAAAATATATCATCGCATCACTTTAATAGAAAAACAAAAAACAAAAATTTGGTTTCTTGATTTCGTGCTCGAACGAATGCATGAAACAACTGATAAACGTGATTTAAAACAAAGAAGAAATTTATACGTTATACGACGAAAACAGAATTTGTAACGTTTTCTTTTGTTTTGAAATTGCGGATATACGGTGTAGTGTCGATTTTAGTTGTCGGCCATGATTATTCATGTAACAAACATGCACTAAACGAAGTACATACGTTTGGGTATGTGTTGCTGAAATAAAAGAATACATAGATATATTTTTTTTTAAAATAATTAAGGTTTTCTTTTTAAATATAATTATTATTTTATATTATATATATATTATGTAGTTTTAGATTAAGAGATATTTTTTGTTTGTAATTGGTTAAAAATTTGACTTCATTTATATACTTCGCATGATAAGCAAATTAAATATAAACAAATAAATATTTTTAAAATAATTATTAAAAACATAAAAAAATTTCGTTTTACTATATATACTTATCATCAAACTGATAAATCACTTCCATTTTACGAATTTAGTTATTTAATTATTTTTATTTTTTTTTTTTGTATTAATTTTTAAACTTTTTATGTTTTGTTTTTTAAAAAAAGGCACTTAAGCCGGTATCACCCATTTTTTTTTTAAATAAATGGACGCACTGAGCTGAATCAGGCGACATTTTATTTGTATTTTTTTTAATGTTTGTTTACATTTTATAATAATTTGTTGTTGTTGCAATTTAATAATAATAATAATAATAATAAAAAACAAATGAAATTTCAATTTAATTTATATTCAATTAAATGTGGCAAACTATATATAAAATATTTTAATAATTAACATAACGGATCTCCCTCTAATAAAAATAATAATATTATTTATAATATAGTTTGGTGTGTGAAGAAGTCAAATTATATTATATTATGTTTGTTTTTAGTATTTAACGATCTTTTTAATAATAATTATTATATTTTGTTATTTTTTTTTTACTAATTTTTAAGCCGCATCATCTATATATAGTTTTTAAATTTTATTTTTAAGTGATATTTTTGTTTCACGGATCTCTGTTTTTATTTCCACTACAAATTTTTTTTATATGTATGTATTTTTTTTGTAATTTTTTTTTGTTTTATATTTTAAACTACTAAATACTAGTCAGACTAATTTTAACAACTACTTAAAGACTATTTTGTAAATTTTATAATTGATTTTTATTTTTTTCATTAGTTTTTCTTTTTATCTCATGTCAATTAATTAAAAAAAAAATGTTTTAATAATAATTACAAATAATAATAGAGCTGCCATTTTGTTGTTATGTTTGTGTGTTTATGTAAAAAAAAAAAAACAAAAGAAAAACTAATATAACAATTGCGCGCGCGGAATATCAAATTAAAAAACAAAAAAATATTATTTCACAAAAACACTACATTTAAAATGTAGCTTATAACAAATTATTTATAAACTGCTATTAATATATAATATTTATATTTTTAAATAATTATTATTTATTTTTTTGTTTTATTTTATATTTTTGAGTTTTAAAAACTACACTAGCAAATACTTGTTTTTCATCTTATATATTAATTTAATTTCTGTTTCTTGTGTTTAATTTATCTCGTCTAAATTTTTAGTTTTAATTATTTTTTTAAATTTTTTTTAAGCTACAACTATTTACAAAACAAACATGTGAAATAAAATATACATTCTATAAACAAAATATATTAAATAATAATAATAATCATAAAACTACTAAAACGAAATTATTAATTTAATTTTCTTTTTAAATTTAATTATAGGTAACCATTTTGTTTTATTTGTTGTTTAAGCATTTTGAGATCATCAAAATTAATTAATTTTTGTGTGTGTGTATGTGTGTGTGTTTGTTTTTTAAACTTATATTTAAAATAAATTAGTCGTGGTCAACGTTTTTTAATATTAAAAAAGAGGACCCGCCTCTCTTACAAATAAAATACTAACCGCAGACGAAATTATTTTTAAATTATTAATTAATTAATTAATTTTGATGACGTATTTAATTTTTTTTTGTTCAGACTATATAATAATATAACAATTAATTATTTATTTATAATTTTTTTAATTTAATTTTATTTTTCGACGACGGTGTTCGCTAATTAATTATTTAATTTTTAAGCGATTAATTATTTTGTAGTTTACTTCTAATTATTATTTATTTAAATTTTTCTGTTTGTTTGTTTATGTTTGTTTTTATTTATATTACACTTCTTGGTACTTCGATAGTCGAGCCCTTAACTCCATATTTTCCTGTTTTAATTGTTCCAATTCACGGTGCAGTGACATATTCTAAAAATGAAACCAGAAATTGTTGATTTATTAATTAGGAAAATAAATTATAATATTATTTTGTGATCATAAGGATTTGCAAACATTCAGGATGATGGATAATGGATAAATTCACTCGAAAGAATAAAACATAAAGGTAAATCCAGCTTACGGAATGCCACATTGCCGTTAATTCTGGAGGTTGTTTGTACAAACTTTAAAGCGGTATACTTGAAAAGGCCTTTTCATATTAATCTGTACAAATATGACAACGGGATAGAATCGGAAAAATAAAACGAGGCAATAACGATGCCATGATAAATTTGGGACTAGCCTGCCAAAAATTGAACCCTTAGTTCTTCGTATATCCTCGAAAAATTGTTCACTAAATTTTTATGGCTTAACATTTTTATTCTAGGATTTATAAACGCCTCCGTAGAACTTTTGCAAACTTACATACTTATGCTGTTTATCGCTTTTCTAAATAATAGAACGGGAAACACTATATACAATTATTGTATAAGGCTATACTAAAAAGGCCTATTCATTTACTTCACTCACTACGGAAATTAATGATCATGTTTGGACTACTCTGATGAGCTGAAATGGTTTCTATGAATGGGAATGGCGAAACATTGACAACTGTATTTTATTAGGTAAATAATATCTAAAATATTTAGCGGTTTCGTAGATTTTCGCCCGGTGTTTTGCAAAGAATAAAGGTCTTTTCATGGGTGTTTGTCATTGTATGCATAAATACATACATAAAATAAATAACTTATCTCAGCCAGATATTTTTTGAACGATGTATTCGAAAAGGCCTTTAAATTATTAATCTGCCAAATTTTAACCGCATTCTTTTTAATTTGACTCAGAATTCTCGTAATCTGAAATTTGAAATATTTCTTTGTTGCGGATTAAAAAGGCCTTTTATATCTTAAATGAATATATAACGAAGCAATACGAATTCATGATAGATTTGGGGCTGACCTGACGAAAATTGGACCCTCAGTTCTTAGTCTTTCGACACAAATAGAAATTCATTCATTTCTAGGATATTCGAATCGTACGATTCCCAATAATTCATATTTTATTAGTTTGAAACATATTACAAGAAAATTAATAAAGTATAAAAATTAAGATCCGATTGAGGATGTAGGAATAGAAAAAAATGTATTTTACTAATCAGAATGTATTTTTATTTACTTTTGGAAAACGCCGTTTCCCAACCAATTTTGAGTGATATTTTCAAATCGCTCTACTGAAAAATTAAATTTTTTAGATTGTGTCACTCTTGCAGCAAATGGGTGATATGTCAATCAGTTATATTCAAAGATAAATATCTTAAATCTGTACATACACTTTTAATACGGTAGTGCTGATAGACCATACTAAGAAAAAGGCCTGTTCATTCACTATGGAAATGGTTATTATTATTTAGAAAGGAAATTAATGATTAAGTTCGGACTATTCTAGATTCTACCATTTAGTATAAAATGGCAGTATGAATAGAAATGGTTTCTATGAATGGTGATGGTAAATAGCATTTAGCGAATAGCATTTACACACATACATACATAGAACAAATAATTTATCTCTGCCAGATAAGTTTTTGGAACAATGTACTTGAAAAGGCCTTTTAATAATAGACTAAACTTTTATTTCACTCAGAATTCTCTAAATGGGAAAAGGCCTTTTATATCTTAAATGTATATCTGAGTAAGACGTATATTTTTATTTGCCACTGGTGCTACGTCCAATTAAGGGGTTTGGTTGCCAGTGTATTGAATCCTAGCCAAGCTCTAAGGATTGACATTTAGCATTAACATTAGCAATGGTTGCTTAACGTGGTGATGAAGTTGTTTGCACGATATCTCTCTGTGCTACTCGAACTCCGAATATGATTTAGATGGTTTTTAATAAATCCGTTTAACTCATATAAATGTTAATTGTAAGTGTGTGTGTGTGTTACTGTGATACTTCAATTAAAACCTGTATTTTTATTGTTTCGTTCGATCGACTGTACCAACGAATGGTGGAAGGATATAACTCGTCGATTGTTCGACGTCCAGTCAAGATCAGTTTATTTTGTGTGACTCTAGGCGGGTCCTGAATGTTCTTTCCTTGGAAGGTAAACTTTAATTGAACGATTTTAAAAAAAATTGCTGAGATTTTCAATGTGATTGTGGTTTTCAAGTATCAGGACTCGATTGCGATGAGTGCTGATTTCAATAAAATCAGTTTACAGATTCTTCTGGCAAAGGAATCCCGTTTTCACCGAAACTGATTCTTTTGGGTCGATATATTTTAATAAATATTGGCTAACGAAGCTTTATAAGTTCCAGAAAGCGGTTGTAATTAGTTCTGATTTCGGGAAAATTCGATCAGATGGTCGGTCGATTGACCTGAGTACTTAATTTAATTTTGAAAAAAGTCGTGAAGGTGTTTTCGAATGTCAGTAAGTGATTGACATGCATCGTGATTTCGGAAAAATTAGTGGTTGTTGCCCGGGTTAATTTTTTAATTTTTTTTATAAATTATAAGTGTGGTTCTGAAAAATTAACAATTTGAATGTGAGCTTGCTTTGTAACTTGGTTTGTTTCGATCGGAATGTGATTCAAAAATAAATTTTGATTATGATCCAGGAAATAACATAGTGACACAAATGGAAACTGGTTAGGCCATTTCTGATTTGGATGGGGCTTGGCTTGTATGATGTAAATGGTAATCTATGAACTCTGTTTGTGTGTTGAAAACTATTATGATATGAGCATAATTACTCATCAACCCTCGCGAGTCCCAGCCCTCACACATGTTTTTTTTATTTCTTATCGTTTTTTTAGTTTCCTGTCGAATTAAAATGTCAGAATTAATGAAATTGATTTATTGTTGATTTTCATCTGTTCGCAATGAAATTTATAAGATTGGTAATTTCTTTAGTGTTTCTGTTCCGTACGGCATTCAGTTCGTTACAGTTACATTTCAGAGAAAAACCCCTCAAATTTATTAATGAACTTTAAACACCAGGTTAGTGCACTTACCATCTTAAGAAAATCCCGTTCCAGGCCACAATTTTAATTACTGTATGGAGACGGTTAAAATTTTGTTTAAATCTGTATATCAACTTTTAATGTGAAAATGTCTTTTCATGTGGACCATTGCAAGGGATAAATCGCTTCGAATGTAAGAAAATTTAGTACGAAAAACTTAATGATTTGCGACTCAATTTTAATCTGCCATTTAAATTATGTTGATTTGCTACATTTTATTTGTGACCTCGGGAAATGTAAAACAGCCGTTTCATATATTTCTACTTTACAATCACAAAGCAAATATAAATTCTAAAAATCTTTTCATGAATTGACATGGAAAACCCCTAGTAACCGTAATTTAGATTTAAAATAGATAATTAGCAATCGGATCGAGGATAAACCCCTAAAGGCGGGGGTTCATGTCTATATTTTGTATATTAAGACTATTTCTGCGTGCTGATTGGTTAATGAGTTAGCCAATTTGAATCGCCATAAAGGTAAAAATTTAAAATTAAGCATTTCTTAAGTTTGGTAAGGCACGTTTTCTTAACCTCAAATAAAAATGACAACTAACAACAAACAAAACAATCTATCTATTAATTTTGTCAAATCTCTTAAAAAAGCCCTTATGGCAAAATATTACATGTGTTCATTATAATTAGAGCCCGCAGAATTATTATGCCTTAAACGTAAAAACTTTACATATGTCATCGCCTTAAAGCCTGTCAGGAAGCGGTTAATTAAAGCACAATGTTCGGACCATTTTTGAGCCTACTACAAAATGACAATATATGTTGAGATTGTTTATATGACCAAGGATGGCTGACTTTTAATGGCGGGTTGTCATTTGCATAATTATATCTGAATAAGACGTATAGTTAAATTGATACATATAACCGTGCAGCCATTTCTTGAATAGGACTAAAATTATTATTTATAAGACTCTCAAATGATTTTCATCTATTCGCGGTTAAAAAGCCTGTCAATTAATTTCACTGCGGAGAAACTTCCTCCAAATTTAAAAATCAACTTTACATTTTGGTTCAGTGAATCTACATAATTAAGAGAAAAAGGCCTTTTCAAGGGCATCACTTGACTCTGTAAAGCATGCTGCAAACTTTTCTTTGTTTGGGACTTAAATCAATCCCAAACACAATTTTCTTAAACGTTGAATAAACTTAATTAACTTAAGATAAAAAAGCCTTTTCAAATAAGAATTTCGAATATTACAAGAAAATCAATTAAAATCTTTTAGACTATTCTGAAGTTTAATATTTAATATAAAATGGCAATAATAATATGAAATTTTTATAGGATAAAAATGAATATAAAATGAAATCTAAAATAACCGACCAAATGTCACAGTGGTGAAAGCTTTGCCGTTTGGATCGGAAGGTACCGGATTCGAATCTCGATAAGGGCGGGATGCAAAAAGGATTTTTCATGATTACGATCGATGATGTAATTGAACACAACTATGACTCCCTGTCGAAGTGCAGAATTCATGGGCGAATCCATTAACAAATGGTTCTAGGTAAATAGCTGTAATGCGTAAGGTAGGACGTGAATAGCGAAGTGTGAAAGAGTTGGGAGTGCTTCGGCCTCAGAACAGATTGCAAAGATTAAAAACAAACAAATAAGTAGAAATCTAAAATATTTATTTGTTGTGTATTGAAGACCGTTGGGCTGTTTATCTCTACCAGAAACCGTTCATACTTTGAAGTGGTAGTGATAGACGAGACTGTATTAGTTGGAATATGATTGGTGATTTTGATTTAAATTATAAGGTTCATTATCAGTTATAAGAAACAAAAACTACATTTTTGACATGGCAGTTTTAGGTTCTTAGTTCTGAGAACGGAATTTTAATTTACAAAAAAGGGGAATACAATGTATAGCATGGAACATATCTTGATAATCTAAGAAATAAGGTGATTTGTTGCGTGACGACACAAGAGAGTAAACTAAAGCTGTGCACGAGAACAACATTCCTGGTTTTTGTAACTTTTAGAAATTAGAAACAAATATAATTTGCATGTGTTGTATTGTAATAATACATTTGACCTGCATTGTATGATATTACCAATAAGCTTAAAAAAATTTAAATTTGATTCAAAGTTATTTAAAGTAAATTTGATTCAAAGTTATTTCAAGTAAATTTGAACACAAAATTGCATTGTACCAATTCTGACATAGTTTCAATATTTTGATACGTAGCGATTGATCGTTTTCTATTGACTATTTTTTTTACTTTAGTTAGCTTTTCAACAGACCGTAGAACTAGATGGAATTGATTGAAACACGGTACATCGTTTCAGAGGAGCTATATTTTATTAATTTAGCAAATCAAACTTTCGAATGGAGTGTTAACAGCGCCCTTTCAGGAAAGTGTAAAGAGAGAGAGAGAGAGAGAACTACTGGCAACTATGCAGGAAGTAATGCAACCTAAGATTAAGCCGAATTATTTATATTTTATATTTTGGGGTGTGAACCAGTATCGATTTAGTTGAAAAGGCCTTTTAAATATTATTCTATAAAAATAACGGGTTATCCAATTCGAGGTTGATAAAGTAGAAATCTGTATACCGACATCTGTCAAAGATAAACGTCAAGTACGCTGTCATTTATTTAGTTGACATTCTGCCATTTAAGAATATGGAGCATTTAACAATCGACCAACGCGTTAAAATTATTAAATCTTATTATAAAAATAGTGATTCTGCCGTATCCACATTTCGCGCTTTACGAGCAGATTATGGTCGTCATAATCGTCCTACAAAGCAAACCATATTGAATACAGTGAATAAATTTGAACAAACTGGATCCGTTACTGATATTGTAAGGTCTGTGCATCATCGAAACATTCGCAATGCTGAAAATATCGCTTCTGTAGCTGAAAGTGTGGAAGAAGATCCAAATTTATCAATTCCTCGTCGAGCTCAACATTTAGGCCTATATTATGGCTCATTATGGCGCATTTTGCATCTGGATTTGCATCTTCATCCGTATAAAGTCCATTTGACACAAGAGCTAAAGCCTGCTGACCATGGACAACGAAGAACATACGCAAATTGGGTGTTGGAAAAACAGGCCGTCGATGCTGATTTTTCGAACAAAATTTTCTTCAGTGATGAAGCTCATTTTTCGCTTGGTGGATACGTTAATAAGCAAAACTGTAGAATTTGGGGCTCAGAAAATCCACAATTGATTGTAGAGAAGCCATTACACCCGGAAAAAGTCACTGTTTGGTGCGCATTGTGGTCTGGTGGTGTGATTGGGCCGTATTTTTTTGAGAACAACCATGGACGAACCGTTACCGTCAATTCTGAGCGCTATGGCCGCATGTTAACCGATTAGTTTTTTACGAAAATCGAAGATTATGATCTTGACGATATGTGGTTCCAGCAGGATGGAGCAACCAGTCACGTAACACGAGCAAATCGAGATCTTTTGCAAGAGAAATTTCCTGGACGTTTGATTTCGCGATTGGCTGATGTCAATTGGCCTCCAAGATCCTGTGATTTAACGCCTTTGGATTTCTTTTTGTGGGGCTACGCGAAAGATCGTGTTTACGCAAACAATCCTCAAACTCTTGACGAATTGAAAACTAATATTCGTAAGGTAATGGCCGAGATATCGCCCGAAATGTGCCGAAAAGTCATTGAAAATTACCGCAAAAGAATCAAGGCCTGTAAGAAGTCCCGTGGAGGACATTTGAATGATATCTTGTTTAACTAAAAATGGCAAGGATCAATCTGTAAAATGAAATAAAAATTACAATACATTCCGAATATTTTGTGTGTTTTTTTTAAGTTTACTTTATCAAGCTTGAATTGGATAACCTTGTACAACTCTATGTTAGAAAAGCTAGGTAACCGAATTATATCAAACTATCCTATAAGAATCAATGTAAAATGAAAATACCATGATGCCATGATAACCTCGAACTGCTTTGACGTGAGTCGCAAACCAGAAAATGTTGAACCAACTCAAAAGGTGCTCAGTAGTAACTGATAAAATTTCTTAGTCTTTTGACACACATTTTTAAGTTTGACGTTTTTATTTTGGGCTGGGAAAAGCTACCAAATTATTTAAATCGAGTAAAACTGCATTTACACAAATTTAATTGTTTTGATTTGTTTGATAGAAGACGCCACTGACGAAAGGTGTACTTGAAATATAGAAATTTATCTGAGATTAAACAAATTGATTTAGATAATTCGAGATTAATCTGTCTTTACTGTTTATAATTATGCTGAATGTGCAAGTATACGCTTAATAGTTAAATAATAATAGCTATTTAAATACTTTATGCTAAAAGGACTTTTCATGTGTACCATGGACACTACTTGCTTGAACAAAAGAAACGTAAATTAACAACACGTATACTATTAATAAGACTACTATTTAGTATCAAGTGGAAAAAGTTTTGTTTAGAGATGACCAAACATTGACAGACAAATTTTAACTATTTGTTCATTGCTTATTGCAAAAATTAGATTATGGATAAATTTAATAGATAAAAGGTTTTTCACAGCTGTTTGAATTATACAAAACATATCAGAGTAGGGTGTATATATGACATATCCAGTGTATTTAAATTGAAAAGACTTTTAATATATTTTATAATAATTTAATTATACAACGGTAATGAAAAAGATGGCTGAAGGATCCAATAATAAGTCTTTTTAAATCTGAAATGTCTTAAATATGTTAGAAAACCAATCTAAAAGTAAAATATTATTATATTTTGTTAAATTTGAGCTAAACTGGTCTGACGAGCTTCAAGGTTCATAAAACGATTAGTAATTGCACTAATGTTCTTCAGTACCTACAAGCCAAAAATGTGATTTTTATCCAATTGAAGCAAATTTGATAAGATTAGTGAATATTTTTAGTATTTCTGCTTCCTACGAAGCTAATTCCGAATGATAAGTTTCAAGATAAAAAAAGCCTTTTCAAGGACACCGGACTAAGGACTTTATCGGAGTTAATTTAAGAAGTAAATAAAATTGGGATTCTTTATATTTGCCTTAATTAAAACCAGCTGTTTCAAATTTTTAAATTTGCTAGAGGCCATAGATATTTTAAACAGTGTATTTGAAAAGGTCTTTGCCTTTTAAATATTAATATATTGGAAAAATGATTGCTAATTATAATCAGTATGTAATGAAAAATGTAAGACATCATGATAAATTTCGAACTAGTCTGTTGAATTTCGAAACTCATACTAGTTCCTAATTGATGAGCGGTGACATTGGGTGTTGTCAAAATCTAATGGAAAATTTAAAATGTCTGTAAACCAATTTTTAGGCTATTAAATTCAGCTTTCACATGATCGCGATGGAATTATTCATTATTGGTTTGGGTCGTGCATGCATTAAATACTGAGATTTTTTCCTCAATTGTTTTTAAATGTTATCAAGTTAGCAGACAAACTGACATTATAGCTTTCAATTGTCACAGTTAGAATACTGGAGGCTGAATAATTTGTTAGTATATCATTTTAAAAATATTGGAAATGGTTATTAAAATTTCAGATCAAACAGGATGATTTTAATCTGTCACAAAATCATGAATTATTGCACTCTCACTACTAAAAAGGCCTTTTCAAGGGAATTATTTTAAGGGCATGCAGTGGAAAAGATTTCCACACAGTTGGCGTTTATATTTCCGGTGTAGAGAGTAGAGTTAATTAATAGGCCTTTTATTTTGTTACATTTTTTCAGAGCGATCAGATAATAGAATGTTTGTTCTTTGAGACGGTTGACTCTTTTTCATATGTAAAAGGGGTATATAAACCATAAAAAGGCCTTTTCGTGAATGTAAAGCAGTTACGCCGTAGAAACGTTATAGTGGTGTACTTTAAAATAGTTTTTAAATATTAAAAAATGTAATTTTGTTTTATTAGTTGAGAGATTATTGAAAGGTCTATTGTCCTTTTTTCTTTTCACAGCTGTCATTTTTTTCGAGTAAAGGGGTATCTTGCACACATATAATAAAAACACGTCGTATGACGCTATACAAAATTTGAATTGGCCTGGACCGGTTGAATTGGTCGAAGTTGAAGTTATAAAATTTGGCTGATTTTGAGCAATGAAATTTCGTAACACTGCATACTGCAACAAAATACAAATTTTATATGGTTTGATTTATAAAATACAACCAATGAGTTGACGCTCGCGCAACCTTCCGTTTCAGTTAAATTGTGAAATATCCCATACATTTAGTATGAAATATTCCACAATTTGTTTGAAATGAAAGTTAAAATTAGATTTTCGGTTTAAAGATTGTTGTACCTGGTTTTAATCCTATTTAGATCTCGTTGCTAATTATTATTGTCACAAACTTATTCAGGTTTCAGTACCAGTTAAAAAATTATTAGTTATTTGTATTTGTCATACGGAATTAAGGAATCCAAAAAGGGAGCTAACACTTTTAAGTTGTCTTTTCTTTAAAGACTCAGCATTATCTTCCAGTAGTTAATTGAATAAAGATCACCAATATTTAGATTTATAATTAATTGAAATTGATGACTACTGCTGACGCTTTTACTAGATTCAGGTGCGTTAATTCTGTTTAGGAAATTGGATGGTTTTAAGGCAATTTCGTTTAATAACTTGACCTAAGTTACTCACTAGTTGAGCACTTATTCATTTTGCAAAAAGCCTTTTATTAAAGAACTGGTCAAGCAGAGCAGGAAAAACAATACAGTTAAGCTTAAATCGTTGAAACCTTAGTCTGGATTAATTTTACATTTACAAGTAAAATCGGGTAAGCAAATATTTTAGAAAATAGTCGGTACTTTAATTCTAGGCCATAGGACTTGGCATCGATATCTGAATTATGATTATAAGTTCGAAACTGGTAATTATTGTGAATGTACTTATAATAAATTTTCAGTTAACTGAATTAACAGAAATTAAATGATTTGGTTTAAATATTAAGTACTGAAAATGAGGTGACTTTACAAGTAAAATTATTGGTTTTGGGTCTAAAACTTAGTTCTAGAAAAAAACCTTTAGAATTTTTAGAAAAAACTGATATTTTGGTAAAACCTTAATATATCACTCTTCAATATCTATTTAAGGCAAACTCATGTTAGTTTTAGCTTCATTTTTAACCAAGCTAAAATCTTTATTGCTGACTAAGCCCGGAAAAATGCTCAAATTCAAACAACTGAACGTCAAATGCTTTAGAATTGTAATGATCTATCTAAGACAAATATAAACAGAGGTGAACTGGTGTGTACTAAAACTAATCTGAAAAATGACATATTCATTTGTCAGTTTAGTTTAGTACAAACTCAAAATTATCAAAACAGTATCGAAATTTTATTGGTATATCGCTGTTTCGTTGTAGCACCAAGTAAATCAATATCACTAGATTTTAAATAAAGCTTAATTTTAGTACTGATGCTTAAAAATTATGTTTAATTTTTTTAATCATTTTAATTTGTAGACTAAAATCTATGCTGAAATTAATTAATTAGTTTAGTAATTTTCAGCAATTTAAGCGTTATTTTAGATTGTTAAAAATTAATACACAAATGAGTTCAAAATTATCGAGGGTAAAAATCACGACTGATAAATGCATTTAGAATTAACTCATTCACTGAAATTGAGTACTAAAACTAACATCGAGCACAAATTTCGCTAGACCGAAATAAAATATTTATGTACTAAAGTTAAGGTTAAATAAATTTTTGCAGTCTATGGCTTGTGCAAGTTAACACTGAGATGAAACAATTACTAAATCAATGCTAAATCTAAAGTTATGTAATATGGGTACACCATAACACATAGCTAAATTAAATTTTAGGACAGCGTCGGCTAAATTAGGACTGTCATTTTAAATTGGAACCTAATAATATAAAGTCGAGCATCAAAGTCTATAATTAATAAAGATATTTTAATTACAGATGAACATGGTTTTAGTACTCATTACCGATTAAATATTTCAAAACTTACCGATTCGAATGGAGCTGTCACCAAAAATTTGAACGTAATGATGTAAATTGACGTAGCGCAAATGTTTTTGAAAGGTCCAATCAGGACAAGTGTTAAAATTAATCTCACGTTTATATAAATAAAGCTTACTTTTAGTACTGGGCATCGATTAAATATTTAACTGATTTCGGATACCATACTTGATCACTTAAGGTAAACAAAAGAATTAAGCTGTTAAGATTAGACCCAATTATACTGAGTGCCGATTAAATGTTTGAACATACAATAAATAAGTTAGTTTGAAATCTTATCAGTGAGCTAGGTTAACTATTATTAAATTATGGATTTAAATACGAATAAGTCTGATTTTAGTACTGAATATCGATTAACTTTCCTATTGGTGGTACCTAACTCTTCACCTAATTGGAGATTGTACTAAAATTAAGCTAAAATAATTTAAGGAATATTAGGCTTCCGAAAAATTTTACTTAGGTCCCGAAGTATTTCTTCATGTTGAACATTAGAAATTTTATAAAAAAATATAAAACAACTAGATTAAACCGGCAGATGAATCAACAAATATAACTAAATAACCTATGACCCAATCTTACCCGCATAACGGGCGCACGCGCAACATAATTAAATTTCAATTTAAATCAATATCGCATTCATATGAAATTCAATTAAGACAACAATTGAAAGATTTATAAAAATTTATGTTCCTTTCACCAAATGAACAATTTTCGGTCGGATGCTGCATTAAATATTTTTTTGGCTGCCAAATCGAACGTAATGGTCAATTAAAAAGTAAATACAACTTTTACTTTTATCTCGCCATGAAGAAAAATACACCCTTTTACTTGTTTAGTGTAAACACGAATTGGTAAATCTCGGCATGCAACAATGGACGAAAAGAGAAATGGTATAAGAATAAAGAAAAAATAAGTTGATCCACAGCTAGCCGCGAGATTTACAAGAATCTTTTTTTTTTTTTTCAGTTTTTTCTTTGAGTGAAATGTATAAAATGATTGGTTTTGGATGCGGATGATGATTGATCGATTAAATTATTAAACATAAATATTATTGTATATCATACTTCTTTCTCAAGAAAACCAGCCCTCAATGCTATTTGATTTTCTTTCATCCTTCGGGCATCCCGGGACCGTTTGGCTGCCATATTATTCTTTCTACGTCTGGCCCAATATTTGTCATCCTTCAACTCATCTGGAACAAATTGTTTACGTGATTTTTTGATCATGGGTTGCGGTTTCAATTCTTCATCTGAAAAAGCGCGTGTACGTGGATCAAATTCTCTACCCGTTGATGCCATTGAAAATGCTGCAACATCAACAGAAAAACTAAGTTAGATTTTCTATGATCTTTTCGGTTCTCTTAATGAACTTTTTGTTTTTAAACAAGGTATCAGTTTTAATTTCAGAGGTTTTAATTTAATTTTAACACAAAACAAGTATTAGAATTTTTTGTTGTTGTTCTTATTTTAGATTTCCGTAAATTTATCGAAAAATTTTACTTTACTGTGACAAAAATTTCGCGCGCTAATTTTATATTACATTCCGGTGTGTCAAAAATGATAAGCTTATGGCAAAAACTTATTACTTTTACGTTTCTTGGAATTTAATATCAAATTTTTATATCGTGACCGTATACGACTGATAAGAATTAAGATAAATCATAAAAAAAACTTAGTTTTTTGTATGTCTGCAATTTTATTTTATCTTCAATTTAACATCTCTAAGCATTTATCATTGTTTTTTTTAGAAAATTTTCAAAAAATTTTCAGATAAATTAGAAAACGTTTTTTTTCAAATTTGGATTTGCTTATTTTTTAGGATTTCTGTGTTTTTTATAGCTTACTCGAATCGGCAGGTGATGGTGGATTTATTGTATCCGGGCTCATACAATCGGATGGTGATGGTGACCGCTCACGCTTTGTTATTTGATTTAGGCCTAGCGATAGTCCGGTGCCATGACTCAGCGAATCTGATGAACGGTGTCCTAAACTGGTCGCATGCGTTAAATGACTATTTTGTAATCCATCCACTGAAGGTATACAGTTTTCCGACAGAAATTCATCCAGGTCTACGTACTGTGAATATGAAAGAGGAAAGAAAATATTAGTTACTGTATTGCACAAATATGCATCGTTATGTTAGTTTCTGGTAATAAATTGTTATTAAAGTATTTTAACCAAATAGCTGTGTCGATTCTTTTTAAAGCCTCTCGAGAGATTACTTTCATCACCACTAGTGATCCACCAATGGTTTACCGGTTCGGAAAATGCAATTTTCACTCAAATATGAGCGATACTACACAATATTTGCGAACTCGGAACTTGTCGTATATCGAGCTGTAAATTCTAATTGAAAATAACGGCTGACCTTCAACTTATCATCAATTTACTAAATGAATTACCCCTCAAATGGATTATAAACGAAAGGCGTTTCAGAAAAAAGACCATTTATGACTAGAACAATGGTAGTTGGCGGTTTGGAGAATTTAAATTTCGCTCAGTATGAGTTTTTCTAAATTAACTGAAAGACCTGAGGTGTGTCAACGACTCAATGTATTTTACAAGCAACCTCACTAAATTTGGGATTAACTCAAATTGTTATTTAATTTTTTTTATTAAGCTGTATCAGTTATCTATAGAAAGTTTATTAATACGAGTACATATTAGTAAAAACTGCTTGACCTTATCGAATTTAATTTATGTGTTACAGAAATTTCACTCAAATTAAAATTTTGCTCAACTTTTTAACGTTCGTTAGTTTAGCTAAAATTAATGTCTACTATTTGAATTGGGTTTCACTTAATTTAAAACAATTATTTTTGGACTCATTAAAATTTCACTCAAAATATTTTGAATGGTACTCAATTTATTACTGTAATTGCCAAAAACATATTTTTTTCTTAAACCAACTCAATAAACTTGCTAAGATTTTGTGCTACATAGTTTTAAGTTTAAATGCCGCCTTCAACTCATTTTTAAAAAAAAAATTTATTTCTTCAGTTTTACAGGAAATCGAATATTACGATGGAGCAAAAATATTTTTTATAATTTTCACTCACTTAAATTTTTACGAACCATTGTTACGCAATTATTGAACATTAAAGTTTAAAACCGCCATAAACTCAAAAGATTAAAGATATTAAAGATCGTTAGAATGATAATTCTTATTTAAGCACCTTTTAAGTAATGATGTCCGAAACGAAAATTTATTTTCACTGATATTTAACTTTCACTCAAGTCTTAAAAACCATCTGTACTATGTAATTAAATTAGTCTTCGCAATAATTTGCTGGTTACTATAAAATAAAATTTTTTTAATTGTCTTATCCGGAACATATTTCAAAGATTTTTAAATATATGTTAACTCTTCAGAAAGTCACTCAAATTTCCAAAGGTACAAATGTTATTTTACAGAAAATATTTTCAGTTATAAACCTCATCCTGTTCAAAATTTGAATAAATTTTTACTAAATTTTCAGGTTTTTGGTTCCAATTTTACTTCCAATCAACTCTCAAACCCGGAATATTTAAATTCACTCAAAAGCGACTATTACTCCAATTTATAATTTTACTAAAAAATAACGAAACATCGGTTTAACGGTATGTAAATATAAATATCACTCAAATCATTCAAATAAACATCCAAATCTAATAAATAATTTACTCAAATTGTTTCGAAGACCGTCTTTCAAATCAACTGTACGGTTTCTCCGTAAAAAAAAAATTCACTCAAATAAATTTCACTCAAATAAAATTTTAGTTACTTTGATGATTGTAATCAAAACGAAACTACTTTAAAGCATAGCTTAATTCAATAAGTTTTACTCGATCGCATGGTGCTTAAGTATTTCATAGAAAAGGGTACAAGCATCATGGAAAATACATCATCTTGCCTATGAAGGTGGTCTTTCAAACGTAAGGTTGTCCACTCAATATAAGCATATTTCATTAATAAAAAATTCACTTGATTTTCAGAAAATAAACCTATTTATAATATCACCGTGCAACTTTTACGGTTTCGAAATTTGCTGTCAAATTACGGGTTTCGTTAGGGTGTTACTGATTACTACACGGATAAAACAACTTCATACAAATAAAACTTGATTTAAATAAAATTTCACTCAATTTGGTGGGGCTCTTATGTGTTTATCTTATACAAAAGGATCTAATAATAAACAAACAATGTATAAAGTAAAGTAGATTACAAAAATTATGGTTCCAAAAAGAAACCACTCACCACTCAAGACGACTAAGATTACTAATACTATTGTCATCCATTAAAATATTGTTGAGTTCTTATAACAATATTTTTAGCAGATCAAGTCATGAAACCTAGATTATTACTAGTTTTAATCCTCGATAACAACATACATTTCACATACGTTAGAGCATCCTTCAATCTAATTTTTACACAATTGAGTGGTACTCCTGAAGTATTTACAAATTAAATTAAATTTTTAGTCGATCAAAATGATATTTCTACCATAAGATGTTGCTAATTAAAATTTTACGGTTTTGTGCCTGATTTTCATACATTTTTCACTCAATAAATTTTCACTCAGAATCTTAACCAAAACTAACCAAGCTAAGTAGAGCATATTGACATTCCTTGTAAATAATATTACAGTGCAATTATATCTTTAATGGTTTATATCTGGATTATATCTCTTACAGTTTTGTAATTTGCACTCAAATATTGGAAGACTTTGAGTGATCAACACCGTTATTGGAATTAAACCTTACTGAATTGAAGCTTATATTTAACGATATGTTTAGCTTAAATCCAATATAGTTTTATTACAACGGTGGTGTTGATTGGAGGTTACAAAAATGAATTTAATTCGAATATAATTTCACTCAACAAAAATTTCACTCAAATAAAATTTCACTCAAAAAAAAATTACTCGTATGCAATTTCACTCACTTGTGACCCAGATTTAACTTGTTCACGAAGTATTGTTTTAGTGATTGCAGAAAATGTTTGATTTTGATAAAATTCAAAGTTTCACTCAAACTGTCAGTTCTTTATAACAATGAGTACAGATTACACACAAAAGTAATAGAAACAAATTACTCAAATTATTTTGCATAACGGACCAAATTGTTCCATTTGTATTTTTACTAGATCGTTTGAAGTGAACTGAGTGAACTATTTACAAATCAAATTAACTTTAATTGTTCTTAAGAGCATGCTGCGTAGATTTTCAATTTAAGTAGTTAAGTATTGAAAAACTTAACAAAGTTTTTATAAAAATGCAATTTTGCAAAACCACAGTGCACAACAATGGGTTGAAATAATTTGAAAATCACAACGAATAAACTTTAACAATTTATTATCTCAATTAACGATTTTTTTGTATTGTTAACAAATTGCATTCAGAATGTTTATATTTTGATGACGTTGCCTTGCGCTTATATGATTTTTATTATCCAAATCCCAAAAATAACAAAAATATTCCAACCTTTCCGCCCGGGACCAAAATTCCCTTTCGACCAAACGAGATTATTTATGTTTATATGTGCATTTTTGGAACACATCCAAAATATTTTTTAATTTAATTTGATAAAAGCTTTATGCATATTTACAACAACAACGAATAGAAAAATCAATCCATTCTACTACGAGATATACTTGTATACACAAAAAAGTATATTGTATAGGTGGTGCTGATGCTGCGGGCGGAGAGTGTGAAATCAAAATAATAAATAAATAAATTTCTTTAAAAAGATCTTATAAATAAAATAACGATAATTAAGCCTGAGCCCACGATTTTCTGATTTAATCTCGTATAAATAAAAAAATATTTAAATATAAAAAAAATTATTTTTAAAATATAAAATCAAAAAACTCATTTTGATTGTCTCGGGAGTGTGAGCAAAAGTTTCTTCTTCTTAGTATAAAAACAAAATACGATCGTCGCGCACCGTGCGAGATGATTTAAAACGATACTCAACAACAACAGCAACCAAAATACACAAACAGATTGGTTTTCATTCAATAAATTTTTCTGTTTTGCGCTTTTTATTCGTGCCGGCTATTTTAATTAGAATGTTAATTGATATGGTTTGGCTGAAATGCGAATTAATTAACGCGTTGAATGCCAAGTCATAATGGTTGATAACACATTGTTGTATTTATTTTGGTACATTTAAATTTCTTATTTCGACGCACAACGTTGGTGATTCAAAAAATTACAAATTTTATAGGGACTTAAAAGTAAATTGTATAGTTTTTGCGGTAAATTGTGTTTCGGTTGACTGTTTTGCTGCTGTTAAGTGTAAAATACATTCGAAAAATGTATTTATGGTTGTAGCAACTAATAAAGGTGGACTAATGTTTGGTCCAGGAAAGTTTAGTGAAATTTGTTTAACTCCGAAACGACCTAGAAAAGACTTACCTCCTAATTTTATTCAGAGTAACGAAACTGACTTGACTATCATAAAATGCCCATACAATATTTAAGAGTATTAGTTCCAATGAACGTGGTATTCAGCACAAAATTTGGAAGAAGTGATCGAGTTACGGATACGATTTACGATATTTTGGATGACAATGTAACCTCTAAGGATTCTGGATCGGAAAGTCCTCTTGGCTAATTTTTGCGGTATTACTGTCAGGGTTCCGATTTATAGTGATCATCGGGTATTTATAGTGGTCATCGTTTGCATTACGGGCTTTCACAAAAATTTGATTGTCGCATTAATACGGGTTCTTCTCCGTACGTTCAACTATCATTAACAAAGGGGGGTTTAAAATTATTTAACTAAGTCTTTAAGTTCTTGATAAATTATTCGCTTACACAGGGTCGTAGTTATCGAAAACAAGTATTCGAAAATATTTTATTGGAGTTTTTTAAAAAAATTAAATGCATCAAGTTCTGTCTACTCGAAAATTTTTTAAAACGAATAATTCAAACGTCCAAATTTGCTTACTCAGGTGTTCGTTCTTATTTATTAAGGATCTCAAATTCAATTTCAGTTGGTGGAACATCTAAAGAAAAATGCCACATTTTGAAAGTTGGACATTTCCCGAAACGATGAAGCATCAACCCATTAATTGCGGTGCTTTCGATGTTTTCTCATTATTCTAAATCTGTTTAAAATAAAATGAACGCAGAAATAACGGTTTATAAATCAAAAATGGCGGCATGAAAAATTTAAGCAATGGGGTTTATCTAAAAATGAGAATGGAGCTTGTTGAAAATTTCTTGTGTGATAACTGAATTGCAGCAGACGATGACAGCATTCGCTTTGTTTGTGATTGTCCAGCTTCGACATAGCTAGGTCACGGTTTCTTAACTATCAACCACTCAATGCAGATAAGCTGCATTCCCTGTACTGGTTCAAGCTTATGCAGTTTGCCAAAAGAATCTTCAGTTCGCACCACGAGCCCAGTGTGGCATTGGATGCGACACCTGTCTGAGTTTTAGCAAACTATTTATAAATTTAATAAATAATCTACAAATTGGGTTAAATATCATTAAAAGACTTTGGTCAGTGGTGTGTCATATTTTCTACATCGTGTAGACAATATATGCAGAGAGATATAGTATGTTTCTGTTATGCAACACAATTCTACGATTTCTGTTTAATTCAATAACGGGACGGCACTTTTTCTGAAGGTTCGTAACCAGATGCATGATGGTACAAAAATCTATTTGAGATTTTACGTCCCTTGTTTTCATATCGTTAAAAATATTACTAAACGGGAGTTCGCGGCATTCGGTAATGATATCTGATGATAGTCTATTTTGAGTACAGCAATCTGTAGCCAATTTCACAGCAAGCTGTTTGTTCTTATTCTTGAATACATGTTCATATGGAAAATCTGAACCATCCTGATGATTAGTTCGCCACAAAATTCTACTTAAGCTCTCATAATAAGAAAGATGAATTATGTGCATTCCTCAAATAATCAAAATCTTTGATCCGTTCGAAGATTACTCTTGGGCTAGTCAAAGTGTGTCACGTGTTGTCCATACAATTTTCATTATTGTTTTTCCTAATGGACCGAAAAGTAATTGTTTAAAATTTGAAATTGTTGTTTCCTTTAAAATCGATACCAATCCTGTGGCCAAATTGAACGCGGCTATCTGAATTATGACCTAGAGAAATTTGCAATACACTGCAGATTTCTACAACTTGCTGATTTTATCGCTCATCCAGTCGATGTAGATTTGTTGTTACTGGATGATATATTTAAACGTATAAAATTCAAAACTACAAACAACTTTTGTAGTGAACTGAATTTTAAAAAAAATTCGGAAATGCAAGTGCTTTACTAATATTGATTAGAAGAAAAATTTAAGTAGAGTAAATAATTCGCGAATGTCAAAAATTTACATTCTTTGGTTATTTACTTTTAATTTTAATTGAATTTCGTTAGATGTCAGTAGGCAAGTTTGACGAATTTTAGAGCTTGTTTAAAATGAAAACAGAGGGCATTTAATTTTGATGGTGGATGAAGTGGATGAAGTTCGTGGATAACTAAAATTTAAAAAGAATTTACAAATGCCAAAATTGAGTTTGGACATCTACCGGAAAATAAAATAATTGGCTAAACGCTATTTATATCTAATTCTTAGTTTTATTTAGAATTTATTAATAAATTGATTTTTTATATAATTTTCATAAATATAAGAAACTTTTGTTGATAAGTTACATATATATATATATATATATATATATATATATATATATATATATATATATATATATATATATATATATATATATATATATATATATATATATATATGTATATATATATATATATATATATATATATATATATATATATATATATATATATATATTTGCAAAATGTTTGTAACTGCACAGTAAATGTGTTCTAAAATTTTAGAAAAGTGCAAAAAATAAATAAAACCGTTTTCGCTTGGATACAATCAGAAAGTGCTTGGAATTGAAACCTCACGAGGTAATCAGAACTTTGGCCTGAAAATTGACAAACCCAAAAATTTCACGGGAAATTGAGAAACAACGAAAATTTCCAGTCCATCATGAAAATCAGACAGTCTTAATATTTTTTCAAGATACACAATGGAGCGATTAATACTATTCTGATTTGCGAAGGAAAAGGCTTTTCTTAGAATATAATTACCATTGCACCAACCTTGAATATTCACGAAAAATGAAAATTGAGAATTTTCAATACAAATTTCGCCACAAAATGGTTTAGAAAGATATTCTGATTTTTCATTGATTTTCTACAAAATTGTTTATAAAAATATTACGTCATATTATATGACAAAGCCAGGAATTTGTGAACTAAAGTGCTCATAACAACATCGTGGTTTAAACTTCTAGTAAATATCGTAATAGTTGAATGAATCGTACAAAATTTGCCAAAGCAAATTTTTGTCACCCTAGTGATTGTGAGTCCAATTTTGATTCACACGTTTTTAATGTGATGACTACCATTTCGGATTGTGGTAGCCATATTCGGATTCAATTTTACCAATTATTAAAAATTAAAAAATAATTATTAAATTTCTAATATGCGAAAACAAAAGCGAAAAAACGGATGTTAAAGTTATGGCGTAAACCGCTGCATTGTCCTGTCTTGTTTGCTGTAAATATACATCTGTCGCATCATCGTAACTTCAAAATGTCTCGTAACTTCTCACTGCTAAAATTATCACTGCTTCTAGCGCCACAACGATAATTTTGAGTACTAAGGTGATTTAGCAAAATTGTTGGCATTCTTCAAGACCTTTTCAACGATATACGACAAGTATAAGTTCTATCATAAACGAAAAATAACTACGAAGTTACTAGCGCCTAGACGATAGGTTTATGAACTAAAGCGATAAAGCGAAGTTGTAGTCTGATCTAAAAATTTGCGAACGATATAGTACAGGACTATATGGGATTAAAGCAATATTGGTTTATTGGGTGTTTTACTATGGCAGGTACTCGACCCCTTTGAGGTAGAGATCCCAAAAGCTCTTCAATTCTCTGAAATAAAAATAAAAGAAGGTTGGTGAAAATAATTCGAATCTCAGACATTCACTCGGACCAGATGGACGTTTTTTTGCATTTTTGGGATCAGGGACCGTGAAAACGTCTATAATAATGGTTTTGGACCAGAGTCATTTTTCATATTTTTTAGCAGAATTTCAATAACTCAATCTTATAGACACAAATAATTTCTTGTTTCACACAGAACTTTTAAAACGATATGCCATATGCACACTTGTATATTATATAATAAATCAGTAATTAGCTACCCGCGCTAAAATGGTCGATTTATTAAGTAAAATAACATAACAAAATTGTTGCTTTTCCAAGACAGACAACATACCACATTATATGGGAATGATAAAAATGCAACTGGACCCAGCACAGCAACGACGGGTTTTTGTACTATGCTACATCACCATTTGTGACATTTTTCAAAACATATTCAATGATTTGCGACACGTCTATATTCGATAATTAAAAAATAGCTAGAAACGCCAAAACTGTGGAATTGAGAAATAAAGCCTTTAAATGGTATGACACATGATTATTGGATAATGATATAAATTTTAATTACTTCCAGTGCCACAACGGTAGTTTTGTGTACTAAGGTGCTTCAGAAAAATTTACATTCTTCGAAACAAATGCATATGTATAATGTGGTATTAGGTGATTTTTAATAGCAAGTATCGAATCGCCTTGAATTAGAGATCCCAAGAGCTTTTATATTCACCGAATTAAAAATAAAAGCCGTTCCTAAGTTGCCCGCGGTACAGGCATCCATCAATCCATACATTCAGATGGAAGGATAAACATTTTTGCATTTTAGATATCAGGGACCTTCAAAATTTAAATAAAAGTGGTTTTGAACTGACCTTAACTATATTTTTAACTACCAATAAAATTGGCTCAACTTAACTTCGTAACTAATTGAGTTCGCCCTGATTTTTTTAAGTAAAATATTTTGAGCTTTTTAAGAGAAAAATTTCTTAGAATTTTGATGTAATTTTACGTAAAACAAATGGTTGGTTTCTGAAGTCTTTGTGTTGTGTAACGGAAATCGATACGAGTGAGTACATACCCAACCTGAACAACATCAAATATATAAAAACGAATTCATATATTTTCAAGCAGGCCTATATGGCCCGATGTACTCTATATTCCATTTCCACCATCAAACTTTGTCTCATCCTTAACGTAAGTGGAACACATTTTATTTCACTATATTTAAGGAAGAAATGCATCAAATCAGCTGCCATACAATCAATTTGACAACAAAAATGTCTGTTAAAGTTTCGATAATTAACTTCATCAGTTCTGTGAACAAAATATTTATAGTCAATTCAACTTTAAATTTTTTATAGTTTTTTTAAATGTCAGTAGATGTCAGCAAAATGTATATGGTTCGATTTTGTTTACCATTTTTATAGAGATGGCACTGTTAATAATTATGATTTTCAAAGGAACACTTATCTTTTGATTAAAAACTCTAACTCTGTGTACCTGATACCAATTTTGTTGACTAAACTAAATTATGATTAGTTTATACTAGTTAATAATAGATGGCGCGACACGCAATACACTAAAATTTTATTATATTTGGTAAATTTAATTGGAGGTTTATCCAATTGTCAACGTATTTATTATTGATGTTGGATGATTAACAATTTGGTGCGCAATTTAGGATGAAATATTTATTAGGCACAGTATTTTTCATGGATACTGTGACAACTATCAACGCTTTTGGCGTAAATTACAAATAGTGGTCATGAGTAGTGGACTTTGTCTACGAGTAGTCGGTAGACGATGTTGTAAAATATTAATGGGAGTTTCATGACGGGGAACTATATGATGTGTGAAACATGGTTACTCTCGGATGAGGTCTACGATTCTGGCAGATGTTTTGTTTGCCAATGTTCAACAAATAATAAACATGTTGGCCTGCCCTAAGATAATCAAATTAATTTGATTAATTTCGTATTGAGGCACGGCTTAAATTAAATTTGCTCAAAAAATGGTTCTTTAATTTATTCATATTCCATCAAATAGCAGAATGATACACATAATGAATGGTGAATGTTGTAAAACCAATCGAAACATTTGCTTATAAAATTTTTAGGGCTTGGGAGGCCTGTGTTCGTCAGCCTACAGAATGGTATGCCATCAATATTAAGCATGTACATCTAATTTTATGTGTCTTCGCTTGATTCTTCGGATGATAAACAACGAACTTACATTAGCTTTTTGGGGGAGTTCAGAAAATATGCCTCGCAATATACGTATGTCATATTCAGGCGACAATTTTGAATGGCAAATATTTGAATCATTTCTAACAAGTAAAATCGAATATTATTGTTGGTGGGTTTCTAGAGGCCGTAACCATTTCATTTTTCACCAAACATTAAATAGATAAAAACTGAAAAATATGTGCAACAAACCAAACAAATTGGTTCTTCAATATACCAATTAGCTCAATGCCTCGTTAGACAGGATAATTCGACATCTTTTCTCTATCATCCACTAAATCCTGATAACTTATTACTGTGGGTTGAAAGTTCAAAGATTTAAATTACTTTCTAGATCAAAATAAACTGGCATTCTAAACTCAAATCTTATTCTTGGTTTTACAAGGTGCAAGCGTCAATATATATATGTATGCAACTTAATTTTAACGGTCTGATTTTTATTTTACTTGTTTACTGTTTTATTTTTTTTTTTAATAAAATAAAAGAAAGTTAATTTTTTAACTAAATCTTGACAAATTTTATGTCTAGAAATTTCTATGTCGAATTTTCAGAAGGTTTGGACACCTGTCCAGAGCATGAAAATTATTTCTGTAGAGCAGCAAAGACTCAATTGATAAATACAATTTAAACCTAACCTACAACTTTAAGATACCGGAACCATTTTTAAAGGGACGTAACTTGAAATGGTTGTTTCGTCCAAAAAATTAACTGGCTCGCTATCTGAAACTGTAAGTTAATTTGTTGGTTGGTTCAATCGTGTGTAACAACTTACAGCAGATAAACAGTTCACTCCAAAAAATTTCCTATTATGAAAGAACTGCATGTTTTTGAATGACGTGAATATAAACTAGCATATATAGAATGAAAAAAGAGAGAACGACTCGGAGAGGTTCAAAATTGTTTGTTTTCATAACAAAATCATAGGAAAGCGTTTGAATCATATCAAAACATATCAAATAATATCAAATCATATCAAATCATATCAAATCATATCAAATCATATCAAATCATATCAAATCATATCAAATCATATCAAATCATATCAAATCATATCAAATTATATCAAATCATATCAAATCATATCAAATCATATCAAATCATATCAAATCATATCAAATCATATCAAATCATATCAAATCATATCAAATCATATCAAATCATATCAAATCATATCAAATCTTATCAATTCATATAAAATCATATCAAATCATATCAAATCATTTCAAATCATATCAAATCACATCAAATCATATCAAATCATAACAAATCATATCAAATCATATCAAATCATATCAAATCATATCAAATCATATCAAATCATATAAAATCATATCAAATCATATCAAATCATATCAAATCATATCAATTCATATCAAATCATATCAAATCATATCAAACCATATCAAATCATATCAAATCATATCAAATCATATCAAATCATATCAAATCATATCAAATCATATCAAATCATATCAAATCATATCAAATCATATCAAATCATATCAAATCATATCCAATCATATCAAATCATATCAAATCATATCAAATCATATCAAATCATATCAAATCATATCAAATCATATCAAATCATATCAAATAATATCAAATCATATCAAATCATATAAAATCATATCAAATCATATCAAATCATATCACATCATATCAAATAATATCAAATCATACCAAACCAAACCATACCAAATCAAAATTGTCCTCAAACTTATGTATGTTTGGTATTATTGATGGCAATGAGTTTCTAAAATGATTCTCCCAAAAAGTGCTGGAACATGCCAACTGGAAAGGAACTGCGGTAATTCATAACTGATCAAGATGAAATTCTGTGTTGCGGATGGAAATAAGACTCTCAATTACTATTTGCAATAAGTTCTAGAATATGGCCAACTGTAGCAGTGATAGGCCATTTCATAACCGTTTGTGATGAAGTTTGGTGTTTTAGGTCGAAATTGAATTATAAAATGATTCTCACAAGAAGAAACAAATCGGCATTTTATTTTGGAGAGTCATTACAAAGCGGAGCCATAAGTGGATCAAAATTCGTTTCAGCGGATTTTATAAAATCGACGGAAAATAATTGATGACCGTATTTGACATTTCGTTTGCTCACTACGAGAACCTTAATATGAAAATTTAAGATACTTGGTCTTGCGAGAATCATTTGGAATTTAATCATCAACTTTGATTACCGACTTAACAAATACAACGAAGACACAACGGCTGAGTGTAGATCTCTTCACCTAATTGTTATATTTTACGGTGAGCATTTATTCATATGAGTCACGACATGGCGATCTGGTTCCAGTTAAGAGACATGACAATAAAATTGAAATAAAAAGTTTTCCAACACAATTTGTATGACAATAAATAATAAACTTCAAAAATGAAAAATACAGTCAGCTGGCCTATATGCACGAGAGAATCTTAATATCAAACTAGAACTCGAGTGGTTCGGATAATGACAGAGAAAATGGCGTAACGTGGCAAGAATCATAATCTTTCTATTCGACTTACTTCAACACTTTCCTAGTGGCTGAATGATACATTTCTAGAATGTGATACGCCCAGGACGAAATCATAACATTACTCTTTATCAATAAAGGTCTGGCACCTAATCTACAATAAAGATGATGAAATATTGCATCACTTTAATCTCATCATTACCCGACCCTAACCAGAAGAATTGAACGACGTGGTTTACCCCTCCTTACAAAAAAAAAATGAAAAACGCTAACCTACTCTAAAACAAATAATAATTTATATAAAAACATTTGTATTTTACGGCCTGCTAAGAGATGACTGAAAAACGAAAAATGAAAAATTATCGAGGAAAAACAAAAAATAGAAAAAGTAAATTTCGAAATTATGATTGTTTTTGTTTTTTTTTTAATTTTTAAAAATTTTAATTTTATTTATTTATTTTTTGTGAATTGTTAATTTTATTTTTATCTAAAAATATGACTTAGCTTTTTGTGTTTTGTTAAACATTTTTATTTTTTTTAAAGATATAAAAATATAATTTGAAAATATTATATTATTTCTAATGAAAAAAAGAAGACAAATGTATAAGGTGAAGTACGTCATAATAGCAGAATATACGGAACGCGCGCGGATCATCATCATGTGATTGAATACGTACGTAAGTTGCGCTATTTTCAAATAAACTAAAATTTTATCTCCGGATATTTTACACAACATTATTTTTGGTGCTATGAGCCACAATACACACCATTGGTAAAAATTAATTTTGGAAAGTCTGGGAAAACGCTAGATATAGACGCTATATAGAGTACCTACCAATAAATATAGTCCAAGGATTAAATGGTACTGAAGGTCTTCTGCCTAATCCGAATGTTTTATTTTTGTAAACACGATTTATTTTCGTCAACGCGGAATGTCGGCATGTCATTTACACACAACCATTGCGAAATTATATGCTATTAACGAACTCTAATAGTATATACATACATGAATCATTGTCATATGGTCACTTCGCAAATCATCAACATGCATGCTTTTACAACCAACGGTCGCGTTATCGTGATTTGTTTAATTGGGCGGCAGGTATTTTATCAGATGATTAGATTGGGTGCCAAAAAAATACTTGTAAATTATTAAGTACGCGCCGCGTTGTATCGATATGATTTACTGATTGTCGGGTCGAATATAAATGAATGCTACATAGCGTTAGAGGTCTTGTTTACAAAAGTATTTTCTACAACAAAACATCAAAGTAAAGAGTATACCCATTAAACTGTCAATCGAAATCAAATTATGGCATTTAAATGATTTACACAAATAATAAAGGAATGTTGACAGTTTTAAGCAGATGGATAAATTTTGACAAAAAAAATTGCTTGTGTAAAAATAATTTGAGTCATAAAATATAAAATTTTTAGAATTAGCAACACAACTTGCAAGCAAAAATTGTTGTGATTTTATTTTGAGACGTTTACGATTCGTGTTTCCGTAATAAAATACCAGATTGAAGCAAATTTTGCAAAAGTTTCAAATTTGAACCATTTCGGATTGCGAATTACATGTATTTAAAATATTTGTAACTATTGAGGTGCTAAACATAAACAATTTAAACATTATACGTTAAAAAGCAGCCAAATTGAACAAGATTAATGTCATTTTAAAACTAAATTGGTCGCTTTTAAAAATAAACTTTCTGCCGTTCCTATTTCCGGGAAATTTTAAATTTTGTTGCTAATTTTGAAAGTTTTGAAAATGCTAAAAGATAAGAACGTTTATAAAAATATCAAATTGTATATCCTCAAACATTTGAAAGTCTAGGGCTCATCAAAGAAGCTAAAAGTGGTTAAATTTTTTTATCAAATTAAATTACCATGCCTGAATTCTAAAATATTTCAAAAATGTTAACAATTAGTATGTAAGTCACTAATTACAATTTTAAAATTTTGGCAGCTCACACATGTTAGATTTGGAAATGTCACTCAATTTTCGTAGCTACAGTTATGAATTTCTGTTTTACAAATGCAACGAGATCAAAGTAGTAAGCTTTACTTCCTGAATACTATTTGCATAATTTTAAATGTAATACAATTTTCGAAATTGGCAAATTCCAACATATTTTAAAATAGCTAAGTAGAAATTAACCATTCGGAGTTCCAATTCTGAAAATATTTTACTAAATAACATAAAATTTTCCTATTGCTCGTCAGGTTATTCTAATTATCAAAATTTTAGGAACTGTTAAAAATTCATTATTGAAAATTCAATGGCTGACAAATTTACAGTTTCGTTTTTAAAATTACACGGAACCAATTTTATTTTATTTGTATTAACAACATTTAAAATCACTACTTAATTAAATTACATTTCGAATTTTAGAAAATTCAAAATCATATTTTGTAACGAGAAAAGAAATATTTAAAATTTATTTTGAAAATTTAATTACGAAATACGTATTTTCGGAAGTTTTTGGAATAGTAATATATTATACATGTATCGAATCTAGAATTTCGCAAATTAAAAAACTACTTTAAAAATTAAAGTAGAATAAATTTTTAATTTCCTAATTAATTCTTATTGTTTCCTCAAACTTTGAAATATATTCTGAGTTTTGTACCATAAACTCTGTTTGTGAATTTTTAAAATTTTAAAATTTTATTTTGGATTGTTTTAGAATTTTTAATGCAGTTTAATTTCGAAATTTTGTTACGTACTGAATTTTTAACTCTGTACGTACAAGTTGGTACCTAACCCCCTTTCAAATTTTAATAATTTTATAACATTTTAAATATTTCAAAGTATTTGCCGGGTTTTGAATGTTAATCTGTTAAGAAGTGATTTCTTATGACAATAATGTATAGAGGGATTCCAGGAGAGAGAGAGAGAGAGAGAGATCATGGCCAATTAAAATTAAACAGAAAAAAATATAAATGTTTTTTTTAAACTGAATTTTAAATTTTTTTATCTTTAAAGCATAAAAGATCTCAAACGGATACAGATGCAAAATAACCACCTAGATCTTAAATAAGCTTATACTAATTCCCAGTCAAATAAGCCTAAGTTGGTTGCACTCCAATAAATATTTTGAAAGTTACAGTTAAATAGTGGTGTGTACTATTTTCTTGAACCAAATTTTTTAAACACCCTGTATCTCAAAGGATCTCAAAAACTGAACCCCTCTCTCTTACTGTTTTTGTCACAGAATGAACCATTGAATCATTGCTTAATGGATTAGCATCCCAAACACGGACACCCTGTATTATACAATTTAAGTGGGATGGAATGTAGGATTTTTCTAAATAATTCATTGTTTCTTAAGAAATATTTTGTTAACGATAAATTAAATATTTTCATAAACCAAATTTCTATAATCAAAGGTTCAAATTCTGATTTTTTGGAACGTTTGTTTTAGGTGGTTTTCAAAATTAACTTCAACAAATTTTTATGACTTTGATATTTAATAAATCACTCTTCATTAAGTGTATAAATTTTCCAAAATTCAGTGCTAACAATAATTGCTTGTCAAAAATCTCAAAACTTTTTAAAAAATTTAAGAAGTATTCTTAAATATTTTATTACATTTGGCTGGATTATTTGTACTGACACACTCTGGTATTGGATCGTCATTAGAATGTTGAAATTTTTAGAGTAAATAATGTTTACTACAATTTATCATTTAATATTTATAATAAACAACTGGTCACTCCAGAAAAATTTAAATTTTCAAAATTTCAAAAAAATCTTACCGGTAAATTTTAAGAAAGGTACACATTTTTCATAGTTTGAATTCTAAAATTGATTTGAGTTACGTTTATTTTTCGTATTTGTTAATCAGTTTATTCTAATTCGAAAAAATTTAGGGCCTGCGAATTTCATGTTTTAAAAAATTCACAACTTCGCCTATGTTTACCAGTATGGAAGTTTATAAATTTCTACAACTGCATTCGATTCAATTTACAAAAAATATGGAATCAAATTTATCTGGCATTTACAAACCTTTGAAATTTTGGAACCAAATGAGGATAATAAATTTAAAAAAAAATCACAATAAAATTGTTTAATTAAGTTATAATTTTAAAAATACATTTGTAAAATTAAATTACGATTGAGCGATTTCGCTAATTTTATCGACTTTTCCACATATTACGGAAATCAATGGAAATTTTTTGGAATAGAATTTCATGAAATAATCGGGATTTATATTTCAATAAAATTTAAAATTTGTAAATTCTAAAATTTGAATTCTCGTAGTTTCTTCAATTTGTTTTTATAAATTTTGAAGAATTCCACAATTTTTGGGAAGTGTTTTAGAATTTTGAATTTTCTATGACTTTCTAAGTCATTTTAGTTTAGTTTTAGAAAACCAAATATTTTCAAATTTTCAGCATTTTTTCAAAATTTTAGATATTTTAACATAGGTAAATATATCACTTTTCGTATTTGCCTTCCTTTCATTCTGATTCAAAAAATTTAAAATCATAAATTTTATGATTTTCAAAATTCACAACTTCGCATTTACGAGATATTTCTATAAATTTTGTAAATTGATTAAATTTACGCGTTACCCTTTAAAATTGTCGTGAACAAAATTCATCTAATTTTTATTCATACAAGTTTAAATGAATTTCACTATTTATAAAATTGGTATTTTTAATTTTACAAAATTCGTATTAAAATTTTAAATTAGATGTAAATTTCCCAAAAACATTCCTAAATTTAATTATCACACATTACTGGTTTAAATGAAACATTATTGGAACGGGATCACAGAAATTCGAAATTATTGAGGTTTCTAATTTTTTCTGAACTGTGTAAATATTACAAATTACGTCATGAGCAATTCTGGAACTGATCGATTTTAAAAGCAATAATCTTTGTAAAAAATATATTTTGCTGGAATAAAACTACCACAAACTGTTTCGGAATTTTGTATGCAAATTTCAGAATTTCCAAACGTTTTTAAAACATCAAGTTTAAGACCCATTTCATTTTAGATATTGACCTTGTATTCCGCCGGCTATATTCTTTAATTTTGTATTAAACACTTGTTTTTTTCACACAAAATTAAATTTTTTAATATTTTAATTATAAAATTTGTCCAGAAAGTTTAAAATATCACTGGAATAAAATTTCGGCTTGTTAGGCCATCATCAAGAGTATATACCAATTTGTAAAAATAAGAATATAGTAAATTAGTAGATACTCCTGATGTTGGCCTAACAAGCTGAAATCGGTCGAGTGATATTTTATACTTTTTGGACAAATTTTTAAATTAAAATATTCAAAAATTAATTTGTTTGGTAAATAAAAAAAACAAGTGTTTATTAAGTATAAGTGTATTTCGCCAAGTGCTCACGGTAAATAGGTTGCTTTATGAATTGTCGCAGAATTTTATTGGGTGGTCCAAACAATGTTTTATAATACTGTTCTATAATAATTTCTCGATTATTTGATTGTGATAAATTTCTTAGTTCACTTTGATCCCTCCATTGATGAGTTTGAACTGTAATTTTCAAGATTTAGGTTTTGAACTCTATCAACAATTCGAGTTTTCCATGAGGTGCCTTCAAAGTGGTTGGGAATAGTATCTCATAGGTAAAAATAATTTATTTGGATTTTTTGCTCCCGAACTGTTTCAGAAACACTTTGCATCTATCAAATCATGTGATCTTAATTTTGACTATCATGTGATCTTAATTTTGCCCGTAGAAAGATGGGATTTTTGGAGTTTGACGGATAAGCTATTCTTTGGACAGTCCGAATAATTACCTAACTTCTGCAATATCATTTTATTGCTGCGAAGATTTAGATGGTGGAAGTCGAAGATCTTGTATTACGTTTTTGCCGAATTTCCAGCTAGCGAGGGCCATTCCTAAGACATGATTATTCAAAAAATAAAAGAAATGGAACAACAGATAAGAACAAAAAAACGATTAACAATTCAAATATCATTTTTTTTAATTTTGTGATTTACAGTTTTAATAACAATTTTGAAAGATATCCTAAAATATTTAAATTTAAACTTTCCGAAAATTTGATTAATTTAACAAAATCATTTTTTCAATTTTAAAAATTAAATTTTTAATTTATCACAGTTGAGTGGATATGGGTGGAAATGAAACGTTTAAAACACAAAACACTTAAAATGGCTTTTAATCTTAAAATACCGGAATTTTTCAGAATTTGTGCAGAGTTTTGTTTTCAAAATTGTGATGTGTAGTAAATAAAATTAATTAGAAAGTGAAAATATTTTAATAATATGAAAAGAGTTGATAATAATAAAATATTGATAAATAGAGATTGAATTAAAAAATTCTAAATTTAAAAATTTTAACTAAATTAAAATCTTTTTAAAAATGAAAATATTTAAAACTTTTGATAACTTAAAGTTTCGATTGGTTTTATCAAATTTGGGCCAAATCAATTTTCAAGACTATTTTACATTTTAGAATTTTGAAATTTGTTTATTGTAAAAAACTATTAATGTAAAATATTACAAAATTCAGAGAATGGCGTAAAATTTTACAAAATATGTTTTATACATTTTTGAAATCATCGGATAGGACGCAAATTTTGAAATAATTTGAGTCAATTTTGTCAATTTAATTTTGGCATTAGATAAATTCTATTGACGATTTGGAATTTTATAAAACTATTATACAATTATTTTGGACTCCATCAATTTCAGAATTTATGGACGACTTTTGAACGGCAGAAAATATTTTAGATTCCTTTGATGTTTGTTTTTAAGATCAAGATATTTTAATATCCAATTTTTAACACAAATTCCAGGCTTCATCACACACAAATATTTCTGAACCAAATAGGATCTTATCATGTCTCCTGGGAGATTTATTAATACAAAATTAAAAATTTGTATAACTTATAATCGGGGTTTTTTTGCATAACCATCAAAAAAAAATTTGGAGATATTAAAGTTTTTTAGAGCAGTTCATTTAGTCCATTATAAATGTAATAGATGGAGTCTCAATCTGTAAGTAGGCCTTGGAAAATTTTCAAACGGATCAGTGTTATTTTCCGTAAACACGTTACACGTGTGTTTACGTGAGTGATCTCCATGGCTAGATTCTATGAGTTAGGATACGAATTGGTTTCGTAAGCACCACATTCGCTAGATTCAACCAGGGGTCTTATTCTTGAAATCGGTGGAAATTTCCGCATTCCCATATAATTTGCTTTATTTTTCATATTATTGGAATTTTTCGCCGGCTACTTTAATCATTTTTTCAAAGTTGTTTGCAAGTTTTTTTCTGTTATTTATTTCCCTACTAAGGGAATAATTTCCCATCGATTTACCCAGTCGGAATTTTTCCCTTAATAGGGAAATAAATAATAGAAAACTTGCAAACAAATTTGGAAAAAAGATTAAAATAGCGGGAGAAAAATTCCAATAATATGAAAAATATACCAAATTATATGAGAATGCGGAAATTTCCACCGATTTCAAGAATAGGGCCCCAGTCAGCGATTATTAAACTAATGGCTAAAAGAAACGCATTTTTAAAGAGTTTTCGAAGTCCAATTTTTTGAAAGTGATCAGAAAGTTGGAAAAACGTTAGACAAAACATATTTAGCTAAAAGTGACGTTTAAAAAGAATGAGTTTTGGTCAAAAACCAATTACCTTCTGATCTGCCCTCGTATTGGAGGAAATGTTTATTGTAAAAGGAAATGTTTATTGTAAAAAAATTATTATAAAAAATATTTCTCCAAAATAAAATATGGGAGGGGGCGATAGTGAGCATGGCTTTGAGGTCATAGGTGGTGAATACTGTAGTCAATTACTTCAATTCGGGGAAACAGAATTCTTCAGCTATAATTGACAAAATAAATTTTTACATTTGTTTGATAACAAAATTTTGAGCTTGAATCATAATATTTAAATTAGTCTTATTGGATTATCTCAAATTTAACAATGATTTGGTAATTCTGAGTGAAATTTGTTCATATAATTATTATACATAGATATTTTGAATTTGAGTAATTGTAGAACTTGTCAAATTCTTAAAAAAAACTCAGAAAGTAGTTTAGGTTGTTTTGATTATGTACAAAATATTTCATCAATTTCGCGGCACCCTCGCCGTAGTTTTCAAAATTTAACCAAAATCTGCAATATTATCATAGTTCTAAAACCTGACATATGGAAAAAATTCGAAAATTTTAAAGTATTTGTTGAAATTTCGAATATTTTATTCGCTTTCTCAAATCTCAAATTCTGAAAGTAGTACCTGTTAGAGTTTTTAGAATTTCAGCACCAATTTTGAAAGTCGTTCTGAAATTTTAATGTACAATTTTCAGAAATTTTATACAAATTTTTTAAACATATTATTTGTTGAAGTTGGAATAATCGTCAAAAACTAATTAAAGTTGTGATAAATGAAATTTTCGAAATTTTAGTAGCATATTAACACTGTTAAATTTTACAAAATTTACCAAAATTCATAAAAATTTTAACTAAGTCCTGTAAGTTAACTAACTCTAATAAGTTTAACTAATTCTTTATTAAATTGAGGAAATTTTAAAAATTGAATGTTTGCTTTAATAATACAATTTTTTTAAGTTTTCGCAATTTGAAAATTTCGGATTACTGAAAAATTAGAAATATTAGTTTTACGAACCAACATCTAGTGAAATTAAAATTAACCTCAACGTTAAAGTGAAAAGTAGCTGGTAAAATCTGAGCATTCCGCAGGTACTTTGCAAGTACCTGCGAAATGCTCAGATTTTGCCCGCTAGTTTCAGGAATTATTTCTCTTCAATGAATGTTCAGAATTCATGGAAACGTTAAAACAATTTCTTTAAATTTTCGAGATTTTTTTATAAGAATTTTGAAATTAATTTTTTTTTTGAAATTTTTAGTATTTAAAATAGAACCCGAATTCTAAACAAAATTTTGAAATTTTAATGTTTCATAATTTTTAAAAGTTAAACGGTTAAAAATTTAACAATATTTGTAAAGCATTTCAGTTAAAATCACTCAGCTTTTTGACAGATTTGTTTTGAATTAAATTTTTTTAAATTTTGAGCTTCTGGTTCGGTGATTTCGAATTTTACAACCATCAAATTTAAAGAATTATTTATATAACTAACACATGTTTTAACAAATGTCTGAAATATTTTTGGAAATATTAAGATTAATTTAGAGTTGTCTGAAAGTTCTTCTCTTCTAATTTTTGCTAAAAAAACTTCTAATATTTTAAAAAATCCACTCTAACTCATTTCTGGTTCAAATTTTTCTCATACCATTTTATGAATAATCGTGTTCAGTGTAAACTATTTAAAACCAAACCGAGTCGAATGGTTAATGACTACATTGCAAGCGTTGCCAATTCGAGATGTCATCAATCACACAACACTCAATCATTATGTTGAATGTGCGAGTATGTACATAAAATAATGTTGTCTAGTAACTTCTCTACTTAACATTAATATACGTTGTTGTAAATATGCGCGGGGATGAATTAAGAGGTGTCAGTAGATTTATGACAAGAATGGTTTATGTAAAATTATTTATCGTATTACTAATAGAGTACTTTATTTATGAATATTGCATTTTTACACGCAGACACACAAACAAATTTTATTCCGTATTTCTGTGCAAAGGAAAACCTGAACAAACGAAAAAAAAAATTTATATTAGGTTCATGTTGGCACCAGGCCAGTACAAGATGTTCTCGTATCTCTTAAATATTGTTATTATTGTTGTGATTACCCGTATGTACACAACTTTAGATAACCGAATAAATCAAGTGAGTAATCGTATATCGATCTGGTTAAATCCGGCCCGTCTCGATTCAACAACAAAAAATCCCAATTAAAATTCACGATCGAATACCAAAGGTGTATTACGAGTAACTTGGGATGGATTTCCGGTAAACAAAATTCGATTTTCTCGTTGGTGTAAATTTCGGTTTATGTTTTTCACACACATGTGATCCGTCATGTGTAGTTGTTAATAATCAAATTTAGCATTTCAAAATAAATTAAAAATAATTATTTTTTTTTTGCCACGGTTGTGACTCAACTTACAATAATATTAGAAACCATCAACAGAATCAAGTCTAAATATTCGCCGTTTGGGTATATCTCTGCGTTTCGATTTAGATTGTCTGACGTATTTTCTAATTTTTGTGTTTTAGAATGTTTCTATTTATATCCGTATGCAACTTGACCAGAGCTGAATGCAATACAAATGCAATTTTCGGCTTTACACTTTACTAATACTGTGATACCGCGCCGCCTTGGGATTCTATCACGATTCCAATGTCGCACACTTGTATATGGTATTTTGTTGTTGTATCGCGATACAACGCAAGGCACCAGATGTCGATTCTAAATTTATTGGCAGAATTGTTTTCTAAAATACACATGAGTAGAACAAATGCAGTGCGCGATTTTATTTTAATTTATTGGCATGTGTTAAAACATTTGTACAAAAGAATTTTTATTTTGTTTGCAAAGTGATTTTTCTTCTAGGCGTGTTTGCTTGAACAAAATTTATTTTCATGTCCGGGGTGGGTAATTTTAGAGGTCGATATAATTAATTGTTTTGATTCTTAATTGGAACAATCGCAAGTGAATCATTTTGTGGGTTGCTGACAAGCTTCGATTTTTAATTTCAATATCTTATTTCTAAAATAAATGGTCGAGATATGTTGAGCGAACCTTAGAGATTTCAAGAAATTTTTATTTGTTTTTCTTTCTGTATAAACACCTTAATTTGTTTAAACATTTTATATCATTGCGAGCGCTAGACCGAAGGAAAAAAAATCAAAAATTAATATCAATATCAAATATCAATTCAATCTCGAATCAAAATCCGAGTAAATTCTAATTATTCATTCAGGAATGAGCATCAATTCTAGTGATAATGCCAGACTACAAAGACTCAAAGAAGTGTAGTTAGGCAGTCATATTCATTTCCAATGGGTCAGGGTGTTACATGAAATTAAAAAATATGATTTTTAATAGGCCTTTAATGGGCGAAACGGCTTATATCATTTCGCGGGTCATATCTCTGCGCGGTACTCCCTGGGTAACTCTAAATGGATCAGACGGTGTAGTGGAGGCGATTCGAGTTATTGGCGCCACAAAACCAATACCATATTAGCGTCTGTTCTCCTTGTTAGGTCAGTTGAAGCGGGCTTTCTTCTTGTAGTAAGCGGCTCGCTAAATAAACGTGCTTCAGGCAGTACTGAATTCCTTACGATCTATCACCAGTACGCGAAAGACACACGTATTAAGTGGACCAACTAGATACTCTCACAAAACTATCTTATTTTATTATAAATCCTGCACAAGGGCCACGGAATACTTTATCGAAGTCATCACACCAACTACCTCGAAAAATTTACACGAACACGCAAAGAAGCCTTTGTGAAAGAAGTGCTAAGCCTTTTAAGTTCTGGAAATATCCAGAGCCTTTGGTTGGTTTCACTCTCTACTACAGCATTATCTGGACGGAGGAGAATTTTAAGTAGGCTTTCTCATCAACGGGCGAGTACAGCAGCATATCATTAACTTCCGTCCGATCAACATATGGATATGCACGGGTAGACTTCACACGAAGAAAGTTAATATCACGATTGTCAATGTACATGCGTCCACCAAAGAAAAATCTAACCTCATCATGATAACAAAGTTATCGTGGGTGACTTCAAGTACGTTTTTCAACATAAGAAAATCCGCAAAGTCACGTGGTGATCATATGATGAGTCGGAAACTCATATTGATCAAGTCATCATCTCGCAGTAACATTCCATCAACATAACTGAGGTTAGATCTTATAGAGGCGCTGACATGGACAGTGATCATATGCTTGTTCAAAACTTTATGCATTATTATCAATCAGCCGGCTAGCTATCCAATCAGCTATAACTGTCGCAGCGTAAAACACATGAATATCTTAGCGCCTGGAAAGATGCGACCAAATACTTCCGGAAAAAGAAACATCAACTTCCAAGCGGAACTCGTAAATTCAAGCGACTGCTTTGTCAATACCAGAAATGTTACAAAGGACTTCCATCCAAGGTCCACAGTTATCAAACGCACAAAATGGGGAATTGAGAACAAATGTGGGTGATGTTTTCTCAGTATGGTAATCCTAGCTCAAAACTCCTGTAAATCAGAATGACAAAGTGACCCCTATTCAAGCTATTCCTCGACCGGGCGAGGGGTACTTATCTCGTATCCCACAGTCGCAATTATTAGTAGATTAAAAAATGTAATAACACCTGGTCTTTACGGAATCCCCACAGAATTATTAAAACACGGAGGGCTACACTAGTATCCAATCTTTATGAAGATATCCTGGCACTCGACTACCTGTAGGAGCTTTCCGAGAAATAGAAGACTACACTGGCACTAATCGGTCCCCTGCTTAAAAAAGGCGACTGACACAAATGTGAAAATTTCCATGGTACAGCTCTGTTAAACGCCGCCTTCCAAGTACTTGCCCGAATCATCCTTCCTGCCGACAATATCATCGGTGACAACCAATGTGGTTTTCGCCTCAACCAATCAATCATTGATCAGTGTTTTACTTTGGAAAAATGTTGGGAATACAACACACTCATTCGCCACTAATTGCGTAAAATATGACGGGAAAATGAACCGCGAAAGAGCAGGAAGTGATGCAGCCCCAGAAAAGATGGCATGGATTAAAAAAAATGATCTCCGAATATTTAGTATGAGCGGTTTATAGATTCCGGAGTTTAGAAAGACCTATAGCGACCTAATTAAAGCGTCGAATGATAAACAGATTTACAGAATTTAACAATGCACTACTATACAATTTTCGAAATATCAACTAGTTTAAGTTTAAATTTTTGAAAATTTATGGAGCAAAAATTTTGGTGAAATTCTTAATGTTTACAAGTTTAGTAAAAATTTTTTAAATTAATCCTCTTAAACTGATTCCTCAAATCGCGAATTTGACTATATAAAGGGTGTCCCAATAAGAAGTTCATATTTAAAAATTAAAAAAAACAAAAACGGCTTAATGTAAATATTTCCAAATTTCGTCTTTTGTTTGAAAGTACAATCCTCCTGGTTATTTATGGAAATGATTTCATTCAAATGCGAGCCGCGGCTGGTCTTGGAGTACTCCATTCGGTCGGCCTAATTTCTGAACACATTTTGGATTTTATGTGGATTTATTTCGTCAATGGTTGCTTCAAAATTGGCTTTCAAATGCTCCATTGTTTGTGGATTTTCCGTATAACACTTGTCCTTCACGGCACCCCACAAATAAAAATCCAAAGGCGTCAAATCACAGCTCCTTGCCGGCCAATTCACGTCACCATTTCGACTGATAATGCAGCCATCGAATTTTTGACTCAGTTTTGCTATTGTAACGCCCGATGTGTGGCATGGTGCACCATCTTGCTGGAACCAAAGGTGGTTCAAACAAATATCTTCAAGATATAGCCACAAAAAAGATGTTAACATGTGACGGTAGTTGATTCCGTTGACCGTAACGGTCGCGCCGGGCCCATCTTCGAAGAAATACGGCCCAATAATGCCGCCACATCACAAGCCGCACCAAACAGTAACACGTGCAATGAATGCATTGGCTTCTCCACATAACCTTGCGGATTTTCCGATCCCCAAATGCGATAATTTTGTTTGTTTACGAACCCACGAGATGTAAATGCGCCTCGTCCGAAAAGATGATTTTTTAAGCAAAATCCTCATCAATATCGAGTTTGTCGCAGGTCCACACAGCGAATCGATATCGAGGCGGATGGTTACGGGGCTTCAATTGCTGGACCAATTGACCCTTATAGGGTCACAAACCAAGATCTTTACGCAGAATTCGTTGCATGGAAGACCGACTAATGTTTTGCGATTCCGAAACAATTGTCTTTATTGTGGAAGTAAATTTCCAACATTTCCCACTTTTGTTGAAGCGTTAAGCGACTCATTTCGTCAACTAGAAATAATATACTGAGTTTCTGTCAAAGAAAGAATGACATTCGTGTTGTCAGAGCCAAAATAACCGATGTGTAAAATATGAACCGGTTATTGTGACATCCTATAAATTTTTTGTTTGCGATCTCAAAATTTTATCGTAAGTGTTCTAAAATTGATGAAAATTTGTAATTTGCCGATAAATGTGATACAAAATTTGGGAAACATAATTATTCGAAATTTATGGAAAGATTACGGAAATTAGAAAATATTTTTCAAAATTTTGCGAAATGCTAATTCATGAGGATCAAAATGCATAAAATTGTACTTGAAATTATGTGATTGTGGGTTTTTCGGACTTTTGGTTATAAAATATTTTAGTTAAAACTTAAATTTTTTTAAAAATATTTGAAATTTTGAAATTTTTTTCAGATTTCACGAAATTCCCAAAATATTAAACTTTAACGACATCATATATGGTGGGTTGTTTGAAATGGCAGACCGAGTCAACTTTACTTGAAATATTTTGAATAATATTGAAATATTGAATCAACATACTGATATGATCGAAACAAATTAAAATTTCGAAAAGATTTACTGGATTAGTAATGTTTCCGAAATTGTTCAAAATTTGATTAACAATTTGGAACATTTGGGCATTTAAAAGAAGAATATGTAGAAATATGTGTGCAATATCGAAACTTGATGTACGATCACTGGTTCTCTTGGTTTCATTCAGAAGTGAATAATGTTCAAAAGGATTGATTAAAAAACTTTTGGCTCAAACTTTAAGATTATAAAACATTTGATGACATGTTGCAGAAGACAAAATAGAAACGAGGAGGACAAAATGAGGAAAATTTGTAAACTTCGAGTCATTTTGGAACATTTGGTTTCTAAAATTTATACATAATACCACAAGCCAACGGTCAAGTATTTATGACCAATTCTAAGAATTCGCTAAAATAATTCAAGTAGATTAAAATTATTTTAATATTTAACTAATTAATTTAATTTAATAAAAAAAACGCCATATGGCAATAATCTCTATTTGATTTTTGCAAATTTAGAATTTTAAAAATTGCTATTGAAATTTTGAATTTTAATATTGATAAAATCACTACTGTCATTTTAGAGACTCCATAACTCGATTTTAAAATTTAATTTAAAATATCAATCAAATATTTCACTCTTTAATCTAAATTTTCAAATTTTAGAATCATGAAATTTTGTATAAAATATTTCAAATACTCAAAGTCGTTCAATGAAAAGCGTCGTTTAAAGGATTTCAAAATTTTAGAATAGAAATATTCACTCCAAAAATTTATGAATTTTCACAAATTTTGAGTTATAATATTGATAAAATCACTCGCCAACTTGATGTTTCCCTAGTATTGAATTTAAAGTTTTCAGTGGGCATTCAAATTTTCTATAAATTTGCAATGATGAAAACCAAGATTTATGATCAATTTTAAAAATTTATGAATATCCTAAATTTTATATAAAAATTTAAAACACAAAATTAATAAATTATTAGGCATTTCAAATTTATTTTGTTAAGTTTGAAGTGAAAATGTACATCTCGAAATTTAAGAATTTACCATTTTTGTTTTTAAAGATTTAAGATTAGAGTTTTATAAAGGCCCAAAATGGCAAAATTATTTTACAGTCAGTAAATATTTTAGTCAAATATTTTAATCTTTAGCCTAAGTGTAAAAATGTCAGAATCTCCAAAATTTAGTAAAATATATAAAGCATTTTCAAAAATATGTCACGATACACTACAACAGTTCAGGCCAAATTTAGAATATAACATGAGAAAGTAATATTCAGTGAATATTTTTCGACTGGAAATTTTAGAATTTATGAAAATTAACTTGAACCTGCTGTACTAAGGCTACTGAAGGTTCCAATTTTGGATGTTTTTAATATTTTCAGTAAACAGGTAATAAATTTGTGGCTTATTTTCAGTCTTCCATAAGATTTAACTCTTGAACTAGTTTTAAATTGATTAAAATTAAATTACTGTTTTACAATAAAACAGGAAAATGAAACATTTGACGTCTAAAATTATTAAAAATTGAAAAATATCAAAATTTTAGTATTAAGAAAAAAATTCAAATACCTGATTAGTGTCAAAAGATGGGTGTGTTTCTATCAAATTTTGAGGAACGCAACATAAAATTTCAAATTTTATCGAATCCACTGTACTAATAATTTGATTTGCTTGAAAGGCAAATTTTTAACAATAATTTCAAAAGAATATGAAAGTTTTACGATTATTAAAAAATTTAATAGATAAAATAATTAATTTATTTTTAAAACATAAATCATCTTTAGAATTTTTGACACCGAAAAAATTTGCATACAAAAATTTTTCATAGGTGCAAAATATTATCTGATTTCAAAATTTGATCAAAATTTACGCATATTCACATACTAATTAAATTCCGTGTAGCCAAAAATTTTGAAATAGTTGTAATTTTTAAAATAACTTAAACATTTCCATTTCTAAAGTTTAGAGAAAATTATATAAATTATTTAGTAATTTTAGTAATTGGCTAAGTTTTAATACTTCACATGTACGTAAATATAAAATTTATTTAAAATTTCAATGACCCGGCAAATCATTTATTTAGAGATTATCATAATTTTAAAAACAAAAATAGATTATTAAAGGAAGGAATTAAAGTTAAAATATTTCATTAACGAGCATCAGAATTTATTAAAGAATTTTAAAATTTAACAAAATAATTAGCCATTTTAAAAATTCAAGAAATTTCACTTCCTCGATTGCTGTGAAACCGTTAGAATTTATAGTCGAGCTATGAAAGCTAACTTTGAATTGAAAATGTACAAATTCCATAATTGATTATAAAAAAAAATTATAAAATTTTTACTTTAAAATTTAACAAAATTATTAATTATTTCGGAATTTATGAAAATTGCATATCTTTGATTGGTAAGAAGTTTGGATGTAAATGTACGACCGACTGATCAAAAGGCACAGTGATTAAAGATTTGGAGTTTGGATCGTGAGGTACCGGGTTTAAATCCTGATACGGGCAGAATGCAATAGTGATTTTCATCATATGATCGCAATCGGTGATGTCTTATTTTCCATGTCAGTATTATAGGCTGGCATGGAGCTATGCAATGCGCAGATAGTTCTTCGTAAAGAGTCGAGAGTGCTTCGGCTCCATAACAGATTGCCAAATTAATAAACAAACAAACAATAAATGTAAGACCGACTTACGAAGTTTTACTTTAAAATTAAAATTTTTACTATATACGAGTACCAACATTATCATTATTTCCGAAATTCCAAAACTGTCTCACATTTCAAAATTTCTATTTTGAATAGTTTTATAATTTTAAAATTCTAAAATGCTTCTTAAACAATTTTTATTGTTTAAGAAGCATTTTAGAATTTTAAGAAATTGTACTTAGTTCTTGGCTAGAAATTCGTCTATAACATTTGATTTCTGAACTTTTAGAATTTATAGTCAAGTTAAGAAATTAGGAAATAAGGAAAAGTTAAAATTTTAAAAATAATTTAAAGTCAAATTTTTCAAATTTCAAACAATTTTATATTTTTTGAAATTATGAAGTTCAAATTTTCTATTTCCAAAGTTTGTAGAAAATTTTCAAAATTGTTTTATAGTTTTAGAAATTGGAGAGGTGTCAACAATTCTCTCGTGGTTAATATAAAATTTGTTCAAAATTTCAGAACCTATGATGACATTCAGACAAATCTAAACCAACATTTTGAAATTTAACTTCGAAATTCAAAACTCGAAATTTTAAAAAAACAATTCTAAAAACTGGTCTACATTTTTACTTTTTATAATTTTGAAATGCTTAATAATTTTTGTAAAATTTATTAAGCAAAATGTCACTTCTTTGATTGGTTAAGTTAGGATGAACACTACAGAATTATAAAGAACATCCAAATGTTTGCCGCGATTCATGGCTTTATTATTTGATTATACATTCCTCCGAATTTATGGTACTGAGTTATACAATTTAATTTTGAGATCAAAATTTGATCTAAGTTTGACTCGCATTCTTGCTAAATTCTGGACAGTTAACATTTTTGAAATAATGTTACCTCTAATTTATAGGTTTTTATATTTTTTGAAATTATGAAATTAGGTCCGTTGCGAATTTCAATTTTCAAAATTTGAAGATTATTTACGAAATTGTTTAATAGTTTTAGAAATTGGAGTGGTGTGAATATTTCTTATGTAGGTAATACAAAATATATTCAAAATTTTAGACTCTACAATGACATTAAAACATATCTAGAACAAAATTATGATATTTAATTTCGAAAAGAAAATTCAAAACTCAAATTTTAAAAAAAGTCTAAAAATTGGTTTACTTCTACTAAAGAACTTCTACATGTTTGCTGCGAATTAGGGCTTAAATTTATTAATAATTATACCATTTTAAAAATCGAACTTTCTAAAGCTACAAATTACAAATATGATCAATTGATTTCAAAATTTGATCTAAATTTCACTCTAAATAAATTCTGATGGGAAAGTTAAAATTTAAAAAAAAAATGTCCAATTTATCAAATTTCAAATTTGTGGTTAATATAAAATTTATTCAAAATTTCAAAACCTAATCTTTTAAACAATTCGAATAGAAAATTCGAAACTCAAAATTTAAAAAACAAAAATCTATAAATTGGTTTAAATTTTTAAACCCATTTTATAATTTTGAAATGCTTAATAATTTTTGTAAAATTTATTAAGCATTTCAAAATTTTAAAAATTCTACTACTTTGATTGCTGAGAAGTCTGCGAATAAGTATAGAATAAAAATGTATGACCAAATTAGAATGAACACTACAGAATTATAAAGAACATCCACAATCCTCAGAATTTATGGCACTGAGTTATAAAATTTAATTTAATTTTGAGTTGAACATTCTAACATTTTAAAATCGATTTTTTTAAAGCTGCGAATATGACTGAACTGATTTCAAAATTTGATCTAAGTTTAACTCGCATTCTAAATAAATTCAGTTGGGATTAACATTATGTGAAACAGAATAACTGTTTTTGAAATAATGTTGCGTATTTCAATTTCCAAAGTTTAAAGAAAATTTACAAAATTGTTTTATAGTTTTAAAAATTGGCGGGCTGTCAATATTTTTCTTGTAAGTTTAATTTTTCAGATTTCAAACAATTTTATATTTTTTGAAACTATGAAATTCAAATTTTTCAGAAATTCAGATCACTTGCGAATTTCAAATTCCAAAGTGTGTAGAAAATTTACAAAATTGTTTATACTTTTAGAAATTGAGGTTTATCTGTCTCTTGTAGGTAATATAATATTTATTCAAAAATTCAGAATCTAAGATGACATTCAAACAAATCTAAAACAAAATTATGAAATTTGACTTCGAATAGAAAATTCAAAACTCGAAATTTTTAAAAAATTAGTCTTAATTTTTATGGTTTTGAAGTCAATTAAAATTAAAATTTAATATTAAAGTTTCACAACGAAATTTTATCAAATTTATTAAGCATTTCAAAATTTTAAAAATTTCACTCCTTTTAAAATTTTTTAAAGCTGCCAATGACGAATATAATTGGACTGATTTCAAAATTTGATCTACGTTTGACTCGCAATTTTTGAATTACGTCAAGTTAAATTTTTCAAATTTTAAACAATTTTATATATATGAAATTATGAAATTAAAATTTTTAGGTCACGTGCGAATTTCAATTTCCAAAGTTTGAGGAAAATTTACAAAATTGTTTAATAGTTTCAAGAATTGGAGAGTTGTTAATATTTCTCTTGTAGGTAATATAAAATTTATTCAAAACTTCTGGCAAATTTAAAAATGTTAATAAGGAAGGAATTTTTTTAAAAATTGGACCACAACATTTTTCTAATTTAGTATGGACAAAAATTTAGTTCAAAATTTGAGTCCCATATATATTTTATTGTTTTAAAATTTTTCAAGGGCACAGTGGTTAAAGCTTTGGCGTTTCGATCGGGAAGGTACCGGATTCGAATCCCGATAGGGGCAGGGTGCTAAAGGGATTTTTTATCATCAGATTATGATCAGTAATGAAAATGAACACTCCCTGTCGGAGTGCAGGACACATGGGCCGACCCATCTTCCCAGGCGACTGCGTAAGGTAAGGATGTGAAAAGCGGACTGTGAAATGGTTGGGTGTGCTTCGGCCCCAGAACAGATGGCCAATATTAAATACTAAAAATAGAATAAAAATTCAAAGTGAATTGTTAACTGATTTTAAAGTTTGATCAGAGTAAAATTTCCATTTCAGAATATTTTTTGAAACAATTAATAAAATAATAACCGAATTTTAATATTAAAGAAAATTAACAAAATTAAAAGGATTAGAATTCTTATTTTAAGAATTTAGAGAAGTTTCAATATTTCACTTGTAGTTTCAAAATTTCAAAACCTCGAAATATTTGAATAGTTTTGAAAATTTCACCTGTAAAACGTCAAAATTCTGAAACATTTTAAATGACTTCCAGAATTAAAGAAATGTTTTTTCAAAACACGTTTTAGAATATTTACACGGGATTCTTAACCGACCTACACAATATAATTAGATGTGTCCTATAAAAAAATGTCAAACAAATCGTTGAATTGTTTTATACTCAATCTAAATTGAGGAACCTCAAATTACGAACACACAGCTGTACCAGTTTTATAATTTATGACCCTCTTCAAAGCATAACAAAACAAAATTTGGCGCAATACGCACAACAACACAAAACAAAAAAATGTTCCGCGTCGTAAAAAAAAGTGAATTAAAAACGATTTAGTAGTTGGGGTGGCCCACTCACGCGTCATTAACGCTATGCCCGTGTAGTAAATCGAATTTATTTTATAATCACGCATCTACCATCGTGATTTCGAATGAGAAAGTGCGCTTATCGCTTCGCGTAATAAAAAATAATTTACAAATTGTGATATTTTTAGTTGGGCGGCGGCACACTAAAATATTTCGATTCCAAACGGCTTTGTGGCCTAACCATGTTTCTTGTGCTATATAAATTTATATATAAATAGATAAAATTTTGGCTATTCTACAATCTTAAATATGTGCGCCTAACATTTCTATTTAACGTATGTAGCAGCGTTTCGTGTATGATAACACGGCTATGATATCATATCACCAAACAAGAAAATGTATGTATATATAGACGACAATTTATAAATTTGTTGCTATTTTTGGTCAAAATGGTAAAAAAAGAATTTTTAATGTAAAATACAAAATTATAAAGAGTTACTAACCGGGTGCACTTTGAGATCCGCTTCATATGGTAGTGTTCTGTCCCATAGGTTTGGTCCGAGGAACGCTGCTGGTGCGTCAACACTCCATGGATCACCATCCTCTTTGTGTTTATCATCGCCACATAAATCCTTGCTGTTACCTGATTTACCTGAATAAAGAAATACTTTACTAATTAGTTATAGTATTGACAAGCTAAAATTTATAAATCAGTTGTGTTAATAAAAAACTAATGGATATGGGTACGAAAAGAGCATAAAAATATATTTATATATCATAAAATCTTTTGTAACGCGCTGTACATTATTCATAATTTTTACTTTCACTCAAAATTTTTATGGTTTTATTGTTTGCGAAATTTTTTATTTTTTATTTTTTTTTTTGTTCAACTTAAATAAATAAAAAGTAGTTGAATTATTTACCTAAACAACAATAATTTGCAAATTGTAGATATATAGACTAATAGGTCACCAGTTAATCAAGATAGTGTGCTCGTCCAGAATACGTTTGTTTTGTGCGATACCGCACCTCCTTACTTAGAGATAAAATATGTAAACGACATGCAAAAAATAAAACTGTGATTTATTTTGCACAAAAATACGAAAGTGAAATTTCACCAAAATATTTTTATTATTTCCTGTTTTAACTTAATATTAATTCTTGTTGTATTTTAAAAATGATTTTCTTGTTTCCTTCTTTCACATTCTGCTTGCATACCATATGTACAGCAGCATACAAATCGCCCACAGATCAATTTTTCTTTATATTTTTACTACATTTAAATAGGATTTGGGTTTGGTGTGCTACAAAATACCAAATTGGGATTGATTTTGTGCTAATAAATCATTGCAATCGTGTCGCTGAAAGTGAAAGATGAATCAACAAGATATATTTATATTTCAGACTTTCTAAGTAAATAAGACTTTTTGTTTGTTTGTTATTAATTGCTTACTGTTTAAGTTTAACTTCAGAATTTGAAAGAAATCAATTAATTTATATCGATATAAGAGATCACACTAAGTTGTGTATTATGGTAATTTATTATTATAATTAGCGCCATCTATTGTCTAAATTATGACTGTCTAATAAATATTCGATCATTTGACGATAAATAAATTTTTTTCAAGCATGATGTAATGAACAATTTTGATACTAATAATATATGATCAAATCTACATTTTATATGTCTAATCGTGCCGAAATGCTAATATTTCTTATAGTTTAAAGAATGCCATCTATTGTGGAACACACTAATAGTATTTCAATAATGCCACGCCATCTATTGATTTTTATCGAGTTATTCGAATATTTTGTGTTTAGGCAAGAACGCTTACTTAGTTCTTTTTGGTATAGGACTCTACTAAAAAAAATTTCAGGCAAAGTACAACAAAATATTATGTTTATGTAGCATAAATGAAACATTTGGCCAATATCCACCATTTCGCTTACTCACATAAAATTTGTTAATAAATTCTTAAGTCCCGAATTCAAAATTTTCGACTTAAATCAGTTTTCTTTGGGTGACTGTCCTAGATTTAAGTGACTTAAACTCATGCCATTCTTCCATTCAACGACATTTTCCCATTCGAATTTTTAGTTGAACTGATCTAAGTGAAAGGCAATTGAATCTTCATTAAATCGTTTAGTAATTATTAATCTTAAGTCATAAAATGTTTTTAAAAAAATCTTAAGTAACGAGTATCTTAAGGCATATTATTTTTTAATATTTACGAATTTCTTGAACTCAGTTGATGCAGTTTTAAAGTTAGATACCTAGTCAGTTTAATTTACATCTAAGCCACTAGTCGAGAATACGCAATTACTGTTTGAAGTAAAGCCTTTTATGTTTTTAAGACACACACACACACAAGTTTACTTCCTTAATTTACGATATTATAGCCATCCAAAGGAAATAAATTCTAAATCTAACCATCTAAATCTAACTTAAGTTTCAAATCTCCCACTAAGTTTGCTTAAGTAAAGGATTATATTGACTTATTAAAACTTAAGTCGTATAGTCCAACTAAATATCTCGTACTGCACAAAATTGATTTAAGAAACAATATGAAATTATCCGATGCCATTTTAACTTTTGAAACATTTGAATAATGTCCAAACTACTTCATTTAAATTAAATTCATTTGTTTTAAGTCGAATTTCCTTAAAAAAGTGACAAGTCATAAATTTCGGCTTAATCCTGTTTGTTAAGTTTTAGCTCGTGTAATCGAACTTAAGTGATTTATTAAGATGTAGCGGTTTTTTTTGTTTACGATATTTTTTTTGGCTGGTCTAAGTGAAATGAAATTAAAGCTTGATTTAAAAATGTAGCAATTGTGGCATTAGAATTGTTAGCTTAAACCGGAGATGACCTAAGAAGTCGTAATTTTTTTAAAACATTTTCTTTAGTTTGTGTTATATTGATTTCTAAAATTAGCGATCTAGGTGCTAAATTCTAACTTAAAACTAATTACAGCTATTTACGACAAAAATAGATGTTACGAGTTGAAGTTCGAAATTAGTTTAAATCACCCCAATAGTTTAAAACTTTATTAAACTCACATCTTACTAATCAAAATCGAAATTTAAGTCTAAATTAACTTTTAATTTTTTAAATAAACTGGTAAATGGCTCGAATGTAAGTGAGACATTCTAATTCGAGGTGATGTTTGATCTAAGCAGTTTCTTCCGGTTTTTGCCATTTTTCCGATCACGTTTTTGGTTGGCCTGACCTAATTGAAATGAAATTGAAGCTGGATTAAACAGTTTAGTAGGTTGGCAATGGAATTAGGTAAAGTCAAAACTTTTCAACCGAAGTTAAAAGATTTTGACTTAACTCGTAAAACAATAGCCGCTTAATTATAATTTACATTTATGCCACACACCCAAAAAATTAATGACCGATTTTGAAAATGTAAAAATTCTATAGCTGTAACTTTATAGAAATTGCTAACAGAGAAAATGATACAGTGTTCTAAAAAATGTATTCACAAACTGTAGATTTTTCCCCACTGTAACCAAATTACCATCAAATTAAAACATTCTATCAAATTCGATGGCGGTACTAAAATATTGATATAAACACAAAATATTGAATTTTATTTAAACTAATTAAGAAATAAATAAAAATAATGTCAAACAACATATTAGTACAGTTGGCGACATTCGTTTGTATACCTTAAACAAATATTTTTTCTGTATAAATCGCAAACAAACTATTTTTCTCAACTGTAGGTATATGTATTTCATTATCAACATTTAGGCGTAAATAAGAAAAAAACTCAAACAAATTACAATTTTTTAGAGTTATTCAAGTCAGAGGTACTATACTCACTTATTAAAACTTAAGCGCCATAAGGTAACTAAATATTATCTACTAATAAAAAAATAGATTTTTGGGCACACTCAATCGTAACTTAAATGAAATATTTAGCCAAAGTCGATTAAGGGCACGCATTTTTGGGTTTGAACACCAATCTTGTCTAGATTACATACAAATATAACACATCGAATTCAAAATAGGAATTTATGAAATATTAAATATTTTTAGTATCCCATTCATTCATACTTAAGTAAGACTTCATAAGTCCAGGTGATTGTAGACAGCTGTAAAAAGTCACGTTACAAATGATTTAAAGACTTGAGTCGCAATTAAAAAGTAATTAAGTCATAAATTCAAAATTTTCGGTTTAAATCAATTCATCAACGGTCATATATTCGTGGGGGAATTTAACGGGAGAGAGAACATATTACTTAAGCTAGTAACTCCGGCTTAAGTCAAATTTTTATTGAACTAGTTTTGACTTGAATGCGATACGTAAACTTAAATCTTTTAATTTCAAACGCTTAGGATTTAATTTAAATACGACTGAAATTATTTAACTGGCAACTACGTGTTTCGTGGTTATAATCGCACCGGTCATTAATAAATGTCATAAGACAACACGTAATTAATATTTAATTAAAATTTGCTAAATATAACGATATATTTTGAGTTGGTATCTTGTTAGTGACTGGTTTGAAATAATCAAGAATTTCGTTAGTCAACAAGTCAGCCAAAAGAATTTCATTAACCTTTAGTATAATTTAACTGGCTTCTATATTTCAGATAATTCCGATATCACGAGGTAGAATATTTTTAATACATTTAACGTATTTCTAAAATCTTAACTCCGAGACCTCCTTTACATCTTGGAAGATTGATCCTTTAGGTTATATGTACTTATCGTTTGAGGTTTTACATATAGAAAAACTTATTAAATTAAGCGGTAGTAAACACCCCGAGAATTGATAAATACAATCTAATTTCAAAATTTGAAATAAATACCAAGTATATTATGTTTTGCCCCATGTTTGATCAAGCATCAAATACATTTAGTCAGCAATTAGTCACAAAATAAGTGTCAGGTGTCGAGAACCCTAGTTTCTTGACGTGTGGTTCACATCAATTTTATTGCCTTAATTGGTTAGTAAACTAAATTGATGTTAGTTTGTAGAGTTCATTCATAGATGGCACGCATTATATAATATCATTCGTCCAAAACCAAATATTACGAACACTATGTTTTATTTAAACTGTGTCATGCTGCTATCTATCGAAGGTAAGTACGTACTAACGATATGACGATTTGGTTTAGTCAATAGTTTAATCAAACAGCAAACGCCATTATATACCGCCATTTTATTCTTTATTGAAGTATTACTTATTATTTTCTTAATTCAAAGAATCTCAACTTTAGGGAACCATAATTTAGTGGATCGTCGTTTAATTTGCTGATTAAGATATTTGTTTGACCTTGGGTGACCTTAAAATATAAAAATATTGCGCCAAGATCAACGCCAACAATTAAAAGATGGCTATAGTTGATCCGAACACCTACTTGACAGTAATCTAGGTGGTGTAGCCTGATATTAAGTCAAGCCACAATAGGTTAAATTGATATATCCGATGACCAATGTTTTATTTTGCTGCTGAATGAATCCCGCAACCAGAGTAAATTTGTAAGTACTAAAATTTAAGAAACGGGTAAGCATATTGAAACTCATCTATTGGCCTTGCAAAAAATGGACACCAACCAATCGGCACAGTGGTTAAAGAAATGCCGTATGCAAATTCCTTTCATCTGATAATCGATATATAATCGATGCATTTATGAAAATTGCTGACCTTGGGGTAGGATTAATTCTGATTATGATGAAACCCCTACAGTAAAGTAATCCCATTCAGTAAAGTATTTGCGCACTACTAAGTGTGCATCATTTTTGAAAACTATGATAAACACTGGGCTCCATGGCAACAATTTCTGAATGAAATCCAATTCAATTAAACATTGTTACCATTACTATCCACTGCACTAAGTGAGATATAGAGTGGCTTAGATTGATAGTCACTATGAAAGCAAATTTAAGGTTTATGCTATTTGCCTTACGGCGATGCAGGATTTAATCATTTAGAGTTCGATATTTGTTTAGCTTCATTACTTTCTTTTAGTTATAATGAAGAGAGCATGTTGTCGCCCTTGACAGAGTAATTAAAAATTTCCAAGTCAAAGTAGTAACGGCCTTGGCCCCTAACATGCATATTTTACTTTAATATTATTACTTTTATAATATCTTGATATTTATAAATATTTTACGACCATTATTGAGAAGAATCTAGAACAAAATTTTGGCCTAGAACTCAATTTTTAAACAAACCACCGCACTAAAATTTCACACAGTTTGGTCTATGAACCAAATGGAAATTTTGAATTATTCGATTAGATTTCAGAAATAGAATGGAACAAGAAATTCGTTAGTGTTTAATCGGTGTGGGGATGCGGTTATTAAAACGTCTTGTTATATAAGCGTCTTATATTTTTGCAAATCAGCCATTCCCAATAGACGGTTTACGGTTTGCGATAGCAAATGTTTAATTCCTATGAAAGAGGAATGGTGGTTAAAATTTAGTTAATTTTCCAAAAGATACCGTGCGCGTTAGAATATTGTCAAAGTAAGTAATTTTTATACGTTATTTTGCCATTTAGCATCTTTACGATCGCATAATATCACAATTTTGTAAAACCTTTTGGATAATGGGTTGGGAGCAACAAACAAAATTTATATCATCATTTGGCAAGTCCTAGAACTTTTAGTAGGAGCAATTTCAATTCCACTATTTGGACCTTCGAAATATTAAGGAATGATCAATTTTTCATGAATAAGTTAAATTAAAGGTGCTTCGGGTTGCTGCTTTTCAGTCAGTCTAATTGGTTATTTTCAAGTGAAAATGCTGAGGATATTTTGGGTTGGTTAATTATTTTAAAATGTATAAAGGACTCAATACTTTTACACTTTATTTAGGAAAGTTTATATCATGCACAAGGTCTCTGTACTACCCTGAATATGCCTCGACCGTGAGCCTATTTCATCCCATTATTTCTCGTTTTGTATAATTTGGTTGAACGATTATTCTAAGGAAACTAACTACCTATAAATTTTGAGCGACTAACTAAAATAAAGCACGGTAAATTGTGCATTACTTATTCTTCTAAAACGATTTCTTGAAAAATACTAAAATGTTGAGGGCATTAAGTGAATTAGAATCCATCATGGTGGTAACACACTTTATGTGCGCGGAGTACGGAGCGTCAATTTATCGTCAAATTAGATTATAGAACAATATTGTAGCTAATGTTCAATAGGACCCGAGGCTGGCACCAATACACCAAGATTTTAGAAAGTACTAACCCTCAAACGATATGTGTCAAAATTTTATGAAAATCCGTCAATTAGTTTACAAGTTACAGTTGTTCTGGTATCGCTACTTTTATTATTTTCAATACAATGAAAAACAAATTAATTTCGTCTGTTAATTAAACGAAAGCCATCGTTACTATTGGCCAGTGACAAAATTCATATTTTGTGAAAATGAATATACCTCTACTTCGATCGATTAAGAGAGACTGACAACCGTTGATATAGCGTTATGTCATCGTGTGGCTTTGATTAAACACTGTTTTTGATGGAAAATGCTAGTCCTAGGAACCCTGTTCCTTTGAAATCACCCGTCGAACGTTGGCCGTACAAATACCGATGATGCTGAATGCTCGATCGCCCGACTTCGTTATTCCAGAAAAGATAAAAAACGTGCACAAAATTGTTTTGAAAGACCGTGAAAGATATCAAAAGGCTGTATATACACTATTTTGTAGGAAGATACGTCCATAAGAAAACTCTGCTCAAAGTGGATGCTGCGCTTGCTCACATTGGATCAAAAACAGCAACGCGACGATGATTCAGAGCACTGTTGTATAAATAGCCCAAATTTAACCGTAACAAACAGGATTTAAAAAAAGAAGTTTTGTACCTTACATCATGGTATATTCAGATTTAGCGCAAATTTTGAATAATCTGAATTAAATAGATCATGATTGAGCAACTATTACTGCATTCCACACATAAGCTATTCATATTCAGATAATTCAGTGGCTCAAATTTTGTTCAAAACGGAAGATTTTTCGTGGTCTTTCTCTTTTTGAAATGTCTACATGGACGGTAACAATTAGCCTACAACGGCCGGATGTGTCGAAGTTAAAATAAAGTGAAGACTTCGGTGATTGCAGTGCACACAAGACAAATCCTTACTTTGTAATTCTTAGTATCCACAAATTCGAACGAAGATCTAATGTTCAACTAGAAAATGGACAGGCGAAGGACGCCCTTTTAAAGTTTTTTCCAGAAAAATTTATTAAAATAAGCCTGCACTCAGGGTGAATTTATTTGAATAAGTTCATAAATTAGTCGGTGGAGGCCAAAGGATCAAAGAGTACCGCACAATTAATGACTTATTTGCAAGTCCACAATAAATATACCTGCAGATCCGCAATTCAATAATCCACTCACAATCGGATTATTGAATTGAGGATTGGACAATTTGACGAACCACCCCTGTAATTGTAGTACCAGAATTACATCTTCATTGTCATCATGTTGATATTTACGACGCATTAGAAACATTCTAGTGTAGTTGGAAAAAATACAACCCTCACGTAAAGAGCGAGATAACGTGATGTTGACAGTAGATATAGCGTAAGAGTATCATTTCAAATCTAACCCGATTGCAATGATTAGATTATTGTTTATGCAGAGGAGGTTTCAATGAGACAATTTGCTCCAGCTAATCTGTTCAATTAAATGGGAAATCACGTTCTGGGAAATCACGATCGCGATTACATACCATCGCGATTATGGCTGACGAAGCTGACAGAGATTATCAGACCGATTAGAGATCAAATTCATCTGATCCCATTCTACATTATTGTCTGATTACTGTTACCTTTATGCAACAGCATAAACTAATGATCTGTACATGAATGATTTAATATCCGAGAGTGATAATTTCGATGAAACCACCAATTTCTACAATCAAACAGTCTCTTTAAGCAAAGAGGGTGCCTTTATTCGTAGGAAATGGTTGTCACTTCAGCTTCTATAAAGGACCAAGAAAGCACACTGTTGTAATTGGAAGACGAGTCACCGCTAAAGGCGCCATTCGATTTAAGATTTAGTTTAAATTTTTATGGCAACGAGCCTAAAGGAAGAGACTAAACAGGGTTGACCAACTTTTAACAATGAACAATTATGAAGATAATTGTGAAAATAAGGAATGCATTGTCTGAAATCGAGAGAACTCGCATCCTAGCTACTTTCGGGAATATTGAGAATTTCAGTTCAATCAAAAATTAAAAGTCACTCAATCTCAGCTACGAAGGTAGCTCCAATCCAATATCTCTATTAAGGCTCGAACTGTGTAGCGCACAACTTTTTTGTAAATTGTCGAAGGAATCAATCGACATTACTTTCGATAAAACAATCACATAGACAAATTCTAAAATTGTTCTTGCATGGCTCTCGGATTTCCGCAAAAGCTGAAACACCTCTGTACCAAAAAGAACGTCACAGATATTAAAAAGGCACCACGAACTTGTTTCGACCATATTCCATCAGGCGGCAACCCAGGGGACCCTGCATGCAATGAAATATTGCCTTTCAAACTTTCGGAACATAAATTCTGGTGGTACGGAATACACCGGCTAAAATTCCTGCAAATCTCCTGGCCTTCCGCCTCTACTAGCGATTTCCAGTTAAGCAAAAATAATGTAAATTTTGATCTAAAAAACCGAAAAAAACTGTTGATAATTAGCATAGACAATTAAACTTTAATTTTATGACTGGACTATTCTTGAAAACCTATACTAGAGGAAATAAAGACAGCAGATAAGTTTTCCAATAAATAGGTCCAACATATACCGTTCAAAGTAGAAATAAAAGTAGTTCGTTCTCGTGTTGGTGGACGTCTAGAAGAGTCATTATGGTTATTTGATACCAAATACCCTAAAATTCTGCCCAAAGTACCATATTTTGACTAACAAATATATTAAATCAGACAAAGTACTTTCATCCAGGGCCATCTTTACAGTTAAACCGATTTCGCCAAAGGTTCTGGATACACTATTGTACTGCAAAAGTCCATAATAAATCTCCTAGCGAGCTTATACATTTAATCGTTCTCGTTTCTTCACGAATAGAGTTATTGTAAACTTGTTGAGATCCAAGTCATGACCTATTTTATAAACTGTTATTTGAAAGTCCACAATAAGTCTTCAAACCAATCACATTTAGTAAAGGCACATTTTTGGTGACTTTTCATTGGGAAATGGGTTCGCTTTGTAGTACATAAGTTTCTGAAGCTGTCTCAGTTCTGATTTTTAATTTATGTCTTAATGATTATCTGATTGAGTTTAAAATTATGATTATGAGTGGTTTACAATTAGAGTTCAGAAATAAACGTACAGCCTTGGCCAAAAGTATTGAGTACTTTATAAATTTGTGGCGTACACGATAAGTATAGCAGAATAAAATTTGTTATTTTCCATTTTTTATTTATTCATCAGGGGTGACATGTTGAAATATCGCATTTTCATCACATACTTTATCGAAGTTTATGTCTCGCGCCTTTAGAATAAAATGTGACACTATTTCACATTTTATATCATTTACCAAGTTGCTAGATTGAAAAATTGTGATATTCACACTGCTTCTATCACCAAATAAGTTGTTAGCGATATTTGAACGGAATTAGAGAAAGACAACTGTTAGCATTTTGTACTAATAGGTTGTGATAGCAATAAAAACGAAATAATACATAAATGAAACAGTTGCCCATTTCAGCTTGGGAAAACGAGAAATAAACTTCGATAAAGTATTGAAAATGTGATGTTACAACATCTCACCCCAGTTCGCTATTTTCGCTCATTGTTTACACATCCAGTGATCTAGTGCGCTTTTGGTGTTTTGAGTTGTTAAATTTAGTGATTTATTTCAACATGCTGAAACGAAAAGAGTTATGTTTAGAACAACGTGTGCAGATACAACTTCTGCATGAGCAAGGGAAATCAGCAGTAGAGACTTTTAAAACTGTGAAATGTTCACGCCGAAATAGGTACAGAACTGGGCGCAAACGCGTCACCACACATCGTGAGGACCAAAAGTTTGTGAAAGAAGCTTTAAAAAATAGGGAATAAACTTCTTCAGACCTCGCTGCTGAGTTGTTAGTAGAAATTAAGAAACCAATCTCTGCTCGCACCACTCGCAGAACACTTCAGAAAGCTGGTCTGAAAGGCTGTAAAGCCAAAAAACCTGAAGGCTCGGTATAAATGGGCCCTAAAATACCAAAGTTTCACCGAAGAAGATTGGTCAAACATCTGTGGTCAGACGAATCAAACTTTGAAGTAAGTTGACAATTCTATGTCCATAAATAATATGATTTTAAAATAAAATTCATTGATACAAATATTTTAGTTTTCCGAAGTATCTACTCCGAAGCCGGGATCGGTCCAGAGTGTGTGGTACCAACCGTAAAACGCGGCGAAGGCAGCATTACAGTCTGAGGCTGCATGACTAATTCTAGAGTTGGCTAAATGTTCGTGTGTGAGGACCACATGAACTCTTCAAAATACATAAACGTCCTTATAGAATCTGCGTCGCTGCCCTCATTTTTAACACTCTTTGGTGATACAAACATGGATGGCTTTAAATTCCAGCAGGATAACGCGCCATGTCATAAATATGCCCGCACAATGGCATGATTTCGAGAAAATGGCGTTGAGGTTCTGGAGTGGCCTGCCCAGTCCCTGGACCTGAGCCCCATAGAACATTTTTGGAGTTTATTAAAACGCAGAGTCAGGTGCCACACAATAAATAACAAAGAAGACCTAAAACGCTGTCTGCACCAATAATGGAGCGCCATACGTCTTGCAGAATGTAAAAAACTTGTAAGCTCTCTACCCAAAAGAATTTCTGCCGTAATTAAGGCAAAGGCTGGACCTACAACATATTAATTTTATATAAATAAATAGTAATGTGAACCTATAAAAATTGTTTCAATTTATTTCAAATTGATACTCCCAAAAAATTGTAAGATAGCATGGGTGCTCAATACTTTTGGCCAAGGCTGTATATATGTCGACTGAGGTAAATAATTAATTCAAGCTTTATGGATTTTCTATATATTTTTAATTCAAAGCTACAACAAGTGTCAATACTAAGTATTTAACTACCCTGTTGATCATTTTATTTTAGTAGGTCCACTTTATGGTGTAGCCTATGTAAAAGCAAACAATTTAAATGTCACAGTATTTGATTCAACTAGTATCGTTGTTAATAAAAAAAAAACTTATTTGATGGCATTTAACACCGTAGTGCAAAGTGAAAATTGATTGAATTGAACTTTAACGTTAAATAAATTATGCAGCCCGTAGGTGTATTAAATTAATATTTTACCACCATTAGGCGGCGTTCAATACTTCCTATTTAATCAATCATTTTGACAGCCCCCAAAAAATCCAAATTTCTCTACACAAATTTTCGCACATAAAGTTTAAAAAAAAAAATGTGCTGCTAAATCTTTATCGCCATCATGTCATAATTAATAATCAATACAACAAAATTAAAACTATTTTGTATATAAACAATAAAGACTAATTTATAATAAAGAACGACGTCATCGTGGTTAAACAAACACAAAAAAAAAATTTTTTTTGAATAAATTTGTGTGCGGTATACACAAAAACCAACTTGGTTCACACAAGTGAAAGTGAAAGTAAAAGCCAAATTACAAATTTTGAGTTTTTTTTCGTGTCTAACCAAATTAATTGTAAATTTAATTTAAACAAACATAATAATACATATGTCATGTTTGGTTAGCGCAAAAACAAAAAACTTTTTACGTCGTTCGTTATATACGAAAAATCCTTTTCACGTTTCACCTCATTGATTGTAGCGCGCGAGCGTATGCACACAACCGAACGAGCCCAAAGTGTAACAAATTTTGTATTTTACAATACTTCCTATTGTTTATACAAAAAAATATATTTACAACTCCTCCATGTTACAACAAAAATTTTATAGGAAGTAGTTTTTAAACTACAATCGAGTAAAACATAATAAAAAAGCTTAAAAAAATTTTTGGAGAAAGTTTTTTACCAAACACAATACCACCGTATACAACTACAACAATGTATCGCGAAAAATGTTCTGTCACACACATCAAACCGCAAAATCTTGAAACATTAAACAATAAAAAAAAACCGTTAAATTATATTTTCGCGATTTGGTAGACCGTTATATTTTGCAGCATCCTATTACTTTGACATAAATAGCGTTTTGTATGCGGTTTTGGGAGGAATTTCTTAACGGTGCCTTATATACCCAGGGCGATCAATGCGCCACCACAAAAAATTTTCGCGTATTACTCATTTTTGCTGTAAACGCAATTAAATTGGAATTATTATTACGTTTTAGTGGCAAGCGGGATAAAGAAGAAGACTTAAAACGCGATATATAAACTGGTTTTGTCCGTTTGTATTTTGGTAAAGTAAGACTATTTTCACTTTCTTTAACGCGGAAATTTTTTTTTTATTGTGTTTACCAAAGTTATTTATCTAATAAACTTCTTGATGGAATTTGTAAATCTGTGTGCGTGTGTGAGATGAACCAGTTTGTTGGTTTTAATAAAGAGAGTTGGTATTCAAGCAAAACAATATTGAGTGGATTTATTTTGCGGGTAACCGCGGAACAGTATATTGTTTGAATTTAACCATATGGCGTGAGAATTTCGGTCAACTCATCTGAAACTGTATTCAAATCGTGATCATCTTTAGAGTTTAGTATTTTTCAAAATTATTTTCAACTCAGCATTAAAATTTTGATTAAATTGAGCTCAAATATTCGAAGATTTAGAGCCACCAATACAATTTTATTCTAAATTTTGACATAGTCAATACTCAGAAAATGGAACCAGATTTAGATTCGTGGACACACGAGTTAAGATATAGGGTGACAAAAAACTTACCCAAGGTTTGAATAAAATAGAAAATGAATTATTTTAGTACTTGCAACCAAAATAAGAAAACAATTTGACAGCTGATAGTTTAGGGTTAGAAAACATGCGTTTTCATTGTTGCACAATATTTCAAAAATAATGCAAATTTGAATGCTGATTTTTCGACCAAAATCATCCTAAGCGAAGAAACTCATTTTCACCTTGATGCTTCGTTAAACGTCAAAATTGCCGCTCAGAGAACCCACATGTGATTGTCGGATTTTGCGCTGGAGGCGTCATTAAACACGGTACTCGATATCGCGGCATAATAAACGAGTTACTTCTGCCTAAATGGCATGATATTGATTTGGATGACATGTGCTTTCAACAAGATGATGCGACATGCCATACAGTTCGTGAAACAATCCAATTACTGCAAGAGACATTTCCTGGTCGTGTACTCTCTCGTTTCGGTGTTCAAAATTGACTAGCAAGCCCGCATCCACCCGTGCATTGAAGGAGGAGGTTCAACGCTGCATCAACGAAATTCAGCCACATTTCTGCAAAATGGACATGGAAAATTTCGAAAAAAGAGTGCGTATGTGCTAGCGAAGCCGTGGGTTTTCTATTTAATTCAAATCTTGCGTAAATTTTGGGACACCCTTTATTAGACTGTTAATGGTATGGTCGCACGAAAGGCTACGGTCGCAAAACATAATTAACTTCACTAAAGAAATATAGCTCAAATATTAAGCCTGAGTAGTTTTGGATTAAGTCTTACGCTGGATATACCCATATTGAAAGTTGGACTAAAACTATAAAAGTTACTCTTACTTGGGCTAGAACTTGAGCTTTGAACTTAAAATTTGTGGTTAATTCATATTAGGCATATTGATAGGACGTGCCCGTTAATTAAATCAAAATAACAAGCTAATAAGAGATTCATTAATCGCCGACTATAAATATTCTAGTGATAGAGAAACCTCAGTTTAATCTGCAAATTTTAATTAAACATGGAACAGTATTTCTTTTATGCCATCTCTTACTGGCAGATACTAACCGTCAATCTACACACAGCGGCACAATTAGGGGAACCAGAAAAAGTCAAGTTTCCTTGCTTCCGATAACACCGCCGATCAGTACATTTCGAAGTTCATCTGTGTTTCGAACTGCAGGATTTTGAGCTCGAACCTGTCCCCCTAACATGTGACAGACATACTCTATCGGGTTCAAAACTGGAGACCTTGCAGACCAGTTCAGCTTGTTTATTCCAATTTCAGACAAAAAGGTCGTTGCAGAGTTTCAGAATGTCGCCGGGCATTAGCCTGCATTAAAAAAACTTTCTCCAATAAATGCACCAATTGGTACCACATCTTCTAGTAGAATATCTCTAACTTATCGATCAGCTTTCGGTAGTCGTAATGTTAGATTGAGAATACCGCTCACCTGGTCAACTTCATCCTCTTTGCCTTCCATCGATCGACTTCACTAAGAAACAACTCTCGTCTGTGAACAAAATATGGCCCCACTGGTTCAAAGTCCAAAATCGGTGTTCTTGAGTAAAACTCAACTTTGCTACTCAGTGATTTCTCTGCGGTAGGGGTCTTTTGGCTGAAACATACGATGCCAAAATGGCTTCTTTAAGGCATCGTCCCACAGTACGATCACTTATTCGCACTCCTTGAATATCTTCTAAAGCATTACGCGAAGTTTCAAGGACAATGAAGACGGTCGTGTCTGGAGCCAGTATAACGTTTCCGACCTTTGCCTCGTCTTCTCTCGCAAGAACAAGTGTAACCATTCTCAATCATTGTCACAGCCCTGGCGACATCAGTGGGTCCATGTCGCTCATTTTGTATTAATAACTTCTTTTGTTCAATTAAAGATTATAAATTAGAAAAACAAAAAATATTGCATGTTCGTTTGTTTTTTCTTAATAAATCGAGTGTTACTTGTGTTCCCCTAATTGTGCCGCTGTGTGTAGTTAACCGGAAGGTAACCGCTTAAACTTGGCGAGGGATTACGCAGTTAAATTCTAGGTAGTAATCAGCGTAGTGGATTCAAGCATTGGTATAGAGTTAGGCTGATTTAGCCGCATTTAGCTTTATACTCGCCTTGGTAACTGGCCTTGGTAACTGGCCGTGTGACTCGAATTTTTGATTAAATTTGAATATTACAGTAAAAAGCAAAAGTTAACATATCTATTAGAAAATGATCAAATAAAGAACACTTTTAGTATCACTAACCCAATTTAATTTGGTATGTGAGACCTAATTGTTGGGTATTTTTGGAACTAGCGATATTGCAGAGCCCAAAGGTTTAAGCACTTGCAGAAAGAAAAATACGTAATTCAACCAAAAAGATTCGAATCGAAACTAAAATTAGATGCAGGGTCAAATTCAGACATCAGCCACTCAGGTTTGATCACAATAATCAAAGATCAAAATATTGATTTAGAATCAAATTAATTGTCTATCAAAGTAATTTTCAAATATATTTCTAGTAAATTCGCACTCCGGACGTTCTACTATATTCCGGATTATAATGCCTGCGCGCTTTACCTAATACAGGATGTCAAATGTTTTGGTTAAATTACTGACTAAACCAATTCAGCCAAAACCCGAAATCTTTCCAATTTGTGGCCAAATCGACCCGTTTACTGAAGCCCTCCCTAGTCGTAATAAATTGTTCATAGTTGGCAGGCTTTGGACCAAATGTTGAAATAGTGATGGCTTACGGCAGATAGAGTTGCTTCTGTTGTTAAATCGACTAGTTAAATAGGTTATTTGTTAAAGCGATCGAATTCGAATCGGATTAGAAAGCGTTTAAAAAAATTCTTGTTTGTTAGGGGGACTTATGCTGCCACTGCGCTTGAAATAAATTTTCACAAGTTGGCAGTTGTGGATCCTTCTGTTTTCCAAAAATACTTTGGTGATCTCAAAAATGTTGATTCAAATCTGGCCAAGTGAAACTACTGAGCTGGCTGTCCAAACATTAGCATTTATTAGTACCACTAAGTATTACGGAAGTTTGATTAGCTTGTGTCTGCGGTAGTTAGTAGTCTCGCATAATTTCCGGTATGAATTGTCAATATTCGTGGTAACCAACGAATTACTAACCAGACTGTTCTGTGCCTTTATGCTTTACGGATATGTGTGTAAAAAAATTATTTGTATTTAAAGCTGGTTGGTCATTTTTTTATTATTTAATCTTTGTAATTTGTTCTGTGACCGAAGCACTCCCAACTCTTTCGCAGTTTGCTTTTCACGTCCTTACCTTACGCTGTCGCCTACCAAATCGAGGATGTACGGCTCTAGGTTCGATTTTATCACCATCTGTACATTACATAGCTCTTTGCCAGCCTACACTGGCATGGTAGGTGGGCCAGATCGAAATTTGTTGATGAAAATTCCCTTTTACATCCTGCAACTCTCGGGATTCGAACCCGGTACCTCCCGATCCAAACGCCAACGCTTTAACCACTGTGCCGTTTAGTCGGTTGTTTCGCCATTTGTTTTAAATTTGACTTTGTATTATATACAAAAGGAAGATATTAAAGCCAAGAAATGGACAGCGGGACAAGAAGGTAACTTTTCTCCCAAGACTAACTTCACAATCCTCCCGTAAGCATTTACAAAACATGACACATGATAGCTGCTCAATCATCGTCCATCAAAAACTGCCAGCAAACTGCTCTAGTAAACTAAACTCGCTAGTTTAAATTGCGTTTCCGATGAATATGATGAAAAGTATATTTCTATCTCTAGCCTCCATACTGCGCGTCATTAGAGAGATTGCGGGGAGGATTTAGAGAGGATTTTTTCTGTTCATCGAATCATAATAACTTTAGCAGAGACTGATTAACCGATTACACGGCAAACCCGGTTAATTGCGAGAATTTATTAACAACCCTTTTGACATTAAAAAGTCAGCAGTTTATAAGTTTAGGTACTTAGACTAATTTAAATTACAATCTGAAAGTAACCAGATTATCAGAGAATTTTACGTTACCCATTTCCCGGCTCATTTAGAAGTTAATTTTCTATCGTTAATTTGAACTTGCAAGATTAAATATTCTTTCTTCTCTTGAAATATTCTTCTCTTCATATCTTCTTATGTTGAGTGCAATTTTAACGAGGCCGAAGAAGATATGAAATTTTGTAATACGGCAGTATGACGTATGACGGCAGTTATTTGGGATGATCTAGCTTTTGCTATCACAAGCTAACACTGTTAAACTTAGCGCCATATAGAGTGAGGGTTTGCTAAACCATTCGAAAGTTATTATGATCGCTATAACCTCCAATGTGCATACCGGACTTCCCATTCGGCAACGATCAAATTATGTCATTATTATGTTTCGAATAATCGTTGTGAGTTTATTTTTTTTTAATTTACTCTCAACCCCATTACGTATAAGGATTCTACTTAGGGATTCTAAGCATTTTCTGTACCAATCTGTAATCTAATAGTTTAATTAAACAAACATTAGAGAAGTTGACTGTCGGACCGAGATCTCCGTCCCCCTCCCCCCATATACTAGAAGCTATTTGGAAGGCATGCCAAACCGCTTTTTCCTTTTTTATTTTTTCATCTATATTGTTCGCATCCATTTTCTTGTCATTTCTGGTTCTGATACTGCTAATTGATTTATAAGAATCCATTTATATCTTACCTAAGCCTGTCACTAAAACCCCCATATTTACAAATCTTCAGCATAAACAATCGACCAGTTACATGATAATAGTTTGCTCATTTATCGCTGGAACGCGTGAAATTTCAAACCGCAGATAACGAAATGCAATAAAAATTTTGTTTCTTTAGACTACGCGGTTACAAAAACCACGAAATAAGAAAACTAACGGATTCAGTTGATCCACGCGGTTCAACCGCGGGTCAGTGCTTAGACTCAGTAGCGTATTGCTCCTTGGCCCCAAAGGAGCAATTCTAATATAATCTAACTAAGCTGGAGACTTAAGGCGATCTATTATCAACAACTTTTTTCATACAAACATTTGGATCGTTTCGCAATGTAGGGAGATCTGGAATCATTTTAGAAATCCTTAATCCCAATCCCGAGGCTTAATTTTTCGCGTTCAAAGAGACATTTTATAAAGAGTCTTAGAGATCCAATTAGAGCTAAAAGTTATACTGCTTAGACGATGCTCGTAACCAGATTTTTATTTGAATCTTGGAACAAATTAGAACAATATTTGTTATTGAGGAAGAAGCTTAGTTTTAGATCAAAACTTATAGATAACTTAGTCATGTTCTAAAATCAGTGTTCGTCGCCATTAAAGAAATGTGCCTAGGCATAAGTATCCGAATTGATTTCGCCATTTATATATAGTTCAGAGGGATGTTTTTTAATACTTACTGATTTTAACCTGGCCTCAGACTCATTTAGTGTTTCTTTTTAATTTTTGTAATCTGGTTTGAAGCCGAGACATTCCCAAATCTTTCGCGGTTTGCTTTTCATGTGCTGTATTTTGCATTGTACCTCCCAACCAAAACGCCAAGGCTTTAATCGCTATGCCATATGGTCGGCCCATAGTTCTAGCCGACCAAAATGTATTCTCACAATTAAACTCAAACTTGTACGCAAAGCCAAACTTTGCAACACGCTCAAAGTCAGTACCAATCTTAGAGTGAAATCCAAACATAAATTCCGACTAGGTTGTCCCTGGTGATCAAAAATTTCTATAATCTCTTAAAATCTGTATTGATTTTTTTCTGAATTTCCGCTAACCGGTAAATTTATGGTTAGTTTGTACCAGTTGTTTATAGATGGCGCAAAACAAACCATGTTTGATGTTGAATTAAACTTGATTAAAAAACTAAATATTCAAAATACTTCAACTCAGTCATTGATAAATCTGCACCAAGTTTGCAGTTTAGGCCCGGGTCAGGCCTACAACATCAATATTAACTGAATCGTACCGGGAAAAAGCATAACGTTAAGCCTACACTTAGGGGTAAAATAAAAATAAAAAACATAATTTTTAAGATCTATGACTTTGGCTCCAAAAAAAATTAAAACTTAGGCTTAGAACCTCATTTAGTTCCTATTCTTTAAATGACATTAAGGGTTGAAATAAAACTGAGATTTAGGCCTGATTTTAGGCTTAAAGCTTAAGTTCATGTGAGTTCCGGCTAAGACAAAGACCAAAATACACGGACGAAGTGTCTGAAAACTTGAAGTACATTTTGGAACTAGAAATCGGGTTTAAGAAAACTTATCAGAAATATAAATGTTTGCCAGAAATTGTACTAGCGAAGAACAGCGCAGAAATAATTGGAAAATGGAAGAAAAGGAGAGTAAATCGACCCTGGTCAAATTATAATAAATAAATAAATTTCAATTTATAACCGGTTCGTAAACCGCATGGAAAGCAAGGGGTTTTCAGCCTACAACACAAATATAATATTTGTACTTGTTATAGCTTTGATGTTAACAAATCTATTAACTTTTCCATCGTCGGCGGTAAATTTAGTATATACAAATTGTTGGCTTCCGTTAAATTAAATTTTACTACAGTTTGAAATTTTTACAGTGGTGGCCAAAAAGAAAATATAAAACGTCTTATTATTGTGGTGTGGTGTGGTGCCTGATTAACTCTAATTTTATCACCATTCCAAACAGCTCAAGTGCCTGTCCCTTTACTACCAAAACGTAACGGGACTACGAACTAAAAATCGTAATGAATTTCTGAATTCACAATAAATCTCTTTCGATGTGCCTGCACTGCCGAAAACATACTTGAATAGTGATTTCAAAGACAACGAATATTTTACTCCAGATTTCCATATTTTCCGAAAAGTTGGTTCTGCTACTATACCGTATCAGATCTGCCTGGAAGAAGAGTTTTTATTGCGGTTCATGGGGACTTTAATTGCTCGGTGGTCTTCATTCTAGACAATGATAGTATCTGAATCTATCAACAATTTATCAACGCCGTTGATTTCATCTTGGATTCAATGCCAATCCACGTTGATTTTTTGGTGGTTGGCGATTTCAATGTTCTCGATCTGATATGGACGCCATATGGACACCTTTCATCCACATATCCAAATAGGTCGATTCTGATATTCCGCGAGCTTTAAACTTTCGTAAAGCCGATTTTGCGAAACTAAATGAATTGTTAACAAATGTTGATTTCGCCACTATTTAAACAAACAGTTCTGAAAATTTTGAATTTCATACTTTCATTCTGTTTTGAACTATCCATACCCCATATATCCAGTAAAAAAACGACATTTAATCTACCCTGGTATATTATCCGAAACAAACGCTGGCAAATATAGCAAACCCAAAAGGGTTTTGCCAGTTTATTAGTTTCAAGAGGAAATCTGTTGGGTACCATTCGACAATTAATTCGATGACAATTCATCCAATAATCCAAAAATTATAACTAACATGTTCTCAGATATTTTCAGTCGGGGTCGGAGCCGATCGTGCCCAAACATCTCTTATCTCTATCGACATCAATTTTGACAAATATTGAAATATGTATGATTTTCCGATGGACCTCACGGTTTACCTGCAATTGAGCTTATAGATTGTTTCGATTCATAGGGAGGGTTGTAAATCAGATGTTGTTAACTATAGGCCAATCGCCAAACTGCCGTGTATTCCTAAACTTGTTGAAAGTATTTTCCATGATTCTCTATATTTTCGTTGCAAACAACTGTTTTCCTTCAATCCACATGGCTTTGTTAAAGGTTAATCCACGACCACCAATATTTTGCCGAATTTGAGAGGTAAAATGAGGTGGATGTAATTGCTACTGACTTTAGTAAAGCGTTCGTCAGGCTTTCACTCAAAATCATTTTATTTAAGCTCAAAGCTATTGGTTAACTACCTCAATTCATACTATGGATCAAATTTTATCTGACCGTAGGTCTCTTTTAGTGTTACTTTTAGTGTTACATCCGAAGTACTCCAAGACAGCCATTTAGGACCCTTAATTTTCATTCTGTCAATTAACGATGTCGATTAAATAATCAAAAATGCCGGTGTAAATGTGTATGCAGACGGCATGAAAATTTCCGTTCAATTGTTGCAAAATCAATTGTATCAATCTAAATCGAATTGAACGTGTACAAGTGTAAGCCGATAACTTATTCTCGTAAACGGTTGTTCACCGACAAGTTTACTCACCCCTCCACTTAAATACCCGTAACATTGTTTATTCATCTTGAGAGGATTAAATGGTAGAACGGAGGTGTACCAACTTGTCGCTAGATTTAATAATTAACAAGTAGTTAGTTGGCTACTGGGAAATTTTATTTTAATTGAATTAAATACTTCCGGTACTTCGATTAGGCCCAGCAGGAGATAACCTATTGGTGCCTTTGTTCTAGCGTTGTTAATTTGTAAGCCTTGCATCCAGTTAGAAATGTTCGTTGTTGCTATATATTTACATGGTCATATACCCATTCGGCAATCTTCGTTCTTTTAACTTTTTTCAATACTTTTGAAATGTCCTTCGTAGAACCAACGTTTGATAAACCCGATATGGAGTTGGCTCGAGCAATGCATATCATGTTTTGAGTAAAAGGATTTGCTTTTCGGTGAAATGATAGAGATTTGCACTATTCAATGTTAAAATTCAGAGAATTAAACTCGCACCATATCGCTAGATTGCGTTCGTTAAATAAAATCGAATATTAAATTATTAAATATTAAATCTAGTAAATGCCAAAATAAGACCGAAAGGTTACTGGATTTAGTAGCATATAGCCAGTCTACTAAGCTGGACCATCCAGCCATATAACTCTGTTGGGTGCTATTGCTTTGATTTCCAGTCATGAATTTCCGAGTTGTTTCGTTTCTGCTAGCATGTTACAGCTAATAGTTTGACTTTCCATTCCAGTGCCCTTCTAATTATGTCATTGACTATCTTGCCATTAAAGTAGCATGTTGAATGTTGTTCTGTCTTTGTTGATTCGCTTCTTTAAATATTCATCTGATCCACCTCTTGCGCTAGAGTACAATCAAGGTTGTATTCATTCACCTCTTCTATTTCTTCTTGGTTGATATAAAAACACACCGTTTTGGAATGTTTAGCCTCATCGCCTTGGTTTTCCTGATATTTATTTTGAAGCCAATTACTTTTAGCTAGATAGCTTCTGTATTTTATGTTGCATTCCAGCATGTTTGTGTGTTAGCACGCATATGTCATCTGAGTGCAGATCGCTGAGCTTCTCCGCTAATCCCCACTCGATGCGGTTGGAGAACGCACTATCTAAATGACATTATCTAATGTCCAGAATCACTATTAGGTGCAGAAGTTCCTTCTACACTACTAGTATTGAACGCGATTACTCACATATCTTGTGTGAGTGTTATTAATTTCTTTGGCATGCCAATTTCACAAAGTGCCTTCAATCTTGCGGTACTATGTATTGCATCAACTACACGTTTGAAATTTGGTGAATTCCATTCGTTCGACTGCTCAACTATGATGTGTGTTTGTGTTAATATCCTCGGTGCATCTTCGCCCTGGTGTGAAGCCAGCTTGTCCCTTTTTGATTTTCAAGTTGATTGTCTGTGAACTTTTATCTAGGAAGAAAATTCCTGAGGGATACATTCCGCAAATTTTTGCATTCTCTTACTTCACCTTTTTTGGTAATCGTTTTAGTCAAACCTACCTTCCATTTTTGCGGTATTCTACCGGAAGTCCATAGTTCTTATTATTGGTGTTAGAAATATTGTTGTATTCGAAATATTCCTTCCATCTCTGCAATTGTGCTTCAGCTCCGACTTATTTTATTGACACAGAGTTTGCGTTTGTACCCTTGGTACCTCGAGTATATGGTAGCTGCTTCTTCATTGGTTTGGTTCGACATCGTTTAATCTGTCGGTGTTAAATTCCTTGCGAACTGAATTTATGCATTACAGGCTTAATTTTGAATTGTGATATTACCAGGTGGTGGTCACTGTGAATATCCGCATCTCTTATTTTCTTGACACATTGTAATGGCCTGATCAATTTCTTGTTAATCATTACGTGATATATTTGGTTTCTTGTTCTGCCGTCAATTATGTGTCTTCTGTTGAGGCATATCACTGAATTATGGTTTGTGTTTCGTATTTTTGAATGGACTCTTGCTAAGATTTGTTGGCTTTAAACTGGGTTCCATTCCAGATCTCACTTCCCTGAGGCCAATAATTTCGATTTTGAAATGCTTCATTTCCCGTGAACGATAGCCGAGGGTGGATATTTGTGTTTGTTGGTTTGTATTATTTTTTCTAGCATTCCTTTCTGTAATCATTTTGGATCAATGAATTATTGGATCATTGAGTCCTAGCCAGCTTCCAGGGCTGCTGATTAAGGCATACTGGCATGCCGGGTAAATCGTTCCATATTTGTCCTAACCGAAGCAATGGCTACTTGTCGTTGGTGATGAAGTTGTTGTTGTCTTATCTATCTCTGCCACTTGTCCCCAATTTCGATCAATATATAACTCCAGTGAAAAAGAGACAGGAGAAACAAACGTCGATTGATAATCAGTTGGTGAATCTCTCGAACAATTGTATTTCTCAGCTAACCTGAACAAAATGGATATCGCTTACGTTAAAAAGTCTCCATTCGTATTCTTGTTCAAGAAAAGATTATTCACAGTTATCGGACAATTTTTGTCTGGCAAAACCTTATGAAACACGTACGCAATATTTTCCTTTAAATTTGGTTTGATACAAAACTAAAAACACTAAACACTAAAACAACTCTTTTCTAATAGAAGTGACGTAGTAAGACTACGTTGCTCAAGAAACGGCCGTTAAAATCACGAATGAAGTTTTCGTTTCGAAAAAGTTCATGATAGACAAAGAATTTCATTGGCACAGAGAATTTCTTTAAACCAAAGCCGAATTTATCCTCGCAAAGCGTTATGGTAAAATTATCAGAATGAAAATTATTAATTTCAATGATGTTCTCATTTTCCGGCTTCCTTTTCGAAGGATTACAGCGACGTCAATATAGAATCAAAACTGCAAATAGCGAAGACATCGATTGACCAAGTTATTGGAAACCCAATATAAAAATTAATCAAAATACTCTACCAATTCTCGATATTATCTACTTATCACAAAAGCACTTTACTCAATTTTCGTTAGGCCCTTGCATGAGTATGCCAACCAAGTGTGGTCCCCGTACTAAGTCCTCGCACCAACCGAACTGAGGCGGTGCAGCGCAGATTCCTCCGCTTTGCTCTTCGGGATATTAAACCTAATTAAAACCTGTAAAACACTCAAACGAGGCAATATTGTGGCAGATACTGTTTGTATTCACAATTTATTGACTGGCGGGTGCGGGTCTTCAGCTCTTAGAAAAAATAAATTTCAGCTTCAATTCACATACCTTCAGGTCGCAACTGTTGTTCGACAAACAGTACTTATTAAGGCCAAAATGAGCCAGTTACAAGAATACTTCATGAGGTAAACACAAGTTTAGCAAGTTTCTTCTATAACATCAGCAAGCTCTTTTTGAAGCAGCTCTGAAGAATAGCTGAGCTATTTTTTACATTTTTGGTCTTCATTTTAACTTTAATTTTCTTTCAATTTCTTTTACTTTATGAAATAAGTGGACCCAACACTCAGTTGTGTTACTTGTTCTCAGTTCTTTTATTTATCGATGATGTTACCTTAAAAATCTGCATCTCTCCCAATTTAAGTCACGAAAGTTTCCAACGAGTGCCGGGGGACAGGTGGCAAGATTAATTTTAGAATTTTTTTGTGTAAAGATAAAATCATTGATAAAACGGTTGATATATCGTAATGTAATAAATCGTTTAAGTGGAAAATTTCACAAATATAACAAGTCGGCTATAGATGAAAGTTGTTACTTGTTATTCTATAAAATGTATACCCTGATATACCTGATAAACTAATGATTAATAATTTGAAAGCACCTCAGGTCACTTTAAGTGTGATTGAATTGAATAAAAGTGAATCATATTAAAAAAAACATGATTTACTCTGTGTGTCCCATTTCAATTTGTTGTACAATGCCGGACACCGATTATCTTACTAAATTGATGACTCATCAATTTTCGTTAGTTGCCATCAGCCATTAATAGATGGCACTAGTATCCATATATAACCATTATAACAGAACATTTAATTTAAAATTGTATTTGCATTATCAAACTAAATTTCATGAAATTAAAACCAGATGTCACTAAAATAATTTTTTCATTCGCCCCTAATTATATTTTATTTATATGTAACTAAATAATTAAAGTTATTCGAGGTTATCGTAAATTGACTTTGAAAGAGTCGCATAAGTAAGTACAGTATTTTTATTGTAATCTATCATTGACTGGTATGAACAAACATACCAATTTAGTTAAAAAAGTCAGTATAGTACTAATTAGTTTTTATTTTACTTTTATTTTTTCTATCAATCACCAGGGGCTAGCAAAATGTTTATTTAAAAATTGTTTTACGATTTGGTTGTAATTTTATTTGGATAGTGGGGCTCCAGGCCAAATTTATTTTATCACATATCACATCACCTTTGATTTTTTTTAAAATTTTTATTTGATTTTATTAGGGAAAACGGCCCTGAGTTGGACGAGCTACTTTAACACATTTTCTATAGCCGATTCGTCCTTTTCGTATCGAATTCTAGAAAAGTATCAATAAGTTGCTTTTGACGGTTTGATCTAAATTCTAACTTGAGGTGTATAAACCATCATAATAAGGCTTCCAGCTTAACTTTTCTTCCTGGTTATTGAGTGACTTAAATGTTATTAAAATAATCAAAATTGTATTGACTATGACGGAACAGAGATGTGGATTAAGCGACTTAAGCTAAAATTATATTTTACATAAAATGTATGTACATTTCCCATATCGTTGACTTACTGAAGCAAACCGATTTAACTGGCTTAAACTAAAAATTATGTAAAATATGTGACTTAAGTCAAGAGTTAGAGTTTTAAATTAAAATTCGATAATGTTAGAATAAGGTCAGTCTGACTTAAGTCCTAAGTAAAAACATAACACAGATACAAATTTAAAACAAAAGAACTAAGTAAATGTGACTTAAACTAAGGAAAGGTTTTAAACCAAATTTTTCTTAATTTTCAAGAATTAGAGATTGGCCGAATTTGAGGTTTGAAAATAAATTTAAATGTAATTTGAATTTTCTAATCTAATGATTCTAATGATTGGGAATCTAAAGAGTGGTTATCGCAAATAATTTAACCAGACTATTGCTTAATTTAGTTCGAACTAAATATTTGATAGTTGAATTATTGTCTTTCATTTAATTTCTATAAAAATATAGAGCGGTTTGAAATCCTCTGGCTTGATTCGGTTTCGGGCAATTTTCAACTGTTAATTACCTTAATTTTGAAAGGGGTTGCAAAACTGGTTTGAATAAATTTAATAAAAATTTGTAAAAGTTGACTTCCAGTCCTAGTTTGATAACGATTGTTTGAGTTGATTGATCAACGATTACTTTATCAATCTGCCCATATTTTAGAAGTGCTTAAGGTGCAGGTTGATAACAAAATTAAAAAAAAAAAAAATCTACCAATCTAATTTTATGACACAAAGTTAAAAATAAAATCAATGTCAAATTTACAATGATACTGCACAACTGTGACAATTTATGAATGCTACAAAATGAAATGTCATTTTCTACAGATTAGACCCAGTTTCAAGCGCGTCAAGCAAACCAAATAAAATATTTTGAAAATCTCGTGATTTAATTAGCAATCATATCAGTAAAATACACAACAAAACGATTTATGATAACGCCAGCAACGGCTTGACTCCCAATATCATAAAAAATGCGATAAGGCTCGAGACGTTTACTGTATAAAGTGGAAATTGAAGTATATACACGCAGTTTGATTTGAAACCTGTGGTCAAAACTGATGATTTTCAATCTGTGTATAAAAATAAACTACAAACACGTACTGTCTTATCAAATCATATGTACCATATACGAGCATATATAGAGCGGGTGCTGCTCTTGTAAATCATTTTATCAATACAAGTCTAAATATTTATAGACGTTTGACCAAATCCTTTATCAGTTCTATAATGTACCTAAATATTATGTTTTGATATATAGCTGGAAAATGTGTGAAGCGACTACTAATCAACATGCGAGTTGAAGGTTTAAGGTTAAGGAGTTCAAGTCAGATATGCATTGTATATATATACGCTAAAGAAATGTCAATTTCGACTATGATATGGGGAGTGATCGTTCGTGGTGTTGAATATCATATCAAGTCAACATTATGTAGCTGCATATATATAGATGTATGCATGTAAACATATTGAAAGTAAAACCTAAAGATATAAAAAAAACAACGCAAAGTAGAAATTTTATATCTCGCGCGCGTTTTTTTATAATGCGGAATCAAAACAAGAAATGGTGTAAGTATGCCATTTTCACTTTCATTGGTTTTTATGCTGCCTCTTTATTGTATGCTACGCTTTTGACTGATATTCTTCTTCATATCGTAATTATATTATACGTTACACGATTACATTACAATACGTAATGTATGTTGTATGGATGTATGTTAAGGAAGGAGGAAATATTTAATTTTGCGTGCACTTCCCCATATACACACCCGTACATGAGTAAAGATCTATGTGCGCACAAAAACGTGATCTCGTGTATATACATACGGTATGCCTGAAATTCTATAAATATATGCAAAACTTTAAAGCACACAGGTATGTGTGTACTCGTATATAGTAGAATGATGATATCACAGCGCTTGCCACGTGAAATACTCAGTTGTTAGTTTATTATAAGAAATCGCAAAAAATCGTTCGCAACGCAACTATACTCGGTATATAACATTTATATTGTGGGAGGAATTCTGCTTTCTTGATTCGTAACTATGACAAAATTGTATATACAAAAAAAAAAATCGAGATAAAGCATTAGCAAAATATATACACGAAAATATACAAAAAGCATGTACCTATAATAATATGCACACGATTTCCATTTTCACGTTCCTCAACATGTGTGTTGAAAATACACTTAGATTTTTATTATTGCTATTGTGTACAATAACCACAAAACGTATACGTCTCTTCTACACATTCGGGTTTGTGAATAGCAAATACGTATAGGAATATTCCAGAATGCATTTATTAGATATGTGTTAGTCAAGTAATTATAAATTATCGTATAAAATGCACTACAGTCTATAATTCAAGTGTTGTACTATGTTTTATATATAGTTAAATATATAAACCACCAATTTTTATAGTTTTTAAAATTTCGCCGCGAATAAAAAAAATTCGCTCGAATTCGCAGTATTGTTTTTTCGTATCGTTTAACGAAATTTACGATTTTTATATGCAAGCAGCTATCTTTTACCATTTCGCCGTGAATTCGCCGCATATCAAATTTCCTATATATAATTGCTAAATGAAGCATGAAACCTTAAAATCGCTTTGAAACATAATTATCGTTAACCGTATCGAACTAAAATTATAATGATCTAACTAACATAATTTATTTCCATAATTAAAATTATAAAATGTATAAAATTTAAAAACAAAAGTAAAAGCGGAAGACATTATCAAATAATATAATAGGTATACATATACATTTAGACGAAAATCCAAATATATATAGCTAAATGGTAGAATCGTCGTAAACACAAATACTTTTGAAATTAATAAATAAAATGTAAGAAACCATAGGAAAAGAAGTCAGACATATAAAAACCCGTTAAGCAACAGTTTTATTTTTTGTTGCTGTTTATTATTATTATTACTATAGTTTATAATTTTATTTTCAGGAGAAAGTTTTTTTTTTATTTCTTTTTAATATTTGATTATGAGGTTGTATGTAGCTTTACAAGAAATACTCATAAAATTATTGTACGAATATTTACGTTTTGTACGGTCGCATACAGATTTTTTTTATTTTTGTAAGTTTATCTTAATCAATTGGAAATGTCATGATCATGTTGATTATTTATTTTTATTTGTGCAGGGAATGCCTTAATTTAGAGTATTACGCCAACTCAATATTATTACTCGTATTTTTATGATTATTGGATTTACTACTGGGTTATAAAAGTTTTACTTTTACTTTCGACAGCTAAATTCAAAATTTTTCTATTTAGAATATTTTTTTAAATTATTTTAGCAAATTCTTGAGACAAAGACTCCACTCAGACTCAAAATAATTAAATAAAATAATTATAAGAAACATCTAAATATTTAAATCATTAAATGCTTTTCTTAAGCATTTCTAACGTTTGAGTGGAATTTGGATTAACATGGTTTAAGTATTTGTAAGTACGTAGGTATTATTTTATTGGGGTAGTTACTATATTTTATAATTAAAAGGAAATATAATTTAAAAAAAACACAAATTTTAATTTCACTCAAAATAAAAAAAATAAAAATTATGCTCATGCCCAGAATTTCTTATTTGAAATATACGCAATTTTTACGATTATTCCTATGCAATATCATGATACCAATGCACGATCAAAACGAACAATTTTAAATTAAACAACCAAAATTTATTTTAACTTACACCCAGATTCGGTTGCGGAGTACTGTTTACTATTCTTTATTTGAATGTAGAAAAACACTCGAAAATATCATTTTTGAATTACCATAATTTATTTGTTAATAATAGCAAACATTTAAAATTCACTCAAATTAGGCATGGAATATTGAATGTAAAAACACTCAAACAAAAATTTCGGGCTAAGGTTTCGTAGAAAGAGTGTGAAGTGAATATTTAATTGATTAGACTAAACTTTAATGGTATCGACTTGATTTTCAGGAATAATTTCACTCAAAATTTAGGAGTATTACAAAAATATAGTAACAATTAGTACATCATGGCACCAAATAACCGCTTAAAATATTTAACATTTTTATAAATAATTTTTTGTTCAGCACACCAAAATTCAAATTTCACTCAAATTCTTCACTCAAAAATAGTTTTATTAATTTTAAATTATATTTTAAAATTTAAGTGAAATTCGAGAATCGGTACCACGATGAGCTAATGTTAGTTGAATTCTACTCAAATATTAAATTATTGAGTGGTTTTGAAGTATTTGAACTAGCGGTTATTTCGCCGCTCGTAGCTCTAATGTCATCTGTAGTGAGAGTAAAGTAAGTAGTGAGTCAGTTGCCAAAACTTTCCGAAAACTGCGTACAAAATCCGGTAGAAATGAAATGTTAACTGAGAACAGTGTGAGGAAATTTGTGAATAAACTGTGCATCCATCAACATCCGAGCATCTCAACGCGCCATCGTTCATCAGCGATAGAACTTTACAAAAAATTGTACACAAAGACCTGGGTATGAAGGCCTACAAAGTCCAATTGGTTCAAGATTTCAAGGACCAAGAGATTATATTTTCCAATGAATCTTATTTACCCTTCAGTAAGTAAAATTGCCTCACTTGGGGCACAGAAAATCCACATGTGATAATTGAGAAGCCAATACACCCAAAACGAGTGACTGTTTGGTGTGGAATGTGGGCCAAAGGCACCGTAGGGTCATTTTTCTTCGAAAATGAGCAAGGAACAGCACTAACACGCAATGGTGACCGTTATCGTGCCATGTAAACTGGCATGTTTTTATTCCCTTTGATTGAACAGGAAGACTTGCCCTAAATTTGGTTTGAACAGGATGGCGCCACTGCCGTGGTCGCCACACACCCATCGATACAATCAACGTTTTGCGTACCATCTTCGAAAATCGGATTACCAGACGAAATGGCTATACCAACTAGCCGCCTACAAGCTGAAATTTGACTACGTTGGACTATTATTTGTGGGGAGCCGTCAAGGACAAATGTTATGCTAATCATCCAGAGACGATTGCTTTGAAAGACGCAATTAAAGGGACTATTGGTATAATAGAGGCTCAAACGATTGAAAATGTACGGAAACATTGGGTCGATAGAATGAGATACTGCAGATTCAGCCGAGGCAGTCAGAAGATGTACTCTCGAAATTTTAAGAGCGAAATTTTTTCAGAAATTCGATTACCTAAATTTGATTGAAATTTGGTAGTGATTAGGCCAAGTTTTAATATTATCGATTTGGTTTCATGGAATAATTTTACTCACAATTTTGTAATATAATATAAGTACATCATGGTATCAATACATGCCCAAAGAAATTCAAAATTATATCATCAACATTTGCTTTAAGATTACTAAAATTCAAATTTCACTCAAAATCAGCTTTCTTCTAATATGAAGAAACCACGCGAACAATAATTCTAACTCAGATTTAGTAAAGATTATTGATTATACCAGTTTTATCGATTATCAATAATCGACTTGTTTCCTAGGATTTCTACAAAACTTTACAGAAAATGTTGCATTTTCAGTCTGAGTAGAATTTTAATACTAAAATACATACATTTATTGGATGAAAACACCAAAAAACAAAATTTCACTCAATGTCGAATGGAATACTATTTACATTGCTTCGAATGTAAAAATACATTCGAAAAATAAAATTTCGAACTCAGTTTTAGGAAAAAAGAGTGAATATTTAAATGATTAGACCAAGTTTAAATGGTGTCGACTTAAAATTTTGCACTTACGGTGCTAGAAGAAATTAAATAGAATTAGTTCATCAAGGTACCAATACTCAATTTAACAATCTAAATAACCAAACAAACAAAAAATAATATGTTTGAAACATCAAAAATCCATATTCCACTCAAATTTATATGTGATATATTGTTTAGTGTTCTTTCTTGGAATATAAAATATGTTCGAAAAAATATCCGAGCTCAGATTTAGTAAAAAGAGAGATATTTTTTTAATTAAATCTAGGTTTAATAGTATCGAGATGATTTAAAAAAAACACTCAAAATTTACCATTACGGTTTGAGTGGAATTTTAATAGAATTAGCACAAACTGAAATCACAAAAATTAATAAACGGGGAAATTCAAATTTCACTCAAATCCAATCGTGAACACTACTGTTTACTATTTTTTCGAACATAGAAAACAATTGAAACCCCATTTTAGAACTAAGGTTTAGTAAATTGAGAATGAATACTCGATTAATTAGGCAAAGTTTCTATATTATAGTATTTACGGTTAGAGTGAAATTTAAACAAAACTTGTGTATCTTAGTAGCAATACACAATTAAAACAATTGAAAGTTAAATTGCCAACATTCATTTGTTCAAAATATAAAAACTCAAATTTCACTCAAACTTGTTTGTAAAATACTGTTTACTATTATTTATTTGAATGTAAAACACACTCGACGAAACATTTTTAGGACTGAGGTGTAGTAAAAAGAGAAGGAACGTTCTACTGACTAGATCGACTTGATATTGTAGAACAATTTCACTCACAATTTTAAATTTACGGGATGAGTAGAATTTAAATAGATTTGGTTTGGTACATCACGATACTAGTACACAATTAAAATAGTTATAAATAAAATTAACAAATTGTTTATGTTAATATGACCAAACTTAAAATTTCACTAAAACTCGGTGTGGAGGTTGATTTTGTGGAACATTTTCACTCAACAATTTTCTTATGTTTAAATATGTTTAAATAGAATTGCAAGTGTATGATGCTATCACTTTACGATAAGAACATCAATATTTAGAATAGAATTAATTACAATTAGTACATTTACAAATTACCAAAGATTATTTGTTAAGTACACCAAAATTCAAATTTAACTCAAATTTGGCTGAAAATACTACAATTTATTATTCATTCTTCTAATGTAAAAAAAAAACTCTCTTAAAATAATTTTTGAACTCAGGCTTAGTAAAAGGTAAGCAAATATTTGATTGGTTGTACCAAATTTGAATATTAACTTTGATTTCAAATTCCAAATTTGAATATTATTACTTTGATTTGATTTCATGGAACAATTTTGCTGAAAATTTTGAATTAAAACCAGTATAAATCTTCATACAGTTATTAAGGCAAATTGCATTTTCGAAGTCAAAGTTTCAGATTACTGCTACACTCAAGTTTGAATAGCACGAGTGCATTCTTAGGGATTTAAAGATTTACAGACTCTCAAGAATGTTGAGTTTATGAGTTTAGGATAAAAGTCATGTTCAAATTTCACCCAATTTTAAATTCCACTCAAACTAAATTTTAAAAATCTTAATATAATAATAAAACACTTAATTAATCCTGTAAATCACTCAATATTATTTTCTCATATCGCTCATTTGCTGCAAGAGTGACACAATCCAAAAATTTTAATTTTTCAGTAGAGTGATTTAAAAATATCACTCAAAATTGTTCGTAAAAACAGCGTTTTTCAAAAGTAAATATAAAAACACATTCTGATTAGTAAAATAAACAAATAGTTTCCAATCTCTTCAAATGTTAATTTCTATCGCGAATTGAGTCATTTTTTATATGGAATTTTACCTAAGTTGCTAGAAATAACTACATAAGAGAGTATGTTTTGATACAACCTAATAAAAATATTAACTATTGGGAATCGTTCGATTCGAATATAGAAATGAGTGAATTTGGAGTTGTATCACTGTTACAGCAAATGAGCGATATTATAAAATCACTCAACTTCAGAATTGCAATAACTTGGATAAAGAATATGTGTTCAGCATCAACGGTACGATCCGAATTCTTAAAACTTCGATTCTGTAATTTAGTTAAAACGCGTGTTATTTTTACGATTTCAATATCAATTCATCTTGTTCAAGTATCGGTCTACAAAAAATACCTGAAAATCGACTGTTCATAAAAAGTTTGGTTCAAACGGCTACACCTAAGTTAAAATGATGCGTATCCAAATGATGCGTATCTGTATCCAGATATAATATGAGCAAATATGCAGTTAAAAAATATCATTCTGCTACTAAAGCATTTAAAATAAATTAAAGCTATATTTAAAATTTTACTCAAAGTTAAATCCAATTTAACCCAATTGTTCAAGTTTAGGAACAGTAATTTTCATTAAATCCACAAAATGTTACAATTAATTTAAATTTTCCCTAAAATTCGACTTCATAGAATAAAAACCGATTTTAAAAAAAATATTGCTCTTCAATAAAATATTGTTAAATTATTTTTAAAATAAATTAAATTTTTTTTCTAAATTTCACTCAAAACTTCAATTTCACTCAAACTCTATTACAAATGACACAACTTAATAAAAGTTTACTAAACTTATATTTTAATTTAATTTAAAACTGGGTTGAATGTTTCTAATATTTCGCTCATCTCAACCGAATCTGTAATATGCACGTTCGGTTCAGGAAAAAAATTGAGGACTTATGAAACATCACTCAATTTTTAAAAATCCTTTAAATGGAAGTACAAATTGTTGTTATCATGTCATTTTTTTCCAAATATGTAATTTAGTGTCTTAAGTGGAAACCATCCGAAACCCAAAACCACTCGATTCTTCGCTTAAAAGTAGATAGATTAACAAGAATAATTTGGAAATTACGGTAGAGATTAAAAAAACCACTCAAATTTGATATTTGGATTATTTGTAATGGTTTGAACAGAATGGCCAACAAAAATCATCTAAATTCTAAATTTAACCAATATTTCAAATTTCCGCAAGCTAGAACGTTAAAACTGTCATTACATTTGAATTCAGAGACAGAAATAATAATTTTTTGTTTTAATTTTTGCAATCTGTTCTGAGGCCGAAGCTCAACTCTTTCGCGGTTCTCACGTTCTACCGTGCACAGTAGCCAATTCGGGGACGTACAGTTATAGGTCCGATTTACGTAGAACCATTTGCATATTGCATAGCTGCCTGCCGCTCTCTAGTACTGACATAGAAGATGGGCCGGAAAATGAGTTCTGCACTCCGACAGGACGTATTATTTCAACACAACATTGCACAATAATTGCAAGTATGATTTTCGCTTAAAAGTTCTAGTATAATACTGAAAATCAACAGTTTCGCCATCAAATATTGAAATCTGAAGAATTTATCTAACCTCACTTTACCTAGTGTGTTTGCTAAGATAGAAAATTTAGCACAACCAAAACCTAAAATAGATCAAATACTGATCACCAATTAAATTTGACTAGATATTAAGTATAAGTGTCTATCGACCAAATAATCCAGTGGTTAAAGGTGTGGTATTTGTCATACAGGGTTGAAATCTGAAAGAGCTAGACCCTTTTCGAAGACTTAATTTAATTTCTGGTAAGCATTTTGAGTAAAGCGATCAAGTAGTTTTGAAAATTATGAATTTGACACTCGGATTCATCGCCAAATTAATTTAATTTTGTTTTAAAAAGTTTTAATTTTGGAAAATACTAGGCAACATTTTAACTTCCCTAAAAGCTGTATGGTACTCAGAAAACAAATTTCATTTTGGTTTCGATATTTAAATGCCCAAATAATGTATCCTACTGGTTTGTTTGTGTTAACAAAAGACCCAAACAATTTGGTGAGAACGATTTGAAGAAACAGTGGTGTGATGTGATATTGTAACATTTTGATATTTTCATCCGTTTTTGTTTCAGCCCGGGGTAGTAGAAGTATGATGATCTGATTTAATTCAACTAAATTTATATGCACATCTGAATCATGGATGTTAAGATAAACGAAATAACTTTTAATTTCAGTAGAGTCCAAAACAATAATATCCTAAAACCTATACGAGAAGCCTATAATAGTTTGATGGTCTTAAAACCTGTCGAAATGGTCTAACCACCGTACAACTTAAACTACTACATGTTCGCTAATATTAAATTAACCAATATTTGAACTAAGGAAGTATTATTAAAGAGGCCAAACTAAAGTGTCCCAGTTTTGAGCAAATATAGCTCAATAGTTAACATCAATTCAAATAACAATTTACTGCAAAATACTTTAAATAGTTTAAATTTCATCACATCCGTTTATTCAGCAGAGATCAAATCAGCTTATAAAATAAAAATTATCATCAACATTTTAGTTGCTCAATTTTGAGTAAATTGGAGATATTCGATATGAAATAATTCAAATTTATAACAGACTTAACATTTAACTGTAGCCTTTTGCATAATATTTGAGGTAATATCGGTAAATCTTGAGTAACTAATATTATAATTTCATGAAACCGTTGCTTAATATGAACTATGAGCAAATTTTAGCTCAATATTTCGACTGTACGATAAGAAAATTAGGTGTATGATCTTTTAACTGTAGCGCATTATGCCAAGTACTAGTTTTGAACAAATATGAGATCGCTGTTATCAATTGGATGTAAATGTTAATCCAATAGGAAGTTACCGAAAAGATCAATTCCAAATTATCACAAGCAAACCAAGTTAAAGTTAAAATAAGATTTAAAATATACTGATCTTGATATACAGGCCCATCCTTCATATCTGGAAAATAAATATTTGACTCCAAATCAAGTTTATCTAAAGCTGAAAATTTGGATTACTGATTTATCAAGGTTCTGATTATTTTTTTTGGAGCTGGAATCAAAAAGTTTTAAAGTACGACTCGTAATTTTTATCCTATGAATCTAAATCACGACTCATTATGTGTTTTGAGGGAATATCAAATCGTTATTAGAGGGAATATAGTTGCATGTCTTCTAAAATATATTCTTTAAATTTCGTTTTGCGTTACAAAATACTGCTACTGCTATAAATCATTGCTCAATATACATTTAAAGCAAATATTTTTTAAATATTTAATACCAAAAAGTTTTGAGCAGTGTGGATTAAATATAATATGAATCTAGCCCGCTACTAAGTAAAATTTGGGTTTGGGTCCAACATAATGTCTTACTAAAACCTAAAACGTGATGAAATGGAAACCAAATAATTAATCAAACTTAATTAAACTTGTAAACTTCCACTTTGCCCATGCTAACCGAATTTTGAGTGAATTTGAAGCATTTTGCAAAATTAAACTACGAAAATATTATATTCCGAATTGTTGCTCAGTCTGCAAGTTGAGCAAAATAATTGAACTTAATGACGAATTTAAACTTCAACAAAGTAGAAATTTGATTTGGAGGGCAAAAATTTGTCTTGCTGAAAAAGGGGAGGGAGGTAAAATTTTAGTAGCTCAGTTTTCAGTAAATTTGCAATCGATACTAGACATGATACTGAATTTAAACTGACCTTTGAATACGCAGTTTTGAGCAAATATTTTAATTATCTAATGAAAGTGTTATATTTTTGAGCAAATATAGCTCGATATTTAATCTCCAATACAAGTCACTGTAAAGTGTAACTATAGAATACAAAACTTAAACCAAAAAAATTCTAATTTTAAATAAGAAATAAGTACATAGAGCAATTCTCTACATACATAAACATAGGAAATCATGTTATCAGCGTTATGCGCGTGTGATGCTAAAAACAATTTTTTTTTTTGCTCAAACGTTTCTCGCACTTTTATCAATTTGAGTTCTATGATTACTCCGCACTTCCAAAAATAACTCATCTAACCTTGATTTTAACGAAAAAGTGTGATAATTAGTAATCAAATAAAATAATTCGAAAGTGAAACCAAAAAGTGCCCAAAAATAAAAAAAATAAAAGTGAAACCGATCAAAATGTGTACTCGTACATATATACAAGAAAGAAAAAAAAATGTTAACTAATTTTCCAAGTAGGTAGGTTTTATCTGGTTGGCTGTAAAATTCAGTTAACCAAATCCGAAATAAATCAATTAAATGGAGAAAAAAAAATGTGGATATATAGAGTTGAAATGAAATGGAAATTGTAACACTTCAAGAAGAGAAAAATGAGTAGTTTAACAACAACCCGGAAGTTTTTCCCATGTTAATATTATTTATAGTGGTATATATAAAATAACAACAACAACAACAACGGCAACAAGAAATGATCGCAGAGTAAAATAAAATACAAAAAAAGGTGAAAGTGAAATTTTACTTTTATATACTTTGTTTCGCGTATATGCCACAAAACATATCCACATATACATAAGCACAAAATGTACTCATCTTAAATAAATCTGAAGATGAATATACAAAATTTATAATTTTTTGTGTACATATGACTTTTCTAACCTATAAAAAAATTTTGATGTCAGAATACCGATAGAACATAGCGAACACATATATATATATATATACATATAAAAGAAAGTGAAAGTAGTTATACGATTACCGTTAAAATAGGCATGATGACGCCATAACTGCTGGACCTGGTATTGGGTCCAGCGATTGTTCTCCTCACCGCTTCCGCCATTATTTATTCCATTTGTCGTATTATTATTATTATTATTTGGCTGATGATTACTATTTGTATTATTATTGTTATTGTCTGTACTATTGTTACTATTATTGATGCAGTGCAATTGATGTAGTTGAATTAGTTGAGAGGCGGCCGTTAAATTAGCTGAATTACTATTATTTAGATTATTACTATTATTACTGCTATTAATCCCTTGAAGATTATTTCCGAGTTGTCCTGGGCCACCGCCGCCTCCACCGCCACCCCCACCACCACCGCCTCCACCGCCCCCGATCACCGGAAGTGACGTGGGTGTTTGCATTGCGGCCAATATTAAATTTTGATTTGGCTGCCCATTATTCTGGAGTACTTGCAAATGTGGCGACGGGGATGATATCGGAACGGGTATGTTCATCGATGAAACCGGTGGTAATTGTTGGTATTCCATGTTTTGTATGTACAAATTTTCGGATCTGTTGGTGAGTTTATCAGTTTAGTGATAAAATGTTGTGTGCGTATTGTTTTTTTTTTGTGTGGCACGGATGATCAACTAACCGTTAAACTCAGATTCATATTTATGCGACAAAGTCGCCCATTTTAAGTTTAAACATTCGGGCACAACACATAAAACCACTATATTTTATTATATAGAGACAAGACACTAAGTACTTCAAGTTTAATAATATTTTTTTATTTTCTTACTAAATCTACACAGAGCCGATTGTTAGAAACACATCACTTTTATTTATTTATTATTTATTTATAAATATTTTATTCAAACAAGATTCTAATATTGAATTAGAATCGTATAATAATACATTTAAAAACCGACACACTAACACAATTATTATTATTTTTTAGCAATGTATTTCTATAGTGATGATAAATAAGATTACAATGAATTTTATGCTAAGCGACCTTGTATATGTGATTCCATGCGTTTCAAATTGTTATATTGTTCTGATATTAGAATTTAATTTAGAATCAAATACTCTTCTTATTCTTCTTCTAAACAATTAATTCTATAAATCACACTAGACCACTAAATTTAAATCACCAAACACATATATCACTCATGAATAATAATTATAACGAATATTAATACAGGATTTAAACACGTCCGTTCGTGAACGGAAGATGAATTGCGGACACCACCAATCACACACCACAAAATTTTAATTTTTTCAATTTTTACTTTAAACCAACAAAAACTTAAACCGTCTCCGAAAATTTTTTTTTTAAAAAAAAAAAGTTGTGTATAGTTCACGACTGTAGCGCGAATGGTAGAAAAACAAACTTAAACCATTTTTGTGTTCTGTTGTTGTGCTTTGCTGTGTATATACGTGTACGCTTGTATTGTATACACTTCGTTCAATTGTTTTGTTAGTTTATTTTATTATTTGCCGGTGGTGGAGAGAAACGAAAGAGAAAAAGATCGTGCGAATTTTTTTTATTAAATTTACGAGAGCTTTTACTCTTTCTTTCTACGTATACTAAGCACGAATACACAATAATAATATAAACCGCAGATGAAGCTTTCCCTCTCATCTTCTCATCTATTGCAATCTCTATATATACTATTTATATAAAGTTAGTAAAAGTTATGATCACTTCTGTCAAAATAAACAAAAAATTTGATCGAAACAATATAAGCTTTTTTCCGGGTGGAAGTATCTTAATATTTTGTTTGTAGTAAATAAAACAAAACTAAAAAAAATTTTAAGAGAGAGAGTTCAACGCAAGCACAAGATATAAACCCGAGGATGAAGAAAACATTTTTTTTGTATTTTGATATATTCGTGTTAGTGTATAGGGGTATATATATATATATAATAATAAATATGTAAAAGAGAAATGGGCCACCCGTTATAAAATATGTAAAAGTAGTTTTGTCGCGCACTTGCTATTTCCTATATAGGTATATACGGAGAGAACATTTATGGCTTCGCTTTATAAAAATATAAATAGAATTCAGCTCATCGAAAGAATTTTTTTTTTCCGATTGATTTATTTCAATTATTTATACATGTGTATTAGTTTTATATGGGTAACCTTCTATAAAGGTCATGTGTGTTTGAAATAAGCTTAATGTACATCTACGGATTTTCCCTGTGCAAGTGCGCGTGTGCGGTTTAGTGGGTGCTCAAGTATCAGCAACAATTTAACTTAAACCTATTAGTTGTAAATACAATATGTCGTGTATCAATTTTTCGTGTATGTAGCAAGAGTATTTTTTTTTTTGTTTTAATCCCAAAGGTATGGTGGATCCTCTATACGCCAGCATTGTAAGTAATAGTGAAACGAAACAATAAACTATAGTTTATGACACAATTCTCATAAAAGGAATGTTGTGAAGAAAATTGCTTGCTTCGAAATGTTTTGTATGAATCACATTTTGTAATTTATTCAGAACCGAAGTGCACATTTTAGTGGCAAAATAGTGTAGGGCAAAAAGTGTAGCTAAATGTATGTCTACCTGTCCGCACTAGTATCGTTGTCTAGCTTAAATAGATTTGAAGCTGTCAATCACGACAGCAATCGGTACTTTGTTTTAACTCGATATCTTACTCTGTTTTAAAGTGATAAGACTAAAACAATTTCAAGCCAAGTCTACCGAGATCTGTGTAGAGTAATACAAATCGAATTGAAATTTTTGTCGCCTACTTAGATTAAATGATTTATTCATGTCACTATTAATTGAAGTAATTTTATTTTGACGTTTTGTACTTTGCTGTAATTTTGGAATAATGGTTGACGAATTGTTTTGTGATTGAATGAACTTGTCGGAGGAGCACATAAACGTGGCCATATTTTTACCTTTTCAAATGAAACTGTTATCTAGAGGAATTATCAAATTTAGTCAGGGTCTGGACGGTATCATTTTAAGTTGGTGGGGGTCATCATAATCTATAAAATGATGCCGGAAACCCCGTTAAGGTAAACAATCGAAGTGAACATTTTAACGAAAAGTGTAGCTACACAAATTAACGAAAAGTGTAGCTACACAAATTAACGAGAAGTGTAACTTCTAAAAAGTGTTGCAATGAAAAGTGTAAATAGCAAACCTTTACTAAAAAGATCACGAAAAATGTATATTTGATAATAATTTTACAGAATTTCTCAAAGATGTTACCAAGTGTCGACATATGCCATCTCATAGAGGACCAATTGAGCTAGAAAGATATTGGGTGGCTCCACACGAGTTTTAAAGAGAAAAATATTTGAAAAATTCAATTTTTCGTCAAAAACCTTGCTACACTATGGTCGATCCGGAAATCTCAGAGATGCTACCAGGTGTAGGCATATGAACTATAATAGTGGACAAGTTGAGCTGTTCAAAACAGTTAACCGCGCATTAAAATAAAAAGATTTTGGGGAGGCTCCACACTAATTTTAAAGAGCAAAATTTTTTTAAAATTCAAATTTTTGTCAAAATAGTTTCCACACTATGGTCGATTCCAGAAACCGCATAGATGTTACCAAATGTGAACTATATCGTCTAATAGTGGATAAAATGGGTTGTCCAAACCAGTTAACCAGATTAAAACAAAAAATAGGAAATTTTGTGAAAAAGCAAATATTCGTCAAAATACTTGCTACCTTATGACCGATTCCAGGAATCTCGGAGATGTTATCAAGTGTGAGCATATGTCGTCTAATAATAGACAAGTTGAGCTGTTCAAAACAGTTAACCACATTAAAATAAAACGATTTTGGGGTGCCTCCACACAAGTTTTAATTATCAGCATATTTGAAAAGTTCAAATTTTCGTCAATATACTTGCTACACTATAGTGTGTACGGCTGATTCCACAAATCTCAAAGATGTTATCAAGTGTGGGCATATGTCTTCTAATAGTGGACAAATTGGTCCGTTCAAAACAGCTAACTACATTAAAATAAAAACATTGGGTGGCTTCACGCAAGTTTAAAAGCGCAAAATTTTTGGAAAACTCAAATTTTTGTCAAAATACTTGCTACACAATAATTCTAGAGAATTTCTTAGAGATGTTACCAAATGTGGACATATGCCATCTCATAGAGGACGAGTTGAGCTAGAAAGATATTTGGTGGCTCCACACGAGTGTTAAAGAGCAAAATATTTGAAAAATTCAATTTTTCGTCAAAAACCTTGCTACACTATGGTCGATCCGGAAATCTCAGAGATGTTACCAGGTGTAGGCATATGAACTATAATAGTGGACAAGTTGAGCTGTTCAAAACAGTTAACCGCGCATTAAAATAAAAAGATTTTGGGGAGGCTCCACACTAATTTTAAAGAGCAAAATTTTTTTAAAAAATTCAAATTTTTGTCAAAATAGTTTCCACACTATGGTCGATTCCAGAAACCGCATAGATGTTACCAAATGTGAACTATATCGTCTAATAGTGGATAAAATGGGTTGTCTAAACCAGTTAACCAGATTAAAACAAAAAATTGGAAATTTTGTGAAAAAGCAAATATTCGTCAAAATACTTGCTACCTTATCACCGATTCCAGGAATCTCGGAGATGTTATCAAGTGTGAGCATATGTCGTCTAATAATAGACAAGTTGAGCTGTTCAAAACAGTTTACCACATTAAAATAAAACGATTTTGGGGTGCCTCCACACAAGTTTTAATTATCAGCATATTTGAAAAGTTCAAATTTTCGTCAATATACTTGCTACACTATACTCAAACTCAAATTTTTGTCAAAATACTTGCTACACAATAATTCTAGAGAATTTCTTAGAGATGTTACCAAGTGTGGACATATGCCATCTCATAGAGGACGAGTTGAGCTAGAAAGATATTTGGTGGCTCCACACGAGTGTTAAAGCTACACTATGGTCGATCCGGAAATCTCAGAGATGCTACATAGTGGGCAAGTTGAGCTGTTCAAAACAGTTATCCGCGCATTAAAATAAAAAGATTTTGGGGAGGCTCCACACTAATTTTAAAGAGCAAAATTTTTTTTAAAAATTCAAATTTTTGTCAAAATAGTTTCCACACTAATTCCAGAAATCGCATAGATGTTACCAAATATGGACATATGACGTCTAATAGTGGATGAAATGGGTTGTTGAAATCAGTTAACCAGATTAAAACAAAAAAAAAATTAGGTGGCTCCACAAAGTTTTAAATCGGAAATTTTTTGAAAAAAATCAAATATTCGCCAAAATACTTGCTACACTATGACCGAATCCAGGAAACTCGGAGATGCTACCATGTCTGTCGTCTAATAGTAGACAAGTTGGGCTGTTCAAAACAGTTAACCACATTACAATAAAAAAAATTTGGGTGGCTCCACACAAGTTTAAAAGAGCAAAATTTTTGATGAACTTTGCATTTTCGTCAAAATACTTGCTGTACTATGGCCGATTCCAGTAACATGAGCAATATTGAGCCGATCAAAATAGCTAATCGCATTAAAATAAAAAGGTTTTGGGTGACTCCACATAAGTTTAAAAAAGCATAATTTTTGAAAAGCTCAAATTTTTTCAAAATACTTGCTACACTATGGCGAGTGTGGGCATATGTCTTCTAATACTGAACCAAATGAGTTGTTCAAAATAGTTAACCACATTAAAATAAAAAGATTTTGAGTGGCTCCACACAAGTTTAAATTTTTGTCAAAATAATTGCTACACAATGACCATTTCTAGTAATCTCATCTCTGTCCACACTTATTTATTTATTAATTTACAATATAATCAAGTAAAATCTCAAATTTCAACGCTAATTTGTTCTAGAGGCACCCATCCCCCATATCCATAAAATATTTAACTGTTTGTTCAACGTACAAATTAAAATATTTTTATTCTATGATTCTTCAAAATTCCGAATAGACCGGGCAAAACTAAAAATATTCAAAATTTAACCGAGCTTAGTCAACGTGTCTGTTTCTTTCGCTCAAGCGAAACACAAATCTTTACGGCTGCTACTAAAGATGTGTCGACAATTGTTGAAATAAAAAAAATTATTAAAATTCAAATGCTAATGACATTTGATATTTTATAAAATTAAAGTGTAATTAAATATTAAAATTTGTCTAAATACTTTTAAAGTCAAACATTTTCAGAAATTAAACGTTTCAAATGTTTTTAAAAGTTGAAAATTCAAAATTCTGACGGAACAAACAATTTAAAATTTTGTTTAAAAACAACTACTCCAGCAATTTCAAGCAACCGTTGCTTGAGTGAGTTAGTAATTGGTGATCGCATGGGAACAGAACGAAATATATAGAGCCTTAATACAGTAACTGTAAAAAATGGAAGGGAAACGAGGAAAACGATATCATCCCCTGGCACCAGGAAAAAAATCTTTAAAATTTATGCGAGTAATTGAATTTTATCGTTTAAATTTATTCTTGCAACAAGTCAGATCTTAATTTTACAGGTTTGCTAATGTGCAAGGCGTCCAAATTCCATTGCCCAACGGACCATTTCAGCACCATTTTTTTTTAAATAATATTTTTTAAAATTCCGAATAGTCCTGTAAAAACTACATTAACTCAGGACCAAGGGAACGGCAGCATCAACTTCAACACCGTGAGTATTTGGGTGATAAAGACACAAAGACGAATTGTAACTAATGGAACGAACCCCATCATGCCAGTATGACTATATCCAGCAGACCTCGGGTTGTAAAAATTTTGTCAAATAAAATTAATTTAATTTTTGAAAGTTTCGTAATTTTCACTATTTTTTCAGAATAAAATAGTGCACTAATTACCGCAAACTCTTTTGGATATAATTGAGAGCCTAAATCAATTAGTTGAATTCAATTTTCAAGAAATATAACACTTCCCCGGTAATTTTATTAACAAGGACAAATAAATTTCAAATATTTCTGCTTAGACTTTGAAACAAATCTTTTGACAATTTTTAGGTATCAATAGATAACTGTAAAGGTTTCCTAAAATTATCAGCAGCAGTCCTAGATTCATTTGATTCTAGATGCTTCTAAATGCTTATCAACAACAATACGTAATTATTCCAAACTTACGCTCTAGCAGAATGTTGTTGCAGGGTCCAATCATTGATTGGATAATGCTCACAAGTACAGGGAAGAATTACATTCTCGAGAGTTCTACGGTGATCAATTTCTTGGTTCATTTTGGCCAACTTATATGGAGGTAAATTCAGCCTAAACTATAACAGATATCGGGTTCTTTGTTCAATATTGTTTGAAACCGTTTCAGGTACACTTGGCATTTTTCAAATCGTGTGAGCTTCATTTTAGCAGAAAGATTACTTAACTGATTAAATGGACTCTGCGATACGATACGTTCGTCATAGTAAGTTTAATTTTTCTAATTTGTTCGGTTGTTTATAAACTTTTTAGTCTGTTTTGGAGCCGAAACATGCCCAATTCTTTCGTGGTTCTAGTTTACACCATAGAAAAATCGAAGATTTACTGCGTTAGTTCCGAGTTACATAGAACCGTCGGCACATTACATAACTCCATTCCAGCCTATTGGAATTCGAACGAAGTACCTTGCGATTCAAACGCCAAAGCGTTAACCACTATGCCATTTGATCGGTATTTTCGTTTATATCATAAATCAAATTTATTGAAAACTGGGTGTTTCACATTGTTCATAGTTTAGTAAAATATTTTAAAATTTCAAATCTTAAAACTTGCAAGGGAAGAATAAGGGCACTGAAATGAGGAAAGGTATTTGGTAAAACCACAAATTGACAAGGATTAGTTTTTCCTGAAATTGAAAAAGGTTTGAAAGTAGAACGGTTCGAACTATTCAGCGGCTCAAATTATGCTAAGCAACTAAGACATTTCTAAAACTGTTCCCATTTTAGAAAACATGATTTAAGACGATTTATGGTTTTTATCGAATCGAACAAAAATTCGCCCAACGATGAAACGGCTCGTTAAATATAAAAATTGGCGCGAATTTTTCGATAGCGCCAGAGAATATTCGACTGCTCTGCTTATAGTCTAATTTTATTTACAAATGATCTGAAAAATTTGATCTTAATTTTTTTTGTGTAATATATTTACTTTAAATTGATTAGGAAATCAAATAGTCCAAAATACTTCATCCACGTCTCGATAATATTTGATCCGGAAATTAAACAATGATATTGGTATTAGTTCGTAAGCAATCAAATAGATTCTATACACTCAATCCTAATATACTCGATCTCATTTAATATTTTATGGACTCTTGCGGATTTCCTAAAAAATTGAATCTTATTAATGTTCATAGGAATAATAGAAGAATAGAACAATAAAAGAATTTTCTCGAATAGGGCACATTATATATTTACAAATTACAAAACTAAAAATGTTTGTAATTAAGGATATTGATTGGCTTATGATCTATTTCAGAATGTAATAATAAGTTTTAAGTCTTTAGAATATGAGATTTAAAAATTTATTTGAAAATTAAATGATGAATTTAACAGTGTATCGTATATAAATTGTAAGGTCAATCGACAGTTTGCTTTAAAGTGCATTAAATCAGAAATTTTAACATAAATAAAAATTAATTTCAATCCAATGGAAATCCCTGAGCCAAAAAAAACAAAAAAAAAATGTATCCATCCATCTGGATGTCTGTCAATGTTTTTTTTAATCTTCTTCTATTTTTCATTCGGCGATTTGAAAATGTTTTTGGACCTGTACGCCACGGGATCGGATATCCGATATAGGAAATCACCCAAAAATGCACCGGCACCATGAGTGTAGTATAGCGTTTAAAATGTCTCGATCAAACAAAAACTTGGATAACAACGCTTTAGTTCATTCGTCCACCGTTTTGGCGCTTTAACATTAATCTTTTATTATAGAATATATACGACACGCGAATCATCGAAAAGGTTTTATAAAATTTAATTTCAAAGCCTACTTGTCGATATATCACGATGAAAACAAAAAATTTTAACTGTTCTAATTTTTCTGAAATTAAACAAATTTCAGAAAAATTAGAACAGTTTAAATTTTTTGTTTTGCATTGAGGAGATCAGCATTCCTGAAAAACCTCATGAACATGCGGAAAATCGCAGCTGAAATAATTCAAATTTATAAATCGTTTTGCGAACAATTTCTGCTTACCTCATAAGGTTTCAGCAACTAGCATTTATATTTTGGCCGTTCAGACTGTCGTCAGCAAGAAAGATCAGTGCATTTTGTCACCTTCGTTAGAAAAATATTAGCAAAGTGCTTACTCTGGTAACTAGAAAAGGTTTCGACTGGATGTTTTTAACGTGTAATATGTTAAGTGTTAATTTCTTTCTAATTTCTGGTAACACCAAAGCAAATTTCGATTAAAGTAAAAGTAGTTTCCCATTGTCAAATCTTCGAACCGAGTGGTTTTGCGGTTTTTCTTTAAATTGGGAAAACTCAGATTTTATTGTGGATATTTGGTGAGACAATTCCAACTCTTTTGTAGGTTGCTTAAAAGTCAACTTATCTTACAACTACAGTCCTATAGAGAAGAACTAAAGATGGGTTAAGAATGTGAGTTGGGTAAAAAATTCTTCATATGCTGAAACGTTTAATGCTGATGCCATCATCCTAAATTTCAAATAATTGAAAAAATTGTTTAAAAAAATTATTTTTCTTGCAAATGGTTTAGCCGCACTCGGATAGACTTCCTTCCAAGTGTTATCGCTAAAGAACCCATCAACAAATGTTTTAGAGCGAGCCTCGATAATATGAAAGCTGACTGAAGGAAGAATGTCACCAATAGATGCTGAAGTTAAACCAAGAAAAAATGTGCCGGAATAAATTTTTTCGTACACGTCGAGTGAACTGTACGATACCCACCACGAATTCAATCAAAAATCATAAAGGAAATTCTATTGAGACATTCTATAGTGACACTAAGAGACCACTTAACAAGGTTTGCAACCATTAGTTAGAGGTTGACCGCTCATTTTTTTACTCTTGTTAGCAAAATAGATAGAATGAGTTTAATTCCCGCCCGGTGGTGACCTCAGAAGCTGGGTGTCTGTTACGTGACATTCTTCTAATTTTTAAAATAGTTTTCGGCTTTTTTCATTAACATTTTCTCTAGATTTCCAATGTGGAGACGACTCAGATAACATTTTCTAAAATTGAATCCGAGCGTAGATCGGAAAATCAAAATTGATTCCAAGCGTAGATTAAACCGTTGTAAAAGTTTCGTGGGATCGATACGAGAGTTGAAAATATCTCTAACTATACGACTGCAGCTGCAACATTTCGACGATAGTCCAAACGCCAAACGTTGTATTTTTAATCAGAACAATCAGACAGCGATCTGTCTGGCTAGATGGTAAACATGCGTACAACACAAATGGTGTTTAGACACTCTCAATTCTCTTCGAATGAGCCTTTTATAAGCCTTTTAAAACAAGAGTGTTAATATGCCTGTAAAAAGTCGCATCGGTTGAAAAACCACCTTCCGGTCAGATACGAATTCCACTATGTCAATAACTTCATTGTACAAACGATATTGATGCAATATAGGAGAGCGGAAGCAAAGTAGCCCATTGTAGTCTATTGTCGAGCCAAAATGTTCATGTCATCGACGAGGAAAATAAGGCTTGCGAATTTAAAACAGTCCAATGGCCTAAATGATACTGTGGTACACTTGATGTTGCACAAAATAATTCAGAAGATTGACCCAGAAGTCTTTCAGTTTGCCGGCGATCTGAAACGTAAGAGTGCAACCACTACGGGAATGAAGTGAAGAATGAATTGAGTAATAAATCTTGTCGAACACCTTCGCAAAATCTGTATAAACGGCGTCAAGTGAATGTCTCGATTTTGAACTATCAAATAAGTTAGAACAGAAGTTAATAAGGTTCGTAACAGTAGACCTCTCTGGATAAAAACCGTGCTATGCCGAAGATATAATTGGTTTAATGTGGAAACTTAATAATTTATGAATCATTGATTCAAAAAGTTTAGGCATGACGGAAAGAATGGCTACTTCTCGATAATTCCTTACCTCATTCCTTCTACCTACTTTATAAATTGGTTGAATATACGAAACTTTCGAGGGCTCGGGAAATAGACCTATACGTAGACTTTCATTCAATACGAGTATGAAAGTAAAAACTTTCAGTGCAATACTTAACTAGAATCGGAGGAAAGCCGTCGAATCCGGCATGCAAATAGATCTTCCTGTTTCGTGAACCCAATGAAACTTAATTCATGAAATTCCAGAAGTCTTTAGGACATGATGTTAACTCGTCCTCAATTCGCACTAAACGAAAACCTTAGGCTCCCAAAAACAAAGGCTCCCGAAAGCCAGTTTTCTTTTGAATCAACGGAACTTAACAATTTTTCGAATTCCGGCCACGTTGAATAAAGTTCCAATTGCTTTTTCTGAGAAATTCTTTCAAGCAAGCGTAGTTAGCGTTAAAATAGGAGTAAAAACGTAATATTAGGTCAATATTTTCATAATTTTAGAAATTTAGTGCTGTTAATGAAAGCGGAACAAATTAGAACCAAAACTGAGATCCACAAGCCTTGGAACATAATTTCAAAATGGGCAAACAAATAACCACCTTTGTTAGGTGAGTAAGTTTGGAATACAACAAATACTTCTAAGCTCTACGTCAAAACCCATTAGCGTAAACGTCTTTAATCGCGCACTATACACACCAAAAACTATCTAGTGTTTACTTCTCCTACTACTCTAAAATATTTCGAACAATTAAATTTATTGACTACAAATAGAATTTAGCAGCTCAAAAGCGCTAGTGACGTCAGTGTGATCACTTGATCACTGTTTATAAACACTAGACAAAACGATTAATTGTATATACAGTGTTAAACTCGTATATATGTAAATTTATGAATTAATCACAAATAAAATTATTCAATCGATTTAAGATTTTAATTTTTTTTTTGTCAAATCAGACAACACAAAAACTAAAAAGCTCAAAACTTTCGTTTTCATTTTGGAAACATTTCACAGTGCTATTAGTTCGGTTACATACGCTGTTAATTTAAAAAGTGAAATTTTACTAAATTTTAGTTTTATGTTCCGACTTAGAGTATAGAGAAGCTTTGTATGTAAGTGTATATTTTTAAACGCATACATAGACAACTTCCGTCTTGTAATAAAGAGAGATAAAGATAAAATGTTTCCCAGCGCGGTGCGCATCTAAACCAAGCCAATCAATCATCAACTCGGTTTTCTATGTAATTTGCAATTACATAAGACAAATTCCCTAAACGGTCCTTAAAACATATAAGTAATAAAATAAATATAAATTAATAAAGATAAATTTTGAATATACAAAATATAAAAGAAAGTATAAACGTCGAACAGCAACAAAAAAATTATTACTCACGCTAATCATATGGGAAATTTATAACGGACAAAAACATATTTTCGACTCAACTATAAAATTTACAAAATATTTGGTTAAGTCGATGGGATGTATGTAATTAGAATCATTATTAAAACTTGATTCAGGGAGGGAGCGCGTACATGTACGATCGATTGAAGACATTTTATTTTGATATCGCATGTTTCATCAAAAAAATTTAGAAATTGATTTTAAGATAATTTTATGTGTGTAAGGCAATTATTAAAATTGTTGGGGCTAGCTCGCTATATTGATCGTGTATATGCACATGCTCTTATGTACAGTCTCATGAGATTTTCTTATATACTTTAGATGTAGGTAGATAAATAATTGGTGAGGTGAAATTTTTGGAAACCTATTAAACCTTACAAGTTCAATTACAATTCAGTTAGTTTAATTTGATAGCACTTTCGAGTGTTTACTGTTTCTGTTTCCCGCAAAAGAAATCGAAATCTATTTATGCTGCTAAGGGGAAACTAATAGCTTAGATTGGCAGTTCCGGCGATTTTTGCGCAGTCGATTGTTAAATTATGGGGTGTGTTTTTCGGGCTGCTTGCCGAGCAAAATAATCTGTGAAATTTATATAAGTGTGTAGTGCGGCGAATTCGCTGTGCTCGATTATTTAACTAAACAAGTTTAGTTATATTTATACATTTTTCATATCGAAATTTGCTGCATGCTAAACGCCAAAATTTAATTAATAATAAAGCAAGAAAATTTTACACATTTCTACGGCGAATTCATTTTGACCAATGCATCGGCAGATTTTAGTGGTTATTACAAAAATTGACTGTTAGAGGGAAACAACAATGTTTAAAACAAAGGCATTAAATTTTAAGATTTTACCATATTCTGTATTTGCTTTACAGTGATATTTTGAATTCGCTGCATTATATTTCCAAGTTTTATTTAAAATTTATATTGGATTTATTCATACAGCGGATTGATAATAAATTTATTTAACGCGTTAGTTAGAGCGACGTTGGCATGGACATATTATTACTTAAAATGAAGACGCTTACGGTAAGTTCGTTTTTTAAAAAGAAGTGAAAGCACGTTTCTTAGCATGCCATTCCAGTTCAGTTGTTTGCCAAATAAAATTTCGTATGCGAATTCGCGATGATTCTAAAAAGTACCACACAGCTTCCGCAAAAGTCATTTAAGCTGTTTATCCAAAACTGACCAATTCTACAGTCCTCGTACAAAGTTTAGTTGTCTAGTTAATCGAACACCGTTTTATACTTTGCTCTGCAGAGTCTGTAAACGGAAATACTTATTATAATTTTCTGTTATTTTCGAAATATACAATAATATTTCAGGATTAGTGTGATAACGATTTTTATGACCAGCAGCGAGCTAGATTCTAAAATTCAACTTTGTAGTTTCAATTAACTGGTTTTCGCCGTTTAATCTTAGATTTCAAATTAGTCAAAGAAAATAATAACAAAATATTTCACATTATTTTATGAATTCGCCGCAATTTCGACAGCACCGTTAACCTCGTAAATACGTAACACTTTTCACGTTAAGTTACATAAAGTTTAAAAATATCGTTCCTTTTCCTGTTGAAAGTTCTCGATTCCTAATTTTAAGATGTATATTTTCTGTCAAAATAATTGTAAATTGCTAATTTGCTGCACGCTGTTTAAGTCCGGAAACACCTTTTGGTTTAAAAACTTATAGATTCTTAGGCGAATTCGGCATGATTCTAAATAGTGCCGTGAAGCTTCCGTGAAAGTTATTTAAGATACTTGCGATTTCATGCATACAAATTATATATCTAAATATTTTTGGAATTCGCCGCGTATCACTAATATTTAAGCTACTCAAACATTTGATACCTGTTATTAGAGGTAATAACGTCATCACGCCACTTGTTCGGTACAAGTTAGTTTTTGGCTTTTTGTTTAAGAATCAGTGATAAAAATCAACATTCAAATTTAACTAACTTTCACCAATAAATTTTGAATTCGCCGCATTTCATTGGCCAACTTGCCTTAATACAATTATCTTAATCTAATCTTTAATTGTAAAAAACTAAATCTACATAAATTTCTCAAGATCGAAATGTGGTTTACTGTCAACATTGTAAATACAGAATATTAAGTCCTAACATTTACTTTGTCTTCACCAACAAACTTTATAATTTAAATTAAATTATGCAGATGACAAGGAACGTTTAACAATCGTGTTGCAAATTCGCCGCAATATAAGTCTAATGTTACGTATACATTTAATATTTGACTGTGATAAAGTTTGTGCACATTTCTTTCTTGCCTTGTACTTTTCCTTCTGATACATGCAAGGTTAAACTTAAACCACTCAGTATGCAACAGTTAGTCAATAAATTTATATTGATCCTTTAAGAATCAGGGTTCGGGTTTATACGACTGTGCAATTTTTCCTGAGAATTTTTCCTGTGCAAAATGAATTTCCTGAGGCGAGTTCGCCGTGATGCTTGCAACACTGTGAAACTCCTGCGAGAGCCATTTAACAATTATCTAGGAATTCGCCGCATTCATTTTATAGACCCTAGATATCTTAAACATTGCTCAATGATTTGCAACAAATTTCTGAAAGTAGAACATTAAATTCACACTAGGTCATATATATGTAGCCTCGCGGTTTGCCGCATTATTATTTAAATGGTATTCAATTTTTAACTAATTCGCCGTAGATTAATGCAAAGCTACATCATATAGGTTACTCAATTGTTCTCGATAATCCCGTACAAAAGGCAAATATTTGTCTATATTTAGAGCGCGTGTATTACAATATTTTTTTATAAAACTAGTAAAGCGAATTCGCAGTGCAAACTAATTTAATCGAACTCGAAATATGTATAAAACAAATAAACTTTGAAAATAATGTCTGTTTAGTCTGGTAAATTCGATTGAATTTTATTAACCTAATCTAATAATTTAACCAAATTTTAAAAATTAATTAGAGCGAAGATTATTTGACTTCCACATTTCAAGTAAACAATTCCGAATTTAAATAGGAAATAATAAATTTTAACATTTTTGGCGCGGCGAATTTGCAATGTTCAATTACTTTAATAATTCAAAAATTTAACTAGACCTCGTCATTTAGTATTAAGAATTTATGTGAAAATATAAAAATCGCAGGTGTTGTTTCCAAAGTTATAGTTTTATATGGCGAATTCGATTGAACTTTATTAAAATAATATTTTAAAATAATTGAACGAACAAAATGTATTACATAAATATAGTTAATCGATTTTGTGAAATATTTCAAGTTCATGATTCCAAATTTAATAAGAAATAACAATTTCTAATGAATTCACCGAACTCCAAGGCTATATCATATAATTTGCTCTTTAATCGGTCGATTTTCTAAAAATTTGGCAATAATTTGCTTATATTTAGATGGGAGGTACAAATCACAATATTCGTTTAAAAAATTAGTGTGGCGAATTTGCACTTAACTGGAATATTTCAAGTTCACGAACCCTAATATAAAAAACAAATAAGAAATTTTTGTAAATCATACGAGATCACAGTTTACGATTATGCTGTTTAAGTTTGTAACGAATTCGCCGCATTTAATTTATTTGAAAGCGAAACTTCACGAATTTCCGAAAATAAGGTAATAAATTGTATTTAGTGGCGGTAATTGGTAAAAACATTTGTTTACATAAACGAAAACTAGTACGGCGAATTCGCAGTGTTCAATTACTTCAATAACAGACAAATCTAACGAGTTGTTACGATTCGATATTCAGAATTTGCCATAAATACGGCAAATTCTGAATATCACAGGCGTTATTTCTAGATTAACTAGGCTATGTGCTCTTCTAGACTATACATTACAAACGTAATTAGTCGACAGGAAACTATTTATTATATACTATTTGATTTTGTAGCGAATTCGCCGGGCTTTTTTTCGAAGCTACCAAGATTCTTAATTTTTTCTCGATGGTTTCAACAAACTCTCTTAAATTAAGGTAACAGATTGAATGTATGTATTTGGAGAAAGCATCAAAATATTTTTGTGTATGTAAAATCAAAATTTGTGCGGCGAATTGACGGTACATGATAACTACAATAAATTAATTTTAACTGGCATTACTAACTTGGTTTTTTTTAGGATTAATGACAAATTCAAGCTTTAATCCAAATGTATATTCGTTTTATACCTACGGCGAATTCGATTCGAACTTTTATATCTTTTTATATTTATTAAACTTTCCAGAATTGTTCGTGTGCATAAAACTGTGTCTCTGTTTAGAATTGTAGCTAGACTTATTTTCAACTACTTTAAGAAACATTTTTCCAAGCTGATAATTCCTGATCGAAAAAAGAATACATGGCAGCTTCTATGAAAGATCGTTAAGACTTTTACTTTCTGACCATTCTGCCAATACTATTAGATTGGTGATAAACTTGGGAAACAATAATAATTCAAAACTATTAATTCGCAATGAAAAAGGGTTTATTTGTATTCATGGCGTCCTTTGGCGCACCTTTGGCACTTTAATGCGATTTCAAGTAATTCGCCGCAAAAATGATAAGACTCAAAATTACTTCCAAGATTTTTGACTTCTAACAAACAACGCACATAATAAAATTTACTAATTTAGTTGTCCATCTCATTATGTGTATATTACATCAGTTTTAAATAAATTTTTCTCAATTCGCCGTATTTTGTGGTTAGTACAAATTCTTGTGTAAAGCATTAATTTTAACTTTCCAGATACTTGTAAAATATTAAGTGTGTGTATTTGGACCTGCATTCCAATTGCAATAATTTGCGAATTCGCCGGAATTAGGCGAATTAATTAGGCAAAAATGATTAAACTCGTATTTCACTTAAGCGAAAATTATTTCATTTACTCAATATTTGTGGCCCATTCGCTGCTCTCAATTAAAAAAAACAACAAACTGAACCAGTGATATCAGGTACTAAGCGCTAATCAAACAATCTCGTTAATTAAATTTTTTTTTACGATCTCATCATAACTATACTATACCAGTACTCGTGTAAGTAAATTATGCATATATAAAAAAAATGTAATTGCAAGTATAGATTTAAACAATATTGTTGATAGAATGACTAATAACTATTCAACATACGATGACGATCGCGTATGTTTATATATATAAATTGGACGGTACGATAACAAAAAGCTTTATTATTATTTGAAAAAACTATTATTCATACAATACGAGTACAATTCGAGTATATGTAGTTGGTTTGAGTTTGATATAAAATTTTATCTCTCACACATCGCAAAAAAGTAATGCGCGCAAGGTGCTTCAAAAATGTCTAAGAATTTATTTAAATTTAAAATGATATATTTCTTATATTTTAAAACAGATAACCAACTGACCTGACTGTAAATATCGTTTGTATGTTTGATTTATTCCACTATTGCTGTGCGACAATGTTAGCAAATGATGATTATTCAGGCTTGCCGCATCCATTAAATTAAGCCCTGTGCCGCTACTATGTAAGTAACGCGAATCGGGATATCCCCGCTGATGATGAAAACTAGGATGATGATGATGATGATGATGATGACTGTACACGGAATTACTATTTGGGGGTAGTGGCGCTGCCACCGTAATTAAATTCCATGACATATTTTGAGGTATGTGGCCGTGACCAGGAACGGCTATCATACCATTGTTAGACGAGGACGATGATCCGCCACTATGGCTAGTGCTAGTATTATTATCGTTACTATTACTAATACTGTGTGAACTGCTGCTAGTTGACGATGTCGAGCTACTGCTGCTGCTGCTGCTGCCATTTTTTATATTACTATTACTTGAACTATTGTTACCACTATTAATACTGCTATTACTACTACTATTACTATTGTTATTATTACTGTTTGGCATATTATCATTGCTGCCATTACTACCGCCACTACTCGCACTATTTATCCACATATTATTATTTTCACTTGCACCCGACGAGGCTGACACTAAATTGCCACGATTCTCATGATAATCGTAATTACCAATCATTCGAATTTCATGTTCATGGCTAAAATACGAATTATTGCACGATGCAGCTTCAGATGCCATTTTTTTAAAGTACGCTTTCATAAAGTTCACAAATTTTGTATTATCAAAACACTTCACAAAATCCTGTTTAACGGTTCATATGTTGCCGAATCACTTTCGTGAAATTCACTTTCCTAAAAACTCTGCATAATTCATAAAACGATAAATTTCTCATTCTTGTAATATTTAAAATTGCCACAAAAAAAGCACACCTAGTACTTTGTACTTGAAAAGCACAATTAAAATTTAATTTTATTTTAATTAATTTTTGTGCCAAAATACTGTGGGTGTGTGTATATCAGGACGACTAGTTGGAAACTGTTTTAGAAAAAAAAATGTTTACCGGTTTGTCCTGAGATCAGTGGAAAACTCAAATAAAAATAAATTCCAAATAGAAAATGTATAAAACGAAAAATAAAAAAAACAAACAAATAACAATAATAAAATAGGGGTGGAGTTTTGTCACGCGGATTGCGGCACGACCATATGTATTAGAAATGTTACAGCACGTGGCGTACCATGAACAGTATTGGAAACATGTTTCTGTGTTTTACGTCGTGTCTCATATTTGTATTCAATTATTTTGTTGGCTGCTATAGATGAATTTTTCTTTTGAATATTTTTTTTGTCATTTTCCGAAGCTCTTTGCTGCACATGGTATGTATGTACACGCTTTTTGAGTAGTTTGTTAGTACATTTTATTGATTAATATTTAAATAAGCACAACAGGTGGATTGATTCAAATAAAATATGAACATTTTATATTATCACGCTAAATAATTTACCACTGTGACGTTGGCCCAACATTCAACCGAAAAAAAAATATCTGTTTCGAAGGGAACTCGCCATATTTTTACGATCAGCCCAAAAATAAAACTGTCGTGATACTATAAAAATGTCATGATAGCCAGAATTTCTACGAAGAAAATATTGATTAATTATTAATTTTGGAAACTCTTCGATTAAGCTTGATTATATTCCCGATATTCAATTTTAGGAGAATTAATGATTGGAGAGTACCAAAACCATTTTTACAAATATAATGCAATGAAAGCAAATTCACTATTCGTTTTAATTCCGGATCGAAATTATAATCGAGTACTGTCGTTAACTTTGAGATATTTTGCTATTAGAGGGTGTTCAGGACTCTGATCCCCCAAAAATGATTCAACCGGTTTGGTAATAATGCAGAAAACTTTTTATATACACCGCAAAAAAAATGTGCATATGGCAATACTATTTAATTCTATTTTTACTATTAAGACATTTCATGTACCGCTAAATGGGCCAACGAATATGAACTATACCTCAACTCCTCCTCAAACGATGTGCACCGCTAGTTGGGTCAACAAACAGTTTCTGACTTCTATGGCCTATATCTCAGCACCTTTAGAGGAGCACTTATAGAAAAATTTGTGTTATAGGGTTGGCGAGAAACACATTTAAAACAAGATGTATTTTACTCTCAGCACCGAAACTTTCAACTCTCATGACAGTTTTTAACTATCGTGATAGCAAATATTTTCGGGGCTGCCAGTAAAAAATGTTACGATAGCAATAATTAGTGTTGAAACAAATTTTAAACAAAACAGAACTTTTTTAAATTTTTGATTCATTGTGTATCATGAAAAACTGTTAAAACACGTTTAATTTACAAAATCAATGATGGTCGCATATTTAGAGCATGAGTTTTATTTTGCGATCAGTTTTCTTACTGGAAATTTGCAATGTTTCACAAATTCTAGTGAATTAAGAACCTCACCTTGTAAGGTTTCAGTCTCGCGCATTTTTCGTTTGAAAATGTTTCACGGTTAATTAACGGTTAATTAGCGGATGTGAAGTAACGCGTAAATGCATTTTTTTTAATAATTTAAGAACAATGACTAATCTGGAGGAAGATCTTTTTGCGTCGTATGTGGAAGACTCAGCAGTGGTGTCGATGGATAGGTCTGAATATCATAACATTATTTCCTTTCATTTGTTCTTTTTGAATTTTTAGTTTCATGGTAATTGAATGATTGATGCTTTTTATTGACGGCATTACCATCTGTTCTATGGTATTACTACTAGCATCATTTGCTTCTACGTAAATTGGCTTTAATATTTTTTTTGTTTTTTTAAACGTTGTAGAGCGGGACCAATGTGTATAACTTATGCGTGTGTGCGACCGGCAGAGATGTAGGAAATATTTTTGTTGCGTTTTCTCGTTTTGTTGTGTGCGATTAATGCGCGGTGTGAAAGGGTGGGCGAATGAAAAGCAAAACAAAAAAACACCAACGAACAAAAAATATTCTTCTAAATGTTTTTTTCGTGCGAGAAATTTGTTGTCTAGTTTTGGAATTGAGCAAAAAGGTCGAGTTTGAAAACTTCCTATATTATCTTTGTTAATAAAATGTAAAATGGTTAATTACCAAATGAGTAAAGAGTTTAATTAAAATTGTAATTAATTTAAAAAAAAATTAGTAAATGTTTTTTTCTCAATTATTGTGCGAGAATTGAAAATAGTTTGATGTGTCAGGAAAAAAAATATGTACATACCGATTCAAATTTTAATAAAAAATATTGGTTGTGTGAAAATTTAGTGAGAATATATTTTTTTAAATATAATATTTATTAACCACGAGGCTCGCCAATTATATTCCACGGGAGGACCGATTCGTGGTCGCTTAAATTTTTGGTAATCGGTGGGAAGACGCCGCGTGTATGGGTGGCCAACCACGAGGCCTTTCATAAATTTGAATAACAGCGAAAGGGCCGCAATTATAGCGGGTGGCCAATAAACAACAACGAGACAATTCGCTTTTTGGTTAAAGGCGGGAAAACGCCCAACGAATATTTACGGTTTACGGCGGGAAGACACCCAACGATATTTTACGGATTACGGCCAAACTTGTGGCTATTTGTAATTTTTATTAACGGTGAGAGGACGCCGCAACCCATTTTAGCGGGACCTAACCGAAGGTCAAAGGTACCAAATTTTGTTTTTTATTTTATTTTATTTCTTTTCTCGAATCAAAATTAAATTTTTTTTTCAATTTCAATTTTAAATTTCAATTTTTTATTTTATCCTTCAATTTTAAATTTGTATGCAATATATTTTGGTGTAATCGAGTGCCATAGCGGTTTTTGGCACACGCGAGGTGGTGCACATTGGTTTCGTTACATTAATATTCATGTTTAGCGATCATTTTTGCTCGATTTGTTGTTTCTTTCGCTTCGGAATTTTTTCCCGTTCGACCATTTCGGTTTAATTTTTTTAATTTTTTACTCCCCTTTTGCCTCTGCCTTTGTTTTTACCTTGAAAATTTATTTAAATAAAACAGCATGCCGTTTCCTGTCATTCGGTTTTATTTTTTTCTCCTCCTCGGTCACAATTTATTTTTACCTATTTTTTTTTTGTTTGTTACCTATTGTTACCTATTTTTGTTTTTCTCATTTGGTGTCGGTTCCATAGTTGCAGGCTTGCCACTCCCTTTTATCTTCTTGGCAAGACATCCACAAGGGTCGGAGTGGTGCGTCCAGCATATGGCTTCATTCGAGGGCCACCATAAAATCTACACGGTCTGGGGCGGCACTCTGGCAGTCTCAAGCTGTTGGATTGTGTAATGTGGAAGATTATCTAGAGGTCTCTCCGGGTGAAGAGAGGCTTTATCTGTTGGGGAGACGTCCCTACCCTCTAATACTGCTTCGTTGTGGCTGGGCATCGGTCTCTAGGGGATGATGGGTCTTTCGGGGAGGTCTCGTCAGCAGACATTGTACTTGTCATCCGGGGAGATCCGGTCGTTCCTGGGTAGGCACATTCGGTTATTATTATGTTTATCTAATTGTTCTCCTCATTGTTCAAATATCGGCCGAATTAATTCTGGTCTAAATTCAATTTAGTTTCAGCATTTAATTTCATTTTTTTGTGTGTTCCGTTCCACGGTGTAAGCCAGGAATATGCAAGCCTCAACTTCCCCACAACCCAAAAACCCTGAGACCTAGTCGGCAAAATTGCCATGAAAGAGGCCTCAGCATATTTAGAAGCATCTGCTGGGTTGGCTTCAAAAATTATTCACTACGTTCATTTAAAATTCATTTTTCTGGATCTAGGATCTTGCAGCATTTATTAACGGGAAAATATTTGTATTTGACGGTAATTATTGTTATTAAATTAACTTTCAGGTGTCCTATGAGAGCTAGTTAATATAAATAAAATAAATTTGCTCGTAGAACCTAGCCTAATCCGTACCAAATTTATTGGTTTTATTTTTTTATTAATGTAAATTTGTCCAATAAATGATTGACCGGACTGCAGTTTCAATTGACGGTAATTATTAAAACAATTATACCGTATTTTATACACAGCTTAGTGTTATGACGTCATTCAAAATTTCGAATTTAAATAAATTAATTTCTAAGCGATTTAGAGACTCGATGATGGTGTCGACGAAAAGGTTTCAAAAAGGTTAAAATTTGTTTGTAACGCTCATTCAAAATTCAATGCGGTTATACACCGAAACTATTATTACATAGAAAAATTAATGATTATTAAAACTGTGTTGGATAGTTTGCTTCATTTTTATTCTGTTTTACAGTTAAATAAAATGTTTTTGTAAAAAAATAAATTAACCATTTTGAGAGCATTTTTGTCCAGACCTTTCCAACGACGCCACGTACGAGTCTCTAGGACACCTAGACGTCAATTTATTTAAATTAGAAAATTTGAGTGACGTCATAGCCTTAAAGCTTTATTATAAAATACAGTAAAATTTTGACCGTTAAACATTTTCAAAAAGGAAAAAACTAATTTTCGAAAAGTGGAGTGCTAACACAAAGGAGCTGTTTTGTAGATAAATTAGAAGCATCTATTAGAGTTTGGAAAGTAGGGCGGCACCCGGTCTATTTGGTACCTGGACGAGTTGCCGGAGAATTGGAAACGTCATCGGCGACTATCAGTGTGGTTTTCCTTACAACAGGTCAAGCACTGACCTGTGCTTTACCATGAGGCTGGATTCTGGAAAAATTTTGGGAGTATAATATAGGCATACATCAACTAGACTTTCAGCAGGCATATATGTCAGTATTAACAGCGAGAACCTCTGAGGCCTTCACAAGTCTAGATATACCGGAGAAAGTAATTTATATGTATAAATAACAACGTCTGGATCTATATATAGAATGGTAGTCGAAGAAACAGTATCAGATTCTCTTGAAATATTAGCTGGTGTTCGACAAAGTGATACACTGTGCTGTTCAATTGCACAACACTGAAACCTCGCGCCGCATATTTAACAAGTCGGGCCTAATTCTTGGATGTGCGAATGATATCGAGCTTTTTGACTGAAGGCCTAACTATATCAAGCACTGCTTCAAACGGCTCGATCGCTACGCAAACAAATTTTGTTTGAAAGTGAAAAGCAGTGAAACAGAAACATCGAAGATTTTAAATACCTTCTTGGATCAGGGTTAATATTTTCAAATTATATGCAGACAAAAATAAAAGCTCGGGCTTTTGGAAGCGAAAGCTGGACCGTGGCCTCTAACGACTGTATAATGTTATCTACGTTTGAAAACAAGGTCATTCGTTCCATCGTTGGTTCAATTAAAGTTGCGAGAAACGAATATTGGATTCGTTTGAACCAGGAGATCAAGTGACTTCTCGGAGCGAGCGTGCGAGAAAAAGAGAGATAGAGCGAGAAATAGAGAAAGAGAGGGAGAGAGAAAGAGAGAGAGAGAGAGTTTCCTAAAATGGTTCCACTTGAATGACAAAACATTGGCAGTGTGAAATTGACAAAAAACCTTATAACAGTCAAAAAGTGTAAAAAAAAAGTTACACTTTAAATTAAGAACACTACACTTTTTAAACATAATTTGTAATTAAGAACAACAAGATAATTAAAGAAAATATAAACAAAATCTATTTATTTAAATTTATTTACGTCATTAAAATCAAAAATAAAAAATATATAATTATGTTTTGAATTACAAAAAATCGAAAACTTCAACCAATCGAAGGCCATTGACAAGGCATCGTAGAGATGTCTAAGTAAATCGAAGTATCGTGTAGTACTGTTCTATTGCATCTTTTGTAGAAACCAACATATTTATGCGACTCGTCGAAGCATAAATTGTCTATGTTGGAATCATACCTTGCAATGTATGTTGCAAAAATAGAAAAATTCGAAAAACTCAACCATTCGAGGTCTATTGACAAGGCATCGTAGAGATGTCTAAGTGCATCGAAGTATGATATCGTGTAGTACTGACCTTACTGCATCTTTTGTGGAAGCCAACATATTTGTGCGACCCGTCAAAGCAAAAATTTTTTATGTTAGAATCATAAAAATTCGAAAAATTCAACCATTCGAAGGCCATTGAAGATACGTGAATATAGAGACTCTACGATATAGAGACTCTGAACTACCACTTCACGATATGATGATGATAAGGTCATGATGAATCAAAAAAGCTTGTCATTTTATAAAACGAAATACCCAATATTGTCGTCGAAATAGATAATAAGGCAACGTGTCGTATACCTTATCCACAAAGATTATTGTCACTCCTTCATTACTAGTCGCAATGATACAAGAAAAGTACTGCTAAGCCTCACATTTCGACATGTGGGATTTTGCATCTTCCAGCTCAACAGGTACCTCTCATAATTAATGAATTTGTCACCAAATGATCTGTGGGATATGGTTCGCGAAATCATTTAAACTTCTGGCATCATTTCGTTTTCATGAATTCCGTTTTATTCAGGTTTACTCGTAGGTAATTGGCTTTTTCAAGTTTAGGGAAAATTTTTTGCACGTTTAGGTGATGTTTTTCCTCCGATGATGATAATGTCTTCAATATATACATAGCAGGGTTTCTCTTTAACACTTGAGCTATCATCATTTGGGTTTTGTGAAGGCTGTGCCTCTACTTCGTTTCTTATACTGAGTGGGTAGGGGTAGGATTTATTTACTGGACCAAAATGTATTTATATTTGTACTAGCTGACCTGGCGAACCTCGTTCCACCCCAAATTGCTTTGTTCCGAGCAAATACTTTGGTCCTTCACGAAAATTGATTTCGATGAGAGAAAAAATCAAACAACTCAACCCAATTCTCAATAGACGATTTAGTTGTATGGCCATTCCATTCTCTTTTTCATCGAACTCAACACTAAAGTATTGAAAGGGAATGAAATGTCGATTGAAACTCAGCCATCTATCCAAAATTGAGTTGATTTTTGGATTTTTGCTCTCAGTGTCGAAATGAATTGGAGTCAGTTGGAATTTAAAAGAATTCAATGTATTTTATTCGAGTGGAATTAAATCTAATACAGACGCAAATCAATATATTGTGGTAAAAAATAGTTTTCGTTTTGTTGTCCCGCGCGTAAATGAACAACGATGATGGTTTGCCAACTCTCGGACACGTGACGTACAACTATGACCATGAGATAAACACAGAAATTCCAGATTTATTCCGCACACTTCCAACGATTGACCTTGCAATTTGTTCGTCATAGTGAACGCCAAACGAACGGGGAACTGAATGCGCTTGATGTCGAACAGAATGTCAGTTTAAATCAGAGGAATTCTCGGAATTAGAACATCCTCTCCTTTAAATTTGCCCTTGATGATCGTCGTTTGAATCACGTTGTTCATCACTTTCTTCACAGCCAATCACGTTCCGTTACACAATCTTGGATTATCCTACCTTAGGATCAAGTTATACGGTGGTATTCCCGGCAAAACAAGCGCATCCAAAAACTCGGTCGGATAGTTGGTTGCTTTGTCTTGATTGGTAACACAGTCAACGGATTTGTAACAACGCATTAGCAGCGATATGGCTTTGAATCAAGTAATTCAAAGTGTCAACATCCTTCTTCTTCGCTGCCAAAATCGCTCGTTCGCTGTGTCAATCGTGATTCATATAATTTCGGCGAATGTCCGGAAACACTTTCGTGATAAGCTCTTCCTTCGAAAAATTCAACGGAAACGAAATCAATCCAATCAAAAAAAAACATCAAGAGGAATTTGACCATTGCCAAGCGCCAACAGTTGTTTTGAAAAATCAGCAGTTGAGTCGTTCTGTAAAGCGACTCTCATGTTCGTGATCAACTTCAACTTCTTCCGCCACAAACTTGACGAAGTCAGACATGCATTGAGTTCATCTACAGCTGTTGATCTCGAAATGGCAGGTAGCGTTTGACGAAAATCGCTGGCCAGCAGAATCATCGCTCCACCAAAACGCCTTGAGTCACTTCGTAAATTTTTCATCGTTCGATTGAACGCTTCAAATGATCGTTTATGTGGCATTGTGCGCTCGTCCCAGATTAGATATTGTAGATATTTATCGGCAACTTCAGATCTCGAGCGAATTTTGGTCAAAAGCAATGAAATGAGAAAGGTTTTGCCTGTTTCCGCCGTTTCCTTTGTCAACTACCTTATTCAATGTATCGTACACGTTCTTTTGCTGTGCATTCAATATCGGGACATTTGTTCGCACTATTTGGCTCATTGAATCTCGATCGTACACTTGCTCTCGTTGCAATTCACGATTAAATGCATCGTGCATCGAACGAATTGGTGCTGGCATGCCCAATTTCGACAAATAGCTGCCACACATGTCTTCGATCATGATCAAAGCTTCGTTGTGTACCTCGTCGGTCATTTTAAACTCATAATTCGATGTTGCAGTGCGAACTCGATACAAAATGTCGTCAGCCATCTCGTCCTTGTATTTGTTCCACAATTCCAATGCGTCCGGTGGATGACACGTCGCTATGATGATCGCGAACAATACACAAATTTGATTTGCCGGCGCGTTTTCCAACAAATTCAGACACTGGCAAGCTTCTCGATAAGTGGTGCACAATACACCATCTATAGTACGAAGCAATTCGAACGAAGTAGGACCACGAACATGGAACATAAGCAAACGAAGATAGAAACATTAGTCTTGTGATGGATGAACGGTACACACACGGCCAAGCGCATCAGTCGAATACACATTTACGTATCCTGCAACATGTAGATCTTTCTTTCGTTCGCTTCAACCAAAATGCAATAGCTTCAGTACTACACGAAAGCATATTTCGATTTACTTAGTCATCTCATGCCTTGTCAATGGCCTTCGAATGGTTGAATTTTTCGAATTTTTCGATTTTGTATGATTCCAACATAGAAAATTTATGCTTCGACGGGTCGCACAAATATGCTGGCTTCGAAAAAAGATGCAATAGGGTCGGAACTACACGATATCATACTTCGATCTACTTAGACATTTCTACGATGCCTAGTCATTAATAATCGAAGTGCCTTTACACTTACTACTGTAGCAAAATTTTAAAATTAAAAAAAAATCTATGACTGCTCCACCGCAGAAATAAGTTTGCTCCTAGATATCATGAAGAATGGTTCCACTTGGTTCGATTAGCTTGCCTATGTGAACTTATTTTTCTAACAATTTATTTCGTTTTGCATAACACGTTTTTTATGTAGATTTTCACTTTTTGGGCTGTTGTAAAGTTTTTTGTCATTTGTGGTTTGTCAGAAACTTCACTATAGTCAAAACATTTGGTAATTAAGCAAATGCCGAATGGAAGATCTTTAGAAACCCCCACAAAAATATAAGATCGTCTTGTGAGAGTTCATCGTCAGTTGGAAAGTCTTTTAATTTGAGACGATGAGAAGAACATCAGAACAATAAAAAATATGAAGAGGTTCTAAACTGCTTTCTGATACCTTTCGGATTAACAACTATGGCACTAGCAACTTGGGTTGAGGTTAACCTCTAAAACGGATACCAGTAAAGTTTTAAATTTGATAATATTTTCTTTGATGCTGGGTCTTTTTACTGGGTATATTAAACAAAGTGTTTTAAACAAACTGATTTTCGACCATCTTGCGTCTCCTTTGGGTATATTAACAAAAATATTTACGTTGATATTCCTCTCGTACGACTGCTTGGATATACCAATTACCAATGGACCGATATACCATAAAAAAATTTAATTAATTTAAAATAAAATATTTTAAAATCCGAGGACAAAAAACAATCAATGTTTATTCGACAGAAAAGTCAAAGCCTCACTTAAAGGTGATAAAAAAAACGTTCAAAGAAGAGAAGAATAGAACCATGAACGTCTGGACAACCAGAAAATGAAGTTCACTGCAAGCAACGGCTGGTTAAACAATTTTTAGAGAGGTATGTATTTCTAGATCAAACATGAAGTAATGTTCCGAGAACGCATAGCCATAGAGTCTGCGGAGCTAGCTAAAGTATTCTAGAACGGAACTTCGATACTGATGAAGCATTTAGTGTAAATGAAACTAGACTTTTCTGGAAAAGAAGTCAATACAAGAGAATGAGAATGAGAAAATAGGGGAGGCTTCACAATTTTGTAAAGTTTAGTTTAACTCAAGATTTTCCTTGAATTCTACTCAAAATGTGAATTTTACTGAAAATCAATTTCTATCAATGTGTATGGAACTCAAACAAATTATCTTAGAGTGAACCAGTCATCTTGGATTGCACTCGAATTTTTTTCAATTCTATAATTCTACAAGCTTTTAATTTTTATTACAGCTTAAAGTTACTTGCAGTAAACCCAAGTTGATATTAATTTTAACAAACTTATTTAATTCAATAACAACCAACCGCCTTGCTAGATGTGATTTTTCGTTCGCCTCAAAATTTTAAAATTTTGTAGATTCTTCTAATTTTAAAATTCAATTTGTATTTTAAATTAATTAAATGGATTTTGTAAATGTATTTTAAATTTTGTTTCTGGACATAACGATTACGAAAGCTCTAGATATATACTAAATATAAACAAATAAAGTCGAAACACTAAATAAAGCTTAACGTAAGCAAGCAACCCAATAACGATAAATCTAAACAAACCCATTCAAGAGTCCTTAGAGCTTTAAGTCAAAGTATTTTAATTTTTGTGCTAGGGCAACAGAGCCAAATTACATTGTTTTAAAATAAAATAAAATTAAGCTTTTTCGTAATTTTATAGCTTCCAAATAAAGTCAATACCGATAAATTTAAAAAAAGCTTTATAACTTAAAAGATTCATGCAAGTCCTTTATTTCTGTACTAGGGAAACGAGGTCCAGAAAGCTCAAGTTATATAATATTTACAAATAAAATTTAATCACCAAATTATTTTCTCTCGAACTGTAATTTTCTTAGGGTTAGGTATTTTTTTTAATTATTTAAATATTGGTTTGACAGCTCTGTAGTTTTTGTGATAAAAAGCTAGACCATGAAAGCTCAAGTCATAAAAATTTGACAATAAAATTAAATGAAAAAGACAGCTTATAATACTCGAAAGCTGTTAAAATTAGTTTAATCAATTTAACCGACCACTCACGATAAGGTGGTAGCTTTTTCGGGCCGCAATTAGTTCAATTAATTTCTAAAAGGCTTGCTTGACTTGCATAAATATCTAAACAACTTTAATAAAAAGGCCTCGAAAAACCATTTCTTTGTAACACATTCTAATTCAGCCTTACAAGTTTAAAAATATGTTCTAAAGCTAAGCAGTTCATTCAGCTACACATTTTTAATAGTGAAAACTAGGAAATTTGACATAAATTTTTATTTTCACTTTTATTTCACCGCAGAAGCTTAATTCCACTTATTAAGAAGAAGAAGAGAAGAGAAGAAATTTTTTATAAACTGATTATTTAGAATTTGTTAATTTCACATACTTAAGAAAGAAATTATTTTAATCAACAAGAACTATATCACTAATTCCGAATGCTGTGATCGCTAATTATTTGTATACCTGTTTAGGTCAAAAGTTGAAATTGTGAGCTTTCTGGATGAAAATATTTTTAAAAAAAATTAATTTTTACAAGAGTTATTGTTGAAGACCAAATAAAATTTTCAGTGCTTGCTTTCCTCTTTATTAAGTGTAAAAAGCTCATAATGAAATTTTAAAGAAAGCTTTAAACAAATTAAAAAAGCTCCAAAAATTCGTTGTGATTTTATCTCTGGCACCCACTTTAAATGTGAAAGTAGTTTTAATAATTTTGTAACTGCTTTTCTATGATAAAGCTTGCATGAAGCATTCATTCCAAAAGCTCAGTTTTCAGGTTACAAAATTTACAATAAAAAGGCGTAAAGTGATTTGAAATTATCGAGCGTTTTATTTCACCAAAACAATCTTTATACAGATTCATCGGTTTGAATGTATGAAAGTATGAAATCTCAACCTAAAAATGTTCCCCTTCTACTACTAAAAGCTACGTTAGAAAATTTTATGCAATGGTAGTTGACAGCTTAAATTAACGCGTCTAATTGTGGTATTAGAATTCAACCCTTGGTGTGCGTTATATTCAAAAATAGTTTTAGAGGCATTTTTTCAGAAAAACATCAGTAATTAACCATAAAGCTTTTAGGTAAAGCTTTATAGTTAATTCTGGACTTATTTTTCAAGAATCGCAGAGACTCAAATTTTTCAAAAGTATTTGAGCTTTTCAACAGAAAAATGTCAAACGTTCACACCTTGTTCCACATCTTGATCGATACATTAGCTGCTTCAAAATTCTCGATGTCTAAATTAAGTAAGTTCCGATATGAGCATATATCTCGATTATTTTCTACATATTTGTTGCCTTTTATAGTTCTAAACATTAAAAGTTTAATGTCTTGTTTGCCGTCTCAAATTACCTGGATAATTAATACTTTCCTGTATAAAAAAAATTAATTGAGAAGCCCGGTTGTTTAACTCAATGTTGCTGTACACTTGGTCGAACGAGTTTGAGATAGTAGTCAAACGCAAATTTTCTAAGGTTGGCTTAGACACAGTTTGTGAACGTTCTTACTAAGACGGCCACACACATTCGGACAGTCAATGTTATTACGATCTCGTAATGTACTACGATAGGGGATTTTTTTCCTAAATTTTGGTTAGATTTTATTTGGGAACATTCAATTTGAGGAAATTATCGCAGGAAAAAGGATGACTAGGTTACGAGTCACTCTTTAAGTACCTAATGTAAACATACGACTGCATATCCTCCTGCGTATCAATTCGTTTTAAACAACTACCTATATAGTTAAAAATAAAACGAATAATTCTGCTTCGGAAAAATTACAGAATTATAAATTTAACAGTGTACAATGTTAGTATTGCTTTTGAATGAATAATTTGGTTGCATTTTGTTTTTAGTATTACCGAAGCGGTTTTTATCAACCTGGCATTTGTGGATCTTATTCTTGATTTTAAACTTATTTCTTGATAAAACTAGCTTTATACTTGAAATGCAAATATCGCTTCTGAAAACTTTGCAAAGATTACGCGCGTGAACTTTTTCATAAATCTATCCTAAAAAAAAAAAAATTGGGAATAGTTTAGGAAATATTTCACAAGCCTATATAATAGTGAAGTGAAGTTTTTCCTAAAACCGAAAATAGATTAACTCCACGATCAAATAATTGATTCAATATTGATCAATAAAACATTATCAACGCAATTGCTTTTCTCTATCTAATCTGTCTTTTTAATTTAATTTATATCGAAGATAATACTTTGAGTAACAAGCAGCAGTTTCGAAAACCACTCGATTTTCACAAAAACTGCTCAAAGTTGGTCATCGAATATTTTATTTAAAAATTGGCGAGGATTTTCGAATGCCAGGAAGGAGTACATTAAGCCCTACTTTCGGAAAAATTGTTGACCGATTTCTTAGTGGTGTGGGCTCCCTTGAGGGGTTTTAAAATACGCGATTGCCATGAGTTCTGATTTAGGAAGGTCTAGCTTCACTGAATCCGTAGCCAAAGTATTACTAAGTTTGAAGTTTATATTGGTAACTTCTTTTTTATTTAATTATTTGAATCGTTTCAGTTTTAGGAATGTTTAGGAATTTATTCATCATCGTCCAAAGATTGTTTAATGTTAACTAAGAGTAACGAGCTTTCAAAGCTGCTCATTTTATTTTATTTTATAGGCAGACATAAAGCATTTATATGTCATTCTTAGGATGGTCTAATTTGAAAAGTTTATTATTTGTGAAAAAAGTTGTAAAGCTCAATATTTCAGCTTAATTTTTTTTAAATATTTTAATGTGTATGCAAAAATTTCGAGAGCTGCCAAATATTTGGCTTTAAATAATTAAAGCTTTATTTCATCATGCAGAGCTATTTAAATTAAATGATTTCTACACCTTTATACTTTATGCTTAAATCTGTTTCTATAAAGCTCGTGAAACTTTGCAACTAGCAGACGTTAAAACTAACACATTTCCGCTTTATTAACAAATTTGATGACCAGATAAAAAGTTTAAATAAAGTCGTGGATAAATTTAGAAGGCTTTGATTGCACACAGAAAAAATTGATATCGTTATGAAATAAATGGTTTAAAGGCCTTTAAGATTAAACATTTCGTTTCGTTTCGTTTTCGTTTAAATATTAGTTTGCTCGATTCTGTTCCAGAAATTCGGATATCAAATATGCATCTCGCTCTGGTGAGCCAGTCACTGAAAAAGTCGATGAAATTTTGCAACTGGTCGAGCAAGACCGGCACGCAAGCTGTCAGAAAATAGTGGAGGCACTACACATCCACCATATGACAGTTTGGAATAATTTGAAAAGGACCGGCTACAGAAAGTAGCTCGATGTTTGGGCATGAATTAACGCAAAGAAATTTGATTGACCGAATTACCATCACTGAAATGTTGCTGAAACGCAACGAAACCGAACCATTTTTGAAGTGAATCATTACAGGCGAGGAAATATGGGAGAAATAGGAGAATATCAAATGCAAGCGCTAATGTTTAAAGGCTGGTAACCCTCCACAAACGACTTCAAAGCCTGGATTGACGGTAAACAAGATTATGTTGAGTGTTTGGTGCGAAACCATCAATTCGGTTCTATACTGTACACAACTCGACCGTTTGAACGAAGTAATCCAGAAAGAGCGAAATTGACCGAACTTGGTTGGGAAGTTTTGATGCATCCACCGTATAGCCCGGACCTTGCACCGTCTGATTACTATTTGTTTCGGTCTCTGCAAAACTCTCTTGATGGTAAAAAATGAGTCGACCGAAGCGCTGCTGAAAATCAGTTGGCTAAGTTTTTCGACGATAAACCACAGAAATTCTACACCGATGGAATTATGAAGCTACCCGAAAAATGGCAAAAGGTCAGAAAATTTTTGTTCAAAAATGTACCAAAAAACCGCTGAGTCTTTTTATATGACTCTATATTATGCATTTAAATCAGCTTTAATGGCACTTACTAATCTTGGTAAAAATTAAAAATAGAAACTCCTTATTAATTTAGAAGCTTTGAACTACTGCAACAAAAAATTAGTAAATGGCAATTAAGATTACAGATTTCTCAAAAGCTTTCTCTTAATGAGCTTATTACTTCACAGCTAAAAATATAAAACTATAAGCTTAATCTAAAAGTATAAAGTTCTGCGATTTAAAATTGAGGAAGTGTCTGTTCAGCTCAGACCTTATACTTTTCCATACACTAAAGGTACTAAGCTTTCACCAGAACAATATTTGTGGAGCTATGGAGTTTATTTACATATTTGATAATCAGAATAGATAGACATGGAATGTACTAACAATTAACGCAATACGTTCATGCTTATCATAAAACGTGCGTATACAAAACCTAAGTACTTACAATACAAACACATACAATCAACTATAAAATAAACAACAAATAAGAATATTAGTAATAAAAAATATTTTGTCACGTGTTGATCTTAAAAATCACACATTGCACATTTCGAAACGTTGCAAGACAAAATTTTCTTTCGTTGCTATTTGGCTATAATATCGCTATTGGAAGAAAGATGTCGTCCATTTGTACACGATCATGATGTTATGAATATTTCGAAATGTTCAATACACAACCATAATAAACTATTCGAATAAGTTGGAAACTCCATAACTTTTCGTATAAACCACATACAAATATTAAACAAGAAGGAAATTGCCACGTTGATGTACACGTGTTTTTAGAAAATTTTGTATATTTGGGTGGGCAATAATTAATCGAACACCCTGACACATGGCAAATCAATTATTATTTTTAGTTTTTCTCTTTCAATTTTCTGGAAACGAAATTATATAGAACCGATTTATTGTGTGGGTATATTTTTGTAACAAATCGTTATCTAAATTCATTTCGTCTTGGGAATGAAAAGCTCAGCATGGTGTTTGGGGTTTGGTTTAAATTTAGGTTTTGTGATTAAAATTGATTATTCGGTTTTTGAGCGAAAATATTCGAGTGTCACAAAGTAAATGCGATGAGTTCTAATTTCGGGAAAGCTCGTTTCGGGGATCCTCCTGTGGGGCAAAGTATTTTTAATATTTTAGTTGTTTTCCTTCTTTAGTTCTTTATTATTTCGTGATTTAGGCGAGGTCGGCCAATTTGAATGAAATTTGTGAATAAAAGCAGGATTCCAGTTTGAGTCTCGGACGTAATTCTGGAAAATGGTAAATTTCTCTATTTCGCAATCGAAAAGTATGGTAATGATCAATTTAAATGGACTAAGGGACTCTTTTGTATGTAATAAGTGAGATTCTTGAATTGAATTAGGCCACTCTAAACCGATAGAATATAATTAGGTTCGTAAAATGAAATTGGGATCCCAAATGAGTTTCAAATGTGGCTATACAGAAATGCCAATTCGTATGAACAGAAAACCATTTCTCAACCGATTGAATCTCGGTTTCATTATGAAAATGGAGTTCAATATGCTTTTTAAACTTTATCTGAATTATTAAAATTGACTTCCATATGACCGCCAGATAATATTTTGGACAATAAGTAATTTAAATACCCGTTTGGTCGGTTGCACAGAGGTTAAAGCTTTGGGAGTGAAGAAATCATGGGCGGACCCATATTCCATGCCACGAAAGACTGACATGGAGCTATGCAATATGCATAGCATGGTTCTACGAAAATCGGACCTATAGCAGCCGTACGTCCTCGATTTGGCAAGCAATGCGTACGGTAACGTGAAAAACGAACCGCAAAAGAATTGGGATTGGAAGTGCTTCGGCCTTCGGATTAAAATGTAAAAAAACACAAATAGGATAGAACGCGGCTAAGATAATAGAATTCCAACTTTAATTCGGGTTGAGGTTATGAAAGACCATTTTTCAACTTTAAATAGCCAAATGTGCCTTCAATATAAGTTGTAAATGTAATTTTAAAACTTACAATTTATTTGATATTTTGGTTTTGTCCTCTGTTCCATATCTGTTTCGGAAGTTTTGCTGTTCGATAAAAAAAACACGAATTTATGGTATGAACTTTAACACAGTTGTTCCAGTAATCTTGTAATTTATAGATTCCATCCCTGAATTAAAAATCCGGAAGACTGCCGAAAAACTCTTCCACTTTTCTAGACGTGAGAACAGCCAGAAGTTAGAGGATGTTGCAACAATTCGCACTTTATTTTACTGATTTATAGTGTTGTCTTGAAGAAAAATTATTTTGTTCTTTAAACCAGATCTTTTTTCACGAATGTTTACATTCAGCTGATTCAAAAGATACAATGATAATCTGAGTTTATTATTTTACCAGTTTGGAAGTTATTCACGAACAAAATTCCTTTTACATCCCAAAAAACTGCTGCTTACACCTTCTTGGTCGATTTTTGTATCCTAACACGATTCGGAGCCGAAGTACTGAATCCATAAAACTCCTTAGACTCATCCATAGTGATTTATATTCTTTCTAGAACACTACAAATGTCGCTGAGAAAGTCGCATGCGAATGTGTTTTTGTTCCATTATTAGCGAATGCAGCACACGTGGTGCACACAGCTTTCTGAAACCCACAACTTCAGTCAAAATATTGTTCTCACTGCCTAATGAGATCCCTAGATCTTCTACTAAATCTCTCTCGGTTAATCGAAGATCTCCAAAAACCATATGCTGTATTTTTGATACGATTTCTGGTGTTGATGCACATTTTGAACGTCCTTTGAATTTTCTCACTGCACGATATTCAATATTTTCCATAGCAAAAAATAATGTGACACGTCAACTTTGAACAGCTGTTAATAGACGAATGAGTTGACAGGTCTACATGAAACTTTACACGTGTTCATAAAAAAGTAGTAGCATTTTTAGAAAAAGAAAGCAACGAACCTAATAGTACTATCTCTTACCGAACGACAAAACGAGAAATTCGAGATTATGCCATACAGGCACCGACCTGACTATGTCAATTCAATGACCCATAACCATAAGTAGATTTTGTTGTTTCGGGTGGGTTTAATAAGGTTACAGGGTGAAAAGTTGATATCTATGATATTTCGATCTTCATTCAAGATTTTTACAGATAAACACCAATCTGGCTTTGCCTAATCGATGGCCCTTGACCCTAGTTGGATTTTGATTAGAGATTTAACGAAATTTTAATTTTCCCCCATTTTCTTGATTAAATTGTTCCTTATTCGATATTTTGCCAGATAAACATCAATCTGACTATAACAGTTATGTGGCTCTTGACTAGATAGATATTTTTGATTTGGTGGGGTAGGGGGGGGGGGGTTGTGATAAGGTTATAAGGGTGAAACTTTTATTTTCCTATGTTTTGTCGATAAAACCGTTCGTCATTCGATATTTTGCCAGATAGACACCAATCTGATTGTCACTTCTATGACCAATGACTATCTACCTTAGGTAGAATTTGATTATAGATTTAGGGTGAGTTTGATGAGGTTTATAGCGTTGGCATTTTTCTTTTTCCCATGTTTTTTCGATCTCGCATAATTAGATTGCTGTTTATCTGGCAAATTTTTGAATGACGAACAAAAAAGAGCCTTGACTTTCATGTCAGCTGGTAATTAGACGGTAATGATGTGGGTTTAGGGTAAGATAATTGAGAAGAATCCAAAGAGTAAGTCAGTTATAACCGGCCATCTAAATTATTCAAGAAGCATAACAACGGGAAGCCACAAAACATTTTCTAGTGAGAATCAACTATAAATTGTATTTATGTATATACGTAGCACTTCACCTTAGGAAGATAATTTGTTCAACACCGTGCGACATTGTCTGCTGAAAGCTATGTAAGCAAGCTAAAGAAAATGGAGTGGCCGTTTAATGAAGGAAATAGCTGCAATCGGAATTCTAATGAACTGCACATTTAACATCTCATTAGCCCGTCATCAAACTTACAATCAAAATCTACCTACGGCCATAGGCATCGAACTGGCATAGTCAAATTTTTGTTTATGTAGCAAAATTTCGAACTACAAACGAGTTTATCGACAAAGAAGAAAATAAAAAAATTAATGTCAACCTAGGGTTATAGGCTATAGAATTGAGATAGTCAGACAGACACCGGTCATTTGGTAAAATCGCGAATGGTGGACAATTTTATGGACGAAACAATGTAATATTTCACTCCTATAACCCGATTCACTCTAACGCACAATGGAATTCTACTTAGGGCCGTGGTCCATCGAATAGGTAAAGTCAGATGGGTGTTGATCTAGCAAAATCTTGATATACAAACCTTTCATCAGTTGCCTAGCTATTGTATAGATGTCTGCTGTTGACATTTTTCATTTATTGGAGTTGAATTCTTTATATCGATATAATCTGCATTATCAACATTTCGGTAGTGTAGGTTTGATCATCTGAATCTGCATTATCGACATTTAGGCAGTGTGGGTTTGATCATCTGAATCTGCATTATCGATATTTTATGTTGAATAAATACTTTCGGCTAACTTTAACAGTATGTATAGTATGTATGTACAGAACAATTTAATATCGAAGCAAAAACCGGTGACGCTCAAAAATTTTGGTAAAGTGAATTAGTTTCTATAGATGGCACTTGTAATGTATAGACCAACAACAAAAAATATTTAATGAAAATTTACTGGCAAGGTAGTTTAAATTGCATGCATCTAGTGTCTGTTCCTTTCTTCTCCATATCGTGTGCCGTTGAAAATGGTTTCAACCACCCTTGAGAAATTTCAACTGATCAGCACCTCTACATACACACAGACAAATTCTGTAATTTTGAATTGTGATATTGCGAATATACATAATTGCTATATAATTGAGACTATTGATAACATCGACAACGTTGAGTGATGCTGATTGTTAATATCTTTATCGAAAATATCGAAATTTATTACTGCAGAGACTGAACCGATATTCGGGGAAATAAAACCCAAAATGAAATTGACTCTCGAATCACTTGAACAGCATTATATTGAAATCTGCCCTGATAAATGCAACCTAAAATGAGCCGTAGCACAATTTTTCCAGTAAATCAGTAAAGAAAAGTGCAGAGAACAACGACTTTGCGAATTATTTTTAATTTTTGGGAGATCGAAAAGCCAGGGGAATATGTGGTTTTGCTGTCGGAGTGCTCGAAATTTGAACTGTAATAAAACAACAGTTTAATACAATTTGAATGAGATTTTTTAATCAATGTAAAGTATGGTTGGTGCCTCGGCTCCGTTTCGTAGCATGGATTCTTTGGACCCAATTTTCTTTGGTCTTGCAATGTATTAAGTGTTTGTAGTTTGAGTTGATATTACATAACCCCATAAAAAAAATCAGTTGTGTTTCTTTATCTTATCAACCACATGTCTTCTGCTTCGATATCGTAAATGTAACATTAACTGCGGCCCTTGATTCATTTCAATTTCAATAAAAATGGACAAATGAAGCTACCAGACGATAAAGCACACCAAACAGTCAAATTTTCTGGATGCATTGGCAATTATAAAATTTGTGATGGATTATTTTCACCTCAAATTCCGCAAATTTGCTTGTTTGCAAAGCAATTGATTACCTAAAGCAAATATAACATAACTCGATTGAAACTATGTACAGCACATTTGATCCTAAGGGTGAAAAACCGTACAACATTATTAAGTTAGGCGACAAGAAGTATAATTATGGAGCGGCCCAAGCATTGTGTTATATTGGCTACGGGAACCTCCTCCGACAATGAAACAAATTGGCTTTAAATCGAGTCTGTTACATGGAACTAGGCATATTCCAAAAATAAGAACCCAACCAATTAAGTATTTCGGTTATTATTTATCACGCATGGCAGCATATCTCAGCTCCATATCTATCATCACGCTACCTAATTGTGTGGAAGTTATGGTCGCATTAACACCTAACGAATCTCTAATCCAGTATTAAATAATAGCAAACCCTGATTCACAGTTACAGACGTGAGTTAATTTTTTATTTGCTTTTAAGTAGGAGAAATTTTTCCAGCATTAAGGTCAACTAAACTTACCTACGCTTTACGATCACCTTCCCTCACTTTACACCTGTACCACGTAAATTCATCATTACGCGTCTACGCGTAATTTGCAATTGTCAACATATTGGTGACGGCATTAGCCTAAACTATTTACTATTAAATCGTGTTGTAATTGTAATTTTAATTATTTCGCAATATTTGTATTAACAAAAACCATGTTGATGATCGGTAACAATTCTAAGAAATAATTTTCTGAAGACATTAAATATGCGATCGCAGCATAATAAAAAATAAAGTGTTGATTTTAAAAAATTTCTCCAATTCTAAGAATAAATTGTGGTATTTAGTTAAAATCGAATAAAATCCATTATGCCAGGTAATTTTACCGTTTTCGAAATCAGCTCCATCAGTAAGCGTTCGAGAAATAGGTCAGTTGGTTGGTAGCGCCTGTTTACAGTTTTACACTAAATATCCAGAACATTACGAGTAATGTAAAGAAGATTATAAACCCAAAAAATTATTTTAGCAAACAATAAAATTCAAATGTCCAAAGCAATTTTTTAAAAACGTTTTTATTTTTATATCCCGGTTTTCAATGTTCCGGTTTTCGAAATCCTGGTTTTCAAAATCCCGGTTTTGTATAGAAAAAATCAAAATTTTCAGGAAATCCCGGTTTGAGTTTTTAAAATTTTACATGTGGGAAAATGGGACTCTTAAATGATTTTTTGACAAAATTCAAAAATCAGTTTGCGATAAAGTTCTAGAAAATTGCTAATAGGGATGAAATTTGGCCATTTCTAAACCGATTTTGTTGAAATTCGATACGTGCCATGGACTTGGAACTTGGCCATTTTATAACCGATTTAGTTGAAATTCAACATGTGGGTCCTAAATGGGATTCAAAAAATGCGTTTTTGAGAAAGAAACTGGAAACTTCTGGAATAAGGCGGATGGGGGTGAGCCGTTTTCTAACCGATTATGATGTTTGTTAAAGTTCTGGAATATTTTCATTAGGGATGGAACTAGGCCATTTCTTAATCAATTATGTTGAAATTCGTCACGTGCGATGGAAATGGGATTCTTAAATGATTTTTTTATAAAGCTCTGCGTATCTGGACAAAAAGGACGATATATTTCAGAACTTAGTCAAAAAATCATTTTAGAATCCTATTTCCATCTCACATGTCGAATTTTATCAAAATCTGTCAAGAAATGGTCAAGTTGCATCCCTATCGACCGTATTCTAGAACTGTATCAAAAAATCAGTTTTGAATTCGAACCATTCTCTTAGAATAAAACTAGTAAAACTGCTCCTTTATTCCCGACATGCTTTTGAACCCCGCTCTCCTGGAATTTTTTTCTAAAGGCCCTCGGAGAGCTAAACGGAGGGGGAGGAGCGAGGCAACTTCCCGCGTGCCCGCGAGATTTATTGAAGCCTCTACAATTCGGTGTGATAACAAAGGGCCGAATGTCTCGAAGGGCCGCATGTCGAAGGGCAAAATTACGAACGGCCGAATGTCTCGAAGGGCGAGATCAAGTATTAGTTCAGAACCACTTCGATCATCTCTGTGCGATCCGTACGGGCCGAGATAAATTATTTCATTTGTTTAGGAATTTTCGGATTACACTCAATGAAGTTCTCTCTCGAATAACAAAAATCCCAGAGATTACCGAGCATGTGGATAGATAAGATTTGTTTCTTACATCAAATGTTGCTTCAGAACCACTTCGATCATCTCTGTGCGATCCGTACGGGCCGAGTTAAATAATTCCAAATGTTTAAAAAATTCGGATTACACTCAATGATGTTCTCACTCGAATAACAAAAAACTCAGAAATTTCCGACCTCATTCTGAATAAGATTCCGAGCATGAGAATGAATAAGATTTGCTACTTACATCAAATGCTGCTTCAAAACCATTTCGATCATCTCTGAGCGGTCCGTACGGGCCGAGTTAAATAAGTTCAAATGTTAAAGAATTTACGCATTACACTCAATGATGTTCTCTCTCGAATTACAAAAAATCAGAGATTTCCGAGCATGTGGATGAATAAGATTTGCTTCTTGCATCAAATGCTGCTTCAGAACCACTCCGATCATCTCTGTGCGGTCCGTACGGGCCGAGTTAAATAAGTTCAAATGTTTAAAAAATTTCGGATTACACTCAATGATGTTCTTACTCTATTAACAAAATTCTCAGAAATTTCCGAGCATGTGGATACATAAGATTTGTTCCTTACATCAAGTTCTAGTTCAGAACCACTTTGATCATCCCTGTGCGATCCGTAGGGGCCGAGATAAATTATTCCAAATGTTTAAGAATTTTCTGTTTACACTCTGTTCAGAACCACTTCGATCATCTCTGTGCGGTCCGTATACGGCCGAGTTAAATAAGTTCAAATGTTTAAGAATTTTCGGCTTACACTCAATGATGTTCTCTCTCGAATAACAAAAAACTCAGAGATTTCCGAGCATGTGGATGAATAAGATTTACTTCTTACATCAAATGCTGCTTCAGAACCACTTCGATCATCTCTGTGCGATCCGTACGGGCCGAGTTAAATAATTCCAAATGTTTAAGAATTTTCGGCTTACACTCAATGATGTTCTCTCTCGAATAACTAAAATCTCAGAGATTTCCAAGCATGTGGGTAAATAAGATTTGTTTCTTAAATCATGTATTAGTTTAGAACCACTTCGATCATCTCTGTGCGATCCGTAGGGCCGAGTTAAATAAGTTTAAATGTTAAAAAATTTTGGATTACACTCAATGATGTTCTTACTCGATTAACAAAATTCTCAGAAATTTCCGAGCATGTGGATACATAAGATTTGTTCCTTACATCAAGTTCTAGTTCAGAACCACTTTGATCATCCCTGTGCGATCCGTAGGGGCCGAGATAAATTATTTCATATGTTTAAGAATTTTCTGTTTACACTCAATCATGTTCTCTCTCAAATAACTAAAATCTCAAAGACTTCCGAGCATATGAGTAAATAACATTTATTCCTTACATCAAGAGTTAGTTTAGAACCACTTGGATCATCTCTGTGCGATCCGTACGGGCCGAGTTAAATAATTCCAAATGTTTAAGAATTTTCTAATTACACTCAATGATGTTCTTACTCGATTAACAAAATTCTCAGAGATTTCCGAGCATGTGGATACATAAGATTTGTTTCTTGCATCAAGTATTAGTTTAGAACCACTTGGATCATCTCTGTGCGATCCGTACGGGCCGAGTTAAATAAGTTCAAATGTTAAAGAATTTTCAAATTTCACTCAATGGTGGTCTCACTCGATTAGCAAAAATCTCAGAGATTTCTGAGCATGTGGATACATAAGATTTGTTTCTTACATCGAGTATTGGTTTAGAACCACCTCGATCATCTCTGTGCGATCCGTAAGGGCCGAGTTAAATAAGTTCAAATGTTAAAGAATTTTCATATTTCACTCAATGATGGTCTCACTCGATTAGCAAAAATCTCAGAGATTTCCGAGCATGTGGATGAATAAGATTTGCTTCTTGCATCAAATGCTGCTTCAGAACCACTTCGATCATCTCCGTGCGATCCGTAGGGGCCGAGTTAAATAAGTTAAAATGTTAAAGAATTTTCAAATTTCACTCAATGATGTTCTCTCTCGAATAACAAAAAAACTCAGAGATTTCCGAGCATGTGGATACATAAGATTTGTTTCTTACATCAAGTATTAGTTTAGAACCACTTCGATCATCTCTGTGCGATCCGTACGGGCCGAGTTAAATAAGTTCAAATGTTAAAGAATTTACGCATTACACTCAATGATGTTCTCTCTCGAATAACAAAAAACTCAGAGATTTCCGAGCATGTGGATACATAAGATTTGTTTCTTACATCATGTATTAGTTTAGAACCACTTCGATCATCTCTGTGCGATCCGTAGGGGCCGAGTTAAATAAGTTTAAATGTTTAAAAAATTTTGGATTACACTCAATGATGTTCTTACTCGATTAACAAAATTCTCAGAAATTTCCTAGCATGTGGATACATAAGATTTGTTCCTTACATCAAGTTCTAGTTCAGAACCACTTTGATCATCCCTGTGCGATCCGTAGGGGCCGAGATAAATTATTTCATATGTTTAAGAATTTTCTGTTTACACTCAATCATGTTCTCTCTCAAATAACTAAAATCTCAGAGACTTCCGAGCATATGAGTAAATAACATTTATTCCTTACATCAAGAGTTAGTTTAGAACCACTTCGATCATCTCTGTGCGATCCGTACGGGCCGAGTTAAATAATTCCAAATGTTTAAGAATTTTCTAATTACACTCAATGATGTTCTTACTCGATTAACAAAATTCTCAGAGATTTCCGAGCATGTGGATACATAAGATTTGTTTCTTGCATCAAGTATTAGTTTAGAACCACTTGGATCATCTCTGTGCGATCCGTACGGGCCGAGTTAAATAAGTTCAAATGTTAAAGAATTTTCAAATTTCACTCAATGGTGGTCTCACTCGATTAGCAAAAATCTCAGAGATTTCCGAGCATGTGGATACATAAGATTTGTTTCTTACATCGAGTATTGGTTTAGAACCACTTCGATCATCTCTGTGCGATCCGTAAGGGCCGAGTTAAATAAGTTCAAATGTTAAAGAATTTTCATATTTCACTCAATGATGGTCTCACTCGATTAGCAAAAATCTCAGAGATTTCCGAGCATGTGGATGAATAAGATTTGCTTCTTGCATCAAATGCTGCTTCAGAACCACTTCGATCATCTCCGTGCGATCCGTAGGGGCCGAGTTAAATAAGTTCAAATGTTAAAGAATTTTCAAATTTCACTCAATGATGTTCTCTCTCGAATAACAAAAAAACTCAGAGATTTCCGAGCATGTGGATGAATAAGATTTGCTTCTTACATCAAATGCTGCTTCAGAACCACTTCGATCATCTCTGTGCGATCCGTACAGGCCTAGTTAAATAAGTTCAAATGTTAAAGAATTTTCATATTGCACTCAATGATGTTCTCTCTCGATTAACAAAAAACTCAGAGATTTCCGAGCGTGGATACATAAAATTTGTTTCTTACATCAAGTTTTAGTTTAGAACCACTTCGATCATCTCTGTACGATTCGTAGTGTGTTTTGTTGTAAAAATTTCTTATTATAAAATTCACTCAAAACTTTTCACAAAAATTTATTTTTTAGTGCAGAATTGTTTGTGTTTATTAAATATTTTCAAATATTATTTTGAAAATACAATTTCTGAGTGTTTTTTTAATTTTAAGTACTTATTGAACATAGTGTATATTTTGTTATTTTGGCATAAACTTCACTCCGATGTTGAATTTACCTGTGAAGAGACTCTCATGTGATAAAAATCTTTTTATGGCAATTATACGGCGTTTTTTTATTGCGAAAAAATGTGGTCAAACTCAATCAGTGTATCTGCCGTGCAACCATTCTGTTGGTGAAATTAGTAATAAACTCTTTAGGCATTTCGATTTCAAAACATTTTGCTTCTCGTGACAAACTTGAATTATTTTCCAAAAATAAGCAGGAGGAATAATCCAGTAAATCTGTCTTCAAACGGAATTTTTCATTTTTTTTATTGGTCCAGGCAAAATCTTGGTTTAATATGTTGCTCATTCCTATATCTAGTGCACTTGCCGTAATTACTACACAAAACAGGATAATATACAGGCCCTGTCACAATTAAATTGTGACTCCCGCCTTCGACGTTTAACAAACAGGTGCGTAACTCCAACACAAATATATTCTTACAATTGATCCAACTTTGTCGGTGCCTATAAAAAATCAGCCTTTCAAGGTTAACTTTTGCAGCGTTGTTTAACGGCTAGGTCAGATCGACTAATATTTTGTTGCTTAATTGTCACCTTATTTTCGTCACATCTGGTAAGCAGGGATTAAATCTACAGGTCGTGGAAACAACACTTTGCATTCCAGAAGAGGTAGATTTTGGTTGAAAATACTGATCAAATCAAAATATAGAAAATTCATTGGACAATTCACATAAAAAATTAACATTTCAGAGTGGCCTACAAACATTCAACTAAACTCAAAGGTTTCCAGGACAATTGTAAAATTTCGTACATAACTTTACAGAAGATGGGCAAATGATTGAGTGAAAAAAATCATTTACAAGTGAACAATTTTCCTTGCAAGTTTTGTGGGGGCGGAGAAAAAGTAATTATCGGGTGGACAAAATTTATTCAAACGTGGACAATTATAAAACATAAAATTCATTTATTTATGATAAAGAATGCTTTAAGAACTCTTTTATTTTAACTATTTACAATTCACTTATTTGAATTGACGTACATAGTTTTCGGGGGATGTGCAAAACTAATAGACAATTCTAAGACATAACCCATTTCTATAAATAGGAATTTCAAATTAAAACAAAATTTTTTATGACAATTCAGTACCTGTCTTAACTCATTTATTAAATTTAGATTTAAGGGGCTTCTGGCCCAAATATTTTTCATGGCAGTGTTAGAGTACCGAAGAAGATATACCAAACTGATCCCGCCAACACCTACCTCCGTAATTGATTTCATTTAAATAAATTTAATTAACTCACCTTAATTAAAGTCACAGTTTGATGTGTCAATCAAAATTCACGATGATAATCTCATCGGCATATGCATCAGACATAAATACACCTCACGCATAAACCGCGGAAGTAAATATAAAAAAATGCGCGGCGGGTGCACATATGGATGATTTATTGATATTTAAATTTAACAAAATTGTATAGAATAAATTTATTAAATCAAAAATACAACAAACAGTTTTTTTGGTTAGGTTATACGTTTGTAAATCGAAATTACTTTCACTTTTATAAAACAACAAAAAAAAATTTTGACTGTGAATAACGCGCGGCAGCGCGCTCAGTGAAAGTGAAATTTATCATTTCAAAATTTAGTAGTGGCGTGTATATACAAAATATTTTGGAACTTAAATATGTATTAGAGTATATATATAAGTAAATGTGTGTGTGTGTGTGTTTGTGTTATAATTAGTTGTGATTAAGCCGCATAATTTGTGCGTACGAATTTATTGTTTTCGTTGTTTCTTGATAGAAAGTCTTAATTATACTTCAATTAATTTATACAGCCGAAAGATAATCAAAATGTGTATAAGTAGTCGACAGGTTTTCCACCAAAAACCGAACCCATTAATATCCATTTACAAAATAAATTTTTAAAATCATGTTCACCAACATGTTACAGATTGTTAGTAAGCCTCGCTGCGCTATAATTATCATACCGCTTGCGATATAAGTAAAGCTATTCCTCTAATTACCTGTACATACTTACATACATAGTTAATGTTAATTGCCTTGTATTTACTTAGGTATAGTTTAAAAAATATTTTCAAGTTTTACAGTGTTTTTTTCCAAAAATGATAGCAAAACAACTTTATTTGCATGTAACTATAACTACCAAGCCAATAATAACAACTAACCGCGAAAACGGGCGATCAAATTGCTAAACTATACAAATCTATTAATAATTTCTCTATTGGGCAGAGACAGTATAATATAAACCGCACATATTTACACTTTCGCGGTTATTTTATTAGGTTGTAGGTAAATACAATTATGGACCAATTTTGAGTGAAATATGTAAATCGTTTTGGAGTGAGACAGCTATATTGGTTTCAACGTGATCGAAATTATACAGTTCCGAAAACCACTCAATATACTGAATATGGCCAAAATTATAAAAAAACACTTTGAGTGAAAGTTAAAATTCTTGAAATTATAAAAACTACAAGTTTATTTTGCGCGGGTCTTATCTGAGAGATGATCAAAGAAGTGTTGAAATAGTTTTGAAACATTAATTCACTCATAGTCAACAGCCATTTCTGAAAACTTGAGTGAAAGTCGCAACGAGTCAAAAATATAATTGATGCAACGTGTGGTTCAGGGATACTTTGGTATATTTCCAACTGAACGTTTGCATACTGATTTGTGCACAAGGGTAATTCAACGTTAAAATTTCGCCTAAAAGACGATTATAAATAAAACCGATATTGTAATTTGGTTTCTTTTCGATATGCGACGAAATGATTTCCATAAATGTTCGTGCACAAAACTGTCGGCTTCAGGATACCATATTGGGAAGGAACTACATCTACCGTTCAATAATATTTAAGTTGCAATCAATTTTTGATAAACTGCATATTCCAGTCAGATATGTTCATTGTCATCCGAAAAGCATAATTTTTCAGATGACAATGAACCTGGTAGGAATATGTAATCCAGTTCGTTGGTTCCTAGAAAGCTTTATGTCAAAAATACCGTCTTTGTTGTTCAACACAAATATTATTGAACGATACTTGAATTTCGTTTTTAATATTGAATCTTGAATCAGAGATTCGCTGCTGCGGTTATCCACACTGAGTAAATTTATATTAATTAGGTTTAAACAATTTAGCTAAGCATGTAAGTTATATTTATTCAATTCCGCAGATGCAATTATAGAAACGTTTCCGGGTCTCAAAAAACCGGGATTTTTCCACACCCGGATAGGAATGTTCTTGAATTAGTGGTTGGTCCAAGATGCGACTTTTTATGCTTAATTTAAGATAATGGGACAGTGGCCGTCGACATCCAGTTACTTTCGTGTTGATTTGCTGAATCACTTAGCCGAGACAGCAGAAAATAGGACAAAAATGGTACGTTAAATAGCCTTGGGACGAAGAATTCGGATATGCATGAAACGTTAAATGGAAACCTTTTTAGAAAGAGTAAATGGGGTTTATACTGTCAAGTCACTTACTTAACCTATCGAAGAACGCAAACAACAGTCCCATCACTCCAAAATGGGGTGGATTAGAGATGCTTGTGTTTGACCGTTTCTATCGTCGGGCAATAAACTAAAAGCAAAATCGATATATCAAAATTCTGCAGATGTGAAAAAGAGATGCTGAAATATGTCAAACATATGACTTTGGTGAAAAGAAGAAAAGCAGTAACTGCAGGAAATTAATGTAGCCAAATCAACCTAAAATACTGCGGGGATGCTTAGAATCTGCTTCAGAATTCGGTACAGAAAGTTGAAGTTGACGTTCCAATTAAATGTCAGCAATACAGAATTATAGAATAACTTGTGCTTCGTTGAACATATTGAACCGTGCGTGAATTGAGCAATTCAAGACATCTCTTGATCTACTAACCAACGACACTGGTCGAAATCCATTGCCGAAAAATTGAAAACTATATGTGCCAAAGACCATCACACGTTGCGACCACACACATGCCAGAACCGACATGGTTTCATAAACTGTTTGATAAAACAATAACGTCAATAAGTACGGAGGCTGACTAAATAACGCCAGTTTGGATAAATATATTACTGAATTGTTTCCACGTAAACATCAACCTCTGCTTATTTTAAAGCACCGATTCTAGACGGGAGTTTGGTCAAGTCAAAAAAATATGATCACTAACCAGTGATATAAAGCTCATCTGATATCTTCTATGAGGCATTTAATGTAACATTCAATTTGCTAGTCCGAACTTTAATTCAGCCCAAACAATTGATGCAGTCATTAGGGTGGAAATTTTTGGAACATAATTCTTCCCAGTGCCATCACCAAGACTAATTCCCATTACATTGTTGTTGGTGCCTACACTAACCACAAGAGCCAAAAAAGGCTTTTTCCACTACCACTAATTCATCAGTGGCAAAAAATGCATGTAACTTTAAAAGAGATACTGCTGAAGGTGCTTGTAAACTGGGTGATTCTATAAATGTGGCCTTACGAAACGAAATATTACGACGAATAACGACGAATTAAACCTATAAGTAGTTCACTAATGGTATTCGATGGTTCCGCAAAGGCGGGGACATTTCCAAAATATACAAAAATGAACAGAATTATACGAACCAACAAAATGTTATGATCTGCTCACGGAAGCATATAACATGGGCAGCCCACCATTCTTAGCGACCAGAGTGTTGAAACAACTGGCAAATGACTAACGATTATCAACGGGAAAATTTCTCATAAGGAACGAGAAGTTCTCATGGGACTCATTCGAGGCATTGGAATTATCGTGCAGTCACTCTCAGCAGAAGAAATTTTCTTTGGTCCGTTGAATTTATTAGGAAGTTTGAGTCGTATTGAAAAGGGTCACCATTACACCATTAGACAACTCAAAACTGCGTCAAAGATGCAATCCAGAAGTTTTTTGAGAACAATCCGAGAATTTTCATGAATTTGTGTGCCTATTTCATTACGATCGTTGAATTAGAGAATGCGATCCTCAATACAGAAAAGCCAATTTTCACATGAATATAATCTGTTAGAAGCTAAAATACCTGGCTGGATTATGATCAATGGTTACAATAACCTCAGCCCGAAAGTCAATCTCATCGGCATAGCGTTGCTAGTTAACCAATGAGATTCACGCAATCGAAAAACGGAATAACCAAACTTCACCAACTTTGATCCATTACTTACTTTGCTTCTACGCAATCTACTTAAATGGATTGCTGTTACATTAACCAGTCACTGGGTCAACAAGTGATGGTATAAGGTCATAGTGTAAGCAGGGGAATAAACACAGGACTTCCTTCTTGTATCGGATTTGCAGCCACTACAACAGGTGTTTCCACTGCCTTCTCGTGGTGATCATCCATAACTACTCCTTTAAATGGGTAGACTAAATAAATAAAAATAAATAGCAGCAACGAAACGAATCTTCAATAACATTGTTGATTACATTCGCCATCGGTATGCTATTTGTCAGAGCAAAAATGTTAACAAACATTAATGTGGCGTTGTTTTTCTGATCAATAAGCAAAATCGATTCGTGACTGATTTCATGTAACCATTACGTTCATTGTTCAAATTGGCAGTGCTGGAATAATGAAGCTTTCAATTACGAGTAAACCCTATCAGGTGTTCTATAAAACGAGTTGCTGTCTGATTCCGCAAAATATCATCTAGGTAGAACTAAAAATAACTGGTTGGCCGAAGATTGTGATACCTTTCGAAAATTCCGGCGATCACCAAACGACTACATGATCGCAAAACTGTCATGAGCTGCTATTTACTTTTGAGTGAACTTTTCGCATTCTAGGGAATAACATGACATCGCAGACTTCAGCAAAATGGGACCTTATAAATAGAAATAACTGCTAACCTACTAGTACCTCCTAATAGTAAAATTCAACCCACCATATAGAGCCGGGTCTAACTCCGATAGTTCTAACTACTTTGGGTCTAGAATTTTAAAGGTGTATGTTCTATTTCAAGAGATTAAAACGACAAAATATAGATGTCGTTCGATTGTTCATAAATTGATCAATTTAGAGATGTTGGAGAAATAGTTAATGACTGGACAAAACTGATTAAATTGTAGGCAATTTTAAGGCATAAACTCCTTAAGTTGTTTAACAATATTTTCTGATTTAACTCAAAAATATTTTAAAAAAACCTCATGATGTGGACAACCATAAAGTATAACTCATTTAACACTTTTCAGTATAACACTTTTATAATTTAACATAAAATATTTTACACAACACCATTTCTAACAAAGGTTTAGATAGGTGGGTGAAACAAATAAATAGGTGGACAATTACTTAAATATTTAGGAAAAAGGGCAATACTAATTAGTGGGTGCGCAAAATTGAACAACAACTGAATAACATTTCATTAAATTGGAATTTAGGGGTAGTTTAGAAACATTTCATAATTTAACTCAAAAATATTTACGATGCGAACTAATTAATGGGTGGACAATATTTATCATCATATATACAATCATAAAATATAACTAACAAGCGGCTTTGTGAACATTTCATTATTTAAATGAAAATGTTTACGATAGGTTCAATTTTCAAAATGTTTGAAGAGGTCGCCAAAACTAATAATGGGTGGACGAAATGCAGAACTGGTGGACAATCATAAGGCATATCTCGTTTATTTAAATTTGAAATTGTTTTATGATTGAACTAAAAATATTTCATGAATATTTCAATATTCCAAGCAAATTATTAGGGAGTTACGAAAAATTTAATTGTCAACGCATTGGTTCAAGTGAAAATAATTAATAGTGGACAAATTCACAACTTGTAGATGAGATCAATTATAATGCATAACTCATATTGAGAATTTGGATTTGTTATACAAACACTTTTATTGTTTGACTTAAAATATTTCACGAAAATCTCAATATATCTAACAAAGCTTTAGGGTGGTGGGCGAAACTAATAAACGGATGGACAAAATTGATCAACCAATAAGCAAAAATCGTTTAATTGACATATTTGAATGGTTTTTGATCATTTCAAAAAATTTAGTTAAATATTTTTATGAAATATTCCATTTAAAGCTTTAGAAAAGAAGGCAAAATTAATTAGTGGGTGTACAAAATTGATCAACAAGTGAACAATTTTCGGACACATGATGTAGGATGTTTTGAAAATTTTTCGTAATGTTAATTAATTCAAAAATATTTACGAAAAGCTCAATTTCCATTTCATAGATTTAAGAAAATGAACACAATTATTAATGGGTGGACAAAATTTAGGACTGGTGGTCCATCATGAGGCATAGCCGTTTATTAGAATAAGCATTAGAACTACTTTAACGAACACTTTAAAATTTTACTCGCGTTAGTAAGTTGGGCGAAGCTAACAAATAGGTGGTCAAACTTTGGACCGACATATGGATAATTACTAAGCATAATGAGGTTTGCTTGAATGTAATTATGAGTGAGTTACGAGCATTTCAATAATCTAAATTAAAAATTGTTAAATATTCCATAAAACGATTTATTAAGTTGGGTAAAATTTTATTAGTTAGGGACCAAATTGATAAACATTCCTCCAAATATTTTACGCAAAACTCAATTTTCAATAAAGGTCTTAATAGAAACGGTCAACACTAATAAATTAGTGGACATAATTGATAAACAGTTTGATAATACTAAGGCACTAATAAGCTACTTTTCTGTACAATTCGTAATGTATCTTAAATTTTTCTTACTTGTTGAAACCGGGCTAAGTGAACAAAACTATTAATGAGTGGACGTTCAAAAATAATAACTCGTGACTGGATGAAAGGAGCAATACAGCTAAAAGTATCGAGTAAGCCAGTAAATTTGGTCCAGAAAAACCACTCCAGAATACGGATAACTAACATATTCCAATTCTAACTTAAATTTCAAAAACTCAATTTCAATTTCAATTTCAATATTTCAATATTTCAATATTCCAATATTTCAATATTACAATACTACATTATTTCAATATTTCAATATTTCAATATTTCAATATTTCAATATTTCAATATTTCAATATTTCAATATTTCAATATTTCAATATTTCAATATTTCAATATTTCAATATTTCAATATTTCAATATTTCAATATTTCAGTATTTCAATATTTCAATATTTCAATATTTCAATATCTCAATATCTCAATATTTCAATATTTCAAAATATCGATATTTCAATATTTCAATATTTCAATATTTCAATATTTCAATATTTCAATATTTCAATATTTCAATATTTCAATATTTCAATATTTCAATATTTCAATATTTCAATATTTCAATATTTCAATATTTCAATATTTCAATATTTCAATATTTCAATATTTCAATATTTCAATATCTCAATATCTCAATATTTCAATATTTCAAAATATCGATATTTCAATATTTCAATATTTCGATATTTCAATATTTTTAATATTTCAATATTTCAATATTTCAATATTTCAATATTTCAATATTTCAATAATTCAATATTTCAATATTTCAATATTTCAATATTGAAATATTGAAATATCTCAATATATCAATATTTCAATATTTCAATATTTCAAAATTTTAATATTTCAATATTTCAATATTTCAAAATTTCAATATTTCAAAATTTCAATATTTCAATATTTCAATAGTTCAATATTTCAAAATTTCAATATATCAATATTTCAATAATACGATATTTCAATATTTCAATATTTCAATATTTCAATAGTTCAATATTTCAATTTCAATTTGTATTCTATTGGATTATCTCTTTTCAGTTCATATCTTTGGACCATAACATTATCCTCAGTATTAACGAATGCAATACTACAATATTAAAAAAGGCAATGGCAATATAACAAAATCGATCTCACCAGCTATGAAGACATCCTGAGGAATAGAATTGGAAATTCAGTCAACGTGCTTAAAGCAGCTTAAAAGTTCAGCTTAACTGTCAACGCAAGGGGCAACCACCGAAAGTCAAACGTTCAATCAACTGAATAGGTTCAGTCTGGAAGTGGATTGCTGAACCACTGGATTGGGATGAAATATTTAGAAGTTACTCGTAAGACAGAATAATTGAAAATAATGATGAACAATATAAAATCAACACAATGAGTTACACAAAAAATACAACAAATCCTTAGTCAACACAACGAGATTCTCTTTCAACTAAAGAATGCTACTAACGTGGTTATCCAACAAACAATATTTAACCATCTCCTGATAGTCAAAGATGAGATCAAAGAAATCATGAGAGCAGCGCAACTCACTAAAGGATGGATAATAAATTTCAACCTTCTGGACAAAGATGAGATCAATCGTGTAGTAGCCGAAATAGAAACATTTCCATGCCGTATTATACCACAAGCGTGATGGAAGCCATAGAGTATTCAGATCCGGCTATGCTAATAAATAACTGAACTATCCTTTACATCATTCCAATGCCGAAGACTAGCAAAGAAGACTTCAACCATATCCTTCATAACTGTTAAAGTAAATTTAGATATAAAGAGAACATTGTAATAAAATAAGTTGCTCTAAGTATAAGTTTGAATTCGATAAAGTATTCATCGGTTCAATAAATCGTATACATTTTAGATCGACTTCGAAAGGGTTGTTCAATCTTAAAGATTGTTCCTATGAATTGGTGGGGATCCGGTATGAGGTCGAGGAACGTGTTGTTTGAGTAACGAGTTTGATTAATCTACGGAAGTAAACTGAATAGTGACCCGAGTTGATCATCCGAGAGGTTGGGGCCCGTTTGATAAAACCCAGTCGTAATCCTAGCCTTTTTAATATCAGGTGACCTTGTAAATTTTGTAAGACATTTAAAATCCTCTGCATATTTGAACCTCCACTTCGCCGAAACTCGTCAAACTAAAATGGTATAGCATCAAAGGTATTCAAGCAACCAACCCAAATATTCCGATGTATCTCTAAACCAGAGAGAGTTAATAGGAACTTTAAATTGGCCATTATGGTGATCTAGAATGAAATTCTTACTTCTCTTGTAAGGAGAAACGCTGTAATCGACTTCGGATCAAGGCCGATAGTTCACAAAAAATATGAGGCCAACAAGAACATCAGAAAGCAATCTAGAGAAAAGGAGAATCTACCAAAACTAGAGGGTGTACAACCGACATTGAAGCTTTATCTTCATTAGGATCGTCCGTTGACTGTTCTTTGAACCTCCCGTATATTTCCTCGGGGTTCGACTGGCGAACGTCCTCCAGACTAAATCTTCCTCGTCAGTAATATCTATGGGATCATAGCAAATGTATCCTCAATGGTGATGTATGAATTCAGTTATAACAATTTTCTAAAATAGAATTGTATTGAGTGGTGGATTGAATGCCAGCTCTCCAGAATGGTTCTGTGATGGTAACGGAAGCCTAAATAATTTCCATAATTGTCAGAGAATGTCAAAATAGTGCCACAGGATTGAAAATATGTGAAATAATAGTGGGAAATTTATACGTGGAGTACGTTTCACCTAAATTTCATCTAAATGAAAGTTAAAATTGGGGGATTCAAAGATAATCGAAGTTGTTTAAAATATTGTGTTCCAAAGTATTGGGTATACCGCTTATTCGGCTAATACCAAATTATGTCTCAATTTGTTTTCTGGGAACTTTGAAGAAATATTTTGGAGTGAATCTTGATTTTTAAGTTCCGATTTGCGACTCAGATTCTATTACGATTATCTGGGCTAGCACCACAATATTTTATAGACTCTGGATTCTCTTCTAAGCTTTTCTCTTTACAGGCCGAAATAGCCAGAAATTCAAGACATTGAATCTCGTCATTGTGCATAGAACTGTATGATTAATTAAATAGGAGTATTTAGATTAAAACAAGTGTTGATTATTTTTATTGCTCATCCACTTCTTATCAATGTAGTGTGCATAGTCATATGTAATGATTGTTGCTCTCCATATCAAACCAATTAGCATCGCGTAAATATATAAAACCGCAAATTTACTTCCGCTCAGCAATATTCAAATGTGGTGAATGCGATGTATAAAAGCCATGCTTTTCCGATGGATCTAATCAGTATCGCGAGTACGATGAAATCGACAATACATCATTTTCTTATATTACTGGCATTGAGTAAAATTGCCAAAAGTGGTGAATACTTTGAACATGGAAACCGAATCTATTATTTTAGTTATCCTCAAAAATATAGCTGGTACGAATCATATCGGTATTGTGCCGCCCTCGGGATGTTTTTAATCGACATACAAAGTGAAGCGGAATACAATCGAATTGTGAATATTACAAAAGACTTCCAGAAGCGGATTAGTTCAATTGGAGATTATTATTGGACTAGCGGAACCGATCTAGGTAGCGAAGGAAAATTCTACTGGATCACAACAGGTCAGTCGTTAGTGTTTCGTAACTGGTATAAAGACGAACCGAAAAATAACAAGGATACGAATGGTGAATATCCCAATTGTTTGGTATTAAGTGGTTATGAGCCACATAACTTTCAATGGCTTGATAATTATTGTTCACGCAATCAAAGCTTTATTTGTCGCAATGCTTTAGAGGTAGCAGATTTTGATACGAATCGATGTTCTAATGAAAATATTTTTATGGATAGTCAATAAATTGTAATGATTTCAATAAACTTTGTTTTAATATTTACAATTTTGAAAAAATTTATTCGTGTTTATTTTGTGTAGCTCTAAAACACAATTTCGTTGAAAAGCACCAGGGAGGTTTTGAAAATCTAGCCGGAACAGAATAACATATTTGTCAATAAATAACTAAACAACCACAACTTTGAAGTGTGCCAGTTTAATTAACATTCGAACTGGTTTATAATCCCTGTATAAGGGTTCATTACAATTTAATTTCGGAGTTCAAAATCACTTAGTCGTTTTGATTAAAGACCAACCTCAATTAATTTCGATCGATTGATTAAAATTAACCCGCGCTAGCCTGCAATTGTCATAAGAACCGTAATTGTTTTGTTTCTCTTGTATCAAACATATTTTCTCGAACCCTTTAACCCTTTCTTACGAAATTTTACATATGGTTTCGCTTTCAGGAAAATTTAACAAAATAATTTGCATATTCACGTTTTATGCCTATGGTGTAAGTGTAGAAAAAACTTTTAACACTATGCGCCGTAGGTTCTTTTGCCGTAGGCATTTTTTTTTGCGAAATAATTGAACGAGTGGAATAATGTGTTTATTAAGTGTGGACAAAACGTTTTAAATAATATTTAATCTACCTATGTGACCACCCGTCTATCTAACTTTTTCTGCACAGGCCGAATTTGATCCAGATTGGGAATTTGAAAAATAAAAAATCCGTGTAAAACTTTAACGCAAACTTTATTCATTTAAAGAAAATATATTTTTACTAAAACAGTTAAATTTATTTCGGTGCCCCATTATGTTTACTTTACTTTAAGCATCATCATGTAAAAAGAATAGATTCGTTTACAAAACTCCATAAACGTCCTCATATTAACATAGGCTTGTCCGCCAAACGTTAAATTGTGTGGTCGCTGCGCCACCGCCAAAAGGCGCGATAATGATTTTTGATCTTTTGGTGCGAACAGGTACCAATTTGTATCGTAAACGGCACGCATCATATCCTCGGCTCTGTTCTCCATAAATGTGCCCGAAACACACGCAACAAAAAGACTTGCCGAACTAAAAACTACAACAGGAATTGCAACAGCAAAAAAATGATCAATCATGATGTAGAGAGTGGATAAAATTGACTGTGATGCCGTTATGATTTGTACTAGCAGTACTTTATTGATTAACGTTTCCAAATCACTGATGTATTTCAGTTGGTCCTGATATTCCTGAATGATTATTTTTAATTTTTTTGTAATCACTTTATCGTATTGACGATTCAAATTTTGGGCCCCCATTATTTTTAACTCATTTAACAGATCAATCAAGGCATCGTATTGCACTGTTACTTGCAGTATAAAACTTATGTAGATATTCCCAACGTACGTTAAACCGAATACGGATAATAAAATTTGAAACTCTTGGTACAAAAGATTCATGGTAAAACCACTTGGTGTCGTTTGATCGATAAACGGTAGATAAAATCCAAAAACCAGCTGAAATTGTTTGTAGTAAATTGAGGCGGGTAACGGATATAACCCCAACATAAGCCCAATAAATAATATTTGAGATGACATCATAATTTGTATCGTGCGTAAGTAACGGCAATAATTATTCAGCGTTCGCCGAAATCTTGGATCATTTTGCCGAACCGTATGGAACACCACCGCTTTCTCGTACATATCCATACTAATTTTATTGCTCCGTACAAACTCGTATATCATGGTAAGTCCGATTATAGCAAACCCGGTCGTGATTATACAATAAATCGTATTATCGAGATTTTCACGTTGCTGCCAAGCCGAACTTAAATTTACTAACAAAAATGTACTGGCATCGATTAGAGTTATAACAAATGTTAGCGAGACCACGAATTTCTCGATGAAATTTACACCGCATATCGAACCGATGCGCTTGGCATATTTATGAAACCGAAGAATTGCCTCAATGGATGTCACCATATCTAGTTCACTTATTTTGTTACACTAAAATACTGTGAAAATTTTACTCAATTTATAAAAGAGGACGTTATATAACGATCGATTGCAAATTATTGTAACGCATGTGACATTTTTCCCAAATTATTTTGTTATTGCATATTTGATAAACCATTGCAATTTTTATGTAATAATTGGAAATAACTGCATTACAAAATACATACAGGATATCCTTGACCGCACCTATAATAAACTCATATTTAAAATGGGTTGTTTACTGGGCGCTATATATAAACAATAAAGGGTACGGAAAGGGCTCTTACAATCCCAAACTCTACCTATACGGAACAAAACAGTCTAACATACCAGAGTCAGATCAAATTTTAGAGTCAGTCAAATCGTCGTTCGGTGGTTCGTACAAATTATGGAAACAACAAAGTTCGCGCACTACAGTAAGTATTGAATTCTAAACTTAAGATAGTTGTTATACCTTTTGTAAATTTGAATTTCCAAAATTGAGTGAAATTAATTTTCCAAAAAAAAGATTTACTTAATTTTAAACAAATTTCACTCAAAATTTATTCTATACACGGTTATTCCGAATCGTTCGTAATTTATTTTGCTCATTCACTCAAGTGAAGGAGATACGTTACCTTTTAAATAATCCAAAGTTTCAGGGGTGAGTCGTTCAAAGCAACTATGTGTCTTGTTAACTTGTTAAGTTTGAGTGAAATTCTAATTAAATTTTTCTATTTAACAGAATATTCCCCAAAATTGGGGTAATGGTTTGAATACTTATTTAAATTACGCGCACTAAAATATTCCAAATCTAACTTGTTGTTGAGTGAAGGATTATTGAACTGAAGATGCAATAAATCACTTGAGTCCAAATATTTATTTTTCAACAGACAGTTGTTTTAACGGACCTTTTGCTGTAAGTGCTAAATTATATTATTTCAAAACCCAAACAATACCGAATTTTTGATTGTCGACTTTTAGTTAAATTTGAGTGACAAATTAATTTACATACAAATTTAAATGCTCTCAAAATTGAGTGAATTTTTATTTTTTTTTCAAATACTGCTCCTTAATCTAACCACTGCGATTTTAGTTTTAAAATTTTATACCGAGTTACTTATAATTTTTCAATCTTTTCATGAGATACGTTTGAGGAGTGGCAGGACTCAGAATAAACTTTCTTAAGAGTAAAATTAAAGTTGGATGAAATTACAAATTATAATAAATTTATAACAGGATTTCGTTTTGTTTTGAGTGGAAATTGTATTTTAGTTTGTCGTTGACAATAAGTAACACTAATTAAACTAGAATATGTCGGTACTGGTACTAAGGCGCAAGTAATTTTTGTAAAGCAAACATTCTTATTTACACTCAAAGTTTTAAATCTAGTCTTTAGCACTTAGACTACGTTTCTTTGTATTTCGATGGTAGTAATGGAATAAAGCATAAATTTAGTGAAATTTGAAGTAAAGCAAGAAGAATAAAATATTTACTTACTGAAAGCAGTCTTAGCTGTGATTTGAGAACTAACAGTCAAATTTTTTACTCAAGAATTAATTAAACTTATAAAATAGTCTAATTTTTATTTTAAGCGGAAATCTTATTTTAAATAAATTTCACTCAAAAATTAGCTAAAAAACTATGAAAACTACAGTGTTATTTGAACCAACGGCAACAAATTACAAAACAGTTTTGTTCAAATTACGTTTCATATGGTTATTAGTGTCGATTTTTTATTAAGTTTAATAAAAAAAAAGGTTTCAAATGACACGTATTTGTAAATTAGAGTGCTAACCTTAAAACGATAACTTCACAATTACCAAAATTTACCACAAACTAACACAAGTATGCCAAGTCTTGTGAGAAATGCAATTTCAAATTTTATACCGAACCGTGATTCAATACGAGGGCAAACTATTCACTATTCGAAAGATGTGTTAACTGACTTTATACTGAAAGTACTGAATTATTATTTAATTAGTTAAATAACATGAAATTTCACTCAAACTTCGTTCTTTTTAAACAATTCTCAATGAAAATCAAAAATTTCACTCAATTTTGAGTGGATTTTGTTGTTAGATTAATTCCATTCAAATGTTAAATAGGAATACGTTTTATAACGGATTTCCTTGTGAAAAATGAACGTAAGGTTTTATTTGAACTAATCAATTACCAATCACTTTTAATGAAATTCCACTCGAATGTCGATTACTTTAAGTAAATTGTGAATCATTATTTTAGTAAGTTTCAGTAATAAAAAACTTCAATTTGTTCGAATTTAGGAATTGAAATGAACAATAAACTAATACAAGTAAGGGTACTTCCCGAAAATTTTTAACAGGCTTTCTGGTAAAAATCCTAAATTATGCAACAATCTTGGTGAGTGCGTTTTTTAAATTTTTGAAAGTTATATCATCATCATTTTCCATTTAATTTGAGTGAACTTTATTTTAAATAAATTTCACTCAAAATCTGATTCCCTTTCGGAGTAAAGGGCGCCGGTCTAGAAGGTATATATACCAGTCTAAATATCAATCTCACCTGCACTGGTGCTGCCAGCTAACCAACCAACGAGGCGCTGGCGACAGAGAACCGGCGGGAAACCAACGAACACATAGAACCTAATAAATGATGTTCCCTTCACTATCAATAATCAGTTCATAAAGCAATGAGTTCAAAAATACCTAGATCACCACCTAGACAAACCTACTTCGCACCTCAGCAGGAAAACGAACATTCTGAACTAAGCAGAAGACTTAGCGAAATATAAAAAACAGCATCACAACTTAGCATTGAGATCTCTAAGTTAAAGAAAGAAAATGAGGAGCTGAAGAAGACCAGGCTGATTGAAGTTCTGGAAACTCCTCTTATTAGTTATAATGAAAGCTGCACAATTGCCTGCAACTTGCAATGAAGACAAACGCGCCGCCGCCATTTAATGTGTTTGGCATTACAGAGTTTGCGAAAATTCAACCTAGATTACTGAAATCACAAATGACTATAGACTAGGGGCCCTAAACAATGATTGGAAGATTAATACCGAAGATCCCGGTGCTTTAGCCACAAAGCTCCATGAAGAAGGTAAAAAGTGGTATACCTACGGAGATAAAATACCCGGAAAAGTAAGGTTATGGAAAGAGGTCTTTTTCCCACCTGCAAGAAGGACGATATAATAGAAGACTTCAAGATGAAAGAATTGCAAATTGAAGGAACAGTAAACATTCTTAAATAGGAGAAGATTGAAAATAGGCAAGAAACCAAAATCATTAAAAGAGGACTCCAGCTATTTATGCTCACATTCAACATAAGCGAAAAAATTTAAAATATCTTTTATATCAAGGCAATGCTTAATATGAGGGTTAAAATTCACTGCGCCAATCATCATGTTAACGTTACAAAAGAGAGCATTCCAACTACAACTAGAGTACCGCCATAACCATAGCCCATAAAAGCGAGAGGAAATCCTAGTCGCACATAACGCAGCTGTTAACTAACTAGCAAAACAAGTTACGAGGTCTAGAAGATTCCAAATAAAACAAATAGAAGATTCGGTAAAACAATTTACCGAAAATCGCAATTCACCGAAAACGACAATTCAACGCAAAACAATTCACCGAAAACGATAGTTTACTGAAAAAAATTACTGGAAACGACAATTCACCGAAAAAACAGTTCCCAGAAAAACAGTTCACTGAAAAGCAATTGACCGAAAACAACCATTTACCGAAAATATTTGAAACGCTTGATATTATTAATGAATTGTTATTAATTAATAATTAAAATTATTAAATAAAAATGGTTATTGTTAATAAAAACAGTTTATCTAACTAAGGATAAAATTATCGTTCAATACACCAGAAAGAATTTGATATACTTTTTTAGATTGCTATACGCTTCACCTAAAAATGAGTTCGTGTGGAATTGTAGGAGCTAACGGCTTACGTAGCTCTCACGAGTACGCGGGAGATCGCTGCATATCCCCCAGCGTACCCCTCTGAAGAGCTTTTTATTTCAAGGAGGGATGGAGGTACGAGCGCGGATATGTAAACATGACGGGAATATAGAATTGGCGCTGTTGCCGATTATACAATTCACACTAAATTTACTAGTTTGGGAAGGGTCCAGTTAATTCAATTAAAATTATATTAAAAACACAAGAGCTGCTGTAAAGGAATTTAAGTATTTTAAATTTTGAGAATTTTCTTTTCAGTATTTTTTGTTTAAATATTTTTTTCAGGACTTTTAAGGAGAAGAAGAAAAAAACAATCGGAAAAGAAACAGTCGGAAAAAAGAACAATCGGAAAGTTGTATAAAGGAATAGTCTTTTCCACAGAATTATCATTTTCGGTCAATTGTCGTTTTCGGTGACTTATCGTTTCCGGTGAGTTGTGGTTTTCGGTGAATTGTCGTTTTTCATAACGGTGAAATATAAGCTTAAAGTAACACATTTGTATTCCGCAAATAAGAATGTAACCCGCAAGGTTTCAAATATGTTTTCGTACAATATCTGCGCATTGTGGTGCAAGAATTATGACAAAATGGTGACTAATAATTTACCATAGATCGAGAAATTGAATAAATGGAGGAGAAAAAAATAGAATATGCCAGAGTTTTACTCATTTCGACTAAAAAAGTCCGTTTGTTTTTTTTTTAAATAAATAACTTTAGAAATAAATTCCCTGTTTCTTATTTTTCGAAAAAATATTTATCAAAAAAAAAAACAAATAAAATGATTCTAAAATGATAATCCGCTCCGCGAAGAAACGAACAAAAAGCGAAATTAAAAGTGTTCGCAATCACTTCATTTAACAGTTCGTCAACTCTACGCTAGTTCGCGGAATTTGCGAAGGTAATTATTGTTACCAACAACACATATACATTTTTTTAAAATAGCTTCCTTCTCTTGTGCTGAATTATTATTTTTCACAACATTTTCTTCTCGCTTATGCGTAACGTTTGTGAAGACTTTAGCATAAATAAGTTTTCGCAAACTGACCGTAAGAGTTTCTTATTATTTAGTGTGATTCCATAAACACACATAAAATTGCAAACTTAAATGTTAAGTCACAACATATTCACCATAAATGTGAGAATGGAACAGATGTGGAAAAACTTTTGCTGTATCAGATAGCGGAAATTTCTCAGCCGAAAATAAAAGATTTCGCTACTCGCCGCAAGTGGCAGCGCCAGCACAAAAGAGAATTTATTTTATTATATAATCACCAGCGGAAATTTATTATTCGTTTTGTATCTGTCTTTTCACTAAATAAAACATCCCAGCGGAATAAAATATTAAAAGTGATCCTTAAAATGACAAATTGATCGATCTCCGAAGTAAAGGAACTCGGTAAATGAAATCTTGAAATTTAACAATATTCCGTCTTTCCGTCATTCTCAAAGAATGGCGATGAAATTTGGATAAAAGTATTGATCAGGGGTCTAAAACTTAGGACAAAATTCCAGGATCCGTTCATGCTGGACTAAACTTGGTTATTTCATAACCAATACTTTTGAAAATTAAATTTTTTTTATTAGTTTATTATCAGTTTTTGGCCAATATCTCAAAATACTTCCACTAGTAACCAATACTTTCGATTGTTTTTCTAACAGCTTAGGACATACTGAGACTACGAGGAAAATTTGAGGAAAAATTATGGATTAGAATTTTCACTATAATTTTTTGATTTACTGCGGCCATATAAGTTAATTTCAGTTGTGATATTGGCAAAAACTGCAAATAACTTATATGGCCGCAGAAAATCAAAAAATAATAGTGAAAATGCTAATCCATCAATTATCCCCAAATTTTCCTCGTAGTCTCAGTTTGACCTCAGCTATTAGAAAAACAATCGAAAGTATTGGTTACTAGTGGAAGTTTTTGAGATATAGGCCAAAAACTGAAAATAACTTATATGACCGCAGAAAATCAAAAAATGATAGTGAAAATGCTAATCCATCAATTATCCCCAAATTTTCCTTGTAGTCTCAGTATGACCTCAGCTATTAGAAAAACAATCGAAAGTATTGGTTACTAGTGGAAGTTTTTGAGATATTGGCCAAAAACTGAAAATAACTGATATGGCCGCAGAAAATCAAAAAATAATAGTGAAAATGCTAATCCATCAATTATCCCCAAATTTTCCTCGTAGTCTCAGTTTGACCTCAGCTATTAGAAAAACAATCGAAACTAGTGGAAGTTTTTGAGATATAGGCCAGAAACTGATAATAAACTAATAAAAAAATTTAAATTTTCAAAAGTATTGGTTATGAAATAGCCAAGTTTAGTCCAGCATGAACAGATCCTAGAATTTTTTCCTAAGTTTTAGACCACTGATCAATACTTTTATCCAAATTTCATCGTCATTCTTTTAGAATGACGGAATATTGTTAAATTTCAAGATTTCATTTACCGAGTTCCTTTACTTCGGAGATCAATCAATTTGTCATTTTAAGGATCACTTTTAATATTTTATTCCGCTGGGATGTTTTATCTAGTGCAAAATGAGGTACAAAATGAATAAAATATGTCCGCTGGTAATTAAAATAAAATAAATTCTCTTTTGTAATTGTGCTGCCACTTGCGGCGAGTAGCGAAATCTCGTATTTTCCGCTGAGAAATCTCCGCTATCTTATACAGCATAAAAAACTTATTATCCGAGAACATAACATATCTTGACTTTTTGTACGACAAGAGAAACTAAAGGCCTTTACCTTAAAATACCTTCTGGCTATTGTTCTTTGGTGTTCAATTAAATGCAGGACAGGTATAGTTTGCAGATTATTCAATGATTTTTTAACATATTTGGAAGGCGAGAATCGGCTTTAGAGTTAGGTCGGCTTGAGGTATTTAAATCTCTAAGACCTAATCAAGTAGTTCTGGTCACAAACACTCAAGCTATTCATCAATAACCGCAAAACCATATCCACAGTCGCGTGTAATTCAATGTATGTGCACAGGGCAGGCAAATTCCCATATTTCATATCGAACCTCAGCGCTATATTTATACACTCACACATTAAAAAACACATATTGTATTGCCAATAATATTGTTAAAAATAAATTATTTTATGTTCAATTTATAACATAAAAAAATTCCTAAATCAATTAAAAAATTCCAATATACATTATAACATATTGCCTCTAAGGCACTTGAGTGAGTTTTAAGTATTGTATACTATGTGCACAGGGTAGCAAAGTGTAGCGCGCGACACGGTTAAGGTCGCCTTGAACGAATTGTATGGCGTGCACTTCTAGCGTGCAATATACAGTAATTAAGCGGAAACAGTAAAAGAAAACTTGAAGAATATTATTTAATGACTTCTAAACACAAACAATCAAATGAACTCTTGACAGCGATCAATTATTAAATTAGATAGCGTTTGTTGTCAACCGTTCACATACATATTTCTGTTATTTGATCTCGTTCAAGCGAGCGCATTTGATGTTTGATTTTGATAATTGTACTTCTTTTCAACTGTACGCACAAATCTTTTCAAACACAATATTTTCTAAGATGCTGCGCGCTCGTTAAAATTAGTAACAAGTAGTTGAGTTGTGTGGTGCGCGATGTCGCAAAATTTTTTCCATACCGCGCGATCATTAGATCTTGATCTAGTACAATTTTTTTTACAGGTTATGGTGTATCCGCATCGTCTAATATTTGTGTAAATAATAACGTAAAACACATAGAAGATGAGCACGACATCTTTTATATGCACATAATATATATAGCGCAAAGTAATATAGATATGACGAAATTTTTTTGTCTATTTTTTATTATCATTTGAACGAAATTAGTAATTAGATGCTAATTTACTTCTTCTTCGAGTTACAAGGTTAACATGTATACTCGTAGATACAGATATTGTACATAGAAATAATTGACACATCTTTTAGATTTCTAGAGACGCGAGGCGAGATGTGGTGTTGAAAAATTATTTAGTAGCGAGGTGTGGAGAAAGTTTATATGACTTCAACCCTTTTCATATTTAAATCTTGTGACTTCGAAAGATTTAATGTATCAGTGCTCTACGTATTTGGTCGACAATATAAGGCTGTTATTCCCATCCACATTCCTCCATCCCTACCATGCTGTAAAATACACAGCGAATTTTACAAGTTATTGGGCCACCAGCGGCAGCACTAAGGACGAGACGACTTTAAAGGTTTTATTTGAGGATGTTTCCGTTTTGAAAATGAGGAACAAAGAACCTAAAATTGAATTAATAATTTCCACTAAATACAAAATACCAGCAAAAATTCTCTTTTGCGATACTGCTACGTCTGGTGGCGAGTAGAATAACCCATTATTTTTGCTACGTCCTTAATATTATTTTTCAGAGGCCCCTCATCGTATTGCATGAAAAACATCAAAAATGACGATCGTTGGAGAACATCCCCAAATTTTCACGTTTGTCAATCATTTGAGATTAGAAGCTTAACATTTTTATGGAACCAAAAGAATTTCGCACACAACGCCGTTAATAACTCACGGCATGAATCAGGACCGAGTAAGTTTAAACATGAACTAGTTAAGGAAATGCTTATACTCCTTCACAAGTTTGGAAAAATCCACATGGCCTCAACACCACACAGCGAATTAAGGAAGTTCTCTCCTTCCGAAACCCAAACTAAAATTAGAACAAGATCCTTCGGAACTAAACACCAGAGATTCGGATAGTGTATTCTGTAAAATCCGAAACATTCACAAATCGCTCGAAGGATAGAACATTGAGAATGATCGAGGTAAGATAAACTCAGACAAAAACTCAGACTTTCTTTCTAAACTCCATACAGTCGACTAACAAACAACAATGATAGCTCTGCAATTCAAAGAGGTAGTATGAGTAATTAGGAAAAGTAACATTTAAAGGGTGAGTCCCCGAACCTGGAACTTTACCTGGAACTTTTCAAATAACACGATCGGAATATACAAAGCCGTACACAGAGTAGAGTAGACCGCCGTGTGCACAACTTTACGTTCCTCTGATGAAAACTGTTAAATCATCCAACTGAAACTCGAGTCATAAAATCGATTTCGTCCATCGACTGGATTTTCCTTGGTGTATAAAGTGAACTAGACAGCAAAAAGCTCCTAACTGATTAGTTTTCTACTCCAATGTGGTTTGACCTTTGATCTGTTAAAATTGAAAAAAAAGGAAATGCACCTATGATAGTAGGTCAGAATGTCATTTGATAGTAATCAAGAAATATATCGACCGATGGACATGGAACACAAAGTAACGTCAATAAACATAGAACGAGTAGCATAAGAATGGAGGAGATACAGAGAAATCGTAATGTAAACTAGAGGAGCTAGCCTCCGACCTAGGAGTCGGCTCGATGCGACTATTCGAAGAGTCAAGAGTGACGATTATAGCTGTAAGGTCGGCTAAACTGCACTTAGGGATAGGAGTTCAGAACTATTATTAGAAATAAAAATGCATGCTCTGGTTTTAATGGCCAAATTTTTATAGAAATCTCCATAACCATTGATATTGACTGTTTTCAGTCCAGAAACCACACCACGTATAATTAAAGGTATGATTGTAGAGTGATCAAAATAACTTCTCTACATTTTGAGTGCCTACCATGGGAAGGTAACAATAAACAAAAACTAATTATGGATAGTGTGAAAGCGTGAAAGATGGACCAATGAAGCTGAGAAGAAATAAAAGCCAAGGTTAATTTAAAGAAGGCAAGAGAGAAGGCTTGAAGATGGAATAAAAGAAGTTGTTCAGTCAAAACCATTCAGATCGGTCGTAGAGAGGCAAACAGAGTTTGTGTCTGTGGATAATTCAGATCTGACGGTTAGAGACAGAGTAATAGTATCGAGGAGAGAAAAAATTGTACTGTTTTCCATAAGCCGCAACAAATTAACGAATGACCCGATAAAAAAAAGATGAAAGCAAAGGAAAAATAAGAAGAAAACACTGATGACTAAGCCGATGCATGTATCCAAAACGGCCCCATGTACTGAAGAAATGTACTGAAGTTGGCCAATATAGTGATGTACAGAGGCCCACATGTTTTGAGACTGTTTAAGTCTCACTACTGAGAACGGCAAAGATAGGGATTTTTGCTATTTACCATAGATTTAAGAAGGATATAAATGAGCTGGGAGCTCGGACACGCCTAAAAAGCATCGAGGTACAGGGATATTAAACAGGCCGATGGGTAAAGGACGTACTTGAAGTGTTACTTATTGGTGAATAATTTGTGCCAGTAAAACAGGGGCACGCGAGGAGTTTTAGAAAGATAACGAAGACCTATCAAAGTAACTTAAAAGGACGAATTTCTGGAGATGATACTTTGACGCCGCTGGCCTGCCAGACTGAAGTTGAGCTAGTGTTGAATAATAATCAGTACCGAAAGACAACAGGATCCAAAACAAAATGAAGTGGTATTAAGGCTACCGGTGTCGACGCCGACTTACCGAAGACTGGATTTTGGTAAATCCTTAGTAAAGGCAACCGTTTCGTTCTGCAGATTAACCGAACAAGCCATGATGTCGCGACAACAATAGAGGGAAAACTTACAATCAAGTTGGTAAACCGCAGAATAGAGAAAATGTGTTACAACAATCTCCTGAATAAAAAGGTGAAAAATGTGTGTTGTGAAAGTTGTGAAACCGTGTGGTTAACTGCATTAGGGAGACTTTCAAATTTCAATTTGTGTTAAATATTGCTCACGAGAAAAAATTAGTGTAAGTGTAGGAGTTGAAAAAACAAGAAAAAAATATTAAATTTCGCCTTAAAGCCGATAAAGATAAACCCTGACTTCTACAAAAAACCAGAAATGATTTTTGCCCAACTTTAACATTTTCGAAAGTCGGCTAAACTGACGAAACTTGTGCTTAACAAAGAATGATAAATTTCATAAATTTTCATTCATAAATTGAAGAAAGTCGATCAAGCCCCTAAAAGATACTATATAAAAAACGAAATACAAATTCCGTTCAATAACATTTGTGTTGAACAACAAATTAAGTATTAGAAAAAAATGTTCTGGAATCCAAGAAACTTGACAGTTCTGATTACATACTCCTATTAGGTATGTACGTTGCCATTCGAAAAAAAACAGTGGCTGAATTTTTGCTAATCTAGATTTGGCCCAATCCATTGAACTGAAAAATGTTCTGGAATCCAACAAAATTGGCCATCCAACATAATAGGAGTATGTAATCAGAACTGCCAAGTTTCTTGGATTCCAGAACATTTTTTTTCTAATACTTAATTTGTTGTTCAACACAAATTTTATTGAACTGAATATGTATTTCGTTTTTTATATAGTATCTTTTAGGGGCTTGATCGACTTTCTTCAATTTATGAATGAAAATTTATGAAATTTATCATTCTTTGTTAAGCACAAGTTTGTTTCGTCACTTTAGCTGACTTTTGAAAATATGAATGGTGGGCTTAAATCATTTCTGGTTTTTTGTAGAAATCAGCGTTTATCTTTATCGACTTGAAGGCGAAATTTTATATTTTCTTTTTCTCGGTTCCTGGACAAGCACTAATTTTTTTAATCGATATGCCGAGTTCCATCTCGAAATTTGAAAGTTTTCCTGCTGCAGTTACCCACATGAACAAATCATTTTTTCAAACACAGAATAAGACGAAAGTGTAAAAAATTGCAAGATATGACGGCGAAGTTCGTGTAATCAACGAGGAATCCTTGGTCAATGCTGATTAATTCATAAAAGCAAAGAAAGCCCTGGAGACTAGCGGTATCTTTGTGGAAGTGTTGAGAGTGATGCCAACAAATACCCGAACATGCTTCTGGACATTAACAATACGGCGCACAAATGTTTCCTTCGCACTAGACATTTCCTTCGACTTTGTTTAAAAAAGTGCCAGGATGGGGAAGTTATAGAACAATCTTCTGAGATTACCATAGACATAGACAGCTGTGGGTCTGTCTCCGAAACATGGCTTTCGCAAGGACCACTTAAACAAGAATACCGTCATGCGGTTAATTAACACAGATTATAGGGCCGATCCTTTAATGGCACCGAGAACCACCATTCGTTTTATTGGTGACGTTGGATGTGCAAATTGTATTTAATTTGGCGAAGTAAGAGCTTATTCACTAATCATGCGACAAGGAAACCACAGCGGTAGCATCACTTAGGAGGCTGATGTATAATGTAGCTGGAGCCGTGCGCCTTAGGCAACGGAATTGTGTATGATACTGGTGCAGTCGATTCTACGGTATGAAGCAAAGATCTAGGCGACTGTAAGAAGTTTGGCATTTGCACATTAATTGGTGTCTATAAAACAGCAGTGTTGGTCGTTACCGAAATAATTCCAATAGTCCTGGTCAGGACCCCCCTGGTTTGGTAGATAGAAGCGAATGTCAGAGATAGGCATTGGTTCGGGCCAGTAGATGGACAAATTGATTCAGTCACTTCAACCTTGAGTTAATTGCACCCGCAGAGACTAAGAAGATCTGGTAAAGACTAGTCCTGTTAAACTCTAGACTTTTGTGAGATATTTGTGAATACACAAACACAGTTTTTGTTCATTCATATGATTACCATCGCAGTTGCGAACATGAAGGAAATTTTATCGTGAGCCTCACATATTGGAGCTTACAGCTTGCATCAACTGAGTCGTATCAAGCACGTTATTTCAACATAAGAAAATCCACAAAGTCGTGGAGCGATCGAATGATGGAAGTACGGAAAACCAAATTGATCACGTAGCATAACTAACGTTAGATCTTATAGAGACGCCAACACGGACAGTGATCATACGCTTGATCAGCGCGAGATCGCTGGCACAAGGAAAACCACGAATCTACACCTAACATCCAGGAGTCAGAAATAACTGTCGCAGTGAAAAATACGATTGGAAGAAGACCACTATTAGAAGAAGATCAGTGCCGTAAAATCGTCGAAAATAATCGAAATCTGCGTGAAAAATCGTAACACTAGGAGCATTCAAACCAACTATCTTCACGTCAGGAAAGATGCGACCTGAATCGAAAACATCAGCTTCCAACCGAAAAACGGAATTCAAGAGACCGCTTTGCCAATGCCAGAAAGACAAGATTGTAGAGTTGAGCACAAATAAGGTGGATGTTCTCTCAGTATGGCAATTCAACTTCCAAACTCTATTACACGGAGCGACGAAATAACTCCTATACGACCTATGATACCACCAGGCAAGAAGGTACTTGCCTAGTACACCACAGTCGAGGAAATTAGACGCGAGTATTAATATGGTAAAAACTGAAAAATCTCCCGTTCTTAACGGAATCTCTATGGATTTATTAAAACATAGAGCAGCTACTCGTGCATCAAATCTTTATGAAATCAGCGATGCGGTGAAAATTACCGTGGCATTGTTCCGTCAATTGTATTTGCCCGAATATCTCCATTGCCAAAAATATCATACTACCAATGTGGTTTTCGCCCCAACGTGCTATTTAATCTGGTTTAATAAGTGAGGCAAAATTCCTGGATATGTAGTTGATATCGTATCTCTTTGCCGGAGACCTAAGGATATCAAGGACAATTTAATATCGCTTAACTTCCACTAGAAACAATTGGGTATAAAGGAGCATCCTAACGAAAAAACTCGGAACTGCCGATCATAAATTTGACAACGTAGAAGATTACGAGTCCCTTGGATCTGTTATAACATCACGCAGTCAAGATTGTTATGATCAAAATATCTTTCGCAGTCGTAAAAGCTCGCGCTTTACAAAGCATCTATGAGACCTGTGTTTACATTCGGAAGCGAAAGTTGGCTCTTCACCATAACCAATAACGACCCGGGAGATTTGCTCTAAAGCCTTTGTTTCTTTTGGTTGCCCATGACTAGACATTTAGTGGATTGTAGGAAGGTAAATCAGCTTGTGAAATCAGCTAAATTTCGTCTGAAACCCAAATAGAAGACGTTGCTGACTGGCGCCCACTAACTACGCTAGCTGAGTCCGCAGATGACCTACAAGTTTTTCCTCTTAGTAGATCATGTTTTCAAATGCAAGTATATTAACATTTTTGGTCACGCTCTAGTATTATAATCAAGGAAGAAGGGCTGACACCACTAAAATGTATAATGGATCGGCCTGAAGTGAATAGGTTCAATGTACGTCAATAAATTAGTCAAAGTAGAATGAATTGTTTAAAATTCACTTAACAACAAATGTTTAGCAGAGCGTTTTTAATTCGAGTCGATAGCTGTGTGAAACGATTGCCAGCGAGTTAAGATCAATTCAGTTTTAATTCATAAGTTATTCGAAATCTCTTAAACCAACTTACTCACACACTTGAACAAACACGCATGCAACAAAGTTTAGTAGAATAGCAACCTCTGAAGGTCATTTTCCAAATTAGCTGAAAATTATGCTGGCTCGATAAGTCATTCATCTAAGCATGGGCGTCACGCAAATATAATTAAAGGCCAGATGTTATTGTATTTTGGGTGATTAAAGCTGACCAGTTAGAAGCCGTCTCTTTAGAGGGTGAAAACAAGATGGTCGGGGCTGCTTCAAAACGATGGAAGCAAGTTCGAGCGCGGATAAAGGTATTATGGAAACTTTATAGTCGATGATATAGTCTTGTTGGAGGACCATGGCGTACAACGTGAATAGTTGATACAACTTTTAGGTTATTTACAACCAGCATCCATAAAATCTGCTTATTATATTTAATCAAGACTTTATGACTAATATGTCTCTGTCAAACTATGCACCAGAATCGTAATCAAGCTACGAGTATAAGTTAAAATCCTCCAAACTAAGCCACATGAGCGTGTGATAACGAAGCACGCACACTTCACATATAACAACGTAAACATTAAAGTTGTCATATTTTATGACTAGCTACTGTACAATCAATTTAGCAACAACAACAACAACCACATAAATAGTTGTTTTATCACAATTACTATTATCGCATACTTAATTAATAATTTAGGGTACTTACCAGTAAATACCCGATATCGAATATTTCAAGGTGAACAACAAGGCGCGCGCATTTAACTCTTTGCGCATTTCTTAGTTCAAACATTAAGTACAAACACACGAGAGTCATTATATCGTTTTGAAGTCAATTACAAAAATTTACAACGAGTTTTTATTTTTTCTAAATTGCTAGGTTATTTGCAATAAAGAGGTTAAAACTTGTATATATTATACAGAGTTCGCACCTCTGTAATTCATTAAAGTTTCTTCTTTTTGTTTTCAATTGATTAGTCGTAAAACTACTATACAAACATTATATCAATGACTCGAAAATTACTAAAGTCAACTAAATTTTACTTATCGCTAGTTTTAACCCGATTTAATCAAAATTGTGATGATAAGAATGTTGTGAACTAAATGTATTAGTACGAGTGTACTTTCTCTCTCACTAGCATTCACATTCTATGAAGGGATTTTGCGGCCTGTACTATGGCCCTCCATTCGTCTCTATCCATCGCTCTCGTTCTCCAGTTTCGATATTCTAATATCGTCGACATGTTTTGTTGGCGAGACCTTGCAACGCGGCCGAGCCATCTAACTCGATTGGATTTGATGAATCCGGTGATGATGAGTGTACTCGTATATCTAAAATATTTTATATGCTTATCTTAAAATTGTGGTTCTGCGTATTATACTTTCGGTTATTAAATTAGCAATTAAGTCAAAAATAATCCATATTATCCTTTCCCAGGGCAACATACGAAACATTTAGCACAAATAAGCCTTACTAAGCGGGTAGAAGAACCAGTAACGAACCGATTGCCACCGAATAAAGACAATTGGTTAACAATTTTTTAGCGACTTTGTTATAATTCGCTAAGTCAATGAGTTTCGTCTTTCAAAAAAAAGCTTTGACAAAAATGAACATTGAATTCGTTTGGTAATCGTTAGGTCAGCATTGGTCAACACATTTTAGCGTTTGGTCACCAATGGGCCAGTTTTCATTGCGAAAAAAACCAAATCAAAATTGTATTAATTCAATAAAATCAGGTTCGTCACTTATTTAAGAAATTCTTTTTACAAAATTCATAAAAATCCAATTGGAATATGCCATTTAGATAAAAGTATTTTGTTTTTAAAGAATTCTAGCTAAAGTGGAGGGCCTACACTAAAATAAATTCAATTTTTTAGTTCTTCATAACTTGGCAACAATTAAATGCAAAACGTCATTTAGATTAATATAATCCTAGGATTATCACAAATCTAACGATCGGAATGGATTTATAAGTCCAGCGAACAGAATCGTTTGGTCGGCTATCATTGAGGATTGGTCACTAGTTATTTTCGATTGGTCATTCCTAGGAAACGATTTATTGTGATTTTTTTTTAAATTCATCTTCCCTCGCTATTCGAAGTGTTCGGGACTGGAAGCTTGACCAATACTAATAATTTTATAAATTCAACAATCGGGATCATTTGGTCAATTGTGATCTTTACATCATGGTTTATTGCGAAATTTTTTGAAAAATTCATCGGGAATGTGTTCGGGACTGGAAACTTGACCAATAATTTTATAAATCAAAAGATTGGAATCGTTTGGTCGGCTGTCGTTGAGGATTGTTAACTATAGTCATGTTCCTTGGGTCAACCCTAAGAAAGGACTTATTGCTAAAATTAATTTAAAATTTGTCTTCCCGCACGATTCGAAGTGTTCCGGTCTGGACAAATGACCAATGCTAATAAATTTTTAACGAATTTTCGCAATAATTAATTTTGTAGGAATGACCAATCTTAAACGATAGTCAACCAAACGATTCCGATCGTTGTTTCGTTTTTAACGAATTTTAACGAAGTAGAGATGAGCAAATGAAAACAACATGTTGACCAATCCTGTACGACAATCGATCAAACCATTCCGATCGTTAGATATCTGATAATCCTAGGATTATGTTAATCTTAATAGCATGCTGCTATGAGTAGTGACAAGATTCCATTCAAAAATAAGAAACACGACCATCATATTCAGTGCTATGCCTCAACTGAAGATGCAGGTGAAACAACAATAGATGAATTCTGCGAACAATTACAAATCACAATAGCAGGAACGAACAGACGTCAAAATTGTACAAGGAGATTTTAATGCCAAGGTTGGCACAGAAAACACTGACTTGACAACTATCATGGGTAAAAATGCGTTGGATGCAACAATGGAGAAAGACTCGTTGACTTCTGCATCACAAATCCGGTGTTCATAGGCGGCAGGACGTTTCCACAGAAAAATATGCATAAATACACATGGACATTACCGGATGGCAGAACTAAAAATCAGATAGACCACGTAATATGATCAAGAAAAAAATTCCTCACACTACTATTTACAAGATGTCCGAACAATGAGGGGTGCAGACGTACACAGTGATCACCAAACTGGTAATAGCAAAATAAAAATTTACAAAGAATACCGGAAACCTTGGATTATTGAAGAATGCCCTCAACTTTTAAGCTACAAATATACCTTATGTACGGCAGAGATGAAACGCAGATACGGAAAGGACAGCACGTCAAGTAAAGAAGGATGGCAAGGAATTTGATCGAAGAAAATTTGCAAAAAGCCTCAAGTCTGCTGAAGAGGCAGCAATCCAAAATAATCTACCACTGTGTGTGTAAAGAAAGTCACCGGCAAGATTACGAACATACCAACTTAAGTATTAACAACGGATGAAGCCACAGTTAAAGAGATGGAAGGAATATTTCGAGGAAGATATTATCAACAGCACCGAAAATCTCTGGTCATCAATTGACACCAATAACGAAACCAGACAACATGCCCATTCCCACCAACAACGGAGCGGAAAGTTAAAAGTGCCATTGAAAAGCTGAAGAAACAATAAGGCTGCTGGAACAGACTGTACAAGAAGTGTGGTGCAATTCTGGCAGAATGGAAAGAAGGCCTTCTTGATAATTACAATCGCGAAGAAAGGTGACCTAAGTGAATGCAAGTACTGGCGAGGTATCTCTCTCCTCAAGACAACAATAGAGATAGATACTCGCAATCATCATCCATCCTTGATAGAATCTCACCTACAACTCGATACGATGATACGTATCAGCTCAATCCGTATCAATGAACAATCTAATGAATGGAATTCGTCCCTCACTGTACCCGCTCTTCGTTGATTTCGAACGCGCATTTGGCAGACACTTCGAGAAAATGGGAATCCCTAAGAAATTGATTGAACTCATACAAAAAATGTATCGGGATGCTGAATACCGAGTTCAATATAAAGGCAAACAAAGTGAAAAATACTATAACATCTCGATGGAGGGGAGTAAGGCAGAGATGCGTACTATCACCAATGCTGTTCCTGATCGTATTGGATAATTAATGTAACGCGGAAATTGGATGTCACGTCTACAATGGCATACAATGGGGACTAACAGGTAAACTGAATGATCTGGACCATGCAGATGATATATGCCTGCTAAGGTTTGAGTATAATACTCAAATATGCAGCAGATCGTGTAACGACGATGAGACTCAACACAAATATAATCCCACACCGATGCACATCAACAATGTACAAATTGAAGATGAAAACAGGTGGTACAGAGGAAGACATAAACAAACGCATAAATAAAGCTAGACACACAATCAACATGTTACATAAAGTCTGGAATTCTTCTGTCCCGTCACGCAAGACCATACGAGTGTTCACCTCGTGTGTGAAATCGGTACTACTGTATGGGTGAGAGACATGGAACAGAAAAAGTCAAAAAGAAGCTACGGGGTTCGTAAGCAACTGCCTTCAAAGAATACTGAAATGCTTCTGACCTAGCACTAAAACTAAATTAAAATGCATTGAAGAACAATCAGTCAGAGATAGAGACTGAATAAAGAGACGAAAGCGGAGAGATGGATTGGCCATACGCTGAGGAAATCACCAAGTGATGCAACGAGGATGTCACTGAACTGAAAGCCGCACATGGAAGGGAACAATGTTAACTGAACCGAAACAACTGGGAAAATCATGGGAAAGAGATAAATGCTGTAGCCCCCAACAGAGTAAGATAGACAGCCTCCTAAAATTGGAGATGCAGAAAAAAGCCTGACCTAACGATTACCCTACCGAAATTTTATCAAACCGGTATGATTTTGTTGCAGTGAGGTGCTGCTACTCAGAAAAGGTTTTTTTTTAATTTTTTACCGTTCAATCGTAAGTGACCAAACGATAAAAACTAGTGACTAATCCTGACCAAACGAATTCAATCATCATTTTTGTCTTGTAATTCAAATCTAGTAATTCAGTTTCTACAGTCTCATTACCGAGAGATTATTACCTTTAACTAATTTTCAATTACCAATAACAAGTTCATATGGTTCTGGAGGCAGTAGCGCCAAAAGATTTAGGTTGTGTCCGGACGATCTTGTATATTAAAACTAAAAAATTTTGGTTTAGAATAACAATATTGAAGTTTATGTAATACAGAATTTAAAGTTTGTGTAGTCGAATCTAGAAACACCCACAGATATCCGATGAAATTTTTATTTTATGCCACCGGAAGTGACATTTTAGCAAATATTTTGAAAAGTATATCATTTATGAGAAAACGACTACGACTTAAAATATTCAAAATTAAATTTGTAATAATACCGGTTCAGACCATGTTTCCAAAATTTAAGCGGAAATTACGATTTTTGTTTTTTTTAACAAAAATTCGGCCCTGCGAAACTTGGTGTAAATATGTATACCGAGGTAGCTGCCATGGGAACTTTCTCAATTTTTGTATTGATATTGAAAAGTTCCGCGGTTACAAAAACAACAAAGAACAATTCGTTGGTTTTCTGAAATTGAAGCAGGAATAATGATTTTTGATTATGCAAGACAGTTTTACTGTCCAGTTGAATAGTTCCTCAAGTGTTTAGTTGGATAATATCATTTTATTAGACTAGGTTTAGAATGCGCGTGAAATATTTCCTAATTTTATCTTAAGTTAAAAAAAACTTAGGAAAGGTTTAGGAAATATTTCACACCCCTGGTAAGAGGTAAGAATAAGCTTAAGTCGAGATTTTGGGAAATGGTCATCGATCTCACTATGTTTTTATGTTAGATCATAGTTCTGGAATGGCCAAACATGGCCCAGAAGCTTATCATTACCGTTTAACTAATTTTTCCAAACTTGAAGTCTATTCAAACTTGTCCTAAGCCCAACAACAACGTTTCCAATTAATAATAAAATTTAACAGTGTAAAATCAGTGTACCAATGATTTTTCCGGAAACTCATGTTTTCTAGTTGGATTGGGTCTAGTACAAAGTAAAAACACCTATCTAAGGAGTTGTAACCTTTTAGAAGCATCTTAAGATAGAGGGCTATTACTTCGATTTTCATCTTTACAACTTTTAAATACTAAATCCAGCGTTCCCCTAATTTTTCCGGAAAACTCATGTTTTCTAGTTGGATTGAAGTATCTTAGGAAAGAGGGTTATTACGAGTAGGATTGGGAATCCTTTCTAGTAGGATTGGGTTTAGTACAAAGTAAAAAAAAACTAGGATTCGAGGAAATAGGAACTTTATTCGATTTTTACCTCTACAACTTTTGAATATTAAACCCAGCGTTCCCCTAATTTTTCCGAAAACTCATGTTGTCTCCAGAGTTGTAACCTATTCGAAGTATCTTAGTACAGAGGGTTATTAATTCGATTTTTACCTCTACAATTTTGTATATTAAACCCAGTGTTCCCCTAATTTTTAAAATTCGTATTTTCTAGTTGGATTGGGTTTAGTACAAAATGAAAACACCTATCAAAAGAGTTGTAACCGCTTAGAAGTATCTTAGGACAGAGAATTCTTACTTCGATTTTTACCTCTACTACTTTTGAACATTAACTCCAGTGTTCCCCTAGTTTTTCCAGAAAACTCATGTCGCCTAGTTGGATTGGGCCTAGTACAAAGTGAAAACACATATTTCAAGAATTGTAGCCGCTTACAAGTATCTTAGGACAGAGGGTTATTACTTCAATATTTACCTTTACAACTTTTGAATATTAAATCCAGCGTTCCCCTAATTTTTCCGGAAAACTCATATTTTGTAGTTGTATTTGGTCTAGTACAAAGTGAAAACACCTATTTCAAGAGTATTAACTTCTTCGAAGTATCTTAGAATAAAGGACTGTTAGTTCGATTTTTACCTCTACAACTTTTGAATATTACGCCCAGTGTTCCCCTAATTTTTTCGGAAAACTCATGTTTTCTAGTTGGATTGGGTTTAGTACAAAGTGAAAACACCTATCCAAAGAGTTGTAACCGCTTAGAAGTAACTTAAGACAGAGAATTTTTACTTCGATTTTTACCTCTACAACTTTTGAATATTAAGCCCAGTGTTCCCCTAATTTTTTTCGGAAAACTCATGTTTTCTAGTTGGATTGGGTTTAGTACAAAGTGAAAACACCTATCTAAAGAGTTGTAACCGCTTAGAAGTATTTTAAAACAAAGAATTTTTACTTCGATTTTTACCTCTACAACTTTTGAATATTAAACCCAGTGTTCCCCTAATTTTTCCGAAAACTCATGTTGTCTCCAGAGTTGTAACCTATTAGAACTATCTTAGGACAGAGGGTTATTACTTCTATTTTTACCTCTACAACTTTTGAACTCTCAAAAAGTTTTTTAATGAGATCGATGACCACCTCACAAAATCTCGACTTGTATTCTGTTGAATTCCAAGCAACATTAAATAATATTTATACTTTAAGCTTATTCTTATTTTACACCAATATAATCATATTTTGTTAGTTTTTAAATGTAATTGTAATAGTTTTTGGTATTTTAGACCTATCGGTAAGACCAATTATTCACAAATGCATATTTAACTTTAGAAATATTTGTATTTTCGCCGTAGTTTCGCCTAAATGTTGATGTTTGATGTATATTTACTTAGGATTTATTTAGGAATTACTTCATTCCGCTGGTTTAGACAGCTTAAATTAGCACTAGCAAATATGTGAAATTTTCCTTAAACGAGCATCAGAAAAATTCTACAGTAGAGGATAAATATATTTTATTTTAATTGCACTCTGGACCATGTTCGAGTTTTTAATTCGGATAACAAGAGCCTTAGGTAGATCCTCGAAATCCTGAATTTTAACTCCTGTTTTAGAAACCTCGCAAATCACAACCCTGGAAATCAGAAAGCCTTTGGGAATTAAAACCCCGAAAATCCAGACTCGCAAAATCTAAATATCTAAAATCAAAATCTAAACCTTAAAATCACAGATCCTTACGAAATCCTGGGTGCCCAGGAAACTGAAGCAGGTCCAATTTGTTTATAAGAAACTATAATTTTCTACTGTGAAATTCAAAATTAAGTCCGATTAATAAAAGCCGGATTACTAATGAAAAACTTTTCCTTTTAAAATTATTGTTTAAATCCTGTCTTTTGACAACTTTACGTTGTCAAAATTACGGTTTTGTTGCCCTGAATATGTCTAATGGTCATTGTTATCTTGACTATGATCAAATTTTATTGCAGGATAAAATTGGGAATTTAGAATTTGGCTAAAATTCTAAAATTAGCCTTGTGAATATCAAAACCGGTTTTTAGGTAGAGATTGGTATTCTAACAAAAATGTAGGATGAATTTCTAGAACTAGGCTGTTCTAATTGGAATTCATGCGTTTCTCAACCGATCATGTTCAAGTGAATTGTCAATATCTGGGTTGGTTCTAAATAATTATAACTTCAAAACTCAAAACTCCCAAAATGAACATGTGTTGAATATTTAGACATTTAGAAGTAGAGTTGAATTCTCGAGGCATAAAATTGCTGCTGTGCTATTTTATTTCCCCGTTTTATTGGAATCTGTATTGGAAAAATCCAAACTAACATAACAAAATATGAAATAAAATTTTAGATCCCCGAACGGACCCCAATTAGTGAATTCATATAAGAAAACGATTTATTGATCTTCGAAAGTAAGATTTGCGCAGCATGTCAAGGTGTTTTTTAGCATTTACATCGCCAAACCTATACCCAAGCGCTTCAGTTTAAGCGACATGGTAAATCTCCCCCAACTTCATTTTTTCGAATGCAGTCAGATAAACTTAGACATTGGTTTGTCTAATAATTTGCATCTTCTCCATAAAATTATCACCGGTTTACCAGTGTTGGAGATGACAGTAAGTCTCCAGGACAGTCTCAGGTGGCACCTGTCGGTGGGCACGATCCAACAATCGGTGAAGTTTCCTTATTTCGGCGACATAACTTTTTGGTCTACCCACGGTTCTTATATAAGAATTAATTTTTAAGCTAAATTTCCAGAGTCATTTTTAGAGCTCATATAGAAATTTAATTTTCATTCACAGACCGGAGCTAATTATCCCAAATCTTAAATTAACGCCCCACCACAAGGATCAATAGTCTCATTTTCAGCACAACATAGCATATTTTTTTAATGGCTCCACGCGTATCACATGCTAATTGATTCCAAACGGAGCTTGAAATATGGATCCCAAGGGAGGCTTCTTTCTTTATACAATTTGCATGTTGTGATTGGCGATATGACCCTACACGTGGAAGCGTCTTTGGCCTAATTCACTTAATTCTTTAATAATTCGATAAGTTTTGAAAATGATGTGAAGCTGATAGCTATTACTACAGGTGGTGCAGCTATAATGCCGAAGTTTGGAAGAATATTACCCAGCTTAAATTTAACTTGCTACGCCAATTCCATGCACTTGTCAGTATCAAGCTGTTGTATAAAAATAACTCGAGCGAAAAGCAAGATGATTGACTTGAAAGTTCCGATATAGACGTTTATTGACTAACTAAAGTTTTACGTTTGTCAAATTGTTCAGAATGTCTCCTGTACAAAACGCAATGTGTACTGCAAAAATATGTAATTGAGTTATAGAGCTCAGAACTAAATCTGATTCTAGATAGCTGGATTCATTGGAATATCTTGGCAAGTATGTTGGGCCGATTCCTTAGGTTGCAAAAGAGAGTTAAAATTATCAATTAGTTAATTGATCTTGTTCTGGGTTCTAATTTCGGTTTTGGTCCGATTTTCGATTTGGGTTCTGCTAGCTTTAGATTAAATGACCTGAAGTTTGGTCAAAAAGGAGTAGAGCCCAAATTTTTTTAATGAGACATTTGATTAGACCATAATGAGCCTAAAATTATTTGTATGTTAATCGATCTTGTTTTGGGCTCTAATTTCGGTTTTGACCTAATTTTCGATTTGGGTTCTGGCTTTAAATTAAATGACCTGAAGTTTGGTCAAGAACTAGTGGAGCCCAATATTTGTTAATGAAGCTTTTGATTACGCCATAATGAGCCTAAAATTGTTTGTTTGTTAATTGATCTTGTTTTTGGTCCGATTTTCGATTTGGGTTCTGCTAGCTTTAGATTAAATGACCTGAATTTTGGTCAAAAAGAGTAGAGCCCAAAATTGTTTAATGGGGCATTTGTTTAGGCCATAATGAGCCTAAAATTATTTGTTTGTTAATTGATCTTGTTATGGGTTCTAATTTCGGGTTTGGTCCGATTTTCGATTTCGGTTCTGCTAGCTTTGATGTGATAAAGCCTTATGTTTTTTCTAGAATGAGCAGAATAAAAAAATTTAAATAGGGCATTTAATTAGCCTAAAATTAACCTTTAATTTTCCAATTGAGTTCTGCTAACTTTTTCTAAAGCTAGCAGAACCCATCGTTTTAGTTGGAGGGGGTGGAGCCCAACATTTTTTAGTAAAGCCTATTATTAGCCTATAATTATTCATACTATCTTGTAATGTTCTGCTGTATGGGTTTTGCTAGCTTAAGGGACGTTAAATAAAGCTTCATTACAGCGTTAAGAGCCGTCTTCCTCGAGCTTTTCACGTTATTTAAGTAATCAAACTGTGCATTGCAAATCACGGTACGCCTGTAATAAACTGGTAAGTTAAAAACAAACTTGTTAGACAATCAGGTTCCCTTCAAAAATTTTACTGTATATCCATGGTAAAATAAATTGTCGGATCTTAATGTTCCAAATATTCCAAAACTAGCGACCATCTCGAACCCCATCAACCATGTCATGTGGTCACTTAACTAAATCACATTTGCTTCACAAAACCAGCAACTGCGGTACATATACGAGTATTATTCAAGATCAATATCAGGTTTAAAATGCTATATACTCTAATCATTAAGATTAACGCTAATATTCTAAAATTGTCACGTTCGATCGATATCTGATGAAAATCATATATTTGTGACAATTTGCAAGTTCCAGCTCGTTTGTGATTTGCGCGACACAAAAATCTTGTTTGACGTCGCATTTTCAGAAACAAACTTTTCAAATAACTTAGGCAAATATAAATTTGCATTTTTTATTTACATTTCCGTGATGCAATAACTACACAAAAAATTGATATAGACGTACATACCTATATAACTGTGATGCTGCGGTACAACGATTGCTATTTATATACGGAAATTCCCAGTTACTAAGAATTTTATTAGTTTTGATTAGTTAAGATATTAGATTTTAGACAAACACGACGCCAGTTCACAATGGAAGTAGTTGTTTTGGAATGACTACATCAAATTACTGGTTTGTGTTTTAGTCGAGTCATCTCTTACATTTTAAACAGAAATGGGGGGCACAGTTCTAAAAAAATTTATCTGGCCCGTAAAATCTATATACTCGTACATAAAATATACCCGCGGTAGAATGTTTATTCGGGACATAGGCATAGGGTATTACAAATATCGATTAGCTTTTAATAGCATTGTTATTGTGTGGGGTAGCATCATCAGCATTTAATTTACTTCGAAAGAGAGACACTAATAAAAGTATGTAAATGTAGGCGCCAAAATCCTGTGTGTAAAAATATATTGTGTTGTGCGCATCATAACAGTACGCACCCAGTAGACACAAAAATTCTATCCATCATCTATCAATGATTCAAATGAACGCAAAGATTTCGAAAAATGTTTTTGATTGAAATTTATTAAATTTAAAACAATGACGTCATCAATTTCGACTATTTTATATAGTTGCTGATTGTGTGTTATAAATTTAATTTTTAAAATAGTTTGCTGCTTCACATAAATTAGTCTAATTTAGTGTCTTATATTTTTTATTATTTTGTAGTTCTAATCTTGTATAGTTTATAGTATTTTGTGTTGGCACTCTTTTGAGTTTGAAACATCATTTTTAGAACATGCGGTATAAAGCAGTATGAACGCTAATGAAGTTTATCCTAAATTACTCCCAATGTATTAGTGGATTGCGAACATTTAGGCGAAAAGTTTCATTCGAAAATATTTATTTATGTCCAATTTCATTAAAATCCATTATTTTAATAACCACAACATTGTAAAGAAATTGTGTTACTAAAGATGGGTTCACATTTACAAAAATTGTCACAAAAGCTTATAACACATTCAACGCACACGATTTAGCGCTTGTCGATTTATACATTTGTGGCGAAAATATTTTTGCACCAATTTTTGTAAATATGAACCCACCTTAAAAGTAACTAAACTTAGTTCACAGCGCTCGCATACCAAAAAGGACATTCAAGTGAGAAACGGCCTTTCTTAAAAATTATGATTCTAAGAAAATTTATGTCTCCAAATTACCACCGATCGGCAAACTTGTCACTGTAATATTTTGGTAGACTCATATGTGCACACTACTTGTGTCAACTCGATTAAAATTCTAACGGAGCTCGAATATCTAAAACGACATTTTTGTGAAGAATGGAATTTGTTTTCGATCGGTAAAAATATGAATTTTCTAAAAGAAAAAATTTCTAAGTGATTACGTTCTTCACAAGTCGTTTTAGGTATGCGAGCTCCATTAGAACTCGAATCGAGCACAAGTAGAGTACACATATGGGTCTATCAAAATATACAGTGACACGTGTACCAATCGGTGAAAATTTGGAGACATGAATTTTCGTAGAATCAAAATTTCTAAAAAATTCCGTGCTTTCCGGGTTGGCAACAGAGAGGATATAGTCGGTATACTATAGTACTCTACTTAGCCTCGATACTGTGGCTGTATGAAAAGTAATCGATACTTTCGAGCAAATTTTAGTTCTTTTGAGAAAATTCAAGAAATATCACTCGTAATTGGATTATGGTTCAATCCATTGGGTTTCATCTAGAATTCAGGGTGTTCAACAGCTCTGATTCAAAACTTTGATGAGTAAAGCTACTAACGTAGTTTAATGCTCAGAGAGAATTGCAATATTTTTTAAAGGCTCCATTGCGAAATGCAACACTTTCTGATGAAATTTTGTGATTTAGTAAAGCATTAGGCCTTTTGTTGGTTTAAATGGTAGGTCTACAATTTATTAATTAATTAAGTTAGGAGTAAAGAAGTCATTAAGTGGAGTTGATTAATTTAATTCTATTTCGATAAAGGGTCGGCGTGACATTTTCTAAAATAACACGACATCTAAAACGAAATATTTAAATTTGGAAATAGGCCAGCACATACAGTACAATACAAAATGAAAATCGTCAATATTAACGATCGATTTTGAACTGAACGGGAAGTTCACTACCTCACTTTACATTAAAATGGTTCTTATTGGGAGACGCATACTTACATTCTAAAGATCTGCTCCTGCTCTAGATGTTTTATGTTTAATCGGTCAATTATTTTATCAGGACTACATAGAAAAATCCGCAAAATGTATACTCTTTGAAGTAACCGTTACAGAAACAGAAATTCCTAAAATGTTTGCATCGTTCGATTTAAAACGCAGTTTTTAAATTAAAATTTGTCGAAAAACTATGAGGCGAGTTTTTTCGATCCCAATCCATAGTTGCGACGTCGAGGAATTTTTTCCAGATACAAACAATACCTGACCCTAGGCCATATATTAAATTAATTTTGAATGAAGAGGACTAAAATGTATGGAGTGGTTTTAACCACGGGAATTTGTGCCTTAACATTTCAGAAGAGATGATATTCCGTTGCGATAGCTGATTTATGAATTCTCATTCAAATAAGCACAACATCGTGAACCATTTAGGTTAAGCCAATGGGGTTTTGCATTCAATTTTGAGGCTACCATATACGTAAAAAGTATCGTCCTTGAGGTTGAAGTGAGTCTTTGATACGTAATTACTTAGGACTTACTTAGCACGACTCTTTCCAGTCTCAATTTCCAGGATTAAAGATAATAATTACTGAGATTACGATAAGATCTTTAACGTGAAGCTATAAGAAGACTTCATGACCAAACGAGCAAAGCAGGTCTTCGACAGCAAAAATTGTACGGAAGTCGCTTCGGATTACTTTCAATAGATGTCATTGGTGGAGGACCTATCATTTGACAACTGCGCCACGCATTACATATTTCTGATTCGATTATTCACACCGTGCGGTTGTGTTCAAACATTTCAGCGAGAATTTCTGAAATCTGATAGACTTAAAATAGGTTTTTCGTAAAAAAGATAGTGGATTTTGAGAACATATTTGGTTAAAGCGAATTTAATTACATTTGGCGAAATTCATTTTGATCCGCTATTCTATTAAGATAACTTGACTTTGCAGGATTAGACATAGCCCCAAATTCATTCTAATGTTTTTAGCGAGGCAGTGATTATGACAACAATTCCGTGTCGTTTTTCAGTGTCCATTACAATATAATGCCTAAAGCTAACATAGGTTGTCGCAGACGTGGGTAACTGCAGTAGGGAAACTTTCGAATTTCAAAATGAAAGGTTCACGGGAAAAAATTAGTGCTAGTCCAGGAGCGGAAAAAACGGGAAAATAAAATTTCAAATTTCGCCTAAAAGACGGAATAAATAAAACCCGATTTCTAGAAAAAAACAGAAATAACTTAAGCCTAATTTTAAAACTTTATAAAGGCCGCTAAACTGATGAAATTTGTGCTTATCATAGAAATATAATTTTCATAAATTTTCATTCATAAATCGAGGAAAACCAAAACAGCCCCTGAAAGATACTATATTAAAAAAACGGAGATATATTGTTCAATAATGTTTGTGTTGAACAACAAATAAAACAATAGAAATAAAATCCGGTTGAATTTGTGCTAATCCAGAATTGGCCCAATTCCATTGAACAACAACGACCGTTGAATGAACAATTTTCTGACAAAAAGTGTTCTAGAAACCAATGAAGTTGGCTCTTATGATTGCATATTCCGATCAGATCAGATGGCAATCAACATACCTGAACGGTCGTTGTTTTTCAATGGAATTGGGCCAATTCTGGATTAGCACAAATTCAGCCACTAAATTTTTTGGATGGTAATGAACATATCTGATAGGAATATGTAATCAGAAGTGCCAACTTCATTGGTATCTAGAACATTTTTCGTCAGAAAATTGTTCATTCAACGGTTGATGTTGCTCAATGGAAATGTGCCAATTCTGGATTAGCACAAATTCAGTCACTATATTTTTCGGATGGCAATGAACATATCTGATAGGAATATGTAATCAGAAACGCCAACTTCATTGGTTTCTAGAACACTTTTTGTCAGAAAATTTTTCATTCAACGTTGGTTGTTGTTCAATGGAATTGGGCCAATTCTGGATTAGCACAAATTCAGCCACTATATTTTTGGGATGGCAATAAACATACCTGACAGGAATATACTATCTGAATTGCTTATGTCTTGGATTTTAGAACATTTTATTTCTATTGTTTTATTTGTTGTTCAACACATTATTGAACAATATATCTCCGTTTTTTTAATATAGTATCTTTCAGGGGCTGTTTTGGTTTTCCTCGATTTATGAATGAAAATTTATGAAAATTATATTTCTATGATAAGCACAAATTTCATCAGTTTAGCGGCCTTTAGAAAGTTTTAAAATTAGGCTTAAGTCATTTCTGGTTTTTTCTAGAAATCGGGTTTTATTTATTCCGTCTTTTAGGCGAAATTTGAAATTTTCTTTTCCCATTTTTTTGGCTCCTTGACTAGCACTAATTTTTTCCCGTGATCTCTTATTAGCACAAATTTGGCTTAATCGGTATGCAAAGTTTCATTTTGAAATTCGAAAGTTTCCCTGCTGCAGTTACCCACGTGTTGTCGCAGTCAGTAAAATACACGGCGATCTATTTCACGTGCGGACCGCACTGATAAAAATAGTCATACTGGCATGTCCGTTCGAGAGCGACTGAAAATGAACGGCAAGCGAATAAGTTCAGAATGCAACAAGTTCGTGCACATCAAACACAACGCCATCGAGCACAATACAATGAACATGACCGATTGTACCAACGCAATGCTCCTATAAACCTGGAACAGATTAGTAACGATTGGAGAAATGTCAGTTATTTGTGGGTTTCAGCGGAGCTCCTGGATGCTGTTGCACAGGTGGAAAGTAAAATTGTCACAATTGGTCCCGCCACCAGAGTCATTACGCTCATTAACTTCTGGAACAGGAAGAGATTCTACCTAGTTTCTGGTCAACACCCAAAAATACAATCGTTGCTTCCAAATTACGTTGTTTGACACAACGCATTGCACGGGACAGTTCATTGTGGGGTGTACTCCATTGTAAGGCAAAAACGTGGTCTGCCTCATGCACACATTTTGGTTTGGTTCGTTCAGACAATCAGATCGGGTGTAATCGATTCCATCATCTCAGCTGAAATCCCGGATGAAGCTGTTGATCCGAAATTGCATGCAGTGATTAAGAATATGACAAATGGACCTTGCAGAGTTTTCAACAACGACTCACCCTGTATGATCGATGGTAAGTGTTCCAAGCGATACCCGAGAGACCTGATTTCCGACGCCATCACAGGCGAAACCGGATACCCAAAGGGCAAGATGTTTATGTGGACAATCGCTGGATTGTGCCATATTCGCCGATATTTTCCAATGCTTCTGATGCTCACATTAATGTCGAATACAGTAATTTCGTCAAATCGATCAAGTGCATACGCAAATATGTGAACAAAGACAGCGATATGGTTGTTTTCGGTGTGGAAAATCCAAACGACGAAGTATCTCAGTATGAGATGGGTCGCTATGTGAACAGCAACGAGGCGATTTAGCGTTTGGCCTTTTATTTGGCGATCCACGAAAGACACGCTGCAGTTGTATATTTGGCAGTGCGTCTGGAAAACGCAGCGGACAGAGAGGCACGGCCACCGTCGAATAAAATCACAACATTAACAAGCTTCTTGTTGATTTGTCAAGCAGATGATTTCGCTCCCACTTTGCTGTATGCTGAAATGCTACGAAACTACACATGATACGCATCATCGAAACCGCGTCAGCGTCAGAAACAGGGAACACGAGTTGAAAAATATCCAAATGTATTTGTTCCAGACACTTTGGATCACATATACACTGTGCATCCAAATAACGACGTATGTTACTATCTTCGTTTGTTGTTGATGAATGTTCGTGGTCCGACGTTGTTGCATCAACTGAGAACCGTTAATCGGCATCTGTGTGCGACTTACCATGAGGCGTGCCAACTTACAGTTGCTCGAGAACGATTCACATCGGGACAATACGCATGATATCACCTAGTCGTTCAATGCACGCTGCATTCAACCACGAATTACAAAGAGAACAACGATACGACATTGAAGCATTAGACGAAGCAAATCGTACAAATGTTCCTCAAGTGAATCAACAATAAAAGACTGCGTACGATTCTTTAAGAGAAGCTGTGAGCAATACAAATTGGTGACATTTACTTCCTGGGTGCTTCCGGAGGATCTGGAAAACCCGTTATTAATTTCATTGCTTTTGGCATTGATCACAAAAGGCCTCTGGAGGCGCTGGATAGAACGTTAAAAGATCTTCGGGGTAATCAAAACATTTTTGTTAGAACCAGGATTCTGTTATCTGATGATTTTCGTCAGACTCTTCCTGTTATTTCACGTTCAACTGCAGTTGACGAAGTAAACGCGAGCTTCAAATCATCAAATTTGTGGCGGCATTGAAGACCCTCCGATTGGCGACTAACATGCGAGTGTTTTTGCAGTAAAATCGAACAGCAGATGTTCGTTGGGCATTGGTAATAGGAAAATCGCAGTTGACACTCGACCGATTTCATCATATTGCCCACTGATTTCTGCCTGTTGCCCGAATCGAAGGCAGAACTCATTCGATGTTTTTTTCCGAATATAGTGGGAAACTTAAAAAAATCATAATTGGCTGAGCAAACGAGCCATATTGGCGCCGAAAAAAAGTGAAAGTACAAAGGAGAGGATGTTTTGATTCCGCGCATCCCGATGATTCCAACGGACTTGCCATTCGAATTCTAACGGCTTCAACTTCCTGGCATTCGCGATGAACGTCAACAAATCACAAGGTCAGTTGGTGGGAGTTTGCGGGATTAAATTGGAGTATCCGTGTTTCGCACATGGACAACTGTATGTCACGTATTCGCGGCAAGCCATAATAAAAACGTAGTTTACCACAAGGCTTTGAATGTTTGAATTCATTTGAATTACGAACGAGTTTCATTTATTCACCAAGCGAAACTCAACCCGTACACAGTGCGGCCAATATTGCCGATCTCAATGAATTGGAGTTGGAAGGTTTATTGGGATTCATAATCGCTTATGAAGAGTTACAATCAAATCCATTTTAGCTGGTACGAAGTTCCCCTGGTCATCTAAGGTGGCCAAATCCCTGTATGTGTAATTAAATAGATCAAGTATAAAACTCTCAAAAGCAACTTATAATTGACCGACCAAATGGCACAGTGGTTAAAGCTTTGGCGTTTGGATCGGGAGGTATCGATCTGGGATGAAATGGAACACAACTATGACCCCTGTCGGAGTGCAGAACTCATGGGCCGACCCATCTTCCATGCCAGTATAGGCTGGCATGGAACTATGCAATGTGCAAGATGGTAACAAAATTGGAACTATATCCGTACGTCCTCAATTTGGCAGCCAACTGCGTAAGGTAAGGACGTAAATAAGCGAACTGCGAAAGAGTTGGGAGTGCTTCGACCCCAGAAAAGATTGCAAGGAATAAAAACAAAACTTATAATAATTGTACGTAAATTTATTACAATTTTGTACTAAAAATGCCTAGTAGTACTAAAATAAAACTAAACAGCTTTTTAACATTTTAACATATAGCATTTTATTAGAAATCGATGTTCTAAAACTCAAACTTGGTTTGTACTAAACTAATATTAGAGTTATAACGACAATAAAACTCGTTTTTTGAGGATCACGACATACTTTAGTTGTACTAAAACGTTGCTTCTGATGGAGGTATGTCGTTAGTGCTATTTCAACTTTCGTCCACTTATTGTCCAAGTGTTTGAGAAATTCGAAATTTTACTTTTAGGTATTTATTTGACTAATGAATTGCTTTTTATAATTTCAAACGTTTCTATATATACTAATCGAGTTAAATTTGTTCTAGTGAATTTTATTATTCAAATCAAATCCATTCAAATCTTATCTACATTTTCAACGTTAGAAAATTTTATAAACAGTTTAAAAATTTCCTTTCAGTTGCATTTTTTACTGATTTTATATTTTATTGAAATTACAAGCTCGATAATACCTTATCACAATTCACAAGTAAAACCAAAAATTGAATGAATCAAAAATCGAACTCAGATAAGCTACCCATGATGAATGAACGCCCATATATCATTAAAGTCAGACAGGCCCATAAACAACGTGCTACGATAATTTTGTATTTTCCAGTAAATAATATGCCGATAAGAATTAATCGGTAAATACGAAACGCGGTGTATTAGATTAGAGCACATGAAAAAAAAAAAAATCAAGTAAAATGATTTCCCAATTTTGCAATTTCCTCCTGGAACATGTTTATAAGTATGTAATGCATCATATGTAGTTGTGTGGGTGGGTGTGTTTCTATGTATACACAGTTTGTGCAAAAGTGGGGCTCAAAATCAAAAGTCGAACAGTCATAAAAAAAAGATGGAAAAACGTAGAGAACGCAAACGAAAAACTATACATTTTCCAATCGATTCCTTTTCTTTCCGATTTCAAATGTATGAAAATCAAAAGCTAGTATTCTGTATTGTTATGATTACTACTATTATTACTATTACTAATTTATTTTATTTTTTTCTATTTTCGGTCTCCAATACTTCTACACACCATACACATATACACATCTTTATTTTGTACTTATATTTAATATTTTTTCATTCAGCACCGAAAATCTAGTACATTTTTTTTCACAAACTATATGAATCAAGTACATTTAGTTCTAATAATAAATATAATCACATGTTTCTTTTAATTTTTCTTCTTTTTCGTTTTTTTTTGTTATTTTTGCACAAGAAAAATCGAAAAATTTTCTTGTGACATTTTCACAAATTTTATATAGCGAACGATTTATATATAAACATGAAAAGTTAGTAAATAGTTTTAATCATATCGCGAGTTTTTTTTTCTTGGTTGCCAAAACTATAAATAATAGCCGTGTATAATAAAAAAAAAACTAACAGAGGCATGCCATGAATAAATGCAGTTCTACATAGCTGGGTAGCGCTGGGAATCGATTCTGGGCAACCTTCGTATATATTCTTATTGGGATTTGATTGTTTATCACCAATTCTGTTGGTTGCGGTTTTGACCGCCGCCGCCACTATATTTTCCCAATTGGAAGAATCGATGGAATCATGTGCATTATAAAAATGTAGTAGATTTTATAATAATATATTGCTCGTGCTCTTAAATTTAGCAGGACTGTACAATGTGTCCACGGGGATTAAACCATGTAATATATATTGAACTCACCATTAATCCCGCTTATCAATGGATAATTACTGTCCCGGCCGCCAATTAAAGTTTTTAATCCACTTTCAAGTAACGATGGCGAAGATCTTTCTCTGTCACTCATTTCTTCACTTCACCCACCGGAGTCAAACCAAAAACAAAAACACCAGAGCGAGTTCACTTCACACAGATTATACACACAAACTTCACAATTTTCTTTCGTATCTCACTAGAAAAAAAATCACCAGTAATTTTTTTTAATAGTTTTACACGTTCATTCAATTAATTATAACATTTAATTTTTTTTTATATTTTGTATGTATAAAATATATGTATATATAAAAAAAACTAAAACAATAACAAATATAACAGGGTGGTAATCAACGCGACGAATTCAAAACTATAGACACTCGGTAGTACCTTCGTCGATACACAGGATTCAACCAAAAAATAAATTTTGCATTTGAAAAACCGTGCGACGTCAAAAAAAAAAACAAAAAAACAATTTTTTTTGAGTACTCGCGACTTATTTTTTAACAACTTATTACTTTTTTTTAATTTTCAATAATTTATAACAACTTTTATTACAAAAACATAACAACACACAGCACTGTATAATTATATAAAATAGTTTTTATTTGTTAATAATAAAATAAATTAATAATAAATATTATTGTGTAAATATATAATTTTTTTTTATTTTTTATTTTTTTTTTAATCGACCCGTTCAGAGACTAAAATATGTCACTTGAATTGTATAGAAAACTAAATTTTTCACAATTCTGTTCTAGTACAAAAAATTCTTATACACACATTAAAGTATGTGTGCGATAAAATTCTAATTGGATTGGATGGGATTTTTGCCGAAACTCACTCATACACGTTTATTATAGTATTATTCCCAGTATGCATACACGAAATTTTATCAATTATTTAAAATGTATATGTACTTATTTTAATAAAATTAATTAACTATGTGTATGTGTCCGTGTGTAGATATTGAGTAGACTTAACGACGAAAAAAAATTAAAAATTATTTTACACAGTGATTCAAAGGTTACCGATAACATACTCCAACAGAATTTTCTATATATGAACATGTGTGAATATGTGGTAATAATGTATTGATGTGAACAAAAAACAAAAAAATTTTAAATGCGATCTCTAGTGTAAATTTGTCTAACTGAATCTTATACGAAATCTGTTTTATCGACGTTTCCAATACAATATTTTTGTACTAATCTGTTATAATCTTTTAGTCGAGTTATGAACCTAAATATTACTTTTGATACATGTACATCATTTTACCGTTACTATTTTGCTGTAATCGATTTCCAATTAGAATCGTATACGCATTTCAATAAGAAATTGTAATATGAATAAAATTTGACACATTTTAGAAACGATTCGGCTTTATTTACCCCAGGTTGGGCGCCAAAATAAATGAACACCTTAGAAATATTCAGAGCTTGTTAAACAAATTATTTTCATTGAAAAAGGAATTTCGGTTAAAAATAAATGGATAAAAATTAAAATAACATTATATTGCAGTACGAGATTGCTGTATAATTGCGGCAAATGGAAGTACACGGAAATTACTTCAACAAATTGCCAGATATTTATGACGAAGGAAATATATTGACAAGGATGTCGGAGAATAAAACTTATGGTCGACACATCTTTCATTTCAGTACTATTGGGTCGCGTAAAACTGTATAATAAAATCGAACCTATAGTCCAACGTCCTCGATTTGCGTACTGTGTAAGGACATAAACAGAGAACCTCGAAAGAATTGGGCATTTTTGAATGAATACACAGGGAAGGAGATAAGTATAAACCCAATGTATTTTTTTAAGAAAACTAATATCCTAATTGTGGTCTGAAATTTCTGAAATGCTGAAATTGATAATCTCTGAAGAATTCAACCAGTAATATTCATTTTGGCACCCAAGCTGAGACAAATCCTCACTAAATTCTTAAGTGTGTTCAGTTGGGACTTTATTAAATTTGAATTTTATTACAATTGGATAATCTTTGGGTTTGCATTATCTATACTTTGAGCGAGATGTGTTTATATTTTAGAATAAGTAAAGTGGTGAGCTTATTTTTTTGATTGTGCCATGATTATGCAAATGAAGTTGATGAGATATATGGGTATCGAAGAGCGGAATATCTTTCTAGTTGTTGTTTTTTATGAGGTCGCATTTCTTAGAAATTGTTATGGTGATGCTTTCTTTCCACTTCTCCGACTGCCTTCCAAGAATAATTTCCATTTATTAACATGTTGATTTTCTGTGGTTAGAAGAAATGTTGATACATCAATTTTAAGATGGAATTTTTGAGTGTAACTACTGTAAACAACTAGACATGCCAGAAAATACGTCAAATTCTTGACAAATTAAGATTTCAAATATGAGCTCGGAAGTTAGGTTCAGATCGATTTTAAACTAAAACCTAAGCATGAAATTCTTCTGACGTTGGTCCTAAACGCAAATACAGATATGGGCTATCCCAGAACTGGAGAATTAAACGAAGCTCATTCCAACAAAAAATGTGGGAGTTCATTCCAACCAAAATAATCCGAGTTTTCGGAGTGTAAGTAAGAGTTTGCCGGTCGCGAGATTGTTTCCCAGTTTACTTGTTTAAAATCTAATCTCCCGTTATTGGTTAAATACTTGTTTAGCCAGTCGATCGAGAATGACCGCAAGTTTGTGTGAGTCAAAAAACTACTGTGTGGAAAGAATAGTTTGCCTAAAAAGTCTAGCTTCGAGTTGAAACTAGTGAGACTCATGGAACCAGGTAATCCTGAATTTCCGAGTACTCCTTTTGATATAGCGATTGGGGTCATTGTGGAAGTGGGTGGGTTTTGCCGACTTAAAGAGTATGGCAGGACATTAAGACGCAAGAGGAAAGCGACAGTTGACATATAGATGTGTCGTTTGCTGTACCATGCGCGTCACTTAATCACGGGAATTGCATGATCAGTAAAGTTGCGCAAGCTGGATTCGAAGGACATCACGTTCGCGTCCCTCGTCTTGATGTTTCCGATAACTACAAAAAAAGTGATAAATAGTGAAATGATGAACACGGATACAATGTCTTAATAATGAATTTATGGAACAAATTAGAGGTGTTGGCCCAGAATTAGAACCTTTGGTATATCAGAAGTGGGAGTTTGCAAATAATTGCCATGGTTAAAGAGATAAGCACAATAGACTCGGACTTAGAGCCGAAGGCAATGAAAACGAGCTCCAGTCGAGCCTGCAGAGCCTTATGGAAGAGGATGCTGGAACAAAAGGACATAGATCGCAACAATCTTGCAAGCAGCAAGTAAAATGAGTGAACCGAAGCGATAGATCAAACAGAATCAAAAATATGAGATTCGCGTCCTACACCCATCCGTACAACAGAGACCAACTTTGAAAATGTGCAGTTTGATGGCAGCGCTGCTAGAACAAAGCAAACAACAAAACGCGAAATTTGTTCAGCAGGACTAGAAATATGATCAAATTCGGCATGCCTAAGAGTAGAAAACTAGTCCCTCGAGGTAAAAGTAGACAGCCAGTTCAAGGAATTTCAAGGACAAATCAAGTAGGAGCTTGATAATAAAATTAGGCAATTGAAAGAAGTTCGATATCGTTTGTGTATAGAAGGCCAGCTGAATAAAACGTTCCCGGAAGCTCAAGGTGAATTTTAATGCCTCCGACAATCGATGGTCAGATCCCATTTGAAAATTTTAAAGTACAGTTCTAAGCGGTATTATAGCAGAACTCTTGGAGCAGCGAGAGATTATCTCAACGCATTAATTTTCGAGATGTCTTGCAAACTGTATGACTTAATCATACCATCGTCCCGTAGATCGAAAATGATATCAGGGCCTAACATTATAGCCGCTTTAATATTAGGATCAGCTAATTTGGATTGACGTTATTTTGAAAATGAAGAATGCTTCGATCAACGCTATTGGTTTATCACAGAATCTCAATATGAAGCAGAGCTGGATCATTCCACGTGATTAACCTGCACCTGTTTGGCCGATTCCTGTGATGAGTGTCCTTCCATTGGTACGCGGTAAGCCTAACTTTTGCACAAAAGCCTCGGTTACGAAGAAGGCTTGAATAACTATATTTAGTTGTTACGATTGTAGTGGCCTTGACCGTGCCGCGATAAACTCAATTAAAATGTACACCAGCATTTGCTTTTTTGGCAACTGCTGTATATCATTGATCACAAACAATAACATGTCCAAGATTTTGAGGAAAATTGACGTAATAGTGGACAAAGCTGCTGACAATTTGGACTTAAGGAAAATTGAAGCGGAGGTGGCTGAAAACCGTAAATTAATCAACACATTGACTAACAAACTCGCTGATGATAATTCCAACCCGACAACATCTGCAAAAAGTGTCAAGCCAACGTCGCCGCAAACTATTATAGGATCGGGGATAGGATCCCATCAACTCTATCAAAAACTCTATCACAACTGTCTTTGAATCTGTATCGATCCACCCGTCTCAACCGATCAGATCGTTAGCTATGTCTGCGATAAACTTCAAAATTGTTCGCCAGGTGACGTAAATTGTAGGCTATTATTACCCAAAGACCGCGTTTTGGACAGCTCGCTAACATTCGTTTCATTTAAGGAGGCTGATTTTAACCGCCCATTTACAAATTATCCACGCATATCAAAAAACCGCACCGTGGCCACGTTTCACTAGCCGAAGTAACTACTGCGTTAACCAGCCAGTTTAATTTATCAACGACCGTCGCTTCATCCAATACCACCAACGCTTTCACTTCTATCTACTATCACAATGCCTCCAGTATCCACGGTAAAACCAGGGATTTCCGCTTAGGCATACTTGACAATGATTTCGATCAGACTATGTCGTTCATAGAAAGGACAGATACGATTTTGAAACCAGTTGTAGAGGCGGTGGTGTTTTAATTGCTGTAAAGAATTTGGTCTCCAATAAGGTGATCGCCTGCCATTCCTGCCTTGATGCCATCGCCGTTCGCATCAGACTAGCTTACAATACCTCAATTGTCGCCGTCGCCGTTTATATTCTGTACGGATCCGACCGGGATGTCTACATCACGTTTATCAAGTACATCGACTCAGCCGTTATTCCCTCAGTTCGGCCTTGTGATCAAATTATCATCGTGGGCGACTTTAACTTACCCGGTATATCTTGGAACTATGTCGGCGGTGTGTTCTCTTCATCCTCAACCTACGAAAAAGCATTGGCTATCATCGACTACTTCGCTTCCATATCCACAACGCAGCTTAACTGCTTCAGCAACAGTCGAGATAAATTCCTGAACCTGCTATTTGCCAACGACGTCTTGCATGCCGATGTTGCTCCGTGATTGGACTTCATTGGACGCGAGAGCATTTATCACACACCAATTACGATAAATATATTTTATACTAAATGTACAACTAATTATTTTTCAAGCGATTTTCACTTTAATTTTAGAATGGCCGACTATACGCATCCTTGAATGAATTTCTCAGCACTGCCGGTGCACAGATTCAACGAGCTTCTCGAAAGTGGTATCGAGAGACACGTTCCGCGGGTTATCAATAATAAATCCGGCTTTCGGGAGCCATGGTATAGAACCGAGTTGATGCTGCTCGAGAAACGACGCAACAAGTTTCATTCCCTTTACAGTCTTTACGGCGTAGAATACTATCCCGATTTCAATAACGCCCGCAATGAATTTAAGACCCTTAATTGGTACCTTTTCAATAATTACGTAGGGCAAATCGAGCAAGTTTTGACATCCAATCCCAAAAAATTTTGGAACTTCATTGACAGCAAGAAAAAGGTATCTGGTTTTCCGTCGAATATGTCTTACCAGACCTCCACCGCTAGTCAACCATCCGACATTTGCAATTTGTTTGCCAAATTCTTTGCATCGGTTTACAAGCCAATTCGGTCAACAGACACCGGTTCTCCTACTACTTCCACCTCCATTGTACTCGATCATTTGAAACTTACCGAACAGGAGGTTCTGGATCAACTGCTGCTTCTCGGCGTTAGCAAGGGAGCGTGTTATGATGGTCTTCCACCGATCCTATTCAAACGTTGTGCTGTAAGTCTGGCTCCTGCAGTTACTTTCTTGTTTAACGAAAGCCTTGGTCGTGGTATTTTTCCAGATCCCTGGCAAATATCATGCGTTCATCCAATTTTCAAGGCAGATAATAGAAGTGAGGTAAGTAATTATCGTGGAATCGCCATTCTCTCTGTCTTACCCAAACTGTTTGAGTCCATGGTTCACAGAGTATTGCACTTCCATACCAAGCGACTAATTTCTCCTTTTCAGCATGGATTTTATCCCGGTAGGTCTACCGTGTCTAACTTGTCCTCATTTTGTGGTCATCTATTTGACAGCCCAAACTCCAAGCAGCAGCTTGACGTTGTCTGCACAGACTTCGCAAAGGCTTCCGATGTGATTGATCACTCCATTCTTATTAGCAAGTTGGAGAGTCTTGACTGTGATTTCGTTCCCATCTGGATTCTTTCTCCCCATTATTTCGGGCGCCAGGTTTTTATCAATACCAACTGTACAACGAAACCATTGATCGGGTTGAGTTCATTTCGGATCTTGGTGTGATCTTTGAATCTGATGCTACATTTACCAGACATGTTAATGCCATTATTTCAAAGTCGTACATTTTGCTTCGCTTCATAAAACGAAACTAGCACTCTGAATACTTTAGAGACGGATGTATTCATTTGGCCGCGCTGCTACAACAAAATTTAACTTTTTGGTTTCCATTAAACGTGACTTGAAGAATACCAAGATTCATTCCTTCAGCTCAAGAAAGAGAGAAAATGCATGTTTGTGTTTTTTCTCTTTAAACTTCACCTGATTTTTTCCCCCCACTCATTGTTTAGTTCAAAAGATAAAGTCGATGACAAAACTGATCCCTGAGAGACTTCGAGATTTGAGAAGTATGTCGGTATGTAAAACACTGTCAAACTTCTTCAATATTCGAACTGGAATTCCGTCGGGTCCGGTGGTTTTATTTACGACCATTATCTCCAAGTGCTGAAGACAATTAATGGGGTCTATTTTTGTGCCACAATGCGGAATTCACAGAGGCGTACGTCTCACATATCAATTGGATGTTTTAGAAATATTGGCAACCGATGCGACCATCTTGTAAAAGTTGCAAACGGAAACTCCTTGGGGCTGAACCCTATGTCGCTAAAATTCGGGAAGATTAGACGAAGGCGGAAAAGATCTCCGATGAAATGCTGGTCAAAGAAGGCGTTGACAATGCGGCGAAAAGGTATTGTCGAGTGTGGAGGGCATGGCGCTTCTGAGATGCGCCGAATGACGGAGTGGATTGTCTAATCCGCACAGCAGTTGAATTCTGTTCGGGACGAACAAGCTTAGATGAGGGGTAATGTTGCGATCTCGCCTACTGGTTAGGGAATCATCAATTCGACGTGGATTAGGCATTTTGCCGGAACATTAATTCTGCAAAAATTGGTCAAATAACGGAATAATCAGTACGATATATAAATACGAATTGTATTAAATCCAAAGTGAGTAGTGGGATAAATTATAATCGATACTCTCAGGAAAAATGGATGTTACGCAAGTGTTTGACGAAATGATGACGTACCCGATATGGAGCTGAAAATCAAGCACTCTTGTAACGGTGGGAAGCAGATGATAGAAATGGCTATAGGTAAAAGTGAGTAGATGCCATATGTCGGTAGGCACCATTGGGGTTTTTAGAATCGAGTGGCAGCGAGGAGGCAGCAGAACCGACGGATGTTTAAATAACAAAAAGCATCAGACAACTTATGGAAAATGATAAAGCCGGAGGTATAGTGAGATGAATTGAGACTGGTAGAATGGTTCACTTAGGGTTGGAAGGAAGTCTGTTGAATAGGATATTGAAAAGTATCTGGAGGAGATACCGGAAACGGAACGGTAATTGGTGATTGTTAACTCACAGGAAGGCTACCAGCGTGATCGGCATGTTTTTTGCAATGGTCATTGAGCGAAAAGAAGTGGGGAGAGGATAATACCTGGAAAGTTATTGTGCGAAATTTTCTGGCATTTTCGGTAATATTCCAGGATTGGAGTAAATTCCGAGAATTGTTGTTATCACCCGTCAAACTTATAACTAGATTCACAATCTGTTGTTCCGAACCGGGTTTGACAGGGTAAATTCTTAAGCTTCGTCAGATCAAAGAATTTTATCTAAAATTCACTTTGGAACCCTGGCAAAAATTGTCATTCTTCTATTTCTATTGAATTTTGGGGAATTGATCAGGAAGCTCAAAGGGGAAATGCTTGGTATGATTTCTACAAACCTATGAGAGAGATGAGATTATGATGATGATGATTTTTGGCTAGCGCTGATTCGATAAATGACGCGAAATTTCAAAAGGCGCTTGCATTTGAAATATATCCATTTTGACACTGGACTAGGTAAGGAATTCATAACTAAAATATCTGTCTTAAATAGAATTTTTACTACTTAGTGATAGATTGGAATTTATCGTCGGAAGGGCCAATGCCAATCAAAATAAATATCCGATATAATTGAGAATGCGAGCACGAATAGCAAGAAGTACGACTTCGCAACATCGTCAGAATTCCAAAAGATAACTAATTTATAGGTACATGTTTTGTAGACCCCCCCCCCCCTCTCCCCCCAGATCGTATGGGTAAATATTTTCAAACGATTTTTGATTGCCTGACAGCAGCAAACAAATAAAATTAACAAGCCACGATGACCGTGCTTTTATCTCATATATATTATGACGTATTTGATACAACAACATTACCACAAACAAATATTACTTTGGGTAATCCCGCGAATTTTATTCCATTTCTACTCAATCATGTGCGTGTGTGTATTACACTTTTTATTAATTACTTTTAAACCCATTACAGCTCCACGAAAACGTAGTAACTTGATCACATGCACGTTTTGCGATATCGCGCGCGATCAACACATGCGTACAAAAATCTAGTACATTTTTGTTTTTGGTGCAACAACTCGCACACTTAGGTCCAATACAAAAATTTAAAGTAAATATTCTTAACAAGTTCGATGACTTGATATGTTATAATGTGAATGCTGATCAAATGGCTATAATATGACTGCGAATATGTTAATACCTCTTCTCGTTGTTATACACACTGTCATTGGTTTGATAGTGTAAATACGATCAATCCAAAGGTTAACATAAACAAAATACATATTCATTGTATCATGTGATTTGCATACGACCAAACCAAACGAAATACAAACAAAATTATTTATGTAACGCGCGTAGTGTGATCTACTGACTATTTTACGAAGTATTAAAGATTGGGAATCTACTTTATCGATGGTCTAATAAGAATATGTGCGTCCTCGGTGCGTTTCGTTTAGTATCGAATTTTTATGACGCAATTATCGTATAGGTTATCTCGTTGGTTGTATTTTTGAACGATTATTTGAAAATATAAACGTTTACATACACAAAAATTGTTTATTTTGAGTTATGAGTGAGGTGACTCGATAATCGTATACGATTTTATATATCGTATGCGCTTGTTTTAGGTTAGGCTTAATTTGAAAAACGGAGGAAAAAATATGAAATTGAGTCGAATTGAGTGGAACCGATGTAGAGCTTACCTGCCCCAGTGCGGTTGTAAAATGCCTCTGAGCTAGAAACTTTGGAGTGATATAAAGTTCGTTCGACTGACATGTTAATAGACAATACACACGTTCCCAATCGCAGTCCAGCTTGTTTGTGTTTTTATTCTCACCAACATTCTCCCGCACCTTAAGGAATTTTATTACTTAAGATTAACAGGTAATTTGATTAATTTATTAACTGGACGTTTCAGTTCGGTTTTCGTTGTTTTTAGTCTAACTACGCGGGTGAGGCCGTCACTGCCTGGATGAATCGTGACCAAGTATCCATTGACTGGGATATTAGTTTTCTTCTCGTATTAAAACTACAGCATTGACTTCGAACTGCGATCAGTCGTAGATTTTCATTTGATACGTTGTTGTAATGACGTTAGGTAGTCCTGATGTCGCCGTTTCCAAAATCCTTGGAGTCGCTGCTGAATATTTTGCCATCTCGATAGTTTATTTTGTGGTATCTCGTTCAACATTGGCTCAGGAATACATGTTCAGAGGTACAGAGTACAGAGGTTCTCCAACCAAGAAATGTGCGGGTGTTAATGCTTATGTATATCAACTGGATCGTCGTTAAGTCTGCATCCCAAATGATACTTAAATGATTTAACTGTAGCTTCACATAATCCTCCAAAATGTGCTAGGAGGATTGAAGAGAAAAATGATTCCTTCCTGCAAGAAAAAATCAAAAATTACTTGGTTGTTCGACTGAGTTATTATCTGAGTTTCTAGAGTTCTTTGTTAGCCCCAACAAAGTTAGATCCGTTGTCACACCAAATTTTCTCTGGACTTCCACGTCTTGAAATGAACCGTTTTAGGGCAGCTAAAAATGATTCGGTATCTAGGCTACCCACTACCTCTAAGTGAACAGCCTTCACCGCCAAGCACACGAAAACTACCACATACACCTTTTCCACCGGAGAATTATTGCGCTTGCTCGTTTTGATATATAGTGGCCCAGCATAGTCCAATCCAGTGTGTAAAAACGGCCGACTTTGGTTACATCGTGCTGCTGGGAGATCAGCCATTTTCTGTTCATTCTTGTAAAAGCGGTAACGAATGCACACCGTGCAGGATTTTATGCAGCGTTTAATGATGTTTCGTGCTCCAATCATCCAATACTTGTTTCTCACAATACTTAAAACTAATGAATTTCCAGCATGCATGTGCTTGAAGTGAATATCTCGAACAATTTTATCGCACACTATAGTATCGTTCGGCAAAATGATAGGATGCATCGTTGAATAAGGTAAGTAGGATTTTCTTAGGCGGCCACCGACTCTGAGTAACACATTAGAATCTATAAATGGGTCAAGTGATGCTAATTGGTGTTTCGATGGTAATATAAATTGTTTTCTGAGAATCGTGAATTCGCTATTGAATGCGATTTGCTGTACGTTCCGAAGTATTGCGTTCTCAGCGTCATTTAACTCGGCTACAGTAATTGTGTTATATTGTTGCTTCGCCAATTGTCTTCTTCGAGTTGGACTTCCAAATCTCAACATATACACTAATAATTTGCGTATTTTGAGCCAAGATGAGATCCTTAATATTACGTTTATAGCGATGTTGTCTTCGGTGGTCACTTCAGTAAAAACGTTTGCATATTTTCACCTTTCTTCGAATGAAAAGTTAACCGCTTCTGTTGGTATGGAAATTGCTTTTGGCCAACAAGATTTTGGTTGACTCAACCAATGAGGTCCATGCCACCACAGAGATAATTTTGACAACGCTTGTGGTTTTATTCCCCTAGTTATTGTATCGGCCGGATTTTGTTTTGAATCGATATGATGCCACTTATCTCGAGGAATAATCTCCAGAATTGCTGCCCTTCGGTCGCCAATGAAACTTTTCCAACGTCGAGGAACATCGGACCGCCAGTGTAGTAATATCGTGGAATCTGTCCAGGCGCAGGTTTCTATGTCCCTGTAAGATAGAGATGCAACACAAAATTTAATTAATTTGCACAAACGGACCGCTCCACAGAGTTCCAATCGAGGTAACGAAATTTGCTTTAGCGGAGCCACTTTACTCTTTGCAGTTATAATATTCACGCTGATTTTTCTGGACTCGTCTATGCTTCGTAAATACAACACACTCCCATATGAGCGGCTTCGGAGGCATCACAAAATGCATGTATTTGAAGATGGGATGTAGTTGTTGATTGTGTGAGACACCGAGGAATTTGAATTTTTTCTAATTCGGGTAACATTTCGTATATACTCTTCCATGAATTGAGGACATTTCTAGGTAACTCAGTATCCCATTCTAACTTCAGCAGCCATAACTTTTGTAGCAATATTTTGAATAAAATTACTGTTGGTGCAAGCCAGCCTAACGGGTCATATACCTTAGATGCCGTTGACAGTATTTTTCGCTTAGTCCACTTTATGTGCTCAACAGTTTCCTGTACCTGAAAGGAAAATGTGTATTTGTGATTGAACATCCAATCAAAGCCGAACTATTTAAGAAAAAAAATTGAGCTGAATCCAATTTGTAACGTTAAAAACGGCGATTCCTCTATGCAAGGTGAAATTATTTCTAATTTAATTAGAACATAACACCCTAACGCAGAGAAAAAGACAGAAATTTTAAATTTGTGCCATCAATACGAGGAATTATTTCTGAAGACGGAACAACGTACCAGAAGTTATCGATATCCCCATATCCACAAAGAGGAAATAAAATGTCAAATCGATAAAATGTTACAAGAAGGAGTCATACGTCCGATATTTTCACTCTGGCCACCTTCTATTTTGATTGTATCGAGAAAGGCGGACGCCAGAGTAGCAACTGGGTGCTCTGAGACTCCCAAGACTGCAATTAGTATTCATAGGTTGGAATAGTTCATTCTACTTATTTTCAATTTACTCGTATGCCCAACACGGTGAACTGATCGAGCACCATCTGTGCAAAATAGAAACTATCCTAAGCGCTTTATCGGGTCAACACAAAACGCTAATGATCACCGAAGACTACAATTCTAAAAGTAAAATGGGACATGAACATCCAATGAACACGGAAAAAAGTAGAGGGCTTCGTGTCCAGGACTGACCTTTTCATAATGAACTTGCAGGGAAACCCAACGACGTTCTCGTTTAATGGGAACTCCAACATTGACCTAACAATAGTCAACGGGGCTTTACTGAGCTCGATAGTTGGGTGGTGTGTAAGAGAAAGTTGGACATCTAGTGACCATAGAGTCATTACTTTTGAGTTATCAAACGCGCCACAGAATAGCTGAGATGGAGAGATTAGCTAAGAAACGAAATAGCTGGTGGAACTCTAATCTAAGGAAACTTAGACGTTCTATGCAAAAGCTCAGAAAAGCATACCAGAATGAAAGAGACCAACGAGCAAAAGAGTTGAAATTGACTCTCTTTAGAGGAGCAAGAAATAAATACTCGTACTTCCATGAAGTATTTAAAGCGAGGCAAAGTAGTTTCCAACGGTATGTCACGGAACTTGGCAATAGAGACCCATGGAATGAGAAATGCGCGAGATCGCCACCAACAGCAGTTGGACATCCACAGATGCTGAAGACCCCCCATTTACGTGGGAAGAGGTCACCAGTGCTCTTACTTGGTTTAAGCGTAACAAGTCACCAGGACTTGACAACTTGAACGCTGAAATAATCCAGCTGGCATAGCCCATCATAGAGCCTAGCACAGTAAAATTAGCTGCTTAAAATTTGGTCGCTTCCCTGAGGTTTGGAAAACGGGTGAAATGATTGTAATCAGAAAACCTGGCGATAGAGATCCAATTTCGTTGAAATCTTATAGACCCATAATGTTGCTACCGGTTATGGGGAACTCCTAGAAAGGTTACTAACCATTCGCATTACACCGCAAATTGAAGAGAGCGGACTGTTCTCGGACAAACAATTCGGTTTCCGACGTAGCATGTCTACTGAAGATGCGATAGTTCGCCTAATCAACACTGTCAAAACGCAAAGTTCGAAATATGTTATGGGTATATCCTTGGATATCAGCGGGGCATTTGATAATCTAACGTGGTCTAGTGTTATCGCAAGTTTATCGGTCTATTGATCGGCAGTAATCAGAGATATGTATGGTTCTGTATCCAATCAAATTACAAAATGATGTCCTCAGGGATCTATCCTAGGTCCTCTAGTCTGGAATATCTTATTTAACACAAGCACGATTGATGGCTTGGACGATATTGTATTCGCGGATGACAAAGCCATTCTGGTGCATGGCAACTCGAGACGCAAACTTCAGCGTCAGGGTCAAATCGTAATTAACAAAATGAATCAATGGTGTGAAACAAATAAAATGTCACTTCTGCAAAGAAAACAGTGATGGTGCAGCTAAAAGGCAAATTTGAATCTTGTCGACCTCCAACAATGTCTTGACAATGATTAAGTCTGTGAGATATCTAGGAGTTGACCTAGATGAAAGTATGAGCGTAACTTCTCACGTTCTAAGAGTCTGTCAAAACGCTAAGAAGCTATTCCACTCCATCGCGAGAGTGTCAATGAGAGTGGCCATGGTAAGTTTAAAGCCTACGTACAGAGATTTGAAATAACAAACCAATGTCAATGTTTATGCGGATCAGAAGTAGAAGATGTTAAACATCTACTTTTCGAATGTAACGAGATGACTGTTGGGTCACTAAAACATAAGTGGCTGAGTGATAGAAACATACACGAATTACCACTGCCAGTATTATTAAGCGGCAAAGTCCTTTCCAAGTTCCGGCCATATTGTGCTGAACTGATCAAAGTCTTAAAAGAACGGAACAGTGCGATTTAGTAGACCGGAATACCGGACTGTACATGTCTCCACGCGACTAGGAATGAAAACGTTGGCAACAATTGGCTATGAAATTGACTACGGTTATAATAACTGACTGAAATAACATCACTGATATGCTCGATAAATTAGGGGAATGTATGTATTTCGCAACCTTGGATCTTGTATCTGGCTTCCACCAGGTAGAGGTAAGAAACAAAACATTCTTAAAACCATATTTTCCGTCAACCGCGGAAATTACGAGTACATAAGAATGTTGTTTGGTCTAAAGAAAGCCCCTTCAACATTTCAAAGGGTCATGGATAATGTGTTATGAGAAACTGCCTATTTGGACCATATTGTTTTGTTACGTGTGACGGAGTTAAACCCAACCCCGACAAAATTAAAGTGATTACGGAATTTCCCGTTTCTAAAATGGAGAAACAAATTTAAAAGTTTTTGGGATATTATCGGACATTTATTAAGAACTTCTTCGATATCACAAAACCACTGACGGAATGTTTACGAAAAGACAAAGACATAATTTTGAACACAGACTTACAATGTTTCGAGTATTGCAAAAAATTATTGTGTAATGAACCAATCTTGCAATACCCTGTTTTATCTAAAGAATTTATCCTGACTACCGATGCAAGTAACATCGTAGTCGTTGGATCGGTCCACTTTCAGTGTCCCTTAGGAAAAGATAAACCAATTTGTGTATGCATCCCGAACCTTAACGGTTGCTAGAGCATTCAATACCGGGATCCCGAAACCCGGTTTTTCGGGAATACCGGACATTTTCCGGACCCGTAAACCGTAATTAAATTTAGAAAAAGTTCCGGTTTTCGGCCCTACAAATTTCATATTGTTTTATAAAATAGTAAAATGTAAAAACGAAAACGAATTTATCAATCCACAATCATGACGAAAAACCTACAATATTTTAATACTTCGCTAAAACAAAACGACGCGCGAGGTATATAAACGTAAAACTGATTACTATTTTTTATCGCAAATAAAATTATAGACATAACCCTTTCAATTAATAATGAGTTTTTTTAATTTTCAACTGTTAGCTAGAAATTTTAACGGAACAAATTTTTTCCGTTAGAAAGGTTAACGGAAAAATTGTACAAAGTGTAATAGTAAATTGTATGCTATATTCGTTGTATATTAAATTTTAACTTGGAAATAACTTGTAATTTCTTATTTTATATTTACATTTTCAGCACCGGTGCCAGAACCGGGTATCCGGTTTCGCAACTCTGCAGCACCGAAATCCCGGTTCCAAAAAAAAATGCCTCGGTACTGAATGCTATAACGGTTACGGAGCAAAATTATTTCACTATTCAAAAAGAGATTTTCGGCACAGTTTGGCCCACAAAATAATTCAGACCATATTTATTCGAGAATAAAATCATAATGGTAACGGACCACAAGTCGTTGGCTTGGCTTTTCAACCTCAAAGAACCCAATTCGAACTTGGTTCGATGGAGATTGAAACTAGAAGAGTACGATTTCGAAATCGTTTATATAAGAATGGCGTAAAAAGTGCATTATCACGTATTCAACCCAAACCTCCTGTAGTTGTTCCAACTACAAACTACCCTATGAACCACTTCAATTCACTGCTTATAATAAAGTCGATCCTAAAATGTTGGAATCAAACATCATACACGAATATCCATTTGGGATACACAGAGTAATAATAAGCATGAGTAATGCCTAACCATCTTTTTCCAACCATCAGACTTAATATCAGACTATTTGTACCCAAATATCGAGTTACAGGTGTTATGTGCGGTCATATAGCTAAAGGAGCTTATCAAGAAAAATTATACGTCGCATACCGTATAGCAGTCATAGTGCTGTCAAACGAGGTTAACGGAATATTGCGGCCAAACAAGTACTTCCAAACGAGGCATACGGCGTTGTTCCAGTACGGTAGTGTATTTACAATATTTAAAATTTTATTGATTGTGAATGGTATTGGTTTTTTTCTTGCATTACATTTGCCATTGCAGGTCAGCGATACACGAGCTCGAGTATCGGCGGTGATTATTGTAATTTTGTTTATTTTTTTTTTGGTTCAAATTTTCTTTTCATTGTTAAATAAAACATGGTCGGTAAATTGTATCTAGATATTTGGGAGATAAGTGCCCTCGTACTTGAGTGTCTGATTCTACCCCACCCCAGACTGAGTAGTGGCTGACACAAGCTGCCGATGTTGATCGTGTGATAAACATCTGTTTACGGGAGCAGGATTTCATAACAGGAAATAACACCAGGAATTCAGCAAGGAAACTCAATAGTCCAAATTCTACATAGCCCAGTGCAACTGTTAATATTACAAATTAACCCAAGCCTAACAAGACGCGGCCTCCATATGAACGAAGCGAAAACAAAATGCATGGCTATCGCGGGAATGCAAGGGATATATTGGCGCCTATCATTTAAGTTACGAGCATCAATATCTTACACCCAGCAAAAAATTAATGCCGAAGTTATTCAAAGAACTTGTAAACGATTTTCTAATCTAATGAGTAATGGTTTCGTGCACTTCTGGTGTCACCAAATTGTATCACTTAATTTGGTAACAGAAAATTTCTCGTTAATCATACACACAAACATTACACATTATTGATACTGAGTATCGTCATCTCGCACCAAACTATCATCGCCGACCAAAAAAATTAGAAGAAAACACCACTTTCCAACTTCCTCGAATATACACAGACGAACGAACATACATAATTTTTTTTTTGTAGTAACTGAACACCAATATACATTACAAGTGTCAATGCACTTTTTCTCAACCCTGCGCACTCTTCATATAAACATTTACGAACAAAAAATGCTTAATGTAAATAAATAATTAATACACGTAAATTTAAATAAAAAATTAATTTAGAATATTAAAACAACAACAAGACGCCCAAAACTATTTTTGGATCAAACTACTTTCGACTACTATAAGGGGAGACGAAATAAGAAATGCATCTCAATCTGTTTCTGTTGCTTGATTCGTCTTATACCTTCTCTGTGTTTGTATCGCGTTTGCTTACGATCATTTTGACGATTCGACTAATTATGATTTAGTTTTATTTAGAATAATTAATTAGCTTAGGTAGTCGAAGTAATGTTAGTAATTAAAAAATAATAATTCCTTTTACATTCACATCAAGATGTTTTGTGTTATGCTCGTATATTGGTGGGAAAGGGGTACTTCCCTTAAAATACGCTGCTATCGGTACAGTAAGTGTACTAAAGAACACATTTGTATATTTTAGATAATTATAAACACATCGAGTGATTTGTTTAGATCAATTTTGTAATAACATTTCTTTGAACTAAATTTTTTGGTAAATGACTAATAAGTTTACTGCTTAGGTTCTTAACGCAATATTGATTTATATGCTGTTCTTACGTAAGTATAATATTTTGAGATTTCTGATGAAACGTCTGATTAAGATGCTGTTTAAGATAGCGGAAATTTGACAGCGGGAAATAAGGGATTACGCTACTCGCCGTAAGTGGCAGCACTATCACAAAAGAGATTTTTTTAGGTTATTAGAAACAAATTTTCTCAAAATTTTCCATGTAGTCTCAGTATGACCTAAGCTACTAGAAAAACAACCGAAATTATTGGTTACTAGTGGAATTTTTTGAGATATTGGCCAAAAACTGAAAATAACTTATATGGCCACAGAAAATCAGAAAATTGTAGTGAAAGTTTTAAAGCATAAATTTTCCGCAAATTTCCCTTGTAGTCTCAGTATGACCTAGGCTATTAGAAAAGCAACCGAAAGTAATGGTTATTAGTCAAAGTTTCTGATATATTAGCCGAAAACCGAAAATAAAAATTTTGATGAACAGATCCCAGAATTTTATCCAAACTTACTTTAAAATCCCTGATCAATACTACTATCCAAATTTCATCGTAATTCTTTCTCAATGGCGGAAAGACGGAAAATTTCATTAATTAACTTGTCAATTTAAGCATAACTTTTAATATTTTATTCTGCTGGGGTGTTTTGTTAGTAAAAAAATTCGTGGGAACTATTTCCTAAACTATCCTAAAAATAGAATTAGGATTATTTAGGAAAAACTTCACGTTTTTGCTCATAATAGTGAAGTATTTCATAAACTTTCCTAAATATTAAAATCTGCCATTTTTGTTTCAATGGTTGCGTAAAACTTCGTAAAACGAGTAAATTATAAATTATATGAAAAAATGCAAATTAGTATGGTGACTAAGTACTTGTACAGAGGTCGATTTGCATATCGTAGATTTTTAACTAACAGACTAACAGACAAACACCATTCCATTGAAAAATCTAGGGGCCCCAGCTGTTTTAGGAAATTAAATTTATAAAGAGGTCAATTTGCGTATCGTAGAGTTTTTCCGAGCAATTTTCCCAATTCCAGAAACACCACTACCAAATACTAAGCAACTTTTTGAGTTGTTCTGGATCACCACTAACAGATAAAAACCACTTCATAGAAAAACCCTTTCCAAATAAACATCATTTGCAGGAGTGCACCGGTAGCTTATCGTTTGCTTGTAGAAATTTACGGTGGACATGCTCCATCGAATACAACGTGCAAAGAATGGTTTCGACGATTTAATTCGATGCTGATTTGGCTGAAGATTCTTCTCAAACACAATCAGAATTGGCTGTAGCATTAATGTGGATCGATAAACTGTTGCAAAACGTTCACAAGCAATCCGAATGATTCAAGAAGCTAACAACTGGGTTCCACATGAATTAAAAGAAAGAGACCTCGAACGTCGGAAAACCATTCGTGAAATTTCAAAGAAAACAAAGAAAAGGTTTTTTTTTATCGAAAAGTTAATGGAGGTGAAAAAATGGATTTGTTAGGTGTGCAAGTAGAAACTTGGCGCTGTAGATCAATGCATTAAAATATGCTTGAACGCATCCAAATCGCCCGCCATTTTGGATATATGTAGCTTGGTCATTGCTGTTTTTAAACATAAGTTTCAATCTAGTACAAGCTGTCGTTCCGTTTGCATCGATTTTAAGAGATGGATGTCGATTAGCAACATTTACGCCATTGTATTCTATTTGTTTTCAAATGAAGAAAATGCTGTTCAAGCTATGTAATTGATTACTTCGACTTTGAGTGAATATTCGTTGAGTGAACGATATGCAAATTGACCTCTTTACAAATTTAATTTCCTAAAACACCCGGGGCCACATGCTGTATAAGATAGCAGAAAATTTCCAGCAGAAAAAATGAGTTTTTGCTATTCACCGCTAGAGGCAGCACTATCACAAAAAGGAAATTTTTCAGCTGATATTTTTTGAAACCAGCAGAAAATTTTTGAAATTTTTAAGCAAATCAATAATTCTGACCAGCAGAAAGTTTGATGATAAATCAAATAATTAATGAAAAAGAAGAGAACATATATGTTTAAACGTTTTGAAACGAAAAAAGTAAATTTTCTTTAAAGAACGATTTGCGGTTGTACAGGGTGTCCGCCGGGAAGGTATACTACTTTGTTTTGCCGCCATTTAGGCGAATATTAGTATTGACAGTTCATACTTGACAGTCGTGAAGTAGACACGTGGCAAATTCTTCCACAAGACCATTTACGCCGCCGTACATATGCCAATAGGATGTTACAGCTCGCCCATGACAACCCCGATTTTCATGAAAAAATCATAATGAGTGACGAGGCACATTTTCATTTAAATGGATATGTGAATAAACAGAATAGTCGGTTCTGGGCAATGAAAAACCCTCACATTATTCATCAGTCACCTTTACATCCATTAAAAGTGACAGTCTGGTGTGCAATTTGGTCAGGAGGAATCATTGGACCTTACTCCTTTGAAAATGAAAACGGCGTAACGGTAACTGTGAATGGGGAGCGATATCGTGATATGATTGAAAACTTTTCAACGCCCCAACTGCATACTTTGGGCTTGATTAACATATGGTATCAACAAGACGGTGCCACATCGCATACAGCCAGGATTACAATGGAATTACTGCGAGAACTCTTTCCACAACAAGTTATTTCAAAAAATGGTGATGTTGATTGGCCTCCACGGTCGCCTGATTTGACTGCTCCGGACTTCTTTTTGTGGGGATATCTAAAAAGCAAGGCTTATGCAAACAAACCAGAAACGCTTGAGCAACTCAAACAAAATATTCGTGATGAAATTAATGAAATACCGCGTGAAATGTGTGAGAATGTAATGAAAAATGTGCTCAAAAGGGCTCGCATTTGTGAGGCTAACAGAGGCGGACATTTATCTGATATTGTATTCCATACATAATTGCCGACATTAAATAAAACATTTATCAATATAAGATCCATTCTCTTTCATTTAATCAAAATTCATAAACAAACAAAGTAGTATACCTTCCCGGCGGACACCCTGTATAAGGACTCTTAATATATATTAAAATTATTATAATCATCATAATACAAATACAGGGCAACACAAAAAAATCGAATACGTTGATAGCACTCCATTAATTTTTGAAGTTATTTTAATGTGAAATGTTTTCAGATTTTCAAGTGTTAGAAAAACTCCCCTGTAACTACCCTGGGCTTATGTATTTATGGTAGCTGAGATCATAATCTATATACATGAGCAACATAAGAATCATAACTGGCGTCAGTAGCGTTCCATAAATTTTAGAAGTCATTTTAATGTGAAGTATTTTCAGTTTTTTAACAAAAGTGTTAGAAAAACCCCCTGTAACTACCCTGGGCTTATGTTTTTATGGTAGCTGAGATCATAATCTATCAACATGAGCAACATACGATTCATAACTGGCGTCAGTAGCGTTCCATACATTTTAGAAGTCATTTTAATGTGAAATGTTTTCAGTTTTTTAACAAAAGTGTTAGAAAAACCCTCCTGTAACTACCCTGGGCTTATGTTTTTATGGTAGCTGAGATCATAATCTATAAACATGAGCAAAATACGATTCATAACTGGCGTCAGTAGCGTTCCATAAATATTAGAAGTCATTTTAATGTGAAATATTTTCAGATTTTTAACAAAAGTGTTAGAAAACCCCCCTATAACTACCCTGGGCTTATGTTTTTATGGTAGCTGAGATCATAATCTATATACATGAGTAACATAAGATTCATAACTGGCGTCAGTAGCGTTCCATAAATTTTAGAAGTCATTTTATTGTGAACTGTTTTCAGTTTTTTAACAAAAGTGTTAGAAAAACCCCCCTGTAACTACCCTGGGCTTATGTTTTTATGGTAGCTGAGATCATAATCTATATACATGAGTAACATAAGAATCATAGCTGGCGTCAGTAGCGTTCCATACATTTTAGAAGTCATTTTAATGTGAAGTATTTTCAGTTTTTTAACAAAAGTGTTAGAAAAACCCCCTGTAACTACCCTGGGCTTATGTTTTTATGGTAGCTGAGATCATAATATATAAACATGAGTAACATAAGATTCATAACTGGCGTCAGTAGCGTTCCATAAATTATAGAAGTCATTTTAATGTGAAATATTTTCAGTTTTTTAACAAAAGTGTTAGAAAAACCCCCCTGTAACTACCCTGGTCTTATGTTTTTATGGTAGCTGAGATCATAATCTATATACATGAGTAACATAAGATTCATAACTGGCGTCAGTAGCGTTCCATAAATTATAGAAGTCATTTTAATGTGAAATGTTTTCAGATTTTTAACAAAAGTGTTAGAAAACCCCCTATAACTACCCTGGGCTTATGTTTTTATGGTAGCTGAGATCATAATCTATATACATGAGTAACATAAGATTCATAACTGGCGTCAGTAGCGTTCCATAAATTATAGAAGTCATTTTAATGTGAAATGTTTTCAGTTTTTTAACAAAAGTGTTAGAAAAACCCCCAGTAACTACCCTGGGCTTATGTTTTTATGCTAGCTGAGATCATAGTCTATAAACATGAGTAACATAAGATTCATAACTGGCGTCAGTAGCGTTCCATACATTTTAGAAGTCATTTTAATGTGAAATGTTTTCAGTTTTTTAACAAAAATGTTAGAAAAACCCCCCAGTAACTACCCTGGGCTTATGTTCTTATGGTAGCTGAGATCACAATCTATATACATGAGCAACATACGATTCATAACTGGCGTCAGTAGCGTTCCATAAATTTTTGAAGTCATTTTAATGTGAAATGTTTTCAGTTTTTTACCAAAAGTGTTAGAAAAACCCCCCAGTAACTACCCTGGGCTTATGTTTTTATGGTAGCTGAGATCATAATTTATATACATGAGCAACATAAGATTCTTAACTGGCGTCAGTAGCGTTCCATACATTTTAGAAGTCATTTTAATGTGAAATGTTTTCAGTTTTTTAACAAAAGTGTTAGAAAAACCCCCCTGTAACTACCCTGGGCTTATGTTTTTATGGTAGCTGAGATCATAATCTATAAACATGAGCAACATATGATTCATAACTGGCGTCAGTAGCGTTCCATAAATTTTAGAAGTCATTTTAATGTGAAGTATTTTCATTTTTTTAACAAAAGTGTTAAAAAAACCCCCCTGTAACACCCTGGGCTTATGTTTTTATGGTAGCTGAGATCATAATCTATATACATGAGTAACATAAGATTCATAACTGGCGTCAGTAGCGTTCCATAAATTTTAGAAGTCATTTTATTGTGAACTGTTTTCAGTTTTTTAACAAAAGTGTTAGAAAAACCCTCCTGTAACTACCCTGGGCTTATGTTTTTATGGTAGCTGAGATCATAATCTATATACATGAGTAACATAAGAATCATAGCTGGCGTCAGTAGCGTTCCATACATTTTAGAAGTCATTTTAATGTGAAGTATTTTCAGTTTTTTAACAAAAGTGTTAGAAAAACCCCCTGTAACTACCCTGGGCTTATGTTTTTATGGTAGCTGAGATCATAATCTATAAACATGAGCAACATACGATTCATAACTGGCGTCAGTAGCGTTCCATAAATTTTAGAAGTCATTTTATTGTGAAATATTTTCAGATTTTTAACAAAAGTGTTAGAAAATCCCCCTATAACTACCCTGGGCTTATGTTTTTATGGTAGCTGAGATCATAATTTATATACATGAGCAACATAAGATTCTTAACTGGCATCAGTAGCACGTCATCAACGTATACCCAAGGTAGTTACAGGGGGGTTTTTCTAACACTTTTGTTAAAAAACTGAAAATATTTCGCATTAAAATGACTTCTAAAACTTATGGAACGCTACTGATGCCAGCTATGATTCTTATGTTACTCATGTATATAGATTATGATCTCAGCTACCATAAAAACATAAGCCCAGGGTAGTTACAGGGGGTTTTTCTAACACTTTTGTTAAAAAACTGAAAACATTTCACATACATATAATAACTAAAATTTCATGGAGTGGTATAAAGGTAGGCGATTCGTTTTTTGTGTTTCTCTATTTGCTTTATGATGATTATGGTAATTTTAGTATATTTAAGAGTCCTTATACATACGGAAAACCTTAAAACATATATTTTCGCTTCTTTTTCATAAATTTTTTGATTTTTCACAAAACTTTCTGCTGAGAATTATGAAAGTATTATTATTTTCTGCTGGAAAATTTCAAAAAATTTCTGCTGGTTTCAAAAAATATCAGCAGAAAAATTTCTTTTTTGTGATAGTGATGCCTCTAGCGGTGAATAGCAAAAATACATTTTTTCTGCTGGAAATTTTCTGCTATCTTATACAGCATCGGGGCCACTAGATTTTTCAATGGAATGGTGTTTATCTATTAGTTTTGATCCAGAACAACTCAAAAGTGCACTTAGTATTTGGTAGCGGTGTTTCTGGAATTGGGAATAATGCTCGGAAAAACTCTACGATTTACAAATAAACTTCTTTTACTTCATTACCGTACTGATTTGCATTTTTTCATATAATTTATAATTTACTCGTTTATACGAAGGTTTACGCATACATTGAAACAAAAATGGCGGATTTAAATTTTTAGGAAAGTTTAGGAAATACTTCACTATTACGTAAAAAAGAGATAAAGAAATTATCTTTTGTTATAGTGCTGCCACTTGCGGCGGGTAGCGTAATCTATCTGATTAAGGAGCATTCCAAATATAATTTCCTGTTGAGTTAATAAGCCAAATAACAAAGTGTCACTAAAGTGTATAAAGTTTTAGAAAACACTAGACATTTCTCTTACAGTTTTGAAGAAGTTTCTTTTTCTGTATTCAATAAGCCAAAATCTGTTTTTTATTAGCCTATGCCTTTATTCGTAAAAGCCTTACTTAAAAATAATCCAAGTAGGATATGCAAACCTAGAGCTTTTTTAGATGGAAGCCTGTTTACTGCCCGTAAATGGATACGAGACACATACTTCAAAACAAACATTAAATGAATTTTCTTTTTTTGAATAAATTTTTTTCTTCACTTACTTATTCCGTTCTATATCCGACTAATTTTAACAAAATTGTTAATATGAGGAAAAAACGTGGGAATTGCCCCAATTCCATAATAATCTTTATATCGAGTGTCGAAAAAGTCCCGAAAACAGTCAAATATCACGTTGGTGAAGTTTGTCCTAAATCTGCCCTAAAAAGCAACAATAACAAAATATGTGTAGATGTGTCGATAATGTCTCGATAGAACGAATTTTAGAATTACTACTTAGTAACACAATATTTGACCTTCTACCACAGAATAGACAGAAACGTCATAACACTATTTTTGTATGTAAAAATATCGACTCATTTTTTTGACCTTGCTTCGCGAAAAGGTAGGAAAAATTGTTTGAAGAGTACCCAATAGAAGGAAAAATTCGTTATTTTTGAGAAATAAGGTAGGAAAATGGTCGATAGTTTATTTTTTCTTGGTCTACTCAATGGCGCTTCTGGATAATATTATATTCTGTGCTTCTACTTGATGTAGGAAATGTAGAAAATAGGAACGGTAATAATAGTTTAGATAGGTAAATAATAGACAGCGCTAGTAGTTTTCAAAAAATTAAAATTGATTATAAAATCTTCGCAGTGTACAACTAAAATTTCCTCTCAATAGGCTCTCTCAATTTCAAATGTCACTTTGACTTTGGCTCCAACAACCGTATTGCTGTTTTGGTAAAATTAAAACATTTCTTTAGATTTAAATCTGATGAAACTGTGAGTGATATACGCAATTAATATTTAATAACGATACAACACAGAATTCATTAGCATTCAGTGCTCAAATTAAAGTATATACTGAAGAATATCGTCGAATGGACTCTAGTAAGAGGTGATACATCTCAATCATCAACCTGTATGCTTCATTTTTAAATTACTAGTGTTGGCAAAAAGTAGTAAGACTTTTTAATTTAAATTTCGCGCGGGAAACCATTCGTCGAAATATTGTTTTTTCTATGTCGGTATGACTGTCAGTAACATCTGTGCCAAATGTCACATCAAAATAATTATTAGTGTTTAGTATACGCTTGTCTTTCTGAAGTACAAAAAGTGCATTCGGCGATTTTTCCAATGAGTGAAATTATTCAACAAAGAAGTTCCATTAAATTTTGTGTGCGGAATCAACTTTGTGGTGCCGAAACGTTCAGAATGTTGCAAAAGGCCTTCGGTGATAATTGTATGTCGCGAGCAAGTGTTTTTGAATGGTACAAATTGTTCAAAGAGGGTCGATAACGTGTTGACGACGAACCACGTCTAGGACGGCCATCAACATCAACTGATGATCAACACGTTAATAAAATCAAGGAATTGGTGCCCGAGAATCGACGATTAACAGTCAGAAACCTTACTGGCATCGTTGAAATATCGGAAGGATCAGTGAAAACCATTTTGAAAGATTATTTGGGCCTAAGAAAAGTGAAAGCACGATTGGTTCCAAAATCACTCAATTTTTTGGAAAAACAGCGTCGCGTTGGCATCTGTGCAACAATGCTTTCCGACTACCAGGATGTCATGAAACGTATTATAACTGGCGATGAGTCTTGGATCTGCGCTTACGACCCGGAAACAGACGATCAATCGGCCGAAAATCGTGCCAAAGATGAGCCGAAGCCGAAAAAACCACGTCAAAGCAAGTCAAAAATCAAGATGATGTTGCAAGGTTTTCTTCGATTATCGAGGTGTGGTGCACTCCGAAATCCTTCCAACCGGCCAAACTGTCAACAAGGAATACTATTTGAGTGTTATGCGTCGTTTGCGCGAAGCTATTCGTAAAAAGAGGCCGGAATTATGGGTCGACAAGTCTTGGTTTTTGCACCACGAAAATGCACTTGGTTTTACGTGATTTTTTCGCAAAAAAATCCTCCCATATCGTTCCGCAACCACCGTATTTGCCTGATTTAGCTCCGTGTGGCTATTCAGCAAACTCAAATGACCGCTCCGGGGAAACCGTTTTGAGTCAATTGAAGACATTAAACGTGAATTGCTACGCGCATTGGAGGCTATTCCGGAAATTGACTTTAACAACTGTTTCGAGGATTGGAAAAAACGTTGGCACAAGTGTATTGAGGCCGGAAGGGATTACTTTGGGGGGGGGACGAAATAAATTTGGAGAAATAAATAAAGAATTCTAAAATTATGAACAAAGTCTTGCTATTTTTTGCCCACAGTATTAGACTTACAAGTGTTTTAACGGCAAAATGTTGGTTGTAGTGAATAAATTCCAAGATGGTTCAGTTCGTGGTTTATTTACAAATATTCTCAAAATCATTTTTTGTTGCGTGTATAAGGGGTACAGAGTAGCCGCATAACAACCACCCCAGCACGCCAATCCATATTCTAATTTAGCTATAACTAGTGCATGATAAGCAATTTTTAGCACCGGAGGACGACAATAGTCACGAAGGAGGTAAAAAATTCTAGTAGCTGTTGATGACAGATACCGATTGACTGAATTTACATGCGTTTTCCAATTTAGACAAGTGTCAAAGTGAACACCTAGATATTTAAACGAGTCAACAGATTCAATGTCAAAATACTCAGAGTGACAACCAATAGATGGACATTCAAGCCTGCTGTGATTAGTCACTCGAGGCAAAAAGGCCAAATTAACATTACCAGACAATTTAAACAACATGAACTTAGTTTTCCGGCTTAGAATCAGGCGATGCTTGTCGAACCATGAGAGTAAAGTTGTTAGATCAGTATTGATCATCGAAATAACGTTACTGGCAGAATTCCCACAATAAGCCAAGGCTATGTCATCGGCAAACCCGGTAGAATAACCATGAAGATTCAGTTTAAACACCGAATTCGTGTAAATAAGAAACAGCAATTTGAAATGTTTTGTCCATTTCTATTGGTGGAACTCGTTAATTTCATAACCGACTATGATGAGATTTCGCATGTTGGAAAAAGTTCTGGAATATGGCTATCTGGAGCGAAACCTGCTATTTTCTTAACCGATTATGATGGAATTTTGCATGTTGGAATGAAATGAGTTTCTTATGTGATTTTTGGAAGAAGTTCTGGAAAATGGCCTGCTGGGGCGAAACTCGTTAATTTCTTAACCGATTATGATGAGATTGGATATGTTGGTCGGAAATGAGATTTTTAAATGATTTTTGGAAGAAATTCTGGAATATGGTTACCTGAGACGGAACTCGGCCATTTTCTAACCGGATGGGATTGGGTATGTTGTATGGAATTGAGATTCTTAAATGATTTTTGGAAGAAATTCTGGAATATGGGCACCTGGGACGGAACTCGGCCATTTACTAACCGATTATGATGGGATTGGGTATGATGGATGGAAATTGGATTCTTAAATGATTTTTGGAAGAAGTTCTGGAATATGGCTATCTGGGACGGAATCTGTTAATTTGTTAACCGATTATGATGGGATTTTGCATGTTAGAATGAAATGAAATTCTTATATGATTTTTTGGAAGAAGTTCTGGAATATGGCCTGCTGGGGCGGAACTCGTTAGTTTCTCAACTGATTATGATGAGATTGGATATGTTGGTCGGAAATGAGACTCTTAAATTATTTTTGGAAGAAGTTCTGGAATATGGCCACCTGGGGCGGAAATATAAAATTATATATGCTGTGAATTGTACGTATTCACGTCATATGTACACATGGTACAGACACCAATTTTTCAAAAATAATTTATCTCGTTGCTGCTGACATTTACGTGGTAACCAATCACGTCGATGTCGTATACCTAGTTACCGACGGAAATAAAGTTTGTCCTAACTTGTTCTAAAACCAACTACAACGTTTAAAATTGAATTTGACAGTGTAATTTGTATACCACAATATTGCATTAAAAGTGCTTTGTCCTAAAATATTTCTAAGAGGTTACCACGGTGGGATTGCTATTTTGTGGTATACAACTTTTGAATATTGGACCCCGTGTTTCCCTAGATTTTCCGAAAAATTCATGCTTTTTAATTGGATTGGGTCTGGTCCAACACCCATTCCAGCCGTATTAATCTACATAACTTCTCGATGTATGTGTGAAAAATTTATTTTCTACCATAATTGTAAAGAAAATTAACATTTAAAATTTGTTGATTTTATTTAATTTAAAATGTAAGCTAATTGATGCAGATCTTTTTCTTTCAAATTAAACTGACTATATAATTTAATAATAATTTACACTGTTAAATTACGTTTAAAAAAAATTGTGTGTTTAAGACGGTTTAGGACAAACTTCACTTGATTATATAGTCGTATGAAGTTTGTCCTAAATTTGTCCTAAAATTTTTTGTTGCTTTAGGACAATGTAGGACAAGCTTTCCACAAATTGTTACCGACGCTCAATAAAGAAATTCTTTCCGTCGTAAAGGCTTCTCCTTTTTTGGCAAACTGGGCAGATTTGTAATTACCCTGGAAACTACTTCGGAACTTGTATTTGAGTTTCCATCTTCGATAAGCACATTTTGTGTTTTCCATATTTGCCCTTTCCGCAGATTCTACTGCTGAATTTTGGTTTTCCGACGGGACTCAAGTGCTGAAATTCAACGAAATCAATCAGGCGCTGAAACGTATCAGTTGGACTACACGGACACAAGTAGGCACATAGAACGAGATTATGAGTATTTCTTCCCTTCCCTTCCCCACAACATTGTTACTTCCAGGGATGCACTGTACAGAACTGTCAAAGTTAGGCATCATAAACATTCAATTCGTTCGTAAAATACTCGTTATGAAAATCACAATTTAAATAAGCTTCGGTTAAAACACAAACGTCAAAGGGAAGTGTCTGAAATTTCAGAAAAACATCGCCGGTTTTAGAATCAACTCTAAGGTGAATAAGTAAATCAAATAAACGAACGAATAACTACCAACAACACACCAAAAAAAAAAATGTAAACCCGAAAATATATCGGTGCGAAATGTGTACTAAGGGAAATCTTAATGATTATGATCTTAACCAACCCAAACAAAACCGAAAGAATTTCCAATAATTCGACCACCAGTCTATTCGAATGAAAGTACATACACACATACACACACGTAAACAACCACACCGTGATAGTTTTATGTTAATAAACCGCATGATGCTGATTATTCAACTCAGAAGAAAACTCATATTTCGATAGAAAGAAAGAAAAATTTACTTTTCTAGTATACTCTGGTACATACTACATTATATACTACACATCTTCACCAATTAGTATTTAGAACACTACGTTGATTTCTATTTTTAAATATAATAAAAAAAAAGATCCGTGTATATACAAAATACATAAATTGATGATCCACATGATCATAACACACAACATAAATACGCGCATATGTTATCTTTCAAGACGTCTTTAAGATTTTTTAATTATTGGGGGGGTATTCAGCTATGTTGTGAGTGTTACACTTTATAATACCCAATACACGTAATATTTCTACAGAAAGTAGGTAGTTGTTGCTTGTATCGTCCTGTACACAAAAAATGCCGACTTATGGTTTTCTTCACGTAACACCTACTTCTCGGTAATTTGATTGGATCGCTATTAATTTTCCGTTTTACATCTTCTTCGTTACATAAACATCGCGGTGAGTACATAATCCGGTGGAAATTAAAAGAATTTTTTAATTCTGTTTTTTTTTTTTTTAGAAAATTAGAATAAAAATAGGTTAGGTTTTTTTATTTGGTGTGAATGATCTTTTGGTCTTTTCGAAACGTTGACGTAACACATGGTTCGAGGAATAGTTCAATGAGTCTTGAAAGAACGTTTGGTTCATGTCTTCAGAAAAATTTAAAAAAAAAATCATTTTGGGGAATTCAAAGGTAAATATTTTGAATTTGGAATAATTGTGGGAAATTACAATTTTAGACGTCATCATCGAATTCCATATTTTTGTTTTAAATTTATAAAAGTAAAGTTAATTTTTTTACTTGGACGCAAATATTACTATTATTTTTGGAATGCTGTGAGATACTGATAGAAGTCGAAATTTATTTTACTAAATATACGATAATTATAAAATAATTTCCACCCATTTTAAATTCACCGCTAATATCACACCGTGATTGAAATTTTATCAAACTGCTGACATTAATGACTGGGGCCACAAGAGCACTCGTAGCTCATTACAATAAACATCCAGGCGTTAGTTAAAATTTAATTTCGCTTTTCGTATTTCTGTTAATATTTAAGCACCTTTTTCTGCTCGCTGAAGCGATTCCACTCTCAATTGCAGATATTTTCGAGAAAAAATTATATGGAACCACCTAGACACAGGCAACCACATACTTCAAAAATATTACGAAAACTGGCTCATTTTGGTATAAAATCCCAAAATATTTGACTGGTATGGAAACTCATAACAATAGTCCCCTTTATCCAGGGAATGAACCCTTTGGATTGGAGCATGTCACTAATTTAATAGAATCCCTCTCCCAAACTCACTCGGTTGCGCGGCTGAACCACTCTTTCGGAACAAACAGACATTTTTGGAGGAAATGTATGGAAGCATCAGAACCAAGGGGCTGACTCCTTCAAAAATATTGAAAATATACGAAAAATCCACTTGATCCAAGGAACGGACCCCCAGATTTAAGCATGCCACTAATTTTAAATAACCCTTTTCCTAAACTTATTCCCTTGGAAAAATTTTAAAATTTCATATTTTAGAAAAAGACTTGTTCCGGGGCCTCTAGACCTCGAGATCCAGCTCTGGCTATATCAACTCGGACAAACGATATATCATACACGAGTAGTACACACAAACAGCGAGCGGCTATATTCGGAAGAAGCGGCAGCTCTGGCTAAAGGCTAGAGGCATCTTGTGTCCTAGACACAGGACACCTGAAGCAGGAGAAGTCGCCAGAATTGAAAGAGATAACACAATTAGGCTTGAGTGGGAGCTCAGAGAGCCCGATATATTGTCTACAGTATTGGTACCTGGCTTCAACAAAAGTGAGAACAACCCAGAGTTTGTGCAATAGCACTGCAATGGGGCAAAAAGGTGAGAAATGCCACAACCAAGGACCGGGATAACATAAGTGTCAACTGTTCCAAATATCCCTAACCTCCGGAAGATGTTGGAGTGCTGCTTTGCAGATACCGAAATAGGTATAACCATATACACCGGAACAGGAAGACAACGGCAGAAGCAAATAGCCACTGAAAAAAGGAAAATGCAACCCCGAAGGAAACGCCACAATCGATATCGAACAGGGTTTCACAACAGCCAAGTATCACAAAAAAACAAAGATGAGACCATTCTGGTTAAAGAAGACGGACATACATGGTGACTCCTTAAAAAACGAAATCAGAGGTCGAAATTGAAGGATTAGGAGGGCGATAAGACAAAAGAGATTTCATTGCAAGAAGTGACCTAGAACAAGGTTGCCGGAATAGTCAGTGGCGATTCTACTAAAGAGTTGGCCATCATACACATAGATGAACCTAAATGCAAAACTAATGAAATAGAGGTAATGCACGGTTTCGAAACGATCTCGAATGTACTGGAGAAATAAAATTCACATCAACACGCCCAATGGACCCTAGCTTGAACAATGCAATGGCCAATATGACGAAAGACCAAATCAGTTAGAGAAGAAGGGTCAAATTCGAATAGTTAATAATTCTGCCGAAAGCAACTGCGTACTGTTGACTCTCGCTGCTACAGATGCAAAGTGGAAGAAGACACAGCCAAAAACTGTAACGGCCCTGATCGTAGAACAGCATGTTACATTTGTCGAAAGGCCAGACACAAGAAGAGAAGCCAACCCCTGGTATCGACGGGGGACGGCAGAAATGGTTGATGTTGATAAGATGGGCTATATAGTAAACAATCAACGAATTGAACCCATGCCAGGGTTTAAAGATCGTATCATATACCCTTTTGCTGAGAACGGCAAGAAAAACAGATATCGATATAGTGATAGTTAGTGAGCTGAACCGGCGAAGGCGGGAATCAAGTGATTTAAAAGTAGACTTAGAAGGTGACACAGCACTCATCGTCCTTTCAATAGATAATCCAATTAAAAAATCCGCGTCAGGAAAAGGGTTCGTGTAGACAAAGCTGGCGGAATTTGCCATTCTCGGCTGTTACTTCTCGCCCAGCAGACCGTTGAAAGAATTCACTCAAAACTCGAGACTTGACTTCAATTATCCGGGAAAAAATGAAGGATCTGATTGTCGTCAGTGGTTTGAACGGTAAAAGGGGTGGGGAAATATTAGACCACAGGAAGGCAGCTACATAGTTGCTGAATGGGCCGTTTCATGTAATATGGTCTGTCTTAAAAGAGATGCTCCCACTTTCTCAGAACGGATTGTACAAGTCAACTAAGAAACTGGGAGGTAAGCGAAACCGAAATACTCAGTGATCCTAGTTGCATCACGTTTTAAGTATATAATGTGAAATGGGACAAAATCAGGGCATGAGACAGATTTGTGGATGGAGGTTTGGTAGTTCAGAACGGACGTTTTCGCATCGCAATTCACTAGCACCTATTAGCAACTAACGCTACAACTCCAGCGGAAGTACTGCGGACGAAGAAGAACCGTATACTGGTGGAACGCAGAGATTAAAGAGCACCATAGGGTTTTAACCTGTGCCAGAAGGCGACTACTAAGAGAGAATAGGAGCACTCATGGCTAAGCGGATTACTTTTTCACTCAACAACTAACACTGGCTAAGAATGCTCTAAGGGAAGCGATTGTTCCGTTTGCCTATTCCAGGTAGCAGTATGCACGATGCTTAAGTTTGGGAATGCTCTTTTTCCGAAGCACGAACCGATCAGGCAGGAAGTATATGAGGTGCAAGATATTCCAATTTTCACTGACGTCGAGCTGGAATAGGCGTGGAAAAAGATTACATCAAAGGGGAATGTAGACTGTTGGATTCCAAGCGGAGTAATTCACGACCGACGTCATGAGGTTCGTCGATTTAGCGGCTAAGGAAGCTAGTTATTTTAACGTTCGCAATTGATTCCACATTCAGTGTGACACCTAATTCAACGAGGGCGGAAAGAACTGCAAGTGAGCCTTTATACCTGCCAAACGATCCAAAGTTATTTCGCAGATCAGCAGATTATTATAGAATCAGATGACTCTATAAAACACTGGTTACTATAAAACACTGGACAACAGCGATGTCTCACAGAGTTCGGTATATGCTGGAGTATTCCAGTTCTTCCCGCTGAAGTGTGTGATGGTCGCATGGTTGTAGTACGTAGTATATGATAGGAGATGGCTGAAATCACGTATCGATACTCGATTCAGGTGATCAACAAAACGCGTGTATCCAATCCACTTCCACATAATTACATCATCAATCCCTTTCCAATTAACTCACTAAGAGGACGATTTTCGTTTATATCGAGCGTTAGTAACTTGTTTGTTTTTATTCCTGGAAGTACATGACAGATGGTGGATCGTGTGAGCCCGTATACATTGCATTACGATGGAGAGTTTATCGGCGTTCAAGATACCTGGCTGAAAGAAGATACCACAAATGATAGAATCAAAACAAACATGCCCCTGTCGAATTATTTTTTCATTCAGGTGTCGGTTTTTGGTTTTTCAATTAGTGGAATGTGGAGGATTACAGCAGATGGTAGCTAAATAAAATGCTAGAGTAAAGATGGCATTGCTTCTCGTATTGATAAAAAAAAACAAAAAAAATTAGAATGGTGTTTGTGGGGTCAAGTTGCTTTTTCCGGTAGTCAAGCTTTGGAGGTTGAAACTGCACGACGCGAAAAAGCAGATACATAAAAAAGAGAAAACAAGGATCGACTTTTGTGAATCACGGCGGAGATCTCTAAAATTCGAATGAAGGAGAGAATAAAAAAAGGATATCGATCGGATGATGTATAAAGTTGTATTATAAAAGTAAAAAAACAAATTTACAAGGAAGAGAAAATAACGCGGTTTTGGATTATGAAACGAAAAATAACATCTTCGGTCAGAAATAGAAGGAAAAGGAAAAGCGTGGCAGAGTGGTGAAATACAAAAAGTATCGTGGCCTGACATAAATCGCAGAGAGAAGTATTGTATGAGTTGAGTGTCTACGGTTGAGAACCGAGTATCCGAGCGCCACATCCCCAACGAAAATACCGAGGAAGCAAGAAAGAAACAGAATACGTCGAAACGTGGCTGAGGAACAAGAAGGAGGATGAAACGGTTTCCGATGAACAGAGAAAATGGAAAAAGTGAAATGTAAGTACGTTCAGACCAGATGAGTCCCCATTCTATCGTTATACGTTTTTTTTATATTTTGATTCCGACTCACATACTTCCCTCCCAACACGATCGCGTGGTTGACAATCGAGATCGGTTGATGGTTTTGGTCGCATTGCTTTGGCTTTCCGAACACAAAAAAAATAAGAGGGTGACCTGCAAAGGTCGTTGAAGCTCATTGTTAACACACGAAATAATCAAGAACTAGTTGAGCATGTCAATGCAGCGGTGGAAATAAATTCCACATGGCCCCGCAATCATAGACTGGAGAGCTGACCCTGAGAAGTCTGATGCGGTAATAATAGCGGGAAGACGAATTCTCTTAAATCTATTGTTCTCCGTTGAACCAGTAAAAGTGAAACCCAGGGGGACCTAGATCGTCTAAAAGGGGGTTGCTGGCATCGGTGGTATCCTCGATACTCAAATCGACCAGATGCAAAGAACGATAGCTCGGCCAGTGTTCAGTGCCTATACAAAGGTATCGAAGGGGGCCGTTTTCGTTATTGAGAGCTTGCCTCCGTTAACCCTGGCGATTAGACAGCAAGCGGGATTCTAAAGGAGGTGGTCCAAAACAAGATGATGGGGCAGTAGCAGGAGCGGTGGACAGGAGCTATTAGTATACCGGCTAATGAGACCGGTTTGGGAATGGCTAGAGAAAAAACATGACGACATCAATTTCTTCCTAACACAATTTCTGATGGGTCACGTGTGCTTTAAAAGCTACTTACACCGAATAAACAGAAGATACACGCCCAAATGCACAATAAAGGCAGATAAGTGAACCTCAGCGAAGCACACAATCTTCAAGGTGCTACGGTTGCACCGCTCAGCTTATGGCGCAGAAAATAATATCAAAAATGCTGGCTGACAAACGGTGTTGGAATAAATGGAACAAGATGGTGGTGGCGAATTTAAGCCTCAAGAGGAGGGAGGTGCCGAGCGGCTTCAGACCAGGATAAGTACCATCCCGGCAGCTAAAGTAATACACTAAGTATGATTCCGGTAACTTACCAACCTTTGGTTTTGACCTTGACGTTTTCAGCTTTATCAAACATACTTTACTATCTTTGCACAGCATACACTTATCAATTGGGAAATTTGGCTCACAAATAATTACGACATCATTTTCTTCCAAATTTTGATGCGGTTGCTGTAACTTTGGCCTTGTTTGTAAATTTACGAAAGGCCCCCGCTGCCAACGATGCCAGATCCTACTCTTCAATTATGTGACGATGCAAAATAAAGTGCGAAGGTGTGAGTGCCAGTTCTGGTGGTGTAAGTTCAATTTTGACTAGTCTAACAGCTGATTCCCATAATCATCCCTTATGAGAGGCACCAGGTTGTTTGGATTTGAATTAAGCTCTATCGTCCATCAATTTATTTGGAAAAGCGTTTTAGTGTCGCCACGAAGAGTTTGGTTGTTAATTTCAATCGCAGTTCCAAATGAATGGTTCGTGTTGACATACATACAAAAACACACACGTATGATTCGGTTTCGGTACTGTCTCGTGTCATAGGCCTACAAAATCTATTCCAACATATTCACACGTTCCATTGTCCAAGTCGTATCATGGCCATTAGCAATGAAGGCCAAGGTGACAATAACCTTCAGATTTATTATACGAGATGTTGATCTACTTTTCATTTTGACGAGAATATGATTGGGTGTTCCGTGTTATACGTGCCAAACTATTCTTGAGTCGACCACTAACTCTCATCATTTAAAAATGGACCACACTGAAGGAGACCGCTATTATTGAAAACCGGCTGGTGCTGTAACAATTCTTTGTATTTTTGTGAGATGTGTCCTTGACTGCACCAAAATACGGCGAACATTAAAAATTTAGTGATGAGCATGTTGTTAAGTAACGGGTTGTGATTAGTTTTTGAGGAAGGGTTGAGTTATGCCCGTTTCGTGGTAGTATGTCGCACTTTTAATACAACATGATGAGACATAAAGTAAGCGTTATATCGATCGGACCTTCCACCCTTCTCATCTAGCCAAGCTTGTTAAACTCCAATAGAAATTCATTATATAGACTATGAAGCTCCGGCTCTCTGATAGGATTTGAATGGCAAGCGCGTGATAAATCGAACATCTTCGGGACGCGTGATGTTTTCCTTCTACTGCTTGATACAGGATGCTTCTTTCTTGACAGTAACAGTAACATTTGTATTTTATGGATTCAGACCTTCCTTATTGATTAATTCACCTACTAATTCGCATTCGGAATCATGTCAGAATTAGGCGAATTACAACTTATCTCCAAAAATCCCATTTCGACTTATCATCCAAATGGTAAATTGTACATTATTCAGACACCACTAAGACCAGGTGGCGTTTCGCTCGGGTTACTGTAGGCTGCTAGGGAATTGTTGGTACTGTTGACTATCGTTTTGTTCTAATATTGAGAATGAAATCATAACCTTTATTCACTAATATTTTCAATAATATATTCTAAGATCCACAACACATTGTAAATCATCTCACACGGTGTTTTTTCAATTTGTATTCACTTCTGTTACAAATCACCACTGCGGTTTTATTTAATCTTTTGATTTTCATTCTAAATACGAACGAGAAACGTAAAGACAACAAGACTCGCAAGTCTAAAAACGAATCCACATTGTGTGATCTAAAAGCAACAACAAAACGTTGGTACACATCAAAACATGTGTTTGTTATAATTTTCTAGATTCTATTTATCTAACATTCTATGTCTAATATAAAACCAATTCAACAACCTTAAGATCAAATCACATGGACTGCAGTTTTTATTCGTTCGTTCATTCGTCCTACTGTTGTACAGTTCACATATAAAGAATTTACCTCCCTGATTTCTTATTTTTAGAGCGATATATTTGGACGATATGTAGAAATATTGGTATGTGACGAAGCACTTAAGCACTCAATCCAAACGCGTTACGCCATAATATTTACATAAACCTGATATGTTTTATGACGATTTTGGTGCGTACACCGAGTTAGTATATAGCAATAAATTATAGACGAATATAGACCCAACTTGATGCTGCGTTCTATTTTAATGTCTATATAGATGTTCCTATATCGCGGCTTGGTACCCCCAAAAGGCCCTATCATACATCGTATTAAATTGATCTGTATTTTGAGACAACAATGTAACGCACACACAATACGCGGAATTTTCTGTAGCGAGAGCGCAGAGCTATTTCTGGATAGGTATGCGTATGATACTCGTATTTCTCGTTTAGTCGAAATGGATATTGAAGTGGAGATAAATACGAATTTTCAATTTTTCCAATTTTATAAATAGAAAATGCATTTTTGTGATTCCACACTATAAAATTGTATTCTTCTTATTGAGATTCTTAATCTACTGCACTGGTTAACAAAATAAGTTTTTATACTTACATGATGAGGATTATTTTGGGTGGAGTTTGGGTTATTATTGAAATTAATGTATACCTAACTGTTTGCGCACAAGACAAACACCACTCAATTCACTTAAGAGATACCAACAAATAATGACCTCGATTCTGAATAAAAGACACTGATATCAATTTTCCGTTAATCTATGTATTTGTACAAAGGTGTTGTGCACAGATGATCGGCAGACAACAAGATTAATACTACCCCCATGCTAGTGAATGAAGTTTATCCAAACTAATCCAAAAAATACACCAACAACACACTTATTGTAATAGTATTGGTGAAAGTAAACATTCGGGCGAATTTATATTAAGTAATTTAGAGGAGATGTGATTTTTTAATTGGCCTTACGTACATTCCAAAGTCATTCTAAGTATTTTCAAAGCATTTAGCATGAACTTCAGTGATACTGATATACTACTGAAACAAGAAGGAGTGTCTCAAGCAACTATTACGATTTTCTAAAGGGTCTGACAGAGTATTCCATGAGTTTTAAAAATGTAATTATTTTAAAAGGCCTTTCCAAAGGTACATTCCAAAGTCATCTGCTGAAGTTTTCAATACAATGAAGTATATTGGATTAGATTACTCAAATAAGATTAGAAACAGGCTACAAACTGGCTGGAAAATCCGAACTTGAAAATTTGTTCTAAAGTTTTACAATGGCTGATGAAATCGAAAGCTTTAGCTAGTAAATTATATGAGATTTGAAAACACTGATCTTTAGACATAAAACCATGTTAGTATTGTGATAAATACCGCAGAAGCACTGCTTTGAATGAGTTGCATATTACAAATAATTTAGGTATAGCAGATATAGATGTAATACCTCTGTCTACATCATTTCTCGATCCACTTTCGTGGAAAAGTTGCCAATTTTAATGACTGATTGAACAAAATGCTTAGAGGAATTGCCAAAGTTTTAGAATTTTTTTGAAAACGAAGCCGGAATACCAGCTCGCTGGATGTCTTCTGGCTCGATGTGTGGAGTAAATATGAATGTACTATATTCACTAGTCGTTGGATCTTCACTTTCCTCTGCTTTATAAATAGATTCGAAAAACTCAGCAAGCATGCTTGATCATTGAATTCCATTCATGCTGGGTAACCATCAGTTTGGCTTTTAAAAAATTTCAAAAAGTGTCTGGGATCGCCTTTTAATTTTTCTTTTAGATTGCGAATACAGCATCGGGTATCTCAGTTCAAAATAAATTTCAAAATTCCTGCAATTTATATGCAGTAAATTTCTATTTACTATCCTGCAAGCAAATTCCATCCAAATGGAATTAAAACTAAACGTAAAATGGAAGTAAAACTAAACTAACTGCAACGTCGTCAAATGACGATAATATAAACTCGCAAAGCGCATCGACAAAAAATGATAATAGAATAAACAGTGATGGAGGTCAGTGTTTAGTGCTAACGGGTTTAGACAGGTATATCACTGTGCAACCCAAACGAAAGAGGAGCCCTAGATCAGCGGCTGATACGAGCGTGAATAAATTCACTAAGCTATCTACGGTTGAATTGGTTCATGGCAACCGGTTTTCTAGTTTAATAAACGTCGATGAAGCGGCTGAAGATGCTGAACTAAAAAATAACACATCAAAAACTGAGAAACCGCCACCAATCTATTTGAGGGAAGAATCAAATAGAGATCAAACGTCAAATATTGAGGCACACAAGGCCTTGATAAATCATTTTGATGAAGTGGGAAAAACTACCATACTTATCAACTAAAGAGCCAAAAAGGGTTGGTTGTGATGTTAAAAGGAATTAGACTTTGTTGACCCAAATGAGACACAAACTGCTCTCGCTGAAAAAAAATTTCAGTGTAAAATCTATAACTAATATTATAAATCGGGAAAAGGTGCCACAGCCAATATTCCGTCTGGAATTAGAACCAGAAAATAAAAAACACAAAGGGAAACATGAAATATATGATCTAAAATATCTTCCACATAGAATAATTACTGTCGAAGAACCCAGGAAAAGAACTGGACCGGTACATTGTGTTAAGTGCCAAGAATACGGCCACACTAAAGCTTATTGCACTTTGAGCGATATTTGTGTAATCTGTGGTGATCTCCATAATTCAACGAAATACGACAAAAATAATACTCAAGCTTCTGTCAGAAAATGCAGTAACTGCGATGGAAACCACACAGTGAATTATAGAGGTTGCCCAGTTTATATTGAATTGAAAAGGAGAATTAATCGTAGACAGCTGAGCTGAGCAACGATTGCTTAAATTACATTCAGAAGCTAAAGTTCAAAATGGAAACCGGAATATAAAGTTAAACAGTAGCATCACGGGGTACACGCAAGTGTACTTAAGGGTGCCATTTCAAAAGTGGAGGCTAGTGAAGAAGGTAACATCTCATCAGCTTTAAACAAGCTATCTGGTATGACGCAAAGCTTCATGGCGATCATGGAGAGAACTATGGATCTAATGATGCAGAAGATTAACACGCTGATGCATATATGGGATTTTCCAATAGGAATGATATGATTTTTAAGTAATATGCCATGATCTGTCATTTTTTGTTTCATTGTATTCAGTAATGTTTACAATTTCATCATGGTGAGATATACGCAAGAACAACGTTTACAAATTGTTCTGTTTTATTAACAAAATAATCGTTCTCCAATTGCAACTTCTCGTGCACTTTTGCCATTTTATAGTCGTAATAATTGTCCAAGTGTGCTCGCTATTGAAGTGCCGATAAGACAAAGATTCGCTCGAAGTAATGCAAATATTGCTGCCGTTCAGGCAAGTGTTGCTGAAGACCGCAATTTGTCGATTCCAAGACGTTCTCAAGAATTGGGACTGTCTCAAACCACAACCTGGCGGATTTTGAGAAAGGATTTGGGTTTGCATCCGTATAAAATTGTTCTCACTCAAGAACTGAAGCCATTGGACCACCGTAAACGTCGTGAATTTGCTGATTTTGCCTTGGAACAACTTGAAAACGATAACGATTTTTTAAAAAAAATCATCTTCTCCGATTAGGCTCACTTTCATCTGAGTGGTGCGGTAAATAAACAAAACTGTCGATTCTGGTGCAAAGAAAATCCACAAATTATTCAAGAAAAACCATTACATTCACCTAAATTGACAGTTTGGTGTGATTTTTGGTCTGGTGGAATCATCGGCCCGTATTTTTTTCGAAATGAAGCTGGTAACATCGTTACTGTCAATGGAGATCGGTATAGATCGATGATAACCAACTTTTTATGTCCGAAATTGGAAGAAGTTGATCTTGACAACTGGTTCCAACAAGACGGGGCCACACAGCAAGTACAACAAACTTTATTGCGAGAAAAGTTTGGAGATTCGATTATTTCAAGAAGTTGTGATTTAACATCATTAGACTATTTCTTGTGGGGTTATTTGAAGTCATTGGTATTTAGCAATAAACCAAACTCTCTTGTGCTATTCATGACATACGACTTGATTAAGTGGAAAAAGTGCTCGAAAATTGGGTTCATCGAATTCGTTCCTGCAGAAGAAGTTGTGTTCCAATCTCCTTAACAATTAGTGTGTTTTTTAAGTAATCATATCACTCATATGGGAAAACCCTTTAGTTGTTAAAAATCAAAAATGACTCTCCTAAAAATAGCAATATGGAATGCAAACGGCCTAGCGCAGCATATAGAGCGGATGTTCAAGCATTTCTCATTGAGAACAATATTGACAGAATGTTAATATCTGAAACACGCTTCACCAACAAAAACTACTTCAAAACTAATGGGTACCCTATTTATGACACTAAGCATCCGGATGGCAAAGCGCACGGTGGCACTGCTGTATTGATTAAGAAGAGACTAAAACGATATGAACTTATGAAATATGAGAAAGATCATATCCAATCAACGAGCATCTGTCTGCAGGAATGGTCTGGAAATTGTGTGGTATCAGCAGTGTACTGCCCTCCAAAACACGCTATAAAAAATTGCAGTTTATTGATTATTTTGGTCAGCTGGGTAATAAATTTCTCGCGGGGGGTGATTACAACGCCAAACATACTCAATGGGTTTCAAGACTAACAACGCCTAAAGGCAAACAATTCTATGAAGCTATAGAGGAACAGCTCCTGTATTTTTTATCTACTGGTCATCCTACTTACTGGCCCACGGATAAAACGAAAGTACCTGATCGAATTGGTTTCTGAATAACCAAAGCCATCGCGCGTAGTAACAATTAGTACCGTTGTCTTAAAATCAGAAACAGCGAAACGTCTGACAAACAAGCGAACTGATTGGAATCAATATAGGAGACTAATTGAACTAAATTGTCATCATCTTGACATTCCGCTAAAAACACCAGCAGATATTGAAAGCTACGAGTAACAAAGGCATTGGAAATATCAACTGAAAAGGCTTCACCAATCATCAACAATTCTGACAAAATTTATAAATTGTCACATAATATTCAGTCACTAATTCAGGAAAAGCGGAAAATTCGACGGCAAAGGCAACAAACTAAATCCCAGTGCTGAAATGCAAATTAAATCGTGCTATCAAAACTCTGAAACTTGCACTACAGGATGAAGAAAACCAATGTGTCCAGAACTATTTAAGTGAACTCTGGGCAACAGAGAAGATTAAGGCAACAAAAAACCTAAAAAGTCCTACAAAGTCGAATCCACTGATAAGACTACCAACTGAAAATTGGGCGAGGAGCGATGAAGAAAAAGCCAATACTTTCGCTGCACATCTAAAGACGGTGTTTTCATCACACGAAGGAACTAATAATATCGTGATGCCTCACCAGATGGATGATGATTCATCCTTTAAACCTATAAAGTTTGACTGGAAAAAAGGTAAAAACACAATCAAAACTTGCATTAGCCCGAAAAATACGCCAGGATATGACCTTATTACTGGAAAAATGATAAAGGAATTACCAGACAAATGCATAAAAGTAATAGTCTACATTTTTATACGATCAGGCGAACTAGTCATATTCCTCAAATGTGGAAGATATCCTTGATCCCAATGATACACAAGCCTTGGAAAAACGAAACTCAAATCTCGTCTTATCGTCCAATAAGCGACCTTCTCAAACTCAAAGCTGTTTGAAAAAATGTTAATAACAAAACTGAAACCAGTATTAGAAGAAAGGCAAAGAGTCCAGACCATCAATTTGGGTCCCGAAACCAACATGTTACCATAGAGCAAGTGCATAGAATTGTAAATGCAATCAGACAGACTTTGAGGCAAAGCAATACTGTTCTGATGTCTTCATGAATATAGCACAAGCATTTGACAAAGTTTGGCACGATGGACTTATATATAAACTCAAAGCTCTCCTGCCAAAGAATATTCACTCAGTTCTGGCAAACTATCTCCTCCAAAGACAATACATGGTCCAACAAAATGATGCATCAACTTCCCTAAATGATATAAGCGGAGGAGTCCCACAAGGAAGCGTTCTTGAACCTATTTTATACTTGTTGTATATACACGGCAGACTTACCTGCTACCGACAATGTAATAATATCAACATTTGCTGATGATATAGCCATACGAATAAACGCTCCTGCTCACCAATACAATTAAACGGTATATGAACAAACCAAGGTCAAACACCTGGATAGACGGCTAACGTGGAAAGAACATATTGAAGCAAACCGCAAACCAAATAAAAATAACATTTTCAAAAATGTATTAGCTGATAGGAAGAAAATCCAAGTTATCATTAGACAATAAGGTCTTACTATATACAAAGCGTTAATCAAGCCAATATGGTATTCAGTTATGGGGATCCACCAACGCATCAAATAGAGAACTCCTGCATCGAACTCAAGCTAAAATACTCCGATGTATCGCTAATGCTCCATGGTATAACCGAAATACTAACATACACGACGACCTTGGTATTAAAACCGTTAAAGAAACATCAAGGAATTCAGTTCAAAATACTACTCAAAACTTCAGGGACATCCCAGCGAATTGGGCCGGGAAATACTAAAACAGCCGCGAATTAAATGACTCCACTCGGACTATTGAACCTGTAAAATCATTAAATGTGTACTAATATTAAGTAATAACATTAGTTAAAACTTAAAAAACGTAATTAGCTTAAGATTTGGACACTTCTCCCAATCCTGGGAACATAATTTGAGGTTTTCTTTATAAGCCTTGCCTTTTTTGGTTTTAAGACTGATAAGTTGATCGTCATACCATGGAGGATATTTGTTCGGTTTGCTTGTAGACACGAGAATGAATAAATAAATTCCTTTAAATAGATGTGTGTAAAATGTGTCCTCATTTACATCTAACTTCTCAGCCTAGGGTACTCAGAAGGCTTCGGCTGCCTCTGTGTACACCTAGGTAACACCAAGGTAGCCGCGTCCTAGTCACAGAGGGCGGTACTGCTTCGGCCGGGGACCAAATGCCATTGGTATAAATTGGCTAAAACAAACAATGAATACAACAAATACGGAATGTAATACCCCAGGTGGTACAGCAGCAGATATGCTGCCAAATCCACACTCTTCGGAGGCAGGCCCAACAGATTCTGGGGTGGGCCAAGCATTGTTTAACCCATTTGGACGAAGTACCAAATTATCAAGATCACCAAGATCTTCAATTTGAAAAATATTTCAGTACGAGAAGGAAAATGCCGAATTCCATGAACAATTAAGAGAAATAAAGGAATTTACAACTAAATTGAAAGGAGGATTTACAATTTTAAAGAAAGAGAATGAAGAATTCAAAAAAGCAGTTGAAACACGTGCAGAACTTGGGACGACACCTAGCCCAACAGTCGATGATGACATTAATCCATTCCATACGGATGAAGAAGAATTAAAAAGAGAAAAAATTGGACGTTGGATCGGAATAAAAGACCAAACAAGAAAACGAAAGCGCGACACTCACCAGAAATAGCAGTAACTTTACCATCAACTTTAAAAGAGGTTTCTAGAAACCAGTTAATCATTAAGAAACAACTAGCTCTAGAACAACAACCAGCTGAACTAAAAGAGAAATCACCTCCACCAATAAATGTCGTCGGGATATCAAATGTATCCGCTATACAATCGATTATGAAATCGATTACGATAGCCGAGTACAAACTCGTATCTCTAAACAACGGCGTCTGGAAAATTAATGTTGTAGACTCTGAAACTTATAGAGCTTTGGCTTCAAAGCTTAATTCCGAGGGGCATCAGTGGTTTACTTATGAGGATAAGAATGATCGAGAGGTCTTCACCCAACCTGTGCAAAAGAGGAAATTATTGAGGATCTCAAGCAATAGGGTTATCAAATAGAAAATGCTGTAAACATAATTAAGAAAGTAAAAATCGAAACTGAACAAGGGGTACAAATTAACAAGAGAGGGCTTCCACTATTTATGCTCACTTTTAATAACAAACAAAAAGTAGAAGATGTGTATAATATCAAGGCAATACTTAGCATGAGAGTTAAAATAGAGCCATTGAAAAAAACTAGCGGGTTAATACCGCAGTGCAAAAAATGTCAAGGTTTTAATCATACGCAGAAATATTGCCAAAGAGAGACTAGATGCGTGAAATGTACCGGAAAGCATAATGCCCAAGTATGCCCGGTTAGTAAAAATATTACTGCAAAATGTGTTAATTGCAATAAGCCACATCCCGCAAACTACCGGGAATGTGAAATAGCTAAGGAGCTACAAAGAATAAGAAATAAAACGCGAAAACAAAGTCTAGGAATATCGGTAAAAAATTATCAAACTTTCATCAAACAGGAACCTAAACCTCATGCTAGTAAAACGGGAGAACCAAAACTATACTCGCAAGCAGTCATAACAAAACCAGATATTTCGGAGGGCACTACCGAAGGTACAGCAGTGCTCCAAAAGGCACTAAGAAGCATGGAAGCCCTTACCATTCGTCTAGCTAAAGAAGAGAAATGCCTTCAAGGTCTAAGCAACAGGTTAGATAAGGATCTATTAAAATGGTGCAAACAACAAAAAATAAAATATTCAGAATAGTAACCTGGAATGCAAATGGGCTAATGCAACGTATTCTAGAATTAGAAATTTTCTTAAATACTGAAAAATAGATATATGCACGTATGTGAAGCTGGCCCGAAAACCATCCCGAAAACGCCTTTAAAATTTAGGTGTGTTTCTCCGCTAAATCGATTAAAAGGCTTTTCAGCTCGAAAACTTAAAAAAAAATATGGAGAAAATGAAATTCCATCCCAGTGGGGATCACCGTCACCATAAATTTCTTTGTTCACAGAGTTTGGCAGATGTAACGGTATATGCCTAATTAATGCATTTAAATCAGCTGGAGAGGCATCTTATTCACACTGTAATGTAACGGGCATTTGTGTGCTTAATGCTGATGGTCAGTGCATTAATTAGGCATGTACTGTTACATCTGCCAAACTCTGTGAACGGAGAAATTTATGGTGACCTATGAATATAATTCCGATACCTAGCCCAACAGAAGCGAATATTAAATCAGCTGGGGAGGTCCCTTATCCCCACTGTAAGGTAATTTTATACTTAAAATTTGTTGTGTGTGCATAAGCTTGTTTTATTTTCTCGGGATGGAATTTGATTTTCTCCATATTTTTTTTAAATTTTCCGGGCTGTAAAGCCTTTTAATGGATTTAGCGGAGAAACACACCTAAATTTTAAAGGCGTTTTTCGGGATGGTTTTCGGGCCAGCTTCACACACTTGATATATGCCTATCGAAAGCCCATTTTACTTCAACTTCATACATTAAAATATATGGATACAGCTGTTATCACGCCCTTCATCCAGCAGGAAGAGCAAGGGGAGGATCGTCAGTGATTATAACAGAAACCATCAAACACTTTATCGATGATACTCGTACATTGAAAAAGAATTTTTGCAAGTAGTCACCTTAAAAGTATTTATAAATAATAATAAATAATATAGTGTATCGTCAATACATTGCCCCCCCCCCCAGATATAATTTAATTAAAGAACACCATTGCACGTTATTTAAATCACTTGGATCAAGTTTCATAATCGGAGGTGATTTAAATGTCAAAAACACGTACTGGGGATCAAGATTAACCTCTCAAAAATGAAGAGAGCTGTTTGCAACAGGAAAACTATGCATTTGCGATTTTCATTCTGGAGATCAACCAACTTATTGGCCTACGGATAGAAACAAAATACCCGATATCATTGACTTCTTTATCACCAAAGGTATAGACGAAAACTATACCTAGAAAGCAGCGAAGGGATTATGACAATCAGTGCAAGGAGTGTTAAGAAAACTAGTCCACCTTCGCTAACTAACAAAAAAGCCTACTGGGAGAAATTCCAGAAAATTGTTGAGGATAATATTGATCTTCAGGAGTAGTACTCCCTCAAATTTAAAGGAAATGCGCCGAAATGTTATCTATATTCTGGAAGCTAGGGAACTGGTTAAAGCAAAACGAAAAGCAAGAGAGGCCTGACAAAGATGTTGAGCGCCAGAATATAAAATAACTCTAAATTGTTTATCCAATAAACTAAAGTTGATAATTAAAGAAATCAAAAACGAATCCATTAATAAATACTTGAGTGGCCTTACTGGGGAAAAAGATACCGAGTACGCCCTTTGGAAAGCGACAAAAAGTTTAAAACGGCCTGAACGGCCTAGACAAACTGCAGAATAAAACATACCACCGGTATATAAAATGGATAACTGCAATATATCTCCCGTCACATTACAAGAATTAAAAGAGGAAAGCAATCTTAACGTAAATACAAAGAAATCTCCAGGATATGACTTAATTACAGGACAAATAGTAAAAGCTCTTCCTGAAAAAGGAATACGTAACCTATTCCAAATATTTAACGCAGTGTTCAGACTTAAACACGTTCCAAATCAATGGGAAGTCGCAGAAGTAATTCTGATACCTAAACCAAACAAACCACTTAATGACAAAAATTCATATAGGCCGATTTCCTTATTCCCAATAATTTCAAAATTATTCGAGAAACTACTCCTAAAGAGACTCAAACCATTAATAGCAGAAAGAAATCTTATTCCTCCACATCAATTTGGCTTCGGAGAAAACCATTCAACAATATAACAAGTACACCGAATTACAAACATTATTGAAGACGTACTTGATGAAAGTAGCACAGGCCTTTGACAGAGTATGGCATAAAGGCTTGGAATATAAATTACAACGAGACTTACCAAAGCAGTTTTATGAAATTATAAAATCTTACATATCTAACCGACACTTTCGAGTTAAATTAGATGGCGAATACTCAGAAATTAAAAAAATATCAGCAGGAATACCACAAGGTAGCGTTCTGGGACCAACTTTATATGTTCTATACACCTCGGACCTGCCAACGATAGAAGAGACTAACATAGCAGTGGGTAATAGCATAGAAGAAATTACAAGCAAATTGCAAAGAGCTACTAATATTGTCAGTACATGGACCAAGAGATGGCGAATAAAACATAATGAAACAAAATCTGTTCACGTAAACTTTACCAACAAGAAAATCAACTGAATACCAGTAGAACTGAACTCCCAGCAAATTCCCTATGCAAACACGGCAAAATATCTAGGCATGACCGTAGACTCGAAACTAAAATGGAAAGAGCATGTGAAAAAGAAAAAAGAAGAGTTAAACATCACATACAGAAAGATGGATTGGCTCTTAGGAAGAAATTCTGAGCTAACTCTACATAATAAATTGCTACTATACTGGACAATGTCAATATTATCCAGTCATTCCAAAGTAAAGCCCTACATGGAATATAGTTAGTGCACTGTGGTACATAAGAAATGACAACCTCCTTAGAGATCTGAAGGTGGATTTCGTCAGTGAAGAAATAAGCAAACACGTGAGAAAACACATGCAACGTATTAGTCTACACCAAAATGCTGAGATACGTCGTATGTTGGATGATACAAACCCAGTAAGACGGCGGCGAAGGAAGAAACCGCATGATCTACTAGATCCAATCAGGATCGACTAAAAAAATAATAAAATTGTAAAGGGGACTAGCCAAAGGGCTATACAACCCTAGACTTGTACTCCCCCTCCCCTTACTAGATGATTTGTAAATCAGTTGTAACAAATAAATATAAAAAAAAACATTTACATCTATGTCATTGCTGTTAAACTCGGCATTCCAATTTATTTGCTCAAAATATTGTTGTAAGTCATTCGAATAGACCTTTCTGAAGTTGTACTATGGTTTCCGGTTTGTTAATTTTGGAACCTGTTATTCCCATTGGTTCCCAATATTATTTCTATTGCTTTGTGGTGAATATCATTAATTACGAAAGGTGTTGGTGATTCATTCTTCTAACTGGTTCATTAGTGAAAATAAGGTGCAAGGTTCGGTCTCGTCCATTTTTTAATTCGCAGATTTGGTTCAAATTTGAGTCAAATATGGGGTCGACAAATAGGTATTCATTATCCTCGTTGGTTTCTTCATCATAGGTCCAACTAATATTTGAGAGATTGAAATCCCTGTAATGCTATGAGATTAGTGCGCCTACCGTGGGTCGAAGCTAGTCCACTAATTCAAAGCAATGCATATTTAATTAATAAGAAACGATATTCTGACAGATATTTTCACTTCTAATTTTATTATAAAAGTTCTACAGCTTATATAGTAAATAAATGATTCAAGTAAGTGCTATGTCAGCACTTTATGATTTTAATTCTTACTTAATATTTATGTTTATAATTCTCTGTCACCAGCTGAATTGGTAACATATTCCCGGGGCCTATTTGTTGCAGCCTGGGGGATTGATTACGGATGTGGAAGTGGACCTGCTGTAGCAACTTGAGCTGTTCTTCTGTGCTTCACATACAGGATGGCTGCTGCGATCACTAATATTCCTACAATGACGTAAGATGCTGTATAGTGATGAACGTCATGCATGTTTACTTCGGTAGTTGATGCCCTTAGGTTCCTTTGTTGATTTTGAATTGAGACTTTAATGGCTTCAAAATCTGAGTAAAATTGTGAGCTCCGATTTACTCCTAAAGTGGGATCTAACATCATACGATCACTCAAATTAAATTGTGGCATGAATGAGAGTTCCAAACTACTGCTAACTGCTCTGTACCCTGTCAATGTGAACGTTTCTCCTTTCAAAACACAGCTTGGATCTAGTGTTAGGCTTCCCTCTCCTTGGATGAGGATGGTTGGTGTTTCGATCATTCCGCTGCTACTTTCGCAAATCACGTTATAAACAACTTCGGATTTGATTACGAAGATCCATGCGTTATATCGGCGTAACGGAATCCATAGTGAGGTGATATTTATTCTGTGGATTTCACAACTAGTTGGCACGGTCCTAGTTTGCTGAAAAAGTTGCATCTCACAGCTGCTTGTATCTGACTGATACGCATTCAGTGGTTGATGTAAATATATCACAAAGGTATTCGCAAAGGCATTCTAAATGGCTAAAGTTTTGATTTAAATGGCTTGGTTCTGGCATCGTGCGCAGTGGTTCACCTATAAGAACATGTCCGGGTGTTAAAGCTGTGAAGTCATTGGGATCTGATGGTAGTGGGAGAAGAGGCCGTGAGTTGAGACAAGCTTCTATTTGACAAACAATTGCTGTCATCTCCTCAAATGTTAGATGTTGTTCTCCAATTATTCTACGTAGGTGATACTTGACGGATTTAACTGCCGCTTCCCATAGTCCACCCATATGCGGTGCCCATGGTGGTATATAATGCCATTGGGTGCCATCCTTTGCAAGTTGTTCTGCGACCTTTTCTGGTAGTTGTTTCAGTGCAACACTCAGATCGTTTTTCATAAGTTTTGAAGCCCCTATAAAGTTAGAACCACAGCCGCTATAGAGGTCCGAACAATTACCTCGACGTGCTGTAAAACGTCTAAACGCTGATAGAAAAGCTTCAGATGACAAGTTGCTTACTACTTCTAAGTGAACGGCTTTTATTGCAAAACAGACGATGACCGCTAAATATCCTTTGTAGCTTTTGTTACCTCGTCCAGGTGAGCATCGGAGCTGATAAGGCCCAGCATAATCCACTCTTATATGGGTGAATGGCCTTGTTGGAGTCACTCTTGCGGCTGGAAGATCACCCATCAGTTGGCCCAGCGTCCGTGCTTGATGTTTGTAGCAAACTATACATTTATTGATGAAAGTTTTTACTGCTAGTGGACCCTTTATTATCCAATATTTCTGGCGAATGAAAGCTAGCGTGAGGGATTTGTTTCCGTGCAACGTCATCTTGTGTGCATAGTCTATCAGCAGCGTTGTGAAACGACCCTGAATTGGTACGAATCCCCAGCTGAATTGGTAACAATCCCCAGTTGGTAATTTCCATAATTGTGGCAATAGTGTTTGTCATGTAGCATTGTATAAGGAGGGGTCCTTGGTAGATATTAGGTTGCAAGATTTAAATTACACCACAAATAGGACGAAGTCTGCCAATCAGCTTACAGAACTATGTACTGGTGGAACAAAATCCTACATTAGAAGACTAGCGAATTCAACAGGGAACAGCTTGACGATGCCCTATATTTTAAGCGAAAGGTTCACCCTGTAGTATTTCGACTGTGAATTTAGTTCGTCCATCAAATCCAACATGTGCCACAGCTTCACGCATCTGATTCAGACCCATTAAAATGGCCTTCTAAGTTACATTTTGAAATTGACTCCCAGCAATAAATCATTATCAATGGCAACGCAAAACAAACAAACGAATACGATATTGAATGAGTTCACACTCGAAAATTCATCGAAAGAAAATAAATGTTGATTCTTCTTAAGAAGATTTTCCCCATAAAAACAGTTTCAATGAAAATTTCGATGTAAATATTGTTTCAACACGCATAAAATCGTTACGCAGAACATACACATACATGTATATTCCTTTTATACGGAAATTCGCACCTTGTTTATCTCATAACGCGGCCGCGGTATAAAAATACCAAAAATCTTTTCAAAACATAATGAAACTCGTGCGGCGGCAATGTGCGTGGGCCCAACTAGGTGGTGAAATCGTGTTCGCCACAATAAATACTTTTCAAAACTGCAATAATGTTTTGGTGGAATTTTAAAACGTTACCGCACCGCACCGCGCCCCATCATTCATACGTTCTATTTATAAGCGGCGCGGCCTAAGCCATTTCCACTTTTTTGTTCCAAATTATTTTTTTTTTTTGTGTATTTTTCATTTACATTTTCCGTTCTTTGTTTTATACAAAAAAAAAAAAAACATTTTCATATCTCGGCGTATTCAAAATAATAATATTATAGACGTATTTTATAAACACACATACTAGCATCCATGTCTATTTTCACTTGTTGCTTAAGAAGTAAACAAAAAAAGAAAATTTATTAAAAAATGATGTTTTATCTTAAAAAACACCAAAACGAAAAACACGATGTCTTAAAAAATAAATACATAAAAAAACTATAAATAGCCGGTGTTTATAATAACACGCGAGTACAGCAGATTGGAACGCACACATGCGATTAGTCGGATGCGGGTACGTACTTTGTTCTAAAATTCATTGGGCGAAAAATTGTACGAACGTGCCGTTTACCACACGCCAGCCTGTAAAAAACCGCAACCAGCACTACTTTTGTATTTCAAACGCAACAAGTTAAATGAAAATTCTCGTTTATATACACAAATTTATGAACGGGAAATGAGTTTTCCAAGAAAATATTCTTCTTTATACTTTAACGGTGTAGGTAAGTAATATAAGTGTGGAATTTTTCTATTTTTAAAACCGCGTGAGCGGCACTGTTGAGATTATTAAAATCGTTGTTGCTGCAAGTTGTTTTATAGACTTGTTGCTTCACCTTTTGATGATCGCTCTACACGCGCATATCTAGCATTTGGATTTTTGGGGAGATTGCAACAATTTGAAAAAATTTATAGATCGTTCGTATTTCGTAAATCCAGGATTACAAAATATTTAGAAGAGGAGGATTAGTATTTTATATGCACATGCATCTGTAAAACATTTCCTAATTCGAATACAGGGTGGTACGGACCAATTTGTACAAATTTCATTGATTATTTATTTATTTATTTAAAGAAATCTATTCTGTGATTTACATGTACTCGTATGATTTCGGATAATTGGTTTGATTATTTTCTCCATAGTTTGAAGAACGGTGTTCTATAGTGCTAAAAACTCATGGTTTCAAAATGTTCTGCAAGGCACATGAATTGATATGTTTTCCAAAATGTAGAAAATCAGAAACTTCTTTTGAATGATTTCAATTCATTTAATGTGCACAGAGTATTTCAGTTGAGATCGAACGTAAGCGAAATGGAATGAACATAAGGTTTGAATATCTTTAAATTCATCTGTCCATCTTTTAACAAATCCAAGTTTCCATTGAAACTTACATTTTCGACAAATGTTACCTCTAAATCTCATTGAATCTTTTCAATACTTCGTTGTTAACTTTGTAGGAAGTAATTAGCGGATTTCTCTTACGATGGAAAGACATGATCTTGCATTTCTTAATATTTAAGTAAAGCGAGTTTCGATCACACCACTCACTTAATCTATCAATGTCCTCTTGAAGTTTCTTCGTATCTAGCATTCCATTAACAGTTCGAAAAATTTTCACGTCATCAGCAAATATGAGCTCGTTTGAGTTTTTGATTATCTCGGTTATTTGATCTATAATGTGAGATCCTTGGGGAACACCAGACGTAACTTTAATAACGTTTGATTTCTCATTTCCCATTATTACAAATTGTCGCCGGTTTGATAGATAGGACTTGAACCAATTTATGTAATCTAGTGAAAACCCAAATGCGAATAAACTGCGAAGTGCTTTTTGATGGCAGATGGAATCAAATGCTTTACTGAAATCCGTGTACGCTACATCAACTTGATGATGGTTTTCTATCTCATTAATTATTTTACTGGTGAATTCAACCAGATTAGTTGATGTGGATAACCCCATGCTGGTTTATTGATATACGATGTGCAATTGTGGATTTAAAGTTGTTGCATAAAACTAATTCAAACAATTTTGGAACTGATGATGTAGTTGATATTCCTCTGTAGCATGTAATGTCATCTCGTTTGCCCGATTTAAAAATTGGTGTAATTTTTGAAATTTTCCATTTTTCAGGAAACACCTCGGTGCTGAAGGAGTGGTTAAATAGGTAACATAATGGAATTACTAAAATGTCAGCGTACTCCTGCAGAATAGAAGAGGTTGTCAAGACCACAACCGTTTCCAAATCCCTTTAAAGCCGATAAAATGTTTTCCTCAAAAATAACAGGAGGAGTTATTGACACGTTGGTAACATGTCAGGGGAGTTTGCGGGGCTGGTATTGTCATAGGTCATATTAGCCGAGTATCCTTCAATCTCGCGTTTATTCCTAAAGCATTTCCAAAATCTTTTTGGATTTACTTTGATTTTTCTTGGAATTTAGGGAGAGATACGGCCTGTATTTTGATAAATTTCAAATTCGTTACTATGTTGTAGAAACATTGTTTGGCATACGCTTCCGACTTCCGATTTTTTAGGTTAACAACAGCACATAGGTACATAAAGTTCGAAGCCTTGCTGCATAATGTTATCCAATTTATCAACATTTTCGTTTATATCATTGGAATTGAGAGTTGTTTGCCAGTTGATGGATTCTAGGTAACTTTGTAGCCCTGCACGGTTTGTTTTTTTTTGAAGTTGTATTTTATTGGTTGTAGGAGTTCCGAACTCGCCATTAAATTAGTTGAGTCTAATACGATGCCTAAAGATTTGTGATTGATATCATTTATGACAAAAGATAACATGGATTCTGAAATTTTGAAAAGATCAATGTCGTTGCTGAAGACAAGATCCAGTAATCTATCACGATTATTAGCAATAGTATTTATTTGTTTCAAATTATAACCGGGCATGGCGTCCACAAATAAGGATTCCGCATCTGTTGTTATATTGCATGGTAAACTACAATTTAGTTCCGGAACCAGATTCCAGATTATATTTGGAAGATTAAAATCACCAAGCACAAGAACAAAATCTGACGAGTTTGTTGTATTAATAACATTCGTCTATCGCATCGATGCAAGTTGCGTAATGATCACTATTTTATTGAGGTTGTATGCTGCGTAAATGAATATATTGGTTTGGTTAATTTTGATTTTCACACCAATTTGTTCGGCTCTCGATGGGGCTAAAGTTACTGGAGCATTCCAGAGTTTAGAATGTTCTGCTATCAGTAGACAACGTAATCATGACCAAAAAATTCACTGCTCATTATGCCGGGTTTTAGTGAAGTTTCACAAATGGTATATAAATAAGGTAGTTTGATTTTAAAACGAAGTTATAAGACTTGCTTTTGATGCCATTTTGTTGACGTAATGATAGTAAATTGCATATTTCTCATAAACCAAACTTATCTTTGATTTGTAGTATAGGTTCGAGCTCTCATTAAAAGTGAGTGTAGACTATCATTAGGTACTGGTGAAAAATATCTAAATGATTGTGTGTGGCTTTAAAATGTAACTATGGCATGCGGTGCACTATCGAACAGCTCGAGTGGTTGAGAATTGATTCTTATACTGCTTCGTGGATAGTCATGACTTTACTAGATTCTGGTATCTTAAGCTGGGAGATTAATTGTTTATCAGCTTTGGTAAAGGTTAGATAGAATGTGTTATCCAACACAGGTATCGACATCAAAGTTGCGGCAGGTTTATAAATTTGGTTGAAATTTGCACGGTATTCATACTACTGATGTTAGGGTAGTATTCCGGTAGAGCAGATGAAATATCAGCTTGGCATCTATACGTCACATTCAAGTATTTCGTCTTTGTTACGAATGCGCTTGCATAGGACAAATTGCATGTTGACATGATGTAATCTGTCAATATATGATATTTAGTTTTTATCACCCAGAAGATATATTTTAGAACATTTACTAAGGATAACCACGAGACCTATATATCCTGCATGCACAATCAATAATCACATACAACATCAATAGCACATACAACAAGATCACTGCCAAGTTTATGCTTGTTTATAATCCAGCTTGATTTACCGCATCCAGGTCCACCCTGAATATTTGTAATGCCCGGCATCTTTAAGTTTTCCTTAAGATAGATATTATTTAATGTTGTATGTCTGGTGATCCAACATAATTTCCGTACCCGATGAACAAAAAATATATCTGTTTGGGGTAATAAACGTGCTAGTGTCTTCACACAGTTGCACCAGATTATTCCCATCAAAGCCAAACTGATGTTTTGTGGTCGGTTCTTCAAGATATTGTTTGGTAGCGTTATCAAATATAAATATGTTCAATTGTCGTAACGAAGAAGCAGCGAGTGTAATAGTCCTTTAAGTGGCTTTTAATTAGGTTGCTTAAGTGTTTGATGTAAAACATTATTTCCACGATCGATTTTTTATAGCTGAACTCTGCAGGCAACACTTTGTAAAATGCCGGAGATATAGTTGGGAAATCATAAATTTTGATTGATTTTTGCTGGTATGGGCTGTTGTAATAAATTATGCGGTACCTATTTCTTAGATTGGAAGGAAGCTCGATACATGTGATCAATTTTTGTGGGTATGGACTGTTGTGATAAATTTAAGAGGTATGACCTTTACAGAGAAATATTGTTTTAAAGAGCTTCAATTTTTAGAGGCAGATTCTGTAACTACTATATTGTACTATAACTTACTATATTGTAATTTATTTTGTAAAAACTTCTAGTATCACCCTCAGTACGATACAATGATTTTAAATGTTTGCTCCCCTTCGTGGTAGTTTTCTAGGGGCTTAATTATGCCATTTTATTATAATTAATTTGTAAAAAAAATTCTAGTACCACCCTCAGCACTATACAATAAAAATTCACAGAAATACAAAAGGCGTGGTGTGAAGAAAAACATATTTTTTAAAACATGGCACCCCTTAGGGGTAGTTTTTTGGGGGTTGAGCTATGCCGATATGTTGTAATTAATTTGTAAAAAATTCCAGTCCAATGTTCATTGGATTGTGCTACAAGCGCTGGTGTAGCATTAGGGTTATAAGGTTTTGATTATGAATTCAATTTAATTTAAAAAAAAACCGTTAAATATGATTTTAAAAAAATTTAATACTCATTATGACATATCAAAGATTAAAAAATCTAAAAACAAATTTTAAAGAGTTTGTGTGCCGTCGTTATTAAATCTATAAACACCACAGTAGTATAAAACCCATCAAACGTACAGGGTAACAAGTCTTAGAAAATATACCAGTGGAACTAACAATGGAAATAATAGGAAGGGGAAAAAGTTCGTGGCCTTTTTCCCGGTAGATGGCTTTACATTCATATATCTCAATAAGCATTTATCGTATCGGGCAATTCTTATGTGTTTGAAAGGTGACATTTTAACTTGTACTTTGACATATAAAACATTAAAATCGGTGAAGTGAATAAAAAGTTACAACATTTTAAACATGGAGATAAATACAGGGTGGCTGACACGAAGTGTTACCAAAACAAAACGCCACAGAATTTTTATTTTTTGATGAATTTTATTGAATCAAAGTAAAAATGTCCACAAATATTTAAATTTTCGAACTGCATTAGCAGTTTTCGATTTGGCCACTCTTAGCCGCGATTATGGCATCAAACGGCCGACAAAGCTATTGCATGCCGCACGAAAGTGGCTCTGCGGTATTTTGGATTTGGCCCATTCCCAGCGAAGCCTTACTTGAGATGATGAGAACTATAGCGGATTTGCATCCGGTGAATTTGGTGTCCATTGAGCAGTGGAAATGAACCGCGGAACGTTGTTTCTCAACCAATCTTGATTGACGCGCGCTTTATGACTCGGCGCTGAGTCCTGTTGGAATGTCCAGGCTCTGCGGGCGAAATGATTTTGTGCCCAAGGCTTCAACGCTCCCTCCAACACATGATCCCGATAAATTTGAGCATTTATTTTGATGCCACGGTTCAAAAAAACGAGCGGCGAACGACTTTCGGCCGTTACGGCGGCCCAAACCATCACCATCGGCGGCCCTTGGTTTCGAGTGGCAATCCGTTGGTCCAAATTTTCAGTAGAACGGCCAGGCAAGTAAATCCGGTCGTTTTTCTGGTTTACATATTGCTCAATAATGAACGGTGACTCATCGGAGAAAACCAAATTCGGCAAATCGCCACTTTCGTGCAAGCGTAACAACTCCTTTGCTCTTTCCAATCTAACTTTTTTTTAGCATCGGTGAGACCATGCGTTTTATGAAATTTCAAGGCCTTTAGTCCAAGATGATCTTTCAATATGTGCCGCATCCGTTCGAGCGAAATGTTCGCCTCACGAGCCACTTTTCTGCCGCTACGGCGCGGATTCCGAGCCAATTTGGCTTTCACCTTCCGAATGATATCCGGCCATGTTGCAGTGCGTTTCCGTCCACCACCATGGCGTTTTGCAATGCTGCCAGTATCGTTATAACGATTTATGGTGCGATACACAAACATTTTATTCACATGCAGATGTTGTAACTTGCAGGTGTTAACAATCTGCGGCTGTGGTTTTGCAGCCAAATATAGAACAATCACACTATTACGCTTAAATGCTTTTGTACGCTTGTAAACAATGGAATGAACTGTCATTAGTGTAAATTTTTGCGTTCTGTCATCACTGGTTTGATAGTAATGACAGTCTGAAGTTGGTAACACTTCGTGTCAGTCATTCGGTAATGAAAAAATTCGATATATTTTACAATTTTATTACGGCAAAGGTAACAACACAGCTCGGCTTGCGAAAAAATGTGTGCTGTTTCTGGAGAAGGTGCTTTATCAAAATCAGCAGCAAAGAAATGGTTCAAGCGCTGTCGTTCTGGAAATATGGATGTCAAAGATGCACCTCGCTCTGGTTGACCAACCACTGGAAAACTCGATGAAATCATGCAGAAAATTGAAAAAGACCGGCATACGAGTATAAGCAGCCATGCAATTCGTAAAGAACTAGATATTGATCACGAAGCAGTTTTAAACCATACAAAAAAAGCTTAACGTTTGGGTTCCACATGAATTAACAGTTAAACATTTAATGGACCGGATTTCTATCTGCGAAACGCTGCTGAAACGGAACGAAATCGAGCCATTTTTAAAGCGAATGATTACTGGTGATGAAAAGTGGATAAGATACGACAACGTTGTGCGAAAAATATTATGGACGAAACGAGGTGAACCTTCCCAAGTGGTATCAAAGCCAGGATTGGCGCCAAGAAAGGTAATGCTGTGTGTTTGGTGAAATTGGAAAGGAATCGTGCTTTATAAGAGGCTGCCACCGGGCCAAACGATTGATCCTAATCTTTACTGTCAGCAACTAACGCGTTTAAGACAAGCAATTCAGCTAAAACGTCCAGATCAGACTACCATTTGTTCCGACCCATGCAGAACCATCTTAATGGTTTTACATTAAATTCAAAAGAGGCCTGCGAAAATGAGTTGTCTAGATTTTTCGCCTCTAAACTACAGAAGTTCTACAGTGATGGAATCTTTTTCCCTAACCCTTTTACACTATTGAATAAAACAAGCCCTCAACTTGGGTCCTCATTTTGGCCCGTTCATTATCTACATATAACGAATCCCGAAGGTTTTATAACATAGCAACCTACGTTCTTTTCACGAAAACTTGGCCGATCAATTCCTGCAAGTTTTGGCTCTTAGTCACCTACAAGTCAAATATGGTATCCCACATTGGCCCGTTCATTTTATCATTTACAATTTAAAGAAAAAATTGGTAAATGGAAAATCTTTGTAGCGAATACTGGACGTTTAGGTCCATAGCCGCCTACTGCAATTGATGAAAGTTGTTCAGTTTGTATACAATACGCCCCATTTCTATGCGGATCGTCAAGGAGCCCCACCTTTAGGCCCGCTCAATTTATCATAATTATAATCAAAAAGACAGAAAATGATAATTATGTGGAGCGAATACTGGAAATTTTGGTACAGGGCTACCTACACATTCCAATTTTCGAATAAGCAGGCGCCATATTTTGGCTGAAAATGGAAAAGCCCAAAAATGATAAATTTGTGAAGTGAATGCTTGAGGTTGTGACACATAGCCACCTATACAGTGCAATAGAAGAAAGCTATCAAATTTTGAAAAAATACGCCTATGCTTATCTTCAGGGTTTTCCATTCCGCCAGTTCATTTTATCAAAATTAAATGCAATTGTTCGTCAATGAAAATTCTATGGAGCGAATTATGGAGATTTTGGCACATAACCTTTGTAGATGGTTACAACAAAAGAAAGTACAACAAAAGACCGTTTTGTTGTACTTTCTTTTGTTGTAACCATCTACAAAGGTTATGTGCCAAAATCTCCAGAATTCGCTCCATAGAATTTTCATTGACGAACCGTTTTTCGAGCAATGCACGTTTCAGATTGACCGTTTTTCGAGCAATGCACGTTTCAGATTGATGAGTTGTTGTTGATAGTGTTGCCCATTGACGGTTTCGCCCTGCTTCAGCAGCTCATAGTATACGATCCCTTTCTGGTCCCACCAAACGCAGAGCATTGTCTTCTTTCCGAAGCGATTTGGTCGTGCCGTCGATGTTGATGCTTCGCCAGGTGAAAGGAGCCACCTTGCAAATGGCTCTTCAATTTTCCATCTGTCTCTCAGTCAACTCACACGGTACCCATTTTCCCTCCCTTCGAAATTTTCCCATATCATGTAAACATTTAGGAATACCTTGGCGACTCGTGTTTAATGCCTCCGCAAATTGATTTTGAGTTTGTGTATCATCTTCGTTCAATAACGCTTGCAGCTCGGTGTCTTCAAATATTTTTGATTGTCCGGTCCATGTTCTCAATGTCGAAATCGCCACTTCTGAAGAGTTTAAACCAATCTTCACAGGTAGTTTTTGATGGTGTATGTTCGCCGTAGGCCTCCTCAAGCAAATGACGTGCTTCCGCTGCATTTTTTTCAAGTTCAATCAGAAAAGCAAGGCTTCCCGCAAATGCTGTTTGTTTGGTGCAAAACTCAACATTTTCGTTCTTAGAAAAAATATTTTTGCGTTGCAGTAGTACAACTGGTTACCGTTAACAACGTCCACGCTATAGCAACTATGTCGCTAGCCCCATGTATGTGAGAAACGCCCAATTTCGGACAAATACGCCACATGTCTATGCGGATCGTCAGGGAGCCCCATTTTGGCACGTTCATTATTCATATTATTAACGGAAAAGTCCGCAAAAGGAATTTCTGTGGATCGAATTCTGGAGACTTTGAAACATTTTGGGAAGAAAATAAACCAATTTCGCAAAATATTCCGCATGTGCATGCGGGTCGTTAGAGTGCTCTATTTGGGTCCGTTCATTTTTCATAATTTTAATAATTTTAACGCAAAAGATGGTAAATAAAATCTCCGTTGAGCAAATTCTGGAGATTTCGGCAAATAGTCAACTGCATAGTGCAAAAGGTGGCGGTTGTCCAATTCCGAGAAAATACGCCACATGTATGTGCGGATCGTCAGGGTGCTTCACCTTAATCCGCTTTATTCTAAATCATAACGAAAAAAACCAAGAATCCGGATCGTCGAGCGCCCCATTTGGGTCCGTTCATTGTTCATAATTATAACAAAAAAGTCCGAAAATGGAATTTCGTGCGGATAGATATGTGGCGTCTCATTGGGCAACTTTTATATTGTGCACTACGCTGGTGGCTTTTTGCCAAGACCTCCAGGAGCCGCTCCTCAGAATTTCTATTTACGAAATTTTTCGTTAAAATTATTAAAAGTAAAAAGCTAAACTGGGACACCCTGACGATGCACACAGAACTTTTTAATATTGGACTCTTCTATTGTACTACGTTGGTTGGTATGTGCCGGAAATTTTTTCAAAATTTCCAGGATTCGCTCCACAGAATTTCCATTAACGAACTTTTTCGAAATTTATCGAAATGAAACTGATTTCACCTAATGATTGTGAAATACATACCAAAAATAATGCCAAAAGGTTACACTGTTAAATTTAAAAATATTCCAATTAGATTTGTTTTGTCCCTACTCGCAACAATCCGGTGTTTGTTAAATGTTGCAAAGCAAAACTCTTGTGTTAACTTTAAGGCTAACTTTAAACTGTCGTTAAGTTCTTTGGTCATCAGGTAGCTTGGTGACGATTAGTTGTTCTTTTTGCAAACCTAAGAACATAAGCGATGCTCCTTATTGCTTTTGTGAACGACGAACATCGTTCTATCAAAGCCAGTATGACGCTTTCTTCTTTGGTTGTCGTAGTAACTGCTCATCCTTGGTTCCTGGACTCTTCTGAGGTCTCTTCAATTTGTGGTTGTCTCTGAGCCAGCTTGGTCCGTTCCACCTGTTAATCCATGCTAACGTTATCATTGAATCCGTTCATGCAAATCTTTTGATTTTCGGTTCTTGTAACGCTTGTTTAGTTTTCTTGATTAATTTTGATAGTAACTCCAATCTGGGGATGGTTAATTTGGATTTTAACGGCGCAACCTTTGTTTTACCAGTGAAAAAATTAGCTTTGGCTGTTTGTAATTTTAGATTTGTAGTAAATTACTGTTGCATATGCGTCTTCTGCAATTGGGTAGCATAGCAAATCCATTTTGCTTCTAATTCAATTCAATTTCATTCTTCTAATTCAATTCATTTTTGCTTTCATTATAACTGGTGCCAGCCACCCTTTGGGGTCAAATAGTTTGGAAGTTTCGGATAGCACTTTTCTCTGTTATAGGTGTTTCGATATATAGTGGTTTGATTTTAAATTGGAAAATATCTTCTGTAGGATTCCATAAAATCCCGAGGGTTTTAATAGTTTTCCCTATTTCAATTGTGTGGTTGCTTTCATTTCGATGTTCAGTATCTATGTTTTCTAGGTTGTTGCTGGTTGTTACTGCTCCATCAAGAATTTATCTACTTGTTCTTGCATCCTCCTAGTTTGTTTGATGGTACCCGCTCCAGATAGTATCTCATCGACATAAAAATCCTCAGCGCCTGCTCTGCAACTGTGTATGTATGGCCCTCATCTTGCGCTAGCTGACGCAGGACTGTAGTATCAACTGGTAGCTTTGATCTGGAGGACTGATTTTTATTCGTCTAAACATCTTTTCGATGTTAGCTTTAAACACATACTTATGATTCCTCCAGCGTAACAATATATCTACGAGTGGTTGTTGTATTGTTGGGCCGAGGAGGAGCAGGTCATTTAACGATATTCCATTTGACGTTTTAGCTGAAGCGTCAAAGACTACTCTGAGCTTGGTTATTGAGCTATCATCTTTGATTACTGCATGGTGTGGTAAAAAATAGTTTCTACCTGCATAATCACGAAGGTTTATTTCTACCATATGATCCAATTTGATGTATTCATCCTTTAAGCTTCTGTATTCATTCCACATCTGTGGGTTTTTATTTAGTTGTTTTTCCACTTGAAGATCCACTTGATGATGTAATGCGACCTGGTATGCACCATTTTCTTTCAAAGTGCTCTTCGCATCTCTGTTCATCACTGGCAAGTTCCCGGTCTACGTGGACTTCTTCAGTGTCCCAAAACTTCTTAAGCTGATTTTCTTGGATACTTGAGCTTTTGAATTTTCCAAACACACTCCATTCTAGGTAATTCTATTTTTTGTGCAGTTGGTTGTTCTGGTTTCCTTTTATAATGTCACTCAATATGATCTTTGGATAGTAATCTGCTCCAAGCAACATGTCTATGGGACCCGGTGTGTTATAGTTTGGATCTGCATGCTCTAAGTTGTTTAGATGTTCTCATCCTTGGGTTTGTATCCGTTGTCCCGGTAGCAGGGTCGTGAGTTTTTGAAATACTAAAGCATCTAAGTGTAAGTTAAATTCGGATGCTCTAACAGATTTCGGGGCTCACTATTTTCTTTACTTCCCCAATACTGCGACCACTGACTCCAGTTATTTTGGCACATAATTTCTGCCCCTTCAGCTTCAATTTTTGAACAGCTTCCTCGGTAATGAAAGTTGCTTGAGATCCTGGGTCAATCAGGACTCTTAAAATTGCGTGGCTTCCATTATTATTAGCGGATTTGACCATTGCTGTTGCTAACAATACGTGTTCTTTATCGTGATCTACGTTGGTTATTACTTTAAAAAAATTTACTTCACCCGTGCTCGTAGTTTGTATTTTGGGCTTTGCTATATGCAAAACAGTATGATGTATCCTATTACAGATCGAGCATTTTGTCTCTCGGCCGCAAATGCAAATCTCGCGTAGAGTTGTTGTGGCAAACGTTTGCCTTACCACTTGCGGCTTTGATTGTTACGATTCATTTTTTGGACTATATGATGCTTCCAAGGACTTGAAGCGTTGTTCAAGAAACTTCAAAAAAACTCGCTTTTCTGAAATTCAGTTGGGTCCTGGAGCGAACTTTCATATAATCGTCGTGTTTCACTGTCAAATTTTTTGGATAATGTGAAAATTAGAAATGAATTCCAGGATTCGACGTTTAGTAATAGGCTTCTGATTGCGTGTATGCACTCATTAGTTGTGTCGTGCAAATTAATAATTGCGGCTGCTGATTATTAATTGATGGTTGGTTTAGCAATGTTGAGAGCATTTGGCTTTGGTCGATCAGACGCTTCAATATTTCAGAAAAACTACTCCATTGCATGTAATCTCCATAAAACGTGAGTAGTTATATCGGTTTTAGCTTTATTTCTGATGTTGTGCGACATCATGTAACATTCTTTTAACGCTTCATAATCCCCTCTTGTAAAGTATCCTAGCCTCTTATGGTCATCGTCTGAGGTTTCGATACAAAGGTTTTCATGCCTTTCAATTATTTAATTCATCGCCCGCTGCATGTACTGTATGGCAAATTGCATAGCATGCTTGCCTTATCTTTCATGCAAGACGTTTCTGGCCTTCGATATTTCTCTGTACAACTCTCCCATTTTAAAGTTTTGTCTTCGTAGCATTTGGTTGAGCGTGCTGTTGTTGCTTTGATCTATCGGTGTGTTGGTTTGTTGTACGAGGTTTTTGTTAGAATCGCCTGTCTCGGATGCTATGAACTCCTTCGCTGGCGCATTTCTTCTATAAGTTGTTTGTATGTTGCCGCCAGATGGGTGATCTTTATTGTTTGGTGGAACAAGGTTGTATATTTGTTCATCCGGTTTTACGAACTCTGGTATATAATGGGTCTATCATCGTCTCCAAATATTTGCTCGTCTTACGAGATGGTCCATCTTTGTTGTAATTGCTCTCGAATTCAGCGATTATTTGGTGACTGTTGAATGATGATACTCGGTTTTGCTGGTTGTTGTGCAGCGCTTGATTATTGTTGAGAATTTCGCTGGTTGTTATTTAGCCTTGCTTTCGATGGATTTGTTAGTTACTGGAGCGAACGATAATTTAACTGTTTGCCCGGTTGTTGTTTGGCTTTCAAGTTAATTTTTATTAACTCGTTTTGCCGTTGGTTGGTTTTTATTTCGAAGCACCATGTATTGAAATGAGATTAGTGCCTTGGATCTGGGTAGGTCAGCTTGTCCTCTAATTCAAAACAATATATTTTAATAAATGAGAAGCGATGTCTTTACAGGTATTATAACTGACTTTATTATAATAATTTTAAAGTTTAGCAATTTTCCCTGTTACTCATCGACCAATAACACTAGCTGTGTGAACTTTATGGACATGTCCAGGTTTTCAGAGAGAAATGTATTCGTCTGTTCAGTGTTATGATTTTGAACCAAATTTCAAATTATGACGAACACTCGTTTAGAACTAATATTATAGTAAATGAAAAGGTTTTTAACTGAGTGAGGCCCCTTTGCCCCAATGCCATCGAGTTCATTGGTCACCTGCTATATTTTCTCGGATAACTTTCATATTTGATTAGCCTGCTCAACAAATGCAACATTGCGGTGCGCATCATTCACTTTGCAAAAATATATCCATCCCTCGTCGCATATTTAATTCTAAAATTATCTCAATTTAATTGCATATACGAGTACGTTGCATTTGTGTAAATGAATTAACTTAAGAATTTTAACTTTTCATTGCATTTCATATTCTTAGAATTAAATAAGTTTTTCTCTATAAAAATTATTCTTTATTTTTAGACCATATTTGTGCAACAAAAAAAAATTTTTAATATGCGGACGCGTGCCATATTGTTTATGTGTAGCAGTTGCAAATGCACACAGATAACGATACGAAATGAAAAATTGGCGAAAAATAATGAAGGGAAATGGAAAGAACACAAAAACGAATCCGTGATGCATATTGCGTTATGTTTTGTGTTTGTCGCGTATTTTGCGTTCCACCTGCGCAATTCGCAAGCGGCATCGCAACAAAGGGTATATACATATAAGGTACGGGATTCTAAAATATTTTATTGCGTTGGACGGGGATACCGGCATTGGACCGCAACCAATACACATAAAGTGGTTATATTTAGAACACAATTGCACAAAAGCAACATTTAAGACCAACTGCACATCACACACACACACAAAAAAATGCAATAAAATTTACATATTTTGTGGTACGGATATAGCACACGAATTCCATTGTTCTCTAGCAGCATCTAAATTAACAGAACCGTTGCGAATTTTGAATGATCTGTACGGTATAAAAATAGCAACGCACACAATTTTTTATTGCATTACGCGAGCATTGCAACTAATTTTGTTATATCCAGAATTGATTCTCGGTTCATTCATATTGTTGTTGGCATTCGCGACTTCTTTAAGTGTGCTGCACACATCCAACCACCAAAATAACATTTCATCTTAATTAGTCGTTTTAATGATACAATTTTTTTTTTTATTTCGGCATAGTTAGTTATGTATTATTTTGGCACGCGTACCAAATATTTTTTTTATTTTTTTTATACCACATAGCACACCATAAGATACAAAACACCACCATAAGACGAGAGAGAGAGGTTCATCGCCGCAGATATTATAACATGTGGGATTTATTTAGAGTACACAGTTGGTGTCTTTTTTTTGTAGGGCAACTATTTCTTAATTCATGTAACATACTGTTATACAGAAAATATAAAAATTGAAAAAACGTATGGGGGTTCATAAAGACCAAAATCTCAGATTTATTATTTTGGTTTTGAAAATATGCGATTTTTTATCCAATTGGCGGAGTATGCACGCCTGTTGCAACGTATTTCAGTTGATTTATTTGCAGAGATATTTTGAATAAAGTACACCAGTGGTGATGAGTGATGAGTGAATAACCTCATCTAATCTCAACTAACTCTAATGATATATAGCAGCATTCCCAGATCTTAAGGCTGTATGGTATACCGAAGTTTGCAATAACGATGTTTAGTAAAAAATCAGTGTTTGGCCATAAAATTTTACCAATTGACCTCCTCACTACATCATTATCCAAGTAAAATGTTTAGTTTGTCTATGGTTAGGTTTCAAAGTTTACCGCCTATTTGAAACGCACAAATCAATTTTTTCATTATTTTCCCACTAAACAGCGAAAAAAATTTGCATCAAGGTGTTAAGAAACATGAAATCGAGGGATTAATACATGATTATCAAGATTAGTCTTGAAATGACGTAGAAAATGTAAAACTTAGTTTAAAAATGCTAAAAATTTCGATTTTTATCGATTGATAAATTACGTCAAACGATAAGTTTATTAGTTTTTCGCCGCTATGACGTCTATTGGAATATTTACTGTCACTAGATGGCAGTTTACGAAATAAAAAGTGTGTCCAAGTGTGAGCTCACAAAAGTGTGAGCAATAATGAAAAATAATAAATTTATTAATTAATTTTACACATACAAACACTATAAGTGAAGTTTAGTACGCAAATTTTATTAAAGAAACAAACCATTACACACATTTAGGGGCATTTAAATATCGATACTAAACCAGAAATTTGTTTTTCTCAGTACCATACAGCCATAAGCAATTACTCGAAATACACCGAAACTGATTAATAATAGGAACAACAAATAGTTTGGGGCGAAGTGCTATTAAAGCTTAATTAAGGTACAGATCTATTCTAACCATATCAGTCTGGCATGTTAAGTTATCCATACCAAACGGTAAGCATTCATTCAGTATTAATCGTAGTCAACATTACTGGAAAAAATTTGTATCAATTCCTATACCTAGGTCTAACCTTTAACTTTAACTACTAAATATCAGCTAGATATCAGTGCTTGTACATTTAGCCGCATGGAGACATGTACAGTAAGTCGTTCACTTGAAATAGTAATAGAGTAGTTCAGCACAATACTCACTTAGTAATGATGGCAGTGGTAGTTCGTTTGTGTTCATATTACTCAGGGTCATCTCGTTACTGCAACATGTACAGAGTCACCAAGTTCGTTTGTATCACTTCTTCTTAGGTGGTACAAGTGCACTCGCTTTTTGATTTGACTATCCACTGGGATTAAGCCGGCCAGAATCACAACAGCAACTTTAAACACTATTCCGAGGGGCTTTGTTACTCGTAGTATGATGTACATCTGAACATTTCCTAATGATCTGATGTGGTGTTGTCTATCATACCATCCAGCCGCGGCATACGTGAATAGCCAGGGAGTGGAATAGTTTCTTATTAACTATGAACTAGCAGCAAGAAATGTTTGTGTTGTTAAATGACTAACCAGTTCTAATACGTCCTTTACGTTGTTAAATAGATGAAAATGGTGATGTATCTCTTCTGACTCTCTGTTTCGCGGCCTTTGGACATTCGAAAATGTATGGGCCCAGCATAGTCTATACCCGTATGGGTAAATATTGTTGAGGGGAGTACTCTTGGAGGAGGTAGTCTTCCGACCAGTTGAGTTGCTCTGTTAACATTGAACCTTGAACACTTCTGGCATTGACGATTGTCTTGTTTTGTTGCTCTTTTGCCTTGGATAATCCAAAAATGTTTCCTTATGAATGTGAGTGTTAAGTTCAAACCTCTATGCGGAGTACTTTTATGGGCTCAATCGATGATCATACTAGAAAGATACCCTTAGGTGGTAGGATGGTCGAATGTTTTTCGTTATACTTCAAAATTAAATGTTGCAATCGTCCTCCTATTAGAAGTACTCCGTTCGGGTTCAGAAATGAATGTAAGGAGAAAACCTTATTGTTGGCGCCCACTGATCCCTTTGTCTTTAATTTTCTTATATCGTTTTTAAATAAAGACTTATTTATAAACTTTAACTGTTAGAGCCTCCTTCCGTTTTCATGTTTATGGTGGTTATTCTAATAGAAACGCTAAATACATATAAGCGACTACTCGAATTGTTTTTGTGAGAGGTGAAAACCTTTCTAATATTTCCGGTTCTGTTGTAGTTCTGCTTATATACTGCAGAGAGTATCTGCTGTTTTTTTCTCATTCGGTCTCCGATATTATATTACTCGATGAAGGATCGATACTACTCATAAGCCAATCTGGGCCTGACCACCACATGTCCCAGTTTATCAGGATCTACCTCACGAGCTGCACAATCAGCGTGGTTTTCCTTTAATTTTAAATGTTTTCATTATGCAGGTCTGAGAATAGCATAGATGTTACATGTGTTACAAATGTTACCCACTTACTAGGGTGCCCTTGCAGCCAGGCCAAAAGAATTGTGGAGTCCGTCCAAGCTTGGAATTTAACGTTTGGGATTTCTATGGCCTCTGAAACTTGCCTCAGTAGTTTTGCTAATACATAGTACAGTGCCACATAGTTCTAGTCTTGGAAGATTTAGTTTCTGACTCATTGGCGACACCGTCGTTTTCCCGAGCATAAGTTTAATTGTTGATTCTCCTGCTTCCGTCACCTTGCAGTAAACTACTGCTGCTTAAGCTAATTTCAATGCATCACAAAACTAATATGCAGCTTCAAATTTTCGCACTTGGCCTTGGTATGAGCCCATCATGGAATCCTAATTTTTTGCAGCCCGCTGAACGCAGTTTTATATTCAATCCATTTTTTCTTCATTTTCTTTGGTATTTCTTCATCCCTTGATAGTCCCCTTATCCATGACTGAAGAAACAATAGTTTTCCTATAATAACTGTTGGGGAAAACTATTCTAGCGGGTCGAATATTTTGGATACCTTCGAGATAAGGGATGGTTTGTTTGGAACTATTGTCATGTGTTCGATGTTTGCCTGGAACTCAAATTCGTCTCGTTGGGGTTTCCATAGGATTCCTAAAGTTTTTAAAAGTTGTGGTAAAATCGACCCTTAACTTACCTATTCGAGGCCTCTACCGTTGGGAGCGAATTCCGCGTATCCTGACACAAAAATAATTTATTACACAACTGGATAAGGTTGACCTGCTCACCACAATGTCCAAGGAGTAACATTTGACTCAATATCTGGTGGCGGTCTGGTGTAATAAATTATTGAAGGTGGTAAAATCCGCCTTTAAATTAAAAATTTCAAACCCTTACCGTTCGGAGCAAATTCCGTGTAACCTGACTCAAAAATAATTTATTACACAACTGTATAAGGTCGACCTACTCTTTACAATGATCACAGAGTAACATTAAATCCCATATCTGGTGGCGGTCTGGTGTAATAAATTATTAAAGGTGGTAGAATTGACCTTTAAATTACCTATTTAAAGCCTCTACCGTTGGGAGCGAATTCCGCGTATCCTGACACAAAAATAATTTACTACACACATTAATAAGGTTGACCTATCCTTTACAACGATCGCAGAGTAACATTTGACCCCATATCTGGTGGCGGTCTGGTGTAATAAATTATTAAAGATGGTAAAATCGACCTTTAAATTACCGATTTGAAGCCTCTACCGTTAGGAGCGAATTCCGCGTATCCAGACACAAAAATAATTTAATACACAACTGGATAAGGTTGACCTACCCACCACAATATCCAAGAAGTATTATTTGACTCAATATTTGGTGGCGGTCTGGTGTAATAAATTATTAAAGGTGGTAAAATCGACCCCTAAATTACCTATTTGAAGCCTCTACCGTTGGGAGCGAATTCCGCGTATCCTGACACAAAATTAATTTACTACACACCTGAAATAGATTGACCTACCCTTTAGAATGACCACAGAGTAACGTTAGACCCCATATCTGGTGGCGGTCTGGTGTGATAAATTATTAAAGGTGGTAAAATCGACCCTTAAATTACCTATTTCAAGCCTCTACCGTTGGGAGCGAATTCCGCGTATCCTGACACAAAATTAATTTACTACACACCTGAAATAGATTGACCTACCCTTTAGAATGACCACAGAGTAACGTTAGACCCCATATCTGGTGGCGGTCTGGTGTAATAAATTATTAAAGGTGGCAAAATCGACCCTTAAATTACCTATTTGAGGCCTCTACCGTTGGGAGCCAATTCCGCGTATCGTGATACAAAAATAATTTATTACACATCTGGATTTCAGCTTAACTACTCTCAACGAGACTTCTTGCAACATTTTTCCTAAAATCTGCTGGCAGTCTGGTGTAAAAAATTTATTAAATTTGGTTAAATTGACGTTTTTGAAATGTATAATCGTTTTGGGGTGAAATTTACCCTTAGGATAGTTATAGGGGTGGTCTTGAACTAACTTATTCAATGTAATTAATTTGTAATAAATTCTGGTTCAAGGATCATCCCGATATTATAGCTACATCAAAAGTTACAATTTTGGCGGTGCAGGTTTAATTGTAAGCTAAATCGACCACTCGTTCCTCGAAAACGGTAACTGTAATAAAATCGGTTTTTGTTGTAATAAATTGTAATAAATGTGTAACAAATTATGGTACAGGTTTCATTGGCGCGGGCAAATTTGGTCGGTGCAGGTTAAGAGCACTTGAATAGCTTCGGTTTTTGATCCTTAGGAGCACCCGACATCATGTGTGTTTGCACCTTGCTTCGATTGCTGCCACTCGCTTCAAGCTCATCCTGGTACCTCTGTCTTTTCGACCCAAGGACCCTTTCCGAGCTATCGCAGCCGACAGTTTTCTTAACCCATGCCACAGATTCTTTCTGTTCTAATGTAAGCTGCCCCTCAGGGGTCGCAGCCAATTTCTCTAAAATTATATAAGCCAACCGTATCTCTCTGTATCGTTGCTTCACTGGAGGGATCTCTCTCAATCCCCCACTATTTTGATTGGCAGCCCCGCTTCCTCCTGGCTTCGATGCCATGGTGTCGCTTTCCCTTGCCAGTGCCACCTTTATGATTAGAGTTACTCTCGTTCTTTGTACTTTTCGGTTTTTGGAGGGTCCAGCCCCTTTATTTTTATTTTTTTCTCGGTCGTTCATATTCCCACGAGTGTCGGAGAAATACAGGTCCACCTGCGCAGAGATCCGTATACGCAGGTAAGGCTAAATACAACTGGAGGTAGCCTAGTATCCAGAGGGCTCCGTTCACGACTTTTGTTAAATGGGCCCCAAGGCTAGTCGATCATCAGCACGGGTCACATGACACCTTAATCTGGTCCATTGGCTCAGCGAATACCGCGGCCTCAGACTCCCCCTTCTCCCCCAACATTCACCCGCCCATTCAACCATTCATATGGATATCCCAAACAAATGGGACCCCTTCCATTAAAGGGATGAGCCGTATATAGGTTTCCCCACTCACTACCTGGGGGACTCGAGAGCACAGGGAATTGCGATACTCAGTTCGCCGTGGTTAGTAGTCGATGATTTTACAGCACCATCAGTTCGCCCATCCATACTGGGTATCATAGGCACTTAGAATTTAGTGAACAGAGTTCAACCACTCTCCAGTTCCCTGAAACACTTCTCCCAGAAGAACTACGGTTAGGGCGGCTTACTTAAATAACCGCTAACCTACCTATCGATAGGCTGTCCACTATCCACCACTTGTGAACCCACCAGCTACGGCCCGCCACGGGATAAAATAGATAACGACAATAAAAATAAATCAAACATTTATTTGTAACTAACTGTTATAGTAGGAGAAAAGAAAAACACTTAGATGGCCCATCGCTCAATTTTATAATTTAACTGACTTAGCTGAAGTAGCAGCTAAGGTGGTTTGGTTAAATTTATATCCTGAATGGAAGATTAATTAACCCAATAACCGGTGCAAACGGTTCATGCAAGATTTAGTGCAAGATTTAGTAGTACCAAGTATTCAAAGGCGTAGTTCTGCGCGTCTTTCCAAATTGACCAAAAATGTTGTACAACAAGTTTTAACCAATAGCAGTTCGATTAAAAATATTGAACCGGCATTTAAAACCGTAGGCACTAACACAAAAAAACGTAGGTGCCACGTATGTCCTCCTGAACTTGGCCGAATGAATAAACAACTGTGCCGGAGCTGTACTAAAAATGTTTGTTCCGAACACTCAAATTTGATTTTAATTTGAAAATGACATATGAGTCTGACTGAACGCATATGTTAATGTAAGTAAAATGACCCATACTGATGAGGGTTAAGCTGGATCAACATCGAACTGAGGCGAATGACCCTATCAACCGAATGGCGAAAATATTCACCGAAAGCGATAAATTCGACTTCGAATTATAACTAAAGGCTCATTAAAAACTATCAAGAGAGTCAAGTCGAGTTTACCTCTGTTTTATAACTGTAATAAACCGAAGATTAGGCAATGATCGCATTTAAATTAAAGATAAAAATTTTAAGCACATCACACTATCAAAGAAGTATGTTCACTTCGCCGTAATATTCCACCTGTGTACACAAAAATAACAAGAAAGAGAGCCTCGCCATAAACACCAAACTACACTAATATTTTTCTAGTAATCAAACCTGACTAATAATTTTCCACCCCGCGCGATCATCTATTAGGCCAGGAAAATTCATTGATCATAAATACCATTAGCATTTTTGTTTCACATCTCATTCTCGCGTTTATTTTTAAATCATCGTGTATATCTATCTCATTCTTCTTTTAAAAAAAACAAACATATTCACCGCGTTGATTAAAAATAAATAAAGTATACATACGTGAAAAACAGATGAAAACGACGAAAAAAAAAACAAAAAACACTTTAAAAGAAAATTTTAATACGACGACGAAAATACACAATGCCAAAGGATTGGTATTTCTATTTTTTGTTATTCTTAAGTTTTTTTTTTTGTTTTTTTTTACTTATTTACAATCTTAGTAGATCAGTATACATTTTGATTTTAGTAAGACGTAATCTCTCCTTAAGAAAAGATCATTACTTTTCGGGCGTATTATTATACATAAAAAAATTAAAATTATTTAAATTTAGTTTGTAATTTAGTTTTAATTAAAAAAAAATTCTTATTTTTTTTAATAGTAACGTGTATGTTTAAAAATAAATTCGTTAAAAAAGAAAAAACGCAATGAACATTGATCGTGATCGTGATTTTCTTGTATATTTTTAAATTATTTGTAAACCAACATAAAAATAAATGAAGAACTGTTTTGGGTGAAAATCTTGAATAAAATGAAAAATAATTAAAATTTAGTGTGAGTACCAAAGTGAATAAAAAGTTTTTGTTTAATCCGCGTGTTTTGATTTGGTGACGTGAACGTGTAACTTATATTGGGCTTTTCCGCGGTTTAGGGAGATACATCTCAAAAGGATACGTTAAAAAATTTAATACACATCAAGGTATGTAAAATTTATTTAGATTAATCTGTCTTTATGTAAATAAGGCACATAATTGCCTAGTTCGAGGTGAAATTTAACGGATTATTGATGACCACGGTTTTCTTCGTAAAATGTGAACCGGCTGTCATAATTAATTTTTACTTTTTGTGATTTTGCTCGCGGGTTTTTTATTTTTATTTTTTTTGGCACAAACATAAAATTTTCAACATGAAATTTATTAACAAGTGTTTTAGTTCAACTTTTTTTTCGGATTTCACAAATTAATAAAATTTTATAATTGCATTTATTTTAATTTTGAAATTAAATTGCGTTTATCGAGATGACTTCCTTGTTATGTTATAATTAAATAATTAAGGTGCGCACGAGAACAAGAATATTTAAGATTTTTGATAGACGTCGACAAATATATTCTCAGAATATCTTGGCTGTAGTAATATTTATGAAACGAATTAATCCTTGTGGTGGCATGAGCTATGCAACCAATTTGAATAGAATGCTAACAAGTTTTGGAAAATAAGTCAATAGAATTTTGGGCCAAAAAAGTTTAAATTGGATCGCCACAGCACATGAAAAAATTCACTGCAGAATTTTGTAGGTATCTAGTCAGTGTGGGGAAATTTTTATGTGATCTTTGACTTTTACCAAAATGGGTGGTATCCTAACACAAGTTTATTACACTTATTTTTCCCCTGTGGATGTTACCACCATGGAGCGATTTTTAATCAATGTTCGGTCAATTGAATCGTAGCCAGGTCCCAGAACTCATTGACCATTGGCGTGCCGGTTTTCACTTTTTTATGTGTTGATCTAAATTTTTATTGACTGAAGTAATATATAGTTGCTTTACGTTGGTGTTGAAATTGTTGACACATTATCTCTCTGCCACAAAAATATTATAGGAATTTTTTTAGAAAAAACTTCACGCGAGCCTGGAGGAATGTGGAGTATTTCCAATTCCTGGATATTTATGACATTATTAGTGTAAATAACGTATAAAATCCATATTAAACAGAAACTTATATTTTCTTAGTCGTTTATTACGTTGCTCGAAATATAATATTACTTGTAAAATATTAATACGTTATTGATTCTGAAAATTTGTTTTGAAATTTTCAAAATCATATGAAAATTAAAAATTAAAACGATTTGCTATTTTAGGTAAATACTCGTAGCTCAAATTTAAGAAACTAGTTTGGCCATCCAGCTTTTAAATATTCTGCAGAGGATCCGGCCATCCCAACAGAAACTTATTTAAAGTAAACCAGATCTATTCTAACAGAAAATAAGTAATTTTAAAAAAATTCTGTGGTACCAGGCACTTAGAATTGAAGATTTTCGAATTTTCACATTGAATTAACGCATATCGAGTTGCTTTGAATTTTGCTGGTGTTCCTAAATGCCGGTAATCTTAAAGGAAACTTAATTTGAGTATGTCACGATCACCCTAACAGAAATAAAATCATTTTTAAAAATACTTTGGTCCCAGACACTTAGGATTGACGATTTTCGAATTTTCACATTGAATTAACGCATATCGAGTTGCTTTGAATTTTCCTGGTGTTCCTAAACGCCGGCCAACCTAACAAAAACTTAATTTGAGTCGCCCATGATCTACTCTAATAGAAAATAATTCATTTTTAAACAATTATATGGTCCCAGACACTTAGGATTGAAGATTTTATCGTGTACTCGTATATCGAGTTGTCCTGAATATTCTTGGTGTTCCTAAATGCCAACAATACCAAAGGAAACTTAATTTGAGTAAGTCACGATATACTCTAAAAAAAACAAATTTCTAAAAAATTCTATGATCCCAGACACTTTGACGATTGACGATATTTTAATATTCTATAGAGAATTATCGTATATCGAGTTTCCCTGGGTTTTCCTGGTGTTCCTATATGCCGGCCATCCGATTAGGTCACGATCAATTCTAACAGAAAATAAGTCATTTATAAAAAATTCAATGGCTCTAGGCACTTAGGATTGACGATATTTTAATATTCCATAGAGAATTATCGTATATCGAATTTCCCAGGGTTTTCCTGGTGTTCCTATATGCCGGCCATCCGATTAGGTCACGATCAATTCTAACAGAAAATAAGTCATTTATAAAAATTCAATGGCTCTAGGCACTTAGGATTGACGATATTTTAATATTCCATAGAGAATTATCGTAAATCGAATTTCCCTGGGTTTTCCTGGTGTTCCTATATGCCGGCCATCCGATTAGGTCACGATCAATTCTAACAGAAAATAAGTCATTTATAAAAATTCAATGGCTCTAGGCACTTAGGATTGACGATATTTTAATATTCCATAGAGAATTATCGTAAATCGAATTTCCCTGGGTTTTCCTGGTGTTCCTATATGCCGGCCATCCGATTAGGTCACGATCAATTCTAACAGAAAATAAGTCATTTATAAAAATTCAATGGCTCTAGGCACTTAGGATTGACGATATTTTAATATTCTATAGAGAATTATCGTATACCGAACTTCGCTGGGTTTTCCTGGTGTTCCTATATGCCGGCCATCCGATCAGGTCACGACCGATTCTAACAGAAAAACTCTATTAGAGTAACTATCTGTTCCAGGCACTTAGGATTGAAAATTTTTAAATAAGTTTAACGATTTTTAAAATTCTCTATAGAGAATTATCGTATATCGGGTTGCCTTGGATTTCCCTGGTGTTCCTAAATACCGGCAATCCTAAGGGAAACTTATTCTGTTCTACGAACAGAAAATAAATCAGTTTTAAAAGATATTTTGGTCCCAGGCACTTAAGATTGACGATTTTTGAATAAGCTTAACGTTTTTTGATGATCGTATATCTAGGTTTTCGAATTTTCCTGGTGTTCCTAAATGGTCGGCGTTTAGGAACATCAGAAAAATTCAAGGAAACTCGATATGCGATAATTCTCTATAGAATTACCAATGTTACTGTAATACAATTTTATGATTTCTTCTTCTTAGAAAAAAGTTTAGGAAAATTTACACGGCACAAAAAATTATTTAAATTTCTTTGCTGATTATTCAAACACGGCGTGTTCATCAATTTAAATAGAATTAATTTACCGATTGTTGTTGCTTAGTTCGATCGGCTTGAATTGTACGTAAAGCATTTATTTCAACGGTAGACATTATACGTGCATGAAATGACTGATCATTTGGCAATTAAGAAAATTCCGAAGAGAATAACCCTCATAAAAATATAAAATCATCTTGCGAGAGTTCCTCTCGGAAAATCTTTTAATTTCGATGAGGCGAACATAAAACAATAAAAATATGAAAAAAATAATGAAAACTCGTTAATGAATCACTTGAGGTTCTAAACTGCCTTCTGAGACCCTTCGTATTCAAAAGATATGGTACTATCAACTTGGGTCGAGGATAACCACCAAAATGGGCACCAGCGTAATACTATCAAAAAAAAACGTTAAAAATGTTTTAATAAAGCAAAATATTAAAACAAGAACATCTGGGTCTGGACGTATGGGTAATGAAGAGAAAATTAAAAGAAAGTAGAAGACTACAAGCAACGGATAGCTGAAAGTAATGCTCCGAGAATGCGTAGTCGCAGAGAGTATGCTGGTCCGGCTAAAATAATTGAGAAAACTACGATACCAATGAAATATTCATCCAGATAGTCCGTATTTCCTTTAATCCTTTCCTTTAGGTCTTATTTCCTTTAGTCTGAATTTGGGTGAATTGCATCACCCTCTACCACGGAATATAATTCGCGAAGAATCTACAAATGATTAATCTCGAATACAGTATCGAAAATCTTTATCGGACCACTCTGCTCCGTAAGAAAAAAAGTAGCCCAAGTAAATTATTAGAGTTTATAGTTATGAAGAAAGCCGAAATATTTGAGGGGAAGATCCTTGGAAGGAAATTAAATCTATTACTCAATAAAATTGAAAAAATGGGACTTAAATTTAACCAAATCAGCTTTAAACAAAAAAAAACAATTCTCTGTCTTAAAATTGCGTTTTCTGTTTTTCCAAGCCTAGACTAATTGAACTGCATTGTGTCTCTTAAATATTACCGTGAAATTACCTAAACGAGTAGTGGGGCCGTCCTAGATATTTACATCAAAAATGGATAAAGATATTTCATTGCTTTAAGAAATTTATCAAATGTTAGGAGCCTTCGATAATTTCGAGGAGCCCACAACCTCTAGTTAAACTATAATATGGGTAATAAAATAACATAGTGCAGACCCTTCCTAAGACGACGAATGGTAAATGATTCGTCGTCTTAGGAAGGGTCTGCACTATGTTATTAAGCCAGAAGGTTAGTAAGCCAGAACTCTAGAAACCCAACATCCTAAATGTCGTGAAAGATTGATAAACTCAATGGAAACCGAGAGCGTTTTTTCATCGACCGTTTTATAAATCATAATGTCTTCAGACACGCCAATATTGACCTCGAGTGAAATTAAAAAAATATTCTTCAAAGTCTTACACTACGGGCCAGTTCATGACTTATTTCGTGGAGACTGACTTATTTGTAAGTCTACAATAAGTCTCCTGCCAAATAAACTTGTAGGACTACACTGTTTGGCTTTTTCGTACGGACTCCACCGAAACGTATAACACATCCAAGCAAGTCTCCAATAAGCCTACTCAAGAGAGAGCTTATTGTAGACTTTCAAATAACTCATTACTCAAAAATAAATCAAATAATTTCTTCTCTGGTTTATTCGGGATTATCCAAAACTCGCAAAACTCATGACAACATAACCAAAATTGTTCATTGTTGATAACCGTAAGAAAAAAACTATCCACTAACCAGATATTGCAGCTTACCCTGACTTTTTATAACCTTTTATCCTTACAATCCATCAGAATATGCTTTGGAGGCAGTGCTTTCACAAATACACGATAAAGCGGGAAACCAATTACATTTGCGCCCGGGACTTTGAACGGTACTAAAACTAAATACGCAACGAATGAAAAAGAAGCACTTGCTTTATTTCGACAGTAAAGAAATATTAACCTTACCTTTACGGAAATTTACGCTTCTTACGGAGCATAAACCTCTCACATTCATCAAAACTTTGGAAAAAATTCCAAATTATATAGATGGCGCTGGAGCTTGTAAATTTCGACTACAATCTAGTTTACATGCTTGACAATGTTTTGGTCCCTCAGCTGTCGCTCTCGTTAGATTAGTAAGTAGAGTGTTTGCTCTGTTATTCCAGGGCCCGGGTTTGATTCCTTAATATTTTTTAGAGAATGTTCCAGAGCTAGAAATGTTCCTAAACTTAGAATAAATAGATACAGCTCGCGAGAACAACTCTGAATTTCACTCTGGCGATAAACCAGCATATTGTTCAGCTGACTTGCATAACATACCAGACATTCTTAACTTCCTTGTAACAAAAGGAGTGTTAAAAGACTACACAAAAATCGAAAACAGTAGAGGACTATCATATGACCACTCACCGAGATTATGACGCTGAGTACAATGATAATAAAAATGGAAAACTTGACTAAATTAACAAACAAAAAATCCAATTGGGATTTATTCAAGAATTTAGTGATTTTAGTACAATAAGATTACCCAACAAGCACTTGAGCTCAGAGAACTAGTTCGAAGCAAATGGAAAACTTTTAAAGTATGGCAGCAGAGATGTGCTCCGAAACATAAAGTTATCCTCAAGTTTCTGTGCAACAAATTAAAACAACTTATAAAGGAAATAAAGGACCAAATCATAAATAAGCGACTCCGACGCCTTTCAGAACTAAAGAATGGCTATCAGTCACTTTGGAATGTGAGCCAACTATCAAAAATGATGACGGATCTTATTTGCTGCCCATTTAAATAATAATCTTTTCAATCGTCGCCAAGACAACCAGTAAATACAACCCCCGTAAATTAGATTATCTTACCATAAGACATGTCACTTTATTAGAACTAAAAAATGGAATCAATAATAATTTAAGTTTGTTTAATTACTAGGCAAATTGTAAAAGCCATTCCCAAGAAAGGCTTGCTTTCGTAAATTATTTCAAATAATTAATGCAGCCTTCAGACTCAATTATGTTCCAAGTCAATGGAAGTTGGCTGAAGTAATTATGATTCCTAAACCAGGTAAACCGGCAAACGATAAAAAATCTTATAGACAGATAGCACTGCTTCCAGTTATTTCAAAAATAATTCATACAGAGTGCTTATTATGTTCCAGGCCGATTTCTTTTGGTCGCCATTTTGTTTTGGATGACATTTGTTAGTTCGCATGTGCCGAGCACGTCAACCATTTAACGTATAATGAATAATTTTGAAAATTTGCATACACTGAGAGATAAAGTAAGACTGGGTGACAATTAAGTCAACGTACGCAAGAAAAGATTAATGCAGTGAGGCAGAGTGTTGCTGAATGTACATGTACCTTTTATCGACGCCGAACACAAGTGTTCGGAGTGTCTCTAAGATGAGGAAGAGCTGCAGGAAAATGACCATGAATGGCGGCGCAATTACAGTGTTCTAGTTTGGCAAAAAATCATTATGAGTGACGAAGCAAATTTCGACTTGGCTGGCTTTGTTAATAAACAGAATAGAAGAATAGAATAGCTATTGGGGCACTGAAACCTTCAATTGAAACACTCTCGTAGAGTATGGTGGGCCATATTTCTTTGGGGATGCTAGGGGCAATGCTGTAGCAGTTACTGGTGACCGCTATCGGGATATGTTGAAAAACTTGCTGTTGCCCGAATTCGATCAATTAGGCCTACGGAACATGTGGTTCCAACTAGACGTTGCCACATCACACACAGCTTGTCCTAATAATGTCAAAAAGTAGTGATATCGATTGCCCCCCCCCCCCCCCTATGATCCACTAATTTGACCCCTCCCGATTTCATTCTATGAGGTACTTGAAGGGAAAGGTGTACACCAATAAACCAATCACAACTTTGAGGCTTAAGGAAAATGTTAGAAACAAAATTTCTGAAATAGCACCAGAAGTACGTGAAAATGTTATTAAAAATGTGCTTAAAGAGCTCGCCTTTCCACCACACCCGATATTCATATATCGGATATTCCAGTAGGGACATAACAATTTTGTATTTTAATATCAACGCAAGAGTGCTTTGATCATTTTCATGAAGACTTCAGGTTAACATTTTTATCAAGGTGAAGTTGGCGAACGAGCAACGTTTGAAAATTATTAAAAATGATTACCGCAATTATGAATAAGTGGTCGCAACTTTAAGAGCGCTTACTCGAATTTTCGATCGTAATAATCGTCCCACTGAACGGGCTGTATGTGCATAGTGGATAAATTCGAGTCAAAATATTCACTATTAGATGTTCCAGAGAGACAACCCTCCGGTTGAACTACCCAAAATATCACTGCCGAAAGTGCTTCACCATTCACAGGAATTGGGAATCTCTCAAACCACATTGTGGCTAATTTTGCATAAAGATCTTGGGTTATACGCTTACAAGATCAAATAAACTCAAAAACTGAAGCTTCTTGATCATTTGAAGTGCCAAAACTTCTCCGATTGGGCTCTGCTAAAGTTTGAAGAAAATTCTGAATTTCATAGAAAAATCATCTTCAACGATATCAGAGGCAACAAGTATACTCGAAAATTCAGTTAACACATAGGGAGTAACCTGACTAAAAATGGCGAATCTCGTTAAACGAAGAAAAATTTGTACATGTCAAATTTACAAACCTAAATGTAAACAGGTCTCTCGTGGTTCTTAAATTCAGGTAATTACCTTGGCATGACTCTCGTTGCTAAGCTAAGATGGAAAGAGAACAACAAGAAGAAAAAAGGCTTAAACATCAAATATAAGAAACTGAAACTAAAACCAGTATGGACTTATGGTATATCCAATTTTGTGTTTTTGCCAATAAAACCAATGTACAAATGGTACAATGCTTCCAAAATAAGTGCTTTCATTGGGACTTGGAAAACGTAGAATATTAGATGACATAATATGTGTTTACTGACACCTTGACGTTGAAAAACCGTGTTCGTTTTAAAAAAATATTTACTTTACTCAAAGATTCACATTTTTAAATTCAGTGTAACAAAAATTTGAGTTTATATCAGAAATTAGTATTTTGTTGAGCCTATTTTGCTGTTGAAGCTGTGGTATCCTTTCTCCATACTTTCAAACTCGGCCTGATCCAAAAATGTTAAATTTGTTTTCATCGCTGAATTAAACCTATTTTCATTTATAGCAGATTTGAGTCAGTTTTTCCGCATAGTACGAGAGTCGATCAATAAGTACCGGTGTTTGAAAACAGGTGGCGTTGCTGAGGGAAGTTGATATTACTATCATGTACTGCCATCTGTAAAACGATACCGTACTAAATTTCAGTCTAGTTTGCAGGTTAGCTTTTATTTGGCTGCCAGTTGTATCACTCGTGTTTCTCAAAAAAATGGAAAAAGAGCAATATCGATCCGTAATTCGCTTTTTATTTTTGGATGGAAAACATGAAAAGGAATAAAATTTGAATGCTGTGTACGGGAACTCTTCACCATCTATGACAACCATGAGATATTGGTTCAACGAATTTAAACGTGGTCGTACATCTTCTGTTTTTGATGATGAGTGACCAGGCCGCCCGGCTGACGTTGTTACCGAGAAAATCTTTGAAAGGTTCACGACATGATTCTAACTGATCGTCGAATTAAAGTGTGCGAAGTAGCAAAGGCATAGGCCTGTCGTACGTAACGGCAATTAATATTTTAAAGATAAGTGTAAGAAAGGTGTTGGCCCGATGGGGCGCGATTGTTCATTCCAGCCACTCATTCATCCGGAATTGTCACGGCTCGAGCATTCATTATTACTTGCTCTCCGCAGAATATGGCGCTAATTTTCTGGATGAATTGAAATCTCTGACGATTCTTTCAGTTCATTTCCTGAAAAACGATGGGTTCTGCTAGTTTTAGAAAAAGTTTGCAGAAATTAAAGGTTTATTTTAGGCTAATTAAATTCCCTATTAAATTTTTTTTATTCTGCTCGTTCTACAAAAAGCATAAGGCATTATCGCTTCAAAGCTAGCAGAACCCAAAACAAAAATCGGACCAAAACCGAAATTATTACGCAAACCAACAATTTTGGGCTCCACTCGTTCTTGACTAAGCTTAAGGTGATTTAATTTATAGTTAGTAGAATTAAAAATCGGACCAAAACCGAAATTTGAATGAAAAACTAAATCTATTGACATACAAATAAATTTAGGAACTTTATGGCCTTTTGACTAGGTCATAATGAGCCTAAAATGTATGTCGATTGTCGATTGATATTGTTTTGCGTTCTAATTTCGATTTTCGTACGTTTATCGATCTGAGTTCTGCCAGCTTTGACCTTGAGCTTAGTCAAGAACGAGTGGAACCTAAAATGTTGTACCGTGGAATTTAAATAAGCCATAACAAGATGCTACTGAAGTTAGCCGAAAATTTCAGCCGAAAAACCCTGCATTATCGACATATTTCGTATCAGGTGGTAGTACAAAATTCTGTTGATATTAGCCGAAAATTACGTGTTATTGAAGTTAACAGTAAATTTCCGCCGAAAAAAATTTGAATAGTCAATATCACATAGTTCGAATGTTTAAAGGTCATATGAACTGGGTGAAGTTCGACAGACTCGTAATTAACTAGATCGCATATTTATAATTTGTCGTGTTATGGGCCAATGAATTTGAGTTGTGGCACTAACAGTGAACACCTATGCCAAAAATCGGGCCATATTTTATGTAGCATCATAGTGAAATAAATTAAAAGCTGGACGCATATTCAGTGGTAATTTGTACTGGTTGAAGTAAGATCAATTCGTAAATAGCTGGATCCCATATATATTTAAATTTGAGTTGATATGGCTTGCAACTCAAATTCATTGGCCCTTAACACGACAAATTATAAATGTGGGATCCAGCTAATTACGAGTCTGTCTAACTTCATCCAGTACAAATTACCACTAAACATGCGTCCAGTTTATAATTTATTTCACTATGATGCTACATAAAATATGGCCTGATTTTTGGCACAGGTGTTCACTGTTAGTGCCACAACTCAAATTCATTGGCCCCTAACACGACAAATTATAAATACGCGATCTAGCTAATTACGAGTCTGTCTAACTTCACCCATTTCATATGACCTTTAAACATTCGAACTATGTGATATTGATTATTCAAATTTTTCTCGGCGGAAATTTACTGTTAACTTCAAAAACATGTAATTTTCGGCTAATATCAACAGAATTTTGTATTATCACCTGATACGAAATATGTCGATAATGCAGGGTTTTCTTCGGCTGAAATTTTCGGCTAACTTCAGTAGCTCCGCTTTCGTGCTCCACGAGAATTCTACAATGACCGCATACATTGCTAAACCTAAAAAAATATGATTTTATTAACTTCGAGCCGCAGATAATATCGGATTATAACTGTTCGAAAGGCGGTGTGGACACCAGAAAGGCCAATCGATGGCCGCTCGCTATGTTCTTCAACATGGTTGATGACTTTGGCAGCCTATGTTATTTTCATCCAAATTCACCTTGATCCGACATCTCGAACATAAGGCGAGCATTTATTACCAAATCAGGTTATGAATTGGCAAAACTACACATATTGCGCCGTGCTTTAAATTCTATGATTACAGGAGTATCTGAAGCATACTAAATTGATAGCATGCAGCAATAAACCAGTGTGCGATGAGCATACCCGACGAATAAAACGCTTCTCTGGCCAGTGAACTCTCACCTTTTGCACTTGATTTGTTTAATTTTGAAGTCTATTAATAGGAGCTTTAAGCTTCAAGCTCAAAGTCTTTCGTCAAAATGTAGGGTCTTTATATAGAAAACCACTCGGGGCACTATGCACTCTGCTGAGGGTTAAGCATTACCTAGTAGTCTGCATCACATCATTTGCCAACAAAAAATTATTTCGCGGCAAATTATTCTGTGTCTATAAATAAATAACAAAAACATAAAAAAAAAATTCATTAGCCATACGGCAAAATGATTCAATTATTTGTCGAATTTAATACAATTTCATGCGGCCGGCGGAACGCCCGCAGACATAATACTTTATTATGTGAATCTCCAATTCTACATTCTGATGAACATTATTCACAATATTTAAATATTTTCCTGTTTGACTCATTTTTATATAAAAAAAAAAAAGATTTTCTTTTTTGATTTTTCATTCATTCAAAATTTTTCATGATGATAGAAATTAAAATTAACTCTCGTAAGTAGTTCTTTACAAAGAAAAAATATTTGACTGCGGAAATTTTACACATAAACTATACTCGTACAGTGCTGCGTTTACGATCCCAATAAATAGCACACGTTTCGTCATGCGCTGCTTATACTCATATGTTTGAGTGTAGGCGGCCGGTGCAGATCAGAAAATATTTTAATGTGCGTATCATCGTGTAGCTAGAAATTAATTGAAATTTTTTACAAAATAATTTTAAGGTTCTTAAGCACCTGTTCTAATAAAACTTTTGATGAAAACAAATCGTTTATAATTAGCAGATTGGTCGCAGGAATTTTCCTATATGAATATTAATCTTTTTGTTGATTCAAAATTTTTATTTTTCCGCGATAATAATTTTTAATATTTCACCGCATCATAAAATTATTGTTGCGCAGTCTTACACATACCTATACATAAGATGTATGTATGGATATGTACGTTTACCGGTAAAATCGCACGCATCACATGGTGAAAATTTTATATTTTCAAAATGAAATTTTTTGTTATGTTTTCATAACACACATTATATTTAGTAAAAAGAATTTCACTGATGTCATTGTGAAAAAATCTTTCAACAGAATTTCGTTTCTAGGTGAAATTCTTATTTGTATAATTATTTTGAGGCCTCAATTAAACGCGATATTTTTCTTGCCGCAAACAATTGAAATTTGTAGATTCATATCGATAATAGACTTTTTCTGATTATACCGTTTACAGCTTTAGTGTGCTCTTTATGCCGAAAGCTAAAATTTTAAAACACAGGTTGGTTTCCAGACCAAAATAGACCAGGTTTCCTAGTAAAATATTTTGGTAATCATAAAAAATTTTGACCTCGAGATTTTTGCAGAATTGTGCGAGCGTGTGTGATTCCGTGCAGACTACCTGTCTGGCGGCTGCCTCCATGGGAGCTTGCTCCTTTTTTGAAGTTATTTTGAATAGCATATAGCATTTACGAAAAAACGATTAAAAACTAACTTTTGAAATTAGTTCAAGTCATTTTTAAAATTGTACCAGAAATAACGAGTTTGGATAAAAAAAAATTGCAATGTGTAAAATTAATAACTTTTACATACGAAAAAGATTATCGTAGAAGTCTAGATTTATATTGGATATCGTGATGTATTGGTAAATTCGCATTCTCTAAATTTTTTTCAAGATAAAATGTAAAGTGGCAAGATAAATTGATGTCAAAAAGTATCACAAATAAGTAAAGAAATGTGTAAAAGACTGTCGTTTGGATATTGTTAATAATTAATTTCCATTTTTGATATTTTACTTAAAAGTTTTATTTTAGAATCAAATAAGCTCAAGCTCTAACAATTTAATTCACTGTGATACTTTACATAAAAAAGTAATAAAATAATTTCGAGTTCCGAGTTCTTACACAGGAGCTCCCGGATGACGCTGGGCCCACCGTAAACTCATTATTACACTTAACAAAACCGAAGCATTGGGTAGGTTAATTAAGTAGGACAGAATCGGGACGGTTACAGACACCTAGATGTAGCCGATAGTTTCAAATCTACTAGAGGAAGGATAAAGGCTTAATAGCTTTAATGGATGATGATGGTATTGGTCTTCAACAATTGCTTCATTAAATCAGCAACATAAAAAAAATATATTATTATTTCACATGCATCAGGAAATTTCCTGAAATTTAATTCTTAATTAATATTTTCCGGCTTCTTAAATAATATAAACATTTAGTAATTTAATACTCCTGCAACTCCACAACTTATAGCTAGGACAGACTGGGGAGTAGTTAAACTGGTTTAGCAAAACTCAATCAACCACCCCATGGAAAAACTTGAATTGAATTTGCTAGTAGATTTTTAAATTTTTCGTAGTTTGTCGAACTGAATTGAATTTTATTTCCTTTACCAGCCTAATCAATCTTCAGTCTGTTCAGGCTATTACAATAGAAGTTCTCCTGCTCCTCTTCACTCTGGTTGGTTAAATTTTCCTCGATTGGTAGTTTACACAATTTCACAATTGGCCACAATTTTTACCTTCAGGTATTGTTCTCGCACTTCACTGTAGCTACTCGAACTAAATCATCGCTTCCGGCATGTATCTCGATAATTCGCCCTAGTTTTCAACGTGTGGTTGGTTGTTGGTCATCTTTTAGTAATACCAAGTCGGTTCGATTGGCTACATTTTCATTTAGTTCGTTGTTGTAGTTGGTGGAGATATTCAGAGGACCAACTTTTCCAAAAGCCTTGCACCATTTTCTCAACAAGGTGCCATCTTGTTTTTAAAGAGATGCTATTTGTATCAGCGACCGGCAGTGACTTGAGAGAATCACCTATCAAAAAATGTTGTGGTGTTAAAGCTGATAGATCTGTTGGATTATTGGTCAGTGGAGTTAGCGGTCGAGAATTTAGACATGCCTCGATTTGTGTAACTACTGTGTAAAGGTCCTCACAGGTGAGGGTTGCTTCTCCTATGATTCGTTTTAAATGGAACTTGATAGATTTAATGCCCGCTTCCCATATGCCACGGAAATGGGGTGTCATGGGCGGTATGAAATGCCAATTGGTTTCGTCGTTGGCTATCATAATGGCGATTTCGTCCGGTAATTTGGTTATTACGCGATGGTGTTCTTTTAACATTACCTTGTTCGCTCCAACAAAATATGTCCCATTGTCAGAGTAGATATCCGTGCATAATCCTCTCCCGGATGTAAATCGTTTGTAAGCAGCAATAAATGATTCGGCTGTTAAATCGTGAATTTGTGAGTTTTGTGACCTATTCCCTTGGTTGTTCTTACTTGAATGGGGCCAGCCTAATCGATACCCGTTTTTGCAAACGGTCTTCCCGGCCGTACTCTAGCAGATCGCAAGTTTCCCATTTGTTGCTGTGTAAGATGCTGTTTGTTACGAAAGCAAATAATGCATTTTTGAATTACTCGACGTACGGCACGTTTACCGTCAATAATTGAAACAAATATTGTGTTTCTCAAATGCGATAATGTTAGTTGGGCACCCCCATCAGGTACTGATATGAGCATTTTCTATAATTCTTTGTGTTACAAGGGTGTGTTTATCCAGGATGATGGGGTTTTTGCTGGACCTTGATAATCCTGAATTTTGAAGTCGACCATTTAATCGTAACAAGCCATTTTCATCTAAAGTTGGAACCAATGGTAGTAACTTGCTTCTTTTGCTAATTTGTTTAGCCTGGTTAAGACAGGTAATTTCATTAGAAAAATCTTGTTTTTGTAATGCCTTGAGAGTTGTTGTTTCCGCATCCCGAAGTTCTATACCTGTTAGCTGCTTATGATTGTTGCTGCCGTGCTTGGCATTGTTCATGAATCGTTTACAGTACGCAACTATGCGTTTTAATCTGTTGTAATTTGAACATCGCTCAAATAATTCATTCAATACGTGCTCTTCTCTGCTTATTGCCATTAGTTTTAAAGTTTTCTCTTCTAATTCTGCACGATGATGTGTATAAGTAAGTGAATAACTGTTGGCTTCCTCCCAACTAGTTATATTTAGTCGCATAAAGTCCGGTCTTTCCCACCATAATTTGTTGTTTGTTAGTGCGGATGGTGGTGCGCCTCGTGAACCTATATCAGCTGGGTTGTAGCCTGATTTTACGTGATGCCATGTTCTGGTTGGTATCAAGGATTTTACTGCAGAAATTCTGTTTGCCACGTATGCCTTAAATTTGCTTGGCTCGCCTGTGATCCAACATAGTGCAATGGTTGAGTCTGACCACGCACACATAATGCAGCAGTTTAGATTTCTTGGCTTCTTGTACGTGTTTAAGCAGTTTTGATAATAATAACGCTGCATTTAGCTCTAGTTGAGGAATTGACAACCTCACTTTAGTTGGAGCGACTCTTGTCTTCGATGTTAACTTCGATGTGTTCTTATTGTTCCATCTTCGTTTACTGTTCGACAGTATATAGCAGCGGCATATGCGTATTCCAAAGCATCAACGAAACCGTGAAGCTCTGTGTCGGTATTTTCAGTTGTATTGATCCACCTTCGAATTTGTATGTGTTTGATATCACTTAATTCTGCCTTATATTTTATCCATTTTGTGTTAATTATGTTCTGGTAGATGTTCATCCCATTTTATTCCGCTTAACCATAATTCTCGCTTCATAATTTTTACTGTAATTGTTAATGAAGAGAGCCATCCAACTGGATCAAATAGCTTCGATGATTCGGATAATAATGAACGCTTTGTAGCTTGGTTGCTGGATAACTGAAGTCTTGCAATTTCAAATTTAACGTTGTCTTCTTGTGGATCATACAAAATGCCTAGGGTCTTGATGTAATCGTTTAGCTTGATTTTCATATTACTCTTACCGTGCAGCTCTCTTGATATATGTTTTAATAATTCACTTGAATTAGAGAACCATTTTCGTAAGTTAAATCCACCTCGATCTGTTAGCAATTTTAATTCGCGAACTGATTGACATGCTTCCCTTATATTGTGGCATCCGGTCAGCAAATCGTCAACATAAAAATCTTTCAATATGATATGTGCTGCTACTGGATATTTACTGGCTCCATCAAGAGCTAACTGTCTCAAAGCTCTTATGGCCAAGAAACTGGCTGCTGTTGTCCCACATGTGACTGTTAAGTTTATAAGTTATCATCGGTTTAGACGGTTGAGTTCTCCATAATATTCGTTGGTAATTCTGGTCTTGTTCGTTTATCCAGATTTGGCGATACATTTTCTCTATGTCCGCCGTCATTACGATTTTGTATTTCCGCCATCGCAATAATATATCCGCTAGGTCATTTTGTAATTTGGGACCATTCATCATGCAATCGTTTAAAGATACTCCTGTCGTAGTTGTAGTCGAAGCATCAAACACTACTCTAAGTTTTGTAGTGGTACTATCCTGTATGATTACACCATGATGCGGTATTTAATAGGTGTTACTTGCTATATTGCGATCTTCAACCTCTTCCTGCACGAGTTCCATGTGCTTTAGATTTATACCGAGGGTTTCTTTTAAACTGAGACGATCAAATATCTCGAAAAATAGCCACTCTACGGAAAAAATGTCCATAATCAAAATTTAATCATACCGCGGGGGAAATACATTAGTGCAAAAAAATGGTCCCCCACCCCCCGCTTTGTAGGTGGGGCGGGGGTAACTTTTAAACTAAGATAGGAAGCCATATTTTTTATTGCAGATACGGATTCTACGACTAAAAGTACGTATGATTTGAATGAAATATTTTGTTCGGTTCATGATAGATGGCGTTGTAATCGACGAAATTCAATTTTTTCAATTTCTCCTTCTTAGAACACACGCATTCGATTCTGCAATACGTTTGAAATAAAAAACATCACGTTTTCATTGGAAATACTCGAAATTCGTCATCAAAACAATTAATTAATGTAAATGGCAGGTGAATAAAATAATTTTAGCTTAAAATAAGTGTTCAAATGATGGCCTCATATCTTAAATTTTACCGGAAACGACGAGTTTTGATAAAAAAAAACTTTATTTCGCAAAAATTTAGTATCTATACAAACCAGAGGGATTGTCTATTCGAAAAACAATTTCATACTAAAGCTTTTCCTATAAATTTGGAGAGCTATGAATGTGGTGGACATCTACGTACCAGAAGTGGCAGCTCCCGTAGGAGGGGTTGACTTTATTGGATTTCTGAAATTAATTAATTGAAACTATTAATTTTGATTATACAAGACAATTATTATCACAAATTCGGTAGGTTCAATTTTTCGATTTAGAAATTTTACTAAGGAAATATCAATTTTCAAAATTTTTTGATTTTGTAAAAATGTAGTTGCGATCGTTAGTTTTGCGATTGCATAGTCTTGCTTGTCCGTTCTGTCATATGCATTTGCATGTCCTACGATGTAAATTTTGTGAGAAATTTTTCCTGGCCAAATATGTATAATGTCAAAAAGTGGTGATATCGACTGGCCCCCACGATCCCCTGATTTGACTCCTTCCGCGTTCTTCCTATGGGGGGTATCATAAACCCGATGCTTAAGGACAACATTTGCTGAATAGCACCAGAAGTGTGCGAAAATGTTATGCAAAATGTGCTTAAAAGAGCTCGCCTTTGCACCACGGCCAAAGGCGGCCGCTTAACCGACATTATATTCCATATACATGTTAAAGACGATAGAATCAATCATTTTAATATTTATTATAAAATTGTAATCTGGAACATAAAAGGCACCCTGTCTAACGTCTGAAAATTCTGAGAGTTTTGAACTAAAATGTGCTTGAGTTCAGAAGCTATTTGCCTGGCATCTAGTGAATTTTTTTGTACAAAGAAAAGGATGGTAACTTCATATTAAAACAAATAAACAATTTAGAGGCGATTTCAGTTAGAAACAAATTTTGAACACCTTTTTCTCGTAACCTCACTTTGATGTAAAAACACTACCTGGCTATTATCCAGAATAACCTAAAATTTCATTTCAGAAAGTTTATTATTTTTCATTGGTCAGCATTAGTACATTTTGGTAGTTGTTCGGCCGGCCATTCCAGAAATTGCTGTAAAATAACTACTGTACGTATTAAGTACGTAAAAAGTACCGAGTATTTCGTTTTCAACTCCCGAAATAATATCTCGGAAAAACTAAAGAATGATCTAGTCAATAGTAACATCAGATGATAAAAAATAATGTCTTTACACATGGAGTCTGACAGCTTGAGTCAATGCGTGAATAATCGGGGTAATCAAAATTATTAGAGGCTTCCAAGCAAAAATCTTGCGGGTTTCCTTCCAAACTACCATGTTAAAGTTTCATTTGAAACCGCGTAATTTTATGAAAGGTTCAAATTTTGCAGTACCCCAACCAATTAGTTTATAAGGGATTTTCCAATAAAAACGCTACAATTTTGAACAAGACTACGTTGAGTGTTTCGATTAGGGGTTACAGCCATACGTATTTGGCTGTAACCGCTAATCGAAACACTCAACGTAGTCTTGTTCAAAATTGTAGCATTTTTATTGGAAAATAACTTATAAACTAATTGGTTAATTGGTACTGCAAAATTTGAACCTTTCATAAAATTACGCGGTTTCATAAGAAACTTTAACATGGTAGTTTGGAAGGAAACCCGCAAGATTTTTACTTGGAAGCCTCTAATAATTTTGGTTACCCCGGTTATTCACGCATTGACTCAAGCTGTCAGACTACATGTGTAAAGACATTATTTTTTATCATCTGATGTTACTATTGACTAGATCATTCTTTAGTTTTCCGAGATATTATTTCGGGAGTTGAAAACGAAATACTCGGTACTTTTTACTCGTTTTATCGAAGCCCACACATTCCAGATTTTTAATTTAATTTAATCTGCTCTGCCAACTTTTTCACACACCGATCAGGTGTTCTAATACGACTGGACGGACAATTCTGACAATGTTTATTAGGTATATCTGTTCAAAATCTAGTATCAAGAAAATATCCAATTGCCCTGGCCTGTTAGGACACGAAAAAGCCTTATTCAGCCTTGTTTAATAAGCAGATTCCAATATGCCCAAGATAAATTTTTCCATTTTAGGCGGGACGTCCATATAGTAAAATAGCTTAATATGAAAAAAATCTTGATAATTTTACTCATAAGATGTGCCGTAACTAATTCGCTAAGCCGCTCAGAAAACAATTCGACCTTATAGGTCGGTCGCTTTTTCTTTAATTTGAAAAACGAAGTTTCATACAGGAAACTAAAGGAATCTACTTCTGCGGTTCAATTTATAACATATTTTGTCAAGAGGTAGCGGCCACTCTAGATTTTATTGTATTTTGTCGGAGTTTGCGGCTCAACTCCCTCCTGCGTAATTACATGTCCAAGAAACTCGGTCCCTCTTTTTAAGAACTCGCATTTATCGAGATGTATCACTAATTTGAGAGTCGTTTGAGTACTTCTCGAAGGTTTTCTATATGGTTGGTCAAATTGAATTCGACAACTATAATATCATCACAATACACATAGCCCTATCAGTCCGTATAGGATGTCATCACGGTTCGCTGGAAGGTTGTTGACCATATGGCATTCGAGTAAAATCAAAGTGACCTTGATCGGTTGAGAATGCAATTTTCCCTTGAGGGGATTTATTCATTCGGTGAAATCCTAATTCTAAGTCTTCCTCAACCTGATGTATAGAAAATTTCTCGTTGATCGTTTTATTATTCAATTTCTCGTAGTCAACTATTACTCAAATTTTAGGCATCCCTAAAGCGCCTGGTTTTTTGGTAATACGCAAATTGAGCAGGAATAGGGGCTACTTGAATTCCGGATAATTCTGCTATCACCGACCAAATGGCACAGTGGTTAAAGCTTTGGCGTGAGGATCGGGACGTACCGAGTTCGAATCCCAATAGGGGCAGGATGCAAAAGGGAATTTTTATCAGCAGATTACGATCTGGGATGAAATGGAACACAACTATGACCCCCTGTCGGAGTGCAGAACTCATGGGCCGACCATAGGCGGCATGGAGCTATGCAATGTGCACATAGTGACAAAATGGGATCTATATCCGTACGTCCTCCACTTGGCAGGCAACTGCGTAAGGTAAAAACGTAAATAAGCGAACTGCGAAAGAGTTGGGAGTGCTTCGGCCCCAGAAAAGGTTGCAAAGATTAAAAAAAAAATCTGCTATCTAAAATTTCCTGAATATTCTATTCCATTCTAGTATAAACCGGGGTTTCATACCACGTTATTATTTTGTGTTTGATTGCTGTTGTTGTCGATAATTTTTCATTTTGTCTATAAGTGTATTTCTCTACACCTGGATCGGTTTAATGGTCTCAAAATTGTTGACACTTAGACTTAAACTACAAATTTGTTTTGGAGTATCATAAAAATAAAATTTTTTGATTTATAAATACAATCCCGGTTTTATACCAATATTTTCCTTTAATTCTTGGTCAATAATGACTAACCACTCACCATTTCTCACGGTATTAAATGTTACTAAATATATGGTGGCTAAAGTTCTTAAAGAGGTAATACTCGTATTTACAGAATTTCATATCTAAGTTGTTCAATGATACCGTGCGGAAATTGTAGTCAATGCTGGCATTCAATTAAGCCATTGATTGAGACAAGATGAGTTCGTAATACGGATGTGACGGTAGATTGTATCCAAAGAAGTTAATTTTCCCAACACTTTTCTGGGTATATTTTTTGGTCTAATTATTTTTAGGAACCGAGGGTAGTTTAGTCTTGGAGTCCGAATTGTGATTCCCTCCCAAAAATTTTCCGTATTTCGGATTTCTAATTCGTTCTTTTCAACCGTTCAGGATTGAGCGTTCGACCTCCATTGGTATTAGTTTCTCTAGAATCGGCCAATGTTGGTTCTTTAGGTTGATCTGTTCCGAATTGTTTTTCAGTTGATAGTTTGTTTTCGTTTTGAGTTGAATTACAAAGGAAGGAACAGGTTACTCTAAGTGCTGGGGTTTGGCGACTTGTGCATAGCCGAAATATGTTATTTCACGTTTTATACCATTTTTTGACCTAGTTGGAATAGCTTTGCACAGACAAATCAATCTGCAGTCTGCGATGCTGGCCACAGCCATGACTTGTAATATGAAAGTTCCTGTTTTTGGCCCGACGACTCTAACGGGATTTCTTCAATTTCATGAAATGTTCGGGGGTTTCCAGCTAAGCATAGTATATCCTTTGCTATCCTTTCTACTTTATTTTGAACTGTCCAGTGTTTATTTGTAAATCGTTTCACTTAAATTACAAAGAGTTTCATTTAATATGGAGAAGGTTGCACTTAATTTGGAAAATTTTTAAATTAATCTGACAAATCTAAAGATTAAGATTATTATTCTAAGAATATTTCTCTTTTACACCAACCCTGAAAAATCTCATGGAAATGCGAAAATCAATATACAAAATGATTAGCATAATTTCCTAAGTCGCGTTGAGTAAAATTTTTCGTTCACTGGTGTTGCGTAAAAACGTACTAAAATGATTTGTATGGCTAGAACAAGCCACTTAAACATTTCTACGCGTCATGTCCATTCATCATACAACTTTCTTCTGAGGGTTCCGACAGGATGTTAAAACTATTTTACAAGGCAAGTTATATGTTCTGTATTCAGCAAAATGGAATGTTAATTGAAAATATCTCTCTCATTTAATGACGCAGTATTCAGGATCCGTATGGTTGTGTAGATAGGTTGGCATGACGTGTCATCAACAGCTGTACGAAAAAACATTGTAGTCAATTCTGAATACGGATTTACCATTAACGTTTTCATAAAACAATCGGACAAAGACCATCACGAGATAAAATAAAAATAAGTTCAGGGTTTTGCTGCAAAAATGTTTCATCTTGATTGATGAATGAAATATTTAGGATAATTTTGCGATGATCTACTTTAAACCTCTTTGAAGTCATTATGTTGGACCCCAACTACAATAAAGAGAGTAACAACCAAAGCAATATATTAGTTTGGGAAACAGGTAGTTGGAAAATTTGTATGAATTAATTAAATTTTCTATGAACCACTCTTTCTGTTGTATGTTCAATTACGAAATTATTTTTTGTATACAGATAAATTATAAATTTTCTTTTGTTATGACTAATTTTACACTAACCATTTTCCAACAAATTAACACATACAATCATAAAAATCTATATTTAAAAATATTTAACAAGTTTCTGTTTCGAATTTAAAAAAATTACGAACGCACAATATCGGGCAATTTAGAACCAAAAATATCACAAAACCGTTTTTCACATTTTCCATGTTTAAAATTAGCATTTTGACTCATTTTATATTAAAATCAATCCATAATCAAATAAAAAATTTAATTTTCCAACATTTTGTTCAGAATATATGTATATAGAAGAAAATCGAAGGCAAGAATTTTTATATATTTTGGCACCGGTCCAAATTTTAATGACGCACTTTTCAGTGTTTTACGAAAATCATGAAAATTGTTTTTCTACAAAAATTCGTTAATTCATCGAAATGGACAGGTTGTAATGCATACACATATGCGAGGGCATAGAAGCGGAAAACTGTATTTTTCCGTGCGTCTTCAGAATAATAAACATGTCTGCATGAAATATTAATGATTTTCCTTTTTCTCTTGTATTCCAGGAATTTATATAATTATGGTGCAAGAAGAAATTAAAATCAACACTGTACCGGATGAACTCTACAATTTAACGCAACTAGCCGAGGTTACATTGGCCGCTGGCAAATTGAGCACAACTAACATAAATCAAATTAAAAATTATATACAACAGAAGACAATCTGTAGCTACGATGATTTTAGTAACGGTGTGGCAACAGGTGGATACCACGATGGATATTTTACGTTACCGACGGCCACATCAGCAGCGCCACCGATCGCTGTAAACACACCAATGTCGTCATTGTATCGGGACGATGTAAAAAAATTAACAGATTTGGATGAATACAAAATAAATTTAAAATCTCCAGCAGCAGAGGCGACGGCGACGGGTGATTCAAGGCCAAATGCATGGATTGAAAATAATTTTGAAAATTTATTCACCAATTATCTCGATACGCGAGACACGCGAAATAATCATAGTAATAGTAATCCACAACATTCCGTAATCAAATATGAAAAAAAATTCAAATTGGACACCCCTAGCAGTAATTATGACGTATGCAACTACAATTCAAATTCAAATTGTAGCAATAATAGCCTTGATTCGAATGACGATTTTGATAAAAAACATAATTTGCACATATCATCAAGATCACCATCGCTCTCGTCACCGATATCGACATCTTCGCCAAATTTTATACCGTCGTATGAGCGTGAACGAAAAAATTTTATATACTCCCATAAAATTTTCGATCGCAAAAAATCGCGTAATTTAATTCTTATCGAGAATGTGGCCGATAAAGAAGCAAGTCTCGAGATTTCGGAAGGCGGCGCGGAATTAACATGGAAGCATAATAATTCTGATAGTAATGACATACTATCGAAATCATCATCGTCCTCCTCGGTTTCATCGCAACATCATCATCATCTTCATCATGAACAGCATCATCATCATTTGCATGGTGGGTCGGTTGTGGTCGATCGAACATTATGTCAACTAGATCATAGCAGCAGTGGAAGTAGTATTGGGGCAAGTGATAAAATTGTTGGATTACAATTGGATGAGTCGCATATATGCCCAGAGTGTGGAAAAAAATATTCAACGTCATCGAATTTGGCACGACATCGGCAGACGCATAGGTAAATATATATCGAATATGAAATTTTCGGAAAAATGTATAATTCCGCTTGCCGATCAAGTGGTGATGTGATTAAAGCTTCGGCACTTGACCGGGAGGCACTGCATTCGAATCGCACCAGAGACAGGATATGTAAAACGCAATTTTCTCATCGATTACGACCAAAGTCAATCAGTCAGAATACACACATTCAATAAACTCGCAATGCGCAGAAGACTCACTAATGGTGTGAGTATGTGAATGTGGATTTCAAGTTTTTACTGTACAATTCAAACTTTTGGTAACCCTCAATTTAGTTCAGTCTAAATCTATTCGGTAATAAACTTCATATATTCATAGTAAAAGTCGAGGCGCACCAATGGGTTGAAGATTGATTTTGAACAAGCTGCCCAAAATTTTAATGAAACGTCTGTAAATTCTTATATTTTAACTCAAACTCAATTTTACTATTCCGTAAATGGGTTTATGGAAGTGGGCAAAACCAATTATTGAGTGGACAAAATCTATCAATATGTGGACAATACAAAATCATAACTCATTTGTTTAAATTGTAAATTAATGGTGATTTGCGAACATTCTCATAATTTAATTCAAATGTTAAGTGGAATCCCGCACGGGAGTGGGCAAATATTGAGTGGGTAAAATTAATGATTAGGGGGAAATTCTTAAACATAACTCAATTATTTAAATTTTACGAACACTAATATAATTTAACTTAAAGGCACAAACGCAAATTTGAATATTCGTAAATTATTTATGGGAGTGGGTAACAGTGATTAATTGATGGGCAAAATTTATTAATATGTAGGAAATTCTAAAATAAAATTGACAATTAGTAGTGATTTACGAAGTTCTTATAATTTAACGTAGAAATTTGGTTAGTCTATACATAGTTTTATGGGGATGGGCAACACGAATTATTGAGTGAACAAAACTTATAAACAGGTGAACAATTCTAAAGCATGGCCCATTTATTTAAATTGAAAATTAAAAGAAGTTTGCTAGCATTTTATAATTTAATTAAAAATTTTAAGACGAAATTTTTTGGCGTGGGCAAAATTAATTATTGAGTGGACAAAATTCATTAATACGTGGACAATTCTAAAACATACCTCATTTATTTAAGTGGACAGGTAATAACGATAATGCTTTACGAACATTCTTATAATTTAACCAAAACAGTGAAAATTTTATTATATTCCGTACGGGAGGGGTGGGGATTGGCTTTATGGGGATGGACAAAACCAATTATTGAATGGATAAAACTTATAAACAGGTGAACAATTCTAAACCATGGCCCATTTATTTAAATTGAAAATTAATAGAAGTTTGCTAGCATTTTATAATTTAATTGAAAATTTTCAGACGAAATTTTTTGGCGTGGGCAAAATTAATTATTGAGTGGACAAAATTAATTAATACGTGGGCAATTCTAAAACATACCTCATTTATTTAAATAGACAGGTAATAACGATAATTCTTTACGAACATTCTTATAATTTAACCAAAAACAGTGAAAGTGGTATTAAATTCCGTTCGGGGGGGTAGGAATGGCTTTATGGGGATGGTCAAAGCCAACTATTGAATGGAAAAAACTTATAAACAGGTGAACAATTCTAAACTATGACCCATTTATTTAAATTGAAAATTAAAAGAAGTTTGCTAGCATTTTATAATTTAATTGAAAATTTTAAGACGAAAGTTTTTGGCGTGGGCAAAATTAATTATTGAGTGGACAAAATTCATTAACACGTGGACAATTAAAAAACAAAACATACCTCATTTATTTAAGTTGACAGGTAATACTGCTTTACTCAAAAAGTGAAATTCCGTATGGAGGGAGGGGAGGAGGAGTGGTCAAGAGGGAAGGGAGAGTGGTGGGGGAGTGGTGGGGGAGTGGTGGGGAGTTGTGGGGAGTGGTGGGGAGTTGTGGGGAGTGGTGGGGTTGTGGTGTGGGAGGGGAGGGGGTGTGGTGGGGAAGGGAGGAGATTTGTGGGGGGGGGAGTTGTGGGGGAGGGGGAGGGGAGGAGGAAGGGGGAGTAGACCCATTTATTTAAATTGAAAATTAAAAGAAGTTTGCTAGCATTTTATAATTTAATTGAAAATTTTAAGACGAAATTTTTTGGCGTGGGCAAAATTAATTATTGAGTGGACAAAATTCATTAACACGTGGACAATTAAAAAACAAAACATACCTCATTTATTTAAGTTGACAGGTAATACTGCTTTACTCAAAAAGTGAAATTCCGTATGGAGGGAGGGGAGGAGGAGTGGTCAAGAGGGAAGGGAGAGTGGTGGGGGAGTGGTGGGGGAGTGGTGGGGAGTTGTGGGGAGTGGTGGGGAGTTGTGGGGAGTGGTGGGGTTGTGGTGTGGGAGGGGAGGGGGTGTGGTGGGGAAGGGAGGAGATTTGTGGGGGGGGAGTTGTGGGGGAGGGGGAGGGGAGGAGGAAGGGGGAGTAGTGGGGAGGGAAGAGGAAGAGGAGGGGAGGAGAGAGGAATAATTATGGAGTGGAAAACATTAAATATCAGGTGCGAAATTCTTAAACATAGTTTACGAACGTTCTAATAATTTACTTCAGAAGTAAGGTGAACCCTCTGTTGTAGTGCAGTAACCAGAACCATATCATGGTGTCATCGTGCACACAGTTAACGATCAACCATCCATTTCTCATTTTTCATCCAAAGAAATTTGAGGTTACACTGTCCACTGCTTCGAACCCGCATCCGTGATGTGACTTGGATTGTTAGCTACGGAGCTCGCCTGCCTCTAATATGACATCAAAAATGCTTCAATCCATGACCTTCTTAATATCAGCGTATCATTATAATGAGACTGCTGTTAGACCTTGGCTCCCCTCTGATTTATTTATGATCTTGGTATAATTGACTTTGGGTAAAATTAACAATAAATATAAATAAATTTTACAATGCACTAAGATGTCGTTATTAATTAAAAAACACGAAGCGTTTCATTCCTTTGAAGATCTAAACTATCCTATCCGTCTTTGATGGAGGTAGTACTGAACAATTGAGCATGTTATCCAGGCATATTGGCCTTGTGCAAAAACATATTTTGCAGGCGCTACATCCCATAGAAGGATTTGGTCATCTCATGAGGTTACATAATCATGTTATTTTCGAATTAATTTGCTATTAGTTCGCATGGGAACCTAAGTTCCCATGCCTGCTAAATGAGACAAACATATTCGTTGCTCAGCTACAGTCTTTAATAATAAGCCCATACCGTGTTGTTCCGGTGCTTCACCGTTTAAAATGCAATTGAGTATGGAATTTACCATCGACCAAATTGATAATGTTCTATTGAGAAAGCTCGACATCGGACCATAGTAGAAATTTCGGAATTGATGTCAGATGTAGTTGGGGTGGTGTTTCGATTCGTTCGTTCCCCTTGACTATTCGGAAGCTTTTCAGGGAGTGTAAGGAACCCAGAAATTCTCTCTCTATCTCTCTTTCTCTTTCGCTTTCTCTCTCTCTCTCTTTCTTTCTTTCTTTCTTTCTTTCTCTCTTTCTTTCTTTCTTTCTTTCTTTCTTTCTCCCTCTCGCCCCACGTCATTGTAACAATTAATAAAACATGATCGACGATAAACCGCAACAATCTTCCGTGATCGTATACTCGGCTAATCGATTTGGTTTATGGCGCTGGCGACCAATAACGAAGAACATAAAGATTGCGAAGACATCATTTTGTGGGCTGGAATGACTACTTGTACCGCTTCTAGATGACCGAAAAGCCTCTAGATCAGTGATTCTGCAATGCTGCATCATTTGGTGTGAAGTTACCCTCACAAAGTTCTTCTTGAGACTTAATGGCACATTTGGAGGCTCCGCTCCTATTAAAAACCATTTACGGAAATGATTTTTTATAGCGTTTGTTCATTCTCGTTTGATAATATCAAAGTTTATTCACCAGTTTATTGTTGATTGGTTAACAACAAGTTATTATACGCGAGATTTTCGCCAGAGTATTAGTTGAACTTTCTGGTCCTCGTCATGTTAAAGCACTTGCTGTAACATCTTTTCGATGTCACACTGTATTGGTCTTGCTATATGAAACGAATATGCGATGAGTGAGCGAATTGTGCTGATCAAAATATAATATTTTGGTTGCCACAGAACCATGATGGATTTTCTGCTGTTTCTCCATTAACGTATATATCCGTATGGTGTTGAAGATAGCATTTTGGACATCTTCCTTACACCCAATTAGTAACTCGATGTCTAATGACCAAACAGTCAATACAGCGGTTGAATGTTGTAATGTAGGCTCAATTTTCTGTGATGGACATACTCTTGAATTTAGACCACGCTGACAAAAGATAGGTGGTGGTAGATTCAATTTTTGACAGTGGGCGCTCTTCGGTAGAGCCTGATATTGAGGCAACTTTCTCGTTGTTTCGTAAAAAATTTTAAGACCTCCAGACCTATCATCCAAATTCTCCAGTAGTACATGAAAGATGAACTCTTGGATTAGCTGATTTAAGGTAGCGGGGCAAACATCTAGAAATATTTTATTTAGAAATTATCAATAAATGTGTTGCTAGACTTTTAATTAACTCGATATCACAATCAAGTGTCTCATCGCAAAAATACCGCATCAAAAAGTCAATATTTGCCCATAGACCGTTAACTAAAGTATTATTTTCATTTTCTTCCAGATCCCTTCAAGATAAAAAAGCACGAAAATGTGAGTTTTGTGACAAAGTTTACGTATCAATGCCAGCATATTCAATGCACGTACGAACGCATAACCAAGGCTGTAAATGTTCACACTGTGGAAAATGTTTCTCTCGGCCATGGTTGCTGCAAGGGCACATTCGAACACACACAGGTAAATACCAAAAAAAATTACACATAAAATGTTCAGTAACCAACCTTTAAATATTTATTTTAGGGGAAAAACCATTTAAATGCTCCATTTGCCCAAAAGCATTTGCGGATAAATCAAATCTTCGTGCGCACATACAAACCCATTCCAACACAAAACCGCATTCATGTGTCCGATGTGGTAAAGCATTTGCCCTAAAGTCATACCTATACAAGCACGAGGAGTCATCGTGTATGAAAAATCATTCGCGTGGTAATACCAGTGGTGGTAACAATACCAATAGTGATGGTGATACCGCAAATAATGGCCGAAGTGCCGAATATCGAACAAAAAATTTACTCGAGCGCCGCATAAAAAAATCCCGCAAAATGTTATTACTACACCCCGGTAGTAATAATAATAATAATAATAATGACGAACTGATCAACAAATACGCTAGTAAATCGGATGATATAAATTTACTGTCTGGCCAAAATCTAGAAAACACTACCACCGCAACCCTCGAAGACACGGCGGACACAAGTGCCAAACTAATTTTAAAACTTAAAGAAAATAATTTTCTGCGTACGAGCGTTATCCGTAAAACGGTTAGCGGGAAAACTCTAAATAATTTTAACAATTTTTCGCCTACATATCACGATGTGCATCACCATCACCATCATCATCATGAATATCATCATCATCAGCAACAGGATTTAGTGATGGGATGAAATTTTTATACAGGTTTTCTGTAGATAATATTTTGTATTTAGTAGAATTCCGTTCTAGAATTTTGCTAAATTTTTTTTTTATTTTATTAATTTTGTAAAAATTCCCGCTTGTAGAAGGGACCAAAGGAAATTGTGGTACTTAAATTTAATTTTATTTAACAATAATATAAAAAATCAATAATTTTTTTATTGTTAAATTGTAAATAGTTTTGTAAAAAGATATTCCACTATTTTGTAAGTTTGTTTTTTTTTGTTGTTGTTATCGCGTGTATGAACATTTCGATCAGATTAGTCAGTAATTTTGTAAGATATTAGAGATTTATCCAATTTTTATTTATTGTGATCAGAGATAGGTTTACTCAAGCCATTTTAGAATTGTTGAAATTTTTTAAGTATTGTAAAATCGGAGAATTCATTGTCTAGTGGAAATTATTAAAAGAACTTTAAAAATCCAAAACTTCCGCGATCAGTTTGACGCTAACGGAAACGGATCGTAATCAAGATCAACCGATAAATCAGTAACAAATAACAATTAGCCTTGAGTAGAGACTTGAGTATAAACAAATAGTATTCGATTTTAGTATTCCAAAGAGAATTTGAGTGAAAATTTTAGTGAAATAATTTCACTCAATTAATTTATATTTTTGTTGTGTTTATTAAAAGTGGTCGCGTTTTGTCTTTGTGCAATAAAATACTAAGTAGCTAACTGAGAGAAATACTTTAATTGTTTCAATCGTTATCGATTTACCTCTCGTAAGCAGTATTGGCATTTCCATGGGAATAAGAAATTGGACATATTTGCAAAATGTCTTTACTTTTTCTGCTATATGCTAAGGTAAATAATTAACGGTAGTCTTTTGGAATTTTTTGGTACTTTTCACGCTTTGAATAAATCCTCGGTTATTTTCTCCGGTAACAAATATGAAAATATAACATTTGGAGTTTTAGAGTTAGTTATTCCATATAAATGAAGTCTCTTAATACCGCGTGTAATGGTTCCGCCCGTTACCATTTAAATACTATCTGGAAATTTTTCTACAAGATTTAATATTCTCAAGAAAAGGAGTAACTGGGTGTTGCGTTGGATTTTTCTTTATTCATGGATATGCATTCGTCCTGAAGTTTTGTTAGAGTATTTCTTAACACATGTCCATGTTCCCTGACAAGAATTTCGTCATCGAGAAATTTGCGTAATTTCCATCAACGTTAAGGAAAATTTGTTCACAAAATATTCTCGAGCACGTGTCATTCCGAATAAAAATCGTTTGAATAAAAATTTTACATATACATATTTTACATTTACATATTACAAATTTTTTATTCACCTCTATTTCAAAAATGACATTTTAATCTAGATAGAGCTCCCTCAACTTTTGAAATTCGTGGTTCGATTTAGGCCACCATTATAGAAGGTACGCCACCTGCACGATAGAACCTTCCATCGTGTCATATTTATTAAACGATTAATTAATTTTTGTAGGTTATGTCCACTAAAGTTATTGTCCTAAGTGACCACCAGGGATGCTCAGAACGTTCTGCAGTTCATTGAATAAAATAAGATATGCAAAGAACTTAACGACCTCAACTCGTCTATAGGCATTGGTTTTTAGAGAGATATTATTGGTGTTCTGGGCGTTTTCGGCAATCGATAATTTTCACTAACCTGACAATTGGACTTCATCTAATTCGTCTAGTTAGTTTGGCTAAAGTGCTGCTGTGTTCGCATATATGTAATACATTTACTTTGATAGGCCACTTTTAGTTTTATGGCCATTGAGTCAGCTACACACTTAACATGTAGTTTCGATACCCCTAAATGCTGTTCTCCAACAGTGGTACAAGTTTTCATATTCCAGTTAGACTTAGGCAAACACAATTTGGAGGCTCAATTTTATTTTATTTTGCTTTTGCTGCGGTTATGATATGCTGCTGTTCTGGTAAGAGTTTGCATTTTTATTTCTCCTGATAGCAGTGGAACTCTTTCCCATGAATATAACTCAGCTGACGTGCTTATCGTCCTTAATTCTTCGATTTCATACAAAAAACAGCAGTTACCTCTGGTGGTAAGCTGTGATTCTAATGATCATCACTCATTATGGGGTAGCTCGATTATTGACAATGGGGGTCGTCTCTATCTAACTAGATAACTGCTTCTGAACTTAAAATTCTCAATTAAGGATGTGAGCCAACTGTGAATTCATTAAGGAGGGATAAAAGTGACTAATGTTGTTCTTTCCTCTTAAAAGACCACCTCTTAACCGACCACCTTCCGTAATAAGAAGCTAGCAAACTGGGAAAGTTTCTCTTTTGAGCCCCAACCTATGCTAATTTCACAGGACGAGATACGGTCGGCCATTGAATTGCTAGCATCGTTTTTGACACAAGCAATTATTTTAGCTTTCGAGAAATCTGGTCCTCTTATTACCAAACAAAAGACTTGGAATAGCCTTTTTTGTGTTAAAATTTTAAAAAAACTAAGGAAAACTCACAGGAAACTTAAGTATAGATTTTACCTTTCAGAAGGGTTTTGGTTTATTTTTAGCAGCACCACGAGGATACAAAAAAATTAAAGATCCGCTCGTGTGGCTTCTTGGATTAGCTTCTGTGAAATCAGTCTTTTCGGCGTCACCAGACTTAACAGGTCTCTGTCTAAGATTCTTGCAGACTGGATGTACTGGGACATGTATCTTCGGGACTGATTGATACTTAGCCCACAAGCTAGGCACTCGAAGTTTTATGCTGGAGAACACTCTCCTTTACACCGTATAAGACAGGCGGTCCTTATGAGGTTTTTATATTGCTGAATTACAACACGGGTTTTTTTCTGATTTGGGATATCTTATACCAACTTTTTCAAGCCTGCATTGGTTTCGGGATTGTCCCACAATTTTGAAATTATTAATTAATTACTGACCCTAAAGTATTTAGGCCAATTTGTCTCTTCATTGCCTTTCTCAAAGCTCTTCAGAAAATTGTCGACAGATTTATCAGAGATCGCCATTTATCTAATTTCCCACTCTGCAGCATGCAGCATACTTACAGAGTTGGCAAATCGTACGAAACTGGTCTACATGAACTTGTTACAAGAATTTAAAGATCTCTTAATATTAAGGAGTTTCTGGTGTGCACGTTCTTGGATATTGCAGTTGCGTTCGATAACACCTCGTTTACTACCATTATCGAAGCCTGTAGGTCGACCTCAATTGCCCTTCAATATCCGTTAAAGTCTTCAAAAGTTGCCCCCAGGGAGGTGTTTTGTCACGCCTCTTGTGAGTTTTGGTTGTCATCGATCATCACTTACTTGCTAGACTACAGCTATCGGGCTTTATTGCTCAGAGCCGATGGTCTTGGCGGGATCTTTAAACGATATTCAAATGTTTTATGGAAAAGCAGCAACAATTCTAACGGGTTTATTCTGTTGTTTCAAAAAACCTTACAAATTCATGCGATTACTATAAGGCTAACGAATGGATTTAAATTTTGACTTGCTACTTGTATTTTTTTGTGAAAAAATGGAACAAAAATGTTGTTTTTTCCCGTATAAAATTCCACTACTGTCAAAAATGTACGCCCGGTGTACACGATTCCATCCCTGACCTTCAAATTAGACAAAGAAATATCGGTGCACCACCTGGCCGTTCTCTTTTTGAGGAAACAATCACCAGATCAGATACCGTCCACCTTGGCTTTACCTTAGACAATAAACTTTTATGGCGGCTTTACCTTAAAAGTAGACTTCAAAAAGCTATTTCAGTTTTTTGGTAATTTGAAGAGCGTTTGGGAAGTCCAAGGATTTGACTCTTAAAATGCTGATGTTTATTTACAAATCGTTGGTCTTACCTTCGCTATCGCATGCTTCTGTTCTTTGGTCGCCCGTAGTAAAATCGAATACCGCTTTTCACTTTGCAGACCATTTTGTTCCTGCCCCCGCTGCAGTTTTCATTACGCGTACAGCTTGTTCCGCGTTCAAACCAAGGTGCGTTGGGGTGTGGAACAATCTAGGCTTGATTGCAGCACATTGATTAATTTTCAATCTCTTTAGTTCAGCTATACCAGAAATCATCATGATTAATGACAAACTGGTGATTCAGTGGTTTACTTATCGAGAGACATTTGGTTGTCCCGAGATCTCAATAACCGAGTGTCTGAGTCGTTAATTTTGCCGAATTATTGCTCTCACGCGTTGTGGATTGATGCTTCTAAGTCCGCTGCTTCATGTGAAGATATTATTTTATGTACGGATATAGTAAAGCTGTGCTGAACGCAGTGAGGAGTCCTGTAATGTTCAAACTGGTTAAAGACTGTACATATTGTATTAGCCCCCTTTATTACCGACTTATTTGATATTGAGAATAATGTGATGGATGGAATGGAATCTCTTGGCCAAGTTAGGTTCGCGTTTGGAATTCATCGGACCCGAGTCTGTAGCTCCGTTGAGCCTTAATAATGACAGAAAAGCTATTGAGAAATACGTTCATTACGAAGCTGAGCATAAATAGATTACTTCCTCCATCTGCCGGAAGGCGGATTGCTTTATCTGTGAGCCTAATTTCATGTTAATTAAGTATACTCTGTCTCTGCAGAAAAACCAGCTAATCCATTTACAAAGAATGAGTCTTCCTCGTGAATCCTTGTTTGACGACTGTTTTGAAGAGGTCGGCTACAGGCATTTGTTGTTGTTGGGATAAAACATCAAGTCAGTTAAGTCACGATTTATTGATCGCAGATTATTCTTAATGTCTTGGTTCGGGCTCTTGCACTTTGCCAAAGCAGCGGAACACAGTTTTGGTTTCGAATAGAACCGTCGGTTCGCACGAAGCATATTTAACAATCGAGATACAGAATTTTGTATCGTAATGAGTATACACAATTGATCAACTGGCAATTGTGAATTGCACCAGCCTAATCATTCACCGAAAGCTTGAATGCGTTTCTGTTTTGATTTTCCTGACTGGTCGTTATCAGATGCCTGGGCACCAACAGGTTTACTTGAGTTGCATTGAATCTGGTATAAAGACTTAATGTTTTCTACATGTCGTTTCCAGAGATAAATAATGTGGGGTTCTAAAGCCTTCAGAAGATTTCTTTCCCATTTTGGGATTATAAATTACCACTCACCGAAGTAAACCTTTTCTAACCAGATAAGAGTACTCCCTTATCATTGAAGTAGGATTTCCTCTAGCTTCTCGTCCAATCCAAGAGGGGTTTTTGTTCTACGGAAATAATTTAATGTTGGAACAAATTCTGGAACAAGGCTACATCTAGCGTGGAATTTAACTATTTTCTAACTGACTATATTCAAATACGATATTTACGAGTATAGTAGGATAAATATTTTATCTCGAATTTAGGATAAAATGAAATGAAATAAAAATGAAATCTGGCCTGACGATATCGAACTTATACCTTTGGTTTTAAATTTATCCAAGCTTAATCGAACTTGGTCATGTCTTAGCCGATTTTGATCATATTTTAACGGAACATACCTATATTTGAGATTTTCGGGAACTTAGACTTCATGAATCGAACGTGAATATTATTTAATTATAGACAAATAACCTGTGTGTAGGACAGAATTGGGCTTATAAAATTAATTGCATAAAAGGTTCTAGGATGTGCAAGTTGTTTGAAATCAGTCATTTATTAACCCGGTTTGTTGTGACCTCCTCATTGGATATAGCACCACGGAATAAAAATGGGTGCACCCAGTGGTTTGTAGAGTCTACATATAAGGCTCATTGACCCATCGATATATTTTTACTGAGAAATTGTGCATTCGGAATTTAGAAATACCGAGTCCACCAAAAACCGAAAACCACAATTTTCAAAAAAAGAGTGAATGATTGAAAACTAAACTTTGGTTGATGAACCAGGATTTTGAGAACGGATATTTAAAAAAAAATCATGATTGCTGATGTATCTGACAACTGATAAAAAGGCCACGGTGAACATATGTCGGATGTTGAATCATTTCACACACGAGTAGGTTTTGTAGAATTTCAACTCGATTACATCAATCAAAATGAAACACACAAACAATAATGAAACCCCCTATAAAGAAAGTGACAAGTTACAATGAAAGTAAGAACTTGAATTCAAGCAGTAAGATTTTTAATGTTCCATTTCCCTGCTACGCAGTTCTATTTAACTCATTTTCCGGAACATCATTCGCAACTTATATTCAATACTAGCCGAGTTCCATCCCGAGTTTGAATTTTAATTGGTTAAATGTTAAAATTGAAAATCCATCACACAAAACTATCTCCTTCCCAATCAGTATAAATGCAATCCAATCCATGTGCTCAGTTCCGATCAAGTTATTTCCAGAGCCAAATCCGAAACTCATAATGAAAACTCATTCTCGTTAAGCAATTCGAGCACCGAATCACATAACCTAGTAACATCCCAATCTTGAGAAATGCTTTTGTTTTATTTAAATAGACTAGGTTGGTTTAATTCAAATTGACATTTTCCGTTCATACTGGCTATTTTAGTTGCACAAACTGTTTTTTTTTAATCGAGTTGCGAAATACCTTAGTTTCATTCAAATTAGCAATCTTTCAAAACCACAAGCCGAATTCATCATATTAGAATCCAATTTTCGATGTATGTATGTCTAACTGAGTTCCATCACAATCCGCTAAAAAATCGATCTATCTTAAATCAATAACTTGATATCCGGATTTTGATATAGAAAGCGGTTTTAGATATAGAAAATTATGAATGTTTACAGTTTTGGTACCGTGTGACAGTGATGGACCTCCTAGAACCGATCCTAGACGTGTTTTACATGCAATTGGTTCGTTGAAAGAGCCTTCTCAAATATCCACCGGCACTGCCATATGCCAATTGACTAAGCCAATCAGAATTATGGGCTCTGCTCTATTGTATGATTTGAGAGGAATATTTTGCTGTCGACTACTAGTGATTTAGCGCACTTATCAGCCTTGTGTTTAGAGCGCTACATACAGGACATTGTTTCTCTACCATGAACGTTTTCTCTGATTGATTAGATTTTATTTCGTTGGTTGCGTGTATATGAGCCGAATCGCCCTGATTGACTTGATTGCTGTCTTGCCTTACGTTCGCGAATTTATGAGTATAATTTGGATAACCTCTTTCCTTATTTGCTCCATTCCAATTTAGTTGTTGTTGGCTACTTAAGCCCGTATTGTAGCCATCAAATTGTGTACCGATAGCGCAAAATTTAGTGGTTGATGTAAATTATTTAATTTAATTATAGGCTCAGCTTTTACTTTGTTCACTAATGTTAAAGTTATGTTCTCAGGACGACCAAATCTCATTCGTAAGGTACTTTTGATTTTGTCCACCTCCGTTGTCCTCAACAGCAAACTTCATACAGCATCAATGCTGTACCTCTTAAATGGCGTACCTCTTAAATAATTATTGACATTGTCTACACAAGAATCGATCGTCTACACTATTTTCGGCACCAACATGCAGATAATTCCGATATATGCATAGACGCACAACACTGATTATAGACTGCCCCTATTTTTCAATTTGACTGTATTTTAGCTGCATCTTGCAGCTTCCAACTTATAGAATATAGTATTGTTCCTTCTCTCCAGCCTTTTTATTTTGTGGCCGTAGGAACTCTTTAACATCTTTTATTTAGTATGTACCAGATATTGTAACCCAAATACTCTTTATAATATCTCCAATATTCTACAAGGTCGTAAACAAGCTGTTATTATTTGTTCCATCCAAGTTGAGATATTCTATTCATCCATTCATAGCTGAAAATTTTGGGTGGATTGCTAAACAAGTTGTCAACCGTTCCAAACGATACTTATTCGCTTTAGAATACAGTAAAACAAATTATTTGACACATCTCATTGAAATGTTGGCGATGTGAGGTGCCATATCTTGAAAATGTCACTTACTCATACAATTTCCCCTGCATGTAGAGACATGCTCGGAAAAATGAGAATTTGTTTTGGTTCTCTTGGGAATTCTCAAGATTTCTCGAGAAAAATTAAATATTTAATTATTTCGAAATAAAGAATTGTTTATTAAGAAAGTAAGAAATTCTATAAGATAACACATAAATATCACATTTCAGTCTTCTTGTAGATTGAAAATGATTTACATTATAAAATAAATTCGTTAATTTCAAATAAACAATAACTTCATTGCAAAATCTACTAAAAGCATCAACCGTAGAATCCTTTAAACGAGTCCTTTTTTTGAAAATGATATGATCCGAAAGTGAAAAAATTTCTCTTCTCTTTTGAGATTTTCCAAATTAGATAACAACTTTGCCGTGGCTTCAAACATATTTAATTCTTTTGTGAACGTTGCAGCAACATCGTTCACGACTAGTTGCGATTTTTTTAAACTTGCTAGAATAGAATCTTCTAAATATTGTCCCAAATTGTTTAAACCATTTTTATTATTTTCTTCCAAAATAACTACGCCATCATCAGGATGAGATTCCAAATGACTCATGAACATATCTGAATCTGCTTCATTATGAAGAAATAATCTGTGTTTATACGATTTAGCCAGTTTGAATCATCATTCCGTTCACGTAAGTTATTTGGGACGTGAAAGAACCTTAATAACGATATCAACGGCTTAATTAGACGGAATTGTCTGTTTGATATTATGTAGCAATGTATTAAGTATGCATTCGGCTATACGTGTGTCATTCGATATCTAGAGATTGCTCATATTCAAATCCACTAATGCCTTTTGAATTGGATTAATAAGTCGTAATAATCGCTCTACCATAATGTCTAAGCTCCTCCAACGTATGCGACAGTCTAATAGCAATGACAATTCCTTATTTTCTGCCTCCATTATATATTGTTAAAGAATGGAATTTTTTACTGGAGAATTTTTAAATAATTTCACTATTTTTCGAAGTTTGTTTATTGTGGTAGAAATATTTAAATCATTTGTAAGATACTAATCGTCTTGCACAATGCATTCATGATTATTCAAAATCAGAATTAGCCTCGTTAAGGTCTCAGTACTTTCATCGTCGTCATCCGCTTCGACGTAATAATTTTGTGATTCTTGATCCGTTTCTCTTGATCGAACATAAAAAATTGACAAGGCAAGGACAATCTCAGCAGAAGACAATCTCCCAATTTTTGCATGACACTAGCTCCATCATTTGTAGTTGCCATAATATCTTTCACAAAATTTAAACCAAACGTACTACGTCTCTCTATAATAGTAAATATTCAAATAACTGCAGTTCCTAGCGCTTGTCCATTCCACGATTGATAAGCTTGCTTTCTTATTCTCAATTTTCGTTTTTTTTATTTTTGTTTATAGTATCCAATTCTATTTGAATATAAAATTAAATGATTAATTTTAAAACTCTTGGTTGTGTGGGCAAATTAAACCCTTGTGCTTTTAAACTGATTCGTATAAATTCACTTCGGCATATTTGAGAAATAGATAGCCCGTCTTTTGCGGCCAACTTCGCAACTATTTCTCTTAAACTTGGGTGTCGATTGATTGTCAATTTTAAAACGTTTGGCAGAAAATGTGTTGTCTTTCACAGCTCGCTTCATTGAATGAACCTTTACAGGGAATTTGTTTGGAACAAATAGTACATGTTGTTGTTTCTGTATCTTCTTTCTAAATAACTTTCAGCAATCACTATAGTTTTAGTCCTGTTTATTTATTTTTCTGAACCAAATACGACCATTAAAGCTGTATTATGACTTAGTTATTGTTTAAATTAAACCCATATGCAATTAAAAACATATAAACTGTAATTGTGTTGGATTTAATTATTTTTCGTAATAAAAATTGATATCCTTGGTTTTCTTTGGTTATGTTTTGAACAAAATGTCAAACTATTGAGTATACAGCGCATTCACAATGTGCAATATGAAATCTGATGCGTTCACAATAATTAGAGTGAAGTGCGCCACATTTGCAAAAATGGTATAGAATAAAATATTATCATAGTTTGAATGTTTTTTGAGCTAGAAATTCATATATTTGTTGATTCTCGAAATTCTTGAGAAAATTCCGGAGACCAATCTCTACCCGTATGTACTTATTTCAATTTAACAATTCCAATGGTAGAATTTTCTATTTTTTACTAGATCTGATTACAAACTGTAAGATAATAATATTTTAATTACAATACTTAAATTTATATATATACCTATAATTAATAAACCTAATATTTTATAATTATTAATTAATATTTTTTGTACTGATTACAATTTAAAATTATCATTGAGCTAGTCATGAAATACAGAAAAATTATGTACTTAAAATAAATTTACACACCAAATTATATAAAATAAAAATATAAATAATATTATAATTAATAAAGTATATAGATACAATAATTAACAAATATTTAAAACACTATTATTAATAATAATGGTAGTGTATAATTGAATGGACGAGATTGTCTAGTCTTAATATTTAAACAAACAAATATTTTAATTTAATTCGTTTTTTATATGTAATTGAAAATCATTTTGTTTTTATTAATTAACAATATTTAATTATTAATTAATTATGTACATTATTTATAAATTAGAAATTTGAATTGGGCCGGCTGAATTGCAATATATAAATCGATTAAATATAATAATTATTTTTTAAAATATTGTTTTAGTTTACCATTACTTAAATTATTATTAATTAATTAATGTTTGATTGATTTTGTTTATAAATAGTATAGTTATAAACCTATTTAGAAAATTATAATGTAGAATGAGCTTTTTTAAGATCTTTTTATTTCTTTCATAGTCTTACATATTTTTTTTTATTTGACTTAAAATCGTTTATTATATAAATAAATACATACATAAAATAAAAAATACAACAAATAAAATACTTTTTATATTTAAAAAAATTAATAAATGTGTTTTTTTTTTGTATACAAATTGAAGTACGAAAATCATTTTCCCGCGGAATCATAAAATTTCATCAGCCCAGCTATATACTACTTAGGTACATACTTACTAACTTCTCGCCACCCTCATATCGCTTCTCGACACGAAGTCTAGGCTAAGTTAGGTTAGCGTGGTTGTCCTAAAGTACTGGCATAGACACAATCAGGACCGTAGCCGTGTCACATTATTCTCTCCTCACCTACCCATCGAACCATCATAAACTTGACATCCAGTTTACTTAGGTCCATCAAGTCATTTAGGAGGGGAGCTCCCAGGAATTTCAGTCTCCTAAGCACTAGACGAAGACAGATGCAAAGCAACATCTTCGCAACCACCATACAGATATGCCGCCGCCACGGCTATACCAGCTGTCTGGATCTTGAGCTACTTTTGGTCGAGTGGCGTATCAACAGCCGCCTTGTCCACATCAGGCGGATGTTGAACTGCCATCTCGTTAAGAGATAATTCTGAAATACGAATATACCTTGCAGATATTGCATTATACTTCAGCTAGTGAAAGGTGTTCAACAGAACACGGCACGTGGGTGTGATAACCCCAACATGTGCGCACATTACATTCGTTTTACATATTTCTCCAATGTATCTGTGTCCAACTTTTTCATCACGAGGTGTATGATTAGGGCTTCAAAGGGATTATCTAGCTTGAAGTTTTTGATGTTGTACAACATCTCCACCACCGTATCGTGTAGCGTTCTGATGATGGATGCTGTTGCGTTTTGCATATGAGGCTAACAGCCGTTCGTTGTTATATCTGGCCTGTATGATTTCCCATGCCTTCTCATAGTTATCGCTAATGGTTGATAAGTGGCTAATCAGCTGCGCGGCTCCCTTCCGCAGATGGGATTTTAGATATGTCATCTTCAGTGTATTGGTATTTCCACCTTTGGTAGCTTTAATGATTGTAATGATGATGTGGTTGCCGGCTCTACCTTCTCCTGATTGATCCGCTGGTGTAATTTTATTACTAGTACTCTACCTCATCTGTTAGGGTTCCATAGTAATCTTATCTTTTTTTTTTTTTTTTTTATTGAAGCACACAGACTTATCATTTATTTTCAGTACAATTTTTGCTCACATATAATATTAAAATACAAAATGAAAATAAATGAGTAGGGTAATTATCACCGATTTAACGGCAGTATTGATCTACCCTTTAACAAAGAACAAATCTTCAATCTTCAGTAAAGTATTTATGGTTATTTTCATCCTCGACTTCCATGAGGAGGTTTTTGTATATTTGTTCAACTTCTTTGATATCATGGCTGATCTGATAGATTTTTATCTTTAGATACGCTTCCGAGTATTCCTTTGACGCCAGTTTCGCCTTTATACCATTTATTTTCTGGTATAATAACCGCATGCTGACATCTTGTTGTTTGAACAGCTTTTGTGATAAATTTAGGCCAGATCCCAATGAATCAGTTTGGCGGTTCCTGAACTTGATGTTTGTTTTGACTCATGTGTATCGGTCCATTTTATGCTTTCGATTCTAGGAATCGAATCATTCTTCGTGAATGATGGCGTATCGGCATCACTTGAATCGTGTTCTTCTTTTTCCAGAGACTCACCGAAGCCGATGTTCATTGATCCTCTTTTGGCTGTTCTAACCTATCTCGTTGTTCGTCGTGCTCCGATTTATTTTTCGATCAACTGATTGATGGTGTAACTTTTGGGCATATTGGCGGGTAGCTGTGTTACGCAATTATAATTGTTTTTTTATACGCGCGTTGCATCTCCTTCCTTTCTTCGAGATACTGTTCTGGCGGCTTGATGTTTTCATCTGCAATTAATCTTTCGCCATCTTCACAATATTTGTGGTATACAGCTATGATGTCCTTTCGACTTTGATCGTAGTAAGACCTCGTCTTAGGTTTATCGTCATTCTGTCGTACGTTAGCAACTAGTCGTAACAATTACTGGCCCCTGGCACTTTGCGCCTTAAGTAACGCGTCCATGATTTCACTGATGCTGCTGGTGATGGTACGATGTTTTTATTGCAGTCTTATTTTAAACGCTGGTGTTACGCCGTTTATTTATTTATTTGAACTTTGTCTATGTTTTGGCCTAGACAGATGCCTTATAGATGTATTATGCCAATTCGTATTCGAATGGCTCGAAGGACCATGTAAATCTGGTAGATTTGATCGTAGGTTGTAAATCCACGATCTACCTAGATTCTTTTTGGTTTTTAGTGGAAACTTAATAAACTTACGACGGGTGCGGGAATATTAAGTTTCATATGAATGAGAACGACTTTATGTTCTTATCAAAAGGCTCTTCTTATCGCGATAGTTCTGCTTGAAAAACGCGCAGTATTCCGGGAGACGCAAAGAGAGATTTACATTTAATTGTTCACAAAAGACCTCAACCCCAATCTTCTCATCAATCTTCGAACCATCTGTGAAAAAATTAACACCTTCAGTATTCAGAAATCCTTTTCTCAACCAGTACTCTATTGTGAGAATATCAGTTTTAAACCTCTAATCTAAAGACGCTGACGAGATGGTGTAGTCGGTAGTATTTGGGATTTTTCCTGTTTCTTAAAATAGATGAATGTCCTGTACAGTTAAAGATAGGATATCTGGGGGCGTGAGATGAAAGAGAATCTGCAGTGTTCGAGTGTATGTACTCCTAAGAGCTCCACTAATACATAAGGCAGCTGTTCGCTGTACTTTCACCAAGGATATTAGGTTGTTCAGAATATTTAAAGCTGACCACCAAACAGCAACGCCATATAATAAAATGGGTCTAATATACAATGTGAGGCTTCCAACCCCATTTTATTTCCAATTGCACTTTTATAGGAGTAAAGTGCTATTGTAGCTTTCTTTACTTTCTAACAAGATGAGACTCAGGTACTTCGCTTTATCAGTGAAGGTCAATCCAATATCATTTAAGCTAGGTGGGTCGATCTGAGTAGTTTCAATTCTGGAGAAAAGAACCAACTCAGTTTTGTGTGGGTTCATATTCAAACCGCACCTTAAGGTCACACCCTTCCAGGTTCCAAAAAAGAGGGTATAATACCCCACCTTGTGGTGTGCCTCTATACACCAATATAATATTGAAGGATCCACCCAGGCTTGCCGTCGCGACCCTGCCTTTTCAGGATTTCTTCTCCTCAGCCTCTGAGTGACTCGTCCACGCACAGAGAGAAGAGTTCCTGTGTGATCGCCTCTGAGCTGACGTTGTTAAAGGCCTCCTATAAATCCAGAAAAATGATCATGGAGTATTCCTTATGTAAAAGGAATTTCTCGATAATTGTCATAAAGGAGTGGAGAGGGAGAGTAGCTTTCACAGATTTTCCCTTGCAGTTTGCATGTTGGGATTTCGATAGCCTATTTATCGAACTCCTGATGTGGGCTTCTATCTGTCTTTTCAAAAATTTTAGTAGGGAAGAGGCTAAACTTATAGGTCTAAGGTCGCTGGGACTGCAAAGAGAGCTTTTCCCTCCTTAGGTATAAATATTACATTTGCTTTAGTCCAGATACTAGGAATGTGACAGAGTTCTTTCTACATCCGCCGGTATAATGCCTTCAGATCATGCCAATGTATAAGACTTAAACTATTTATAGCCCACTGAATATTTCTACTGCTTATAACCTGGGTTACAATGCCTACGACTCTGTTGCCCCTAGGCCTTTGTGGCGCAGATTCGGAGCTACCTGAAAAGTGAGTTTCTAGTAGTAGCTCCAATAAAACTCGCAGTGGTGGCACTTAGTACTTTACGCGGGTGATGGTTGATCAATCTCGCGGCTCACCTAATCTGGATCACAATATCCAATCATTTCTGCATTACCACTTTTATTGGTTATCATACCAGAATCCATTACTATGGATCTAAGTTTTTGATTCCTTATGCGGGTAGCTCAGCCCGAATAAAAAATTTGTATACGACATAGTTTTTTATCGGATTCAAAATATTCTGATTCGACCGTATAAATTCTTTCTTCTAGCTCACCGTGCAAAAATGCATACATTTGATAAATCCCCAAATCATATTTGGCTGCCATTGCATACAAACACCGCATAGAACTACATAGAACTCCATAATAGGTTTTTGTACACACCATTTGATCACCAGTGTCACTTTGTGTAAGTTAACTATTCTACTCGCATTCTATTTTTAGGATACGACTCAAAATTTGTCATATCCACTGACTTTGGCGATCGTGATGAGGCTCTCGTTTGACCTCTATCAATTTGAATATTTGACGAAGGTATGTAATCAGCGACTGAATCGGGATCACTTATTTCACCCAAAATATCTTTTCCATTAGTTTACTGGGAATTATCAGTACTATTGTCTATGCTTTCTTTCAAGGATTGTTGAATTTTTTGTGACGGAAAACACTCGAAAAATTTTTCCGTAAACAGAACATCACGCCTTTCAATCTTTTAATGGTTGATGCCGGATTTACGTTGCAATTTATCCACCTCGGCATTACAAAACTTCATTCGATTATCACTTAACTTTTGTAGTTAAAATTTTATGTTTCGATTAGTTTCGTTTTTAACCAAACTCTTAACTTGAATAAAACTGCTTAGAACCAGAGATTTGGTTTTCGAAAACTAAAGGAGTAGTTTTCTCGAATAATCTCTCACTAGCACAAAAAATGTACCTCGCTCCACTAAGTGATACTTCTTCAATGGGACCACACAGATTTACACGGTAGTGCATTCGGTGTCTTCTTCTACGACGCACATCGGCTGGTTGTTGTTGGAACACTTTATTAACCATCCGTTGTTGTGGGAACCTTGCAACGTTGCCAAGCCATCTAACTCGATTCCATTTAATGAATTCGATGATATCGCTAGCTCCGAGAAGTTGCTTTATTTCAAAGAAACGAGTTTCTATGGAATTCCTAGGCATATGAGTCTATAGGTAGTTGAAGTCTATATATACACTCGCGAGCAACTAAATCGACTCAAATCTTCAGCGCTCACAGAAAGGTGAACTTTTTAAAACGGCTTAACCGATTTTTTGAAAGCCTCATATTTTTACTTTAAAATGACACTATTTTCATGAAAATTGGTTCACTACTTTTTTTATAATGGATTTTGAATGAAAACGCAACCAATATTGATGGTTATGAAAAAAAAAATATTGGGGATATTTAAATTAAAATTACAACAAAAATTCAAGCAAAGCAAGAACAATTTTATTGGTTAATACTTAGTATTGCCGCCATAGCGACTACAACTGATCGCATGTGGTTCCATTGACCTTATTAAGGTTTTGACAAAGACTTGTGGGATCGCACCCCACTCCTCATTCAACGCAATCTTGAGATCCCTTATGTTAGATGGTAGAATGCTCAACTGGATTCATGTCTAGACTGAGGGCTGACCACTTCATCGTCTCGAGTCCAACCTCATCCATGAACCGCCGAGTGGTTCGAGCTGTGTGACACTGGGCATTGTCATGCATCAATATGAAATCTTCTCCTATATATCCTGCGTAAGGAACTACACGATCCAAGGGAATGTCCTCGATATATCAGATTCAGCGGTCAGACCTCCTCTACGGCTTCCACCAGGATGCACGAATCGCCGCTTTACGAGACTGTTTCGGCAAAACAGCACTGCGAAAATCGCTCTCCTGGGCGACGAGAGACACGGCCTCTCCTATCACTAACATGGAGACATATTCTTCACTCGTCATTAAAGATATAGAACGAACCTCCATTGCTCGGTGCTCCAATTCATGTGTTCACGAAAAATTCCAGTCGCTCTTTGCGGTGGCGTCAATTTTGGGCCACTAACATGCCGTCTTGGAGTGAGATTGCCTTCCTTCAAGCATCTTCTTACTGTCCATTGACTAACAGCTCCATCTCGAACTTGTTCGAGCTCCTGCTGCACATCGACGCCCGTGAGCTGGCGATTTCGCAGTGAAGTTAGGACGATAAAAGTTAGGACGATAAATCGATCGTTCCTCTCAAATGAACACCGATACCGGCTCTATGTGGTACCACTTTCCTGAAACCTTCTGGATATTCTTGAGACAGCATATTGGCCCATGTTTAGCTGACGAGCGACTTCTCGTTCATTGCAATAAAGCAAAAACTTGTGAAGCATTTTCTGGAGTAGTATCCATGGTTTTGAGGAAACATCGAATGAAAATGGTAGAGATTTATTCATATCAACGTCTGATAAGTGACTGATAGCTAAAATCGGTCAACATGGTATTATACAGGAGATTGCAGCACGCCAATTGTGTTCACCGAAACTTCGCATTTTGCTACTATTGGTTTAATTTGAAAAGAACTGTATAGATTTTAATGATAAAGTCGTCCTTGTAAAGATAAAATACTAAACGGTCAAAAAAATTTGTCTTACGAAAATCGGTTGTCATTTTAAAAATAAGCCTTTTTGTATACGCGCGGAGGTTTGAATCGATTTAGTTGCTCGCGAGTGTAGTTTATGTATGTTGTACCCTCAACATTTTTCTAGAATCGTCTTCATGGTAAAATACTAGTCAGTGGTCGATCGGTTGGGACGAAAACCATATTGATAGTCGCCAATGGTGTTTTTGGCGAGAGGTATGAATGTGGCAATAACAAGCGGACAAATGAGCGCGAACTTCCTACTTTCCGAAAGGTCTCCAAATAGAAACGTTGAGATCGTATAGATTTGATGCAAGAGATTTGATTCCGCCGGAATCGGGTGACTTTCAATTTTTTAATCTACTAATAGCTGCGTCTACTTCCTACACTGTGGGATACTCAATAAAGACTTCTTCGCCTGAATTGCTCTAATGGGAGTCACTTTTTCAATCCAATTCAGCAGCTCTCCAGTCCCATCTTTGATGGCAGTACTTCTTGGGTGGAAGTCTTTAGTGAGATTTTGGAGTTAGCAACGCAGTCCCTTGAATTTCCATGTACCGTTTGGAAGCTAATGTTTTTGATGCATGATCTCATATGTTCGCGCTTTTACCGGAGGGCTGATTGGCAACTTTGCAGTGATTGTTGATCTTTTAAAGCATCGGCACTTGTAGGTGATAGTTTGTACTTATATTTGAATATGATAAGTTATAGTTCTCTGTCCATGTCAGCTCCACTGTCAGATCTAACGTCAGATATGCTGGTGGAGTGTCTCTTAGACACTATGAAACGATTGATTTAGCTTTCCGTTCTTTCAACATTTGATCTCCACGTTACTTTGTGGATTCTACTATGGAAAAACGTTGTATCAAGAACTAAATTGTAATTTTTGCATTAAAGTTACAGACAATGATTTTAATACCGTGGTGCGGTATTTTATTGATGACTTCAACTCCAACTCGATAAAATGTAGAGCTATGATGTGGGTGCATGTATGTTAACGATCGCGATATTAAATTTCTTAGTGCGGGTTCTAACCGTGCATATTAGGGCGGCAGCCGATGATATGTTGCTTCATGCGCCGAAGGATCAGCAAACCAATTCCAAATTTAAATTTATAAACGTTATTTTGCAAAGTTGCGGTTGGTAATAAAATTTTATCGGAATCATAAATTATTATTCTTGACCATCCATATTTACTATTATAAACAACTCGCAAACTCTAGCGCCCTTGACAGAAATTTTCTGGTTGTTGGCCATCATTACTTCTCTTTGTTCTACACGATTGACATTGTACAACAATTGCTCATCATACGTCATATGAGTCGTAACTTATCACTTTTTTGTTGTTTTTAGGGTTTTCCGCATTTATTGGCAAAATGGCCTAACTCAAAACAATTGTAAAAATTATTTGCTGCCGTTTTTTGATTCTTACAGCAATTTAATTTTAATAAAATGGATTTCGCCCCTCACATCTACTACCGAATTCTCAAATGTGATGATCATCAGCTTGTGTAGGTCAGGCTACACATCCATCAAAATCGTTCAAAAGTTGTGCGGTTGACATAATGATTGTGACATACTCTAGCGCTGATTTACAACCATCCAGTATCACAACAATTTAGTAAATATATAAATCAGTGCTGGCAACTTGACAAAATACAAAATTTGTTTTTCTTCCATCTATGATGTAAAAGCCGATGGGTTCGTCGAAAGCAAATGATCATCGAGGTGACAGTTCAAAGTCCATATCAAATAATTTACTCCATCTATCGTCGATATTTCGTACAACAGGCCTTTCGGGTGCGATTCTCATACCCCATGGTAAAATACATTTACAAATAATTTACAAGTTGAAAGTGGGCTGCTTTCGTGATCAGTAAAATGCTAAGCTCTTGTATTTCTGGTACGTCTAATGTGCCAATCTTGCCTGGTTCGAAAGTTTTAGTAAATGCAAAATTCTTAAAGTGTTCCGATTTTTAAGTCGTATCCGTATATAATTTCCAAAGTAGTGTTTGCTTCACAAACGAACCTGATATGATAATCCCATTCCCAGGCCACTGTGAAACGTCCAAACTTAATAGAACGGGTAATTTTTTATTTTGTAAATGACACTTTGGTTATGAAATTATTTGGTGTTCTCATATTCGTTTTTATTGGGACTTACCGTACATCTACCGTTTTGTCGCAGATTAAGATTTAGCACATAGTGAGTGAACCATCAATTTTTGTTTAAATATAGACTAAACGAAAATATTTAAATTTTATCTCAATCTTAAACGATCAATCATCTCAATATATCATCGTTCAAAATAAAATAAAAAATGCTAAAATACTTATTAGAGGTAAAAACAATTGAATTGTATAAAGAAATACTTTACAGATCATAAATTTTGATCAGGTGCGGATCTTGAAATGAGATTATATATCCTAATAGTTTAATATTCATAGAGACTCGTTTCTAGAACAGCATACTCGTACGTATACCATCTTAAGCATGTGCATATCAGCTGTTTTCGTTGTTAAACTCTGGTCTCGATCAAATATGATAAATGGATTTTAATCAAATTCATAATCCGTACCATTTTCTCTATTAAATTCCCGTATCACGAGAGATCCAAAATTTAAATAACAAATTTGTTTAAATTAAAATTAATTACATTTTATGTCATCTCCTATAAACAGCAACAACAAACGAGACATTTCCATATAGCAGCAAAGTGTATGTACATAGCAGCAGCGTTGAAGCGAGCGCGGTTTTGACAAACACCCAGAGAGAAGACACCAAACAAAAAAAAAATGTAATTAAAAATTAAACAAATTACTAAATATCGTTTGTGTTGTTGTGTATAGATTCAATTATTTTGAGTGATGAACCCAAAAATATTATGAAATGTCAAATAGCAATGCGCAGCTCGTTTCGGTTCGACATATATGGAATAAACCGCATTTCGTATCATGTGAAGTACTTTTATTACATTAATTGAACTAAAAACCGAAAAATTTAAAGTTTAATGGTTTTGTTTGGCAATCAATTCGATTAAAAGGGTTGTAATATAGTTTTATCGCCGTCTTAAATATACTCTCGTATATATCTAAGTACTATTACGAGCTGTGATATGAAAACAACTAATGTCTAATACAAAACGCAGAGTTTGTGTAATGCGTTATGCGACACCATGTACGATGACATATAGGAACGTGGTACAAATAAAAGTTTGAACAGATCTGATTTCTTTGTCTAATTAAATAATTTTGTGTTAATTTCAATTTTTTACTACTTTGGTGTATGACCTATTTATATAGTTTAGCTGTTAAGCTAACAAATTTATTAACAAATTACTTATTAAGACATAAATTTTGTAAAATGCTATTAATTTCTGTGTTTTGTCTGTTAATTGAATTCGGAGAGTTCATATTGTAAAATTTATTGGCATTTGAAATTGAGCAATATCGCAACTTTAATGTCGCCCGTTTTAGCACGGTACAACGCTTGCTATGCCATTCGAGAGACCCAACTCTTATGTACCAGTGTGAAGATCTTAACACGTTTATTAATTTCTCAAATAAATGTTTATTAATTTAAAATTTACGAAAGTGTGCGTTAAATAATTAACAGTATAATTACCTAGACTATGGCTGTGGACCAATTTTCAGGTAAATCGATTAGTACAGTAAATTGAAATTTTAGTATAAATTACTTTTCAAATTGTACCAATTCCCTAGTAAATAAAATTAAGTAAATGCGCTTAAAGGGACATATGGTTCCTAGGGATATACAAAAATTGGTATGTAGGTACACGAACTAATGTCATAAATTTTATTGTTGTTGCTCCAATTATTCGTATTTGTTGCGTAGTATACACAATAAAATTATTTAAAAAAAAATTTAACAAATAAAACTGTGGTCATAAATTTACAAGCGCATTTTTATTTCATGGGAAATGGTAGTGAATATATAAAAAATTATGTCTAGAAACATGGCCGCCATATTTTCATGATTTGTTTAGCAAAAACAAAAACCCCTACTATTTACCTTTTGTGTCTTCGCTTTACCCTACTTTTTAGTACAGTATTTCAATTAGTAATTTCAATTTACCAGATTTACCTTAGAATTGGTCCACAGCCTATGAATGAAATTATTAACAAATCTTATCAAATAACAAAAATCTCAAAGATGAGAAAATTCCAGATGAGATACTAAATGGCAACGCATCTATAACAACAGGGTGAGCAATCTGTCAGTCCGTTTGCCATTTGTAAATAAAAACCATATTTTGGAATTAAAAGTCAAAATTTTTATAGGAAAGGTGGTTTTATGCCATGTACAATGGTGGACACATAATTAAGAACGATGGTATATGGTAACGATGGTATTTTGTTTTATCCCGTTATTTTTATTGTGCTTTGGTTAACTTGTTTTTTGTGTTTCATTTATTTATAATTTGCCGAACTGTAGCGAGTTAAATTGTTTTAAAAGTGTGGACAACTAATTAAGAACAGTGGAACGAATAAAGTTTTAAACATTAAATTTAAGGGTAAGTGATTTCTTTAAACAAAAAGAAGGATTTAACGAGTTTAGGGTTTACTAAATAGTGGTAAAACGGGCAAAAATAAAAATTGTACACCAGAATTACGGAAGCGGATCGTTCAGATTTACTACACAGAAAATGCTTCAATAAGACGATTGCAGACGAGTTGGGTTGCTCAAAGACAAAAATTTATAATGCCATTATGTCGTACAACGATACTGGCAATTGTGAAAATAGACGCAGAAGTGCACAACATCGAAAAACAACGGCAAGGGAAGATATGATCATTTGCTTTAAAATTAAGTCTTTACCGCGGTTCCTAAAAATAGAGAAAAAACTGTAACGCCCTAAATATAAACCATTTAGTTTTACGAACACACCCTTTTGGTGTGCACTGTGAATGCGCCTTTGTTGTTGGTATGGCATAAAAAAATAAAATTAAAAAAAAGATAAGCATAAAAAACTTGGTGGAAAGACATCGTCGAACAAAATAAGTTTGTAAAAAATAAAGTGATATAAAATATTGGAAAGAGAGTTTTTTTAACATCTACTACTGTGGGCAAAAATTAGTAAGACTTTTTAATTTAAATTTCGCGCGGAAAACCATTCGTCGAAATATTTTTTTTTACATCTGTGCCAAATGTCACATCAAAATAATCATTAGTGTTTAGTATACGCTTGTCTTTCTGAAGTACAAAAAGTGCATTCGGCGATTTTTACAATGAGTGAAATTATTCAACAAAGAAGTTCCATTAAATTTTGTGTGCGGGATCAATTTTGTGGTGCCGAAACGTTCAGAATGTTACAAAAGGCCTTCGGTGATAATTGAATGTCGCGAGCAAGTGTTTTTGATTGGTATAAATTTTTCAAAGAGGGTCGAGAACGTGTTGACGACGAACCACGTCTAGGACGGCCATCAACATCAACTGATGATCAACACGTTAATAAAATCAAGGAATTGGTGCTCGAGAATCGACGAATAACAGTCAGATACCTTACTGGCATCATTTAAATATCGGAAGGATCAGTGAAAACCATTTTGAAAGATCATTTGGGTCTAAAAAAAGTGAAAGCACGATTGGTTCCAAAATCACTCAATTTTTTGGAAAACCAGCGTCGCATTGACGTCTTGAAACAATGCTTTCCGACTACCAGGATGTCATGAAACGTATTATAACTGGCGATGAGTCTTGGATCTATGTTTACGACCCGGAAACAGACGATCAATCGGCCGAATATCGTGCCAAAGGTGAGCCGAAGCCGAAAAAACCACGTCAAAGCAAGTCAAAAATCCAGTTGATGTTGACAGTTTTCTTCGATTAGCGAGGTATGGTGCACTCCGAATTCCTTCCGACCGGCCAAACTGTCAACAAGGAATACTATTTGAGTGTTATGCGTCGTTTGCGCGAAGCTATTCGTAAAAAGAGGCCGGAATTATTGGTCGACAACTCTTGGTTTTTGCACCACGATAATGCACCTTCTCATACTGCATTGGTTTTACGTGATTTTTTCGCCAAAAATTCCACCCATATCATTCCGCAATCACCGTATTCGCCTGATTTAGCTCCGTGTGACTTCTGGCTGTTCAGCAAACTCAAACGACCGCTCCGAGGAAACCGTTTTGAGTCAATTGAAGACATTAAACGTGAATCGCTACGCGCATTGGAGGCTATTTCGGAAATTGACTTTAACAACTGTTTCGAGGATTGGAAAAACATTGGCACAAGTGTATTGAGGCCGGGGGGGATTACTTTGAGGGGGACGAAATAAATTTGGAGAAATAAATAAAAAAATTTAAAATTATGACCAAAGTCTTACTATTTTTTGCCCACAGTATTACAAATTGTATTTCTTATTTTAAACAAAAATCTAATTATTTGTTTTTGTTATTGATTTCTCTTCCCATCAAATGAGAATAATGCAAGATAATAAATAAATAAATAAATTCAATAAAAAAAATTTCTCAATAAATTGGAAAAATGAAAAAAATTATGTTGGCCCTATTCAAGTGAAGCGGAGTGTATATTGTGACCACACCGATACAATCGATCATAAGTTTTCGTTGGTTTGCAGGGCATACGCATATGGAGTGTGATATCGACTACTTATTTATCGAATTGGTAGCAGTTTATTCAGTCAGTTGGCACTAAACAAGCGTTTAAAGTACTAGAAATGAAATTAGTTGATTTTTATGATTTTTCCGCGCTTACTAAAATAAATTTATGTGGCAGAACATCAATGAAAATGGGGAACAATTTAGAAATTGAAAACCACTCGCAAACTTCCATAATTTTTGCAAAGATCTTAAAACGGTTGAATTGATTAACACCGATCCAGAATTATAAATAGAAGTTAAGGATCTAATTTAAACGACACACGTATATTTGAAACATGTATGTTTCTGCCAATATAGCGCTCTGGCCCATTAGTTATAATTATAAATAATACATCGGACAAATACCTTTTTACCAATTTTTAAAAGCAGTTGTCCGTTTTCCAAAATTCGTTTTTAAAACTAAATTAGCTCTACTGAAAAATGACAGAAATTAACTTAAGCGGTTATGCCTTGTGACCACAGATATGCTGACGTTTTACTCGATAATTTTATGTATAGAAAAATCTACATATACGCAACTAACTCGGAGAAGTTTACTAAAGCGAAATAACCCAAAAAACTACACCGAACTTGCACTTATGCTACTGAACTTCATGTATGATTCTGTGAAAGGTCGCCGAATTCGTTGTCGGTTATAAATCTTCATATCATATTTAATTTTTAACACATAATCTGAATAATTTTCGAAAACAATGAAATCTTTTATTATAAAATTCATTGGCATGACAGGACAGACACTTGTAATTTGTATGTTATATAGCTAATTATCTTGTCATATGAATGTGGGTCCATTTCTCCCATATCAAATATTTAATTCCAAATTTATTTTCAGCCAGGCGGCAAAATAGTATTTTCGTTGATGATGATGATGATGATGACGACGATGATGTTGAATGTTGTACGTACACTCGAGCATCAGCGGCGCACTATTAAGATTTTTCATTCATAAAAATGTGGATTATCAAGGTTAAAGTGTTTTGGATTTTCTTATGGATACGATAAGAAACATATTATCGGTTTGCAAAGTTTCTAACATAATAACCGTTTATAAATGGGGCATAATTTGGGTTATTTAGATTACGATTTTTTTTTCTAAGTCATTTCTATTTTTGTGTGTGATCAACTGTTCGAATGTTGTTATGATTGTTGATAACAAGAAAAAAAATATTAAGAACTGGTCTATATAGCTTATTAAGATAACATATATATGTACATATAGTTTGGTCTAATTACTTTTCTCGTCCCAAAAGCGAACGTTCATCCGTACCGACGCATTTGCGCGGAACTCAATTTCAAAATTCCCAAAACAATTATCTATCACAAAATTGTAATCAAAAACGTCATTACATTAAGCAGAGCTTTACAGCAAATTATCATATATCGTATAATGTAAAAACAACTTAATTTTTTACTGTGTATGAATTAAAATCTACTTGCACACTCGTATTCATATGTGTAGAGGAAAATACACTGTCCGACTTTTGACCTATTTTGGAAAATAAAAATATAGAAGATTCTTCTTCTACGTACGAGTACGCGTATCGGAGTATGTTTTGTGTACAATACACAAGTCGCGTTTTTATTTTTGATAGTACACAAATAATTGAAATAAATAATTTTAATTATTTTTCCATATAGCGCATATTTCGGTCTCCATACTCTTTTATAATAAGCAATGAGATGCCTAGCCTAACATAAATTATTTTAAAAATGCATTAGGTTTGGTTCACTTAAGGTTTAAAATGCGTATTTATCAGCTGTTTAACTGCCTTAACACATATTTTTTGAGGCATTAATATGCAGAGTAGGTTCAGATTTAGGTGGAAGAAGCAGGTTACTGTGCCAAATATAAAGGGCTTCAAATTCTATAAAGCCAATTTAGCCCAGTTCGACACTCGTCAGGGATCATGGGTTACGTCCAAATGGCATAGATTATAGAAATTAAAATTAAATGTTGAATTTATTGGACTGATTTCAATTTTATTGAATTGGATTATTACAATCCTCTATAATTTTTTAGGACTGATCCAATTCAATAAAATTGACATCAGTCCAATAAAATTATTTTTAAAATAAATTCAACACTTAATTTTAACTTCTATAAGCCATACCAATCGGACGTAACCCATGATCCCTAATGAGTGTGGAATGTGCAATATATCTTCACTTAAAGTATATTTTACTGAATTGTGAATTTTTCACAAGCTGTACAACGTGTTGTTCACATTTTGCTGATTGAATGATTTTTTTATTCTAACTCTTCCCGTTTAGAAATCCTCGTCTCGTGGATCAATGACTCAATGTATGAGCTAAAGTCCGATTGGTGCTGGATTGACTGTTTTTCTGGTGGAAGCACCAGATTACAAGTTGTTCCTATTTCGTAATTACCATCAAGATTATGTACAATATTATAATTCAAATATGATTAAATTGTAATTGTAATTGAAATTGAAATTGAAATTGAAACTAAAATTGAAATTGTAATTGAAATTGAAATAGAAATTGAAATTGAAATTGATAAATTGAAATTAATTGAAAATGAAATTAAAATTGTAATTGAAATTGAAAGTGAAATTGAAATTAAAATTGAAACTGAAATTAAAATTGAAATTCTCATTGAAATTGAAATTGATAAATTGAAATTGAAATTGGTAAATTGAAATTAATTGAAAATGAAATTAAAATTGTAATTGAAATTGAAAGTGAAATTGAAATTGAAATTGAATTTGAAATAGAAATTGAAATTGAATTTGAAATCGAAATTGAAATAGATAAATTGAAATTAATTGAAAATGAAATTAAAATTGTAATTGAAATTGAAATTGAAATAGAAATTGAAATTGAAATTCAAATTGAAATTGAAATTGATAAATTGAAATTAATTGAAAATGAAATTAAAATTGAAATTGTAATTGAAATTGAAAGTGAAATTGAAATTGAAACTGAAATTGAAATTGAAATTCGCATTGAAATTGAAATTGATAAATTGAAATTGAAATTGATAAATTGAAATTAATTGAAAATGAAATTAAAATTGAATTTGAAATCGAAATTGAAATTGAAATTGAAATTGATAAATTGAAATTAATTGAAAATGAAATTAAAATTGTAATTGAAATTGAAATTGAAATAGAAATTGAAATTGAAATTGATATTGAAATTGAAATCGAAATTGATAAATTGAAATTAATTGAAAATGAAATTAAAATTGAAATTGAAATTGTAATTGAAATTGAAAGTGAAATTGAAATTGAAACTGAAATTGAAATTCTCATTGAAATTGAAATTGATAAATTGAAATTAATTGAAAATGAAATTAAAATTGTAATTGAAATTGATATTGAAATAGAAATTGAAATTGAATTTGAAATCGAAATTGAAATTGAAATTGATAAATTGAAATTAATTGAAAATGAAATTAAAATTGAAATTGAAATTGAAATTGAAATTGAAATTGAAATTGAAATTGAAACTGAAACTGAAACTGAAACTGAAACTGAAATTGAAATTGAAATTCTCATTGAAATTGAAATTGATAAATTGAAATTGAAATTGAAATTGAAACTGAAATTGAAAAATTGAAATTGAAATTGAAATTGAAATTGAAAGTGAAATAGAAATTGAAATTGAATTTGAAATCGAAATTGAAATTGATAAATTGAAATTGAAATTAAAAGTGAAATTGAAATTGAAATTGATAAATTGAAATAGAAAATGAAATTAAAATTGAAATTGAAATTAAAATTGAAATGTATAAATTGAAATTGATAAAGAAATTGAAATTTTCATGTTATGGACGTTTGTTAGAAGAAAGAAATATATTTTAATTTAGCATAAGAATATTGTCGTATATGTACAGTTTTGCCAGAAGCTGTTGTTCGGGGGACGTTGTTGTCTTTAGCCACAGTTTCCTGCCGAAACTTAAGTTTATCTTTTCCTTTAATTTGTTTTATCGCTAAGTAGATTATTTCCCCATTTTCGTAAGCTTTAGGCTCGCTTCTCTACAAATGCTCAAGTTAATATTTTTTTTCGGTATATCTAATACGAGTACATTCTATTAAGTCCTCCGTTTACTTTATCTGTAAAGTTTAGCAAATTCTGTTGGTTAATACGATGTGTTCGTGCAAAAAAATATGTAGCATAGCTATTATCCAGTAACCAAATGGTTAGTGTTATTGTATCTGTCGGTCACAGTGTTGACTATTTCTTTCGTAATGAACTTTTTATACTCAGTTTATAAGCATCTTGTTATCTCAGTTACAGTCGAATGCAGCCTCTCTATGGTTCCATTTATTACGCTTTTGTGAGACGGTGCTAGATAAATTCGTATTCAGTAGTTTCTTATGATTGGGCTAATGAAATTTGATTCGATTTCCATAATTCATCCATGGTGAATGTAATACAGATCTATCCTTGATTCGAAAGAATTTTGAAAATGTATCTATGCATGTGACGAATTTTTCTTTATTTATTTCCACTAAATCGATATGGTGAATTTCTGATGGGAAATTGGGAATTGGCGTTTCTTGAAGCTTTGGTTTGTTGGCACCCAGCCGGTGGAAATTTTTGCAAAGTACTTGATAAATATCCTGTAACAAGAGGCTTGAGCAAGAAATTTGTTTAGCTCCTTGAAATTTACCGATGGTTTCATCTTTTGTATTGCCGCCACTTTTCTGGGACCCCCTTTAATTGAAGCATTTGTTATTATGTATCTAAGAAGCTCGATTTCTTCTTTCAAAAATTCAGTTTTGTAAAAGTTGACTCGAGATTTACTTTGGCCAACTTATTGAATATTTTCTCGACATAGTCGAAAACGACGGATAACGACGGATATTTTCATGATTTTAGTACCTCGTCATTCATTCTTTAGAAAATTGCAGACGCATTCTTCAAGCCATATGGTAGTACAGAATGCCATTTTTGGAACATCGCTTTCACCGTCACATGCACGGTGTAATTATTTTAAGCAAGTGTTAAAAATGTTTATTTTGGTATAGTATTTTGTTCTTACGGGTAAAATACTTTTTACTGCTCGCACGTTGTTCTGACGGGTAAAATGCTTATTTTGAAACTCGAGTAGTATTTTGTTCTCATGGGTAAACCATTTTTTTCGATTAATTTGCACTTTTTCATTTAAAAAGTTTCTATACTGTTTGTTCGACTGGTCGAATGAAATGTCGAATTTAATTAAAAAAATAATTTTATTGGACTGATGTTATGATTTTATTGAACCCAAAGTTAGACTTAGGCTAACTTATTTTATTACAATCCTCTCTTTTATCTCAATTCGCTTTTACAATAATGTGGGGGGGAATTTTGTAAGTATCAAATTAATATACTTTTGTACTGTGTTGTTCACATTTTGCTGATTGTGTGCTTTTGTCGTCTTAACTTAGAGGTATGCATTTTCGTAAGAGAGCATTACCTCCCCCCCACTCCCTACGCGGTCATTACTCCCGGAACTTTCTGCCATTACTCCTGGCCAATTACCTAATAGCCATTTCCCGCCCAATTTGAAAATTGGCTCCAAAGTTAAACTGGAATTATTATTGCCAACTTGGTTAGAAATAGGTGATATCTTCTTATCGTAGGTAATTCTGTCATTCTGTCATCCGATACAACGTGATAAAAATTTTAATTAATTTTATAATTGGAATTGAATAGCTGACCCCGTACAACGATGTTCCTATATACTTATCGAGATGATATTTTTTGGAAGGGATCTAAGCAGCAATATGTTTATTGGGCTTCCAGACATTGGTTATTATCTCATCGCGAATTAAACAGAAAGTGCTCCTGTTATTTTTCTTAATTTTCACAAAAAACCTACCCTCAGCGTGTCCCAACCGGTGACCCATTTTAAAACAATTATAGCAACGTATTTTAAATTCACTAATGTCATTCTTCTTGACTACACTGATGAATTACTGCGCCACTGATTCTACTATTTTCAATTTATCTAGTTTTGGCCGTTCCGCAAAATCCATTGTATCCAACATTTTCTCCAAAATACTGAACCTGGTCGACATACTCAAATGACCTTTCTTGACTTGGGTAACAACTTCATAAAAATAATTAATATGCGATTTGTTTTTTCTGTTATAACGATTTGATAGTGCATATACACATCGGTTTCGTCCACTTCGGCTAGGAACTCGCTTTCTAAATAGCGCGTTTTAACCGCACTTTTTAATTTAGAATTCGCTACATAATATTTGTGATCATCATGCCAGATATAAATATTCCCTGCTGCTTCAATATCCGCAAACCACTTTTTTACAGATATCTTTTGATCCTCACCGCTGAAATCAGGTACAACATTTGTAAATCGACTGGATTAATAATAATATGATTTGAATTTATAGGTGGACGGTGACGTAATCTGTTTTCGTACGTTTAGCGATCTAACATTCTACAGTAGGAACTCGGTTCGGGGCGACCATTGTTTAATTGAGAACACTGGATGTAATGTTCAAAAGTTGTATACCACAAAATCGCATTTAAAGTGCTTTGTCCTAAGATATTTGTAAGAGGTTACTACAGCAGGAATACGTGTTTTCATTCTGCACTAGAATAACTAGATTCTAAAACATAAATTAGTACAGATAGTAAAAAGTGAAGACACTCATTCCAGGCGTTGTACCCTCTTAGAAGTATCTTAGGACAAAGCGATTTTAATGCGATTTTTAGGAACCCAACCTCTGAATCTTGCTCTAATTCAAAGAGAAATGAATATTTTTCAAAGCGGTTTGTTTTATTAGAAAGAGTATACATTGCCATTAAGTATGGAACACAATTTCATTAAAATGACTTCCACAGCTGGCTTTACAGTCATTCTATCAATCCAATTTTTCAGAATATTTTCGATTGTATGGACTCCTATCTCAACAATGGCCACTTTGATTTGATCTTTCAAGTCTAGGTAGTTAGCTCAATAGTCTCTGGATGGTTAGCTTAACTATTATCCTTAACCGCTCCCCATAAAAAAACTCCAACGGAGTCAAGTCGCAGCTGCGTGGTGCTAATTGACATCTCCGTTACAACTAAATATTCGATCTTCGAAGACAGTGTGACAAAAGACCAATTATTACGTTTGCTGTGTGGCAAGTTTCACCGTCGTGTTGAAACCAAATGCTGCGCGTGTCCTTCTCTTCAATTCTAGGTAAAAAAATCTCGTTAGGGCGGCTTGCTCATTTTCGAAAAAAAATGGACAAATGATGTCGCCGGTCCAAAACCCACACCAGTCACTCGTTGTAGATGCATCGCCTTGGTTACGTGTGGATTTTCTGAGCAACAAATACGATAATATTGCTTGTTGACGTAGCCTTTGAGGTGAAAATGAGCTTCGTCGGAAAAGATGATTTTTCGCCCAATTAGCGAACCGGAAACGTTGCGGATGGTCATTTTGCTTCAGCTCCTCCACTGATTAAACTTTGTACGCGTTCATAACGAGGTCTTTATGCAAAATTAGCATCACAGGACTGCGTGAAATGTTCAGCTCCAATGTTCTCGGTGTTGGTTTATCCAATAACAATCCAGTTTCACGAACTCACTTTACACGAAAATTTCTTACAGTTTGGGTAGAACACTCACCACCTTAATTTCAAAATTAAGTTTTATTTATTTTCCAATTTTCTTCAAGCGTAAAGCGACCCATTTCGTAAATGTCAAATATTAAACTAATTTTCTGTCATAAAACGAATGACGTAAGTGCTGCCACACTCGAAATAACCGGTAGTTGAAATTGCAAATCAAGCCTTTGTCTTTTGGCTACCCGTTATTAAAAGGTATCAATATAAGACAGTGGCTTTTATAAAATTGCGAACAATATGAAAATTTTTTTCAATAGGGCAAGAATGAAGTTAGCTGTTTTAGTACAAGTTTGAAAAAAATTGGAAAATCAACACAGCTAATGAAAAAGTAAAAAGCGAATTTCGGAAGTTATATAAAATATTTCCACTGAAAAATATGGATTTATACTCGTTGTTGCAAAATGCCCCCAAACTTACCGGGGAAGCTCAATGCATGGAAAATTTCCGGCGCATGCATTGGAAATTTTATCAAGTTATCGAATGATTTGGAGAAGTGCTGTGCTTTTATCCGATATTACCATAAATCACTAACACATTAAAACTTCAGGAAAACGATTATGCAACAACGTGGTGTAAATGTACCCTGCTGGGTAGGTACCGTAAACGTCAGTAAAGCATTAAAACCATTAAACCCGATCGCAGAGATGGGCATTTAAAGTTTTCTAAATTATTAATAAGAACGCCATTCTCCCAATGATAACACAAAATGTCCGATTGGCGTGAAATAAAGTAAATCTTATAGACTCGTTAATCGACCCCTCGCAAAACTGGATCGATATACGAGTAAAAGCCCAGAACGGACTATGCTAAATGATTGCAACTGCAATCGAGAATCCTGCTTGAGGGTCCTATCAAGGAGACATACGCCCATGTTATGCGTTACATGCTTGATGTTTCACCGTTCCCGAGAAATAAAGATCCACTGCAAATTTAGTGAGTCCGGGCATGCCGATCTACTTGCAGCACTAGGCATTGATGTTTTGATATTGGACACGTTAATCAAAATAATATAATTAATATTGACTGGACGATTTGAGACAGCAATCAAATTTTTATCTCGTTTTGAAAAGTATCGTGTCATGCTGTTCATATTACATTGGCTTTTATCGAACTGTTTATGCTAGGAGGGGCACTTAATATCCAGAAACCATTATGTAAGGCTGGGAGAGGCCCCTAACCAACTTTGAATAAATTTTGCTTTGCTATATTTTAGTGTTCACCGATTCAGGAGAAGCACGTACGTATTTCTGCTTTTTGATTTAATCGCAGATGATCTAATAAAAAAATAATATTTGAAAATGCCGATTTGGCCATGAATTATATACAGACATTACACTACAACACTAAGAAAGGTCCAATACGCGAAAATATTTCGAATGATTTATGTTCCGCATGCATTCATAAGTGGAGGTTTAATGCTTCCTCAAAGGCAAAACTTCGGTCACGCAGGAGTATCACAGGAGCCTTTAAAAAAAATATATCTTTATGTACTTATTTGGAAGTTGGCAGTTGACACTTTGACAACCAAAAATCGGAAACTTTTTAACAGTTTAATTTACTTCGAATAGTTTTTCGAAGTTCGAAAAAACGATCAAAGTGACACCATTCCAGGAAATCTAATAACGGAAAATGAAATAGAGTAAGAGGAAAAAAGAACGCGTCTGTCTTATATACACTGCGGTTCATTTGATTAGACGCACTTGCAATTTTACTTTTAAATGTAAATTTTACTGTAATTTCTCCTGGAGCCAAGAATGTATTTTTATTGAGGAGAGAGAGAAATTAGTACTCAGTAAAACAGCAATGAATAAAAATTTAAACATAGCAATCTATCTGCACTTCTCCTTGTTTTTTGGAATATATGAAACGCATTTTATCGGTTCACTGGAATAAACGCATTGTAAAATTTAAGTATTTGTGAGTAAATTTCGGTGTAAGTTGCTAACATTTTTTCCAAGATTTTCAAAATAAGTATTCAGTAGCTGCTAGCTGATCAAGAATTAAAATGGGTAGAAAAGATATTTTAAATACGGCAGAAAGGGCAAAAAATCTTCCAACCGCGCTACATCTCGTAAAATCAAATTAAACCCTGTACGCAAGCAAGAAAGATTGGAATTCGCCAAGCAGCACATGACTTGGGACGCGCATCCACAAGCAATGAATAATAATTGGAAAAACGTTGTTTTTCAGATGTAAAAAAGTTTTACTTAGATGGACCAGATGGCTATAATTATTTTCATGACATTCGCAAAGAAGGACTATTTTTAACTCGTCATCGATGCCAGAAAAGGAGGAGTAATAGTATGACTGGAAAAATGGCTGGGAATTGATATAAAGATATGCTGCAGTCAGTTTTTTCAGAAACTCAGGAGCTATTTGGGCCACTTAGTGGATTTTCCAACAGGATAATGCGCCCATACATAATGCCGTGCTGTAAAATCGTGAATACCTTATTCCCCTGATTTAATTACCATCGTAAACATTTTGGGCTGGCTCCCTCGCAAAGTTTATGATGCCCCTTCAACAACATTACGAATCCAACGAAGAGGTGATTTTGAGCTTGTGAGGTGAAATTGAAGCTTCCTGAGCAGATACTTAAAATCTTTATATGATTCTCTCAAGAACAGGATCTTTGAAGTAATTTTAACGAATGGAAGTAGAACACATTACTAAAAATAGCCAAAAGTTTAAAGAATTTTTTAATAACAAAAATATCAAAATAAAAATATGAATGACTTTGTTTCATTATATTTCTAAGATGGGTCTAATCAACTTAACCGAAAAAATAACATTAAATTTAAACTTATCTTACAAAAATTGAAATTTTGCTTTCTCAGAATAATTAGAGGATTTCTCTCTCTTCTCAATAAAAATATTTTTTTGGTTCCGCGAGAAATTACGGTAAAATTTACCTTTAAAAGTAAAATTGCAAGTGCATCTAATCAACTGAACCGCAGTGTAAAAACTATTTAATTTATGGTGTTACCCTAGATTTTCCAGATAATTCACGTTTTTTAAATGGATTGGGTCCAGTACAAAGTGAAAACACCCATTTCGGTCGTAGTGACCTTTTATAAATATCTTAGGACAAAGCACTTTTAAAGCGATTCTCAGGTATACAAAATACACAGTTAAATTTAATTATAAACGTTGTTATTGGTTTTAGGCCAAGTTAGGATAAACTTCAAACTCTTTTGTATTAAGGATTCTAGAGATGTGCTTAAGGTTTGCGAATAAGGTTTGAATTATTGTAATATTCCCATTAACATTCATTTTTATCTCCAGATATGCTAGTCTGTCATAATTAACTCTTCGGTTTTGGTAAATGTAAAAAGGGTGCACGGTGGCACCCGGCCTTCCCGGAGTTCTTGCCTAATAAGCTTGATCGTGCACTAACCCACGCTAAAATTTAAACTCTATCTTACTAAAATAAATTTACTGACCAATGTTCGCGAAGCTTTACTTGTTGCAATATCTGGTAAAATAAATTATTGCAACTTGTAACAGAAAAAAATTATAACACAAATAATAGTCCTTGGAATTACGATATACCGAAAGATTCCGATTTCGATACGGCCTAGGATATACGAATTCCACGAAAAATGTAAAAAGCAATCCGTGTGTTGAGAAGACTGACCGCTTACTTAATGTTTTTGTTTAACCGTATGTTCAAATTCAAAAATTATTAATGACCAGCTCCTCTTTATCAAATCCATTCGGATTAGTGAATATTATGTAGGTCTTATCGATCGCTGAATAGAACGGTACATAAAATTGCTGCAAATTATTAATTTTAATTTCAATTAAATACATTAAATGCTTCCGCACATATGAACTTTATCTTAGATAGGTCATTCTAGGATGACATTCTAAGAAAACTTCACACGCTTAAATTTAGATACAGCTTTTACTATTTAGAAAAAAACATAAAACATTGCTAAAAGTTCAAAACTAGGTTTACTAGATACGATTGTATATAACTTTCACAGCGCTGACATTACGATAATGACGACTGATTCACTTGAAGAACCTTATACTTTAAAAATAATATTAGCATGCTTCACCCAATATTACAACAAATATAATATAATTCCCCCACCATTTCCCCAAATTAATTCAAACACACATACAGAAACCATACGGCCAGAAAGACAAGTAAAATATCTTTAATTTAAAATACAATTACACATTCGAATTTCCAATCTTACAGTAAAATATTTTGTAGAAGACACAAAAAACAAAATATTATTTCTTTATGTTTTTCTCATCTCATTTGCAAACATCAAATTGAAGACGCGATGCGATGATGATGGTGAGATGATAAGGAAAATCGTTATTTGTTGTTTTTTTTTAATTTCATTTTCATCGTTACAACAACACAATAAAAAATAAAAAATAGTTTTCTAAAATAAAATAATTTCTACAGCCCAAAAATCACTCGTTTGTTAACTGTTCCTAAGAACAGTCGGATTAATCACTCAAAAAAAGATTTAATTTAGACTTAAGTGCACTTAAGAAAGTGAAAAAATAATTTTGTCAAAAAATTAAAAAGTGTAAAGTGAATTAATTTACTTGTGCTAATAAAATTAATTTTTTTTTGGTAAGTGTGCAAATTTTATCGTGTGGAAAATTGCAGTGTTTAAAAAAGTTAAAAGTGCGGTACCAATATTTTTTCAAAGTGTACAAAAAAGTATTAAATTACATAAAAGTGTTTTAATTTTAAAAGTGACCACCGCTTTAGTCCGGCTACTCACCAAAAAAACAAAACACGTTTTGAAACTTCCGTTGCTAAAAATTGTGTTTGTTATCTTTGTAGTCTAAAAAATTCTTGCAATTTATAATTAGATCAAAGGATTACTGATAATTTCTAGCTCTACACACAATAGGCCTCATTTAGATTTTTTATTTTAAATTACATTTTATTAAAAAATTATAAAATATATTATTTTTAATATAAAAGCAAGGGTCATGGTTTTCTACTGATAATTTTAGATTAAAAAAAAAAGATTGACACGGAAATAATTTTTTTTTTTTATTCATCACACACAATTAATTTTTTGTTTCAATTTCATTTAGAATTTACTCGAAAATTATGTAATTTTTAGTCAACTCTCAAAACGTTAAGCCTTTACTTAAAACATAAAAAAATCTTGCAGATTAAAGTGCGACCGTTGATTTTGTAAACTAAAAAAAAAACGAGAACAAGGAGGAACCAAAATGGGGGTCCCATTTTGGCTGTGCGGTATTTTAGCATATGTCCTGGTTATAAATGCAGCAACCTTGGTAAGTTTTGTAATTTTAGCAATTTTGTCTAATAAATATTACTAATTTTATTGAGTCATCACAATCAGTGAAATTGTAAATATTTAGGCGGCGGGTAAAAATACTACTAAAGCCGAGCTTAATCGTAATAAAATATTTAACCGAAAATTTTATTGTTTTAAAATAATTAAGCACGTGTGCTAAATTATTAAAACGGAAACTGCTTAATTATATAAAATTATACGAGTTTTGAAAATGTAACACAACTAATCTAAAAATATTTTCTGCTATCACAAAACAATTCAGAATAGAAATTCCGTCGATGAAAATTCAATAGTGAACAGTCCTGAGTATTTTGAATCAGTGGAGCGAGCAAGACGTGACACAGTTTATCCTCGTACCACCGGAGGACGACATCGTGGCCAAACCCAATCACAATATTTAAATTATGGTAACAATAATCAAGATTCGGGGAAAGCCGAGGCGGAAACAACACAATTTGGATCACGTGCAATAGTTGTTAGTTCAAATGGTATGGGACAAGCACAAAGCCAATCATCGGGCGCTGATTGCAGTGAATGTTATCCGGGATATACAGACCCATATTTGATACCAACCGAGGGAGGATCAAGTGTTTCTGGTGGAAAACTTGTAACACGTCCGAGTGGAAATGGATTTGGACCTATTTCAAGCACTAATGGATTTGGAGGTGGTGGAAATGGATTAGGACCACATTCTTTATTGACCAATGGTGGACCCGGGCGGCCAGGGGGACCTGGAGGTAATGGATTTGACGGAACGGGAACTTTCGGCCCAGGCGGTAATGAATAAATTTAATACATTTCACTAAAACAAAAGCTACTACAAATTTATTATTTCAGGTGCCACTGGTGGTAACGGTGTTAATGGCAGACCGGGTGGAACAGGTAGGCCTAGCCAGAAGCCCAATGGTTCCGGAAGCTTTGGGCCTGGTGGTAATGGTGGAGGGACCGGTGGTATAGGTGGAGGACCAGGTGGTGTAGGTGGAGGACCCGGTGGTATTAACGGAGGAATAGGAGGAAGACCAGGTGGTATAGGTGGTGGGGCAGGTGGAACTAATGGAGGACAAGGAAGGCCGGGTGGTACTGGTGGAGGACCTGGTGGCATTAACGGAGGACCGGGCGGAATTTCAGGAGGAATGAACGGAGGGCCAGGTGGAGTTAGAGGGCCAGGGGGTACAACTGGGCCTGGTGGTTCAGGAGGAATTGGTATTGGTACCGGTGGAACCAATGGTGGAGGATCAGGAGGAGTTCATGGTGGACGACCAGGAGGTGCCGCAGGAGGTAACGGTGGTGGTTCAGGAGGAATGACTGGAGGGCCAGGAGGAGTGCACGGTGGAGGTCCAGGAGGGCCACATGGTGGAGGCCCAGGAGGGGTGCATGGTGGCGGCTCAGGAGTGAATGGCGGAGGCCCAGGAGGAGTACATGGTGGAGGTCCAGGTGGAGTTCATGGAGGAGGTCCTGGAGGAGAAGGTACCGGGTCTGGGCCCGGAGGTATTAATGGTGGGGGATCAGGCGGTGTAAATGGAAGAGGACCTGGAGGAGTTCATGGTGGGGGACCAGGAGGAGTACATGGTGGTGGACCAGGAGGAGTACATGGTGGAGGACCTGGAGGTATTCAAGGTGGGGGTTCAGGAGGAGTTAATGGAGGTGGGCCTGGAGGTGGCGGTGCTGGATCAGGTCCTGGGGGAGTACATGGTGGAGGCCCAGGAGGAGTTCATGGTGGCGGTCCAGGAGGAGTTAATGGTGGAGGCCCAGGAGGAGCTGCTGGTGGAGGTCCTGGAGGTAGTCATGGAAGCGGTGTGAATGGAAGGGGACCAGGAGGCTCCCACGGTGGAGGACCTGGAGGAGTTAATGGTAGAAGTCCAGGTGGAATCAATGGTGGTGGAATCAATGGTGGTGGAATCAATGGTGGTGGAATCAATGGTGGTGGAATCAATGGTGGTGGAATAAATGGTGGTGGTCCAGGTGGAGGCCATGGTGGTGGTCCAGGAGGAGTCCATGGTGGTGGTCCAGGTGGTGTCCATGGTGGTGGGCCAGGAGGAATTCATGGTGGAGGCCCAGGAGGAACTCAAGGAGGCGGTCCAGGTTCCAATATAGGCGGTGGGGCGGGAACTCCAGGTGGGGGTGGCATTGGCGATGGAACAAGCGGTGGTCCCGGAAGTGTTTCCGGAAAATTAGTTAGACCTGATGGACGACCACATGGAAATGTACCAAATAATTTTGTTACTGGTCCAGGCGGAACGGGTTCTCAAGGTAATAAAACATTTATTAAAAAAAAATAGAAACACTATATTTCATTACTAACAGGTTCCGATGGAGGCCATTATGTTACAGTACCAGGTACAGATCATACAGTCGTTAGACCAGAAGGAGGTCTTACAGTTTTAGTTGGAACTGGAGAAGGAACTAAACAAACTGTTATTGGCAGTGATGGAAGACCAATGAAACTAATTCCAGGGCCAGATCAATCGGGCACTTATCGTCAAACCGTGTATACCCCAGGCCATGGAACTACAGTTCTCGTTGGAACTGGTGGCCCGCAACAAACAGTTTATCATACAATTCCATCGCATTTATTAGGCGACGTACCTGGTCAACTGTTGTATCCCAGTGGCATAGGAGGGCCAGTGGATGGAACGCAATGGCAAGCTGGAGGTGGTACTGGACAATGGCCGGGCAGTGCCGGGGATCAACAGGGGCCTGGCCCAATCGGTGGACAAGGAACAGGCGCAATCGATGGGCAATGGCCTTCAGGAACAGGTGGACAACAAGGAACAGGAGGCACTGGAGGTCATTGGCCCAGTGGAACTGGAGGGCAACAAGGGCCAGGCCAAACTGGTGGACAATGGCCAGGTGGATCTGGAGGCCAACAGGGTACCGGGTCGACAGGTGGACAGTGGCCAGCAGGAACTGGTGGTCAACAGGGTACAGGTACTGGTACTGGACAGTGGCCTGCAGGAAGTGTGGGGGGCCAACAGGGAACGGGTGGACAATGGCCGACAGGAACAGATGGGCAACAAGGAACAGGATCTACTGGCGGACGTTGGCCTACAGGTACAAGTGGACAACAGGGAACTGGACCCACTGGTGGTCAATGGTCACCCGGAACAGGTGGATCACAAGGAACAGGAACAAGTGGTGGACAGTGGCCAGCTGGTACAGGTGGACAACAAAGTACTGGATCGAACGGTGGTCAATGGCCAGCTGGAACTGGTGGACAACAAGGAGCTGGTGGACAGTGGCCTGTTGGCACAGGTGGACAACAAGGAACTGGAGGTCAATGGCCTACTGGTACAGATGGGCAACAAGGAGCTGGTGGGCAGTGGCCTTCCAATACAGGTCAACAAGGAACTGGAATAGGTGGTGGACAAATGCCTGCTGGAACAGGTGGTCAACAGGGAACTGGAACTGGTGGTGGGCAATGGCCAGCTGGTACGGGTGGTCCACAAGGAACTGGCACAGCTGGCGGTCAATGGCCAGCTGGCACAAGCACAGGTGGTCAACAAGGCACAGGACATTGGCCTGCAGGAACTAGCGGCCAACAAGGAATTGGAGGGCAGTGGCCAAGTGGAACAGGCGGCCAGCAAGGATCAGGTCCTTTTGGTGGACAATGGCCAGCTGGAACTGGCGGCCAACAAGGATCTGGTGGACAATGGCCAACCGGCACTGGTGATCATCAAGGTACAGGTACAGTCGGTGGGCAATGGCCGACTGGGACTGGTGGTCAGCAAGGGTCAGGCCCCACTGGTGGTCAGTGGACATCTGGAACTGGTGGTCCTCAAGGGACCGGAGCAACTGGTGGTCAATGGCCAGGTGGTACAGGCGGGCAGCAAGGATCAGGTCCAACTGGTGGACAGTGGACACCTGGAACTGGCGGTTCACAGGGAACCGGGACAACTGGTGGACAATGGCCAGTCGGCACAGGTGGGCAACAAGGATCGGGTTCTACAGGTGGACAGTGGCCAACAGGTAGTGGCGGACCACAAGCAACTGGACCAATTGGTGGCCAGTGGACAACCGGAACAGGTGGACCACAAGGAACAGGTGGACAACAAGGAACAGGTGGGCAACAAGGAACAGGTGGACAACAAGGAACAGGTGGGCAGTGGCCAACTGGAACAGGTGGACAGCAAGGAACTGGATCAACTATAGGAGGGCCAGCCGGTTCTGGAGGACAACAAGGACCTGGTGGACAGTGGCCTACCGGAACTGGCGTACAGCAAGGTACAGGCGGTGGACAGTGGCCTTCTGGAACAGGTAGTCAGCAAGGAACTGGACCTAGCGGACAATGGCCAAGCGGCACAGGTGCATCGCAAGGAACAACTGGTGGTCAGTGGCCAACTGGAACGGGTCAACAGCAAGGAACAACTGGTAGTCAGTGGCCAACTGGAACTGGTGGCCAACAAAATATTGGCCCTGGTGGTACACAGTGGACTACTGGTCCAGGAGGAACTCAAGGATCAGGACAATGGCCTACAGGATCTGATGGACAACAGGGTACGGGAGCGGCAGGAGGACACTGGCCTGGTGGAACAGGTGGTCCACAGGGGACTGGAGGTCAATGGCCTGCTGGTGGTGGTAGCCCGCAAGGAACAGGTGACGGTCAATGGAGTACGACAGGTCAATGGCCAACCGGAACTGGAGGACAAGGAACAGGAGGAGCAGGTGGACAATGGCCAGAAGGAACAGGTGGACAAGGATCATGGCAACCTGGAACTGGAGGGCAACAAGGGGGTGGTGGTACTGGGGTTGGGGATTGGACAGGAGGTGGTGGTGGTGTTGTGGATGGAGGCATTCAAAAGCCACAGAATCTACAATTAGAAGATGATGATGGCTGGTCACAAGCTGAAACTTCGGTTAAAAATGGTGAAGCAATTGCTAGCGCCCAGGGGCGTAAGAACGGCGGAACTGCCCAAACCTCAGTATCAGGGCAATATAGCGGAGCCGGATCCTTTAGTGCCAACGCTCAAACTTCCG